>OZ024784.1:6560488-9489481 GCA_964017065.1 Haliclona indistincta
ATTTGTGCTGGCTATGTACAACAGCCAGGCTTTTGTACTGTATTGCATCTTGTAGAACAATGTCTTAGCTTCACCATGGTACAATTGGTTTGTCACTAGCTAGTTCACAGGCCCAGCACAAATTCAGATAGTACTTTTAACTGTTATTTATGAATTTCATTAACACATTTTGAATTTGTGCTGGCTATCTACGAACTCCAAGAGTTTAATCTTTATTGCATCATGTAGAACAGTGTCTTAGAATCATCATGGTAGAATTGGTTTGTCACTAGCTTTAACCTGAGTATTTAATTATTAGTGAGTGCATAGCAGAACTACATGTAGTCGACAGTATTGACAGAGGAAATGTAAGTGAAGTCCATTCTGTATAAATTATAGCTGATTTTAAATACAACAAGCAACATTCTTTGTTCCAATTTTCTTACCTTGTTTAAAAGCCAGAGGATATGATGGTGTTGCACAATTTGAATGCATTCTATTTCCAGTGCACTGTCCACAACACTGGGTGCTAGAGCATGTCTTTTACATGTACACTACAAGTAGTATTATTATGTACTTAATTTACATAAAGGCTGCTCTAGCAAGAAAGAAAATTTTGTCTGATTAAATGATCATCATGGTGATGGTGAAACTCCTATTGCTGACAATATATACTGGATATGGTATAATTATCCATTTCGAATTATTATGCATGCTTGAGTTGTATGCCATATGAAATATTCTAAAGGTCTTATCTTGCTCGAAGATGACTCTTAACAGAAGACATTGGAGAGTTTTGGACATAGTCAGTTTACAATAAATGATTATGCAATTAAATGTTATTTTCATGAACCTTTGCCTTCAGATCACTTAGTACCAAAACAAACGAACGCCTACGATTGTGGTGTTTTTGTTTGTTTGGTAAGCATCTGCCTCTGTATTATAGCAAACTACCTTTGTATAATCATCACTACACCGGCAGCAAATATATACTCAAGGACTGGACACTATCATACACACAGGTAAATGTAAATAATTATTGTTACTGATGTTGAATAGTTACTTTCATCACAAAAACTTAATAAGGATGGAGATAGCCTACACAATAATGAAAAGGAATGAGAGAGATAGCATGGTAAAGCCATTGATGCTAGCTAGCAGCATGCCGCATCATCACATGCTATAATTGTTGCACTGATGCACGTCACTGCATGCATGCAGGACTTGACTGCTGATGATGCAAGTGAAGATATTTCTAATTGAACAACCTTCAGAAAGGTATCCAATAGGTATTCCATCAGTGAAGCATCTGTTTGTACAAGATATCTGTAGAGTCAATTAAAAGTGAAAATGAGTTTCAAGTTAACTTGTATCACATAAGGTGAGTTTAGACTACATGTAGACTGTAAAGACAACATAATGTGAAATGCAGTCATCAGCTGGAGGTACATAAATATATCACTATTATAAACACTCTTGTTCATTAGTGTTCATTCATTACAAGATGAAGATGAAGATAGTGATATCTATGAAGATGATGAGGATATTAAAGAGTTGGAAAAACTATTACCAGTATGCACTAAAATTATTATGTGCATATTTATTGATTGCTTGCATTATTCAGATTAAGACACGCTTCCTGATGATGTCTTAGTTCCACAATTTAGTGGAAATGCAGATTTTGTTGATATAGACAATTTGTTTGCAGCAAGGGAGTCAAAGAGAAATATGTGGATTGGAGGCTTTCCTAGATTCAGTGGAACGGCCACCTGATGAGTTAGTTATTTTAAGTTAGTTATTTATTTTAACATAAATAACTATGATTTCCTGCACAGAAAATCTTTATTCACACGTGAATACATCAGGAAAGTCTTGAAGAATGCAGAGGTATAGTATATAGCATTATACAATCATAATTATGAATCATGGTTTTCTTCTAGCCTACTTTTAGAATGGCATTTACGGGTGATTATGTGACCATCTTCAACTCTAGTAGTACTACAAGGTGCCACTAACTATTAAATAAATATTATTATTATTATTTTACAGTACATACAGAAGTGCAGTAGTAATGCATGGCTGTTTGAGAAGATGACAGAGACAGTATAGCAGTACTGATGGAATACCAATAAGAACCACTGGTATCCTATAAGTGATATAAATTAGTTAGTAAATGTAGGAGGAACATAGCCACTACACCTGCAGCAAGGGCAAATGAAGTGAAAAGAGCGAGGGTTAGTCGGAGAAAAATTGTTTAAAAAGTGTCTCCACATAATATTATGGTCTTTAATCTTGGTTTTAATCGTGTGGAGAGATAGACTTAGATCAATTGGAGGAAGAGAATTCCAAAGACGAGCAGTCCTCTTGAAGTACGAATGTTGAGTAATGATTGAGCTGGACGACTGATGCACTAGTTTCATAGATTTTCCTGATCTAGTGTTAGAGGAAGAGAATGCGATGTAGTTCCTGACGGGGAAACTTGGGTCTGGGTCCTTTAGGTTTTTAACCAATAAAAGAACATCAGCCAGTTCATAGGAGTACATTAAGGGGAACAGATGGAGATTGATTAGTCTTGATTTATAATCAGAGACAATGTCGTTAAGAATGTATTTGGTAGCTCTCCTTTGGATCCGTTCGAGAAGATTTATATCTCTGATTAGATGAGGTCTCCAAACTGGCGAACAGTATGTAAGCTTTGACTTTACTAGAGAAATGAACAACAGCTTCTTGATGCTCATGGGAATGAATGGAGAAAAAGTGCCTCTGATCAGACCAAGCGATTGATATGCCTTTGTCATTATAATGTTTGGTCCATGATAGGTCAGTTGACCAAGATCCCGACAGTGGTCTAGCGAGGTTATGGAAGTATCATTGACTGTGTAGTTAGGTAGTAGTCGTTGTTCTATTGTGAAATCTCAGTAAGAATGATTTGGAAATCTTAAAGGACATGTCATTGTCTAAGCACCATTGGCTGAGGTGGTCTAAGTCAGACTGTAGGAGGGAAGTGTCTTGGGATGATAAAATTCTTTTACAGATTTTTGTGTCATCAGCATACAGGTAGGGAGAAGATGAGGTGATTGTGGATGGAAGATCATTGATGTAGATGATGAAAAGAAGTGGTCCCAGAATACTTCCTTGAGGGACTCCATGAGTAACTGGAGTAAGTAAATATGACATGTGGCCACTGGAACTTATATAGTGACATGGTATAATTATAAACATTATAATTATAATAACGGCAATACACACTTACGTACATTTATGCAGTTTCAGGAAATCAACTGGTTCTTGATGGGTATAGTGGGAGATGTCGAACAAAGGCCATAAACTCATTGCTGGTCAAATAGTTGATGAAGTCCTGTTTCCTGAAGTATGCATTCCAGTGTATTCATGCCCAGTCAATGATAATAATTCAGGCGGTGACTCACTTGATTGCTGAGAAGTTTAGCCTCGAGTATTCACAGGCAGCCAATATAATAATCAAAAGGTATAGATTGCTCATGATAATTATTATCAATAAATTCTAATAAATGCAGATTTTGCCTACACAAGACTGAATACATGTGATTATACCATCTCTGCACACACTTTAATACAACAAAATAATTATGATCCACATTAACCCAGACTACAACATACAAAATTCACTATAATTGTGCTAACTTTTATATTAATTATAATATTAATTGGCTAGCATATTTGTCTCACAAAGCAGTTATATAAGTGTAATGGGACTACAAATCCGTATCAGGGAACAGACTATCAATTAATTGCAGCAAAAGCGTGAATATACTAAAAAAATCATTAAAACATTTCTACAAATAAAATTGCTATTAGGATAGTAAACGTATAATAATTAGAGATTTCTGTTTTGCTTGATTACATAATATTATTATGCCAAAAACTAATTAAGTATAAATTATGACATAGTATAATATTAAGTCACACTACATTTATCATTTATCAGCACAGATGTCATGTAGTCAGTACTCCATGTCGGCGCCATCATGCAACTAACAACAATGAATCAAGTGTCAACTCACCATCAACTAACCGTAAGCACTGTCGCTCATTTTGCTGGCAACTCAAGAGCATATTTAAATACGCTGATCTGTTTTGTATGATACGTGATAGTGTACACCGCTACACGATAACCATTTGTACCATGCTACAGCTCATCTTGAATAGCAAACAAAATGGTAGTTGGCCTTCAGTATCGTAAGCTTTATCATAGCAGTGCTTTGGAAAATAACCACTGTCTATAGTACTTGCACTTTTGTGGTTGTTTGAACTATATTCAAGTTAAGTAATGATGGTCCTGTATCAAGCAGTGCTAACTGGTGTCATGTTCACTTGATTATCCATGTTCTAGCACTCAAGTATCAATGATAGTGTGTATGCAATTGGTGCTAAGATGCACTATGAGAATAGACGTACGATGCACTAAGATGCACTATGAGAACTTCACTGTTGACAATAATATAGTTCAAATCAGTGGTTTTCTTTGGTACATGTTTTTCGGTGCATTGATCGTTCCTCTTGCTTGGGTCTTCACTTTTGGTATTTATCTGTTCAAGAGTATATATTTCTTTGATCTACTAGGACTCAGTCATTAGAAGAAGCAAAGAGCAAGGTGCACGGTCCATGCACAGTAGAAATGGAACTTTCTTCAAAAAAAATAGAAATTGTACAATACATCAACTTAAAGTCGATTTTAAGTACTTCGATTTCCCTTTGTTAAGTGTTTTTATGTTGTTCTGAGTCCTTTACTGGCAACATTGTCAATCATTCATGCTCTGCTTATTTGTGGTTTCTTGGCAAGCTGTTTGCTTGGGTCAGATACTGGTGTCACCTTCCTGTACGACTCTTCAACAAGCTGGAAGGTGTTCTTTGTGATTACAGCTTTTCTCGAGTGTGCTGCAAATATTCTCGTGTTATTGTTTGGTGCAGTATGTATAAAAATGTTTGTTGGTGTTATCGCTATTTTCCTAGGCCTAATAGCTGCTATCTTATTCATAATCTGGTTTCCTTGCATACTCATAGCTGCTATTGTATCTGGTGAAAACTGTTACATAATAATTATGTCATCACAATAATTGATGAACCTGTGTGTTTGTGTTTTACACCACCAATATTATGTGTATTGTGTTGTAATCCATAGTTGGTCTGTTGCTATTAATATTAGAGCTGTGAACCTAGCCAGAAGCAATAACCAGTTAACTATTTACAAATAATTGTCGGTTAACCAGTTAACTGGGTTTAAAAAAAAATTTTTTTTAAATACAAATGTGAAAATTGTGAATACAGAGATCAATGACGAGCTCTTTTGTATGGTAGAGAGAGAGAAGGAAGATTGTCATGTAAGAAAAGTAGTGTTTCAACATTTTCTGGGTCCAGTGCTGCCCTCTTGGCACTGACAATAATGCCAGCTATACTAAAAAGTCTCTCTGATGGAACAGACGTAGGTACGATACTGAGATATTTTTGCGCCCTCTTGGTTAAACGAGGGTATGATCGGTGATGTGTTCTCCACCACTCCAAAGGTTTTTCCTTCAGTTCTGCAACAGGCTCGGCCTTGTAACGAGTCAATTCTCCGACTACAAGATCAGTGAGAGATACTGAAAATGAGGAGTCACAACTAGCATTGAGAGTACTAAAAGTATCTCCAAGCAGCTTTTCCAAAGCACACTTTTTGGTGGATTGACTGGATTCTGAAACAGCATTTGAACTACTAGTAGACTGGTTCTCTGATGTGCTTGCTGTAGTAATTGCAGTAGTAGCTGGCTGTAGTTGACTGACAACTATCTCATCCACTAAACTATTTGCAGTTGCCTCTTGTTGATCTTCTGTCAGGTGAGCCAAGCTTTTTAGGCGTGGGTCTAATAAAGTAGCCTTGTTCATCAGCATGCAAACATCCGGATCTTTGTAACGTGCATTGAAGTCGGAAGCAATTGCTTTTTTGACGTTACGGATTGCTGTTGAGCTATCAGCAGGCGTGATCACTAACTTAAGCCTTATTTGAGCAAGAAGTGGACCTAGAGTAGACAAACTTGGGTATTGATCAGCGCTAAGGTAGGCAGTGGCGTCCTTAAAAGGTTCGAGAATCTCACATAAATCTTGCAATAGCCTCCATTCCTCTGGAGAGTGTTCTAAGTATAGTAGGCTTCTCTGGTTTTGCAAAACAGCACACACAGCCAGCTGCTGTTCACACAATCTCTCTATCATATCATGAACAGAATTCCACCAGTGAGATACTCCCTGCAGGTAAGAAAAAAATAATTCTGTTGTGTATTCTGTTGTGTATATGTATAATACCTGTATTAATTTGTGCTTTTTAATATACATCTTAGCTACAAACATTTATCAAACTGATCACCATGGCTGCATCAACACCGATACGCATTAATGACAGTTAAAAGTGGTTTGTGAATTTGTGCTGGGCCTGTGAACTACAGTGTTCCACACGAAGAGAGTGAATTAATGTTAGGAATGTATGACGTCACGTCAATAGCAACAATACATTTTACTTAACAAAATGGCCGCCAAAAACCTGCTCTCTCGCAGAGTGAAGTCGCGCTTGTCGCTGTATATGCTTCTAGAGACGCTAGGTGAGATCTACTTTCATGATTAATGTTTTGGCATTGCAGTCATGAAGTTTTAGAGCTTAACTACCAGTAGAACTGGAATTCCTGTCCCTAACGTTTGGCTCGTCCATGAACGGTCAACTTTTGCTCTCTGCCGCCTATGTAGCACTGATAGGGACCGATCCCGCTGCCAACAGATAAGCATCCGAGGTGAAAGCTTCGATGCAGTGATAACAGAGCTTAACTAGCAGTAGTCCCTGGGATTCGCTCCCTAACGTGTTTTTCCAGATGGCTGCCTGTATTTCACATTTCTGTCACGTGAGTGTCATCTGACAAGAAGCCATATAAAGCATAAGATTCAGTAAGGATAGAGGATCAAAATGATATATACATCATTACTCTAGGATAAACGATTCTAGAGAAATCAAGCAAAATGTCACACACACCATTTTTCCCTCTCTTCGTGTGGAACACTGTAGCTAGTGACAAACCAAATGTACCATGGTGAAGCTAAAACACTGTTCTACAAGATGCAATACAGTACAAAAGCCTGACTGTTGTACATAGCCAGCACAAATTCAAAATGTGTTGATGAGATTCATAAATAACAGTTAAAAGTACTATCTGAATTTGTGCTGGGCCTGTGAACTAGCTAGTGACAAACCAATTGTACCATGGTGAAGCTAAGACACTGTTCTACAAGATGCAATACAGTACAAAAGCCTGGCTGTTGTACATAGCCAGCACAAATTCAAAATGTGTTAATGAGATTCATAAATAACAGTTAAAAGTACTATCTGAATTTGTGCTGGGCCTGTGAACTAGCTAGTGACAAACCAATTGTACCATGTGAAGCTAAGACACTGTTCTACAAGATGCAATAAAGATTAAACCCTTGGAGTTCGTAGATAGCCAGCACAAATTCAAAATGTGTTAATGAGATTCATAAATAACAGTTAAAAGTACTATCTGAATTTGTGCTGGGCCTGTGAACTAGCTAGTGACAAACCAATTGTACCATGGTGAAGCTAAGACACTGTTCTACAAGATGCAATACAGTACAAAAGCCTGGCTGTTGTACATAGCCAGCACAAATTCAAAATGTGTTAATGAGATTCATAAATAACAGTTAAAAGTACTATCTGAATTTGTGCTGGGGCTGTGAACTAGCTAGTGACAAACCAATTGTACCATGGTGAAGCTAAGACACTGTTCTACAAGATGCAATACAGTACAAAAGCCTGGCTGTTGTACATAGCCAGCACAAATTCAAAATGTGTTAATGAGATTCATAAATAACAGTTAAAAGTACTATCTGAATTTGTGCTGGGCCTGTGAACTAGCTAGTGACAAACCAATTGTACCATGGTGAAGCTAAGACACTGTTCTACAAGATGCAATAAAGATTAAACCCTTGGAGTTCGTAGATAGCCAGCACAAATTCAAAATGTGTTAATGAAATTCATAAATAACAGTTAAAAGTACTATCTGAATTTGTGCTGGGCCTGTGAACTAGCTAGTGACAAACCAATTGTACCATGGTGAAGCTAAGACACTGTTCTACAAGATGCAATAAAGATTAAACTCTTGGAGTTCGTAGATAGCCAGCACAAATTCAAAATGTGTTAATGAGATTCATAAATAACAATTAAAAGTACTGTCTGAATTTGTGCTGGGCCTGTGAACTAGCTAGTGACAAACCAATTGTACCATGGTGAAGCTAAGACACTGTTCTACAAGATGCAATAAAGATTAAACTCTTGGAGTTCGTAGATAGCCAGCACAAATTCAAAATGTGTTAATGAGATTCATAAATAACAGTTAAAAGTACTATCTGAATTTGTGCTGGGTCTGTGAACTAGCTAGTGACAAACCAATTGTACCATGGTGAAGCTAAGACACTGTTCTACAAGTTGCAATAAAGTAAAAAAGCCTGGATGTTGTACATAGCCAGCACAAATTGCCACACCCAGCAATAATGCGGAGTGTGTTGTTATCGGTAAATATCAACGTACACACTCTTATTGCTGGGTCCAGGAAACACCTAGAAGGATAGAAAATGAGATTTGACATCTGCACATGTACCTCTAGAAGAAACTCACATGTAGAAATTGGTCAGTCATTGCCACACCCAGCAATAAGGCGGAGTGTGTCGTTATCGGTAAATATCAATGTACAAACTCTTATTGCTGGGTCCAGGAAACACCTAGAAAGAGAGAAAATGAGATTTGACATGCACCTCTAGAAGGAACTCACATGTAGAAATTGGTCAGTTATTGCATAGTCACTGATTCAGTGCCACACCCAGTAAGTAACAATAAGCAGCGTGACAAGTTACAAATGTATAGTGAATAACTTGAGATGCTGGCAGAGAATAGAGCACTACCAATAGGCCTACATGCTGTACAGGTATAGTACTGACTCACAGGCGCTGGCCCGCTGCTCTCTGACTGCTCTGCATGGCGGCTAGTCTAGCCTCGAGACTCGATGACGTCGAGCGCAATGGCTGCGCTAACTGCGTCTTCGCAATTGAGCTCGTATGTACCACTAACCACAAAAATGTTGATATATGGCTTCTACGAATGTGGTGCTGGCGAATGTGGTGCTGGCTTCAGCCGGGTGACGGTGGAAGAGTTACAGTACGAGACTTTCATCTGCACGTACCATACTGCACCTCAGAGCTTTCTGTTCTTGATTTGACTTATTTTTTGTTACCATACTATTTAAATGAGTGAACACTTACCTTGTCTGCAACAAAACTGGCAAAAAAAAGCTAAAAAGCGCACAAAAACAGCAAAAAACAACCGCAAATCTCAGCGTTTTGTTAACGATTATTGTTTTTTCCCCGCTTATTTTTCTCTCAAGCGCTTTCTATTGGTCAACGAGTCTGGTACCAGTGTATAGAGGAATCTATTCTCATGTTAGCAGTACCAGGCTCGACATTCACAATCGTTGCTATCGAATGTTACGACGGAAAGAGCGAAGGTAGTCAAGCGGGGCTATTCCGTAAGTAAGTTTGGCTTCCTCAGCTCAATTGATTTGTATGTGTCACGAAATAGCCCCGTCACGAAATAGCCCCGTGTTACTCTACGCGTGCTCGGCCTATTTTCTGTGGCGATATGGACGCCGAGTCGGAGAAATCACTTATTAATCATTGTCAATCGGATGGTGGTGAGTGTAGTAAAGCTATGGCCGTATTGCATGGCGACAAATAAGTGAATTTTCAGTACTACTTTTCCGTAACTGACTATGTAATAATTAATGATGACTAGGCACTTCTTTCTCGTATCTCAGTTGTTGACGAAAGTACATCCCTGCTCCCTACTACGTCAGAAAAGTGTGAGTATCCTTGGAAGTCATTAGTATGTTATACATTGTACTAGCTCAATTCCTGTGCTTGTAGGACTCTACTTCAAGGCACTTGGCAACGTAACATTACACACAGTGCATGTCGCGTTTTTAAGTTTCATGAACAGAACAAATTTAAATTTAGCACTTGTTTGAGATTGTGAAATTTTAAGTCCCTTGGTCAGCCTTGGGTAGAGATATTCTGTGCTATGAAAACCAGCTGTACATCACAATGGTCACACATGTGTCCATCCTAATTAATTATTTACTGTTATTTTTATAGTTAAAAAGTGGCAAAAGTGCTGGAAATGTCTTCCATATTGTTACCTTCTTTTGGTCTTTATATTCACCATTACATTTTCAACATTTTTGGGAACTGTTTTTGCTACGGTTATAATTAATGAAGACCCCGCATCCAGCAACTCATCTTGCATCACTGCTTATCGTGCTCAGTCTGTTCCACTGGTAATGCTACTTGCTACCTATGACAAATCAAAATATTCCTCTTTCATGATTACCTCGGACATTCCTCTAGATACTGACGTTTCTGCCATAGTGTGGACTGTTGAAGCAATTGAACCAATCAGTAACACGTACGAGGAAACTGTTACTTTAGAAGCTGCTCGACATATACATTTGTATGCTCTTGCAGATTCTTCTTTCCAAATAATTTTTGGATCTCTTGATGGCCCTGTGACAGCAAATGCTACTGTAGAGTTTCAAAAATACAATGGCGGTGGCCATCCTGGAAATATTTTAGCATCTCAATCAGTTGTGTCTTCAGAAAAGAATCAGTCTATTATCTACACTAATGATGAACCTGGTTTTATTGAATTTAGGCTTATTAACAATGGACTTAATGGCAGCTTCACGTACAACTTCACTATTAATGAACTAAACACTTCGTCTCTGAGAAAATCTGACTACAATTGTACTCTGAATTCTATTAATAAAGAATGCAAGCACTCTAGTCTATACTCCACCAATAACATGCTGGCATCAGTAACATTTGATCATGATTTTATTCAAGGATATCCAACCTTCAACATCACTCTGACAGAAGACATACTGCGCATCCCTGTATTGCCAATAGCTATTGCTTTTGCACTATGCATGGCCTTCATAATTCTGCCAATGGCTATCTTACAGATTTTTGTAGCCATACGTATTCACAAAAGGAAAACTACAGCAACTGAGTAATTCATACTTGTTTGGTGGTATCAACATTAGTGTTTATCATTATCAATATTAATGGTTATTTTAGTGGTCATGTTTTTCATTTACTATTACTACTTGTGCTGTCCCATATTATGAATACTTATAAGAGGGAAATTTCTGCTGAAATCTCTAGTCAATGCCAGCAATCTAATTATCCATGGCTAACTTATGAGTAGGAGTTTATAGCTCATTAGATTTGCTGGGAATGCATACTTGTAGGTTGAGATCTATAACCATAACAGTTAACTCTTAGTATTCATGAAGTGCATGAGCAAGATCTCAAGTGAAACTGAAAATGCTTAGTGAACAAAATCTGTGACTATGCATACTGTCTATGAGCTATTAACTCTGCAGACAGTACTTGTTGTCATGTAGTTTGCTTGCAGAATTTTTCGTTTGTTTTTTGTCTATATTCCAACTGTGTTATGTACTAGTACAAAGCAGCTTGGGTCACTTCTAGCTGATCCATGTGAGGCTGTGCTGGTTGATGTAGTAGCCAAGTGTGTGCAGTGATATCACTGCCAATACTCATTTTGTGATGAAGTTGCATTGATTGACAGCACTATAACATCAACTTAACATCTATAATATTCATAGCAGTTTACAGATTCAAGCTGCCAAGATGAGTGGATACACTCCATGGAACAAGACATGTATACTGTGAAATAGCAAAACTGAACATGCTTAGTGGATATAGTAATCTTTATAGTAATAGTAACACATGTGCAATTTTTTTATATTCTATTATAACAAGTGTTTACATGTCTTCTACTTTGTAGCATCCATCATTGTGTTGTACACGTATTGGTTTCTGTCACTTCATGGATTTTATTCCATGGAGTATATACTCCTCCGGCCAGCTTGAACATAACTCTGCAGTAGAAAATACCGGTACATTATACGTGTACTTGATAAAACGGGTATATAAGGTACTCACTTTTCATTAATGGTAGTATTTTCTGTCAGAAACGATGCAACGTCGTCACAAATGGCGGAGAGAGTTTTTGGAGTGATATCACTACCACACCTGGCCACTACTTCAACAAGTACAGCATCACACGGATCAGCTAAAAGTGACCCAGGCAGCTCGTCTTTACGAGGACTACCCGCCATACAAAACACAGTCGGACTAGAGACAGTTAAAAATATTCTGCAAATATCTTTGTATTCCTAAATAAACATGTTAGTATTTGTTTATTTGCAAATATAGATTACCATTTGTAGATCTGTCAACTCTTTACGAAGCAACACCTGAAATGTCGTTTTCTCTGGCTCTGTCGCTGCCGGCTTCAGCAGACCATGTTCACCTAGCATTTCTGCAGTTACAGTGATTGTTACGAACACAATATCCTTTGTGTTCTCTGCAGCCTCATCAGTTCTTCCACTCGCCATGACGGTCACCAATGCAATAATGAGCTGCTTAAAAATAATGCTTATGTAGCAGCGAGATAGCCACGCCCATTACTGTATTACTGCACCGTCAGAGCTTCCTTGTCAGCAAGTTTGTTTTGCTTTTATTACCAGTTTCTTTCGCGGATTCTTTGCTCCACTAACCCGACGCCCAGGCATGGCAACTTCAGTGCTGGATACAGAGGATATTTACACTGGTTAGGCTAGCTAATGTTACGTTACGTACACGTGACCGTTGTTGTATCGCATTAGACCCTAAGACCGAGTTAGGAGGGAACGGAACTGATGATTTTACTGGACCGTCAACTCGTGTGCCTCCTGAAGTACTTAGAGAACGCACCCAGGGGTCAGCAACACCGAAACAAGTTGAAGATGATGATGCTTCATCCTATAGTTAGTAAATTTACTAAGGTTATAAAAATTAATCATAATATTATTATTGTATAACATTATAGAGCCATGGGAATCAACAAATGAATCTCTTCAATTGCCAGGTAGATAAGAAACTATATAAGTATTTTGCAAGTATGATCTTTTTTTACAGAAAATGTCCCACTAATAACAACACCTCAGAGTCGTAAGTACTACCATGATCATTTTTTTGCATGCACACAACATTGTCTTGACTGTCAGTGGTCAAAAGTTTGGGAGACAAAAAGATAGAGCTAGTCTTCTTTAGTTGGATTTTAAGAAAGTAGAAATGAGTAAAAGAATGGCTGTTGGCTATATGATTAGAAATATTATTGATGTTGGAGATCACTATCTTCAAAGACATAAAATATAGGCGTGAACTCTCTCATCTAGTAAGTACGGATTTCCCACCGCCTATAGAAGTGAAGAAATGTTCACATTGAGAAAAACGTGTTGTGATGCATGTATCCACCCATTGGTGGGAGGTAACAGATGAACGTGTGGAAAGTAAATGGAACGAACTGCGTACTTCCGTAACTTTGTCTGTTTATTCTCTAACTCATGGATGGTACCAGCATCGCACGTTTTCTCATTACATTTAGCACGAACATTCTTACAAACTTCTATGTAGGGTAGGACCAATTTTTCAAAAGTTTTACTTTGATATGATAAAAATTTCACTATTTTGATGAGCACAATATAAAAATAATTTGGCGTATTTAATTTTCGTGAGTAGTTCCATTTTGGAACTTATAATACACATGCGAAACCTGTTTTACATGTATATCCATTTCTGGTGATAAAAGAAGTAGCTTTCAATAGTTGTCTTGATAGTCAAACCTTTTGCAATCGTGCTATAAAGCATGTTGATTTTGAACGAGACTTCACCCTAAAGACGTACATAATTGTTGACATTACCTACTCAGAAAATACCTGTAATGTTGCTTGTTTCTCTTCAATTTGAATTTGAGGTCATTATTAGTTATTCTTAATCTTATGTACTTGTTTGAGTGGGCAGAGATGTCAGCCTGATGTAAAAATTGTGAAAGAAGAGTAAAATTAACCCATGCTTTTAGGTATGCAGCACCACTTTAGGTAGTTATAAGCTGTTCACAAACGTTCATTGGCTGTACAACACTGCAAAGCCTCAAGTGCATGCACGGCCATAGATAATTATGCTCCTTTCAGACAAAATTCAAGAAATTAGCTCTAAATGATTGCGCACAGTGATGAAGAGAATACGATGAACCAATCTGTAAGTAGATCATACAAAACAAGACATACCAAATGCTTAGCACATAGATATCTATTGTATTTAATACAGAGGTAAATACCATGTACTCCTCAGCAAGTCGTATAGATACACAAAAATCTGGACACATTATAAGCTCTGGTGAACTGCCTCCTCACTTAAAGTATTAGCCACTTGAAAGTATCATACTTGTCACATTTACATCAAAGTTACTGTGGTGTTTCACCCACACAAATCGTTGGGCTGTTGCAATTTAAAACCCTTCTCCTTCAGGTACGGAAGGTGTAACGCATATTACAAGCTCATGAGCAAAGTAATTGCCAAAATTGATAAAAACTCTGTCAGTCACTAGATAACTTAGCTGTCTAACTGCAAACCAAGCTGTAGAGAGCCTGTCTTGAGATTTTTGATTTTTAGATCACGAAGATGTTCATTTGCTTTGTGCATCTCATCCCATTCTCTGGCAGCATGCCTACCTGGGCATGTCTTTCTTTAATTTCTCATAAATGTGCAAAGATCTGCTCACGTTACTTTACTGAATAGTTGATGGCCAGTAATTGACTAGAGGTTGTGAATCAGTATGCATTCAGTTGTCAGAAGTTTATCATTCCAAGGGATGTACAACTGTGTAACATCGAAAAATAAATCGGACCACTATTGCATGCGAGAATTACATAGCCAAGCAGGCCCATAGTTAAGCATACATTTACGCGTGGTGGCGTAGCTATACGCTTGTACAAAACTGTCTAATAATGTGCTATTCAAAGTTGTACACTCCTTTTTCCTGCAGTCCTACATAGACAGTTTCTCAACATGTAGATTATAATTGTTTTATTCTATATTTTCAGCTACAAGGATCAAGATCAAGCATTGCAAGTGTATTACAGGTTTTCTGATTCTCATGTTCATCATTAGCTTTGGCATAGCCAGCATTTTTATACCAGCTATTGTGGTCACAGACACCACACCCAGTACCTCATCTCTTGTCACTGCATATCGTGCACAGCCTGTTCCACTGGTTCTTGGTACCTATGACAGTTCACAATATTTCTCATTCATGGTTTCTTCAAACATCCCTTCTGGTACTCTCACTTCTGCCACCATCTGGATTTTGGAGTCCATTGAACCTATCAAGAACATATACAACGACACTGTTGAGTTTCAAAACTTGCGAAACCTTTTGTTTTATGCCCTCACTGGTTCTACTTTCAACTTAACGGTATTGTCTCATGGTCCTGCTGGTGCAAACGCCAACTTTGAGTTCAGAAACAAAGACACTAATGAGCTTCTACGTAATTGGACAGTATACCCATCCAATATAAGCCAGAAATTCGGCTATACTACTGTAACTCCGGGATTCATTGAGATTCGACCAACGAACAATGGATTGAATGGTACCCTCACTCAAAACTTCATCATCAATGAACTAAATGTTTCCTCTTTGGAGCAGTCTCATTATCAATGTACTCTGAACTCTACTAGCAGATCCTGCAACCATACAACTATCTACTCCACTAATAATCTGATAGCATCAGTAACTCTCGAGAGTGATAATAACAACTACCCTACCTTCAATACAACCCTGTTAGGAGAAACAACACCCTTCTTATCTAGTTGGGGAGCACCTTTATTTGGTGTATTAACTGGTATCTGTGTTTTGTTCACAATTGGTTTACTATTCCTTTGTTTTTATTATTGCCATATACAATGAAGTACAGCTGCTATATTAACTATAGTTATTTTTTTATTGCACTAATTATTTTATTATACTGTCATATTTTATTCACTGTACTGTTCTTTTTTATATCATTGTGTGAATACTGAATTGTGCTATGATCCCTTGCACACATCTGTTAACACATAAAACATTTCCTGTACATTTCTAAGCAAGGACAGTAGGTTGGCGAAATGCTAAATTGAGGACATTACAAATCAACAGTCTGTGATTGTTATCATAACGGAGTGTCTGTTATGATAACAAATCCATAGTCTATAAACTGAACTCCTAGATAACCGACTGACGATAAACGGGATGTGAGATAATACTACAGTACAAGTGGATACGCAACGGGGTAGTTGCGTATCCACTTGTACTGTAATATACGCGTACTCGGCCTATTTTCTGTGCCGATATGGACGCCGAGTCGGAGAAATCACTTATTAATCATTGTCAATCGGATGGTGGTGAGTGTAGTAAAGCTATGGCCGTATTGCATGGCGACAAATAAGTGAATTTTCAGTACTACTTTTCCGTAACTGACTATGTAATGATGACTAGGCACTTCTTTCTCATTATCTCAGTTGTTGACGAAAGTACATCCCTGCTCCCTACTACATCAGGAAAGTGTGAGTATCCTTGGAAGTCATTAGTATGTTATACATTGTACTAGCTCCATTCCTGTGCTTGTAGGACTTTACTTCAAAGCACTTGGCGACGTAACATTACATGTCGCGTTTCTAAGTTTCATGAACAGAACAAATTTAAATTTAGCACTTGTTTTGAGATTGCGAAATTTAAGTCCCTTGGGTAGTGATATTTCTTCTGTGCTATGAAAAACCAGCTGTGCATCACAATGGTCACGCGTGTCAATCCTAATTATTTACTGTTATTATTTTTATAGTTAAAAAGCAGCAAAAGTGCTGGAAATGTCTTCTATATTGTTACCTTCTTTTGGTCTGTATATTCATCATTACATTGTTAATATTTCTTGGAACTATTTTTGCTACGGTTATAATTAATGAAGACCCTGCATCCAGCAACTCATCTTGCATCACTGCTTATCGTGCTCAGTCTGTTCCACTGGTAATGCTACTTGCTACCTATGACAAATCAAAATATTCTTCTTTCATGATTACCTCGGACATTCCTCTAGATACTGACGTTTCTGCCATAGTGTGGACTGTTGAAGCAATTCAACCAATCAGTAACACGTACGAGGAAACTATTGACATACAAGATGCCAGGAATATACAATTATATGCTCTTGCAGATTCTTCTTTCCAAATAATTTTTGGATCTCTTGATGGCCCTGTGAAAGCAAATGCTACTGTAGAGTTTCGAAAATACAATGGCGGTGGCCATCCTGGAAATATTTTAGCATCTCAATCAGTTGTGTCTTCAGAAAAGAATCAGTCTATTATCTACACTAATGATGAACCTGGTTTTATTGAATTTAGGCTTATTAACAATGGACTTAATGGCAGCTTTGTGTACAACTTCACTATTAATGAACTAAACACTTCGTCTCTGAGAAAATCTGACTACAATTGCACTCTGAATTCTATCAATAAAGAATGCAAGCACTCTAGTCCATACTCCACTAATAACCTGCTGGCATCAGTAACATTTGATCATGATTATATTCAAGGATATCCAACCTTCAACATCACTCTGACAGAAGACATACTGCGCATCCCTGTATTGCCAATAGCTATTGCTTTTGCACCATGCATGGCCTTCATACTTCTGCCAGTGCTTATCTTACAGATTTTTATAGCCATACTTATTCATAAAAGGAAAACTACAGCAACTAAGTAATTCATACTTGTTTGGTGGTATCCCCAACTTATCAACATCAGTGATCAATATTAATGGTTGTTATTTTAGTGGTCATGTTTTTCATTTATTATTACATTACTATTACTACTTGTGCTGTCCCATATTATGCTCAAGTCATGAATACTTATAAGAGGGAAATTTCTGCTGAAATCTCTAGTCAATGCCAGTAATCTAATTATCCATGCAACCGTATCCATGGCTAACTTTTGAGTAGGAGTTTATAGCTCCTACTCAAAAGTAACTTGAGTAGGAGTTTATAGAATGCATACTTGTAGATAAAACAATTGCACACATGTTACTATTACTATACAGATTTTATATATTTACTAAGCATGTTCAGTTTTGCTATTTCACAGTATATATGTCTTGTTCGATGGAGTGTATCCACCCTGCTTGAATCTGTAAACTGCTGTGAATATAGATGAAGTTGATGTTATAGTGTTGTTAGTCAGAATCGATGCAACTTCATCACAAAATGAGCATTGGCAGTGATATCACTACGCACACCTGGCTACTACATCGACCAGCACAGCCTCACATGGATCAGCTAGCAGTGACCCAAGCTGCTTTGTACTAATACATAACACAGTTGGAATATAGACAAGAAACAAACAAAAAATTATGCAAGCAAACTACATGTCAACAAGTACTGTCTGCAGAGTTTATAGCTCATAGACAGTATGCATAGTCACAGATTTTGTTCACTAAGCATTTTCAGTTTCACTTGAGATCTTGTTCCATGGAGTGTATACTCCTCCTGCCAGCTTGAATATATGACTGTGTTGTATTAATTAACTGTTATGATAACTAAAAGGTTTTGTGTACTCACTCATAGTCAATGTTAGTGTTGTTTGCTAGAAACTCTGCAACGTCATCACAGATGCTGGAGAGAGTCTGGAAAGTGATATCACTGCCGCACCTTGCTACTACATCGACCAACACAGCATCACATGGATCAGCTGCTAGTCCACCGGGCGTTTCATATTTGCGAGGGCTACCCGCCATGCAGAACACAGTTGGAGTGTAAACAGACACAAAAATTCTGCAAGCATCTTGATTTTTCTGCATAATAAAGTACATGTAACAAGACAAAAATAATCACTAGTACAGTTTGTACAAAATTTGTACCGTCTGTAGAGTCGTCAACTCGTTACGAAGCAACGTATGAAATGTTGCTCCTGCAGGTGTGGCATCTGCCTTCAACAGACTAGGCCCGGCCAGCCATTTTGCAGGTCCAGTGATCGTCACAAACACGGTATCCTTCTCGTTTTCTGCAGGCTCACCAGACACTTCGCAGTTTGAGCTCATTCTCTTCAGTCTAAATTCTAAATTCCAAGAAACTATTATTTTCTGGTTTTGACACTGAACCACTACTAAAATAAATTCACAATCCAGTAATCATGCTATAATAATCGTAGTACCCACCCCGCCAAACCGAAAGATAAACGCATGCGATAAAGTAACAATAATATTGCTTTTTATAATGCATACACTGTGGTTCTGTTAAACTACAACAAATTAATAGAAATTTTCAGTTAAATCGTGGGCGCCAAGTTGTTCGTTTCTTTGACTGAATGAGTTCGGTGTTTAGTTCTTGTATTCGATGTTCTAACTCTTGGTTCTTGCATTGTGACTCCACTAGCTGCAGCTTGGTCTGGGCAAGATGGAGCTCTAGTTCTTGAAGCTTTTGTTCTGACGTGAGAGAGGAGAGGTGGTCTGTATCTGATAGACTCACTCCACTAGCCTGTGCACTACTGACACTGCTTAGCTTTGCCTGTGAACAAAAATAAAATACAATGTCTTCAGTGATACAGTGCAGTAGCTCTGTAACTAGTATTACCTTTACTTCTAAAAGTTCCTGGTTCAGTTCTTCCTTTTGCTTTTGGTTCCCTTCATCCAATTGTTTGAATACCTAAAATTAAAGTGGTAATTATTTTTTTAGGTGCAATAGTTGTACACATACTAGTTTGTATTCATTAATGGCGGCTTCATGTCTCTGTCTCTCTTCAGTTAGTTGTATCATAGCTGTCTGGTAGGTTTGCTTTGCCTATAAAAAAATAAAATAAATAAATAAAAAAAGTGAAAAAAATGTGTCAGAGGTGGGATTCGAACCCACGCCCACATACGTGGACCAGAAGCCTCGAACTCGCATTGCGAGCAAGGATGGACCTTGAGTCTGGCGCCTTAGACCACTCGGCCACCCTGACACCCACGTGTATCAATAATTAAACTGTTACTATAAAGTTGTATCCCTACGACGTGACTTACCTGTTGAAGCTCTTCTTTTAATTCGCTTATCAGTAGATTAGCAGCACTAGCTCGTGACTTGCATGCTCTGTTCTCCTTACTCAGAGTATCTATTCTTTCTTCCAGCTAGAGAAGGACAGGTCCAGTCAATCTTATGATTGCACAGTAGCAGTCTATACTCACATTATCCATATCTCCTCTAAGAGCCACCTTACTAGACACCAGCTCCTCTGCTAGATCATCATTCTCTCTCTGTAGTCTAAGCATCTCCTCTGCTAGTCGTTTATTCTCACGCTATAAATGCAATCCACGTTATTCTAGAACACATCATGCGCACTGCCATTACCTCTATTCTAACAACAGGATCCTCCATCAGTGATTGCTGCTCTAAGAAGGTTTGGTAATCTTTTTCTAATTTTTTCAGTTTGCGCTGGTTCACCTAAAGTGTACTTGTAATAATTATTGAGCAAAGTCTTCGTTGTTTCTCGGACCTTAAACGAGTATGCAGTATCAAACAGTAATTTGCACTCGTCCTCTGAGCTGATCTTGCGTGGTAGAGACACTCTAAAGTAGTTGAGAATGCCCTCAAAGTCCAGAGCGAGAAGATCCTTCTGAGTTAGCTGTGAGCATGAAAGAGAAAGGAAGTAAAAGTGAGATATTGATGTTATCTCTGTACCTTCAAGAGAGCTAGAGCAATACGAAACATCACTGTGCAGCCCTGAATGAAAATAAATTATAGCGTTATCACACACTTTAATACACACTCACTTCACACAGGTAGATGTCCATGATCTGGAAGATAACAGAAAGAGAGAACTTTGCTGTGAAGATGGTCAGGAACCACTGAGAGGCATACATGTGTGTTTCCACCTGGTTGGCTCTCATGTGTTCGTACAGTTCGTGAAGGTTTTCCTAAACCAGGATGACACAGCAATCAAAGCTAGTACATAGTTGTACACAATGTATCTTACATCCATGAGTCGTTCTAACTGATAAAACATGAGATGAAGCATTCGAAAACTAGACTTGAACAGGTTACGGTGTCCATAGCTGAACATCATTTTCACCAGGACAGCAAATGCCTGCTCCTCGGGCATTTTCTACACATTTTCAGCAAAATTTTAACCAACCATGACAAAAGCATTCTCACCTGGATGAGAAGCACAGCTGCCATAAAGGAGAACCCCTGGCAGTAGCCAACCTCTTCATCGTACACAGAATATGCCTTGCTAATCTTGTATAGAGCATCTTTGCCACTCTCCTCCTTGAAATACTCATGACCCACATACGTTCTCTTGATATCCCAATGAATGACATTCTCAGCTGTTGACTCCTGGAGAGAGTCGTGATGGTATAGGATGAGTGAGTGACAGTGTGATAGTAGAGTTATGGTAGTGTGATGATAGAAAGTGAGTGAGTGATTGATTGATTGAGTACCTTAGTAACCAGCAGTCTGTATGCCTCCATTAGTTGTGGGTCGCTCTCAGCTCCGGACAGCATCTGCCATATTTGACATCGCAGTGGACTAGGGATACCCTAAAGATATGCGATACATTTCAATACTGCACATACACAACAGTTGTTACACAAACACAGTCACAGTGTGTACACACATGTGTTAGTATATACCTTTCTAACAAGCTTGACAAGCTGTTTGTTCCGAGGTTTGTCACCATTAGGGTCCCATTTCTCTCTCCCGTCCCACTTCTCCAATAAGTCTCCCCACTGCTTCAACAAGTCTTCACTCAAGTCCATCTCCTGGTCACCCCAGCCGGACACAAGGAAATCCACTTCATCTATTTCCTCCACTGATGAAGAACACAACATAATCACTCACATATACGAATAAATTGTACCATAAACTTGTATGTTTTCACTATACAGTGTGTGTGGTTACTTATTGGGGCGAGCCTGAGTGAGCCCCACATTGATTGGCACAATGGCCCACGCGGCGGGGAATGTATCTATCTATCTATCTGTCACGGGGTAGCGTTTGTCCTTTTCAATGATCCCGAGAAGTAGGAAACGCCCTTTTTAGCACTTGCACACATTATACTTGGTGCTTGGTTTCAAACAAGATACCTGGCATTCTGGCAATGATGCAGATGACTCAGGGATGACAACAACAGAGATCAGAGACACCTGAAAAGCACAACTTTTACATGACAAGGCCGCTACCAGAAAGCGACGACGAGAGGCAGAGTCACCCGATCAACGTGAAAGCGGACGACTGGAGCGACTACCGGAGATGCCGACGGAAAGCAGTAGCTGCAACAGAGCAAACAGTAACTTAGGTATGTCTAATGAGCTCGTGTGTGATAGCAGTAGAGCCTGCAGTGAGTGAGGAGACCGAGGAACCCATCTTCCAGGTACATTGTTCCCATGACGCCTAGGCAAGGAACACACTCAGCAAGAGATAGTTGGAGAAAGTGCACCATATCTGAACATAACCAACTATTGATTCTATTCACCATCAACAAAAAATAGTACATTATAGCACAAAAATCTGTGGTGAAACTGGTCTAAACATAAAGCACCAAAGGTGCAGATGCCTCGGTGCAGTAGCATGTATGCTAGCCTGCAATTAGCAGATGCATATGACAGCACGTATGCACGCAGTAGATCAATGGAAGCATCAAACAGTTCCATGGAAGCACGCAATGTGCACTGAAGCTGCAGTAGAAGTGACCAGCAGATCCATGGAACATTCAGGCAAGCAGCAGATCATAGCAACAGTGCTATGGAAGCACAGGCTATAGTGGCAGCTATCCAGCAGCAGCAGATCATAGCAACAGTGCCATGGAAGCACAGGCTAGTGACAGCTATCCAGCAGCAGCAGATCATAGCAACAGTACTATGGAAGCACAGGCTAGTGACAGCTATCCAGCAGCAGCAGATCATATAGCAACAGTACTATGGAAGCACAGGCTAGTGGCAGCTATCCAGCAGCAGCAGATCATAGCAACAGTACTATGGAAGCACAGGCTAGTGACAGCTATCCAGCAGCAGCAGATCATATAGCAACAGTACTATGGAAGCACAGGCTAGTGACAGCTATCCAGCAGCAGCAGATCATAGCAACAGTACTATGGAAGCACAGGCTAGTGACAGCTATCCAGCAGCAGATCATATAGCAACAGTGCTATGGAAGTGCAGGCTAGTGGCAGCTATCCAGCAACTGTACAAGCTGTTGTACAAAAGTTGTATTGAAGCCAAACAGAATAATGCTCAAGTGTAGCTGGGCGTGACTGTAACTGCTCTGCTCGCTCCGGCTCACCTGTCAAGCAGCTAAGTGAACTCAAACACGCTTTCGCTCGCTAGTTTCACTGCTGCCAATGGAGTCGCGCGAGCTGTACTATCACAGATCAAGCCTTCAAGTTGCACTGTATCCATCTGTAGACAGGTTTGTCTATGAAGTAGGCCCGAGCGCTCAAGACAGCTGTTTAGGTTAGCAAATCACGCCATAACTCACGCCATAACTTCAAAACAAAGGCTTTAATAGCAAATCTGTCAAATTTGATTTTCATAAACTATCGAGATCTACCTGTATTGCAAGTTTCAGCGCTTAGTAGCAAGCGGTTGCTGAGATACGCATTGCGAACACACACACACACACACACACACACACACACACACACACACACACACACACACACACACACACACAAACGAACAGACTACTGTATGCCTCGTGGCTCCGCCCACACCTCGGCATAATAATACAGACTTATCTACTAAAATCTGGACTCACCACATAACCTGGTGCAAATAATATGTTATACACAACTATACACTAACGAGGCTAAATTATATCAATGCTCAGGCTCGCCCCTGCCATTCCATGAATGTACTAGTAATATTATGTTATGCAACACACACCATTGTCACTGTCCTCAGCTGCTTGATCCAGCTCTTTCACCTTAGCAGCTCGCCCACCTAACCTGCCCTTGAGAGAGGTAGTGGGTGAGGGAGTTTCATCTGATGACTATAGAATAGGACACTCTCATAAAAACTGGACACTATTCCACTGAAAACAGTATCACAAGATTCCAGCTAGTATAGATGCTCTCACCCTTTTCTGTAATGGCAGGGAATCATGATGTTTCTCTCGGGGTGAGAGAGGAGAGTCGGCAGAAGAGGGAGGAGGCAGAGAGGATGAAGCAGCCTCTCTTAACTCTCTCATACTCTTGAGAGACTTGATCTTTTTCTTACCATCAGGTGTGACCTGAGGAGGAGTGTTGTAGGTGGTAGTTTAAATAATATAATTTTAAACGCTTACTTTCTCAACTACAAGAACAAAAGTCTCCGATGGCAGTCTCTTTTTGGTGAGAGTAGCAAAACGAGATCCAATTGAACCAAATGTTTCAGAACTCTTCACTGCACGCACTTTGACCTCTCTGAAGACAACCAGACACATACATCAATGTCTCTACTCTCTACACAGACTAGTCAACTCTTCCCCTTTATCTGACCTGATTATTCTCACAGGTTCAGGAATCCCTTCAGCTACAATATCAACAGCAATGGTCAGATACAGGTGCTTCACTGTGGGAGAGGATGACAGCACTAGCTATTGCTAGACAAGTTAGTACACTACCTCTTTGAGTCTCTTCTGCTAGAGGTGAAAGGAAAGGAAGGGTTGTGTCAAAGAATCCAGCCACAGTGAAGGTGACACTATCACCACCACCACCACCACTGCATTGCTACAGACAGAGGGCAACAAGAGAACAGTAACATGGAGATCTGCTCGTGTACCATATTATCCAGTTGGTTGAGGTTTGATTTTTTCACATCCTTGCCCATAGCCATCAGCATACCATAGCACCTACACAATGGAAGGATAGTGGAGTAACACAAAAAATTTCATGCAGTCCGTATTGTGACCAGATCAACAATAGTACATTCTGAACGTACTTTTCCAGTGAGATGTGATGTCTACTGCTCTGTGACACTACTATAACGACTTTCTTCTTTGAACCAATCCTCAGTTTCAGACAGTCCTTGTCCGTGGAAACAAGTGAGAAGTTGCCTCTCCCATCCTCCTCATGGATCTCAACAAACACCTCTAGATTGTAAGCCAGCTCATTGTGAGATGCTGCATTAGTACTGGTAGGCTGTGGATAGAGCATTCTTGAGTACACACACAAGCACTATGGCAACGCATATTTTGGTACCTTGTGCTTGAATGCTTGTCCTATTGACTCAAACACTTTCTGGCACTGCATGAATATCAGCACAGTAAACATGACATCACCACTCCCTCCCATTTCATTCACCCAATAACAAAACTACCCGCTTCGCACTAACTGACTCACTCATGCACATATACATGTACTCACAGCATCTGGTATTGCACACTGGAACACATGACAGTTGTACACTCCACTTCTCTTGTGCAGAACGTTGATAGCAAAACAGTCGCTCAAATCTGATGCAACATGACCACGAGCACAAAACAGCACATGGCGCACTAAGAACGCCACCATAGTTTGGTTAGATTGTGGGTCTCTGAGCACAATACTGCCTCCATTATGATAAGGGACTGAGAGAATGATAGGTATTGACTGCCCGGCTTGTGTCTTGAGTACAAGCATCTTCCTGTTGGCTTCTGTCTCACTGACAGGAGCGTCAACAGTAGAAGACCCAAGATAGTTGATACCTGTGAAATCTGTTCCTTTTTCTTCAGTGACCGTGTTCAGTTCTTTGATGATATCAATGTGAGGTGTGTGTGGTTCTGATGCTTGAGAGGAGTCACTCGACAATGGATCAGAAATTTGTAAAGGAGAAGGTCGCTCTTTCTTTGGTTCTGTGGAGTTATCTATCAGCTCTTGAGTTCTTTCTTTCTCTGATGACTGGCTAACAGGTTCATGACTATCACTATGGTCTCTCAAGTCATCCGCCATCACACCATTCACCTCGCTACTGTCTTCTTGTTGATCAGCAGTAGATACAGTCTGTTCATCAGCAGTAGACCGGTCAGTCAATACCATATCACCATCGGTCCCATTGAGAGACTGCAGCTGTGATGATTCTTCCACTGTTTGTGACAAGGTGCTGACAGCTACCTCCTTTTCTTCATGATCAGCTACCGAGGGAGAGGACTGCTGTTGTTCTTCTTCATGATGGAGGTCAGAGTGAAGGGAGGAGAGAGGTTGAGAAGAGATGGAAGAAGAGGGACTGGTAGTGGAACTGGTGTCGTGAGGTGGTGGAGAGGTGCTCATAGTGCTATACCTACACATAGAACGTGTGTGTGTGTGTGTGTGAGAGAGAGAGAGAGAGAGAGAGAGAGAGAGAGAGAGAGAGAGAGAGAGAGAGAGAGAGAGAGAGAGAGAGAGAGAGAGAGAGAGAGAGAGGAAGGAAGAGAGAGAGACAGAGGAAGGAAAGAGAGAGAGACATAATATCAGAATTATCTCAGAGCCGGAAACAAGGATGTTTAACATTACAGTTGACACATGTTTCTATAATAATCATTATGTTGTACATAAGCACACACATGTAGTGGCAGATCGTGTCCTCACACAGTGACAAGAGAGAACAATCATGCAAATTGAATCGTTTAACTATCTGATACATGGTGGAGGCTGGTACTAACATTTTATGCAAAAGTGATGCCGTATTACTGAATATACGAGGAAAAATACAGTAGGGACGTAATAATTCTGCACAAAATAATAATCTACCGAAAATGTTTATATATAAATTATTTTTACTCACCACAGTACAAGATAAACAGATGCATAAAAACTGAAACAAACAATATGATATGTGGACATCAAAAATTAGCAACCTGGTACTTGCAAATGCCTATCATTTCCTGGTACACTACAAATCTCAAGAGTCAGTCCTCAAGTCAGTCTCTGACCGTAGTAAATCAAAACTGTACACATCAGCACACATTTAGACTAAACTAGTATTTTTTTCTGGAAAATATGTATTTAAGACATAAGTTTTGCGGAAATTATCAGGAGTACATGTAGTAACACCGATCAAGCTGATACCCCACAAGACACAAACCAGGTAGTTGAGCAAGTCATGTGCACCTGTTTTAGAGACAGCTGGAAACTGCTACGAGTTAACTTTAGCTTCTTTCCTAGTTGGAGATAAGAAAGCCAGTCTCGACAGTAGTCCCAAAATGACTTCAGCGGTGACTTTTAAAGTCCAGGCAGGCGACGAGTCGAGCTCCCAATTCCCTCTCGATTCGATTGCCCACCCCCAATGTAGTTTATCTATGGGCTTGCATTTACGGAGTTGTTTATCGTAGATTATCCGTATACTTGTTAGCTAATGGATCCAACCCCTTGAAGCAAGTACACACGTGCAATTGGCTAGCCTACAGGAAGGAAAGAGTTTCTTTTGCAGGACAAATTTGATCAGCTTAGGCAGAAGATCAGAATACTGATACAGAACCACGCCCAGGGGAGGAACTTGTAGCAAAACTTAACTAAAGTCCTGTTTGCAGCAATGAGTAACCATCAGCCAAAGAATGTGATACTGGAAACAACGATGGTCAATACACGAGTTTACTAATTCAAATAGAGCATGCTTACAATCGTGAGATTCTGGCGTATTATTTGAAGGCAAAATATTTACAGTAGAAAAGTAAACTGATTGCACATTGGTACACTATGCTTGTGATAATAATTGTTGTAGATTTTGGTTGTTGATTGGATGTGTGTACACATTAGGGTAAGGTGACCATTGAGCTGTACTGGAGACACACACCTAAAACATGCAAAAACTTTGCTGAACTGGTGAGCCTGCTACTACATGAGGTATTATGGGACCGGCATGTATGATTGGTGCTGTTGCAGGCAAGAAATGGTTACTACAATGGAACGAAATTCCACAGAGTGATCAAGGTACAGTCTGATAGTGACATCTATGATTAACAGCATTAATATCAAAGTCTGAATAGTTAGAAGACAGTTATACTGACACACATACAACACATTATACTCAGATCCATAGATTATCCATCATACATGTGCAACCACAGATGTATGTTTCTTACTACAGGATTTTATGGTACAAGGTGGAGATCCTACTGGAACTGGGAGGGGAGGTTCATCCATATATGGGTATGGATGTTGGTTGTGTTAGAGTTAGTGCAGTATGTGGTCGTATAGAGATAAGTTTGAGGATGAGATAAGAGATGACCTCAAGCACACAGGAGCAGGGATACTCTCCATGGCTAACAGGCTAGTTGTACAGCTGATCAGGATAATTGTATTGTGTGTTGTTCACAGTGGACCGAACACTAATGGTAGCCAATTCTTTATAATTCTTGCTCCTACCAGCTGGCTTGATGGTAAGAAATATTGAGTTGCATTCTGAAAGGTTGGTTGATATTTTTACAGGCAAGCATACCATATTTGGCAGAGTGTCTGGCGGTATAGGAGTTGTCAATAGGATTGGATTATCACAAACTGACGACAATGATCGGTGCACACACAGCATCCACACATACGTCTCATTCTCTTTTTACTGCAGACCTACAGATGATGTTCTTATTCAGCAAGCATATACCTTGGACTAGATACTGATAATTATATGTATTGCAGTTTAGTTGTGTTTTTAAGGCAGCGTGGAAACGCGTGACTAATGATTTCTATTGTCAGCTGTACTCTGATTATCATACTGTTTTATTTACCTAGCCAGTAATAGCAACGATGCATTTACTACTGGTTGCTTGCGTTTTATTTGCTGGAGTGAGAGCTAGTCCGAACATAGTCCTTCTCTTTACTGACGATCAGGACATCACTCTTGGAGGAGCCACGCCCATGAGCTTCACGAGGAGTTTCATGGAAGATGGGGCCAGGCTAACCAACTTCTTTGTCAACACTCCAGTATGCTGTCCTTCCCGCACGACAATGCTATCGGGTAACTATCCACACAACTGGCTTGGTAAGGAGAACCAGGGATGCATGCACATGAACGTAACAGGACCAGATTTCATGAAAGCAATGTTCAGTCATGACATGAAGAGTCTTGGCTACACTACAGGAATGTTTGGGAAACTTGTCAATCCTCCTGGTATGGCTCCATACTGCAAACAAAAGGTTGCATTGCCTGGTTTCGACTCTTATACTGCAATGTGCAATGACAATCGATACTTTGAGAACCAGTTCACTAGAAATGGTACTATTTACACTGCTGGAAAGAAGCCATCAGATTACCTCACTTCTATCATTGGCAACCACAGCCACCAATTTGTGGAGGCCTCTCTTCAGGCAGGCAGACCGTTCTTTGTCTACATAGCTCCACACGCTCCTCATGTTCCAGCAACACCTGCTCCGTGGTATGCAGACATGTTCAGTGACAAGCAAGCTCCCAGGACACCAAACTACAACTACTCTGCTACCGATCATCACTACGTCATTCGACAGCAGCAACCAATGACTGATAAAGAGGGAGCTGACTCTGATGACCTCTTTCGTAATCGCTGGCGATCTCTACTCTCGGTGGATGACATCACCCGAGACCTAGTGGACCTCCTTACAAAGTATGGTCAAATGGACAACACCATCTTTGCATGGACAAGCGACCATGGATTTCAGCTGGGTCAGTTTCGGCTCCCCAGTTGCAAGCTCCAACCATATGATCATGACATCAGAGTGCCGTTTTCTATCCGTGGTCCAGGAATCACTAAAGGAGAGTACTCGTTTGTTGCTGGAATGGTAGATGTGGCACCTAGTCTAGTGAAGTTGGCCGGTGGAAGTGTTCCGGAGGGCATGGATGGGCACTCATTTGCTGAACTTGTGTCTGGAAAACCAGCTGTCCCAGAGCAACAGAGAGACAAACACATGATTGAATACTGGAGTCTGGGCAACGTTGTTCGCTATGATCACTACATTGACATGCCCAACAACACCTACATCGGAGTTCGCCTGATCAATGACACACACAATTTCCTCTATGCTGAGTTCTACAGCTCTTCACTGGAACAGACCTTTACTGATGCTGCCCTCGAGTGTGAACTGTTTGATGTAAAAGCTGATCCCTACCAGATGACCAACCTTTGTGGAACAGAGAAAGCTGACAAACAGCTAGTGCAGGAACTGCACGAATATATACACACCCAGGTCAAGTGCCGTGGACAATCAAGCTGTACTCTCGGATAACCATGCTGTTTATTATAGATACAGCTGTTTATATGCTACGAGCTGCTGTTTTGAAATATTGTTATCTAGATGAGAGCTGAACTATTGAATTTGTTTAATAGTGGCTGTTGCTGCATAATTGATTACTGCAATATAAAAATAGATTCACAATTATTTTGTCTATTATACTAATACCTAGCTAGCTACTATAACAGCTGTATCTATAATAAACAGCATAGTTATCCGAGAGTACAGCTTGATTGTCCACGGCACTTGACCTGGGTGTGTATATATTCGTGCAGTTCCTGCACTAGCTGTTTGTCAGCTTTCTCTGTTCCACAAAGGTTGGTCATCTGGTAGGGATCAGCTTTCACATCAAACAGTTCACACTCGAGGGCAGCATCAGTAAAGGTCTGTTCCAGTGGGGAGCTGTAGAACTCAGCATAGAGGAAATTGTGTGTGTCATTGATCAGGCGAACTCCAATGTAGGTGTTGTTGGGCATGTCAATGTAGTGATCATAGCGAACAACGTTCCCCAGACTCCAGTATTCAATCATGTGTTTGTCTCTCTGTTGCTCTGGGACAGCTGGTTGTCCAGACACAAGTTCAGCAAATGAGTGCCCGTCCATGCCCTCCGGAACACTTCCACCGGCCAACTTCACTAGACTAGGTGCCACATCTACCATTCCAGCAACAAACGAGTACTCTCCTTTAGTGATTCCTGGACCACGGATAGAAAACGGCACTCTGATGTCATGATCGTATGGTTGGAGCTTGCAACTGGGGAGCCGAAACTGACCCAGCTGAAATCCATGGTCGCTTGTCCATGCAAAGATGGTGTTGTCCATTTGACCATACTTTGTAAGGAGGTCCACTAGGTCTCGAGTGATGTCATCCACCGAGAGTAGAGATCGCCAGCGATTACGAAAGAGGTCATCAGAGTCAGCTCCCTCTTTATCAGTCATTGGTTGCTGCTGTCGAATGACGTAGTGATGATCGGTAGCAGAGTAGTTGTAGTTTGGTGTCCTGGGAGCTTGTTTGTCACTGAACATGTCTGCATACCATGGAGCAGGTGTTGCTGGAACATGAGGAGCGTGTGGAGCTATGTAGACAAAGAACGGCCTGCCTGCTTGAAGAGAGGCCTCCACAAATTGGTGGCTGTGGTTGCCAATGATAGAAGTGAGGTAATCTGATGGCTTGGTTCCTGATGTGTATATAGTACCATTGTTAGAGAAGGTGTTCTCGTAATATCTTCCAGTGTTGCACATTGCTACGTATGAATCAAAACCCGGAAGAGGTACATTGCCTTTTTTGTTGCAATATGGAGTCATTCCACCGCCATTGAGTAGTTTCCCAAACATTCCTGTAGTGTAGCCAAGCCTCTTCATGTCATTACTGAACATTGCTTTCATGAAATCTGGTCCTGTTACGTTCATGTGCATGCATCCCTTGTTCTCCTTACCAAGCCAGTTGTGCGGGTAGTTACCCGATAGCATTGTCGTGCGGGAAGGACAGCATACTGGAGTGTTGACAAAGAAGTTGGTTAGCCTGGCCCCATCTTCCATGAGACTCCTCGTGAAGCTCATGGGCGTGGCTCCTCCAAGAGTGATGTCCTGATCGTCATTAAAGAGAAGGACGATATTTGGACTAGCTCTCACTCCAGCAAACAGAAACCAAGCAATCAATAGTAAACGCATTGCTTTTTCTTTCCAAGAGATGCACGTTGCAGAAAAAAGCCTACCACACGTGATCACAGAGCTAGCGTGCAGCACCTGAGCCCCGCCCATCAGCGTCAGTTGCGTGAGCTATGAATTGAGAATCGAGACTCAATCCCACAAAATTCTTACTATACTATCAGAAAGCCAGTTGATGCACACTTATTGTAGCCTGGTCAACTTTTTTTAGTAGAGATGACATTCAAAAGTCCATGTTTGTCTACATGTAGCAGTTGTTAGACTGCTAGTCAACTTAGTCAGTAGAGAGTCAGTTTCGACCTCTGATCTGAACTATACATATTATCTATGATAACATGTACACCCCTTTTCAAGCTGAGCCTTTTCTGGGTTGAACCCCGGTTCGTTGGCTAAGGGTGGCATGCATGCAGCATGCACTTTATGTACGTATAATTATACATGCGCGCGCGCGCATTATGCATGCATTGAATCTCTACGCATGCGTAACCACAACTTGCATCGTGCATGCATGCGATCGAGGTCATATCATCAGCTAAGCTAAGCCTTGTAAAGGTCGAGTGCGTTTGTTAAGCTGTAGTAAGCTTACTTGGTTTATTCCTGGTTGTTTGATTTTACAGACCAAGTTGAATCTTTACAGAACCGGCTAGATCCATAACCGGCTACCTTTTGGTAGCAGCCCCCGGAAGGTGAATCCAAAATGGCGGCCGATGTCAGCCAAAGTCAGACAATGGGTGTGGGACCGCCAGCAGACGTTGCCCAGCTCAAGCGCTACTTTTCACGAGTAGTTCCTGTTCTCTTTGACGAAGAAGACACCACCTTGTTTGAATCGGCGCTTCAAAAAGCTGAGTCTCGCCTTAAAGTGTTCATCGAAGACTCACAAGAACACGTTCTTACCATCTTGCGCACTCTTCCTCCTGAAGAAGCAGTCGGTGAGACAGGCTCACCGGACACCGCCAGCTTTCGTGCTACCTACTCCATTCTCCTGGGCGTGCAGTATCGTCCCTCTCGTTGCGTTGGTATTGTCTTCATCAAGAGGGGCAACATGATCGAAGCAGATAAGTCAGTTCAGTCTCAACTTAGACTGATGCAAGTCAGCGAGGACTCGCTGTATGAGACACTGCATGCCTACGTACAAAATGCTGTCACTCCTCTTTTCAACTCTTTCGTCCAGCAAGGCCGAAGGGAAGAAAGGTGACACTCATGATCAGTTATGTGTCATATTACTCATGTGTCTCTTTTGTCACGTTTTACTGTAAATTTTGTTTTCCCACAGTGAGGGAGACAAATTAGTACCTGCTGTACAGAAGAATATGAGTGAACTAGCTGTGGGGCTGCTCCATTTACAACAGAACATTGTGATACCCGAGATATCTCTCACATTTCACCTCAAGATAGTAGAGGCCGTCAAACGAGCAGAGAGCCAAAATCGAAAGCCAAGTGCAGAAGACCTTGGCGATGCTGTCTCTGATACCACCTTTCTCAATGCGCTACAAAAGAATGTCGGGATATGGGTGAAGGAGATAAAGAAGGTATGCTGCTGTTGTTGGCTTTGTGTTGGTCTAGCAACATACAAGAATGCACACTTGAAGGCTTTTATGTTGTGAGTGTGTTTCATTCTTCCTTTTCCTTCTAGGTTACCCAGCTGCATCGTGATGTGTCTTCAGGCACTGCACTGCAGGAGATCAGTTTCTGGGTCAGCATGGAACATGCACTGACCAGAGCACAAGCTAAGAGAAACAGTCCTGAGGTTATACTCACTCTTGATGTACTTAAAGCTGGAAAGCGATTTCTAGCGAAAGTTAGCTTCGACTCGGACACTGGTAAGTAATAGTAGCTGTATGCAAGGAAGGTCGTTTGATATGAGAATCATAATATACCTCAAACAAGGGCATTAATTAGAAGATTGAATACCTGCTTGCATAGAACACAAGTAATCAAGTTCCATCAGGATCGAGCGTATAAAGGGAAGGAGCGTGCGCTATTCTCTACGTTTACATTCATTCCATGCTTCATCCTAGTCCTCTCCAACTAAACAAGCGAGCGTTTAGCCAGAACCACGCCTTCTTATAAGTGAGGTTGTTGCAGCGCTAGGGGCAGACTTTAATTTTCGTTAGAATAGATCCTTCCCTTATATGCCCTTGGTTTCATGCGAAATTAATGTAAAATTTTCAAGTATACTGTGGTAGCTACAAGATGATGCATACAAGATTTTCTTGCTAAAACTTCGTCAGAGGTCTCATTACCTAGTGCACGTTGTTTCTGTGCAAGTGCTATATACTCTTGTGTCAATAACTACGTTCGTATTGTGTAATAATTTGTGTGTGATTATGTAATGCACTACATGGTCACTGTCATTATGCTGTTCTCAGGTTTGAAGGAGATGCTGACTACAGTAGCTGATTATAATATTCTCATGAGGGACTTCCCTATCAAGGATCTATTGGCAGCTGACTCTCTTGAGAATGTCTGTACTGCCATCACCACCATCTTCACTCACCTTCGCAAGATACGGTCCACCACTTACCCTACTGATCGTGCTGTGGGACTGATTGAAGCCATCTCTAAGGATGTCAGTGGGCAGTTGCTGAAAGCACTGGCTGTGCATAGACTGATACAAATCACATATGCCGAGTTTGAAAAAGTAATACCACAAAAATCTGGTTTTGCTGTGAACTATTTGTGTTTCTTAGGTGATAGAAATTTGTGTGAAGGTTTTCTCTAATTGGGATGAAGAATTTGAGAGGTTCAATGGTCAGCTAAGAGACCTGTCCAAGAAGAAGCGAGAGGACATGCTCAAGTACCACTTCAAGTTTAACCTTGCTCACAAACGTCTAGAGAAGAGGATAACTCAAATGAGAGAGTGAGTAGAAGCATGCATTGGACAATCAACTATTGACTGGTTCTCTTCATAATTATCCAGTTTCCGTCGTCAACACGAACAGCTGCAAGCAGTGATTGGTCGTGTGCTGAAGTCAACATCAGTGCATGATAGGAGTATCACCTCCAAGGTGAGCAAGTGCTGTCAGTGCGTCACACTTGTTCTTTCCCCCCTTCCCCCTCTCTCGTAGGACTCAGTTGATGATGATGGTGGTCTGTTAGACACAGAAGAGGTGCTTGCTGTCAGGGAGGTGCAGCTTGCCTATGATAATGTGACAGTGGTGGACTGTCTTGAACTGTCACCAGACGGCTCAGCTGCCTGGGAGGCTGCCCTCAAGAGGTGTGTGTATAGTAGTTTAAGCCAGTGTATTGAATATTTGTGTCCTGTGTTTTCAGGTATGAGGAGAGGATTGACCGTGTCGAGACACGTATCGCAGCTCGACTAAGAGACCAACTGGGCTCAGCTAGAAATGCCAACGAGATGTTTAGGATTTTCTCTCGCTACAATGCATTGTTTGTGCGTCCTCACATTCGTGGAGCCATCAGAGAATACCAGAATCAGCTCATACAGCGAGTTAAGGAAGACATCGAGAAACTACATACCAAGTTCAAGGTTAGCTATCCACCATTACTGTACGTGATGGCTGATTTGTATTGCTACTCTAGATGCAATATCACAAGTCTCCTACTTATGCATTATGTGCTGCACGTGACTTTCCTCCTATCTCAAGTTCCATTATCTGGGCCAGACAGGTCAGCTTTGTAGTGTCTAATGTGTACAATACTGTTGCTTATGCTCTGTATAGATTGAGCGTCAGTTGGATCGATACCTCCAACGTGTGGAGAATGTGCTAGGGAAAGACTGGGGAACACATGTAGAGGGACAGCAGCTCAAGAAAGATGGAGACTCTTTTAGACTGAAACTGAATGCCAAACCAGTCTACGATGAGTGGAAGAGGAAGGTAAGTAGTGTAGGATAGTCTAGGTCATTGTAACTGAGCGTAACATTCACTTTAGGTTGAGAACAAGGTTCAGCTAGCTCAGGGTAGAGTATTCTCCATTGCTAGTCAGCGCACTAGGTCAGGGACTCACCTCAAACTAGAGGTCAACTTCAACACTGAGACCATCACTCTCTACAAAGAGGTCAGAAACACAAATTAGTGTTTATCGCTTTTATGCTGTCACGCCTACAGGTTCGCAATCTGAAGTGGTTGGGGTTTCATATCCCATTCACCATCAGTAGTCTTGCGAACCAAGCCAACCTACTGTATCCACATGCTGTCTGTCTCATTGACACTGTCAGAACATATGAACTGACCTGTCAGAAGGTGCTTCTTGTACTGTTCTTGAATTGGCGTGATTCTGTTTCTAGATTGTAGACAATCCTACCATCACACCGCTTGTGGCTGGTCTCAAGATTTATGTTCAAGAACAGATCAAAGAGGTGATGATGATGATGTTGGTGAGCTGAGGAGATGATTTGTTTATATATTACAGGGAGTGGATGTGACTTGGGAGTCATACAAGTTGGAGGCTTACACACAGAAGTTTGCTGAAACCATTTTTGATTTTGAAGAGAAGGTATAGCTGAGCAGCGACTATCACAACTTACTGTACAACATCTTGCCAATAGGTAGATGATGCTCTGAAGCACTCAGAACAGATCACAGCACTAGTGTCCAAACTGATGTCTTGTGAGTACAGTACACCCAGGTTCACCGAGGTCCTTGAGGAGATACAGAAGCTGATAGACAAACTGAACCTTCGCTCATACACCAACCTCTCGCAGTGGGTGGCTCAACTTGATGCTCGGGTAAGAAAGGCATAAGCTCTGCTATGTTGCTTTGAATTGTATTCACAGGTTGAGAGCAAGTTGATGGAGAGGCTCTCTGCTGGTATCATTGCATGGAGGGACTGTCTCACCGGAGCACTGCAGGAGGACAGCATTGACACCACCATGGACACCACAGCTACTGCTCCAGCTCAGTTCAAATCAGGAGGAATCCCTGAACTAGAGGTATTTCACACATCAATTCTCTCTCTGTTCTTCATTGTTTGCTGTTTCCAGATTATTCGTCATGAGGTCCACATCACTAACCAGATGATGCACCTTCAACCTCCAGTGGAGATGTCTCGTACTCTACTCATTGTTCAGCTGCACCGCTGGATCTGTGTCGTCACGACACTGCCACGCATTCAGAGCACAAGATACCAGGTGAGTGGATAGTGGTTTAGCGAGAAGGGTGTCACTATTGTCTGTAGGTTGGTCTGGAGGAGAGGGACCCCACTACCACTAACTATCGGTCATTGCTGGGTAAGATGATGCAGCAGGAGACCAAACCTCTAGTAGAGGCTTATGGTGCCATTGAAGAGCTCCTGAATGAAGTGACCGCCTATGTCAATGTAAATACCTCAAATATGTGCACGTTCATATATATCACTACTATCCATTGCACAGGAATGGCTACAGTACCAGAGCCTCTGGGACATGGAGATTGGTAACCTCACTTCACGGCTTGGAGAAGATCTTGGCTTGTGGCAGAAGTTGCTGCTTGACATAAAGTACATACATGACGTGTGCTACCAGTACCTAGCACTAAAATGAGTATAGCTTATAGTTGTGTTTGGTCAAGGTGCAAGCCATGATGAGACCATATACCGTCCTGCTGTCTGTACACACACAATGTGTGATGATGATAGCATATAATACTCTCTGAGCATTACTGTTAGAACATTATTGTCAGTAGTGTATGTATTATTGTCAGCTAATGACAGTGTGATTATCAAGTGTGTTCTAATAGAAAATCACGCAAGACCATTGACAACACCGAGACAATGAGGAAGTTTGGTGCTGTGGAGGTCCACTATGGCAAGGTGTGTTTTTAGTAAAATTTCTTTCAAATGTTAAATTTTTAAAATAATTATTGTTGTTAGGTTCAGTCGAAGGTGAACCTGAAGTACGATTACTGGCACAAAGAGATTGTGAGTAGGTTTGGTAGTCTACTGGGAACAAACATGCAGGACTTCTACACTGTGGTCTCCAAAGTGAGTACTCTAATATATGTCCGTTACACTTTTGATCCACTTTCTCTCTTTCCAGTCTCGCACAGAGCTGGAGAATCACTCTGTGGATGCTGCTACCACATCAGAAGCTGTTCAGTTCATCACTCTCATACAAGGAGTGAAGAGAGAACTCAAGCAGTGGGAGTCACAGGTTGAAGTATTCCACAGTGGACAGAAAATGCTCGAGCGCAACAGATTCCAGTTCCCCAGCAGTTGGTTACATGTGGACAATGTAGAGGGAGAGTGGAGTGCCTTCAATGAGATCATGAAGAGAAAGGACGCCATAATGCAGACACAGGTTAACACTGATACTACACTCTGTTGCGTTGTGTGTGATAGCGGAACAGTTCTCAGCTGTGGATGTCCTGTTCCACAGTTGATGTCAACACCGCTGATAGCAATCATGCATGAGGGAATCATTTGTGTGTTGCGTGTGTGTCAGCGACTCACTCACTGACCTCGTGTGGGACATGTTGCATCCATGAAACAAAATTGTATTTAATATGATTTTTGGTTGATATTGTTTACTTGTTGTGTGCACAGATCGGCAGTTTGCAGATGAAGATTTTGTCCGAAGGTAAGAGTATTGAGCAGAAGACAGTAGAACTGATGCAGGAATGGGAGAAGTTGAAACCAGTCGAGGTGTGTTTACAGGAAGTGTTACATGTCTGTGTCGCTTGTGTGGTAAAATGAGGAAATTAGATTACTGATGTTTATGATGGTTTAACCACAATTCTCTGATTGCCATTATCAAGCTACAACGCACTGTTTGTAGTATGTAGACCAGTATCATAATGTGTGTTGGTATAGGGTGACCTGCGGCCAGACACTGCCCTGAGCTCACTCACCATCTTTGAGGGCAAGTTCACACGACTCAGAGAAGAGAGAGACAATGTTATCAAAGCTAAGGAAGCACTTGAACTGCCAGATCAAGGTGGTGAGTCTCTCTGTCTTGCCTAACACCTTGATAGCATTTTTGTCTTTTACCCAGGTCTGGTAATGAGTGGTGATGATAGATTGGGTGTGGCAGTGGAGGAACTCCTAGATCTCAAGGGAGTGTGGGTGGAACTTAGTAAGGTATCTGAACAATTGGATGAACTGAAGGACAAGCCCTGGCTGTCTGTACAGCCTAGGAAGGTATGCACTATCACCTAGTCATCATCCTGTATTAATATTCTCACTACTCCTATAGATACGTCAGGCTCTTGATAGTTTGCTGACACAGATGAAGAACTTTCCTGCTCGACTGAAGCAATATGCTTCCTATGATCATGTTCAACGAACACTTAGAGGCTATCTCAAGATCAATGTGTTGGTCACTGAGCTGAAGAGTGAGGCGGTCAAGGTCCGGCACTGGAAGCAACTCATGAGAAACCTCAGAGTGAGCTGGGTACTGAACGATCTAACGCTGGGACAGATATGGCATGTTGACCTACTCAAGAATGAGATGGTAGTGCGTGATGTGCTGCTAGTGGCTCAGGGAGAAATGGCTCTTGAAGAGTTTCTCAAGCAGGTCAGGACTGTGAATCAATCCTTCAGATGCGCTAGTATTGTCTCTGTCCACTAGGTCCGTGAGCAGTGGCTGACTTATGAGCTTGAGCTAGTGAACTATCAGAACAAGTGTAAACTGATCAGAGGATGGGATGACTTGTTCACTAAAGCCAAGGAGAATATTAACTCGGTTGCTGCCATGAAGCTATCACCATATTTCAAAGTACGGCACAAGCTAGTGTGTACAGTATAGTGTGTCTGGGCGAAATGAGGAATTATGATTACTGACCTCTGTGATGGTTTTTTACCACAATTCTCTGATCACCATTGAATTTTTCTGCATGCAGTGACTATGTATCGGTATTGTCTAAAGATGATGACTGCTGTTATCCTGCTGTAGGTGTTTGAGGACGATGCCTTGCAGTGGGAAGAGAGACTCAACAGGATCAATGGAGTGTTTGATGTGTGGATTGATGTGCAGCGACGATGGGTCTATCTAGAGGGCATCTTCACTGGGAGTGCAGACATCAAGCATCTCTTGCCCAATGAGACCCAACGCTTCCACAGGTTAGAACTGATGTGTGTGTGCTTGTGAAGTGAGGAAAATTAGATCACTGATTCCGTGATGGTTTTACCACAATTCTCTGATCACAGTTGCTTTGTAGAAATAGTTTTACAATCTACACTTGTTACACTGTTTTTTATTCACTAGTATCAGCACAGAGTTTCTGGCTTTGATGAAGAAGGTAGCCAAGTCTCCTCTAGTAATGGATGTAGTCAATATACCAGGAGTGCTGAAGAGCTTAGAGAGACTGGCAGACCTGCTCGCTAAGATACAGAAGGCTCTCGGAGAGTACTTGGAGCGTGAGAGAGCATCGTTCCCTCGGTGAGTACGAGTTAGTGTTGATTGTGATGCACATCGTGGTGCGTTGCCGTGTTTAGGTTCTATTTCGTCGGTGATGAGGATCTGTTGGAGATCATTGGTAACAGCAAGAACGTGCCCAAGCTGCAGAAGCACTTCAAGAAGATGTTTGCTGGTGTAGCTACTCTGATACTGAGTGACGATAGCAAGTTGGTTCTGGGCATCTGCTCCAGGGAGGGTGAAGAGGTGAGTGGAGGACGACATGTGATCTTAATGATGTCGATTGTTGTCCCCAGGTGATGTTCTCCAAGCCGGTCTCGATTGCCGACAACCCAAAGATCAACCAGTGGCTGGCTCTTGTAGAGAAGGAGATGAGATTGAACTTAGCCTCTCTTCTTGCTCAAGCTGTAGAGGGCATCAACCAGTTCCAGGATGAGAAGTTGGAAGCTGCCAAGTACCTGAAGTGGGTGGACTGTTACCAGGCACAGCTTGTGGTCCTGGCATCTCAGATTGCATGGTCGGAGAGTGTTGAGGCAGCCCTGCAGACAATGGGTAGTCAGAAGCCTCCTTCCCAGGCCCCTCTCCAGCGAGTGTTGAAGGTAGTGGAGGGCACACTCAATGTGCTGGCTGATTCTGTTCTCCTGGAACAACCACCTGTTCGCCGCAAGAAGCTAGAGCATCTGGTTAGTGTTGTTGTAACACTCCCTAGCTCTCTTAGTTATGAGAATAATTCTATAGATCACAGAGCTAGTTCATCAGAGAGACACTACAAGAATGCTGCTCTCAAATCATGTGCTTGGACCTAAAGCATTTGACTGGTTGTCTCAGATGAGGTTCTATTTTGACCCCAAGAAACAAGACGTACTGCAGCAGCTCTCTGTTCAAATGGCCAATGCAAGGTTCAACTATGGCTTCGAGTATCTTGGTGTTCAGGACAAGCTAGTCCAGACTCCACTGACTGATCGCTGCTACCTTACCATGACTCAAGCTTTGGAAGAGAAGTTGGGAGGATCTCCATTCGGTATGTGTTGATGTGATGCTGCTGACCTTACTCTGCTGTGTATAGGACCTGCTGGAACAGGGAAGACTGAGTCTGTGAAAGCTCTTGGTAACCAGTTGGGTCGATTTGTCCTAGTGTTTAACTGTGACGAAAAGTTTGATTTCCAGGTATTGTTCATCTTCCGACTAGTGTGGATGTATTTAATGTTTGTGTTTCCAGGCAATGGGAAGGATATTCATTGGTTTGTGTCAAGTTGGTGCCTGGGGCTGCTTTGATGAGTTCAATCGTCTTGAGGAGAGAATGCTGTCAGCTGTCTCACAGCAGATACAGACCATACAGGAGGCGCTCAAGGAGCACAAGCATGCTCTAGCATGTACGTAGCTCATCACACATAACATGCATGTTTGTTGACCATTCATTGATGAGCGATGACGAGACTGATGTTCCAAGTTTGGACAGTGTAGAGCATCGAGGCATTTGTCTGAGAATGGTGTATCATTCCTGTTGTGCTTAGTTATGATGATTCTGTTCTTTCTTCAGCTGTCCAAGGTGCCAAGCCGATCATTGTTGAGCTGGTTGGTAAGCAGGTAAAGGTCAGTACAGACATGGCTATCTTCATCACCATGAATCCTGGCTATGCTGGGCGTTCTAACCTGCCTGACAATCTCAAGCAACTCTTCCGTAGGTAAGTAACTACCATGGTGCTAGTCAAAGTGACCGACCATTCAGTGATGAGTTGATGACGAGACTGAATTGTCACAGACAATGTACATGTAGAACTTGAGGCATTTGTCTGAGAGTGGTCCATATGTATTTTAGCCATAGTTACTATAGACAGTCAAGTATCACTATTAGTGCATTCTCTCCTTCTCCAGTTTGGCTATGACCAAACCTGACAGACAACTCATAGCTCAGGTAATGCTCTACTCTCAAGGCTTCAAAACAGCTGAAGTACTAGCCTCCAAGATTGTGCCATTTTTCAAGTACGTTTTCAAACTATTAACTTGTACTTGATATACAATGCTCTCATTTTCTCAGGCTGTGTGACGAGCAGTTGTCCAGTCAGTCTCACTATGACTTCGGTCTACGTGCCCTCAAGAGCGTGTTAGTTAGTGCTGGTAACGTGAAGAGAGATTTGATCCAACTGATGAAACAACGAATGTCAGATGAGGGCAAAGTTGTAGATGAGACTGCCATCTCAGAACAGCTGCATGAACAAGAGGTTAGCTAACACAGCTCCTACAGCAGATCATGGCTTCATCTCTCTCTCTCTCTCTCTCTCTCTCTCTCTCTCTCTCTCTCTCTCTCTCCACACAGATTCTCATTCAGAGTGTGTGTGAGACAATGGTGCCCAAACTAGTAGCTGAGGACATCCCTCTGTTGCACAGTCTCCTGTCAGATGTGTTCCCGGGTGTTGCTTATCGCCATGCTGAGATGGCTGGTCTCAGAAAGGAGATAGCTAAAGTGTGTGCTGGGCAACACTTGGTGTATGGTGAAGGTGACAGTGCTGGCACCCAGTGGGTAGAGAAGGTAAAATCTATAGAGACTAGACGCATGTCATCTTTCATGTCTCTTCCTGTATGTAGGTGTTGCAGCTGTATCAGATCCAGCAGCTAGCTCATGGTGTGATGATGGTTGGTCCCAGTGGTAGTGGCAAGTCCTCAGCATGGAGGGTGCTACTGAAGGCTCTGGAACAATTTGAGGGAGTAGAGGGTGTGGCCCATGTTATAGACCCCAAGGTCAGAGGAAAAAAATATTTGCACACGCATCACTAGTCGTCAACATTTTCGTTTTAGGCTATTTCAAAAGAGGACCTGTATGGTGTTCTTGATCCCAACACTCGTGAATGGACAGATGGGTTGTTTACACACATACTCAGAAAGTAAGTGTTGCTAGGTGAGTTCGTTATTAGTTATTGTGTATCATTGATCAGGATCATTGATAATGTGAGAGGAGAGATCAACAAGCGTCAGTGGATTGTGTTTGATGGTGACGTCGACCCGGAGTGGGTTGAGAACTTGAACAGTGTGCTTGACGACAACAAGATGCTGACCCTACCTAATGGAGAACGATTGAACCTGCCTCCTAATGTTGGTCCTAATCATGCATCATTATCTCCTGTACTGTTCTGTTTTATGATTCTTGGTCTTCCTTATCTAGATACGTGTCATGTTTGAGGTTCAGGATCTTCGATTTGCTACTCTGGCTACAGTCAGTCGCTGTGGAATGGTCTGGTTCAGTGAGGACGTGCTCTCGCTAGACATCATATTTGAGAACTTCTTGTCTCGTCTGAGGGACATACCAATCGATGAGGCAGAGGACGAGAGCAGGCGTGCTATGGCAGGCATCATGCATACTCAGAACAAAGCAGATGCTCTTTCTCCTACACTGCAAGTCCAGAGAGACTGTGCTGACCTGCTGGCTGGGTACTTCAACTCAAATTCTCTAGTACCACGATGTCTCCAGTACATGGAAACCCAGGAACACATCATGGACTTCACTCGTCTGCGTGCCTTGAACTCTCTGTTTTCTATGCTTCACCAGATGGTTCGAAATGTTCTTAACTACAACCAGTCTCATCCTGACTTTCCTCTGACTGTGGAGGTGCTCGAGCAGTATGTGCCTCGATATCTCATCTACTCCATCATTTGGTCATTTAGTGGTGACTCTAAGCTTGCTCTGAGAACTGACCTGGGAGACTTCATTCGTAGCACCACCACCATCCCTCTTCCTGCTGGAAATATCCCTCTGATTGATTATGAGGTATGACAGTAGTGTGTTCGTGCATGTGTGTGCAGCTCAGTTCCAGTTGTGGCTTGTGTTAGTGCTTCAATTGGCGTTCCCAGCTGCAGAGATCATATTTAAGTGTTTTTTCTATCTTGATGGGTTCATTCTCACATCCATCAAGACGCTGAACACTGACACTACTTATATTATTTGTACAAATAATGTCTGTCAATAAGTCATGGCATTGTGCTCTTAGGTCACAATACAAGGAGAGTGGTCTATGTGGCAGAACAAGGTTCCTAAGATAGAGGTAGAGACACACAAGGTTGGCTCACCTGATGTGGTAGTTCCCACACTGGACACTGTCCGCCATGAGACCCTACTGTACACCTGGCTGGCTGAACACAAGCCCATGGTACTGTGTGGTCCTCCTGGGTCTGGCAAGACTATGACACTGTTTGCAGCTCTTAGAGCACTCCCTGACTTTGAGGTACAGCATTGTCATGTCGCTTCACTGACCATATCTCTGTGTGCTCCAGGTTGTAGGCCTCAATTTCTCCAGTGCTACTACTCCAGAGCTGTTGTTGAAGACGTTTGATCACTACTGTGAGTACCGACGCACCCCCAATGGAGTGGTAATGGCACCAGCGCAGCTTGGAAAATGGTTGGTCCTGTTCTGTGATGAGATCAATTTGCCCGACCTTGACCAGTATGGTAAGAATTCTCACTTCTACCACATGCTATGTGTCAAGGCCTGTCCGCACTGGCGCGCGAACCCGGGTTCAACCCAGGTTGAACTCGGATTGATCGTGTCCGCACTCGATCAGCAGAGATCCGGTTTTGGCGAATCCGGGTTAAGCCAACCCACATACGTATGTGGGTTGAACTGGGTTGAAACCGGGTTCGCCTTGGCACCGCCACGTGTACGCGCACTAGAGAAGTTCCCTGAGCGCTCAAGCGCTACAGAAAGACTTACTTTGTCAAGAAGCTCTCGTGCTAGTGCTATAAACGCTACCTTGGACTGCTGCATAGACCTGACTCGCATCGATCCGGGTCGAGTGCGGACGCGCGCTAACCGAGTTCAACCCGGGTAAGTCGGGTTTGATTTCAACCCGGATTCGACCCGGGTTGTCAGTGCAAACACGGCTTAAGTGGGAACCAAGTAGTAGTTAACCAGTGGCAACTTTAGTTTTCTCTTTGAGTATCAAGACAAGTGCAATTGTCTAGCTTGTCCATACAGTAGCTCCATTTGTTAGCAGTGACATGCTCCAATTGATCAGATCTTTTATACATTTTAGCATTTTTGTCAGTAATGCTATATGACTGGAGTCTTAAAATCCATGTTTTCTCTCACTTAGGTACTCAGCGAGTCATCTCCTTCCTTCGTCAGATAGTCCAGCATGGTGGGTTCTATCGGACCACAGACCACACCTGGATCACACTAGAGAGAATACAGTTTGTTGGCGCCTGCAACCCTCCCACTGATCCCGGAAGAAAACCACTATCACACAGGTCGGTGATACAAGAGAAATAAAAAAAATTTAGGTTTAAATTATCGGAGCTATTACATTCAAAGAATGGTTTTCAACATCAATATTGTGCAGGTTCCTCCGTCATGTTCCTGTGATCTATGTCGACTATCCTGGTCCAGCCTCTCTGGCTCAGATCTACGGTACATTCAACAGAGCCATGTTGCGCTCAGTGCCTAACCTGAGAACATATGCTGATCCTCTTACCAATGCAATGGTGGACTTCTACTCAATCTCTCAGGTCTAGACCAGTAGTGGGTTTGCTATCTCATATTGATATTGTTCTCTAGGCAAAGTTCACGGTGGACATGCAACCTCACTATATCTACAGTCCTCGTGAGATGACACGATGGGTGAGGGGAATCCATGAGGCACTAAAGCCTCTTGAGACGTTGCCAGTTGAGGGCTTGGTCAGAATATGGGCTCATGAGGCTCTGCGCCTCTTCCAAGACAGGTAACAGCAACTGTCTCTCTCAGCCTCACAGTGTCTCCTCTTACACAGACTGGTGTATGATGAAGAGAGAGCATGGACCGAAGAGAACATTGATGAAGTTGCCATGAAACACTTTCCGGGCGTTGATCGTCTAACAGCTCTCAACAGACCAATACTGTACAGTAACTGGATGACCAAGGACTATCTTCCTGTCGGGCGAGAAGAGCTCAGAGATTATGTACAAGCCAGACTAAAGGTGTTTTATGAAGAGGAGCTTGATGTTCCACTGGTGCTGTTCAATGAAGTGCTGGACCATGTGCTCAGAATTGACAGAATATTCAAGCAACCACAGGTAAGTCACTGCTTGGAGATATCCTGCTATTCATCTCTCTCTCTCTCTCTCTCTCTCTCTCTCTCTCTCTCTCTCTCTCTCTCTCTCTCTCTCTCTCTCTCTCTCTCTCTCTCTCTCTCTCTCAGGGTCACCTGTTGTTGATAGGTGTTAGTGGAGCTGGCAAGACCACACTGTCTCGTTTTGTTGCTTGGATCAATGGTCTCTCAGTGTTCCAGATCAAGGCAAGTCCATCATGTCTCTGACTCCTCCTTATGCATTGTGTCTGGTGCTATAGGTTCACAACAAATACACTGCGGCTGACTTTGATGAAGATCTTAGATCAGTGCTGAGAAGAGCAGGTTGCAAGGTCAGAACATTTATTTACCTATCTTCTTTCATTATTCTTTCTTTAGGATGAGAAAATTGTGTTCATTATGGACGAGTCTAACGTACTGGATTCATCATTCTTGGAGCGAATGAACACACTACTAGCTAATGGAGAGGTCATTACTATTATACCTTAGTGTATCATTCCATCATTTGTTGCACACACAGGTACCTGGTCTGTTTGAGGGAGATGAGTACACAATGCTGATGACCCAGTGCAAGGAGGGATCTCAGAAGGAAGGGCTCATGTTGGACTCAACTGAGGAACTGTATCACTGGTTCACAGACCAAATCATTAGAAACCTTCACGTGGTGTTCACAATGAATCCCTCTACTGAGGGACTGAAGGACAGGGCTGCTACCTCTCCTGCTCTCTTCAACAGGTACTTGCGTACTGCCTATCTAAAGTGGTCTAAATCACTGGATTGTGATTGCTGTTATGGACCATTCGGTGATGAACGATGACGAGACTGAAACCCAGTGTCTGTACTAGACTGACTGGTAGAACCAGTTTGGGCTATGTGACGATTATGAGGCATTTGTCTGAGAGTGGTTATAAAATATTGTAGTAGTGTACCATTAATATCTTGGTGGTGTATTGACCTCCATCTCTTCAGGTGTGTACTGAACTGGTTTGGTGACTGGTCAACAGGCGCTCTCTATCAGGTCGGCTTGGAGTTCACTAACAAGGTTGACCTCGACAAGTCTGACGTGAGTCTCTCATAGTCAGCTCTCAAGTTAATTACATTTCTTTCTCTTCAGTACATACCACCCAATGTCATACCAGCAGTGTATCCAGAGCTCCCAAGACCTCCTTCCCATAGACAGTCTATTGTCAATGGTTTTGTGTATGTCCATCAAACTCTTCACCAGGCTAACGTTAGGCTTCTCAAGCGTGGAGGTCACTCCATGGCAGTCACGCCTCGACACTATCTGGACTTCATCAACCACTATGTACGTCAATTTAATGTGATAAGTTGACAATGTGTGTAATGCTGTTACGCTACAGGTTAAGTTGTACAATGAAAAGAGAAGTGATCTTGAAGAGCAGCAGTTGCATCTTAATGTTGGACTTCAGAAGATCAGAGAGACAGTAGATCAAGTAGAGGAGCTGCAAGCCAGCCTCTCCATCAAGAAGAACGAGCTGGAACAGAAGAATGCACTAGCTAACCAGAAGCTGAAGCAGATGGTACAGGACCAGCAGGAGGCTGAGCAGAAGAAGGTAGCCTCACAGGGCATCAGAGTGTCACTAGAGGTCAGTAAGAGCACTTAGTACATTAGTGCAAGTTGAAGTGGTTTCTGCCATAGCGTCAAACTAAGGAGATTGCTTCTAAGAGAGAGTTTGTACTGGGTGACTTGGCTAAGGTAGAACCAGCAGTGAAGGAGGCTCAGCAAGGTGAGTGCTCAATACATTGTGTGTCCAAGTGATGAAACATTCACGACGGTCTTCTGAGCAAAGCTGAAGACGATGTGAAATCTGATGACACCATACTATATACTAGTGACCTCCTTGCTAATTGGTCTCTCTTATCTTGTTGCAGCTGTCAAATCTATCAAGAAACAACACTTGGTTGAAGTGAGATCCCTCAACAACCCGCCCAAGATGGTGAAGATGGCTCTTGAGAGCATCTGTTTGCTGATCGGAGATCCAGCCACAGAGTGGAAACAACTGAGAATGATCATCATAAAAGACAGTTTCATTCCTTCAATCGTGAACTTTTCAACTGAAGATATTACACCTGAGGCACGCCAGATAATGAAGAGAGACTACATGTCAGATCCATCATTCAACTTTGAGTCTGTTAACCATGCTAGCAAGGCTTGCGGGCCCCTCGTGAAGTGGGCTCTTGCTCAGGTACGTCAGTGCAACTGGTTTCACTCGTGTTGTCTATGTATGCATTCTATTACCAAATGATGAGTTCATGTTGCGAGGCTTTGCCAGTGAAATTCCAATTCTAAATCACTCTAATTTTTTCCTGATGGTTATAGCACACAGTATCACATGATAGTACTAGCATAGCTGTGTGTTTTACACAATACTGTATGTGTGTAGCTGAGCTATGCTGACATGCTCAAGAGGGTTGATCCACTCCGTAAAGAACTGAAGCAACTGGAATCACAAGCTGAGGACAGCAGACTAAAGGCAGAGGAGATTGAACAGATCATCTCAGAACTGGAGAAGAGCATTGCTCGCTACAAGGATGAGTATGCTCAACTGATCAGTCAGGCTAACACCATCAAGGCTGACCTGTCTACTGTAGAAGCTAAGGTAAGAATAAACACACTATAAAGGTGATGATGCAATGAATGCTTTTTCCTCAGGTTGAGAGGAGCAAGGCTCTGCTGTCCAGTCTGGGTGATGAGAGGGAGAGATGGGATGCCGGTAGTGAGGCCTTCAAGACACAGATGTCAACCATTACTGGTGATGTGTTGCTAACATCAGCCTTCATGGCTTATGGAGGTACTCTATGAGGCATGCATCATCACAACGCTCAATGGGTTCATTCTTTACAGGTTACTTTGATCAGCAGTTTCGTTTAAGTCTCTTCACTTCCTGGGCATCGCATCTCAAAGAGGCTAACATCAGCTTCAGAACAGACTTGGCTCGTGTTGAGGTATTTCTGTATGCTTTGGTTGCTTGTGATTCTTCCCTTCCTCCAGTACCTCTCCAATGCTGACGAGAGACTGCGCTGGCAGGCGAATGCTTTGCCTAGTGATGATCTCTGCTCAGAGAATGCCATCATGATCAAGAGATTCAATCGTTATCCTCTCATCATTGATCCGTCAGGACAAGCGACTGAGTTCATACTGAATGAGTATAGAGACAGGAAGATTACCAAGACAAGGTGAGTGTGCTTGAATACCAGAAGTGTGATCTAATCTTTGCTCCTTCTCTTAGTTTCCTGGATGATGCATTCCGCAAGAACCTTGAGAGTGCTCTGAGATTTGGTAATCCTCTTCTTGTTCAGGTAGGCTTGCTTGAGTTGATCAGTCTAGTCCTTTTGATATCTCTCTATCTCAGGATGTAGAGAGCTATGATCCTATCCTTAATCCTGTGCTCAACAGAGAGGTTCGTCGAACTGGTGGACGTGTGCTGATCACCCTTGGTGACCAAGATATTGACCTTTCACCATCATTTACCATCTTCCTATCCACTCGTGACCCTTCGGTACGTACCATTATTCAATGGTCACATTGTTTCATTGCCTATCATAATATTAGGTTGAGTTTTCACCGGATTTGTGTTCTCGTGTGACATTTGTCAACTTCACAGTCACACGCAGCAGTCTGCAGACCCAGTGTCTCAACAAGGTACTGATGAAAAGAATGGTGTAGGTAGACTAGTGCTGTAACTGCTGTTGGTCTGCGTTTTCAGGTGCTCAAGGCTGAGAGACCAGATGTCGATGAGAAACGTTCTGATCTTCTGAAATTGCAAGGGGAGTTCTTGTTGCGCTTGCGACAGTTGGAGAAGTCTCTACTGCAAGCTCTAAATGAAGTCAAGGGACGCATCCTTGATGATGACAGGTGACAAACGAGCTGATAAAATCAAGTGTATCTGACTATGCTTTCTTCCTAGGATCATCTCGCAGCTTGAGAATCTCAAGAAGGAGGCAGCAGATGTTCAGCGCAAGGTGGAGGAGACTGGCACCGTCATGGAGGAGGTAGACAGAGTCTCCCAGCAATACCTGCCACTATCAACAGCTTGCTCATCAATGTACTTCACTCTGGAGTCACTCAACCAGGTATACAGTAGTTGTAAGTGAGCTATGATGAGACCATATACCGTCCTGCTGTCTGTATACACACTGTGTACTACATGTACTCTTTTCTTTTTGTCCAGGTTCACTTCTTGTACCAGTATTCGCTCAACTTCTTCCTGGATATGTTCGAATGTGTGCTGAGCAAGATGAACCCTCACCTGAAGGGCTTGTCAGACCATATGAGGAGATTGTCTGTCATCACAACAGACCTGTTCCAGGTTCATCCTATACTCACACATTCACTCTAACCATCTTCTCTCTCTCTCTCAGATGGTGTACAGTAGGGTTGCTCGTGGTATGCTTCATGATGATCGTCTGGTCCTTGCTATGCTGTTGTCTCGTATTCATCTCAAGGGAGTACCTGAGTGAGTACCGTACTCCTGTGATCTACTCACCTCACTCTTTTATGCTTCTCTAGTGAGGGAGACTATGTTACTGAGTTTGAGTACTTCCTGAAAGGGAAAGAGTCGCTTCGTCTTGATGCCTCTCTGCCGGAAATGTCAGGCATGACCAAAGAACAAGTAAGTACCTGTTCAGTTGCTAATGGTAGTTGCTAATTTCCATATCATCTAGGTTGCTTCCATGCACCATATCTCAAAGCACTTGCCTATTTTCAAGAACCTACCCTATGCTGTTGCTGGCAATGACGTAAGTACTAGTTTAGTGAGCCATGATGAGACCATATACCGTCCTGCTGTCTGTACACACACACTGTGTGATGATGATAGCATGATATAATACTCTCTGAGCAACATAAGAATATTGGTACTTATGTGTTATGTCACCACAAATGCAGAAATTCCTGGACTGGTTGAATATTGTGAATGCTGAGCTTGATGTTCCTGTATGTTGGAATGAAGAAAAGGAACTCAGTATGTGTAATTGTGCACTGTAGTGTCTACCTATAACTGCTTCCTCTCTTAGCTGCCATTGGCAAGTGTCTCTACCAGTTGTTGGTAGTTCAGACCTTCCGCCCAGACAGACTGCTGGCTATGGCGGGCAGATTTGTGGCTAAGGTAATGGGAGAGACCTTCACTCAAGCTGCAGAAAAGGAGCTGGATCTTGCTACCATAGTAAACACTGAGGTAAGACCATATTCTAGTGTGCCATGATGAGACCATATACCGTCCTGCTGTCTGTACACACACTGTGTGATGATGATAGCATATAATACTCTCTGAGCCACAATGTTAATGTATTTCGATAACCCTCTATCATCTCAGATCAAGTCAAACACACCAGTTCTGCTCTGCTCAGTGACTGGATATGATGCTAGTGGTCGTGTTGATGATCTAGCTGCTCACCAATCCAAACAGTGCACTTCCATTGCCATCGGTTCTGCTGAAGGATTTAATTTGGCAGAAAAGGCCATTTCATCGGCCTCCAAATCAGGAAGGTTGGCAAAAAGTGTAAAGCAAGTTATTAGTAGTTGTGTGCAGCTCAGTTCCAGTTGTGGCTTGTTAGTGCTTCAATTGGCGTTCCAGCTGCAGAGATCATGTTTAAGTGTTTTTTCTATCTTGATGGGTTCATTCTCACGTCCACCAAGACGCTGAACACTGACATTATTAACCAGTAGTCTTTTTAGTGTGCCACCTCTGATTACCAATAATTTATTTTCAAACATTTTTCTGCTCTATTAGATGGGTACTGCTAAAGAATGTCCATCTTGCGCCACAGTGGCTTGTTACTCTGGAGAAGAAGCTCCACTCTCTTACTCCTCATGCTAACTTCAGGCTATTCCTTACCATGGAGATTAATCCTAAGGTGACTGACTAGTGATGACCTGTATTGTGTTGACTTGGGTGTATTATGCTACCACAGGTTCCTGTCAATTTGCTGAGAGCTTCACGTATCTTCACCTTTGAGCCTCCTCCTGGTATCAAGGCTAATCTTATTCGTACCTTCAGCACTGTTCCTGCCTCGAGAATGTGCAGGGAGCCTCACGAGAGGGCTCGCCTTTACTTCATGTTGGCCTGGCTTCATGCTATCCTACAAGAGCGTCTACGTTACTCTCCACTTGGATGGGCTAAGAAATATGAGTTTAATGAATCAGACTTGCGTATGGGATGTGATACTCTAGACACATGGCTGGACAGCACTGCTCAGGGTCGTACTAACCTTGCTCCTGACAAGGTGCCATGGAGTGCTTTCAGGACACTACTCTCCCAGTGTATCTATGGTGGTCGCATTGATAATGAGTTTGACCAGGTAACATGTAGTGTTTGGGACCTTGACTGTTGTCATTCTGCTCTTTCTTCCAGCGTCTTCTCAACTCGTTTGTCCAGAGGTTGTTCACTGTCAAGAGCTTTGACATCGACTTCTCCCTAGCTTTCAACATAGATGATCGCAAAGACAAGAACATCAAGATGCCCGAAGGAATCAGGTTGGGCGACCACAGCATGATACAAAGGCTATGATGAGAGTGTCAGGGGTTCTGATCTGCTATACTGAAAGCAGAGCTGTGGGAAGGAAGTGTGGTATCTCTCCTGTCATGGGAGATGGTAGTCCATACAACCATATGCAGCTGAATTTGTGCACTCACTGAGTCATGAATTGTTGCATGTTAGAGTTTGCATAATTTCACAATGAATATTTGTCTTCCAGACGAGAGCAGTTTGTACAGTGGGTGGAGCAGCTGCCTGACAGTCAGACCCCATCATGGCTGGGACTACCGAACAATGCTGAAGTAGTGCTACTAACAAACAAAGGTAGTCATTATAATAACGTTTCAGCAAGACGACTCGCCATTCTTGTCTGTAGGATCTGGAGTGATATCCAAGCTGCTCAAGATGCAGTCGTTGAGTGATGATGACGAGTTCTTTGGTTCAGTGTCCACCACTATTGTGTAAGCAGTGGTACAGGTATCACTAGTGTGCAGCTCAGTTCCAGCTGTGGCTGGTGTTGGTGCCTCAGTTGGCGTTCCTGCTGCAGAAATAATTTTAACGTGTATTTATAACTATCTTGATGGGTTTCTACCCACGCCCACCAAGACGCTTGGACACTGACATTAGTACAGTAGTTAGGATAAGACCAGCCAGGAATTAACAGTTATTTTCTTTGCAGTGAGCAGCAGCCTGGCAATGAGAAAGGCAAAGATGGTCGTCCTGCCTGGATGCGCTCCTTGCATACTACATCCATTGAATGGTTGACCATGATACCGAAGGTTTGATAGTTATTATGTGCTATGTTCTGTGTTTCATCTTCTACACAGTCGCTTACTGTACTGAGAAGAACAGCAGAGAATATCAAGGATCCGTTGTTCCGTTTCTTTGAAAGAGAGGTGCTCAAATTTTGTTATCTAAGCATCGAATGTACCTTCTAACTCATTTCAGGTCAACACTGGTGCCAAGTTACTGAATGATGTGCGCTCTGATCTTGCTGATGTCGTGGAGGTGTGTGAGGTGAAGAAGAAGCAGACCAACTATCTCCGCTCACTCATCAGTGACCTTGCTAAAGGTAGACATGCATCACTGTCATAAACCTGATCAACTTTCCCACGTCTTGCTAGGTATAATACCTCGTAACTGGCGGAGGTACAATGTTCCTGCTGGATTGACTGTTATCCAGTGGGTCACTGACTTTAGTGACAGAATCAAACAGCTACAGGAAATATCACAGAAAGTTGGCGGCCACAGTTCAAAAGTTCTCAAGGTTGCTTTGAATAAATTTTGGTAGAAAAGATTTTGTACTCATTCTCTCTATAGTCTGTTCACGTGTGGTTGGGTGGTCTGTTCACTCCTGAGGCTTACATCACGGCATCCAGGCAGTTTGTAGCACAGGCCAACAACTGGTCACTGGAAGAGCTCCATCTTGATGTGGTAGTAGACTTCAAGGGCTCACTGGATGACTGTAGTTTTGGAGTGACTGGTTTGAAGCTCCAGGGTGCTCAGTGCAAGAATAATATATTGAGTATTTCTAACACGATCCTCTCAGACCTTCCACTCACTAAATTGCAATGGATACGGTCAGTACATATAACTGCTGCATGACTGTTACAGTAATCATTGTTCTAATACAGAGTGAAGGCTTCTGAGATGCACAGTATATCAGACAAGAAGGTTAGTGTGTATGTGTGTGTTTGCAGTAGTGATGACCTGTCTCCTTTCCTCAGGTCACTCTACCTGTCTATCTGAACCACACACGTTCTGAGTTGCTCTTCATGCTTGACTTTGCTGCTCAAGAGCTCACTCCCAATGGTGACCACTGCTATTATGAGAGAGGAGTGGCTCTCCTATCATCCCCACTCTGAAACTGAACTAGAACATTCATCATGTAGTGTAGTGTGCAATTGGTTGTGGATTGCACTATTATCTTTAGTGACTTGTATTTGTAGTATCTAGTGTGACAAGATAAGTATGTCAACATGATAACTCGATACTTATTGGTACAGCAAAATTTACAAATAATTGCTTGATGATAAAACATCTGGTTTGGATCACACAAGCTAGTCACTAGTTGCAAGCCTCCATGGCAGCTCGTTGTCTTGCAGAATCTTTAGAGATATTTCGTTGCAGCTTTTCCATTCTCTCCTAACAAATGAGTGGATAATTATTTTACTGACAGAACATCAGGAGGTACTAATTAACCTGCACATTTTGAAGAATATCGTTGACTAGTAGAATTCGTCTTCGAGAAATTGCTAGCTTCTTTATGTACGTGTCTAAATCCACAGGAACCTTCTGCTTTTCTGACAACTGCCGTAGATCTGCAACAAAATAAATTATTGGGTGCTGTTGGCAAGTTTTATACATGGACATAAAATTAGTTGAATAAGTCATGTTAGTTTTATATGCTTACCGTCTGCAAGCTGGTCTATCTGCTGTTTGAGTTCCGCCTGACTCTGCCTAGACCGATAGGGAGCCTTGTAAGCAGTAGCATTGGGCTATAAACTTTACAAGACTGACCTCACTTCACCGACTTTCTCGTCTACATGGCGCACAGCAGGAGCTAATATGCCAAGTATTCCTGACGCTAGGGCATTTTCCTCTTCTCTTTCACCTCCCGAATTTTCTCTGTGAGTTTGTGCCGGAGAGTTCGAAGCCGTGCTACCTTCTGCCTCGGCCTCCGCCATAGGTAATGTTTGAAAGAGGTGTGGTCTAGTCATTATGTTATTAGAAAGAGGTGTGGTCTGGTCATGTATTATGTTATTATTCACTACAATACTGTAAAAAGATCCTGCACAGATCCCAAAAGAGACACAATAATGATATTGAGTGAGTATCACTGTGTATGTTCAGCAATAAATTATTATTCACTGAGTTTGACACTGTACACCACGAGGAGCGCTGTCACTCTCATATGAGTATTGACGCTGGAAGAAAATAAAGGTTAAAATACGCATATTACATGCAGCATGCTTACAGAATACATTCTTCTCTTCTGCCTTTCAGCCTCAGGGTCGATATCTTCCATGGTCACCTACACCACAAGGAAGGTCTTGTAGTCAGTATAGAGAATAGCTAGCCTACCTGTTCAACCAGGTCTGGTATAATAGGTAGTTCGGGCCTCTCTGGAAGTAGAGATTTGAGCTTCTCGAGATTTTGTCCATTGAGAAAGTTATTAGGAGGAAATACAATCTATGAGCAAGACACATGCAATGTCAATTGTCGAACATTGCAGATAGTCTTACCTCAAACTTGATCACGAGTCTTCCCTTGTCAAAGGGGTTTTTGTATTGAGGCATACCTTCGTTTAGTACTACTTTCAAATCACCTAAAACGAGAACAATTATTGTAGCGAATTTTCCTTATCTGTCTGGCATAGTTACCATGCTTGATAACATCTCCTGGCACACTCTGGATGAGTAGTTTCCTCTCGTCTAGTGTAGTAATGATCTTTGTGAACCCAGTGAGTGCCTCGGACAAGGACAGTTTCTGTGCACGACTGATAAATGCTTGAGTGTGATATTATTATTTTCTCAATCACCATAACATAGTGGAGATCACTTCCTTTCCTATCGAATGCAACATGGTCTTTTAGATCTAGTACAATAATGATGTCACCAGTCTCGTAACCAGGCTCCTGGAAATGGAAAGGAAAATGTGGTAATACCTTTCATGTTTGCCGTGCACCTGATTGCTTTCCCCTCTAAATAAAATCCTTTGACCATCCTTCATTCCTTTGTCTATGTGAACCTGCAGTGTTCATACACTGTGTAACACCATAGTACACACTGCTACAACACACCTCAATGACCTTGCGACTTCTAACCACTTTTCGACCACCGCACTCTTTGCACCTATCTTTTTCTAATGAAACAAAATTACGAGGAGAATGTAAGTTCAGAGGCAGAGATAGTAGTGTACTAACCATTGAAAATCTCTCCTTCTCCATTGCATGAGTCACACTGCACTTGCATCTGCTGTACCATTCCAGGCCCAATGCGACGAACACGCATCTGACAATGCAACACACAGATATTAGCATGTGTTTGCTCATTAACATACCTGTACACCAACTCCCCGACAAGCAGAGCACTTGTGAACAGAACCCTGCAGAAATAGTAAAACACTACTAGTAACTGTATGCTGCTAGCATAGGTCAAGCCCTGTTGCTCTCAATGTGTAAAGCACGTACTGGTTTGCCTCCTATTCCTTCACAAAACGAACACAACTCATTCCTCTGTATAGCCAGCTTCCGTGTCTTGCCATTATACAGATCGTCTAGTGTCACCTGAAAGTCAGTGTGTAACCACAACAATTATTATGATCTAACACTATAATCTTCAGTTCATAGTGGTTAACTAACACTTATATAATTATCACACACACCACAACAGCCTCACATTGAGTGGATGAACCATGTCTCTTGTTTTCTTCTCTCTGGTTCGTCTACCACCACCGCCACCAAAGAACATGTCGAAAATGTCCATTGCTGGTGGTAAAGAGAAATAAATGTAAGGGAAGTACATTGGTACTAGTTTCTCACGATTGTGTCCTCCTCCACCTCCCTCCTTGAGTGCCTCCTCCCCTCCTTGATCATATAGCTCTCTCTTCTTAGAGTCACTAAGCACCTCATATGCTTGAGCTATTTGCTTGAACTGTACAGACACACAGAATAGTAATATTTTGATTTTACAAGTGCTTGCCTTATCCTCAGCTTCTGGACCAGGGTTTTTGTCAGGATGGTACTTAAGGGCCATCTTACGATATGCCTTCTTAAGTTCTGCATCGGTAGCATTTGGGCTGACACCAAGAAGGTCTGTGCGAACATGAAAATATAGAACAACCATTTACCACATCAGACTCACCGTAAAACTTGGTTTCTTTTGGCATCTTGTCAGTTGAATAAAGTAAAAGATTAACAGTGAGTAAAGAAGAATGTACCTTTACAGTCCAGAAAAGGGGAGTACGCCTAGAAGAGAGGATATGAGGATGCCACGAGTCGGAACGCTCTAGAAAATACTAAACCACACCCAACATTGTCACGCCCACACATTGTTTGCAGTGGACGTATACGCGTACTGTAGCAAGATGACAGTGTATCGCCTTAGTACCCTTTTACAGAGTGGTCGCATCTTCTGCAGACAGCTGAAACCTCCAATCCATTTTCTAGTTTCAAGATCTATCTCGAGCACACAAAAATGTCAAAAAATCAAGCCCTACTCTGAAATTCCAACTGCAGAAGGATTGCCTCTGCTAGGAACAGTGATGGATTACCGTAAACCAGACACGCTGTATAGGATGTACAGAGTAATGCAGCAGCGAGTAGAGAAATTGGGCAAAATTTATAAAGAGAAGCCGATGCCCCTGACCACCGAGTTTGTGGTGGTTGTAGATCCTAATGATGTTCAAACTGTATTTCGTGCAGACACGAAATGGCCTAAAAGAATACCAATAGAATTCTGGATTGAAGCAAGAAAACAAGAGGGTATTCCAACTGGTTTATTTTTAGCGTGAGTATGCATCTTCCGGCTTGCAGTAACTAATGTCTATTGTTGTAGTGAAGATGATGAATGGTACAGACAGCGTCAGCCAATGGCTCAGTTCATGATGAAACCCAAGATAGTGTCAGAGTATCATGAGGGTTTCAATGGGGTAGCCCGAGACTTGCTGAAAGTTATTAAACACCTGCGAGACCCACAAACAAGCATTCTTGCTGATGTACCCAACCATTTGTTTAAATGGTCATTTGAATGTAAGTGACGAAACCGGTCTCTGGTGAAGTTACAATGCACTGCCTTTTCCAGCTGTATCACTGTTTACTCTTGGAAAACGATTGGGATGTCTAGATATCGGCGGTATTCCTCAAGATTGCCAGGACTACATCGATAATCTTCAAAAATTCAATTCTGCAACTCAGCAACTTTTTTTTAGTTTACCGCTGCACAAGATTTATCCGACTAAAGCTTGGAAAGAGCTCATAAAGGCTCAAAGAGCAACATTTGAATTAAGTTTAAATTACGTTCAAGAAGCATTAAAGAAGCATAGTCAGGAGATCCGCTCAGAGGACACTGAGCCTTCTGTTGGTGAAAGTTTCGTTAGCTACATGATGAATAAGGGTCAAATGAGCATTGAAGAGGTGACAATCAATGCAGAAGATCTTCTAGGAGCAGGAGTTGACACTGTGAGTTACAAAATTTAACATATTTTTACATGTTGCCGTTTTTTATTGAAGACCTCATATACACTGGCTTGGACTCTCTATTGCCTGGCTATTAATCCTAAAGTACAGGATAAGTTACGCAATGAAGTGCTTCAGGTGGCGGGCGATGAAGAAGTGATCACTCCGACTCACATTAGCAATATGCCTTACCTCAGGAACTGCATTAAAGAGTCACAGAGGTATGATTACTATAATTATCCACAAATTCACACACTATTATTGTAATTTTAGGCTATATCCTATAGCTGCAAATGGTAGTCGAATACTTTCTGAAGATATTGTGTTGAGTGGATATGAAATACCTGCCGGAGTGAGTCTATACTAGATTGTACCAATGTTGATGAAGTTCTTTCTAGACCTGGGTTTTGATGGCTCTCGTTGTGCAAGGAAGACTTCCTGACTTGTTCCCTGAACCAGAGCTCTACAAACCTGAACGATGGGACAGGAGTCAGAAAGAAGCACTTCCCAACATGTTTTCCTCTCTCCCATTTGGACACGGTCCACGAATGTGTGTTGGTAAGTCTGTCCGAGTCACTTGTACAAAATCTTAAATTTTTGTAGGTCGCAGAGTAGCAGAACTTGAGTTGTATATTGCTCTGGCTCATCTGATTAGAGAATTTGAAGTGGGATACCATGACAAGGATCCAATGGGATTTATTGAAAAGCTGTTCCTTATACCTGATAAACAGCTTGATTTATCACTGAAAGACATTTCTCTTTCTATGATGTAGTGTGTTGGTGTAAATATTTTTATTGGCTTGTTATTGTAGTGTTTGGCTAATTAATTATTCTCTAAATAGCAAAGTTAGCATGCTATACAGAGATGACCATTCAATACAGGAAAGGTAGCTGTTCCCCTAGAGCTAAAAATTAGGCGCTAGCATAAAGCAAAGAGATGCTAACAATCGAAATGCACGAGAGAGAATTACATTAAAAATACATTCGTGAGCGAACTGTAACTAACTATAGCTAATTGCTGCTTCGTGGAATTTTCATTTCTTTGCTGTTTGCACGTGACAGTACAAGGCGCAATGAATGCTCATCAAGTTTATGGCAGATCGAGAGAGGAAGTGCAATACTCGGTACGAATGCCTGTGGCGAAGAATCTTACGTATATTTATCGCTTGGGTTGCAGTTCTTGGTGCGCTAGGACGTCACGATGTCATTCTGGTTCAGCAAAACTAGCCGTCGTTGGGTCTGGTCCTGCTGGATTCTACACGACTCTCGCGCTTTTAGAGGTATTAATAGTGCAACTAATAATACTATTATCAGTTATTTATGCAGCAAAGTAAGTGCATTGAGGTGGATATAATAGAAAAACTACCAGTTCCATTTGGTCTGGTGAGATATGGTGTAGCTCCAGATCACCAAAATGTCAAGGTTTGCATTTGCATTCAACGTCTCAAAAGTTGAACCATTATCCATCTACCGCTGTTTTTTTTCTTATAGAATGTTATCAATCGGTTCACATCAGTCGCTGAACATCCTCGTTGCCGGTTTATAGGAAATGTTGAAGTGGGAGTGCATATTAGTGTAAATAAACTGCAGCAATTCTATAATGGAATTGTGTATGTGAGTTACTACCAAAGAACTGGTTTGTTGGTGTTGTTTCAATGTTCTAGATGACCTTTTAAAGTTAAAGAATCATATTAAGTGATAATTTCCTCTATTCTATATCCTAAAGGCCTATGGTGCTCAGACTAGTAAAAGGCTTGGAATACCTGGTGAGGTATGGTGAGCATGAAACTTTTAACAGACGCTGTAATTTGTTTCAGAGCAGTCCTGGAGTGTACCCAGCAGATGCATTTGTTGGATGGTACAACGGTCATCCAGACTACAAAAGTGTTAGTGACAGTAGTTATACTGACGAGAACAGTTTATTAATGATTTAATCAGCTTTCTCCAGATCTTTCATCTGAAACATGCGTGATTGTTGGACATGGGAACGTGGCTCTTGATTGTGCACGCATGATACTAACACCAGTTGAACTGCTTCAGGTAACTTATTACTAGCCATAGGTAAAAGTTGACTGACTAAAAACAAAATATTTATGGGTGCATAGCCAAATAATATTTGATGCTAAGGTACTACATTGTATCTACTATGTGGACTTGAATTTTTACCATATTTATTTAGAAGACAGACATATCTAAGCATGCTGTTGATGCACTGAAACAAAGCAGCATCAGACGTGTGATAATGGTGGGGAGAGATGGTCCGTTACAAGCTTGTTTCACAGCAAGAGAGCTGCGAGAGATGACCAGAATACCACAGTGTTCACCTGTGCTGAATCTTCAAGACTTTCAGCTATATCAAAGTACAGGTACATTGTACATATTTCTGTACACAAATCAGAAACATACTAGAATTGATCAATAATAGTTTATGCGGACATCGTCCAGTTAGGTTTGTCCCTAAGGATGACACATCTGTAATGTGCATGACCAAATGCTTATTCACTGATAAGTAGTTGTCTTAACTGTAATTTTTTCAGAAGTTTCTAGAGCACAAAGGCGCATATTAGAGTTATTTATCAGAATATCCTCAATGTAAGTTTCTGAGCAAACCAGCCTATTTAATTATTGTTACACTTTGTAAAAGGAAAAGACTTCCTGATGAGGACAAAACATGGGAACTGTTGTTCATGCATAGTCCAGTGGAAATTCTTACATGCAGTTCTGGCGTAGCAAGAGCAGTGAAACTAAAGATCAATAAGCTACAGGTACTGTGTGTCATGTTGTGCTAGGCTGCATTATCACATAATACGTATTCTCACGTTCAGAATGACAGAACAGTGCTATATAAAGAGATAGCTTCTTCTCTGATCATCACAAGTATTGGATTCAGAAGCGTACCCATTGATCCCAGTATACCAACTGAACCATCAACAGGAACTATACTAAACTCAGGAGGTCGTGTAGTTGATACTGATGGTCGAGTGTGTCCGGGTGAGGGTTTAGACAGTAACTGAAGGGCTGCTGTGATCTCTCTACTGCAGGCTTCTACTGCACTGGCTGGGCAAGAAGAGGAGCTGTGGGTGCATTCTCAAGCAACTTGCATGATCCGTATGAAACAGCGAAATGCATTTTAGATGACATTAAAATTGGTATGCTGAACATAACCATTTGAACAGAATTCAGAAGAACTATCAGTAGATTTTAGACTACATGCACTTGATCACTACGAAGAGATTAGTTAGTACATTTCCAATAGTACAATGCACATTCTTAGAGTTTAAGATCATCACATTATGCAAGGGTATTTTTCCTACATGTAGGTTCTCTTCCAAAGGAAGGATGTAAGGAAGATTTGATTGATTACCTCAAAACCTCAGGTACATGTAACATCAGTAATACTAATTATTCACCTTGAGTGTATGATCAGGTGCAAGACCTACACTGTTCAATGATTGGCAAAAAATTGACAGTCAAGAAAAGCAGCGAGGCAGATACTTGGGAAAACCAAGAGAAAAACTCCTGTCGTTTGACCAGTGACAAGATAGACAGATTATGTAAAATTTTATGGAGATAATATGATGCCCATTTCCGTTATTATGTAGCAACACTACATTCTAATAAATTAACAATTAACTGTACTTGCTGTATATATGGACATTTCCATCACACCTGCAACTGGGTGTGGTTGTTGCTAGAATAATAGTCGTCTCTTGAGTGTTGGTTTGTTCTCAAGCAATAAAATAACTCGGCTTGTTTTAAATATATTCATTAGTCACTGTCACTACAATGATCGAACATGAGATGAGGCATTAATCTATCAACACACACAACAGAGAGACAGTTACTAGTGATCACTACCGTAATGAGTATTTGAAGTTGTGTGTGATTGCTTCATGGCGGGATGAGAGGGCATTCCCCGTCGCATAACCTCATCATGCATACTGTAAGACAACATGGAAGGTAAAGTGACACTTAATAGTATGATTTAGTAGATTTAACATACCTTGATGGTGCCATTGTTTCCTTAAACAAATATGAATGATGCTCTATTTCATTTCCACTCAATCTAAAGTAATAGTGTTTTAATGCAACACACACACACACACACACTCACATAATGGACTCCACCATGGCAGTACGAAGGAAGTGTATTACAATGTCAACACTGTCTCCACCAATAGCATTGCTACTCAAGCTACAACAGCCAATAATAATTGATACTGTTTGCTAGTTACATGAGCTGCTCACTTTAGCTCTCTGATGTTCTTGCAAGATGACACCGTATCAAGAAGAATTTGAAGACTCTCTCTTGCAATTCCATTCATTGGCAGACTATAGAGGTAGCATGCATGTAGGAAAAGTTGACACTAACTGTACCTGAGATATTCAATGCTTCTGTTTTTTCTCAGTTCCTTGCAAAATCTATCCATGAGAGAAGAATTTCCAAGATTGCTCCCGGAGATCCTGTATAGATGCAAAGCAATTTCACAACAAAACTGGCAGTACATGCTCACTCTAATTTCTTGACATTGCACTTTGCATCAGAGAGTTGTGACATGAGCTCAAGAAGGTCTCTCTCTGGTAGTCCATTGTATAGCCACCATCTTTGTGACTCACCCACTGAAGGCTGTCCTCCTTTAGTAAAAACAAGTAGCATGTACATTGTACTGGTTAAAATCATTTTATATACATGTACCCACTATCCATACATAGTACTATGATACAGCAAGTAGACATTCTTACTGTTTATTCCGTTGGTTCTTTGTGATTGCTGTTGTCTTGCACTGAAAGCACTGTATAAACGAAAACTAGTCCGCATATTGTTTGATATTGGCATCTCATTCATCAGTGGTTGTGTGTGCATGTGAGGTTGTGGCAAGCCGGACATCATGTTCATCATGGCTGCAGGATGAGGATGATGTGGAAGAACATTCTCATATCCAACTACTCCTCTATGGACTCTAGGAAGGCGACCATGTTCAGCTGATAACGAATATGAAGTTGCCACGTGCCTGGGAGGAGGGGGAGGAGGTTGTTGAGAGTGTGGTGGGTGATGGTGATTGTTTGGATTGTATTGATGTCCTCTGTATCCAGGAGGGTACTGGTGTGATTGTGGTGGTAATACTCTATCATAACCAACTGTCTGTGTTCTCTGGATTCTGTTACTCTGAGGTTGCACAAATGCTGATTGTATCTCGTTCCCACCCATTGTGTAGGACCTTTGAAACACAGGCTGGGTAGGATGTGGAGTATGATCGTATTGGGTACTAGTTGAATGAGGAGGGATGGGTAGTTGGTCACGAAATGCAACTCTCTTTGGAGGTACTTGAGGCTTATCAATGCCTTCCTCAGATTGGTTAGTGCTATCACTGTTCATTCGGCCACGTTGTACTGACACTCCAACATCAGATGGTGGTGGTGTTGCCTTGATATCATCATCGACTGAATCATCAAGATTGGCATGACCCTCACTTCCCTCAAGACCAGGAGACATGCTGACAGCACCTGAGTCAGGACTTATGCGGCCATTGTATTCAGGCGGGTAAGGATTTTGCTCTGACTTCGTAGGTTGGCGTAGTACTGCAGTATAGAATAGTGTATAGTAAAGCAGGTGACCACAACTCAAAGATGAATCTCTGTATATTGTTATGAGTTATATTTACAGATACCAAGATATCAAATGGCTATTTACCAACCCGTTAAGACCAGTATGTTCTTGTGACTACCAACACAGTGTACTCAACTCTAGACAAGGTGGCAGGAATACAAGGCTAATGGTCACTACTATTGAACTTACTCATGCTATGTCCTGTTATAGTAAACAGACACATAGTCTCATTGGCTGACTGATCATTGAACATCTGTCCTAGGTCAAACTTATCAATGAATACCATTACTACGTTTTCAAAGCATTACTACTGAGGTATGTGAGATGAATTGCCCAGTGATCAATTCATATTCAAACAGTTGTAGTTTTACCAGCTGGCTTGATTATAGGCTAACAAAAACTGACAATTCTACCAATAGAACACAACACTGGAATTCTGTGCACGATCTACTATAGCAATTACGCCCACACACTCACACCAGTACGCTACACACTGTTCCCATGTACGTAGTTAAACAAGTCATTTCACAAACAGATTACTCACACAAAGATGTCAGCTGTTGAATCTTGTTTTTCGCTAAACCTAATTGGAATTTTGTCTCATCAAGCTCAGAGACAGTTCTGTAGTACTGCTGAGCATAGTGGTCTCTCCTCACATATGCTCTCTTCAGCTTCTGACGTAGCTTTTCAATCTCGGAAATGTACATAAACAACACATCACCAGACTCATCTGTGAGGGAATACATCTAAAATAAACTTAGACTTCTGATTGTTCTATTCAGGCTGTTTTATCTGAAGTAGATGCCCTATCATAATACACTCAGTCAACTGTTCCCATGGTTTCTGTGTTGTACTCTGTATCAGATGTCTCATGCTTTTATCAGTTAATATTTTAAACAGACGAACAATTTGATCCAAGGAATGACAACACTATTTTGCTATGTCTACCAACTCTATGATTATGATAATGTGGTACTAGTGGAATATCAACATGGAGACCTCCTGCTACATATGATTGTAGTTAAATATGGAATTCATATCTATTTACCTGTGACATTTTCTTGTGGAGGTGTTTTATCGTCCATTCAACTGTCCCTATAAGTATTGGAAATGGCTAGTTAACATGTATTAAATTAACCCAACAGCAGGATTCGTCCTGCCTAGGCAAGACCACAGCAAGGTAACTACATAGCTCAGCTTGCTCAGGCACTGGAGTGTGAAATCAACATGCTTGACAACAGCAGTGGTATGTTAGAGGTCAGGCTAGTGTGATGAGTTATGTTGTCATAGCAGCCCAACCCCCCTGGGAAATGAATGCTAAGCTGCAGTTAACGACTGTTTCTAAGTCATCTGCTGTGATAGGACTGCAGTACAATCGTCAATAGTCGCAATCGCTGATAGCACACGGCTTTTGATGACACTACAATTCAACTACAACATACAAACCACATTTTCGCCACAAATTTCTATACATGCTGCATGGCTTCTATCCCATTATGGAAACTGACTGAGCCAGGTAGAAAACTGTTAATCTTACCTCGAGTAGACTCGTTTTGTACGATTCTGTGCTGCAGAATTCAGTCGTTCATACAACAACCCGGGACGACGCAAGGCGACAACGATATCATCTGTGAATACCTCTCAAGCGTAGGTGTACTTAAATAGTTCAAAGCGTGGGCGGTTGCCACGTGTGCATTCTCTATGCATACAATTTAAGTGCTTATAGAACAATTGATATTACAGACAGAGCTCTACAATATTAACTAGCATCTTATTTCTTTCTTGCCCTTCTGCCTTGTCCTGAAGAGAAAAAAGAACAAGATATAAATAATACCCCAAATAGTTAGAAATGGCTGTACCTTTTCTAGTTGGTCCTTTCCCTCTGGCTTTACGTCGGGACAGCATAGTATCAACAAAGTCCTAAAAGCAGGCTCATACAATATATATATAAACTAGAATAAAACACCCAACTCACCAAATGTTCATCACGATACAAACCTAGACCACGTAGCTTGTTAAGCAGTTTAGTATACTTGTCCATAGGTGGATACCAGCCTACCAAGAACTTATGCCACGGTTTTCGAGAGTAACTTTGGACCACACGTAATTGTCTAAACATAAAAATCACTCGACTCACTACTTCATTCAATACATGAAAAACGAATTAGTAAATGATCTGCACTCACGATTGATTCGTTTTCCTTAAAGTTTCACCAAATATTCTAGCGCTAAGACGCGCTATTCTCCAAGCATACTCGTTCATACTGACTGCTACAACACGTGAGAAAGAAGGGGCGGCACAACAGCTGTGGGCGGAGCGCGCGGGAAAGAAACTGGGGCCTTGGCGCGCGCTGTCAGCTGCGTCACCGCTGTGGCGCACGTGCGTGAAGTTCAAATGTCGTCTAGTTCGTGTTCTCCGTTTTCCCATCGAGAAAACGACAATGTCGATGATGAGTTTGCAGACTCAGAAAACGAAAACACCAGCGAGGAAGACGACGATGCCTTCTTTGAAGTCAACTTTAAATCTTCTGTTCAGGCAGGACCTTCTTCCAGCAAAGCACATGTCGGATCGCCTCCTCCCTCGACCCTCTCTCAATCACTGACGTTCTCGCCAAGTCCAAAGTTAACTCCATTAAAACAACAGGAAGAGATGTCGCAGGTGTTATCCCGTAAGAGAGAAACTGTGTCTTATACAAAGCTGTTTTCCTTTGCAAAGAATAAAACAGAACAAATAGAGGAATTACAGATTCTTCAGGACAAAACAGTAGGACTAATGGAACAAGGTGGTATCATGAATATGGCTAAGAGATTGCAAAGTTTACCTGATGAAGAAACTGATCCTGGTACTCCAAATAGTGCCATCTCTTCCGGTGTGTTTGGTAGAAGAGAATCAGTGACCACTGATATAGATAAAACAGCCACTCCTGGAATGGCTGTGTTCGTACATCCTCCTCGTCTAATGGATACTCTTACGGCCCCTGTCTTGGTCGATCAGTGTTCATCTATTCATAGTACACTATTTGAGTCCAATCCTGCTACCCTACGTGAGGCAGTTTTAGGAAAATGGATTTATCTGTTGTACTCAACAATGCCGTGTCCAGTCGAAGTAGCAAACTGGCTCTTGGATGTGACCTGTCTGTGTTCTGATGCAGCATTGAGAGAATCGGCGTTTCTTTCTCTCAATCATCTGTTGCTTAGACCTCTCCAGTGCTCTCCGCAGTCAGTTCATCCTGTTAGCTATGAAAGCATCTTCACCATTTTCACCAAGCTCGGTGCCAGCCAAGAGGTCATGGATTCATCGGTGCACTTGCTTGACTCACGTAATGGCTCTGTCAGCTGTGACATCACCGAGAACAGTGCTGAGATTGTCTCAGAAGCTGTTAAACGGATCTTTACTCTTGTGACAGCAGGAGCCTCCACTGTGAGCCCTCGACTGTACTCACTCGGTGGTTTACAAGAACTGATCTTACTCTTGGTCAAAGTATCGCTTGACTCTTACATATGTAGACGTGGAGTTAGCTTCAGCCTCTCAGAATGTCTGGATTGTCTTTTGGATCCTCTGTCAGAGAGTGAGAAAGGGTCAGTCAGTGACTGGTTGATACACCTTGCCCCCTCAGTGTTCAATGATCATCGCAATCAGTTGTACATTGTAGAAATCTTCTCCTTTGCTTGTCCCAATTTGAGACCAATACAACGCCAGCTGCTACGAACATTTCTTTCACGGGCAATCATCGTTTATGAAGAGGAGGAGGATGAGCAGATGGAGGATGATAGTCAGCCAGTAACACCAGATGATCAACTTGCACTGAATGTGCTCAACTACTACCATCGCTTACAAAGAGACGAGATTGACTATGTTCAACTTCACTCTGTTACTAAGATGCTGTCCATATTTATTTTCAGTCCCAAGATGGTTTGGTCTGATCCACTGCCTAGCAAGGAACACCTGTCAATGAGAGAGAAGTTTCTCGGTCAACTCTCCTACCTGTGTTCCGTGAGAGTCAAGGACAGCGTCCATGATCTAATGCGTGGTCAAGTCAAGGATCTTCTCATCAGACTCAGGATGGAGTTGCAGTCCCAGAACGAGTCTGGTAGTCTAAAACAGACCGACTTGTTTGGTTACTTTGTTAACAACTAATCACTTCTGTATTATTTTTATTCACATTGCTTATCCACTTTTTTATAATGGTATACGAGTATGAACGGAATTTCAAACGGAAAATATACGGCCGTGCACTAAACCAACGTGCTATGGCGTCTAAACGAAAGAGGGGTGTAGATGACAGTATTTCAAGCAAAGAAAAGACCTTCAAAGGTGAGTGTTAGTATATGGAAAGCCCTAAATACGTATACGTTTTGTTCAAGCAAAAACGAAGCGAGCAAAAACCGATGGAGAGAGACTAGGAGTAGATGAACCATCTCTTGTGGAAGTTAATGATAAAGGTGACAGCTGTTATTTCTTGTTGTGAATGGTCTTCTATGCAAGTGATAGTGTAAGAAGAAGACTTTAGTCAAGTCATGTTAATAATTATGGAGCAAGTTGATTGTCTGGTGAATGTTATATGCTGCAAAACAATATTGGTTCCAGTAGCAGTTCATGGCTCCCTAGTAGCATAGCCAGTAATAAGCCACACAATGGATTTTTTTAAACTGTACAAGTCCACTAGTATTACTAAGTAAAGGAGCAGCCTTTAGCTTTTTGTCAAAATGCGTGTAGAGCTAAACTTTGCTGTTTTTCAGCGAACTATTCTGCATAAATGACCACACCTCGTATGAATTAACTCTTTAAGGCCTATAGCGGCTTTAGCCGCCATAATTGACTCCACCTACTCTAGACGTCATAAAAAGTGCAAAAAGTGCTCTAGAAAGGTCAAATCAAGTTGATTTGCAAAAGATGACTTTACCTGAAAAAACCACCTGTTTTTTGGCGCGCCCTCCCCACTAAAACGTACAGTACGGGGGAATTTTAACCCTTTAATTACTAAATTATCCAGCTGAAATTTTAACCTCGTAAATGCTGACCACTTCTCTCGTGAATATCTCGCATGTCTTTTGTGTTACTGGTCTCAAATTTGCGTCCTTTTACCCCAGTGAGTAGCCGCAATTGCCCACACTCAAGTCGGTCAATATGCCCCTCCCACTTCGAAAGTGAAGCCGATAAAGTGCAACGACCTCGTCAAATTTTGCTCAAAGTTAGTACTTTGGGGCTGGCTGCTGAAAAGTACACACAAATAGCAGTGGTTTTGGTGAGTGCAAAATGTAGCCCAGATCATAGAGAATGCACAAAAATGTGTTTGCGAGCACCCTGAAGCCATAAAATGTACAAATTTTCTTGGCAGCCATTTTGTTTTTCCTAAAATGTTGTGAAATTTGCACTGAAGCCATAGAAATGCCATCACCATAACGTTTGGTGCAGGGGGCGCGCTGAAAACCGGTCAATTTTTTGCGGTTATTGGTATTCTTCAATTTGGCTCAATTTTGGGATATTTTAACACTTTTTGATAAAGTTATGGTGTCTGAAGTATGTATGTCGCCAAAAGGCGACAATAGGGGTTAAAGGGGGTGTCCCCCCGTTAACCTGGGGTTCGAAGGGGCGGAGCCCCTCACCACTTTTGGCATTTTTAAGGCTTTAGGATGCCCGGAAATGCACACTTGGGCATGGAATATGGTCTAAACTATGCCGTTTGCTCACCTGGACACCACCAGGTTTTTGTATCAGTCACAAGGGCTAAGCGAAAACCAAAATTGGCTGAAAATTGACGAGGTCGCAGCACTTAAGCGGCTTCAGTTCCGAAGTGGGAGTGGCCAACTCAGAGTTTAGTACATGGTTGTAAACTTTGACATACCAGGAAACAACAGTGCTAGTTTGGAACAGCTAACGTACTGCATGTTGTAGAAAATGCAAGACAAACTGTCAGTTTAGAGCAAGTCGAATTTTCGTCAAAATAATTCAGTCCCTAAAGAGTTAATTATGGCCCCTAAAAATTTTCTCCTAGAATTGTTAGTTCCTGGTGCACACATTTTGTAACAAAAATTTGCTCATTATTCTAGAATATTATGGGTACATCAAAAACACCATTTTATAATAGCTCTGTATGATGGGAGCATGTTTTACTTGTTGGGACACATGTGCACAAACAGAAATAGAGTTCTATTGAAACTCTCACAGTGTGCATGTTTTTACACTATGTTTATGATTTTCGTCACTTACCCACTCTTCAAAAGCTGTCGTTTAGGCACCCAGTTACCACACTAATTAGCGGCATAGTGCTAAAGCACTTTACTAAAAAAGCACTACTTTATGGGCACGTTATTAGGCGCATACCAGGAGCGCATAATGAGAGAGCGACGTAATAGAGTAGGAGCGTGAAGCGCCCACGCATTTGATTAAAAATTGGAACTCCAGACATGATGGGACGTGTTACTAAGAATAGAACACTCATTGCGTTGTACTGTACAAGCGTACGTACGTACGATCGAGCGGGTACGCCGAGTAGTAAAGCATCTAGCCACGTGTTCTCTGATGGCGTCTGCAGGTGCCACTGGCAAGAGTCAAACAAAGAAAGCCAGCTCCAGAACGAAGAAAACGACCTTCAAAGTAAAAGTTACACCAGGAAGAGGAACAACTTGCCGCGGCGAGAGTTGATTGTCAGGCTTATCGTGCTGGTTAGCTAGGCGCTTGGCCAACAATCGAGGCGATCGCCTGGGAGTGATCGCGAGCGGCACTAGTCTATGAACTAGCGTTCTTCGAGGAGTACTCACTTCGGCTTCCATCTTGTGTACGAACGCGTGTACGTGTATAACGAGATTGTTCTATTCTTAGTAACACGTCCCATCATGTCTGGAGTTCCAATTTTTAATCAAATGCGTGGGCGCTTCACGCTCCTACTCTATTACGTCGCTCTCTCATTATGCGCTCCTGCGCATACTCATATACTCCACAGCAAAGAAATAATTATGCGCTTGTACGTGAGATGCACCTATCACATAACAGACGATGATACACCTATACGCAAGCTATGCTTAATAATGCGCCACTAATATTTACTAAAATTTACAAAAGTATTTGCTAAACCAGTACGTCATCTTTCACCAATCGGATTGCTCTATTCGAGGGCATTAATGTAGGGTTGCGTTGCGTCTTTGCGAGTTTGAACTGAATTCGCGATGTTATTGCGCTCACAGTGATGAACTATGTAATAAACCATTTATTGCCCTACACAACTCGGGCATTAACCGACATTAATGACCTCGGGAAAGTCGTTTTCCCTCGTACAGTCTCGGGCTGCACCCTCGACCGTTACTCAGGCAACCGACTTTCCTGCGGTCATTAATGTCAGTTAATGCCCTCGCGTGCACGTGAGGGCAATAACTAATACGTATACCAGTATACTTACAGTCAACCGGGCTATTCTGACTCCACATGCAAATCCAATTGGAACGTGATTTCAATCGTCGCAATAGCCCCGCTAGCCTTACTTTCTCTTTTCACTTATAGCATAAAAATGGTAGCGCGCACATGATTAAAACAAGAATCAACGTGTTCAGCAGACAAGTTCTTTTACTACACTACAAGTCTTTAAGCAGCCACGAGTAAGTGTGTCTCTGTAGAGATCGAGAAACGGCACCAGAATTCAGCTGTCGAAATAGCCCGTGAAGGTTCACGAATTAAAACGGTCGATTTGGCAAAATTATTAAACTTACCGATTCAAATTCTGAAGATCTAAGGCGCTAGAATCGATCGGCAAAAGTTCCAGGTCGATCCAATGTTCATGAACGAAGTCATAACTGTATAAACGAGAACTAAACACTGTAACGCCATAACGCGTCAGAATAGCCCCGGTTGACTGTATATTTTGCAACCAATGGATGTTTCTAGGACGTTACTAGTAAGATAAAGCAACAAACACATCTAGACCACTGCTCTATATAATGCTCTGGACTTTGAAAACATACAATTATGCAGTATAGAGTGACCAGTTATAATTATGACATAAAAATTATCTCTGAATTGCTGTGAAGAAACCATTAATTTTCATTGTATACTGTTGTTCATACCTTGTATCAGTATCTGGGCTCTTTGTTGTCAATGTTGAGTAACTATGTCTACACAACTATCATTTTGGACATAACAGTCTGAAAACACAATGAAGGCCCGCTTGAGCGAATGAGTCACACATTGGTGTTAACTAGTTTTCCCAAATTAACTTCAATATACCATAAATCGCAGCTCACAACAATCGTACACTACGCATAAGCTTTTGACAGTTTACTATTTTACATTTTGTGATTGCGCATGTGTTTCTCAATAAGATTGCTATGTGTTGTTGACAACGGACTTGCAATTCACTGAGCCACTGCCTCAACCCTCCTTTTGTAGATTTTGTAAAACTATATTCTTGCTTGTTTTCACATATTTTTATTTCTCTTTAGTTAGTCATCACTACACTGTTAGTATAGCACTTCCTGGATCAATCATAGACAATGCTCAGTCTCAAGAGCTCAAGGCTTACCTAGCTGGCCAGGTGATTGTACCAGTAGTTTGTAGTTGTGAGTTCTTGTTTATAGATAGCGAGAGCAGCGGCAGTGTTTAATGTGAATGAGGTGATTGTATTTGATGAGTATGGCACAACTACTCCAGGGTATGTAGTGTAGTGAACTCTGTAATGATATGTGTGTTGTATAGGGACACTCTTCCGTCAGTTAGTGGGTCTACTAGTGATCCTAACACATTTCTTTGTCATATTCTTCAATACCTGGAAACCCCTCAGTGAGTGTTGCAGTACCAATAATAATAATTATTTTTATATAAATTAATCATAATGATTATTTGTATTTGATGCCATGGTGACAAACACAAGCAATCCTTTGCCACCGCAGACTTGACTTTTAATCTTGTCATAACAAGCTTGATGGTTCAACTTTCCTTCAGCAAACCTAGCTCTGGTCTTTGGTGTACAGAATTGATATTATTTGCTGCAAATGCACACATTTATGGTCTAGAATAAAATCAATATGACTGTTCCAAGTGTTTGTGCCTATTTTGTGTAAACTATCGGATTGTGTGTCTTTCATTTTGAAACATTTACCGTGAAGTCATGTACAAAATCATTCGCTTGTGACCGTGCATGTGTATAAACTAAACTGTATTACACAGGTACTTGAGAAAATCGTTGTTTCAAAAGCATCCGAACCTCAGGTTTGCAGGTATTACACAATGTGTGATCATTCTTATAGCATGGTTGGTTGAATGTTGTTGGATTCACTTGTTCTGATTAATGAGTTTGTGGCATTTCGTAGCTATTATTGTTGTTGTTATGTGCATGTACATACACAGACTACTTCCTCATCTCTGACTGATAGGTTTATTGAACCCTCTGGACACACCCCATCACATGAGAATGGACGACCCAGCCGAGTATAGAGAGGGTGTGGTTTTAGACAAACCAGTAAAAAGTCACAAGAAGACGGGATCATATGTAAACTGTGGTCTTCAGAAGGTTTGCAGATGGTGTCTGTCACCCTCTTGTGAATTGGAAACGTGTGACTTTGTCAACATTTTGTATTATTGTACACTCGGCATTCTCATTTAGTAAACACACTTCGTCAATATTCCTCGATTGTAAAAACAATGTGCTACAATGTGGTAATGTTATGCATGGTTTTGTGCATCGATTGTTGACGCAATGTTGAGTGATTACCCTTTGTCACTGTTCAGTACAGATTGGAGTGCACAAACACAGTTTTAATTTCAAGCTTTAAGAATGTGTTTAATAATACACAGACAGTTTGAGCGCATTGTGTTTGGTACCATCTCATTCTGCAGGAGGTGTGTGTTGATCGTGTGCTCAAGCCAGGAGTTCGAGTGACAGTGAAGATGAGCGAGCAACTGAATCCTAGTAACACAACACACAAACATGCACTGTAGTAATAACAGTTCTTGAACATACATTGACTCGCATTTTTGTTTCCTACACAATTGCTGGTTATACAAATACACTCTTCATGTGTAGTACGCATGCTGGTAGACATCGTACACTTGTTGCTTTCTCAACATTATGATGAATTATCACCAGTACTAAAAAAATTCTGTGCCATGCTTTCCTGTATACTTGTTGTCAAATTGTCACTAGCATATCGCTGTTTTGGAGTTAAAGGCACAATGGTATATTTTGGGACATAAGCTCTCAATATTCACTTTATAATGATTGTTTCAGCAATAATGATTGTGAAACCATTAATGTGCACCTGTGTGGTGAAATGGTTGAGAAGGTCTGTTGTGTGTTGGGAATCACACACATGAGCCTAATTAAGTCAATGCGCTATGTGTGTGGGTGTGTGGGTGTGTGCTAGCGTGTGTGAGAAGTGACTGTGTGTATGTGTATAGCCGGTAGTCCTGTACACTTGATTATTTTGAGTATCGTATTGTGATTTTAGCTGTTATTTCAACTTGTCTGTGATGGTATAATCTCGTAATGTGTACATGTAGTGTGCATCTGCTGTTATGATGATAACTAACTCTCTAATTCAGACAGGAAACACACAAGGGGTGTGGTTGTACCACCCACTATGCCATCCAGTGATGGTGGTGTGTATTGGGGTTATAAGGTCAGAATGGCTCACAGCTTAGGAGCTGTTTTTACAGAGTCATCTTATGAGGTGAGCAAGCAGTGAGAAAGGTGAGAAAGATGAGAGGCTAATATGAGTTTTTGATTCTCAGGGTGGGTACGACCTTACGGTGGGGACGTCTGAGAGAGGAGAGAATGTGGACACTCTCCGTAGTTTCTCTCATTTCAGGTGACACCCAGTGCCATGCACTGTATGTAATATACTGTTTCCCATTCACACTCATGTTTAGCACAACTGAAACAGAATACGTACACTATGCTACTGAGCTCTTCTAATACTTGTCACTTGATTTAGTTGTCAACTCTTGTTTGTGCTTTAGATCGAATAGTAGTGTTGGGACTAAGCATGTTGTTCATGGTCTGCTGTGCATTGTATATGTTATTACGTTGCAGGCATTTACTTGTAGTATTCGGTGGTTTGAAGGGACTGGAGGCTAGTCTGGATAATGACCAGAGCCTACAGATGGATGACGTTAGCCTTCTCTTTGATCATTACCTCAATACATGTCCTGGTCAAGGAAGTGGAACAATCAGAACTGAGGTTAGTATCCTCATCATTGCAACATAGTGGTCATAGTACATTCAAGCTATTACGTGAGTGGTTCCAGTACTGTGTTATTAGCATTTTGGGAGCATCATTCAGTGTTTTCAATTCAGACAATGTTATGACTTAGTTACTCAATGTGCTGTAATGGCATGGAATGATAGCATGTAGAGACCGTATGCACATGTGTGGTTCTGCATTGTATTGATGTGTTATGTAGAGATTGTTATGCGATGGTTGCTATGAAGCTAGTGGTATTTGGGTTAACTGATGTCTATCACTGGCCACTCTTTGCCTTAGACACGATATGATAGAGCTTGGTAGACAAGAATTGTGTTGCCCTGCATGTTTCCATTATCATCTCTGTACATTGTGTATTGCATACCAGACTCATTGTCTATTCTGAGATAAGCTGTTGTCTGCTTGCTCCTGCAGGAGGCTGTTCTTGTCACACTCTCTGCACTACGCCCTCTCATTCAAGCCAGTACTAAGTCAAGCCACTAAATTATATATGAACTTTAACCAATTACATATAATTGTTTACCTAAGTCCACATTTTATTCTGATACTAAGATTGTGTTTACATCTCTTCATTTTCAAGGTTATAATTGGTAGCGGCGACCGCAAATTATTCATTTTGGTGTAGTTTACACACAGTTCTTTGTGTTGTATGATGCTCCTCATCATATGAATAGAAATCCCGAGCTAAAGTAGCAAACTATCGCCCAACATGAATAGCCTAACAACAATAGCAATCGAGTACCACACAAGATGACTTTTGTTTCAGACAAAATACACTTGAACGTGAATAAAAGGCATCATAATAATGTTGAGTGTGAAATGTACAATGCAGTTGGTGGCACACACTGGCTGGAAAAAATATTATATACATTAGTACAATAACAAGTAATGTATTGTCAGCGGTAAGATGTTCTTTGGGGTTACACAAAGCTAGATAGTGATGTTCAGTATAAGAGCATTGGGTGCCATTGATTTGGCTGTTAATGATTATTATTGTACGTGGTAGTGGTAATGAGTTTGCAGTTCTCAATAGTTTGTTAGCGGGTAGTGTGAGTCTTCTTGTGTGAGCGTAGTCCTGCTGACTGTGTGAACGTTTTGTTGCATGTGTCACATTTGTATGGTTTTTCACCAGTGTGCAGACGCTCGTGGCTTCGCAGAGTTGAGGCTTGAGTAAACGGTCGTTGACAGTATTTGCATCGATATGGCTTTTCATTGTTATGTATCCTAGCGTGTGCTCGAAGGCTGCCCTGTGATGTGAACACTCTGTTGCAGAGTTTGCACTGCCAATGAGTGCTGTCTGCAAGCCTGACAAACATGAACTTATCATCTTGACGGGGAGATAGTGTGGTAGGATGAGGATGCAAAGGTCTGCATGGCCATGGGCATGGCATAGTATGAGCTTTAGTAACTGATACTGGTACAGGCGATACAAGAGGGTGTGGAGGTGTAGACGGAGAGTGGGCTTGTTTCAACCATTGAGTTGGTGGCATTTGCAGAGGGTAAACTGTTGTCAAGATTCTTGGTGTTGAGTTGACATGGTGAGCTGCTTGCAGAGGCAGTGATACTGGACTGTAAAGAAATGGCTTATTGAACTGCAGGCCTCCTGGAACTAGTGGATTGTGTGCATAAACCGGTTCAATAAGCTTCTGTCTTTTAGTGAAGTTATTTGGCTCTAAAGTGACTTGTCGCTTTCTGGAGTACTCTTCTTCGGTTCTTGTTCCTTCATCGTCAGTATCATCATCCACCTTCTCTATGTCTACTGGCTCATTTTCTTCACTATCAACTGAAACACAGTCTGTCTCAGCCTCTTCTTCATCCACTTCCTTGTCGTGCTCCTCCTCCTCCTCACTACTGCTGGAATGTGAACTACCTGCATAGACAAAATATATAACTCACATAACACACATAGCACACAACATGAACTTTTGTTTAACACATGAGAGCTACCATCAACCCAAATCATTTGTGATATGTACACTATTATAACGTCATTTTACTCATGTACATCAATATAGTATCATAATGGATACACATTCCAATTATATTTGGGGTCATATTATTACATCATATTTTTGGCTAACCTTCTAATTTCTGGTTGAGAGGAACCATTTGATGGAAAGCTGTGGGCAGTCCCATATATAGTTCATATTGAGTCTTGTCATACCAAACCAGCAACTCTTCTCCAGCTTGAATATCTCGTAAAGCTTTGAAGTACAAAATCTCTCCGTACTGCACGGCTGAAAGAGTTTGTTCCTCTTCATTTCTAGCGCTCTGAATGAAGTACATCCAGTTTTTGTGACTTGGATTTGACCCATCAATGTACCATTGGACTTTACCATCCTTGTAGATCTAATGAAAACAGAGTTGTTTAACACATGAGAGCTACCATCAAGCCAAATCATTTGTGATATGTACACTATTATAACGTCATTTTACTCATGTACATCACTATAGTATCATAATGGATACACATTCCAATTATATTTGGGGTCATATTATTACATGCATGTTGCACACTATTAATCCCCACCATAATTTGTGACTAGATTACTTGATAGCACTTTGCATGACAGCTATTCTGAAGCCAGCACTATCTTTCACCAGAAAATTGCCATTACCGAAGATGGCAATGCATGCATGCTTAACTTATAACAAACAGGCTCATCAAAGTTCGAACATCAAGTCAGCAAGCTACTGTTGATCATGGTAAGCTAGAAAAACATCCCAGTAGACCATGGTGTACAGTGTTGTTTATGCCACAAATCCATGCACTTACTGCTCACCTCCCATAGTCCTTCTTTGCAGGTACTGCTACACTTCTTGACTTCTTCTAAACTGACCTTTTGTCCCAGATATGGTCCCAGAACTGATCCTATATGTACGGCAACAGTAAATCTTAATGCAACTCTGCATGAATTTTAGTGCATTTCTAGTACCTTCTGCAAGTTTTTCCTTGCAAAACACACCAACTGAGTTCATCTTAACTCCTGAAGTGTTGAACTCGAAGCAGCCTGGTATGTCTGGGAATAGTCGCTGAACATGTGTCACATTGCCTTTTACGAGCCTGCTAGTGATTGTGCTACTGCTCTCTATTAGGACAGGAATAGGAAAAGGTGTTATTTGGAGAAAAGGAAATGCACACACTTGCATTGGTTAACAAACTTCTCAAAATATTCTAGTAAAAATTATGTACACACTACATACACACGTATAGTCTATACACGAGTCGTTACATGATGCAGGTATTGTTCTTTATCAAATCTGCTGGAATGTCTAGTGCTCTCAGTGCGAAATCGTTGTGATAGATAACGTTTATAGTACTCGATATCTACTTGCCAAATTTGCACCAGGAATACTTACTGACTTGCGAAACAAACGTACACATTAGCATGCATGCAAACGCACTGAGTTTTGGCTCACCTGAAATAGGTATAACTTGGTTGTTGTGTGCTATCGAACCAAACAAGGCGAGGTGAATGATTGGCGGAGCGAATGAAACCTTAGCTGCAGCTGCACGAGGGAATCTGAGATCCATCTCTACCATGGTCATCCTACGAGCTCCGTGCTGCATAGATCGATAGAGACAAGGAACAATGAACGCTTTGACCTGCCAAGCACATTAGTGTAGACTTAGCAGCATGTAGGCGTACGTGATTGCTATTGACAGCTCACCCACTGTGTTGCTTCAACAGCTCTCCGTCTCCCTTGCCTAGCTTGGCTGCTCAGTAGCAGACTATGCGAAGTCCAGAAAATTGCAAAAGGCTCAGACGGTGCACTGCGGCAGCTGGACGTGTTGTGTATGTCTGCAGAGGTACATCTCGTTTTTATATCAACTGAAGTATGTCGATAAAAATTAATGTTTATTGCCGATTACAATGTTTAGTGGGCGGCTTTCCCCGTATAATAACACGCAATACCACAAACGAGCTTGATGTGACCATAGTAGTAGCAATATTTTTTACCAAATCAACATAAGCATCTGCTTATGTTGTTTGTTAATCCCGAGCCTTCTCTAGAATCTACATACTAGACCAGCTGTTACCAAGCCTGGTCTAGTATGAGTGGTTTCTGTTGCTATTAAAATACAAATTCCCAGCTTGTGCACACAGCAATATAGATCGAACCAACGCTAGAACAAGCATTCTTAAAATGTATTTCACACCATATTCAAGAGCGGCACTCTTAGCATGCAACTTAAACCACACATTCAGTAGATGCCAGAAGAAAACATGACTTTCTTCATATAACCAAAATTCCTGTGTTGTTATAATACGTCAATTCTCTGACGACGAACCGTTACAAAATTTGAGCATTTTGATCATTACAATACATGGTTGGAAAAGAAAATGTTATAATTATGATCAATAGGAGCAATCTGATACATGTACAAAATCAGCTGAAGGTAATACTATACTGTTAGCTAGGATAAGAGCATCAGTGCTTCGGAAGGTCGTCCAGTTGCGTAGTAAATACAAAGTCTTTGGGAAACAACTTTGCTCTTTCTGGATACAGTTGCCGATACGACTGACGTATAGTGCTGTCAGCCACACCTACGACCTCGCCCACCTCTGTGAGTAGGAAATGTAAAAGATTGTGACCAATATCTAATAGAACAACAATACAATGAGGGACTTAGTGTTTACAATGGAACGTATAGTTGCAACAATCAACCAAGAAATCTCAAAAGGTGTCAGTTTTCTTTAGTGATCAATGCATGAGGAATCATCACCACTCTCAAATCACAAACTGCCATCAGACATGAGGAAAATATTGCAACACACTAAACAATTCTAGCACCTCTAGTAGGTCAGGCGTGTGTGTGTATGGGAATAGTGACTGTTTTGACTCGCACATATGAGGCTCTAAAGCAAACCATCTGAGAATGAGAAGACGAGGAAAAAGAAAAATCACGTTAGTTAGTGATGCTGGTGGGGTCTCTACTACTAGTAGTCTTCTGACTAATTATTTCCTGGTTCCTACTTATTGACCAGTGAAAGAAGAGCAATGTTTTCCTTCAGTTAAGTACAACCAATAATCTGTCCTGGTTATAATATCAAAGAGAATTTTAGTCTTCTTTGCAAACAGCTCTGAACAGAACCCAGCTGTTCTCTTTTCTTTGTCAGTGAAACTGTCAACGACAGAGTTATAACAATTCTCAAGATTATTTCTCACTACACACACTCAACTGCAACAAGCACAACTATGTGTACATGCACACACGAATACACAAACAAACACTGAGTGACTTGTCGAACAAGCAACACCTGGTAAACAAAATCAGTCATACATTACTAAAGCATTCGTGTAATGCACAGTATGAACAAAAGCAAACTTAACCAACTCAAGGAAAATCACTTATTCTTCTACAATCCCACAGAACGGAAACAGATATGAAACAAATCCACACATTGTTGTAAATTGTGTAGTAGAGTGATGTTGTGAATATAAGCAACGACAGCAAGATAAGAGTATCAGTATTAGTTTCAGAAAAAGAACAAATTAATTGTCCTTGTGTTTAGATAGGAACATTATTGTATTAGGACCTATGCCTTGATGTGAAATGGTGTCATATAGCTAATTGTTTAGTATTTGAAGTACACAAAGTAAAATTATTAATGTGCTATAAGTGGTGCAAGTGCCGCCAATGTGACGTCAAAATTTGATTTTTGATTTTTCCCAGATGTTTAGATACATGTATTTTATTCAGACAATGGGACCACTCATTATTCACAAGTTGTTATAGATCATGTAATGTACCACTCTTATGCACCTCCCAATTGCTACTGTATAGCTGCAGAGCCAGGGCTGAGAGCGGTTATTGGCAGCTGCGTGACAAGACAACAACACAGCAAGATCAAACACGTGTAGACATGTGGTGGTAACGCAGCGACAACGCGAGATGCAAGAGAAGAAGCAGCTTGGCGTCGAATTCACCTATGCTATGCTGATGTGAAAATAGATTATGTCATCTACATCAATAGAAATAGCAACACACTTGCATATCAACGCATCATCACTGTTAAAAACAGTTTTATACACTTTCAACAGCTAGTACACAGTAAGCACATGTGTATAAGTTATATCAAAATTATACTTGTGTTTATACAAATCTGCTTTTATATCACCAAGGAAATGATCTATTATCATCAGTGCATGCAATACACATTGAGACAAAGCTGTACTGAATATTGTGGTGTCTAATGGTACGACAATCGTGCTCTTTGAAACTCAGAAAGTTTGGAAAGTCTTTGCGCTCCGTTTGATGCACCACTGGCTCTATTGCTAAAATGATACTAATCAGAGTTGAAACAGTTGCATAGTCTACAGCAAATGACAGAGTGGGCTAAGGTCAGGCTAACCAAATTTATTTTTATTATTACACCAGGTAACAAAATGACTTCAACACAACTCTCCAACTACATGAATAAATGAGAACAGATGTTGAAATTCCAAATGACCTTTTTGAGTTTTCTTGACTTCAGAAGCCTGAGAGGCCATGTATATTGCTGCAGCTGCAATTGACAGGTAGACCCTCCTGTAGTAGTATAATAAGGGAAGAGGAAAAGAAGTGAGAACAGTGCTAGTCAACAAATTCTAAAAGGTTCACAATCACCAACATGGTTGGTAACAGGTTGTTCTAAGAGTAGAACTGATAACTGTTGTACAGGGAAACCAAAAAGTGTTACGGAAACTAAAACTCATCACTCCTCACTGCACATGAGCAGGCACAATGCACAATCACACATAATCCCCAATTCCATTCCTATCCCACATACAACAAGCAACACTGTACAAAGAAGTACTTTTTCCCGAATGTCACAACAAATGATACCAAGAACTACACAATGATATTCAACTCAAGCTTGTACTACAACAGCTGTCTACCAGATGCAAAACAAAAGGTAAAAAGTTCTATTGTAGGAATGCTGTTGCTCATGTTGGTTTTGCTGTCATGGAAGTTTAGAAATGATAAGGAAATACATTGTCCGAACAAAACATACCCGTAACTTAAAACAATGGGTGTATCGAAGCATGCTAGGTTTGCTAATTTGAGCTTGTAGGGAATATACCATTTTCTATTTGAAACAATAGTTCTTAGAACACACCCTGTGCCCACACTGACAACCCTCAAAGCTAGTTTGGATACAATCTTGTTCAATATAAAGGGCAAATACATCAGACTAAACAGGAGCACACCCAATGCTGCTGACTCAGCACTTAGTGAGCTAGACATGAGCCAGTATTAATTACACCATACTCAAACTACTGTATGTGAAAGCAATTTTTCTTGCAGAAATCTCTGCATAGCCAACGAGAAAGCAGAACAGATAATCATTAACACTACAACTGTTCACAACAATTAACAACGACAGTGCTTCCTGACTGATGACCATCATTGACCACTTGGGTTTGGTCTCAGTCCATGATCAGCTGGTCTGGGTAGTGGTCTCTCACCAGATGACATGTTGACCTCTAATAGTATAAGAGCAACAAGGCTGTCTCAGAGAAAGTGCTGTTGCTCACAGCAAGTGGCTCTGAGCACTGATGGTTCACAGTAATGTTTGTGTACTTTTAATAATTAATTGTCATAGAGTGCATTGACACTAAAACATGATGATTTGGAAGAATGTTGGTCACACTTACAGAACGCACAAAACACGCAGAAAAATTTAATCTCACATACTACTGCTTTTTTGTCTCACCCTGGTGCAAGATCTAATTCAACTGCTTTTTGTGCAATATGACTTGCAGCCTTCTGGACAGTGTTTGATAGGCCTAGATTAGTGCAGTATCGAGACTGGGAGAAAACATAGTAACTGGAATTTTCTGTTTGTCATTACTAAACTGACCATGAAATCTGTAGTTGAAACAGTGTTCATTTGGGTGTTGGTTGCCTGTCGTATCAGCTTGAAACATCGACCAATCTCCTTTTTGGAATGTCGGGAAACAGCACATATCTCTGGAAGAAAAAAAAGAAACATCCCGTTACAACAGACAGACATACTTACAACATAGCCTGTGCACTTACATAAGTCACTCAACTAGCTATCAATACCATGTACAGTAATACACCATACAAAGTGCACAGGTATAATGCCTGGCAAGTGCAAAGTTTAGCATCAATACACTAATAGTTTCCAAGTAATATCCTCTAAATGTTTTTCCATCATGTTAAAAAGTTTTATTACTGTGGAGCTGGTTTTTCATGTGTTGAAAGGAAAATTTAATTCTCAAAAGTATTCAAAAAATCTTGTTTATTCAAAAACCAGGCCTATGACAGGCAGTAGAGTACATGAAATGTCTGTGCTTGAGAGTATCTCTCAAAGAAGAACCATATTTCCATTTAGCTTACCCTTGAAAGAACGAGGTACCTCCTCTTGTCTGCAAGCAATGTACAGGCAAGCAGCTGCTACTGCATCATTGGCACGACCCTTTAGCACTTTCTCTTGATGAACTTGTTTGAACAGTACCTCACAGCGATCCTAAACAACAGAAATCAGCAATTGGTGAGGGATGTATAACATCCATGTACAGCAGACCCTTTAACCCTTTAATTACTAAATTATCCAGCTGAAATTTTAACCTCGTAAATGCTGACCACTTCTCTCGTGAATATCTCGTGTGTCTTTTGTGTTACTGGTCTCAAATTTGCGTCCTTTTACCCCAGTGAGTAGCCGCAATTGCCCACACTCAAGTCGGTCAATATGCCCCTCCCACTTCGAAAGTGAAGCCGATAAAGTGCAACAACCTCGTCAAATTTTGCTCAAAGTTATTAGTTTGGGGCTGGCTGCTGAAAAGTACACACAAATAGCAGTTGTTTTGGTGAGTGCAAAATGTAGCCCAGATCATAGAGAATGCACAAAAATGTGTTTGCGAGCACCCTGAAGCCACAAAATGTCCAAATTTTCTTGGCAGCCATTTTGTTTTTCCTAAAATGTTGTGAAATTTGCACTGAAGCCATAGAAATGCCGTCAGCATAACGTTTAGTGCAGGGGGCGCGCCGAAAACTGGTCAATTTTTTGCGGTTATTTGTATTCTCCAATTTGGCTTAATTTTGGGATATTTTAACACTTTTTGATAAAGTTATGGTGTCTGAAGTATGTATGTCGCCAAAAGGCGACAATAGGGGTTAAAGGGTTAATGGTGTAATAATGCAAAATTGTATAACAAGAGATCGTACAGAAGTGCTACAACAAGAGCTGGAATATTCTAACTACAGTCAATTCCTTGCTGTATTTCAGCAGGAGCACATGAACAGAAGGAGCGTGCAACTTACAGTGCCAACACTTTAATAATTAATGACGTACTTCCGCTTTACCTAACTATGAACGTACGTCATATCTATTTAACGCGCATTACTGGTAAGTTTACGACAGTGAGCGCGCCTGGTGTTGCTCAGCTTGAATACGGTCATCCCAGCTTTCATTGCGCTCCTTACGGCCGAGTTCTTCACTTGTTGTAAACGAATCCGCCGGGGAGACAGCATGATCAGCTTTCTCTTGGAGCTGGCCTGACTAAGACGTCGAGGGGTTCGCGCCATCCTCTCTTGCCGCACTTAGATCTATTATGTATCACGTGCACAGAACGTACGTCATGCATATTTAATGAAGCACAAAAACTTCCAAATATGAAAGTTCTGAGCACACATCTGTGAATCTAATTATACACTGTTGGCACTAACGCGCGGTTTACAGTTGCACGCTCCTTCTGTTCATGTGCTCCTGATTTCAGCAAGTAAAAATTTAGATCACTGGTATGAATATCTGCAGACTGAAAAAGGAAGCAGTGCACGTATGCTGTGGTAACACTTCTCATTGTGCAAATATTTTAAATTTTAGCAATTACTCTGTCATCATAGTGAACATAATTCAAATATGACCACTAAGCAACACCCACTTACCACAATACTTCGAGGTAGGTTCAGTCTGTCTGCCATCACTGAGATCTCTTTAAATGCATTCACAAGACTTTTGTCACCAGCCACCAACTAAAGCAGCAAGCACACCATCCATTGTCCACTAGTGTATATATGTGTGTGTGTGTGTGTGTGTGTGTATGTATACATACTAGGGATGAGGCTAATATGCAATAATTTACCTATTATGTTATTCAGCTATGCTCAAATTTTTTACCCATTATGCTCACAGGGTTACCTATAATTATATGCTTCCAATTATTCAGCATGATCAGCGATTAAAACAATGAAAATGAGAGTAGTACATGCTTAATACCTATACCTACTTTGTGGCTAGCCACTAGACATTGCTGTCACTGCTTTGCAGGCCTGCAAAAACGCAGAAACCTCACTGCTAATGAGCAGATGCTGGTAACTGATAGGTGTGAAAAGTAGGCGTTGCGACCACACCCACAAATTATTACTAGAATAGCTAGCTGAAAATTTAACCTATTATGCTCAAAGTAGTGCACACATATTAGCCACATCCCTAATACATACCCCTGATTTCTGCCACTTGCTAAGGGTGGTACCAGACTCTCCACTTCCTGGTTTCATTGCCATTGGAGCAATGTATGATGTAAGTTCCTTTCCTTCCAATAGAGGATTCTATATGGACATTGTACTTGTTGCCTGACCACACAGGATTATATTCAAATTATATTGGTCAGCACTTGAAAACTGCTCATTTGGTGCACATGGTGATACTAATCATTGAGTTCTATTTGTCCTACTATTAGAAACTTACTTCAGCAGCACCAACTCTTGATCGATCAGTAGATCCGCGATCATTACTGAATGTTCTCCACTCTGATCCAACATCAATTACTCTATGATAATCACACACCAGCTGACATTAGTATAGCTACTATTATATAGGTGTTTATAAGACACCAACACAGACCTATCTCCCACCACGAGCCCACATTCGGGGCACACCATGTCCCCGGCATGATAGTCTTCTACAAGATTTGCCTCTGGATGTTCTGGGCAACATAGCATGGCACCTGATCCTGGTTTGAAAGGACCAGCACCACCAGGACGAGACCATGACGGCTGGCGCTCTGCCATTTGACGGTGTTCTTAAGTGTACCGAGGATAAACTGGCCAAGACACTGACGAAGAGAAGAGACAAGAAACGAGGATGGGTATACTTATAGACAACGACGTCAATGTGTTACTAATAATAGGCTGGTTATCATGATATGGGCGGGGCTCATGATTGCTACGCGCACGCGCACGCGTACGGCATAACTTAATTTATTTCAACTCGATCTACTCTGATCTGCACCGTACCTGTACCTTACGTGGTGTGTCTCACAATAATAATAATAATAATATTATTATTAATATTAAGCGTGCAGTATCAGATCATGTTGTAGCTGTACAAGGTTTTACAGTATATTCTCTCAAACTAGAAATCGTTATCGCTTCCGAACCCTAATCCTAGCATATTCGCTGATTTGCATCTGTCGGTCCAGTGTCCCTACGATGAAATACTTAGCTGTAGTTGTTCATATCATAACAAATGACTTCTCTCGCATGCCAGCAAAAGGACTACATGTAGCTGTACACACTACACAGTAGTCCAAGACTACCTTAGAAGACTGATAAATATATCACACCTGCTTGCGCATGCGTCTGGTGTTTTAGCACCTTGAAAGTTGCAGTGCAGGGACGTTTTAGCACCTCGAGACTGAAGATCATCTGTCAACTGTGTACAAGCACTTGAGTGCGGGATGAGCTCAATCACAGCTGCAGACGATAATACGCATTATCCCCAGAAGCCCATTGCGGCTTGGACTGAAGCAGATGGGGTAGTTACGTTGTCTTCGCAGGATGATGCTGATATTCAGTTTACAGCAACAGTAAAAGAGAACGGCGAAGACCACGTACAGCACTACACGGTGACGCTAGATAAGAATCCAGAATCGGGTTCAGAATCTGAGGCGTTTACACCATGCGGCAGTCTCGTAAGCGAAAACGGAGCAAACGGTGGAAGTATGATTTTGAGCACAGTCCCCGGAGCTGTAGCAAAGGGTATAGAGCTGCGCCTTGAAAACGATGAGCTCTGGCAAAAATTCTGCAGGGCTGGAACAGAGATGATCATTACAAAGGCTGGAAGGTTTGAAATAGTCTTTGTGCAAAATGCATATTTCACTCTTTCCACTTACCATGTAGAAGGATGTTTCCAGCATTTTCTGTGTCTGTTACCGGTCTGCAAGCTGAACAGAAGTATATAATGACCTTCACTTGTTTGCCTGCTAACGACAAGAGGTACAAGTACGTCAGCAACAAGTGGGTGGTAGCTGGCAAAGGAGAAAGCCACATTGATGAGCTACTGAAGTATGTCCACTTGGACTCTCCTGCTAGTGGGAGGCACTGGATGAGTAACAAACTATCTTTCAAGAAAGTTAAGCTCACAAACAACAAAACAAGCAAGAAAGGCAATGTATGTTATGCATTACAGTATCTATTCCATAATTTGAACTCTTCGTTGCAGGTATCTCTCAATTCTATGCACAAGTACATCCCAACAGTCACAATATTGAAGTCTCTGAACAAGAAACAAACTGAAGTGGTGCACGTGCAGGAATTCCCACAAGCAGCTTTCTTTGCAGTTACAGCATATCAAAATGATGAGGTACAACCCGTCTTGCACAGTAATAATCTGCTCTCACTACCATTATTATAGGTAACTCAGCTAAAGATAGACAACAATCCTTTTGCAAAGGCATTCAGAGAGTCTCCATCAGAACAAGAGATCAGTACAAGGTTTACATTATAATTAAAATCATTTAACAACTTTCCATTGCTGCAACCAGCTTTAACAACTGGTCCACTTCTGGTCAGTCTCCTTCGTCCCTGTATGGTCCTCCAGCCTCACCATTGCTGAGCCCACACTGGGCACCAACATCTCCACTCCTCAGTGCTTATCATGACCTCACTCAAGGTGCGACCTTGTTTACTGTCAGGCATAAGCATGCCATACAATCAATCACATCCAATCACACACCCAATCTAGTTTTGTGTGGAAGAATGATGATTACCACTGTGTCAAACAAAAACATACCACATGATACCAGCTAGCTATTTAACTCTCTTCCTCTCACAGCAGCTGGTTACATGTCCTCAGGAACAGGCTTCCCTATGGCAACACCTTCTCCCCTCCCTCAGTTTGGAACAGTGTTTGGGTCTCTGGACACAGCTGGATCCTACACCATCAGCAATCCATTCATCCGTTCAGCTCTAGGGCATCTATCACATTTCACTACTTCATCATGAGCTATAACCGAAGCTGAAGCTGTCTGTGCAATGAATTGTAATATATATTCATTCTAATTTGAACTGCAAAACTCATAGTGTTTTCTTTGGCAGCGTAGAATATTATAACGGTATCATTATACTCTTACTTGAATCAACCATGTGTTCTATGCTTGTTGCAGATGGAAGTGTATTCTGCTTATTATCAATGATGTGATTACTCTATTGTTGTATTTCTCACATAACATGACAATTCATTTTTGAGTAATTTCTCATCAATACGATGCTTCATCAAGAAACGCCCATTGAGATGTATGACAGGAATGTCATAGCGATACAGTTTAAACCACTCTTTGTTTGCTGGCTCATCTATGTAGACCTCCTCATACACAAACTATAACAACAGAGTTACGCATAATATTGTTCCAGTGATATTGTACAATACCTGGTCGGAATAATCCATCAAAACCTCTTTTGCATTGTCACATAAAGAGCATTGTTCCTGCATTGCCCAGCAATACTAAAATAATACTGTGCTGAGCATTCTGACTTACGTTTTTCTTTGTGAAAAATGTCAGCACGGGTTTACTAGCATTCTTGCACCAACGAACGGACGAGAGTTTCAACAGTTGCAATCCCTTGCCGATAATCACAGACATTGTGGGCGTGACCTGGTAGGCGCAACACGAGGCGTGGCTAGGTACTCACAGCGCAGCGAGAACAGCAAAAAGAGTCAACTATGCCTCCAAAGTTTAAGAAAGGCACTAGTAAGGAAGAACAGGACAGGGTATGTGTGTCAGTATGTGATATGAATGATTGTATGGTTGTTTAGGTGACGCTACTTGGAATTGACTCTTCTGATGAAGAAGAAGAGGAAATGTAAGATAATGTCGTGTCTCATCTCAATCATGATGATGCAATTTACATATTCAGCTTTTTGAACAACACACCAAATGACTCACGTCATTCAGCTAGAAGAGCACATGGTGACAAAGTGCGACAGTAAGTATTGATCGGCTGTAGATTTTTTTACGTTGACCTTAAATTTGCTAGTAAACATATAGCTCTGGTGCAAACTCTCATCTTGCTTGTTATACCTATTTTACAAATAGAATGATCTTACGCTTTCTATCTAATAATTTTTGGATTATCAAAACTACAGTAGCCACCAGATTTACCGCTATAGTGCTGTTTGCTAGTTATTGTGAAAGCCTGAACTTTGGCTAACCAATTTGCACCAGAATACATTGATTGTGTACTTGCTATTTAGTGTGCAAGACCAAGTGTCTGGAGTGATCGATGTGATGAGAGACAACATTGAAAGAGTTTTAGACAGAGGAGAGAAACTAGATGAGTTAGAAATGAAATCAGGTTTGTTGTAGCCTCAATTTTTGGTTTTAAGATACTGTTATTGCTATAGAAAACTTGGCTGAAAGCTCTTCTCAATTTCGTGTCAGTGCTAGAAGACTTGAACGAAGAATGTGGTGGAAGAGATGTAGGGTAAGTCAGTCACTAGTCGCTGTACTGGTGTGTGACTGTTGTATCCATTATAGTTAAAGCTGATTGTCAGTGGAGTGGTGGCTACTATACTAGTTATCATCATCAGTGAGTTTGAGTTATACAGTGGAACCGCTCTAAGGCGGACACCATTGGGACCAACAAAAATTGTCCATTATAGAGAGGGTGTCCTCTGGTCAGGGTTTATTATACATTATGTGGGTTATATTTGGAATTCAGTAAGTGTCCATTATAGAGGGATGAGGGGTGTCCGCTAAGAGGGGTTCCACTGTATATCATAGATACAGCATAATAATATTATACTGACGTTGTATGCAGGCATCTATACAATAGTAAATTTCGTGCTTTCTGAACTCAACTCTGCAATATCATGTGAACTACCAAGCAAACTGCTTATTTCAATTCAATAAGATAAATGACCAAGTTTATTGTGTAACCACACCAATACTTCCTGGTACACAGCAAGTTACTGAGTGTGCGCTCGAGACCAAATTTTTGTCAATTTTTGACTTATGCTGTCATTTTAAAGCTAAAGCAAGCACGAAAGCAAAACTTGAGTGTACTTTATGTAAACGAAAGTTCACAAACCAATACTCCTTTCAAGATGAAGCACCAATGGTGCAGATGCCTCGGTGGAATTGCATTCATACTGTACACTGTATATCCTTTAACAGCACACAGCAACTATATAGCTATTCCATCAGCAGATAATGACTGTAGCAGATTTATAAAGTAAAATGCAAGCTATTGATACAAGCTGGCAAAAATAACAAAAGCCAATAGTTGGGCGTGCACAAGCCATGCTTGTAGCAGTTTTTTGGTTTTTGCTGAATGTTATCCGGAACCGCCACGCTATCCTGTTGTCCAGATCAAACCTACAATATGCTAGCCAGTTAACCATGGACACATTCGACTTCGGAGAAGTCCAGATCGCCAGCAACAGTAAACAAAGTAAGCAAATCGCGCCATAACTCACGAACAAAGCTTTAATTCAAAAATCTAAGACCATCAAGTTTGAACTCTTAACGTATTATGTCGATATTGCAATTACCACCAGCTGATTCTTCGCTGTCTTTCAGAACTAGAGCGGACAGACAGACAGACACGCACAATTACTGTATGCCTCGTGGCTCCACCCACCGAGGCAATATTATTACTAATAATTATTATTATCTCTCTTTCAGTTATCATCATTGTGAAGACAAGAAATTGAGCTTTATTGTAGCTGGTAAAAGCAACCGATGATCCTGTCGTCACCAACACACTAAAACTCCTACATATAATAGTTACTGATGTTTTTACCTTATTGTCAAATATATTATAATTATTGTCAGTTTTACAAATTGAGAATAAATTCAGTTTTATCAGTATAATATTATAATAATTTATTTGTTTATCAGTGTTTACTATACTTGAGTGTACCAGTCTAACCGTCAAGTTTAAGGAAGTTAAAGTGTTGTGCATAGAGGCGATGTTTCAACAGAACATGTGTTCCTTGACACATTGGGAAGTTCCTGTAATGATGTATTGAGCGATAAACGGAAGCTCCTTACTGTTTGTAACTACCGTTAACTATCCACTCAACTGTTATAATCCAAGTTTTGTAACTGAACATCATAGTGCATCTGCTGCACAGTTAGTGACTTGTGTCTGCAAAAACTTGAGTAAGTGCAATATATTAATGAAGCCATCATTGACTTGATGATATCTACAGTTGCAGTCATGGCAGTAAATGGTCACCATGCTACCAATGGAGATACCAATGGCTATCCAATTGCTTTCCCAGCTCTTCCTAAACCATTGCAGCAGATCTATAAGCCGGGCCAAATGTACAAATACCACAGCAAACTGTTAAGACGTCCTGTTCCTCCTCTGCAGCAAACACTAACCAAGTATTTGAAGAGCCTTAAAGTATGCATTATCAGCAGTTGCTTGCAATTTTTGTGTTGTAAACTTGTTGTTCTTACATAGCCCTTGTTGACTTCAGAAGAAATGGAAAAAACAAAAAGTATTGTTGCTGAATTTGGCAAAGAAGGAGGAGTTGGAGAAAAACTCCAGCAGATTTTACTTGAAAGAGCAAAAACACATGACAACTGGGTAAAACAACTATTGTATCACTGTTGAATTGCAGTTCTATTCTAATCTAGCTGGCTGATTGGTGGTTGAGAGAAAAGTATCTTGCTGTTAGGTGGTCTCCGATCAGAGGAAATGCATCTGCCTGCTTTGTTAAACAGCCATCTGATTGCAGAGAAACTTATGTCAGGTAAAAACTACTAGTTCTGTAGATTGTAACATAAAACTCTTCGATGCAGATCTGCAGCAACATTCATCATTGCTTACGTCAAACTTTTTCAACTGGCTCACACGTAAGCCTGATTATCTGGTGATAGGTTGAAAATGATTTTTAATATTTTTTTCAGTGAGTCCATTCCTCCTGACATGTATGCTGGAACGCCACTGTGCATGGAACAGTACAGGAAACTATATGGCCATCGTGTTCCAGGAGCTAAGATTGACAGTGCTTGGTACACTGGACCTGAGTCTAAGCACCTCATCATTATGAGAAAGGGACATGTAAGCACAATGTTTTTATAACAAAGAATCATGGTGAGAATTGTTTACAGGCCTACAAAGTGAATATGTTTGAGAAAACATCTAGTGGAGAGCTTGACATGATCCCACCTTCACACCTGGTAAAGGTGATTAATCAAATATTGGATGATGCAAAGGAACCATTTGAACATCCTGTGGGTATTCTGACCGGCGGCACCAGAGATGCATGGTACAGCAGCAGAGAAATGCTCTTGAAACGTTTGTTAAAGATGTTACATACACTCACTATTATAATCTTGCTAACACATAGACCCAACCAATCAACAGTCACTGGCCTGCATCGAGAAAGCCTTTATACTGTTTTGCCTTGATGATCCCCATCCGTACCTGGAGAGTGTAGACTCATTCTCTGATGCTCAGTTGTCAATAACATTGTCCAATATATTGCATGGCAATGGTACTCACTTTAATTCATGTAACAGATGGTTTGATTGTGCAGTCCAGGTAGGTAGTCTGCATAACAATATTGTGATATAGCACTGTCTGCATCGTAGATCGTGTGTGGTGAAGATGGAGCATTTGGTGCTGTGTTAGAGCACTCGAATGCTGATGGACCCACTGGTGGCTACTCTTGTGAATTTTGTGGTCTTTTTAAAACGCAAGTGCAAATTAAATTTTTCTTCCTTTTAATCACATTTTAGGCCGAATAATAAGTTCAACTACGATGTGTTTCAAGAGACTTCTCCTAATGTTGATCCAGCATCTTTGAAACCTGCACAAAAACTCGAATGGACCATCACTCCAGAAATCATTAAAGCTATTGAAGATGCCAAAAATTATGTCAACAAGTAAAAACTACCAACATCACAGATTGACTTTTGATTACATGTTACATTGTAGGATGGTCAGAGACACAGATGTACAGGTTTTCAGTTTTAAAGACTTTGGTAAGAACTTTCCCAAGTCTATGAAGATTTCACCAGATGCATTCGTTCAACTTGCCCTCCAACTGACAAACTACAAGTAAGTAATATACCATCATACATTCTAATCACATGCTTCATTTAGAATGACTGGTAAACCAGTTGCCATGGAGAATTTTGCTGGTACTCGTGGATTCAAGGAAGGTCGCATTGATATTATTCGTTCTACAACAAGTGAATCACTTACATTTTTGAAGGCCATGGTTGGAAATGTTCCTGTAAGTAACATACATGAATTCAAACATACACTAATAGTTTTAAATGCATATAATTTTAGGTTCAAACTAAAGCTCTTGCTTTGGCAGCTGCAGTTAAAGCTCATGCAGAAGTCACCAAAGATGTGTGTATTATGTAGCCTACACATTCGTATTAATGTCATCAAACATACAGGCTAGAGCAGGTCAAGGAGTTGATGAGCACTTGCTAGGCTTGCAGGTAGCAGCAGAACAAGCAGGAATGAATGACCCGGACATATTTCTGGATGAAGCCTTTACAAGAAGTACGAGCTTTCTTCTTGACACCAGTCAGGTGAGTTAGAGTGGCATGTCATACTGTACTAGTTTCTGTCTACTCTCAAATAGCTCCCATTTCCATCAATGGACAATTTCTCCACTTACACTCCACTGATGTATGAGGGCTATGGAATATGCTACAATCCTCGTGAAGACAAATGTTTGATCAGTGTGTGCTCATTCAGAGGCTGTCCTGACACAGACAGCATGGTATTTGGAAGCGTCTTTGTAGACAGCATGCGAGAAATGAGGGATATGCTGCTGAAAGTAAAGGAAGCACAGTAGAACTGTCTTGGTACAATATCATAAAAATATTTTCTATATTTTTGTTGTGTGCCTAGATTTACAATTCTGTCACTATACACTAGAGACTTCCTCCACTGGGCTTCACTGGCTTCTTTCCCTTGAATGTTTTTTGAAAGGCTTGTCGAGACATCAAACGATCGAGATATTGGCGTAAGATGGGGTAGTCGTCAAGCAGAGCTCCTTGCTGAATGACAGATGCCCACCATATGTTATAGCCAATAACACAATCCACAGCAGTGAACTTGCTGCCACACACATACAACTGGTCCTGGAGATGAGCTGAGAGAGTGTTAGCGCAGCAACAAAACTGCTTCTTCTTTGCTTCAACTAGTTTTTGATCTCTTTCGTCCTCTGGGGTGTGTGTCAGTTGCATGTAAAGTGGCTCCAACACATAGTCAAATGTGCTAGTAGCATAAGTAATGAAACTGTAGACCAAAAATACAGTACATTTAGTCACTGCACTTAAATTGTACTCACTTAAAATATGCTGGTAGCTTGTCCAAGTCTGGCAACAAGTCGACTCGAGTGGTAAACTCCTGTGCAATGTACAAGCAGATAGCACTAGATTCTAACATCACTGACCCATCCTCTAACACGAGTGCTGGAAGAGTTCCATGAGGATGAACCTAAAACACTGGGTAAGTAACCTAGACTGCATGAGCCTGCTGCTAACCTCTCTTTTGTACCGAGCCAACCCACTAGCATCAGTGCCGTGAAGAGAGACTGATATTACCTCAACAGATTCGCCTAGTATGCCTAATTCCTCGCATAACCAAGCGCAGCGACACGAGCGGAACGGGAAGCTGTGGTAGAGCTTGAGGCTGAGCTGCCTCACTCGCTCTGTATCTCTATCCTGAAGTGGCACTGTGCGAGGTGCCTTTCACTGAGTGGATCTCTTCTGGTAGTTAAACAGCTGATGGACAACTATAGCAGCGCCAGCAGTTCCTATGCCCAGTCCAACAAGAAAAGATGACCACCCGGCCATGTTTGTTTTGCAGGGTCAAAGCCACTCCTATCCTACAGATTTCCACCACAAGTAGAAAAAATTAATGATCGTGAGGCGTGGCTTTCATTTTGCCTACACGTGTTCAACATGGCAAGACAGTTGGGAGGTGAAGATGATGACCCTAGCCTGACGGGCGAAGTCGCTCAGCATAAAGGCAGCAGGAGATGGAACTTATTAAGCACTGTAACCATATTTGGAGGAATAATCGCAGTGCTCAGAATCGGTTTGTTGCTCTCTTAGTCTTATTTATAGGCCCCCTTACCGAAGATCTTGCATAACGGAAGCGAAAGTATGACGTTGGCTAATCAAAAAGAATCGCACTATGTACGTACAGTGAACCCCTGGGGGCGTGTCCCGTTTTCACGCCATCAAAGCAACTAAACCCAAAACCCTAAAAACCTTCTCCTAACTGCACAGAGTCGGGTTCGGCCCATGGAAAGCCTAAGGATCATCAGGAGCGTCATGCTAAATAGGACCTTCGGCCCTAGCTAAGGATCGTCGGGAGGATCATTCTAAACAGGGCCTCTTGCCCTCACTAAAAATAGTCGAGCAATTAGCTAAAAAATTAAGTTTTCTGCAAAAAAAACAGAACAAAAAATGCATGCATACTGCGAGAATCGAACTCCAACCGATTGCATTACAAGCCACTGAGCCACTGGAACCTGCTGTCCGGTCTATGCTACAAACATGGATTTGTAGTGATTCTGTACGCGTGGGCTCGTAGATTATAACCGGTTAAATAATATTGACACACCCCCAGGGGTTCACTGTACCAAAAATCAAACACATAAGTGTGACTAACTGAAGCTGTACATGTGACGAAAAGTGAGTTTGACTGGCCAGCGTCACATTTCTGCTTTGCCTCGTTTATGCAAGATCTTCGCAATCAACTGTAGTGGCTAATTGGCATGACCGTACCGTAATACAATGAAGTAATAATTATTCTAGCGAGTATTCTAGTCACGGCCATGCAGACGCCATTTTATCGAGCAAGACCACGTTATGGCCTACGCAAACACGTTGTTGGTGGCAGAAAAACCAAGATTCCAGCTAAAATTAGAAGTTTTATACCACAGTAAAGATCTTGTCAGTTGGAAAAGAAAAGAGTCACTTTCCAGGCCGTCTCAATCAGTTGGTACAGCCGACTGCACAACACAAATGCACCATCTTGCCCGAGAAAATGGCCTCTACGTGAGTGGTGTGATTAATATTCAATAGGGCATTGCGGTCACCGATTAGCCACTAAGGGGTCAGGGTCTATGGGGGTGACTGACTGTTTATTGTTACTTTTAGGTCCTGTGATTTGGAGGTATATTAGCAGTTGAACAGTATAGATTAATTTTATCTACCAGATATTTTCCACACAATAACTGAAATCTCTAGAATAAAGTCAGTTTTATCATTATGTTTATCGGTGATTACTATACTTGAGTGTACCAGTCTAACCGTCTAGTTTAAGGAAGTTAAAGTGTTGTGCATAGAGGTGATGTTTCAACAGAACATGTGTTCCTAGACACATTGGGAAGTTCCTGTAATGATGTATTGAGCGATAAACGGAAGCTCCTTACTGTTTGTAACTTCCGTTCACTATCTACTCAACTGTTATAATCCAAGTTTTGTAACTGAACATCATAGTGCATCTGCTGCACAGTTAGTGACTTGTGTCTGCAAAAACTTGAGTAAGCGCAATATATTAATGAAGCCATCATTGACTTGATGATATCTACAGTTGCAGTCATGGCAGTAAATGGTCACCATGCTACCAATGGAGATACCAATGGCTATCCAATTGCTTTCCCAGCTCTTCCTAAACCATTGCAGCAGATCTATAAGCCGGGCCAAATGTACAAATACCACAGCAAACTGTTAAGACGTCCTGTTCCTCCTCTGCAGCAAACACTAACCAAGTATTTGAAGAGTCTTGAAGTATGTACTACCAGCAGTTGCTTGCAATTTTTGCATTGTAAACTTGTTGTTCTTATATAGCCCTTGTTGACTTCAGAAGAAATGGAAAAAACAAAAAGTATTGTTGCTGAATTTGGCAAAGAAGGAGGAGTTGGAGAAAAACTCCAGCAGATTTTACTTGAAAGAGCAAAAACACATGACAACTGGGTAAAACAACTATTGTATCACTGTTGAATTGCAGTTATATTCTAATCTAGCTGGCTGATTGGTGGTTGAGAGAAAAGTATCTTGCTGTTAGGTGGTCTCCGATCAGAGGAAATGCATCTGCCTGCTTTGTTAAACAGCCATCTGATTGCAGAGAAACTTATGTCAGGTAAAAACTACTAGTTCTGTAGGTTGTAACACAAAACTCTCCGATGCAGATCTGCAGCAACATTCATCATTGCTTATGTCAAACTTTTTCAACTGGCTCACACGTAAGCCTGATTATCAGGTGGTAGGTTGAAAATTATTTTTAATTGTTTTTTTTCAGTGAGTCCATTCCTCCTGACATGTATGCTGGAACACCACTTTGCATGGAACAGTACAGGAAGCTCTATGGCCATCGTGTTCCAGGAGCCAAGATTGACAGTGCTTGGTACACTGGACCTGAGTCTAAGCACCTCATCATTATGAGAAAGGGACATGTAAGCACAATGTTTTTATAACAATGAATCATGGTGAGAATTGTTTACAGGCCTACAAAGTGAATATATTTGAAGAAACATCTAGTGGAGAGCTTCACATGATCCCACCTTCACACCTGGTAAAGGTGATTAATCAAATATTGGATGATGCAAAGGAACCATTTGAACATCCTGTGGGTATTCTGACCGGCGGCACCAGAGATGCATGGTACAGCAGCAGAGAAATGCTCTTGAAACGTTTGTTAAAGATGTTACATACACTCACTATTATAATCTTGCTAACCCATAGACCCAACCAATCAACAGTCACTGGCCTGCATTGAGAAAGCCTTTATACTGTTTTGCCTTGATGATCCCCATCCGTACCTGGAGAGTGTAGACTCATTCTCTGATGCTCAGTTGTCAATATCATTGTCCAATATATTGCACGGCAATGGTACTCACTTTAATTCGTGTAACAGATGGCATGATTGTGCTGCCCAGGTACATGTAGGTAGTCTGCATAACAATATTGTGATATAGCACTGTCTGCATCGTAGATCGTGTGTGGTGAAGATGGAGCATTTGGTGCTGTGTTAGAGCACTCGAATGCTGATGGACCCACTGGTGGCTACTCTTGTGAATTTTGTGGTCTTTTTAAAACGCAAGTGCAAATTTTCTTCCTATTACTGCAAATGAATCACATTATAGGCCGAATAATAAATTCAACTACGATGTGTTTCAAGAGACTTCTCCTAATGTTGATCCAGCATCTTTGAAGCCTGCACAAAAACTCGAATGGACCATCACTCCAGAAATCATTAAAGCTATTGAAGATGCCAAAAATTATGTCAACAAGTAAAAACTACCAACATCACAGATTGACTTTTGATTACATGTTACATTGTAGGATGGTCAGAGACGCAGATGTACAGGTTTTCAGTTTTAAAGACTTTGGTAAAATGGTAAGAACTTTCCCAAGTCTATAAAGATTTCACCAGATGCATTCGTTCAACTTGCCCTACAACTGACAAACTACAAGTAAGTAATATACCATCATACATTCTAATCACATGCTTCGTTTAGAATGACTGGTAAACCAGTTGCCATGGAGAATTTTGCTGGTACTCGTGGATTCAAGGAAGGTCGCATTGATATTATTCGTTCTACAACAAGTGAATCACTTACATTTTTGAAGGCCATGGTTGGAAATGTTCCTGTAAGTAACATACATGAATTCAAACATGCACTAATAGTTTTAAATGCATATCATTTTAGGTTCAAACTAAAGCTCTTGCTTTGGCAGCTGCAGTTAAAGCTCATGCAGAAGTCACCAAAGATGTGTGTATTATGTAGCCTACACATTCGTATTAATGTCATCAAATATACAGGCTAGAGCAGGTCAAGGAGTTGATGAGCACTTGCTAGGCTTGCAGATAGCAGCAGAACAAGCAGGAATGAATGACCCGGACATATTTCTGGATGAAGCCTTTACAAGAAGTACGAGCTTTCTTCTTGACACCAGTCAGGTGAGTTAGAGTGGCATGTCATGCTATACTAGTGTCTATCTACTCTCAAATAGCTCCCATTTCCATCAATGGACAATTTCTCCACTTACACTCCACTAATGTATGAGGGCTATGGAATATGCTACAATCCTCGTGAAGACAAATGTTTGATCAGTGTGTGCTCATTCAGAGGCTGTCCTGACACAGACAGCATGGTATTTGGAAGCATCTTTGTAGACAGCATGCGAGAAATGAGGGATATGCTGCTGAAAGTAAAGGAAGCACAGTAGAACTGTCTTAGTACAATATCATAAAAATATTTTCTATAGAGAGACTGATTTACCTCAACAGATTCGCCTAGTATGCCTAATTCTTCGCATAACCAAGCGCAGCGACACGAGCGGAACGGGAAGCTGTGGTAGAGCTAGCAGTTCCTATCGAGGCCAGTCAAAAACCACACCTATAGACCTACAGATTTCCACGTGCGTTTCCGCAAGTTCTAATAGAAGAGTGATCTGAGGCGTGACCGTTGTTCATCTATTATATGCTACACGTGTTCAACATGGCAACTCGTGCAAGACAGTTGGGAGGTGAAGTTGAAGATGATGACCCTAGCCCGGCGGGCGAAGTCGCTCAGCAACAAGGCAGCAGGAGATGGAACTTATTAAGCACTGTAGCCATATTCGGAGGAATAATCGCAGTGCTCAGAATCGGTTCGCTGCTCTCTTATTTTTTATGTGGGTGACTGACTGTTTATTGTTACTTTTAGGTCCTGTGATCTGGAGGTATATTAGCAGTTGAACAGTATAGATTTTATCTACCAGATGACCAGATATTCTCCAGGCAGCATCTCACAATAACTGAAATCGCTTACGTATACCGTATTGTGACACTAATAAAAACACGTTGGTTTATTAGGGGGCTGGTTGTTATCTTATCACTAGCAGATCGCCATGTTTAGGTCTCTTACATCGCTGGTGAGCTGCTGTGGGTGGGTGGTTACGTGCGTGTGTTAGGTCTTGTTGTTTATAGACAAAAAAGCTAACTGCTAATATGTCGTCGTATACTGGAGCACGCTTGGTTTTTCCTACTCTTCCTCGCAAGCTACAAGGAACATTCAAGCCAGGACAGATGTTGACCCACCAAGATCGAGTAGCGAAACTACCTGTACCGTCCTTGCAGCAGACTCTGGACAAGTATCTAAAAAGCGTGGAGGTACTATGTATATTCTGTGTTAGATGTGTACACATGTCCTAGCTATGCAATGGGGTTGCACATCTTGCAATATTCCTTTTTCTTTTAGCCGTTACTGTCTGTCAGTGAGCTGAATCAGACCAAATCTGTGGTTTCTCAGTTTGGTAAACCTGGAGGTGTAGGAGAACAGCTTCAGCAGAAGTTACTAGAGAGAGCAAAAACTCGTGAAAACTGGGTTAGTTAGATTTTGATCAATGTGATTGTTAACCTCATCCCCAGGCTCTAAAATTTATACTGTATACGCTTGCACTTAATTATGGCAGAATTCAGGCAGAATTTGCAATTATTTAAGTGGGTGATGTTTACTGACAAGCCTGTTTGCAGCCAAGACGTCAAAATAAAATGGCGCACACCAATAACTGAGCTGCAGTAGTGTCAAGTGACTCAAGTCTACAGGGTTATCGGCCCCAGATCACACTGATGTGTTGTTTATGCCATGTACGAGCCACGTGCGCCATCGCTGTGCATAGTTAATCCAGTTACAAACTTACCGACGTATACCGTCACGAATCAGCAGTCTGTTAGAAATAACTGTTACAGATGACAACTTGACTAACACTTATAAGTAGAAGAAGAGGCTGGTGGTCTGGAGAGATCTGCTTTAGATCTGGGGTTAGCATTCAGCTATTAGTGCACACCGGAAACTCGACATCATTACATAACACAAAAGATGAACAAGAATCCTTGTTCATCTTGTTCACTCACCTGACTAGCAGTGATATTCTTGGGAAAGCAAGAAATTAGACACATTTACAGACAGGCTCTGTTTCCCCAATTAAAAAAAGAGCCTAGGTACGAGGCTATGTGATTGTTTGATCATTATTGTTGCAGTTGGCTGACTGGTGGGACAGTGTTGCATACTTAGCATTCAGAGATCCAGTTACTGTCAATGTTAGTCCTTCATTAATCTATCCTATTCAAGAATGTCAGGATAGGAATGCTTATGTGAGGTACACCTGAAATAGTCAACATTTTGAAGATGTTGATTTTGTCATGTAGAACTGTTGTAAAGCACATGATGTGTCATATGAAAGTGCTTCAGTTGGTATTCAGGTAACTATAGTCAATTATTGGTTCCTTCCTCATTGGAATTATATTTTGATCTCAGTGAGTCTCTGCCGCCTGAGATATATCGTGACAAGCCCTACTGCATGTCGCAGTACTTCAAACTATATGGCTGTCGTATTCCTGGAGCAAAGGAGGACACAGTGCAGCGTAACTATCCTCACACCACTAACCATATGGTTGTAATGAGGAAGGGACGAGTGAGTGATCTATGACAATGGCAGCGCACTTCAGTGTGTTACCTGATTGGTATAGATGTATAAAGTGACAATTTTTGGAAAGAACAAAGCAGGAGAGATTGACATTGTACCTCCTTCATACATTGTCAATGAGATACACAAGATACTGGATGATGCTACTGAGCCAGCATCATTCCCTGTAGGTGTCCTTACCACTGAGCATCGTGACACGTGGTACAAGGCTAGCCAAACATTGATTCAAGGTAATTATTAATGGGCAACTGCTTTGTGTGCCTATGTATTTGTCTTGGACTCGGTGTTAGTGACATTTTAACACACTGCTTACTTACAGTACATGCAGATTTTAAAGATTTTAATTGTAATCACAGATCCAGTCAATGCAGCCAGTTTAAAGGACATGCAGGATGCCTTATTTATAATCTGTCTTGATCAGCCACGCCCAAACATTGGATCTACAGGATTAACAGATTTCGTGGAAAGCACTAATACATTAGTTGCTAACCGATGCCTGCATGGGAATGGAACACCATTTAATACGTGTAATAGATGGTTTGACAGTACCTCACAGGTGAGAGGAGTGAGTGTGTTTGTAGCCGCTCAAGTGTTTATGCAAAACAGATAATAATAGGTGAGGATGGAGGCGCAGGTACTATACTAGAACACTCTGCTTGTGATGGTTCCTCTGCTATCTTTGTCAACACGTTCTCGATGGATTTGATCGACCGGCAAGTATTTTAGACACAGTTTGCAGCTGTTACTTTTGATTGTTTTGTAGTTGCAAAGACTATGACATTCTGAGTGACCCGTCATCCATTGACCCAGCTACCATTGAGCCTGCAAAGGAAATTAAGTGGAACATTTCTTCAACTGCTGCGAAATATATCGAAGATGCCAAAAAGAACATTGACAAGTACACAATAATCATGATTGAACATGTTGTGTATTTTGCCTGCTAGGCTCGTCGACAATACAGATCTTCAAGTGATTTGTTTTAGAGACTTTGGTAAGAATGTTCCCAAGTCTTTCAAGCTTTCACCCGATGGATTTGTCCAGTGTGCTATACAACTTGCCTATTACAAGTGCGACAGTAGCAGAATTATAACCTTGTGAATAATTTTATTGTACAGGATGTATAATCGTCCAACAGCAGCCTATGAGAGCGGTGCTACTAGATGGTTCAAATACGGTCGCACTGACACTATCAGATCTACTACCAACGCTGCTTTTACATTTGTCAAGACTATGTGTGATCCTCAAGCTACTGTGAGCTAGTTCAACTGATTGTAGTGCTTGCATAGTTTAGTTTAATTATAGAATGAAGCTAAAGCAAAAGCACTGACTGCAGCAGTGAAGGCTCACTCTAACTACACGATTGAGGTGAGATTTTGAATTTTGTAGTATAGTATAATAGGTTTTCGGCTTATTGCAGGCTGTTTCTGGTCAAGCTGTGGATAGACACTTGTTGGGTTTGAAGCTGCTTGCTGCTGAAGCTGGTATGGAGACACCTGAGGTGTTCAAGGATGTTGCATTTGGTAAGAGTCTTCACTTTTGCCTCTCAACTAGTCAGGTGAGTGTGGTGTGGTTGATAGGCAAAGTTAACACTGTTGTTCCTTCTCAGGTTCCTTGTTCCAATTATGATGTGTTCCTGACATTTGGAGCTGTTGTTCCGGACGGTTATGGCGTGTGTTATAATCCCCAGGAAAGCAAGCTATTGATGGCTGTAAGCTCATTCAAGAGTTGTCCGCAGATTGATAGTGCAGTGTTTAGTAGCAAGCTCAAGGAGAGCATGCGTGATATGAGGGACATGCTAGTAGCTACTAATCCACTGAAGGCTAAAATTTAAAGTGTATTTTTGTTTAGCAAAGTTGATTATTCTAACTTAAGAATAAGAGTTATAATTTATTCCATTCCATTTTTCGTTTGTGAAAGATCTCCGATGAAGAATGACTCGTCAGTCGAATGAGTTAATGCAATGTTAACTCATACCTTAAGCAGCGCTTATCAATGGCTATTCAACAAGGAAACGCTCTCTCTGTCTTAGGTACTTGTAATTTTTACATAGCTTTAGCTTTTGCAGTGAGCTTTTGTTGTTTTATTGTTTGTTTTTGTGTGGTTTAGTCTGGGTTTAGTTATTTATAATATGTGTAGTTTAGTTTTTTGTTTTTTTACATCTAAGTGTACTATAAAATGTAAGACTGCAAAACTTTTAAAAAATTCCAGCGGGCATTTTAGTAATTTTTTTGTGAGCGGGGTAAGCTTAATTAATAACTTTTAATAGTTAATAAACTGCAAGCATGGCTACCGTGGAGGTTTTAGGAAGGTGAGCGAGACCGCAGTTACGTGTATTTGCCACTCCATTCATATTGCTCATAGTAACGTAATGGAGTCCACGAGTTGGGCTGATCAAATGGAGAAAGCAGAAGGTAAGCTACCGTCAGTGTGGCTCTGTTGTCACTGGTCACATTTGATTGACACACTCCCTTTCTACTTGCACACCAGCAGTGACTGTTGACGGAGATATAAAGACAGTAATAAAGCAAGAAGATGGGAAAAAGAAAGTGAGCTACTTGTTTTGCCATCATGGATAGATGGTGATCATATGTATTAAAATTTTTCAGAAAACAACAGTATTTCAGATAAAGAAGGTTCCTAGAGTAGTTGCGGAGAGAAGGGTAATGTATGATCGAGTGTTTTTAATTACGTTATGAGTATAACAAAGCAGAAGTGGAATAAGTTTGGTGATGCTATTGAAGATGGGAAGGGTGTGAATCAGAGTACTACACAAACTGCTGATGAGGTGTATCTCTCACTAACGTCTAACAGAGAGGTGTGTAAGTGTTGTTCGTGTGTCAGTACATCTCTGTTCTCAGTCTCTAGAGCAACAAGAAGATGACCCATTAAAGAAACTCAGTGCTCAGCACAAGATGGTGACCTGTCGTTACTGTAAAGGAGACCATTGGAGCACTAAGTGTCCATACAAAGACTCTCTGGCTCCAACTACTGAAAGACTTGAGGAGATAAATGGTCAGTGCTAAGCAGTAGAGTGTTAGATATCTGCTCTCTAGGTCAGACTGGTCAGTCATTAGCCTCCGGGTCATTAAGTTCTCTTAATGGAGGAGCTGCTAGTGCAGGAGGCAAGTATGTACCACCCAGTCTCAGAGCTGGAGGTGCCAACAAAAAGGGAGAAGCAATGACTCGCTCCAAAACACAAGGTCAGTCATAATGACACGCCACATGTGTATCTTTAACCCTGTTGGTTCCTCACCAGAGGACCAAGCTGCCGTTCGAGTCACCAATCTGTCCGAGGAAGCTACCGAGGGAGATCTCAGAGAACTTTTTGGTTACTTTGGTTCAATCCAACGTGTGTTTCTTGCCAAAGACAAGAGGACACAACAGTCAAAGGTTGTATGTGTTTGATATCTAGTCGTGTCATTACTACACGCTAATCTTTTTCAGGGTTTTGCCTTTGTGCATTATTATGATAAGTCTGATGCTCAGAAAGCTATCGACAAACTGAATGGGTTTGGTTATGATCATCTCATCCTAAAGGTTGAGTGGGCAAAGTGAGTTATCATTCACTTCAATGCGTCATATTAACCATAACTTTTTCTTTTTAGACCTTCAACTCCACGTTAAGATTTTTGACTGACAATAAAATAATTAATATTCTTAGTTTGAAGTACAACTACTACAAATGAAAGCACTCTTAGACACACATCCATATGCTACAACTTGCTGTGTGTCTGCTGAGAGCAATATGTTTCATACTTGTCCATGTGTTCAGTTAATACTGTCCCTATAGTTGATGAGGATGGTTGCATATCGTTGAACGATGTCCACTCTATTCTGTTCATGGTCACAGACATCTTGCGCAGCTCTTCTGCAGAGTGGGAGGGGCACTCATATTCATACTGTTGGTTGTCACTAGCGATTAGTGTGACAGTATCTCTCAGCGAGTCACCCTGACAGTGATGACGGCTGCCAACAGGAAAATCAGGATTACTGGATGATGATGTCAATTGCTTGTACTCCACGGGATACAAGTCATCATCTTCAGAGATAGACTAGACAGCAACTATAATGTGAGACAGCACAGGTTCACTCACTATCAGGCATGAGTCATTGCTGAATATTCTCACTGAATTGCGAGATCTTGAACTGGACTGATGTCCGAGTGACCGACTAAGACCAAAAGCATGTGTAACGCCGGACAGTCTAGACCTGACTTAGTCATGTTCACAGAACAATCACTGTTGTATTTTCATACACATGTCACCTCATCATATGACCTAGCCTAACCTTTAAATATGTGTGCATTGACTGTTGCATGAGAGAGTATTTTCTGAGTCATAACTGTTGCACCGTGTTCCCGACGCTCTGGCTAGCGCTACACTGGTGGCAGCGGTGGGATATCAAGAGTCCTGCAGCTCGCAACTTCTGTTGTCAGACGGGTGTCTTCGTCAACTGTCCAGGAGCCCCAAAGCCCTCGGTTGGCGGAGGGGACAGAGTCCAGCGGCTGGCGTTGTCACCTGTTCTTCACTGTCCTGACCTTGCCCTTAGTGAAGGGCCCTTAAAGGCGAGCTTTGCTGTACTCTCTGTGTATTTTCCTATCTGCTGTTTTTTTCTCTTAGTCACCGCGAATAATGGCAGCTCCTCAGCTTCGCGCTCCACGTCCTTATTCCCTCGGGGAGGACTTCCAGTTATGGCTGCGTCGGTTCGAAGCATTCGCTAAGGCTGTCAAGACACCGGACGACCAGTTCTGTAATGCTGTTTTGTCTCTGCTAGATGATGGTGCGTTCCGGGCGTTCGACCTGTTACGGAATTCAGACGCGCTTGTTGACGCGGCAGACTACAAAGAATTGACTAAAGCGCTCACCGAGAGATTCAGCCCTGGGACAGCGATGCAGGAGCTACGGTGGCATCTAAGTCAACGAGTTCAGGAGGAAAAAGAGTCACTCGACGAATTCGCAGATGCTCTAATTCACCTCGCAAATCGTGGTTACCCGGACCAGACTGCTAATTTCAGGATGGAGATAGCTGGAGACAGGTTTATTGCTGGTCTCCGAGATGACCGTCTACAAGAAGCGCTGATGCAACAAGAGCCGGACAAATTAAAGAATCTGGATGAAGCCCGCAAGGCAGCAAAGAGATTGGAAGCAGCACAGCTAGCTCGGAAGAAGATGCGTGCTAAGGCAGTGGAAGTCCGGCGAGTTCAGTTCACTGAGCCGACTCTAACTACTCCTGCTGATGTTAATGCTGTTGGAGCCAGAGCTAGGGGCGACGATGATTTAGCTGAGGCGGTTCGCCAAAACACCGTGATGTTGCAGCAGTTGCTAACCCAGTTCAACAATCGACAACCTACCGGACGTCGTCCTCCACGTCGACCACGCCGACCACCTTTAGGAAGTTGCTGGCGCTGTGGTGAAGAAGGTCACTTCCAGCGAGACTGCCCACATCCTAGCCCACAACCAGCGGGAAACGATCAGCGACCGACGAATTGGGTCAACCGCCGGTCGCAGAAGTAACTGACCTCAACCCCCTTCACATATCCAGTACCTCCCTTCAGCAGTCCATCTTTGTCAACGGGGTGGTTCAGAAGAGGCCAATATCTCTACTTGTAGATACTGGGTCGGCGATTACCATTATTCATGAACGAGTATGGTGTCCTCCGCAGAGTGGTCTACGAAAAGTGAACAGACCAGTACTAGCAGCAAACGGAGGACCTCTATCCATCCTTGGACAGACAGAAGTCCGCATAGTGATTGCCGGAAAAGAGTTCTCACATCAAGTTCTGATCGCTGGAGACATTACCCAGGAGTGTATACTCGGTGCCGATTTCTTGACCACACATGGATTTGTCATCGACTTGGGAAACCATGTGCTGCGTGTCGGAGAGACTTCTACTCCTCTGCTTAGTTCAAAGACACCACTTGCCTCCAGCTACCATGTCTCTGTTGGTGAGACTTTTGTTGTTCACCCGGGAGAAGAGAGACTGTGTAAAGCTAATATCAGTTGTGAATATCCCTCTCTTGCAGGTACTACAGGTGTGGTGGAAGCTCAGGAGGGAATCGAAGAGAAGCATCAGATCCTCTTGGCGCGTGTACTAGCTAACCCTGATCAAGGAACGGTTCCACTGAGAATTGCTAATCTCTCTGGTTCAGCAGTAACACTTTACAAGGGAACCAATCTCGCTAAATTTTGTCCCTTGGGTTCGCCAGATCAGGACACCGAGTATGTGGAGCTACCTATGACAGAGTCGACTCCTGATACACATGTCCATCACGTTGGTCTTCAGCAGTCTCCAGCATCGCTACTTGGAATTGATACCAGAGAGTGGAGTGAACATCAAGTAGAAGCCCTGAATGGACTGGTTAGCGATTTCTCATCTGTCTTTTCCTCTGGTAAAAGTGACCTTGGTCGTACTGATAAAATCTATCATCAAATCAACACAGGTGAAGCAGCTCCCATATGTCAAACCCCTCGTCGGCTTCCCTTTCATAGCAGACAACAAGTCGCTGAGATGCTGGAAGAAATGGGAAGACAAGGTGTTATAGAATCGTCATCTTCTCCATGGGCGTCCCCCATTGTGCTAGTAAAGAAGAAGGACGGTTCTCTGAGGTTTTGCGTGGACTATCGGAAGCTCAACAAAGTCACTACTCGTGACTCCTATCCGCTTCCAAGGGTTGACGACATCCTAGACTCTTTGCATGGTGCCGAATGGTTCACTACACTGGATCTCAGAAGTGGGTATTGGCAAGTGGAAGTTGAACCATCTGACAGACCGAAAACCGCTTTTACAACACCATATGGACTGTATCAGTTCCGCGTAATGCCTTTCGGTCTATGCAACGCCCCTAGCACCTTTCAACGATTGATGGAGCTGGTACTGTCGGGCATGTGCTGGGAGATCTGTTTGATCTACTTGGACGATGTGATTGTCTTCGGACGTAACTGGGATGAACATCTTCAGCGATTACGTCAAGTATTGTCCAGACTTCAAGAAGCTCACCTCAAACTCCATCCAGGGAAATGTCAATTTTTTCGCAAATCTGTGTCGTTCCTTGGTCATGTTATCTCTCAGCATGGTGTGGAGACTGACCCTGTCAAGATTCAAGCAATTACCCACTGGCCTCCTCCGACCAACGCAAAAGAACTCAGGAGTTTTCTTGGACTAGCATCATATTACCGACGCTTTATTCCCAAGTTTGCAGAAATAGCAGCACCTCTCTACCGTCTTCAAGAGAAGGAATCTCGTTTCAGCTGGACTGAACCTTGCCAAACAGCCTTCGATACCTTGAAACAGAAACTCACTACTGCTCCTGTGCTGGCATTCCCTACGCGTGACGGCATGTTTGTGTTAGATACTGATGCTAGTAATATTGCTATTGGTGCTGTACTCTCTCAACTGCAGGGCGGCGTGGAGAAGGTTATTGCATATGGTAGCCGGACACTTTCTAAGTCTGAGAGAAACTACTGTGCTACTAGGCGAGAGCTTCTAGCCCTTGTCTACTTCCTGCGCTATTTCCGAGCTTATCTGCTAGGGAGACCCTTCCACGCTCGAACAGATCATGCTGCACTACAGTGGCTCCAACAATTCAAAGAACCAGAGGGACAAGTCGCTCGATGGCTGGAGCAGATACAAGAGTTTGACTTCCAAACACTTCATCGTCCGGGAAAACTTCACACCAATGCTGATGCTTTGTCCAGAATTGTACCATCTCAAGAAACTGACGCCACAGCAGCAGTGAGCATGGATCCTATCGATACCTCCAATTGGGCACCAGTTTGGACTGACGAAGATCTTCAACACCAGCAAGCTAATGATCCTGACTTGAAGATCATTTTGGAGTGGATGAAGACCTCCAGTGAGAGACCTGCTTTGGTACAAGTAAGCGGTAAAGGTTCTATTGTCCGTTCTCTGTGGGCTCAATGGGACTGCTTGGAGTTGAGAGACAATGTCCTGTATAGGCGTTGGGAAGATAATGTTGGAAATGTTACAATGTTTCAGTTTGTTGTACCACAGGTCCTGGTTGATGATGTTCTACATGCTCTACATGGAGGAATTGGTGGTGGACACCTCGGAATCACGAAGACCCTGAGAAAGATACGAGAGCGTTTCTACTGGCCAGGTCTGCAGAAGGACGTGGAGGATTGGTGTCGAAAGTGTGCGAGGTGTGCTCAAGCCAAGTCCCCTTCTACCTCAGCAAGAGCTCCTCTGGTTCCAAGTGTGGTCGGAGTACCAATGGAAAGAGTAGCGTTGGACATCATTGGACCATTGCCTAAATCCAGACGTGGAAACAAATATGTCCTGGTGATCTCTGATTATTTTACTCGCTGGGCAGAAGCTGTCAGTCTTCCGAATCAAGAAGCATCAACAGTGGCTCAAGCTCTCATGAATGAGTGGATCTGCCGTTATGGAGCTCCCGAATCAATCCATACAGATCAGGGAAGGAACTTCGAGTCCAAGCTGTTCTCTGAGCTCTGTGATCTACTGGATATTCACAAGACCAGAACTACTCCCTACCATCCTCAGTCAGATGGATTAGTGGAGCGTCTGAATCGTACCCTTAGACAACTGTTGACCATTCAGATGCAAAAATGCCCAGAGGATACATGGGATGATCACCTTGCCCCTCTGATGTTAGCTTATCGTTCCAGTATACACGACAGTGTCAAGTTCACACCACACTATCTGATGTTTGGACGAGAAGTACGCCTTCCGGTGGATATTATGTTTGGTGGCGAGAGAGCGCCTGGTGAATCTCCAGCTGAATACACAAGCAATGTGAGGAGCCGCTTCAGCAGAGCGTATGAGACTGCTAGAGATAATGGACAGGGAGCACAGAAGCGACAGAAAGATCACTATGACCGTAAAGTCACAGGAGGAAGATATAAGCCTGGTGATTTGGTGTGGCTCTACTGTCCAGCAGTATCTCCTGGAAAGGCTAAGAAATTTCATAGTGGTTGGAAGGGACCATACAAAATTCTGAAAGTGATCTCCGACGTGGTCTACCGAATACAGCTGGTTACCCCACCAACCGACAGGAGACGAAGACAACGCTTGGTCGTACACTTCAATCGACTGAAGCCCTGTTACACGTCGAGTCCAGGAAACCCTACTGAGAAATCTCCAAGTCAACCGAACCCTCCATCTGCTGGCACACCTACCATAGACCCGCCTGTTGAAGATGATCTGATGGTGCCCATACCAATAGACGAGCCGACATCACAAGTAGCCAATCCAGACACCAACCCAACTTCCCAAGCAACCACTTCAGATGCTGATGCGGCTTCAGAAGCAGTCAGTCCAGATCAAGAAGCAGGCACTCGTGGAGGCAGCTGGTCAGGACAACTTCGGCGCACAGTGCGACCGCCAGACTACTATCGTCCAGGCTCTTCGTGAGGAGGGGGAGTAGTGTAACGCCGGACAGTCTAGACCTGACTTAGTCATGTTCACAGAACAATCACTGTTGTATTTTCATACACATGTCACCTCATCATATGACCTAGCCTAACCTTTAAATATGTGTGCATTGACTGTTGCATGAGAGAGTATTTTCTGAGTCATAACTGTTGCACCGTGTTCCCGACGCTCTGGCTAGCGCTACACATGTAATGATGGTAGAGGCCCAAGACTGAAAAAAGAACAATACCACTAATGTGATAACAATAAAGACTTGCCGATCAAGTAGATTTGTTTCCATAAACTGAGGTGGAGTGAGCGTAAGTTCTGAAGATGCATGGTCTTCTAGTGCTCTTGAAGGACTTAACCACTGAACAGAGAAGATTAATTTTGACTTCAAATAACAATTAGGTAGCCATACACTACTGCACAGTAAGTTATTACAGGAGTGTATAAGGGGAAGGAGCGTTTAACTGCCGTATTCGCTATCAGATGCTCATTTTTAGTGGTTATATCACAGGTGAGCATTATAACTCTGCTTGGGCACGCATTTCACCTCTGGAATAACAAAATTTTCAAATTCATCAATTTTATGGTTAAAATTAAAGCCAATCAGCAATTACCTTAGCTTCAGAGACTTCAATGGTGTCTGGTGAAATTGGTGGTTTTTGTGCAGGACAACATAGGTAAAATACTGTATCATAGCGACGATGATAGTTAATTGGTGTGAGCCAATTTGACCACTCCACAAGTGACCATACATCAGGCAAACACTGAAATTCTCTAAAGGTAGAAAAAGTATTATCACACTATAATAACAAACATGTAATTGGCTCACTTGCAGAATTCTATGAACTGAAATGCATCATTGTGTATTTTTGATCTCCAATGGTTTAAAGTATCACACGGTAACCATTTTACAGCTGGTTGAAAACTACCTGGCAGAAGGCGAGCTACTAGTGGCACGTCCTTCTTTCGTCTAGTTAGCAGCACCCCTGACTCCTCAAATAACTCCCTGATGGCACAGATCCTGAATGCTACTTCTCCTGGTATAGGAGAACTTTGGAGAGTCTGGTACATAGGAAGACGAGGGTGTGAATCAGGACAGAGAGAGGAGAAGAGGTCAGTCCTAGGGGTACCGGCATCTTGAAAGAGTTCCAGCCATTTAGAAGAGTGATCAGCTTTGTCTAAAACTCCTCCTGGAAACACATGAGTGTTGGCCTAAGAAATAGTAGATATGTATAGTAAAATTATTTGTTAAAACTTTATATTCACTGCACCATGAAAGATGTTTTGGCACTTCTTTTCACAAAAAGAAGCTCAGAGTGCTCTTCGTTGGTGTCTTCTTTCTCTACTGTCATGCACACGGGTAGCCGGAGTGTCTCTGCCTCTGCTCTAAGTAGCTGTCGGTTCAAATACCGGTAAGGGCCTGCTGCCAGCATCACACAAGCTGCCTCCCTCAATGCCTTCTTCACTACCGCCATTACTATTGTCAGGTGATTGCAAAAAAATTGTCAAAAAAGGGCTTGTCCGGGAATTGAACCCGGGACCTCTCGCACCCTAAGCGAGAATCATACCTCTAGACCAACAAGCCTCACGCGGAAGTCAGCAGCTTCCCATTCATTATCAGAGCTAGGGGCGTGTCAATAAAACTGCACGAGTGACTGCACTTCCTGCCGTTGCTAAAGCCTAAAGATCGATCATGGGATTTTGGAAAGGCAGAGCAATTACTGTCTTCTTCTTGCTAATTTTGGTGCAGGCTACCTGGGGGACAGGTGAAGCACCATCGGCTGATTCACAAGAGGACACCAACCAGACACAAAATGTAATGTGCACACACATGGGTGAAGGGCCCGAGTCTGAAATTCGAGTAGCCTCGTGGAAGTTCAAAGAGGTGGAGACACCACTCTACGTTGTTATTTTCATCCTAGTTGTCGTGTTGGCTAAGATGGGTGAGCAGCTTGGTGCTAGAAACTATTATTCATAAAATTAAGCCATAATAAACTTTTTTGTTTGATTTATGGATTTACATAAATTATGTGCCTATCATTGTCACGCCCCACCACCCCCAACATGGGGTAGGGTGGGGGATTACGTGGGGATTTGCAAGCTTTTTGCTGCCCGAGGGGTGGGGCATTTGACACGGTCGTATTTTCAGTAAAACATACGTATGCGGACATAGGGACATGAAGCATAGTTTTCTCTGTTTGGACTGTGGTCACCAGTAGGGGCTAAGTGGGGGTTATGTAGGGGATTTGCTTGCCAGTCGCTCCCCACCCCTGGGGCATTGTAAAAACCACAAGCGCAAATCCCCACATTGCCCCACCTCGCCCCGTGTTGGGGGTAGTGGGCGTGAAATTGATAGGCGCATTAGTTATTGCCCTCACGCAAGGTCATTAATGTCGGTTAATGCCCGAGTTGTGTAGGGCAATAAATGATTTATTACATAGTTCATCACTGTGAGCGCAATAACATCGCGAATTTTTCAAACTCGCAAAGACGCAACGGTCTGTTGCTATAGAAGACGCTACTCGCGGTCAATAACCTACATTAATGCCATCGAATAGAGCAATCCGATTGGTGAAAGATGACGTACTATGTAATAAAACCAGTTTAAACTATGATTTTGACTTACCTGGAGGAAAAATAGCACTGTTGTACCAGCAAGCTACCTGAAACGGCGCAAAACATACAGATAGCGTTATAAACAGCGCTTAGTTTGCTGCCTAGTGCGCATTTGCACCATGTTTTTACACCTGCCCACGCACAGGTATATACGCAAATTTGGATACCTCATTACGTACATCAAATAAAATTATTCATATCATAGTTTATAAAGACACAGCATTGTACCATTCAAATTTCTGCTAATTGCACAATTGTTCCAACTTCCACTCAGTGAGCATCTTATCGGTGTGAATACTTCTTCACTCCATTAACCGTGTATGGAAGTGAATAGAACATTTACTGCACTGGCGCATTATTAGGTGCATGTGCTTATGATTATTTCCACTGTGAGGAAATACACAAGATATGCCTAATAAAGAGAATAGAATTATACTTGAGAGCAGCTTATGTGCAATATGTGAACCATGATAATAAATTATGTGACAGACAAGAAGCACCTATACACATGTATTAGTACAGTATGCTATTGTCAATATTCTCTCATTAATATTGAGCTAAAAATAGTAATTTATTTTATAGGTTGGCACCATCCAATCATGCACATTATAGCGTCCAACATTCCTGAATCATGGTGAGGTTATTGGCATCAGTGTTAGACAATACTATGTCACATGTTAACAGTTCGTGTTATACACATGTATCATACATTGTTGTGCAGTACTACAGCACTGGCAGATTGTTTGTTCATTAAGTTGATATCTTTGCTGTTATAGTATGCTCATTGTCGTGGGAGCACACCTCGGAGGAATTCTGATGTGAGTTATGTATCCCAGCACAAAATTGTATGGTAGTAATGATTAGCATAATAATGCATCTGCTCACTCCCACATGCTCACTCATACTTTCACTCTCAGGTTGCTCACTACACTCTTTAGACTCACATGCTCAGTACTTTCACACATGCTCACTTTTCACTAACTTACTCTTTCACTCACACGTTCACTCTTTGACTAACAAACCCTTTCACTCACACTGACACTCGAAGCTGATTTTGCATTATTCCTACAGAGCAATATATTTTGCAGTCAATTCTACAACAGCTGAACTACTGCCTTTTAGATTCAGTCAAGGACTGTTCTTTCTATTTCTACTGCCTCCGTAAGTATCAACTTTAACCATGTTGAAGAGGTTGGTGAGATTGCTATTATTGCAGGATTGTGCTGGAGGCTGGGTACTTCATGAACAGTGTCGCATTTTTTGAGAACATTATCACGATTCTGGTCTATGCTGTCATTGTGAGTCAACAGTGCATTCATTATAATTTTTTACACATAGATTTTTACAAACTTTATTTTCCTTCGTGATGCTCTCTTTACACATATAGGGCACAGTATGGAATGCATTTGCTTTGGGTGAGTTACAACAAAGCATTGATATTTATAATTATTGATTGATGTCCTGTTTGAAGGCTTTACTGTTTGGGGTTTGTCAGCAGCTAATCTACTGAGCACACACTGCACTATTGCTTCTGCACTTCTCTTTGGTACCATATGTGCTGCAGTCGACCCCGTGGCGGTATGTGTGTGCGTGTGTGTGTGTGTGTGTGTGTGTGTGTGTGTGTGTGTGTGTGTGTGTGTGTGTGTGTGTGTGTGTGTGTGTGTTTTGCTTTGTGTACATGTGTTTGGTGTAATGTGACTTTCACTTTGTGTTTTAGGTTTTGGCTGTGTTTGAGGAGATACATGTCAATAAACTGTTGCATATTCTTGTGTTTGGAGAGTCCTTACTGAACGGTATGATGATGAGTATAACTCATGTTGTTGATGTAACTTTAGCTAAACAGCTAGAGTGCTATTGTATCTTGCTCACTTATTCAGTTATTTTATCACAGATGCTGTTACAATTGTGCTGTTTTTGGTTTTGAGTGCTTTTGCGAATCGACCTTTTGATCCACATGCTGATGGCACTATACAAGGCTATGAGGTGAGATTAGTTCATGTTTTCTTTCGCTTGTTATATGTTCTCTGTCATTTCTCACTGGCTGTATGTTCTCTGTCACTTCTCACTGGCTGTATGTTCTCTGTCACCTCTCACTGGCTGTATGTTCTCTGTCACCTCTCACTGGCTGTATGTTCTCTGTCACCTCTCACTGGCTGCATGTTCTCTGTCACCTCTCACTGGCTGTATGTTCTCTGTCACCTCTCACTGGCTGTATGTTCTCTGTCACCTCTCACTGGCTGTATGTTCTCTGTCATCTCTCACTGGCTGTATGTTCTCTGTCATCTCTCACTGGCTGTATGTTCTCTGTCACCTCTCACTGGCTGTATGTTCTCTGTCATCTCTCACTGGCTGTATGTTCTCTGTCATCTCTCACTGGCTGTATGTTCTCTGTCACCTCTCACTGGCTGTATGTTCTCTGTCACCTCTCACTGGCTGTATGTTCTCTGTCACCTCTCACTGGCTGTATGTTCTCTGTCATCTCTCACTGGCTGTATGTTCTCTGTCACCTCTCACTGGCTGCATGTTCTCTGTCACCTCTCACTGGCTGTATGTTCTCTGTCACCTCTCACTGGCTGTATGTTCTCTGTCACCTCTCACTGGCTGTATGTTCTCTGTCACCTCTCACTGGCTGTATGTTCTCTGTCACCTCTCACTGGCTGTATGTTCTCTGTCATTTCTCACTGGCTGTATGTTCTCTGTCACCTCTCACTGGCTGTATGTTCTCTGTCATCTCTCACTGGCTGTATGTTCTCTGTCACCTCTCACTGGCTGTATGTTCTCTGTCATCTCTCACTGGCTGTATGTTCTCTGTCACCTCTCACTGGCTGCATGTTCTCTGTCACCTCTCACTGGCTGTATGTTCTCTGTCACCTCTCACTGGCTGTATGTTCTCTGTCACCTCTCACTGGCTGTATGTTCTCTGTCACCTCTCACTGGCTGTATGTTCTCTGTCATCTCTCACTGGCTGTATGTTCTCTGTCACCTCTCACTGGCTGCATGTTCTCTGTCACCTCTCACTGGCTGTATGTTCTCTGTCACCTCTCACTGGCTGTATGTTCTCTGTCACCTCTCACTGGCTGTATGTTCTCTGTCACCTCTCACTGGCTGTATGTTCTCTGTCATTTCTCACTGGCTGTATGTTCTCTGTCACCTCTCACTGGCTGTATGTTCTCTGTCACCTCTCACTGGCTGCATGTTCTCTGTCACCTCTCACTGGCTGTATGTTCTCTGTCACCTCTCACTGGCTGTATGTTCTCTGTCACCTCTCACTGGCTGTATGTTCTCTGTCACCTCTCACTGGCTGTATGTTCTCTGTCACCTCTCACTGGCTGTATGTTGTCTGTCACCTCTCACTGGCTGCATGTTCTCTGTCACCTCTCACTAGCTGTATGTTCTCTGTCACCTCTCACTAGCTGTATGTTCTCTGTCACCTCTCACTAGCTGTATGTTCTCTGTCACCTCTCACTGGCTGTATGTTCACTGTCAGGTTGTGCTTGGGATAGTTCAGTTTTTCGTTGTGGTTGGAGCCAGTCTACTCATAGGAGCAGTGGTTGGGTGTCTGGCTGTACTCATGACAAAGTACTCGGAGCATGTTCATGGTAGGTCAGACCTAGCTTTATAATCTGATTATTTTGTGTATGGCTTTGGAATATTCCTGTGATGAGTGTTTGACAACTTTACTTTATTGGTTAATTGTTTAACTCAATTTTGAACGTGGGTTTATATTTATATTTATTTACTTCAGTGTTGGAGCCTATCATAGTGCTTGCCATGGGCTACTTATCATACATACTAGCTGACCTGTTTGCATTCTCTGGTATTGTTAGGTGAGTAGCTATTTTCTTGCACTCATTATCATCAACTCGCACTATAGTCTTATTGTGACTGCTCTCGTGATGAGACATTACGTGCCAGCCAATGTGTCTAAGAAGTCTCACATTACCATTAAATACAGCATTAAAATGCTAAGGTAGGAGGTACCTATTCTACACTTTGTCACTGACCATCTCCTGCTGCTGCAGTACTGTCAGTGAAATGATAATCTTCATGTTCCTGGGACTTTCTCTGTTTGATGCATCTGTTCTCAAATGGAACACTGGGCTAGTGTTATGGACTCTGCTGTTTGCATTCATCTTCCGTCCAATAGGTCTGTCCTCACTTTTATTTAAATGTGATTGCATAAATGACAGCCATGCACTATATACTAAAGTGCTAGCAAAATTCTGCTACATGTGTAGCAAGTTGTGTTATGACTATGCAGGTGTTGTGGTGCTCACGCTAATTATGAACATATTCAGGTTACATAAGATTGGACTAAGAGACACTTTTATCCTGGTAGGTTTTCTTCATTACAGAGAATTTCCATTACTGTGCTCTCTCTCCCTCCCTCTCTCTCTTTCTCTCTCTCTCTTACACAGAGCTACAGTGGTCTACGCGGCGCTGTAGCATTTGCTCTAGCACTGACGAGGCTGTTTGAAGAAGGTTTTGAGCACTTACCCACTGGCGTTCAAGACCTCAGGAAGGAGCAACTCACTGCTGTAGTGGTTCTACTGCTTTTCACTGTGTTTGTTCAGGTTTGTAATGAATCCTGATCCTGACAGATTCATAAACAGGAAATAAATTTTGATCATATTTCAGCAATGTAGGGAATATACGAAACCTTTAGAATACCTTCTCAACTTCCTTGTGTAGCAGGATTGTTGATCACTCATGAAGCCTATTAATATGCTGTGATTGATATTAATAAGCTTTGCTTTGGGAATCTATCATGAATCATTAAATAAACATTTGCAGAATTGATCTGACAACTGTTCACATTAGTTGTATATACAGCACACAATTGTCCTCGTCATTATCAGTCCTATTGTGACCTGTATCAGCACAGTTGGTTAAGGTGGGGCTGTTGTTCATCAGACATTACTGTGTAGACAAGGTCAGAGTAGTATTGAGAGCGCCAACATACCAACCAATGACCTGTGCACTAAGCATACAGTGTTGTGTGAGAAGTGTTCCCATCATGGCTAGCCTCAAACACATTCATTGCATGCTTCCTTGACTCAGGGACTTCACAGTTCATACAAGTTGTTAAATTAGACCAAGCTTTACAGTATCATGATAGAATAACAACAGAAAGATCTGTAATTTTAGTAGTGTAAGCTAATAATATTGCATTACCTATTTATCACAGGGCACTACTATCAAGCCGCTGGTACAGTTACTCCATGTGAAGAAAGAGTCAGACACTAAAACCACTCTAAATCAAACCATACACTATACTGTAAGCGAGTAATTGCATGTTATCCCTATAATTACTGTTTTAATTGATGTTGTCATCCATACAAAGCTGCAATGTCATGATGTTGTTACTGTATTGTGATTATAGGCAATTGATCATATATCTGCTGGCGTCAATGATATACAAGGACATATTGGCTTCAACACACTCAGGGTAAGATATTCTGTGCTAGATTATTGTTTAAACCGTGTTCAAACCTACTTTGACAGGAGTGGGCGCATCGGATAGACGTCAAATACCTAAGACGAATTTTTGAGCGCTATCCTGACGCCGTGGATGATGAGATTATTCACACATTCAAGAAACTGCAATACAGGTATAGTAATGGTGTGATCAAGAATGAATTAGTTCTGTGTTTGGATGCACCTTAACAATAGGATGGTTTAAACTCTGCAAGTGGTGCGAAAATGACTACCTTATAATGATTATAGTACCAATTGTTCTTCTGGATGCAAAGTGCTTCCTAGCAACATACTTTAGGTATGCAGACCAGTTGTTCAGTTTTCCATACATGAGGGCAACAGGATGGACACTTCCTGACACTGTTGGCTGTGGTGTGAGACTGGTATTTTCCCTAGTTTGTAGCTTTAACCTCACTAGTACATCATTAGTACTTGGAAAGAATCAAATACTGAGAATCAGGGAACAAAGGTGGCTGTTTTTTTAATCATGAGTATGTTTTGTGGTACAACAGATCACTCATTACAGCTGCATACCAGAGTGATCCACTGTGATTTACACTAATCATTGACAATGGAGTGAAGCCGTTGTTACTGGCTATTTCAGCCAGTGGGTGTTGTACAGCAGTTTTATTACTTCTTGCAAGGGTAAAGCGTAAAACCGTAGAGCGTAAAGCGTGGAGCACTAATGCGTTGAAATGTCATTATTCTTTGATCATGCTCCATTGTGTGAATAAATACCAATGATTTGACACATTAGTGACTGTAAGGTACCGCTTTACACTCAAATCTTCCTTGCAACAAGTAATAAAACCTCTGTATCAAGACACGGAACTATAATATAATGCAAGTTCAGCTGGTATGTGGTGCAAATTGAAAGACGCCAGTAGCTCTAGACTGAAAAAAAATTATTTGCCACCACTAATTTCTTGCTGCAGTCATTGCTGTATTTTTGCGATTATATCTCAACCAGATGCAGATGCATCTACTAGCAATATATCTTATTATGTGAATGATTAAGTATTCAAAATTAATACATACACAATACTTTCATCACTAAACTACTGATTCCTTTGCTCAGCTGGTTCCATGTATGCATACACCTAAATGCAAATCTACTTGTAGCAGTTAAGAAATACATACAGCTGCATGGTGTTATGATTCATAGCATGGCTCCTGTATGTCTCAACTAATGTGTGAGTTCTGAGAATGCATTGCAGACAGACAGACAGACACTAAGATTGAGGTTGGTTGATATTATTGGTTGTCTACCGGCCACCACACATGAGTTGTGTAAATAGAACACGTGAAGCCTTGTAAGGATACTACCTCCTTGGACTGGAATGTATGAAGCCCTCAAAATGTCTTGAAAAACACAAACTGTACTCAAGTATCTGTGGTTGGTTTCCCCTTTGAGTACACCAGTCCAGTTCACTCCTCCAGGCTTGTGGGTGTCTGTGTTGCACTGCTCCTCACTTCCTCCCACACTTTCTCTAATGGCGACGAGGAACTGTCACAGAACGCTACTTATCCGCGTCTAATTCGTGCACTGGAATGGCTTGGTACTGCACATTACTGTAGTCTCAGAGTAATTGAGCTCACATACGATACCAGACATACACTCACGCATCATGCATTGGAGTCACTGGTGCAGTGTGCACAAGTTTGAATTTTGTTTTTCACCATTTTGATTGTGTTTGTGATCATAGTACTTACATATATATGAAACTCTCATTAATGACGACACTAATTTATGGTTTGTGGTGTCAATAGTCAAATAGCCATGGAGAGCTTTCCTCTGCTTTGCTATAAATCAGCCAGTGAATCACTGAAGTGAGAAATTGGATTTGAATACGAAGTGATTAGTTGTAAACAAGACATTGACAGTCACTGCAATGGACTTGTACTTAATGATGTGTACACTAGTCAATTCAAATATAGCCCCGGGTAGTGTACAGGTGTTTGCCTTTTGCCTTTTTAATTTTGGCAGCACCAATTAGATCAAGTTGCACAAACATTTTGTCGAAGATAATCTTATGCTGTAGTAATAAATTCTGCAGTGATGTGTGTTCATAATTAATTATTGTGTATTTGATTATTATATTATTTGTCTTCCAGGGAGGATCATGATCAGCAAGAGAAGAGCACTCCCACTGTGGTTAGCAGCACAATGTCATTCACATTTGTCATTAATAGGTGTATTGGTTGGTCTTGTGTTTGTGTGTATATTGCATAGCATTGGGAAACCACTCACTTTGTGTGTGAGGGGGTGGGCTGAAGGTTGTGGCTATGTGAGAGGCTTAAGTTTCATTTTGTGTGCTATGAACCAGGTGTTTCACAGGTCCTGCTTTTTAAATTTTTTTCTATTCAGGCTGTAACAAAAACCAAAGATGAAGGATTGATGCATAGATCATCAGGTACAAGAAGAGCAAGTGCAAGAAATCATGCATTGCACTCACTTGAATGCCTGCTCCTCAGTCATGTCTACTATTCAGTCATGTCAACTATTTACAGAGTTTGTTTGTTGGTTGTTGACCTGTAGCAAGTGTTTGGTTAGCAAGCTACGCTATGTTGTGCTGTGTATTCACAAAAGAGAAGAACTAAGTTGGGCAGTAATAACAATTGTCACAGTTCTTGCTAGTGTGTATATAGCTTGCATGTTCCTGCACCCCTGCTAGTCACACTAAGCATAAGTGTGAAATATTTTTCATTCTCTGTTGTGATGTCAAGTTGCTCCTATGAAAATGCAACTTAAATCATTATGTTGCTATCAAAATTTTCCCTATTAGGACTACCAGAAACACTCCACTGTTTTGGATAAAATTACATTTTTTAGTAGAGCCAGCCAGTTCCTGATGTTTAGACAATTGGTAACTCTAAGAAATGTTGATGGTTTTTGATCTTTGGGTTTGTTTGATGCAGTTATAGTTAGGTCATTTTTCATGTGCATTTGTATTAGTATGTTTCTTTGTGTAAGCGCTCTGTAATTTAGTTAATCAATTATTATTAGTTGCAATCCAAATACGGTTGCTGGACCCGCTAACAAAAACGAAACTACAGAACACAGCATTATGGTAATTGAATTTGATTTGTTGACAGTAAATAATGACCACTAATCAGCGACCAACGACCGAACAATTATTCTATTTATTCTAGCTAAGGTTTCAGACTAATCTGAGAATGTATTATGGATAATGTAGCCTAATTTGCTGACGCGAATGGTCTTAGCAGAAATTCCGATACCTCAAGGAATTTGTGTATTAGTGTAACTTGATATAATACATTGTCTGTTAGTATTACTTGTGTAGTAAATATTGGTGTGATTTTGACGGAACACATACCATTTCTTGCATAATTGTGTATCTTTATCAGTAGTGCTATGCTGAATTCAGAGTATAGTAGTCTAGTTGCAATGTTTAATAAGCAACTTAAAATCAGCTCGGTTGATTTTAGAAAAAATTGCTAATGGTAGTAATGGAAACTGATATGAAATAGCTCTCGAGCATCCTGAATACTGTTTTCAAATTCTTTGGTTGCAGTAACGAGTGGGTTGTAGAAGCTTCAATTGCTTTACTGTTTCAATAGTTCAGATTTTAGTACATGCTTCCATGTGGTCTAGTACAGTGCAGATCGATGGTCTGAAATAAATGAGACAAGATTCTTTATCATTTTTAACTTTTGAGTTTCCTGGTGAATGGTTTAGCACAACCACAAACATGTTCCCTGTTATTGCTTCCTGCTCTCTGACGCAACATATTTAAGTGGTATTTCCTCTGTTGTTACATCATGTTAGTTATAAATTTTAAAAACTACAATTAATGTACCATTGTGTAGAGACCAGGGTTTCAACAGTACACTGGAAGAGGGGGATTTCCCATCCCTAACTCCATCGCCAGAAAGTTGTCTGTCTCCTCAATTTTCCCTAAAAGCAATTAACTTTTATACAAGTGAAAGTCCACACCAAAGAAAAATTCTGTATGAAACCTGTAGACAGTGCTCAAGCTCACGTTTGAAACTATATCTAAGAGTCAATTTCTTTACTAAGAAGTAACTAGGGTTGTTTTTATGCTGTATAGCTTGCCGCTATAGTGGATATTTTCTGCTAGCTAATCATTAGAGCTGCTGTTCATTTGGTGATTTTTCTCTATCGCCGTATGGTCATGTTTGTTTGACAAGTGTTGGGGACACTTCTTGTTGCTACACAAGTCTCTTCAAGGGTCCGTGACCACCTGTCGATCATCTAGACAATCACTTTCTGTGTATTTCATTGTAATAATGAGATCATACTGTTTCTATACCATTCTATAGACACTGATCATGGACACGCTATACTTACTGATCTGCTGAATAAGAGTTTTCTTCACGTATGTCAATTCACTGGTTCAGTGCGGTAAATGCATTATTTTTCTGTAGCCACACGGAGAGCATTTGAGCCATACATTGTCTCCAACTGACTGGGAACGGCGAGAGCATCATGTAGAGAAAGTAAAATATAGGCACAAACTCCGAGCCAAGAGAGCGTCCATGAAAATACGCAGCTTAAGCAAGCGACATACCACAGCTTTTGGTAATAAAGAACTTAGAGCTCTTGCCGAAGAGTTAGAGGAAGAGGAGGAGGAAGCAGCAGCGAGTGTTAGACCACGCTGTCAGTCTGCAGTGGTCAAAAGCAGCCATCATGAATCAGATGAGAAAAGTCAAGAAGAATCATTTGTTTAGACAGAACGATAAACACACAGACTAAGTATTATTGTGCTTCTAATTGTTCCGCTTGCATTTTATTAGAATTCAGTTCAGATTTAATTGTTTCATTTGGTCAAAATTTGACAATTGAATTAAATTTACAAACAAACAAACAAAAATATGTGGTTGAAAATGGTTCAGATCTAATATTTCCAATAATATAAGGTACCAGCAGATGATTGTGAATGGATTAAAAAATGAATCTGTTCCTAAAATGCAACAAAATAATATAATAATGCAGTGATCAGATACAACAAGTGTTCATTGGCTGTAGCAGTAGCTAGTGTGAAGGTCTGTAGAAGGTGCAACATGCTGCCAGCCTGAAAGAGGAGAGGGAGCGGAGACAGTGAAGGGAAGATGGGTAGTGATCATTGGAGGAGGTGTGCACGAGTGCTGAACAGTTGTTAGAGGAGAACATGGAGTGGGAGCTGGACTACTGCAGTAGTTAGGACTGCCTGAGTTGAGTGATGTGTGTGCCATTTGGAGAGCAACCGAATCGCTACTGACTCTAGCCATGGCTGGTGGTCGAACTCCAATCCCAACTGAAGAGGAATGCTGCAAGAGGTAAGATGGTGATGGTATTTCTGGTTCAGATGGACAGCTCTCACAGTCCTGCAAAATTCAAATGAAAGGAACAATAAATTGAGCACTAAAAACTCTACAGAATACATGAGCACTGATTGTAAACATGCATTCCCACTTACCGAGCCGGCGTATCCATGTGGGATGCGGTAGTGCTGGTAAGTGCAGGTAGAGTACTCCGGCCCAGCTGGAGTGAACTCGCCCTTTATCGGAGTAGTTAGAGGCGGCGGGTATGATGCACCGGCTGGCATCCCGTTTGGTAGCATATTGGGGACGTTGTTGCAGTTCATGAATGCCTCGTGGTAGAGATTCACGTCCTCGCCGTGAACGTTCGCGGGATTGCGTAGAAGCTGCGAGAGATCGCTAATATACGCACATGCTAGTCGTAGGGTTTCTATCTTGGAGAGCTTTCTGTTGGATGGATAGGTTGGAACCATTTCTCGCAGAGAATCGAAAGCAGAGTTCACTGTGTGCATCCTAGTTCTCTCTCTTCGATTGGCAGCTACTCTTTTCTGTCGTTTGCCATGAGTCGTGTGATTTTCCTCTGGATCCACTTCGGAGGTGCTGTCCTGATCCTCTGAGCTGCAGGTACTTCCATTATTTTTTGGGCTGGTGTCGTATGGAGTGTGCCTGTGCTTGCCCTTCCACGACGAACGTCTCTCCATGACTTCTTCTTCTTCTTGACGTAGGCGATCGATACCCTCTGGTGAAGGACTGAAGGCAACTTGTTGAGTGCTGCTGTTGTTATACATTTCGAGTCAGGTGGTGCTGTGAACGAGTGTTGACGCAATGGTATTATGATTGGAGCGTCCACTTAAGCTACAACCATCACAACGATGGCTCTATTCAGCTGAATATGGTTTGCAAGCTCGTCGCTGTCGCGAAACACTGATCAAACCGCTTAGCACGTGTGACTAAATACACGCCGATCGCTAATCATGCGTGGGAGTACCCACCGCATGCGATCGAGCGAGTGAGTAAGTGCGCGCGATCATAGGAACAAAAAGTTACGTAAAGTAAAAAGTATTGTACAAAATAGTAATAATAATAATAATCTATGATGTGATACAAAAATTACAAACAGCAAAGGCACTTCTTGCAATCATAAATCATGATAAAATCAGTTTAATTCTTGCTAGAAGACAACAAACCAGTGCGTTCTCCAACATTCTCATTATCAGAGTCTGCAGTTTTAAAAAACAAGCATTCACATCAGCACAGTGCAACAATCATTTTACACTACCTCCAAGGAATTCTAAAACTGCATTCAAACTTGGATAGATGTTCAGATCTTTGTCTGCTTTGCACAGCATGTTGATCACATGATCCTGAAATAGACACGGGAAGAGATCGGAAAATTAGAGTATAAACTGTCCGGTATCAGAATACATAATAATAGGGCGTCAAATAGAGCAGAGCATTAATTTTATAATCATATTCATGATAAACAGTAAAGTCAACTCCACAAAGCATTCTATTAAGTATAGAGTTATTTCAGTAGCACAATCAGCAGACTAATGTCTGCCAACCAGATCCTAGTGCACAAAGGGTTAACATGGTTGGTTTAGGAAACCAGATCACACAATGACCAATGGCTCAAGCAATTGACCTTGAAATGAACACCAGTAGTAGTACATAAGATGAACCATTGCTAATAATGTATTATAATGCAATGACAACATACTGTTCCTAGGCGTGAAATGAGAGCTAGGGATGAATAAACGGCCAAAGGGCACAACCAAACCACTGCTGAGCTGCCCACACACAACACAAGAGATGAAGCCAGTCAGAGGCTCATTCCTATCTCCACTCCTGTGCTGACCACTGTCACTGTCCACTACAGGATGGCAACATGCAGTGTACCATGCCTCAGGGAAGGAGGAGACTGAAGTACTAGTGTATTGCGAAACAAACCATCCTGTTGTGCATTGCAACTTAGTACTTTCTCAATGAGTTTGTCAACTAACAGCAAAATTTCAATATCCCATTGGAAATCTACTACTACACGGAATGAAAATAGCAGTACATACAAAGTGACGCATTGAGTACCTCTTGCAATAGATACTAGCAGTGCAATGTCATTTACACATATTTCATTCACAATAGAGCATTCCAAGTAAATTTACAAAGAGCGAGAGTTGTAAGCACCCTCGCTTGTGAGCCACCGATGTGAAAATATTCAAAATTCCTCTGAATTGGGTGTACAAATTTATAAGCGGCAGTGACATAATTTGATTCACACGCAATATAATGTTACAACTATTGGTCACTATGCTCATCACACATCCTCTATAAAAATGATGGTGACGTAAAAGGAAACACCGCTTTGTGGTACACCTGAGCTGGGTCAAATCTCAGCTTGCATTGAGCCATCAAACCACACACTCACAATACACACACACCACCTGCACTGCAATAGTATTATACAACACACAACTGAATCCATCACTATGAAGAACACCACAGAACTGCCTAATGTGTTCATTATTGGAGTTTCATTGCATGCAGCAAATTAACTCACTCTACTATACAGTGTATTACCAGGCTTTAAAATCACTTTACTAGCTGGTTTCACACTAAGAGATTCCATGAGGTGCAGCAGACCAGTGTTGATGCTGTGTCCATCAACGCTTTAATCAGCATAGCCATCAACAGCTCTGGAGCTGGAGTGGGAGTAGCACCTCAATCATACAAGTGGCTTTACTTCAGCAAACAGAACCTGACTGTGCTACCTTGTCTACGAGATGTGTCTCAACTCTCTAATCAGAGGCCACAGTCATTTTGTACCCAGGGTTTCCATTTTAGCTGTTATCCCCACTGGACGTAATAAGACGAACTAACAAGCACTTGTCACCACTAATACCAATTGTCTGTACTGTCCATCACCTTCACTACTGGCACCTCTCCCACACCCTCACACCTCACCTTCACCTACTATATTAATGTTATTACATCACATGCCAGAGGGCAGCCAGTGAAAGTATCAACCACTCGAAAGCTCCTCCTACACATCCTTATGTAAGCTAGACACCTCCTTGCATCACTGACTGGCTGCAGGCACTGTACAAACTCAAACTAACACTTATGATAATACTATAGGTTATAATATGAGAGTGAGAGGCTTCACCTATTAGCAGGGATTGCTTGGAATGCACGCAAAACTAATCAAAGAAAAACATTTTAGAGGTGAGACACACAATGAGACTACTATAATAATACAATAATATCATTAATAGTGATGCTCACCCAACACCTCTATCACTCATCATTATTATCATTATGATCATTTTCACATATAACACACACACAGACATTAATTATCAATTACTCACTATAAATTAAGTAACAAAGAATACTAATTTTATTGTTTTTATGGTCATAATTATTATAAGGACACAAAAATCTACAACCAATGTTTCAGCTAATGATCAGATGTCGACCGTCTTGTTGTATACTCTTGGCAATTAGGACACAATCACTTGGCAAATGGAAATTCACTTTGTTGAGGTGTGATGTTCACGTCTGTGAATGCATGTGGGTGTGTGAGAGCATTGGAGGTAACTCTTAACCACAATCGTTGCCGGTCTATACAACAACAGCACTTGTTTACTCCACACTGTGACGCTCAGGTTACCGCCATAGCCAACTATGCTAGGGTAGGCACCTGATAATGATATTCATTGGAGCAACACTACAATAACTAGCGTCACTCAGCCAACAATCGTGAGAGTCGAAAGCAGCGGTACCGTATACGGAGTATTTAATTGTTGATTAACAATATTCATGAGGAAGCATCATCAATCATGCAATTGACTACAATAGGACAAATCAGTATCTGCCACATCAGAAATCATAGGAGAACTGGGTTGCTACGCTATATCCAACTTCTAAATAATTATGCCATTAGATATTTTACCAAATCAATTTGTAAACATGTCACAAACATTCTGATGGAATGCACGTGTATAAGAGCAAGATCGATAACTAGTAAGCCTTCGTTACTCAAGCCTTCATTACTCAAGCCTTCATTACTCAAGCCGCCATACTAATAAAATGATATAATGGTCATACCATGGCACGTGTCTTGTTACTATGGAACAACTATATACACATTGAACACCATCTTAATCATCATTAAAATGCAACAAATTGATGATTATTACTGGTTGATCAATCATCATGTTGTTAGTGCATGCAGCTGTGTGCATGCTAGTTACTGTCACTACTGAGATAATCTCTATTATGCATCCAACCTAAGGAATGCTCACTATTAAATAGCATTCCCATCTCTAATGTCAAAATTATCAACAGGAGAATAAGGTAAGGTATTCGTGTACATGAAATACAATAGACCACCTGAGAGGCCACAAGGGCACACCACTGTAAGAGGAAGGAAGTTGGTGTGTATTCATGGACCACTTAAGAGCCACTTGTACAAACCACTGAATTCCTGCACTACTTAGCATCATGGTAAACAAGTGCTAGGACAGCCCAGTAACTTTAAGGGGAAGTCTTCAGATAAGCTGATCCTGCCCAATGCTTACACCAAACCATTAGAAGCCACTTATAAAACATCATGAATACAATTAATGAATAATTCCATTTAGTGATATCAGGCTGCACAGCATGCTTGCCACTGAACCACAATCTAAGTACATGTTTCATGCTGAGTTGCAACAATAGTTTATACTTTGCCACTTAGGCACTGATACCTCGTGATTCAAAATGGTCACTGCAATAGGCTAAAATGTCTTCACTGCATATAATACTAGAACTGATATTAAATGATCGTGCTATGACATTATGAGAAAAGTTTTATGCTTAGGTACAAGAATGACTGGTTAACATTTACATCATCAAATATCTCACTAAAATCTAGCCAGTGTTAAACCAACACTTTTGCTGCATACCTTGGGTTGCCATGGTAGCCCGGCTTGAAGAAACAATGTCTTTTATAATGGTTGCCTACAGTTGCCATGGCAATACTGTATACATAGGCTTTTTGAGGATAGCACCTGCTGTTAACAAACAGGATTTAACCCAGACCAGCTAATTACTAATGAAACACTGGTGATCTTGATCACACACTTTGAATCACATGACCTAAAGGAACACCAGTACAGGTATAGACTATTTCCTGGCTTGATGCTGAACAACACATCTTGTGTCTATCTATTCCAAGAAACACAGACAATTGACAGTTCCTGTAGAGGACAAGCCTTGTTAAAGTTAATTAGTGAGTGTAACCAAGCTTATCAATGTAATAATAATGAACACATAGCAACCAATCATAATAGCTAGGTATGTCCTCATATTGTACTCAATGGTGGCATGGTCACTCATCACACCACTATCTGTTAAAATCGACACCAACCAAGCATGATAATGACCTATCATTATAACAAGTGCCATTTCCACATTCAGTGGTATATCATAGAGTGACTTCAATCAGCTATCTGTTCCTTTCTTTGATCATAATTGTTCGTTTTGAATTCGAACAACAATTTTTCAAAAATGAGTGTTACTACAACTACCACTCTCCACAGCAGACACTTGAACTAAGCTAATATTACAAGGTCAGTAGTGCACCTGTAGGCAGGCAATGGAGTCATAGAGCCATGAGAACTGGATCACGCACAGGACCTATATTGCCAATGAACTGGCAGTATTATAATAATCAAAGACATAGTAGAAGCACTAATTCAATGAATCCATACTATTGTTCCATGGTGCCACTAGAGCTACCATGGTCCACAGGTGACACTGGCTAGCCAGTTATCATTCCTAAAGGACAGCAATGGCCAAAGCACAAACACATCAAAGTGAAGCCAGACTCGATGTCTGCAGTGCCCTGTGCCACAAGTTACCACACCTGAGTCAACTACACAATACAATTACACAATGTATACAAATTAATTAGGTATTGGGTAAGCAATCTAAATTGTGTTTATCTGAAATATTTATTATGTAATCGCATCCAAAAATTGAAATGGCTACACATATATCATAATGTGTAACCTAATAGTGCTTTATAAAAATTCAAAAATAGAGCCCATGACAACTACATGTTTTTAAAACAACCAGAATAGCACATGAAGAAATACTATAAGTGCAACATGACTGTTGTTTTGCATGATCGTGTTCTCTGATAATAATATACTGTAGATTAGCACTACTAGTCAGCCCAGATGTTTTCATATGTAGAGGAGATATATACAATCAATACCTTAGATGCTCTGATCAATATTACATCCGTCTCAGATAGCTAGCTACACTACAGCTTGTTGCCAAATGATGCATTCGTCACAGGTTCTGCAGGTCACAGGTTACACATTTAACATCATTAAGTTTAGATCAGCATTTAACATTATTTAGATCAGTATTTAACATCATTTAGATCGATAGTACACACACATCATTTTGCAACTGTACCTGAGCTCCAACAATGAACAGTTGTAAACCTAGACGCTTTAAATCTTTGCAGCCATCCTTGAAACCCTGTAACCCAAAAGATAAGCAGTTCAGATTTATAAACAAAATATTTTTAGCAACACTGCATCATACCAGGAGCGTATAAGGAGAAGGAAATCTAAATTCCGCTGCTTGCGCTGCAAAACCTTCCTTATAAGGAAGGCTTTTGCTGGCCACATAAGACGGTGAACATGGCTCTGGCTGAATGCTCGCTTGTTTTAGCTGGAGACGGGCAGGACGAAGTGTATAGGTAGGAAATAGCGAGCCACAAAGCACAAAGAAGGGCCCAAGTTCCAAGTAGCAACAGCACATGGCGCCAGACTTTAGAGTTCATTTTTACTATAGCGCAGTTGAACGCTCCTTCCCCTTACACACTCCTGATCATACTGTGCACTCACTGGAAAATTATGCTAATAATCAGAAACAAATTAATAATTTTTATCCTTTGACTAATTAACAGACAATGGACATGAAAGTTTACTCTAACGACTCCGACAATGTTCATTGTGTTGGAATGCAAACACTATTATTTCTTCATGCACAAAATATGAGAGTCGATTGATCTATTTCAGTCTTACCATGATAGTGGTGTAATCAATCTCAGGCATGCCAGTACAAATGAACACGACCGCTCTGAGGTGTTTACCTCCTGTAGAATAGTCAATGATAGAGTCGACGGTAATGAAACTCGTACCTTCAATATCCCCTTGTGAGTTGATTTCAGCATAAACTCTATTCCATATGTAGTTTATAGAAGGGTAATTCCAACCACCATTTAGCTCCAAACACAGAATACCATCATACTTAACCACCTACATGGAAAAATGAGTTCATTTACTACTAAGACCGCTGGAGGTAAATTGTTTATCAAGTAAAACATTAGTTGAGTGTACACAGTAACATTGCCAGCAGTAAGAGCAGCACACTACATAACGTGTACACACACTCCCACATCTATGATAAATGCAGTCATCTGGACTTGATGCAAACACTGGCTTTGCTAAACTGTACACATTCAAATTCCAAACCCTAAATGTCAAAGTCCGTTAAGCCGGAACAAGTTCCAAGTGCAAGTTTGTTCACTGTCCTCCATTGAAGGTCAGTAAACACAACACAACTGTATCGCACAGTCACAACAAAGATTAACCAATTACAGGGTCTGTGAGAAAGCTCAATTAGGCATAGCCAAACTATCGCCTGGCAGCGAATAATAGTTTAGCCTCTGGGTAGCAAACTATTGTATAACTAACTCCATACATGGTCACACACTGACTTTGTGCCTAGTTCTGGCTTCACGATATAGCAGCATCAAAATGTACAGGAGGCAGGCAGCAGGAACACCATACTAGGAAGAGGGGAGAGAGTTCCAAACATGAGGAAGTTCAGAGGTGAAGAGTGTGTAGTAGAAACACTGTGAATACCAACCTCTACTCCAAACACAATAGTACCAATGAACGCCACGACCAGCGGGATCAAATCCATCTCTATAACAAGAACACAATATTCATGATGACTGTGACTGGTATCACAGAGCTTACTCACTTCTCACTTTCCAAATACTCCAGACAATCCTCCAGTCAAACATGTAGAGTACAGCTGGTATGATGATTGCTGCCAGAGCTGTCGTTGGTATGTAGTTGAATGCCGGTCCAAGCAGATAGATAGCCAGCAGCACAACACAACCTGCATGGTATGCCAAAAGTAATACCCACATGAAAAAATGTGTTATTGTCAAAATCTGTGTAGGTACAGACACACAACTAGCTTTAAATGAATATTATTGTGGAACTAAGCGCCATGGTAATTTGTAGTAATGACCACAACAGAACACAATACTCTACTCATTATTACGCAAATCTCAACAGTGCATTCTGCATGCTTGCAAGTTTGACTTCATAAATGATGGGAGTGTAAAACAAGTACATTGATTACAGAAATTCCCACTTGGACAAAAGCCACAAACACTCAAAAAATGTATACCACTGTCCAACCACAATCTGACTGTAATTTCATCCGCGATCGCCGCTATATATTTTTTGTCATTATGTGCTACACTATAGACAAATCCGAACATTGCAACATAATTATTTTTACATGTAATAGTCCATTGAAGAAGAGTACTCTATACATATGTAGTCTGACAGCATACAGACACTCACTCACTCACTCAATCACATAATTATTATAGTAAATACATGACCACTTGCATGTACCTGTATAGATGCCAGCAGCAGGAGTCTGTACTCCACTCTGAGAGTTTACAGCAGTCCTAGACAGAGTACATAGACAGAGTTAGACAAGTACTGAGACAGAGTTAGACCAAGTTATACAAGTACATAGACAGAGTTAGACAAGTAAGTTAGACAAAGTACATAGACAGAGTTAGACCAGTAAGTTAGACAGAGTACACAGACAGAGTTAGACCAGTAAGTTAGACAGAGTTAGACAAGTACTGAGACAGAGTTAGACCAGTAAGTTAGACAGAGTTAGACAAGTACTGAGACAGAGTTAGACAAGTACTGAGACAGAGTTAGACAAGTACTGAGACAGAGTTAGACAAGTACTGAGACAGAGTTAGACAAGTACTGAGACAGAGTTAGACCAAGTTATACAAGTACATAGACAGAGTTAGACCAGTAAGTTAGAAAGAGTACATAGACAGAGTTAGACAGAGTACATGGACATTATAAACATACACACAACCAGATGGTCATCACAAACCTGGAGAAGCTCCCTGTCACAGGGTAAGACCCAACAAATGAGCTCGCAAGGTTTGCCAAACCTGAAATGCATAAAATAACATAATCAAGTTAAATGAAAAGTAACAAGTGTTTACTGACCGATTGCTATTAGCTCTTGTGTAGGGTTAATAGTGTACTCATTCTGACGTGCTGTAGTAAAATAAACTAAACATGTATGTGTGTCTATACATTACATAATTCCAACTGTACATATATGTGTGTCATGCATACACAATTCCAACCAAAGCATAATGTATCATAATGTATCATTATGTATTATCATAATGTATCATTATGATGGTAATGCATGTGTATGAAGCCAATTGCTTATGATCAAGGCAGTCAGCCTAAAGTATAGCAGATGCACGCTTGTCCACACTTCTCTATTGTGGCAGTTAGCTCTCTCAAGTTGCTTGTTCACAAGTAGTAACAACTAGTCTTTGATCAGCACAGCCGACTCACAGACTGTGAGTTCACTGCATTTTATTTGTTCATCATTGAAGTGTTCGTCTAAACAAACAAGTCAATGATAAACACTGACAAAATTACGATACGACATGACTATTGTTCCTTCAGTTTCAACATATCAATATTTCAGCCCATAAACAGGCTCAGGCCTTGAAAGATAGGTTTTGAAGCAGTGCAGCCAAAATTTATTATTATTTTTCTTGATGGTAAATTCGCGGAAATTCCAGCACAAGACCTGAACACACATACAACTACCCAGACATGCTATATAGTTGCACTAGTGTAAACAGCCAGGTCTAGAATACTCTGTGGACCATTCAAGTAATGGGAGCTTGAATACCCAGTGTGCTACTCACCAAAAGCTTTAGATATAGCAATGGTCTCTAGAAACCCAATGAGAGGAGCCATGGCGATACCAACACCCAGTTCCTAAGATAGGATAGTAAGCACATGTCATGCACACCAGTACACACACCTCTATCATACTACTACTGAATGGTGGTGGTCGAAATGACGGAGTGTTGTCTTCAGTATAGTTAACAAATGTTAGAGGATGATCACATGATCCATAGCATGGCCTGTACCAAACAGCAACTCCTATTAGCCCTCCAATGAATACGACCACACCACTGCGGGCTGTGAGCAGAAGGAACAAGAAATTTACAATTACTTGATTTATCAATGTACCATTATAATAGGTAATAATTTTACTGTATTATTTTTAGATTATGATGTCACTGCTAAAATTAGTACATACTCTATAAGTTGTAGTAGAAGCTCTCTTTTATCAAATCACTATAGTTCTTACCAGTACATAGCAGCCATAATATTTTATGAATGATCTTTTGCAGCAGATTTGGTCGCTCCAGTCTCTTGAATATCTTCTCATTATGAATCTTAAAGAACTGTATACAATGGATTATAAAATGAACAGTAAGAAAATTAATGACAATTGCTCACCTGCAGAAACACAACTAGAGCTATGCAGCAAACACCTAGCAGTAAATCCCATGGACTGGATAACAGAAACATTAATAAGACGTCAAATAACAACATAATCACACAAGAGTCTACACTTCTTAAGGTGCCGGGTGAGCATGAATATCATTAGCGAATGACTTTTTGCTAACCGTATTTCTTTACTTTCTGTACAGGTCAGAAGAAGAAACCTTCACTACACATTTATAATATTGTATACTTACTGTATGTAAATTATGCAGCGCTACGAACAAGAATCAACGCTTGTAGCTCATCATTAAAAAACGTGGTTTGTGACGGCTCAGTTCTACAGACAACATTCTATCTAGCTATTATTCGCTACAGAGCTTTGTTATATACCTGGTCATTGTACTATGCATGGATTAGCCATTCTTCAGCTTCTAAGGCCATCAACCGAGCGATCGTGTACACCCACGCACCACTCTGGCGAACATAACATGAGCAAAAAGTTATCATGATTCAAATGCATGCATAGAACCACGAAGGACACCAGGCTACATATCTTGAAGCTATCATATCTGGAATTAACAAAAATTTGCAAACATCAGGCGTCATAATAATTTATAGGGCTGAAACGAATACTTGTACTATTCGACTATTCGATCGTTTTGACAGTATTCGAATGCTATTGCAGCTATTCGAATATTCGTTTGAAGTCTTTTAGCAGTTGGGAAACTTTGGGCTATTTGTAACCAGTCCACAAATCAAGCCTGAGCCCTGACTTTATGCTGATATACAACTTTCAAACATATTTTGTTCTTGCACACTGGTTGCTAGAGCTAGTTTTATTCCGATAATAGAGTATTCGACTATTCGTTCGTTTTAGCTAGTGACTATTCAAACATGAAAATGTGACAGTGTGTTATTCGTTTCAGCCCTAAATTAATAAAAGTGTGTATAATAATCCGCATACTTTTATGGAGACTACCAAAAGTTGAAAACCACAATGTTATCTAACTATTCTAATAATTAATTAACTAGCAAGAATTTGTATATTTGCCACACTTTCCTAATGAATAAATTTTTATTGTAATTCCTGTACCCGCCACCTTAAAGGCACAACTTTGTTGCTTGCAACGATTTTGCACACAACAAGTTCCTATGACACACTGTATAATCATGCTTGTCATTGCTTTACTTCCTAAACCATTCTGTTATTCATGTTACATTCATTCACATTGGACATTTTCTATTGTAAGTGCTCACTTGAGATTGGGTAATTGCCATAATGTCTCTTTCATGGAGATCACAAAGTCAAATATAGGTCTGTGTCCACTAGTCTTCACTCCAATCAAATGCTGTGAAATTTCAGCAATAGTAGAGCCTTGGAACGCACACACATTACCTTGAGCTGTCCCCCAGCTATAGTGATAGCTGCTGCTGATGTGAAACCACTGATCACAGGAAGAGGAATGAAGTCTATCAAAAATCCTGCAAACCAACACACAAAAACCATCATGCAACTATGCATAAACAAAGAACAATATATATAAAACACTTTCAATAATAATTATTCAACTTACCTAAGTTAAAGATTCCCATAACCAGCTGTACTAGACCACATAGAAACGTCAACAAAGTAGCACAGGCAACTTTATCAGTGCAGTTACTGATAGCAGAGGCAGTGATGAGTGATAGGATAGCAGTGGGACCCAGAGTGACGTCTTTGCTGGTACCAAACAGTGCATACACAAACACTCCCATGAAGGCAGAGAACAGGCCATACTATAGATAAGAGAAACACCAAACAAGCAGCCATCATGACATCATACTAATACATGCTAACATGCATGAACAGCTAAGATAACAAAGTAGTACTACATGTATTATTGACTTACCTCAATAGGCACGGTAGCTATCTTTGCATACGCTAAAGCTTGCGGCACCACCATGATACCCACTGTAACACCAGCTACCAGGTCTGCCACACCTGTCCTGATGTTATACACCTTGCCACAGTGAGGGAATCGAGTCACTCTCTTTGACAACCACTTTATCACGCCATTGAACCATCTAAAGCATTCGAACATGCCCAGCCATCCTAGAAAGGGTAGTCTGTCTTTTACAAGGTATCCTAGAGGGTCAAATATACAAGGAAAGCACTGCTTGAGCTCAAATTTGCAGCTGGGGTTTTCATCCAAAGTGGCACAGCAACTAGTCTTCTCGTGGCTAGTAGTCTCATTTGACTTTGAGTTGATTGAATTGGCTGCCACGACGTCGTCCATCTTAGCCAAGGACATCGGACACCCGCCCCAGGTAACCTTATAGGCGCGTGATCGGCGCGAGAAAATGGGAGTGGTTGAATAAAGATTATTCATGAACACAGTACCTGCACACTTAACTTGAATTGAGTAGCTACGCCTCGATCGAGCTACGCCCAAATTTAAAAAGAAGGCGTTGAGCTTTTTTCCAACTTCAAGTGAGTGATCTGAGTGCAGCATTAATACACTGTATTGTGCTTATTATATCCATGTCTTTAGGCAATGTTTGTCTCCACTGCATTTGGGGTGGTGTTGCTGCTACTGCTTGCTGGTCCCTGTGTCTACTGCCAGCAGTGTGATGAGAGTGCAGGATGCTTCTCACCACTGGGCAACCTTGCTACAGGCAGGAGTGTGCAGGTCTCGTCAACCTGCATGAGCAGCTTTTGCACTGGTTTTACTAACAACATGATTTCGTGCAACAGCAGTCAATATCAGAGTCCCAGCATTAACGACAACAATACAAACACCTTCTGGGTCTCTCAAGTGGGCAGTCAGCTCATCTTACCCATCACACTACAGCTAGACTTTGAAGGGTCTATTATATTTGACAGCATGACAATGATTTGGCAATCTTCCCGACCAGCTGCAATGATACTAGAACGCTCCAATGACAATGGCGACACGTGGACACCGTATCAGTACTATTCAAGTGATTGCATGGCTGATTTTAACCTCACCAACTCTGTAATAACACCAATGACTAATTTCCCTGGACCAGCAGCTATTTGCACCAGTCAAGAGTCAACTCTCAGTGGACTGGTGTGTATGCTACTATAGCAATCTGTTTACTGTTACTTCATTGGTTTTCTTTAGGTCACTTTCACTACCTCCTCTCATGTTGTGGAAGACATGATTGAATACCGGACAATCACAAACTTGAGAGTGCAGCTAATCAGGCTCAATGTTAATGTGCTGTTGAATGATGAATGTCATCAAAACTTTGCCGTGTCTGAGTGGAATGTACAGGGAACATGCATGTGCAATGGACATGCTGGAATGTGTGCACCACTGCCACAAGAATCTGTTGCTTCAGGCAAAGTAAGTCTTTTCTTGACCGCAAGCACCATTGACATGCACCAAGCACCATTTTGAATAGCATTATGCATACCAATGAATTTTGTTGTCAGCCCACCCATCCATTCTGTTAATCACACAGGTGTATGCTGGGTGTATATGTATGCACAACACTGATGGTGTGCAGTGTGATGACTGTGAGGTTGGGTTCAATAACTTGCCATGGAGAGAGGGAAACGAAACTGATGCTAACGTGTGTGAGAGTAAGTTTGTGTATCTACAGCGGTATGACTGGAATAATGATTTGTTGCCTCAACAATAGTTTGCCAGTGTTTCTCACATGCTGAAGACTGTGTCTATGAAGAATCCATGATGGCTGCTGTCTGTATAAACTGTACTGATAATACAAGTGGTCCCAACTGTGATCAGTGCTTACCATCGTATTATCCTAACAGCTCACTTCTGATTTCTGATCCACAATACTGCACTCGTAAGAGAAAACACAATCTAGTATTTGTACTCAGTTTAATTTCTGCATTCTCTCACAGCTTGTGAGTGTGACAATGCTGGTTCAATAGACGGAGATTGTGATAATAGTGGACAATGTACCTGCAAGACTGCAGTTGACTCCACAACACTAACCTGTACTGAGTGTCGTGATGGTTTTTGGAATCTCAGCAATGCCAATCCACTCGGATGCACAGGTTGGTTCACATACTGCAATGTGTGTCAGTGACTGTTATCACTTGTGCAGAATGTGATTGTGACTTGGATGGAACTCAGCTAACAGGAAATACCACATTGTGCAACAAAACTGATGGTATCTGTCAGTGCAAGAATACTAACATTATTGGCAACCGCTGTGATCAATGTCAAGTAAGGCTCAGTGACTAGCACTGTTGCATTATCACCATCGATTCTGTTCTTCAGGATGGTTTCTTTTCTCTCGCTGACGGTTGCAGTAGATCTTGTAACTGTGATCCAGTAGGCAGCACTAGTCAGCTGTGTCATATAGCTACAGGACAGTGTTCTTGTAAACCAAACATCACTGGACTAATGTGCAACAGTCCAGTTCCAGGAAACTACTACAGATCTTTAGTTGCTGCTCTGCTTGAAGCTGAAGAAGCTGTTTTTACTCAAGTTAGTACAACTACTATTTTATTGCAATTTTTATTCTTATTTCACTGCAGTCCTTTACCCAAGAATTCACACCTCCCAATACTCCAGTAGGCTTATTCACTGGAACAGGATTCGTGTCCACATCAACTGCTGGCAACATCACCTTCATATTGACAGTACCAAAGAGTTCACAATACGAAATACTGCTGCGTTATCGCGTGAGTTTGTCTTAGACTAAGCCTGCATCAGTTTCATTCTCATACTATCAGACTTCAAGTGCTGTGACAGGAGTGAGCATTGCCGTAAGGAGTCTTGCACCAGTATCAAGGAGTCTTCAGTGTGCAAATCAATCAAGCCAGCATACAACATATGAGTCGCCAGGATATGTGACTCTGCCTGGCTCAGGGAGTACCAACACCAGAGAGCATTGCTTTGATTCACTTTGTTTAGAACAAGCAGTATCATATGAGCTGACAGTACTCTATGTTCCAATGGGTGTCAATAAACTAATCGACATTGACTCAGTAAGTTTTAAAATCATTGCAATATCGGTTTATTGGTTTTGCTTAATCACAGGTGGTTGCTAGACCAGATTTCAGAATAATCAGTGACTATTACCAGTCACTTTCACCTTTGGATAGAATCCTTGCAGACCTGAGCCTCTCACAGACACTTCTTCCTAACCCGGATCCTAATACATTGACTGACTTTTTCCGATTTTCGGTTGAATTTTATGGACAAGTATTTGGTAAGACTACCATTACATACTGTATTATGAAAAATACTTGTCTATCACAGAATGTCCTGAGCCCAGTTTAGCAGGAGTGATGAATGCCACTAGTGTGTGTGACACTAATGGAGGACAGTATATGTGTCGCAATGGGTTCACAGGTCCTCTGTGTGACCAGTGTCAAAATGGCTACTACAATGAGACTGACTGTAGAGGTGCGGTTAATATAATCAGCACATTAACGGTCATTATTGGTGATTGTTCACTGTAGCTTGTGATTGTAATGTAACTGGTTCTCAATCTCAAGTATGTAATCACCAAACTGGGCAGTGTTCCTGTAGACCAGGAGTTGGCGGTCTCCAGTGCACCAACTGCCTATCAGAGCACTATAACTTCTCTAGTGAAGGCTGTTCTTCTTGTCAATGTTCACAATATGCACTATCTGAGCAGTGCAGTGAAACTGGTCAGTGCAGCTGTCCGGCTGGAGTAGGTGGACTGTCATGCAACCAGTGCAATGATGAGTTCTTCAACATATCTGCAACCGGTTGCCAGCCGTGTGACTGCAATCCACAGAGAAGCGTGTCTAACATATGCAACAAGACCACTGGTCAATGCAGCTGTACAGGAGATGCAACTGGTTTGAACTGTGTTTCGTGCCCTGACAATCACTTTGAGACTGATGGATTGCTGCAGCCAGGCTGTGTGAGGTGTGTATGCTCAGGCTTCTCACAGCAGTGCAGTGCAGACAACACCAGTGCTATACTGGGAGCAATAGAGACTCCCTTCAATAGCTTGTGTGGAGTCAATCCTGCCAACTGCAGCAGTGGATGGCAGATACTTAACGAAGATGGAACAATTGCAGCTCCCTTTGGTCCAAGGTTTGCATAGTACAAAATTCAAACAATACATTTGTAACAACTTTCTCCAGTGACAATGGTGGTCTCGGATACATTTTAGTCAATGGTATAAATCCCATGTTGAATGCTCCGGCACAATTTCTTGGAGACCAAAGACGCTCGTATCAGCTCATGTTTGAAGTGACAGTAATCAAACCAGAAAGTGCCACTTTTCGTCCAGTTGGGTCAAAACAAGTCATGTAAGAAAACTACTACTAGTAACACAAATAATGACATGCTCTTTCTACAGTTTGGAGGGATCTCGGTTTCCAATGCCACTTGTTGGGCTATTCTCTGGTCCTGTTTCAGCCGGTCCCGATGCATCAACTTTCTCTGTGAGTGACAAGACTATATTACAGGTGATAGGTATTGATTGCTTTTGTGTACATAGATATCAATGAATGAGACCCAGTGGAGAGTAGGCTCTGTTGATGGGAATGTTTCTACACTACAAGAATTTCTTTCAGTAATCTCAAACATTACACAACTCCAGTTTACTGCAAAGTTTACCGAGGTAACATCTCTTAGTGCTATGCTATCATATTGATACTGACAACTTTTATTATTAAAGGATCTGATAGAGATCATTCGCATTGAAAGTGTCAGGCTGAATATCGAGTTACCACGTGAAGAAGCTATGCAGAGCAACATTACTGGACCAGCTATTACTGTTGAAGACTGTGAATGCCCTCCAGGAAGAATAGGTTCAAGTTGTGATGAGTGTGATGTAGGATACTACAGATCATCGGGCAGTCCTGGGGACCCTTGCCTGCCCTGCCAGTGCAATGATCAGGCACAGACATGTGATCAGACCGGTGTCTGCATTGATTGTGGTGGTAACACAACTGGCGATGACTGTGGAACATGTCTACCTGGTTACTATGGAAATGTCACTATCGGAGTCTCCTGTCAACCATGCTTGTGCCCGCTTTTGAATCAGAGCTTCAGTCCAACATGCTATCTGGACCCGAGTGATGATATGAATCACACATGTGATCAGTGTGAAACAGGATATGCTGGAAATCATTGCAATGTTTGTGAAAATGGCTACTTTGGAAGTCCACTCGTTAGTAATCAATATTTTATCATAGCAATGCATTATTATTATTTATCTTTTCAAATAGGTTGAAAATGGAGTTTGCAATGATTGTACCTGTAATAACAATGTTGATCCAGCATTGGGACCTACCTGTAACATGACAAATGGAAACTGTCTGAACTGCCAGAACAACACTAATGGTACTTCATGTCAATTCTGTAAGCAAGGATTCTATGGAGACATTGCTAAAAATGAAGCATGCCGAGGTTAGTTTGTAACAGCACTTGTTATCGACTACTGATCAACAACCCTTTAGATTGTGGGTGCAATCGCAATGGAACAAGAGAAGAGATATGCGATATTCTTGTTGGAACATGCTTTTGTATTCCCAATGTGACCGGTGATAAGTGTGATAGATGTGTATCAGGTTTCTACGGTGATCCAGTGAATAATGTGCCATGTCGACCATGCGAGTGCCCAGGATCTGGTTTGACACTAAGCCCTACTTGTGTTCTCGACAGTGACAACAGCTTTACTTGTGACAATTGTACAACTGGCTATAGTGGACGAAGATGTGAATTGTGTGCAGATGACTACTATAGACCTAATCCGGAGGTTTGTGTGAAAATTATTGTCATTGCGGTATCCAAATAACAAATTGATAGGGAAACTGTCAAAGATGTGAATGTAATGGCAATGTGGATCCATTACCTGGTGCTTCTATATGTGACATGCATGGTCAGTGTTTCAACTGTCTGAACAACTCGGTTGGACGCAATTGTCAGTTTTGTAAAACTGGATACTATGGAGATGTGACCAACGGAGAGCCTTGTCAACGTAAGCATTTGCATTTGTCAAATTGTACACACTGATATCTCGTCTACAGCATGTGATTGTAATCCTAATGGTGTGACTGATCAAGTATGTGACATCCTTAATGGAGCATGCTTCTGTCTCCCAAACGTCATTGGTGGCAGTGACTGTGGAGTATGTGAGCTTGGGTTCTGGAACCTGACTGCTGGTATCGGCTGTGTACCATGTGACTGCTGCACCAATGGCTCTCAATCATCAGCTTGTAACCAGGTATAATCATACTGAGGTCTTTCATTAACTTTGTGAATTCTGAACCAGGTGACAGGAGATTGTGAATGTCAACCTGGAGTCGGAGGTTCAGATGACAACAAATGCTGCCAGTGTTCGCATGGATTTTTCAACTTCACCAGCACAGGTTGTCAAGGTATGCTTCTAGACACATAGTTAGTTACTTGTGCAGTTACTCATCTTCCTGCCAACAGATTGTGGCTGCAGTGAGCTGTCATCATCTCCACAGTGCAGTGACATTGGTGTGTGTGACTGCATTAATGGAGGATTTGGTCCAAAGTGCAATGAATGTGAACAAGGCTACTCTGGTAAGAGACCTAGCTAGTCAGTAGTAAAGTACACTAGTGTAAATAATTCTGTAGGAAGAGCACCAAACTGCACTCGTTGCCATGACTGCTACTTTCATTGGAATGACATTCTCGAGGACACGAATGAAAACATCACGTTTCTCATGAATCAGATCGCGCAAGTGTTGCAGTACTACAATGGGTTTGATATCAGTGACATTGAGCGCACTATAGTAGAAGTACAAGAAACAGTTGCTCAGATAAACATGAGTCTGAATGCAATCATGCCCAACGAGAGTGTCCCTGATACTGTCAAAATGATCTTGTCTGAGGTAACTTCACTAGTTGTATGCGTTGGCTTCATTCTTCTTCCTTCAGATCAATGCTGCTTACAATGAGCTGGCTACTCAGGTTGAAGAGATCAGAACCAACTTGATCACTTCAGAGCAGTTGCTGATGAATATCAGTCAATTTATGACTGCATTGCAGAACGGCACTAGTGGTGTGTTCCCTTTTCCAATACAGAGCATCTATACTGACATCAAAATGCTGAACAAGACGATATATCAGCTGGAGAAAACCGCCAATGCATCATACAGTCAAATACAACTACACTATGACAAGGCAGTAAATGCAACTACAACAGTAGAAAACATATTGAGCCAAGCTAACCAGGCACTGGTTGATATACTTGATGCTAACACAACCACTTCTGATGCTGTCAGTATTGTTTCAAATTTCACCTCTCTCGCCACAAATTACTCTCAAGTCGATGTAGGACTGAAGTTGGTTCAACAGTGGATCTACTTCGTTCAAAATGAAACAGACAATGTTGATATCAATGCTGAGGACCTATCCAGTGATACAGATGAGTTGGACTCTCGATTGAATGCAATAAACTCCACTTTGATGAGACTAGCTAATCTGACTAGAACACTCACATTCTCAACTCAGCAAGTTATGGTTGCTGCTAGTCAACAACTTGAGGCAACTAAGAACCTGTCTGTGAGTGTAATGCTTGCTTCACATCCTAATAAATAATTATTACCATGAACATTTTACAGGTCATGGCTAGTGAAGCACTAGCTAGTTCCCTCTCATTGTTGAGTATGGTGGAGACAGCATCTGATGAGCTAGTCAATACCAGTAATACATTGAGCACTACTAGACAAGTTGCAGAAAACTTGATGAGCATTCCCTCGCTGCCTACTGCCGAGGCTTTATCCACTGCTAAAGCAATCAATGAAACTGTTGTACCAGAATCAGTGTTAGAAGAACTCCGAGCTGATGCAAGGAATAGCAGCTCCATTGCAAACAGTACATTGTCAAAGGCAGAGGAAGCAAAGTGGGTAATGTCATACTGCTAATAATTACAGTATTGTGAGCTTCACTTCCACTTACAGAATGGCAGTGGAAATGCTCAATTCAACAGTGACTGAGTTAGCTAGCTATGTGAACTCCACTCAAGCAGCATTGACACAATGTACTAACAATAGCAACACAATTGCTAAAGAAGTGAACACTGTAACCGGCAATCTAGAAGAGGCAAGAATAATGACATTGTCAAATATCTTCATTTTTATAACTAACTGCAGGTTGAAAGAACTGTAACAAATGTAGCACAGCTTGCATCTGCAGCAGAGGACAATTTTTTAACTGCAAACAACTCCATCAACGAGGCTGAAGATTTAGAACAGAATGTGGAGGATACTGTGGATCGACTACTAGATACAGCTACTGCTGTACACAATGAAACACAGAGTGCAAATCAGGTGATTTGATGGTGTTCAACATAGTGATCATCTATCATGTATTGATGACAGGTTCTCCAAGGTGTAAAAGCAAACCAAACTGGCTTACACAAAAACGTTTCGTCTTTACACTCGCTAGCTCAAGAAGTAGCCCAACAAGCAGGTGTATCTTTATCAAGAGCTAATGCACTGAACAGCACAGAAGCTGCTAGATTCCAACGACTCAAAGGTAAGTGACACTCACATGTGGAAGCTGTTACACAGGAATTCTTCATTTTTGCATTTTAAATAGAATTGATAGGAAACTACACAGCCAAGCAGCAGATGGTGAATCAGCTTCGTGCAAACATAACTGCACTGAGGAATGAGCTACAGGGTATGACTGCTCGGTTTCGAGAAACTGCTGACCGATACAAGAGATGCTATAAAACACCATAGAACACTCACTTTAAGACATAGATAGATACTAGGTTAAGTTTATCTATTTTATTGCTTGCTATTTGGCACTAAATATAACTCAAAAATTAACACAGTGAGTTTGAAGTACAAGATTCGTTGACAATGCAATTTAGAATACAAAATATAACACTAAATATAACTCAAAAATTAATACATTGAGTTTGAAGTACAAGATAATGCAGTTTAGAATACAAAAATATAATAATACAAAATGTAATTGTAGTTGCAAACACTAGTCATCAGTTTCAGACTCACTGTCGTCTACAGTGAGGAGACCAAATCGATTAGCAACAGCAACACTTGAACGAGCAGCAGGCCCACGTGGTTTAGTAGACCTTGACTTTGCTGCTTGTGGCTTCTTCCTCACTGATTCCGGACGATCAGCTGATATGGCTGAAAGTAGACTATCATACAATCCCTTCTGTCGTGGAGCACTTAGTTCTCTTTGGACAATGCGATCCAGATCACTGCGGAGCACATAGTGCATCACCATCTCACCATCAAAAAGAAAAGCTGGTGAGAGGCTGAGTAAAGGATTCAAAAGAGCATTATTGAGCTTCATTGCATCCAAGTAGACACATTGCCATTGAGCAAAACAATGGAAAAATTCCAACCATTTGGATGATGGACTATCCTTGTGTTGGAAGCTACTAGGAGGGCTGTACTGACCATGAAAACATTTGACAAAATTTAGAACAAGTGCTTTAATCTGTGAAAGTGACGGTCTCACCACTTTGACCCAAAAGCAACTAGCTGCTACTACAAGCTGCCATCTCCTCTCTACACGAGCCACCACACCACCACCAAGAACAGCATGTAAGACAGACTCTCTCTCTTCGATACTTAACCGCTCAACATATTGAATATTAGGAAGCTGTATATCTCCAACCACAAACACTCTTTCAACGGACTCCCTCGCTAGGTCTGATTGACGACGCACAGTCTCTTCAACATGTGTATCCACGTTCTCTAGAATCCCATATATTGCCTGGCGAATAGGACGACTGCAATACTGTGCAGTTTCTCTATGTGGGTCATCAGGTACAATACGAAGAAAATTACTACGAAGAACCATAGTTTCTACAAGACTTGGAGCAAACTTTCCAACTCGATACTGGTTCAACACACAGTTGGGCAAATGACCGGAATCTGGAAATCGCAGCTCAGTTTCTGCAATCAGCTTGTCCTCTGTGACTAAACGAGTGACTGAGTAAAACTCAACAGCTTGTTTGTAGTTGGACTCAAGACGGGTACGACAGGTAGAACCCTGCAGTCTACCCATATGACATAACAGATCATCAAGAGACTCGAACTTGGACAGATACTCTATCACTAGCCCAGTCTTGCTTCCTTTCCGAACTCCTATGATTTCATCCTTAAATGGGTTGTACATCAAATTCCCTATGAAGTCAGTTCCCAAAATTGCAGGAACAGCTAAGCGGAGGTCTGGAGCAAGCTTGAAAATGCTAGAAAAGTGGTGCGTAAAATAGAAATCAGCTTCAATTGGTTTGGAGGTCCAGTGGAAGTGAGACAGTGGAATGTAGCCTCCCTCTAGGTTGAACATGTAAAAGTCGGAGTCACCTGAGACTACAGGACAGCCATAGTGGTTAGCTAGTGCTACAGTGTCGGGGTCAGCTTCACCGTCAAAATAAAAGCAAGGAATATTCCGCTCATTAAGAGCATCTTGAAATACCTCTATTGCAAGCAGGGGTAAAATGCGTACACCATACGGCCGCTTCTTTGCAGATCCTGTCAAGCTTTCACGAATGCAATCTATCCAATCTTTGCGACGCTTGAGGACTACTTTTGTCTTCTGTTGTTTGTAATCTATGCCATCAAACACAAACACAGGAGAGATACCACTATGCAGGAGGCGATCTATGAAATCAAAGGTTGCTATACGAAACTGCCCATATTGCCCCCCTTGGCTCCACGAGACTTGACCACTATTATCCTCATGTATCATGTGTATTTTGTGGCATACACTGTACCCGTCAAAAACAAGCTTCCCGTTCACCTGTTTACGTTCCCAGCCATAGAATTGATTCTCCATAAAAGTCGTCAAGCCTTGAATACCCATTTGGTTCGCCAAACTCGCTAACACTCCAGTACATGTAACCCTCGCGGCAGGCTCCTGCCCTCGGTAACCAACTAACCATACAGTCTTGTAGTCTGGCAGCCCCGCCCCTTTGCATTATAATAATGCGAAGGGGCGGGGCTGCCAGACTAACAGCTACAGTCTTGTGGAAGGGCGTGTCTCGTTTGATAAAATTGACAAAAAATACTCATAACAAAAATACTTTGGGTATTACAGAAAACAGATCACCATGCTCATTGCCGAGCAACAGAGTGAACAGCAGAGATGACTGACAGCAGACACTTGTACAGCTTTTTGTCTCTCTCAACTACTTCTTTTTCAATGTCTGTTTGGAGCATAGCATAATGCATCACCATCATACCGTCAAAAAGAAATGCCGGTGAGACATCGTTGAGAGGCCTCATCAAAACCGAATTCAGTCGCATTGAATCTTTATAGACACACTGCCACTGGGCATAGCAATGGAATGATTCCATCCACTTGTGATCAGCTGATGGATTGTGCCTATCATCAGGACAACTAAGACGCCAAGGGGTGTAGTTTGTAGCACAGCATTTAACAAAGTTAAGAACTAAAGCTTGAATTTGCCTTAATGATGGTTGGACCATTCTGACCCAAAAGCAACTAGCTGCAACCACAAGCTGCCATTCTTTTTCAATACGGTCTACATTGCAGCCAAGAATCATGCACAAAATTGACTTCCTGTCTTTGACAGTTAGTCTTGATTCAATAGAGTGTATGTTAGGCAGCTGCACTCCTCCTACGCAGTACACTCTCTTAACATCCTCTTTCTCAATTTCTGATTGATGTCGCACAAGCTCTATTACAAATTGATCCTGTGAAGGTTTAGGTCTCTCTAGAATACCATATATTGCCTGGCGAATAGGACGACTGCAATATTGAGCAGTTTCTTTCGTCGGATCATCAGGAGTAATGCGAAGTAAACTCTTACGCAGAACCAGAGGCTGCATCAGGCTAGTAGCAAAATGACCACAGCGGTAATCATGCAATACCCACATGGGTAGCTCTTCATCGTCATGAAAACGCAGTGCAGTGGTTGACATCAAGGTCTCTTCTGAAATCACGTGTGAAACATTGTAAAATTCTCCTGCTTGTCTGTAGTTCAGCTCCACTTGACGACTGCACTGCTCAGATTCACCAGGTAGGTCTTCGATATGTAGCAGCAGAATTTCAAGAGACGAATAAGTAGCAAGATAATTTACCAATCTTGCAGTCAATGATCCTTGATGACGTCCTCGATTGATGTCTTCCCTAAGAGGATTATCTTCAGACAACAAGCTTGTTATAAAATCATTGCCCACTATTGCTGGTATGGCTAAGCAAAGCTCTGGAGCTATCCGAAAGCATTGGGAAAATTTGTACCAGTAGTAGAAATCAGCAGTAATCGGTGTTTTCCTCCAGTTTAGACGATCCATTGGAAGGTAGCCATTTGCTATGTTGAACATGAAAAAATCGGAGTCACTAGAAACCACCGGACAGCCATAGTGATTGCCAAATGCTACAAAGTCTGGATCACCCTCACCATCAACGTAAAAGAGAGGAATATTCCGCTCTTCTAGTGTGTCACGAAATACAAATGCTCCCAATTGAGGAAGATGGCGACGATCGAACTTTTTTGTTCCCATCAAAATATCACGAATAGAGCGTACGGATTCATTGCGATGCTTAAGAGTGGTCTCGACCTTCTGTTGCTTGTAGTCGATGCCATCGAAGACAAAAATTGGAAAGATTCCATTGTTCAGTAGGCGATCAACGAAGAAGAGGATTGCTACACGAAACTCCCCGTATTGACCTCCATGGCTCCACGAGATGTGCTCTTGTTCGTATAGTGCATGACACACGCTGTGCCCATCAAAAACAAGCGGCCCTTTCACCCTCCTGCGCTCCCATCCGGAAAAATTTTGCTGCACAAAGCTCGTCAATCCTCGAATCCCCATTATTGTGAGGGCGTGTCTAAGACTAAAGAAGGCGTGGTAGTTAGTAAAAAATGGGCAGCTTAGCTGACTATCAATCCGGAGTGCAATCGCTATTGTCCGGTGCCTGGGATGCTATCGCTGGCTCTCTGTACTCTCTTCAGATTGTCTTACAGTCAGTGATAGGTTTTAGTGTAACTGATCTAGTCTGTTTTTTATAATAATTACTATAATTATTTTAGAAATTCCAAAATAAGAGGAAAGATTTTACTCTGCTTTATGCTAAATGGACTAATTTTAACAGTAAGAATCAATACATGTAAAAGCTTAATATTTAAAAATATTTCTGTTGTTAGCTCAGTGTCATCCTATTCGAGTATGTGTTCCTTCCAATGGTTCTATATGTTGTGTCCTGGCTTGCTGGTAAGCATGTGTACTTGATAATAATCTTTCTAACATACCATGTAGAATTGTTTGGCAAGGCACTTCAGCCAAGTGCCTTTGAATGGATGCAGACACTAATATCTTATGTGTTCACTGGTCTCTGGCTACTCCCTATGTTTGTGATCTGTACGCCTATCAACAACCTGTGGTTCAGGGTAAGAGCTGACACCTTCATTGCTGTGTTTACATGATGTGTTTTAGGAGATAGCACTTGCAGCTGGTGATCACTTGAAGGCACCAAAACAAATTCCTGAACTGTCAGTTGTTTATGTTTTGATTTTATTATTTCTGGTTTTCATTAGGTCGCGCATAAACAGAGCAATTGCTGACATTTTGTATGGAATTGCTGTAGAAGTAGTGTTTTTAGTTCAGGTAGGTGTCGTGGCTGCTGTTGGTCATGGTATTATGTTGCTGTACAGGCTACAGTGCTGAGTTTATTGCCATTTGGAGGATGGTTGGTTTGTTTGTTGCATATGGCTCTGCTGTACTCATTATATAGCTTTGAATACAGATGGTTCTACCGAGGTAACAATGATAGACATTCCATTACAGTATGCAAAATTAGAATTTTCATGAACTTGCTTGTTAGCTGAACAATCTTATGTTGTATACAATCTTATTGAGCAGTAATTATTTTGTGTTAGCATTCTGGCATTGAATTATCTCTGACTAATTTTACCTGTTGCATGGTGCCAGATTCCAAGGAGCGTACTAGCTCAGTGGTAATAACACAAAACATAAAATTCTGCCACTTAGTGTGTTGAAATTAGGCGGTTTTTGTACAAGTCATATAGCCAAGTGTAAACGTACGCTGTACTAGGTCCCTCGCACGCTCATTTATTTTCTGTTGTTTCACAGTTGTATGATAATAAGCTCCTGATGGTAGTAAAGAACATGTAGTTTGGGTATCAGAGTATTTTAATTTATTTGCTAGGTGTGACAGTGCAGCGACGATTATCTGAAGTGGAGACAAAATGGCCATACTTCCTAGGGTTTGGTCTTCCATTGGCATCTCTCACAGCTACTCCATTGCTGAGCCCAGTAGTGGTAGGAGGGTCTGTAGTGAGACATGCAGTCACCAATGTTGTCATCAGGTCAGTAATGATCTAGTATCTATTGTTATTATGCTGTTCTTTACTCAGCACATCAGTGTTTGCCTTGGCATTTCCTCTGCTGATCCTGAGTGCCTTCGTTGCCCAGCCAAAAACCACCAGGTATGCTACACTGATGCTGTTGATGACAACATATAATTTTGTCGTCTCCTTAGTCTGACAAGAGTGCCAGCATTCAAGTTCTCCAGAATGATCTGCAACAAACTGTTAAAATTTATACTAAGATAGCACTGGATGGCAATGTAGCTCGTTTTCATTTTGTATCTTATCATCATCATATTCAGTATATTCATCATTTGTATACACAAGCCCTGTATATGGCCTGGAGGGATGGTCACATGCAATGGGTGTACGCAGCGCAGACTAGCGCACAAAACCTTGCAAAAAGGCGACCGCCATGACTAGAAGATTACAGGCACGCTCCAGCCGGTGGATGCTTCAGCATCTACTAATCAACATCGCTTGCTTCCTTTTCGTTCTCGTGCACTCTACAGATTCTACAGGTCAGATACGAATATTATCACGAAATCTGTCTCGTCTAGCTATGCTCCTTTGTTCAGGTTGTTCACCGTGTCCAAAGGGGACATTTGCAAATAACAGTGAGTTAGTAGTGTAGGCTATAGAATAGTCACATGAAAGATCTTCTTTGCACAGCTAAGATAGAATGCAGCCATGGTTTCGGTCTCGGTTATCATTGCTATCCTGGAGAATGTCATGATATAGATTCTTGCACACCCTGTTTTCTGGGGCAGTACAATAATCAAACAAACAAGACTTCATGCCAGCCATGTTCCAAGGGAACGTTTGGTAACACTACAAAATTGACAGCATGTCATGAATGTCAACTAGGTGAGCCAGATACTATATGCAGAATACACAGCAGTTATGATCATCGTCAGTTACTGCCTGTTTCCATTATAGGCACCTTTACTAATGAAACTGGATCACAAGAATGCACGGATTGTATGCCAGGCTCTTTTGCACACACTACTGGTAAAGAGAGCTGTGAACCTTGTCCTGCTGGTCAATATTGCAAGTATGCATGATACCATGGCGCAACAGTATAAATTATTATTCTATCTCACAGCAAAAGTAAATGTGAAGAGTGCTCTGAATGTAATTTAGGACAATACCAAAACCTGACTGGACAGATTGATTGTATGGATTGCGCTCGAGGTATATGCTGTCTGTTGTTCTAGTGATCTGTTGAATTGTTCATCCTTGCTACAGCCACTTTCAGTAATGCCACTGGCAGTGAAAATTGCATGTCTTGTATTCATGGATCTGTATGCAAGTAAGTTGATTAGGAGCTTGGTATGCATGTACAAGAGTAATATCTTTTTCTTTTAGCTCCACTGGATGTTCAAATTGTACTAACTGTACAGCTGGCACAGCATCTATGGATGGATTAGAGTGTCATCCATGTGGTAACGGTAAGAAAATAATTATGCTACAGAGTGCATCACTGATAATTATTGCACAGGAACTTATTCTAATGTAAAGCGATCAGCGATGTGTAAGGACTGTACTCCTGGATCAGTGTGCAAGTACGGACACTTGAGTGCACAATGTGTATTTTATACCTCTCTAGCGCAACAAGTTGTACCTCGTGTGCAAAGTGTGGAATAGGAACTGCATCACACGACAAGAGGACATGTCATCAGTGTGCTCTTGGTGAGTGCCCCGCCCCGTCTGCTTCTCCCTCTGTAAAAAAAATTCTACAACTTTCAGGGTCATATTCTGATGAAGAGGGACTTGAGTATTGTAAATCATGTCCACCAGGAAAGATATGCGGGTAAGCTGTATGGAATAAAAAGTAATAATACATGCTTTTTGCAGAAAATTGGGATGCACTCAGTGTGATCCATGTCCAATTAGCTATGAAACTGATGGAGATTCAAAATATGCATGTGTTCCATGTTCAGTAGGTAAGTATGCCTGCTGTTGTTGCTACTCGGGTATTGCTACTATCATTCAGGAACATACAGAAATGATCTGCGCATGATCATGTGCAAAGATTGTAGTGAGGGATATTACCGTGTTAATCTAACACTATCAAGCTGTCTCCTTTGTCCTGCCATGTACTACTGTAAGGTTAGTTATAGTAACATTCATTAAGGTCCCTTCAGTTGGGACTGGGCTGTGAAGTCACTATTTTATCAACTTCTTATTGACAGTGGTAAAAATAATTATCAATTTTATTGTACAGACTGCAGCCTCGTCACCAGAAAAATGCAATTCTAATCAGCTGTGTCCAGCTGGCACAAAAAATCCTTCCACCTGCCCTGCATTGCTAATTGCTGATGGAGACGTGAGACAGGCTAACTCAATAATTTGATATGTTTCACATTTTTAATTGCAGAATTGTAAAGCAACAGGATGGTTATATGTAACTGTATTTGCAGTTGTGGCTGGTAAGTTAGTTGTACAGTAAACCAAACTTAACCCATTGACATGAATCATCTGTTTCACAGTCTTCTTCATCTTGATCGGAATTATAGTCTACGTCATATACAGGAATGTAGTGTAAGTGTAGTAACAGAACGAGTAAACTAACCAGTAACGATCATAATTCTACACAGAAAACCTAACAGGATTGAGAAAGAAGAGTATACTCTGCTATCGAAGAACACTTTGTCAACGTCATCCAAAGAGAAAGTAGTATATGAAGGATTATAACTTACCATCAGACAATGTGTGTACATACTGTCACTTTTCATTGTATTATAATTTATTCTACTGCATGGCTACTTATAACTTGACGTAGTGATATCAGAAGCTGTAGTCAAGATAGAGCCACACATGCCAACAATAGTGCCTGATATCTTGAAGAAAAAATCTTAAAACTACTTCGCACAACAGTAACATTCACAATTATAGCGTGCTTCCAGTGCTGCAAAAATTTATTTAGTTGGCTCATAAATTTTGTGTTAAAATAAATACAAACAATCATAATTTCGCTTTACTATCTGTTATCAATGAATGGGTGAGACAAGGCTTGTTCTGCTGTAATTCTAGTTGATGGATTTAGATCAAGACATCTATTGAGTAATTCGTATGCTGATTCTGGAACATTCTCCCAACCAGAGCTACTGCTGGGCTCTTTGTAACTATCCACCTCTTTGGTTGGTTTGGGCGATCTAACTGGTGTAGTCTTGCTAGTAGCTACATTTGATTTCTTGCTACCTTTGCGACGAGCAGAACTTGTCAAAGGAGTGCTATACTTGCTAGGTTGATTATCTGGTGTAACAGATTCTCCATTGCAGAGTCGAAGCCTTTTTGAAGGACTTTTAAAAGATTCGGAATCTGATGATCGATGTAGTGAAGTTCTGAGAGATTGACACAGTTTCTTCAAGTCAACTTGTGGTGTCTCAGGAACACAAACAAGCTCCTTGCCTGTGATTGATAGTGAAGCAAATGTATTACCAGCTACTGTAGTACCTACCATACTCTCTTGCTGCTGTTATGCACTCCCGTGATCCCATGAGGCCAATGACCTGAGCCATGGCTGAACGATCATCATGGGCTTTGAAAAATGGATAACAGCCACTCAGCAAAGAAAGAAGGATGACTCCAGCAGACCAAATGTCAACAGCTGTGTCAGATTCAGAATGTTTATAATGGACAAAAATCAGACATCAGTATTGACATCATTATCTACCACAAAACTAGACCACATTATAGTTGCTATCACCTGTAGTTTGGTTTGGATGTTTGAGCAAGACCTCAGGGGCTCTGAAGCCAGGAGTGCCTGCTCTAGGGGCAGTCTGGTGACTCCTAGATTACAAGATACACGAATTTATTATATCATAACCATGCGATGGACCTACCTGTGCATACAGTAGTCACACACTTCTTCACTGCGGTGCCTCAAAGGGCACAGATCTCCTTTCACCGATGATTCTGTCCCTCTACCTGAACTCTCTCCACCATCAACAGCAGAGGAAGATGCTTTAGTCCTTCGAGTAAGAACCCTTTGATGTGCCTGCCGTTGGTAAGTTAATGGTGGGTTGGATCCAGTGGTTTTGGTGGTCTTTTGTAACACTACAGATCAACCAATAGTAACAGCAAACAAATGAGCAATCAACACACTCTTTGTGTTCGGTACAGAGGGCTCGAAATGAGCTAAACCAAAATCCACTAGTTGAAACCTAGTATAATGTCATTGGATGAGGCATTACCGATACTCAACTAACTTACCTGTTTCTTTGTCTATCGTAGAGGAAGTTGCTTGGTTTAATGTCTCTATGAATGATGTGATGCGAATGAACATTCTTTAGAGCAAGAAACAAAGCCTTCATGTATTCCTGGACCTCTTGCACAGTGACATGAGGGAGATAGTCCTGGATGAGAGGAACATAGAGAGGAATAGAGACAGTAGTGTAGGAAGTGCTTACCAGGAATCTATCGTGAGGAAAATAGGGCATAATGAGCACAACGTGATCGCAGTGACGCACACAAGATTTCAGAGTAATGATGTTATCTCTACCACTGCAGAAAGTACACAGCAGCATTGATGTTCATGAGACATGCAGAATATCATACCCCATCATTTGTAAGCACTTGATCTCGTTCTCTATTCTTACAGATGATGAAGTTGGTACGAGGTATTTGAGAGCCACTTTAGGCTCAGGGTGTCCCTTCAAGGATGCTGCATATACTGAACTGAATGTCCCTGTGAGAACGATACATATTCATGTATGTGTGCCATCATTTCCAGACATTACCTTCTCCGATTTTGAAGAGCAAATCAAAGTGTTCTGTAATCTCAGGGACACTCTGCTCAAGAAACCGAATTCCTAGATGAAGAGAGAGACACATAACCCAGCACAACACGCTGCTACGCTCACTCTCTGCTCTTTTACTAGCTGCTGTCGTTGATGATTTACTCGAATGTTGTGGTCTCTTTGCAACCGCCGGGGGAGGAAGGTGGCGGACTGATTGTGCTATTAGATCATCATGAGCGGCACACACAGACCCAGTCAGTGACTCTTGTCGGCTATGCTCACTCTCCAGGTCAACAATACCGTTCATATCAGAACTCGACTAGTGACACAAGGAAGGGAGGGGACGTTTAGAGAAACAATAAACGAACCTACTGCTGCTAATGGACTCACCAGCCTTCCCATAGGAGAGTTCTACAACGCTACAAGGGTCAACAATACTGGTTGGGCGAGCAAACAGCGTCAGACTGTCTGGTGGAAACCGACAGCCATTGTTCATGGGGACTGCTGCATCTTTTAAATTTTGAATATCGTGTTAAAGGAGTTAAACTGCTCGATCGCGTATTATCGGACAGGTAAAAAATCACGTGATCCTTCCTGTAAGCAGCCGTCCCTGGCCTGCCCGTCACACGAGTTGGATTGCAGACATCGACAGTATTCATCAGCTCCCACGAGTTCTCTTGGGATTCTTGTTAGAATTGTCACTGAGTCGGCTATTGAAACGAAGTGCTACAAGACACAGGGCTATTAGCTAGTGTAGCAGCAGCCAGTCACCGTTTGGCGCTTGTGCAAGTCTCAAGACTAGTTCACAGTAGCTGTGATCATATTGATTGTGCTGGGAACACCAGTGTTGTAGGAGTTTGATTAGCAAGACAAGACGAGACATGAGCTGGGGGCAGGAACTGTGGGTGAGTGACTGAATACTGAAAGCATTGATTGCTGATAAAATACTAGGGTTCTTATCATTGGCATATGGCATGAGCTGATTTGAAAATATGCAACAAATCTAGCTGTCAATCTTTTGGCTCTTTGCGTAGATTTTTTGTTGAAGTCTGTCTATAGGTATTTTAAAGTATCAATTTGTAAAGCATATTATAGTCTTGATTTGTTGAGTCTGCTGTCAGTTAGTCTTTCAATCTGTCTGTCATGTGTGAAGTGTTTTAACTTGAGGTGCAAAATAACTAGAAAGTGCCTGTTCTGCCCTGGCTGTGTGTATAGTAGGAAGCCACATGGTGCATCCTCCCTGTGTGGTCATCTGTTTCCATTTCCTCTGTACTTGTGTTGTTTGTGATCAGCTACAACTGATGAACAACATGGCACCCACTGACTGTCACTGTTTGCCAGCTAATTCTGTTGTGTATTTAATGATGGGCATTAGTGACCTTAGTCTTTCACTGTTGTATAGCTTGTGTGTGTGTGTAGGAGGAGGAGGATTGACCTCCTAAAGTTAGCTCTGCCCTCCCGTGGGATTCATGGAAGGTGTTTATTCTTGCTCTAGCAGCACAGCCAGTGTGGATTATTTAGCACTTTTACACTCACCTTTGCTGGAAGCTTCATTAGAGAACTGTTAATATTCTTGTCCTGTTGAGCTAACAGCAGCAGTAGCAGCCCACGGCATTGATGCAGCTGTCATTGTTTTGTTTCATTCACATGTACACACTCTCACAGAGAGAAACTCACATCTGTACACACGGACACACTCATACACACAATCATTAGTAATACATCAACAGGCAAGAGTTAAAGAGAAGATTGGTAGAGAAAGGTTTTGATACAGCTATTTTTAGATACAACAGCTATTTATGGAATGTGGTATATCCATCCCTACATATCATCTTGTGGATACAAGAAGGTTCTTTAGAGTGAATTCACTAGCCTCTTGTTGATAGAGTGAGAGTGGGACACAAGTTTATAAACTGTTATAGTGTGTACAGACTACTATAGTGTGTGTGTGTGAGAGAGAGAGAGAGAGAGAGAGAGTGTGTGTGTGTGTGTGTGTGTGTGTGTTTCACTGGTGATAGTAAATGTCCAACGTGCACTTGTTAGTAGTCTGTGTTGCCCTGTATCATCTTTTGTTTCTTAGTTTGTGTCTTTCCGCTTCATCATGAGAGAGAAAGCACACGTGTGTGTGTGTGTGTGTTAGATAGTGACAGTGTTAGCAGACCAGACACTGCATATCTACAGACAGTGCGAACACTGCTGTGTTGGGTATTTGGCTTTTCCTTCCTTTGGTCAATAGTTTCAATAAATCAGTTGTTTTAGTACAATTTGACAATATCTTTGTGTGATACAGGTTCATCAATCAGTGCTATAAACCCGTACACTTAGCGGTGGGTGTCTGTTCAGAACAGCTTTGTGATGATTCTGTTTGAAAACTCACTAGTTTGAATCACGATGTGATGATTCTGAATGCCTAGGTATCTGGTTTCTAGGTAACTATCTTTACAGGCTTCTACTTGTTACATATGGAGCTGGCTAGTACTGATACAATATGGTGGGTAGTGGCCATGTCCTGTCAGCTGTTGTACATGTTTAGCTGTTCCAACCTGGAGTATCTGTGGTTGTATCTTATAGCAGTGTTCACTTAGTGTGCTGTCACTATTTGTTGTGTCCCGTGAGAGTGAACTGGCCATGTGCATGAATTGCTGTGTATTGACTACAATCTCTTTTTTCTTTGAGGTTTTACTGAATAGCATTGCTATTGTGAGTGTGTATCAACGGAACAGGCACCTTGACAAGACTGTTTAATAAACTGATTCACTACTTTTACCAACTGGTTTAACTTACAAAGAGAAACAAAACTGCAAGAAGAGCTGACACACAGTTTGGTCATTTTTAGGCTAAGAGCGGTGTCATCTTTGTAGTAGCAATAGCAGTTATGTTCACATATGTAGTCCTTGTATCAGTAGCTGTGTACACTATGTGTACTCACTAACTCCTCTATAGTACATGTATACGCATTGCTACACTGTACTCTGGTCATTGGCTGATAGCCAAAATAATAATGACTGTGTAATGTAGCTCTAAAGGGCCACTCTATGTTTGATGTGGTTACTTTTTGTGGCTGCATTGTTTTATGGGTGTTGATCTGTTGCCATGACAATGTATTTGGGATGCTAAAACCTGTACTGAACTTCTGCTTAAATCACAGTCTGCTGTATAGTGTAGTACTGCATTACATGTAGTCATCTTGTATTTTGTGTAATATCTGATTCTAGTTTACCTTGGTGTGTGTTGTTTTTGTTCAGTTTTTGGCTATTTTCAATTTCAACACACTTTTGTATACTGTATTCCCCAGTAGTACCTGCCCACTCGTTTTTCCTTCGGTACTGGCAGTTGTTTGTACATACCGAATCTGCCTTGATTCATCTTGTGGTGCTTCAATCCTTGTAGGACCAATATGATCCCATATGTGCACAATTGGATCGTGGAGCAGAGTTTGTCAAGAGAGTGAGTGGATTTGTGAAGGATCGCATCCACGCTGAGCAAAACTATGCTAAAGAGTTAAGGTATGAGGAGAAATTATGCTACGGCCTAGTGGTAAGAGCTGTGTGATGTGTTGTGCTACTTCTCGTAGGAAATTATGCAAAGGTTATAGAAAAAAGGAAGAAGATGAGTCAAAGTGAGTTATTGTAGTGAGAATGTGCTTTCTTGTGATACTTTCCTCTCTTGTCAGGTACTCTCAAGTGTCTTCGTTCTCAAAGATGGTCGCTGAGACTAATGACCTGGCTGGTCAGCGTGAACTTATCGCAGAGTATTTACAGAATGATGTTATGCGGCCGATGCAAGATCTCATAAAGTGGACACTTTCAGAGAGAAAGAGGCTTATGTCAGAAGGTGCTGAGCTCCACAGAGCACTGAAGGAGAGCATGGACCAGTTGGAAAGAGTGAGTGAACTGCTAAGCTATACTTAATACTATAGTTACTGTACACAGTCCAAGCGGATATACATGAAGGCTAGCGAAGAGAAAGAACAAGCAGCACACGCGTTAGAGAAGGCAGACAATGATCCTCAGTCTACTAAAGCCAAAATTGACAAGGTATGTCGTCATTCACACATGAAGCCATAGACCTGCTACTATTCTGAGGTTGTACTAGTGACCAAGAGTTTATAATAATTATTATCACTGCTGCTCGGCAGTGATAATGTAGGGTTACAGAAAGTATCGTAACTAGCACGTGACAGAATTACACAGCATGAATTACACAGCATGAATTACACAGCATGACATTCAATAGATTTGAACCATGCCTTCACAAATGATAGCAACAACTTCAGCAAGCAACTCTGACTTCTACGGAACCCTCTAACAGCTTATTTTCCTTTCTGCAGTAATATTTACATCAATCGATTCTAAGCTACTTGGCACGGTTAGCAATGCCTTATTGTAAGCTGCTTGCTTCTTGTCAATCATTTTTTTGTCAAGATTCGCCCAAATTAAGAGACTCATTTATTGTCGCAGTTGTCCGCCAGCCTATGTTAGATAGCACATTTACAGATCTGTGAGCTATCCGCGAGCATGGGAAAGACAGTCATTCGATTATATGTCACATTATGGATTTTTGATTGTGTAAACGTCATTTTGCTCGAGTGCTTGTCACATTATTTTCTCGTTCTCAATGAAGGGCATATTGGAGCGTGATACTCTCTGTTGAGTATAAGCTCTTGCTAGTGACCTAGCAACAATAGCATAAACACATGTATTATCTCTCTCTCTCTCTCTCTCTCTCTCTCTCTCTCTCTCTCTCTCTCTCTCTCTCTCTCTCTTAGCTCACTCAAATCTCTCGAGCCAAGGATCAAGCTGGAGAGGAAGCTAGGAATAATTACATACTCCAGCTGGAAGCAACTAATACATTCCGCCGAGAACACTTCACACAAAAGATGCCCAAACTCATGGATGTGAGTAAAACAACTATGAGATAGAAGGAATAATACTATTTTTCTTCTCTCAGGATTTCATGCAGGCTAACACTACTCACATTAAACAATTTCAAGATCTAGTAAGCACTTTTGCAGAGAGCAACAGAAAGGTGCATCCTGTGATCAACACTTGCCTCAACAACATCACAGCTAGTGCAGAAGCCATCGATCCTGCTAAGGTATTGTCTCTCAATAGCTATACACACTGTTGCTCGCATAGTGTTAGTCGATGGTTAAGTTCTGTGCCCTCATGTGAATCATAGAGTAGCTACTAACCTTATTCATTTGTATTATAGGATAACCAGCAATTTATTGATGAACGCAAGACAGGTTACCCAGTGCCAGGTGACGTGGACTTTGAGGAGTACCATGGCAAGATTAGAAAAAAGGACGATAAGAAACGAGATGACAAGAAAAAGGTGAGCGTAGATTACTTGCTAAGAATTTCACAATAACTTGTTTTGTCTTCTACAGGTAGGGAGTAGGGATTTCAGTCATCTTCCTCCTGAACAGAGGAAGAGAAAGTTAGTGAAGAGGATTGGTGAGCTGGAAGGTATATTCAACAAGACCACTTCAGACAGGTACTACTTGCTGCCATCATTAATGACATTTCACTAACACACACTTCCAGAGTGGCAATGGAAAAAATGATAGGCATTTATCAGAAGAATCCATCACTAGGAGATGCTAATCTGGTAGCCCAACAGCTACAGCAGACTGATGTTAAACTTGATGAGCTCCAAGCAGAACTAGCTGAATTCAGGGTATGGTTGATAGCAGTAGTCTGGTAGAGATTGGCGATAGATGTGACAGCCAGTTGATTTCATAATGTTGTCCCGAGCTTTGAGAGGGAGTCTCTGATTCTATTATCATGGGACAGTTGCTGCATTATAAACAATTTGCGTCATGCTCCCATGGGGTGTCACATTGTATCTCCTACAGGGTTACCTAGCACAAGCAGAGGGTAGAGATGTGTCTACTGCTGATGCAGTATCTACTGGCTCATCCGCAGGTAGGCATCTCTTGATCACATGTATGTACTGTGTGGCTGTGTTATCGTGTGTTTTGGCTCTAAATGTTGCACTACACACTGCATAGCCACCATATTATGCCTGTGTGTGCTGCTCACAGTTATAATTTTGTTAGTGAGCACCACGTGAGATGCTTAATTCGTATCCGTAGACCGTGGGGGCCGTGAGGATGGGTGGGTGATGTTGGATGAACAGCATTCCCAAGGTTAGAAGTGGCTTCCTTGGGAATGCTTTCTTTGTCTTCTCTACCTCTTAAAATTGGTTCACATCTTTTATTCCGGACACATACAATAATGTGATGCGAGGCAAGAATAGATCCTTCAGGGCAGACTATTAATTTTTTCCTGCAAAAAAAAGATGTGAACCAACCTATTAGTGACATTTAATTTCACTCTCAAATCTGCAGGTTCACCTAGGCAATCTTCTTTCAGAGGTAAGAACGGAAAGAAGAAGAAGGAAAAGGAAAGCTCCAAAGTACAAAGCAAACTAGAGATATCGTCACCACACCAGAATCAGACCGTCTCAGCTCCAGTAAGCTACACAATCACCTATCTCTTGTGTACAGTGTATATCATCATGCACTTCATGTCTTGTTATTGTTTAACATGCACATTCAGTAGTTCACCGAGTTTTTGTTCAGGCTGCTGCTGTTACTGCTCCTGCTCCTAGTGGAGGGCAACGTGATGAATGGTTCTCTGATGATGAGGATGGAAGTGGTGGAGGACAAGCGGTTGTTGCTCCTCCTGCTCCAGCTGTTTCTCAGACAGGGAAAGCAGCCATACTATTATACAACTTTGATGGTGAGCTACTCTTCATGCCTAGTCGAATCTGACTGTAATAATTATATGCCTTGTGTTTGCAGCGCAAACAGAGGACGAAGTTTCCTGTCATGCTGATGAGAGAGTTACTGTGGCGTCTGACATGGGTGATGGATGGTTGCAAGTAGTGAAGGGAGATGGTTCTTCTGGCTATATACCAGAGAGCTATGTTGAATATGTTTGAATCAACACACGGTGGTTTGGGAGACGTTTCACTTGTTGTTTTTATTTGTTTTTTATTGTTGTTTGGATCCTGAGCTTTGTTTGTTGTAGACTATTATTAATTTTAATAGTTCATTTGAGACTTGGCCAAAACTTCTATAGGAAACTTTTTTCATGCTCGTCACACCATCTTACTGACATGATTGCAGATCACTCTCTGCTAATCAGAATCACCCTATTATTATTATTATTATGAATAATTATTCATTCAATCACAGACGTGTATGTCTTTTTTTTTGCTGTTTGTCTGTTTGTTGTATCTTTATAAATTGCTGTTGTTGACTGTACGACGAATAAATTTGAATACTGGTCGACCTCTATTGCAGTAGTTATCGCACGAAACTCATGAAAAGACAAATGACTTGACAAAGTACTAGAAGCCTGAAACCCAAATGCAGTGACTGCAACAGGCTTGAGTGAAGAATTGCGACTTTAGACAAGCTGTTTGAGAATCAAACCGATCAACAGCTAGTACAGCAACTGTGAGAGAAAGTCGATAGCAGTGAAAGGAAACATTACAGTTACATGTAGGTTGTGTTGAAGCACAGAAAGGTGTGTGGATCAAATTCCATTGTAACTTTAAAACTAGTACAGAATTGTTCCGTCCATTTACCTCTGAAAACATGCTTCAGTAAAAGTAATCATAAGACGGGACACATTCAAGCATCTGCAGTTAGTAACCTATCACTGAGCTGCCGTGACAATTCTAGGCACATACTAGACTAGTCTGCATTACCATTGCTTACTTGTATCTGATCATACAACATGTTTTCAAAGATCTAGTAAGCCTGCCTGCCTGCTGTGTGAATTAATTTTTCTTGGAGGGATAACACGTTCAATACCTTAAAGGGCGTTGATGCCTTTAAACACCAGCTGTTCCATCTCACTATAGTGCTGTGGTTCTTATGGAGTTTTGGTTAACAGACATGTTGCACTTCCTTTCTTACAGAATACAGATAACAATGGCTTTCCATTAATGGTTGCTGGTGCTATCCCTATATGCTTTATACAGATGTGTACAGCTGAGGTATTTTACTAATTTTGTTAGTCACTTGGAACACTCATTTATATTTACTTGTTTTAACAAATGCTTGTGCTTATTTTCCAAGAATGAGCAGTATGCTCAGTAATTACACTGCTATGCAATAATTTTGTGTACTTGAAGATACAGTTGAACCCCTCTTAGAGGACACCCCTCATCCCTCTATAATGGACACTTACTGAATCCCAAATATAACCCACATAATGTATAATAAACCCCTGACCAGAGGACACCCTCTCTATAATGGACAATTTTTTTGCAATGGTGTCCACCTTAGAGAGGTTGTACTGTAATCAAGTCATTCACTCACTCACAATTATTACATAACGTGTGAGTTGTGTACTCTTCAGCATGACCGAGCGTAATGAACCATTCAACGATGTGCACTCACATGTACATGTATACAATAATCGCCTTAGAACGGGTTGAGTCAGTGATTACTAACTTTGAATCGTGTTTAATAAACTTGATAGATGAGTCGATGCAGTGTATCAATAGATTAATCCATTCATGTCTTTGAGACCAAGAGCTCTAGCTATGAATCAATAAGTGAAACCAACAGTGTACAGTCCATGTTGATGTAGTGTTTATACAATATAGGCCTATGCATGTTTTAGTGTGTGTGGCGTAATATAATTTGTAGTGCAGAGTTCGTTGGTGGTCCATTAAATATAGTTCATCCTAAGTATTAGTACACTGATGATATGCAACATTCTTTGTCACTGGTATTTCTTTGATCTGAAATTGACTCGTAATGTATTTTCAAATGAAGCTTGTTTAGCGATTACTGAAATGATTGAATTTAGATTGACAATCACACTCTAGAAGTAGACAATTAACAATTATAACTTTAACATTTCTGGTAGTTATATCATTCTATACCAGGAAATTATCATTTCCAGTCTGTATTTGGATAAAAATTTCCTCGACAGAATGAAATGTCCCGGCTTCGGAGTTGGAAACGGCTGTCTCTACAAGTCCGTAGAGACAAAGAGTTTAGTTTGAAGAACCATAGTTTACTGACTACTCTGCTCCTTGGACAGATGCTGGCTAATAATAATTTTATGTACACATTATTTTTTGAGACACATTAGTTATTTTAATGTACGATCGGTATAGTAGCAATAGCAAAGTTCACCCTCCTATCAAAATTCCAAATACAATTGTACTACACTCTAGATCTGTTTGTTAATGTTGTTATTCATTTTCCTTTCCCGACTTGATCATGCACACAGTAGCGTAGTAAGATTATTACATGAATGGTGGCAATCTAATCAGCCATTACCAAGTATGCCTTTATTGCTATGTTATTGAGATGACTTCAAGCTACAAACAAGGCTATAACTATAATGGTAAACATAACGCAATGATCAGCCCCTTATGACATGCGAATGATTAATGTGTTAGTATTATACTGTTGATCTGCACAATAATTCTGACTTTAGTGGATTTTTGTCAAGCGAGCACTTTTAAATCGATCTATCATGGTCTTTTGAACCAGTCCTATTACATCTGTTAAAATTTCAACAAGCTAGGATCACTTTCCTCGACAGAAAAGTGACAGAAAGTTCTAGGATCACTGCAAAACTTGCAGTCAGTAATGTACTGGTTGTGATATGCCGGGCAGTATTTAAACACCTACAGTATATTATTACGCCAAGAACAGTACAGTTCCAGACCATGCTATGGTGTATTAATCATCTCGTTGTCAAGGAAGTCAACTGGAATGTGTTACCTCCGGCGGAAAATCTCTCCTAATTTTTTGCAAACTTGTACTTATGGTATCAGTATAGTTTGCAATAGGGATTTAGCTAGACGTTCTCACACCACGATCTACCCAGTATTAGGTAGCTGTTTGCACCGGCTTGGAAAACAGATTCATCGCTTGTTATCCACCGACTGCGCAGTAATAAGAGGTGTGAAGACTCACGCTGTTTCGTTCTGGTTCTAGTGATAAAAAACGGTAAGTCAGTGTAGTGTCTTCGTGTATACTGCAATGGTTGCTAATAAGTGAGACTGTGCAGGTGTTGTCAGCATAGCTGCATGTGGTAGGATTTCTTTCCATGTAAGATAACGAGTGTTTTATTGCTCCAGCGTTATGGCGGGAGAGTACAGAGGTGATGTGCAGCTGGATTCTTTTCCAGTCAACAACTGGCTGAAAGATCTACGCATGGAGTGCTACAGAAAACATCTCGATGACTATCCAACTGTGCTTGTAAGTCACAATTGATGCTGTGCATTATTGACACTGCGTGCATGCAGACAACGGAGCGCATTTTGGCGGTTGTGTATGTGCACTAGCACTGGAAACAAGCGCTGTCGATCTAGCAGTAATTTGTTTACTACGTCTGATAAAGATCTTCCCGGCAAGCCGCCGTACAGTTTAAACTTAGGATCACAACTGAGCTGGTGCGCCCTCCCTAGCGATGAATTAGCTTAGAGCTCTACACACTCCCTGTACTGATGCCTTGCTGTGAACGTATTTACAGGACAGACCAAACAACACCTGAGAATTCATGACCAGCTAAAGCTATCATTTTTCAACCTTACTTATCTATAAACTATACCCAGGAGTAAATAATGCTGGTGATTATTAATTAGCTGTATCTGCTAACAACATTTCCCATTGAAACTTTCACAAGACACACTCACGTAGCATTAATTTGTATGCTTGCGTTGTTGTTATTGAACAAGCTACTGTCACTTCTCGGAAAACAATTTTGCACACTTTCACCATGTTGTCGTTAAAAATGCATTTAAGTTGCTCAAACAAAAATGACTTAACTGTATCAAACTTGAGTATTGTACCAAAACTCATGGTTCAGTAATGAATAATTATTATTATTTCATGCTCTTGGAACTTTTTGTCAAAACGTCTTTTTCTGACAGAGTGAACCATTTTGAGTCATCACTGGGAAAGTGTCTCTGACACACTGTCCCATCACTCTGACTCATATATGACATAGCCAGAGTGTTCAATTAAACCTTTACTAGCTCCACCTAGACAGGTACATGTGTAGCCAACTTCATCAATGAAGCATGTCCGTTGTGGTTTCTCCTGGCCTTCCTGTCTGTATGCGCTCATCCATACGTTCACTTCTAATTCCATTCTAATAACTTCATCACCAACTAGCTGTGGGTGTGCGACTTTGAAGTGGTATTCCTTCAGCTGTTGGAGTTTGAATCCATAAAAAAATCAGTTGTCATTGTCCTGGCGCTGGAGTGAGTTTGTATGTTTGGTCCTCCCTCGTGTTATGGTTTAGATAGAGCACCACAAATCGAATTATAGATCATCATTAAACCACTGTTACTCTTTACAATGGCAGCTCTTTATGAAAAGCTCACAATGGTTTTGTGAAATTGTTCTAATGACATTTCCAAGATGGGTATGTCTACTGTCAATCTCCTGTTGTCATCTTGTACCTAAAGCTTCGATTTGTTTCCATAAAGAGCAAGGCACGGGCAAATTTGCAAGACACCACAGTACAGTGCATGCACACCACAAATTAACTTTACATACCCACAGTGTGTGCTAGTATCTTCGTTGTACTGTCTGGATTAAGCAGCATACATTACACATACTCTGACTATGTTGACTTACTCAGAACAAGCATGTAGTACAAAGCATCTATGGAGACTCCCTTTGTTCAACTATTGCTAGCAAAAGGAGCGTTCACACGATATAGTTTTAAAATTTTCCAAATGATTCTAAAATTGTAAATCTGACTCGTTGGCTGCTAAAATTCATTTCACATGAGTCAGGCACAATTATTGGTATGTAATATCCATATCCGTTACTCTTTGTCTACTGTGTAATTCTGACACTAGTGACTTTTCAGGTCAGATTACATATGTACTCATCACTGTAGCTATTCCTGCACTGATGATTTTGAATAATCACATAAGCTTGGATTCTGCGAAATTGTCCCACCTGGTTCCTGTTGGCTATTATTCACTGATTTCAGTGTACAACACTCTCTGGTGTGTGTTGTGATAAATCACCTCACTTTGATTGTTTTTGAAGGACGCAACCTTCACAGTCTGCATGTGTGTGCACATAGAATGCTATTTACAAAATTGTAGTGCTTTGCTGTTCCTGGAGTGTTCATGAGTAGCTATTGTCGTCAACGTACAAACTGAAACCGCACGGATGTTGTTTCATTTCCCACCACTAACCACAGTTTGTACATTACTTTCCTTGTTCTCTCTTCCCGTCTTTCCTCTTCTTGTTACAGAGTCTGATGGAAGTCAAGGAGAGCGACTTCAAAAAGTTGGGTATCACTAATACCAATGACAGATCGGTTCTCATGTCAAGTCTAGCCAGATTTCGCGCTACCACTCAACGATCTCAAATCCCAGCACCTGGTCAGTGTGGAGTAGAATTACCTTGTTTGAATTTTAAAACCATGTTCCTATGTACATGAACAGCTGCGGGTGGGATGAAAGGGTTAATATTATTCATAGCCACACCTCCTCACTTTCTATTCACTGATATTTCGGTGTTGCCTAGTAACAGTTATTGCTAGTACATGAGAATTCTAATGAACTTATCGACACTTTGAAACATGCGGACTACAATATTTATCATGTGATCCACCTACTGCATCCAGGATATTAGGTCAGCTAGATATTGGTATATGTACATTCTTCTGATTAGTGATGCAATCAAGTGTCTTGAATAGTACGTCAGTGTAATATCCGATAGTTGATATATCCTTATAAAGTCATCACCGTAGTGCACAGGTTGGGTCGTAATACTGTACAGCATGTATCATTGGCTGTAACTAACTATCTGTGATCATATTTCACACCCTATTTGATTGTAAATCCAATTTATAACCTGTAGTGGTAAACCATCACAATGTACCATACTATTAACACGTATTATTAGCAACCCTGTATTACAACTGTATCCTACAACTGTAGTTGGCATGGTCTGTAATGCCAATTATACTGTTGTTGTGTTACTGAGTGACTTCTCATGTCGTGTTGTGTTCTATAGCAACTATGTATCTCAGCATGTGTGACGTATGTGTCATACATACTTCACCTATACTTTTTTATTTCAAATGACTCTTGATTTTACTGACAGTGTGTGACTTTTCCACTTCAGCATGCCTTTGCGCACACTTTGTATTTTGCACTTGCTGGTACTTGACAGTGCATAGAGCTTTATAGTAAATTTTGCCCTGTTGCCTTCTGTTATTGGTGTTAGCTCATAATGATGTAATCTGGTTGCTAGTGTATAGTTGTGGTACAAGTTGTGAACAAGTATCAGTGGCTGGAGACGATGAAGTGTTTGTTATTTCAACAGCATATCAAGTGGATTGGTTGACATGGTTATGACCATCTGTCCCATTGACCCGGCTACCCTAGTGTACAATGAGTGTGTGTGGGCACTTTGTTTGCAGTCTACTCTGCACAAAGTTTTCCACTGTGATGTTCCGCCACAATTGTATTTGTCATGTTTGAGGCAGTAACAGAACACCACATAGTGCATAGTCCTCTGGCTACAAAGCCTAAGTAGTAAAGGGAATCAAATTATTCCTTACACAAGCATAACTCTAATAATCTTCGGGACAAATAGCTGTACTAACATGTAGATGAATACTATAAAATGCTGTAAGTGTTTTCGTTCTTTTTGTTGTTAATGTGTCAGTGCTGGACACTTGTATAACTTCCTATACCTATGTACACATACATTTGTCTACCAGCGTGAGATTGGCTGTTAGAACAGATCTGTACATGCAGTGTGTTTGTTGTTTCGGTTCACTGGTTTGGTATGTCGAATTTTGTCTATGTATACTGTAGCATTGATGATGTTGATTTTATTTTCAAATTACCTCCCTTCCTTTGCTCATTCCTTCACCTGCAAACACACAAACAGGTTCTTTGCCTAAAGATACTCTCAAGGTCTCGGAAGCCAGTCCCAAATCTACTCTACTAAAAGGACCGTCTCTCAAAAAGTAGGCTAATTATCCTTATAGATTATAGTAATGAAGTTGATAAATTCAGTTTGTCCTCACAGTTTCTTGCTTAATAAGATTAAAATACTTTGTGTATACGGTAGTAGGTGCTATAATCAAATCAATGTAAGCCTATTCACCAAGTGTGTGTAGGAGAGTTGTAAGCTTGAAGTTAGCACATGCTTAAGTGTGACCCAATCTTGTTCAAGTGAACACCAGTTATGATACTGTTAAACTGGTCGCTGCATACACCTGTGATAACACCACATTGCAGCTCATTGGAGAATGTTAGTAAAATACCAGATAGTGTGTGGGTGCTTACAGAGTATTATTGGATAGGTCAATACTCCATACTCTTGTGTTTCAATTGTATCATTCGCTCTGTTTCTCAGGCTCAAAGGTTTGCTTGGAGGTGCAAGCTTTCAAAAAAAGGTGAACACACATAACATATTATTATTACGTGACCGTTACTCAATGCATGTCAGGTATCTTACATGTATGGACACGTAGCTGACTAACATCAAACCCTTTTCACGTGTTGTGCATGTTGTACATCAGATCAGCCTAAACACATGTACAGGTACACATGTGTGGAAGGCATAGCTCTAGGTAACATCAAACAAATGTACATGTAGGGATCATGCTAGATCAAACATCGTGCAGATAAAATGTAAAATGAGCATGTGAGCTTCTTGGAATGATTTTCATTTCCACTTGTACTTGGTCATATCTAGCACATAAGCACTAGCTTGGGAGGTGCTGGGCACACCTGTGGCACACCAGTCAACACTAGCGACTGCCAACCATAGACAATTGGTTCTCAGGCATTTCTAGCATTCCATGAGTTGAGGTGCTATAGCTGCATGCTTCTGTTTGTTAGCTTCACCACAGGCTGACCACAAAATAGTTACTGCATGATTCCTAGCTTGCATTACAGAAACTATGCCTAGATGTGAAACCATAGTGCAACATAAGTGTGGTTGTCAATCAGCTGCTTTGTCTTGTCTTGTCTAGTGTACTCAGCAACAGCACACACATTAAATATCGGTCATACTGTTTACGTTAATAAGCCCACAGTAGCAGCCACACCATCCTATATTTAGCATTGCATGGCTTACAACTTGTGCTTGTTAACTGATCCTAGTACACATCCTATCATGGTACACAACCAATAGAACTCAGGAATGCCTATCTCATTAAGTCACTTCCTGCTTGCTATCTACGGATGCAGTTTGCACTACAGCACTCCATAACATGCACATAATATTATCATATATGTATAATGCACTATTGCTTTCAAATAATTATGATTTTAATACTATTTCGCAGACTAAGAAGAACAAGGATCATCTAATCTCTGGTCCTGCAAACTCTAGCGTAGAGGAAGTGATAGAGGAAAGGACTTTTGAAGAGAGCGCACCTTCACCGAATGTTCCTGTACTAGCTCCAATTCCTGAGAAGTCACGAAATGAAGGCACTCCTCGACGCTATTCTCGCTCAGCGTCACTCGATAATGGATTGCAGAATGTTCACTTAACTAGGACGACAATCGAGAATGACTATGTTCCTGATCCTCAGAATAGCCCACAGTTACCTCATCACAAGACCCTCATGCGTACATACACGGCCAGTGAACTGGACTATCGACCAATGCCCAGAGACACTGGTCTAGATTGGTGTGTTGCTGACCTCACGATCAACAACTCTCCTCCTCCAATGGCTAAGCACCACAGTCTGGTCTCAATGGAATCCGGCTACAGCTTTGGCTGTGAAGAAGACTTCAACCCCTCTTTACCACTACACAGTCAGCCGTGGTATCATGACCAGATCACTAAGTCCAATGCAGAAGCATTTTTACAAGAAGATGGAGATTTTCTTGTTCGTGAAAATATTCTCATGGAGGGTACTCATGTTCTGAGTGTGATGTGGGGTGATCAGTGCCTACACTTTAATGTCCAATCATCAGAGGTGATGACCAAGACTGGAGGAACCATATCAACTGCTACCAAGTACCAACTGAGCAATGGAGCATTTGACTCTGTTCCTGAGCTGATCTTCAACCATTTGCGCTATCAGATACCCGTTGAGAAAGAAATGAATGCGATAATCACTAATCCTGTTTGCAAGGTTGGCACTAGAGGTCTCAACCATACCAGCTTTACTCCAGATGGTACTCTGAAATACCATAGTACAACTGTCCCACGGTCTAATCGTCCCAGCTCTGCCTCGGCATTGATGGATAAGAGAATATCGAGAGAACTGCTTTCACCTGATTCTGGTCCGGCTCGGCACAGTGCCATGTCCAGCTCAAAACCAAGTCGATCATCTTCCTTTAGCCCGCACTCTTCTGCTCGTAGCAGTCCAGCTCGTGATCTAGGAGGCGGAGGAGTGTCCAGTGGTCGTCAGCATAGCACACCAACACTGCTTCAAGCAGTAGATTTGGATGATGAAGATGAGCAAAGTAACATGATAATGGCCTCTATATACAGGGACACGACTCCATCTCCTGATATTGAGGTGCAGCAACAGTCTGTTAGACCTTACACTGAATCTAAACTGCTACAGCAAACCAGCTTTTCCTCTTCTAGTGGTGGAAATTGGCGTAAGAATGCTGCCTCCTCTGTTGAGGAACCAGAAACAGAAGATGGTGATGACTATGAAGTGATGGAAAGTGTCATACATCCACCAGTCAACACCTCGCCAAAGATCACCTCGAGAGAAGCACACTATGCCTTACTTGGATCTCACCAACTCAACCAGCAGCGCCAACACAGTTCACCTGGTCTTACAGCACCTGGTCTTACAGCACCTCTCCACCCAAACAGTGCAGTGAAGTATGCAGAAGTTTCCTTCAATCGTTCTCGAAGCAGCACAGTTGTAACTACTAGCCCTTATGCCAATCCCTCAGACCTGGCTCGCAACAGAGCTGATTCGGTCAACTATGTCAGTCTTCGTCCAATCAACCCTTCTCCTCATCCATTCAGTGGCAACTATATCCAATTATCGCCTGCCACAAGTACACACAGTTCTCCTGCCTCCTCTGCATACAGTTCACCACAAAAACCAAGGAAAGCACCAGCGACTAACTATGCATCTATCAGCTCTCTTTGCTTCAACTCTCCTCCTTCATCCTCATCTTCTTCACCTGCATCGTCTCGCTTTGCCCAAAGACCTGTTAGCATAATTTCTCGTGCTACAAAACCACCTCAGACCATTCATGAAATAAATTCCTTTGTAAAAGATTTCACCAATCAAGAATTGGCTGTCCATTTGACCAAATCAGATGCTGTGTGTTTTCTTCTCACAGCTAGACCTGGAGAAAATGAAGAATTGTGGCAAAACAGGTAAAGAAAGAAATAAAAAAATTTAACGACTAATGTTTAATGCTATACTTGTTGCTACAGGGTTCAGGAGGTATCGGTAGGAACATTCATTGGTCTACAAATTCTTGCTACCTCAGTTGGAGAAAAATTGTGGAAGAAACTGTACTTTAGGTAAGAATTGGAGATCACCTCAATAGATTTTCATTGACTTTTTTTACTTATAGACACCTCAGTCTGTCTCATATGGTAGCAGCAGCTATTACCACTGCAGGAGATACCATTGAACGAGCCAAGGCTATGAAAAAATTCATTGAGTTAGCTTCTTTGCTACAGAGTGGTGCCTATGGAAACCTTTTCTCATTTATGGCTATAATGAAAGGGCTGTCTTCACCACAGGTATGTGTAAACACCTACCAAACCAGAAGTGAAATTGATGGTGTCTTCAATTCTTTTAGGTGACAGATTTGAAGCAGACATGGACAATGCTCAGAAGCCATTTTTCTGATGCAGCCAGTACTTACGATAATGAGTTAGTTGGTATGATTACAGCTCTCAACAGTGGTGCTTCTGTCTATGCCATTGACCAACTCACTATCCCAGCTGTACAACACCTCTCAGGAGTGTTCAAGCTAGATGATGATCATTCATCAGCCACTACCGATCTGCTAGGAGTGATCAATGATTTTAGTAAACATGCTTCTGGGTTGAGCAACATCCATGAAATTGTGGCACACACAGCCGACCTTAGCCACAATGCTAAAATGCGACTAGACAGTTATCCTTACAATGCTGTTCTTTTTGATTTCTTCATGCAAGACAATGTAAGAGTGCATCTGCAACAAATGGGCACTTCATCTGAACATGCACTGGAAAGATATCGAAGGTTTAGCATTGTTTTGGACGCAGTAATATCCAAGTTTGAGTCTCCATAAGACGAACACACACCATGTTCAATATCACGTAAAATGTCATGTCTATTCAAATTCATCTTCAATTGTATTCTTCTATCACTATAATTTATTAATATGTCTGATTTTCTTCACTTCAAGCTCATTTCTCCTTTTCTTTTGAGTTCTTTTCATAGCACCATAAGAATTAACCGTTTTCTGTTACGCAATTATGTAATAAAAATTATATTATTAAACTAAAACAGCAATTGTAGAGTACAACAAATACCAGGGTCCTGCAAATACATAGCAAAGGGTTGTTGATTTAACATACATCAATACATAAACTAGATGGCCGCTTCAGTGGTGCTATTATTTGCCTGTTCCTCGCCTTCACTGACACTCTCATAGTGCTCGTCGCTGTCTGATGCATTACTGGCTTCCTCAAGTCTCATCTTGGCTAGCTCCTCATTGGCGGGAGTGAGCCCAGCTGCTTTTGCATCAGACACCCACAAACCAGAATCAACACATCTCTTCATGTGGTAGGTAGCATCTTCTTTGGACAACTTGTCGAGTACTTCTTGGAGTTTAGCTACATTACGAGTTTCGAAACACTCCTTCAGCTCATCAGGTAGACTCTCCATGACCTCAACAGGGTCTAATCCACCAGGTCCTAGCCTCTTCTGCCGCTCTTCTTCCTCAGCTTTTGCCATGGCCTCTTCGATTCTCACTTTTGCTCGGCCTTCAACTCGGCTAATAAAAGCAGACAATTCATCCTCGAATGCATCTAGATACTGTTTATCAGCTGTTTTCATACGCTCAAAGAACCCAGGCAGACAAGAACGTGGATCTCTTCCCAGCTGGCGGGCCAGTTCAAGAAGATACTGCATTACAATAGTCTGGTGAGCCACACGTTTCATCAGCGCACTCTTTCCCTCCGTCTCTAATGTCACACACCACAACGTCAGATAGCTAGCTGTCTCCTCGCACACAAGATGGTGGTTGTCACGCAAGTAGTTACGACTAACATCATACTCTTGAAACATTCCAAACTTCTTAATCTCTTTTTCATGACGATCTACGAATGTCAAAAGCATTTGATGCTTCTCATCTTCGGTCAGCTCTTTCTTTGGTTGAGGCTTGGTGACGAGGGAACGTGAAAATCCATCTTTCGACAATGTATCAACATTCCAGGGTGTCAAACGCTCCTTCTTTGAAAGTTCCTCCTCTTTTTTCTTCAGCTCTTCACTCTCTTTCTTTAACTTTGCCATTTTCTTTTTTACATCATCCGATTCTCCACCAGTTTTGGCCACCGATTTCGACTCTTGAATTTTTTTACGCAGATCCTTCTTTTTCTTCTCAAATTCTTCTTTCTCCTTTTTCTCTTGCTCCATGCGCTCTAAACGTGCTTGATGGCGCCAACGAAACAGTGATGGAGTGTCGATGTTCGGATGAGTGTCATCCTCGTCATCACTAATTTCTATATGATCCCACTTGCTGTAGTTGACCATGGCTGCTATTGGTTATCCTGTCAGCAGACCTTTGTAATTACGAGACCAGGCTCCGCGCCAGGCTCCACGTTCTCGACTCTTCGCGAACACGGTCGTTAATCAGGACATTTCCGTCCTAGTTGGGATTTGTTATTCCGGATATCACAGTTTACGGGTTGGTGTACGTTTATGGGTACGGGTGAGGCAGAGGGCCGGGTGTGTCGTCACATCACGTGCCTACTGCCTAGCAAGGAGGAGCCGGGGGCCGGATCGATATCTGGGTTACTGCTTGTCTTGTGTTGGGACAAAGCCTGTCAAGATGTTGATTAATAGCTTGTTCTTGATCAACAGAAATGGGTAAGTGTGTGCGCATGAACGTGATTTATTAAGAGGTTATGCAAACTTGTACAAACTAGAGAGATATTCATGGAGAAACACTGGAGAAGTGTAGTTGGTAGAACTGTTTGTGACTTCTTTTTTGAAGCACAGGAGAAGGTTAGTTACAAGAGGTCTTTTATATTCATTGACTCTCTCTCTCAGGCAACCAGTCCCAATGATGTTCCTCCTGTCATTCCAACACCACACTATTATCTTGTGAATATATTTCGATGTGATCTCTATTTTGTAGCTGTCATACAAAATGAAGGTAAGCACATCTACATGCTTACTATGAGGGCATTGCATCCATCATTCACTCGCAGTTCCTCCGTTATTTGCAATCGAGTTTCTCCATCGAGTAGTGGATATATTCACGGACTACTTTGGCGAGTGTAGTGAACAGAGAATCAAGGAACACTATGTGATTGTGTATGAGGTGAGAGAGAGAGAGAGACTACTGTGTATATACATTGTATGATACAATTTTCTTGCAGCTACTAGAAGAGATGTTGGACAATGGGTTTCCCTTGGCGACGGAGTCTAATATTTTGAAAGAACTAATTCGACCACCCACAGTGTTACCAACTAACGTGATCAATAGCATTACAGGAAAATCAAAGTGAGCAGAATTCAGCACTCACCAATACTAATTCATCATCCCTGCCCCTTAGTGTCAGTTCTACACTACCCACTGGTCAGTTGTCTAGCATACCGTGGAGACGAACAGGAGTGAGATACACCACCAATGAGGTATGTGTGTATCTACCCAGCATGTGATATTAATCATAATGTCTACAATGGGCACTACCCTAGTGTACTACAGTAGTTCAGTATTGTTATCACAAAGTGAACATGTGTAGTGGTTGGTTGTTATTCTTCTGTGTGTGTCTTGCAGATATTTCTTGATCTAGTTGAACAAGTTGATGCTATCATTGACAAATCGGTAAAAACTATTATGTATACGTTACCTTCATCATCATTATCTTACTTATAGGGAACTACAGTTATGGCAGAAGTACATGGCAAGGTTAGTGCCTCTCTTGGCTCCTGTGTGGTTGTGTTACTTTCTTCTCTTACGTAGATCGAGATTTCATGCAAATTGTCTGGAATGCCAGGTACTTGATTTATACTTGTTGTGATTTGGATGTCATTGCCTTCTCCGCATTAGACCTCACTCTGTCATTTATCAATGCAAGAGTATTAGAAGATGTTAGCTTTCACCCGTGTGTTCGATTTAAACGCTGGGAAGTAAGTCTCTCTCTCTTCCACACATCATAGCTTGTATAACGCACTAACTAGTCACAATAATAAATTATTGTTATTGTTTTAATCATACCATTAGGCTGAGCGCGTGCTCTCATTTATTCCTCCTGATGGCCCATTCACACTAGTATCATACACAGTCGGCACCTCCGGCACCAGGTCTGCTGTATATAATTGTTTATCTATTCATTGATCAATGTGCTGTTTAGTGCTGTTTCTTTGCCATTGTATGTGTCACCTCAATTCACATTCTCTGAGGTAAAGCAACACTTGCAGGCACCATCACAGTGTATCAATGTCTGTCACTATAGAATGGTCCTTGCAAGTTCACTGTTCGTACTGGTCCAAAGCAAACAATGGGCAAAATGGTGAGAATGGATGACATTAAGCTACAAGACAAGTTCACAATTTTTATAGATTGAAGATGTGAAGATTGTCATTCCTCTGCCAAAGGGTGTCACTAACTGCCTTCCGACAGCAAGTTGTGAGTGTGTGTGTGTGTGTTGTGTGTGATCTTGATGTGACTATTTGGTTCACTCCAGATGGAATACCTCACTATGATCCAGTGTCTCGTTGTGTTACATGGATGGTACGTGCACACATGCAATATTTTTCATTATTAATTTTTATGTAGTTTAGTAAAATGAGTCCTGATAAGAGAATGGAGCTGAGTGGAACGGTCAGCTAGCAATCATGTGTGTTGTGAACCTCATTTATTGGTCATCGTATTTAGGTGATGTTGGCAAGTGGCGAAGTTCCTGATGGCAACCCTACAATAATGGTGAGATATATCTATTTACCCACCAACTGCACAATGAATCTTATTTCTCAGGTGGAATTTCGAATTCCTCAGTTTGCTACATCTAGTCTAAAAGTTGGCAGGCTTGATCTTTACGGAGAGGTGAGTGTTAGCACAATCTTGAATTATTACAACCTTGAATTGTTACTATTTGCAGAAATACAAACCTTTCAAGGGAATCAAGTATATTACTAAGGCTGGAAATTTCCAGGTCCGGAGTTGATTTCAAAGCCACATCTTTAGGCTACTGCCTACACACAGCCATAGGTAGAACAGTTTTGAAATGCTTTTAAATTCTATTATTAATGCTTAATTGGTGTACCATAAATTGTGTATCTGTATGTGTGAGTGTGACAGTGTTTGTCCGATGTCTTCAACCACAACCATGCAAAAGCCAAAATAAGCCACGCCTTCGTCGCTTAGCTAGCTAGCTAGCCACACCTAGTATTAGCCAAAAACATGGCCGCCTCTCCGTGGAAAGCTGAGGGTAAACTGGCTGAAGCAGACGAGGAAGAGGTTAGTACCAGGCGCAGTGACGTGGAGATTATATACAATGTTATTATTTAATTGGTTCAGGAAGACGATCCGATAGATAAACTAGAATTTGGCGAGTTGGATATAACATCAGCTGACTTCATTCTAGACGAGGAAGCTGGTTAGTATTTCTCCTTGCGTGGTATATGTTACTAGTACACCATAGGTGACATAAAGGAGAATCTTGAAGACGAGTTGGTGCAAGAAGCTTTGAAAAAAGTATGTTTATACTCATAATTAGAAATTCACTAGTTAGTATAACTTATAGGGTCTTGACTTGCGTCACTATGCCAGAGAGATTGAGACAGAACTACGAAGAGTTGAATACCGATCTGTGCAAGATTGTATCTCACTTTGCATACACGATACACCTAAATATTTGTGTACAATTATAACTTTGACGTTGTGAATCAAGATATTGACCAGAGTCGAAATATTGCCAGACTACACTGTCAGATCAAGGACTGTGATGAGATACTTGCTGTATGTGAACATGCACTACTCTTTGCTCACAATCACAAATATACTGATACCTTAGTGCTGGTGCACATAAAGAATGAGAAGATGTCATCTCTTTATGTGCTCCTGCTTAGAGTCTCATACTATTTTTACAAAATCCTTGAACTAGCATGTCTTAATTAATTTAGCATTTTTCTATACCATTCTTAAATTTTGTGTGCTATTTTTAGCAATTACAATGTCTGCAAGTAATATTGACTCTAGTGTACATCCATCTGTAGCGCATGGAAGGCATGCTGAGCAAGTTTCAGACTGATCTGGGCAGCATCAGTGCGGAGATACAGTCCCTGCAAGATCAGTCCCGCTCCATGCGTATTAAACTCACCAACAGACAGGTACGAAGTCCAAACATTCCTCAAAGACATTATTATTGGAGTGTGTTATAGTCAATTAGAGCTCAGCTAACACAATATGTAACAGACATCACCGTTAGTGAGCACCTCATTCAGTGAGTAGTACCCTCGTCCCCTCTACTGCTCTCACTTGTTTCATTCATGCTGCTATAGACACATCTCTGACACACCTGCCAGCGAAAGAGAATTTCAAGAGAACTTGCGTGATCTTGATCACAAGCTGAAATTTCTGAACGAGCAGACTTTCTATGACTATCGTTCAGTGTATGATGTGCATGACGTGTTAGCCAAACTCAGCATAAAGGTAAAATAGGTGATAGGAAGCGAGACCAATACTCTCATGACGTGATCTGTTCTGTAGGCTATATCAAAGGTCAGGGAATTCCTTTTGCAAAGAATTCGGCAGTTTCGACGACCAATGGCTAACTACCAGATGCTGCAGAACCAGCTGTTGAATTACAAGTGAGTGATATTGACAAATGCTGTGCTAGAACTATTATTTTGTCAATGGTCGGAATGTGTGTTATCTCTTGTTGTGTGCAGGTATTTCAATGAGTTTCTGATGGCTCATAGTAGAGACACAGCAGAGCAAGTGAAGTCAGAGTATGTGGACACCATGAGCAAGGTGTACTTCTCCTACTTCAAGGATTACTACAGCAAGTTGCTGAAGCTTGAGGTGAGTGAGTGACGTGGAAATGGATAGACAATGGTTGGTATTGGGGATTCTGTAATAATTTTCTAGTTTGAGGAATCAGCCGACAAAGATGACCTAATGGGTGTGGAGGACACGGCCAGAAGAAGTATCCTTCTAATAATATTGCTAGCCTCTCACATGTGTCAGGTTTAGTGATTCTTAACTATCTCTCAGCTAGTTTCTTCTCCAATAAGACCACATTTAAGAATCGCTCCACCATATTTACTCTTGGTAACCGTGATACTATAGTCACCACTGACTTAGAGGATCCAATCATTGTGATTCCTCATGCTCAGAAATCTGAGAAGAAGGTATCATGAGCTATGAGTCTGACATGAGCTATGGTTGCTTTGTTTCTTCTCTAGTACCCATTTGAAGCTCTGTTCCGTAGCAGCCAGTTTGCTCTCATGGACAATGCATCACGAGAATACTTGTTTGTAGCAGAATTTTTTCATCTTCCACAAAACGCATCTCAAGAGTTCTTTGATTCAATTTTTGGTCTAACCTTGCAACATCTCATGGTACTGTGCACTGTGTATATTGCATATTACTAGTGTTTTGTTTACAGAAAATGATCACACAGCACACTGCTACATGTTATGACTCTATTGGATTGTTCCTTTGTATTCATATTGACTATCGCTATCAGGCAATTCTACAAAAAAGAAAAATTCCCTGTCTTAAAGTGTAAGCAGCTGTCTTCATCTCAAGGAAATATTAATACAAACTGTACTGACAGGTTCTCAGAGGAGTTGCAAGCTGTGTTGTGGCCGCGATTCATTCGAGTTTTAAACCTGAACATGACTAGTGTACAGGAAACCAACCCTCACAAACTGGGTCATATTGACACTAGTCCACACTATGTGAGTGACTATGATTTCCACTGTACCTGTTGTGATTCTCACTATATAGATCACTCGACGATATGCTGAATTCTCTGGAGCACTGGTATGCATTAACCAAAGCAAGCCCAATGAACAGGTTTGTGCATTTATGAGTAATAATCAATAATATTCCTGTGGACTTTATTCAATATAGGTTGTACAATGTCTGTCATCACTGCAAATCGAAGTAGAAAATTTTATTTTGAGGATGGCAGCAGAATTTCCTCAACGCAAAGAACAGCTCGTCTTTCTGATCAATAATTATGATATGCTATTAGCTGTGTTATCAGTAAGCTACTGCTGTAGTGTGTAGCTATGATAATTTGTCATTTGATTAGGAGCGTACTTCAGAAGAATCTGAAAGCTTTAAAACACTGTTACATGCACGCATTCAAGAATTTGTGGAGGAGGTATTGTCACCTTACTTTGGAGGAATGGTAGCCTTTGTGAAGGACACTGAAATGTACTTAGAGAAGGGCCCACGAGAGAGAATTGCTATCAACGAGAGTGAGTAATTCTCCCATTCTCATTATTATTACTGCATGTAATTCTTCTTTACAGGGAAGATCCAACAGCTTGTGCGAGGCTTTAACACTGACTGGAAGAAATCTATTCAGTCAATCAATCAGGAAGTTATGCAGTCTTTTTCAAACTTTAAGAATGGTACAGCTATTCTACAGGTATATGCACTTGAGAAGAGGTTAAAGTAGTATTTTCTGGGTTTTTTTTCCAACAGCTTGCTCTAGGTCAGTTGATACAGTACTACCATAGGTTTCACAAGGTACTCTCTCAGCATCCATTCAAGGTCTTGCCTGTTCGTAGTGAACTCATCAACATACACCATCTCATGGTGGAAGTAAAGAAACACCGACAAGCTTTCTAGTGCACAAAAAGAACTATATCTATGAATTATTGTTAGTTATACTCAGCTTTTGACTTCTACTTTGAAATAATTATTCCATGTAAAATGTACAGAGAAAAATGAACTAGTAATAATAAAAGTAAAGTAAAAAGTTTTAATAGAAAACTAAAAAGTAATATCATCATTGCCGATCGGCAATGATGATATTATTTTAGTGCATGATATGCCTGTGATAAAAAATGTCTATAATCTAGCACGATCCTGCATGATTTGCATGAAGGCAGATTTCACTTCAACATATACTTCATTTTCTTCTTTCTCAGCATGTATCTGCAAAAGAGAGGTGGTGGGCTTGAAATAAACCCCAGGTTGACTGTACAACAACTTACTGTGTAGACTTTGTTGCCAAGTTTTTCACGGTAGTATTTAATGACAGGAACTGTTTCAGTAGCATGTGATTTCAGTCTCTCTCTTCTGATGGTGTCTTCATTGTCACCTGGTCTACCACGCCTTATCATTCTGTCAGTCATCACCTCATCACTACACTCAAACACCAGTACAGCTTGGCACTCACCCACCTGGGAATTAAGCATCCATTACAATGTACATGTACAGGGTTGATTGCTAACCTGGTCCTCAAATAACTTGGCCTGGCCAAGTTCTCTAGGGAAACCATCAATCAGAAACACGGTTGAATCTGTTGTTGAGTTTATTTCATTCTCTAACAACTTTGTAGTCACTTCCTAAATGAGAAAATGAACGGTCGTGCGTGTCATTAGTTAATACTCACAGAACGGACTAGCTGTCCTCGTTTCATGATTTCGTCAATTTCCTGTCCTAGCTCAGAACCACTTTTCGCCTCCTTTCTGAGCAAGTCTCCAGCACACAGGTGAGTGTATTTGAACTCACTGCATATCTTAGAACAATTTGTTCCTTTTCCACTGCCAGGTCCTCCTGCAGCCAACAATATGTACTATAGTATGCCATGTTATATGCCATTCACCTAGCACGAATATTATGGATTTAGCAATTTTAGCCTGCAAAGTAGTCGTCGCTTTAGAACCGGAGTCACTGCTGGAGACCGATTGGTTGTGTGTGTGCAGTCGTTCCTTTGGTGCAGACGCCATCAGCACTACTTAACGTAAGAACTATGCGCTACTCAGTCTCATCACTCTCGCTGTGTGGATGCTGAAGACAAGATCGCTTCGAGGAATCAAAATCTGTTGCACTTGCACATTCTTTCGTGCTGCCATGGCTACGAAGTGACGAAAGATTTTGAGCCACACCCGTACCCTAGCAAGCAGTTGCCGCGCCGCCATGTAAGTCGACGACTAGCACTCGAAAACGCGCCATGAGCTGGCAAACGCACAAAACTGGAATTGGTGCAGGCAGGACGTCCAATTTTTTGCCGTCCTACAATCCGTTTGCATTTCTCCCACCAGCTGCAGCATCGGTCCGACAAGCAGACGAGCTATCGCTAACAGCAACAAACATACCAACTCGAGGGATACACCAGCCTCACGTACCAAGGGAAAGAACAAAAGGATTGAGCAAGTCAGATCCTCAGGGGGTGCAGTTTGCGAGACAAGATGACAGGGTGCCCATTCTTCGTAGAACGAGAACATTGGAGGAAGCTCCGATCACCCAACCGCCTTCCTCGCAGAGAAAGCTGCCACCTATAAACAGCAGCATTATTGCCAATCCTCTGCTGACCACGGGTAGTGGATGCAAAATGGAATTGATAGATTCGCAACTGTCCTTGGAAGAGAGTGAAAATAGCAGCAGCACCACAGATGATGAAGATGAGGTGAGTACAACTGATTGTTGAGTGTCAAGCTGTGATTATACCTCGTTCATCAATTAGCGGAGGCACACAATAATTATTGTCTTTCTTGCAGGATTTACTTGATGACACAAGTGGATCAAGTGATCCTCCACCAAGTGGCCTGGGGTTTAGGGATGAGTCTCAATCAAGCTTTACATCACTAGCTGAGTTCAACTTTCCACCACCCACAAGCAGCAATGATCACTTCCCAGCCACCATAATGCAGGAGCATGAACTGATAGACCATGAGAAGTATGCTGCAGCTGTACGTCCAACTGGTCTTAACCCGCGAGTGAATAACATTGTGAGAGGATTTGAAATCAGAGGCCCACTGGACAGAGAGTTGATGTGTCAAGCCATCAACTGTGTTGCTAAATTACACCCAATGATATCTGCTACCTTCACTAGAGCAGGAGACAGATTACGAATACAGACCTCACAAGGTTAGAGCATCTAGCTGATGAGATTCATTGCACATGTTTATAGTTAGCAGTGAATAAGAGGTCTGTAGAGAGTTGCCGCCAAGAGTTTAGTATAATAGAAATATTCCAGCTGTGCTTGATAAACAAATTCATTCTTCAAAATCAATTAGCATGATGCTATTTATTGCCTATGATGGTGGTCCGTGATTTTTACTTACAGAAATAGATAAAGTCACAATTGAATCTCCTCCGGTGAGTCATGAAAGGCCTGCAGAACTAATCACCATTGCAAGAAGAAAGCTTTTTCAGTTGACAGTTACACAACACAAAGACACTCAGGCTCAGAAGCAAAAAGAACCAGGCATCACACACGATGACGGATTGCATGCAGTGAGCATTGTGAGCTTTAACAACAGTCCAGACATGAAGCCGAGAGTTAAATCAGGTGCAAAAATGGTTAAATTTCAACTCTCGACAGATGAAGCTCCTGCAAAGAAGACAACATTGCCGAAACTATCTGAATCTCAAGAGCCAGCTCCTTCCTCTTTGCTGTTGCGAGTTAAACTGGTGTCACGAAGCACACAAGAGCATGTACTGATCCTATCTTTCTCAAGACTAGTCTGTGACTACTGGTCTTCATGTCTGTTTGTACAGCAATTGGCAGATGCCTACACAAAGCTGGAGAAATCATCAAAACCCTCATTTGCATCAGTTCGTGTTGACGCAAAAAGACACGAGATAGTTGGTACTTATGAACAGATGCAGGGAAAAGGAAGAGGGAGGATTTCAAAAATACCATCTCAGCCAAAAGATGCAATGAGCAGATTGCTGCAGAAGAGAGCCCAACGATTGCAGTGTCCATCGAGCAAACAGTTTGTTCCAATTTTCCCACCAGCAATTCATTTCAGGCAGGTTGCTTTTCGAGAGCACCAGCTTTTGTTGATTAGACCAAGAGAGAAGCTATGGTCTTACTGGCAGTCTATGGTAACTGCCATTATCCGTCGCCGAAGAGGACCACCACGGATCAAGGTTGTTCCTCCAGTGAGAATTCCCTCTGGTTTAGGAGAGGTTCATAGAACCTTCGGAGCAGCAAGACCAACCACAGCACGTCTTAGACCACTCACTGCCAGGAACAGACCACTGACAGGAAGAACTCGCCAACTTGGAGAGACACAATCACAAGAATCACTGACTGGTCCTAAAAAATCATTCCACTTCTTAAAGGTAAAACAACTAGCTATGTAAAAACACTGATAGGCTAAATCGATTCTTATGTTGTAGATTGAAGAAGCTGTAGGAGCAATGTTTCTGCAGTCTGTTCCTGAAGAATGTTTGATGAAAATTGAGAAGAGGGAATTACTGGGTTTACTGAGCCTGGGAGCTTATGTCCTCTTGCTGGGAAAATGCTGCAGAGGCTGGGGTTCAAACAATAAGCCAACTAGACTGAAGACAGAAGGAGAAAGGCAGTCGTATGGAGAAGACCCTCTCAAAGATTACCACCAAGGGATGGAAGATAGTCCAAGTACAGCCCGAAACCGGCTTCACATGGAACGTAGGGGCGGAGGGCTGCTTGATGTGGGCTCCTTTCTTCTGGGTGTCGAGGTTTCCATAAGACAGCAAGCTCCAGCACTCACTCAAGGGCTTTTTGGACCACTAAGTAACGGTGAACAGTGCTGTGCAGTCTGATGTACATCTGTATTTATACTAGTTCTCTCCTCATGCATACATCAGTGGTCGGTCTACGTGTCAATCTCAGTTCATGCGAACTATTCACTGATCTCATGTTGCAGTTATGGAAACATCTTCACGGAGCTCGTTGTCATGCTCACTTTCCATTTGCTACTATAGCAGATGAGGTGAGCATTGTGTATGAGAATGGTAATGACTATTCTACTCTAAATGTTTCAGCTTGGGCTAATCCAAGGTCTACCCGTCCAGTTTGCATACTTGTATCCGGAAGATGTACAGCAGATCAGTAATCCTGATGCCTTCTACTTCATGGAAACTGCAGTTGGAGTTGAAGGGAGAGCTCTGGCTCGTTTTGGGTCTCACTGCTACCTTAACCCACTCAACACCAAAATGGATGACCATTGCCACATGCAAGTAAGCCAGAGTAGTGTAACGCTCAATTGATATTCTACCACTATTATTCATCTCTTCAGCTACTGATGTGGGAAGGAGTGAAGGGCAACAGCATCGATGGTGGATTCATCTACCAAGCACAGGTTCTTAGACCAGAACTGATGCAGCTGTTCAGTGAAGAGCTAACCAGACTAATCACGACCATTGCTAAGAATCCATCAGCATCACTGTCAGAGCTGACAGCAAATACAAAATCTCCATTTCCTCATTTAGGCAAAAGTCGTAGAAGAAGAGTTTAAAAGCAGTAACTAAAATCAATATCACCATTATCATTTTTGTTCTTCGTGAACATTCTATTTCAGTTGAAAAATCATTATTGACATGAGTTATTATTCATCTTATAATAATTATTGACAAAAGGTTTGTTATTGTTTCTTTCTGGCAGCCAGACGCTCCTTGGCTCCCAACACCTCGCTCTGTTTCTCCTCTGGTATGCTGCCAAACACAGCAAGAGGAATAGCCTGTCGCTCCAGAACAACTTCTGAACACAAAGAAAACTCAATGTCATACACGTCATAATGTCATGCATGTCATAATGTCAGTAGGCACCTTCAACTCCACCAGCTACTTCTTCCTCATCATCAGAGGCAATATTGATCTCGTCTGGGTTAGCAGATGCCTTTGCCAGCTCTTCCATTTCTGCAGTTGCTTCATCACTCCTGCAGCAGAAGAGAGAGAATAGAGGATAAAAATAATTATTACAACACTGCAGTAAACTCACTTGACAAAGGTCATAGATTTCTTAGGTTGGTCTCTAGCAGCTTCTTCAGCTATCTTGAATGCCTGTTCCTCAAGCAACTGCATCTCATCCAGACTCTCTCCTGATAGCAATACTGTCAGTCTCCTGACTATAATATTTGATGCTTACCTGTGGTGTGAATGTCTTTAGAGGACAACATCTGAGCTGACATGAAATTGACCTGCACAAGACACAAACATCAAGTAACTGTGAATATTAGAGAGATTGTCTGACTTTGGTATTATACTGAGCTTGCACACTCCTCTTGATACGCAGCATCTCTTTGAATGTGTCCTCGTTGCCGTGGCGAACCTCAAACTCCTGCCAAGCTTTCCAATATGACTTGGAAATCTAAATATTCAAGTATCAATGATTATAACACAAATACATGTGTGGTACCCACTCGAGGATCACTGAACTGAGACCCATGACTGTAGATAGCTCGTGATCTGTCTATTTCTCCGAGTTTAGTCTCAAGTTGAGCAAATTTTAGACACATTTGCCTAAGAGAAACAAACCAATAGATCTATATTATGTCACTAACACACACCTTGCTTGATCATCAGGAAGCACTTCAATAGCCTTACTATAGATCTCTCTAGTGTGAGTTATACCAAAACTGTCTGCAGCTCTTTTAATATATATAGTGAACATCTTGCAGAGGAGAAGATAATGATAGATTAGTAGTAGTTTCAAGATGCAGCATCACGATACCTCAAACTGTTCTTCAGGAAGAACAGCAGTTGTTGCCCTCTCATACACAGCCATGGCATGACGAGCGAGACCATACTCTTCTTCTAACTTAGCATAAAGCAGATACAGGTCTGGTAGATCAAACAGATAAACACCACAGACAATCACTGAGTACTATGAGCTCACTCTTAGCACACTTTGCCGGACAGCCATCAAGGGCTTGTTCAAACAAGTCTCTTGCTCTCTCTAGCTTCTTTCCGCCCTATGAGAGGTGATAACAAAAGTGATGGATAACAGCATAGTACATACATATCTCTTTATGAAGTTAGTGAGATATGTTTTCCAAATTTCATACACATGTGGCCACTTGAACAGAGCCACACCCCTCTCATACACCTGGAGATAATGCATCAATCAAGATGATCAAGAGTATAAGGAAGAGGAAACCTTGAAGGTCTCTTCAAAGTAATTTTGCTCTTCCAGGAATGTGGCAAAGTTAATGACAATCTGAGGAGTAGCTATTTTAAGATCCAAGATTCTGTTGAAGACAGCTTTAGTGGACTAGAGCAATGAATTTATAACAGTAAATTAAACCACTTTATTCCCTCAAACCTCAAAAGTTCCCAGGCTCTCTTCAAGGTCTGCATACATGGACCATACTTTGAGAGACTTGTACAGCCGGTTCTGAACAGGTTCGCTCTTGATACAAAGTTAATATCGTAAAGTGATGGATTGAGATACTAGCTGACCTTGTCATAATATGCAGCTCTTCTTGCTGGCGTAGCAGTTGCTCGTTGCATTAACTGCAGAGCCCTCTCATAGTTTCTGTTATAACACTAGCCTCATAGAGTGACCAATGCAAAGTATGTTACTCACTCATGTCTTAACTCCATCTCAGCATACTCGCACCAAATTGTAGCTAAATCTTCTACTGTGCGAAAATTGACTTTAGTTGCCTTATCAAAGATGACTCTTGCCTGACAATGAATTTGTTAAACAAAGTAGGAGCACTGCAAGCAAATAATACCTCAGGAAGTTGATCATTGTCTTCATAATACTTAGCAAAGCTGATCCATAGCGAAGATGGCTTGCCTATAGCTTGTGAAATGTCGACAGTTTGAACTGCCTCTGTGTAGGCATTGATAGTCTGGAGAGAACAGAGAGAGATGATACTAGAAAACCAACTAGAAATCAATAGCACCTCTCTTGGGTTGTTCTCAAACAAAGCCACTCTTTTGTGCCACTCGTGAACATTGTGAGGATTCTGACGAAGAAGGACACTGCTTAACAACAATGGCCGTCTATCCATCAAGTCTTCAAACCGAGCAAGACACAGTTCAAGGACCCAATCATCTGAAGAGATGCAGTGAGTAGTGCAAAACTTCACATATTCAGTCATTCTCACCATCTTCACTTGGGCCAGCCTCAGCAGTTGCCTCCATTTTAGCATCAATCAAGGACTCCTTAAACTGTGAGTAGGCATCAAACACTTGAGTAAAGTCCCTGACTGTAGTCACAGTCTGAATGGCTTCATCATAGATACCTCGCGCCTAAACATGAGAAGCATTCACCTTTTATACTCAATTTCATAAAACCTTCTCAAATTGTCCAGCTCTGATGTGATAGTCAGCTAGAGAGCACCAAAGCTGTCCCACCATGTCAGTGAATCTCTGCAGTCCTCCTCTAATGATGGGCTCCACTGTTAAACTAGTGACCTACAGAGAAACTACAATTACCCAATTCCCTCCTTCTTTACTATCTACCTTGTCAGGGTTCTTTGAGATAAGCTCACATAGTTCGTGCCATAGTTGATGCTTAGACTTCCCTTTTCTTGACACAAAACTTTCCTGGAAAAAAACACTGTTATCAATAATTATTATACCAATCTTAAATTGAGGAAGATATTCGAGCTATAACTGTAACGTAGTAGTTGAAACAGGTATATAGCTGATTTTTCAGACATGTGGTCCTTCTTCACTAATACAGGGTTTTGTGGGGTTCTTGCAACAAGTTATCAAAAATGGCAGTAAACGCTGACCAATCAAATGCATAGATCATTAAACGCATGTGACTAGCAGAGTGTTTGATTGGTCAGTGTTTACTTCCACTTTGATAACTTATTGTAAGAACCTCGCAAACCCTGTATAAACAGACTGTGATCCTTCCTCGATCAACATAGTAATGAGCCTCTACCTATATCATACCAATCTTACCCTGTTTACAATCTCAGCAAGCTTTCTTGCAGCCTCATCAAGATGACCAATTGACTTCAAGTAGTCAATAAACTCCTCTGTGTTCTCCGGGCACACCTGAACAGAATCTGTATGTACCTCACACATGGGCCATGTACATACCTTCATGTATCTTCGATAAACTCTCAAAGTGGTCTCTACGACATTGTGCTTGCGGACAAACTTGATGTAGAGCGGCCAGATACGATGATGCTGAGTTAGAGGAAGAGCCCGCAAGGCACGATCAAATGCTCGTCTGGTGTGAGTGATCTTGCATTGGTCCATTAGAAACTGGCAATAATCTAGCCATATCCTGGGCATCTGTCAACACACCCAGTGACCACACACACCCAGTCAACGTGACAAACACACCTTGTGCAGGAACACTAAAGCTCTTTCAAATGCATTGTTAGTTTCTTCATAAGCAGGATCTGTGATGCATCTGAATCCAACAAACCATAACAACACACTCGTTTAGTATGATTTGTCAAACCTAGTTCTCACTGAATGCCGACGAAACTTTAGATAGTTGTACCACAACTTGTAGCTACAGTATGCACAATGTGAAATAGGCGTGGTATTTTGTCTGATGCTCCACCCACCTGCCAGGGAGCTCTTTTACTGCTCTCTCGTACACCAAAAAGACTGCTGCAGGTGGAGAGCGTGTGTTCTGCTTGTGCTCCACGTAACGCAACCAGCACTTGACCTGGTAAGGGTGCCGCAGTATCTCCTCCTCGTATGGTACATCTGAGTCCTCCTGTATACACATGCTTATATAAATAATATGAAAACCTACACGACGTACTTACAAAGAGTAAGTCTTTGGACACATCGACGTTGATTTCCTTTTCAGGCATGATCGACTCTGCTACAAAGAACGTTTCTGGCTTTCTGCGCGCTAAATTCTCTCCGTAAATGTTCGTATTCGGACTGAATTATTAACCCTGCATGCTCTGCTGTCAATCATGCAGGCTCTTTGCAAAAAGATAAATTCATTCTTCCGCGCTGGACAACTGATCAGAAGTAAGCTAGCCATTTTGTAGGCAGTGATTTCATTTGTTTGCGTCAGCATTGTCTACAGATATAACTTCTTGTTGGTCCAGTTACACATGCAGAACACACACGTGTGGGGAACTGCGCTTAGAACATGTGGGTGATCACGTGACCTTGTGTGGCTGGGTGAACAAGCCCAGGTAAAAACCATTATTCTAACTCCTAATGATAGACACACTTCATATAGACCCATGGGCGTGGTTTTCATACCACTAAGTGACCATACTGGAGTTACACAGTTGATATGCAGTGAAGAAGTGAGTGTATACACTGCATGACTAGTAGCAATATATCATACTACTGCTGTCAGAAACTCAGTTCAATTGCCAAAGAGTTAAAAGCAGGGTTTGTTATAAAAGCTGAAGGTGTTGTTGTCCAGCGAACCAAAGAGAATGTCAAAGAGGTACGTAAGTCACAGAAAGATGATGCAGTAGCAATCAAGTTAACTGCAGGTACCAACTGGTGAGATTGAAGTAGAAGTGAAGTCATTAAAAGTACTCAATGAAACTCAAGGAGAATATATACACTTGAGCAAGTCTATGATTTATAATAAAATGGTATGTGCTCAATGGCACTGAGTGCACTGTCTCTCGATCACTGTACTTGCAGTCAGAAGAAGCCATTCTGAAGCACAGACCTCTGTACCTTCGTCGTGACAGCTCACAGTACAATCTGAGACTGCGATCTAGTATCGGCATGGCAATAAGAGAGTTCTTGATCAAGCACCATGGTAGCATTATATGTGCTACGTATGAGTGATATGATGACGTGGTTTATAGGTTTTGTAGAGGTTGAAACACCGACACTTCACAGACGCAGTCCTATGGGTGCAAGAGAATTTCTAGTTCCAACTAGAGACAACGGAAAATTTTATTCCCTAATACAGAGTCCTCAACAGGTGCGTCAACGAAGCACTTTTAGTATGTTACTATTATAACCATTTACCATTTTGAGCTAATGGGACTTGCTTTATGTCCCAATCAGATTTGCTCCATGGAACAATGAACAGACACATTGTTCCATGGAGCAAATCTGTACACAACACTAGAATTTGGACTATAGAACTAGGGACTAGCTAATGTACTGTAATTTTGTGTTTAGTTCAAACAGCTACTGATGGTTGGAGGAATTGATCGGTATTTTCAGTTTGCTCGTTGTTATCGAGATGAGAGTCAAAGTCCAGACAAGCAGCCAGAATTCACTCAGGTGTGTGTATGTTTCTGCAGCATGTGATCACAGCTTTCTCTAGATCGATTTGGAGATGTCTTTTGTTAATGAAGAGGCAATAATGAGTCTCACTGAAGGAATGATACAAGCTGTGTATAACGAATGCCATCTGCCTTTTCCAGCATTGTCTTTCCCATTTCCTCGACTCACTTACTCAGAGGCTATGAAGAAAGTAGGTCAGGTTTTGAAGAGTGCCAATCAGTTCTTTGTTTTGTTTTAGTATGGTATTGATAAGCCACATATTGGTCTAGGCATGGAGGTAAGATGACAAGGAAGGGTGCAGGGATGTGGTTGTGTAGGAGGTGTTGCTCTATTTATTTGCCAAAGTAGTTTATGGACTTAACGGAACATTGGTGTGGAGCCTTATCCAGTGATACCTCACTTCCCTCCAAATCCAAAGAGGAGCTACTGCCTTTGAAATTGACTGGCTTCAGAATTCCTAGTTGGAAGGTAGGTGCACATAGTGGTTTAACTTTTGCTATTGTTTATTTTTAGTCTCAATATCGAGCACTGCTCAATCATCTTGTTCCATCAGATCATCACTCAGCTTTTATATTGGCTGACAGCAGTAGCATTGAGGTTGGTATTGCTGGTATTTCCATTACTAGTGGAGAACAATTTCTGTAGGTCTTACCATCTCCTCACTCTGATGGTCTCAATCATGCATTGACTGAACTTTGTCAAGCTAATGAGACGGTACAGAATCTATTGGACCATCTGTTAATGTCAACAGGTGGTTGGAATGAGGAAGATGGGCTCATGTTAGCTGCTTGCAATGGCACAACTCTTCCTTTAGCTATGGTATGCTTACAACGCTCACTATTTAAAAATTTTTGTCCAGCGCTCAGCTCTTGGTGAAGCCAGAGTTGCCATTGGTACTGCTATGAGCAGATCAGATCAGCAACATAGGTTTGTGTGGGTTACCGACTTTCCTCTTTTTACGATTGAAAATGATCCTTTAAAAGGTTATTGTACCAACAAGTATGCATTTTGATACTACTGACTGACTTCTGACAGGTGAAGTGCTAACATCAACCCATCATCCATTCACTGCCCCAGTTGCTGAGGACGAGCATCTTCTTGCTGATGGTGACAATATGCAACAGCTAGTCAAGGTTATTTTGAGACTAGTTAGTCGATCATTGTATTTTAGTACTTGGTTTCATTGTGTCATGTGTTAGTTGTTACTAGTGGAATAGCTCTTGTCTCGGTCTTGTTTCAGGTGCGTGGTCAGCATTATGATTTGGTATGTAATGGAGTTGAATTGGGAGGAGGCTCTATCAGGATTCATCGTCATGACCTTCAGCATCACGTTATCTCTAATGTCCTCAAGTGCGACACCAGCTCATTGGCTCATCTGTTAAATGGTCTACAATCAGGATGTCCTCCTCATGGGGGAATAGCACTTGGTGAGTCCCTTTTTTCTGGTGTTTAAATCTACATACTGTATTAATTATTGTATTGATGCAGGGTTTGATCGATTGATGGCTTTGGTTTGTGGAGCTAAGAACATACGTGAAGTCATAGCTTTTCCAAAGTCATACAACGGAAGAGATGTGTTAACAGGTTCTCCTGCACAAGTGGAGCCGTCAGAGCTGAGAGAGTACAAACTTGCTCGCTTGAAACAATAGATGTAGTTATTAATATCAAGATGTTTAAATTCTGTATATAACATATCGCTAGAGAGACAGGACAGAGTGTTTGTGAGTCTGCATGTACTAGTTGTGCACATAATGTAGATGACCATGACAAACAAAAAAGAAATAGATTATTTTGGTATCACATAGACAGCACCATCTCGACCAACTGTATCATATTCCACATATTATACTCTTTCATCAGTCAGAGAACGCGTAACAAACGAGTTGTATGCAATATTTGGAGTAATAATCATTTTTGGCTCAGGCAAGTCTTGAACCTGAAGACTGTTCAGATATTATCACAATGATTCAACGACTAATAGACTCACCTGCTGTTATGAACAGCTAATACAGTAGTTGGGTAAGGAGAGTTAGTCAATAAACACTGCACATACTTACATTTTCTTTTTGTATGCATTGCTTTAACAGAGAGTATAATGTTGATTGACACAGAAATCACTAGTATGATGCTGACCACTGCCAATGACACAGCTAACATTAAGACTGGTTCTACAGTCAGTGGTTGGTCGGTAGAGCAAGGTGTGCTAGTAGTGGAGCAAGGCTGGTTAGCAGAGGATGTGGGACTGACTCAGTAGTAGCACGAGGTGCTTACAAAAGAATAAGTATCATGAAGACTAGCGTATTGTGATACTTACAACTAACGATGTTGAAAGCAAATCTGGAGACATAGAAATTCGCTCCTTAAGAATAAAGGCAATGGACAGCACAAGGGTCAATAGGTTGCTTCATACCTGTTGTAATCCACATGTAGTTGGGAGCATTGGTCTGGGGATAATCAATGTAGCATTGTGTTCAGCACATTCTGTATCAGATTTATGTAAACCATACACACTGCTGGTAGTACATTTCTGCAGTGTTGAAGTGTTCATGGGCAGGCAGACAGGAGTGATAGTTGTGGGTCATGTATTATTGGTCTCACACCAGTAGTAGCCTAGTGTAACATTACTGACAGTGAACGTGATTTCTTTGCTATATGTGTCTGGAGGTCCTATTGTGGCATTGTAGTTAACTGGTATCGTCAGGCAGGATTGGTATGCCGCGTCCTCTGATATACCAGCATTGCTGATGTTTGAAGTCCAGTACCAGGTCAAATATCCAACTGCAACAACACACTGCAAGCGAATCTGAACACCAGTTGGGTCACAATCTAGTTGTGTTGGAGGTTGAGTCTAATATTCCACTCCACTGGAGCAGTCTGTGAGGCAGCCACACATGATTTGACAATGCAGCATTAGTACATACCTCCAGCACTGATTGATCTGTGAATACCTGCAGCAACAAGTAAGATCAGAAAGACCAACTGGCTAGTGTACATTTTGTTGAATGTAAACAAAATGAGCAAGCTAGAGTTTGTGTGGCTATATAGAGCTAGTTATTGTAGTGCTCACTAATTGTCCGCTCTATAAGGAATGGGTCTGTTCCGGATGCAATAAAAGTAAAAATGGCGACTACATTGTTTTTATTATTATTATTATTTTTTATGCCTATTAATTTTTCGTTGTGAATGCAATTACAATGTACATGACATTGTGTAATGTGTTTCATCATCCCAAGATGGCTGTCACATGTGTTGTCATGATCTCGTGGTGTGCAGTGGTAGCGGCTCTGGCTAGTGCTGCAGCAACTGTCCCCGCTCTACCCACCGATTTCCACGCGGTTGTATCTACAACTGGCGTTGGCCTCTTGTGCCAGTATCCAAACTTCCGCGAAGTCTACCAGGACATGACAAACAACCGAGCCCTTCTCGTCACAGAAAAGTTTACTATGCTGCTTGTAGCAGCCCCAAGAGGTGCAGCACCAGGAACTAATGAAGAAACAGACATGACTTTGTTTACGGTAAATAATGACGGCTCTTGCTCGTACGAAGTGAACGACTGGCCATGTGTAGTGCCACGCCTTGACATATCCCAGTGCTCCACCAGTTTTTTATACCCGGTATTCAACAAAGTTGGGCCGTGGCAAATACCCAGTAGCGTACCAGGAAATTATTCTGGAAGAGAGGTGATTCAAATCAACGGACGAAACATATCTGCCGAGAAATGGACAGCTGGTTCATTACGATCTGATTACTCGATCTACTGGGTGGATTCCAGTAACACAAACATACCACTACGCTTCTATCACTCACACACAGCACCACCAGGTACCTTTCCAGGCGGTGACTGGACCTACCAGATCGATTATCACAAATTTGAGCTTGGAACTTTTTCTGATAGTCTGTTTGTTCCTCCAGACAATTGGGTCGAGAACTGCACTGATCACAATGCTGGAATAAAGACTAGCCTTCCAGGTCGGCAAGATGGGTATCTCTACACCCAACCCAATGAACCAGGAAACTTTTCTATTGCCCTTCGTACACGACCAGCTTCCCAACTAGCTGTGGTAATTAACATCACATTTTGCAATTCAAGTGATAGATCTCAGGGCTGTGTGGATGGTGAAACATGTTTCACATGTGCTACTGTGTCTCCAACTGTACTGCAGTTCACTCAGGATAATTGGAAGCAGCCTCAAGTAGTCACAGTGACTTACAATCACGCTGGTGTTAGTCAATACAAGTTTGATGTTAGCGGCAACTATCCAGTTTATTACGAATACCCTCAGGACAACATGCAGTTTTCAGTATACTCATGTGATCCTGACCATAAAGTACCGTGCACTCTACCACCGAGACTAGGTGTATACTGATGCATACTCAGTCTCCTACACACATAGTGACACATTGTATAACTGCTGATTCAAACTAACTAGCTAGGGATGTTTGCTGTTAATAATAATTTGACAATGATTTTGGCTATGAATGATTGTTACTGCAGCAGTGATATTATGTACACGCTGTGTTGGTATTTGTCACTCTAGGATCTATTCAAAATCCTTTGAGCAATGGCTGAATTGCAAGTGGTTCCAGCAGCTGGCTTGCTAACCACATTCATCTTTTGTTGCATTGCACCTGCATTTACAGCAGCTGCAAACCCAGAATCCACTCTCAGTTGTTGCTGTGCTATGGGTTGGACTGACTGGGCTAGGTTGTGAGGAACAGGGAATAAGTAGTCAAGAAAATGTGTATACACTTACCTTGTGGGGCAGGTTTGTTAGGATACCCACTGTGCTGTTTGTTGAAGCTAAATGGAAATGGAAGAGTAGCTGTGTGCAAGACACGTTAAGAGTGTTGGTCACGTGATAACACTGTACATACCTTCCTCCTCACGACTGTTTCCCACCTGCATACCAAACTGCTGCTGGTTGGGCCTCACAGCAACAGTGGAGGCAGTGGTTTGGAACTGAGGCATGGGAGTAGCTGGGTCGGAGGACTCAAATGATGCCATAGTCACTGTGCGTCTATATACACACACTCCTCAATATGCACTAGTTCATTCCTCACCTTCTCAATGAATCATACATACCCTGTGAAGTGAAGATGATAGTAGTACTACTAAGCTGCTACACTATGCTACTGCTTACCTGCAATTTTTGATACTGACGAGATTTCTCCAAGAACTTCTCTGATGTTTCACTGTATTTTTGCTTGGTTGCCTGGAGTTCTTTCTTTAGTACTTGAAGGGTTAGCATGATAACATGATGATGGCGACATGTAGTAAGAGGTCACTCACATTCTGTCTGTGTCTTTATAGCTGTGTAGTAAAGAATTGAAATGTAAAATTGCATACATGTACGTTTTGTCTTACAAGAGAGTTCAGCTTGTGTTCGTGACAATAGTTGCTCATAATAACTTTCCATTTGCTGTACCTTCTCTTTGGCCTTTGTAGCACTGTACTCCTGATATGTTCTTTCTTGGTGGGCCTAGAGAAACATAGAAATGAGACATTGGATAGGCCCACCCTACCTGATATGTCCAAAATGACAGTGACCGTGAACATATTTCTAGAATAGTCTCAGGGCGCTGACCAGCCAACACCATCTGCAGTACTATCAAAAGCAGCAAAAAGGTCGGTATATAACCGACCGATTTATAATCTTCGCCAGGCTGCAGGTCAACACGAACTATGTCATACTTTCCTGGCAGCTCTGTCTCACAGGCAGGACACGTACAGCTCTTGTTGAACTCTCGCGCCCCGTCTTCATCACAAAACACATCTAGTGAGCTGTACTATCAAGGAATATAATAACATGATAGGCTCTAGACTAGTTCTTCAGTTGTTAAGGATACGTGAACACGAAGTGGCCTAAAAAACAACAATTTTTATCACCCTACGTGTGATTTTATCACATACCCAAGCAAAAGTCTTTAGCCTCCTGCGACATTTCTTGAAGTTACACACTAGTTCGTCGTCCATCTTGCGGCTGTCACAAATTTTTTAGCTCGCCTACGCAAATCGGTAACGGTCAGGTGACTATTTTCAAGGCATCTGATTGGCTACGACGAAGCTTTTGTATGTATGCGCTTTGGATGCATGCATACAGCGTACATGCACGAGTAAGGAGTAAGATGATATTTTTAAAATAACATGTTAGAAAATTATCAGTAGTTTGTTAGCTAGTATGCAATGCTGTTTACACAGCACCACTCCACTGGGTGGTAAACTTGTCATGATCAGGCTCGGAATGGGATATTATTGGGTGGTTTGGATTATCTTGATCAACAGAATGATTGCTCACACAAAAGATCCAACAGAACAATGATAAACAAAAAAATACTGCAACAAACTAAAGAATAAAGAGATGTGTTGATGACTTTAAGTCTCATAAGATTACAAACCTGTATGACTCCAATAGTAATACTAACACCAGAAATTACATTAAAGATGTTGCCAAAGAATGACTTCAAATGAGACACACAACCCTGAGTGCCAAAACTGAGAATAGGAGATCAGCAGAATAAATGACTAACTTCAGAGTACAGTATTAGATCAGTTTGATTGATAGTCTGTTGAAATCCTGTTTCTGGACATTTATTAGCTTGCGGATTACAGCATGACACAGGTACAGAAAGATTGTTAAACACCGTTTCATAATCAGTCGAGTCAACTACACCACAACATTTCATCTGCACGTGATAATATAAGTTAGATACTGCAAACAACAAGCAGCTGCTTTACATATTATTTACATTTTTCTGGATAGCATTCCAAGTCTGCTGAACACTCTGATCTTCAAGATATTTATCCAAATTACTGTGCAGTTCGATGGCTGTCTATTAGTTGATTAATAACAGCTGACTATTAAAACACATACGGCTTACCGGTCTGTTCATACTAGCTGCTACAATACCAACCAAAATTACTATTATAATCATTGGTAGAATGCACAAGCTAACACAACCCTGTTAAAGATAATGAAAAATTAGACTAGTATCATTACTTATTCCCATTACAAACGCACAGCTTCCACAAAGAATCTGATGAATACATATCCAGGCTTCAAAGCTGTCATTCCTAGCTGGCAAATACTGACACAGATCATAATGATACCGATAAATAAGAGCGTGAGTGATAGGCTGATCACAACAGCATTTGCTCCAACAGCAATAAACCGATGTTCATTCAATAGGTCTTGTGCCTGAGAGTAAGAGAACAATAATTATTATCGTTGTAGCATCTGCATCAGATGATACCACTTACCAATGCCCAGATTGCAACAACTATACAACCAATACTCATTGCCTACACCAAAATATGTAATAACAATGATACATTTTCTATCATAATAATTATTTACCATCATGAGTCCAATAACTAGTATGAAATACTTATAGGTTCTTTCAAATAAACCTTCCTGCCATAGCTTATGACCATTGTGCTTGCTCCACAATTTGCACACTATGTAAAAAACGATGCATGCAGTTGAAAATAAGCTATAGCGTGTTTACCAAAACAAAATAAGGACATAATTTCTCCAATGATCTAAAAAAATAAATAGTAACATACAATGAAGTATGTGATACTTTACCTGTATTAATCCTACAATCACATTAACACCACCAATAACACTAAGAATATAAGAAAAGTACTCCTCTAACTTCGGGGCGCAACCCTGAGAATAGAAGATAATTACATCTAACATTTGTTGATAGATACTTACTTCGGTGTATATAAACTTGGATATATTGATGCTTTTAGTATTCATGACAATGTCTTTGCATGTAGAGTGATTGACTGATGGGCTAGTGACTTTGCAGCAAGAAACAGGTACAGAGGCGTTGTTGAAAATGTTTCTATAATCTTTGAACTTCACTACTCCACAGCACTTTAGCTAATAGTGATAAGAAGCATGATCTATTATCAGACTGTTTTTGGGCCAGAACCCTAATGCTTATCACAGATATATCCAGCATACATTATACTGATAGCTTACTCTCCTTTGTAGATCATTCCAGGTATTCATTACTTTTGGAGAGACATGGATAGTGTGCAATGAAGTGTTAGCACTAGTTTGAATGGCCTCAGACACCTATGATAATAATAATCCAAACCAGGAGTGCGTACATGTTCATCGCTTACACTATGTATCTGAGCTCCTGCTGAAATGCCAAGAATTATTGATATCACAGCGAGAATAGCTATAATAATTCCAGGCTACAGAAATTTGATGTTTTCTGAATGTCTAAACCCATCTTGAGCTATTACCGTTAATAGTAGTGATCGGTATTGCAGCTTAGATGTTGACGCTTTTTCACACTTCACAGCAGTTACAAAACCAATACCAACAGCAATCATGAGCACACCCACAATGATCATCAACAACGATATTATAATCACAGAAATGATTGCTTGAGTTGTGATGGGAATGAACACCATACAATACACCTTCAAACACAGTAACAAGTACACTAGATATAAGAATGAAATATTATGCTGCATCTTACCATAGCCCATACACCAGTCACTATCATTGGAAAACCAAGTAGCTACACATATTAAGGTGAGAGTGAATAATAAAGTTGAATGCTCTTACTAAAACAATATGCAAAGAGAGTCCACAGAATGTTTCAATTGACTCATCTTTAAGACGTCCACGGAACGTGTTGTCTTTTGCAAATGCTTTTAAACAAAAAGAGACCAGTGGTATAGAACATCACAATCTAGTCTAGACAAACAACTGTATATACTGCAGCTTACCATATTCCTTGTATGAAGGGTCCTTCATTACTAGTACCGTTATTCTTAAAACAGATACACTGACGAGTTATAATCTACTACTAGAGAACTAATTCCTCAGATCATTGCACAAGCGCAGATAACATAGCTCATGTGGCAGCACTATAATATCTATGACACAACAGGTGATTATAAATGTCATGATTATACGTGATTACAAACATGTGAATGAATAACGAATACATCACACAATCATAAATGTCAGCTGAACAAAATTTAATGCTGAGAACTTAGACATGAGTAGTTAACTGGTTGATGGAGGAGAGGACTTGAAAGTACTTGATATGGGTGAAAATGGAGGGCTGAATGGAGGAGGGCTGGTTGGTGGTGGAGAAAGAAAAGGGGATGGTGCTGTTGTAGTGGATTGACTTGGAGGTAAGGTACTATCACAATCAGGAGGACATGTGCGGATGCATCCTTGGGTGTGCTTAAGAGGTGGATGAATGACCAAGCTGCATGTAACAAAGAAAGAATAAGGGGGAACTAGACAGATGATATAAGATTAGATATAGCTATGAGGGAAGGGATAAGAGTACTCACATGATATCATCATGATGCAACTCAATGTCAGGTGTAGGGTTCACAAACACAAACTGCTGATACTGATTCTCACTATATTCAGGCACTGGGCAACGAGACACACAATGTAAACAACTCATCATTGACAGATTGAAACATACGATCTTCCTTGAGATCCAGTAGTTCAAGTTGCTCTTCTAGAAATCCTCTTAGCTCCTCATTATCATGACTCTTGTATCCCTTCATCTCTTGATCCTGCAATAACTCATCAGTTACACATGGGTACATAGTGCACAGTGCACCTTAGGTTTTGTGAAGTGCACTGAGCGATAGATGCCAATGGGCACACAAGCATGACTAGAAGCTAGTCTTTGAAACAATCTTCCACAGTTCTTCAACTTTAGCAACTCTTCATTCAGTGGATACTGCAGTCATTTCATCATTAATCAATGGTGCCTAGTTACGACAGCACTCATTACCTTCCAGATGAATCCAGAACCCTCTACTTGACTGCAGCCTAGTAGCTGCCGGAACAACTGTATGATATATGGTTTGTGGTATGCCTGGTAAAGCAAGGTGTCCAGCATGCTACTTGTAAAGGTTTTCCCAGCCACAAATTGAGGGAGAAAGAGGTAAGTGAGATGGTCGCCTTTTCTAGCCTGGAATAAAAATAGTGTGAACAGAAGTGCCGTCATCAGAGAGAGAATAGTGGTTGTTGAATTTACCAAGTGCCTCATCTTCTGCAGAGCAAGTTGATCATACAATGTAGTGTACAGAAATCGAATGTTGAATCGGTAGTTAATCTCAGTTGTAATTTTGAGGTGTGGAAAAAGACTACAGTACAAAACACATGATCATGCTGCAGTCACATACAGTACCTTGCTATCGTATGTACAGCTGTAATAATCCTAGCATCAGCCAGGTGCTCATATTGGCACTCAGTAGAGTGAATATCAGCCAACACCATTAAATGACTCGATTGGAGGATACCAGCTCTGAGGAGATCACAAGTGCTAGAGAAACGAAGAGAAAGTGAATGCGAATGAGACGAGTGCTGATTGATGTAGCTGACCGTGAGATAGAACCAACAAAGTAGTACACCATGGGCAGTTTAGCTAACAAGTTGACAAACTCAGAATCTGGTCTATTGGAAAACGGTTGAAGCACGTAATATTGACATGATCAATAGCTTATTATTCCAAGGAGCGTACAATCGTGAAACAGCAGAAAATAAATGGACCACTATTGGATGTGAGATTTATACAGCCCTAGTACAGCATGCATGCATGCATGACCATACGGCTTGTACAAAAACTGCCTAATAAGGAAGTTTTTTAACACGCCAAGCAGCAGATATATTTTGTGCTATTACCACTATGCTATTTGAAGTTGTACGCTCCTTGGAATGATAAGCTTCTGATACGATTCACTCACTGTTTTTCAAGGAGTAAAACTACCGGTTTCAAAGAGCATACAGGATGGTAAGAGATCCTGAGAGGCAGCACGAAATGAAACAACTCTGTAGTTGGTTGGTCACAGTATACAATAACAGCTTTCTGTTGCCATTTCTGAGAATAACCATCGCTGGAGGCGCTCTGGATGGACAAGCGCAGCAATCAGTACAAGACACAAATATAGACTAACTGCTATGATCTTGATTTCATGTGGTTGTCGTGGTATTGGTGTCAGGTGACACTCAATTGGTTCAGAACCACAATACGGTACATACACAGCTCCAGTGACATACTCAATGCTACAAACAACAGTCAGGGAATACTACATGAGTGTACAAGTTGCAGCATACCTTTTAGCTTGAGCTTTAGTCATGGTAGGAGTTGGTAACTGATCAGACAGTGTCTCCATCTTGCCCTCTTCCAACTCCTCCAGCTCTTCCTTCTCTTCAATATCGTTTAGTTGGAGCACAACCTGGTGGTAGAGAGAGAGATTATAGAATAAGAACAGGAAGTAAGTCTTGAGTCATAATTATAATCTTACCGTAGTATCTAATCTGTGCGAGTGTTCACTATTAGTAGCACTGAGAATTGATGATCCTGAACCAGATGCTACAGACCCTATAGAAGCACAGTGATTCCTATATACACTGTAAGATCCATGCTGCATTATGTACCTGCTTTAGGTGAATGCAACAAGTCACCATAAGAGTGTTTGTGATGGTCACCATGGTGATGATGGTCACCATGGTGATGATGATCATGGTGATGATGATCATGGTGATGGTGATGGTCACCCTGGTGAAAGTGATCAACAGACAAATGGCGAAACATTGACCTGATTGTATTTGTTGGTCGCTCATTATGATGATGGTGGTGGTGGTGATGATGGTGGTGATGGTGATTCTTTGGTGGAGAGTCCTGTGGCTGAAGGAGCTCACTGCTCTCTTTATCCATTGACGATCCAAAAACACGAACTTCAGGAACAACCACTACTTGAGGATCCTCCTCCTCAATGGGACATGTTGGCTGATCATCATGTTCAATATTGCACGTTCCTCCTCTTGGGACAATGTTCAGCTTTACACAAGGCCTGGCTTCAGTGTCATGACCACTGTGAAACTGCAGTAACTTCAATCCTCTCTCTGCCTCGTGCTGCCAGTTAGCTCTGTCAGCTAGTAGCTGCTGATCCAGGTCAACCTCTTCCTCTGTGACAGGTCTCTCTTCACCGCTGTTTAAACTGGTCAGAGATACCAATCTAGAGAGTCCCTTTGTTTTCTCATTTGAGTGTCCCTCTGCACCATTCTCAGCTGTTTCATTAGGATGTAAATCCTCCGGGTCAAATTGTGCCAAGTGAAGAGCAAGAGAGGCCATTGTGGCTGATGCACTCCAGAGACCCATCTGGAATTTGGTTGGTTTAACAACTTCAAAAGTGTGATGCTCTTCTTTGGACTCGCCAATATAGAAGCAAGTGTCATTCGCATGCATAATAAATTCGATACCAGGATTGAACAAAATTTCCTTCTTATCTCCTCTCTGAACACCAAGTAATGCCACATGAAACCTAAGACAAACAATGATACAGTTTTATTATAATAATAATTTGATCTTAGCTCACTTCCTGTAAGCTACTACTGCTGTGTACAGAAAGTTCTTGCCAGCAAAATGGTGGAAGTATTCACTCTCTCCAAGGAGCACATGATATACTTCACATGGAGAACACTTCTCATACAGCTGATATTCAGGATTCTTGAAGCCACGAGCTCTGCAAGAGTGCAACAATAATTATTTTCACTAAAGTCTATGGCACAAAATCTATGTATAATTCACAGGTACTAACTCGTGTTTGAAAGTATGCATGAGGAGAGCAGAAATGGTGGATATTCCCGGGCATAAGCCGTTGTTAGCCATCACAGCTAGCTTTAGCTCCGATTCACACAATACCTCATCTGAGATAAAACATGGTTATCATAACATGTGTAACAGATAAGGAAGTGTACCTGCCATAGATGATAAGTGGAACCTGCTTTCAGGACGAAGAACATGCACATACAATTTACAGTGAGGAGCATAGAACTTGACTGTCCATGCCACCATGATGGTATGCTGATCCTGGGTACATCAACATGTTAATCCACACACCAGTATAAACCAGATGAAACTCACAGCAACGTCACGACTATGATCGTGTCGAATTGTACGAATGAAACACGCATCAGCTTTCCTTGCCCTTAAATACACAAGAGTATAAGTAAGTATAATACTAGTAGTGTTGTTCACTAACTTGGCTCTTGCAAGGTCATTAACCTTGTGACCTGACCCAATAAGTACATTAACCCTTTGATGCCATCTTGGATGATCGAGTAGGATCTTGATACTAGCAGGGAGATCTTGCTCTACCATCACCACACAGTGAGTGTCCTAAGGAAGACAGTGACACATTTGGAACAGGAAAGACACACCGACTCACAGAATGATCAGGATCAGAGTAAAACTCAGATAGAAAGTCTCTCAAGTGGAGTGGCTTCAGAGAAGATGCAATCAGTAGCACATGGCGTGAGTTCGGTAGTTTAGCATAGTCACTATGTAGCTTGCGATGAAGTTGAAATGAGCTCCATAGTTCTTCGACCTAAACAAGGACATTCGGCATAATGTGTATCAACATGAATGCACACACACCTTTGGAGGTAGATATATAAGAGCAATGATAATGAATATTGTGACCAAAAGCTGTCCAGTCCAATGACTAGGAACAACATCACCGAATCCAACCGTGGAGAATGTCACAACGATGAACCAGTAACTCCTAAACAGTGATACATTGCAGCCTAGCCGCTCAAAATGGTGAAAGAAGCATATGCTAATGAAGAAGAAACAAGATGAGTTAAAAACACAGCCTCTACTCCTACACACATACACACCATGTGAACACAAAGCAGCCTAAGAAAATAACCAAGCGCAGTGTGTTGTTTCGCAAGATTGGTGAAGTCTTATAGTATGATATACGTGTATGATCAGTTATAAAGTAAACAACAATAGAGCGAGCAGGCCAGCAGTAGAGGAATGATGGAACAAACAGCCTGTGAAGAAGAGGGGGGTAGCAGATCTGGATGGAAGAGAACAAGTGAAACGAAAGAGTAGAAATTATTGCACTTACAGTAATCATATACCAGACTCCAAGGACAATAATGATGGCAAAACTAATGTCAATATGACGAATACTGTTACGAATTGAGCCCTGGAACAGATAGGAGGAGAAACTGAAAGACCATCAAGTCATAAATGTTACAGTACATATTGTGGACTGGTAGTTTAGACTCTTACTAAATACTTACATATAGTTCTTGTCTCACAAACAACGCAAAGATAGCTCCAGACAAGTTGAACATAGCTACAACAACCTGTGACAAAAAGAATACTCACTCCATTACTATGCATATGCTATTAGTATGAACCAAGACTCAATAGGTGGTTACTGATAGATAGCAACAACAAGATAAAAAGAAAATTTGAACAGATGCTAATGTTTGCACAAACATAGGCTACATACAGACACAGTGATGAGTAATGTTTAGTCTTCATCACCAAGCAACCGGCTATCAACAGTATCTCGGGAGACTCACACAAAACCATCAATCACACCCCTGGTGGTAGACCTTTAAGGTATTTTATCTCCCAAATACTATCACTGTAATCAGCTATGTATGCAATAGGTATAATTCTATACTCACAAAACACTAGCTACTGTGTCTTCAAATGTACACAATTATGTAAACAATGTACACACAAAAGTAAAAAACAAACAACAATGATTTATAATATCAATCACAAATTTCTGCTCACCTGTACAATATAGAGGGGATATGGCTTGGCAGCTAGTAGAAATATCGATTCGCTACGGAAAGAATTAGTATACCCATGCTTGAATGTGACATGTATGACAATTGGGAATAGGTCAATGAAGCGCTATATGTACTCTCCATGCCAGAGGTGCAGTGATAATTACTCACATATGTGAAGTAGTGTTTGATTCTGGTTGTGTTCTACTCGCACACACAGCAGTGAGAGTGGTGTTGAGTCTCAGATACTCATCGCTATAAATAGCCTCAGCAACGTACAGCAGAGAACTTATAACATACGAGAAAAATGCCATTAAACGCAGAAATGAACCTGATAAGAAGACAAAGAGTGCAAAAACAGTAAAAGAGCATGCAAGAGTGAAGGAATGCATTATGAATCACTGCATAACCCAGAAATTCACAACAGAAAACACACTATTCACAAAAATGCAGAAAGTACTGGCACACTACAAAGTGGAAACATTGTCACACAAATGACAACTGCTTGAGCTGGCTACTGCTGCTAATTATACTGCAACACAATTCAATTACCAATTTTGTGGTTGTACATAATAAAAGCGAGTCGCTGCCGAAAGGTCTTTCCTGAAGTGTAGCGCTTAACAAAGACAAGGCTAGAGAAGAAAACCAATTATCCAAAAGTGTTACATGCACTATTTTCATAAGCTCACTGTGATCCGCCCATTCGTGACACATGTGAAGAAAAGAGACCTTCAAGAGCCTCGCGCACCGTGAGAGAAGACGTGGGCGCCTCTCCACTGCCCGGCAACGGGTCCTCCTCATTTTCAGAGTCTTCGTCTCGCTCGCTGGAGGTCGAGGAACGAGATTGATCAAGAGGGTCAAGATCATCGAGTGTGAGAGAGTCCTTTCTTTTGAGCTGGAAGAAATCTGGCTGACCGGCCACTGCAGCATTTTGCTGGTTCTCAGCGTCTCCAACCTCTATTTGCCCTAACGAGATCGCCATGGCTTCACATTACTCGCGTGCAGCTTTCGTGCATTCCGCACAATGACAACATGTGTTAGAAGTTAGGGTGGAGCTTGCAATGTACGGTCATGTCCGGTGGAGAATGCAGAATAAGCGGATAAATCCGATAGTGTTCGGTTCGAGGCCATGTGGATTGGTTGCACCATTACTGCAATAGGTTTCATCACTAAAGGAGCCCTTCAACTGAGCACAAGTGCATTCGTCAAGCGACGTGTTGGTAACTTTGTACAAGGAACTTTTAACTGTTCCTCGAGCTTTGACGCCGTGAGACACATCAGCATCGCGAATTTCAGAATTCTTTTGTCCACAATGGCTGATAGTCAACAGGCGACTGGCAGTGGCGAAGCAAAGGATGAACCTATTAAAGAACTAACGGCTAAGCAACTGAAAAAGCAAGCGCAAAAAGACGCCAAGAAGGCAAAATTTGAGAAGAAAATGGAAGGAATCAAGCAACAACCAGCAGAGGTACATCATAATTATTACATCATTTATGTACTTTCATTCTTTATTGACCACAGAAAACGGACAAAAAAGCCAAAAAGAAAGCTGACAAAGAGATTGTCACTTATGATATACCCATTCCAAAAGGAGAAAAGAAAGGTATCTTGAGCTGTGAGGTTAGACAGGCATGACCTGTCCTCACTGGTTTGAAAGCTGTTTGATTTGTATGAATTTTTACCTGTTCACAAATTGTGAACACCTGTCAGATTACAGCGTTAAATAGAAATGGCTATCATCCACCAGCATCTACTATCTAGATGAATGGCGAGGGCAAAACATAGAATTACCGTATAGCCGGTTATTTTTATGTGGATTTAATTTTCGAGTGGCTGGTGCCGGTCGAAAATTAGATTTTGAAAAAAATGTGTCTATTTAAAAAGCTCATCTAAAATACTTCACCACGTGGCCCTATTTTTTAGTTTGTGCTGTATCAATGTCGATTGAGAAGTACTTTAAGCGGTCTCAAGAAAAGATTCTACCGAGTCCACACGGTAGTCTTTCACTATCCGTCCTATCAAGAGCTATAGCAGCGGCAAACAAGGAGGTGGGCAGGGTACTACGTCAGCAGAGCTCAGCGTCAGCGACCATGATCTCGAAGAAGCGAGGAAAGTACAACAAGTATTCACCAGAAGAAAGAGCGATGATCGCCAAACACGCTGTATTGTATGGAATTTGTCTGCCAACCTCTGACACAGCTGGAAATGACTTCAGTTTCTCTTTCTTACATTGTGGACGTCGATATAATTATTACGCATGTCGAGACCAAAGATTATTTTAGACAGTATTAAATTTTTGTCTGAATTCAATTTTCGAACGCTGGCTGTTACGAAAATTAGACCCAGCCAAAATTTGGCTAACGTGACCAGCGAAAAAATACCGGCTATACGGTATAATAATTTTAGCAATTTTATTGAAGATCGACATGTGGACTCTCCAGTCCAGACGGCAGATATTCAGCTGCTTACATGTACAACAGAAATCAAATTAAGCGTATTCCTTGCTAGAGTTCTAAGGACAAACTCCACATGTGTGAGGTCTTATGTTAGACCCACACACATGCAAGTGATATCTTTGACATAGTGTGTACTGTAGCTGTTGAGATCTATCTGTGAGAACAGGAGACAATATTCAGTAGTGCTGATAAACATGACCAGAAAATTAATGTTAAAATAATGACACTTTACATTTTGCTATCTTGGCACTGTGTAGTTCGATGAAACCTCTCGGTAGCACTGTAACTTTATAATGAAGAGTACATGTTTTGTAGGCTGTCACACATATTTTCATGTGTCGCTACAAGAAAATCTCATTTCTTGCCATCATTTGCTGTTAAACCATAAACACAAATTTTGACATAAACACAAATCAACAGTTAAATATTTGCAATTTGTTCTGTCAAAATTATCCACAATATTTAAGGTATGTAGCTTTTGAGCTTGCTTTTACTCTGTAAATAGTATTTTGCAGCAGTTACTCAGGAACGGTCATTTACGGTGACATAAAGTACTATGGTACACGTATTGTAATGCAACACGAGCAATTTATGAACAACCTCTTGAAATAGTTGTGCATTAATGATTTGTCGTGATATAATATCATCACTGTTTAGATTTGAATGGTCCCATGCCCAATGCATACAGTCCTAAGTATGTTGAAGCTGTTTGGTATGATTGGTGGGAGAAACAGGTTTGTTTGACAATGATATTGCTACACTTGATCTGTGATCTTTCTCTTTAGGGTTTCTTTAAACCTGAGTATGGGGTAAGCTGTTCTTGATATCTAGTTGCAATTACTGTTAATGTTTTGTCAACTAGGGTCGCAATATCACAGATCCATGTCCGAAAGGAAAATTCATGATCTGTCTCCCTCCTCCAAATGTTACTGGTAATCTCCATCTTGGTCACGCTCTCACCAATGCTGTTGAAGATGCTATTACCAGATGGTATACCAATGTATGCATTGTATCACTGTACAAGTAAAATTCTTGCTATATCATTCAAGGCATAGAATGAAGGGCAGAATGACACTATGGAATCCTGGTTGTGATCATGCTGGTATTGCTACTCAGGTATGTGTGCACGTTGTGTCAATTCTGATTGTATTGTATTTTTTGTTTTATATCAGGTTGTGGTTGAGAAGAAGCTGAAGAGAGAGCGAGGGCTCAGCAGGCATGATATAGGAAGAGAAAAGTTCATCGAGGAAGTTGGAGTGTGGAAGAATGAGTAAGTGCTACACATTATTGTACCCTCACTGTTTGTTGCTATAGAAAATTGGAGAATATACACAATCAGATCAGAAGAATGGGTTGTTCTGTAGACTGGGACCGAGCTTTTTTTACAATGAATGAAGTCAGGACTGTTTGCTTCTCTCGCTCACTCTCTTTTCTCTCTCTTCTCAGAGGTTGTGTCGAGCTGTGAAGGAATGTTTCGTGCGTCTTCATGATGAGGGTGTAATATATCGCAGCAACCGATTGGTTAACTGGTCGTGTACTCTAAAATCAGCCATCTCTGACATTGAGGTAACAAAATAGACAAAAGGGACAGATACGTGTATGATTGCATTGAACACAGGTCGACAAACAGCAGCTGACAGGAAGGACAATGTTGCGTGTTCCTGGTTACGATAAGAAGGTTGAATTTGGAGTTCTCGTGTCTTTTGCTTATCCAGTTGAAGGGAGTGGTGAGTTAGCAGTTTATTGTAGCACTGCTTGAAGACTATTGCACACAACCTGTGATGAATCTAGTAGGAATTGCCGACTGATGGCTATGAATGACTGGATCGCCTGAGGCTTGTGTGTATATGTCTGCCCCTTATTTTAGTGATTAATGTCAGGCGTATAATATTCTCTTTGCTGTGTTTTACAGACGATGAGATAGTTGTTGCCACAACTCGTGTGGAGACCATGTTGGGTGATACTGCTGTAGCTGTTCATCCTGATGACAAGCGCTACAAGGTATCATCAACCTTTAGCCCAAAATATTCTTGTACTTTCTTTCTTTATAGCACCTTGTTGGAAAGGTGTGTTTACACCCGTTCTGTGATCGCAAGCTTCCCATTGTTGCTGATGAGATGGTGGATATGGAGTTTGGTACAGGAGCTGTAAAGATCACACCAGCACACGACCACAATGATTATGACTGTGGGAAGAGACACAATCTTCCATTCATTGAGATGATGGATGATGAAGGAAATGTAACAGATGTGTGTCCACAATTCAAGGTTTACTCAAGTCCAACTGTGTTAGCACAGACATGATACTGTCTGTTTTCTCAGGGCATGAAAAGATTTCATGCTAGAAGAGCTGTTCTTGAAGCTATAAAGGAAAAGGGACTGTTCAAAGATATAAAGGATCACTCCATGGTGGTGCCTGTGTGCAGGTGAGGTGTGGCGGCCTGTTGGTAGTTTACTCATTTGTTTGCTGTTTTCAGTCGCTCCAAGGACATTGTTGAGCCATTGATCAAGCCTCAGTGGTACATGAGATGCACTGAAATGGCAGAAGAGGCCATGAAGGTTATTTCTGCTTGTTAACGATCCGATTGCAGTTTATTGTCACTTCTTCTCTAGGCTGTCAAGACTGGTAAAATGAAGCTCATTCCTAACATTCATGACAAAACATGGTTCTCATGGTTGGAAAACAGTAGGGACTGGTGTATCTCTCGTCAGCTCTGGTGGGGTCACAGAATACCAGCTTACTTTGTGACCTTTACTGATCCCAAAATGCCTTGTGGAAATGTGTGTGTGTGTGTGTGTGTGTGTGTGTGTGTGTGTGTGTGTGTGTGTGTGTGTGTGTGTGTGTGTGTGTGTGTGTGTGTGTGTGTGTGTGTGTGTGTGTGTGTGTGTGGTAATTGTCCTGTGATGACAAATCTTTGCACGAGGCTGTGGATGGGCTCTGAAACTCTATGCTATCTACATCTCTTTTTTTCATTTCTCCTCATCTTCTAATCTTTCTTTTCTCTTTAAGAGCTTGGCTTATGAGTGTTCAGATTATGAGAGCTGAGGACAAAATAGTGTTTGAGATACTATTGACTTTAAATAGTGTGTTACAATAACTTTAGGAGACTGATGGAGAGTTTTGGGTCAGTGGGAGAGATCATGACGAGGCACTGGAAAAAGCAGCTGCTAAGTTCAAAGTCTCGAAGGACATTATTGTCCTGAAATGGGGTAAGATATGTTTATAGTTCTTGATGTGTACCATGTCAACACTTCTATAGATGAAGATGTGTTAGATACTTGGTTCTCTTCTGGTCTCCTTCCATTTTCCATATTTGGATGGCCTGATATTGTATGATGCATAGTTGTACAGTATAGTGCATCTTTCATCTGTTCCTTCAGACTGATGATCTCAAGACATTCTATCCAAACTCTCTACTTGAGACTGGTCATGATATTCTCTTCTTTTGGGTAGCTAGAATGGTGTTCTTTGGACAGAAATTGATGGGTGATGTTCCATTTTCTGAGGTACTTGTACACAAGTTCTTCTTATCCTCAACATGATGTATGCTCCGATGTATACTCCAGGTGTACTTACATGCAATGGTACGTGATGCTCATGGAAGAAAAATGAGCAAGTCTCTCGGCAATGTTATCGACCCACTGGATGTTATGGATGGTACTACTCTGGAGCGTCTTCAAAAGCGCCTAGAAACTGGTAACTTGGACCCCTCTGAAGTAGACAGAGCCAAGGCAGGCCAGGTGAGTCCTCTGGTCTGGTTATGTGATAAACTGACATCATTCATATTTCTCAGAGAGAAGACTACCCTGAAGGCATTCCAGAGTGTGGCGCTGATGCAATGCGTTTTGCTCTCTGTGCATATACAGCACAGGGTAGGTTCATATCTAGTGAAGTGTTTGTGTGTACTGTTGTCAACCACTAGGACGTGACATCAATTTGGATGTGAATCGTGTTGTGGGATACAGACATTTCTGCAATAAAATATGGAATGCTTTGCGATTTTCTCTGAATGTATTTGGTACTGATTTTGTTCCCAATGCTACATCTGAGGTTAAACTATACAAGTAACACTGTGGTACGTGTTAGTTTATTAGTATGTCTTTAGTTGTCTGGAAAAGAGCAGCCTCTTGAGCTATGGATTTTGAGCCGATTAGCAGCTGCTATCGATGACAGCAACAAGGGCTTTAAACAGTATGACTTCCCTCTTACAACAACAGCCATCTACAACTTCTGGTTATATGACCTGTGTGATGTGTTCTTAGTGAGTGGACAGTGTGTATGTGGTATATATGATGACAATAGTGACGTTCACAGGAATACCTCAAACCAATAGTGTATGGGAATGATGAAGAGAGAAAATGTATTGTCAGAAATGTCCTGTATCTATCTCAATTCATTTTGCACACTATAATTATGTTTAGCTAGAGGATTCCTTGACTAATGCACTCTCTAGCTACACATGTCTTGACAGTGGACTCCATCTTCTGTGCCCCTTCATGCCTTTTCTAACAGAGGAACTGTATCAGCGACTGCCTCGTCGACCAGGCCAGACAGTTACCTCTATCTGTGTCTCTCCTTATCCTGAGAATGTTAGTTGTGTTTAAATACCGGTGTTAATATTACTTTATCTGCTTTCAACCACAGCTGAGTAATCGGAACCAAGCACTTGAAGAAAATGTTAAATTGGTTCAAGAAATTGTTCGTACTATTCGATCTCTCAAATTTGACTACCTTCCTGCAAAGGCCAAACCAGAAGGTACTTCAAGTCTCTTTCTCTCATACTGTAAACTATTGTTCTATAGTGTCCCTGTTGTGTAAGGAGCAGTCTGCAGAAGATGTGCTGTCAACATTTTCTGATGTTGTTCACACACTGACTGGAGCTGCCAAGTTAGTTAACCACATGATCCCATGATTCTTATACTGAGCCCACTGATGACAAGTTATAACCGGAGACATGTGGATAGGCTCAAGGGTTCTTATACTCTCATTCTTTCTCTTGTTTCTTTTTTTCTTCTGTCTTTCCCGCGAGCCTGGTCTATGATGGTTCAGATTATGAGAGCTGAGGGGCTGCTGTTTTGACTACAAGCAGCATCATGTTTTTGTCACTCATTCACTTGTTTGTTTAACTCTTTCAGAGTTGAGTTGCTTCGGGAAGATGCGTCACCTCCAGATGGCTGCACAATGACCACTATAGGCAGCTCCTGTGCAGTGTACATGCAGCTAAAGGGTCTGGTGGACATTCCTAAAGAGGTTGCACGACTTGAGGAGAGTATTGAAAAGCGATCTACACAGCGTGCAAAGCTCGTCAAGATGACAGAAGCAGAGGGATACGAGGAAAAGGTAAAATGTTTGTGGATTGAAAATGAAGGTATTTATCTCTTTTCTTTAGGCACGAAAGGATGTGAGAATAGCCAACCAAGAAAAGGTATTTATTATAGCTTTGTCACTGATAAGTTAATTATGTTTTGTTCTGCCTACAGATACAGAGTTTTGATGCTGAGATTGAAAACCTAACTCGTGCTCTAAATGAATTCAAGGCACTCTAAAGTGACAATATTTCTATTATTGTGTAGCAGCAGTTGCAATACAGTTTTAGTCATAGAAAAGTATTTTAACATTTTGACACATTATTTCGTTTTCAAATGGCACACAAAAATTTTACATGTGAGTGTAACGACAATTGAGTACAAAATTAAGCATGGTTCAATGTGATACAATTGGAGTATAATAGTTCAATTATCTGTTCAATTCGACAATTGCAGTACAATAGTATTAAGCATGGTTCAATTTGTGAATGTGTGTAATACAATTGGAGTATAATAGTTCAATTATTTGTGAGTGTGTGTAAAATAGATTAATTATTAAATTGCAGGTGTAGTATGATATTCAATTATTGTTAGTGTTACTTGCCATTGGTAGAAAAGGGAGTGGCTTGGTAGAGTGTATCAATAAACCCAGTTGCTATATCGGCTATGATAGAACGATCAGGAATAGCTTGAGAAGTACCATAGATAGCTGCTGCTCCTGCTGCCTTCTGGTTTGGCTGCCTCATTATTTCAGCGACTCCAGTCTTGATGTCATGCACGAACTGGTCAGCAACACCTTCCTTTGTGTGTAGCAAAGTCAAGCAGATGTGAAAGCATGATGGAAACTGGAGAGCATTGAGACTCCAACCCTTCTCAGTCATGTATCCAAACAGACGATAGATGTCAAATTCATTAGAAGCAATCGCTATGACACTGACCTCTGGGTTACCCAACACGTACACACCATGCATTTTGTTGAGCTCTTGAATGATGTATCGAGCTGTGCCAACAATCTTTCTAGTGGAGTCGACATATCCATTCATACCAAAAGTGAGCATAGTGGCCCAAGTGGCTGCAATAATACCACCTGGTCGACTACCAGCTATGGAAGGTGATGCATAAATTCCACCTTGCCAATCAGTCGAAACAAAGAACTGCTTACTACGAAGCTGTTTGCTGGAATACATGATAACGGATGAACCTTTTGGAGCAAAACCATACTTATGTGTATCAGCAGATATGCTAGTCACACCTCTTACACGAAAATCAAATGGTCGTAATTTGAACCCGGCTCTGTCCATAAAAGGCAGCAGAAAGCCTCCAAGACAGCAGTCAACATGGACTCCTATGTTATATTTGACCCCAAGCTTTGCTATGCCTTCAATTGGATCTATAATTCCATGCGGAAATTGTGGGGCACTCCCGACTAAAACCACTGTATTGTTGTTAATAGCACGAGCCATGGTCGATAGATTAACCTTGGAGGTGGCGGGGTCAACTGGGATCTGTACTAGTTTCATCTTGAAGTAGTCAGCAGCCTTTTCAAAAGCGCAATGAGCAGAAATTGGGCACACTATCTCTGGATAGCTGATCCCACGTTCATAACCCATTTCTCTGTAAGCCTTCATTGCCATGAGAATACTCTCTGTTCCTCCTGACGTCATGACACCACCAGCACTCGAGTCACCGTGGAACAACTTCACACACCACTGAACAACTTCAGCTTCCATCTTTCTAATTTGTGGAAAGATGTCGCAGTGGAGAGGGTTGGTCCAGGAGTAGCGACCGTATACTTCTGTTGTGATGTCTGTTAGTTCAGGATTACAATTGTATGTGCAGCCTGATGCCCTTCCACTCTTCCAATCTATCGAGTGCATCTGGTCAAAATTGTCCATTTCTCTGCGTAGCTGAGCATGGCTCAATCCTTTCTCTGGCAGTTGTAATACAAAACGTTCTCCTGGTTTTGGGGTTAGGATGTCTTTCTGTATTTGCCGTATCGCTTTGTCAACTTCACTCTTGACTTTGGTACTAATAAATGGAATCTTTCGGAAGATCTTGAAAGAAGATATTTTCACGCGTTGCCAAAGTGACTTATCTTCGTGATAGAGGAAATGATACAAACGGGACAAGATGAGGGTCAGGCCAACACAGGCAAAAATAATTTGCCATGCCTCGTACGGCGCAGCTAGGTTGTTCAAATAGTTTCGTGTGGCATTTAGCGCCACAAGTATCCTTTCTTTGCTCGGTGGGTGTTGCCAAGAAGAGAGGAGAGCTCCGAACGCTGTCGCCAAAACCAACACCAGGAACCAACGCGCCATTTTGATCAGATAACCGTATTATTGTGGGCTTGCACGTGCACGTTGCATAACATAACATGGCGCAGTTCCTTACTAACCTCTTGCGTTCGCGAGTAGCTGGAGGGCTGCTTCTTTCCTCTGGGACAGCCTTTATAACAGTGCAGGCACGCTCTACGGCAACATCTCAAACAGCCTCTTTGCCTCCTCTCACTCTCTATCAGTATCAAACATGTCCATTTTGCAGCAAGACCCGGGCGTTCCTCGACTACTACGGCATAAAGTACGAAGTGGTAGAAGTAAATCCTATATTCCGACGAGAAATCAAGTTTTCCTCGCAACGAAAATTGCCCTTCGTCATCAGTGGAAACACGCAGGTGTATGTGATGAACAATTAATATACGTACATGTTTACTCCACTTTTTGTATTCTCTAGATAAACGACTCAAGCCTGATTATAAGCGTGCTGAAGACGAGCCTGCTCACAAATACTCCTCCAGAAGTTACACTTGCCAGTTACCCCGAGGTAGACTGCACTGACCAGAAGGGTAAGACATATACGGAGAGGATGAACAAGTACTTCATCATGTATGGCGAAACAACTGCAACCGAGTCGTTAGATCAACTCAGGTGTGTGAATAAACTATCACTCTGAATTATTTTGCTAATTGTATTAGAGAGGAACGTCAGTGGAGAGAGTGGGTAGACTGCAAGCTAGTACGAAGTCTCTCTCCTAACATATATCGTACTCCCGGAGAAGCACTTGCAGCCATGAAACTGACTACATCTGTGGGAAACTTAAATATGATAGAAAGAGTGTTTGCTAAGTACTTAGGAGCTGTTGCCATGTACTTCATTGGGAGATCAATGAAGAAAAAGTGAGTTGAGACTAATGCGATTATGCATAAATGATCTGTGCTTGTTGTTAATTTTTTTTATATTTTCAGGTACCAGCTTGATGATGATGTGAGACAAGCGTTGTATCGGTACAGTAACGAGTGGGTAAAGGCTATAGGACCTCATCGTACCTTCATGGGAGGAGATAAACCCAACCTGGCTGATCTGGTATGTTTCTTATAGAGATTCAACACATGCTGCATTATCGCTACTACCTTCAGGCAGTGTATGGCGTGCTGAGTGCCATAGAAGGGCTGAGAGCATTTGATGACATGACAGCCCAGACTGGAATCAAGCCATGGTACGAGGCAGTAAAGGAGAGAGTAAAGAATCATGATGGAGCTAAACTAGACTAAACGCCATATTGAACAAATAATTCTGCTTTATGTGCAAATTGCAAAAATAAAATACATTAAAAAATACAAAAAGTCACTGTTTGTGTTTGTAGGAGAGAGCCAGGTTATCTTTTTGCCAGAGTTTCCAGTACATCCAGTAGAAGCTCTTTACTCAATTCACGAAACTCGGGCTGACTAATGAGTGAAGGAAAGTGTACAGTAATGAGCTTAAGACAGTGTTGCTTCATAGTGTCAAGGGAAATATTGTCTGAGACTTCAAGTAATTTGACAACATTGCTCAAGTTAACACTACTTTCCAGATTGCACTTGCAAAAGTTCTGCAGTCGATCATTGCTAAATCCAAAGAAATTAGGAGCTGAGAATATGTAGAGAGAGTCTTCGGGAGGCATGTTCACTTCACCATAATAAATAAACTTGAGGAGAGACTGAAAAGCTTCTTGGCTGGGAACCACCTTACCAAGTGTGATCTCAACACAATGGTTCAGTGGCATAAAGGAGCGGCACAGGGCCTCAAAATAGGCACAGCGAGCAACAAGAACTGGCTTGTGAGCAGGCACTACTTCATCTCCAACTCGAAGAAAAATGTCAGCAAATGGTTTTCCAACATCAGTGAGAAGAAAATCACGAAGATCATCTTGAAGAGAAGGGGGCGTAACAGAATCTTCATCCCCAGAATGGTGGCTTGGAGAGGTAGGACGTGAGCGAAACTGCTGACGACGAACGATCTCAACCATGAGTTGATGGTCGAGTGACTCGAACGATGATGTCATTATAATCTTACGATAACTGGAGTCTCGTACAATGAAACGCATGCAATATTCTTTGAGGCTCGTTAGATTTAGCTCTGAGGCATTCTGCAGTACTAACAAGACATTATCTTCACTGACGGCTGCCTCAAGGTATTGCATACATAGATGTTCAAGACGATGGGTTTCTAACAACAAAGAGAACTTGTAGAGGTCCATCATGAGCAGGACTTGCATTGAAGACATCCCATCAATTCGAGAGTGAGTTTCCAAATCAGTATGAATTCTATCCGTGTACATGAAGTACATTGCATGGTGGACAGTCTTGGGCGAGACTCCATCAAGAGTAACCTCCACTGGACTCTCAGTAAGAAATGGTGGGTTGGTTTGTGAGCTGGAGGTATCGTTTTTGGCGGTGCTATAGACCTCAAGAATCTTTCGTCTTAAGAATGGAGAACGAGCAGCAACAACAACAGCATGGGCTTTAATACACTCCCTTTCTACCTCATTTCCAACCAGGAAGTGAGTGTCACAGAACTGCAGTGTGGTCAAAAGTTTAGCAAAGTCGTCAATCAAGGTGCACTTGTGGTAAGAAGAAAATCGAAATCGATAAAACTCCCCGCTGCGATTGACCATCGAATCTACTGTACCAGCAAAAATATACATGGCTTCATCACAAATTGCTGCAGAATGAAAGACCCTTCCTGAAGGGACTTGGCTACCATCGGCTGGCTGGATAACACACCAAGTTCTTGAGTCAACATCAAAGCAGTGCACTTCATTATCGAGAATACCATCTGCAGCACCTCCAAACACATACAGGCACCTATTGTAGGCCACCATGCTATGACCATACCTGCGCTGAGGAGGAGAAGTATCTCCTTTTAGTAGATGCTCTGTAGGGATTCGAACCCAGCGATGCTCAAGGAATTTGAACTCGTAAAGGTTATTCGTGATGTTGGCTCCACTCTGTCCAGAAAAAGCATACATACTGTTGCCTACTACAGCAACTGGAAAATTACAGCATGTTGGAGGGCTGTCACCAGACTGATCAATCTTTTCCCATTGAGGGTTACTGCTTAGTAGATCGATTGCCCACATGTCATTGAGACGTGTGTTTCCATCGTACCCAGCAAAAATCCACAGCTTGTTGTCAAAGATAGCCGCTCCATGTGCAGATCGAGCAGGAGGGAGAGGACCAGTGATTTTGTCCTCCCAGTCATTCCATTGGCTAGTGTTGAACTTGTACTCGAAAAGCTCGTTGGAATTCCTGAGACTAGAGTTAGAGTTGATGTCTCCCGTGTAACCTCCGAATACAAACATGCTGTTCTGAAATACGACAGCCGAGTGGTGATAACGTGGGGCAGGCGGGGTACCTGTGTAGACCACTCGCGCCCAGCTCGAGTCGTGCACAGTTGAGACGAGAAAATCGTTGAGCATTCGACGCCCATTGTCACCTCCAAACACGTAGATACGATCGTTCCAAGCCACCATCGTGTGCTTGCTACGTTTCGCGCCAACAAATTCTTCACAGCTCTGCAGTTTCTTCCAAAAGTTTACTGATTCTCTTGGGCCAAAGTCTAGAGACAGATCCTCTAATAGAGTACTCTCGCCGCTCGACTCCATTGAGTCGGCACTGAAAGCAGAGTGTCGCGCTGGACTCACCGCGGTCTTGTCCAAGTCCATTGTTGAACTCGACTCGGTAATCAAATCATGTCGTCTATTCTCCGGTTGTTGCTCCTCCACATAAGGAGAGATGTCGTGGCTTTCATGACGATCCTGGTCATCGCCGTCCATCATTTATACCAGAAGTGTTATGATACTATTTTTAGCAACAGTGAAGTCATGCAATAAGACCAATTTTGGCTTCTATTGGTGGGCGTTCATGCACATGATCGTCTGCGCTGCTTATAATTATTACAAGGGTTCTATGTTGCACGCATATTAAGTGATTTTGCAACATACACAATCTGACACCTAAAACACAACCTATCACTGTACCCCAACAAATCACCAACATCCACTATGTAGAAAATAAACCATTTCAAGGATCGAGTGTCCAAAAAGCAACCTCTGTCTGAAACTTTGTCCTGCAGACCATATCAAAAATTTACTAGCACTTTTGATAGGTCCATGTGCATGATTATTAAAAATAATGAATGTGAGAATGATAATGATATCACAGTGGTATAAAATGTGCTAAAGATAGTTCATATCTGCAGTCAGTGCCTCCGATTCATCTGCTCGGAATACAATGAGTAAAACAGAGAGTGAGCATCTCCAAACAAGTCCTCGGGTTTCTCAAACCTCTTCACCCTCCCCGCCTCCATTTCAAGAATCCGGTCAGAGTTTCTCACAGTGTCAATCCTACAGGTGGAGACATTTAATCATTCTTCTCATGAACAACAAAGTCAAGCCTAGCTTAATAAAAAGAGTGTATAACTTTCAATTGTGGAACACAACATACTGCTGCTTGGTCATGAGGTGACAAACCTGTGAGCTATAGTAATAACGGTAGACGAGACAAATTCAGTCTGAATAGTCTGTTGTATCTGACTGTCAGTTTCCAGATCTACACTAGCCGTAGCTTCATCAATACAGATTACCTGTGATATGAGAATATACTATTATTATAATGTTTTATACGAAAACTGTAACGTGACAAGTAGTTATTGATCATAAGAGATTCATGGTTTTAGGTTTCATGAAAACTACCGTATAGCAGGTAATTTTGGCGGGAGAAAACTTTGGCGAATTTGGCGAATCGTCAAGCATTTGCCAAAATAAAATTCGCCAAAATCTGCTTTTTCTATTACAGTGATACGTGAGTCAGGCACTTGACGCCAAAATTAATTCGCCAAAACGCAAAATCTGGGTAATTCGCCAAAATTTTGACCCTCCAAAATTATTTGCTATACGGTGGTACACCTAGACCAGTGATGTAATTGAAGACAAATATCGTTTTGAAAATGTGAAAGCAAAGACCGACTAGGAACAATTGCTACATGCAAATCTGTCTAACACCTACAAAACACATCACACGACACTTCCAATAGATGTATCTGTGCCACACCTTAGCTTGTGTGAGTAATGCCCTCGCTAGACAAACAAGCTGTCTCTGACCAACAGAAAACGCCGTTCCTCTCTCCTCTACCTCAGCCTCTAACCCACCTACAACACACACATTGAGATAAAGGAAAATACAAACAAGATTCCAAACCAAGGTTTTGTACAGCTCTTTTTAAGTGACAACGTTCGAGTGCTTCCCACAAGTCAGAATCACGATACTACATAAATAAACAACTAATGTAATTCAATGCCATTATCATGCTTACAGTAGAAGATGGGTCAAGATTCTCTCGCACTGTGCCACTGAAGAGAAAGGGGTCTTGTGGAATAATGGCTAAACTTTGTCTGAAGGAGTGCACAAATGATGACTCCACTTCTATCCAATATTTCACCTCAGTTTCTGTAGTGGTATTGTTGAGATGTCCACACCATCAACCAGTATCTGACCAGCTGATAACTCTACCATTCTGAAGAGTGCTTGAAGCAGGCTCGTCTTACCAGCCCCGGTACGACCAACAACACCAATCTTTAAGAAAGCCAAAATCCTATCACTCTCTCTCTCCCTCCTTTCACAAACCTTTTCAGCAGGTTTCGTTTCAAAAGAGACTTGGTTAAGTGCTGGAGGGTGTCCTTTCCTGAAAGGAATAATTAATGTTAACATGACTACCTCAATATAGACTACCTGTATATAAGGACAGCTCTTGCAAATGTTACCACACCTCTGGCTGGCCAGTCGGCACCAGTCTACGGGTTATAGGTCAGACAGAAATTCTAATATTTGTAGTAAAGGGTTCAGTGATATAACCTAACCTTATTTTGGCTTCCCTGTGGTTCTGACGGGGCACCATTGATGTACTGCAATGCTCGTTCTACACTTACCATCTCTTTCTCAGTCTCTGTAAATGAGGTGACCAGTCCAGAGAGAAGGTTGGTGACCGAGAGAGCATAAGATATTGCCAGTCCAACAAGACCTGATGAAGAAGTGCATTGCTATGTTTGCTGAAGTACCTAACTTGCCTGGATCGACAGTGGCAAAGTGGTGTTCCAACACAGCAATAAAGGACACACCAGTTACCATAGCAACACCCAACATCTGCAGCCTGATACCAAGCCATTGTCCAACAGCATAGCCTGAAGAGAGTCAACACAATATTGTGATGAAACAACTAGCTAGCATACTGGCATAGTTTGCTCTCTGATTAGTTTCTACTCTCATCTCATTTTCCATCTTAAATCGTTGTGAGGCACGTAAAGCTCTGATGGTTGACAGACCAGACAAGGTCTCTGAGAAGTGAGCGTATACTGGTGAGAGAGTGACAGTAGAGAGACGCTTCAGCTCTCTATGACCAAAATGAATTGACTATCAATAGCTCTTGTTCCCTCTTACTCACCGTGATGTTCTACGGTAGTACTTTTGAATGTGGTAGTATAGTACAGTTAATGGTACCAGTATCACAATGAACCATGGCAACCCATAGCACGTGATCACCAAGGTACCTAACAAACCAAAAAACTGAGCTAATAGAATGTTCTGAATGAATGGAAGACTGTCATCAATGGCATACTAGAAAAGAACAAGAGAAGATGTTTCTGACAATAAAAAAGCAACATTATTCACCAGATCTGAGGAAAACCGGTTTACAATTCTGCCAATCTGGATAAAAGGAAAGCAAACAGTGAAGAACAGTATCTAGCAGATTATACTATAATTTTATACTAACAGGTGTTGTGTCGAAAAAGGAAATCGGAGCTTTCAAAATGGCTCCCAGCAATCGCTTGTGAATTACCAAAGCTGCTCTAATACCTCCGTAAGCATAAAGAAATGCTCTGAAGAATGTGAAAACCTGAGAACAAGAAACAAATATGAAAAAACACTTGGTTGTTTTGCTGTTTAGACAATATATTAACCTCTAAACAAAATCAACAAAATTAAAATGAAGGGCTTGTCCGGGAATCGAACCCGGGACCTCTCACACCCGAAGCGAGAATCATACCTCTAGACCAACAAGCCAGTGTTGATGAATACATTACCAAAGAAAGAATGGAGAATGACTCACAGAATTAGCAACTGCTATTCCACCATATATACTGAGATAGAAGACCAAGTTGTCGGACGCTGGTTCCAGTGGGACACTGCCATTGGAACCGACAATGGCTGCCAGCAACTGACTGATGAATGAAGGCGAGCTAAGACCAAAAGTCGTAGTGGTGTTTTCGTTATTTGTAGGACCAGTATTGTTGTGAGTATGTGTTACCCAGTACGATAACCACCAATCGCTGACATTCCTTGAAGCTGAGTAAGAGAAGGGGAAAGACAGATAGAGTGCAAAAAAATCAACAATCATTTATTGTAACAGATCCTGATGCGCAAATCATGCTAGAGCTGCTGACAAAAATGATCAATGTAACATACCTTGCATGAGGCAAAGTGAGATGAAGATAGCAAGAGCTAGCACACTACCAACTGACATCCAGTAAGACCAGTACACACGAAAAGCTACTACACCCTCCTCCCTCTCTTCCTCCTTCACTAGTGGTATCTCCTCATCACCCACACCACGATTTTCAGGAACATCAGTCAGTATCTCAGTCTCCACCTCTTCAAGGAGCTGGTGATTCTGCGGATGATCACAAGTTCACAACACATGTAAACACATAAGACTAGCTGGCTTACATTACCCACTCCATTGAGCTGTTGTCGTCTTTTTCTCTCACAACTACCGTTCCTCCTTCTCTTGCTTCTCCTCCTCTTAACTTCCTCACCACTGCTATCACTATCGCCATCACAAGCAGTCACATTCTCTTCCAGTTGAGGAAGAACAGTGTGTGGTGGTCCTGATAGCTTGATCCTTCCTTCATCGAGCACTACACAGATACAGCAAGTATAATACTATCAATTATTATCTATTATTCTTCTCTTGCTACATTATCTATGCTAACAGCTCACTGATAACACTGTCTGCCTCACGTAGAAACTGTACTCTATGAGTGCACAACAGCACTGTCTTGTTCCTTAGCAGTCCAGTGATACAGTGGGTAAACAGGTGGCTAGCTACATGAGCATCTACAGCTGCCAGAGGATCATCCAACAGGTAAACTTGTTTGTCTTGGTACACCGCACGAGCTAGAGCAAGCCGTGCCTTCTGGCCTCCACTGAGAGTGACTCCATTCTCTCCTACCTCTGTCATGTCACCACTAGGCAGGATGCTTAGATCCTAAATAGACAGGAAATTATTTTCTATCCACAACCTTATCCCACCTGTTCTAAAGCACAGGCATGAAGAACTTGTGTGTAGTGGCTTTCAATGTATGGCAGACCAAACAGAATGTTCTCTCTCACAGTAGAGTACTGTATCCAAGGCTCCTGACCAGCGTATGCGAACCCACTGGGTAGGTCAGTCACACAAACCTACAGAGATGAAGTGTTTATGTGAGAAAGAAGCTAATACTTCAACTCCTACCAGTCCAGTCTTTTTCCTCATCTCTCCCATAATGGCAGCCAGCAGTGAGCTTTTACCAGCACCAACTTTCCCTATCACACCCACCAGCTCTCCCTGGATAGAGAAACAGAATGGTAGATCACAATACAAACGAACGGCATACCTTGGGTATAGTGACATTAATTCCAGACAAACACCATTCTGGTACTACTGGCTCTTCCTGCTTGCGCTCCTGAACTCCATCTCCACTCCTTCTCCTCCAAGTAAAGGAACCACCACTAACAGACAGTACAGTCTCGTCTCCATCCTCCCCCACTTCCTGTCCGTAACATGTATGATAGTAATGTGTAAGGTCAAGTTCCTCTAGAGAGAGGAAAGCCTGAACTCGTTTGATGGAAACCCAAGCCTCCACTAGTCCATTGAGGACCCACGGGAAGGCATTGAGTGGACTAATGAGCATATTGAACAGAGCCACACTAGTGAACACCTGGAGCACAGAACAACTGTAAAACTACAAACATTCTACCCACAGAGATGTTATAACCTTGGCCGCTGTTAGATTATTACCAAGAGCAGCATATGTAGTAAATGTGAGTATAGAAACGATGACAGGAGTTGTCGCCCAAAAGTAGACACAAAGAGCATCAAGATACTTTCTTCCCTTCAGGCTCTTGAGCTCTGCTGATCTGTGAGAGAGTTAACCACACCCCATCATCAAGACACTCGTACCTTAACTGGCTGATTCTCTTAGCAAATGTTCTCTCCCATGCATACAGCTTGATCACACGAATGCCTGCAAGAACCTCAGCCATCATCTGTAAGTACAGACCCCACTAGTATAATAATGTGTGTCTATACAAACAAAATGGCTTTCGAAGAAAGCATTAACAGGTGTGTGTGACATAGATGATACAGCATACTAACATCACTATCTACACATGCAGATTATGGAACATACAAACACATAGTGTCCGAACAAGAAGCACACAATGCTCACCTTAACACGCTTGTCCTTCTGGCTCATCATGGCTGTGCTTAGCTTCCCTATCTTGACAGCTAACCATCTGTTGATGGGCACCAGCAGCACTCCAAACACCAGGCCCGCTAGGAATGCAAGGCCCACCTGATAGTTGTAATGATAAGTGCAGACATAAAGGTCACAACAACACTGACCTGTTGGTAGAGCAGGAACAGAGTAACTACCACTTGGAAAGGAAGGCTCCAGAATTGGTGAAAACTCTGACAAAAGTTAACAATACGGTCGGTGTCGGTGCTCATAAAGTTAATCACCTGTAAACATGTCACCCATTGACAGTCACTACACACACAGCTCACTGACCTCTCCAGTACTGAATTTGCCAAGAGTTGTGGAAGTGACAGCAAGAGGCTTGCGGTACACCTCAGTCATTATGGCTGCTCTAATCTTTAGACCAACCTTGTTCATCTGCACGCAATACAATAATCACACTTGAACATTGATGCACTATGCATTCAACAACTGAGTAGCCCAACAGCCAGCAAACAGAAGTGTCTTGCTGATGTTGTACAAATACACAAACCTGATAGTTGAAGTGAGCTGTTAGAACTGCTGCCAGCAATGTGCTTCCAAACAAACCAAGAGCATAATAGTAGCCATGGGAGATAGGCTCCTAGGTGGAGAATAATGTCAGAGGATTAGCACAAACTTGCTAGTGCACACTTACATTGCGATTCTCAATGAAGGAGACAAGTGAGTGAAGGAGGAGAGGACCAGCAAACCCAAGAGCATCACTAAGTAATTTGAGTAAACCCAGCGGATAATAGTGCCAACCAAAGGCCTTGTTCAGTGCAAAGAACAGAGAAGTAGAAGAGGAGGCTGTGCTGGCAGCTTCATCTTGTTGACTATTGCTTGATAAACTGCTGGAACTTCTTCCCAAGCTGCGTATCTCTTGTTCATCCAAGCTGAGTGGCTGGGTTGAAGTCTGCTGGTGTCCTTTTTGCAGTATTTTACAAAAATTTTTGCTAATTGCAGAGGTTGAAAGAGAGGTCGGCAATTGAGGAAGGTCGGCTGGTCGCTGTATTTGACCTCTTGCTCCTCTCTTCATGAGTGGCTGTAGCCACCAGAATGAAAGTAGTGACAAGGGATTAGCTTTATCCTCAGGTGAGGTTTTGTCTGTGAAGAGTGAAAACGACTGTGCTCTTCGTGTAGCTCCATAACTGAGGTCACAGGCTAGGACAGTGTCTGAGGATGGACCTCCATTTAGCAGAGGCTGCCTCTCCTCTCCTTCTGCCTGCAGAGTGAGGGTTTGTCTGGCTGGTAATAGTATATCATGCCTTGTTGGAGGAGGTACAGGAAAGGGAATGGTAGCTGCATAAAGACACTGCAAACTAAACTCAACATAGCAGGTCACTCGAAACAAGAGACTGAAATAAATATTTGAAATTTTGTCACTAGGTATACCAATGAATGAATATGAACTTGAGTCTTTATTGTGAAGTATAGTTGTTCTAAACTGCAGTATACTGCCCAGTAGAGTGATTCCCCATGTAAGGTTGAGCAGAGTGGGACCCCAGCCGTAATGGAGAACAGACCGGGATAGTTTCACCCAGCAGAACAGGTGAACAGCCCATGAAAATACAGCCATGGACTGAGCAAAGAGGATCGAATAAGGCCTCCATGGAGCATGCCAGAAGGATCCCACAAGACTTGTCAGAGAATTTAATAGAAGAAAGATAGCTATAGCTGCCCTCAGACAGGCTACAATGGCAGGTCTTCTTCTCCTAAAGGGAGAATTGCTACAGCCAGCATAGAGACCACTCACAGCAGCCAGCAGCGCGAGTGGTGTGATATAAAGAGCGGTCTTTTGGAAGCAGAGCCCAAAATCATTCCCCTCCCAGAAAATGAAGGAAAAATTGTCATGTTTCTCTACCGGGTTATTTCCGAGCACAGGCTTGTAGCAGTAGTAGAACCAGCCGTCCATAGTGACAAAAACTTCCTTGCTATAATTCACATGGAGCCTTTGTAAACACAACGCTGCTTCTCTATTTAGAGAACACTTCATGTAGCTTATAGTACGCGGGAGTTTGAAAGGCATTCCCGCCGTGCGTGCGCGCGCAATGCATAAACCACACCTCTTCGTAGACTTCTAGCGGCGCGGAAGCTCGAAGATGCAGTTTGAGCGAAACTGAAAATGGTTGTGTATAATAATTATGGCTGTATAAAATGTACATAAAATATACTGTAATGGTTGTGTAAACATTGTTATATACAGTACATCATGTGTGGGCTTGTACACGACAGGACATGTCATTTTCGGTATAAAACCCGACACAGAGCATTATTGTCTGTACGAGAAGTATAATGGCGGGAGTTTCAGTTCAAGATGATGCACGACTACATCGTTACAGTCGTGAAGGTAGACTGGACAAGATTCGCAGCTACATCGACAGTGTCGATCCACTGACACTCGAAGATCGCTTGAATAACCGTCGTGGTGTATTCGGATACACTCCACTTCACGAAGCAGTCAATGGCGGTCATGCAGACGCGCTGGAGATTCTTCTCAAGAAAGGCGGAGATATTAACTCGCGCGCCAACACTGGATACACTCCACTGCATCTTGCCGCGAGCGCGGGAAGCATCGAGTGCGTGCGAGTACTTCTTCGTTACAATGCTAACATTGCTGCTAAGGATGACTACCAGAAGTCCCCTCGACAGACTGCTGCACTGAGTTCAAAGGCCAACATTGTCAAACTACTCATCAGTGAAGGTTTGCACTACAGTATGTATATTATTATGGCATGATAATTCTAAGAAAAAGTACCTTACATGTATGTACAACACAGTTCCAAAACAAGCAGACATTAGTTTATGCAACTGAGTCAACTGACTCCTTATTCACTGTTATCGTTATATTCCACTGTTATATTCCACTGTTATAATCAGTTTATAATTATATATTTCACTGTTATCCATATTCACCTTTTGATTCCCATTACAATTTCATGTTTGCTTTTTGTTGCACAGAGATCATAAAAGAGGTTAAACTAGAAGGAAACAGGCTGACTGAGCTGCTTCAAGTGAGCACAGAGGATCTAGAAGTTGGATGCTTACAGAGAGCTTTGATAGTTGCAGTAGATACTGGGAACCACATCAATGTCGGAAAGTTGATTGTCAAGGGTGCTTCAAACACAACAGAGGCACTCAAATATTCCATCGAAAAGAAAAGCCACTCTGTCACTGCTGTTCTCCTCTTGGCCATAGCCTCTATTAACGGAAACCGAAACCAAATTAAGGTGTTGTTTGGTGAAACTTCCGATAGCTTTCCACAGGTAGACGATGAGGAAATTGCTCCAGAAGATGTTCAGCAGATAAAGGAATCTATTGCCATTGGAAAGGTGTCCACTGTGGTTGCTATAGAGATGGCACATCGTCATCACCAAAATGCTGTCCTGGAGGAGTTGTTGCTTCACACTGACATAAATGAGAAGCATGGCATGGTATTTTGGCACGGTTTGCGATTGCTCTACTTAGAGGTCTCCTGGATCAGTCGAATCTTTTGGGTAAAGCATCTTCGTCTGGATAGAAATGGCTTAAAGAGAGTACCAGCAGAAGTAGGTCAGTACCTGAGACAAGTTATGAAGTTAGAGCTTCAGTATAATGAACTTACTGAGGTTCCTGGATGTCTCTTTGAGTTACCTTGCCTGACAGAGCTTAATCTCTCCAACAACAAATTGTTGGAATTGCCTGATGTAGCCAAGTGGTCTCTTGGGCTCACCACACTAGATCTTTCTTATAATCAGCTCAGTGATTTTCCAGAAAAAGTGCATGTGCCCTCCATTCGCACAATCAACATATCCAACAATCGCTTTACTCAAGTGCCGGCAGCAATCTGCACTTTCTCTCCTCTACAAAATCTTGATCTCAGTGAAAACACTGGTATACTCTACTTACCAGTTGAGATGGGCAGGCTTTCTCATCTCAATGTTCTTAAGCTTAAAGGCCTAAAGGATCTCAATGATCCACCACGAAACCTTCAACGAGATGCACGGGATTGCATTCGATACCTTAACAGTAAGTGGAGAGATGCAAAAAAGTTTTTCCGCATGAAGTTGATGCTGGTTGGTAAGCAAAACCGAGGCAAAACGACACTTGTAGCACGACTGCACGGCAATAACTTCAAAACAGATCAATCCACAGTAGGAATTGAAGTAAGCGATTGGAGCTATGGTGGGCTTACTCGAAACAAGTTCTACTTTAGCATTTGGGATTTTGGTGGCCAAGAAGAGTACTATGCCACACATCAATGTTTTCTTTCTGATCGATCCATGTACATTCTGGTCTGGAATGTCATGCACGGAGAACAAGGTGTCAAAGAGCTGGAGCCATGGTTGAATAACATAGCACTAAGAGCTCCACATTCTTGTGTCTTAATTGTTGGTACACACCTTGATCAAGTGAAAGATCAGGACAAACCTGCCTTGGATCGGTTGCTGTATCAAATTGGTGACCTAGCCAAGGATTACCGACTGTATATTCCTGAAGTAATGGCAGTTGGTCTCAAGAACCGGGTTGAGAATATTAGTAACTTGCGTGAAGCAATATACAAGCATGCAGCTTCCAGCTACAGAGGCAGCCAACCAGTCATGGGGCAAGAGGTTCCAGCCAGTTACCTGCGATTAAACCAAGAGTTAGAGAAAATACAAGTGCTTGTTAGAGCTAGAAAAATGGAGCCAATTATTCATGCTGAAGAATTCACAAGTCTCATTCAGCGACTGAATATTCCTGATATCCAAGATCAGGAAGAGTTAAAAACGGCTACCCTTTTTCTTTGTGAAATTGGCACAATTCTGCACTATGATGATCGGAGCCAAAACCTCAATGAGCTATACTTTATAGATCCTCGCTGGCTGTGTGATATGATGTCAAAGGTGGTGACAGTTCCTCAGCTCAATCCGTTCATTGTCAATGGCATTCTCCTCAGCCGATACTTGCCATTCCTTTTCAAAGATGAGAGATTTCCTTGGGAGTACTTTGAGCAATACATCATGTTGCTAGATAGGTTTGAGATTGCATTGCCCTTAGACAGCAGGCACATACTCATTCCTTCAATGCTACCAGATGAGCGTCCAGCAGAAGCAGGCATACTTGTCAATCTGAGCGGGCCTCCATACGAACGCAAGATAATATTTTGTGCTGCCACTCCACCTGGTTTTTGGAGCCGATTTCTCACTCGCATCATGCATACAATTTCTTGTGTTTGTCTGGCGATTGACTATATTACTATGGCCGCTGACTTGACAGACCGCCCTAGAACTGGCAGTGCTTCTTCACCTTCAACTCAAGTTCCAGATCTTGTCTTACCTTATGTACGCCACTCAGTTTGTCCTTCACAAGCAGCAGATATAGACCCAAGCAAGATACAGCTCGTCTACTGGCAGCAAGGACTATCTTATAAATCACCAGAGTTATGCTTTATTGTTGAGTCTTTTTCGCTGACAAAGAAAAGAAGTGGTGTCCAAATTCGAACATCGCCCAATGAAGATGGTCTGAAGATAATCTGTCAATTGGTTGACTTGGTTAAGTCACTGATACAGGACTGGTATCCAGGTCTAGTTGAAACAGTCTATAAGGAAGATTTGGAGCAGATAGTGCCTTGCTATGAATGCCTCAAATTGAATCGCAGCCAGCCTTTTGAATTCGTCATCACAAAATCAGGTACTTCTTACGTAGAAGAATTTGTCTACTGTGGCTACTACCAGCAAGACAAAACACGTAATCACATGATCTCTTGTAAGCTGATTGCTCCAGAGCTGTTTCTTTATGACCTAGACGTCAAGTTTCACTTGAAGGAAGACGACTATGTAGAAGATACAAATTCTCTTCTTGGAAGAGGTGGATATGGAAATGTCTTTCATGGGCAGTACAAGGGGAAATCAGTAGCTATCAAGAAATACATCTGTCCATTGGAAGAAGCTTTCAAGGAACTTCGGTCTGAAGCAATGATGTTGCAGAATTTGCACCATCCTTGTCTAGTCTGCCTAGTTGGAGTGTGTCTAAATCCATATGCACTAGTTTTAGAAGAAGCTCCACTTGGAAGTCTTAAGTCTCACATAATTCTGGAAAATCCGGTTCCTTTGGCACGATTGGTGACTTTTCGCATTGCTACTCAAGTTGCTGCTGCTCTTCGTTTCCTTCACAGTCGAGGAGTCATCTTTAGAGATCTAAAATCTTCCAATGTTCTTCTTTGGTCATTGGATCCAAATGCTCTTTGTCACTGTAAAGTTACTGATTTTGGACTGGCTATTACTCAGTCTCCAGTGGGAGCACTTGGAGTTGAAGGAACAAAGAGATTCATTGCTCCAGAGGTGTTGTATCCAGGACGACGACGCACCGTGTACACACACAAGGCAGATATATTTTCGTTTGCAATGTTTCTCTATCAAATGATCACTTGTCGTCATCCCTACCACAATGTTGACGATGTCAAGATTGACATAAAAGTGCTTGCTGGAGAACGACCAACTATTGCAGATGTCCCTACAGCAGAAGCTAACTATGTCTATCTGATTCAATTGATGAAGCAATGCTGGCAAGACAATCCTGATAAACGTCCAAGTACAGATGAGATAATCAGTGCAACGTCTTCTCTGCAAATGCAACTAGTGAAGGCAGTATGCAAAGTGAAAAGCCAACTGTCACTGCGATGCTGTTGTGTATACCCATTTCATTCAGACATGCCTGGTCATCACAAATCTTCTAATGACCTATGGGTTTGTTGTGATGGTGCTGGTGGCTTTGAGATCAGTATCTATAACAGCAGTATAATGGTCCAGCACTGTATTCTGCCTGTCAAAAACAATCAAGTACAAAGTATGTGTGCCTGTAAAGATCAAGTATGGGTAGCCTCTCGGTCGGGCATAGAGTTTGGTGTTATCGATATCTACAGTACAAGAACACAGGAAGCAGTGCACAGAATCCGGCTAAAGGAAAACTCTGTGACTTGCATGACTTGTTCAGAGAGTGAAGTATACATTGGTACACTAGAGGGTTACTGCATTTCTTTCACTGTCAACAAGCCACAGACTTATCGTAAGCCCAAACACAAGTACATTTCAGAACATCCTATAGATGGTATAGTTGCCACAAGTAAGTATCTTTGGGCATCGCATACTAGCCACCTCTTTTTTCTTGACCTCAACAGCCTGGCTATAGATCATGCTTGGCACCGACAAAATAATAGAAAAGCTTTTATTGGTCCTCTTTGGTTGTCTACAGACGCCAGTACAGTGTACAGTGCTCATCTTGGAGGATCTGTTGTCTCGGCATGGAATGCAGATACTGAGGCACACAAATACGATATTGATACTAAAGAAGTGATAGAGAGAACTGGCTTGCCTATCGACAAAGATACTGTTTTAACAGCCATGACACCTGCTTGTGATAACATTTGGGTAGGACTGTCTAGTGGGCATATTTTAGTTCTTCATGAGAGAGAAGTTCTCTGGTATGCACAGCCATACGCCAAGTTTGTTCGCTTCCTTTGCACTATTCCTGATAGCAATAACTCAGACAGTTGCACGGTTGTTAGTGGCGGGAAAGAATTTCAATCCATTTGTCCTAGCTATAGTATTGAGTTTGAAGCCAAACCAGACAAAGTAGGAGTTCTAGTCATCTGGGAGGCACACACAGCCAGTTCTCTGAGGAAGATGAAGTTTATTGAAGAGGATGGCGGAAAGTATCTGGAGTCTCATAGCAACCTAGCTAAATTGATTCATACTCATGGCTTCAAAGATCCAACACAGGTGCTGATAAATGTAAGTGCAAAGTCACCCAATTCTCCTAATGCCGACAGTAGACACTCTCTGCCTCCTACTGATTCACATAACAAGCCATCTCCACAAGTCGAGAGAGTAATTGATATTGATGTCGAAGGAGAGGTTATCAGGATGACCTGTCCTCATCTGGTTACACTGAGCAGTATCTTAGAGGAGCTCAGGAAGACTTCAACAGAGGGACTGCCACATGGTAACTGTCTCAGCTATACTGCAAGTGATTCAGGGATGTTAATAAAGATTCTAACAGAAGAGGACCTCCAACAGCTACTCAGCATGGAGGCTCACCCTCGACTTACACTTGTTCCTGTCAGTAACTAAACACTGCATCACACTTACTAAAATTTACTGAGTGTTTTTTACAAGATTTTTTTTACTGGATTATCATGACATCCAATGACAATTTAAATAATTTATGAAGAGAGAAATTACAAGTTGTATAACAGTTCTAGTAAATTAACAAATAATTTCTAGTAAGGGGGCTGTCTAGCCGAGTATTGACCACCACCACCACCAGGATGAAGTGTAGGTTGACCTCCACCACTAGATGCTTGGACATACCTTCGACCCATTCTACCTAGCCGACCACCAGCTCCAGTTGCCTATAACATAAGTCAAAACACAATTCCATGCTGACTGTAAGCTGTACCATAAATGGTTGATTGATTCTACTAACTTCACGTGATGATTCACTGACTGTGCTAATCTCTGATCCCTAGATAGTGCAACGTCGTAAAGTGTGTTAGTGTTTAATATAATGTTCCTCACGGTGTCTGAAGCTGGTTCAGTCTGTTGAATACCCACTGACATAGAAGCAAAAGAGCTTGGATTAAAGAACTACAATAGTTGTAATAAACTGGTTATATTAAGGAATATCAACCCTTCTCACTTGAGGTTGAGTTATTGGCTGTAGTGGAGGGTTGGTTGTGCTTCCAACACCACCTCCAGCAGCAGTGGAGTGCTGTTGGTGTTCAAGTGTTGTAGTAGAGGGTTGTGTGTTGCTGCTGGGTTGAAGTGGTTGCTGTTGAACTGCTGGAGAAGGATGACGTCCTCCTTCTTTAACAGAAGAGGATGGAACAGCTGTTTCATTGCTGTGACCTGAAGCAGGTACCTCACCTCCTTTGTCACCATCTACTATAAAGATAAAGCACTATAAACAATAATTAGATCTTCAACCTTACCTAAATTTGGAACAAAAAAGTTTCCTGTAAAAGGTTGTGTTGCCATGGGTGGCATTAGTGAAGGAGGAGGAGGAGCAGATGATGGTGGTTGAGACTTGGACGAACCAGGATTAAAGACATCTACATAAGCAGAACGAGCACCAGGCCTTCTGCCTTGCAGGCGACCTTGCTTTGAGTAAAGGTTTGATCCAGAGGGCTGAGCCTCAGGTGGCTGAGTGGAAGCAGGCTGGTGTGCTGTGTGTGTGGTTGCAGGACCACCTCTCAACTGAGCATCAGTAGGTGGAGCAGCAAGAGCAGACTCCTCCTATACAATGCTCAGTGATACATGTAGCAGGTTAAGAAGCATTTACCTCCTCATCAGCATCAAGGTCAACCCATTTTTTCTTTTCTTCATCCCACACAATCTATACAGCCACAGAGTAAAGTCACAAATGCACTGTAGCAATGTTACTCACCTTGGGTGATTTGTCATCAGGAAGATAAGCATTAGGCTTCCTTTTTGGCAGAAAAGTGCTCAAGTAGCTAAGTATTCCTGATTGTCCACCATCTTTCTGCTGTTGATTCTTTTTTAGGTTCTTTGTTGTTTCCTCTTTCTCATCCTCACTATCTTCCTCTTCCTGATTGTGTGATTCTAGACACACACCCAAAGATACTGAAAATACAATATCTAAATTATCACTCACCAGCTGTGTGCATCTGGTGAGTGTTGTCAGGATAAGATGATGTGAATGAAGAAGGTATGTTTTGAGGATCTGGTAGTTGATGGTGCCCTGGTGTGGGCTGAAGAAAATTGCTGCTACCAGCAAGAGGAGGAGGTTGGTTGGAAGATACTCCAGCCATATCATTATTTCTCTGTGGTACAAAGTTTTGGTGGATGTTATTGTAGCCCTGACCATCAGAGAATGCAGCTACTTGCTCTTGCTGCTGAGGTTGATCTGGAGCAACATTAGTAGTGACTCCAAAAAGAGGTGTGTTCTGGTCATTTGCTGGCTGGACGTTCCATGGCTGAGGTTGATCTGGAGTAGCGACTCCAAATAGAGGTGGGTTTTGGTCATTTGCTGGCTGGACGTTCCATGGCTGAGGTTGATCTGGAGTAGCGACTCCAAATAGAGGTGGGTTTTGGTCATTGGTTGGCTGGACGTTCCATGGCTGTGGCTGTTGAGTGACACCGTACTGATCCTGAGCTGGGGGTACAGCAGTCATGGTGCTATCACCACCACTAGTGACAGTAGGCTGCTGTGAGTCCTGAACTGGAGGAGGAGGATACTGGTTGACAGAGAGTGGGTGAGCAATTGATTGCTGCAGCTGCTGTAGCTGGTAGTCCCCTGCTAGTTGGTGTGAGGGTGCCGATTGTTGTGATCCAGTGTCCGAGTGAGGGTATTCACTGGTCATAGCTGTTGATGGTAACCCAGGAGGAGTCTGACTACCAAGCTGTCTCCCTCCCTCAGGTTGACCAGGGACTTGCAAGAATTGACCCGTAAACTGTTGAGGAGGCTGAGATCCAAACTGACTGTGAACAGGATTCTGGCTAACAGAACTAAGCGGGCTATCTCTAGAGCTCTGGACAGCTGGTGTGTAATCTGATCCCTGATAAGTGAGAGAAAAAGATGGAAAGTAACAACAAGATGCTGCTCCTACCATCAGTTCAGATACAGTCTGCTCCAGCTGTAGAATCCATGGAGACAGCTCTGTCTCCATGACACCCAGCGGACAACAAGCATGATGTAGCTTACAAGATAGCTGGAGCATGAAGGAAGGAATTATGAGGTAATGGAAGGTGACCTAATACATACCTCAACTAAGAGATTGAGAAAAGTTGCTGAGTAGTTACGAGGGCTTCTTATGGTGTAACAACCAATGGACTCACAGTATCGCAATGCCTGAGAACACAGTGTGTACAGTAGGTAACTTCCTATCCCAATAATCACACACCTTTGTTAGTTGACCAGCTTCAACTAGTTTCAGTGTAAGCAGAAGCTTGTAGGTTTGAAAGGATGGAAGAGAGAAGTCAGGCTTGCTGAGACTCAGAGCATACTCCATCACTTCTGTCTTGCATAGTTTCTCTGGCTCAGGATACACCTCAGAAGAGATGCTGAATGAGAGTAAGACATTGTCAGCAGCAACAGCTGTTCAGTACCTGGTATGGTCCTCGCCAAGAAGAGAGTACTTGCATTGAGCGTCACCGTAACAACCAAGTGACAATCCAGACAGATAATAGCAGAGATGAGCTCCACACAGCTCTCCTTGAGCAGCTGTTACACAATAAACATACTATTAATACCACTATGATAATATCTATTCACCAAGTGTGTCTCCAAGTGAAGTGATGTTGGAGTTATCTTTTGTTGAGGTCTTGTTGGCTATGATCATTGCAAGGTGTGCTCTCCAATCACCAGCTCTGCTGAGGCCTTCCGGCTGAAGACATGACATAATGCCAGCAAGTTGCACGCACACATGACTCACCTTGACTACTGAGGGAGTTCGACCAAGGAGAAGAGTATAGAAAGTGCTGAGAGGGTCTGTGGACAAGATGCTGGCTGTGAATCGGTTCACAACGTATGTCCGACTCTGGTCATCCATTCCACTTGCTAGAATCAGTGCATGACCCCATAAAGAGTTCCTGCAGGCAAGATCAAGAGCATCCTAAGGAAGAGAGGGGAATGATTAGTCAATGAACAGGGTATAATATTACACCTTTTTTCTTCCAGCTAATAAAAATTGTCTTAGCTCATCTACTGCCCCTTCTTCCCCACTCCTTCCGACGCCTACTCCTCGAGGACTCAATACTTGTGGAGAGAGGGAGCTCTCCTGTACGAGGAGTTCAGATATGTCGCTAGGGACCACTACGCCATTTTGTTGACATAGTAAAACCAGGAACTTCCACAGCAAAGCCTCTCCTTGTCCGTCCTTCAATGCAGAGCAGCAGTCAGCTTGTTGGCTGGCATACTTGACTACAGCACTCTTTGGAGTATGACCACTAGCAAGAGAAAGAGCAGTCAACTTACTTACATACAATGAAAATAAACAGCTTACAGTACGAGAGGTCCTGGAAGAGCTGACGTTGTTTGTGCAAATGATGCTATCTCAGGTACAAGAGACTAGAAACCATAAAAAAATCAAACATACACCAGCAGATGCATACATGTATACCTGTACTGAGTGAATTTCTACAGAAGCAGTTCCACTGGTCATTGGTAGACCGATCACCAGCTGACCACTAGGACCAAATCGGACTGGTACATGAGGGTGGGCGAATGACAATGGCGTCTCACGGGCAGGAGGAGCTGAGAGAGAATGAAGATATGTGCATAAGCATTCAAGCCAACAGTGAATCTGTACAAACTACATAGTGTACATGTTTAGTCTGAATCCATTACAAACATGTTTAAAATAGTCTATACACTAATGAAAGAACTGTGTAATACACTGTATCATGACTAACAATATTTAATATTTAATTGAAAGTGTATACTCCAAACAACATGTTATGTGATAACTACCTTCAGAAATGTGTCTCCAAGGTTCTTCTTCATATCCATAAACACCATCAACTGGTAGTTGTCCGTGATCACCAGTGTAGGGATATCCACCATACTCATCAGCCATTGCGGGCTGCTCTAATCTGGTAGACTCATAAGGTGGTTCTGAGTCATAGGCATGGTGGCCTGCTGGTCCATGAGCATATGCTACATTGGGACTGTTGTAGAAGGTTTGAGATGGGTCCACGAGGTTGTCCTGCCCTCCCTGTATTGCTGAGGTGTCTGCTATACTGCCATCTCTGAGCTCACTTGCGTTGTACTGCTCGCTACCACCAGGTTGATGGTGGACATCATAGCCAGTCTCATAATCCTCTGGATATCCCCAGCGATCTTGTTGATGGTAATCTTGTTCGTGCCATCTCTGTCTATCATCATAGTATCCTTGACGGCTATAATCGGGTCTATCATAGTACTGTCTTCGATCTCTGGGTTCACGATAGTAATCGTGTTGGTAATAGTTACTGTGGTAGTATGGGTCTCTTCTGCCTCTATAATCATAGTGAGGGTCATAACCTGTTGGCTCTGGTGGATAATACATTTGTCTGTCATCATGAGGATGATAATATCTGTCATCATGACGACCATAGTTCCCTCGAGAGTAGTATGGTCTTGGGTCATCATAGCGATCTGAGGGTTGATGATAATAGTCTGCCGGGTAACGCCTTCGTTTGTCATAATAGTTGCTTTCTGGCTCATTGTAATAACGCTTCTCATCATATGCATTGCCATCTCTCTGGTAATAATACTCATGCTGCTCGTTCCTTTCCATTCCAGCTGGTGGTCTCACATCTCGATGACTGGGTTGTTCACTGTGGACAGCATGAGGTGCTGTGTTACTGGGCTGAGCAGTGGGAGCAGTAACAGTTGGCAGAGAAGCAGAAGAGCTGGCTGGTAGTGTTAGCTCAGAAGAAGCATGAGTGACCTGTGGCACTGCGGTAGATGATGCTACTACCTCGGTGTTGGTCTTTGTTACAGAAGGAGGCGGAGGAGGAGGAGAAAAGGCTGATGGTTCAGCATTCCTTTGGAGATTGCTAGTCAAGGGAGATAACGAAGGCGTATAGGTAGGCAGGCTAACTGATCCTAGAGGAAAGGCTGGAGGAGGAGACACAGACTGATCCTTGCCATCAGCAGTAGTAGGTGGCCGACGATGAGGCAAAGAGCCAGCAAAAATTACCTGTGCAGTCGACATATTATTTTGCAAGCTATTTTGATGAAGAGACGGTTGACCAGTACCAGGAGGAGGATGTTGTTGTCCAAGCTGTAAGTCTGCTACTGGGTCGGCACTACCCTCGGGTGCAGCAAGCTCAGGAGGACGGCTAGTTCCTAGCTGATCGAGGTTACTAGGAGCAGTTGCAGACAGTGGATCAACTGAATGAGAGACGTGACCATTAGCAAGCTGAGGAAGATGAACGGTGCTTGTCTGTTCCTGTGGAACAAGTGTGTTGGTACTACTGAGAGAAGTAAGAGAGTAATCTCTCATGTCCGGTAACGTGCCCTCTGTGTTGAGCAGCTCTCCAGTCTCTCTATCAACTCGTGTGTGCTTGATTTGTTCTTGAAATGCCGTCACAGTGGTAGTAGTGGGAGGAGGAGGGGGTGGGGGAAACGTGGACGTGGCAGTGAAAGAGAGTTCAGTTGGTGGAATCAACTTGACTGGAGAGTGTAATGTGACACTATCATTGAGAAGAGACGAAACAGAATGTGTTGAAGAGGTAGACTGAGAGTTTCCTCCTTCACCGCCTAGAGAACCAGAAGAGGAAGAGGTCAAAAGCTGTGGAGAGATGATGGAGGTTGCCTCGGCACCAAGTGTGGGTTCACTGGTCACATCAACATGTGCTGCTACTGCTTGATGGGGAGTTTCAGTATGTACAGTTGCCTGCTGTAACTGAAGACTTGCTACTGAGGGTTCATTTTCCTTAGTGATCAAAGGGTTTTCTTTTAGTTGCTGTGTTAGAGCAGAGTTGACACCATGAAGAGTGTCAGGTACTGACTGTGAGTGACTCAGAGAATGTTGTAAGAGAGGATGAGGTGAATTGCTGCCAGTACTCAAGTTAGAACTAGCATAGCTACCTTGAGATGGTGGAGGAGGTGGTGGGAGAAGGTCAGCAAACATAGAGTGAGGGCCACCAGGTGGATCAGATTGTAGAGGAGACGATGGTACATAAGCATTGCCAGGAGGTTGACTGCTGCCATCTCTCTGTTGGTATGTTTGTGGATTCAAAAATACTGGATTATTCATTTCTTCATCTTGCGTAGCGGCTGAATGCACGGGAGGAGGAAGGCTAGTAGAGTGACTGTAAGTTGGTCTTTCTTGAACACTTCCCAACACAGTTGTGCTGGCAATTGATCCAGGTGGTGGTTGGGGGAAGCTATGAGCCTGTACTTCCTCTCTTGTGGTAGAAGGTGGGTGTGGTTGTAACAACAATGGAGGGACCTCCATCGGTGGGTGAGCCTGGTCTTGAACAGCTTGAGGACAAGGAGGCCACTGAGGATGACCAAGACCTCGAGAAGCACTTGGATTTGCGAAAGAGAATGGATTTTGTGAGGGTGAGCCAGGGGATCCAAAGTATGCTGAGGACTGGAATTTCTGGGCCGCCGTACTCTCGGCAGTAGTGGATGGGATGGGCAATGGCTCCATGAGTCCGGTTATGACAGGAACTTAGGACAATGTGGCTACAGTACACACAACTTTTGTCACAACAGCCGATAATAACTAATACTATTTATTATAATACAAAATCGGCTTTGCTAAATTTACACTAAAATTCTGAAAGACTAAGTTAAACTCACTATAATCTCGATCATAATACACACGCAAAGTTAGTGCCAGCCCAGTCCCGCGGCCGCACAGCTAGTTCTGTTGCACGTCAGTAACTTTACGTCATCAAAATAGGCGTGGCCTCAATCAGCTGGGGATGGCATGGCCGGATTCATAGTGCACTGCATAATTATTATCTAGACCCTGGTACACTAACACAAATCAAACATCAAAAATCACTGCTCTCCACAAAGGATCAATGTTAGTTTTCATAATGAATGGGTCCTCTTCAGTTTTTCGAATGCGTAACTCTAATGGACCATTCATCATCTGGTTCCTATCCTTCTCCCAACTCCATAGACCGGTTGATGCAGGAAAAACTATTTCACCATCGAATGGATTAACCTCAACTAGGTAAACTTTATCTTCTGTCCAAGCAAAATCAATAATGTATCGATCAAGTGAGATAAGGTCCTTGACGCTAGAAAAGAATTTCTCAAGATCAGACTTGATTCTAGAAGCCATTGAGTTTAGCTGAGGAAACATAACGGGGTGATTATACTGACCAATTGATGTCAGTTGACCGTTCCACACAAATCCTCTAAACTCTGCCCATAACTCTATCGGTACCCACTTCCGTATAACCAGAGAGACATTCCTTGAAAAAGCATCGTCTCCAGATGACAAAGCGTATTCAAGATCCTCGCCCACTCTTGTGCTAGAGAAGAGCAGCTGCACTGCTTCTACTCCAGTGCACACTCTAAGACTCTCGATTGCAATCCCTCCCAACAGAATGAGTCTGTCATTCGGAGAGAGGTCACCACCCAGTGAGGCAAACTTTGCTGCATACAATTTGCGGGCTTTGACAAATGCAATATCGGAGTCTTTGGGCGATCTTGTTGACAGTTTTACAAAGACACCTTCCTTGGTAGAAGAAAGAGAAGAAATCGTAGTGTCAATGCGATTGCATAGGCCTGTCAATGCTGGAGGGATTGCTATGTCGTCGATGTTTGGGTCCGGACTGTCACTGTTTCTGGTCTTAAAGTGCTTTGTCCAGTGTTTGACTATTGTCCTGGCCTCTTCTGATGTCATGGGCAAGAACTGTGTTGGAAAAGTGACATTTTGTAGTGGCTCGTACCAACGATCAATTCCAGTGCTGAAAAAGTAGCTTTTCCTTTCCTCTTCTTTTTCTTGAGAAACTTCACCACACACCGCAAGATCATAATCTGGAGCGCTCCTGTCTCTACGAGCAGCACTGCCGGTAGCCTTGAGCTTCACTTGTTGCAAAGCTGCAGGGTCAACCATTCTGATCCGCCCCGGCCCTCGCGCCCCAGACCACGCCTTTCCCACCAGCTCCACCCTAATACATCTCGCAAAGCGCATGCAACCACAATAAAGTCATGTTAAAACTATTACTACATGTACACGTATCAAGTTGGTGTCTCCTCCTTGGAGCTGGCCGTCTCTGCTGTATTCTTGATAATATCAGTCAGGCATTTTCTCAACTTGTCATAAGTATCTTCCTCACACCAACCACTTGTCTCCTACATTTAATTTCAGGTTGAACCAAATTAGTATTTACAAGTCCATACATTGCAAATGGTCTCCTTTCCACGATTGGCATGAATAATATGTTGAAGTTGGTCAGATTTGAGATCACAGAGCTGATAAAAGAGCTGCCGCTGATGAGGTAGTTGATCTGGATTGAAGGTATGTACACTCGCATCGTCAATGCCTGCATCTGACAGGAGAGACCAGTGAGTGCTGTACATCATGTGACAGACGGTACCACACAGTGGAATCAGACACCATTGGGGCCAACAAAAATCGTCCATTATAGAGAGGGTGTCTTCTGGTCAGGGGTTTATCATACATTATGTGGGTTATAATTATTTGGGATTCAGTAAGTGTCCATTATAGAAGGATGAGGGTATCCTGTACTCCCTTTTACCTAAAATATCATTTTCAAGTGTTTCCTCTGTTGTTCTAATCCGTCTTGCTTGTGTATCTTGACCAAGTTGACGCTTTAGCCGTGTCTGATAGTTCGATGAAGGTGTAACAACTGTTATATTCTTTGGTACACGAAAGTCAATGCACTGGTAACTGAATAAGAGTAATCACAGAATCATGCTGCTTTGCAAGGCATGTACATTTTTCCAGATGGGTCAGCTCTTGGGTCATATCCAAATCTTATCCACAGCAACCTCCATGGTCCATTAGTGAAATAGTAACTGACTAGAGACAAAAGACTATGCAAAACATGAGTTGTGTCATTATAACTGTGTAGATAATACTAACTGCCTCATTGTGGCTGAGCTGACATTTAGCTTTGCTTGCAAGGCAGTTCTTGTCCAAACTGGACGTTCAGCAAATAGCTAAAATAAGCGAAAATTATCACACTAAGTTGAAAGTAGTGTGTAACAAATGCCTTTTTCAGAGGTGCCAGTTTAGGATGCTTGGTAAGCGAGGCACTTGGGATTGGTTCATTAGGAACAGCTACACCTCAGATAAGGACATGATACAAAAAAATAATAATAACAAAAATTATTCAAAGATACGGCCTTCATGATTAAAGGGTATGCCCACACTATTTGCTGCTCTGCGTAGTCTCGATGAACCAGGCATGATTGGAACAGCCTGAGCAGAATACAGTATCTGCTGCACCAACGCAGTAAACTGTGTGTGTACCTTATTTCTTGATGTGACATTTGGTTTGACATCAGGCTTGTATCTAGAGGAACAAACACAATGGAATGGAATGTGTGTTGTAGACTAACGAATAATTTGACGGCTTGTCTGATCTTAAGAAGGAACCAGGAGGAAGAAAAGAAGGCACATCTTGTACAATAGAACTATTCTCCAGTAAAGCTAAAGAGGAAATTTGATATGCAGACATGCAGCTTAATGTTATAATTGTACCTGATAACTGCAAAGCCATCGGATCAAGCATTACATTATTATGAGTGACCTTACTGAGTCCAGGTGGAAGTACTTGAAAGTCAGCCATACCTGTGTATGATGTAAATAACAGTAGTTCTTGCAGTGGGTGAAAAGGACAATTTTCACAAAAATGAAGTACCTGTAAATTCAAAGCGTGTCTCAATAATTCCCACTAATTCCGCTGTATATTCCCACACTGTCTCTTCCACTTCATCAATAATTTCTTTCACCCTTCTTCTCTTAATCTTTAAGACAAGGTCACTTGCTTTCTTCATTCTCCCAACAGTGGGTTTACAGAACAAGTCATCAGAACGATAACGGACTTCCAGTCTAGAGTGCCCTTCATAGCATGCCTGGATGGATAGTACTCTCACTGAAAAATAACAATGAGTTGGCGCGCTCTTACTTTAGATAATGCATCCACTCCACCAAATGTCTGAATAGCACGTTCTTCATTTTCGACCACGCCTAAAATAACGATAAGGTAGATGGGCGTAACTCCGGACGGGGTGTAACTCCGGACGTGCAATAGTAAATATTCGCAACTTTCACTACGAGCAAGCTTATGCTTCCAAACTTGCGCTATAAGCAGTCCAAGGCACGCCTTAGCAATGAACAAAACTAAACTGAATTTGCGTTCACTAGCAGGTACATACCACTCGCAGATCTATGAAAAATTGTGCTAAAACGTTCTTAGCCGTCTATAATTATTAGTTGCAGTGTTCGAAGTGCAAAATGCAAGCTTATTTCCTTTTTCGAGATAATACCAAAACATGCTTTGCAGTATCTTGTATTCTTCTCAGTGATATTTCATCGTAATGGGTGTGTCCGTAGTTAGCAACATGGCCAGTTTTCAGTGGGGGCCGAGTTTCACGCCGTACAAACAGTCAGTGGATGTTTTCGTTTACTCTCATCTTCGGTATTTGTAGCACAGTAGCGTACTAGAAAATGCTGCAGATCTGATGGTGATACCGGCTTCTACAACTGAACGCCGACCGTTTACGTAAAGTTCGTCCGGAGTTACGCCCATCTACCTTAAGCCAGGAAAACCCGAACTATTCTTTCTTGCTGCCCTTTGCACAATATAATCTACAGTGTCCTGGCTATTACTTGCCCGTTTTACAAGGAAAATGGGTGTAAGGTAACCACGCCTAATTCCGGACACGTTGTGCTATTATCGGAATTTCAGTAATTTCTACAGGCGAAAGTTCCAAGTGTTACACTTTAGTAGAATCCTTGGGCCTTCTTCTTGACGACACTGTACAATTCTAGCAGTAATTGTTCGATTTGTAAACGAGCGGCAGGTTTGTTTTCCGCTTTTTGGAACTCTTCAATTTTAGGGGGCGGACCCTAATTCCGGACACTTCTTAAGGTTGGTCTGTGCAACCCTGCAAGCATGGTGCAAGTTGCCAAAGCTGTTACTTTCGATGTTAAGCGATGAAAGACTCAATCAACTCACTGCAGTTGCCAAGACTACTAATCCAGGCTGGACTTTAGATTATTGAGCAACCGAATCAGGCTGGGAACGAAATTTTTGTGTAAAATGCCTGTAACTGCTGTTTGCATGACAGAAATTACCAGTGAGTGGTTGAACAACCTTGCTGCTGCATACTCAGCACCGTAACATCAACTACAGTTGGAGTATTCAACAGAACTGCAGTGCAAAATAAGATAGAAATCGACGTAGGTTGAATTTTGACTAAAATTTACAGCAGTAGTTGACTCAACTACTTTACTGCAGCTCATTGCTATCATAAAAAGTTAGATGTAGTGATATTGAAGTCTGTCAGTGTGCAAGATCACTCGCCGAAGCAACAGTAGCTAAGCTTGGTGGACGAAACCAAATCACGTTGGGTGCGGTTTCGATCAATTATTTAGTAGGGCTAGTTCTACCCGTATTCCTGCACCACTGGTAATAGTTTAGTACTTAAAACTCAGTGAGATGATGCTGCTATGATAGCTCTACCTGCGTAGTGAAAATGGCTAAACTACGTCAAGGCGTTCTTGAGAAATGCAGAATGAAAAGTAGAGTGTCCGGAATTAGGAACCGTCCGGAATTAGGCGTGGTTACCTTACCCACACTCCAATAGCACTTGCCGTATTTGGAACAAAATTATTTCGTACTCGGCAATCACGAGAGACCCACATAGGGGTGGGTAGGTTGTGGGGAGGGGGGGAGGGCGTCAGGTGGCATTTTTTTGGCGCTCTGGCAAAAGGAGATGTATCTTCTTCCATCGCTCTTGCTGGTAGGGGATTTTTGCCGAAATCGTTTGTTCTCATTAAATATTCGCCCCTCTGTAACTTACAGACAGAGACCTTTTTGCAAAATCCGATACATACGTTTCTTCCTTGTCTACCAAAGTTTATGTCTGACATTTTGTGTGGGTGTGGCATGCTCAGGAAAGAAACGCAACTTTTCGTCATTGGGTGGGGCTTGCTACGCCCACAAGACGAATGGCGACTTTCTTGGGTGATCAGTGTGACTGACCAAACCTTCAACTAACAGTAGAAACAATTTTCGTAATCCTGATGTTTGGGATTTCCACCCTTAACTAAAATGTACCGCCCAGTCAAGCAGTAGCTCACCAGGATACTCTACACATAAAAGCGATCTCCAGCCGTTTGGGCACGTAACTTCAACAAGATCACTCCTCTCAGACTCAGTACCTTCCACGGTGTAATCTTCTTGCTCTTCTGACATTTCCACGTGTGCGCATGTGACGGATGAATATTTGCAGTATCCGGACAATTATACGGAATAATGATGCGTCTTCACGTGGCTGCTGGTAGTGTGCTGAGGACCAGGGTATCAAGTGTAGCACCTTCTCTACAGGTTAAATGAATTATTTATGTGTTTAAAAAGATCAATCTTTTATTTTAGCTAATTCGTGGATTTGGGAATAACTCTGATGATGAAGAGAATAAGAAAGATGATTCTACAGCAATAAGTCCCAATGAAAGACTCGAGCCAACTGATATGAAGTTTGTGTTTAATTATATAAAAACCATTATTAGTGTTGTCACTCAGATCATTACTGGGACAGTTTCCCAAGCACCAAACAAAGACGTACCAGCATACTAGAGTGAACCCTACGAAGTAAACTACATTGATAACAAGCAAATCCTTTTATCATTAGTTTAAAGTCATTCCAGATTATTCCTGCAGATCGATGTCTCCTATAACACAAATGAAACAAACACAGCCTCTAACAGAATCTCATCAAGAAAGCCAAATAATAGGTATGCACAGTCAGCTAGACTATGAAAGTAAGCATCGTCACCTTGTTGGTCTGTAACCATAGATGATGAGATTGGGGAAACAATAACCTCGGATGTGATAGACCATGATCAACAGGTTGACTTCAGGTTGGCTGTTGACCAGGCTAATATCTTTATCTTAGCTACATATCCACAAGGTCTGTGTTGTCACAATTCAAGAAACCAACTAGACACGTGAAGCATAGACGGTCTGATCTTGACAAAACATCAAGAGTCATGTTACGACGAAGAAATTCAAAGGAAGATTTTTCAAAGCCTGCTGTGACTAAGTGGAATGAAGAATACAGCCCATTTTCTGATGGCCCTAGACTAGGTAACATAATGTAACAAATATTACCGTGTAGTAACTATATTTCAGGATGGTTTGAGATACCCTCTAAAGACGCCAAGTTTATGAAACCAATGGAACCATGCTTTTATGAGGTACAGTATTTGATATCATGTGTAACAGTACACACTGCCTAGTCCAGGAGGACAATGCTGCCCAGGTGGAGTCACTCCTTAAACTGCGACCACTCAACGGATTTGAGATGATGATGAAGGACTCCAAATATCATTGGAAGTATCCCATTGACAATGAAGCAGACAGAGGGTGAAGTTTGACATTATTAGTGTTTATAACCTGTGTTTGTTAATCTGTGTTAGAGAAGAAGAGAATGATGGATTTGAACAACATGTTTTGCTAGATCATTTGATCCGAGATGGATTTCCTAAGCGAGGTAATGATATTCAATGAAAAGGATCTTTTAGTGTAAATTTGCTCATTAGGACCTGTCCGTCATTTCATGGAGTTGGTTGTGGAAGGATTGTCCAAGAATCATCATTACTCACCGCAAGAGAAACGAAGATTCATTGACTGGTATCAACAGTATTTCAGTCAGTTTCCACAGGAGGAGCTCGAGAAAGCATTTCCTCACGATGTGGGAGAAGTGCCGTCAATCTAATCCATTCTTCAACTTGTAGTAATAATTATTGTCAGAGAAAAGCCTTCTTGCTTTATCTAACTCATAAGTGGATGCATGCATTCTGCTTCTACCCTAGTATTAAATATTTACAAAATCAGTTTGTGTTTTTTTCTAACTCGAAATTGTGGCAGTTTTATTTTCAATAGTGGCTGTTTCAGAACTGTCGTCAGTATTCACTTGATCTTGTTCAGCAGCAAGACGTTCTTGGTCAAACATTTCTTGAGCTTTCTTTATAGCTGTTTCCTGAAGAGGCAGTTATTGCATCATTATTGAACTGCTACAACACACACCAACTTACCCTCTCACCAATTACAAACTTGATTCTAGCCATTGATTTCTTCACCTAACAGTTGCAACAATTTGTGTCACACTAAGGCTAGTGATCATACCAATACCTTGCCGAGTCTTTCTGGTGCAGGCATTGTATACCGCTGTCTATTTGCTTCTTGCTTCATGGTTATCAACATGTTACGTTCCTTCAGTAACACATACCTACATGACAAACACAACTCATTGTCCAACTGATAAAAGAGCTACTCACCATAGCTTGTGCAAATCTTCAAAGCTCTTGTTTCTCAGTTCTCTAGCCTCCCAAGATCGACCTTAAGCAAAGGGATCTGTAATACTCGGGTCTGCATCTAAAACTTTCTTCACCTGACTTTTCAGCATCTTCTATTAGATTTTCTCCCGCAGGAAAAAACTCCTCGAGACCAAAGCATTGAGAACTTGTGTGAACACAACGTGACACGTGGTTGAGAGGAACTGATTGGTGGATCCATTGTGAACACTTGTGCGTATAAGACGACATCCTAGCAATATTGAATCTGGTAAAACATGACAAAGATAACGTCTGAAGCCCACGAGTAAGAGACATATTGCGTGCAACACTGCATGGACTGTCAAGGTTGAGGTCGAGCTAAAGAGAGCGGTGTGGTCCGGGTTAAAAATTAAGATCACGAGGGCCTAGGGTGGGGTGTGACCACGCCCTCGATCTAGCAATATGGACGAACACGGACTGCCGATAGTGGGTGCTGGCGTGGACTACACGAAGGTATCTCTCTTATATCTAATCACAATCCATTGCTCTTACTCCCTGTTCATTCTCAGGTCCCTCCACTAGAACACAAGAGCACGCTTGTGTTGATAAACCAATTCATAGTGCAGACAACTAAATTCTTGAATCGCTTTTCATCTGTCTGTGAAGAAGTTAGTTTCTTGATCAATGCTTGTACTCGTGTCGTATGTTGATATATCTAGAGATTATCTGAACTCTGTATGCGGCTGCAAAGGCTGGACATATCACTGAGTATATTGGAATCCAAGGTACTGTCTAGTTTTCACTCTTGTTAATTTATTTGTGTCTTCTGTGTGTCCCAAGCTTGCTTCTATTGAAGGTCTTGATGGTGTGCAAGCCACCACTCATTATGAGCCACCAGCTGGTGTAGCAGCTGCTGGGGCTGGTGTTACTACCTCACAACCTACCTCATCCTCTACCGCAGCTCCAAGCAAGCAGCAGGCTGCTCCTGCTGCTGCTCCACCTCCATCTGGAGATACCAATGAACCTATCCCTCCTCCTCAGCCTCAAGCTGGTTAGTCAACGTTTATCAACAATTGCTTATACACCTTATACACAAATGCACACACATACTCACTCAATCTAGAGGAGCAATCTCAAGGTGGGTGCAGTACTACTAGTTGTGCTTGCTATACATTTTGTTTTGCTCAGTTATGAAGATCAAGGATGATCCACTCTACAAACCTTTCTTCAGAATGAAGAGATTGGTTAGTGTCTGTTTATACCAGCTAACCCACTTTAATGTGTCTTATACAGGGAGTGAATCCCTTGCAATTAACAATGGAAATGAAGAAAAAGGGGCTCAATCCAGATCTTTTAGAGTGAGTCAAATTGCCATTTTTGTTGCTCAACTTTTGGTTCTTTCTCAGAGATGAAGATGCACCAGCTCCATCTGGAGCATTAGTCAGCTCCAAGCAACCAGATGCTGGCTACTCTAAAGGAGGAAGCAGTGACTCTAGTGACGATTCATCGTCTAGTGAAGAAAGTGATGACAGCTTTGATTCAGACTAATAACTAATAATAATCTATCTTGTCTGTACATTGGTGTGACTGTGGTTTGTTTCATATAATGTATATAAAAGAAGAAAAAAACACTCAAATTAAAATATCTACGGTACATACATAATTTACTATCAATGCAGTAGTGACAGAGCAGCAATAATACTGACAAATAGTGATCTAGGTTCTGTCAACTAAGCACAGGTGAACAAAGTTATCTGGATAACACAAATGTTCGCTTAGCCACTGTAGGGGTGTGGCTAAAGGGACCTCTACTCCATGTATTACAGCTGCTACACTATTTTCTGTAAGAAAATGGGCAAGGCAGACAGATAACATGATTAATTAATTATTATAAACGTACCTTTACTTTCACTATCAGTACAGTAGGCGGAAACTAACTGTTGGAGAGTATTGGGTTGACCTAATGGTAGAGAGAATTGAGAATGAAGGAATCGTTTGGATCATAATAGTGATGCACCGTTATCAGATTTTCTAATATACCGATTGTTGTAAAAATTATCTGCTGATACCAACACCAATGTTGCATCCATGCAGTTTTCATGCTAGATGAAAATGTTAAAGTCCAGCTTATACCACGCTAAACAGGTACCGATGTTGATTTTGAGATTTAACCAATACCAATAATTTAGGCCGATTTCTGATAACCGATCCATTAATCGGTGCATCACTAGATCAGAGAAACTTACCTTTCTCATCTACTGAAGAAAGCAGTCTCATGTATACCTTTCTGCCCAACTGTAGTAACAGTAACAATGGCTACACATGAGGACTATTTTAGCATGCTCACTCTGTATGCACAAAATGGTATGTGTTGAAATGGCGTGCTTTCTCCTTTTGAGTTGAGCATCAACTTTTTGTTGACCGACCAGAACTTGTCAAAGTTCACTGCAACAAAAACTATAAAACAAGAACAGACGTGTGCCTAGTGTGAGTACCATGCTGCTGTATGCTGTTCCACATCTGTTCAAACTCTTGAGGAGTTAACCCTTGTATCACTTCTGATCTGTGCTTCAGGCAATCAGCCTATACAGAGAAACAACTCATGGTAATGTGTGGTAATTCATACCTCCTTGATCTTTGACTTGAAGTGTGCTTCAAGAGAATCCTTACCACAGTACTGTAACAACTCATCGTCAGGATAGCCCTGTACACACCATGATAGGTACTAGGCACACAACACGTAACACTGTACTTTGAAGTGAACTGTGATTTGCCATGGTAAGTTACACCCACGTCCATATAGGTCATAGAGTATACCAACTGGATAGTGCCTGTTGATAATGTGTGAATATTATAATAGACAGCAGGAAATAATGGTGACCTAATGCAAACATGCAATATTTATCATATCCTAGAAGTACAATATTAACAGGTGTAAAATCAAAATAGATGTCTACAATGTTAGACTCTGGTTCTCCTTGTATACACTATTATAAAGGTTCTACTCAATACAGCAAGTACTGTCATCATACATACCATTTGAGAGGAATCGATCCCGATGACAGCCACAAACGGTCATCAACTGAAGCGTCCATCCCTTTTGCATAGAGTCTCTCTAACCATTCAAACACGTCAGGCAGGTAACTGACACGACTGATCATCCTCTATAAACAATATTTATACATATGAGCAGTTCTGTATCATTGTGAACAGACTGACAACGTAGGAAATAACTAAACTTACAAAACATGGCTCAGGAGATGCAACATTCATGCTCATCTCTCGTTCGTCCACGCTGAAGCAGACAGGTATCTTGCCTTCCCACACTTCTCTCCGTATTTGTTCTCCCTCCTCCATTACTCTTCGGTGTTGTAGACGTCCAGTACTCCCCAGGGGCCGGCTAGATATACATCGCCATTGCAGAAGGCGTGGCTGGGTCCTGCCCAAATAACGTCATGCCGACAGCATGTAGCGGAAGGGAGGGGCTAGTCAGCAGGAACTCAAAGAGGAATAGACATGTCGCTTGTGCAACGATTTTGTTTGGTGACCGGTGAGTATAAGTTTATATTTTAATAGCTTAGTCTTGTATTTTGTTAGTACACGTATAGTTAAGTAATAATGTACTGTATCAATCACATGGTAACAGGTGGTGGAGCTGGCATAGGGAGAGCCATATGCCAGGTGATGGCTAGAGAAGGTGCCAGTGTAGCAGTTACTGGTACCAGGCTGGGTCCTATTCAGGAAACAGCTGCAATGCTGACCGATATAGCTGCCCAAAATGGTCACACTAACTCAGTGTTTAAAGCATTTGAGATGGATGTCTCATGTTCAAAAACTGTAAAAGCTGTAATGTCATCCTTGAGCAAGGAGTTTGCTCAAGCTCCACCTCTTAGTGGAATTGTCAACAATGCTGGAATCACTAAGGATGGTGCTATGATCAGAATGAGTGAGGAAATGTTTGACGATGTCATTCGGGTCAACTTAAAGGTTGGTCTACATGTACACAAGGAAAAAACACATTAATTAAAAATTAAAACTACTTGAGAAAGGTCCAAAAGTACTGTATTTATGTGACATGCATGACTGTTCATCTGGTGACATCACTGGAGCTGCTGTAACTTCCTCCAACTAGCTCTATTGAAGTTCTTTGTGTCCTTCATTAGGGTGCATACCTGGTGTCACAAGCAGCTGCCAAGCTCATGATTAATAAAAGAGTTTCTAATGGATCTATTATCAATGTATCTAGTGTTTCTGGAAAGGTAATAAACTTTCTGTATACATATATATTCAAATTAATTATTATAATCACAGTACGGCAACGTGGGTCAAGCCAACTACAGTGCTGCAAAGGGTGGCTTGGTTTCACTGACACTTACTAGTGCTAAGGAGTTAGGAAGGTACCTATGAAATTACAGTAGTGTGATTGTTATTCTGTTCTCGACTTGTTTTCATAGATTTGGAATCAGATGCAATGCTGTCCTACCTGGTTATATAGAGACTAAGATGACTGCAAAAATACCAAATGATGTGATTGACAAGGTTCTCATTGTGTGTATTTTAAACAGCTTTTTATGGTTGCATTTTAGATAGTTTCAGGAGTCTGTTTAGGAAGAACGGGAAAACCTGAAGGTAAAGTGCACCATGTGTGTGTGTGTGTAGTGTTACTCTTTCTTGTTGTTGCCCCATTTTAGAAGTTGCTGAAGTTTGCACTTTTTTGACTTCTGATAAAAGCAGCTACGTCACAGGATCTGTGATAGAGGTCTCTGGTGAGTTCCTCAACTAGTTTGCATTGTGATAACTATGTTGATGTATAGGTGGATTCTAGTGCAATGATCAAAGACTTTGTACAGGTAAAATTATTTATATTCATAAGACCTGAACAGAGCTCGCCTATTGTATTACATAGTTCAGAAATATTTTCAAATTTCAAAACAAGTGACTTTTCAAAATATGCCTGATAGTGATCTTGATGATTTTGTGATGGTGATATGATACAAACCAGTGACTTAGACAAAAGTTTTGTGATTTAAAACTTTTTGGGAAATTGGAATATGTCGGCAGTGTTGTCTTTACTTGAAAAGTGATATAATACAGTATGAATGAATTATGAGTTTTATTTACAACTTATTTACAGCAGCGGTTGACTGACAGCAAGAAATGACTGTCATTAGATTATGCATTTTGTTGACTCATTCTTGTGTACAGCGTCAGCATACGAGAATAGATCTCCTCAAAGTCAGCGCGCATGAAGGGCTGATAGAGGAAGCAGCGTTTCAGCACGTCGTAAACTTTGACCGGGCAAGCTTCAGGTCTTTGAAGCAGCGTTCGTCCTTCACCTTTCAACGCGTCTCGGATGACTTCACTATCGGACATATTGCTATAAGGTACGACTTGACAGAGAGTGAACACCTCCCACACGGTCACTCCGTATGCCCAGGAATCAGACTTAGCAGAGAACTTGCCGTACAAGGTCTCAGTAGCCATCCATCGGATAGGCAGGATCAGCTTTCCTGTCAGACAGTAATAGGAAGACTTGTAAGCATTGCGACTCATTCCAAAATCGGAGATTTTGACAACAAAATCTCTTCCTATTAGACAATTGCGGGTGGCAAGGTCACGATGGATGAACTTTTTAGAGGCCAGGTAGTGCATGCCACTTGAAATTTGTACCGAAATATAGAACAAAATCATCGGAGTGACTTCATTGGGATTAAGACCTGAAATGCTGTCTGACTTGAGCTGTTGCTTTCTCAAAAACTCGTGCAGATCACCATTCTCCATATATTCCATTACTATGAAGGGAGGCTTCGTATTGGATATAGCTAACAGCCGGATGACATTAGCATGCTTGAGTCGTGACATGAATGATATTTGCTGATCAAAGGCATCACATAAATCACTATTAGGTTTAGCCTTGAGTTGCTTCACTGCCACTAGAAGGCTTCTGTGTCTGTCAGTGTCGCTGCTCAACTTGAGGTCATTCAGACTCACACCTGTAGTCGCAGCCAAGTAGACTTTTCCAAAGTGTCCTTTGCCAAGTTCTTGAATCAGACGAATGTTATTAACAGATATCTGAAATGCCTTGAGTGCTCTCCCCTTCGGAACAACATAGATTGGACCATAAGGCAAAGGATCGTCCTGGTCAGGTCTGGGTGGCATAGAAGGTTTGGCTAGCATAGATGGCTCCAGTGGTTCACGGTAAATATGGTCATAGTCATGAGAACTAGACAGCTCAGAGGATGATGACACCTGTGAGGACTCACGGAAAGGGACTGGAGGAGGTATTTGGTGAGCAGATCGTTCCAAGGTACCTCCTCCATCAATATCATCATCATAAGGATCTATATCAGCACGAGAAGTAGTGTGGCCTTGTTTAAGAGCAAGAATACCAATGCTATCTGCAGGCTCCTTGTAATCACTATAGTAGCCAGTAGCCGTGTCTTCAAGACATGAATAGTCGTAGTCATCAATACAAGAAACTCTTGTTGACATCCTCATTGATGAACGAGGCGTGACTTGAGCTGGTGGAGGAGGAAGAGGACGGAGAGAGTCAAAGGCCAATAACTCCTGTGGTTGACAATCTATATCTACGTCGGCATCTGCATTTTGAAAGACCAGCATCTCTCCCGCCATTGTATGTACTGGAATGGGAGGCGGACAGGGCTTGTTCACAGCTGTGTACTTTGGACGATATGTCTTGTTCATTGCTAGTTCTTCCACTTTGGATCCTTGTTTAGCGCTATTTCGATCTCCCCTTGTTCCTTTCTGACCAGAGCACAGAAACACCAGCACAAGAACAGCTAGTCCGATTAGCAACACCATGAACACTACAACTGCTGTGAAAATTATGACTAAATTAATTTCATCAGCTGCATTGGTCGGTACAGGCATATGTGTAGCTGTAGAAGAAACGTGTGAAGTTGAAACAACTTGTGTGAAAGGGGTTTGCTGGAGCTCAGATATAGTAGTAGTAGTAGTTAGCTGATATTGATTTGATTCTGTTGTGATAGGAAGTGTAGTTTGTGTAGACATCTCAATGAACTCTGAGGTCAATTCTTGAGTGATTGTTGAGTCTATACCTGAACCATCATCAATAGTGTTTGTCAGTTCAACATTGTTCTCAGATGTTGCCATGTGTAGTGGCACACTACTCTCTGTTGATTCAAACTCCACGGTAGATAGCGACTGAAAGGAAGTGCTTCTGATAGTGTCTTGGGCAGAGGATAGACCAGCTGTGGAGTTAAAAGTTGTAGTTGTGGTGGTAGTGAAGTCTATTGTGAACAGCGATACACTGGTCTCTGTCGATTTAGATGTAACTTCAAGTTCTGTGGTGGATGACGACTGATTAATGGTAGTGACGTCTGTTGTGTGTACCGATGCACTGGTTTCTGTTGATTTTCCAAGCTCTGTGGTAGATGGCAACTGAGAAGTATTTCTAATTATATCTTGGGTGGATAATAGCGCAATTGTTGAGTTGAAGGCTGTTGTTGTGGTGGTATCAAAGGTAGTAGTGAAGTTTATTGTCATGGAGAAGTCGATTGTGGTAGTGAGCTCAATTGTTGTGGTGGGTTCAATGGTCTCAATGGTTGAGGTAGGCTCAACAGTTGTATTTAGACCTGGTGGTAGAAGCCAAAAGAGGTTAGTGTGGGCTCACAAGATGGAGTAACTCACTACCACAATATAGGGATGTACACAAACACCATAGGATATCAACTCAGTCCATCTGCCCATAAATGCTAACCTTGTAGTATCTAATTACCTACTATAGTGATAACATATGTCACTATAAAGCCAGTTTGCTAGCCAGGGCTGAATCTCATGATGCAATTTTTTTTATTTCACTCAATATGATAAAAAATAACAGTATACATCACTGGTATACATAAATAATTATTGTGCTAAAATTGTGTAAAAAAATAATCATGAACACATGTCATGCGCTAAAAACTCAACCTCATTGTTAAAACAGAAGTGGACAGAATTACACAAGGACAATAAGAGGTGGGAAAGTGTGGATGAAACAGTGCAGAATATCAAAACACTACAACACTAGGTTAGATTGTCTACGCTATGAATGGAGATTGTCTACAATGCTTGACTAGTGTAGATCATATACAAGCGCGAATATATTTCACCAAAATCAGCACGCATTGAAGGACCATGGACCCAACAACGCAACATTACATCATACACATCACTGCTACAAGCTTCAGGTGGGGGAAGAAGACGTCTGTTTGGGCCTCTAATGGCATCTTGTATGACTTCTTCATCATTCATTTCCTCGTAAGGATCACATGATGCCAGAGTGAACAGCTCCCATAGCGTAACTCCAAATGCCCAGGCATCTGATTTGAGGGAGAATTTGCCATAGAATGTCTCACACGCCATCCAACGAATTGGTAGTACAAGCGTTCCCTGGACACGATAGTAAGCAGATTCATATAGTCGTCTGCTCATTCCAAAGTCCGATATCTTGACAATGAAGTCTTTTCCAACAAGGCAATTTCTTGTAGCCAAGTCTCGATGAACGAAACGATGTGAGGCAAGATAGTGCATTCCACTGGCTATTTGTACTCCTAGATATAACAGAATAACAGGAGTGATCTCAGTGTCCCCGAGACCTGTGACAGTGTCATCAACAAGCGTATGCTTCTGCAAGAACTGGTTGAGGTCACCATTCTCCATGTACTCCATCATAATGAACCTCTCTCCAGAGTAGCAGACTCCAAGGAAGCGAATTACATTGTCATGATTCAATCGAGACATGAACTTCACTTCCTTATTGAATGCTTCATATAGACCTGTCTCTGCATCTGATTTGAGTTTCTTGACTGCCACAAGAATGCTGTGTTGTCTGTTGGAATTGGTCTCACTTAGCTTTAGATCCATTAGACTAAGACCACGAGTACGAGCAAGAATCACTTGACCAAACTGACCATTTCCAAGCTTTCTGATCTCAATGATGTTGTCTTGAGTGATTTCTAGAGGAGCCTCAAAGTTTCCAAGAGGTCTTGGGTCACTGTAGATGGCACTGAAAGGAAGTCCATCACTCTCTATATCCTCAGTTGAGGCTGCATTAAGCATTCCTGGCTCAATTGGTTCACTGTATATCTGATCATAGTCATGCTCGACTGTGTCAAAAGGAGCCAAATCATCTTGGCTGAACCCTTCTTGATAGGCAGGATAGTTGAAGTCAGGAACAGTGGCTGCATTTTGTCGCTGAAGGGAACCACTGAGAACATCATGTGGCGAAGGAACAGTTGAAAGAGAGAAGCCACTAGCACCCGGTAATTGCCCTTTGTCTAATAACTCTACTTCATCATAGTATGTGCGTTTTTGGCTTTTGCTGGAGCTGATCTTACTACCACCACCGGCAGGAGGTATTATTCTTGGTGGATGAGTTTCCTCTGGTGTATCATAGTAAGGATCTGTCAGTGCAGTTTCTGCATCCCTTCCTTGATAATGTGAATTACTGTATCGAATTAAGTCAGGCATAATATCGTTACCCAGTTCTGCAGCCTTGTTGCTGTAACGACTACTTTGAGAATAACTCCTTTGCGGCACTGGAGGTGCTTCATCGATTTCAACTGCTGTGACCATTGCTGATGTAGTAGAAGTAGGTTTAAAGTCTACAGTTCGTTGTCTACACCGATGACAAGCCACAATGACGATTACTATTACAAGAACCAGAACTATCAGGCCAAGAAAACCAGCTACAATCGCTATTATCGTAGTGAGTTCACCCAAGCTATTCGATTGACCAGGTGTACTGCTGGGAGTGGGTGAAGTACCTACGTGGAGAAAGAGTACACACCCATTATGACAGTGCACTAACGGCTCATTAAGTACATAGAATTCCATACACAATTGCCAAGAGTGTTACTCTTTCTCCACCACACCCACATACCAGACAGACCAAACCATACAATGCTAGAATTAATATTCCCCACAGCAATTACTGTTAACCACAACAGTTAATATGGAATTCTATGTGGTCTAGTGCTAACATGAGTACAGTTGTACTAGCAAGTGACTATAGGAGTGTAAACAATATGGATAGAGGCAAATAAGTACTTACTTGGACTTGGAGAGGAAGAACTTGGAATCAACACAGTCAATTGGATACTTTCAGACATGTCAAGGGTCACTATCCTGCACTGATACTCTCCTGAGTCTTCTACTTGTGGTTCACTGATTACCAGCACAGAGAGAACACTGTTGCCTGGCTGAGATGTGCCTGGTAACAGAGCAGCTCTATTACCGTCTTCATTAAGTATAGTGTAGTCACTCGTGTTCTGTAGCATCATGCCATTCCTGAACCACTGTAGATCAGAGACAGGAGGCACGAACCCAGCCATGTCACAGCTCAACCGAATCGAAGAGACATTACTGAAGACTGTCACTGAAGATTCCCTTGCATTCAAATGAGCTGTATTAAGAAACAACAGTGATAACTATAGACTGACTGAATGAATGAACTCTAACTCACTGCGTAGTATTAGCTCAGTTGATGCATTCACCCAACTTGATGAACTATCCATTGCTTCACAGATATATACACCAGAGTCTGTGTAGACCAATGGGTTGATTGTCAGTACTGTTGCATTGAAATCGGAATCTTGTAATGGTGTAACAGTAACTGCATATTTTCCAGTACTGGCTTCAGTGAATGTATCATTATTGCGTCTCCATCTAGCAGTAAGTGTTCCCTGAGCATCCATGATACGACAGTTCAGTGTAGTAACAGGAAGAAAATTATTTGGATTGTCTCCTAGTTCTTCAACAGGCACTAGTGGTTCAATGTTGAGGGCTCCTGTGGCACAGATGTGTAGTATTGTTCCTTATCTTATACAGTAATATTTACTCTCACCTAGAAGTGACAACTGAGTTCCAAGCACCAGTAGAGCAACAGTGCAGCTACAGATCTTCATTGCTGTAAACAGAAATCATACAAACTAGTACACACAGTCAAAACTCTTCAATTACACACTAATATTACAGTCGACGTTGATTGGAGACTAGTCAGAGCTGGCTACTAGGATCAGTTAGCTATCAGTATGGTTTAACTTGGTACTATATAAAACTGGGCCTGCTCCCATATGGTGTAGCCGTGGTCACACAGGGCAAGATATACAAATAAAGTTTACGTTTAGACAACGAACGATCTGTTGCCATACATATTGCACATCTGTCTACATCACATACCACGAAAGCTTTGAAACAAATATTGCTTTTTGCATTAGTATTCTTACCCAGTACTCTCCACGTAGCTGTAGCTGTAGCTGTAGCTGAGCGACTGGACTTGGATGTACTTTTGTCGAGTCTCACTCTGTCGCTCCAACAAGCCCTTTGTCGCAGTCATAAGAGAAGCCATGTAGCAGCTTAGCTCCTCCTACCAGAGGAAGTCGAGTCAGCGCATCCGGCGACATTACATGTACTGCAATGCAACAATGCATGATTTTTAACAATTAATGTTAATTGTTGTATATCACATACGTGACTATGGAGCTTTGCTTTTTGTTGCTAGTTCTAGCAACAGTATCAGGTTAGTTGTTCAGAAATATTAATTTATAGATATCTATAATTGTTGAACTAACATGTCTTTTTTTGACTACTGGATTGCAGGAGCCCTCAACATTGAACCAGTAGTGCTTGTTGAAGAACTAGGAGGAAATCCAAATAGTTTTCTTCCTGTTACTACACTGAACTGTCGTATCACGGATGCTCAGGGAACACTTACTGCAAGATGGAGACGCAATAATGATATATTCACTGAAGCCAGTACTGGAAAATATGTAGTCACAGTTACACCGGTACCATTACAAGATTTCAATATAACAACACTGACAATCAACCCACTGGCCTACACAGACTCTGGTGTATATATCTGTGAAGTAATGGATAGTTCATCAAGTTGGGTGAATGCATCAACTGAGCTAATACTACGCAGTGAGTTAGAGTTCATTCATTCAGTCAGTCTATAGTTATCACTGTTGTTTCTTAATACAGCTCATTTGAATGCAAGGGAATCTTCAGTGACAGTCTTCAGTAATGTCTCTTCGATTCGGTTGAGCTGTGACATGGCTGGGTTCATGCCTCCTGTCTCTGATCTACAGTGGTTCAGGAATGGCATGATGCTACAGAACACGAGTGACTATACTATACTTAATGAAGACGGTAATAGAGCTGCTCTGTTACCAGGCACATCTCAACCAGGCAACAGTACTCTCTCTGTGCTGGTAATCAGTGAACCACAAGTAGAAGACTCAGGAGAGTATCAGTGCAGGATAGCGAGCCTTGACATGTCTGAAAGTATCCAATTGACTGTGTTGACTCCTTTCTCTCCAAGTTCTTCCTTTGCAAGTCCTTCCTCTCCGAGTCCTTCCTCTCCGAGTTCTTCCTTTGCAAGTCCTTCCTCTCCGAGTCCTTCCTCTCCGAGTTCGAGTCCTTCCTCTCCGAGTCCTTCCTCTCCGAGTTCTTCCTCTCCAAGTTCTTCCTTTGCAAGTCCTTCCTCTCCGAGTCCTTCCTCTCCGAGTCCTTCCTCTCTGAATTCTTCCTCTCTGAGTCTTTCCTCTCCGAGTCCTTCCTCTCCAAGTACTTCCTCTCCAAGTCCTTCCTCTCCAAGTCCAAGTAAGTGCTTATTTAGCTTCTGGAGGATAGTGAGCCTTAACATGTATACAATTGACTATGTTGAATCCTCTTCAACCTTCCTCAACCTCAATCACTGTAAATTTATTATTATAGGCACCAGTGGTACTGTCCCCTCAGCAGCATCATCTGATGTTCACATACCAGTACTATACATTGTAGCAAGTTGTCTTTGCTTTATAATTGTCATACTGGTGTCAATTATCATAGGCCTCCTAGCAAAAATTATGTGGTGCACTAATAGAGCTTTGACAGCAACCACTACTTTTCCTTTCAATGAAAGGGACAGTAACCAGGCTAATAGCCATTCTGATCAAGGAGGGATTGAAGTTCAATCACCGCCAATTGTAAACGATTCAGTTACAATTGCACAACATGGTGATTTTAGTACAGTTGTTAATGAAGCATATGGAGTTAGACCTAACAATGATGTTGCTGCAGCAAGAACAGTGACCACAGTTGATGCCGCTTCGCTGACGCAAAATAACCTTTCTGATGAATACGAATACATTTAACTCAGAAACCTGTATGTGTGTGGATTACCTTATCTGATGTGTTCATAATTTGTCGTGTTTGTGTTATATTGTTATAGTTTAATGCTACACTACAATGCTTCCTAATAAATCAAAGTTGGTGTGTTAGTATGAAAATGTACAGTGAAAATACAATCATACGTCATAAACTGAATCTGTCATGTACACACGTTTATCAAAGTGAAAATATCAAAGGCAAAATTTTGACTGCTTGTAACAGGTTGTAATTACATGTACTCAGATATTCAATATAGCTGTATAGAATATAAAATAGCTGGTCATGTTTATCACTTGCACATAGAAGATATCACAACTTGGTTATACCTTCAAACAAAAAAATTGCGCAGTGACATTTTGCACGGCTTTTTGATTACTATTAAATTTTTTGTTCTGCTGTTCACAAAAGCAGCAGCACTCCTAGGTAAGTGCATAGTTTATATATTCACTTAGTACCAATGACTATAATTCCACAGTGGCTCTAAGTATCGAGACAAACACACCTGTAGTTATAGCTGAGCCTGTTGCAGTGATGACTGTACTGGAATGCATCGTTGCAGAAGTATAGCTGGAAAATGGACGCTTGTTAATAGTGGCATGACATTTGAATCTAATTCTATGCCTGGAAGACAAGAAGTCAAAGCTACTTCATATCAATAATGGAAAGTTTTCTCTCACATTAAAGATTACAGAGCTACAATATACTGACAATGGTACGTATGTTTGTGAAACAACAGAAAAGAGTCTAGTCAATGATTCAACTTATATTACCAGGTATTAATCTCCCCAAATATAGTGTTCTTGTTGCTGTACTTGAATGCTACCAATTCCATAGTGACTCCTTCGGTTCAGTTAAGCTGTGACATGGCTGGTCATGTACCTCCTGCATCTGATCTGCAGTGGTTCAATAATAGTATCACTGATGCAATACAAAGGGGTATAAAATACTCAATTTTATATCTAAATGGTACAAGAATTGCACAGTCACCGGGTTATTCCAATATTGGACCAAGCATACTCACAATCAAGAATCCACGCATACAAGACTCGCGAGAATATCAGTGTAAATAGCAGGTCTTAACTTAACAGACACCGCATCTTTAGCTGTAGTTCTTGACATTCTAAATTTAAATCCATCACTATCGCCATCATCTACTTTTTATAAGAAATAGCCAGTGGCTAATAGAGCAAAAAACACGAATAACATAGACACTAATGAAATTAATTATTTTAGTGGGTTGTAGTAGGTTTGAATATATGACTAGAGACTTAAGAATAGAAAATGGACAGTGAGGGTGAAGACTTAATAGAAGAGTCAAGAGAAGAATGGTACGTAGAGGGGAAAGGATTTAGAGAAAGAACTGAAATGGGAAAAAATAGGAAGGGAGGGAGTTACTACCGTGAAAGTTCCATCTAACACACATCAGGTAACCTCTTCCTTTTTACAAAACTCTCCTCTTGTTTCTCAGCTGGCAACTACCATCAGGATCTCTTCAGAGACACAATACTGCGTCATATCAAAAGCTCTTCAAATCCAGTATTTTTTGCTAAGAGTTATTTAGAAAAAGTCTCAACATGACAAAAACTTTGACATCTACGGCTGCATCTGATCTTTCATATGCAACTATGGATGAGTACTACCCCAAAATACCAGTTGCTGATGAATATGATAGATATTGGCTGATTCCAATGCTGCATATGGAGCAGCACTGACATCTTCTACTAATGGCTGTACATATCACATAAAATAGCACGTGAACATTCAGAAATTATGCATGAAATAGTCTACTTAAACTCCAAAGACACATTCTTTAGACAAGCATTGTCAGATAATATTAATTTTGCTCATAGTCTAGTCATAATATCAAGATAATATTCATTGTCATGCCAGTTTGCGACACGCCCTCTGCTTGGGAGAGTAAACAATGTCTGCATTGCTGCTCGTGATAGTAGCAGCCTGGATTGCTTCTATAGCGCGCGCACAGGTTAGTTAGCAGACTCTCTGCATGCTCATGACGTCATACGTGTATAATTTCCTGTTTTCTTTTCTTTCTGATGCAGGACTGCTGCAGTGAGTATCTTAGCATGCATGCTAGCTATAGATAGAATAGTTATTACATGTAAATTTGGCTGCAGATGATGATACAGCAACTGATGATATTGAGCTTATAACGTCCACACCTAGTACAACACCACAAACAACAGGTTATTACTTTTGACTCGGTGCTTTGTTGTAATCTCGTTGGTATACATGTTTTATAACTCCACGCAGAACATGCTACTGCTGCTGCAGGATATGATACTGGGATAATCATTGTGTTTGGAGTTGTCACTCTTTTGCCAACGTTAATATTCCTTGCTATAGTGCTGATTATTATAGTCAGAATTCTGAACAAGAAACCAGCTGTCAACACTAAAGTGCTGGCTCCACCTGATGCAGAACTACCAACACGAACACACATTCGTAGAAACCTAGCAATGCGATGTAGTGTGTATGCAACTAAGAATGAGATAAGTGACGATGAGTCAAACTGAACCTATTATTGATTAACTTGTTGTTGTTGTTTATTGTTTTTATCCTCTTGGTCATTCACGTTTGAAGTTAGCTGATAGTAAATATCTAGAAAATAGAGCCAGATGAGATTTGCATTGTACTAATTCTAAATCTGCGGCTGATTTATGGCAGTCACTGTGCACTGTATACTTCGAGAGGATATTAAATTGTTTTCCAATAATTTAAGCTTGAATAATAATTGCAATCGTAGGAGAAGTATGAATGACACAATGACTGTTCTGTGCACAGAAAAATAACATCTTGCACTAATTTGAAATGAATGAAATGACGCTACTTTCAGCAGTAAATGTCCTGCTTAGCAGTACTACAGTAAGGTTGGTATAAAGTTGCTGTTGGTATACTTGAATACAATAGAATCTAACAATGGAGGACTCTTTGACAGAACTTGGAGTACCGATTTGCATGCATCATTCATTTGACAGATGGAGATTTTTAACCAATTTTCAGCGTTTTGATAGAATAACTGACGTGCCAATCAAGACACTAGTGTCTTTTATAGGCAGTAAAATGTTGACATAATAACTTTTGGTCAAATACCTTAACAGTGGATATCCCAATAAATTTGCCGTGATTTCTCCTCTTTAACAACAATTATTGGAGCAGTGGATCCTATTATTGCATATTTGCGAGCAAATTGATGCAACTATAAGCGTTTAATATTTTACTGTTAACGCTACAAAAATAGTATCAAGCAAACATGCTCATTTTGTAGCATATTAGATCCTGTTAAACAAAGAAAAAAATAATATTTTGAGTGAATCTAGTATTGCCAGGTTTGTATACAACTCTCATCTAGATATGAGATAACAATTGTTGCCGTGAAGACACTCAAAGGTAAATATCAATAATATTATTCTCATAAGTTGTTTCAAACTTTGAACTTCGAACAACATTTTAATGTATTGATGCTGATGATGTTGTACAAAATTGTGAAGGTCTTCTTTTCAACATCAATGTAATGGGATTGTCACATGACCACATAGAGCAGCACAAAGAGACGTGGGTACATGGTCTAGGCTCATGAAGATAAGGTATAGCTGCTAGCAAATTATACACTAGATAATGACTTGAAATAAAAATTTTCACACGGATCCGGCAGCCTATTGCGGTAAATTGTTGTAGCAGTGTTGACTACGTTGCACGTCCACTGCAAGTTTTGACTCGCGTCATCGATCAGTGAAGGCCGTTGACGACGTGCAGCAGCTTGCAACGATCGCAGCAGTAAGCAGATGCTTGTCACTCGAATCACCGCAAACGCCGGCGAAGACGCTACATATGTGGCGGCCCCTGTTAGTAAAATGACGATTGCAGTGATCTCTTGTGGCTGTGATATCACCAAAAAAATTAATTAATAATATTTTAGAAGTCTAATAGCTCATAGCTAGTTTGGTTCGTGTCTTTTCTTCTTCTGTAGGCAATGAAGAACAATGTATTATTCATCACTTTTCTGCTTCAAATATCAAGTAGTACAAGTCAAGGTATGCAGCATTGTGATAGCACTACATCGCAATAGTGAATGTGCATATTATGTCAGTAGTAACTCCAAGTGCTGTTTATGTGGATACACTACGATCATTCGAGGGAGTGCCAACAGATCCTGAATGTACTAATGGAGGACCCTTTGATAGAACTCCTGGTGCCAATGACAATTTTGCATGCAACATACCAGCTAGTCGTCTGACAGATGGTGTACTGGGAGAAAATTCCTCAAACTTAAGTCAATTCTCAGCTTGGAACAGAACCATTGACATGCCGCGAGTATTCTTTCAATTTCCAGATGTAAGCCCTTTCTTCATCAGACAGATAGACTTGTACTTCTACAAGAGTGCTGCATTACGAGTTGGACTACCTGATGTCAGATTTGATATTGCTGACGGTGCTTCGATCATGCAGGATAAATATCTTCCTGTTCCCTACACTATTGTCAGTAACCAGAATGTTTTAGATATTGACAATCAAACAGTGAAGGTTTCTCTTGTTGACACACTTGGACAAAGGGCTAATGGATACACCAATAATGTAATTGTGAGGTTAACCTTTGACTTCTCCTCCTCTAACACATTGGACTGGTTACTGCTCAGTGAAGTGAGGATGTTCATTGATACTGGTGAGTATATTCTACTAACATACACTACAGTGATATACTCTCCACTGTACTGCAGCTGTGCCTCCTCCTCCTCTTCCTCAGCCACCAATCATCTTCACTCAGGATCAGGTGACTGTGGTCCGCCATAATGCAACTGATCTGGTCTCCTCTGAGAGGTTGACATGCTCAGTGATCAATGAGGCAGTCTTTGAGTGGAGCTGGACTGGAAAAAATGGAGCTGCCACCAATGTGTTTGTAGCGGATCTCACACGAACTGGTGTCCTTCAGATCTCTTCTCTCAGTCTCAGTGATGCTGGAGACTACAACTGTACTGCTGCTTTTTATACTGCAGGAATACCATTGTCTTTCAGATCCCAGAATAGTTCCATAATCAGCTTGCAACTAGAAGGTTTGTTACACAATCTCTATAACTGCTCATCCTCAACACACGATGTGCAGGTTTAGTCACTCCCAGTGATCCAGTCACTATCAATAATGGTAATACTGCAGTCCTCTCATGCAAGTTCAGTGGCTACCTACCACGCAACCCCACCTTCAGCTGGGAGAACAGCCAAGGAATGATGATCAGTGATGACAACAAGTTCACTATTCAGTCATCAGTAGATAGTGATCAGACTCTACTGATCATCAGATCAGTGATACCAACTGATAGTGGTGACTACACATGCAGAATGAGAGGAGACAATAACGCTGAACTGAGTGGAACAGCACGACTTGTTGATGCTACCAGTAAGAATAATTATACATGCTATAGAAACAAAATTTAACCACAGGGTTGCATGATGTCTGTTGGTGGATGGTGTATGTGTAGCCTCTGCTCATGTATGATAGGCTGCTGAGTACTGAGTGCACTGTGCCTTAGATTGTACAGTTTTCACACTGGCAAATATTTAGTTCAATCTTAATAATGCTTATGACTTCTCAAATAACAACATCCTAGGTTCATGTACTTGTCATTATATTGCTCTATAGTCTCTATAGCAGTCGGATCATCAATTGGAGGAGTAGTCATCTTCTTTTCATTTGTTGTTCTTTGTAAGTGACCTCTCCTCTCTCAATCGATGATTTGTTGATTTTAATTGTAGGCATTTTAATTCTATCCTGCTGCAAATGCTATAGGAAAAGTAAAAACATTAGTTTTGAACCTAATGAGATGAGCTTTGACATGCAAATGCTGTCTTCATCAAATAGTACTCAAAAGCTTCATCCACTGATCTCAAACATGCTCATTCATAAATGGCAAATACGACTACTGGATGTTGTTGGACAAGGTTAAAATTATTGTTTAGTTCTAGTGAATCTGTCTATTGTTGTTGCCAGGTGAATTTGGAGTTGTATACAAGTCTCATTTGCTTCAAGTTAGAGACGGCAATGACATAACAATTGTTGCTGTGAAGACTCTCAAAGGTAACAATGTTGTGATTATGTGAATACCTTTATTCCTTACTAATAGGTTGTTTTGATGCTAACAATGTTGAGCAACTTGTAAAGGAAAGTATTCAGATGAAAGATTTTCAACATCAAAACGTAATGGGATTGTTGGGGGTGTGTCTTGATGCAGGCCCTGCTCCATATCTCGTACTTCCATACATGGCAAATGGTGACTTGCTGTCACACTTGAAGGCAAATAGACGAACATTGGTATTGTCTGATGAGGCCCATGATGATGAGGTACTGATACAAATGAACAATACAAAAAATTAATGTCATTACTCTTTTACTTTTAGATCATATATTCACAAACACAATTACTTCAAGCCTGTCTCCAAATAGCAAAAGGAATGAAGTACTTAGCTGAAAAAAAGATTGTTCATAGAGATCTGGCAGCAAGAAATTGCATGTAAGAATTACACAAGTTACTGAGAAATGATTTCAATATTCATCAGGATTGACGATGCTTGGATTATTAAAGTGGCTGACTTTGGTCTCACAAGGAGTGTATATGAAAAACGCTATTTCAGATTGGACAAGGATGAGTCTGTTAAACTACCCATCAAGTGGATGGCTATTGAGAGCATTGATGATGCCATTTTTACTGAAAAAACTGATGTGGTGAGAGGGAGAGATGAGGGAGGGAGGGTGAGTGAGTGAGTGAAGTATTATACTTACAGTGGTCATTTGGTGTAACATGCTGGGAAATATTCAGTGGAGGAAGAATGCCATATGGAGGTCTGCTCCCAACAACCATAGCAAAAATGCTGAGGGACGGAGAAAGAATGGATGCCCCAGACAATTTAGCTTGCTCTTCAGAAGTGTAAATGACAGAACTGTAACTAACATCAAATGTCCCCATTATACAGGTTTGTTGCATTGATGGAGCGGTGCTGGGAAGGTGACCCTGACAAGAGACCAACATTCTCTCAGTTAGTGACCACCATTGATAAAATAGTAACTCCAATGGCTGGTTACATGGAACTATCAGTATTCTCAAAATCTTTTGAGATGAGATTGTAACTTAAATGTTTTGTAAGACACAAACACTGTAAACACACACATTAGCTGAACAAAGTAGAACTCAACTCAGTACCGTTTGTGATAATATCTGTTGAAGTCAATGACAGTGCATCCAATAAATTAAATTTTGTAATGGGTATGATTATTATAATAAAAGTGAAAATGTGTACCATAATGTTACATGTACAATGCAAATGTCTTTCATTGGTTTTTGTATAATCTATCTAGCTCATAAACAAGTTCAGAAAAGTCTCCTCTCTCAGCTGGTTCATGTCTCCAACAACTTCTCATAACATGAAACACATCTTGAGGACACTTCTCTGGCTTTGTCAACAGCTGTCGATTAGGTCCTTTAAATACATCGTAGATGAGGTCATTGTCATTTAGATCATGATAGGGAGTTATGGTAGCTAGAGTGTAGATCTCCCACAATGTCACTCCAAATGCCCATACGTCACTCTTTTGCGAGAATTTACCAGTAAAACATTCACCAGCCATCCAACGAACTGGTAGAATAGCTTTGCCTTGAAGCATGTAGTAGCATGAATCATAGAGATTCCGACTCATACCAAAATCAGATACTTTAATTACAAAGTCTTTTCCAACGAGGCAATTTCTGGTAGCTAAGTCGCGATGAACGAAATTATTTGACGCTAGGTATTTCATTGCGCTGGCAATCTGTAAAGACATGTACAGTAGAACCTTTCGAGAAACACTCATAGAAGAGACAGATACTGAATCTGTAGATATTGTTTGATATCTCTGTAGGAAGCCATGTAGATCACCATTCTTCATATGCTCCATGAGTAGGAAGTGTTGTCCTTCCCTACAGACTCCCAGCAGTCGAATCACATTAGCATGATTGAGACGAGACATGAACTTGCATTCTTTTTCAAAGGCAAGCTGTGTGTCAGCGGAAGCATTTTCTCGGAGCATTTTAATTGCTACCAGAATTGGTTTCTGTTCTGAATTTGAACTTAACCCTAGATCCTTTTCAGTCAGATTGATTGTTTCAGCAAGATGGACATGCCCGAATGTTCCTTCTCCTAACTCTTCGACAAGTCTGATATTACTTGAAGATACTTCCAGTGGACCTTTATCGCAAGCGGAATCCATCATTGCCGGTGCATCATAAACTGGACCCAGTGTACCATTCCTTGACAGAACATTAGATATTTGCACATGTCTTGCACTATTGTCTGGACTAGCACAAGATGATTCTTCTGAGTCATCGTTGATAATCTCACTGTTGACGACGCATCGAGCATAGTCTGGATTCTGCTGCATACTTTGTACAAGAGTCTTTGAGAGTTGTGCTAGGACAGGTAAGTGAGGCGGAGGATATGATTTAGCAAATGCCTGGTTACTAGATGTTGCACTTGACTCAGAATCATACATGTCTTGACTTCTTCCAATGGAGTAATGTCGAGTGATGTTTTGTAGATTTGCAGGAATAGTTAGAGTTCTTTTGACAATCGTGATCTTGTTCCTCCTCACTCGAACAAAGATCACCAGCAATATGCTGGCTAGAATAACCAGTGCAACCACAAGAGAAGAGATGGTGAAGACTATTCCGAGTAACTCGTTTGAGATCATTGTGGGTAGAGGTGGGTCAACAGGTGTTGAACTTGGTGTTACTCCCCCGCTATTCCATGTAGTCGTTTGTATAGATACATCACCATGGTTCCCTATATGGAGATCAAAACACCTCAAAAGCAGCTCTACACTAATCAATAACACTGTGTAATCACATTTGGCTGGCGCTATGGATTCCTGACTACGCCCTAGTTGCCATGGTGACTTATTTTGTGTGTTCCAATCTTATTCACTGGAAACTATGACGATATACACTGTGAGGTCATCATCAATAGGCTGTTGTGCTGAAGTTCATTCAGGTTGCATTGAGGTTTCAGCCAAAACAGTTAAAATGCTTAATGTTCTATGCTGCAAATCTAGACATGATTGTGTTATTGGACATGAAGATGCTCCAATACCTATTGTTACACTGTAGCTTAATTGATATTAGTATCTAGCTAGCTATTATAGCTATCATGGGATAACAAGCTATCTATTCTAGCTAGTTTTATTAAAGGTAAAGCGTAGACCTTAAAACATAACTACACTAATGTACGTGTTAAGTCTTTGATTATACTCCATTGTATGAAAAATACCTATGACTAAATACGTTAGTGAAAACAGGGCGAGGCAAATCTTCAGTAATAAAATCTCTGTACATTCTGCAAACACACAATCATGTTATGCAATGTAATACTCTACTAATAACCGTATGTGACAAAAGTGTTTGCATAATACAATTATCCAATAATCACCTTGTGATAACACTGGCCAGCAGAACCCAAACAACAGCAGGACAACTTCCACTAGTCCAGATGATCGAGCCATGCTGGTCTACAAAAAAGGATATCATGAACATGAGATAACAAGGACACGCCTTGTTTGACACTACTAACAGTATAGTAGTCAACTCTTTCATAGCCAAGCTCCCATGACGATCATATTACAGAATTATACCGTCTCTACCACTGTTAGCTACATGTACATGAAAATACACTACTATGGGTGTGACTACTCAACTTGCGAAATGCATGTAAGCTGATAAAGTTACACTCACAAAAGCTAAGCTTGGAATGAAATAATGCACACTGAGATAATGGTACATGTACTAGGAAATTATACACAGATTATGCTGCATGCTTATGCACAGATTATGCTGCATGTTTATACACAGATTATGCTGCATGCTTATCAAACTGATGTTTACTATTGCATTGCAGTAACAAATGAACTATTGACAATAATGATATTCTGTTCTTGTGAGAATCAGAGCTTAAAATACCAATACACTTGACAACAAAGCAGTCACAAATCTTACTTTGATAAGTCGGTGTCGTCCGGAATCACCACTAATAAGCTGATTCGACGTAGCTGACAGCGCAGAACCACCACGAGTTTCTTTCAGCCTTGAATCGGAGTATCGGAGTATAAATACGGACCTCGCCCACGCACGTGCACTTCAACTGAACGTGGGCGTTCGAGACCTGACACTTACGGAGGGCAAAGGTGAACGAGTGTGTCGCAAACAAACGGAAAATCATTCAGGCGCACTGATGTTGCAAGACAAAGTTGCATGACTATTGCTAACTATTTGTTATTGAACTAAAGATAAAGTATACACCATGCATGTAGTGAGTGTGAAGTATGGTATGCTACATTGTAACAGGCAATCAAAAGTAACTTAATCAAGTTTTATCTATATAAACACACACACAGAACTATAAACGTTATGGTGTATAATCCCTCGTTTCGAGTTGTACTGTGGAATGTTGCATTATGGCTTTGTTCACAGGAGTCCAAGTTAGGTTGCCAGAATGAGATAATATTCCTAGGAATATCCCTATCAAGTTGACAGAGCCACTGGGATGGATTTATATACATCCCGTGCCCTTATGATTATGCACTTTACAGTTCCTTTCTTCTTAATACCATACCCATTATGACAAATCTGAATATTGCCACCAGCTTTAGACGTCGGTATGTAACAAGGAGTAGGATCCTAAAATGAGTTATGTGTTTTCTGTAACAATTCTGGACTAACAGCTGAGTACAATGATTACGAAAATAAACTGAACAGTGTTGTTTGGTAGCTTACATATGAAATATGAAATGGAAAGTACTTTTTGATTTCATTTAAAAGTTTTATATGATAATTAACACCAAAAGTGATGCAAATCACTTCATGGTTAAACGGTTACTTGAATCTGTTCTTTAGTAGACACTACTCCGTATGCAAAATGATCAATTGTGATGATTTCTTCCTTATTTTTCTTTCTCTTCAAATAGCAAATCAAAGTGATTAATACAGCACTAATCAACGCAAGAAATAAAGTGACAGCAACAAGTGATGAAATAATGCTCAAACTGGGTTCTGTTGTAAGTGGGTCTACAGGAAAAAGGAAAGTCCGTACCAATGTTAACAGTTTTAATACTTATAACAGCTGTGATGTTTATGTTAACAGAATATTGCAGGTTGGCTCCTACTCTGCAAGTATATACTCACATATCTCCCTCCTCCACCTGCTGTATGGTCAGCTGACTCACTACACTACTAACACTGCTCTCTCCTCCCTTCTGTCCCTCTCTGCTACCAGCTCCAACAGTGATACTGTACCTTCCTCCTGACAGTACCTGCTGACCATTCTTTAGCCACTCAATCTCTCCTCTTAGGTAGCCATACATCTCACAGACAAGAATATCATCTTGACTGGTGTTCAGAGTTAAAGACTGCTGTTCAGCTTCAATTGTTGCTGGATATGAAATTATAACAATAGTAATGCAGCATCTGAAACCAAACAAATGTTTACTTTGCAATTGTAGTGCAATGTTTCTTTCTTGACTAGTTGTTTGTGATGCATGGTTCACAACACATGAGTATGTTCCATCATCTGTGTAGCTCAGCTTGTTTATGACCAGGATGCTACTGCGAGTGGCATCTCCTGTCAGTATCTGATAGCGGTCACTAGACATCACTGTGTTCCCATTGTGCAGCCTGTCCACTGGAAGAGTCCAGATACTGTTACTGTGCAAGAGAGTCTGACAGAAGATTGAGGGTTGTCAGGTCCAAGAGACACTGATTCTGATGGGCCATTCTGGAAAGTAATTTCCGTTGGGTTAACATTGGCTTGACCTATAGTTGTTGAATTTTAACTAATATAATAAAACACATACCACTGTTAACGTTGACTTCACTGAGTAGTATCCAGTCAATATCGGTGTTAGTGAACATGAGATCAGTGAACAAAACCATAATGTTGCTTGTGTCACTGGTGATACTAAGAGACACATTTCTGAGTTGAGAATCACTGCTTGTTAGAGCATTATTGTTCTCATAGAAGTATGTTATGTTAAATGGTGATCCTCCAGATGACAAGGTGCTGCCTCTCAAATTTATCACTGGTAGACCGATCCGTTGTGCAGGAGAGTTGTAGAAGTACAGTACAACACTGGACAGTGAGACTGGTGAAAAGAATCCAAATCGCAGAGTGACAGGTTGTGTTCGGGTTCTGTTCCAAGCTATGAATCGGTGGAGGTTCATAGACAGTGAGTGCGGTGGACCAAAGTCTCCATCTGTTAGTGTAGCATTATTAACGCGAAAGCAATCGAGAGAGTTTCCATCACCAGGCGTATTACAACCCGTACCATTGTCAGTGGAGTCATTGTACAAGTTGGGTATGAGAATTCGATATTCAAAGATACCTAGATTGGAAGAAAATATATTGTATGATCAGTCAGCTGTTACACCGTTTAAAGGGAATTTGTGTCAGTCCTAAATCTAGACTACTTACCGACGCTTGCTCCAGGTCCATTCATCACCAAGATCAACAGCAAAAACCAACGGACACAATAAGCAAACATCTCTGTCGACGAGTTACACTAACCAACAAGACAGTGAAACCGCACTCAAGTGAAAGTCAACTTATCCAAGAAGTTTCTTTTTTCATTTACCCCACAACATGAACACAAGCCTGCCTACTGCCTACGTATGGTTTCTCTTCTGCAAAGGGTTAGTCAAAGATTTCTGTTTGGAGGGCAGGCACACAGGTAAAAACAATATAACTCTAGTCAAGAGTTCATTATCTTGCTGAACTCTTGCTCTAGTCAGTTGGCTTACCTATGCTTGTTGTGTGTACTTGGCTGGATTCAAAATACAAAACGACACCCGCAGTAAGAGTTTTTTTTTAGTTTCATGGCATATTTTACTGCACTCTAATTCTAGTAAACAGTTTAAATAACCATCACAAGACACAATAATTAAGAATACAAACATATATCCTGTTTTGATTGATGAATTATATACATGCTAAGTAAAGTCACTGTGATCTTTCATCTGTTGGTGTTTGCATTGATAAAACTTGATCAAACTCTTCATCAGTAAACAGCTGTGTTGGTTCTGCTACAGACTCAGCACATTGTGTCTCAACAGTACTATACTCTTCCTTTGACTCAGCTGTATCACAATCCTGATGTTTTGCCTTCTCAATGTTTAAGTTACTCAATTCTTTGCTTTTCAACTTTTCTTTGATGACTTCATCTTTGTTTTCATGGTCTTCTTTGTCCTCTCTTTGTTCACCTGCCTCCTCACTATCTCTTATCATAACAATCTCTAAGTCTCGCAAGTTCACCCACTCTGGAAAGACGCATTTTTGACTCCGTCTTCGTTTAGTGTAATCATAATTCACTGTTTGCTGTTGATGGATAGGATCAGTTGTCGAAACATGCTTCATAGCAATACTTGGATATTTATCGATAGCAGGTGTAGTGTTATTTTCCTCAGTCACAACAACAATCTCTAATTCTCTTAGGTTCACATTCTCAGGAAATTTACACTTGATGCTTCTTGTTCTTCTACGTGGAGTGTATGCTGCTTGTTCGTTCTTTTGTTTGTAGTAGAGATACAGCAATACAGCTGTTACTCCACTGGTGACAGCCACTGCTAGAATGAGAAGGATCAGCACTACAGAGACAGCTGCAGCAGTACTGCTGCTGCCTGATGGTGGTCTGGTTGGTGTGACTAATGGAGTGGTAACTGCTGTCATGAAATGTATTGAACAAAACAGTTATTGTTTATTGTTATTGCTACATGTTTATAAACTTACCAGAAGACCCTGCTTTTGGTAAACTGGTGAAGATCAAGAGAAGCAGCACAGTTAGAATCATCTTCACGTCATCGACCGTTTGCCTAGATAATATTCTGTACACAGAGACTATCTGCTCGTATCAGCATGCACTAGCTACACTGCATGTTTAGACAGCATGCTCAATACAAACTTATCTTGCATTGATGAGTAATCCATTGTACATACTGGAGTGTGTCTATAATCACTGTTTGAGTGGGAATCACATGATGCAGTTTAATTTAATTTGACAACTACTGATATAAACACAATTTTGAGTATTTTTACAAAGTTGGATAATAAAAAATTATTAGTACTACGATTTGAAATTACACATGATTACTATATCATTAGACCATCTCTTGTAAGCTCATCAAGAGTGTTGTACAATTCTTGAAATGTTGCTCGCTCTTTGCCTTCTGAAGCCCAGCATATGTTGCATATAAGTTCGTACAGCTTGTCAGGACAGAGTGCTGGTTTATCAAGGATGGATCTGTCGGCAGCCTTCAAGGCATCATCTACTACCTCTTGATCAGTCAAGTTGGTATAGGGGGGTTCTCGACCAAGGGCAAAAATTTCCCATATCGTTACTCCATAAGCCCACACATCACTCTTTTCAGAAAACTTGCCATAGAAGCACTCCCAAGACATCCATCGTACTGGCATTTTAGCTCTACCCTTGACATGGTAGTAAGCAGACTCGTAAAGATTCTTGCTAAGACCAAAATCTGACAGCTTGACAGACCAATCGTCTCCCACTAGAATGTTTCTTGTTGCAAGATCGCGATGGATGAAGTTGTGTGATGCTAGATAAGCCATTCCATCCGCTATCTGGACAGTCATTGAGACAAGAATCTCAGAAGAGACATCAGTAGACGAAAACGGAGGGTGAGTCTCGGAGTAATCGGCTTCTTTAAGAAACTGGTTCAAGTCACCATATTTCATATACTCCATAACCATGAATGGAGATGCTGAGTCATTAATACCAAGAAGCCGTACAACATTGTCGTGGTTTAGTTGTGACATGAACCGCATTTCCTTTTTAAAAGCATCCATAGCAGTAGACTCAGCGTCACTTCTGATTCGCTTAACAGCTACTTGTACACTGCAGGTCTTGTCATCATTATCAGCGCTGTACCGTAAATCTTTTAGACTCAGTCCTATTGTCTCGGCTAGCATAACTTCTCCAAACTGTCCAAAACCAATCTCGCGAATCTCTCGAATGTTGCCTTCAGTTATTTCTAGCGGAGGACGATGTTTCTTGGTCAAATCTGGTGCAGCATAGATAGGAGAAAGAAGAGAATCTTCTACATAGCTATCAGATTGAACAGGCTGGTTTGGTATGCTGTATATTGGAACAGATTGCCCTTCAACTTCTTCTGGAACATATGAATAGACCGGTTCTGATATATCAACTGCTGTAGCATGCTCAGCACTCTCATAGAGAGGATTAAGCTCCAGCAGTAGTCCTTTGGTTGTAGTCACTTTAACGAGCTTGGGAACTGCATTTTTATTCCATTCTAAGCACAAGCTAGTCTCTACAACCTTCCTATCGTGTCCATCAGAGAACTTTTGTGAAGGCTTCTCATCAACAACTGAGTAGGTGCAGTCAACATCAGTAACAGTCTGATATTCTTGAAGACAGGTGTTTGGTGTTGGCTTATGGGTTCGATCATGTGAAAAGGTGCCTACAACAGGTGTTCTGTTGTTCTTGTGGCAAAAGTAAATAATGAGGAGAATAACAATGGCAATAGTCAAAATGAGGAATACAACAACCACGGCTACACCAGCAGCTACTGCTGCTATAGGAGAGCTTACTGCAGGACCCATGGTTACATTTAGATATACTGTATCTTGTAGGTTGGCTCCAGCTCTGCAAGTATATGTTCCTTCATCTCCCTCCTCCACCTGCTGTATGGTCAGCTGGCTCACTACACTACTAACACTGCTCTCTCCTCCATCTTGTCCCTCTCTGCTACCAGGTCTAACAGTGATGCTGTACCTTCCTCCTGACAGTACCTGCTGACCATTCTTTAGCCACTCAATCTCTCCTCTTAGGTAGCCATACATCTCACAAGATATAGTTCCCATTTCACCTTCAATGATACTGGTATAGTTTACTGCATCTATGACAACTGAATTGATAATACAGATTATGAATACATATCAATACTGGTTTATTACAACATACCTAACAATCGAAGTGTAAAATTCTGTGAATTGATACCAGAATGAGGTTGAGAGACATTACATGAGTATGTTCCCTCGTCTGTGTAGCTCAGCTTGTTTATGACCAGGATGCTACTGCGAGTGGCATCTCCTGTCAGTATCTGATAGCGGTCACTAGACAGCACTGTGTTCCCATTGTGCAGCCATGTCCACTGGAAGAGTCCAGACACTGTTACTGTGCAAGAGAGTCTGACAGAAGATTGAGGGTTGTCAGGTCCAAGAAGCACAGTTTCTGACTGACTATCTTGAAATGTGATATTCATTGGATTGATATTAGAGGGTGTACCTGCATGATTTATAAAAATAATACTTAGAATAATAGATAACAAAATTTCAAACACATACCACTTGTAATGTTGACTTCACTGAGTAGTATCCAGTCAATATCAGTGTTAGTGAACATTAGGTCAATAAACAAAACCGTAGTGTCGTCAGTGTCACTGGTGATACTAAGAGACACATTTCTGAGTTGAGAATCACTGCTTGTTAGAGCATTATTGTTCTCATAGAAGTATGTTATGTCAAATGGTGATAGTTCAGATGCCAAGGTGCTGCCTCTCAAGTTGATCACTGGTAGACCGATCCGTTGTGCAGGAGAGTTGTAGAAGTACAGTACAACACTGGACAGTGAGACTGATGGAAAGAATCCAAATTGCAGAGTAACAGGTTGTGTTCGGGTTCTGTTCCATGCTATGAATCGGTGGAGGTTCATAGACAGTGAGTGTGGTGGACCAAAGTCTCCATCTGTTATTAGTATAACATTACCAAAGCCATCGCAATTGAGGATGTCTCCATCAACAGTCGATCTACAGCCCGTACCATTGTTAGTAGAGCCACTGAACAAGTTGGGTATGGGAAGTTGATAGTCGGAGATTACTAGATTGGAAGAAAATATCAATCAGCTGTTACACCGTTTAAAGGGAATTTGTATCAGTCCTAAATCTAGATTACTTACCAACGCTTGCTCCAGATTCATTCGTCACTAAGATCAACAGCAGAAACCAACGGACACAATCAGCCAACATCTCTAGCTCTGTCGACGAGTTACACGAACCAACAAGACAGTGTGAAACCGCACTCGAGTGAAAGTCAACTTGTCCAGGAAGTTTCTTTTTTCCAGTTAGACCTACCCCGCAACATGAACACACAAGCCTGCCTACTGCCCACGTATGGTTTCTCTCCTGCAAAGGGTTATAGTACTATACTCGATGTTTCCCTTTATGGTGAAAGTATACTCGTATGTTGCTTTTACTGCTGCTGCTACTACTACAAAGAAGAATACGCATGTACAGTTTGTATAATGAATAACGTAAAGTAAAGATCAATGGTCTTTAGAGAAAGGGGACTTTAACATTAATCTGTGAACATTTCTCACACAATGTGATGTGTATTATGTACTGTTGACCACACGTTCACTAATATTTCTATCATTCACTATTATGTCAGTCTGCAATCATAAGGAGTATGCGGAGTCTGAGAAACTGTGGATATTTTGGAGAAGATTGTATAGTTCGTCAAAGCTAGCTCTTTTTTCTGGTTCATGGATCCAGCACTGTTGCATCACCTGGTAAACTTTAGGTGGACAAATATCTGGGGCCGCTGGTAGAATGCGATCTGGTCCTTGAAAGGCATCATCGATGACCTCTTGATCTGTCATACCTTCAAACAGCTCACTCTTGCATAAAGTATATATTTCCCACATGGTGACACCAAATGCCCAGACATCTGTCTTCTCAGAAAACTGACCATAGAAGCACTCGTTCGCCATCCAGCGAATCGGAAGCATGGCTTTACCTTGTACTCGGTAGTAAACAGATGAGTACAGATTATGGCTCATTCCAAAGTCTGCAATCTTGACCTTGTATTTGGATCCAACATAACAATTGCGAGCAGCTAGGTCACGATGGATGAAGTGAAGAGAAGAAAGATAGCGCATTCCATTAGCAATTTGCAGACACATGTAGGTGAGCAGTTGAACATTAACCTTGCTGTTAGGAAGAGGGCGCATCTCCTGAGTGATGAGTTCTTTCTCTTGCAGGTATTGGCTAAGATCTCCATTCTCCATGTATTCTAACAAAATGAAGGAATTCTCTGTTTGACACACTCCCATCAGACGCACAACATTCTCATGCTTCAGTCTTCCTAGAAACTTTAATTCTCGCTCAAAAGACTCCTTCGTTTCGCTTTCGCTGTCTTTCCTGAGTGTCTTGACAGCCACTAGAATTGAAATGCCTTCAGTAGCACTAGAATTACTCAAACCAAGATCTCTGAGACTGAGGTCCACAGTGTGAGCTAGAAGCACTGGACCAAACCTGCCTTCTCCTAAATCTTTAATTTTTTTGATATTTTCGTGTGTGACTTCAGGAACATCTGGTTTCTTGAGTGCAGCAGGCTCAACATAAGCTGATGGATATGGTGTAAGATACTGGTCTGAAGAAAATGAGGTTGCACTGTTTTGACCCGATGTGTTGAACACTGAAGGACCAAGAGGTACATTAAAAGATGGCGATGTAGGACGATACGGAGGTACAGGAGGAGGAGTAGGGTCCATTGAAGTGTACGATATGTTTGCAAGGCTAGGGATAGATCCACTTGGATCCATCGGATCAACTGTCTGGTACATCGGATTATGGGTACTTGGTATTATGTTCGCTGCAGCACTGATCTTCGTCGGTTTTGCTACATCTTCTATTTCTTGGTACGTGGGATTGCCTGGTGGTGATTCAGGCAAAGCTGGAAATTCAGGTTTTAGAATTCGTTTTCCGATTCGTCCATCTGGAACATCTTCAGCTTCAAGAAGTGGAATGTCTGAAAAAGATTTCCGAGGACGAGGGCTCCTTTTCTTGATCTCAGCATAAGCAGGCTCCTCTTCAGGTGAAATCACTCCGCTCCCAGTTTTAGATTTTCTGGCTGTTATGATCATGTAGCAGCAACAAGCCAAAAGAAGTAAAAGAATTATTAAAAGAATGAGTCCGATTACTAATCCAATAATTCCTTCAATAGGAAACATAGCCGGACTAGTTGCTTGAGTTGTCGCAGAAGGTGTGATGGTTGTTACACGAATCAGCGATGTAGTTGCAGTTGCAGGGAATGTCAGTGAACTTGATGAAGTCCTGGATGCCTCCACAACTGATGATGAGTGAATATCTATGACAAAGTGATGAATGTTATGTACACAGGTGCGTGCTATACTCACTTGATGTTACCATTACATCAACAAAACTTTGTGTAGTCAGGGCACTGCAAGTATATATTCCCTCATCTCCCTCCTCCACCTGCTGTATGGTCAGCTGGCTCACTACACTACTAACACTGCTCTCTCCTCCATTCTGTCCCTCTCTGCTACCAGCTCTAACAGTGATACTGTACCTTCCTCCTGACAGTACCTGCTGACCATTCTTTAGCCACACAATTTCTCCTCTTAGGTAGCCATACATCTCACAGACAAGATTACCATCTTGACTGGTGTTCAGAGTTAAAGACTGCTGTTCAGCTTCAATTGTTGCTGGATATAACAATAGTAATGCAGCGTCTGAAACCAAACAAATGTTTACTTTGCAATTGTAGTGCAATGTTTCTTTCTTGACTAGTTGTTTGTGATGCATGGTTCACAACACATGAGTATGTTCCATCATCTGTGTAGCTCAGCTTGTTTATGACCAGGATGCTACTGCGAGTGGCATCTCCTGTCAGTATCTGATAGCGGTCACTAGACAGCACTGTGTTCCCATTGTGCAGCCATGTCCACTGGAAGAGTCCAGACACTGTTACTGTGCAAGAGAGTCTGACAGAAGATTGAGGGTTGTCAGGTCCAAGAGACACAGTTTCTGATGGGCCATTCTGAAAAGTAATTTCCGTTGGGTTAACATTAGCTTGACCTATAGTTGTTGAATTTTAACTAATGTAATAATATTATTAAAACACATACCACTATTAACGTTGACTTCACTGAGTAGTATCCAGTCAATATCAGTGTTAGTGAACATGAGATCAATGAACAAAACCATAATGTTGCTTGTGTCACTGGTGATACTAAGAGAAACATTTCTGAGTTGAGAATCACTGCTTGTTAGAGCATTATTGTTCTCATAGAAGTATGTTATGTTAAATGGTGATCCTCCAGATTGCATGGTGCTGGCTCTCAAATTGATCACTGGTAGACCGATCCGTTGTGCAGGAGAGTTGTAGAAGTACAGTACAACACTGGACAGTGAGACTGGTGGAAAGAATCCAAACCTCAGAGTAACAGGTTGTGTTCGGGTTCTGTTCCATGCTATGAATCGGTGGAGGTTCATAGACAGTGAGTGTGGCGGACCAAAGTCTCCATCTGTTAGTGTAGCATTACTAGACCCAAAGCAATCGAGAAGGTCTCCACCACCAGCCGTATTACAGCCCGTACCATTGTTAGTAGAGCCACTGAACAAGTTGGGTATGGGAAGTCGATAGTCAAAGATTTCTGTTTGGAGGGCAGGCATAATAATTATGACTCTAGTCAAGAGTTCACTATTTTTGCTGAACTCTTGCGTGACAATAAATACTATCAGTGCAGTGGTTCAATCAGTGTGCTGTTTCATACCTACTGTAGCAGCTTGGGCAGGCAGCAAAGTAAAAGACAGAAGGAATACCACGAGAATAGCAGCCACCATTGCACCTGCTCGCGCGGAGTACAAGTAGTATACGACGAGAAGAGTGAGTACTCACGGCTTATTTCGGGTGGGCGTTGGCAGTGATATGATATCTATACGCCCTTGATGATAGTGAATATTCATAAAACGACAGTTCTCACCTAATTGACGACGTGAATTTTGACAAACGTTTACGTGTGCGACGAAGTGTATTTATAACTTAGCTGTATTATGATTACAACTACAACTTTAAAAATACTGCAAAAAAATATTTTCATGAATAAAATAATTGATTCATATGTCACTGTAAGCATGTATTTGAGCAAGAAGGTTGTACACTTCTTCAAAGTCTGCTCTGTCTTCTGGATCATTTATCCAGCAACGCAGCATGATATGGTATACATCAGAGGGGCAGCTCGATGGCTGTTTTGGCACAACACGATTGTAGTCCTTGATAGCATTATCTATTACCTCTTGATCGGAGAGTTCAGGATACGGAAAGTCTCTGCAGAGCGTAAAAATCTCCCACATGGTCACACCAAATGCCCAGATGTCAGTCTTTTCAGAGAAACGGCCGTAAAAGCATTCATTAGACATCCATCGAATGGGCAGCATAGCCTTGCCCTGAACTTGGTAGTAAACAGACGAATAGAGATTTCGACTCATTCCAAAATCAGCAATCTTGACTGTGTTCTTCTGCCCAACCAGGCAGTTCCTTGTGGCTAGATCACGATGGATGCATTTATGCGAGGCAAGGTATCTCAAACCACTAGCCACCTGAAGACAGATGTGGATGAGAATTGGAACACTAAGAGTGCCTTCAGGAAGAGGATATATATCACGATCGATCACTTGATGCTTCTTCAAATACTGATTGAGATCTCCATTTTCCATATACTCCATTATAATGAAAGCTTGCTTCTCAAGACATACTCCTAGTAGGCGCACTACATTTTCATGTCTCAGTTTCGCCATGAATTTGATCTCTTTCTCGAATGCTATACGAGTTGCTTCATCAATGCCCGATTTCAATTTTTTGACCGCCACTAGGATGCTGATTCCAACGGTGTCACTGGTGTTGCTGAGTCTTAGATCCATGAGACTGATGCCTACAGTATGTGCAAGGACAACTTCACCAAATTGACCCACTCCAAGTTCCTTAATCTCTACTATGTTCTTCTCTGTGACTTCTAAAATATCAGTTCGGTCTATCTGTTCTGGATCAGCATAAATAGATGAGTATGGGTGTACTTCAACACTTGACCCTAGAGAAGAGCTATTTTGAAACATTGAAGGGTCAATTTTTTCATTGTAAACAGGTCTTGATTCTGAATCAGGAGTTCCTCGATATGGTGGCACAGGAGGAGGTTGCTGTCGATCTGGTATTGCATAAATGTTGAACTCAGACAAAAGAGCAGAATCAAAGGTATCAACACTTTTAGATTTGGCAAGTGGCATGTCAATAAGGCATTCAGATGAGTCATACATTGGATTATGCTGCAGTTGTACTGGCTGGGGCAGAGTAGTGACTTTGACAGCTCTTGGAACTTGGAGCGGAGTAATCTCGCTGTACTGAGGTACCTCCGCTTTGACATCAGGTGACATAGTCATGTTGCGATGTGGATATTGATTATCACTGTCACCAAGAGAAACGGTTGTTCGTTTGCGTTTGAAAACAACAAGAACAATAAAAGCAATAATCACTGCTATACTGAGCAACACGATTACTGTCCCAATCACCACTCCAACACCAACGTAGACAATGTCACTAGCAGCAGACTGAGTAGTGGACTCATTCACAACTATAGAAAGGGAGATCACTGTATAAACTAATCATATACTGAGAATTGTGTTATGTAATCTGATAGTAGTAACAAGATAGGCATTTATATAGCATAAAAGGGCACACAGGACTATGGAATGCATTCCTAAGTGGTGAGTTGTATGGTAACTCATGAACCTGTGATGTTCCTGCTAGTTCCTCCAGCTCTGCAAGTATATACTCCTTCATCTCCCTCCTCCACCTGCTGTATGGTCAGCTGGCTCACTACACTACTAACACTGCTCTCTCCTCCATTCTGTCCCTCTCTGCTACCAGCTCTAACAGTGATACTGTACCTTCCTCCTGACTGCACTTGCTGACCATTCTTTAGCCACTCAATCTCTCCTCTTAGGTAGCCATACATCTCACAATTCAGAATGCTATTTTGACCAATCACTTGAGTGGTCATGATAGATGGTGTTTCTTTTATAACCACTGTACAAATAAAGGGAAGTCAACAGATATGTACTTGTCATATAACTTGTGTACTGTCGATTGTCACATGACAATGGTTGCAGATGTACTACAAAGCTCACCAAGTAATTCCAAAGTGATGTTCCGTACACTGTTACTAGTTTGTGAAACACGGTTCACAACACATGAGTATGTTCCCTCGTCTGTGTATCTCAGCTTGTTTATGACCAGGATGCTACTGCGAGTGGCATCTCCTGTCAGTATCTGATAGCGGTCACTAGACAGCACTGTGTTCCCATTGTGCAGCCATGTCCACTGGAAGAGTCCAGACACTGTTACTGTGCAAGAGAGTCTGACAGAAGATTGAGGGTTGTCAGGTCCAAGAGACACAGTTTGTGACTGACTATCCTGAAATGTGATATCCATTGGTACCGGCATTGGGTCAATGCTAGCTGGTGTACCTGCATAGTACACTGTAATATGACTAGGATAACAACAATTAAAACACATACCACTGCTAACGTCCACTTCACTGAGTAGTATCCAGTCAATATCGGTATTAGTGAACATGAGATCAATGAACAAAAGCACAGAGTTGTCAGTGTTACTGGTGATACTAAGAGACACATTTCTGAGTTGAGAATCACTGCTTGTTAGAGCATTATTGTTCTCATAGAAGTATGTTATGTTAAAAGGTGATCCTCCAGATGTGGCTCTCAAATTGATCACTGGTAGACCGATCCGTTGTGCAGGAGAGTTGTAGAAGTACAGTACAACACCGGACAGTGATGAGACTGATGACAAGAATCCAAATTGCAGAGTAACAGGTTGTGTTCGGGTTCTATTCCATGCTATGAATCGGTGGAGGTTCATAGAGAGTGAGTGTGGTGGACCAAAGTCTCCATCTGTTATTAGTATAGCATTAAAGCAATCGAGAAATTCTCCGCCACCAGCCGTACAGCCCGTACCATTGTCAGTGGAACCATTGAACAAGTTGGGTATGGGAATTCGATAGTCAAAGATGTCTGCAGCATACAACAAGTAGCATAAAAGTAATACTAAACATTGATATTATTTACCGACACTTGCTGTGAGAACTTGGTTGGGTCCAGTGAAAGCAACGAACAAAATCGCCGTAACAGCAGTCGCGATGTGCATGACTCCTTCAGCAGCGCTTACAGAAAAGCTGGCACCCAAAAATGCCCCTGAACCCAATAAAATGCTGTTGCCTGCACAACAAATGCAATTCATAGCGCTCGCTCGTCCTATTATAGACCACAAAAATTACAACTATACAACACTGGAATTTAAAATAGTTACAGCCATACATGTATAATACGTGTCAGGAGAAGTTTACAATAGTAAAAATCAAACGAGGATAAAAATATTAGATAGGGATGCTTTACTAGAATCAACCAACAACAAAGAATGCACTGATTTGCATGAAAGTGAAGATTAGCTATGACAAATCACTGTACGCATGTATTTGAGAGAGAAGTTGGTGCAGTTCGTCAAAGTTAGCTCTCTCCTTTGGCTCATTCACCCAACACCGTAGCATTACATGGTACACCTCGGACGGACAGTCTCTTGGCTGCGAGAGGAGTTTACGTTCTGACGCTTGAATTGCATCGTTGATCACATCTTGATCTGAGAATTCCTCGTATGGTTGTTTCTTACACAAGGTGAAGATCTCCCACATGGTGACACCAAATGCCCACACATCAGTTTTCTCGGAGAACTGACCATAAAAGCACTCATTAGCCATCCAGCGAATTGGAAGCATGGCTTTACCACGAATCGTATAGTAATAAGAATCATAGAGATCTCTGCTCATTCCAAAGTCAGCTATTTTGACGGTGAAGTCTTGTCCAACAAGGCAGTTACGTGTTGCAAGATCACGATGAATAAAATGGAGTGAAGCTAAGTAACGCATGCCAGCTGCAACTTGAAGCGAGACATATATTAGGTGAGGAATTATGACAAAATTGCTATCTTCTGAAAGAGGCATCTTGGTTAGAGAGAGAGATTTGCTACGTAAAAACTGATTCAGGTCGCCATTTTCCATGTACTGCATCATAATGAACGCGTTATGAGACAGACAGACACCAACAAGACGAACAACATTTTCATGATTCAACCGAGCCATGAACTTGATCTCCTTCTCAAATGCCTCTCTGGTGGTTGCATCTGCATCTGGTTTCAGTCGTTTAACTGCTACTACAATACTAACACCTGGATCAGTGTTTGACTCACTCAACTTTAACTGCTTCAAGCTAAGACCAACAGTGTGAGCGAGTACGACTAGACCAAACTGGCCCATCCCCAATTCTTTGATTTCTCGTATGTTCTTTTCCTTGACCTCAAGAAGAAGATCTGATCTTGCGATTGGTTGAGGGTTAGCATATAAAGCATGGACTGGATTGACTTCAGCAGCTGAGAGCTGGTCATTATTCGGCTCTTGGAAAACATCAGGATTAATGTCTTCATTGAAAAGGCTCTCTCCATCAAGACTACCATGATATGAAGGAACAGGTGGAGGTACTTTAGATGGTTCAGCGTATATGTTGAATTGGGAGTTGAACGGAGAAGCAGACGAATCAAGCAATGGCATGCTACCGGCAGGTTTCATTGAGCGCATACCACCTGGTTCCCAATTGTTCAAATGATCAGCTGAGGCATACATAGGGTTTGGCTGGAGATACTCGGGTTTAGCCTTGAGTTTGGCTGGCATGGGGTAATCTGTCGAGTCAGAAGCTTGGTGACTGTGATGTGGCTGAACAAGTTCAATATGCCCATTAGCAGTGGTAGTGATCTCAGCATAACCTTTGTTATAAAAATAATCAGGTATTGGCGGAGGTTGAGGAGCCTTGGTGACTTCAGCATAGTCTTCTCCAAAAGTGGCTTCACCTTTCTTTCTGTTTTTCATCTTGACGACTACAACTATGATTACTATAACCACTATGATGATACCTACTATCACTATAGCTGCAATACCACCACCAGCACCAATAGCTACAATTGGTAAAGGAGGAGCAGTAGCAGGAGTAGTATTAGGATTAGTAGTGGTACTAGCAGCAGGAGCAGCAGCAAGAGTAGTACCTGAATATAAGTAGAACAATAATTTAATACAAGTAACAACATCATGAGTATAATTTTACTGCTTCCTAGGGTTACATGTCTAGTGCTAGTTTTTATGCAATCTGTACCAACACAGTATATGAACGAGTTCAAATGCATTCTGCGGTAGAATAAGTTGAGAGACCATATAAAAATTGCACACATACATGCTGTACTTGACCATAGACTAATTGATTTAGTACATGTATATCCATGAATAACCCATGGCCATGGCTGCTGTTGACCTCTTAGGATTAGGATCAGCTTAAAACAACTCCCCCAACCATGCATTCCTATTTGACCACAAATCCACTCGCTATACATGATGTGTGCACTTCACAATAACAACACTGTACAGCTCAAATATGTTGACATGTCAGTGTAGTCCTGTGATACAGTTTGTTACACTACTACATTCAGTGATGTAGCTCACATCCAATAGTTGTTAATCTTGACAGTATATTACACGTATCATAACAATACACAAAGTGTCTGAACTTACTAGATGGTTCAAACAAAGTAAGTCGTGCTGTTCTACTCAGTTCAGCGTTATTGTCTCCTCTCATTCTGCATGTGTAGTCACCACTATCAGTTGGTGTCACTGATCCAATGGTCAGCATAGTCTGGTTCATTGTTGACTGAATAGTGAACTTGCTATCATCACTGATCATCATTCCTTGGCTGTTCTCCCAGCTGAAGGTGGGGTTGCGTGGTAGGTAGCCACTGAAAGTGCATGAGAGGACTGCAGTATTACCATTATTGATAGTGACTGGATCACTGGGAGTGACTAAACCTGCACATCGTGTGACGAGGATGAGCAGTTATAGAGATTGTGTCACAAACCTTCTAGTTGCAAGCTGATTATGGAACTATTCTGGGATCTGAAAGGCAATGCTATTCCTGCAGTAAAAAAAGCAGCAGTACAGTTGTAGTCTCCAGCATCACTGAGACTGAGAGAAGAGATCTGAAGGACACCAGTTCGTGTGAGATCAGCTACAAACACATTTTTGGCAGCTCCATTTGGTCCAGTCCAGCTCCATTCAAAGACTGCCTCATTGGTCACTGAGCATGTCAACCTCTCAGAGGAGACCAGATCAGTTGCATTATGGCGGACCACAGTCACCTGATCTTGAGTGAAGATGATTGGTGGTTGAGGAAGAGGAGGAAGAGGCACAGCTGCAGTACAGTGGAGAGTATATCACTGTAGTGCATGTTAGTAGAATATACTCACCAGTATCATTGAACATCCTCACTTCACTGAGCAGTAACCAGTCCAATGTGTCAGAGGAGGAGAAGTCAAAGGTTAATCTCACAATTATATTATTAGAATATGCATTAGCCCTTTGTCCAAGTGTGTCAACAAGAGAAACCTTCACTGTTTGATTGTCAATATCTAAAACAGTCTGGTTATTGACAATAGTGTAGGGAACAGCAAGATTATCCTGCATGATCGAAGCATCGTCAGCAATATCAAATCTGATATCAGGTAGTCCAACTCGTAATGCAGCACTCTTGTAGAAGTACAAGTCTATCTGTCTGATGTAGAAGGTAAAAGCAGGGAATGTATTAGGAAATTGAAAGAATACTCGCGGCATGTCAGTGGTTCTGTTCCAAGCTGAGAATGGACTAAAGTTTGAGGAGTTTTCTCCCAGTACACCATCTGTCAGACGACTAGCTGGTATGTTGCATGCAAAATTGTCATTGGCGTCAAGAGCTGTATCAAAGGGTCCTCCGTTAGCACATTCAGGATCTGTTGGTACTCCTTCGAATGATCGTAGTGTATCCACATAAACAGCACTTGGAGTTACTAAATAAGTAAATACATAGTAAGGTGGTAGTAACCAGTATACTGCAGTAGTAACCAGTATACTATTCATGCAATCTGTTTTGAATTGAGTTATCATTTCATTTGGGTACCACTGAGCTTATCATTCCAAGGAGGGTATAACTTCAAATAGCGAAACGTTAATACAAAAGATTTGAGCTGCTTAGTGTATCCTTATTCACGAGCCGTATAGCTAAGCGTAAAATTATGCTGTACTATGGGTGTATTAGCGGCCAATCAATAAAAAAGAGATAAGCTACTTGGAATGACAATTATCTCCAGTTACTACTTACCTTGTCCAGTTACAAAACTGTTGATCAAGATTGAGATAGCTACAAGCATCCAGCATCGGAGTCCCATCTGTAGGTAAAAGTGCATTGTTTAGAGGTAGCATCACATAACAGCAACACTATAGCCAATGACATACATATCGAACTTGTAACTTGCAGTATAAGATGTAATAACCTTTACAACTAACTTAACACATTGAAGAAGTGTTTGTACAATATGTGATGGCTAATTTTAGGATTTTAACATAAATATTTATGCTGAAAACAGCCATGCTCTAGTTAAAGCACCAACAATCAAACACAGCAGTCACTGGTGTACCAGGAAACCAGGGTCTATTTACCAATCAATTGTGTTACAATTCTGTGTTACCTTCTTGTTAGTGTCAGGAGCGCATAATGAGATAGCGACATAATAGAGTAGGAGCGTGAAACGTCCATGCATTTGATTAAAAATTGGAGATCCACACATGATGGACGTGTTACTAAAATAGTGTGGAAGATGGCTGCCGTATGACGTTCCAACGGTACTGTTTGTTTTGTCTTTGCTGACAATCAGAGACTTCTAGGAGGCAAGCAGCTACCCCAAGACTAGCCCATACCCAGGCCTGGGCACGAGGCTACCCCAAGACGATTGCTATTGCTTGCTGTCTTCAGTGGATACTGATCGCCCAGCTCCAGCCAAAAAACCAAGCTGACGGTAGTAGCTTGACGTCATACGGCAGCCATTATCCACTCTATCTTTAGTAACATGTCCATGATGTGCAGATTTCCAATTTTTAATCAAATGAGTGGGCGCTTCACGCTCCTACTCTATTACGTCGCTCTCTTTGATCTATCATCCAACATCTTTTTGATTTTGGTCTTTTTGTTAACATCAATTTTTTGGAGTAGCCACCAAACATTTTAGTATGATATTATACTATGTCAATGCATGGTTGCACTGAACTAATAATCATTTTATTACCTAACTTGCTTTGTAGCACTCTGTTTGGGTGTATCAAAGGCATCGCACATTCTATGTATTAGTCAAAGATGCCGGTTGAAATGGCTGTCGGCATCTTTGACCTAAGGTATACTTTACATTTCCATACTGTGTATGGTAGGCTGTTGGCTGACTTGTGACGAAGAATTAAAGTGCTTGGCATGCATTGTGTATTTTAGCTACCCATTTTCTAACATGGGACACACGGTAGGAGTAAGGCAAACAGAAATAAATCATAATAGTGCCTTCACAAGCACTACCACCAAGTTGCACAACCATAGCAGGGATGGCTTGGGATTTCCACAAATCGATGGTTTCCCAAAAGCAGATGATTTACAATGTATCTAGACAATATTGAGTAAAATAGTAGTACATTATGTATTAAGAGTGTATGTGCACACATTATGTAAGCTGACCACAACATACCAACAGCAACTGTTTACTGTTAGGGCAATCTGGTAACACATGTGGTACACTATGTACATGGTCAGTCAAGCAATGATCAGCGGCCACAACACACAGCTAGTCTACTTCAACACACAATACTCTACTTAATCCTCTCAATCACCTTACCATACACACACATATATAGGGTAGTTATGCTAGATAGTAATATCCCTTTGGAACATATCCTACTACAACTCGTCAAAAAAACTGAAACCATTATTTTAATACTTGACAGCTAATTTTCCTACCTACAAACCCACTCAATAAACATCCCTAAGAACTCCTATGCAGTTACCAACATTATACACTCAAGAAACTAAGATACTACACACAATAAGGTACTGCTGGCAGCTGAATCAGGATAAATAGACACACTAATGAGGAAACTCTGGTAACTATGGTATGCTATTACACTTGGCTTCCTGGAGCACACCATGCTGACAGTGTACTTCCCTCCCACTGGAAGAGAGAGGGGTGGGAGATAGTTTGGGATATCCCAAAAGACACACCCTTATCCAAGTTATCTAAAACAGTACACCAGTATTATTATAGTATCGTGAGCCTGTTCAGTTGCAACAACCATAACACTTTCAACAAGTACTTCTTTTGCTGTAATCATACTCCTCAAGAGTCATTGAATCTTGTGCAGTAGAGTATCTTATATACAATATCATTCAACTGTTACGTGCATATACTAACTAACCAGCTTACTGTGCAGTATTATAATGTGCAACAGCACAGCTAGATGCGTGCAAGAGTTGGAGTGACGTACCTTGAATTTTAAAACCGCGCGAGTGCGCGCCAAAGGTGTCGCGAGTCACAAAGAAGTCGACTGTCAGTAGATAAAGTAGAAATCTGCAAATTTCTTGTCGAGAAGTTTCCAACGATGTTTTCAGCTTTACACAGAAGGCGGCTTTTTTGTCCAAAAGTGCTCCAATGGGTAATAATTGCATTCCCTGAGCGGTTCTTACGGACACATTCTCCGTGTACTCGCGTAAATTAAATTTGCGCGCGAGTTTCATTTAGACTACACGAGACACTCGAGACAAAATGGCGGCTCCATACAACACGACTGTACCTGCTTTGGCTCAAGAGGCAGTGCTTGTGGCTAGTGAACCAATGCCCGAGGGAGCCAAGAAGGTTCGTGGACACGAATTTCAAATGGATAAACCGGTGGATTATCACGCTCTACTACAAGCATTCACAACTACAGGATTTCAGGCTACTAATTTTGGACTAGCAGTAAAACGTATCAACGAAATGGTACTTATCATTGACTGTTTGAACCTGATTCTTTCCTCTTTTACCTTAAGCTAGAGTTACGCGGTCAACCTGTGCCAGAAGATAAGATCAAACCATTTTTAGAGGAGCCGGGCGACCGTCCAATTAATAATTGCACCATATTCCTCGGCTACACATCTAACCAGATATCGTCAGGTTGTAGGGAGGTCATTCGCTTTCTGGCACAGCACAATATGGTCAGTAAAATCACCATGTTATGTCTTACACACTGTCTTCAAAGAAGGCACACTATAATTGAGATTGGTGGGTCCCCTGACTGCACATCCTTGTATTGTTTACAGACCTTGTCCATACCATGAGTCATGCAGCTACCCACTCAATACCATATTAATTATGAACCTGGATCTTCCCAGAACAGAAGCTATAAGAAGCCCATAGCTTATAGTGGCTCCAAATAGTGTTGATTACTAACAGTTACTACCCATACAGAGGAATCCATACTAGTAGGTGTCAGCCACAACACCAGCTATGTCTTCCACTGTTGAACCCCAATACCATCATATCAACACTGCTGACATACCAAACACATTAGATCATGACAGTATTATCATTATTTGTATAGAGACTGCTGTGTAGGCATAGAGGACGGCAGACTGTAGGTGACACTGTAGGTGACACTGTAGGTTTTCAAATTTAACTTGTAAGAATGCTCACTGTATTTTAAATTCATGGATTGCCCTACTACTAGGTGCTAGCCACAACAAAAGATAAAATGACTTTTTCATAATGATGTTCAGTCTCCCACTGACCTCTTTAAAAGATTTGTGATCAAAGCAGTGTACAATATTACTCTGCATTGAAACAACAAACCGTATGCGTGTGTATACAATAGTAGTGATGGAATTTTATCAGTAGATTGTTCATGGTGTGAATGGACGTGACTGGAGTGACTACACATACCACAACTCGCTTGCTCTTCTCTTTCTCTGTTTAGGTCGATGTCCTTGTAACTTCAGCAGGTGGAATAGAAGAGGACTTGATGAAATGCTTGGCTTCTATGTATCTTGGCGATTTTACTCTCTCAGGTGCACAGCTAAGAAAGAAAGGCATCAACAGAATCGGCAACCTGTTGGTACCTAATGATGCTTATTGCAAGTTTGAGGACTGGCTCACACCTCTACTGGATACTATGAAAGAGGAAGAGAAGACTAAAGTGAGTGGAGTGTGTGTATGCTAGCTGTGGTAGTGTATGCTTTGTCTACTCAGGGTGTGATATGGTCTCCTTCTAAAATCATCCATCGACTGGGAAAGGAGATTGATAATGAAGACTCTGTTTACTACTGGGCTTATAAGGTGTGTCTGTGTGAGAGTGTGCACATCTGCATTATGTGCGCATGTGTGTGTGTGTGTGTGTGTGTTGTGTACTGGTGGTGGTTGTTAGACTAGTTTGCTTAGGCTTACGGACTACTTCAAAATGAAGGAATAAAATAAATAAACAGTGTTGCATTTTTATCAATTGATAACAATTGTGTGTTTGTGCACTTGTTTACACTCTAATGTGCTTTCAGAACAATATTCCCGTGTTCTGTCCGGCCATTACTGATGGAGCTCTTGGAGATGTGCTGTACTTTCATAGCTACAGGAATCCTCCTGGTCTTGTGGTGGACATTGTACAAGGTGTGTGTTGAACAAGTGCAGATGTTAGATAAACACAATCTTGTTCTGTTATTTGCTTTTATGGTATCTACAGCAGATCCTGTACATGCATATAGGTTTCAGTGTTTACGTTCAAACAGCAGTTCATATATGTTTGTTTAGCCTGCTGTCTCTCTTGGCAATGTTTTTGTAACTAAGAGAAAGCTAATGCACACCTTTGGTCTCTATAGATATTCGCAGGATCAACCATCAGGCTGTGCGTGCTGCCAACAGTGGTATGATCATTTTAGGAGGAGGAGTGTGCAAACACCATGTCTGCAATGCCAACCTAATGGTAAGAGATGAACCCTATAATTAAGAACGAGTGTATTATCAGTGATATACCACATGTTGCTAAGATAAAGTTTTGTTTTCAGTAAACACTTCTGGAAATGAACTACAACGGTATGGCATTTTTGCTGACAGCAGAGTGCATGCAGGATATGTATTAGCATGGTACTATTTATAGCGCTCTCTTGTGGCTAAATAAAGTAACCAGAATACCACAGTTATTCATGTGAATCCTTACCTAGTAACTAGATGAAGTTGTTATTATAAATCCCACCACTCAGCAAGGTGACAGCTGTACTGATCACCAAATAAGACCTGTTCAGTGTGTAATTTGTGCAATGGAGTAATTCTTGTCAAAGAATGTAGTGTTATTATATAGTGTTTGTGTAGCTATCCTATTCAATAGTATGTTTGGTGTGCATGACATGCATTGTGTAATGGTAGGGTCTGTCTGAAGCACCATGTTGATAGTGGTGTGTACTACTACTACAACATTGCTCTATATCATCAGACATTTCCTAGCAGGAAAAACATCATCATGCAATGCAAAGTAGTCAATACTCTCGAATTTAAGCTAAACTGATGTCAGTCAGTGATGCTGGTAGCTATCTCACTCATTTGTTGTGTTGAAGATGCATAGTTGTGGATTGTGGGATAAGTCCCTAATCTTATTTTGTGTTGTCTATTTCTTTGTCTTCTCAGCGCAATGGAGCCGACTTCTCAGTGTTTGTTAGCACAGCACAAGAGTATGATGGCAGTGATTCAGGAGCCTCACCTGATGAGGCAGTCTCTTGGGGGAAAATTAAAGGCACTGCCAAACCAGTGAAGGTATAATGAATAATAATAACAGGAGTTATAATAGCTATAGATACTCTTGGGAGATGGTATTACTAATTTTCTATTCCTTGGTTATGTCTTCCTCAGATTCATGCTGATGCCACAATTGTATTTCCATTACTAGTAGCAGAAACATTTGCTCAGAACTACAAGACTCCTCCTCTCACAGTTAACGGTTTAGATAGTAATCTAACAGACCAATGATATGCACTGACATTTCCTTGTGATTCTGTATTTATCATGAAATCATTATCGCTTGATTTAATTTAATTTAATTGTCGTTGCACCTTGTGTAAGAATTTTCATAACTTGTGTAATTTTGAGTGAGAAAATACAAATGACACACATCTTTCAATATCAACAATGTTAACTACTACTGTCGGAAACACAGGTCAGTAATATGATCGTAGTGTCATTATTAACCCTCTCATCTATTAGCTCTCGTGCCTATCAGCTTGATCACCCTCTTCTTCGTTGTCAGATGATTCAGGAGAGTCGTAGAAGGAGTCTAGAGCAACAACAGCAATCAGCTCATGGGGAAATGACTAATGTCGATGGTACTTACTTCTGTTAGTCTGCTGTCCAATCAGTTCAGAGGTAACTACCAACTGTGTGTGCAGATAATTAATACTCGGTCACTTGATTACTCACTCACTCATATTATTACTCATTTCCTCACACACACTCACCTCTGCAGTTAACATATCACACTCTTCTCTTCCTCCTCTGTCTCTGGACCATAGCAGCTGATCTACTATACTGTAAGGTGCAGCTTATGATAGTATTTGGTTGTAGGATAAAACTCACTAAGTATGTCTGCTCAAAATTTCCATGGGTATATCAAGGTTTAGTTCAAATGGTAGAGAGAGGTATTTGTCAATCTGAAGAGATGTAAGTAGTGGTTGTGTTTTATATTATAACGGCTTTGACCTCAATCCATCCTGATTGCAAAAGAAACAGTTGTGCATCAGGGAAGCACCAGACATGTTTAGCAAACTGTGTACCAGTCAGTCTAATACACTGGTATTGATAGTCACCGGGATGAGTCTGTATGTTGCTAATGTTGTATTGAAAACCAAACTGATTAAAGCTGTGAGAATATCCAATACCTGTAAATCACATTTAGAATACTCAGTGTCCTCTTCACTGTCAATAGATCATTCTGTGCTCTTAGATTAGTCAACGATTTGTTCAGACAACCAGTAAACCTCATTTGCCATGACGTCACCTCCTGGACAAGATTCTTGTCTGACAAAGACAGGTTAATATAAAACATACCTTAGGTGGCAGACATTGCGAAATCTGAATATCATCCTTGGGCCTACAATTGGTTAATGACCTTATGCGTCTATGATTGTAGGGACTAACCGTTTTTGTTGCACAGCTAGATTCACATTTTGCGGTGGTTCGAACTCGTCAACAAAGTAGTTCTGTCAAAAATGAATGATACTTGTTAGGGTTGTAGGATGAGCTTACCACTAGCTGTTCCAGTTCAGCTTCTGACATACCATCTTCATCATCTCCATCAAACTGTACCATTCCACTGTCAGTATCCTCGTGAGCCTTTCTCAGTGCTTGCATTCTTCCAGCAACTAGTCCCTTGGGTACGATAACTGTTGCATCAGAAGTTGAACCCTCTGTGGACCTCTGCTCGCTAGTGGAAAACAACTGTATCCGGTCATGTACTCTCCCACTAGTGGGTCGTTCGGTGGTTTTAGGAGTTGCACTGACTGGTTTAGTCTCTTTGTCATCTTTAACTGGTTGTGGCGGTTGTGGTGATCTTCGTGGTGTGGTGGGTGATTTCTTGAACAATCCCGAGAGAAATTTAGTGAATTTCTTTAGCAATCCAGGTGATGCGGCTTTCTTTTCCTGGGTCTCCTCGTCTTTTTGAATACTGATCTCTGGTGTTGGTGTCGCTGCTGCTGCTGCTGCTGCTTGAGGTGGAGGTTGTTGTTGATGTGTAGTTGCTGGTTTGGGTCTGGGAGGAGCTGCACGATAGTGACGACCAGCATGCTGCTTGAAATGATTTTGTAGTTCTTTGTAGGTGGGATGGTTGTCACGATCATGTGGAGTAAAGGAGTGATTTCGTTTGGGCTTTTCTGTAGAGAGTGACAACATGTTACGAGCACATTGACATGAATGGTACTAGTGGTGCTATCAATAGTCACTGGTTGTTGGTTTTGTGTTGCACTACAAGATATTATGCTCACCTGGGATTTTGATACGGTGTGTTTCTTGTTTTCCTGCTGATGCAGGTCGTGGTGTTGGTGCTGCAGGCTTGGTGTCACTGTCATACAGGTGAGACACATCACTGGGAGGGATTGGCAGGTTGCTGTAGTGAGGATAGCGTGTGCGAGGATCAATAGTGAACTGATCTCCTTTAGCCATCTTGTCATTAGATGTTGAGGTAAGGACGTGGAACAGTGCCTCCCTCTCTTCAATCAGCTCCATAGGAGGAACACCTTCCCTATATCTTTTCAACATCCATGCAGCATCAAAAGCTCCAAGAAACCCATGAGCAATGCCAGACCCCGTAGGCCAAAATGGCTATTAACAGCAAAAAGCAACATGATAACTAGAAGCATGACCTGGATACCTCATTTAAGCTGTCTCCAGCGATGCAGAGTAGAATTTTTTGGTTCTTCCTCTCAACTATTCTTGCTGCATGTTTAGCCTTGGAGAGAGCGGTGAAATCAAAAATTGAGACATCATGCGTTCCCTGTTGAGTTTTTACAAACTCCAGTTTGCCAAGCTGGCCTTTGGTAGCGAAAGTTGCTGCATCAACAGCATATCTCTCCAATGCTTGATGATCAATATTGCTACTGGCTAGTAGTGCTTTCACTCCACCAGTGACATTCTGCATAAGGACACAGTGAGAAGCACATACATCAACTGACTATGGCTGCACTTGCAAACCTGTTTAAGGACTCCTCTGGTAAATAAACTGTCTCGCTTAGCAGTCATGACAAAGTAGTGCGTCTTGTCTCGATAATAGACTATGTTCTCCAAGTGTATCTTGTGCTTCTCTTTCAGCGATTTAAAGAAACCAGGATGAAAATGTGATGCTACGCCAGCTATCTCGTCAGCAGCTGCTTCTTCAGCTGTGCCATGGAAGGTAAAGTTTGCAGTGATGCCAATAGCAAGGTTAGCTCTGAACACGTCAGCTGTAAATCCTGGTAGGGACCGTTTCTTTCCATCTGCTGCAAGAATTGCATCATAGGTTTGACCAGTGACAGGGCAGGAACTAGGTGTTACTTTAACTGTCCAACCACTGTTGGAGCTAGTCTTGGGCTCTTGCAAGCTATCAAATGTGACTTGTGAGTGGTATCTCACTCCAAGAAGTAGACATACCTTCAGGAGAAAGCACTGCAGCTTCAAGATGCCTGTACATGTACAATGAAAACAATAGAGGGTATGATTGATTCGAGTGAGTAAACTCACTTATGTGGTCAATTCCTCCAGTTCCAAATTGTCCGACAAATTTCTTGATACCAAGTGACTTGAGATCATGAACCAGAAACGACCATAGATGAAGCACATTATTACGAGTAAAGCTGGTGCGTTTCTCGACTAGATCCACCTTTGCACCAAGCAGAGCAACCTCGACTGCTGCTCGTAAACCCACAGGTCCAGCCCCAACTACGAGTACACGCGCCCCACGACATGCTGATTGCTGATTGTACTCTTTCAGTGCGGCTCTCTGATCTAGTATCTTGAACAGAGAACTTGATCGGTGATAGTGAGGCAATTGCTGCTTTAGCTTGGAATAAAAATCTTCCTGGGTTCGTTGTTCTTTCTCTAGTCCCACCTCACGACAGACATCTGTAAAACATTTAAGAATCTCTGTTACGTCGCCTGCTTCCATAAATTCAAGGAAGCGCTCAACAGCCTGAGGCTGATCAGCCCGAGGATCTGCAATGTCCTTCGACTTCTGCTCCATGATCCAAGTGCTGATCTGTGGGCGTGGCAAATTGTAATTCGTGGGGGTGTGTGCGTCCTGCTGATAATAAACACAAAGCTGAAGAACACCTCTATGAAATATGGCTCGCAGCTCAAGAAATGCTACTATTTCGCTTCAGGCAGCGGCGCCTGTTTTGGACCGATGCGATGTATGCGGCAGGAGTAGTTTGGATTACGGTTTAGACGTGGAATACCTTCCTTGTGAACACGTGGTATGTACCTTGTGCTTCGAAGATGCAGTGACACGCGAATCTACAACTGGATGCTCTCTTTGCGACCACCACAACAGTTCCAGCTCGCTTCGATCGCTTCCTTTAGTACATGGACAAGAAGAAGAGGAGATTTTCCAACCCGAAAGACGTAATCCTCGAGACCATCTGATAGAGTGTGACTTGTGTACTGACAGTGCCAGTGCATGCTATCAGTGTGAGGACTGTGGCTGTTTTCTCTGCTCATTTTGCACTGAAGCTCATAAAAGACAGAGAAGAACAACTGATCACAATATAGTACCACTGAATACTAATTTGGCAGATCCTGAACCAGAACAGTACGAGTGTCTTCCTTCTCCTATACCTTCTTGCTCTCATGGGACATCTGAGCTTCGCTTCTTCTGTGAAACGTGTACTATGCGCATTTGTCAACAGTGTAAGCAAGTTGAGCATGAAGACCACCACATTGTCACCTCAGATGAAATGGAAGTACACTGCTCAGAGAAGCTGTGGAATTTACTCACAAAAACCCAGCCTCTGGTGTCTACGCTCAATGAATCTACTCAGGTCATACAACAGGTAATGGATAACATTGACAACCAGTCTATGACTGTTGCTGATCACATCTGCAAGGTCATTGACTCTCATATAGCTATGCTACAGCAACACAAAATGTCACTGCTTAGTGAACTAGATGCCATACGTAATCGCAAGACAGAGATTTTGTCTCAACAGCTCTCTTCTCTGGCCTATGCACTCAAAGGCATACGCAGCACTTGTGAAACTGTTAGTCAGATTTTAACTCCTGAAAATGATGTAAGTAGTTCCTTGTCAACCCAGCTTTCTCTTGCTAAGCACCTCGAAGAGCTGACCAGTCGACGATATGAATACCGACCGTTGGAAGATGATTATATTCGCTTTCTTCCACATATTTCTGCTGGAAAGAAGTCTGGGTTTGAAATGTTTGGTTTAATAGACAGTCTGGCTCCATCTCCTTCTCACTCTGTGCTAAATGGTGACGGTCTTCGTTCAGCCCGACAGAGAACTAAGACCTCCATAGTGTTGACTGTCTATAACAAGAATGGCGAACCTCGATTACTAGGTGGGGACCAAGTTGATCTGCGAGTACATACCCATACTGGTCCTCCAGTTCGAACTGATGTAGTAGACAATGATAACGGCAGCTATAATCTCTTCTATGTACCTGAGCACCAGGGAGACCACAGGGTATCTGTTCTCCTTCATGGCAAGCATGTGAAGGGTAGTCCTTTCATGATCATGGTTCGTCCACGAGGCAAAAAGCACCGTGGAATCTTCCACTGCTGCACCTTTTGTTCTTCTGGTGGCAAGAAGCACGTTCGATGCAGGTGTGGTGGAACGATGCCTGGAGGATATTCTGGTTGTGGTCATGGTCATGATGGTCATCCTGGCTCAAAACACTGGTCATGTTGTGGTAGCACTGAGGAAAAATCTGATTGTCGTCTGTAGCTATGTCATACCATAGATATTCACTGTGTAAACACGTATGACCTTTGTGTTGTTCGCATCAAGAATTTGTTATCCTCTCATTTAGGGCAAGTACATAATCCTGTCCAGGTGCTATGGAATGCCAATTAAAAGATGTTTGATAAATAATAAATTATAGCTAAAATAAGTGAATTCTGATCTTGCCCTATTTGGAACTAGTGGTTGTAAAATGATCACTGGTATTTGTATCACTTGTGTTATTGAGTGTATGCAAACTCATGTTTTGTGAATTTCTGTGATGTAAATGTCTCCATCATAAGTCCCAATGGCTAAATGTCTGGTAGTGGGAGAGAAGCTACAACAAAGAAGTTGAGGGTTTGGATCCAGACTTTCTGGGAACCACCTCAGCACTTGTATGCAGTCACCTGACTGCGTGTCCCAGATCCTGAGCAAATGAGAATCATACATCTAGTATAAAATAATCATTTGTCTAACCTTGCTGTTTTATCACCAGAACAGGTAATCAAAAAAGATGACTGCTTATTGTCATCGAAAAAACAGCAGTTCCACACTATATTACAGTGACCCGATAGTCTAAGTTTTGGCTGAGGAATTTCTAGGTCTCTGTTAAACACTTGTTTGTTCAGTTCCCACAAGCTGAGGGAATGATCCTTGCCGGCCGATGAAGTGACTAGTATATTGAAGTTAGTAGGTGAAAATCTGCACACTCTCACTGGCTGCTCATTTGCTGATAGTACCAGAAAATATGGCTGCTTTCCAGGGACCAAGTTCCACCATATTCTTACTGTACAGTCTCTGCTTCCAGTGCACAGCCTATCACCGTCGGGAGAGAAAGCGAGTGTCTCTACTGCTCCTCGAAAACCAGTCAGTCTGTGAATAATTTGACCAGTTGTAGCATTGTAGATAGCTACTGTGCAATCATTTGATCCAGATGCTATGACAGTGGTTGAGTCAGCTAGTTCACTAAAACTGCAACACCACACTGTGTCTTTGTGGTAACAGACAAACATTGTTTGAAGTGATAAACTGACTATCGAATACAGCATGACTGTCTTATCAGAGGAGCATGAACACAGTAGTGTGTTGTTCTTTGAGAATGCGACACACCACACGTTCGACCTGTGCTGCCGAAATATCCGCTCGAGTTTGAGCCACGTTTTTGCTGTGTCAGCCCCGCCTACTTTTTCTCCTGCAGGATAAGTTGCCTGTTGTTGGACTGTATACAAACGTACCGATCCATCGCTCAGACACGCAGCCAGCATGCTTCCATCTGTAGAAAATGCGCAGTTCTCTACTTGGTAGCGAGAAGAGACTACTCTGCTAAAATTGAGCTGTTGCTGGTCCATGATCGCGCAGCTAAGGCGGTGCTCGTTTCGTCATCATAGCAACGGATAAACAAAAGCGCCCTAGCTCGGGGTTAATGTTTACGTACCAAGGCAGCAGCTAGCTTCTATCGTAGGACGGCACCACACTTTGCCGTAGTTATTTTTGCTTGAATGGAGCTTTTGGATGAACCAGGATACGCCGTTAGCACGTAAGTTTTAAAATCTGTTCCGTGATTCAGAATACTCAGGGTCTATTATGTTCAGGCAATTGCAAGTTGTCGAAGGACCACTTGATGTCCATCCTAGTAAAACAGCCATTGTTGTTCGTTATGGAGTCGAGGCTATGCTGGTGTCTGGCTATGGTCAAGCCATTGGTGGCGAGGGAAAGACTGGTACAAAAATGTAATCTTTAATTTACTATAATTATTATTGGCTGTGTTAGTTAGTGTTCTTGTATAATTACAGTATTAATATAAAGAACCTTACTTCGGATACTAACATAAAATCATTGGCAAGACACATTGTGTCCCAGACCAGTCTTATCAACCCAACACGACTGCCTGAGGTTGAGCAACTGTTAGTGTACCTGTTGAGTCGGAAAAAGAACAAAAAGGGTTTTGAAGGTGCGGGTATGGATAATGATTTTAAAATGATTGTTGCAATACTAAACTATAGAGGAAGACATCTTATCAGCTGCCTCTGGTGATATTCGCAAGCAAATGGAAGACCTTCAACCACAGGTATGGAACGATTGATAACATGACATTATTGCTCATTCTCACTTAACCCAGACTTTAGAGAAGGCATCCATGATGGATCTGGACTCTTATCTAGAGTCAGTGTACGAAGACCTAGCTGCCAAAGTAGAGGGCACAGCCATGATTCTTCAACTAGCTAGAATTCCTGACAACCTCCTACAGCTGTCAGCTAATAGTACGTGTTAATAGCTACTTTACACTTCATTACTGAGTTGACACATTCCTCACAAACACGTCCTCCTATCAGACTCCATGTTCCTGGCACTGACTCGTGTGTTGCGTGACGACTTCAGAAAAAGCATTGAACTCTCCACTAACATAATATACACGTTCTTCTGCTTCTCCACCTTCTCTAACTTTCATCCAATCCTGATACAGCACAAGGTATGACATGAGCTATATAGTGTATACTCACATTGATGGTAGTATAGGTTGGATCACTGTGCATGACATTGGTTGATCATGAGCTAACCAGACACCAACTGCTGCTCGAAGAACTTGAAAAGAAGCGAAGAGAAGGTAATGATTTCATTTTGTTATAATATCATTTTGATCTCTCTCCAGTTAGAGCAGGGACATTGAGTGCTACAGCTGCCAAGCAAGAGTATGAAAAAGCAAAGAAGAAATTTTCACCATTGATGAGAAAACATGAAACTCTTCTTCGGGGTGAGCCATTGTAATTATTATGGTCTGTGTGGCTCGCCATATTGTCTCCTTCTGCAACCCATTAATGAGGAAGCTTTTTGTGGTTCATCCGTTTAACATGCCTGGCTGCGCAAATGCTGACTTGGCTGCCTTTCAATGAGAGGGCAGGTACTAGAAGGTGTTTGGCCTAGTGGACTGTGAGACCATTTGTTTAACACCTGATAGTATTCCAAAATGCCGCTAGCAGTGGACTAATAGTGCTCTCGTATCTTTAGTTTGTCTCTACTTGCTGCTCAATCTTGCTGAATCCCCAATGGTGGAACAGAAGATGAGGAATAAAGGAATCATTTCACAGCTGATGCAACTGCTGGACCGAGACAATCAAGACCTGCTGATATTGGTCGTATCTTTCCTCAAGAAAATGAGTATCTATGCTGACAACAAAGAGGAAATGGTAAGCCTGTCTGTGTGTGTTTCTATTTACTATTAGTTTGTACACAGGCAAAAGAAGGTATTATCAGAAAGGTGGTTAAGATGCTGCCATGTGATAATGGAGTGAGTGTTCATGTCTACTATTGCACTGAATACACTTGTACAATATCTATTGTTGAAACTAGCACTTATTATACTATTGATTATTACACTAGATACTTGTGAATGTCACTCTACGTTTGCTGGTGAATCTTTCATTTGATCCTACATTGAGAGAGGAGATTGTCAAGTTTGGGTTGTTGCCTAAACTGGTTGCCCTCTTAGGTGAGCGAGTGAGGACAAGAAGGCTATTTGGTTATAAACCCAACTTGTGTTTCATCAGGTGACCAGTCTCACATGGGTTGTGTGATGCTAACCTTGTATCACATCAGCATGGACGACAAAGGAAAAGCTGCTTTTGCCTGCACTGAGTGTGTGCCCATAGTAAGAATCCATCCTTGTTGCCATCTGCCTATAAACCGCTGCTAAATCTACAGTTAATGAAGCTGTTGTTGCAAGCTGATGATAGCTCTATAATGGGAGAGCTGGGACTAGCTGTTAACCTGTCCTGTCATGCACTCAATGCTCAGCTGATGTGTCAGGGCGGTTCAGGATTGAGGCTACTGATGAGAAAAGCTCTGCAAACCAAAGATCCATTCTTTATGAAGTTGATACGTAATATCTCACAACACGAAGGCCCCACTAAGATTTTATTTGTGGTCAGTAAGACTACATGTATGTGTGTGTGTGTGTGGTAAATGTGGGTTGGACAAATGCACTCAAATTTGCATGCATTTTTAGGACTATCTTGGTTCACTAGTGGAGGTGCTCAGGGAATCTGATAGTGACGATCTCAAGGTGGAGGTGCTAGGTATACTGGGCAATGTGTCCATTCCTGATCTGGACTATGCTAAGGTAGTGAAGGATCTTGCTCTGCTTCCACTGCTAGCAGATTACCTCAAGGTAGACCAGTATTCAGAGTACTCCTGCCTAGTGACTGGTGTTGCGTGTTATAGGGTGCTGTTGCCGAGGATGATATTCTGCTGGAGACTGTTTTAGTGTGTGCCACCATAGCTCAGGATGAGGTGTGTGCACAGCAGATGGTGCAGAGTGACTTTCCTCAGCTTCTCCTTGAAGTGCTCAAAGGTATGTCACATACTCTGTGCTGATCTTCTCTCACTCTCTTCTCAGTTAAACAGAATGATGATGAGATAGTGCTGCAGGTAGTCAATGTGCTGTACATGCTACTGCTTCACAAGAGCACTCAAGAAGTCATCATCAATGATACAGGTTAGTCAGACACAATAATACCGAGCCTGGGGTGGTACCATGTTTGTGAAGTAAATGGTATCATGTCTGATTTGAAGTAGGCATCCCACTTGCTGGAAGAGGGTCAGCACCTAGTAGGCACAGCTAGACTAAACTCATTTCTGCAACATAACAATGTATCATGTACAGTGCATGTACTATTAGTCTGGTACACATGCATGTGCTGGGGATGTAGTGTTGATCAATGAACAGTCATGTGCTTGTATAATAGTGTAGTACAAGGAATGGCTGTACTTCTGCTGTACCATGTACATCATTTCTCTTGCTTGTCCTAGGACACAACAATAATCAACACTACTGTTGATTTATACTGATCATAATTTTTTTTGCTGCACTATGTTCTCACTGGACCACGTGAGAACATAGTGGTGCAAAAAAATCATGATCAGTATAATCAGTATAATGCATGCCTTGTTGCTGATTCTACACAGAGGTACCTGACTATCTCCTGGAATTGTTCAATGACAAGAACAAAGCAATTCAAAGAGTGTGTGCTAAAGCACTAAACATCATAGTGGTGAGTGCGTCATGGATCATGTGTATCCTTTACGAGTGTGTCACTCAGGAGTATGGCGGTGAGCTAGCAGAAAGAATCAGAACAGTGAGATTCAAGACTCACAACACAGCCTGGATTGAGATGGTTACTGGTAGTGCTGAAGGCTTATTGGAGGAGGAAGAGGAGGATGAAGACTACATGGACCCACATTATCTCCACATGGCTGCTGATCTGGACAGCCTGGCACTATCATACGGACTAGATACTGCCATGGGGAATGTTCCGAGAGAGCTACTACAAGCTACGAGTCCTTCAGGGCGCCTTGCTCCTCCTCCTCCCTCTCCTGGTTATGCAGCAGCCATGATGTACGATGATGACCCTTTGGCTGCATATGGAGTTATTCCTAGCTACCAGGACGATGAGCTTGAGGCAGACATTAGGTATACCTCCAGCCGGCTTGGTCATCATTCTGTCTTGCCTAATGATGATGCTTTAGACTTTAGCGATCACCCAGCATTTTCAATGCTACAATCATCACAACCACTGCCTACTCAAAGACCTCCCTCTAGAATGAACTTCTGAGATGCATTAATATTGTACCATTCATTAGCTTTAATAATCTTTTGATCAAACTCTGTATGTACCTATGATTATTAATACCCTGATGGCACGTGCGAACTAATAACACGGTAAACGTAATTTGGCTATCACCCGCCGGGCGAGTTGTTGCGATCGTCGTGCAATAGACCGGCCGGCTTCTTTGAACAGCAACCAGGTGGAGGAAGAGAGAGATCGAGTGCGTCACTGTGCACAAGAACATTTTGTTTCTGCTGCTGATGAGTGTTGCGTAAGCTTATGTACAATGGCTATGTTTTGCGGTGTTCGTCTTGTTGTACGCGGTTTTGCTATCGTGGCTTTAGGCCACAAATCAATAATCTTTCTTTTCCAGGCCTTTGGTTGGGAGTTCATCTCTAGAGTCGAGGCATAATATTGTGTTACATGTATAGTTATCGGACAAGTAACAAGGTAATTGAATGAGCCCAGTGTCCATGTACACAATTAACAACATCTCTCTTCTCAGTCATGAATGCCTGGGCAGTCACACCATCTACCTCCTTTCCTCCTACTGCTAATACTGCTCCTCCACCTCCCACTGCTGCTGCTTCTAGTGTCTTGGGCCATACCAAACCGCGAGTTGGGTTGGGAGTGGTTTGCCGCTGCCAGTCAACATGTGTGCAATGCCTGCTTGTCCGAAGAGGTCGAAATTTTGTCTCTCCGTTGAAGTGGTCATTTCCTGGTGGACGTCTTGATGAAGAGGGAGACCTAGAGGATGATGGAGAGATAGGGACAGCAAGGGAGCTAACTAAGGAGTGTGGAGGTGGAGAGCCTAATGGTCTCCCTCCACTAATCCACATTGAGTGCTACAAGTCTGGGAAGGTACACATTGTACATGTAATATAGTTTCTCTCAGTGAACTTGGGACTGTCTCCACGTAATCGAAGGAGTGGCCTAAATTAATTATGTTTCCAAAAATACAATAATAAAATTATTCGAAATTGTGTAGTGCTAATGTTTTTGTGTTGCTGTGATTTTACTTGTCACCTCAACAATATTCGTTATCACTCAATTGTATTAATGGATATCACAAGCAAATAACATTTTTATTCTAATAATAATTATTGGTTAAATTTTTTCAAAACCTGAAATGATGTTTTTCTACATTTCTATTATTCAAGCCTATTCAGGTGGATGTGGCTATCGACAGTTTTGACATCAGTGTTAGTGTTTGGAGCATAACTGAATTCCTGACCAACCTCCTATTCCCAACAGCATTAACTCCTATTGTGCTTTTGTCTTAAAAAATGACGAAAATCATTGGAGATCAAATTACACCATATTGAGAATGTAGAGCAAGCACCCACCAAAAATTACCCAATGGCTAGCATTACTAAAGCCTCTTATTGTTGCAGTGTTTAATTCTATTTGCATACTGTTTCGTTCATTGGTCAATAGAGTCAATAACTAAAGTATTGATAGTTACATGCCTTATCTTGTGATAACCCAATGATATTATCTGTACTACTCAATGTTGGACTATTGACCACTCATATATTCTAGCTCATACTCTGAGTGTGTACAGTTTGTTGAATGGTGCTCTCAGTATACCAATTGCTCCTCCTTCATTCCGCCTACTGTGCATTACGCCTCCTGTACACACCTAGCAATGGAATTTGGTGGCCATTCGAAAACAAAGGAGCATGTGTAAATGTATAACACTTAGTGAGTGTACTGTGGTGTGTTCTTGCAACCCATTACATAACACATTGTTTACCATCTCTTTCTCCAATATTATTATACTGTCTTATAATTCATGAGCTTGATCATAGCATAGCAATGAGCCTCTACAATATACTGTCTTACTTTGCTCCCTTTTAATTCCCTCCCTCTGTTCTTACACATTCCCAGTGGCAGATGTTTGTCGTAATAGTCTGTGAAAACACACCATTACCCTAGAGGACAACTATTAAAAGTAGTGGTTTCAGGCCTTGAAGCAATAGCATGTGCATGCACCAGTCTATCACTCAATTGAGATTATGTTTTTGTTCTTCTTCATTTGCTACAGACTTTCTACCATGTTTATGTAGTAGACTGGGAGGCTCATCCAGAATGGGCTGAGTGGGTTCCTGCAGCTACCATACAGCACACTGGAGATGTGGATACTTCTGTTACACAGCTATGTCTACAGGGACAGTTGTTTACGTCAGAGAAGGGATTTTGCTGGGTGGACCTTCAGACACTGGCTGAAGAGTGTATTGCATTAGGCAATGTAAGTGTCAGTTGTATTTGACTAAGGAATTAGTTACTAACACAGTTGTACACATTACAAAACCTTTGCCGATTGTTTATTGAAATTGATAGCACCATCTGTGAGTTGTTTGTCAACTGTTCATTTACGCTAACATGTTCTGTGATTAAACAGTGTATTATGCCCATGTACACACATGTATGATAATACTGCACAATGCTGTTCTCATACATGTATGGCTTGCCAGTACCTTTGAGTATACTGTGTGTGGCTTCATTTCAAAGACCGCCTTTAAAAATCTGAAAATCTCACAGATATTTTTGAACTCTATTTGCTGTGGGTAAACTATTGTTTAGTTATACTTATGTTTGACAGCAGCAGAACCCCAAACCGGGCTACTTGATATCTCACCATGTTGAATATGTTGATTGCAACAGCATTCATTGTTTACACAATAGCCAAACTGGTTTAGAAAACTTGTTTGTTAGGTTTAGTAGGCATGTGTGCCTTAGAACAACTCTGACAGGTGGCAGTGTTGCTCCCAAAATAAACACACCTTTTGTTGCCTTAGGCTAGCACACCCTCTCTTTAGTCTCCTCTTGTTAAATTTCATCTTTTAATTATCCAAGGATCAGGAGAAGATCAACACCAGTGAGCTGCAGCATGGTCTGATTCGATGGATTGCCATTAATGGAGAGAACATTCTCAAGACTCTCATAGCACGAAGCCCAAAGCTTGCTCATCATCGTCGTAGCATCGCCTCTGCTACCAACCCTACCTCCACCAGCCTGTCCCCTTCCTCCTCTTCTTCTCCATCGAATGCCAATTCTGCAAATTCAACTCCCCATTTAAACGCTGGTATGCCTCGAAATGTTCCACTGGGTAGCGGAAGGACTGGAGAACCGCCCATGTTACCCCAAATGTTTCGTTCACCTGTTCAATTTGTACCAATGATTCATCCTTCAATTCTTGCTCAGCAACAACAGGGCGGGATGAACATTCACTTATTGACTCTTTTACAGCAGCAGCAACAACAGCAGGAGCAGCATCAACCACCAGCTAGTGCTCTTCTTAGCAATGGGACATCATTCCCTACTAATCAAGCTGCAGCATTCAACCAGCAGCAACCCTCAGCTGGATCACCTATTGGCAACTCAAAAGGTGAACTTGAAGGTACAGTACCTGGTACTCACCTGGATGGGATGGTAGAGAGCAGCCATACTGTAGATACCAACCAAGGGTTCTCTGTTAGAGGCACTCATCCACCTCCTCTCACTACCAACCAAAATGCTACCTTGGTCTCTCTTGCTGGAAACGGAGGAGAAATGATGGCTGGAGTAGGCCAGTTGGATCACAGAGGTGTTGTTATTCCTGCTTCTGTACTAGAGGAGCATGCTCGCCGTCAACAATCTCGCAAGGAGACTCTTTGCAAGTATTTCATACAAGGCCACTGCCCATATGGCGATAACTGTTGGTTTATGCATCCAATGGAAACTAAGCCAAGGCATCGTGAGCCTCTCCTCGGTCCCGGCGGTATTCTTACTTCAGCTATGCATCCCATGGGGCAGCATCCTGGACTATGGCAGCCTGGTCTCTTGTCCCATGATGAGTACTCTCAACTGGTTGCTACAGCTGGTGCTTTCTCTCCGCCCCAATCCCCTGCCCAAGTGCAATCTCCAGTCAGCCCAACTGCCTGGCAAATGGCCATGGGATCACGACCGTTTCTCTTTCGTCTTCCTCGCGGTGGTTTACCGATACCTGGACAGCAGTCCTTCTATCGTCCTATGTTAAGTCCACGATTTTTTCCACCTCCACAGCAGTCAATGCTACCAAATTTTCAAGATCCTGTGCTTCGATTTAAGCTTCTATCAGAAGTCACTGTTCGTGGTTCTAGTGATGCAGTCATCAATAACCTGTCTCATCTCACAGTGAGAGCAGACCACTTTTATCTCAGCTTCAAAAACATTGTTCGAGACTACAAAGTGCTGTTTGGAGGAGAACGACACTATTCTGAAAGCCATGTCCTCACAGCTGAACAGCAGTTTCAGAAGAATGTGACTTGTCTCCACAGCTCTAAGCTGACGCCATCGCTAGTGATAGTGGGTATGGATGATGGCAGTATATTTACATGGGATCTCAAGAGAGGAGGAATGAACAGCATCTTACTGCCTGTCCATGAGACAGAGCCTGCTACTGTAAGTTAATCAACTCTCTTCTACTGTCAACTATCTTTTTGTTTCTTTAGTCAGAAGGAGCTATCACTTCTCTGATCCACTTCACCACTACCATGTCAGGAGCCCAGGTAGTCGTTGCTGGCAGCAAGCTGGGTGTAGTGTCATGGTACATTTCTCAACCTCCAATGAAGACGTTCACTCTTCTCTCCTCTGAGTCAAATCACTCACCCAGTCCAGTGTGCTCTCTCCAGGTATACTAGTAGCATCAGTATGTGAATAATTATGTATGATATCTGTTCAGTTGCTATGAATGCTCACATGTACCAGCTTATTGTCTTGCAATAATGATGTGCCCGATATAGTACAACTGATGAACTCTGATAATAGCTAATTGTGTGTTTAGAAGCACTCTTCCTGACCTTTTAATCGTATCAATATCTACAGATTCTTGGAGGTTACCTGATTTCAGGTAGCGAGAATGGAATGGTTTGTCTATGGAGCATGCGTAGTCATGAGCCTACCTTGGCAGAAAAGTTCCAAGCACATTCAGAATCACTCAAAGACATCTATGTCTTAGACACGACCACTTTTCTTACTGTTGGGTTCAACCATGGAGTTGGTGTAGCCTCACCAATAGATCAAGTCAATCTGCTTGCTCGTCCACCGCATCTATCTTCCTCAGCTACAAGTGCTTCTTCAACTCTGGTAGGCAAAGATCCTGTAGATACCCTTACTGCAGAAATGTCTAAATTCTCTCTACCTTCCGACCACTCTCTCACATCTTCCTCCTCCACTGCGACTTTGGAACCTCAAAGTGCCATTTCTATCTGGCTCTTTGGTCAACCTGTACATAACGTGAAGAATATTGATAATCTTGGTCAAATCCTGTGCACAGCCTATCATCAGCAACCCATGTTTGGCAATCGATTCTTAGCAGTTGGTCTAACAAATGGCGGTGTAAGGGTTTACAACATTCCCTCTTTTTCTGTTGCATCTGAAATCAATTTTCCAGAAATAAATGATCTGGACTGCCGCTTCATTGCTCTTAATCTTTCTCGAGACAAGGAGAACACTCACTATGTAAACGTAAAAAACCCATTTCGCGACCTCATTCTTACCACCAGCTGGTCAGATGGCAAGGTAATGATCTGCCAAATAGATGCTCGCAGAGGTAGCTCCTAAGCAGAAGTGTTGGTCATCTTCTAGGATTCAAGATAACAGTATTCATGACCAGAGCTTTGTTAATAGTTTATTACACTTCCACTAATATGCAGGTTATGTAATTTATTTTATTTATTATTATTAGCAAAATAAGAACATAAATAAAATTATTATTATTGATGTAGTTTTTTTCTCATGCACGCACACCACATTACTCATGTATCGTCTTTGTATTATAATTAAATATTTTCAAAACTAATCTGGGTGTCAGTGTCCAAAAGTGGTTCCAATTTCACCATATTTTATATTCGAGTATGTCACACTTGCTCCTGGATAGCGACTTTCAACATCGCTGGGTCTTCCCGATGAAGTAGGGCATGTGCCTCTTGCCACTCCTGGCTGACTGGGTGATTTGTCGAGAGGGTAGTTAGAATCGAGCCATAGCATGTAGACTGCATGATCATCCCAGAGACTCATCACTAGGACCATGCCCTTTTCCAACGCTTTGCCCATTGTCTTGTGTCCTCCTCTCTTCTCGTAGTCGTTAGGATCTCCGAATGCTTGTTTTTGAGCATTGCAAAAATCATCAGTAATTGAGTTGTATTGCTTGCCTCCAATAGTGACATTTCTGCTCTGAACAATTTTACCATTCTGCACCCACATGCGTCTGATCTCAGTGAGATCACCATTATCAGTGCCATCAGTAGTGATGAACTGTGTAGTCACTGTGATGAGTTTGGTAGTGTCGATCGTGAAGTTTGAGGAGGGCCCAAAGAAACTCTTATCACCCAAACGATATGGGTTGAAATCGCAGCCACTTCTGTCACAATATCCTGTTCCAGTACATGATTCTCCTTCACAGCGAGTCTGTCCATCTACAGTGCAAGCATGTGGGGTATAGGCAGTGGAAATACTGTTGGCTTCCCATATATCCATCTCAGTGCAGCAAGTTCCATACTGTCCTGTAGCACTTTTTGAATCCCAGCCTTCGCAGTTAGCTTCACCGTTGATGAATTTTATGTCTTGGGGACACTGTGCATCACAGTAGCCAGTTCCAAACTTTGCCCCAGCTTTATTTCCAGGATACTTGCTTGTTCCTCCATCTCCATCCATCTCTACAAAGTACAAAGCACCGTTGAGACCACATGGTAGCTTTGAAACATCTACATCAAAGGTAAACTCTCTGTTTTTCAGCTTGAAAAGTTTATATTCATTTTCTGAATCGAGAAGGTAAAGCCGTGATCCAACATTGCTATTTGTGACAAGATTTAGTCTCAGTGAATTACCAGAAGAGATTACTCCATAGGTGTTACGATAGTCTGCTCCATCAAGTGCGCAGTTTTGAGCACATTGTGCCCCATTGGAGCAAAGAGATTTGTCCCAGGTTGTTCCTGTGTAGCAGTTCTTGTAACCTGATGTTGTGTGTACCCATCTCCAGTTAGCATCTAGAACAACACTCTTGGTCTCTGGTTGGCAGCCAGCAGATTTTGTGCAAGATTGAATGGAGAGTGATGGATGTACCTCTGGTTTTTGTGTTCCGGCTTGCTGGCCGATAACTAGGTCTACAGCAATCAAGACGCACACCAAGTTGAGCTTCATTGTCACTGTTATTATACATAGAGCAATTTGCATGTTGCATTTTATAGAAGGCCACTCGGTATAGCATGTTCTGTCGATCAGACACTTTTGTGCACGTACTCATGTGATCTGAACAAATATGGGTATGCTCAAGCCTTATGTACATAGTACATGTTCATTACCTAGAATGGTCAAGTGGCAATGCAAATAGCCACGTGCTTGTGTTGCTTGACTGCTGAGTAGCAAGGATGAGTAAGAATGATAACCAATCAATGTATATCACTGTATTTATTGCTTGCTACTGTGCCACTGCTCTTGGCCAGCAAATAGGAAACAGGAGTCAAGAAAATCACCCACCTCTCTTCATCCAGGCCTGTACAAAAACTGGTGGCTGTCAGTTAGAAAAAAAGAGTGTAGTTGTTGATTCTAACTGGAGGTGGACACATGTAACCACAGGCACCAACAACTGCTACACTGGTAACACATGGGACACTTCAATATGTCCCAATGGTCCTACCTGTGCTCAAAACTGTGCACTTGATGGAGCAGATTATCAGAACTCTTATGGAATCATTTCTTCAAATACTAGTTTGTCCTTACATTATGTGACTAACAATACAAATGCTAGTGCTGGATCACGGATATATCTTCTTGATTCAGAAACAAGGTACAAGGTTTTCTTTCTCAAAAATAGAGAATTTACATTCGATGTTGATGTTTCAAAGCTACCCTGTGGACTCAATGGAGCTCTATACTTTGTGGAGATGGATACAGATGGAGGAATGAGCAAATATCCTGGTAATAAAGCTGGTGCCAAGTATGGAACTGGCTACTGTGATGCTCAGTGTCCACACGACCTGAAGTTCATCAATGGCGAGGCTAACTGTGAAGACTGGAAACCAAGTGCAACAGATAAGAACAGTGGAACAGGAAAATATGGCTCGTGCTGTAATGAATTAGATATCTGGGAAGCCAACAGTTATTCTACAGCGTACAACTCACATGTGTGCATTATTAGGGGACAAATGCGCTATGATAAGGATGCCGGAGTGTGCGACAAAGATGGCTGTGATTTCAACCCATATCGCTTGGGTGATAAAAGTTTTTTTGGACTTAATTCGACCATCTTAAACACAACTCAGCCATTCACAGTGGTCACTCAATTTATTACTAATGATGGAACAGATGAGGGAAACTTGTTTGAAATTAGAAGAATATGGATACAAAATGGAAAAACAATCCAAACTAGAAATGTTACAGTTGATGGTCGACAGTATAACTCAATAACTGATCGATTTTGTGATGCTCAGAAATTTGTTTTCGGAGACAAGAATACATATGGAAAGATGGGAGGAAACCAGGCAATGGGAGGCTCATTGGATCGTGGGATGATACTAGTAATAAGCCTAAGAGATGACTATGAAAACTTCATGCTGTGGCTCGACTCTGACTACCCTCCTAACGTATCACCCAGTCAGCCAGGAGTAGCAAGAGGCACATGCCCTACTACATTGGGAAGACCCAGCGATGTTGAAACCCACTATCCAGGAGCAAGTGTGACATACTCAAATATTAAGTATGGCGAAATTGGGACAACTGTGAATTAAACTGACAAACTTAGTGTGCACAAAATTAGAGATCTGTTAATATTTTGAACAAAGATTTGAATATTTTGAACAATGTTCATGCTAAGTACATTGTATCACATCCCACTAACTATGCCTCTTATGGTACTCCTACACCTTCCACTAGAGTATAATAGTTGTTTTAGCTCATCACGTGCACTAAAATTCTCCTTATAGTCATGTCATGAATAATCTCTGCAACTGCTTGCAACCACCTATAAATACTATTTACACTCATCAGTTAACTATTTTGGTGAAGTTGCAACGATGAAGCTGTCTCTATTGGTTATAGCTTGTTACTGTGCTGTAGTTTATGGGCAGCAAGTCGGAACAAACACTCCCGAAAATCATCCTCCCCTCTCTGTACAGTCCTGTACAAAATCTGGAGGGTGCCAGACTGAGCAGAAGAGTGTAGTTGTTGATTCTAACTGGAGGTGGACACATGTAACCTCAGGCACCAAGAACTGCTACACTGGCAACACGTGGGACACTTCAATATGTCCCGATGGTCCTACCTGTGCTCAAAACTGTGCACTTGATGGAGCAGATTATCAAGGCACATATGGAGTCTACTCTGCTGGCACTTCTCTACAGCTAAAGTTTGTTACTCATGGTCCGTATTCTACTAACATTGGGTCACGTCTCTATCTCCTTGACTCTGAGTCCGAGTACAAGATATTTAAGTTGAAGAACAGGGAATTTACATTCGATGTTGATGTTTCAAAGCTACCCTGTGGACTCAATGGAGCTCTATACTTTGTGGAGATGGAGGCAGATGGAGGAATGAACAAATATCCTGGTAATAAAGCTGGTGCCAAGTATGGAACTGGCTACTGTGATGGTCAGTGTCCACACGACCTGAAGTTCATCAATGGCGAGGCTAACTGTGAAGACTGGAAACCAAGTGCAACAGATAAGAACAGTGGAACAGGAAAATATGGCACATGCTGCATTGAAATGGATGTGTGGGAATCAAACAGTATCTCTACTGCCTATACTCCACATGTTTGCACTGTTCAAGGACAGACTCGTTGCGAAGGAGCTGATTGTGGTGATGATGCTTCAGGCCAGAGGCATACTGGGGTGTGTGATAAGGATGGTTGTGACTTCAACCCTTACCGTTTAGGCGACAAGAACTTTTTTGGACCTGCTTCAAACTTCACAATCAACACCAATGAAGTATTTACTGTGGTTACTCAATTCGTCACTAGTGATGGCACTGATAATGGTGATCTCTCTGATATCAGACGAATGTGGGTCCAGAATGGTAAAACAATCCAAAGCAGCACTATCACTGTCGGAGGCAAGCAGTTCGATTCTGTCACTGATGACTTTTGCAATGCTCAAAAACAAGCATTCGGAGATCCTAACGACTACGAGAAGAGAGGAGGGAACAAGGCAATGAGCGGAGCATTAGATCGAGGCATGGTGCTTGTGATGAGTCTCTGGGACGATCATGCAGTCAATATGCTGTGGCTTGACTCTGACTACCCTCTCAATAAGTCTCCAAGTGAACCAGGAGTAGCAAGGGGGACATGCTCTACCTCATCTGGAAAGCCCAGTGATGTTGAAAACCAACATCCTGATGCAAGCGTGACATACTCTAACATTAAGTATGGCGAGATTGGATCGACTTTTCCACAATAAATGACTAAGGAGTGTCCTGAAAAATGGATTGGTTATACATTTTGTTTTTATTTTGTTTTTCTGTTTTTTAGCGATTAGTTTTTGCGATATCTATGATTTTTGTAGTTGGCGGGAATTTGAAAATTCGATTGCGCGCCAACACGTGGTGGGAGGAGACTAAGGTATTCTGCAAAACGTGAGGTTCGGCGAGGCGTGAGGATTGTGACTGTTTTTTCCTCGTCTGTGGAAAAATTATGCTAGGCTCCTAGAACTGCGTCTCTGTCTAGTAAAGTAAAGAGAATACTTTACTATGTCGTCTGTGAAAGTTGCAGTTCGGGTGCGCCCTTTCAACGGACGGGAAACAGCCAGGGCATCCACTTGTGCTGTGACAATGGATGGTAGTTCTACTGGTAAGCCCACGCAACTTGTGGCATGTAGCTAAGTATTATCCACTAGTGTATTCATCGCTTGTTTGCTGACCATAACTCCTCCTCTCAGCTATTCTCAACCCCAAGGCTCCATCAGAAAAACCAAAGTCATTTTCTTACGACTTTTCATACTGGAGCCATACTGATGTATGTAGTCCACACACCATGCATTCTACAATGGCTACTTCTTGGTTAACAACTATTTTTAAAGAAAGTGTTATGGACCCAAAATTGCCTTATAATCTTATCAGTACTATCTTTGGCTTAGAAATTTGGCATTTGGTCTATTCTACTATAAAACTGACACTAATTGTGTTATAATTGTTTGGTGTGTGTGTGTGTGTGTATACATGCAATCTTATTCCAGTAATATGTACACTGAGGATGTATGTGTTGAGATATTACAAACATGGACAGATACACTGCAATGTTGTGTATTATCATTGTTCACTAGTTTCCCTTTCAGTGTGTGTTTTATGCCCCGCCCTTTTGGTTTCTCTACAGGCTAGCGATCCCAAATTTGCAACGCAGGAAATGGTCTATAATGATATCGGTAAAGAAATGCTCCATCATGCCTTCGAGGGGTAAGCCAGGACATCATACTGAATGACCACCTACGTTTGTTGTAGATACAATGTCTGTACATTTGCCTATGGTCAGACTGGAGCCGGTAAGTCGTACACTATGATGGGACGATTGGATGAACCATCAGAGGAGGGGATCATACCTAGGGTGGGTGAGAGTTAGAATGAACATCATCATGGTTCAATCATTGCAGACTTGTGAAGAGATGTTTCAGATGATAATGGCGAATACTGATCCAGATCTATCATATTCAGTAGAGGTATATCCTGTGATAAGATACTAGATAAAGCACATGTCACAATTGCACTTGCTACTACTGGAATATTTATTGTGAAGTGCTTGTCTTATGCTCTTCATCTATCCATTGCTATAATTATTATGATCTCTCCATCTCTAGGCAAGCTACATGGAGATTTATAATGAAAAAGTGAAGGATTTGCTTAATCCAAGTTCTACCGGTAACCTCAAAATCAGGTACTGTTGTTAGGAACACACTAGCTATGAGCATCACAGTTAGATTCCCCTTCAGTTGTTTGTTAGTGTGGTCCTTGTGAAAACATTGGAATGGATGTGTTAACTGAACTGTTATTCTTTGAATTTTGTGGGTTTTGTTGTGATGACATTTCCTGTGTACTAACTAGTAAATGAAACCAATGAACTATTGTTGATGGAAGCTATAGAGCATATAGCATTCTTGGTGACAACAGTTTTAGCATGGAAAAGTGCCTCAGGAACACTTTGGCCTGCAGCTCTGCCAAGTACATCAAATTAACTAGATACCATAGCCAAAAAATTGTGTATGTTAGACAGCAAACTGGAAGCATATTGTACATGTACTTGTTAAAATATTTTCTGACTTGTTATAGGGAGCACCAGAAGCTTGGACCATATGTGGAGAACTTGGCGAAATTAGCAGTCACCTCTTTCGAGGATATTAGGAAACTCATGGATGAGGGCAACAAAGCACGGTACTAGATAGATAAATAATATGTTTGAGTAATTGATACCATTCCTAGGACAGTGGCTTCCACTAACATGAACGCCACTAGCAGCAGGTCTCATGCTGTGTTCACTATTGTTCTCTCTCAGCGAAGGATGGATCAACTCACTAAACTAGTCTGTGAGAAGGTTAGTTACGATACTAGTGATGTGTACCATGATGATGGACACCACACAGGTCAGTAAGATCAGTCTGGTTGATCTAGCTGGTAGTGAGAGAGCCAAGGATACAGGAGCTGAAGGAAAACGACTTCAGGTGAGTCAACTCTATTGACTCTAGGTTTTGACTCTAGGTTCTCTTTTTGTATTAGGAAGGAGCTAATATCAATAAGTCACTCACTACGCTGGGGAAAGTCATACATGCACTAGCTGAGCAATCAGGCAAAAAGAAACGAAAAGGAGACTATATACCATATCGGGATTCAGCTCTCACCTGGATTCTAAAAGAGAACCTTGGTAAGATGATGTGACTTAGAGTAGTGGAGGAAGTGTGTGAAATGTTTTCCTACTCTAGGTGGGAACTCTAAGACAACAATGATAGCAGCCATCAGTCCTGCTGATATTAACTATGAGGAGACACTGAGTACTTTACGGTATGTTGCACCAGTACACGCCCCATCACATCTACACACACACACACACACACACACATAGCTATGCTAATCAAGCCAAACAGATCATGTGTAAAGCTGTTGTTAATGAAGACCCAAATGCTAAGGTATGTGATGAGTTGCTATTATAATGCTGATCATGCTGTGTTGTGCAGTTGATACGTGAGCTGAAGGAAGAGGTATCCAAGCTACGGGTAGTGATTAAGAGTGAAGGACTGGAAGCTAAAGTGGCTGCTTTTGGTGAGTAGACAATCACTGTTGCACTGTAATACTGGCTATCATGTGGTCTAGGTTTGTCAGGGTATGGTGAATCACTATCAGGCAGTCCTTCACCATCTAGTGATGATCAGCACAGTGCAGTAGAGAAACTAAAGGTATAATAAACCAGCAGAGTGCTGTATACTCACTCCACTTACTAGGAAGCAGAGAAACTGATAGCAGAACTAAACGAGACCTGGGAAGAGAAGATGAAACGAACTCACACTATTCAGAAGGAGAGGGAGTTAGCACTGGCTGATCTGGGTATTGCACTGCATCATCGTGAGGATGGCAAGACACTTGGAGTGTTCAGCCCACAGCTGGTAAGGAAACAATAACTATTATACTGGTGTTTCATCTCATAATGTGCCTGTCTCTGTACTAGTGTCCTCATCTTGTCAACCTGAATGAGGATCCATTGATGTCAGAGTGCCTCATCTACTATATCAAGGAGGGAGAAACAGTGGTTGGTATAGCTGGTGATATACCACTTTCTGGAGAGTACATCATGGAACGTCATTGTATCTTTGAGAATATCAATGGTATGTCAAGTGTAGTGCCATCAACTAGTATACCTGTAATGTCGTTTTCTGTATAGGCGAGGTCACCATTGTCCCCTCTCAAGATAGCATGACATTTCTCAATGGTCAGCTCATGTCAGAGCCCCAGCTGCTCAAGACTGGTTCCCGTATCATCCTCGGTAATAACCATGTGTTTCGCTTCACTCATCCTGAACAAGGTCAGCAGTATCATTCAGTATATACTGCTACATTGCTATGTACTATGTAGCTCGAGCATTGAGAGCCACTGGCTCGGCTGTCACTTCATTGATTGGTGAGTATAGTGTTGCTATAGTAACAATGTATACAGTATGTGTGTATTATTCCATAGATGTTGCTGGAGGTGTACAGGGTGGTGGTCCAACCTCCTCTCTTCCTCTGTCTCCCTCTCCTCCGCCTGGATCTGGACTAGAGGACTGGTCGTTTGCTCAGAAGGAGCTGCTGCAGAAGGCTGGCTATGACATCAGAAAAGAGTTTGAGGAAAAGGAGAGAGAGTTCGAAATGAAAGAAAAGCAGTTCACAACAAGGTGCTCTCCTTTGGTTCGAATTCTCATTCTTTGTTTTGTCTTACAGGATTACAGAACTTGAAGAGCAGAGAGCTGAAGTAGAGGAAATGTTTGTGAAACAAAAGAGGGTATGTAACATCTATGCCGTTCTTCTCTCTATGTGCATTCATGTACAGGAGTTTGAGATCAAGCTTGAGCAGATCTCAGCTACTCAAGAACAGGTTGAGTCTGAGATTGAGGAGCGACTGGTGAAGGAGTTTCAAGCCCAGCTCGAGGAGCAAGTGGAGGCTAAGGCACTAGAAGTGGAGACACAGAAAAAGAAGGTGAGAGTCAAGAGTGAAACTGACTGTAATTATTGACTTATGTTGTAGGAATTTGAGGTTGTACTAGGTGATGTGAGGCAGAAGGCACATGTACAAGCTCATGCACAGGCCGAGGAGTTGCTTCTACAACAGAGGAAGGTACTGTGTGACATTTGGTTCACACACACACATGTGATTCCTCTATACAGGAGTATGAAGACAAGATTAAGGATCTTGAACATAAAATACAGAAGAGAAGAGAGGTGTGTATTGCTAATGATTACCGACCAACGGTTTGTTATTGTTGCTCAGACATTTAGTGACTCTTCACCTGAAGAAGCGCCACCACCAATGGGTATGGCTATCTGAATTTAGGCAAATAGTATAAATTACTGTCTGCTTCTAGCATTGCTGGCTCCAGAGCAGGTTGAAATAGCTCGCAAGGTGCTGATCAAGTGGAAACAATTCAAGTTCATGTCTATCAAGGTAAAATCTAAAGACACGATTTTGTTTTTCTTTTTTATTTTCTTTTCAGAATGATTTTCATCAATTGTCTGATTTGCTAAAAGAGGCTAATGCAATCAGTGTTGATCTTCATAAAGCTGTGAACTTCCGATTCACTCTCCTCTCAGGCACACCCTACTCCCCTCTTCCTCTCTCGATTGTCACAGGAACAGATATGGATATTGATCCTGAAGATGCCAGACAAGCTTTGCTGGCTTACGAAAGAGACAGGAGGAGACTGCAATGCGGCCATGGTCCTGTGGTAGCTGTGGAAGTTAAAGATGGCCGACATGGGTTCACTCATGTATGGTCGACAGAGAAACTAAAGTGAGAATATCGAATATGTCATGACTGTACATTTTACAAGTTGTTTTATGTATTTGATACATGCATGTTGTGTGTTTAGACAACGAATGCTGTCCATGAGAGAGTTGCATCATCTGGCATCATTTGATGGTAGCGGAGAGGATGAGGATAGGGAACACACCTACCGGTTGTCACGTGATTCACTAAGTGGAGACTCATTCTATGATCGTACTCCATGGTTCAGACTGATTGGTCGGTGAGTAGTAGACACATCATACAGATTAATAATGTGTGAATAATATTATGTTGCCATATCTCAGTTCCTATGTGTTCCTGACTAACCTACTGGTGCCGCTGTCTTTAGTGCAGAAAGTAGCCATTGTCAGTGAGAAGGGAGAGGTCAGAGGTCATCTTACTGTCTCCATTAGGTACATGTCAGGTAAGAGCTCTCTTGTTCTAATAATGTTAATAACATACTCATTCATGTAGACGATGAAATGGATGATAAGAGTCTCAGGGAAGCATCTGTACTTGATTTTGAGAAGGACAGCTACACACCAAATGTGGGCTCATTATATCAGCATTACCTACTCTATTACAGGGTTTCCCTCACCAGTCTGACTCTAACGACTCTACTCCTCATCATCCGTGTCAAGTGAAGGTGGTGCGGCCGTCATCAGAGCTGCTTGCTAACACTATCTCACCCTCGCTCAACCCGCTTGAATGTAGTGTAGAGATGGCTGTAGAAGCCACTCAGGCATCTCCTGCTCATCCCAAGTTGGTCATGAGAGAGAGACAGTGTTTGGAGGCTGCAACCCCGCCTGCCATTCTAGTAAATGATGAAGCTCTCAGTCCGGACAAGCTCAGTCCTCATCACACCTTCTCTCCTGTGAAGATTGAGAATGAGGAGGAGGAGGAGGAAGATGTGGAAGAAGAGATGCATTCTAGATATGTTCACTTTACTAGACTAAAGCAAAAAGGACCAGCGCTCAATGGGAATGTGCGTGCGTGTGTGTGTGTGTCTTTCAGATCAATAATGTGTTGCATAAATGCATTCTTTAGTTTGTTAATGAGTTGAAGAAGTCTCCTAAAGTGTTCAAAGAGGGCAGGAGACTGATGTTCAGAGTGACTATCATACAAGCTACTGGCATTCCTCGTGAGTATGCTGATGTGTTTGTACAGTACAGGTCAGTCTCATGCAGCCTCTCTCGTACAAGTTTGAATGATCTGTTGTGCAGGTTTAACTTAAAGAATGACATGATCTTTTCAACTGAACCACTTCACAATGACCATCAAGAGCTTGCACTAGGATTTTATCACATGAAAAATGTAATCCAATGTGCTTCATCATTCAAAATGATTTGTCTTTATTATAGTTCAATGTTCCAGTGAATGAATCTCTAGTAGACTATCTTCGTCATAATCCTATTCAATTTGAGATATTTGGTCATTATCAGCAACACCCTCTACACATGATCAGTACTGAAGGAGAGAGATCCAGGTTAGTGTATGTATCATTGTGTATAGATGCACATAAAGAAAGCATGTGAAAATCATGAGCAGTCATGTTAGCTATGTTTGTCTACAGGAATTCCAAGAGCCCTAGTCATGGAGGAGATAGTCCAACTCCATCACCTTATCGTAGGGCGTCATCTCCTGGTATGTTACAGTCATCACAGTTAAATTTTGATTGTATAAAATTCATGTATTTAAATAAACTTATCGTGTATACTTTCTTGTTATGACAGTACGTTCACTGAAGACTGCTGTCTTTGATTCTGTTGGGTAAGTTAGTTGTTTCCCCTTTGTCAATAATTTACATGTCTCAGTTCCATGCATTCTTATGCTGACGTGGTCATTTTGGCACACTTTGAGATATGTGAGCTCAGCGCAACTGGAGAGTAAGTATTAAACTGCACTAGTGCTAGTCACATTCTCTCTTGCTAGGTACACTCCGGTAGCTGTGGACCATACCAGTGAGGGAGTGCATTGTGGAGGATGCTTTTTGCTTCAGCAGGTGAGAAATATTGAGCCATTGCCTTTGCTATTGCTTTTCTGGTTGGTCTCTTAGGGCATACAGAGGCGTGTCAGAGTGAGCCTCTGCTTTGAAACTGGTACCAACCTTCACTGGAGAAGGGTTTCTGAATTAGTAGCAGGTAGCCAGGTTGCATTGTGTGGTAGTGATGTCTATAATAATTTCATTTTTGTTCAGGACGTGTTCGTTCGACCTCTGAAGCATATGCTGAAGTTGACCGTCTTTCTAAAGTGGTTTCTATGAGTGTGTTTCCTCCTCGCTACCGTGGTCCGGACCAAGATGACATGTATGCTATTGTCTCCCTCTCGTGTCTGTCTTTACTTTAATACAGTATATGCTATCAGTTTGAAGGAGCTTGGGATAGCTCGCTACATGACAGCACCTTAATGAACAAGTAACCACAAAATACACTAGTAGGGATTATTGTACTACTCCTTCAATAGGTTAACTCCTCAAGGAGATTATGTCTTCCTAACTGTTTCAGCTTATCTTGAGGTATTGTGAGTGTACGATTTGTATGCGAAATTAATCTTCTTCCAGTTTGACAATGGGTCTCAACCAGCTTGCTTTACTCGTGATCTCTGTCTTAAGATTCACAGCAGAGACTCCCGTCCTACTCCACCTCGCTCTCTTTTCAGCTTTATCACAGGACAGAAGTCAGGACCAGAAGAGTAAGCTTGTATCTACCACTAAGCTGATATTTATTTCTTCCAAAGTTTCATTTGTTCCAGTATTTACGAAATATCTCTACGCAAGACACTAGAGAAAGACTCAGGTAGCTTACTTACAGTATGCTCACATTGAATGACTCACATGATGTAGTTGAGCAGCAGTTGATGGTTCGTGACCACACTCCACGGCCACACTATCGAGAAGATGGTGGTCATGGCTGGCGAGAAACCAGAGCAGAGACACTAATACTAGACCACCAGGAGCAGTTACTGAAATTGAAGATGCTTGAAGAGGTCTTGCTGTACATCATTATTAACTTTTAGACTCACTAAAGCTTTTGTCTCTATAACAGAGTGAGAAGTCTCGTCACATTCTTCAAGTAAGACAGCGACAACATGACCTTTGGCAGTTGCAGAGAGACCAATACCCTCCTGAAGACCAGCCATACCAGCCTCTCACTTTATCTGATGAGCATAAAACTATTCTTGCCCAGCGTTGCATGCAACTGCTACTCAATGGGAAAGCAGAGAACCATGAAGAATCGCGGGTATGTTCGGTTGTACAATGTAGTTAGGGAACTCTATCTGAAGCCTTCGAAGTCAGTGGTGGCTTGTTGGTCTAGAGGTATGATTCTCGCTTAGGGTGCGAGAGGTCCCGGGTTCAATTCCCGGACAAGCCCTTTTACTTTTGTTCGACAACATAATTTTTTTGTTGGTGGTCTCCTGTGTAATTGTTGTTTATTGTTTCAGTCGGTGTCTGATGATGACTGTCACAGTGTGGGGAGTTCAGCATATTCCAGAAGATACCATAGACTAACAGCTGCCCCACCTCGCTGTGTACCCACAGTGGAGGACAAGTCTGGAATAAAAGGGTATGTGCTACGGTCACAGACAGTACTAGTGCTGGTTTGATCAATGTAGTAAACCTGCTACTCGAAGAGGTTATCTACAAATACTTGGACCACAAGGAAAGCAATGGAGGAAGCAATATGCAGTATGTTTGCTTTCTCTTGTCTGTGATCAATCTTGCTCATCTGCTTTTACCAGATTGTCAGGAAGCCGTATGTCTTGATATACAATTCTGATAAAGACCCTGTGAGTGCACAATGCTTTCGTACACATTGCCTATTGCATTGTTGTAGGTGGAACGGGGTGTTATCAATCTTGCTAGAGCTAAAGTGGAGTATACCGCTCCTTTACTACAATCAAGACAGGTGCAGTGCAACTTGCTAGCTTGTTTGTGGAGTATTGTAACTTTGCTACTGTTTGTAGAACACATTCTCACTGTGCACCAAGCATCGCAGCATTATCTTACAGACCCAGGACAAGGACCTGGAGGACTGGCTATATGCTATGGATCCTCTATTGGCTGGAACTATACGGTACTAACACACTAGTTGTATTGTGCCTTGATCTAGCTGTGCTGTCTATACAGGTCTGAAGGAAATGCTCGTAAAAAATGAAATTAAATTTAATAAGAGAGTTGATATCAGATTTACCACATGATTTGTGAATATCCACTTTTATGCAGAACTGTAGAGAAATCAAATCACATGATATTATTTTTATTGTATCATAATGTTTGAGAATAATTATTATTCTATTTTGCATCACGAAAATAAATCTATTATGAGTGGGGAATGATTGCCTATAGTTCTCTCTACTGTGTACTAGCTAGCTACTGGTGAGGTAGAGGGGAAGAGCTTGTGAATACAGTAGAGTATGAGGTCTTGAGAAAGTTAATGTAGTTTTCCAGGCTTCTCTTTGTGGCCATGGCTTGATCGAGTTGTTCTTGTAGATTGTGTATGCGTGTCTGGAGCTTGCGTTCAGTCTGTGGACAGATGCATTAGAAATCGGATTGATTGGTCGTTCTTACTAACCTCATCTTTGGTTGTCCTCAGTTGAGAAGCATGACTATTGGCTCTGCTGAGTTGTTGCTCTAGTTCAGCTATGTGGGCAATATTGGACCGCTCCTATTAATGACAGGCACATTAAAAAATAGTAATTCTTGATAGTACCTTTGATGTGAGCCTGTCCCTCAGTTCTTCAACTTGTCTCCTTCCCTCACTTTTAGAGTTGTCCATCTTCTCGTTTAGACGAGCTATTTCCTGCAAGAGCTCTTCTGATCTCTTCTGCAGTCGCTGTATAACCTCCTCCTTCTTGCTAGTGATGGTAATGAGTTCACGATTCTGCTTGTCAGTTTCTGTCAGACGCCTAGTACAGCAACACTAAAGTCATCGTCAGCAGTACAAGCAATCTTACCGTTCACTTGCCTCTAATCTTGCACTAGTAGTTTTAGAGTCTGCACTGGCTTCTTGTAGTCTTTCTTTCAGTTCACTCACTGTCACATTGTTGTGCTCAGACTATGGTTTGAATGAGTAACTGAGGATGAGCAAGACAACACACACCTTTGTGGTAAGCTCAGCAATTCGTTTGATCTGTTCTGCATTCCTCTGCTCATAGATAGCAAGTCTCTCTAGTGCTTCCCTCATTTTAGCCTCAGTTTGCTGTAGAATGAACAAGTCATGTGAGTGTCATCGACTACTGCATTAACCTTCAACTGATCTTGAATAGGCTTAAACTCTGTTCTGTGTTGCTGGAGCTTGAGACGAGACTAAACAGACAGTAGTGTACATTAGGTGTGACGATGATGAAGCTGAACCTTACCGTCTCCATCTCAAGTAACCTATCCTGGTTCAACTGTTCTATTTCCTCTTCTTTTCTCCTCAGCTCTCCAGAAAGCTGCCGTGTTTCCAAATGAGCCTGGTCCAGCTATTGACAGAAACAGTCAAGGTGGGGGACCAACAGACGGTAGGTATACATACTTGTGATTTATACTCAGCAAGTATTCCATCATATTGTGTGACCGTAGCTTGGAGCTCTGCTACTTCAGATTGAGCAACTGACATCTGTAATATGCATTGATCATCATTTTTTACAACATTTCTGATTCTAGACCACACCTTTGATATGGTAGCGCTCTCTACTGCGCTTAGCTTGCCTTCCAGTGAAGCTACTGAACTCTATTACAAACACTACTGTGAGGCCCAGTTTATTGTTCACATATCTAAATACCTTGAGCCTATCATTTTCCAGCTGCACAGCACTGATGTCTCTAGCTCTACTAGTCAACTGTCCAGAAAGAATTTCCATGGATGACTACAAAAATTAAATGAGTAAGACATGCATTGGTGTGGTGGGCTAGTCATGTAGTACAGTACCTTGTTGCTCAGGCGGGATTGTGTAAGAGCTTCTTCTAATTCACGTACTTGTCTGCAATAGCACACAGTTACACAATAATTATTATTGCAAGTGGGTATTCTCACGTTGTGAGAGAATGCACTTCTGTCTCAGTCCTCAATTTCTCTCTACTCATTCTTGAGCTCATGGTGCGCTGTGTCTCAAGCTCTGAGGTCTGTAGTGCATTCAGTAGCTAGCACTCAGTCATTCCACTATCACTCACCAGTTCTTCAACTTGCTGACCCAACACCTCAAGTGACTCTCCTCTACGAGCTGCTCTCTCCTTGTGTTGCCTGCAGGGGCAAAATATTGTATGCTGAGTTTGCTGTGCTGTACTTCAGTTACTGACTTTGTGGCTTTCTTGAGTACTTCTTTGTCAATCTGAGCACTACGCTTAGCTTCCCTGAGCTTGCCGTCTAGTTCCATACACTCCAACTCCTTCTGATGTAGCTTCTCTGATAGTGACTGAGGCACACACACACACACATTCACTAGTGCACGACTACAGTAACACACCTGCACTCTTATCCCAAGCTGCTGTGCCTCGACCTCACTCTGGCTCAGCTGATCGTGAAGCTGCTGTGAGTGTCTCGACAGAGCATCTTTGTCTTCGAGTTGTGCTTTCATTATTGACACTAAACTCTCAGCATCCGCTAGTCGCTGTAGCGCCATTTCTTGTTGGTCAAGGAAATCATGTACCTTGACTTCGTGTTTCTGTAGTGACTTGACCAGACGCTTGAGTGTCTTGGTAGACAACTCCAGGTCACCAAGCTTATCGAGCAATAGTTTACTTTGCTCTGCTGCTTCACGAACACGACTAGGAGACATGGACTTGTCCTATTGTACAACAGAATGAATGAAGTGACTTCACTCACTGCACTGTACCTTTAGCAGTTTTCTGAGACTTTCCCTCATAATGTCAGTTTGACCAGTGACAGCGCTACAGTCCATTTCAACCTCAATCATTTTAGAGCACATTTGATCTCTCTGTGTGTTCACAAACAGCATAGTATTCCTGAGAGGGAGGGTAAGAGAAGCAGTGAAAGAATGTAATAACAGTAACATACTTTGAGTCTGATAGATTTTGCTGTAGTTTTCGAACAGATGGACTTCTTCTTGGATGACTGTCTTCCATAGGGTCCTAAAATGAGGCAAATTAATAATAAACTCATTAAGTTATAATAATGTGGATTACATCTAAAGGAGATGATCTTTGGTGTGGTTGACTGTCCAGTTCTCTCAATGAGCGCTGCAGATCAACCTCTGCTCTCAGAGCACCAACCTCAGTGAGGAGAGAATCCAGTTTTCTCTTTGTGGTTGGGTCTGTTTGTTGAGTTTCTGCTGGCTCCTAAAAGTAGATGATGATGTGGTAAGTGGATGAGAGAAGAGGTTGGTATGTACCACAATGATATCAGTAGACATGTTAGGGTCAAGATCGCTCAGTTTTAGCATCGTCTCTCCAGTGTTGTCAGCTGCCGGGTTGATCTCCAGACGATGGGATGCTCCCTATTGTTTACGATTACATGCCATCAACATCATTGACACAACAATCCCCTACCTCCCAAGACATTTTGAGACGATCGCTCCCACGGCTTGTCTTGGCAGGAGGAGGAACCCATGGACCTTTGCTTGTGGATGCCCTTACCCAGTCACTTGCTCTCATGCGACGTGTAGGACTGCTCTGCACTCAAAATACATAAATGAAAATTTACTTTAATATTAAAAGCTTACTCTCTCCCTTTTGATTCTTTCTCCGGTGGGACTTGGGCATAGGCGCACGTGAACAGGAGCGTTACGATTCACGTGTAGAGTAACCGGTGACAGTGATCGCGACATCATCGCTAACCAGAGATCACTGATACTACTAGTCCACACAGTTGACGAACCAGTCTACTGGCCCTTATGGGATGATGGCGATAGTGTGAAAACAGTGCCAGTTAGTGAGATCGAAGCAGGTTTTCGCCTCGGGTCGATAACTGACTCGTTCGCCAAGTGACTTCGTTGCTATAGTTACGTATCAATTTACGGCGCGCCCACAACAAAAGTTAATTATTTTTTGTTTAGGTGCAAAATTTATCAATAAGTCACTGAGTCTCTGGTGGTGTTATTGTTGCCTACAAAATTTTAATAAAAAGCAAATAAAATACTAGTGCATACTTATAATTATTACCTTAAAATTAATTCCCTTAGTAGTAGTGAGTGCTATGTTGACTGGACTGAACACGTTGATATCCTGCAAGGAGGACAAAAAAGGAAATTGGTAGTCTAGCCTGTCTAGCCTGGGGATCACCTGAGCTTGCATAGTCTTATCAGATACACTCTCGTCAGACCATACAAGATGTAGACATGGCAACTGTGTGTCTTCGACAATCTCAAAGAAAAATGCCTGAAGTGGTAAGTCCTGAAAAGAGTCATAATAATAACCCACTCTGTACACTCTGGTCACATACCTTACAGTACACCCTGTATACTGTACCAAACTGCGGCATGAGAACATCAAATGACTTGTCCAACACTGCTGTCACCATGGACTGCTGACTGAGGGGACCACACTCCTATAAGAGGAGCACATTTATAATGCTAATAGCAGAGTGAACCAACCTTGACAAACACTCCTAGGAACAGCTGAATACTTAGCTCCTGAAAGTTAAAAAAATTCAATACAATAAAATACAGCAATATTCTTACATCAGCTGTTTTTGCATCTTTCTTTTTCTTGTTACAGTGAATTGAGTGCTCCTCTACCTCTTCAGTTTTAAGAGTGAATGGTGGACCTTCGCCTATAATCAAAGAAGCATCTCTTCATCCTCCCTCCCTCCTCTCTCTTACCCAGGGCAGCAGCAAGCAGCCTGTGCACTAACACATCAGGATAGCGTCGGATAGGAGAGGTGAAATGAGTGTAGCGAGGCACATTGAGAGCATAATGATGAAAGTCAGATTCCTCTTCAACTGCTCCTGTACAGAAGTACCTAGCCAGCTGGAGGCAGTAGAAGATAGGTAGGTTAGTGAGTGAGTGATAAATATACCTCCATTGTCTTGCAGCACAAGCTAATCAACACTGCTCTCTGAAGTTCAGCCACTTCAGGGTGAGTCTTCTTTACCTTTGATGAGAACCAGTTGATAGAATCCTACAGAATGGTTTAACAAAATGGACTAGAGCCATGTTGTGTGTACCTGCATTGCTCCAGCACTGCTAGTGTTTAAAGACACTCCAAGCTTGAGGCAATGGGCTCTCTAAAATAAAATTTATTTATAACACAGATAGTGAGAGCAGCAAACCAGTAGTTCTATGGATTTGTCCTTTGGTTGTGGATGTCTTCGCAGAAGAGAAGTGTCTGGAAAAGATTTTGATATTCGATGAGCGACAGCCATGTTGGCTAGTAACATAAACTCCTCTATCAGCCTAGAGAAGAAGAGATAGTTAATGTGAGAGAGAAGAGGAACCAACTTGTTGCTCTCCTTTTGTTGGTAGACACGGCATCCATTAGGTAGACCAGTCTCACGATCAAGAGTGAAAGCTAGCTTCATCTGCAGAGAACATTACAATGTGAAAGTTTTAGAGATACAAGCACACCTGATCTAATCGAAGTGTTCCCCTGGACTCCCTCAAATAGCGCAACTTCTTAGCAAGCTATGAAAAATTAATAGATACATCGGTCTTGACTTACACCATAGATACCTTATTGAGAGTGTTGACAGATGATATTATTGTTGACAGCCATTGACCATCTAATGAACACAAGTTATAGTAATGGTCACACTAGCTAAGTGTGTTACCAGCAATAGGGAAATCTGTATGTTGCCATGGGTGATCTGGTTTATCAATCATCATCTAATGAAGAAACAATGTGAGGCTTTGAAAGAGGAAGAGAAGGAAAGAAAAAGAGGAAGAGGAAAGATTACCTGAGCATGATCATAGCTCAGCTTGGCTTTGGAACATATGATAGATCTTCCCATCCACTCATTCAGTAGCTACAATAGCTAATGAGTAGCTAATGAGGAACAAAACAGCACTAACCTCTCCATTAGCACTCAGTGTCCACACAACAGAGAAGCTCAGCCTATCCTGTGGTTGCATGTGATAACAGTACAAATGCCTCCTGCAAGTGCCTTACCTCATTGGGGTTCAGACTGCACAGATCTTCACATAGTTTTCGTGGCAGCATAGGAACCACCTACATACCATACTACTGTGATGCTGTTTCAGCACAAACAAATCAACGACAAACAATAATATTATTTTCAGTTTTCACAACACAAATTCAGTTAGGCTCATAAGAGTGCCCAACTATTGAAGATACCATTACTAATAATCACCTCCATTGCCCATACTAGTGAAACTGTAGATCATCTTAATGTAATAACGCACACGACGTGTCTCAGATTCATTTTACCACTAGCAAAAACTGCTGTTTCAACAACACAGGAAACACCAAACTATATAAAGTATGCAGACATGTCAACATACTTTATATCTCCCATTGTTTTTGAAAATGTGGATTGCATATTCAACTGAAGATGGTGAACTGGTTGCTCTATAGCTGCTGTTTTGTATTGTTGATCAGTATAGCTGAGAGCCAAGGTAAGCATACCATATATGATGTAACTCACTATTGCAATAGTGACATTTGCACTCCATAGTCTGCTCCCCAGGCAATGAGTGTAGTACTGAAGAAGGCTCTGGAGCCTTTACCACTGACAATGCTATAATAGCACCTTCAAGCACTCTAGTAAGCTCAACTACTAGTGTAAAGCTAGGTAAGCACTGCTAGTTACCAGTTGTATACTGTCTGTATTCCTTATGTATTTAGAACCATACACTACACTCGAGTCACTGACACTATTGCCAGTGTCTACAAACACACCAGTTCAAACTACAATAATACTATCACTGAGCACCACTACAGTCACCTCTACTACTATTATCTTCACAACTATTGCCGCAACCGTTCTCTCCACTACTGTCCCCTCTTCCACTACCACTCCACTAGTCTGTGCCGTGCTACAATCCAGTACTATTGCACTAATAGTGTATGCAGTGTGTGCTACGCTCATTATCCTGCTACTGGTTCTAATAGTGATCATAATGTGCTTCAGAAACAGAAAAAGGTCAGTCATCAAGTCGATTTGATAATAGCGTTATAACATGTTATCACAGAACATCAGCTGCTGTAACGCTAGTGAGCCATCAAACTGTTGAACAAGATGAGAGGAGGACACATAAAGAGGACATTGATGAGCTGGAGATGATGCAGAATGATGCATATCAAGCAGTTGTCAGACAGTCTGTTGAAGAAACTGAAACCTATGAACTTATCTGACTCATAGCACAACAGAACCTTTACATAGTCTAATATAGTATGCAGCATTGACCAGCGTCTCCTCACGGTGACTACCCAAGCTGAGACATGTTTCACTACTCACATTCAGTAGTGTCAGTGTCATAATGTGGTACAACCTGCTTTTATTTGTGGTACAGCTATACAAAAGCCGTTAGACAGATATGAGAACCATAGCAACCAAATTTGATTCACTCATCCGGGAAAGTTACTAGCAATGCAGACGGTCCATGTACATGATAATTATGAGAATTTCTGCCAGTTTTGGTTATTGTGTTATAAGGAAATGAACTTTGTATTTTAATCATCTCCTCATTGTGGTTTTGATTTTACGCTATAGATATGACATCACTAAGTTACTGTTCTGAAGTACGTGCTAGCAACTAACAACGAAGCTTTGCCATCACTTACTATAGCCATGATTACCACAATTTTTATGAAAGGCACTTCCCGGACTCTAATCTCTGTTATGTATTTTCACGAGCGTAATATTGAACGGTCAATAACTTTCATACAGCACGCGGGCAGCAAAACACAGGTTACCTGACCGCTTCTGTCACTCACAAGCCACAATAAACCAGCTAATGTTGGTGAGGTGAGTTCGTGATTTACGCAGCTTATGGCACTTGAGCCATGGTCTTGTGCCATAAATCGCGTAAAGCACTCTTCCCAACATTAAATAATACTTAAAGACATGATTATGTATAGGCATTTTTGGAAATTTGCTGGAATAATAAAATGACCAATGCAATGTGCTGGTAATGGACCTCATTGTGTTGACATGAATATGTGCAGTGCTATCTGTGCTAGTTGACTAGAGAGTATTGTAGGAACACAGAAACGATCTTTAGCCAACACTCAACAAAATGATGCCATTAATTTGGAAGTTCTTGAGCATCACTATTTAGGTGGCTTCCTACAACCTCTACCCTCTACAATCAGACTATGGATACCATACAAGTCAATCTGGCTCATCTGATGGTATATAAGGCAGTTGAGAACATGTAGTGAGTACAATAATCATGATGATGATGATGATGATGAGATGCCTACTACTGATGTTACTAGCAACTAGTAGCCAATGTAAGCTATTATTATTATTGATTACATACAGATGGTGATGTGTATTGCAGCTGCCTGTCCTGGTGGATATAGATTCACCACTCAGCCTCCCAGTGAACTGGACTGCAATCCAATGGATAGGCATATTCCACTAAGGTGTACCAGTGGTTCAGCATCAGACACTGTCACATGGTACTGGACTCAGACTGCAAGTGATGCTGGTATCAATGGTATAACTATACTGCAAAGTCCTCAACATACTGTTATTGACTTTGGGTCCACTAATAAGAAGCAAATCAGTTTCGAAGTCTCTAACTCTACGCAAGGCTACTACTGGTGTGAGATTAGTTATGCTGTCAATGTGCCTCTCAAACCCTCCACCATCACTCCTGTCCTCCTGACTAACAAAGCATCGCTACCATATTGTACCTTTACTCATGTCTTGTCACTCTCCAACACTGTTCCAGAGTGTGCTGCAGCTATAGAGGTCACTACCACTCTCCTCTCATCAAACAAGGTACTCAGCAAACATTTTGCAGCTAACAATGATCTTACAATTGGTCTACAGAAATCAATGAGATCACTTTCTAGTAGTGGAGTTACTACACTGATAGCTAGTGACTCAGTGACACTACCTATCATAACATTGACTACTACTAGCAGCCACACTACTACTACTACTACTAGCAGCCACACTACTAGTATAATGACTACTACTACTACTAGCAGCCACACTACTACTGCTCCCACTGTTATTATCACTACTGCCTCTATCGTAATTGTCACTATTGCACTAATAGTGTGTGCAGTGTGTGTCACACTCATCATCCTGCTACTGGTCATTATAGTGCGTTTCAGGAAAAGAGCTACCACAAGGTTAGAATTAATTTTTGAAGCTGATAATATTGCATGCAACTTGAAAAGTCTTTAGCATCCTAGCAGTGTATTCAGGTGCCAAGGTGCATAACAAATTTGCAGCACACTATTAGTACAATCAGGAGTCCATAATCGACCGCGCCTACGGTTGATCGATTGGCGGCGCGGTCGATTATGGACTCCTGGTACAATGTTCTTAGCACCATTGGGCTATTGGTGCTTCTTATAAGCTATAAGAGAAAATTATTAGGAATTTTAAGCCTAAAACTAAAAGACATTTAGCAAGCCTAGAGTACTTATGCAAAGATTAATGCTTCATGTCTAGTAATTGCTACAGTGATTTCCGAGAACTTGCAATAGTCAACTGATCGCAAACGAGGACTATGCATGTGCAATGTGATTTCAATAATAAATGGAGCTCTCAGAATCCTTGAGACAGTGAACCAGGCAGCTCAACCCCATGGTAGTAGAATAATTGGTAGACGTCTACTTATAATTTCTCTGCTGGTATTCACAACTGTTGTCTTCTCATAAGCAAAGTATTGAATGTACATACACATGTGACACTCTGCTGTGTAGAATCACTGTAATGCAGCTTATACGTCATTTTACGTAATAGGGCTTGTAGTACAGGTAGTAATTAGTGCTAATTGAGCCCACAGAAAAAGTAACGAATGTGTTAAAATGTGGAGAATAATTTTGGAAGATCAAAAAAATTCACTATTATACAGTAGAACATAAGTAGGGTGTTGACTGACCGAGTATGATTAAAATGGGGTCAAGTTTGCAATAATGTACAAAATTAATGTCTTATGTATCATCATCTTCAGGACCATTACTGAGAATGCACACGGTGACTCCAGTCAGCCTAGCACAGTGATATATGAAACAATATCTGCTGAGACAGGAAAACACAAAACGACCACCATTTTGTCAAGTGATAAAGTTGAGGAGCATCCAGCACCAGATGCAATGATGACGATGATACAGAATGTATCATATGCTACACACTGTCCACAGCAAAACATTGCTCTGTATAACATCATATTAAGTCAGAATGAAGCGTATCACTGCTCACCAGAAGCAGAATATGACCATATCACACAATAAGTTTGATCAATGTGGCTAGTGCTGTTTATACAATTTTTTGTTTAAAGTTTAAATTTGTAATTAGAATCACAGTAAAATAGCATAATGCTAAGTCTATTATGCTGACATTGACAGTAATTGGCTGACGAATGAGAGCGGCTAATTAATTTGCAGGTCATGCTTAACTGCAATTAGTCAGTGACAGACACTGTCACCTGATACTGGTCACACGGTGTCCTGATCACATGGTACAAAAACCCAACAGCCCATAGCATCCTAATTAACTTATCTAGTATAGAGGCAGCTGCTCAGACTGACTGTCCAGTATGCATGATAGTGTGGTCTAGACCTTTTTGCTATTATGGTGTCAGAAACAGGAAATGCATTGTGTATTTTAACTAATTTTTTATTATGACTTCACTCAGCTACTACTGGTATGATGTCACTAACTATGCTCTTGTGATGTTTGTTCTTTTTGCTGGCAACAACAGATAATGAGACTTGTTATTATTTTCTATAGTCTCATAATCATGACCACTTAATGTTCAGATAATGATATAAATACCGTACAGCAACAAACTTTCGCGGAAACAAATTTCAAGAATTAGAGACTATTTGCAAAAAATTTATCTGCGAATGTCCTGTTTTAGTGTAAAAGACAAAAATAGCCATTTGCAAATATCTCGTGTGTTACTATAATATGTTGTGAAACTACTGTATAGCAGGAAACTTCCACGAGAAAATTTTTGTGACTGCACTTAACTTAGCTAGATATAATTATTATTATTATTATTGAGTGTTACCAAATCACAAGAATTTACTGACATAGCAACATGGCCAATATTCAGTCAACAAAAGTAACATGGATAGGAATAGAAAAACAACACTCTTCAATGAGACGTAATTATCATCATGGTAATAATTATTTTGCCACTCTATAATTAGAAATTAATTTTTAACAGCTACCTTCCTGGAGGAAATACACTATGGATACCATACAAGTCAATCTGGCTCATCTGATGGTATATAAGGCAGTTTGAGAACATGTAGTGAGTACAATAATCATGATGATGATGATGAGATGCCTACTACTGATGTTACTAGCAACTAGTAGCCAATGTAAGCTATTATTATTATTGATTACATACAGATGGTGATGTGTATTGCATGCTGCTTGTGTATTGCAGCTGCTTGTCCTGGTGGATATAGATTCACCACTCAGCCTCCCAGTGAACTGGACTGCAATCCAATGGATAGGCACATTCCACTAAGGTGTACCAGTGGTTCAGCATCAGACACTGTCACATGGTACTGGACTCAGACTGCAAGTGATGCTGGTATCAATGGTATAACTATACTGCAAAGTCCTCAACATACAGTTGTTAACTTTGGCTCCACTAACATGAAACAAATCAGTTTCATAGTCTCGAGTTCCACACAGGGCTACTACTGGTGTGAGATTAGTAATGCTGTCAATGTGCCTCTCAAACCCTCCACTATCACTCCCGTCCTCCTGACTAATAAAGCATCGCTACCATATTGTACCTTTACTCATGTCTTGTCACTCTCCAACACTGTTCCAGAGTGTGCTGCAGCTATTGAGGTCACTACTACTCTCCTCTCATCAAACAAGGTACTCAGCAAACATTTTGCAGCTAACAATGATTTTACAATTGGTCTACAGAAATCAATGAGATCACTTTCTAGTAGTGGAGTTACTACACTGATAGCTAGTGACTCAGTGACACTACCTATCATAACATTGACTACTACTAGCAGCCACACTACTACTACTACTACTAGCAGCCACACTACTAGTATAATGACTACTACTACTACTACTGTTCCAACTGTTATTATCACTACTGCCTCTATCGTAACTGTCACTATTGTACTAATAGTGTATGCAATGTGTGCTACACTCATCATCCTGCTACTGGTGATTATAGTGATTATAATGTGCTTCAGAAAAAGAAAAAGGTTAGAATCATTAATAATCTTTCACTCAACAAAGTTACATGAGGTTAACAAAAGCATAGATATTTCACCATACCGTATTTCACCATGGTGAAATATCTATGACAAAAGTAAGCCTTAAAACTTTACAATAGATAGATCTAAAATCTAGGACACTTGCTAGTCAAAAAGCAAGGTAGAATCATATAATGAGGCTAGACAAGTACATCCATGACAGATGGTTACTACAAACTTTATTACCATAATAAGGTGTATTCTTGCAAGTGCATTGCATGTATTTGGCGCAGTACAATGATTATGCCTATTATCACTTTTGCAACTTTATTTGTAAATTGTTTGCAAGTATCTCTTTATTTAGTGTATGTATCATCTTCAGAATCATTACTGAGAATGTACTCAATGACACCAGTCAGCCTAGCACAGTGATATATGAAACAATATCTGCTGAGACAGGAAAACACAAAACAACCACCATTTTATCAAGTGATAAAGTTGAGGAGCATCCAGCACCAGATACAATGATGACGATGATACAGAATGTATCATATGCTACACACTGTTCATTATCACAAAGCAATGACTTTTATGACATGGTGCTAGATCAGAATGATCTCAGCTCACAACAAACAGAATACATCACACAATAAGATATTCTCATGATTACACCATTAGTACATTTTGCTCTGTTTTATTTGCTTGATTATTAATATACTTTATTCCTGTCCAGACTCCTAGTTGTAAAATCCATATATAGCAAAATCTACACAAACGGAAGCTTCAAAAAGGGTATTACCATTTTGTCAATAAACAACCACTACAGAAATCTATCAAATGCAGAATTATGGAGAGGCGTCAAACAGTATGAGTGATTGCTTGCAAGTGCTTAATAATTATTTCACTACAATACATAGCTCACCCACTCCTGTGGTCGCAACGATAGACCACACAGACCTTTGGTTTAAGCCATACTTTTTCACACATGATCCAAATTAGTGAAATATTGGAACAAATAAGGTGTTGTGGCTCTATGGTACACCCACTCAGTACTATATACAAGCCATGTGAGCACTGAAACACACAGTCTAGTAGTGCATAGGAATGGAGACAACATCTATTGCAACACAGTTGCTGTTTGCTCTATTTCTAAATGTTGCCCATAGCCAAGGTGAGTTAACTGATATTGTACTCCTGATAATGGATGCTACTGTTGTTGCTGTTAGATTGTCCCAGTGGCTACTGGTACACTACTCAACCACCAGCAAACCTCAACTGCAATCCTGTGGGTCTGAGCAGGCTAACACTGAAATGCATCACCAGCTCCTCAGAAGATATTGTCAACTGGTATTGGACCCAGGACATCAATGATGCTGGCATCAATGGAACTGCTCTACAAGATCAAACTATCAATTACGATGTTACAATGTTTGGCACCAATCATAAGCAGCTACACTTCACAGTCTCTAGCTCCACACTAGGCTACTACTGGTGCGAGATCAGTAATGCAGTCAATGTAACCCTCAGACCCTCTACCATCACTCCTGTATGCCTGCCAAATGGCTCATCGACCACCTGTACTGACATACAAATAGCTAAACAGCACAAATCTGAAAGAGTGTGTGTGGATGAGGGACAGTTGGACTTTCCCTACACTGCTCCCTCGTCATCTGTTTGTGGACAGGTAAACACCATCTACTGTAGACACATCAGCATTAGTTCATTAATATCTCCATTATATTATTTTAGTTTCCTGTTTCTAACCAAACTACTTCAATGAATCTTCCTCCAATCTCATCACTTGTCAGCCAAAGTAAGAATCAAGCCAGGAAATATGCATTCCATTACAGCATATCTTTCTTTCCCAGGTTCAGTAACACCCTCAGCTATTACAAGCAGCCTTATTCCAACCCCATCCTATGCACCATCATCAAACACAGTGAGTTGAAGCTGACCAACACATAATCCATTGCTGTCGTGATCTTCAACCACTCAGGTTCAGATGTCACACTCTATAACCACTCACAGCACTCAGACTGACACAAGCAGCACATCATCCACACAAGACCACAATACCCACACCACCACCACCACCATGCACACTACAGTAGCACCATCACTGCTCCCTGATCATCCAATCTTCACGATCCCCACTATTCCACTGATAATATCTGGTGGATTTATCCTAATCAGCTTTATAGCACTAGTGATGCTAATGATGACTGTAGCTTGCTTCAAAAAACGAGCAAGATCGAAAAGAAAGTAAGTTCTTTCTTCATAATGATAGCAGAACAATGTTATTATTGCTGTTGTCTTCGTTGCCTCATAGGAGAACCAATGATTGTGTCTATAACCCAACCTATGGTCGTCCAGAGATGATACAACATGTTGCTCTCTCTAAAGACTATGAAGAAGATGCTGAGATGGCGATGGTACTCAATGAGGCATACTCAACAACTCCAGCAACCAGCCAAGAGACACCGATATACGATCAGCCACCAATCCCACCAATATACGATCAGCCACCAATCCCACCAATATACGCTGAGCCATCAATATACGCCGAGCCATCAATATATGCTGAGCCACATGTATATGCTGAACACCCAATATATGCTGAATGTGACAACCCCTATGAACCAATGCCAATAGCATAGCAGTATCTCACACCACACCACAGTTTATCACACACAATGTTTCTGTCTTTAATTTGTATTCTTGTTATTTATTAGTTATGTTAAACCAATTTTAAACTCACTTTGATGGCAACTAAATGGCACTATTTACTATGTTGTAGCAAGGGCTTCACAACACAACTAGAAGTTCAACATAACTCATAGTCCTGGTCAAATACTTTCAGTGGCAATTCAGAGAGGAAGCTTCGCTGGTAATTACTAAGGGCCCTGCTGAACCCACAATTGCACCTACACTAGCCTTTGTAAAAATTCCATGCACTCTTTATGATGTAATCACGTGAGCTGAGTGCTCCAGTTGTTACACTGGTCAGATGGATCCATGATCTGACCAGAAACACACACTTGCAGCCTGGACATGAGATTGCTGGCTCAGCATTGCAAACTTTAAAAGCAACATGGGTTCAAGTTAAGGGTAGATTGCCCTAACATCAGGATTACAAATATTTTGGTTTCTACTGTTAGTTGAAGGCCTGCTCAGTCACACTGATCACCCAAGAAAGTCGCCATTCGTCTTGTGGGCGTAGCAAGCTCCACCCAATGACGAAAAAGCACGTATCTTTCCTAGGCATGCCACACCCACACAAAATGTCAGACATAAACTTTGGTACACAAGGAAGAAACGTATGTTTGGGATTTTGCAAAAAGGTCTCTGTCTGTAAGTTACAGAGGGGCGAATATTTAATGAGAAGACACGATTTCGGCAAAAATTCCCTACCAGCAAGAGTGATGGAAGAAGATACAAATACTTTTGCCAGAGCGCCAAAAAATGCCACCTCTTGCCCTCCCCACAACTCACCAACCCCTATGTGGGTCTCTCGTGATTGCAGGGTACAAAATAATTTTGTTCTAAATACGGTAAGTGCTATTGGAGTGTGGCTACACCTATTTTTCGTGTAAAACGGGCAAGTAGTAGCCAGGACACTGTAGATTATATTGTGCAAAGGGCAGCAAGAAAGAATAGTTCGGGTAATCCTGGCTTAAGTGCACATGAGAATCTGTAATGTGCTAATCTTGTATCACATGCACATCATGTGATGTTGTTATGCACTTTGTTACAAACCTTTTGAACTAGGTAAACACTTGTAGCTCTTCTAGAAGCCATCTCATCTAGAGAAGTCCCTGGCTGAACAAAGTAGCTAACATCAGCAATGTGGACACCAACTTCATAAACACCTGTAGTGGGTGTGTCAGTGGGTGGAGTTAAACACCACATGATCACCTGGCTTCAGCTCTTTACAGTGCAGGGCATCATCAAGATCCTATACCAATGAGATTATATCACATGGTTTGTTCACTCTCTCCAGCTCACCCTGGCAGTTGAAGGGTCTATAGATACCACACACTCATCACGAAAGTCTCTTCTCTTTTTTTCCTCTTCCTGTGATTAACAAGATCAAGTATAGCAGACACAGAGCATCAACATACCACAGGTATTCTCCAGGGCTTAACCGTGGGAAGGCACTCCAGGACACTGGCTGGAAACTCATCAAAATCAATCTCCAGTTCTCGAAGAATACTCTCAGTCTCTGGTTCAATTTCTCCAGCTTCACCTAGACTCCTCATTAGCTTGCTACAATGATAGAACATGATCACGTGTTGATAACTACTCCACTACCCTCTAGCAAGTGGTGAGTCAGCAGGCCAGTCTGTGATTATGCAGATGAACAATGTGGTCTCATATTTCTTGAAATTCTGAGAAAGATCTATAAGATGAGACTAATGACACATACTACTGTAGCAGCATCCATAGTCTACCATCAGGGCAGTCTTTCAGAGACAATACAACACGCGGTAATCTAGTGTCATTAGGCGACAACAATGCTAAATCTTTCTCCTGCAGAGATGTGGGTGATATGAGTATGGGTTGTTGATGGCTAACCTTGTTATAGGCTTTGATAATCCCAGCACATGATCTACTATGACCAGTCTCTATAATATACACAACCTACAGAATATAATTTACCAAGTGCAACTTACACGCCTGATCACAAAACCTTGGCTGTCCTCCTAAATTTTGTCAGGTCCTTTCCATCAATCATCAGCGGAGCAGGAGGGGATGATGAAGGCTTCTTCCTGTAAGCAGGTTCCACAGTGTACAGTCTGTCAATAAGAGTCTCCTTGGTATTCTCTTGTGTTCTCTCTTCAGAAGGTGAGTGTGGATCATGATCAGCTATGCCAACAGCAGACATAGCTTCAGCTATATCGCTGGGTGGGTCATGTTGCTCTGCTTTCTAGGGTACAGTAACCAAGGATAGCAGCAGTGGAATGGTGCACTCTACCTGGCTAGTGTCAGATGGTACTTGTGCCTTGATAGTTGGTATAGATGAAGGAGGACATGGCTGCACACATCACATAAATCATATAATTTGGTCTAATCTATTCCTTGCCTCCCATTGATCTGAGGGAAGGACCTGTACCGCCACCACATCTCCCTCTAGTGCTCTGTTTCTAGTCAAGACTCCAGATAGAAAATAGTCTGGACCCTTTGCCTTGGAGGTTTATAAAAAATCTATGATAATTATTATCTCATTCAGTGATGCATATACTCACTGGATCATCAATATACGCTTCCATGAAGTTCTTGCGATTTATTCTTACAATTCCCTATAAGGAACAACATGTGATGCCCAATACACATTATGCTTACCTTGATCAATTGTCTAGTCTTCAGACCAGCCGAAACATCCTCTTTGCTCCAGTACTCTTCAAATGGCTAGAAAAATTAATAGGAGGCTACACCTGGTCATTAGGCTGCAGACATACCGGGTTTTGTACTTTACTAAACACATCTTCCTTAGCATTCCTATCTCTGTTTGATTCTAAGGACATAATTTATGCAGAAAGAAAAATTGGGCGTGTACACTAAAGCAACTGTCATGGATTGCATCTCGTGGCTGTTTTATTACTAACTTGCTCCTTGTGTGCTTTGAACAGATTTTCCTCTCTGTGGTGTGCCTTTTTGCCCTTTGCTTCTTCTTCGGTTTTCTGCAGTGCTACCGACTGCCGCCATTACAAAGCTTTCGTGGAGTTAAGTTATGAAAAATTAATCAAAATAATATTTCCCGCGAACACATGGATTGTTCCAAATAAAGCCCTATTGTATGTTTTACGGGTGAGTTTACGGAACTTGTTGTTCAGCTTCGCCCAGGCAGGAAAAGAAGAAACCACCAACAGTGCTTTTGTTCTTTTACTCTACAACAAAATACTGATATCACTTTAGAGCCAAAGGTAAACTTGTTCTGTCATAACCCGAAGATTTGTCATTATGGCCTGTGCATTGTAGACAGGTTATGGCCACTGTTGTGGAAGGTTCTATTGGAGGTTCAGTACCGCCTTCAGCAATCGATCTCGACATTGTGCAGTGTCTAGAAGCATGCCCAATGCTGGATGTGAGTGTGTTTCTAACTATTTATTTATTTCTCATGTTATTCCCTGATCTGTCCATCCATGCAGGACCCACAGCTGCTAGATCCAGACCTGGTCAATCAGCTATGTGCAGCAGAAGACCTGTGGGCAGATCTACAGCTACCTGACCTCGCTTCTTCAATCGAAACAACACCTCAGGTAAAAATACTACCTGAAGTCAACAGACTACGAACCTATCCTGGGGTAAGTACATGTTTTAATCTTCTATTTCTAGTAGTATCCATCTTGTCTCTCTATTGTTTAGTGTTTCCATTCTTTTCTATAGACCATTGAAGAGTTCCTAGGACTGACCACTCCTCCACTCTCTCCTCCTGATTCTATTGATGCTCACAGCACATGTTCCTCTCCCTCAACATCCCTCACTACCACCTCACCTTCTCCTCCTCCTCCTCCCATCACTACTGATCCTGACAGTACCACACTGCTACCTCAGTCTACCCCATGTAGCCTTCAACAACACAACAATCACAATAGAAGTGAGTTGTTGTGTTTCTGAAAACCACAAATGATGGTTTTTTGGAAAACATTGCTGTTCTAGACTGTAGCATTATTTTACTTACTATTTTACAGGTGACACTAGTGGTCAACAAGTATGGCTACTAAAGAGTGGTGAAACTGTTCCTGTCTTATCTCTTGAACAACAGCAGCAATTAGTTGCTGGTGCTAACACACTTCCACAAGTTTCCCAGGTAGTTTACCTCAATAATGTGATAACATAACTATGTTCCTGTTTGTTTAGGCTGGCACTCAGACAAAGTCCTCCTGTCCTCTTCCTCCTCCTCCTCCTTCTATTAAAAAAGAGGGACCTACTACTGGTTTGAAACGAACTCATCCTGATTCATTGACTAATGCTACAGGAGACATGGTACTGTGTTGTTGCTATAGCGATGTTTGTTATCTAATTATGCAGTCTAAGCGGCAACTTAGACTCATCAAGAATCGAGAATCAGCATGCATCTCAAGACAGAAGAAGAAGGAGGTACAGTATAACACACTGATTGTCTCCTGTTATAGCTCTCTATCAGTATGTTCAGTCACTGGAGACAAGATTGAAAGAGGCTGCTATGAAGAACAGTGCTCTAATGAAGGAGAATCATCTTCTCAGAGAGAAATTGTCTCGAGTACAGGATGAGGTAGTGATTGTATGATGGCAGTGGTGTACTGAAAATGTATATTACTCATGCAGAACAGGAGCCTGCGTTCCAGTCTGAGTCTCCCTGCTAGTCCCCTCAGCACTGTGCCTAGACCAGCACTGGTGTTAGTAGTGGCATTCTGTCTCTGTCTAGCTATCATCCCTCTAAGGTGATGATGATATAACACAATAGACTAAATCACCTTTGAACGTCTTCTTGATAGGCACACGCTTCTTCCTAGTTCAAATTCTCCTGCTACCACTCTCTCACCAAACACTCGTTTGTATCATACTGGTCGAGCTCTGATGTCCATCAACACTGCTCTTGAAAGAAGAGAGCCCAGTAGACCAGACCCTGTCATCTTCAGTCGGCTGCGACGTCGAGACCACAATAGCCTCCAACATTACTATACTCAGAAAGTCAAAGAGCTGCAGGGACGCAATAGCAGGCGACATCTATCAGCAGCAGATGAGACTGTGTGCCAATGTCCTGGCAAGCAACCCAATGTCACTAGAGCTAAAATGTAAGTGAAGCTCTTGTATTCTCAGGATCTTTATATTTTGTGCACAGAATTAACAGAAACATGTCCCTCACATTTGCTGTCCGTGAAGCCGAGTTATCAATGGAACTAAGAGATGCTCTTGAGGGTCAATACCCCAATCAGGAGGTTAGCAATGAGTGCTCTAGTGCCGCCCTGATCATCTGCTGTTTTTCTAGAAATCTCTTGTCGTAGTCAATGACCTGCCTACAACAAACGATGAGTATGTTTAACCTTTTAGTGAAGATGTGTGTTTACTGTTGTGTATCATGTGCAGGGCTGTTGTTGATGATGGTTGCTTATGTCAGCCTTCTTTGCAGCTTGCAAAGTAAGTATTTTTATCTCTATAAATTATTACCCGTGCGCAGTATGCGCCAGGGTTATGCGTTTGTGTCCATCTGTATGTGTGTGTGTCGTCAAAAAACACGGCTGTTTGCGTCTTACAGCTCGAAAATCTCCACGAAAACACTCTCTGCAGCTTCTTCACTGAATTTATAGTCCTATGAAGACGTTTTCTGTGCTGTCAAGCCTTGTTCGAGCGGCTAATCCATGGCTATCTAAAGCTACGTGTCCTTGTAAGAGCACTTACGGTATTCTGGGTGTGTCACTCAACCTCCTATATCAATGTTGATGTCCTCACTCAGTCTCACATGTACCGTACGTCAGAGCCATTAAGTAACGTGCATGTTGCAGTATAGTAATGCAGGAGTACTATAGTCGGGTCATAGATATTATATCATAGATAGGTCATAGATATTACTGTAATATCTATGGTCGGGTTTAGCTCCTAGCTCAGCGCACGGGTATGTGTTCATTAGAACTCTAGTTTTATTATGAATTTTTACGACCTCTCTTTCTGTACTGTAGGTCTTATAGAAGTCTGAAGAAGGTGTTTGCCAGAGAACTGAACACCTACTATCTCATATCGTTCAAGGTACTTCAAAATCAGTTTCTCTTGTTTGTTTTATTATAAATTTTTAAACTCAGAACCATCTCTTATTGAATCCACCATTACATACTCATGATGCTAATCCATCTCTCTCAGTAATTATACCGGCTCACAACGGTAAGTTTTATGATTTTTATCACAGTATTATAATTATATTAAAATTAATTTCCTCATCCAGAGACTCACTTTCTCTATCCTGGTTACACTCCTATGATGCAGTTGGACTGTGAAGTGCTGAACACTAAGATATTCCACATGCAGACTCCCTAGTTCGATGATCACTTAATTTTATTTGTCATCAGCTAAAACAGTTTTGTCAATAAAAGCAGCAAATTCATTTTTTATTACTAATTATTGCAGCCTCATCTGCTATGACCTCCTGTCTGTAATTTTATCCACTCTTTAAGTTTTATTATTCATTTTTTTGCAACAACAATAATGTTAGGACAAATTACTGTAGTTTAGCACTATGTACTGAGGCATGCTGCATCATGAGTTATCCTGGTTCCTTCCCCAGCATCCAGGGATGGGCAAGCACATCACTCAGGACAATCCTTTCTTTGTCACTGTAGACCAGCATCTTCTGTACCAGGTCTTGGCACTGGGGAATGACTTTGTCAGGTATGGCAGGAACCCACTTTCTTTCCAAAAGAAGCTCAGCAAGCATTCCGGAGTCAGAAAAGGGCAACCTCTGAACCACCATTGCATATAAGATGACCCCCATGCTCCAAATATCGGTCTTCTTTCCATCATATCGTTGACCACTTATCAACTCTGGTGCACCATATGCATAACTTCCACACGGCTTTGTGAACCACTTGTTGATTTGCACACGGGCACAGCCGAAATCAGCAATCTTCACTCGTAGTTTATAATCCAGTACAAGATTCTCCAGCTTCAGATCCAGGTGCACTATGTTATGTCGATGGAGTTCTGCTAACCCACTCAGTGTCTGACCAAAGAGTTCTCTTGCTTGACCATTCCCCAGTGGACCATGTATGTTGACATACTTACGAAGATCTCCATTTGTACCCCACTCCATGGTCAGAAAGACACGATCACCATAGATCACAACATCATACATTCTAATGATGTTCTCATGTACGATTCCCTTCAGAATAGAGATCTCTCGCATGATGTGCTCGTCAATAAGACTTTTGCTGTTTCCTCTCCGCCGACGAAAAATTTTAATTGCTGCATTGTAGCCCGACTGCAGATTGTGTGCAACACGCACCTTAGCGAATTCTCCTTCTCCGATACTCGGACCCATGAGGTAGTATGGCGGCACAAATAAGTTGAATTCATGGAGTCCTTTGTTTGGTAAGTCCGGAAAGCGAAAATCTCGGCTGGCTCGTGGAGTGACGCTGCTGAGAAAAGAACCTCTGGTGCGAAAACGTCTCTGATACATTTCAGTGATCTATGCACTAAACAGAAAATAGCTGAGTTGTCTCATCTTCGAGCTTCAGTTCTTTCACCGCGTGCGTGTCGCCATGTGCAACGCGTGAAAGACTTTTTCGAATTCAAACGTCGCGCCAGACTAGAAAGGCGGGACACAATCCCGGGAAGTGCGCGATGGACATGGCATTGATTTGATAACATGGAACAGCGTAAAATACGAACACGAACAATCAACCACTACAGTTCTCCTTTGTTTTTCTTTTCCTGAGACTCAAACCATGCTTTCTTGATGGTTCTCTTCATTTCATCGTCTCCGTCATCATACATCTTCTTCATCAGATCCATGAGACCTGCACCAGGGTCTTCACCAGGTTGAGGTTTTGATGGCTTTACTCTACAATAAGCAAGCGACAGGTTGATTAGTGTAATTGTGAATTCACAAACTCTTTTGTGTCTTTTATTTTCTTCTCTCTCCCAGTAAGGCACTCCCAATTTTTAGGAGACAACTTACGAAGACTGATTACAACATTTCCACCATGCACCTGTACAGCCATCAAATTCACATACAACATTTACTTTTGAAACTGAACCTTGGCTGTGCTTTTGGCAGTATTGATGGGCATGAGAAGGTCATTGATCACCAGATTGTAGTTCTTACCACCAACTCCACACAGTTCAACCTCCATTGATCTAAGAATACAACCCAGTAAACAGTACTGCATAGGTGATCATCATTGTCATTACTTTTCACTAAAGTTAGTTCTGATGTTGTCTGATGATAGTCCATCCACTCCAGAAATATCCGTAATGTAAATCTTGACAAATCGCTCAGACTGATCCCAACCTGACACAAGCCAAATAAGCATACACAACCAAAAAACAACAACCATAACCATACCGTAAGAACTGATCTTCACTGTAGGGACACTACTGGCCGACTTAGCAACTGGTCGTGACTTCAATACTGTAGGCAACAACCCATTGCTAACGCTGCTTTCTGCCTCTTTTAAACCCCTTTTGAGTAGAGCAATAGTCTGTGGATGCTTAGCCTGAGCCAATAACTGTTTCAGCTCCTCCACGTGATTCTAGAGAGGACGTACTGTAACCATTAACGCTTAGCTAAATAAATTTTCTCTTACAACTTCTGCAGTGGAGGGTTTTTGAGATTCACCGTTCTGTTCGCTTGCATCCATGATAAGCAAAGAGTCGGCAAGATTGGTGAGAGAGAGAGCACACGAGGTTTATGCACGAATAATCTGGAACACGGCTAAGTGGGAGGGCGGGGTCTCCAGTAGCTACGCCTACTGAAATGGAAGTCGATCACTCGGTCGATCAACGAACCCTTGATAAGGTAAGCTCACCAGCATCACTGATTGCTGGGAATTCTGACTGGTATTTTAAACTCACCTATATCTACAGCTGCTGTGAATGACATTGCGTTCTGATTGTTGTTCTGATTGTTGTTCTGATTGTTCTTCTCTTTGATTCTGCAGGAGAGAGCGGTGTTGTTAGTCGACGAGAAATCTAAGTCTCTAAAGATATTTTGTCCATTGTGTAGATATGTATTTCAAGATCCTTACGTTAGCTCGTGTGGGGTAAGAGCAAAAGCAAAATCGATCAGTTGCTTGTTATAATCCATTGACAGCATACCTATTGTCGTGGTTGCATAGCAACTAGTAGTGGAAATGGTAAGTGTTATGGATACCACACACATAAAACCTACAATAACTGCTGGTTTATACTTATAAAGCAACATGTCCACTGGACAATTGTGAGCTGTCACCTGTAGTGAGAAATATTGCAGTGAGTAGCTTGTCACTCGGCAGCAATCACACTGCATCATTCACTATACTGATAGGTAGCTGAACAGGTCGGCGAAGTACTGGTGTATTGTCGCTATGGTTGCAAGCCACACCCAACCATCCAGGGTGAGGTTGTGCTTGACACTTCTGGTGAGTGACAACGTCAACTGCCGATCATAAGTTATATCGCATCATTCTTAGGTTGTGGAGAGATTTTGAAAATCTCTGAGAAAGAGTGAGTGTCAGTGTGTATTAGCTGCTAAGCGTGTTTACGTTTCCATGTATAGAGAGCATGAGACCTCATGTCAGTATGCTCCAGTACCTTGTCCTAACAGTTCTATCTGTGGATTGGTTCTTAGGAAGGTGATGTCACTCTCTTGTTCTCTCTACCTTTTATCTAACTTGATTCATGTAGAATCTTTCAGTACACTTGCAAGACTGTCAACATATCAGATGTCCTCACAATAAGTTTGGGTATGTGAATTAAAAAATTACTGTCTAGATATTTATGTGCACATAAAAATTTATTTAAACGGTTCTTCAGGTGTGATTTTGAGGGTACCAAAGACATGCTTGAGAACCACTTCAGGACTTGCAAATTTGATGGAGTAAAGGTATGCATAGCACTAGTCATTAGTTTATAAACCGTTACTTGGTGCACACAGGGTTACTTGCATCAACTTGATGGCACTGTGTCCAGACTAGCAGCTGAAGTTGAGTCTAAGAACCATCAGATAGAGGAACAAGCTGTTGCAATGGCTGACCTCAGAAACAGACTGGAGGGATCAGAGTCAAAGATGATTGTGACCTCTAAAAGAATAGGTTTGTTACATAGTATCATGAGTTGAAGGTGATTGTTGGTGCTCTCTATCAGAACATATTGAGAAACAGCAAGCAGAGTTAATAAAGGAACTGTCACAAGCAAACACCAAAATCAGCCTCTGTCTTGTCAGTTCTGCTACCATAATCTTTCTTACCTAACTTTATCATTGCAGAGTGAACTCAAGCATGTAGAGCAGCAGCTTGGACTAGCTGGACGTAAGCTAATAATAGTTGATATTATAGACACTGTAGTATTATGGATAAAATACTGTAGCTGTCATTGAGCCACAGCACTTATTCAAGTGCCAAGGAACATTTGTTGGGCACAAGGTATAATGTGATGATTATCAGCAAAATTATTAAGGTTATTGTTAGGGCCCGGTATGGTCGCTGTGCGCTGATGGTGATCTTTTATTTACTGCCTCCTCTGACAACACTATCAAAGTCAGCTCAGGCTATGTTGCACTACATCATGGCAATCTCTGGTTTTAGGTTTGGAACATCAGTGCAACGTATGGTAGTCCCCAGACACTCACTGGTCATGATGGAATTGTACTGGCTCTTTGTGCAAAAGAGTATGCTCTCTCTCTCTCTCTCTCTCTCTCTCTCTCTCTCTCTCTCTCTCTCTCTCTCTCTCTTTCATCTGTTATCACGTTCTTTCTTTCCTTAGTCACTGTTTGTACAGTGGTGGATCAGACAAAACTATTAAAGTGTGGAGTATAAAGGAACTAAGAATGAGTACCACCTTTATAGCTCATGAAGACCCAGTGTGTAGTCTAGCTGCCTCTGGTAGTATGTTGTTTAGTGGATCATTACGCAGTATAAAGGTGTGTCACTGTAAATTCACTGTTCCACATCAGCTCCTCTTTCCTCCAGGTTTGGGACTTGACTACACACGAGCTACTAAAGACACTTCCTAGTCAGAATCATTGGGTGAGAGCTCTTGTAGCCTATGACGGTTACCTGTATTCTGGATCATATCAAGCAGTCAAGGTTTGAAAGATTAGACAACATTACTTTATGATCACCTCGTTGCACACAGGTGTGGAGCCTGGAAACACTAGAGGTGGCTCATGTAGTGCAGTGTAGCGGTGGTAGTGTGTACTCTCTAGCAGTCACTAGCAAGCACATCATCTGTGGAACCTACGAGAATATGATTCATGTAGGTCCAAATGCACAGTCTTTGTTAGATTATGACTGTTTTGTATTTCAGGTTTGGGATATGCAAACGCTAGAAGAAGTGGGATCTCTCTCAGGTACTACTAGAAACTACTATTGTGTACCAGCATCTCTCTCTCTGTCCCAGGTCATGTTGGTACAGTATATGCACTATGTGTGCTGCCTACTGCCGGACAGTTTCGCTTGTTCAGTGGATCATATGACAAGACCATCAGAGTATGCCACTAATGTAACCGTCATTGTAGCTCAAATATTTTTATCATGCTCAGGTGTGGAATCTGGAGTTAATGACATGCTCTCAGACAGCCAATCGTCATGAAGGCAGTGTAACCTGTCTCACATACTCACGAGGGAGAGTATATTCAGCTGCTGTGGACACCACAATCAAGGTGAGTATAGTAGTGGAGGGAGGAACGCCAAATGAATAATTTATTTTTAGGTGTGGCAGTAAGAAGAAGTCAGTCAAGAATCTATTTTCATGAGACATTTTTAATCTATTAAGTAGTTTTTTAATCAACTTGATGTCCATTTAAAAGTTTTATCACTTAATTACAATGCGAATGAATGAGTGATGACAACAATAATTGATCTACAAGCACATTATGACACAATTCAAGAGAATAGGTGAGGTAGTTCTGTGAGTGCAGAGCTCTGCTACTGCTGCTGTATATTAAACTTCAGAGTCAGAGAACACCATCTGAGGGGCTACACCATCACCATCTGGCTCTGTAGTACCACCTGCCTCAGGAGTGGACCAGTATCCTGAAACCTCCTCCTCTGTCTCTTCTTCTTCTCCATCATCTGACTGCTGACGCTGGGCTGGTATCTCTGCTGCTAGAGCAGCTAGGTTATGCATGGATGGGATCTTCCTCCTCAGACCAGACTGAGTAAAAATAATACACACTGACATGGCTTTACTGCGTGCATACCTCAACTGGTTCTAAAGCCATGGTAGGCCGCCTTTCTCGTTTCTCAGAGAGAAGATGGCTCATTTGAGCATTCTTGGCCCAGCCACCGATTACGGTTTTTGCATGTCGCATTCCGATACCCTAAGAGAGAAAGGGAGATTGAAGACTACTGGAGACGATGAATTTTATGTGGCTTACAACTACATCATCAAAACTGCCAAACTGTAAAGTAGAGACACTGTGAGAAGAGAGATATGAGACACAAGACATGTTGCTACACTCACTTGTCAATAGGAGGACGAATGTAGTGACATGACTCATCTGCTTTCACTACTTCAAGTTGACGTACACACGACACATACGCCAATCGAGACTGGATCTCCGTCATATTGGGCACCTGATTGAACACCCCGTTAGTCACAATGTAGTAACATCACTGTAGTGTGACTCACACGATACTTTTTAGAAAATGGGTTTAATCTGTTCCAAAACAGCCACCATCCTGAGAGATGGTCCCCATAGTTAGTGAGGTCATTATTATCCTCTGATCCAACATCAACAGCAATGATGGTCTCTGCCCCTTGAGCAGCCATTAGGTCGGCTAGAAGTGAGAGAAAACAGTACACATTATTAAATAGACATGATTTGACAGACCAGGAAGATTGTTAACGTAGCCACCATCTAGCAGAAGGTGGCCATCCACAGGATCACATAGAGGAGGAAGGTAGCCAGAGAGAGACATGCTTGCTCTCACATAGCGCCAGAGATTGCCAGCTGTGTGCACCTTCATCTTGGACTCTGTGATGTCAGTGGTCACACAGAAATATGGTATCCAGAGATCCTGAGCAGTTCATGAGATGGTAATGAGTAGATTGATTGATTAACCCACACACCTCAATCTGTTTGTCCTCGAATACTGAGTAGATTAATCGATTGAATGCTTTACCTGTAACAAAGAACAGGGCAACGTGTGTGTGTGTGTGTGCCAGGATCAATCTACCTACCAGTGAACATGGAAGTCATGGGATAGGTGAGATCTAAAATCTTGTCATAGTAGCTGGCCATCTTTCCAGCAAACACTCTTGCTCTCTTAGTGACTTTGTCAGCATCCAGGTCCTCACAGTATAGTCCTCCAGCCAATGCTCCTATACTAGTACCACCGACCATGTCAATAGGAATGCCTGCACAACATATACACAGTACATGTGTATCAAGCTGGATATTACTGACCTGCGTCACACAATACTTTAATGAGGCCTATATGTGACAGTCCTCTGGCTCCGCCCCCTCCCAGTACCAATCCTATCGAAGTTCCTGTGAGACGTCTAGCTAGTCTAGCAAAATCAGAATGTCTGTGGAGAAGGTCATGATGAAGTGATACATGTCACTACTAACTTGTTAGGTGGTGGAGGCAGTGTTCTATTGTTGTCAAGCTGTTGACTAGAGCCTGAGCTGCTGAAGAATGAATCAGGACAACGAACCTAATAATAGATCAGAAAGTGAGGAGAGGAAGATATGTGGCTGTGCTACATACATGTGTGTGTGCTGATATCCAGCCGAGGGTGTTGAGCCATTGTATAGTTCCTGAGGGATGGCTGGTACTATCATGATGCAGCAACACTAGCTCCTTCCTGACTCTAGCTGATATCCTCTCCACTTGCTTTAGAGTCTGGATGAGAAGAAAGTGAGCAACTGAGAATACGAAACAAAGACACTTCTCTCACTTGTCCCATCGATCCTGAGTCTGGTCTAGAGTCTGCATTGCCCACCAGTAGAATACAGTCAGCCTGTCATTAGATAGTGAAATCATAATGCAGTAGAAGACTCCTCACCTGTCTAATGCAGCGAGCAGTCCATTGAGTTAGTGAGGAGTCAGCTTGATAGAGAACAATGCGATGGATGTCCTCTTGATGGCTGAGCCATGTCTGCAGCCGATACTCACCAACACTGAGGAGAGAAAAGTTAGTAGTAATGTATATCTTAGACAAGTGTATACCTCTCCAGTGCAGCCTGACCCAACTCTTCTTGAAGTAGAGAACTGGTCAACCTCAGAGTGGGTGCTGTATGGACAATAATAACAATGATGATTTTACTGCCAACAGACAGACCGATTGAATTGAGAGCACTGCAGAGGTGTTGAGTGAAGTGTCGGAGTGGGACTTGTGGAGTGGTTGGTACTACTGCCACAGTAGAGAGATTGGTCACCATCTGACGACTGAGATTATCTGAACCTGTGTGAGGAGAGATAGCAGCCATGATGGAGGTAGCAGTGACTGACCAGCAACACTTGGCATGGTAGATCCTGACAGTCTTGAGTAGCTTCCAAGTATCTTCTCTCCTAGTAGTTGAATGAGTCGAGACACCACCTGCAGCACCAATTATTTGAATATCATTCAGCACATTTTAAGTCTACCTGTGGTTTCTTAAACTTGATGGTGTTCAAGAGGTCTACAGGCAAACAAGCCAATTCAGTATCTCTATTTGAGGGATAAAGATCATAAAAGGGTCAGTAGAAGAGTAACCTGATGGCATGTACTGTAGTTGCCAGTGGTGATTTTGTCATGACTTCAACCTAAAATTAATGTATTAGAATCGACTGTTGCTTTAGGTAACAAAAAACTGACCACGCCCACTATATCTCCTCTGCCATATTCATCAGCCAGTTCCTTTTTTCCGTCAGTTCTCTTCACTACTGATCGAAGACGGCCATTGAGAATAATGTAAGCAGCCGATGAAGCATCTCCTTGTCTATAGAGATGATAGAGCAGTGAGATTTGGCACTTGGGTCTCAGACTACTCACTGATAAAGGGCTCTGCCTGCCTCTAGCTCCATCCAGTCGAGAGCAAAGTCCATCTGCCTCACAAACGGTGATAGCCTTCTGACAACATCATTCCCTAGACCACACACTCCCAGTGGGTGCTCAGACAATATACTAGACACAGAGAAAGAATCAAGCAAGTCAATAAGAGAGGAGAGTACTCACTGATACAGGTTAGTCTTAGTGATTGCAATAAGATGTGAGTCCACTGATGCTTTGACTGTGATGAACGATGGCTCCCCAGTCAGAGCAGACAACACTCCAACAAACTCTCCAGGACAAGCTACATACAACAGGTCCTAGTAGAAGAGTGATACAAATTATGTTAAGATCAACAACCTGATATTAATACCTCAGACACTGTCGAGTTGGAAGCATGTCTTAAAACCTTTAGCTTTCCACTGACAATAAAGAACACACAACTGTCCTGAAAGGAGATGTTGAAAGTTACAAGCAATGTAATTCAACTTACCAAGTCTCCCTCGTGACCAAGAACACTGTTAGCAGCCACCTCAATGAGCTGTATGCGTCCTTCAAGCAGTGCGTCATTCTGAGTAAAATAATCAAAAGTATAGTCTGGAATCAATGTGGTGGTGTATACCTTGAGCTGAAATAGCCTGACAAGGTCTTTAGTAGCAGCATCGAGCACTTCACTACTCTCGAGAGAAACAAAATGAGAGTATCTCAATGGAACATTCTGCTTAAGGTTAGCTCTGCTCGGTAGAGAACCACCAAACTCCATCCTATCCACACGAGCCTAAGCAACATCAAACATTAATTTTGTGTTTCCCAGTCTCTCTACCTGATTGATGACATTATCAAACTCAGGAGACTGCGAGGGAAGAAGGCGATGCGTAAACTGTTCATTCTGAGTGACATCAATAGCAACACTCTTCCCCTTTCTGTTCATCTCGTCACTAGATCCTGTCGAGTCATGATGGTCGATCGAGTCTCTCCTCAGACTTGCTAACCTCCCTCCTACTCCTCCCACTCCTCCGCCCTCCTCACTGTCCGAGTCAGCTGAAGCTAGTTTAGAGAATGGATGATGATGTGAGGGTTCAGGAGAGGGAACATCAACCGCATCATGAGCTGGTGTGATTTTAGCAGTCCTAAGTTTCAGCTTGTGAATGTGAAGGTCAGTAGGTAGTGATGTTCTCTATGGAGACAGTGATAGTGAGATGATGATGATGTGAAGGTGGTGATATAATAGACTGTCACCTCTAGGCAGCTATTGATTGAATGATCAATGACTGAACTCATTAGTGCATGAAGGTGATGATGGTATTGTTACTCACCTGTTTGATCAGTTCATGTCCAAGGCCCAGAAACTGGTTCAGTGCTAGGAACGTCACTCGCTGTAGCCTCAACATGATGATCTGGAAAAAAACAGTAACATAAATAATAATAAGTCATGTGGTGACCAACCTGAACAATACGTAGCAATGAGTCCGGATTCTCTTCGAGGAACTGTGTGAATGCATTAGCTCGAACTCTAACAGAGACGACAAAGATAATAGAGAAACAATATTATAGCACACTAGCTTACTGTAGTACATATGTGTCACGCACTGCACGAGCAGCCACGGTCTTAAAGGAGCTAGGACGACCTAATATAGCGTCCATTATGCTGAGTAGACTGTGAACACTGTCACCAGGTCCCGCCTCTTTTAACGGTAGCTCCACCCCATCCTGAACAGTTAGTCAGACACTCACAGCCAGCCAGAGTACCAACTGGGTCACACTCACCACTTCAATAGTGAATACCTGAAGTTTACCATTCTGTACTACATAGATACTATCATCAACCTAGACAACAACAATAATAGGAGCGTGCAGGTGATTGAGCGCTATACCTGTCCTGGTCTGAATAGAATGGCACCAGCCGGCACAAACTTGGTCTCAACATGTTTGCATAGCTCCATGAACAATGGCTTCTCAAAGTGTCCAAACACTCTGCGATCAAGAGGTACTAATATACTATGATGCTCGTAGTGACACTGTATTGCACTGACCGAACACTTTTCAAGAGAAACATGACGTCTTGTGGAATCTGAGTATCACTCTGTTCATCAGGAAAAACAATGTTACACGCTTGTACAACAACAGATATGTACATACCTCCAAGATGTCGGCTTCAAGGAAGGCAAGGGGTGGTTCCTTGTGAACCTGACGTTCAGCTCCACTTTGAGGAGGGCCCATGAAAGGAGGCATGAACCTGAAACTAAAACAATGTGTGCGTCATAATGTAAATTAAACTGTATCAACTCGTACCTTGAAGTTCTCTTGCTCAAATGACTGTGTGCCTAAACACAATAAAAGATTATATAAAATTAGCTCCTAGCTGAGATCTCCACTCACCCTTCCTATCATTCTCTTCACTTTGTCTCTCTTCCTCAGTCGTCGAGAAGAAGACAAAGCATCATCAGAGAACTCCTGGTGGTATTCTGATGAAGAAGATGGTTTACAGTAATCAGAGTGCTAAACAGCCTACCCTTTCTCTTTGGTGGTAACTGCCTGAAGCAGGAACACAGACAACACCAGGAGAGTGATACTACTGCTAGCGTTATCACGGCTACAAAGGGTTTGTCCATGGCTAGCTGGCTTAACCAAGTACATTGAGAGGTAGTCCAAGACCATATTTCAAAGCACGCACTGACTGTCGCTTCCATTAGCCAAGCAGCCGCGGCTGTGATGGTGGCCGCCATCGATATTTATCGTCGACGTTGTGAACATACGTGACACACCTCCATAAATTTACGCGCGAAATATGAACAACATCACAGAGTAATCAGTGTAATGCATCTGTGTAAGGATAATAATAACTCTGTTTATTACTAGACATGAGGTGTGACTGCCACAGGTGGTTGAGAGGGTGGCAGCACATGGCCGCCTTTGCTTGACAGCAGTTGTATTTCCTCCTGTAAGGATTCTATCTCTCTGCTCTGCAGGTGAACGATTTGCATCAGTCTGGCCTTCTCTTCTGGTTCAAGCAATTGACCACTACCTGATGTAGCTGCTCCCTAAAAACAAAATAATTGTAGTCAAAGGAGGAGGAGGAGAACATGTTACCATAGACTTCTGTCGATTGTTGAGGCTATCTTCGAGTTGCCTGTCCTTGTTAGCAAAGTGATGCAGTTCAGTCAGCTTGTGAGTGTTCTCTCTGGTCACCTTAACCAGCTGTTGCTTGAGAGCATCACTCTCATCCTGTATACTATCACTAATAGCTCCCAGCTGCATCGCTTTACTCACCTCTAGAGCTGCTATTTGATGATCAGCTCCTCTCTCATGTGCTCTCACTTTCTTATCCAGCTCAGAGATCAGTTTGTTGGTCGTTAACCCCTCCAGAGCATCAAGATTGACCACTCGTCCAAACTTGAGCATCATCATTTCATTGGCTCTAGTATTGAGATCAGCCACCTGAGTGTGGAGTGTCATTGTAACATCAATGAAGGATATGACTGCACCTTGCGCTCCATTTCTTTTTTCTCTCTTCCCAGTCGAACTTGTCGCAGCTTTAAATCACTGTAAAAGTGAGTAATCATGATTTCAGCCGAGAGGCAGCTGTTCTTACCGATATCTCTTCTTCTCTTGCTGTTTCTCAACAGCCAGTTCTCCTATTCGCTGAGTGAGTCTGACCTGTGCAGAGGCTGGAAGAACTAGGCATGGAGCTACGTTGGTAGGAGGAGCACCGCCCTCTTGACAATAGAGAATTTGGTTTAGCTGCAGCACCACAATCTGATCCAGTTCATTCAGTCTTTGCTGTTTCTTCAGCTGGAATGCCTGCAGGTCAGTCAGGGCTGTCTTCAAGTGACTTTCCATTGACTTTGCTTTTTTCTTCAATGCCTCAAGCTCTCTCTTCATAACCTCTTGGCTCTTTCGTTCATCTGGAAGCAGAAATGACAATCAGTGCTGGTGAGCTCAAAGTTCACATTCCTTACCAGTCAATACTTCCTCCAGATCTAGTCTCTGCTCTCTCATCTTGATAGCTAGATCATACAGTGCCTGGTCACAGCCAGGAGGACACACAGAGTCATCAAACCCTTCCTCATCACTCTCCTCATCATCTGATGACTCATCACTCTCAGTCTCTTCATCTGACTCTTCATTTGACACTTCATCTTCACCTAGAACATGCCATTCATTGTCTCTTCCACTTAATTTCACTTTCAACACACCTCTTTCCACTCGCTGTTTAATTTTAGGTCTCTTTATTCTCTTTTTGAGAACTTTCACAAGATACTCTTTGAACTTGCTGTCTCCAACAGCATCTAGGAAGCTGCTGTACAGATGCTTCTCCTGGTCTTGCAACTTTGCAACATGACGATCCTTCTCCTTTAGCTCCCACTCAGCCGCTTCAATCTTGATGGCAACACATCATATTGATCAAAACTCTTCCCACAGTGCTCACCTTAGCTCCAACTTCAGCACACTCCTCCTTCTTGGTACGGTATCGAGTGGTGTAGTTGGTTTCTCTCTTTTCAAACTCTTTCAATAGCTCCAGCTCCTCAAACTGTGTAATATGCCTGGAGGAGTTGAGTATGAGTACTATGTACCAGTTTCTGTCTAACTCACTTCAAATCTGCTGTCTTCATGAGAAGATCTGTGAGTGTCTTCTCATGGACAAGGTGGAAAAGAGTATCATCAAACTCTTGCAGCATAGTACTAATCTCAGAGATGACGGTGTCTTGTTGGTACAATAGTCTTATTTTCTTCTCCTCTTCCATCAGTTGCTCCATCTTGCTAAGAGGAGCTGACTCAATTACAGAGTGAGTCTCATCGTCTGAAGCAGCCTCCACCTGATTGTGAATATAGCATTGAACATCATCAACATTGACTATACTCACATTGTCACCATCCACATCTTCCTTTTCTACTACTCTATCCTTTGCGGCCTCCTCCCCTCCTCCACCACCAAATCCGCCAAATCCTCCAAACCCATCACCCATTGCTTTAGCTTGACGCTCAGCCTCTTCACGAGCTGCAATATCCTTCTTGAACTGTAACAGTTTCTCCTTGGTGCATTCCATTTTCCTACAAGACCAGAATCACTAAGATTAGTTAGTGAGTAGGTGTGATACCTCTCAGGTAGCTCCTCTGGTCTTAGCTCAGGAACAGAGGGAAGTGGTCGCCGTAACTCAGGATGCAGCCCAGTCTGCAGTGATCGTAGTTCATCCACTAACTCAGATATCTGTATAAACAGCAGAGAATTGTAACAAACCATTTGCGAATCACACACCTTAGAGACAATGCTAATCTTGCGATCTCTCAATGCAAGCAGTTCAACATTGAACTGTCTTTTTGCTTCAAATATCTGCAATAAATGCAGCATGTATTAACAAGATTCATACACAGTAAAGGAACTCACCATGTTCCTCATGAGCAGTAACTGTTTCCGCTTCTTGTCTGTACTTACTCTCTGCTCATCTCCCACAACATAGTCACTGGCGCTCTTCAGCTTGTAGTCCCCCATGTTCTGAGTGGCTTCCTCCATTGCCCGTACTTCATCAGGATCTTCGTATCCTGTTCCCGGCTTCTTATGATAAAACTCCTCCCACTATAGTGCATGTTCTAAAACATACCAGAGCAGTGGCTGATTTACCTCTTTCTTTCTCTGTGCTTTTCTCATTCGTTTTATCTCATTCTTACTGAGATCACTTGTTAGCTCTTCCCCTGCCTGATTCTCCTGAGCAGCTTCTGCTTTCTCCTCCTCACTCCCCGATGCTCCCTCCATTCTCACTCTACGATGTTCCTTCTTCGGCTTGCTCTTACTAGCAGTGGTCCATGGAGTCAATGTATAATTGAATGACAATGCCTGTAGACGAGTGTGATGATGATACAATGTGGTAGTTGGTATACTCTGCACCTTCTCCAGTAGCTCTGTATACTGTTTGGATGGAGTAGCTGTTCTGAACGAGCTCACACTGTTGCTACCACTAAATGACCACACCACAATTCTTTCACACTCCACTATTTCTGTATACCTGCATAGTTAACACTAATATCACTACCAAGAGTATATTGAGACATATCTTCACCTCTCCTGCAACTTCCTCAGAGCTATAGCATGCTTCTCTTGCTCCCATGCTAGTTCCTTATGAACTAGATCTACCTGTGATGAGTTATTACATCAATTTGCATGTTTGACCTGTGTTTGGCTATAGTTACCTTGTCTGCTATTTGCTTGTGTATTTGAGTCTCCATAGTTGGGTCCATGATGAATTCTTTAGGGGATAGTCTGAGGTGCAGCGGCAGCTTCCTTCCCTCATGTTGAAGCATCGTGAATTGCTTCCTGAGCCGTGTTATCTCCCGTCTCACTTTCTGTTTTTTAGCCTCAGCTTCCTTCATTAGTCGGTCTTGTTCTGCCTTCTGTTTGGCATCCTCAATACTGTAGTGTGCTGGATCATCTATATCCTTTGCTGGTTCAGATATTTCATCTGCTGACTATAGAGAGTAAAAACATAACTATACTATTACACACAAGTAATTGACAGTATTGTTTTAAGTGGTTATGTTCTCAAGGTTACCTGAGGCACTGGTGGCTGGCGTTGTTTTGTTGGTGCTGGTAAGTTAGTTGTGTACACAAACAGGTTACTATCTGCTCCAGCAGTGATCAGATATTTATCATCATAAGTACAGGCCAGTGCTGTGATCCTGCCACACACGTTATCATGCATACTGAGAGACCAGTAGCTCTCCAGAGAGGAGATAGAGTATGGCTGTGCTAGCTGGTGTATCCGTACAAAGCCATTCTCTAAACCAGTCAGTAGATAGTGTCCAGAGGAGCTAGAAATGCAACTAAAACATAGTGTAGGAAGGTATGCTAGTCTCACTTGTATGTGAAGGAGTGTATAGGAATGTCTCTCCCTGTACATGGTGGTATTGGTATTGTGCGTTGAGCCTCATATGGTGAACAGCTATCGTCAGAACCCTCTAGTGAGCAGTGGTACAGGTAGCCAGCATCATGGCCACTCATTGTCACCCAGTAGCCTTGCTCTCTCTCATGCTGGAGCACTGCTAGTATTGTACCAGGACCGGCTTGCTGTTCTTCATCTTCACCCTCATTATCTCCTTCTTTGCCCTCCTCTTCTTTGTCTTCTTCTTCCTCTTCCTCCTCTTCTTCTTCTTCATCTGATTTATAATCATCTCCAAACTCTTCCCGTTTTCTTTCTCTCTCTGCATCTCTCTTAGCTTGTTTCTCCTTCCTCTTTTTCTCTAGCTCAGCAGCTTTTCGTGCATCAGCTTCTTGTTTCTATATGCAGAACAGTGACACCTATTTACTGTACAGTGTTCTTACTCACTCTGAGCCGATCCTTGATAGAAGTAAACTGCCTACTGCTCACAATAAGCTGGTCTAGTTTGTAGCTGTGTGAGGTATCCTGCTGGCCAGGTGAAGGTGCTGTTAGTGACAGCATGCTGCCATCCTCACAGCATACTAGCAGCTGGAGATAGAGGAGATAAGATGAATAACTGTTTGGTAAGTGCACAATACCTTGCTCTCAGTAGTCCATTGCAAGCACACCACAGGAGAAGGCATGCTAGTAAACCCAATTGCTGAATACTGATCCTGAACACTCATGAAGAACACTGAACTATCAGCACCCTGAGTGAATGATGGAGCGACATGAAGCGGCATAACATGCAGTATCATACCCCAGTAGCCAGCAGTGTGCCCTTTTGATTCACTGCTAGTGCAGTGATGGCCTGTGAGTGTGGCTTGCTAGCATGAACAATGGTCAATTGGCCAGTGGAGTTACCCTTGAACTGAGGAGGAGGGTCTGATAGAATCTTCTCCTCCATTGCTAGTACTCTGTGCAGGAGAGTGATGTCAACAAGTAATGATCTACTCATATTCACCTCAATACACCATCACTGTAGCCAGTCAGTAGAGTAATGCCAGCAGGATCCACACTGAGTGGAGCCCATACCAGTGCTGAGCCTCCTGAGGCAAACTTGCTGTGACAAAGAACTTTGTTGTACTTCAGATTATATACTCTCACACTCCCTGAAATGAAAAAAAAACACGAAATATGAACTATGACTGAGGTAAAGAAACTGACCATTCTCTGCTATACTGGCAGCAGCATGAGTGTGAGGACAGCAGTCTAGTCCTCTGATCTCACCAGAGTGGAAGGATACCAGGCGTTCAGGTGCCTTGTACTGTGAGCACAGAGTGAAACCAATGAGAGAATGAGTGCGTGATGGTGCTTACTGTGTGTGAAGAGATGATGTCAACTTTCCATATAGCTCCCTTTGAATCCTGTGCATACCATAGTGTGGGCGTCTCTGGGTCTGTAGATCGTGTCAGTGATCTAATGCTGACATCTGACCCAAGCTACAGTCACATCAATAATTACAGCTAGACTGCTATCAACAAGGAGTTTACCTTTATCTCAGCTAGTGGCTCCATCTCAAACACAGTATTATCCTCAGTAATATCAGCATTGTCTATAGTCTCAAAGTCCCATACCTAACAAAACAGTGATCAGTGTTTGCTGAATAGCAAATAGCTCACCCTAACAAACCCATCTAAACCAGCTGATATCAGCTCTCCCTCATCCAGTATTAGTACCTCAACAGAACCCTAACACAAAACATCAATATCTTCATCAGCTATACATGTACTTACATTATGGCATAGTTTTTTTCCCTTCTTGGCAATCTCTACTTTAATGAAGCCTCCATCCCAGAGCAGGAAATTACCCCACTCACTACCAGACAGCACTTTACCATCAGGCAGCTCAACATATGCTGCAGTGATTCACATGACAGACTAATAGATTATTGAACATACAATACCTGATATATCCGTCAGTTCAGTGCGTCCAAACTTTCCCAAGTAACCTTGTAGTTTTAGACCAGTGAAGGTAGTTGCCATTTTCCAAAATCGAATATGACCAGTACCAGATGTAGTCAACTGGCCAGGTAACTCGGGAGAGAATGAGACACGATAGATCTCCTGAGAGAATGCTTTACTACGCAGGACAATGTTCTCCATCTTCCAATCCCACACAGTCAACATGTAGTCTGGATACCCTCCGATAGATGCCAATAGCTTGCCCTCTCCTGGACTGAAGTCCATGTGAGAGTATGCCTGCTCTGTGCCACCTGATGGATGTGAGTATGACAAATGCAGGAGTAGAAATGATAAGCTAACCTCTGAGTATTCTATGAAGACTCAGATCAGGATAGCTATAGATTGCTATTACTGGGCCATCTCCTTTCTCACCTACTGCAAAGTAGGATCTACTAGGATGAACCTGTGAGGATGAACAGGGCAACAGCTAGATGCATTAGTTAATGGTATTACTGACAGCAAGGGCTCCTACTCCTCCTCCTCCCAGTGTCCTCAAATATGTCTGGTTTGCTGTTGGCAGATTGACTAGCTGCACTATATTTCCTGCAGCAAACATCACTGTCACATCATCTAGTGTCATTAGATTAGAGCGCTTCTGACACTCGTAACCAAATGAATGCCTATATTAGGTTAATTAAGGATCATACTGTGTGACACAGTGTATTAATAGCTAGCATGGTTAGGATACTGGAGGTGTAGCAGGTCATCATCAAGCTCCATCTTGACCAGGTCAGGTTTTGATTTCATAGTTTGATAGTCATACGAAATAACCACCTCTTCGGCCTTTACCTCCTTGTCACCTCTCTCTGCTTCATCTTTCTCTTCAGCAGTGTGTTTCTCTTGTTTCTCATCATCTTGCTTCTTTTCCTTTCCAACATTTTTATCATATTGTTCATTAGATTTCTCCTGATCATTTTTGCCATCTTTATCTATCTCATTGTTCTCTTGTTCTTTCTCCTTTACTTTTTCTGCCTTCTCATCTTCTTTCTCTTCCTCTTCTTTTTCTTTCTCCTCCTTCAGTTCTTTATCCTCCTTCTCTTTCTCTTCTTCTTTTTTCTCATTCACGTCTTTGTTTTCATCTATTTTCCCCTCTTTTATTTCAGTCTCACTGCCTTTCTCACGTGTTTCTGCATCAAGTGGTTTCTCATCTACTGTTTGCTCATTGTCTGCTCCACCAGTTTCAGTCTCCGCGTCAACAGCTTGGTCCGGTGCTACCTGCTCGCCGCCATCAGACAACTCGTTTGTCTCAGGTATTACCTACAGCATACGATTATGTGCAGATCAAAGTATGTATTGTGTACCTCTCCCTCAGGCGTTTTGTCTTCCAACTGCGCCTCGGGCTCCGCCATTTTCTCTTGGAACTAGAGTCGTAACCTAGCAACACAATGACACGCCTTACAGAGGTGTGGCTGTTCTCTTGGCCACGTGGTCGCCATGGAGAGTGAAGTGGATCAGAAGAAGCACCGCCGTAGATCGGCAGGACCCAAGGCGGACAAGAAGAAAGCTAAAGATGAAGAAAAGACTACCAAAGAGAAGAATGCTAAAGCATTCACATTTCGATCCCATGTACGAGCGGCACGTGCTGCTCGTCGTAATCTAGATCGTGAAAGCAAGCGCCATCACATACCCGTTGTAGACAGGACACCGTTAGAGCCCCCGCCAGTACTGATAGCTGTCACAGGTCCACCTAAAGTAGGAAAATCAACGTTGATTGCTGGACTAGTCAAGAATTTCACTAGACAGAACCTGTCAGATCACAAGGGACCAGTAACTGTAGTCTCTGGTAAGACTGTCTTTCTGTGCACTCTAGCGTTACTGCTTTGTCTAGGTAAGAAGAGGAGACTGACCTTTATAGAGTGCGGAAATGATATCAACACGATGGTTGATGTAGCAAAGACGGCTGACCTGGTATGACACTTGGTATCTCTAGTTCTTTGTTATACCTTCTGTGTGCAGGTATTGCTACTTGTTGATGCTAGTTTTGGCTTTGAAATGGAGACATTTGAGTTTCTAAATATTCTCCAAGTACATGGTTTCCCCAGAGTGATGGGAGTACTGACACATATTGACATGATGAAGGACAACAAGTCTCTGAAAAAGACCAAAAAGAGACTCAAACATCGGTTCTGGACTGAGATTTATCAGGTGTGTTATTTTTATGACTCTATTCATGGTGCTCTGCTGTTGCTCCAGGGTGCCAAGCTGTTCTACCTATCACGGTTAGTGTATGGTCAGTATCCTAAACAAGAGCTGCACAATCTTGCTCGGTTCATTTCTGTCATGAAGTTCAGACCATTGGAATGGCGTGGCTCACATCCTTATGTACTGGCAGACAGGTGTTGTGACAGTGTGGTGTTGTAACTTGAGATTGACGCTTCTATCATAGGATGGAAGATCTAACATCACCTGATGACATCCGACAAAATATTAATTGCAACAGAACTGTATCTTTGTATGGGTATGTACGAGGATGTCCCATGCATGCCTCAAACAAAGTGCATGTTCCTGGTGAGTGATCCCTTTGTCTGACCTCTGGATCTTATTGTGTTTTAATCTAGGATGTGGAGATTTCTCATTTGCTGATGTTACTGCTCTCCCTGACCCTTGCCCTTTGCCTGAGAAAGAGAAGAAACGATCTTTAGACATGAGAGAAAAGCTGATATATGCTCCAATGGCGGGTATTGGAGGAATAGTATATGACAAGGTGAGTTTTTATCACTCTACTCATCGAGTTTCTACTGTTGCTTCACAGGATGCAGTGTATATTGAGCTTGGTGGTAGTCACTCCATGAGGAACAGAAACTCTACCAATGAAATAGTTTCCTCATTGATGGAGACAGTTGAACCTCTGGATAGCAAGATCAGCTCCTCTGAAATGGTACTAGTCCACAAGTCTGCAGCACCTGTCACCATTGGGGAGAAAGACCGAGAACAAACGGAGAAAGAAGAAATAGAAGGCGAGGAAGAGGATGGTGATGGTAGTAGTGATGAAGACACTGCATTGAGAAGAGAGATAGCAAGTTCTGATGATGAGAGTGAAGAGGAAGAGGGCATGAGTGGATGGTTTGATGATGAAGCAGAGGAAGGAGAGCCTGGCAGTGATGAAGAAGACATGTCTTCAGAAGGAGAGGAAGAGGAAGAAGATGAAGAAAACTCTAGTTTTATTGACGATGAGGCACAGGAGACTAGGAGGAAGAGCCAGACCGAGAGTGATGAATCCAGTAGTGATTCTGAAGATGATCGTGAACAATCACCACAGCCATTGTTGCCAGGTCATCTTCGTTGGAAGAGCAATCTTGCTACTCGTGTGAAAATGTCATTTGAGAAACGTTCAAAGTCACTACAGGCAATTGTGTATGAAGACACACATAAAGCAGACGAGGAACCAGAGGAAGATGAAGAAATGGACGGCTTGTTTCGTGTCAAGAAAACCATGACAAATGAGAAGTTGCGTCCACTTAATCACCAACAAGATACCTCATATGTGACTGTTCATCCTCGCTGTGACTGGAGTGATCCAGTGTGTGCCGCTACCATTAAACACCTGTTTGTGACTGGGAGCTGGGGAGAAGATGACGCCACAGCACTATTGGAAGAAGAGGAGGAGAGTGAAAATAGCGAGGAGGAGAGTGATGAAGAAGAAGAACTGGAAAGAGTAAAAAAGAAGAAAATGTTGAAGAGATCATTTGATACAGACTATGATAATGAAGAGGAGGTTAGTACTCCATTGCTATCGCATAGTAATCATTAATCGTTCTCTTCAAAGGTGAGCTATTATGATGATCTCAAGCAGCAGATGTCAGAACAAGCTGAACGCAATAGAGCTGAGTTTGCTGGTATGGATGCTCAACAGCGTGTCTTGTACGAAGGGTATCGTGAGGGAACTTACATTCGCATGGAAATCAAGGTGGGTATGAATTTGAATCCTGATTTTTACATTGATTTATTGCCATCTCAGGGTGTACCATGTGAGTTTGTTCGTCATTTTGACCCGCAGTATCCCGTGATAGTGGGTGGATTACAAGCAGGAGAAGAAAAACTGGGATATGTGAGAGTGAGGGTGAAGAAACATCGTTGGCACAAGCGGTTGCTTAAGTCAAGCGACCCACTGGTAATCTCTATTGGTTGGCGTCGGTTCCAGTCAGTAATGGTGTACAGTATGGAAGACCACAATGGACGACAACGCATGCTCAAATACACACCAGAGCACATGCATTGCATTGCTACTTTCTATGGTAAGTAGCTTGTAACTGTCTGTCTACTCATGCCTTCTCTTGAATATCAAGGTCCTCTTGCTCCCCCGTCCTGTGGAATGTTGGGTGTGCAATCTGTCAGTGGAGCCACAGTGAGTTGGTTTATCAACCATGCTTGTACATGTTACATTATGTACACTATAGGCTAATTTTAGAGTGGCAGCTACTGGAGTAGTCCTTGAAGTGGATCAGTCAGCAAGTATTGTAAAGAAGCTCAAGTTGACTGGAGTTCCTTACAAGGTGTTCAAGAACACAGCATTTGTACGTGGCATGTTCACAACTCATCTTGAGTGCTCACGTTATGAAGGAGCCTCTATTAGAACTGTTAGTGGACTGAGAGGTCAGATAAAGCGTGCACTTCGCTCACCACCTGGTGCTTTCAGAGCTACATTTGAGGACAGACTATTGATGAGCGACATTGTGTTTGTGCGTACCTGGTACCCTGTCAGTATACCACGCTACTACAATCCTGTCACCTCTCTGCTTCGCTCTGACAAGACTCAATGGGAAGGCATGAGAACAGTTGGGCAGATTAGACATGAACTTAACAAGAAACCACCTGTCAAGCGAGACTCGATCTATCATCCTGTAGTCCGTGAAACCAGACGATTCAATCCTCTTAAGATCCCACCTTCTCTAGAAAAACAACTACCATTTAAATCACGACCAAAGCAAACAGGGAAAAAGAAAGCAGCACGCAAACCAAGACGAGTTGAAATATTGGAGCCCGGAGAGAAGAATGTGGTTCATCTCATGCAGCAACTGAGCACACTCCACAAAGAAAAATTCCGAAAACGCAAGGAATCACAGCGCAAAGCTCATCAAGTATACTTAGAGAAGAAAAAGAAGGAAGAAGAGAGGAGAGAAAGGCACACTAGAACACTCAAGAGAAAGTTCTATCGTGAACTTGGTATTGCAGACCGCAAGGAGGAGAAAAAAAGCAGGATTGGATAATATAATTATTATCATAGATTTTGACAAGGGTAGATGTGGTTAAAATCAAGACAAATTTGACAACTGAACAAAATAAAACAGATGAGATGACAGGTTTATGATGTTGTTGCATGTTTATGTGGCATTCTCTTGCCAGCCATCTTGTGTTCATGGCAGCAATCATCCCAACCACTCTCATCATCAGATGACTCATCACTGCTTTCACCATCATGACGTATAGTCTTTGGTTTTGAGTATATGCAGCAGCCTGGACCATTCATCAGCTAGTGACTACCAGGTATTACAACAGAAATCATTGCTTACATTTTGAAGATTTCTTGCCCATATCTTCATTGTCTACCACTTTTTCTTCCCAGGAAACTTTCTTATCTGTCTTTGGCTTACGTAGCCGCAGGACTAGCTTTTCCTAAATGATTAGACAGTTGATTTATGCTCCGATTTTGATCATGGTGGTGATCATGTATAATTTTATATGGCCAGTTCAGTGATCTGATCAGTCTCAGCTGACTCTAGCATCAAAAACGTTACATTTTCCAACTTACTTGGTCGGGAACATTATCAGAAATAGTGACCGTTGTCGTAAGTACCGGCTGGACCGAAGATGACTCGGCCATGATGTTGTTCAAGTTGTGCTGACAGTGACAGATTGCTGGTGCGCGTTAATTAAAATTCCATTTTACCACGCCTACACCGTAATGGCTACTAGTACTCGTACTAGTACTACAGAGAACATAGAGAATAAAAGACTTCAAGCAGCACTGAGTGATCAGTTGCTTGGAATGGAAAGAGCTTGTAATAGTCGTATACAACAGGTAATTTTTCGTCACATTAAATGTTTAAATTACTCATAACTCTTCAGGCTAGATTACACATGGACAGAGCTAAACTCCAGTACATGAAGGAGCAATTGCTACACCAAGTATTGCAGCGTTTAGCAGCCTCTCATTCTACACTCAGTCGTAGACTAGGCCTAGCAGCAGCTGTACACAGTTTAGCACTATCAGAGGAGAAGGAAGAGGATAAAACCACTATCCTTGGTATTGAAGAACGTCATCTTCACCAACTAGCTAGTAACACACCTGAGGTATACCTGATAGTAGTGAGGTATAGCTAATGATGGAGATACCTACCAGTGGCAGAGGGAGAGAATGTGTATACTGACTGAAGTGGAGGAAGAACTTAGCAAGGAGAAAGAGTTGCTTGGTGATGGTGTCTCACCAGAAGGTGAGTATAGCACCTAGGGAATTAACGTTAGCATGTGTTTGGACAGAAATGAAGGAGAAAATGAAGTTGGTTGATGTCATGGAATTGGATCAGATCCAACTGGACCAACAGCTGCAAAACATGAGGAGCAAAATGTTCACAGTGAGATCACATAAAAAATAATATTATTAATCTCACTAGCTATGAACACATTGCTCTTTGGTGCATGTGCCAGATGGTTACAGTACTTGTTGGTTTTTCTTTAGCTACTTCAGGAAAGTTGTGAGGAGTTATTGTCACTGTCATCAGAGCACCACTCAGTGACTGAAGACAATCAACTCACCACAGAATACTTGCTGAACAAGGCACATGCTATGCATTATAAACTGAAGTATGTCATCTCTCTCATTGTCGCTCTCCACATTGTAACTACCCACAGGGCAGTCAAGCTTCAGCTAATGGTGGCTAGTTATACAAAGGACAGCAATACAGCTTTATCACGCATAAGGTTTGCTCCGATCTTTTTTGTTACTCAGTTTTCATTGCTCTGCAGGTCACTATTAGAGTCAGCTCGGCAGCAACTCGAAGAGCAGGTAGCCGAATGCAGACATGCTGTGGAACACTACTCTGCTCTCAGTCCAGAATTTGTGAGTATGGCACAGGAGTACCACAAAATCAAAGAAGAATGTGATGAGAAACGATGGGCCATCAATGAACTCTCAAAAACTCGACAACCCATGTCATAATAATAACAATAATAATAATCAATGACTACACAGGTATGTAATAATAATACAGAATTCAACATCACTAGTACTGTGAGTTTGTATTGAGGCTCAGCGACGTCCTCGTTTTCTCTTTTTTCCATCATCGTCATCGTCATCATCCGGTGGCTTCTTTTTGGTCTTGAGCTCAACCAGTTGATGTGCTTCTCGTTTTATAGAGTCACGTGTAGCACCTTCATCATCACTACCACTCTCATCATCTGTGAGAAGGGAAGTGAAGGTTGTGAGGGAATAACGGGTAGTGACTCACCACCATACAGTCCTGGTTGAGAGCTCCCCTTGGTCAGTACAACTTTCACGTTACCTGGTATACCTCCCTCTACTGTGTGCCGGAACTGTATGCACAAAACAGTCAGTGTGGTGGTATGAGTATAATAGTACTAACCTCTTCATCCTCCATTTCTTTGTGAATAGTATCCAGTTCACGAGAGGATAGTTCCTCCACTAGACCCACCAGTTTATGCTCACAGTTGCTCAGCTGATCCAGTACATACTCATCACTGCTAGGATCCAGCTTGGGTTTGAGCATGTGTGTATGAGGCTAGAGAAACAATATTCAAGAGAGGAAAGAGAAAGGGTCGAGTGATCTCACAGGCTTGACGTTTTGCAGTTTCTCTGCTAGATGATCAACACCACTCTTGATTTGTGCCAGTAGACGACATGCTCGGTCAGTTGCGGTTTTGGTCGCTGCTTCCCTGTACCACACAGTTACATGCATAATGCATACATTAAACAAACTTTCTTACTTGCTATGTCCCTCATCAAGATGTGACTGGAACTCCTCCAGCATTCGTTGACCACTTATTATTTGAGTAGATTCAAGTATTATAAAAACACATACACTACACACCTGGACATCTTGGCTTCGCCAGAGTACTTCATTTCTTCAAACTGTGCTTGCAGTTTGTCCTGTACAAAATATATTGTTAGCTGTAGTGTTGCTTGATTGAATGTCTCACTCTTTCCTCTCTCAATCTTTCTAGTTGCTGTGTGTGCTCCTCTCTCAGCTGTTCAAGATGCTTCTTTGTCTTTCTTTGGCTCAAAAACCGAGCAACTACCTCCTGTAGGTAACCAATCAGATGATAACAGCACATCAATAGCTCTCTCACCTGTATATCTGACACTCCTGTAGCATCTTTGATCTTTGCAAATGCTTCCTCATAGGAAGATATCTTTTCCTCTTGCTGCTCTTGAAGACTAGTGTCTTCTTCACTCTCTGATACTAAAAGAACAGAAAAAGGATATAATGATTATGTGTGAATTATTGCTAACATTGTCCAAGAGAGTCGTCTCCTTGTATAATAGAAATCTTCCGCTGCATAGTGAGATAATGGTAACATGCTGCATGCAAGGCTACTGACTCACTCTGCGATCAACTTTCTCAGCAAACTCTTTCTTTTCAGCTGCCAGTTCTCTATAGTGAGCAAGGAACTTTTCTCTTTCCTTCTTGCTCTCAGCAATCTTCAGTTCATGCTGGCTAAGTTGTTCCTAGCACACACCAATATTGAATACATGCCAGTCAGTGGGCCTGCCCATTACACACTCACTCTGGCTGATTCTCTAGCTTTTTCAGCCTCCTCTTTCATTGACTTCACATTACTGAGGTCTTTCAGACGAATACGAATTGCTCTCTCTAAGTCATCAATTTCATTGTCATAGTGTAGCTTCTCCTGTTGAGCACAAACAAGCACTTTGATGTGGAAGTTGTTAAAACCTACCTCTTGCATTTTGTCAAGAATTTGCTGGTATATCTTGCGTACATGAGCAGCTTCATTGCACTGAATGACCGCCCTGTCCAACCTGTTTTCCAGTTCCCTGAGATTCTTGACTGCCTCATTGACTCCAGTAGGTGTTACGCTACAAGCAATAGCTTCCTCTTCCATATGAGCTAGCTGCCTAATGAACTGTTCTAAGGTAGCCTGTTTGCTACGGGCATCGTGTTGCAGTGTGTTGCGTCTTTTGATCATTTCACACACACTCTGGTCAAATCTTTGAACAGCAGCCTGAAAGTGTTGGAATGTGCCTTACAGTGCAGTATTGCATTAAGCCTTACTCTTCCTGTGAGTCCTCTTAGTTCTGCTGGAGGCTTCATTGAATAACTCTTGAACACCTCACTGATGACATCATCGTCAGCCTGTAGAAAGCAAACTACATGCTTAGAAGGAAATATTTAGCACGAGGAATGCACGCACCGCCATTTTATTAGATAGGCTCTTTCTGACAAGATTATTCTCTTGTCTGAGTTGTTGAATGCGATGGCGGTTCTGTTCCATCTCCCATTGTGTGTTCTCATAGTATGCAGTCTTGTCTCCATCTGTTATAGAAGATACAATATTTGATTGACAGTGACTGGTACACATACCTAGTAGATGTATTTTTCGCTTCAGAGTTTCTATCTCTTCAGCTAAGTTATCTACTTTTCTCGACATGGCTGCCCACAGTGTAAAATTTATCTGTTGCCTAGCGACAGTATTGCCACGCCTAAATCGCAATAAAAATTTTCCATGGCGCGGCGCGGCCTATGGCTAGTTTCTGATCACGTGATCATCCAGACAATGATCGCATCCGGCCGTTTGGCCGCAAAAGTCACAGAAGAAGAGGAAGGAATGGAACGAGCGATGGATGTTTGTCTAGTTCGAGGTACCTCTTCGTCTTCGGCTGGCGACCAGAGGAAAAAGAAAGAAAGAAGATCTCATAGCGAGGTAATAGGAAGACCTTAATGTAGGCCATTATTGGATTTTCTCTTTGTTGATCTTCAGTGGGCGGGTCTTGCAAGATGGGTTATCTCGCTCGATGAAACATTTACTCTGGCCTCTGCTGTGTGCGCCCATCCAACAAACTCGCTGTTACGCGGTCTACAGATTGCTTGTTACACGTTGGAGCTGTCTGGTCATGGAGTGGTGTGGTTTGTTCTGGTCGGACTGCTCCTCATCATGTGGTGGTTTACTGGTGATCACACTCTCCGGACATATTCTATCAACATACTCTACCTACTGATTATTGACATCATTTTGGTGGCACCTATTAAACTACTATTCCATCGATCTCGCCCAAAACTCAACAGGGGCAATATTCCATTCAGTGTCTCGTCAGTTGATGTGTACGCATTTCCATCCGGACATGCTTCCCGGTGTGTGGCTCTAGCTGCCTTTTTCTGTTACATGCCTCCATTTTACCTACGAACCCACTTGTGGTACATCTGGGCAATAGTCATGTCACTGTCTCGTATTCTCTTGGGAAGACACCATATCAGTGACGTTGTGGCAGGCATGGGAGCTGGGTTAGTTGTGTTTGAAGTTATGAGAAGGACATTTCTTTTTACTCCATAATTTTAACTGTTATTTCTTACCATTCACTGTGTTATGAACACAAAATTTTTACTTCAATGATAATGATAAATATGAAAAATGTGTTAAAACACTCTGTCATGCATTGCCCCTGCTCCACCCGCTCCTCCTGGACCTGCAGCAGCACTAGGCTGTCCAGGTGGAGGTCGTCTGTTGCTGGTGTGAAGGGCAAACATTGAGCTGCGGAGTGTGGCTAATGCTGGGGCTAGGTCTGCTGGTAGGGGATCTGTCCAGAAGAAATCATGATTGAGTGACTTGTCGCTGTCTAGTCGTTTCTTTGGATTAAGGATGAGGAGTTTGTCCAGTAAGTCTAGAGCACATGAATCCTTAACAAAGTATCTTAGTCGATCCTTTACTTTGCGATTTTGGTCTTGAGGAAGTTGAAGCTTACGATACAACTCTAGCTTATCCACACCTGGCCAATTCTGAGGAGTAATGGAGCCACATAGTTGGCTGATGAGAGAAATCTGTTTCTGCTCAGTTTCTCCTTGCATGATGGGTTGTCTGGTCCACATCTCTGCCATAATGCATCCTGCACCCCACATGTCAATGGCAGCTGTGTAGTTCCTCTCTCCCAGTATTAACTCAGGTGGTCTATACCAGAGTGTCACAACTCGACTAGTGTAGCGCTGATGAGTTCCACTGCTCATTGCTCTGGCTAGACCAAAGTCTGCCAACTTGAGAACACCATCTCGTGTTATGAGTACATTTGAAGATTTCATGTCTCTTCAAAATAAAAATAAAAATACACTCAAATTAATAACGAATTTCTCACCGGTGAAGAATCTTGTTGCCATGTATAAAAAAGAGAGCATTGAAGAGTTGTTGAACCAGTTTCTTGATTTGACCAAGAGAGAAGTGTATCTCCCCACACTCGAGCAAGCCAGCCAGATCATGTTCACAAAAATCAAGCACTAAGTATATGCTACCCTTGTCACGATTATAAGGAGCCTCTAATAGTCATTATGAGAAAGAGTGAGAAGTACATAAAGATCAATACTAACGTTTTCCTCTGCATATTTCCACGAGATTCACCACATTTTCATGCTTGAGTTGCTGTAACACTCTTATCTCGCGCAGTGCTGTCATTGGGAACTACAACAACAGTTTAAATACACCCAAATCATTAGTGTCTCTCACCCCTTCCTTCTCATTTTCCATTCGAACTTTCTTGAGTGCCACTACCCTGCCGGTCTTCCTGTCCCTTGCTTTGTGTACCTCCCTGCACAACAACGCATGAGCACACGTCTATCAAACTGTTGATTGCTCACCCAAATGTCCCCTGGCCTATCTTGGCTAACTTCTCATATTTGGACACCTCAGGGCAGTAAGGGAAGGTTAGCTGGCGTCGTGATGGACCAGCTCCTGATGACCCACTGGCCCCACTCATGGCGAGCGCACGTGCAGACGATGCGACACGCCCTACAACTCTAATTTAACGATAGCTGTGGGCGTGATTGAAACGTTTCGTGTCGTGTCATAGATGGTCGTGTACTCAGATCCGAGCTCAGATCAGATCAGGATCACGGTTCATCATGTCTAAGAATACGCTCGCCGCAGGATTCAGGAAGGTCGATATCGATGAACTGGACGAGGATCAGTTTAGAGATGAGCCAGAAACTCAGGAAGACGTAGAAGGTGACGTGGGGCGGAAAGAACAGGAGGTCAAAAAGCTAACACAATCGGGCAACAACCTTGAAGCTTTGAAAGTTTCTTTAGAAAATCCTCCTCTTCACGACAAGAATGAGAACCTAAAGGTAAATTACATACAATTACTACTACTACTGTTTGATTATAAACTTGTCTTTCTATTTAGAAACGTAATTTTGAGATGGTGCTTGATGTATTGACTCGATTCCGACCAAATGACGTAAAGAAAGCAGTTGAATCTCTTCAAACAGAACAAGTCGATACTTTGGTCAAATATATTTATCGTGGGTTTGCTCAACCAACAGAAAACTCGTGTGGAATACTTTTGGTCTGGCATCAACATGTGAGTAGTTGACGACACCCCACTATAACTCTCATCCTCTCTATCTCTCTCTAGGCAATCGATCTATATGGTCTTGGGTGTATTGTACGAGTGTTAACATCCAGAAAGACTGTGTAGAAAGTTTAGTGGGTTCACCCTCAATCAGTGTAGTTTTGATTAGTAGTTAGCAGTCACTGCTAGATCAGTTCGTGTGTATGTACAATAGCAATTTTACTGGCTGTGTGGACATTGTTTTGATGATACAAACACACTCTATATACAATGTATTTTCTTAAATATGCAAGAGTGAGTTTGTCTGTTTACATCTGCTACTTTCGTGATGGTGTTGGTGTTGATGTCTTGTTCTGTTCTCTCTTCCACAATATCACTGTGCCCTGTAACCAGATTATCATTACCAGTATTATTGTGTTGTTGATTACCTGAGCATCACACGATGCCAATAGACTCTCATCATAGCTCCAACTCACATCCAGTACTGGACACGAGTGACCTTGCAGTGTGTTGACCTCTACTCCTGTCTCTACATCGTACAAGTACACACGTCCATCTTCTGCTCCAGACACAACACACGCTCCTTGTAGAAAACTCATGAGAGGGCAAAATGCACTACGAATTGTCTCTGAAGAGTGAGGAACTGGAAAACGACGCTTGAGGTACACATTGCCATCAGCAGTGATCCTGTGAGAAGGGTATGATGGGAAGTATTAGTATTGTAACATGCATTACCGATACAAGCGAAGACAACTGTCTGCACATGACAATAGAAGGGAAGGATCTCTTGCCTCTCGACTGATCCAAGAACGACTTGATATTGACGATATGAACACGCCAGCACACACCACTATCCTATACACCAACGAGCTGATGCAAACACTAACACAAACTACAAACCTCTTAGATCGTTGTAACTTGCCAGTAACGGCATCTATGTGAAAAGAGAACATTGATCCCTTGCTGTCTGTTGCCCATAGCACAGCTCCTGATGGATCCAGGGCCAGGGATAGCACTGCTCCAGCAGTCTTGCTGCTACCACCCTTGGGTATCTTACCAGTAGATGCATTATACACCTTCACCTGTCCCTTACTGTTACCAGCCTGAGGATGTCTGTCAAGTAAACACATCCTTAATGCAAGTACCCAACATGATTACACTAATCACTCAGCTTCCAAGCAGTTTCAAAAGACTAGCAAATCTGTACTCATACATTACATTAAGGATACAATGAGGAGGTTGCTATTTTGAGTATGAAAGCAACAGCTCATTAGCTGTGTTCCACTACTGCTGTCTGGTATCTCACGAAGACACACACCTGTGAGCGAGTTCCACAAACGACATGTACCATCTGACGATGCTGAAATGATCGAGTCGTTTCCCATTGACCAGTCAAAATCTGCAAAAAATGCAAGTTACTGTGTGAGAAGGCGAAAATGAGTTACCATTTACTTCTCCTCTGTGTCCACGCAGACAGCAGGAGAGTGATGGAGGTTCCATCTCTAGAGAGAACACACTGAGTGTTCCATCTCGTGATGCACATGCCAGTCGAGTCTTATCATTATTAGCAAACTTAATAACTGTCACAGGATCTCTGTGCTGGTCAAATATATGCTGCATACCACAGAATGCATAATGTTCAGAGAGACTAGTGTCACCAGCCATTGCTCTAGGGACATTATACAATAGACGACATTGCTCAATGATAGCACACCACTCACCTGCTGGCTTGCGCTGAAGTGGTTGGCACCAGACCAGAACCCAGGAGAGGAGTAGAGGAGCGATGGTGCTGAGAGGGGCTGGTTAGGAGGGAGGAGTCACCGACTGGAAGGCTCTCCATGCTCTGATGTAGACTATGCAGAGCTGAACTACGCCTACTACTGCTTTTTGATCTAAAGAGACAAAAAAGTAAATAATTATAAAGGATTACATGGTTCCATTAACCTGCGCTCGGAAGGACCGTATCGACTAGAGAGGATCTGTTGACGTAGCTTGAGGTAATGCAAGCGTGCACTTGGATCTGTCTGCTGACGGGCGTTCTCTTGGAGGATTTGGTTTCTTCTACGAATGTAGAGCAGTTCTGTACCGTGGAATAAAAGAGAGAAAGATTCACGATCTGAGTAACTCACTGTATTGCTGTGACGGTAGCGGTCGTACTACGTTATAGCGTGTGTCTAACGCCACAATTTGTTGTGCTGCCGTTATTGAGTCTGAAAAAAGCAGAAAGGTCGAGTTACACAAGTGTACAGCATCCATATAATATCAGTTGTACCTTTTGCATCCATCTTAAAAAGGCGGGGCTGTTGTTGAGTCACGCCCATTATCGAGACAGCTAGCTATAGCCACGTGTATGTAAAATCATTATCTATGGTAAAACATGAATGAAGAGTCGGCGACCAATAGGAAAGGCGAGAGGATAAACGAAAAACATGAAAAGTTTCCTGTAACAAAATATTCAAGAATTGAAAAGAAGATTTCACTAAAGGTCATTTGAATTTTTAAGATTATAGCTCACAACAACCTCTCTTCTCTACAGGGTGTAAAAAATCGTCGTCTTCGTCACTCACTAGGCAAGGCATCTGAAGAGGCTGGTCATTCAGCAACTCATGCTGCTCGTGTAGAGCTAATACACCAGCAAGAACAATTGGGGTGAGATTTGAAAGTGAGCTAATTTTGAAAGTGAGTTATTATATTCCTTAGATATGTTGAACCTGAGGGCCTAGAGAGAACTTACCGTTTAAAACAGGAGAAACTATCTACTTTAGTACCTGTGGCTGCAGCTATGTCTGTGAGTACACTAATGCTATATTTCATACTGTGCTATTGGCTAATCACAGTACTTTAACCTGACACTCGACCAGCTTGGACCATACTCAATCAACTATACTCGCAATGGACGGTAATGCATAGCTAGAAGGAAAGGATCACGGAATGTTAGGTTTGTATTTCTGTAGCCATCTTCTCCTTGGTGGTAGGAAAGGTCACCTTGCCTCTATTGACTGGAGAGAGAGAAACATCGCCTGTGAGATACAAGTTGAAGAAACAATAAGAGATGTTTGGTAAGTATGCTAGAGATGAGTTGGTAAAGTGCTTGACTGCTTGTACAGCTTTCTACACAATGAGATGATGATGGCAACAGCTCAGAAAGATCATGTTTACATCTACGATAATCGCGGAACTGAGTTGCATCGCATGAAGGATCTCAGAAGGGTCAATGTGTTGAAGTTCCTTCCATACCACTATCTGCTGGCTACTGCTGTGAGCAAATACTGACACACTTAACATTGTCTCACTGCTCTCACTCTTATTGCAAGGGCGGGCAAAGTGAACTCAGCTATTTAGACGTGTCTGTAGGAAAAGTGATCGCTAACCATCACACACGCACTGGAGAGCTTAGAGTCATGGCTGACAATCCTTATAATGCAGTCATTCATCTAGGTCACCACAATGGCACGGTTACCATGTGGACTCCTAACATCAACAAACCTGTTGTTAAGATGCTCTGTCATAGGTCACCTCTCACTGCTCTAGCTGTTGATACCAGTGGAAGGTGAATAGAGCTGATGCATAGGTAGTTTAACTTTACTACACTTCAGGTACATGGTAACCACAGGAATGGACGCACAGATGAGAGTGTGGGACTGCCGTCAGTTTCGTCCATTGCACTCATTTTATACCAAAAAACCAGCAGCATCTCTGAGTATCAGTCAGCGTGGTCTACTTGCTCTGGGTTACAGCAGAGTTTGTGAGGTGTGGAGAGATGCTCTCACCTCTTCAGAATGGAATGGACCATACCTCACCCATGAGGTCGAGGGACAAGTACATTCATTACAGTTTTGTCCATTAGAAGATGTGCTTGGAATCGGTCACAGCAATGGATTTAGCAGCATGATAGTGCCTGGTTAGTATTGTCACCACATAGTGAGTCATGTGTCTAACATAATTATTCAGGTGCTGGTGAGCCTAATTATGATGCTCTTGAAGTTAATCCATTTCAAACCAAGCGTCAACGTCAGGAGAGTGAGGTCATTAGCCTGCTGGAGAAGGTGAGTGCAGTTAACAGTAATGCCCTAGCAGTATCTTGGTCTCAGATTCCAGCGGATCTGATCACAATGGACCCAAAACAACTGACAGGACTTGATGATGCTGACCAGGAGGTGCTAGCTAAGGAGAAGTTAGAGCGAGAGGTTTGATATATTGTGAGCTTGTGTGTGAGCTCATTCTATTGTTAACCTAGGCTAATGCTGCTATAATGAAGAAGAAGAAACACCGTCTGAAGCAGAGAGGCAGGAGCAAACCTCACAAACTACTCGCAAGAAAGCAGCAGCTAAGAGCAGCAGTAGCAGTGAAGGTATTTTAGTTGGAATTGTTGAAAATCATGTTTGAGTTTTACTCAGGGGAAGAAGGCTCAGTTGCTATCTGCTCCAGTTAAATCACAAACTGCAAAACGTTTTTCAGTGCTGGATAGATTCACTGCCCAGAAATGATCATTATTTTTTGTCCATGTTCCAGCCACGCCCACGTATTTACACGTGACATGTTATTATTTAGAACACGTATCTTTTACGGTATTGTTCTTCCTCAGCCTCGGGTCAACAACAACAGGAGCTACCTAGCTAGCTAGCTCTACATTACAATCAGTCATTGTACGTGGCGTGCTTGTTTGGCAAAAGGTAAAAAATTTTAGTGAACGTGTAATATCCGCCATTTTGATTCGTAATGCAGCTCATGGCTCTGGAAAGGCCCAGTTTGCTGCGAGCTACATGTATCCTACGTCATTATTGTGTTACTAGTCGAGCAGTCGTGTCTAAAGACGTTCCTTACTGTATTCATCAGCAGTGTTGTAACGACAAACCTACTCATCACCTCCATAATGGATATTCTGCTGACTATTGGCACACATTAAGAAAAATGCCATTGCCAAAACAACCAGTACCGCTGCACTCAACACTGAAGAAGGCTACTCGATCCTGTGAAATGCATTCATGCAAACAGCAAACAACACTTAAGCATGTTGGCTTCAACAGTCAGCTACCATATCGCATTCTTAGAGATAGACACAGATTAGCTCTTGGACTAAGAGATGACTTGTCACTGGTCTCATCGCCTATTGTGCCTCTCTCAGTTAAAGTAATTCAGGAATTGCAATCACTAACTGTTCCCAACAGTTCAACCCATTCTACACCCACTTCTTCATCAGTTTGCAACACCAGAAGCCTTGCACCACAACTTCAATCTGTATCAGCTGTTCCATCAACTGATGTCTCTGCCAATTCATCCTCCACGGACCAGCTACTGTGCAGTGAAGTACAGACAAACAGTGGCCCAGAAAGCAATGGTAAAGATCTCAACCCACAGCAACCAACTCCAGCACAACTATCCTTCGTTCTTTTAAAACTGAGAGAAGAGGTAAGTCATCACTATTCTTGTAAATGCAACTCTATAATTACGCTGATAATACCATTTTTACAGCTTCCGGAGTTTTTCAATGGTCACCACACTTATGAAATGTACGACAAGAATCTCTTATTTCAAAACAAGCTCACTCCTATACCACTCTCAGTCAGGTTTGATAACACTCTAGTAACACATAGTAACTAGGTCACACTGTATTACTCCCTATAGGAGTCGCCTGGCTTATCAATCTTGTCTGAAGCTGCTAAGGCTGTTCTCTATTTCCATGTACTCTAGAGTTAGATTGGAATTGTTAAAGATCACTAAAGAAGTTGACGCTGGTGAGATTAGAGCGAGATGGCGTGTAGTGGGTGCACCTCGGCTGAGACTGTGGAGCTCTGAAATGAGGCAAGTATCTGTGTAGTCATAGTGTATTATGTGCATGATTTCATAGAGTGGTTGCTGATGGATTTTCCACATTTGTGGTGAACACAGATGGTAAGATCATCAGTCATACAATGGACAAGGTAAGGCCTTCAAGTTAGTACTAATAATTTAGCATCAGATACATGTACATGTATATTTTCTTGCTGTTTAGATGATGAAGACACCAGAAGAGAAAAGGAGTGTGTTGAGGTGGCTTTTACAGTTTGGTATGATTGTTGCTCTCGGGACTCAGTCTAAGTTGGAGCCTCAGGCTTATGCTGCTACTACAACTAACAAAACATAGTCTTGTATTGTACAATCATGAATTGGCAACTTATTCTGATAAATTATTCTGATAATATGCTACAATTTTCTATCATTTGTAGAGACGTAGTTTAGTGTATCTGGTTGATTTCCATGTCTTAAATTTGTTGACGTCATAATAGGTTTCAAGCATTTTACGACCTGTGCATAAACATAATGACAGATGTGTATTTGAATTGCACTGACTCACCAGATGGTCCAAACTCAATCGGTGCTTGAACTTTGACTTTGTGACTATACATGGCGGCTTCAATATAGAACAGCAGCTGCAAGCGATAACGTTGAGCTGAGTTTGTGTATATCTTTCTCTCACCTCCTCTCCTTGCTTGTTCCCGCCAACATTAGACTCCATAAAGTGAACCATTGATTGTTCTTTACTCACTTTGCTCATGAAGGAGCCTAATTTTTTCCAGAAACTAAGAAAAAGTGGTTAGACTGTGTACATCGATTTTTAGTGTTTATTTACTGGAGCAATTCCATGTCTTTGGAAACCTTTGCTGGAGTCACTGGCTTGCCTTTCAGGAGATACATATATCCTGGACCACCCTATACAAGAAGAGATGTAGTGTTATTCTCTGATACAAGTTACCTTGCAGACAATAGCTAGATTCTTAGCCTTTGCTCCTTTTTTGTAGCTGTCAAGAATATTTTTTAGGTCGTCTGTATAATATTTGAGCTGTAATGTGAGTTAGTAGTAGCACTACTATACTCACTCAATAGTGTTTCATAAGTAGCAGTAGTAAAATCCTATAAAAGAGCAAGTTTCTGAAATAAATTATGCCTGTTGTTAGTTCATACTCACATAGATCCATGCTAGACCTCCTGGAAGAACTGTTTCTTTTAGCACCTCAGCTTTGGGCACAGAAGAGGAAATAAGCTGCAAGGAAGAATATTGAAGAAACAAGTAAATATCACTAACCACAACATTCTGTGGAGTGTAGTTTTGAAGAACCTCCTCGGCCTGTGGAAATATGTATGATTGTATTGAATAAGGTAAAAAGTGTGAGCTGACTTGTCTAAAGCTATAGTAGGTAACTGCATCAATCTCGTCTAGGACAGCGCTGTAGTCATCCATTACTTCTGCAGTGATGTGACCCAAGCTTCTATTCTTGCCAGTAGCTAACAAATAATGATTATACAACAGAATGTGCAACAGACATGTGCTTACCTCTCAACTGGTTCATGACTGCTCTGGTCTTCTTGTCCGGCTCATATGTCACCAGGTAGCTGGTGTCGACTGGCTTTTCAGGATTGCTCTGATCCAATTCTGGATTGTTCAAAGCTTGATCCACATCCATTGAATGGAGAGCAATACGAGCCATATCCCTACGGACATCATCTAGCAGCACTCCCTGACCGGGTGAGGCTTCTTCAATCTCAGGAGGAGGTGCATCTTCGTCAACCTCTGGTCGATAAACATAGCTAGTTGTAGTTATGGTGGGTTGTCGTTGCATTGAAAACATCCTCTGTCCTTCAACTTCCATGCTCTGTTCTGCAATCAGCTTCATGACCTCTCTGTCTTCCTCTTCTTCTTCATCACTCTCTCTTTCTATTCTGGGAATGCGTCTTAGTTGAGGATAGTTACTACCCTCATTAATATCCCATGCTGTAGATGAGCGTGATAAACTCGGTGTTGATAAGCGTCTCCGGAGTGTGTGTGATCGAGACAAAATGATCGAAGCAGCTCGCATACTTTTCTCTTTCCTGATGTTGTTCCTGGCAGCAACTGGTGGCTCATTCTGTCTTGTCACTTTTTCTGGTTGGTTGTGTGCTGGACGACTGTGATTATTGCCGCTAGTGACAGCAAGGTCTGCAGCAGTTTCAGGAGTGCCTAACTGCATGATCATATTATCTTGTGGAAGTGGTGGTTTAGTGCTAAATTCTGTGTCTTTGTAAGACACCAGTCGTTTTCCTTTGAATCCATCTGTTTGCTGACCAGTAGCATCTAGTATTGCACTCGGATCAATTATAGTTTGCTTCATTGATGGAGCTGCATGAGGTCTTGATTGGTAGCCAATGGTACCGGTGTTGGCTGTGCGGAGTTCGCTCCATGCATATGGCTTTGGCTGATTGGGATTTTGTTTCGTCAATTTGGATATACGATTACTCTTACTTGATCTTTGATAATAATGCTGTGAAGGCTTGTACCGATCAAACGGATGGTTATTAGCAACAGCAAATAGAGGTATTGGAGTATCTAATGTCATGTTGAATACCTTCTTCTTAGTTGGTTGCTGAATGTGGAGGTGTGGAGGCTGATCGGAGAGTGTGATCAAGGGAAGCTGAGGCACCATCGAGGGGGACTGACCAGGAGAGTGATTCTGGGGTTGTAGTTTTGCAGGTATATGCGGCAACTTAAAATCCCGACGATATTCACTGAATTTTTTCTTTCTCTTTCCATGAGGTACATACAGAGTGGATCGTGTAGTGCTGTTGGGTTTTTCAGGCAATTCTTTATTTACTTCATCTCCTTGTCTGGCAGTTGAATCTATCACTGGTTGTGCAACTCCTGTGCAGGTAAGAGCAACTTCTGATGATGCATGTTTTTTAAGCTTCCCAGCAGATTTCTGAACAGAGTGACTTTTTTCAGCCGAGGCACTGGTTGCATGATTCCTCCAGGTTGCAGCAGTATTACTGTACAACTGTACTTGCGTGGAGAGAACATGCGAACTTTCATGTACTTCACAATCAGAGCCTCTGTGGGAAAGTAATGGTACTGTTGTCTCAGTGCATATAGATTCTAACTAACTGCTGTTGGTCGTCGTCTTCATTATTTTCTTCTCCATTTTCTCGTGGATCTTGAAACAAAAGGCTACAGAAGTATTAAATTCATGCACTGCTGAAAATGCAAACTACTCTCGCACTTTGGAAGTTTTATTGCAGCCAGTCTGAGCTCTCCGGTGGATATCTTCATCTCTTCCATCCAATCCAACCCTTCACTGTTGAGCCCTACGTTGCTCCATACCTGCTGAACGACCGCCATTGCATCCGTGTGAAGTGCGAATATAATCTCGTTATCAGCTCCCACACGAAAACAATAATAAACGACCCCTCATTACCACTGTATATGTCAGCCATTGCATGCAGCAGAACTGGTACGCCCTGGATTCAGCTAGACCTTGCTTGGAATGTCATGTTCAAATAAGTTCAAGGTAGTGAGATCACTGTAAATTGACCTTGGTTGCTCAAAAATACCCAACGACAAGTATCAATATCAAAAATAATTCAATTTATTACAATAAAAGGTAATATCAACTCCAATTAGTAACCAGAACCTTCTCTCTACCATGTGATTCGATGCACTCCTCCACTTCTTTGATGAGTATTGAGTGTCTGCGATCTATAGCTGTAAGATGTGCCGTAGTAAGAATGGGATAAAGCAGGTCCCTCTTCAGAGACGAGTCAAGCAACTGAGAGAGAGGAGGATGGCGCAAAGACTGCAATGTGGACCATGTTGAGTTCCGCAACCTGAAAAGATACCAAGCATTAGTGTGTGACAAACTGGATTGATGTTACTGATGAGAGTAAGACTAGTACATTTTAATAACTGGCTTGAGCTGTGGTACAAACCTGCAGCATTGCCTCAGTGGTGTCAGAATGGACATTTCATCATAATCAGGATTTCCAAAGCTGAATAAAGCACAACTTAGTAAATCAGAAAGTGTATGGATCACCTTTTGCCATTGTCCAGGTGTATCAGTCTTGCTCGTTTACCATTTTCAGTGTAAGTTTCAAAATGGTGCCTGTCAGCATTGCCTGACAAAGAGATGAGCAGTAAAAGTAATGATCACCTAACACGCATTATACCTGTAAGAAAATCAAACACAGTGGTGTCAGTGATGTCAAGCAATAAATGATAATATTTGTTGGACGGTTTGAGCAGCTCTTGGCAGTAGTTATTGTTCTGTTCCCACCTGTCAGAGAAGAGGTTAGCCATCATAGTGAAAGCATGCTGGTTCACCTTGCTTTTCGTCCTGGTACATAGGTGCGTTGGTATGGATGACGCCATGTCTGAAGTCTGTACCAGTTGGGTAGCCATATTGTTACTGATCCCTCCATCACTTCACCATCAGCACATGCTGCTTCAGATGGTTTGCAGTACATACACTTACCATAGAAACACACATTACCATCTGCATTGAAATGGTTGATACTAAATATGATCCCAAAGTCACCTACAGACCCTTCATGAGAAAAGTGTTTAGGAAATTCTTGCTAGTTAATGGTCGAATTGCTGTAAGATTAATTTTTCTGCCAACAACTGGTGGAGCTAAACGAAATCCTAAAATGCTGTAAACAAGTTGATGAAACACCTGTATCATGCATGTACTCTAGCGCAAGCTCACCCATCTAGATGAAAAGCTGCTATCTCTCCATTATGTCTGTCATAACCAGCATAAGGATCCTCCTGGTTACCTACAATAGTGTCCCTATGGTATCTATATTATCACAAAAGAGAAGAGTAATTGTGTTTTATCTCAATTTTCACACCTCTTTGGTTTGAACACAGTGCGCTGTCCACCTTCGAGATACAATGTGGCTTTTAACTGGGTACCTCTATGACCCAGGTCAAACTGAGTGACCGGACTACTGGCTAATGCAACTAGTATACTGTTCATGTTTGAGGACCAGAAGTCCTTTTGTTTGTAGAAGACGTCTGGCTTTACCCAATCAGCCCAAATCTTCCATGCAGTGGTAGGTGAAGTGAACTCAGTAGTAACAGGAAGTAGAGATGAAGATATAGACTTGGAATTTTTACTGCTAACAATTGCTTGTTCTTGTAGAAATCTCATTACTTTACGATGCATGTCTGTTCTGATTCTCTCCAGCATATCCACTCTCTGTATGTGAAGACTCTCTGATGGTTCCTTTGGTCCAGGACCAGATGAACTGACAAAATGCACTGATATGCACAAAACGACGAAGAAAAAGACAAGAACGAACACTATCAGTAGTCTCTGGTGTAGTTTCATGGTCATCCTGTATTGCGTAAAGGAAGGGTTAAATTGAATGCGTGGGCAGTAATAATAATGAAGAGAGAGTGGGCGTGTCTGCTTGCGTGTGTGGGATGTCTTGATCAGAGCAGCTCAGTTATTTACACTTTCGTGCGTTCTTGACAACGACGTCGGTCTGCCACATCGGCCAAAACGAGGTGAGTAGTTGTATCGGCGTGTTTGGTGCATTAGCATGTCTTGTCAGTACGTAAGATATTATCATCATGATTGCATCGTCGTGCAGTGATCGATCGTTCTTTAATAACTGCGTGCTCGTCCTGCTAGGTGGAGTGCAGTATCATGACCAGGATGCTGTTGCTGCAGTGTCTCGCACTGGTTGTAATAGGTAAGTGATATAGTAGTAGAAAGTTTCAGTAGACTAGTTTGTGCAGGGTATGGTACTCTTGACCAGGAGTTAACATTGTATTTGCAAATACACCAAGCTAGTTACACCTATATGTCATATCCAAATAACTAGACTGGTATTTAGTTCAATACCTGATATGCTTGTATGCATTCATCTCTTTTTGGTCTGCGTTCTGATGCTGCGAGAAACATAAGATTTGCACTGCCCTATGATGGAAGTATTAGTTGATTTACACTATCTTCCTAACAGTGGTGGTGGCAGTAGCAGTATAGTACAGCGATCATTATAAAGTGTTAGCTATTGATCATCTGAACACATGTTGAACTGAACTTGTTGCTTTAATCACATTACCTATAATTATGAGTGGGCATAACTGGTTATGACATGATACTCTGGATATAAACATACTCAGTCACAAGCTCTCCCTCCTACACACACTAGGAGGTAATGACTGTAGCTGTGAATTTTAATTCAGCATGTGTTTGTGGTAAGATGGGCATTTTAAAGAGACATGCCAACAAACTCCCTTTCTGTATACAGGAATGCATACTTATGTGACTCGCATTGTTTGGTGTTTAGCCCTGATTATGTTTGCCCATCCACTCCTCCATCATTGGGGTTAGGCGGCACTTTGTTTCTGAGCAATAAACAGAGTAGATCAGGTGTGCATGTTTAGGATTCCACTCATACCATCAAGCATGTACAATCATTAACTAAATGTTAGAAAGGATGAAGTATCAGGGTGTGTTGTTGACAACCAAGTCTTCCACTCTTAAAGCAACATTGTTATATACACTTTATCCAGTATTATAATATGGATGTCAGTTATGACAACTGAGCATTCCTTAATGCTAGAGGTACAAGCTGTTGAGAGCATTCTTGCAGGCTGTGTGAGTCTGTTGCATACGGCATTGTTTTGGGAGCATGTGTAATGAAACATGTAAGTTTCCAGTGAACTATGATCCTGTTACTAACCCCTGCACTTCACACATTTTAAGTCTTCAATGACTAGTTTACAGCACACTACTATGGATTCAAAGTTACATAGTTGCAATTTGTATTAATTGTAGGAATGTGACTTTTTGTAGCAGATACATACATGTTCATTTGTAGTGAATCCGTTATTCCTCTGTTTTGCAGTGAACTATTCCAGTGCATCACTTAGTGTCTCTGACACTCTCTCCGAAACCAGTATCTTGGATGATTTAGGCAGTGGCCGATCAACAGACATTTTAGACCCTCTGTCATCCACATCATTCTACTCTTCATCATCCACTCTCAGTCTGCAACCATTATCAAGCACGGATGATGAAACGACTACGAGTACAGAGCCAGTCATTACTTCGTTTACAATAGTTTCTACGCCTGATGTATCATCAACAGTTGTTAGTACTATTTTGCCTTCTTCATCTCTAGAGACCAGTAGTAGTCTTTTGTCACAAAACACAGCTTCTGAAACAGAATCATCTATCCCAGTGACAACACCATTGACACCAATGACAACAACACCGGCAGCAATAACGACAATGATGACATCACTAGCAACAACAACACTACTTTCAACCCCAATATTATTGGAGGTGCCACCAACAGTAATTTCGACGAGCGTGTCAACTACAGTCACAAATACTCCTCGTGAGTTTAGTTATTGTGTATTAACAAATATGACACTGTAATTCTTCATATTAGCGGTAACTCCTCTTTGTGATAATATTTGGTGCACGATTGCTGGTAAGAATGAATTTATTAAAAATAAGTGACTTCATAATAACCTTTCTTTGTAGACACGCTCACAAGTTCTATAGAGCTACTGATAGCAGCAGCAGTTGGAGGTTTCTTTATTCTCGTTCTTCTCCTGGTCATTCTTGTCTTGTGCATATTCTGTTGTTGTAAATCATACAGAAAAAGACAGCGGAGGTATTGGCTTGAGGACAGGTATGTATCTATTAACAAGAGCTTATTATTCAAGGAGCGTACAATTTTGAAAAGCACAATTAATGGTGATATCACAAAATATTTCACAGGCATGTTAAAAACTTCTTTATTGTGACTGTAGTGAGTATGAGCTGTACTATGGGCCAGCTGTATAATTTCTTGCGCCATTTATTATATGTTTCATGGTTGTATGCTCCTTGGAATGATAAGCTTCTGCTAATAAGATACTAACTGTCTGTATTTATTATCATTTTTAGAATGCAGTCAAATATTAATGGTGAAGTTACACACTATAGGCCCTCTATCAGTCTACCAATCAGGCAGGTAGGCTCATCATGGCAGGAGCAGAACAAGATAGCTGAAACAGTACTTGGAGGACATGAGCTTAGTGTGGACAATGGATATCATATCAATGGAACCAGTCAGAGTCAAGCTGGTTATAGCCAGTCTATAGATGGTCTAGGAAATGCCTCACTATCCATGTTGACTCCAATGAACCCATCTCAAATTATACGACAAGCTCAAATATCAGTAGATGATGATCTTCCAGAACATGATCCTCACGGTCGAGTATCTCTCGGTGTCGATGACTCTCCCTTCATGCCTTTGAGTAACAATCTCTCTGGAAGCACCAGCTCTAGATTTAAACTAAACTCACGATCAGTTGACAGTCCGCCACAACAGGACTCGGCTACTAACAGATCTCAAAATGGAGAGTTCCAGGATGCAAGCCAGTATTCATATCTTGGTCTTGGTGTACACCACGGCAGTGATCTCATTATCATGAACACTGCCTCTCTATTGGAGAACGAGCTAGGAGGAATAGGCCTCATAGGAATTGAGAGAGCTTCCCAAGCTTCAGCTGGACGACAAAGAGTCTCACATCAAATTGATGTGGATGAGCAACTTGACGAGACTCCCGTTCTAATAACAAAAGCAGAGTCAACAGATTCAAAAAAATCATCTAGAAAACACAGCTATAGCATTGAGGACACACCTGTTAGAGACAACAGTCCTTTTCAATCATCAGCAGAACCTGACGAACGCAGTAACACTGCGTCAGCTGCAACACCAGCAAGACAAGAAGGTCGACCTAGAGCTGATACTGAGAGTGCAAAGAAATCTGGAAGAAAGACGAGTTTGAGCGCTTTGACAAGTTTGTCAACTAAGCCAAGTCGATTCAGTAGCAGAGAACAGCTTGTGTCTGGTGAATTAGATGATCTCCAGGAAAAACCTGAAAGACAACGACTAGATACAGCTCCAGCTGCAGTTAACAATCCAAATTTCAAAAGAGGAGCTGGAGGAAAGAGTACATCAAAATTGGGCAAATTGACTTCACTAGAATACATTAGAAACAGCCTCAGAAAAATGAGACGAAAAACAAGCAGTGGCAGAGAAGTGAATGGACATGACAAGAGAAAAAAGCACTTGAAACCAGCACTAAAACAGAGCAGCAGTACCAGCAGTACTCCAGATCATGGACCTCCTACAGTACACCACAATCAATACACCTCCGGTGCTGGACCCTATGGCGGCTATAGAGACAGAGCAGTGACCGCACCATCGTACGCACACCCTGGATACGCTGCTTCACCCTCTAACCAATTCATGCCTGCTGGACCAACATCAGCATACACATCAGATGGTTATCATTACCCTCCAACTGACTATATGGATGATAATAGTCGATATCCAGTTGATCTCAGTCAAGGAGGATATGCAGAACTCTCTCCAATCCTGTCTGTTCCGTATGATTACCACGAAGTTCCTCCTGACATGATCGGTTTGGCTCCACCATACATGCTCTCAGATACTGGTTATCTGGACTCTTATCCTCCTCATCCTCATCCGCCGTACAATGATCTCTCTCCTGACAACTATGCAGATTCATACAGACAGGTTGACATGGGACCATCACAGCGGAGTGTTCGATGGAATCTTGAGCCGGAAGAAATCCCCAGGTCACCAGTAGATGCTGACGAGTTGACACCCACAGACCTGACATAGGATCATGAGTGTAGATACTGCATAGTGAATACTGTTCTATTGTCACCAATCTTAATGCACATGAATATTTATTGATCATTAACAATACTATTAATAGATCTAGCTCCACCTATCAGCATGGCGGGTGTTCGGACTGTTGTACGAGTCTTGGTGCTGCTACTCATATTATCTACATCGATACCTGCTCGTGACCATAAGAAAAGCCATCATACTAATAACTGGGCAGTTTTGGTAAGAGTGAAAACCTGCTTACGTACAATTTAATATCGTGTAGGTGTGTGCTTCTCGTTACTGGTTCAATTACCGCCATATTGCTAATGCTCTGTCAATGTACCGCAGCGTTAAAAGATTAGGGATACCTGATAGGTTCGTCATGCAGCAGGGATGGGTAAATGTTAACATGCCTACTACTCTTGATCTCTCTAGCAACATCATATTGATGCTGGCAGACGACATGGCTTGTGATCCTCGTAACCCTCGACCAGGTACAACAGTGTGGTCATACTTGTATACTTTTCCCAGTGGTCTCTTACAGCAACAATCTTCAACAATGTTAACCAACATATTAATGTGTATGGAGATGACGTGGAGGTTGACTATCGTGGCTATGAGGTAGCCATGTCCATGTTGTAGTACTTTTAGTTTTTATTCTTCCATTATAGTTGACAGTAGAAAACTTTATTAGAGTATTGACAGGTCAGTGAGTTGTATTCATCACTGCTATACTCACTGAATCTATGCATTCCTGAACTAGGTCGATTGGATCAGTCTGTCCCAAGATCCAAACGCTTACTGACTGATGAGGGCAGCAATATACTTGTATACATGACTGGTAATAAACAAGTTATTAATAAACTGATTTTATTGGTGAATTGTATTAGGTCATGGTGGAGAGGGATTTTTAAAATTTCAAGACACCGAAGAGATATCAAATGCTGAGTTAGCAGATGCCTTTGAGCAGATGTGGCAAAAGAAAAGGTCTCTTGTACTAGACATTGATTAAAATACTTGTAATTAACCCTCGGCGCATGCGCGAGGGTTACGGTACTTGGTTTGTCATTCATTCTGTCTGTCCAATGAGCTGCAGAGACCATCGCTCACTTCTGAAACTCGGTAAAGGTATGAACAGGCTTAGCACGACAATGGCTTGCAATGTGACTCGTGGATTTTGCTAAAGTGCTTTCGTTCTCGAGTTATGGCTGGCTCACCTTGACGGCCGTCTTTGACCTCTCTGACGACAAAACCGCCCATAGTTGACTACCTAGGTACTTGTAGATTCCATCTAAACTGCAGGACAGCTCTGGGGGTGCGTAGACATCTCAAGAAAAAGCCTATCAAAGCCAAGAGCAATGGCTACCTACTCAGTGTTCATGGTCACACCCACTTGACACACCTTGTCTCGGTTGTGGTCAGCACTTTGCTGTCTTCTGGTTAGCAGTGCAGTTTCAATAGCAAGCAGGTTGGCTTTAGCTGCAAAGCTCCTTCTGCAAACCATAACCAAGGAGCTAACTCTACAATGTGCAACACGCCGAGGGTTTCGTGAAATCTGTTCATTTTGTTGTGTTGCTAGGTACAATGAACTCCTGTTCATTATCGATACCTGTCAGGCGGTTTCTATGTACTCATCGTTCTACTCACCTAACATCATTGGAGTGGGTAGCAGCCAAGTAGGAGAAGATTCCCTGTCTGTAAGTCTATAGTCTATTCGTAGTGAACTTAGAAGTTACTACAACAAGTGAAATGGCTCATGTTTCCAACACCAATGTTATAACAATTTTTTTAACTTTTATTAGCATCACATGGACAGTTCTATCGGAGTTCATATGATAGATAGATGGACATACTATGCTCTGGAGTTCTTGGAGAAGGTTACTCCTTCTGGCCGTGCAACAATGGCTGACTTTGTACGTCACTATCCAAAGCACTTGTGTATTTCAAAGCTGTTTCATTCACTGTAGTTTGAGTCTTTTGATCCAATGCTAGTCCGGTCTCATCCAGGAGTGAGGACTGACCTGTTTAAAAGAGACTTAAGAGATGTACGTATAATTATTATACTATTATGTTGTTTATTGTTGTCTGTAGGTGTTGGTGACTGACTTTTTTGGTAGTGTCAGAAAAGTGGAGCTTACAAACCAGACTCAGTTCTCATCTCGTCCATCTCTTCCACCTGTTGATCATTCTCTACCATTCTTGACAAAGTAACACATTACTAACCTCATCCTAGCCATTAATTTTCGTGCATTGCGTAAGCACAAATTTGGGCTAGCCGGGGATGAGGCTTTATAGTATAGCTGATTGTGGTTATGCTACAGAAAACCTGAAGAACATTGCAGTGAGTACAGTGCATATGCTCCCAGTCTGCAACAGTTAGCCAGCCTAGTGAGTTACACTGCTGCTAATATATAGTACTCTGTTCTCATTGCGTCACTAGGAGGTGGAGCCAACCGAAGCTGAGCAGATCTCTAGTCATCCTGGAGTAGTTGAATATTGGATTGGAGTGGCAGTTTTTGTCTTGATCTGCCTGCTAAGTGTAGTAGGATTGACTGATTTGCTTCTATCAAGTACTCATCAATAAACATGCACTAAAAGTGTACAATGGGCGGGGCTCGTTTTAACCCTATAAGTACCCACGTGGACCTAAAGATGCCTCGTGTAATCGTGCGATCAGGAAAGGCTCCACCGTGTGGAGTTCGTATCCGCCTGGCCCTACACGGCTGCACTAATAGGCCCTTCTTTCGTATTGTCGTCGCTACTAGCCGTTTTAAACGTAATGGACGCCACTTGGAGCAAGTAAGCCACTAGTTAAAAACGCCTTTCTGATCACGTGATCCCAGGTAGGCAGTATTGATCCTCTACCAAACTACAACAATGAGAAACTCGTTGCCCTCAATATCGACAGAATAAAGTGAGCTCTTATATAATGTTTTTTTCATATTTTTTCTCCAAAAGATACTGGTTGTCTGTTGGTGCTCAACCTACTAAGCCAGTTTTCAAAGTTCTTGGACTAGTAAGGATGGAGAATACCAGTCACACATTGCTTATACTGTTTAATAGGCTGGTGTTCTTCCAGTGCACCCTAGTAGTTACTTTTTGGCAAAAAGGAGAAGAGCAGAAATAGCTGAAGGAGCAAAAGCAACCACTGATATGATGGAAGAGATGAGTGAAGAAGCAAGTCAAGATCAAACTGACACAACGGACCCTAGCACAGAGTAGATTATTAATATTATTTTATAAATAAATGTAAAAATTATTGAAGTGTGTCATCAGTTGGTGTGATGTCTTGTTGAGAGTTGTCAGGAGTGAGTACAGCTGTTACAAATCCTTCCCTGGCTTTTATGACCTCTCTCTCAAGCTCAGCATGTTTGATAATCGTTTGTTGCTGCAGACGTCTCACTTCAGTGAGGTAGCTGCTACCAGTCACTACCATAAACAGGTAGCCAGGCGGACATGCCTCGAACATCTCAAACACAGCTTGGTCTAAGCTGTTCACAGTTTCTGCATACACTGCTGGACTACGCTCTCCAAACTTCAGATACTGTTCCATGCCATGAAGTTGGACAAAAAGAAATCGGGTATTTTTCTTTGTCAGTATTTCTTTGATCTGTACCAAAGCTGCACTGTCCGATTCAACATTCACACATTTAGTGAGCCCTTTACCAAACATGCCAGTGATGGATGGTTTGTCCACTATTGTTGAACCAACTAATTGACTGGCTAGGTAAGGTAGCAACATTGTCTTGCCATGACTATTGAACGGCATTGTTAAACCTGGTCCCTCTCTAAATTTCTTCAGAACTAGCTCCATACAGGCTGTGGCATCTTCTGCTGAACTGTGACCAGTACTTTCTGTCTGAATATCCTTATCCAGTAAATTTCTAGTCAGTTTCTTCAATGAGGGCTTCAAAAGAGGAGTTGCATTTGGAGTAAACAGACAAGACGTGTCTATAACGTATGGGTGGAATAGCTTCAGGGCTTGTAAGTCATTCTCCAAAGAGTGTCCAGCAAGAATAAACCGCGACGGTAGAATGGTTTTTATCTGCTGGTGGACTTCTTGTAGAGTGGTTGTGACATCAGCCAACATGTCAGCATCGATTCCACTGTACTTGGTGAGGTAGTCTGACACTGGGTTAAGAGGTTTCACCAGTGTGTCGTATATGCACTCAAAGGATTCGTTGACTATTGACACTCTAGCGAGCTCGTGACCTTCACATGTCATCACCATTTCACAGTCCACTGCAAAGATTGGTAGACTAGTAACCTCATCATCATTCTCACTTTGGGGCCACTCAGTGATAGCAATGTACTGTTCAGTACTCTTGTCTGATACTACCAGAGGACAAGGATATGAATTCTCGATCATTTCTTCTTGTGATAGAAGACAGTCTGCACGAGTGAAACTGTCACTATCGGATGGCTTGTTGTCTTCAACTGCACTAGGTGGAACTGGGACTTCCATGAATGCTTCAAGCCCCATCCTGACAAATTTGTTTGACCCAGGATGCTGAATTGTAAAGACAACCTTGTCAGGTAGAGACTTGGTCTTGCTAAACAGCACTTCAGACTCCAAGAAGTCAGCCTTAGAGACCATTGACAGCCAGACCATTACTACCTTCCTCTCCGCAAGCTGTTCAGCTCTCTTCAACTTTTTACCACAATGAGGAGATCCTGTGCATATATGCCGCAATACAGCTTGGAGATCAACGGTCTTGAACAGTGGGTGAGTTGGCCAATTGTCTTCTATCTTGATGAGCTGGCAGAGATGACGAAGAAGCTGTTTCTGAGGATTGTTGAGGTATGATTGGTTTGCAGGAGGTTGTACTAGCTCAGCTACAGGAACTGATCGTCTCCTTTTCTTCTTTTTTTTCTTTTGAGACAGAGGGGTTTCCTTACGAGTCTCCCTTTTCCTAGATGCTTTCTCAACCATTTGCCATCCTCCATCAGTCAAGTCTTCCATTTCTTGTGAGACAGCTTCGTCCTTCTTGACATTACGTATAATACTCTCTGCATCATCTGTTCCTGTGCGAGGACGTTTTGCAAGCTGTGTCGCTTCATTGTCAGAACCCTCGCTGCTGACGAGTTCACCCTCGCTAAGATCGCACATGGTCGAGTCAGGAGTCGAGAGACGTCCTGCATGCATGCGCATGTGGCGTGTCAGACACGCCCACAACAAGATGGAGTCGGTTGCTGTTATCACTGGAGCTAACTCGTGAGCTATGTCGACAACGTAGCTGTACTTGTTAGTATGTTTGTGTGCTCATAGTGGAATTGGCCTTGCTCTGGCACATCGTTTGCTACGCGAACTCGCTCCAGCAAATTCTCTGCGGCTGTGCCTTGCATGCAGAAATATTGAGAAGGCTGAGGCAGCCAGGCAAGAACTACTGGTAGAGCATCCTGAAGCACAGATTGATCTGCTTCAAGTGGACGTCAGCAAACCTCAGTCTGCCATTGAAGCTGCAAGAGAATTGAAAAAGAGGTAATTTTATGATTTAAAAAAAATGATTTTTCTCATTATTTCAGGTATGCTCACATCAATTGGCTGTATTGTAATGCTGGTATTATGCCAACTGATGGTATCAATGTTTCTGCATTCTGGCCGCCTACTCTGAGGTAGTCTCTTAATGAATGTCTCATTACCGATGCTTTCTCAGCAATTATGTTCGTCAGTTCTCAACTGGTGGAGATTTCCTGCGTTATATTGATCACACTACTCCTGATGGTCTACAGGCAGTGTTTGCTACCAATGTGTTCGGTCATTATCTTATGGTAAACTTATCTGTGCAGGAATTCTTTCATAGATGTTGTTTTTAGATACGAGAGCTAGAGGAGCACCTAGCCTCACAAGGTGTTCCTTGTAATGTGATCTGGACATCATCAAATTCGGCTAAAAATGTCGAAAAGATTGATTTTACCAATATACAGCACAAGAATGGGTCTGTTACACTATAGTAAACTAGAGTTCTAATGAACACATACCCGTGCGCTGAGCTAGGAGCTAAACACGACTACTCCTGCATTACAGCAACACGCACGTTATTTAATGGCTCTGACGTACTGTAAATGTGAGACTGAGTGAGGACATCGACATTGATAGGAGGTTGGGTGACACACCCACAATACCGTAAGTACTCTGACAAGAACACGTAGCTTTAGATAGCCATGGATTAGCCGCTCGAACAAGGCTTGCCAGCTCAGAAAACGTCTTCATAGGACTATAAATTCAGTGAAGAAGCTGTAGAGAGTGTTTTCGTGAAGAGTTTCGAGCGGTGAGACGTAAAAAAGCGTGTTTTTTTGATGACACACACACACATATATACATATATACCGACGGACACAAACGCATAACCCTGGCGCATACTGCGCACGGGTAATGATCACATGTAATAGCTAAGACGTGTTGATGTTCTGAATTATTTTGGCTAAGTAAAAAATTTATATCCTCAAGACTTATTATAACTAGTTTTCACAGTTTTGTTCAACCAGAATATGTGAATAATTTCTCATTTTGCCAACAGGATACAATTCAAATAAATATACAACCAATAAAAATTTGACTTCATTTTATCTCTCCAGCAATATGTCGTATCCGTACTCTAAGCGTATCGTTGATGTTCTGTGTATAGGGCTTAACAAGGAGCTCAACAATCGTGGCATCTATTTTACTAGCACATGTCCCGGTCTCGTGCTGACTAACATCACCTTACAAATACTGCCCAAATTTGTTTGGTTGTTGCTTATCTTTCCTCTTCTCTTCTTTGTAAGTAACTTTGTCATTAATATAATGTTGTTATTGATTTTTTGTGCTGCAGATCCGGTCGATAACCAACTTTTTTACCTTCAAAGCTATCAACGGTGCAGAAGCTTTGGTGGGTATTGATCTTAAAAGTGAAGACATATCAAACTGCTGTGTTATTCTGTTGAGAATCATTTTCTATTGGGGAAATTTTTTAGCCTTTGTATTGCAAGCACAGCAGGGCTCACCACTCATGCCGGTTGTTGTGTGTGTGTTAGAGACTCACTCGTACATTTGTTCTATGACAATGTTGTCAACATAAAATCTACACACTTGATCACGTCTTGTCTCTCTGTTGTCAGGTATGGCTGGCTAGTCAGGACCCTGCTGCTGTTGATCATTCTTTGAAGTATTTCAGCCGAACAACAGCACTTGGACGAACCTATATTTTAAGAGAGAAGGTGCAGGGTAGACCTCTCTGCACTTCGAATAACACAAGTTTGTTCCTGCAGGTTGAGGTGGAGGATGGTGTACCAGAAGAGCTTGTCAAACAATTGGACAAGTTATCAGACAAATTTTAGCTGTGAATATTATTATCTGACCAAATTTTTACTGTTATTGGAATATTGAGGAGTAAAGATGGAAAGCAAAATCGAGAGCAAAATAGTAAAACTGAACGTTGGAGGGGTGAGCTAGCTGATAGCGTTTCTCTTTGCTGGCTAGCACTGACGCGCCTGATATATATTGCTCAGGAAACGTTTGTTACCTCATCCTCGACCTTGCTGTCTGGAGGAGAGAGCTTCTTCTCTAGTCTTCTCTCTGGTAGACACAAAAGCGAGCAGGATGAAAATGGTGCATTTTTCATCGACCGTAAGCGGAATAGTCGCTGTCTCATCACTTCATGCACTTCTCTAGGCTCTCCAAAGTATTTCAGTCCGATTCTCCAGTACTTGAGAAGTAGTGTTCTTGACATTCCAGATGGTTACAAGCTGAGTTTGATGAGGACAGAGGCTGAGTTCTATGGTATACAAAAGATTATAGATCACATTGATTTTTTAGAGGCAGAAAAGAAAGACCTGGATTCTAAGAAACGAGGTTTGTACATAGTAGCTAGGGGTGAAAAGAATACCAGATTTTCATGTTCACTTAACACCTTGTTCCTCGAAATCTAAGTAGCATTGGAATAGTGTCAAATGAAAATAGTAGTCTACATGTATTCTATTCCAATGTGCTCATTTACTTTTATTAGATATACCAATTTACTGGGACAAAGGTTGCTATGTCGAAAAGACTAACACACATGCACTACTGTTTAGTGATGATAACAAGCTCATTAAAGTATCAAATGATTATGAAAGAGCTTTTGACCAAGCAATGGTAAGGAATTATTAAAGAGTTTGCATACGTACCGTATAGCGGGAAATTTCGCGGGAGATAACTTTCGTGAATTTCGCGACCTACAGGCTATTTGTGACAATATTATCCGCGAACGTCTTGTTTTGTTGACAAAATAGGGCAATAGTGCTGATTCGCAAAAATATTCTTCGTGAAATGTTCTATCTCACGCATTCGCAAAAATTTTCTCCCGCGAAAATTTCCCGCTATACGGTACTTACTTTTCTCTGATAGGTCGTGAGAAATCATCAACAACTTCCTGTTGAGTGGTCTAGCAATGAACATGTAGCTGGAGAATTTGCAAAATTTTACCAAAAGGCAGTGAGAAGAGGAAAATACGCTATGAATGCTGATGGAAAGGTTTTTAAACATTGTTTTTTTAAGTTACGAACTCTTTTTTATCCAATAGGGCTTGCTACTGGAGTTAGATAATTTTGGCATCTCTGCAATGGCATCTTTTTCAGAAGATTTTACTCTCCTGAGTGTCTGTACTACAGGTTTTGGCATAAATGACCGTTACGTAGTTCACCCGTCTCGTAATTTTTCTTCAATGCAGTCAGATCCTATATTTATTTTATTTGAATTCAGACCATTTGCTGTATAAATGGATAAAATTACATGCCATGATTAGTTTTATAACCATAATTTATTTTGAACATTAAGACTAGTAATGTAATTACTTCACTGCAGTGACTGCTTATCTCGTTCACATGACGGTTGTATGTATGGTACTCCCGAAAATGCACCCACTTGCATGCACCATAACACCACAATTGGTTAAGGCCTGCTGTGCACGCTACAAACACTTATGTCACATGACACACTAGGACACAGCTTATCTCGTTCACATGACGGTTGTATGTATGGTATTTCAATCCTGCAGTTTAGCCAATAATCATTACCGCCCACCTGCGCGTTGCTATGGCTTCATTAAGAGTGCGAGTATAGCTGATCTGGCTCAGTGACCAGCCCGCGCTGAGGAGAGCTACTCAGAGATTGATTAGTCAATCGAAGTTCAGCAACTGCAAGTTCGTTTCGTCTAGCTGACTGTACTATCTTAGAATTGAAGATGCTGACCAAGAAACGCAAGAGCAGGTTGTCAAAGAGCAAGGACAAGATTTGGCAGTCTCCTTCACCCTCGCGCACCAACCCGGGCTCTGGTCGCTCTACTCCTGCCGAGGAAGACTCTTACAGTCGCCACTCCTCTCCTAATAAGGATTCTCCTTCCAATACTCCCTCCGACGGGCGGAGCCTTGCTAGTCTCTCGTCGACCAACGGGAGCATAACCCCGAGTACCTCTGCCATGGACACTCTGGGTCTCTCCTCCGTTCCATCTCTACCACTAATGGTGTCTGTCCGTCGTTGCTCGCTTGAAAAGCGACCGCCATCAGACCCTGTCAGCGGCTGGGGATTTGTGCTTCGCGGGACAACCAGCGAATTCCGTCAAGGCATCAAGGTGTACACGTGTCATGTGGACTCCGTCAAGCAAGACAGTTCGGCCATGGTTAGTACTAGCTGAATCTCTGTTTGCACGTGTTAGCTATTGAAGTGCCCCAGTGCATGTCTACGAGACAAGCTCTGTGTGTACAGTGTGAGCATGTGTCAACTTGTTCTAATGTGTTCCTGTCCTTTTGTTCCACCTACACACACACACTCACTCATTCACTCACTCACTCACTCACTCACTCACTCACTCACTCACTCACTCACTCACTGTTCTTTGTCTCTACAGGAATCGGGTATCCAAGAAGGAGACCAGGTGGGCTATAATTATACACTTTGCATTGTTAATCGTTACACTCATTTTCACCTTGTTTCCTTCATCTTTTCCTGATGCAAAATTAATCCTCCTGGAAATACATGTAGCTTTGTTATAATGAAAAGTCCATAATATAGTAAAGATACAATATTTCTTCGATAGTATTTTGTATACATCCAGATCCTGCTTCTGATGGTTAGATCATCTGTTTTGCCTGAAGTCTAATAGTAACCATGGTTACGCTAACCACATGTTGTACATGTACCATGTCTGGTCGGATTATACACGTCTGATTTGGTGGCTAACTCCCTAGTTTGGTATCTGGTTTTGACTAGCCTGTTTCTCACTAGTGTTTACATGCATAGTTAGTCTCCAATTGTAACTACAGGCTTCTATGACTGATAGTAACTATATTACTTCAATGCCCTCAATTATACTAGCTATTCTTCATGACTCCTTGGCTTGCAACTATTCAATGTCCATATTATGTGACGACAGGATGTGTAAAAATTGTGGTGCATGTTGGGAACTTGTTCTACCCACAAATTTGACCTGTGGGGGTTTTTCACCCACAGTGTATAAACTATACCAGCATCCTCTCTCTGTACCCCCCCTTTCATTGATTGTTGTCTTTCGTTCTAGATTGTAGAAATAGACGGCACCATTGTTCGTGATTTGGAGCATACTGATGTTGTTAGAATGTTCCAGAGCAAAGATCAAGTGGATCTTGTGATTCTGCCAGCAAGATATAAGTCTGTGAGTAGTCCTGTCTGTGTACACATGTATCAATGTATAACATGTTGTGTGTCTCAACTTAAGAGTTGGACTAAGATTAACCCTCTTTTTTACTGCAGAGTGTACAAGTGAGAATCACCGACTATAACCAGTCCACACTGAACTATCTGTGGGCTCTGACTATGCACATTCAGTCATTGGAAATCATGTGAGCAATGCATAGACTTTATTTGGCACGCTACTCAAGCACCAGTTGTTCCCCGGCATGTTTCCTACATTTTGTGGTTTACGCTGACAACTGGTTGTCCTCTAAGAATTACCTGTAGCCAATACACTGTACTGTGGTATCTTCCCTAGCTGAGGTGGTCTGTGTGAAAATCCTGTTCCTTGTTCTTTAAACATCCTGATTATCCTATCCCATGGTAGTTTATGTTTAGAGATCAAGAAGTGGGCAAGAAATTCACAACAAGGATGTAAGCAGCTCATTTTTAGTATGGCCTGGCAACCCAATCCCATTATGTACTGAACAGCTGATACCCACCAACACACTTCACTTCTCATGTGAATGTGATTGTGTCCTGGAGAAGAGGGGGAGGTGTTGGGTCCTCAGGGAGATAGGGTGTCTTGTGTTCATTGCTGTGGTCAGATCCTCCTTGGTGAGCAGGTGTAGTGTTTTTATTGTGCTGGCTGACCAATCAAGTTAGTATTCTAGCCTCCTGGGACCACAATGTGTACACAAGTACATGTGTGCTTGTTTGTATTGTAGTTTATGGTGATTCTATTTATTTACCTTCCTCTCTCTAGTTTTTCTTTATTTTTCTCTCTTTGCCCTGCCCATCTTATCTGTCCCTTCAGTAAAGACTATACTAATCATGTTAAGTCCCCTTGTGTAGTTCTACAACTCACTGATGATGTGTGAGTGGTGGGTATTGCATTATATTTTCGAATAATGTAGAGAACAGCTTGTAAACACTCACAATTTTGTGGTTTACTTGTGTTCACACTGTTGTCGGGGAGTAATTATATTGAGTTATTTGGAGTATGTGGTGTGGAGTATATCTGATTGCTGATCTTCCTGTCCAGTGTGTTAGTGTGTATTAGTGAGAATTGTTTGTGACATAGTCAAAGCCCATGTACACCACTCTGTAGCCCAGTCTAAAATACAAGGGTTCTCAGAATTGCTTTCTTGCGACAGGGCTGTTTTCTTAGCCCTGTACTAATTAGTAAACCTGCATAATTGCTGGTTATTGTATGTAAGTAGGTTTTTCTGTTTTGTGATTTCAACACTTGCAATTAGGTGGGTGCTTATGATAAACTGTCACTCTCTCTCTCTCTCCAGTAATGTTAAACTAGGGGATGACAGACCAGGTTACCTCAATCGTGTAAACTTCTCTGCTCTGCTTGGTCTACGTCATCTTGCCATCAACCATTGTTCTCTTGAAGATGTATCGGTCCTACAAGGTAACAGTCCAACTCAGCTGTTGTCAACAACCATCTAACAATGTGTTGTTATGATGTTTACTGTTTGCTTATGTACTGAGATATGCTAGTAGTGCATTTGATGCTGCTACTTAGATATCATCCTGTAGTGAGTGCCATTGCATCACATGTCGGCATCATGGCTACCTACACTCTCTTGTGTGCTTAGTCCCTTGTGTGTTTACACTGTGCCGGTTTAAGAGTATTTTGGTATAGCCTATAGCTGGTTTTTGCATATCAGTTCTATTGTGTAAGCAAGAGCATGACGCAGGGTATATTCATAGTTTGCTGAGTGATGTCATTGTTGTGCTAGGTACTCACTGAGTGAGTGTGTGTCATACAATGGTTAATTGGTGTAGTATTACATGTACCTGACGTCCACTATAGTATTCACCAGTCATCAACTCACTGACTGACACACGAGCTTCTATTGATTACATTCAGGGCTGACAAGGTTACCCCTGATAGAAACATTATACTGGGAACCACCTGCAATACGCACTCTTATCATAGTTCAAAATTATTTAGTGAGAGTGATTCAATCAAGTATTCTACTCCCTCACAATTTCATAACTATTGTTTTCTCTTCTTGTCGCAGGTCTGAGATATCTGCACAAACTAGAGTCGCTGTCACTAGCTCACAACATGCTGTCCAGTGACTCGATGAAGGCTGGCTGCTGCTTGTCTGGAGTCACTAGTCTAAAGAAGCTAGACATCAGCTATAACCTTCTTACCTTTATTCCACCAGTAGTCTTCTCCGTTAGCAAGTGAGACCGATGCATTAGCTCAGTATTGTTAATGTTCTCTCCTCTCTAATCATTATAGCCTTGAAACGCTTGTACTAGTAGAAAACAATATTACAGAATTGCCAACATCACTTACAAGACTATCTAAACTAAACACTTTATGGTAAGGAGCCTCTTCTTGTCTCTTGGATCTCTTGTACTCTCTCTTCCCTTTATTTCTCAGTCTGGACGGTAACCTGCTGTTTGAGGTCGACAAAGCACTAGAACAGTTGGACCATCAACTCAGCAGTAAGTATGGTCACACTGCATCTCTACATGTTGTAAAGATAGTTTGACATTGTTGTTGAAAAAATTCTTTTGTGCAGTGCTGACACTTGCCTACAATCAGATAGAGACAGAGCCACAATGTATGAAGAACCAGGCCTATGTAATCACATGTGAGTGTCTCAGTACTCGTCTCTTACTTACAGTCTTCTCCTCTCTGTCTCAGGTGTTGAGGGCAATCCTTACCTGCTGTCAGGTTCGAATAGAGATGAGCCGGCACTCAGAAGAGCTCTTAGTGTTAGAGGTCTTGTCAAAAATAGCGGCCATAGTAAAAGAGTGAGTCGTTGCACACACACACGCGCACAAGTATAAGGCAACCACTTGTTAGCTGCATGAGTGCTTTGCAATTGTAATGTTTAGTCTATAATTTTGAACTCGTACTTATTTTCTTACAGACATCACTTGTATTGTCAGAAAATTCATTCACAATGGACCTATTATCTCCTTCAATTACTGTTAGACATTAGAATCGACTTGTATTGTTGTTCATTTTTGTTGATGTTTTTTCAAATTATGTTATATTATTGTATTTTATTTCCGGTCAAGAGTTTCAATTTCACCTTGTAACACTAACTCAGTCTGCCCACCTCTGTCTTTTCTCTCATGAAATTATTAATAATGGCTGTTGTATTATCATAATAAAATAATAGTACAGTAGTTTATTATTATTATACTGTTGGTCATATGAGAACAGGAGGGATTGAAAGAGGTAGGGAGAGAAAGAATGGAGAGAGGAGACTGCTTGAGAGAGAGATAATGAGCTCAGTGGTGATTGAGCGAGAGTGGATGAGAGTATAAAAATGGACGAACATGGTTAATAATAAGTTACTAATAGTTGCTATCACAATCAGGTGGTAACATACTCTCTAGTTGTCTCAGTTCATTCACTTCTCTTGTTATTGAGTTGTATTCTTCTTGTAGTGCATTGAATGTGTTCTCTAGATCAACTAACTGGTTCTCCAGTATCGTTATTGTTGAGTTGATGGTACTGTTGGCTATGCGTTGTGCAACTGTTTCAATGTAGGCTTCAATCGAGTTTATTGCACTAATGTCTGGTCTCATTGTGGAGTAATATTGTTGTCTGAATTCATCAACCAGCTGCATAGCATCCAAGGTCAGGTTTCTCACTCTGGAAGGTAGATTCTCAACTTCTTTGACATTTATCGTGACATCCTCTGCTGTCATATCTAAACTCTCCAGTTCAAGCAATGTGCTGTTTATCTGGCTCTGTATATTCAGGATTCTATACACATTCATAGCAACGGAAGAATTTATGGCTTGAGCAGTAGAAAGTAGCGTAGAGGTATCATTCTGCAGCTGTGACACCACCTAATATACAAAATGCACATGAATGAATACAAATCAAATTACAACTCACCATCAGTAGGTACTGACTGAAGTTGTTGGCTGACATTGATTGCTGCATGGCCAGGCCTATTGTCTGATTAGCACCTTCCAGTTGGCTGGTGATGTTATCTACCCTGTCCACTACCATGTTGCTGATGCTATTGGCTATGCTAGCTGCTTGTATTGCCTCGTCTGCCTTCATTCTGAGCAACATGACAGACTCATTGTAGTTCTGTAGTATAGAAAGAATCATTTTTCCTTGACTAAGACAGTCATAAGCTGAAGAGTTGGCACTTAGAGCATCTTGGATTCCTGTATTGACCATCAGTGTGAGGTTGGTAACCGTGATGGTGAGTGTGGTTAACTGCATTCTTGCTGCTAGGAAATCATCTTCATGACTTCTGAGCATATCCAGAGCTGATAGAAAGATTGTGCGTTGCATGTCGACCATCTCTGAGATGCTCACTATCTGTTGAGAGTACATATCGTTCTGCTGTTGAAGAGCTATAATATCATCCTCGTTAGGAGTAGCGGGAACTTTAGCTTTTATCATCAGCAGCTCAGCTTGTTGCTCATTGATAGTAATATTAAGGCTTCGTAACATCATCTTGAGCCGACCTACAGTTTGCTGATGAGTCTCTTCCATTGTCTTCAGCTCGACCAAGGCCTCTGTATTGTTAGTGAACACAGCGGCTAGATTTTGAGCAGTGGTCCATGCCATGCTTGATAAATTTGCTACGGTACTAGAAATATTCATGACCTGTTCTAGTTGATCCTCTAGGAAAGCAACATGAGCTGCAAGACTTGTCCAACTAGTGTTAGCTCTCATTGCGTTAGTAGTTATGGTGTTAGTGTGATTTTGAACCTCTGGCAGTATGCTGTTCTGGATAGTGTCCAGGGCCTCCATTGAAGCATACAGATTGTCTACTATCCTCATCATGATCTCTTGAGCTGCCGTAGAGAGACCGATTACCGGACTAGCTGCTTCCTGAGCAGCAGTAATGAGCTCTTGTAGTTGTGTAAGGTTGGAGGATCGCAGTCTGCTCACATCACTCAGAAGATCAGAGGACTGTTGAACCAGATCATCATATCGGCTAGCCAGGTCAGCTATCGACTCGTTCAGTGGATTTAGTATATCATAGATTGTGTTCCTCTTCTCTTGGAATGTTGTATTCGGATCATTTTGATCAATAAGTTGATTAACCACTAGTCTTGTCTGCTCAATGCGTTCCCGAGTTGAGTCCACTTCATCTTGCAGATCAAAGTAGCACTCACCACAGGCTGTAAAATTTAGATATATCATTTGTCGTAGCATCTTACTTAGTATTTATTTTTACCTGAACAGTTGCCTGAAGATTGGTGTAAGAAATAGTTTTCCTGACAGCGGTCACATTTGTCTCCCATAACTCCAGGTCGACAGGCACATGTTCCATCATCTGCACAATCCTGATCTGCTGCTCCTAGCTCTGAACAACCACAGACTAGAACAAAATAACATTACAATCAACACACACACATTCATTGGTGACATTTACTCACTCTTGCAACCATTTTGGTTAAGATCATAGTAGCCTGGTTCACACTCATCACACTTTGATCCAGTCACCCCAGTCTTGCATGTGCAGATGCCGGTCTGTAGGTTGCACTGAGCACTAGCAGAGCCTCCAGTGTGACAGTCACATGATGCACATCCTTCACCAGAATCAAAATTAAACGAGTTGCTAGCACACCTATCACACTTTAGACCAGTGACATTAGATTTGCAGATGCACTGCCCATTAGAGCTGCACTGAAGAGTCGCTGCACCTAGCTCATTGCAGTCACAATCTGGAATAATGAAAACGAGATATCATTAGACACAATCAGGTAATGATTTTCTACCTGTGCAATTTTTGGCTGTTATAGGATCTCCAAAGTATCCATCAAGGCAAGCCTCACATTGGTCACCGGTTGTGTTAAACAAGCAGTCACGGCACAATCCGGTCACATTATCACAACTGTTTGGGTTGTCAAAGTCTACATTACCATTGCAAGAACAATTGGAGCACCGTGAAGGTGTACCACTGACAGTTCCTGTCGGGTCTCCAAAGTAACCAAGATCACATGCCTCACAACGGTCTCCAACATGGCCTTCAGCACAATCAGTGCATATGATAGTTCCTCCATTGTTCATCATACATGTACTGCTGAACTGTCCTGATGAGCTGGTGCCTGGACACGGACATGGCTGGCAGGAAATGCTTGCAAGGGGATCACCAATGAATCCATCACTGCACCTCTCACAGCTGTCACCTGTGGTGTTGCCAGAGCATTCAGTACAGACTCCACTTAGTTCATCACAGGTAGGAGATAGTCCATTGCATTCACAGAGTATGCAAAGATTGCTGTCAGAGTCTCTATAGTAGCCATCAGCACATTGTTGACAAGAGAGGCCAGTGTAGTTGGCATGCATGCAGGTGCAGTTTTCTACCCAACCAACCTGTGGAATACCAGTCGAAGGAACAGCTCCACCTAATGCGACACGGGCAACCATGACCATACTACTGTAGCTGACTCTGATTTGTAGCAGATTTAAATTCACCAGAACTCTTTGAATGTCATTCATTGTTGCACGAGTGTTTGTCTCTCTGTCTACCCATCCGGCACTTTCATGAAGCCGCACTGTCATGTTCTGCAGTTGTGCCGAAGAAAAATTAGATGAGAAATTAGCTACCAATTCCAATTCACTGTTTCCAATGAGCACATCGTAACCATCAGAAAGAGAGACAAGATCCTCACTGACAGCAATTGCTAGCGTAATGAGTTGGTTGTAAGAATTAATTCTGTCACCAATAAACTCCTCCGGTGCTTCAAGAAATGTGACATTGTCTGAAGTAATGACAACTCCTTCATTGAATGGATCACTTGCGAATGAGTTGGCACCAACAAGAGTCCATCCAGCAAGATCAGACACAAAGTTTGTGACAGTTTCTGTGAAACCAAACCCATCAGCAGATGTACATGAGTTGCCTTGACCAGAGCAAAAACATTGTTGACAACCATTGGGATTGATGGACTGGAGATTGAATGTTCCACTCTTACACTGTGAGCAGCTAGAGCCCTCAGTACTCTGTTTACACTGGCACTGGCCTACTTGATCACACTGAAGTGATGTTGACCCAGCTTCATTGCAGAAACATTCTCTATTGAATGCACAGACAAATATCAGTACATGCTGTTTTTGTTGTGCTGCATAACTCACCTGCAATCAGGATAGTCGTATCGTTCTGGAAGGCACTGTGTACATTTGTCACCGTCCACTCCAATATTGCATTGACAGTGACCGGTACTGTTGCACCGAGGAGACATGGAGCCTGGCAAGCTGCAGCCACACTCACTGCAGCCTACTCCCGACACAAAGTCGAAGAACCCAAGATCACAGCTAGAGCAGTCCCTATCTCCTACACCCGGTAGGCAGGGACACTCTCCAATGATGTTGCAAAACTCCATTATGGATCCATTTGAGTTGCATTGGCATTCTGATAACAAAGAGATGATACAGCACAAACAATAGAGTCACTGCACCCACCTCTACAACCCATTGATGATAGATCATAGGAACCAGCTTCACACATGTCACATGCTCTACCGATAACATTAGGTCTGCAATGGCACTCTCCTCCATACTGTCGACAAGTAGCATTGATTGCACCTTGGCTATGGCAGTCACACACTGTATTTAAAAGAGATAAAAACAGTACTGGTGCAATGAAAATCAAGAAACTTACATCTTGTACCATTGTAAACTTCTGTAAACACAGTAAAAGAAACCGTTTCACAGCTACTCAGTGCTGTTGTCCGCGTGGCAATGCTTTTGAATTGATTCAAGCAGCTAGAGTATTGCATATTAATCTGAGTGTCTGATAATGTTAATAACTCCGATGCTTGCCGAAGAAACACTACAAGAGAGTCCACAAATATTTCAGCACGTTCAGTGGAATCACCAGACTCAAATCCAACAAGTGTCATGTTGTAGCTACGTCCGACTCTGAGACACAGTGACACAGACACAGTCTGTGCTGTACCCATGGTTAAATTTTGGTAGAATAGAGGACTGGATTCTGTGTACTCAGAGCAATTGCTAGCTGGGCCAGTTTCTTCTCCTCCGATGTCAATTCTTAACTCAATTTGGTCCCATGTCATTGCATTCAGTAGATCATATCGTAAAACGATATCATATGTGCCACTGACTTGCGGCTCAAACACACCAAAATTAATCAAGTCAGCATTGTTGTTGACGCGTGCATGACCTCGTCCTGTAAAGAGTTGGTTATTTTCTTGCATTTTGTAGGATATGTCAAAGTTGCCACCTGAGTTCTCTGCTTCAAATAATTTGTGATCAATAAATGGAAAGTAGTAGCCAGAGAGAGTTTGTGAGCAGGTTTTGCCAGTTACTCCAGCACGACACGGACACTGTCCAGTGGCTTGGTTACAAATATAAGAGAGAGAGCCACCAAGATTGCAGTTACATGGAGAACAGTCAGTTGCTGAATTAGGAAGATAGTACCCATCAGCGCACTGGTCGCACTTGATACCAATGACATTAGGCTTGCACTGACACTCTCCATCAGATGAACACTCTGGTGTTACACTCAGTGTTTCGTTGCAGGAACACACTACAAATAAATGCAACCAAAATGAATAGTTTTCCAGGAAATATTCGCTATGCATGAGTATACACTAACTATGAATAACTCACAGGCCACCCTTACATCACAACTATACCTTCACATCCATTTGGGTTGGTTTCTTGTAGATTAAAGAATCCATGTTTGCATGTGTCACAGGCTCTACCCATTACATTAGACTTGCAGTAACAACTTCCAACAGTGAGGTTTCCTACAGTCTGTCTAGCACAGTCTCCATTATCTGTTACTCCGGGCAAGTTACAAGAGCATGCTAAGAGAAAGAAAGAAATTCAAAGTAACAATTGGACAATATTATGAGTCTATGAGTTCATATGTGTGTGGTGTAAAGTGAACTTGAATGGGTGGTCCAATACAAAAGTGTATTTATAATAGCTATAATTTATTCATGACAAAGTGAATATTCTGATCTGTGCTTACACTGGCAGTAGTCTGTGTTGTTGATAGGTACACCAGGTTGAGGATAATAAAGCTGTGTACATGAGTCACAGTGAGGGCCAGTAGTGTTGTCAGAACAGTTTATACATCGTCCACCACTAGTCTGACCAGATTCCATGTACAACTGTTGGTCAAATGCACACTGACTGGCATGCCCATTGCATTGACAGGCTGTAGAAAAACATCATAATGATAGCAGTGAATCATAATTAATACATTACCTTGGCACTCAAATGGACCGTCCCCATTTGTGATTTTCCAAGGAACATCATTGTGAGTGGCTTTACACCTCTCACAGTTTGAACCAGTTGTGTTGTGCTCACAGATGCAAGCAAGAGCTGAGTTACTACGGCAGTCACTAGCATGACCATTGCAGGCACATTTTCCGATCACATTGATGTCACGAATGGCATAGTGGTAGCTTGAATTATCTAGCCCATCTTGTATAGCATGGCCATCCAGAACCACTGTAATGTTAGTGGCAGTTATAAACTGATAGAGTGCGTCACTGAGTCCAGGAATAGAGTCGTTAGCTGAAGGCCTATCCACTGTAGGTACAAAACTGATTTGGCCTGGTGCTGAATTTATGATCTCCTGACAGAGTACTTCGGTCTCATTGTCCACAGTGAGATCAACTTCATTGCTGATCATGTAACGAGAGATACAGTTTCTGGAGAAGTAGTGGTATGGCTGGTATGTCAGACCATTGTCAGTAGACTTGAGAATGTAGAAGGAGTCTGGTTTGAGAGACTGAAACTGGAACACTATGGCTTGAACCTGTACCAGAGCACCAAGAGTGAAATTGAGTACCACTGTGTCAGGACTGAATATTCCATTCCTAGATTGCCACCATGTTGGTGTTGTCTGCGGATAAAAGTCAGTCATCAGACTGGGCGGATGAGCATTTGCTGGATCACTGGCGTTACACACGAATCCACACGTGTTACTGAATTGACCCAGGGACGAGGTAACCTCACAAAATAACTCGGGAGGATCGCCACAAGTGCTATTGACCTGAGGCGGTCTTCCAAAGGAGAAGCTCCGTGCTGCTGGTTCGCACCGTAGTGGAACTCCAGCACCGTCGTAGCAGTGTAAAAATTCGTCATTTTGTGATCGAGAGAGAGTCAAAAGTGCAGAAAACAGAAACAAAGAGTGGAGCAGCGATTTTCTTAATCTTGGATACATTTCTATTCTGCAGGACGGGTGGAGCTGCTAGAGATAAAAGGAAGGCGTGGCTGGTGAAACACAGCATTGTTTACTATGATAGAGCTCACCTTGTTAGAGAAGTAGGTAAGAGAATTAAAGGAGACTTATCAGCCAAACACCATCCAGAGGCTACCCACACCTCCCAACGCCCTAACTATGTTGCATAGTGAAATGGTATCTTCAAAAACGAGCTACGCCTACTTTTTTGCAGCACCTTGTTATGAATACGTTGCTATGTGTTGTTAGGCACGTGACCTAGTGAATTTCGTTAAAACTGATTCCACGTGGCCAGCATGGCTGTCCAAGTTTCTGCTCCCTTTTCCTTTGAGGTAGCCTATAGCTAGTGGATGTATCTCTTTGTCGTTCTATCTTACGTTCCTCAGGAAAGAAAAGGACAGTTGTATGTCATCCCACGCACTAAAGTCAAAAGAAAGAAGTCTCTTAGGTATTTATATTGTTGTTAGTTGATTCGACTCTATATAGCATTCTAGTACTGTTGATCATATGGAAGTACCTATCAATGAAGAGTGGATAGGAGATACTAAAGTCAGTAGATTGGTTAACACAAAACCTGTAGACTGTTGTCTGCAGTTTATTGTGGTAGAGTCCAGACAACACTGCCTGGCACAGCTCTATCAGAGTGCTGGTGATGGAGGATGTGTGCTTGTGGAGGGAGTGGGAGGGTGTGGTAAGACCTCGTTAGTGAGGATGTTGTCGGAGCGACGGGCACAGAGTAGAGAACTGGTCGTTCTTCACATTGGAGAGCAGATTGACAGCAAGGTGAGTACAAGATGATGAAGAGTGGTACTAGTGAGTGATAATGCTGCCAGGTGTTGCTGGGTACATTCACATGTACCGGAGTACCTGGAGAGTTTGTGTGGATGCCTGGGCTGTTGACTCAGGTTAGGGACACAGTGTTGGAAGAAGTATTGTACTTTTTGTATTTTAGTGTGTCACAGAGGGCAAGTGGATGCTGTTAGAGGACATTGATCACGCACCTGCTGATGTGGTATGCTACCTCGCAACTACAGAGCTCACTATTCAAAATGTCGTTTTTGTAGTTGTCCCAGTTGCTACCACTGATCAAGAGTGGTCGGTTGGTTGTACCAGGCTACTGTGAGCCTCTTGTAGCTGCTGATGGCTTCAAGATGTTCCTAACTCGGAGGTTGTGGATACATGTTGTCAGCTGTGCTGTTCACTATGCCCTCATTGCTCTAGGCTTGGTCAAGATGGTCGCAAGTTATTTGTTTCTGGTTCCAGTCTATTGAGCGTGTTAGAAGGACATGTGACAAGTATTAGAGTACCTCAATACAGCAAAAAGGAAATTGTGCAAGTTAGTGCCCACTGCCCACATTGTTGTATTGTATGACACGTGTGCAGATATTGTCTAGTCTCTTTCCTGCAATGGAGTCAATAGTTGATATGTTGGTGTCTACTCTGATACAATTGAACGGAGCTGCTGATTTACGCAAATTAAGGAAGTTATGTGATCGACTGCTCCCTTCCATCCATAATGGACGACTCACCAACATTGACGACTGTCTCATGGAGGTACAAAGTTATATGCCTATCTCTTTTATTTGAAAACCACTGATTACAGCTTGTAGAGGGCACAGCTGGTCACCTGACACCTGACAAGAAGCTTGAGTGTGCTCAGCAGTTGGCTCTCCTATGTGGTAGTATTAGCAAAGACAAGGTAGTTTTGTGAGTATTACTACAACATGATGATGGTGAGTACAGGTAGAGTACCTGTGCCTCCATCATAAACCAGCAGTGCAAGTTACTAAGACAACGTTCTCAGTGGGCAGAGCCTACTTACCACGTGCAGTAGATAAACACATCAAGTGAGCAATGCTGACCATACTCAACTCACCCATTCTGTTCTGTTGGTACAGTTTCTGTTATGCCCACACTCGGTTCTCTCTATCACTGCTGGAGAGTGTGTGTCGTTGTGTTCAGCTAAGAGAACCTGTGCTATTAGTGGGAGAGACAGGAGTAGGGAAGACTATATCAGTTAGTTACCTGGCCGCTATGACAGGGAACAAGCTAGTGACTGTGAATATGAGTCAACAAAGTGACAGTACCGACCTGCTAGGAGGGTGAGTGGGTGGGTGGGTGGGTGAATGAGTGAGTGAGTGAGTGAGTGAATGAGTGAATGAGTGAGTGAGTGAGTGAGTGAGTGGGTGAGTGAGTCAGTGGGTGGGTGGGTGGGTGAATGAGTGAGTGAGTGAGGTAGAGTGAAGTAATGGTGGGTGGAGACTATAGTGGTGTTTCTGCTACAGCTTCAAACCAGTTGATGTGGCTGGATTAATGGGACCTCTCCAAAAAGTGTTTTTAAAATTGTTTTCGAATACATTTGATTCTCAAAAGAACAAAGAGTTTCTTCGTAATGTTCAAGTGAGTTTAGAAGTGACATGTAGTTCATTTGTCTCCTTGTGCCTAGGCTGTTGGTGCTCGACAAGAATGGAAGAAGTTAGTTGATGTGATGTTGCAGACTGTGAAACTAGCTAGAAAGAAATTCACCGGTTAGTGGTACCTATAGTGATATTTCTGTTATGAGATCTTGTTGCAGAAGGGGAGAAGGATGGAGCTGAGACTGTGATGGTATCGTGGGATGCTCTGGAACGGAAACTGTTGAGAATGAACCATCAATTAGAGCAGCCTCATACTGCTCTAGCCTTTGCATTTGTTGAGGTATGAGTGATCAAGTAGCTTGATCTAGTTGTCTTTCTTCTCTCTGCATGCAGGGAGTGCTGGTAGAAGCAGTCAAGAATGGTTGGTGGGTACTACTGGACGAGGTCAATCTTGCTTCACCTGAGACTCTCCAGTGTCTCAGCAGTTTACTTGAGGGCCCACAAGGATCATTTCTACTCACTGAACAAGTGTGAGCATCTTTGATCCAATTCATCGTGTTATGGAATATTCTTTGCCTCCAGCAACTGTGAGCCAGTGGAGCGACATCCAAACTTTCATCTCTTCTGCTGCATGAACCCAGCAACTGATGTTGGCAAGCGTTCCCTACCACCATACATCAGAGACAGGTGTGCAGTATATTACACAGGTTATGTCCAAATTCTTAATTTTTTATGCTGTGTAGAGAACTGTGTTTATTGACTAGGACCTCCTGGTAGGTAGACAACTTGCTGAGTAAATGACGGAGCCTTTTGAAACTTGCTCTGTAGAACCCTTGAAACGCAGGTCACTAACGCATTCAGTTTGTTTGTCGAATGTTACTCACGATTTGAGAAAAATAGCACGAAAAGACTCTGTCATTTACTCAAGGACGTCGTTGGCTTGATATAAGGCGCTTCTCATAGTGCTATACGCCGCGTTGTTATCATTTGAAAAATCAGAAAAGCGATACCGAGATTGCATATGCTTTGCACTTTTACAAATGTTACTGAGACTCGCTGGGTATACGAGGATGCACGTTATGATGCTACAGCAAGTTTTGGTAGTTTCTGTCTGGCAAAAGAATTTACTCATTAATATTCATAGTGAACTGTAACCCGCCACCTTAAGGTGGCGGTATACCCGTTCTTATGAATATTAATGAGCGACTTTCTTTTATCTGCAGCTCGTGACAGAGCAACGCTAGCAGCGTGAAACTCGCTCTGATGCATCAATGAGTGTGTCTCAATGTATAATGCAGCTTGAAACGTTGCACAATATTCTACACCAAGGAATAATGTAGGAACAATCGACATCGTACGGATACGCATTTTTCACGCCAAAAATCTCTCCTGACTAACCGTGCAGCAAAGGTTACCAGCTGAAATTCGACTCTTATAAACCATTTCTAGGTGCAGACGAAGAGTTTTCTGCATTTACTTTCTCTGATTTTAAGAAAAACACTTTTACATTCTAAATCATGGCTGATTTTGCAGTTACGTCCATGTTTGTCGATGCATAGAACAGCTACGTTCAGCGTGGGTCAACAAAACTCTTCGTCTGCACCTAGAAATGGTTTATAAGAGTCGAATTTCAGCTGGTAACCTTTGCTGCACGGTTAGTCAGGAGAGATTTTTGGCGTGAAAAATGCGTATCCGTACGATGTCGATTGTTCCTACATTATTCCTTGGTGTAGAATATTGTGCAACGTTTCAAGCTGCATTATACATTGAGACACACTCATTGATGCATCAGATCGAGTTTCACGCTGCTAGCGTTGCTCTGTCACGAGCTACAGATAAAAGAAAGTCGCTCATTAATATTCATAAAAACGGGTATACCGCCACCTTAATGTTGTTGATGTTTACAGGTTCACTGAGGTATATGTTGCCGAACCTCGTGAGTCAAGTGATCTTCGTACTCTCATTCTGGGCTATCTCTCAGGCCAGCCCTCTCTCACTCCAGCAATTGTAGAGGGCATCATAAAGTACAGTAGCTCTTGTGTATAGTGTGTGCATGTGTTGTTGGCAGGTTCTATAGCTCAGTGCGGCAGCTAGCTGACAGTAAGCTAGAGGATGGTACTGGCAGGAGACCACACTATAGGTAGCCTCTGAGTGTGTTAATGATGTATTAGTGTACCCTGTCTCTTGTAGTCTACGTACATTGTGTCGTGCTCTAAGCTATGCTGCTAGTAACCATTGTAACAACTTCCTTCGATCACTCTATGAGGTATGATACTGTGCTTACTGCAGTATTCTCACTTTCTCTTGCAGGGATTACTCATGGCATTCTTATCTCAGCTGAGAATAGAGCATCATCCATTGATAGCAGCCATGATCCAGCAGCACCTTTGCATTCCTGACAGCTGCATTAATGCTGGCATCACACGACCACGCCACACTACCAAGCATGTTCAGGTCAGTGAAACTGTAGATAATATTGAGCTGTATTTATTCCTGCAATAGGTTGAGGGACTGTGGTTGGCAGTAGGATCACAGGAGCCAGATCCTCATCCACCAGGCTATGTACTCACTCCTAGTGTCAGGAGAAACTTGAAGAACCTGGCACGAGTGGTCTCTGGAAGGTCAATACAACAGCATTCACTACTAGTCAACTCCTAGTCTGTACTTCTATTCCTTTCAGTCGGTATCCAGTGCTATTGCAAGGTCCCACATCAGCCGGTAAAACCAGCTTAATCCAGTATCTTGCTCGCTTGACGGGTCACAAGTGTCTGAGAATCAACAACCATGAGCACACTGACCTACAGGAGTATGTGGGCATGTACTCAGCTAATACTAAGGGACAACTAGAATTCCAAGAGGGTACAGTTTGTATTCCAGTGTTGTTAAGTTTAGTGTCAATATTCGGCAGGTGTATTGGTTGAGGCAATGCGCAATGGTCACTGGGTCATCCTGGATGAGCTCAACCTAGCACCATCTGATGTTCTAGAAGCTCTCAATAGAGTAAGTGAGTTCTGCAGGAGAGTGCTGAGCTACTGTATGTTGTTAGGTGCTGGATGACAATCGTGAGCTGTTCATACCTGAGACACAGCAGTTGGTCCGTGCTCACCCACGCTTCATGCTGTTTGGGACCCAGAACCCTCCTGGAGCCTATGGAGGAAGAAAGGTGGCATATGATCTTACCCCACTGTCATCACTGATTGTTGCTGGTTACAGGTTTTGTCAAGAGCATTTCGTAATCGATTTATTGAACTGCATTATAATGACATACCACACATTGAGCTTGTGACTATCCTTCATCAGCGCTGTGCATTACCACAGAGCTATGGAAGGAAGATGGTTGCTGTTCTGAAGGATCTGCAGGTGTGTGTGTGTGCAGTATAACTTGGTGTGTGAATCTATTCCCTTCACACAGCAACGCCGATCAGTGTCAGGTGTCTTTGAGGGCAAGTATGGTTTGATCACATTACGTGACTTGTTTCGTTGGGCTGAACGATATCGTTGTTCTCTCACTAATGAGCGGTTTTACGACTGGGAACAGCAGTTAGCTGAGGATGGTTAGAACACAACATTGCTCACATATCATTTTCCATGTTGTTAGGTTACCTGCTGCTTGCTGGTCGATTGAGGACCTCTCAAGAAGAGGCTACTATCCTGGAGGTGATACAAAAGCGATTTAAGTGTTCTCTGGAGCCTGAGAAGCTGTTCGGTGGTAGCGGTGGGCTCACTACCAGAGAATCCCTTCAGCTGCTGAGAACAAGCTCATCACTGGATGAGTTCAGTCATCTGGTGTGGACACCCCAGCTATTGAGAATGGCTGTCCTAGTGCATCGTGCCATCAGCTTTGATGAGCCTGTTCTTCTAGTGGGGCACACTGGGTCAGTAACCATACTGTGAAATTGACCAATCAGTTTGATGTTGTTTAAAGTTAGAGTGGAACCTAGGTTATCTAAACTCTTTGATTATCTGAACTTGCAGATTCATAATTTTACAAGCTTGTGAATTGTGTAGCATGAAATTTTGATGTGCATGCACTGTGTTTTTTTACATGTATTGGAAATTCTGTTGTTGTTTTTTTTATTCAGATCTGGAAAGACCACTTTGTGCCAACTGTTGGCTAAATTACTGCAGAGAAAGCTATTCTCTATTAACTGTCACATGCATACTGAGGCAGCTGACTTCCTGGGAGGACTGAGACCTGTACGGAACAGAAACCAGGATACTAATGGACTGTTTGAGTGGTGTGATGGTGTGGTGGTAGAGGCAATGAAGGATGGAGGATGTGTTCTTGTTGATGAGATATCACTAGCCGATGATGCTGTGTTAGAGAGACTCAACTCAGTCCTTGAGACAGACAGAAAGCTATTGGTAGCCGAGAGAGGAAAGCACAAGGAACAGGTACGTGGTACAGTAGTGTATGGAGTCCTATCATCACTAGCTGTGTCTACTCATCTTTGAGCAACTAGCTCTTCGCTTACTCCACTTGCATAACCATTGCATACCTTTTCTGCCTCTTTGAATTTGTATCACAATTTCCTTTCAAATAGTGTCTTGTGTTTGTATAGGTGTACGAAGTAACTGCTAAAGATGGTTTTGTGTTCATGGCAACTATGAACCCAGGTGGGGACTACGGGAAGAAAGAGGTGTGTGAGTATATAGTACGCCATCATGCACGTTGATGTCTGTATTGCAGCTGTCTCCAGCTCTGAGAAATAGGTTCGTTGAGATATGGTGTCCAGATACTTGCTCTAGACATGACCATGCCCTCATCATCGATCATAACCTGAGCCCTAATCTGAAAGGTACAGCTATGTGAGTTCATCATAGTAGTAGCTAGTTCTATACCATACAGATTGTTTCCCATGGGCTGATATGATGTTGGATTTTGTTGACTGGTTGCGGAAACAGTACTCTTCGTCAAGGTATAGTATACATACACTGCATTGCTAGTGTCATCATATGCTACAGGTTCATTATCACTACGAGAGATATACTGAGCTGGGTGCAGTTTGCGAACTCTTCCTCACACACTCTGTCTCCCTCTCTTGCCTTCTATCATGGAGCACATCTTGTGTTTGTGGACGGGCTTGGTTGTGGTGGAGGAGGAGCCCACATGCACAAGCTGAGAGAGGCTTGTTGTGAGTATCTGATGAACCAAGTGAACGGAGTAGGCGATGAAGTGAGTGGTGCTACTGAGATCGAGGACGGAATGGAGAGATTTGGTATCAAGCCATTTTTCATAGAAAAAGGTTTGTATATGATCTATCACGTGTTTCAGTTGTGACTATTATGATCAGGTCCAGTTCAAACTGTCTCCACCTACTGTCTCACTGCTGCTGGTCCTGCTAGTAATGCTTTCAGACTGCTCCGAGCCATGCAGCTAGGCCGTCCCCTCATGCTGGAGGGAGAGCCAGGGGTCGGCAAGACTAGTCTAGTGACAGCCCTGGCAGCTGCCAGTGGTCATCATGTCACTAGGATAAACCTCTCTGAGCACACTGTAAGCACAGGTCTACCATTATGATGATATAGTATGCTTGGTTGCTATCAGGACATTGGTGATCTGTTTGGATCAGACCTACCGGTTGAGGGGGCAGGAGAAGTAAGGTTTGCATGGAGAGACGGACCCTTCCTGAAGGCTCTGAAGAGTGGAGATTGGATATTGCTTGATGAGGTGTGTTCATTCATGCTACGTTCACTCAAGTTCTCTCTTGTCAGATGAATCTAGCATCACAGTCTGTCCTAGAAGGTCTCAATGCTTGTCTTGATCATCGTGGAGATGTTAGTGTTATTATGCTCATGTAATATGAATTGTGTTGTGTTCTATCCCAGGTGTATATTCCAGAACTGAGTCGCAGCTTTCTGGTGCAGAAAGAGACGCATTTGTTTGCCTGTCAGAATCCACTGCATCAGGGTGGAGGCAGGAAGGGACTTCCCAGATCACTGCTCAATAGATTCACTCAGGTAGTGCTGTGAGATGGTGCGTGACATCAGTGAACTATAATTATCAAGGTGATGGTTGAGGCAATGTCAGATGAGGATCTTGTGTTCATAGCTACTTCTCTCTTTCCTTCAATGGAAAAGACCATTGTGCACAAAATGGTTGCTTTCAATAACAAGGTAGTTGTTATGTTGACAATTTTTTCAAGTAAAATTGCATCTGTAGGTGGGAGATGTTATTGGCTGTCATGGCAACAGTACAGCTCTATGGGAATTCAACCTGAGAGATATATTGCGATGGTGTGAGCTGATAGTGCACTGTGGAGGGAAGGTAGGCTAGGTAATGGGTAGTGGTTTGGTGTTGACTCTTATACTCACAGAGATCCTGTTATGATCCAGTGATATGGGTCCATGTAATGTATCTTATGAGATTACGCAGCTCAACTATTAGACACAAGGTGTGTCTGAGTCTATGAGAGCTTCCTGATAGCTTGTGTTATACAGGTTGTTCAACTGTGCAATGAAGTGTTTGACAGTTCACAGCTATCTGACCATTCTCTTGGACAATTTTTCCACATTTCTAGTTCATCTGTACAGGTTTGTGAGGTGTCTCTATCATTCACTGTTTTTTTATTCTTTTAATAGATTGGATCTACTGAGGCACTCAGAGCATACTACAATGAACTGTCTACTAATGCAGATCCTCTATTTCTCCCTCCTTGCCAACTCCCTCTCCTAGAGGCTCTGCTTCAGTGTGTGCAAAGGAACTGGATGGCAATACTGGTAATGATAATTAGAGGAGTTGTGTAGATCATCCTAGTACATGTGTATATAGGTTGGAGGAGAATGTTCTGGGAAGAGCTCTTTGGTGCATCTGCTGGCTAGATTGACTGGACATAAGCTGCTGGAGTTCCCAATGAACTGTGATACTGATGTGATGGAACTAGTGGGAGGGTTTGATCAGGTTAGCAACAAGGGATATAGTGGTAGTGTACTAGTGGGAGGGTTTGATTAGGTTAGCAACAAGGGATATAGTGGTAGTGTACTAGTGGGAGGGTTTGATCAGGTTAGCAACAAGGGATATAGTGGTAGTGTACTAGTGGGAGGGTTTGATCAGGTTAGCAACAAGGGATATAGTGGTAGTGTACTAGTGGGAGGGTTTGATCAGGTTAGCAACAAGGGATATAGTGGTAGTGTGACCCTTTCCTCAGGTCAGTCAAGCAAGGCAGCTCAGTAATATTGCCAGTAGAGCACTGTACATTATCAAATGTCTGGCCACTGCTTCTGATAGGCAAGGAACCAAGGCGCTAACAGACAATATCATTAACTCTCTACAAGAAATGGCTAGTCCATCAGGTTTGCTATTCCTCAAGCTGTCATTGTTAGTTATGTTTGATGATAGTGTGTGAGGAAGAGCCAGCAGTAACTAGTACAACTCAATGTGTGTTGCTGCGTGACTTGATATCTCAGTGTGTTGAGATTGCTGTAATACTGGAGCAACCATTACTGGAGGAAAGTAAGCACAGCCACAACTCACAATGCTCATAATAATCTTTCTCAGTTCTAGAGAAAGCAGGGCAAGAGGTGGATCAGTTGTGTGAGGGTAGTGCAGCAACTGCTGGTCAGTTTGAGTGGGTGGATAGTCTGCTAGTACAGGCTATGAAACATGGTCACTGGCTGGTTATCTCACATGCTAATTTCTGCAGGTATACTAGTATACATGTATTATGCAGCTGGTATTAATTGGTTTGTTATTATAGTCCATCAGTACTGGACAGGCTGAACCCATTGCTGGAGCCAGGAGGAGTTCTGAGCATTGACGAGAGAGGAATCGTCGGTGATTCCATTCCTATTGTCCATCCTCATCCAGACTTCAGGTAGTGATTTCACTAACCTTCAAGTGTTGTTTATCATCATAGCACAGACTGTTCTTGACAATGGATCCAGCACACGGAGAGTTGTCCAGAGCAATGAGAAATCGTGGTATAGAGATATTTATTCTGCCCGAAGTTAGTACATGTACGATAGATGATAGTAGTCATTGGAGTTGTCCACTCTCAGGAGGTTAAGCTACTTCATCAGCAGCTGATTACAATGACAGCAGACACATGCTGTCCTCCTCCCACTGTTGATGAGCTCACTAGCCAGCCAGCTGTGTCAGTGATGAGGAGGGAGCTGTATCCAGTGGTGGATTGTCTCAACAATATTATACAGTGAGTGGTGATTACGAAGTGCTATCATGTACGCTACTATCTATCTGTTGTGTATAGGACCAGTCAAGACCCAGTTCAACTATCAGTAAGTGTTTGTGTTCTGTATTCTATGCATTCTTACTGTGACCGTACAGAGTGTGCTGCAGTTCCAGGCAACGTTGCGAGTGTTTGTGGAACACAGTACTCGCGACGATATAGAGCTGAGGTCGTGTGTCCTGCACCAGCTTGCTAAGAGCCCTGGCTTGCCGTCCCTGCTCCAATCTGAGCTGCTGGCTGCTTGTGATGCTCTGGTTGCAATGGCTAGCTCTCCTGCTCTCCTAGACATGTGTCGTGTAATGGAGGCCTTCAATGGTGAGTAGACTACACGAGCTACCTATCATAACATGTCTCTCTGGCAGGAGGATTGTTTGAAGGTCACATCATATTCACTGTCAACACTCACCTCTACCGGAGGATACACAGCTCAGATGTATGCGGTGTGTGTATAGTGATTGTGTGATATTCTCTTTGTTTCAGGCTGTAGAATTTTTAAGCCAAAAGAAAACAAGGTATGATGTCTGATACAGTATTTAATGTCTTTCAAATTTTTTTTATCAGTTTACAGGTTATAGCAGCAGTATCATGGATGAAAGGGCTGATATCCCATACTAGGACAGGTTCCCATGCTAACAGAGCTTGTTTCCTGCAATCAAATACAAACTTGCTACCAGCTGGTACAGGAGTGAGAGTGACAGTACTGCTCAACCAGTTACTAGAGGCTATAGCTGCCTCAGTTGATACTCTCACTGCTGCCTCAATTGACATGAATCAAGTAAAAACTTTATGACTGTAGTGACAAATTGAGTGAGAGGTTTTTTTGTTGTAGCTGCTTGACGTGTTGTGGATGTTTACAATGCTGTGTGTTCATCCTGAGTGGAATCTGCCAGTGGTTGCTGTTTGGTGGAGAATGGTAAACCAGCAGTGTCTCTCTGCTGTATTACCTCTGCTTCCTTCACACCAGCAGAACAGGTCTGTATGAAACACATACCAGTTATACACATGTACTTGTTCTTTCCAGTCTCCAACAGCAGTTATCATCATTAGCTCCCATTAATGAACTGATATCATCAGAAACACAACTCATGAACACCTTCAGACGAGCACTAGGTGGTCCTCAACCACCATCATCACTGCAATCATTGCAACTAAAGGTAGGCCATTGTGTTACTGTCTCCATCACTGTGTTTGTACCCATAGAGTGCTATCAGTTCCAAGGATAGTCAGCTGGTTCATTGTTCAACACATCATCAACCATTGAGAATGCTGAACTCCAATGCTGTTCAGAAGAGAGGCCAGCTGCTCTCCTCTCTATGTGGTTGTCATGGCGTCGAGGAGAGTATCTTGGCCCAAGAAGACTCTGAGGATGCACTAAAGGAGGAGTGTGTAGTGCCCTCTCCTGTCCTCCGTCCTGTAGCCTACTGTGTGGCTGATCTGGCCATGTTCTGCCCCTCTACTCACAAGTATGCTATGGTCTGCTTTACTGCTAACATGAAGTTTGGTTCTTGTGTAGAGATGTAACTGATATGGCAGCTCCTCTACTAGACTACTGTCTTGGTTTACCGTCAGTAGATCTGGAGATGCTATGTTGTCTGAAGAACATGAGAGATGAGGTGAGGAGCTGGTGTGATGAGCTAACTATAGTGACCAGCTCTCCTGCAGTCATCATCAGAGACCTGGCCCTCACTTCAGCTAATGGAGCTGGCATGTGTGGGCTCACTACCTTGTTTGGGAGGAAGAGGAGAGGGCGCCTCACTACTTGACTTGTGCATGTCTGTTCTAGTATCTCCAGAACAAGATAACTCTCCCTCCTCTAAGTTTACTAACCCAGCATTAGTGTCCATTAGTAACTATCCATACAAACTAAAGGAGCTCGGCACAATGCTACAGTACCTTTGTCTCTATGGCCTGTCACCATCTTCCTCTCAGCGTGCTACTACGTGAGTTGCATTTCTTGTCTACCTGCTGACCCTCTCTGCTGATGCATAACTTCAGGTCACAAGGTATTCAGTGGATCGCTCATCTCACTCACATGGTTTGCAGTCGTCTTGTGTCCGCTGCTGTCAAGTGTGGTTTGTATTCCTGCTGTGAAGAACACTTGTCTCTCAATGATGCTTACTCTGCATGTTTGGAGATTCTTCGAGGATTGTCTGCTGGTCGTGTGTGTCGGTGGGGCACTGTGTTACAGCTGCTGGAGGTCGTGTGGAGTGTGTTAGTGAAGTGCGAAGACAGTGCAACTTCCCAGGACTTGTCAGCTGATGTAGCAATGGGGCAATGTCACTTGGGCCTAGTGCTGGCTCTCCTTCTCTGTCCCTCTCACCCTCTGGACCCACTAATGGTGGACACAGCACAACAGCAGCTCTATCAGCTCATGGTATCACTACAACAATTACATCTATCACCATTATCATCTTAATCTGTTCTTCTCTTTCTAGTCAAGTCAGTACCAGCAGTTGTTGGATGCTTATGTTGTTCAGCAGTACTCAGTAACCATGCCCACTAATAACCATCACACTCACTCATGGCTGCAACAAGCTCAATATTGGTCAGCTGAAGCTAAGGCACATACCACAGCAATACTGCCTCCGCGTATACTCTCAGATAAGGTACAGTATAGTTTAAATACATTTACAAATCATTTGATACAAACTGTATAGTATGGAGCACTAGCCAATACATGTACTGAACTGAATACCAGTATCTGCTCCCGAGAGAGAGTAACACATTTGATTAAAGGAGCTCATTCTAGTGGTCAGGTGACCTCATGGAGGATCAGTGTAGCCACTGCTGTCAAAAGACTGAGAGAAGAGTATTTCTCCTTCCCTGACCTCGTACAACCTTTCACTGCTGCTCTTAGCATGGTACATTCTCTATATGTACAGTATCATACATTAGTCTGTACATGTCTTAGGTTGCTAGTGGTCTAAAGGACTTGTCATCATCTGCAAACACGCTCTCACTGGTTAGTAAAGGATCAGTTCAAGCATACTTACTGTATTGTGGTCCTCCGTGCAGTGTACCACTAGACTCAAGACCTGCATTATTCAGTATCCTTACCAGGATGGAGGAGAGCTAGGCAGAGTATCACAGCTGGTTCATTGCTGTAGGGAGCTGTGGAGGAACAAGCAGGACTTAGCAATGTGCAGAAGGTGATGAATGATTGAATAATGAACAGTCACATACTAGTGTCTTATTGCAGCATCGCTATGGTAACAGTAGAGACATTGTTATGCTATGTTCGATATCAGAAACAACAGAATCAAGACGGTGCATTTTTCCTGTCTCCCTTTGCGTTGGAGCTTGTGAAGAATGTGCTCAGTTTGTGTCAGCAGCTATGGTTTACTGCTGATGAGAGGAGGAGGGAGAAGGAAGCCCAGGAGGAATCACTGTACCAGTTCAAGCCAAGGACATTTGAGATCAACGAGAGAGAAGAGGACATCATGATAGCACGCGAGTTAAATAAACTATTTCCGAGCTTTGAGGCTGAGTTTGATAATGAAGAGAGAACTGACCTAATGGAAAATGATGATAGTGACCAAATGGATCAATCAACACCATCATCTTTCTCACAGTTTACTGATGATGAAATGCAGCTTATTTTCTCTCTTCACCTCACAACATTCACCAGCTCCCTCACTCCCTCGCTACACTATTCTCTCTCCTTCTCTCGTATTCTTGATGTTGTTAAGCAACTGCAACAGAGGCACGAGATGGAAGGAAGTTCATCACCACACGATGGCCTGGTAGTGGGAGGGCTCGCTAGGATGTGTCATCAGCTGACCTGTCATGTGACATCAAGTGATGACACATTACAAGACAATAGGTAGGCAACTACAGGTTCTGCGGGTTCTTGAAACAAGTTATTAGAAGCAGAAGTGAACGCTAGGAAATCAAATTTCACTGCTAGTGCTTGTGTTCAATTATCCGTCAGTGCTTACTTCTGCTTTTGATAACTTGTTTCAAGAACCCTGTTTGTAGCAATAGTGCTGTATTAGTGTGTATGTAGCAATAGTGCTGTATTAGTGTGTATGTAGCAATAGTGCTGTATTAGTGTGTATGTAGCAATAGTGCTGTATTAGTGTGTATGTAGCAATAGTGCTGTATTAGTGTGTATGTAGCAATAGTGCTGTATTAGTGTGTATGTAGCAATAGTGCTGTATTAGTGTGTATGTAGCAATAGTGCTGTATTAGTGTGTATGTAGCAATAGTGCTGTATTAGTGTGTATGTAGCAATAGTGCTGTATTAGTGTGTATGTAGCAATAGTGCTGTATTAGTGTGTATGTAGCAATAGTGCTGTATTAGTGTGTATGTAGCAATAGTGTTGTATTAGTGTGTATGTAGCAATAGTGTGTGTATGTAGCAATAGTGCTGTATTAGTGTGTATGTAGCAATAGTGCTGTATCAGTGTGTATGTAGCAATAGTGCTGTATTAGTGTGTATGTAGCAATAGTGCTGTATTAGTGTGTATGTAGCAATAGTGCTGTATCAGTGTGTATGTAGCAATAGTGCTGTATTAGTGTGTATGTAGCAATAGTGCTGTATTAGTGTGTATGTAGCAATAGTGCTGTATTAGTGTGTATGTAGCAATAGTGCTGTATTAGTGTGTATGTAGCAATAGTGCTGTATTGGTGTTTCTGTGTTGTTCAGGTGTTTTGATATATATCATGATCCTGTGATACATGAAGCCAAGCGAGCTCTACCTTTACTACTGTCATTGGTTGAACGTGTTGAACAGGTTCTGATAGAGTGGCCGGACTATCCTGTGTTACTGCAGGTACCATCTCATCTCAGTATAGTTATGACATTGAGTGTGTTTTTAGATAAAATCTGCTTGTGAGAAGGTGCTTTCCTTGAGTTTGGATGAGCCATTGATGAAGATATTGACAGGATTAGAACATGTTCTTAAGAAAGCTCAGGTACTGTATCACATGTGTGGTCTGATGGTAGTTGTCATTGTTACCAGTAGGACTGGGAGGCATATGCTAGTTCAAGACTGTCACTTTCAGTACAACTACAGTCACTCACTGCCCTCATCTTAGACTGGAGGAAACAAGAACTGAGGTTGGAGTCAACAGCTTTATCTACTATTTTATCATCTTTCCCTCCCTCTTTTTGCTGCAGTTGTTGGAGCCAGTTACTCCAGCTGTGTGCCCAGACCCAGCAAGCTAATGGTAGCAAGTGGTGGTTCCACTTACAGTGTCTCATTCGTGCCCACACTGAGGGAAAGGATAGTTCAGTAGACCAGCTCATCCTGTCACTACACAAGTTCATGGAGAGTGCTAGTCTGGGCGAGTACAGCATCAGACTATGCATGTTGGAAGCTTTTGGAAGAGAAATGAGAGGTAGATAGGAGGATTCTAGCTAACTTGGTTATTCGTTGTCTCCTCCAGACTCCTGTCCTACTACTATGGCTGCTCTGCTGAACACCTATGGTTACTATCATCAGTTTCTTCCTGCTGTCAAGACAGCTATTGATGATCTAGCTAGCCCAGTAGAGAAAGAGTTCAAGGTTTGGATTATAATCTTAGAGACATTATATTATGTTGTGCTGTATGTGCAGGAGTACCTGAAGATATTACGATGGAACGATGGTAACTACTGGGCCATTCGTCAGGCTACCATCAGAAGCCATCGGTCTCTTGTCAAGTATATGAACAAGTACAAGGTTGTTGTTGTAAGTATCACACTACATTGCAGTGATGCGTGTGTCTCCAGGATATTCTGGCTCATCCTGTGCAACCAGTGCTCTCAACCACATCTATGACGAGAGAAGAGGAGGTGGTATCTAAGGAGTCTTGTTTAGATCACCTTGTAAGGTGTTTGTCAGCCGCTCAGTGGGTCAGCCAGGCTGCGGTGATAGTAAGCAAGTGAATAGGAAGTGAATCACATGAGCTAACTTGTTCTAGGCTGATGATGGCAGTAACCTACTCACAGTCCCTATCACTGATGATGACGCACTCACTGCTGGGGAGTGTTATCACAGAATGCAGCAGCTGGTGGGCTCATACTCCACTCACTGCCTCCCTCCTGTCTGGTGTGGCAGAGTAAATGAGTTAGCTGAGCAAATAGCAGCAACTTACCAGGAGCTACAGGCAGCACCTACCTGTGATCCTGAGGTCAAGGGTCAGAATACAGAGGTCAGCTGTTTTGATAGATGCTTGTTGTGTATTTTGTATGTTCATAGGAGGGTAAGGCTAAATCTGCTGCTGTGAAGCTTATAATGATGAGAAGGAGACGAGCTCTCAGTGATCTGATCCAGCTCCTGCGTCAAGTCGGGCTGTCTCACAGAAAGGGAGAGGAGTGCACCGAAGACTTACAGCTAATAGGCTTCTCTGTTCCTACCATAACGCAGGAAAACAGCTTTCTGTAAGCTAGTCCTACTATCTCTCAGTATAATAATCTGTATCATCCCATAGAGAGGGGATGGCTGATGGTGACAAATATTACTATCGCTGCATTGCTCGCTATGTCGCTCTACAGGGTGCTCTCTCTGCACCTTCTAAGGTTTGCACATAATAATTATGTATGCTTTATGGTGCTTACTTTCTGTAGGAGTTATCATCAGTGCATATATCACGATGTTGGGGCTATACACGTCATCTTATGAAGCTCCTCTATGAGCAGCGAACAGCTCTCTCTACTGGTCTGTGCAACCACTCTGAGCTAAGGTGGGTGTGCCTTTGAGTACAGGCATGGCTAAATATTGTGTGTTTACGATACAGACAGTTGCTAGGCAGAGTCAGGAGTGGCTGTGAGGGAGATATTGTTCTATGTTCTCCTCAACAATACTGCAAGTGGCAGGTAATATCACAGTTAATTTTTACTGAATTTAAACTTGTGATTTTTCTTTAGTCTAGTCTAGTTTCATTGGTTGAGCAATCTCTGAGTGCAGTCAGCAGTCTTGAGGAGCTGGTCACTGTGATACCAGCAGAGTGTGACCTTTCTCTCACTCCCTTCAATCCTAGCATCTTGTCTCCTCTGGTTACTGGTAGCAGCCATGACTGTTGGCAACCCCTGTGCTCTATGAGGAAGAAGATAGAGCGGTTATTGCAGACTGTATTGAGACACGAACACCTGGATAGCTATTATTTCATCACAGAGTGCGTTAGGCTAGCCAAGTCTACATGATGCTTTAGTAATCCCTTGCCTTAGGAATGAGTTGAACGAGTTGGTTTGTGGTTATCGTGGATTATTGTCGTTGGCTGATGAAGATATTAGCAGCTACTTACAGCTTGTAGCTGGGGACCAATGGTTGGTGGATATTTCACTATCTGTTCATTCATTCTCTGTTTTGCAGCTGCGGAATGTTAGAATTTCTTGATCCTCTAAGGAGCACCATACAGGAGCAATGTTCTCAGTTCTTTAGCTGGGTCGAGTCCATTCCCTCAGATCATGGCTCGTCTCCTCTGACTACACTTTCCAGTGAGGTAGAGAAAGTGATGGTGAAGGTCATGCTCGGTGTGCAGCAAGTCATGACTCACCACAGAGAGCAGCTCAAGAACAATAAGAAACAGGAAGAGGAGGACAATGATTGTTCAGATACACTGTTGTTCAAGACGCTTCATGAAGTGTCTTTAAGAAACGTGTGTAACATGAGAACCAGTGATGTAAGTGAATTATTGGTACACAGAGTCTGCGTGAAGGTGGTATCTCTCAGGTCATATGCTGTACCAAGCAATTACTTGAACTGGTTGCAGCTAGTGACAGTGCTAAGAGAGTAATCCTCTCTCAGGGTCTTCCTGTACTGGACCAGTTTGCACTACTGCACTGCAGGTTACTAGATCAGCTGTCATTGAGCTACAGAACAACGGGAAAGCTCCTTTCCATTCTTCTTGTGGTCTTCACTAACTTATTCACCAAGGTAATGCCTCATTTATAATAATGTCTCCTACTGGCTTATTTCTTCTTGCAGGGATTCTGCACTCCTCCAGAGCTTGGTCAGTCTGATGAAGCTGGTGAGGGGACTGAGTTTGTTGACATTGAGGCTGGTGGGTTTGACGATGGCGAGGGTATGAAGAATGTCAGTGAAGATGCTGAGAAAGACAACTTGGTGAGTGCCGAACTTGATAATGTAGGTTTACACAATCTTTACATTACAGGATGGGGGAGGGGCTCAGCCGGACCCTGAGAAACAGAAAAATAAAGAGGAGGGTGAAGAAGAGGCCGTTGAAATGGATGAAGATTTTGAAGGGGCAATGGAAGATCTTCCTGACAGAAAGGAGGAGAGTGGTGAGAGTGAGGAAGAAGAGAGTGAAGATATTGAGCAAAAAATGGGAGAACTTGACGATGGGGAGAAACAACAGTTGGACAAGAACATGTGGGCACCAGAGAGTGACCAAGCTGATGAGGTAACCTGTGTTTGAGCAATATCCACTAACTCGTGTTGCTGTAGCCTGAGGAAGGACAAGGAGAGGGAGCTGGGAGCCAAGAGGAGGACACCCAGTTGGTTGCTAAGGAGGGTAAGTTGAGAGAGACTGACTGAAGTCTGCTCTGATGATGGTATTCATAGAATCTGACGATAATGATAGAAAGAAAGGACAGAAGAAGCAAGAGAAGGGTGCTGGCGATGAGGAGCTGTCTGATGGTGAAGCAGATGACGAAGATGAGTATTTTGATCAAGAGCAGAACGAGGAGAAGCACCATCAACATGATACTAATGTGAGAAAAATGATGATAAAATGTTGTTACTTTTGCTGTGTTTGTGCTCCAGAATAATGAGTTTGAAGAGCTTGATTTAGACGAGGAACAGGACAATACTGAGGAGGAGAGTGGGTCAGTTAGTGGAGGTGAGGGTGTGCAGGACTGTGTGCTGCACAGCAATTGATGGTTCTTGTAGAGAGTGGGGAAGGGGAAGAGGAGACTACTGACAATAGAGGAGTGGATGAGACACCCATTGAAGAGGAGGAGGAAGAGGGGAAAAGAGATACTGAGAGGGAGGATGAAGGACCAGGCCAGTATGAACCGATGAAGGAAGAGTTTGAGAAGGATGAAGAAGAAGATGATGAGGTAGTGAGCTAGTCTGTTATCATCTGATGGGTGTGTGTGTGTGTGTGTGTAGGTTGGTACAGGGGCTAAGAGTAGTGAGGATGTGTATGGTATCCATGACGATGACCAGTTGGATCACAATATTGTGAGTATACATTTTTATGTGTGGTTAGTAATTTACTGCTCTATAGGAACAAAACAAAGTGCACAATACTGCAACAGATAAGGTAATTTGCAACCCACATCTTGGATTTTTAATTTTTTGTTCATTTCAGGAAAATAGTGATCATCAAGATCAACAATCTGCTGAAGATCCTAACAGTATCTCTGGTTCAATCACTAACAGTTAGTGTTGTGTGTGTGTGTGTGTGTGTTGTGTGTGTGTGTGTGTGTGTGTGTGTGGTGTGTGTGTGTGTGTGTGCGTGCGTGCGTGCGTGCGTGCGTGCGTGCGTGCGTGTGTTGTGTGTGTGTGCGTGCGTGCGTGCGTGCGTGCGTGCGTGCCTGCTGTGTGATGCTGTTTTCTCACTATAGCTGTTACTGAGAAAGGTGGTGCAGTCCTGCCCTCTAGTACCAGCAGTAGAGGAAAGGTGTGTAGTACACTTGCCATACCCTATTACACTACCTATTGGGCTGCATATAGAAGCCCTCCTCACGTCGAAGAAAGAAGACCTTTGAGGACAGAACTTCTAGTATGGCTGATCACCAGCGACCTGTGAAACGTGCTCGACTTTATGACTCACAGAGTGAGACTTCAGTTTCTGAAGACCAAAACACGGAGAAAGTCAACAAGGTCAAATAATTTTTTTATACTTACCTACAATATTATTGTTATGTCTTACAGGAATCAGACTCTTATCAGCATGTGACTGAGTCACAGAGCAGTGATGCTGTGGCATGGGATACTGCAGAGGCAGGTGTGTCTGGTCTTCAAGAGACAGCCATGGAGGAGGAGGAGGAGGATAGGGAGAGTGTACAAGAGAGAGGTGATGAGATAAAAGGAGAGAAGGTAGATGAAGCATGTATCCCATGTCAATGTTACTCCCTGTATTGCATTAGGTATCTTTGGGTAAGGAGCACTTGAATGTAACAAACATGTTGGAGGAAACAGAGGATGGTGACAGCAGTCTGGATGAGGAGGAAGAGGAGGAGGTGATGGATGTTGAGGACACCTCACAAGATGGGCAGTTACCAGTTGACAGCTTCTTTGGTAGTGGAGACACTGTAGGAATGAGCAACATAGCTACTATTGTGAGCAAATCCAATTTCTGATGGTTTAAGCCTATTCTGTTTTCTTGCAGGATGAGCAGAGCCTAAGAAAGTCTCTCTCTACTGCTGTTGAAGTACTGCACTCACAAGAGTTGGTGAGCATCCCATTATGCTTTCAGTCTGTCAGTGTCTTTCTCTCAAGGATCAAGATTGTGTTGAATTATGGATGAAATACGAGCTGCTCACAGCAAACCTATCTCATGACCTCTGTGAGCAACTGAGAATGATTCTTGAGCCAACTCGTGCATCACAGCTCAAGTAAGTCTAGCTTCCATATCATCTCTTCCATGCAATCCTTGTAGGGGAGATTTTCGTACTGGGAAGAGGCTAAACATGAGAAGACTCATTCCTTACATAGCTAGCAACTTCCAGAATGATCGTATCTGGTTGCGCCGCAGCAAGCCCTGTAAACGAGACTATCAGGTGCTACTGGCTGTCGATGATTCCTCCAGCATGTGTGACAATCGCTGCAGTCAGGTAGAGAGGCTATGCCTGGTGTTGTGTGTCTTGACAGTGAATATGCAGATGGCGTATGAATCTCTAGCACTGATCAGTACAGCTCTTCATCATCTGGATTGTGGGCAACTGGGTGTTTGTAGGTGAGCGATTTGTGGAAGTTCTGATAACACTGCATTGTGTTGCTGTGTGACAGATTCGGTGAAGGAGTAGAGGTGCTCCATTCACTAGATCAACCCTTCTCATCATCTTCTGGCAGCTCTATCCTACAGCACCTCAGCTTTTCTCAGAGCAAAACAAATTTTGTTCAGGTACATGTATTATGTATTATCACATGCAAGGAATATTATGCAGCTGCATTGCACATCAACACATTCAGTATTATTGTTATTATACAGTTGCTGCAAACGGCTGAAGCCATCTTCAGTCGTTGTCTTCTTCAAGGAAGGCAGTCCACGACTGACATTAGCCAGCTGCTGCTGGTTCTCTCTGATGGGAGAGGAGTGTTTGCAGATGGTGTAATGGTTGGTAGCATTACCTCTTCTCATCATAATTTGTCTGTTCTATAGCCTGTTGAGAGTGCTGTTCGCCGGCTGACTGAGATGGGAGTGTTTCTGGTATTTGTTATTCTGGATGGACTATCAAAGGTGTGCACACATCGTCATAGCTCACTGTTCAACATTTTATTCTGCAGGATTCTATTGTAGATATTAAAGTGCCAACATTCAAACCTGGACAGGTGAGTGAATAATCATTGTTACTTCATTGAAAATACTTCTATAGGCTCCTATTATTAACACCTACTTGGAGGCATTTCCATTCCCATTCTACATTGTCCTGCGTGAGGTTGAGGCGTTACCCTCTGTACTGGGTCAGGCTCTGAGACAGTGGTTCCAGCTAGTCAGCAGTCAAGCCTCAAATTATTAACTAACTTAGACTAACCGCCATCTAAAAATCACGAACATTATTTATTTTGATGTGTCAAAATAATTGTGCAATAATTTTTACCTTTGGTCTATTTCTTGAAATAATATGCTGCAAGTGCTAACAAATCAATGAGATTAATGGAGGACACCTAGTGCAATCATGTGTTATGTTTATTAAAGGATTGCTGTTATTATACCTTGGTCAGTCTGGATGTGTTAAGCTGTAACTTGCTGTGTTCTAGTGCAGTCTTGTTGTACTTAGTTATGACATCCTAATGAGGAGAGAGTGAATTGTGCCTGCAGGTAGTGAGTGTGCTATACCTGTATGTTTCGAGTGGTTGTCAGACCACTGTGATCGTGGACATGTACCGAGAGTTCTGACTGTGAATGTGCAATTGAATGTTTGGTTTTAAAAGGACTATGTTGACTCACGAGTACTGTAGGTAGTTTGCAGAGAAGACTGCTGAGATGGTGTGTGTCTCTAGTTGCCTGTTCCGTGACACTGTAGTGATCAGTAGATGATACTTTGTGTGACTGTGTGCATTTGGCTAACTCTGACTGCAGGACTGAGTTTAGCACACAGTGAGCTAGGATGAACTCCCTCCTACCAAAGTAAGTCAGATCACTTAGTGTGCTGTAGAACTAAACAGAAAAATTAGCAATCGCACACAACCGACTATCTACCTGTCTTAGGTAGTCTTGAATTTGCAGTGCTTCTGATGGTAGTCCAGCCAGAAACTCATGATAAGTGAGGTGCCTAGACAGCATTGTGAGAATGAATGCAGCTGTAATTCTGATGTGTACTTACCCATCACCATTCTCATCTAGTTTAGTGAAGAGGCTATCCAGCTTGCTTCTTTGCTTGGAAGAAATGTGTTGTAACAAGTGAACCAACTGTGTAAAAATAGCAATGTACCCATGATGATTATAAATGTCTAATGTACCTCAAAGCGTCTCTTCGGTTGTGGTGTTCTTTCAGTCATAACAACATCGCTAGCTGGTGAGGACTCCTCAATATGATATAGTGGATGAAGTTTTGTAGAACTAAAAAACATTTTGTAAATTTATTCATAACAATCTTCTGACCGACCTATTGATTTGTGGTAGTTTACTTCTAGACTGCTTTGGACTTGTTTTTTCTAATCTTATCTTGGATGAAGCTGGTGATAATAAAGTGGTTGTGGATCCATCTAGTCTTACTGATGAAAGTACATTAGTTAACTGATGTGTGGCTAGTGGTGGTAGGACAGTTTGAGAGGAAGCACTACAATTGCTGTCATCAACCAATAATGGAAGAGATGGCTTAGTAGATGACTCATAGTGGGAGGAATCTACTAGTGGCCGGTGATTCTGCGGCAGCTGATGACCACTGGTTTGAAGTTGAAGGCCACTAGCCTGAACCACGGGTTTGAAGGTTTGAAATTTCTTTAACTGACAATCTCGCTCTGGTTTTAGATGGCTGCGAATCTTTGGTTTGATGATGTCATTGATAGAATCACTTTTCCAGTTTGTCTTCAATTTTGCTTCTTTCTTTTGTGCTAACTGGTGTCGACCATAAATTTGCACTGGCGTTTGAACTGAACTACTTAGTGGCTCAAGTTGCAACTGACGATTTGTTAGATTTCCTATGTTTGGTGTTTCTGATAAAAATTTCCAAGTTCTGTGACACCTGCAACGAGTGTAGGCCAGCGTTGAGTGTATATTGGCCTTCACCCCGTCTCTCAGCAGGTGAATACATCGTGGACAAGACTTAATCTGCAAGTCGTTACTGTGAGTAGCAAACGACTCATTGGCGAGAGAACTGGATCGCTGTTTTTCAGCCATCAGATCAGATAACTCTCTGTGGGCGGGGCTCGTTTAGCTGCAGCTGTAATTACAACTTCACCGTATATTTTCGTATATCGTCTACATGTGGTCGGTAATCAGTCATGGCCGCCAGAGTGAATGCATTTCTGTCAAAGAAGAAGAACGAGTCGGAGGACTTAGAGGTAGCTCAGAAATGGGCTGAAATGGAAGATTTATATAACAGAAAGTAAGTAGCCAAGAGCATAATTATTGTGAAGTGTTAGCTGATGGTGATATCTTACAGGCTGTGGCATCAGTTGACCCAATGTCTGAGTGTGTTTGTCAAGACTCAGCAAGGCATGCTTCTTGAAGTTAGTGTATATATATTATCTGTCAAGAGATATTTACTGTGGTTTACTATATGATTAGCTATATCAAAACTTTCTGTCAGATTTTGAACACAAGTGAGCTGTTCACATAAAAATAAGGTGCATTGTTAGTGTTTGTGTGTACACAGATTGAATCCTCTTTCACTGATGGAGATTATTCTCATCATATCACAAGAGATCAGTAGTGAGTCAGTGCCATCATTCTATTGCTGTTTGTGATGTTTGTACAATAATGTTCATCAGATTCTTCGGAAGCTATTGCATTCATGGAGAACTTCAGAGAAAAGGTGAGGCATATTTTAGTATTGATCGAGGCAGGATTGAGGTGTTGTTGGTCTACAGATGAAGAATAATCTAGAGGCTAAGGTGCTGTGCATGATATCCATCGGAGCCATCAAGTTAAATGCAGGAATGTTGGATGATGTCAAGGTTCGCTATCATCGTTACAAAATGAAATCTTTCTCTGCCTCCATCAGGTTATCATAGAGCAGGCAGGAGCGGAGTTGGATTCTGTAGGTGGGGTCACTGAGGTACATGGACGCTACTATAACCTATCCAGCGAGTACCATAAGGTATCACTCTGTCACTCAGCTGTATAATAATACACTGGTGTAATAGGTAAAGGGAGAGCATGCTTTGTTCTTCCGAGAAGCACTTAGATATCTCGGGTGTGTCAATGCTAATGAAATGTCAGGTGTGTTTTTTAGTAATTTTATTGTTTTGAGTCTGATGGTGAATTGTCAGTTGAGGAGCAAGTAACTCGGGCATACAGTATTAGTATTGCTGCTCTGGTTGGTGAAGGAATTTTCAATTTTGGAGAGCTGGTATGAACTCTTAGTTCAGTGCATAGTAACATGTTGATTTTGTCTTTAGCTCGGTCAGCCAGTCATTCGTTCGCTCCTAGCAACAGACAATTTTTGGTTAGTGACACTCTTACAAGCATTCAACGAAGGAGATCTCAAGAAGTTTGAAACATTGAAGACCTATTGGATGGACCAGGTGACCATAATAATAGCAATCACACTTACCTCTTTCTCTACTTTTAGGCTGATCTAAAACAGAATGTAGTGAAACTTGAACAAAAGATTCGCCTGCTTAGTCTAATGGAGGTGTGTTCAGCAGCAAGCAGTACACAACATGTACATTGTATTATTGGTCCACAGCTGGTGTTTAGGAGACATGCTCATCAACGAACTATCGACTTTACAACTATAGCAGAAACTGCTCAAGTAGACATCACTGAGGTGTTCTTGCAATCTTTTAGTCTTATTTCACTCATCTCTCTTGGTGCACAGGTTGAGATGCTTGTTATGAAGGCACTCTCTCTTGGATTAGTAAAAGGTACAGCATCTCAGTGTTGGTGCTATTGTCAGTGTGTGCTCTAGGTAGTATTGATGAGGTGGATCAACAAGTTTCCATGACATGGGTACAACCAAGAGTACTAGACATGGGCCAGGTAGGGAGACCAGTTGCGTGTCATGCACATTCACTCTCCTCTGTATCAGGTAACCAGTATTAGGGACCGTGTGGCTGACTGGTGCAGCCAAGTGAAGTCTACTATCCACCTGGCAAAGGACTCTGCACCTGAGGTAGCCACCATCTCATGATGAAGAGCTACATGACAGCTACTAGCTAGATGTAACAACAGCATAATGTTAACTATTGTGTTATTATCATCATGAAGTTCATGTATAATTAGAACAGGAGAAAGCCAACATGTGACATTATGAAGCTGATTAGATCAACATGTCAGGCCTTTGGTTGTTCCTTCCCTTTCGTGCTTTGGGGTTGCTGCCGCTTTTTCTTTTTTGCCTGCAAAAGAAAGGCTATAGAATAAGCAAGAAAGAAGTTCTAGCCAGCAATACCTGTTCACACAGAGGAACCAGTTGGCCCTTCTTTGCAAGAATCTTGAGTATCTCCATGATGAGTGGAAGGTAGTTGTGCCTGCGACGAATATTCTCCAGCTGTAGGGAGAGCAGTATCAAACAGACCACAACTATCGTTAATTTCGTGAGGTAGCATTACACTGCTATTGTTACAATCCTCTTCAAAATTTCACAATCTTGTTTCCATACATGTATTTATTCGATACATGTTACCAACCATAAATCTCTTACATTTTGTTAAAATGTTTTTATTATTTCTTTTTTAAATTAATTTTATTGCCATGTGGCACAGAGTGTAACCACTTACTCTGTATCTCTCCATCTTTGAGTCCTCTTCAAAAATACGCTGAGTCAGTTCACATGTCATGGCCTCCCAGTTCTCAATACATGTCTGTAATTCTTCTGGATCATTAGGAAGTTCACTATCATCCTCCATAGCCTCCGCTTCTCCTCCTAACAGAACCTGAATCTAGTAGACAGCACAATCAGCACTAGGATAACAGTGTTTAGTATACCTTCTGCACGGCTAGCTGCTTTTTTCCCTCCAGTTCTGAGATTTCTCTTTCGTACAAACGTTTCCTTTCAGAAACGATTGCCAAGAGATTGAAATGGATTTCATCAGCAGCATAGCTATAATGAGGAGCAAGATATGAAGTTAGTAGTAGTACCGGTTAGTACCTATTAATTCTCTTTTGAACAACTGGTTTAACAGACTTCAACCAATTATTCTGATCACATGATCCATGATCCAAAGGTCCATCCCTCAACCCATCCAATTCATAGAGTCGACCGTTTATAGGAATGTATGCTACAAAATGATAGGCATCGTCTTTCTTGGACATTTGTTCATCAAACTCAAACATGTGTTGCCTAGTAGAGAACACAAAATTAATTAATGAATACAAGTCAAGTCAGCATCACCTTGCAAAACTGTTATGGACATTGCGAATTTGGTCAGAGTTAGTTAGGCTGAGTCCTCTGTCCTGCACACAATACAGTACACTTAGTTAATGGTTTAGACACGCCGGCTTACGGATGGTGAGAATTTTCCAGCAAATTCTTTGAAGTCAGACAATGATTGTCCTAACTCAACATCAGGATGATCCGTGTTGAGCAGTACACCAAGAATGGCTTGTGTGGCACATGCATTCTTAATGACCTGCTTTGCAAAGAAGATGTCATCTAGTCTGCTGTCCTGCACTAGAGTTCCCTGAGGCTCCTCCCCTGGCTTCCACTTGTACAGAAAAATGAGACCATGAATAGGCCTAAACGAAAAGCAAATAGTTAATCTCATTATTATTTTATACTTACTTTAGGTTTTCAAAATTGCTTTCGTCTAAACCCCATATTTCTTCCACCTGAGCTCCTTGAACACCTGCATACAGATCACGTGCACGTGGCATATAATTCCCTATGCTAGACTAATACTTGTGCAAAGTGGAGTACAATAGTTGCTCCAGGCTTACCAAAGCCACGAATTAGCTCTGTGAACACTCCAGGGTCGCTCTCGATCAAGCACCACTCGGCTGATGACGCCATTTTATCATTAGAATATTCACGAGAAGGGGTGTGTCACTTTGCATGCTCTACTACTCAGCTCAAAATGAAGTTCCAATCTACACGAGGAGGCGTCAGTGGCGCTTCTTTCGAGGAAGCATTGTTGTCGGGCTATGCATCAGACGGTGGAATGTTTCTACCTGAAAGCATCCCTAGGCTCAGCAGAGAGGAGATGAGTAGCTGGGCTTCTTTCACATACTCACAAATAGTAGAGGAAGTTCTCAAGCTGTACATATCCCCGGAAGAGATGGCTCGGAATGAACTACATAGTGAGCTCTATCAATAAACATAATAGAAATTAATTAGCATTATTTTTCTTCAGATATTGTCGATAAGTGTTATCACCAATTTACCCACTCTGAAACTGTGACCTTATCGAAGGTGGGGCCATGCAATGTACTAGAAATGTGGCATGGACCAACTGGATCGTTCAAAGATCTTGCTCTCAGTCCAGTTGGGTCTCTGATGGATTATTTTCTGAGTAAAAGGGGCCAGAGGGCAGTGGCACTTGTAGGCACATCAGGAGATACAGGCAGTGCCGCTATACAGTGTGTTGCACACACTAACAATGTGCGCATCATTGTGCTCTATCCTCATAATCGTGTTTCTGAGCTACAGAAGCGCCAAATGACCACTATTTCATCTCCAAATGTGAAAGTATTTGCTTGCGAAGGCACATCCGATGACCTTGATGTACCGATTCGTAAGGTGTTTGCAGACACCTCATTCGTTACCAGACACAATGTGCTTGGTCTGAACTCACTCAATGTTGGTCGTGTACTCGTGCAGGCTGCTCATTACATCTACGCATACCTGCAGGTCAACCCTACTGTTGATCAAGAGGTTCACTTTTTTGTTCCTACTGGAGCCTTGGGCAATATAACTAGTGGATATATAGCTCGTAGTATGGGGCTCCCTATCAGATTTACTGCTGCAGTAAATGAGAACGACATTGTTCATCGTTCTTTTTCAGTTGGACAGATGAAGCTCTCAGATGAGATCATCAAGACCCACTCTTGTGCTATGGATATACAGTTCCCATACAACATTGAACGATTACTATACTTTTTGTCTGATGGTGACACAGCTCTTATCAAATCCATCATGACACAAATAGAGGAACAGTCTGATTCTGTCATTCCTAGTAACGTCCTGCTGAAGAATGACTGCATTCAGACGGTAGTGGTCAAGCAGGATGAGGCAATAGCAGTCGCTAGAATGATTTGGAAAGAGCACCAGTATGTGCTGTGTCCTCATTCTGCTATTGGTGTGGCTGCCGCTCAGTCACAGTCTGCAAGTGGTAAAGTAGTATGTTGTGCAACTGCTACTCCTGCTAAGTTTCCTGAGTTTGTCCAGTTGATTGGCTGTTCTTGTCCATCTCACAAAGGACTAGAGGGTATCTTAGAGAAACCAGAACACGATAAAGTCATGAGGGCAGGAGAGAACTGGGAAACACTTTTGAAGACTGCTATTGCAAATTTTTAAGATAGTAAAAATTAATATTGCAACCGGCACGCGTACGCGCGTGTGGAACGCTTGCTGGCTTGCGAACTCCGCGCGAAGAAGAGCAAGAGCTTAGATTTAAATAAATCTAAGGCAAGAGGCTGAGCAATCGGTGAAAAACCCTTCCTACAAATGGAACTAAAACTCCCTCAGCTGAATGAATCCCACCACTGTAAAAAAGCAGTTCGCAGAAATGCACTTATCAGCACACTGCCCAAACTACCTCCTGTCGTGAACAAGGTCCTCTTACCTAGACCACCCTGTTCTACCGCAATTTTAGACTACTGTGTTCATCCATTACCTCGTCTGGCAGACACCAGTTCCACAACTCATCGCAGTACTCCGCACCCAAAGGGCCTGGCATTTCAGTCTGCTTATAATCGCAACAACCAGGTATATAGATCATGTAGATAGAAATGCAAAGGCTCTGCATGGAAAAATTTATTTTACTCCAGACCTTCGGAATTTGGAAAGTAGAACAGAAGTACTTTCGCTATAAAAATCAACAAAAAATTCCCTATACTCGTAAGTACTAGTTTAGACCTCAAGCAGTCACTCCATCTATATCATGGCAGGTGAATCACCAGTGATTGGTCCATTCCCTCCTTGCCCGGCCCGCTCATTGTATATGCTTGACTACAGGCGACCACAAGAATACAGTTTACTTGATCAAAGAATGCGTCACACAGCCACAAGGAAACCATCAGTTGGAATAGGTAAGTAGACTCTGTGTCGGGTCTTGTCGTGATAATTATTTCATACTCACTGTAGCGCCAACTGTGATGACACCAAGAATTGAGAAAATGACTTGATTGTTTGTATGGATGAGAGGTCAATTTTTTAAATCATAAAATTGAGATTACATTATGAACAATATAAAAACAAAATTATTACAGAAAATACAAAGGAAAATCACAACAAAGCATGAATGATTATGTATAATTGTAGGAGAAGTTATTTTCTGAATAGTACAGGGTCCCAAGATGGCGATACCTTCTCCTCTGGCTCTGGAGCATAACTACTCACAGTAGTAGACTCAAGATAGTCTCGCAGGTAAGCCACTGCCAGGGGTTGTCTTCGTGAAACAAAGTTAACAAGCGTGGCAGGCAAACCACCAATATCAATCTAACAGAATGGCTCATTCATCCTCACTAGATACTATAATTATTTTTACGCACCTGAACCATGTAGGTCACCTCAGTATACACCTTTTCATTTTTTCTGTATGGTTCAATCACCCAGCCACTTGACATGATCTAAGAAACACATCAGTGACATTACTAGAATGAAGTACCGTATTTCTACTAAAAATTTGGCGCGAAATAAATATTATTTCAGATTTGCCTGCTTAATATTTGGAAGTACATTTGATTGCGAAGATCTTGCATATTGATGAAGTGTGATGCTGACCAATCAAATTCACTTTTCGTCATGTGTACAGCTTCAGTTAGTCACGCTTATGTGCGTTTGATTGGCCAACGTCATACTTCCACTTTTGACATCGATATGCAAGATCTTCGCAATCAACTATAATTGTGGCAGAAGTTCTAGAAGTGCCGAATAATTGGAGGTGTGGCAACATAGACTTTAGAGTACAGGGACTGGAAACGCCCGGGATTACGAGAAACTACCCGCGTTTCGCTTTTAGTATACTTCCGTAAAATTATTGCTACTCGAGCGGCAAGCATGGATAGTCGAGTGGTTGCTACTGAAAGGCTATGCCGCGCTATAGCAGCTATTCCAAAAGATCCCGACTTCTCCTTGGCCACCCCGCAAATGGTTCTTGCAAAGGAAACGAGCACAGCAGTTACTGGACGCAAGTCTGAATGTTGATGACTCACGAAGAGAACTTGTTTATAGTTTCGCTTTCAGAATTTCTGTTTGAGGATGTACAAGACACGAGAGAACATAGTAAAGACGAGATTATTGATCAAGTTGCTTGTGACGGTGGTGTACTAGCTTGGTCAACCATTACAGCAGACCTAGACGAAGATGCAACAAAACGCTTTTAGTGGATCGAAGTTGTAAAACTTTACCTAGTAACAATAGTTAACATCAGCTGGGGAATTCGTAGAGCAATATAAGCAGACTGTGAAGAAGTCGACCAAGAAGACAACAGGTTTACGTGAATTAAGGATTGAAGCTGAAAGTTTGTTTATTATGACTGATGACGAAGAACAATTTTGAGCTAGATAAGATGCTTAATAGTATTCCTTAAATTGATTATGTTGGCATGCATATAATTATGTAACTATATGCTGAGTTGAGCTCATCTTATTCATACTGAGAATGGTAAAAAAAATAAAAAGTTAAAAACAACACATTAATATTATTTTAATGATCTGATTATCTGTGTTTAGGGAGTGGAGTGTCATCTACAGTCACCATCTGATGCTGTGAACTATGCCCTCTGTTTGTGTTACCCCTAGCATAGGCTTCAATGCAGTAGACCCTTGAACCCGCAGTGATTGTGCACCTTATAGGAAACTAGACGTTAGGATTTTCACAGTATCCCCTTTCATTCACTGCTTTCCGAAAAACGATTCCAATTTGTCTTGGGAAAGTTTTGTACTTAAGACACAATGAACACCTGACTGCTTCAGAAGAAATCTTGTTAATTCCACAAAAGACTTTGCTATATCAAAATCACATATTAAACCATTATTATAGTGATGATTTACTGATGTGATAACAATGAAGCTGTAGGCATTACCAACTACTCAGTAGTAAATAAAATACACTTAAGCTACATCCCAATAGTTATATTATAAGATATCTTTATAAAATTGTATATAGCTTTTTGAACCGAAGAGAAAAAAGAACACAAAAACATTAATATATAGCTGTAAAATGTATGTTGTGAACCCCTTTACACAAAGTATCAAGTTAGTAGGGCAAAATAAACTGGACTAGGCTATAGACAGTGGTTCTTAAAATGTTATTCAACTTAAAGCAAACAAATGGACAGCTTATCCTTTTCAGAAAAAGAACACAAACACTCAAAACACGTCGTCTCTGTGTATGAGAACAACTGGAACGGTATAAACGAGCGTTTGAACGAGTATAGGCTAGTACACGTAGACGAGTGACTGTAGACTAACTACTGACATCAACAGAAACTTGCCAAAGCCTTTTGTCGGCGCGCTATTGATCGTCAAAACTGAGTGTAGAAGAAGACCATGAAGGCGTGGCAGCTAGAAAAGCGAAACGCGGGTGCATACGCGAGTGTGACGTCACGTAATATGTTTTGATTTAGCGTTTCCAGTCCCTGTACTCTAAAGTCTATGGTGGCAACAAGCACGTGTTTTGAACAAGAACGCATCTACAGCTCTTTTCCATGAACTTTTCACGTCGGGCTGTTGGCTTACTATGACGAAGAACCAAAGCGATTGCTGAAATTGGAGGTTCGTATGCATTTCAGTGACAAGAATAGGAGGTGCTGAATCTTTAGAAGAAATACGGTAGAATAAAATTACCCTTCCTCTTGTGATGTTTTGCTGTGGAGGGCATTCCGGTATATCTACAGAGGTACCCACCAGAAGTTTCTTGTTGGGCTGTGAATATGCAGACTATAATTGAAGTTTGTGAACAGGCTACAGCTTACCTCAGAGCGCTCACACACCAGCAAGCAAAAGTCACGCGACTGTTTCAAAAAGCACTGGGTGGTCTCGTGATGGAGGTGTACTGTAGAAGAGGAAAGCAGAGTGATGACTAGTTAGACAAACATCACAGATCTTACAAATATACAGTCCTTCCTCAACTTGCTTGACAATGTGAAGCTCCTAAGATGATGCACAATAACTTTTATGCTGGACACACTCAGTAAGTTATACCTTCAGCATGTTGTCAAATATAAACCTTTGGTTGGGATTACGTACAGTATTGAACACTTCTTGAGGCGGAAGACCGATAATGCCTTTTCCAACAAAACTGGAGGAGGAGACAAGAATAAGTTGCAAGGCACAGCAATTGTGTACCTGTAAAATGGTGACTCTGGAGACTTTCGCTTCAGCACTACCACATCCTTCTCTATACCATCAAATCTGAGGAAGAGAAACAATTGAACATAACACACTGAAAGACTAACTCATCACCTCCAATCATTGCTCTGATCTTTGTAAGTATCTGGATCGTGAAGCTTCAGTCCACTGATGTGAAACAGCTAAACACAATAATTTTTTATTACAGCAATAATTTACTACGGCCACAAATACTACCTCTTCCAGTAGTTGTGCAGCTGCTTGGTTGCCTAATGTACGATAATCAATCTGATTGTCTCTCCCTGTACAAGAATATCATAGCATAGATCAAACATTCACTACTATTGACTCACGAGGATACTCGAGGCTTGCTTCTAATTGTGAAGTAGATGATGGTCTCTGTCAAATTAAAACCATGAACAAGACAGCAAAATGGAGGATAGTGCTACTTACATGTATTCTCTCTTCCGCATCAGCTGGTGAGTAACGTGGTAGTTTGTCCAGTAGAGATGAAATTGGGAGAGACGAAGAGGCAGAAAAATCCTCTTCAGTGGCAATGGCTTCGTGTTCAGAAATCTGATTAGCCAAATCTTCAGTAATAGGAGGGGAGGAGGTCGATGAGGAGTGTGGGTCACAGTGTGTAAGAGAAGACTGTGGTGAGTTATCTCTGTGATGGCTCTCTAGAGGAGAGGACCCAGTAGTATTGTCAGTGATGACTTGTGCTGCTGCTCCACTACTTGAAGTGGCTGGGAGTGACGAGGAGGGCTCGTCAGGAGGAGGCGGGTCTGACATAATAAAATAAATATGAAGCTTCTCCTCTAGTTCTTGCATGATGCGTGGATCATAAGTAGCTTTATTGTACTCTCGTTCAGCAATTCGACGCATCTGAAGAGCACACATTGGCTGGCTCTCAGTGATTTTGTTTACTACAAAGGTAGGCACACTACCCTTGAGATCAACTTGGGTGATATATGTGATATGCGCTCTCTTTGGATGCCCAGGAATAGCTTCAACTACATAGCCTCCAGCAAGAACTTCACCTCGAACGTATCCTTTCTCTTCAGGAATCCGAGGATCTACAATGGAAATTGCCCCATGTACGCTGGTAGACTCATCCATCCTTCCAACCACGTCCAACACGGCAAAGTCGCGTCCTGTTGTTGGCCAAACTGCCTTGTAGTGGAGATGTCGGATGTGCATAGTGTCACTAATAGTGTGTATTAACTCTATGTCCTTGAGCATATCATCTAATTCACAGGCATGAGTACTGTCCATCAGTACACGAAGTGCAAAATCAGGAGGAACATCAATATCAAGAGCACCCTTGACACAGCTGGAAGGTGGGTCTCCACTCTTGGCTAACTTTTTCATTATTGCAACATTCTTGTTCACACCTAATGAGACCCAACCATCTCGTTCTGTTGCTCTTGCTATCTTAACCAGTTGAGTAGCACACTCCTCAGCCTTTGCTTGATAGAGCCTATCACTTTCAGAGAGTACCGGTCTAATTATTGGAGTAGATGTCGTAATAGGAGAAGGTGTGGTAAAGGAGAGAGGACTGCCATTTTCTTTATCAGTAACGGAGAGAGGAACAAGAGGAGGAACGGTTGGTGGATCGGCAGAGGAAGAATGTTTCTTTGTAGAGATAGTGTGATTATGCGAGGAGGGAGCTGAATCATACATGTGCAGTTCCTTCATGAAGGCATGTTCTCGGAGAGCACATAACTGAGAGACACAGTAATTCACAGTAACATTTAGGCCACCCTTGGGAAGAGCGAAGACAGCTGCTAAAGACATTTCTGGTGAAATTAAAAGTAAAATAATCAGACCAGTGCAGTGAGAATAGTGACTCACCTTTCTGTTCTGGTATGGGCATAAATACCAGAAGTGACCAGTGGTAAGGAAGTGATGTAGAATGCTGGGGAACTAACAGCAGCGAGCATGCTTCCTCTTTATGAAACTGCCATGTCCTGAATAGAGAAAAGTAATAGTTTACACACAATGAGATAAATGGTGCTGATACTGAAACAGGCTATTGAAATCAAACTGAAGGGAAATGGTTGTTTTGAAAGTACACAAGTACATACAATAGTATCATATGATCATTGGTTCTGCCCTTGTACAACAATATACTCACACAGCAGACAAAACTTCACAAAACCAAGGTTAATACACAAATCGGACGCACCTTTCCATAGCTTCAGTAACAAAATCTACTGGAGGACTCATCAAGCTAGCAAGACAAGGTAAGCACTTCTCAATCAACCAATACACCATTTTCTTAACTCTCCACAACCAGTACACAATTGTATGGTGCAGCTGAATCCATTTAATAGTAAACTTAATAACATCACTGTCGTCATGAGAAAATTTGTCATGAGGATTCTGAGGTTTGCGTATTGTTTGCACTGGTGCCATGGTACCTGGTAACCAGCACAAAAAATCTTTTGTGCTGACAGCTAGCTGTAGTGCACGCTGGAGAGAAACATGACAATTATTCAGGATTGAACCAGCAAGCATGTACCTTTGGAGGCATATCAAACACAGAGGTGGTGGCAAGAACAGGTGAGCCAGTAGGATTGGATAGAATGGGAAAGAATCGCAGGAATACTCTTAAACTGTGCTCTACTGCTGTGAGTGACCAGCCGTTACGTGGGTGTACCTGAATAACCTGTAGAATGAGTCATGTCTCACTAAGTGTAACACTAATATTCTAGTATCAGTCAAGTTGACGCTCAGTCACATAAAATTTATTGCTGGTCTCATAAACATACAAGCATATAACACAAACATGTGGGGTTCTAGCTTGCCTTGAATATCTCTGAAATTATCACAGCAGCTGGTGTTAATGTTTTGTTTTCCTGTTATAGTCATGGTATACATGATGCACATGTAGTACAGACATGTACAGTACGTTACTAAGCAGCTGTGACTCACAGTTCCTGGCGAGGAAGAGCCACTCCTACGATGGCTGATAACAACAGCTATGGCGGTGCCTGCGGCTACTGCAATAGCCAGCGACCAACCATGCGAGAATACGAACCACAAAAGATTCCATATTTTCCACAGAGGAAACGTGAGCACCTCCATGACAGCCATGCACATGTCCTGCACTACTGTCCACGTTATCAACAGGTGACCGGCCATTTAGAGTAGATTCATCGTCTTCTTTGAGATAAGCGGAGTCGCGCGCCCACACTCATTTTTATTATCACGTGATCATATTTGTGGCGCGTGAAATTTGCCACATGACCACACCTTTCGCTATCGCCTCGTGGAAATTGAGAAAAATGGCAACTGCGAAGCCGTCATTAACCAAGATCCCACGACTAGAAGAAGAAGAAGAAAATGATGACCTAAAGAAAGGAATACAAGGAGAACGAGACAAGCAACAACAGTTGGCATTAGAGAAGATACTCAGCATACAGCAAGAGATTGACAAGCTCAATGAACAGGCATCTGAAGAGATCCTACACGTAGAGCAGAAATACAATAAACTACGCAAACCTCACTATCAACGGAGAGCAGAACTAGCTAGTGACATACCTGAATTTTGGTATACGACAGTATCCGATTTGTATAATACCCATACTTGAATGTCTTTGGTCTGTGATGAGTGTAAACTCCTTAATAATATTGATTGTCAGCTAATAAATCATCCTAGCATAGGTGATCTATTGAGTGGTGATGATGATAGTGCACTGCAGTTCTTGACTCATCTGACAGTGGAGGAATTTGACGATGTTAAATCAGGATTCAAAATTAGCTTGGTAAGAAATTGACTTGTGTTCTTTTTTCTTACTTTTTCTCTCAGCACTTCAAGGAAAATCCGTTTTTCTCAAACAAAGTTCTATCAAAGGACTTTTGTATAGACGAAAATGAGGGCGACATTGTCACAGGCACTAGCATACAATGGCTACCAGGAGCAGTGAGTATTGACTACACACATCTTGATTGATTTTGTATTGTTCCAGGACTTGACTACTCGCCAAGCACCAACAAACGAGGAGGAGGAAGAGATGGGAAGAAAAAGACCTCACGAAGATCCTCCAAGTTTCTTCTGCTGGTTCAACGACTGTGATAATACCAGTGGAGACGAGATAGCTGAAATTTTCAAAGATGAAATCTGGCCCAATCCCATGCAATACTATCTTGTATGTGCTTCAAGTTGTATGCTTTAACATACCTTGTGCATTATAGCAGATTGGTGAGACTAGTATTGAGGAAGAAGAGGAGGAAGATGGAGAAGAGGAGGAGGAAGAAGAAGAGGAAGAAGACGAGGTGAGTCAGCTAGACATGAACGTTGTCACATACTACTGTGTCTTGGTAGGACGAACTAGTAGACTTAGAAGAAGAGGAAGAAGAAGATGAGGATGATGAAGGTGCCTAGCCCTGATGTTTTGTCAGGTTTTGAGATTGCTACTGTCCAGTACATTGCTAATTTTAATCCTTTGCATGACCGACTGTGTATTATGTGTTTCATGAATCTCAATGCCTGTATGTCTTGTACAGATTTTCTTTCGGAACTTTTTGACAAAAAAGTAGTAAATTAATTTTGATGTATTTGTAATAGTGCACATACTAGTAGTTAATTATTATAATAATATTAAATACATGGCACAATAATAATAATACCTGTTGCTGTGGATTAATCTGAAATACATTATTACGCTATAATAATTAAATCTATTGTTTCACCATATAAGTGCAGCTGTGTCCGTGTTCAAATTAGCATAGAAGTCTGGTGTGGACTGTTGCTCGCTGTTTGTGTTTGGTGTGGAGTTGCTTGATGAGGTCCCGTTAGCTAAAGAATTTGATCCTTTATTGACAGCGTATGCTGAAACAAAATTTCCTATGTCTCCAAAGTTGGCATACCCACTTGAGGCTGAAGCCAATCCCTTGAGTGTGCCGGACGAGCTTGTGAATTGCTGTGGCGGAGAGCTGGTCATTGAGTTGCTTGCTAGCCAGGGATGAACTGGTTGTGAAACAACGCTGTCTGGTTCATCCTCCCCTAGTCTACCACCTTCACTAGGCAGGTCTTCGTTGACATTTTCATAATCTGAATAATCATATTTTGGGTAGAAGTGCTCTGAAACGATCTCTGATTCACTAAATGAAACTCTGCGTAACTATAGAAATAGAGTTTGTAAATGTATTTATGGTCACACAGTATATTACTTACCCCCTTCTTAGGAGTTGGAACACGTTTTAGTATTGACATTGGGCCATCTGTGCTTTCTTCACCAGTGTCTTCATCTTCATCAATGGCAGTGCACTCCAGGTCATCCTCTTCATCATCTGTTGAGAACCTTTTGGGATGGGTCTGAGTATCTTGCTTACTGGGCCCTGGTTTAGTCTTGCGTAGTTGAACCTCTTTCATCCACACTGGAACACTCTTGGCAGACGACTCTTTCTTAGTTTCTTTCACAGGTCCATTGTTTTGAACACTGTTTAATTTGGTCGATGACCAAGCAGCAAGGAGCATGTCGGCTTTCTGTAGCTTCTCAGTGGGTGATGGAGGAGCTGGTTCAGGCTCAGGTGGAGGCTTGGTTCTCTTCTCGACATCTTGCTTCCTTCGTAAGATTAGTGCTTTCTTCCATGCTGGTAACTTCTGAAAAGCAGGGTCATCTTCACTGATAGTTGCCAAGTTGCCTGATTGATGAAAAACAGGAGGTCTGTTGACAACACCTTCTGTCTCGACAAGTTTAGTAGATTTATCTTGTTTTGTAGATGCATTTACTATTTCAGGAGCTTTCTTTGCAACTGGCGTAGGTTGAGGTGGTGGTGGTGGTTCAACTACCTCTGCTGTTGCTACTAGCTGCTCTTCCTTTGGCTGCTCCTTCTGTTTCTTCTTCTGGCGAAGCTGTTTCATCCACGTTGGTATTTTGTCATCTTCTGATGATGCAGATTCTGCATTCTTTGCAGCACCCGCTCGCTGACGTTCTAGCATTGCCTTCTTCCAAGCTGGAATTTTCGGTGAATCATTTCCAGAAGATTTTGGTTTCTCAGATGATTCAGCAGGTACTGGTTCTGGCTGGCTGGTCTGTACTGGTTCTGGTTGTTTTGGTGCTGGTGGATTAGGAGTGGTAGTGATTGGTGCACTGTTTGGTTGAGATTTTTTCTTCCATGCAGGTTCCACTGATGGTGTGTTTTGCTGTGGCACAGGTTTTTTACTGGCAGCTGCCGCTTGTTGTCGAGCCTGAAGGGCTCTTTTCCAGGCGGGGATTTTTGGTGAGTCGCTTTCTGATGACGGTCGACTTGTTTCGACAGTCTGAGATGCAGTGGGGGTGGGCGTGGTGCTATGTGTGTGTGAGGTAGCCAAGTTAGGAGAGGACGCTTTGTTCAGTCCTCTCTTCCACGCAGGAACAGCATCCGTAGACGTTGTTTCTGCTCTCTTCCAAGCATCTCGCACCGCTGATGTATTGGGCGTTGGCGAAGATTCAGCTTGCTGTTGTTGCGGCTGAGGTTGGGATGGGCGGGGCTGGAATGCTGCTTTCTGCATAGCCTTGTCCCATTTGTCAGCCGATTCCGTTCGTTGGGGGGTCGCCGAGGAAGGCCTGGCTCTAACTGGCTTACTGCTTGTTGTTTCTTCCCTCTCCTTTTTCATTAACATGTCTCGTTTCCAAGGGGGAATCTTCGACAACTGTTCTTCACGTTCAGTCTGCTTGCGCCTCTCTTCTTCCTCTTGCATTTGCTTGCGTTTGAGTATCTGTACCTTCCATGCCGGTATGGTTGCCATCACGTACCACTGTGCGTGTCTAGATTCACCAGCATACACACAGCAATTTTGCTTGAATATAAAACCACGCCTCTGGTTTGGGAACAGATGAATAACGAGAGTGTAGTCTTGCAAAAGAGTCAGTTAGTGCTGCTTAGAATACAGTGTGTTTACGATAGTGACGTTAATGGCGTGTTATTGTTTGTGCATATATAGTATAGAAAGAGATACTGCTAAAACGAAGACAAAACTCGAATTATTTACATTACTGCCACAATAAACATATCCACGCCTGATCCACGCTTACGTTTCTTGCCTGTGAAGGCGTAACCGTGAATATATTTTTTGGGAGGCTATGAGGCAGTCTGTGCCCAAATAAGGTCTGGTGAATATTCAAGAGGAAGCATCCTGCTCTTAACCAGCTGGTAGCTAGGGTATTCACGACAGGTTGGAACTATCCTGGCATGTGAGCTATTTTCTACTACCCTTAATAAAAATGTTAATGCAGCAAAACTGTCAGCCATAACGTTATCCTTGTGAAATTTGTTTTGTTACATGCATTGACTATACTTGTATGCATTCAAAGACATGATTTGCATTGAATGCAGGAGCTGTAGTCAAAATTATTATGGTTCTGGTTCCGGTGCAGTGCAGTCCCTACATGGCATCACAAAAGTTTTAACAACTAACAACAGTTAATTAAAAGTATAGCTGTCTTGTTGACACAGCTGTTTATAATGTAGCTATGTTTTTCTCTGCAAAACAATTAATAATACAACCTTATAAGGTCGCATTCGTAAGTGAAATTTACACACACACACACACACACACACACACACACATGGAGACGACATCAATTCAGGCAGTCTGGATCAGCAAGTGTAAAATGTAACTCAATAGTGACAAATGCAATGCAGAGTTTAGCAGATCTGATTGTACAGAAGTTCATGAATTTGACATGCATTAATCAGTGTGCCCTCAGTTTACAATGCAATGCGTCAACCACACCTTTTCGGTTTTCAAGATCAGGAGACAATTGTTTATTATCAACAGCACTCAGTGCATCACTGGTACTACTAATTGTCCACTTGAGTATTGCCATGTCCAGTTTGACATAGTATTTTTAATAGGAACAGACATACTACTGTGTGGACAATGCCAGTCTAACCTTAGCATTATGCTGGGATTTAACCTTTGCAGTACTTGTTAAAACTGGTATCTTTTCTTATTACCTGTATTGGTATACTGTCGGTGGCCTTGTCAATGTTTTGTAATATTATTAGCATCTCTGTTGGGACTATCAATGAATTGCGAAGCTTATTTCCAATTATGGTAGCAATATTCTCATGGTTAAATCTTGACCTGGGTATTGTTCAATGGAGTAGATGGCTACTGGTGACAGTTTGTTTTTCTTGCTTACTCATGAGTGGGTTGCCGCTAGCACTAATTACACCTTTTCTCATGTCCTATACTGTGCAATTAGTGATGCCTTTTCCATGGCAAAGTTACCATGTAGTGATAGTATATGGAGTGTAGATGGTATAATGGATTGACATCATTATCTTCGCCTGATTCGTTCTGCATTTGCCAATCCAGTTTTAGTTGTTGTTTGGTCCTTTACTGGAAAGACATAGTCACTAGTACATTCCATGGAATCCTGTGTTCAAGTCACTTTATAAAAGCCAAGTATCGATTTTGATAACACTCGATTTTGAATAACACTAATGGTGCGACTGGTTGCCATTCTTTTACTTTAGGTAAACTCGCCACTGTCAATGCTTTTATCGTCACTACTGGCATTTAATTTTTTGGTTCTTTGTGTACAAAATGTCTATTTGAGGAGGACACTTGAAGTTGTCTACCTCATATTCTGAGCAATGTCTGCGTGTCTGGTACTGGTACCTATGCTTGATAGCTGTTCAACCTAGCTATCATGCACACATTCATCATCAATTTTAGATTGTTGTTGTTTCCATAAGTATGAGGAATAATATAAATGTTTGTATGACTATGATGCTTGTTGTATATCATCTCCTTCTGCTATACCAATTTCTACTTCCATTTGTTCATCAGCTGCATCAGTCTCTTTGCCATAACTTGTGGTACTCAATGCAGTATCAGTTGGGTTCAAAGGGTCTTCAGAGATATCTACTGTAGTACTGGCAGTAGCTGCTGCAGCAGCAGCCACCTGTTTCTTCTTGCGATCAGCAGCAGCTTCCTTCTTTTCCTTCTGATCCTGCTTGTGTACTGTTGAAGGAAGAGGAACAGAAAGTGCAATGTGACAAATTGCAAGTTTTTAACCTTCTAGACACTCTTTTAATTCTGGTATGAACTCCTCCAGCTCCATGTCTTGTAGGGCTTGGAAGATGTCACTAGCTGTGATTGTCTTGCGCTTAGACTTGATTGCAAAATTGTTAGCACTTAATAGAGTTTCTAGTAAAAATACTGCAGGATTGATAACATTCACTAACCATGTGGTGGCATAGAGTATGAAAATACTGGTAGCTCGTGCAATGGCAGTTTTAGTCTCCTTGGAAACATTGACTCCGTCTGGGAGCTAGAGAAATGACTTTTTATTATTATAGCATATGCTCAATAGACAAACTCACGGCCTCTTTGACAATTCTATTGATGGCAGACGCTGGTAGATTTAAATCCTCTGGTTTTTCCGCCATTTTTAACGTTGTTCTATATAAAGAACAGTAAACCACGCCCATTTGAGTGACTTGACAACACAGACCACACAGCACAGCAGGCCAGGCAACAAGTCAGTGCGCGACTTGCAACATGAGCAGTTCAGAAGAAGTGTCATGGATATCCTGGTTTTGTTCTTTACGTGGGAATGAGTTCTTTTGCGAGGCAAGTTGTTGTAACAACACGATCATGTGCTATGTGCGTACTTACATGTAGGTTGATGAAGATTACATACAGGACAAGTTCAACCTAACTGGATTGAACGAACAGGTACCTCATTACAGACAAGCACTGGATACCATCCTAGATCTTGAACCTGGTCAGTAAGTATCTGTTGAATGGAACAGACTTTTTTAGAAATAGTCAATATTTCAGATGACGAGTTGGAGGATAATCAGAGTGACCTTGTGGAACAAGCTGCTGAGATGCTGTATGGATTAATACACGCTCGTTATATACTCACCAATCGTGGTCTTGCTCAGATGGTCAGTTCTTGACTCTTACATCTTCTCACAATCTATACCGTGACCACAGATTGAGAAGTATCAGCAAGGAGATTTTGGACATTGCTCACGTGTATTTTGTGAAAACCAGCCAGTCTTGCCAATAGGTGATATTTCATACACTGCATTATTTATAATAATTATTTTCTCTAAATACTGACTGACAATGTGTGTCTGCTCAGGTTTGTCTGATGTACCAGCTGAGTCAATGGTGAAGCTGTACTGTCCCAAGTGTTGTGATGTCTATACTCCTAAATCATCTCGCCATCATCACATTGATGGTGTCTACTTTGGCACTGGGTTTCCACACATGCTGTTTATGGTACATCCTGAACTCCGTCCACCTAAAGCAACAAATTCATTTGTGCCGAGGTACGCTGTGAGTAGATAGATACCACATTATCTACATTCTGAAGACACCACAATCTGCAATAATTTTGGCCATTTGTAGCACTGATGTCAGTAGCATTAATATACTTGTGCATCCACTATAGTTTTATGATAGATTCTTTCCATTGCAGGCTATACGGGTTCAAGATTCACCCACTAGCTTATCAGTTGCAGTTACAGACAGCTACTCGCAGTCGTACTGCCAATACTGCTCGCCCTCGCTCTACCAAACAACCATACAAGTAATCATTGGAGACATCCTTGTACATTGTGTGTCAGTACATCCACTCATGTGGTTCAATATGTATTCAACAGTTGTGACAAATTATGATATTGCATAACTCATAAATAAATTTAAAAACACAAGTCATTTGATATAAAGTAGTCACACAGTCTAATGGGTGAAAGGCAAGGTTAGTTAGAGGCATGTCGTTGAATGTACTGAGTCACTTTGCGCTCAAACCCAGCCTTGTCGAGAGCAAACTGCTGTGCTGCACTCACATTAAGGGGGTCATCAAAATTTAGTAGATCAGTAAAAAGTGAATTCAGTCCCCAGACAACGTCCTTGAGTGTGCGTGTTGGTAGCCAACCGGTTCCGTCCATGGAATGTTCTCGTAAGATGCTGAGACATACTTTACCATCTTCAGTGATGTTGGGATGCCATAGACAAGTCTTGCACTCAGCATGAGGAGGCTTCAGATTGTACTCGAAGGGAATTGTCAATTCAAACACAAATCTACCTCCCTTCCAGTAGCCCTCATCGGGACTGATCACCACTTTAAATCCCCTCAGATCATCCACGTCCACAAATTGAAGTTGACAAGTTTTGGGTAGAACCTCCTGCAGTTCTGATACTTCTTGAGTAAGAAACCTGCTTCTTATTGACATTTGCTTGGCAAGGCCAGGCACTTGATCAGCCTCAGCTTGTTTCCTGGCCTCTTCTTCTTTCCTCTTCTGCTGCAGCTTGAACATTTTTACTTATAGGGGCGTGGTCACAATCAATTTACCATTCTCCGTTTACTTCCGTACAACAGCTCAGCTTAGAAAGGGCAGTCTTCGACGAGACGAAGTGGAGCTGAAGGGCACAGAAGAGCAAAAATGGCTCTGAAAGATGTCGTTGCTAAACGTAAGTTACTTTTATGTTAGTTTGTAGCCATAAGATAGGATGTAGACGGTGATACTTACATAAAACGATTTTTATTTTGCTCTGCAGGTGTTTTGGAAGAGATTCTCGGTACAGCTCAGAAGAGAGGAGGAAAGGGCTCATGGAAGGTGATTGGACAGTTTCTGTAAAACACTTATCTTTTCACATCTATGTTTCAGGTCCTTGTGTTGGACAAGCTGAGCACTAGAATCATATCGTCATGTTGTCGCATGCATGAAGTTATGAGCAATGGAGTTACAAGTAAGAACATAAATCACTAGTCTCAGCATTATCTACCTATATCACGAAAGGCATATCTAGCCTATTAGTTACCAGCAGGCTTGTCTGTGTCTAGTGATATAATGTTGAAGGATTAGCCTAGTATGTGAATAGTGAGCTAGGAAGACAAGAGAAGGGAAGGAAGTAGCTGTACACTTGGTCACAGTGACCTTACATTATCAAGTGTTTGTTTTTACTAGTTGTTGAAGCACTAGACAAAGACCGTGAGCCGCTCACTCACCTGGAAGCTATCTACCTTATGCTGCCGACTGAAGAGGTATGTGAGAGTACATAGTGTCACAACTAGTGCTTTCTCTTGTGTGTGTACGTGTGTTTGTGTAGCGTAAATGTACACATTCCATGCACAATGTTCACCTAGCTATGTACACCATGACAATACACACTTGTTCACACATCACTTGTTTCATACAGAACATCACTAGACTTATCAATGACTTCAAGCGTCCTCGTGAACCACGCAACCTCTATCAAAGCATTCATCTGTTCTTCCTTGAGAGTTAGTATTCTTGTTCTTAGTTTTACTTTTGGTATTACACACTTTGGTTGTGTTTATAGAATGCTCTCCTACCAACTTCTCACGACTTGGAGAGAGTCCTGCTGCAAGAAGTAAGTATACTCACTAACAACGGATAGTGTCCACTCACACATGCACCTCCCCCTCTCAGGAATCAAGACACTACAAGAAGCAAACATGGCTTTCCTACCATATGAGTCTCGTGTATTTTCTCTCGATTATCCCGACGCATTTGAGCGATACTTCTTGGGTAGCGCATCACGAGGTCGGGACCAGTTGCTAGACACAATGGCTGATCAACTAACAACAGTGTGTGCCATGCTGGGAGAGTACCCTGCCATACGATATTGGAAGTGAGATTAATATATAAACATAAGGGAAAGGAAGGAAGTATGGATGATTGTGTATGTAGCAATTTGACTGTTGTTTATATTTAAGGTAGTGTTGGTTTTGACTGGCTTACTATAATCATAGTTAGCCAGGTACTCCTCTGCATCTGTATGTATATCCATAGACTACATGTGAGTACCTAAGTTCTGTTGATGTGTAGGGATGGGTCAGGACGTTGTGAGCAGCTAGCTAAGAAGGTTCAAGAGAAGCTTGATGAGTTCAAAGCTGGCAAGAGAGATTTGGGACAGGTAGCTTATAAACATAGCTACTAGCTTAGTGGTTTATCCTATTTTCTCCAGGGATCAAAGCAGTCATCAGAGCTGATTATTCTAGAAAGGTAGGTCTTGGATACCAGTAACACCTTCATGTGCTTATGTGTTGAATGTTATTTTTATGATAAATGTGTGGATGTTGTCCCTAGACCACTCTCTCTTTTGCCAAGGGTCAGATTTCCCACCTTCGTAATGTAATTTTCATGCGAACTATCATTTTATTGTATACTGAGTCTGGTCATATAGCTATAACTCAGTTTGCTCTTTCTTCGAAGATGGTAGCATTTACAATGATGATGGGATTTAGTGAGACCGCTGCTTGTATCCGAAGTTCTAAACATCTCCATAATTGGTGTTTACATTTACATTTTAAATTCGGCTATCTGATTGGTTATTGAGAAAGATCAGTACGATCAAATTTTGAGCAAGCTACCTAGAGCCGAGGAAAAGAAGTGGTTTAGGGGTGAGACAAATGCAATAATAATTATGGGATGTACTAACATGTATTCTTGTCATCTAAATCAGGAGCATATAATGAGAGTCTAGACAAACACAAAAATTGCAAAGTAATAAATTGTGGTTTTAGTGAGTGACACAGTTTACTGTGTGTAACTTGCATTGTTATTATTATGGGTTTTGCTCATCAAATATTTTCAATATCAACTTTAAAGGGTAGGAAAATGAACCTAATAACTACATTGGATTGTTGCTACAATAATGTGGTAATGCCTCTGTAATTGCAATACTGTTAACCAAAGTCACGTGGGAATGATTAATATCTATCATGTAGTATGTAGGTGAACAGCTTGCTAATAACATTATCAGTTCACCAGACTATAGCTAGTACCTCTTGTTTGGTAGCATTGTACGACTGTGTGTTCACTGAGAAATAGCAAAATCATTACCCTCATTAGCAAATTTTTGTGTCACACATAGCAGCACCCAGTGTTACACTGCTGTCTCGCCTCTGAGCTATATATTTGTGTTGCTAGTTAACCCTCGGCACATGCGTGAGGGTTACAGTACTTGGTTTTGTCGTTCGGTCGGTCGTTCTGTCTCTTCTGCTGCAGAGAGCAGTGCTAACTTTTACGTGTTGGTTAAAAGCTAAGCATGGCTATGGTAAACATCACTATCTTTGAGACTCAACTACTAGACTCTGGCTGTATGATACTAGATGTTACCTCATCTCTTACTTGCAGAGGTTTTGATGCCATTACTCCTGTTCTTCATGAGCTCACCTACCAGGTTAGTTGCTCCTCTTATTGTCCTATTCATTTATTCTCTCCATCCAGTGCATGGTGTATGACATACTGAATGTGAACAAGGATATATACACGTGAGAGATTTGGATTTTCTCCTTCCGTACTTTCTATTGTTATATACCGTTGCTGCTTTGTCAGGTTTTCCAGCACAACTGCAGATGGTCAACAGAAAAAGAAAGACGTGATCTTAGACGGTGAGTTTACTAAGAAAATAAACGTGTACAGCGAAAACAGAGACCATTAGTGTACACAATTAATGTTATCATTAATCCTTGATTATTGCAGAGAATGACGAGCTATGGAGTAATCTTAGACACAAGCACATTGCTGAAGTTTCATCGTAAGATTTCATCCATTTCGGATTGTGACTATAGTGTGTTTTCTGTGCAGAACAATCAGAGCCAGGTTTAATGAATTTTGTGACAAGAAAAAGCTCAAAGGAACCACTGATCCTGAGGTACAAGCACACAATCCACCCCTCTGTCAGCTCAGCAAGCAACACAATAAGTCATCACATTGTGTGACCACCTTTCACACCAACAGCACATACCCAGCATGTTTCTCATTTTCACTTGTGATCTAAGTCAGCACATATCTAGCATAACATTGTTTATGTGTTACCTTTAGTCACCATTACTGTGTACTTACTCTTTGATATAGATCTCTGTGAAAGATCTTGCACGACACATCAGACGTGTTCCTCAGTATCAGAAGGAGGCTAGCCAGGTGATTCTTGATATTCAGTACTTTTTGTTCATTTATCTTCATACTTTTGTGCAGTACTCTCTACATCTCAGCATGGTGGGAGATTGTATGAAGCGCTATGGTAGAGGTCTTAGTAAATTATGCAAAGTGGAGCAAGACCTCGCAACAGGACTGGACCAAGAGGGAGAATTTGTCAATGACCCAGTAAAGATATTGATGCCTCTGCTGTTTGAACGTACTATCAGGTACATCATTGTGCATTCAAATTCAAAATAACTTTCTTTGTTTTAGTGTTTTTGAAAAGCTAAGGCTGCTGTGTCTCTATATGGTACACAAAGGAGGTCAGTGAAAAACACTAACCATTCAAAGCAACACTGTGCTACTACTATACTACACTGTGCTATTTTGTCTTTTTTTTCAGGTGTGTCACGAGACGAATTTGACAAAGTCATGCAGCACTCAGAGATTCCTCCCAATGAGAGGTACATAGTGCAAGCTGTAACTGAAAGTTATAAAATAGCATACCATCAACATTTTCATTGCCTAGTTACCAGTGGTTTCAGTTGAATGTTGAAACCAATAGGTCAAAGTAGACTATGAGAGGTCACATGTTTGCACATCAACCACAATCATGACATGGTGTGTGATCATTTCTCACAGGTCCACAGTGATCAATCTAATGCACCTTGGAGTTCCTATTCTCAATGGGGTGTGTGATGTGTGTTTGTGTCATGTGATTTCTAATTGAAGCTGCTACTGTTGTATAGGCTGGTGTGAAGAAGGGAAAGTCTATTGCACGCAAGGAGAGAGTCCAAGAGACTTATGTTGAGTCTCGCTGGGTTCCTCTAGTTAAAGACATTGTAGAGGTAGAGTCTATCACTATATTGTCTCATGTGAGTGTTTGGCTCTGTTGTAGTATGCACAAGAGGGTAAACTGGATGAAAGCTACTGCCCATACTTAAAGGGAAAGCCTCATGCTTCAAGCAGTCAATCTGCTGCTAGCTGGAATTCTTGTAAGTAATACATAATAAGGCAGTGGTTAGTTTATGATCACATGATGATGCTTGACAAGAGAGCACTAGTAACACAGCTTGTTGTAACTAGGGAATAACTAGCTTTATAGCATCATAGTGACTAGTAGTTGGTCACTGACAGACTATATAACATGTGCTCATTCATTGTTCTGTTTCCTTGTTCACAGCGTCTATTGCGTCATCAAGGTGAGTAGGTGTAGGCATAAAGTGTGTAGCATACTAAGTTTCCTGTACAGTGTGCGGCAGCGATGGAATTGGATTCCAAAAGATGAAGGGAAGGAAGTTAGTACTAACCACTCACACATGTGCACATGTTTATAATGATTCCTGTTCTAGTCTAAAGCAGCAGCAGTCAAGAAAGATGGTCCGACAGTCTATGTGTTCATCGTTGGAGGAGTAACCTATTCAGAGATGAGAGCCATTAATGAGGTGTGTCTGTGTAGAAGATAACTGTGTCCCATTGAACCATACCACTATAGGCTGCTGAGCAGAGCAAATCTCATGAATTTATGATTGGTAAGTATTCTATACTGTAGACCTGCTGTAGACTGTAGTGTTACAGTGATCTAGTAAACCGTGTGATTGATGCGTCAAAATGTGTTTTTTTGTGTTGAAAAGTGCTGTTATTTTTCAGGCTCTACTCACATCATCACTCCTGGGCGGTTCCTTGGCGATCTTCGTCAACTGGCTCCTTTTACTCAATTATGATTCTTTTGTTGCCAAAGGAAAAAGACTATTATAACGATTAGCATGCATATCTTATGTGAGAGTATTTCTGGTGTTATTTCTGCAGACTGAGCTGTCCATTTTAATCAAGTTGTTGTCTAGAGTGTCTGTGATTTTGTATTAGACTTTGTGTGTTTGTGTACTAATAGTAATTTGACAAGCATGCAAAAATTTTGCCTACTCAGCAAATAAACAGAATGTTGCTGTATAATGCTGCATGTATAGATTACATCATCGTTATGTGCAGCCGTACAGCCCGCGCTCAATATAATTCCCGGCGGAAATGGAGCCACATTATGACTTCACTTGTGGCCTCGATGACGAACCTTATTAGGATTTGTTGGCGCGCTCGTAGTAACCGCAGCTCGTGAATATCATCTTGTGGTTTCGCAATGACCGGCAAAATATAAAAAGGAATCTGGCCATTTCGCGTCCTTATTGTCCTCTTCCAATTCAAAAGCAGGACTTTCCCTAACCTACGCTATTACTTTCGACTCGCCATGGAGAGCTTTCTGGAAGCTAACAGAGTTGTCGAGGTATCCCTCAACAAGTTCTCTCATGTGTCTAAAGGATGTGAACTGCCCCTGAGGAAGGCTCTATTGATATCAAGAGCAATGAACAAGGCACAGGAGGTAGCCGAAAGTGCGCACACTTCTTTCTTAAACTCTGTCTCAACGACGCGCTGCTCATCCCGGCTGTTGGCCAGCATGCAGTCCAGTGCTGACGTAGAAGACACAGCAGTACATGAACTTGACCCTAGCCTCGTTCGGCCGTGTAACAAACCTAGACTACCCAGCCCTGTGGCGATGGCGCACTGTTCGCGCTCAGCAGCTGCCAAAGATGATGACATGATGGACATGGAGACAGTTATCTCCGCGAATTCAGTTCTCTCAGACATTCTCAGTAGCAACGCTGAAGTAGATAGTGATATGGATGTGTCGTCCCCTTTGCAAGACCTCTCAAACAGCCGGGATTGGTCGGCTACATGGCCCGCGGCACCAGCTGTGAAACAATTGCCCCTGGGTACAGACACCAGGTGGACTACGGAGAAGAGCAGTTCATCACCGCCTCCTTCTCCAGGAAAGAGACACCACAGCGTAGCCTTCCCAACGATCGAAAGCGCCTTCGCTTCCTCGCTGTTCGAGTTCACAGAGGATGACGCCAAAAGATTTAAGCCGTCTCTTCCAGATAACAATTCTTCACTACCTGGTCTCTATGGCTGTCTATCTCCCAGGAACCTGTGCTCGGCTCCTCTAATCACATACATGTTTGGCAGAGGTTTTAATACACCTAGTAATCCCAGTGAATCAGACTGGCCTTCAGCTACCCATCAAGCAATGGAGAGAGAACACTTGGACCTCTTCAACCAAACTCTATCATCACCTTCAAAACTATGTCCCATTTTAGCCTACTAAGGCATTTGTCATCATCTTTCTCATTGTTCACCGAAAAGAGATCACTTCATCTGCCTATTTATCCATGGTTTTGTTGTTAATTGTTTCATCTTAACCTATTCCTTTTAAATTCTTTTTTTTTTCATTCTTTTAAACCATCCTCTCTCTCTGTAAATGACCTTTCCTTCTAATCCTTCTCCTTTCCTCCTTCTCTTATCAAATTTATCACACACCTTCTAATGTGCTATAGCAGGTTCTCTTCTCTAAGCAGTGCTTAGTAACTATTATTAAAATGTCAAAAAATAACAAAAATGAATTTTTAACACTAACTCATGACAATAATAAGACCTCTAGAGTTAAGGGTGGAGGAAAGTAGACACACTCCCTATAAATGTCTGTCACTTGGCGCTTTTCAGTGATAGTATTGTCCCAAAAGGGAAATGCTGTATGACAGGAAATTTCCCTAGGACCTGTGTACAAGCACACAAGACAAACCACAGATACAAGGGTGGTACAAGATGACTAATGGAAGTTAAGCTAGCAGGTCAATTATTAGATCACTGATGAAGTAGTTTCAGTGAAACCCCTTTCAATTATGAGTACAGCAGAGAACACATGCTTTCAAGCAAAGGTCACAACATGCTATGTGATGCCTCCATACACAAACTGAAAGCAAACAATAGGCTATGAGTATAGAAAACATTCATTAAAAACAGTCTGTTGAAGATCAACAGCAGACTGTCGGCGCCTTTGTTTTATGATGAGGTAATGTTGAAGGGAAAGTGAAGTGAAAAGGGAGTTATTCAGCAACAAAATGACACTGGTATGCACACAGGTGTCATACATGCCTGACTCCTAGAGACAACTATAGTGTGCATTCAAGCACAAATATTCACAGACAGTCTAAAGCTAAACCACTAGAGGGTGGAAAGTTGATCCCATTCATCATCCAGGATGTTATGACCAACCATTCTTATTCCTTATCTACCATGTGATAATCTATGCACAAGTGTGCTAAGAGTGTAATGTGACACGGTCCATTAACATGTCACTGGTGTCAAATTATTTTCCACTGCTTACCTCTCCTCTGTACATCTTGATGAGGCCTGACGTCACCTTAGACCAGTCAGGAACACTACTGATACTCCATAGTGTTGGTGAATGTTCAAAAAATGGACCAGATTTTACCTGGAGAGGAGACACATGGACATTGATACATTGTATAGACACCAACACAATGTCACAGACAGCAGGACAGACACCACACTAGAGAGGTGCACAGTGAAGTCAGCAGTATCAATGCAGACTTCACTAAACAAGCAGTAGACAATACCAAACCATTGTCTGGACCCACTATCAAGTATCAGGGAGTGGCCAAGACCACTCACAAGAACTTCCAGGAATGCACATCTCTAAGATCAAACACAATTTTTAGATTAAATTTCCTGAGCTTATCATAGCTTGACACTCACCAAAGTGACATGTCCTGTGTAGTGTGTATTGAGTTAATGACAGTGGGGAAGCCTCTGATAGTAACAGTTAATGTGAGGTGTTACCACTCCCACACACACATACACATTCACACTCACAAAAATTGGGTGTATGATATAGGACTGCCAAGCAGACAGCCTGTCTATCAGGAGATGAGAGTAACATGATCTTCACTCATAGTTATGGCATTCAGAAGAGTTATGCAATTGAATTGGCATGACTCCAAGTGTATCCAACAGACCAAACCTAACTCACTATAGCAAAAACCACCCTTCACAATATTGTACCCATCTGCTGCCAATGCACTGCAACTTACACTACATTGTAAGTGCACTCGTTTTTAGTTGATTAGGAGAGTAGATGTGTTCTGTCCACAAACAAAGTGTTTAGTGTTTGTACACCAGGCAGAGTCACCTGCTGACCCCAACACCACATATATCCACTCCACTCCCTTGGTTTGTGTAGCAACAACAGCCTATCACAACTGATCTCAGACATTGTATGGGACCAAGGATACACACCATCACCCTGTCCAAGCAGGAAGGTATGGGGCAGAGTAAACAGTAGGAGGGTCAGACCTATAGTCACAGAGACATGTTACCACTCCCCACTGCCAGTATTACACATATCAGGAGATGAGCTCAGCAACAAGGAGGAGCTATAAGTGCACCTCCAGTAACAACAAGAGATGGACAAGAACACAGATGACTCTATAATGACTAATAAAGGTGCATCAAAGTTTGTTACCATGGAAGTGCTAGGTTGCTAAGGGGTTATGTTTCACAACAAACTAATGGCTTCATATGCTGAGCCTGACTTAGTTATAGTGTCTATGAAGATATCAATATCAGTTGTGTGATGGGAAACTATCACAATACTTAGTATTGTGTTACATTAATGCCTGAACATAGCAAGATCAGCAACTGAACACCCACAAGCTGCAATATAAACAGGGAAGACTACTACAAAAGATGTTGTGTATCTTGTACACAAACAAGTTGTTTACAAGTTAACTTGTCGAATTAATTACCAAGATGTACTAAAGTACTTGATAATACCATGTGCTTCAATGCATGTGAACACAAACAATACTACAACCAGCATGTATAGATGTAATTAGTGAACATGCACATGCCCTTGTGATAAAGGTTTATACACATGTTCAAGACAACTACTATGTCTAGATCTGGGTAGTGTTTTGTACAATGGGTCACGTAGATAGTTTATCAGCTGTCTGATTGTGTGCACTGTCAACGTAGAGTACTCAGTACTCGCAGCAACCTTTATCTCTTAGCGTACAAACACGACTTTGTCATTGGTGAGTGTAAGGAAGCGTATTGTAGCTCTCTCCTATACAGCAGTAGTATCATGCATCAGCAGTGGTATCATGCATCAGCAGTGGTATCATGCAGCTTATCTCACTGCACATGATACCTACCTGCAGCCAACACCAACAGGAAGCCTGTGTTTGTACACACCACCATCAACAGTTGAGCTAACAGAAATGAAATCATACACAATCACTTAATACCCCAATACCATAATAGCAGCAGTTACTAAGATAGTATTAGTACAGCGAAGTGTAGTAGATAATAATGTATACACTACTAAGTGTTGAATAGTGAGAATTTCAAGCATCCTCAACTACATGGATAGTTGGCTCTCAGCTATCACAACCCACTCTCTATTGCATTCCCAACTCAACACAAGGCAGGAACAGTGTTTGATGGTGCTCTTGTTTAAGTCAACACTCAAATATGGTGTAGAGATTGACAGGGTATGACTATGACATGCACAATAAATGCCTCATTATCCTCACACATTACACAGGTCCAGACTAACGTGGGAGAAATAGACAAGAGACGGCCATCGTTGAAGGCTCAACATAACAATTTAACCAAAAATAACAAACAAAGGATCATATCTCGTGTAACAGATCTTCACTCATCCGTGTTATAGAGTAGTTTCACCTACACACTGCCTGGACCTTATGATTACAACTATGAACCAGCCTGAACAGTAACAGTACATGAAGATCATACAATACCACATGCATTAGCTGTACAGCTTATGAATGTGCATAGCGGCAGAATTGTTAACCTTGTTAATATGGTCAACACAAGCCATGAAGAGGTACTCTTGTGAATGAACCTTAGCAACTGAAGGATCAGAAATTGATTTGGGAATGATTTCATTCTGTCCTATAGGGTAAGATGAAGCCAGTGATATTATGAAGCCATAACTTAAGGTAATGATTGCCTTGTGTCAGCACACCACCAACACACAGCTGTACACTACTGCTACATGGTTTGCTGGGATAGTAGTGATGCTTACACCACACATCTATTGCTCATTACTCAGTAATGTTGTGTTAATGAGTAATTAGGTTAACAACCACAAACTAGTATTAACCCCTTAGCCACTAAATTTTACATGGTGTAGCTGACACTTGAACATGTACAACTGATTGCATTAAGATGAGTTGGAGATTCATATTAAATTTGTGGTGCCTAAGGTTAGCCGCAAGGCACATAAATTAAATTTATAACAAGGCAAGTGAGAAGGAAAAGATCAAGGAAATGTGATATAAATTTTATTGGTGAGATCACCAGGATGAGAGCAAGTGCTGAAAAATAGGTCACAATGTTGTGAACAAGGTATGTCAGTTACTACAAGGCATGTCAGTTACTACATGATTACATCTTTTGGGATCTTGCCAAATAATACCATCTTCCACTAGAATGACATCTGATTAAGAATCATAGCACTAGTTAGTTAGTTCTGGTACACAAACACACACACACACACCACTACAGATAGTGGTACTGCACACCTGCAGTGTATTCCATTGGCTAATCAGATGTTTACTATTACCCAATGAGATCAGGTCCCACCACAGCTAACTTATTGGCAACTTCAAAGGTATGCTATCATAACAATGTAGTAGATTTGTCAGGATTCTACTTGTTAAACCTGCTGACAGCTTACACAACTACACATTACATCATAGTGTGGTTAACAGGTCCACTAACATAGGAATGATTTAGGGGCAATGACTATGCTACTCAATTCCAAGATGAGATAATGGTGACCCCTCTCACCCAGACATTACCAATACTCAGATATCAGTACAAACACTTTGACATCAGCGCCAAGAGCTCATAGCTCTATACCAAGTCATCAGTCAACACTAACTACACCACTCTGACAAAATTTTATTTAAAATGGCATGATCATGCGTAAGGGTGTCACCAATAATGGTCGAGAATGCGAGGTAAGTATGCCCGAGTGCTTTGTATTATGCAGTGTATCGCCAAGAGTGGTTTAAATGTTCTCATGCTCATCACATGGCCACCTCCACATTCTTATTGTAGATTAGTATACCGAAAAGTGTGCGTTATTATTGAGCATGGAAAATGCCACAGCAGGTGACACGTTCTAGACAATCTGATTGACTGAAGGTCATGTGGTTAGCATTAATAATTAACCTATTAACTGTGCTGCTCCCCAGATGAAGGGCACAAACTGAAAGTCATCCAGTCCCCACACTCCATGGCTTCCTGCTGGCTCCATGCGATAAGTGGACTGCAGTTTATGAATAAGATCCAGATACCTGGACAGGAAGAGCTCTTTAATTATTAACCACTAATGAAGAGTGAGTTGATGCAAATTTCTACTAGCTTTTTAACTCTGTCCTCACTACTCACCTAGTACACACTCGTAGCACCACAGCTGCTGCATCACTCTGAGGAACAGCTTGTATCTTCATCAGACAGAATAAAAATGCTATAAACTTGAGCTCATGACCTGTGCCATAGTCAATACGAGTAGCATTGCCAAACCCCTCTAGAGTAAGCAAGGAGATAACTCACACATGGTCTACATACAAATATCAGAAACTAATAGTTACTAAAAGTTTATAACAGCGGAATATCAGAAAAGTACATTGTGTACAGAGGTTTTATTACTTCTTGCAAGGAAGATTTGAGTGTAAAACGTCACCCTGCAGTCACTAATGTGTCAAATCACTGGTATTTATTCACACAATGGAGCATGATCAAAGACTTGATGACATTTTAACAAATTAGTGCTTCACGCTTTACGGTCTACGCTCTACCGTAGTTTGCAAATCCGTTGTCTCAAGCTCACAACCATAGCACGCTTCGCATGCGCATTTGACTGTACAAATCTATTTTCATTTCGTCAATGCGCATGCGTCTAGATGGAAAAGCTACTCAAAAAGTGGACAACTGACTTGCAAATTACGGTACCAGGAGCGCATAATGAGAGTGAGCGCGGTAAGAAGGCAGGAGCGGGACACTCCCACGCACTTGATTAAAAATTGCACCTCCACACATGATGGCCGTGTTTCTAAAGATAGACTTGTGATGGCCGACGGTACGCGTACGTACAGTTTCGTATTGGATGGAACTTGGCAGTTAAGAGGCTCCTTGAGGTAAGCAACAGCTCGTAGAAGCTTTCTACACCCGCGATGATGCGCAGGCGATCTCCACATGCTCGTATACCAGCTGTAGAGAAACAGCATGACGGCCCACCATCACGGATTCGACTCGTTTCTTGCTTTAACAGTATCTACTCGAGCTGGCAGACAAGCATGATTGTCCTGGGATAGTAGAAAGCTGCTTCTTACCTTCTAGAAGGCTAGTCCATCCAATACGAAACTGTACGTACGCGTACCGTCGACCATCACAAGTCTATCTTTAGAAACACAGCCATCATGTGTGGAGGTGCAATTTTTAATCAAGTGCGTGGGAGTGTCCCGCTCCTGCCTTCTTACCGCGCTCACTCTCATTATGCGCTCCTGGCTCTACGGTTTACGCTTTACCCTTGCAACAAGTAATAAAACTGCTGTATTGCACGTGAGAAATTCATCATGCAACAACGTGCCGAGTGGTAAAAATATTTTGTGATAATTATTACAATTGGGCTATATGAACTTGTAAATAATAAGCTCTTTTACAGTTTCCGTGTAATTAATGGATTAAGTCACAAATGCTCTCTAACTACTCGATTATAATGTACCTCTGAGATATGGTTCCAACTCAACTGCAGCACCATGCAGGTTTTCTGGTAGAACTTCTCGTATCAAATCTTGACAGTTCTGAAAAGTAGAAGAGATGCTATGACAATGCACATGAATGCAGTAATGCTCACGTCTCTCAATCTAAACCACCAGTCTCTGAATGCCTTGTTTCCAAACCGCTGTTCTTCAGGATCAATGGGTGGGGTCTCATCTACCCACTTTGACAGCTTGTCAAGAAGATTTAACACCTTACCTATAGCCTGTACACACATGCATCAGGATTATAAAGAGACATACAAAAATACAACCAATCAAGAAGCAAATCCATGGAAGATGACTAACTATCTCTATGCCACCATGCTGTACAACCTATGACACTGAGACTATGTGAATATAATCATGCTAGACCTATAATAGTTATGTATTTAGAATAAGCTGTCACATTCTCATGATTCCAATCCGACAAATAATTATGAGTACAAAATTATAATTACACTGAGGAGCAGTACATGTAGTATTCTACATCTATATACAGATATGATTGAGTCACCCAAGTACTAGAGTTTGCAAAGCTACTGTGTGGACAAAGTCGATTAAGTAGGCGTCAGCCAAAGCAGTTGATGAACCCATATCCTTGAATGCAATGATGTAAAGGATCAAAAATTTAGAATGCGACAGTACTGTGAACCCACGTGTATTATTCACTTACAGGAGTCGATGGTATGTCATCAGTCATTCTCTTTCCGTGTACAGAGTCGCCAAGAAGCTTTATAAACCCAGTAAACTCAAGATATGCCTGTTTCCCGAAGACAATGTATACGTATTAATATAGCTACAAAACGTCTTACTTCTGAGTTTAGCCATGTTTCCAGATCCTCGGATGCTTTTATCAGCCGTTGAGGAGCTTTGAACTCGATTGTCTGATCCGCCATGATGAAAACGGTCTATGAATACAATTGACACTCCCACTTTGAGAAAATTTTAAGCGGTTTTTAAAATTTTTATATTCTCAACTTTAAATTTTCAGCACATTTCTAATGCTAACTAGAGTAGTGTCAATATCTTCAGTAGAGATATGGTAGTTGACCACAGCACGTATCAGTGGACCTGTCACTGGTAGTATCCTAACTACAGTTCCATCATCAGTAGGTACCTCCAGTCTAGCACAGAACTCATCTGGTGTAAGATCAGACCTATTGAGCTGGAAAACTACAATGTTAGACTGGACTGTAGCTGAGTCTATCTGTACACCTTGCTCTGACATAGCGGCCAGACCAACAGCAAGCCTTTTGGCATTGCTATGGTCCTCATGTAGACGGAGACGCATTACATCCAGAGAGATGATTCCAGCAGCTGCTATCACTCCAGCCTGTCGCATACCTCCTCCAAGAGCTTTCCTAACATTGTGAGCAGCAGCAATAAATTCCTTAGAACCAAGGACTAACGAACCAACTGGGGCAGCCAAGCCTTTAGAGAGACAAAAACTGACAGAATCGGCATGTTTTACCAAATCAGCAGCAGGGACACCAAGAGAAGTTGCTGCATTAAACAGGCGAGCACCATCAACATGAATCTTGACACCAAACTTAGACGTAATTGCTGCCAGTTTATCCATGTATAGAGCAGTGATTGGCTGACCTCCCATAAAGTTATGAGTGTTTTCCACACAGACTAGCTTTGTCAGTGTAGAGTGCCCATCATGAGTTTCTGTTGATATTCTGCTGCTCACTTCGTCAAGATCAAGTGTGCCATCTGACTGGTTCTTGATAATGCGAGGAAAGACTCCGCCAAGTTGAGCCACGCCTCCTTGTTCCCACATGGCGATGTGAGACCGATCTCCAATGATCGCTTCCTCCCCACGTCTAGTACAGTGGCACAACACAGCAATCAAGTTGGCCATTGTTCCTGAAGGAACATATAGAGCAGCTTCTTTTTTGAGCAAGTCAGCTGCCTTTTGTTGCAACAAGTTTACAGTTGGGTCGTCTCCATACACGTCATCTCCTACTTCAGCGTCTGCCATAGCTTTTCTCATCTCAACGGTCGGTTTAGTGACTGTGTCACTACGCATATCTATCACGCAACGTACAGACGACATTGCTCGCTGGTGAAGGGTAGTACCACTGAGTCGACAAGAGGTCACAAAAAAAACTCATAAGTTGTACACGTGAGCAATGACGCACTCAATCTCAGCTCTACGTTTCATTTTCCCGCCTTTTCTAAACAATGCCCCTATTATATACCGTATAAGTTCAAATATCCAGTTTGGTGAAATCTAAAATCTTCCATAGGAAACGATGTTCAAGAAACTCAAGCAAAAAATCGAAGCTGGAGAAGAAGAGAGACTATTCTTCCCTCCCAACAAGACACCAGGATCTGCTGTACGATCACCTTCAGCCAATGATGCCGCTCTATCGTTTACACTCGCTTCACCAGCTCACATTCAACCATTAAGTTCTCAACAATATGTGTCCAACTCTCCTGTAAAGAGTGATGCCTTAAAAAGTAGTCTTTCAATTGATAAGGAAGAGACAATACAAGATCTGCATCAAAACGATAACTTTGCCATTCAGCATTCTACTGAAAATGCTCTGGTATCTGGTGACGACGACCAATCCGGCTCTAGCAGTCACATGGAGGAAATGGTCAGCTGTTGGTAAATTAACTAGTCTGAAATTGTCAATCTCTATTGCAAGACTTGTGAAGTTAAATATTTTAATTTTTAGAACGTTAAGCTCAAGGAAATACAACAAGAAAGACAGCAGCAGCAGTTGGAGCATACTAAACAAGTGGCGGGACTACAGGATGTTGTATCACAACTAACAGAAGAGTTAGCTCTCATGAGGGAACAATACGAGAGACTTCAAGAGGAGAAGCTTGTGTCTGAGGTGCACCTACAGCAGCAGGTGTATGAGCTACAATCCTCATTAGAACAAGTAGGTCAACTTTTTTCTTTCTCTGTCATTAATTTTGATGAACTTTTGCAGTCAGAGACAGAAGTAAAAAGATTATCTGCTCAAGTACCTGAGCTGAATCAGACTGTGGAGAGACTCACTGAAAGGTTGGTATATTCAGGTAAAGAATAAGTGCATGTAATTTGTTCCAATAGATTGCAGCTGTATAGTAGCTATTCACAGGATGAAGTAGTAAAGAAATTACAATCAAAAGTCAGTGAAATAAGATTGCTTGCTTGCTGTGAGTACTGCTGTCTTGTAGGTCGGCATGCTAGAAAAGGCGGTGCGAGAAAGAGATGTAGAGATCACTATTTATGAGTCAAGGGTAAGGCCCTGTGTGTGATATCATGTTCAGATTTCTTGTTGTTGGCACAGATGGCAGCTCAGAATCAGCAGCGAATGGAAGAACAAGAGAGCTCATCGAATACTGTGGTCTGTACTATTTCTTTTACAGTTTCTTAGTTTTCTTGTTCTTTTAGCAAGAACTAAAGAGGGCTGTTGCAAATCTCACACAGAGAGTGGAAGAGCGACAAACCAAGACAGACAAGTTGTATCAGGAGCTACAGGAGAAAGAGGCAATTGTTGTTGATGTCAGTAGATCTTTGTCACATCAAAAAAATGAGACGCAGAAACTAGAACATCAGGTTAGTAGAGGAGGCAAGATGAGTGAATGGAATTTGTGATGTTTGTAGTTAAAAGAAGAGAAAGAGACCCATTCTGGACAAACACAAGAGCTGGTAGCTGAGCATAGGAAAGCACTGACTGCAGTTGAACAAGAGCTTAGTACAACTAAAAACCAACTGACAGGTAGTTTTTCATAAACTTAGGTTCATCTCTTTTTACTGACTTTTCATTGACATCAGAGGCAGAGCAACAGCTTGAAAGGATGGTAAGAGAGCTGCCAACATTCCCTGTCACTAGAGCAGTACTGGAAGGATACTCTCGGGCTCACCTCTTCAACTCATTCCCTACTATTCTTCGAGCTCCTGGTGGTGTGTATAGGAAGGACAATGCTCCCTTGCTCTCGCCCAATGGAACTGAAGATGGCAGCCATCGTGTACTGTCACGCTCTCGTCACTCATCGGCTTCTTCAGATGAGAATGAGGAAGATGGACAAGAACAACCTGCCGTCCTTCATGTCCAGAATCATTTATACTCTGAAAAACTTGAACAACCACACTCACAAATAAATGAACAGGTATGAAAGTGACAATATGATTTCTGTCACACATTATCATAGAAAATAACTTGAAAATATGTACAAAACATTAGTGATGTTTAAAATAAACCATGTTGTATATAAGTAGTGTATACATTTTGTTGTTGTTTGATGACGTCATTGTTATGATGTTGCTTATGTAATCACCAATTTTTTCCTTAAAAAAACCTGAGTGGTCAGGGTTTAAATACACTGTAGTATTGGTACAGATTAGGGATTGCTACTGATATTATTAAGGGGTGGGATGTAGTTATTAGTGACTCTGTAAGGGAGAGATGTGGTATGAAGGGATACTTTGTTTATTATCCAATCAGCTGCTGAAGCTGCAGAGTGAAAATGAAAGACTAGAAGAGGAATTATCAGAAAAGAGGAAGGTGAGATTAAGAGAATGCTGTCGGCTGTGATTCAACACCTTCTCTCACTCTCAGACTATCAGACTACAGCAGCAAACTATTTCTGATGTCAAAAAGACATTGACTAGGGAACTATCACAGAAGGCACAGGTATCATCAGAGGCTCCTGTTTTTCCACCGCCTCCTCTTTCGATCCCTCAACTGCAACCAGACACACTCACTTCCATTAGCTTAACGACAACTGATCTCAACTTTGAGTATCTTCCTGTTAATGTACTGTTATACTATAGTAATGGTTTTAAGAATACATAACCAGAATTTGTAGCATTGCAATTTCTATTGGTGTTCCCACACTTAGTCCTTTGTAGAAACACTTTAACACTCTGTTAGGTATTTAAAGAATGTTGTTCTTCGATTTCTTTGCTGCAGAGAAGACGAGGTATGCAAGCAAGTTTCATTCTTGGATTTATTTTCCTGATTTTTCTACAGGCATGTCAACTTGTGCGAGCAGTGTCCACATTACTGAAGCTCAACACAGAGGAAGAACAGTATGTGAAAGACTACCTACAGTATAAGGTTTGTGTACATGGTTTGGTATAGCGATTATTGGTCATGGTTTAGGTATTTCTAAATTAGTTGTTGGTTTCATGCTGTATTGAGCTTTTGATTAGTTGTGCTTTACATCCACAGATGTCCTGGTTTGGTCGCGTACCAGCACCACCTAAATCAGCAGTGAAAAAGTAAATTATTATGGATCACTAAACTAATAGATTTATTTTTCAATTTCTTGAAGTGATTGTATTGCCGTTGATAAGAATGTCAGTAATGCGACCACAGTTTCCTAGTACTTAGCTCTCAGCGACAGAACAGTATTAGGTGTAGAGGATAGGGGATCCATGTTCCATATGTACACTCCGCCACGAAATGAACTACATGCAAACCTGCGAAATAATAATACCAAACTAAGTTATATTCCTGATCAATCAGGGTTTCATACAGTGGGGGTGCCTGGGATTCCCCCCCCCCCCACCTGGAATTTCACTAAATCATACATAATTTGTGTATCTAACTAGGCAACGAATTTGTATAATAGCATATATGCCCCAGACCCCCTGCTGTTATGTTTCCCCCTGGCATGAAACCCTGTCAATGCATGCTGGCTCACAGTCCAGGGGACAGTAGTTCAATAGAGGTGAGAGGACCTGCTCCAGCAACATACTCCGAGGCTAGGCAATCTGCAATAAGACAACGGGTGTGAATTAGCAAGCGTAGAGTGTCAATGACTAGGCAAGTGATGTTAATACCTTGTCTGTTCTGTTCCCATACTCTGAGAGTACTATCACTGGAACATGACACAATACTGCATTGGATGCATTGTGGAGTGTCGTCATAAACACCCCCACACACACTGACCATTCTGATGTGCTGTCTTGCATTTTGTGATCATCTGAGAGAGGCAAGAACTTACAGCTATGGACATTTCCATTGTGTCCAGAATATTCCCTCAAGCAAGACGATTGTCTTCTGTCCCATAACTAGAGAGTGATATTAATGCTGCTGATAAGCACCGTGATAAAGGCACCACTTACCAGTACTTCTCCTCCAGTGTGAGGTGATCCGCTACACCCGCTAGCAAAATACATTCCATCACCAGACACAGCACAACACATCTTCATAGACAGGATGAATAATGACTAACATCAGTGCACGAGTGTTACCTGAATGTTCCGCATCTCAGGTAGTTTTTGAGCAACAGAACAACTCCTGATGTCCCACACTTTCAGTGACTTGTCTTCACTTGACTGTAGTACATATGGCTCTGATCCAACCCAGCACATGTCTGTACACTATCATTAATAAACGAAAGGTAGATTAATAAAATTGAGTTAATCTCTCACTAAATTTCTGGTAATCTCGTGTTGATCTGACAAACAGCCAATCTGTAGGTCCCAAACACATACCAAGTTGTCTCTTGAGCCTGAGATCAGCAGATTTGAATAAGCTGCAGAGACAATAATGGTAAGAAGTGAAATGATAATGAGAAGGTGATACCTGGGCTAGAAACTAATCCCATCACACTCATTGTGTGACCTTCCAGCGTGAAGCTGACTTCTTCCACTCCCCTCTTCTCAAACTCCACCCATTGCCAGCAGTGGATGACTCCATCCCTGCTACCACCAACAATCAAGCAGGGAACACTGCTGTGACACAGCTAAAGATATAAACCATTACCCTTAATTACTAAGCATCTTGCTGACATGTACATAACTAATTATAGTGACAAGCAAATCTGATTGGTGTGCAGCTATATGATAGGCTATGTATACTGAACTTTGCTAACTGTTATCTGTCTAGCTAGCACGAGTAGTGTTTTTTGACAACGGAAAATGTTGTACGTCTAATTGTGGTACATGTAGTCTATGTATACACACACCTTGGTTAGTTCACCGGATGGTACTATCCATTCTTGCTTAACTACATGCTTGTCCCACTCGTACACAAAGAGTTGCTGTTTTTTGTTTTATGAGTGACATCATTGCATGCATAAACAATCAGACCTGATCTCCACCTCCAGAAGCTAGATGGTTGGAGTCTACTGCACATAACGCGTGGATAGGCCCAGAATGGAGTGGGCGAATACCCATGGTCCTCTCATCACTACTAATGTAGCTTGTAGACGGGTCTTCGTTCGTTCTCTTTGTAGACATGCATTTTCCCATTGCTGAAACCCCGCCTTCAAACAGGCTAGCTAGTACTAGTAAATATTAGAGAGGTGTGGCCAGTGTTAGACAAAGCTAGATAGCTGCCGTGTCTCGTGCCGTGTCGACGATTATTTTTTCATAGACCAGCAGGAAAATAATCAGGGGTATTCCCTGTTGCATTTGGTGTCACGGGCTGTCCCTGTCAGTGTCACAAGAAGAGTGGTTCAGCCATTAAGCGGCAGTTAGTGATAGATGGAGGAGAAACTGAGCTTTCGGCGAGCTCTCAATCGTATCGGCCAAGAATTAAGTCGACAAGACCAGGAAAATTTGAAGTTTATGTGTAAAGATGTCGTTCCTGAGTCGAGACTAGAAAAATGCCGTTCGTCGCTGGATTTGTTTGTTGCTCTGGAGGAGCGAGGTCATCTCAGCAAAGACAACTTGGATTTTCTTACCAACTGTATAGCCACCATTGATCGCTATCCCATCCTTTCCCATCTAAAAACCGCCGGTTTCTCTGTTCCTGATCCCGTAATAAACGGCTCCTCGCCTCAACATTCCCCAGGAGAGCACAAGACACGGACCACGCCCGACGAGTTCAGAAAGCTTCTGATGCAAATCAGCCAACAGCTGCGTAGCCACGAAGTGGACAGATTGGCGTACAGTTGGTGCGAGCCATATCTTGGTACAAGCAGAGATAACATCTACTCCTGCACCCAGCTGTTTACCCTAATGCAGCAACGAAATGTTATCACACCAACTAACCTCGATTGCCTCTATTCCGAGTTGAATGAGAATGGCCGATTTGATCTAATGCAGTTGATTGAGGATTATCTACTTAGGACAGGGCAAGCAAAAAGCTCAGGACACTTTGGCATTGGTGGTAAGTAGTACATTATGTATATGGTGATAAGATTCCAGTGCCGAGTGACGTGACTGGAATGCGTGCCAAATTTGGTTGTAAACAAATTTCAGCAAAGCTGTTGAAACGCAAGATTGTATTCTGCCCCACCAATAAGTACAATATCCTGCTTTTTCTGATTCTGCTTATTTTCAGAATGAATTTTGTTTATTCAAATGGTCTTATAAATACATTCACCAATTCCATTTATGGTAGTGTTTTAGCACTGAAAAGTTTCATTGTTTGTCAGTGGCTAAATTGTGTTCTCAATACTTCCTCTTGATAGGTAATTCAATAAATCCTCCAAGCTATGAGCGTATCCAGTCAGACCCTATCACAGGTCTTCACCAAAGACCAGACAACATATCCATTCCTTCCACTCCTTCCAGCAGCAGTTTTATCTCTTCTACCTATACCACACCTACACCAGTAAGCGAAGAGGCTTTGGTTAGATATCCACCTTCATTTCAGTACTCTAATCCTGGTCCACTGAGCTATCCACCTGGCGCAACACAGAAGCTTTCAGGATCCGATTGGCAGCCTTCTAGCCATCAACTCACAGACAATCCTGCCCACAAGGCACAATCTCAGGGCAGTGTCAAAGAAGACTCTCCCCCAGCACAATTTGGATATCATCAACCTCGTTTTCCTGTCCTAACCTTTCAATCAGATGAAGCACCTTTTGAACCTAATCAGTACTCCAAACTTGTGCAGATAAAGAACTCCGAACTAGCTCAGAAAGAGGGAGAGATTCGACAGCTAATGGGTCAACTTAATCATGCAACAACCATTCAAGATCGCCAAAATGAGGAGAATACTGAAATGATTCGAATGCACAAGCTAGCGATTGTTCAGCTGCAAGATGACCTGAAGCTAAAAAATTCTGAACTGAACAAACTAACGCAAGAAATGCGAGATCTCCACTCAGCCATATCAAACGGAGGAAAAGGTGAAGAATACTATACAATGCCGAAAACGCCTCATGGAATTTGTCTCATCATAAACAACCACATGTTTCATCAAGTGGATCCTCGCTACGATGCTCTTAGTGATCGTGGTGGAGCACCTGTTGACCAGCGTAATCTTGTTCTAACATTCGAGTTCCTTCAGTACAAAGTTGAATCACACGAAAACTGCACCTCTGTTGAAATGATTGATTTGATGAAGGAGATAAGTTCTCGTGATCACTCACGGTATGACAGCTTTGTCTGTTGCATTCTCTCACACGGAGAAGAAGGAAAGGTGTTTGGAGCAGATAGTCTACCTGTGGACCTAAGAGACGTCACTGCTCTCATCAAAGGGACCTTCTGTCGTACACTTATAGACAAGCCAAAACTTTTCTTTGTCCAGGCTTGTCGCGGGGAGGCTGAAGATCCAGGCATCAAGGTGCTCTCAGATGGCAATTCCAGTCTGCCCGTAGAGGCAGATTTTTTGTTTGGTTATGCCACACCTCCAGGAAATGCAGCTTACCGAAGCCGACGTCATGGCTCGTGGTTTATCTCAGAGCTGTGCCAAGTGTTCTCTCAGGATTCTCAAGTCCTTGGTCTTGGCAGTATGATGAAGAAAGTAAACAGGAAAGTGTCAGACGCTTATACCAAAGAGGGTCACAAGCAGTGTACAGAAGTAGTTGACCGACTTCGAAAGGAGGTTCATTTTTTTCGTGACTTCACTCAGGGGAGATAACTAAAACACACACACACAAAGCAGTTCACCGTGAACTTAACTGGAACAACTATTTTATAGCATAATACAAAGCAATTGTGATGTATGTGTGCTTGTATCATTCTCAACTCTTTTAATGTGTTAACTCGTGATTTGCTACTATTATAGACATAACAGTGAGATAGTGGTATGCACTCTCGATGGATTAGTAGTTTGCATGCATCTTAGAAATTTGCGGAGGAGTGAAAAAGGGTGTAGCCTTAAGCAAGTGAACGATTATGTCTTTAAAAATTTGTTATAATTATACTGTACTGTGTAATACACCACATATTTATCCAGTATGTACATATAAATGCTCATGTTGAGTTATGAGTCTACTTGACTTATTGTAACCTCTTGATAGCAATAAGTTTATTGTAAATAAGATTTTCTGCCACCAAGGATTACATCATAGATACAGTATACCAACAGGGATTAGCAACGCCAATACATTTTGTATTACGAGCTGATTTACATCCTCGTTACGGGTTAAATATTAACCGTTGCCTTGCAACGAGCTCGTTGCTAAGCTAGCTCTTGACGACTGTGCTAAAAAGAGTCACTGGCTCGGCACGTTGTCGAGCTCTGGTGATTGACTAGTACGTTCTGCCTACACTTTGATAGTAAAGGCGACTTGAGTACTGTTTCGTTTTGATCGCTAACAGTTTGTTGATCGCTAACAGTGAGTAACAAACAGTTTGTTTACTCAGTTGAAAAGTGGTTCTGTACCCGTTACTAGTTTTTAGTTGTGCTTCAGTCCATTCTTTGCTGATAACATGTTAGTTCGTACATGTCCTCGTGAGAATAGCGCATTTTCTATTCTCGATCTCACACAGTGTAGCGCTGTCGCACTAGACAAACTAAGGCGTTCAGTCCTACGGTACGGGTCTTTCTGTACCTCTTCTGACAATAGAAACACTCTGGCTGATCTTGTTTTCAGTTTATCCTCGAGAAGAAAGGCCGTTCTATGAGAATAACTGTGCTGAAAGAAGATCTTGCTTTTAACATTGGTTTTCTCGTGCTTTGAATCCTTCGTTGTACTGACAATTTTCCTGCATTCGCGCTACAGCAGTCCTATCCACACACGCGATTTGTCAAGCCATGCTATTTGGCGGGCACTATCTTCGCACGCTGTGCTCTAACACGTTGGAAATTTAACCCGTAACACGGATGTAGTTGAAATTCCTGTCCGTTGCTAATCCCTGTGAGTATTATTGTATCTATGATTACATGTAGTATTAACATGATGAAGTTGACCAACAGCTTAGTGCCTGACATCATCAATAAAATTAATAATTTCTGGAAACGTACAGTTGTGAAGAGGCAAATCAATAACAACACATGCATGTTACATAATATTATGTAGTGCCAATGTTGTGCTATCTTAACAGATAGTCGATTTAGTAAAAATAATGTAATGGAATTCCTTTAAAAGACCACACAGCAAGCCCAGCCATCTACTACATCTTCTGTCTTCTACTTTTAAATGCCCAAACTAGAGCAATCCTACATATGCACACAGCCATATTAGTTTCTCATTCTTACAGCTGTCATAAAGAATGGCAATTTGGTTATATAACACTCACTCAAGTGTAGATTAGCAATACAAGCCTAAAATTGCACCACAAATGTACCAACCTATTCACGGTCATGACTAGGTAGGTCAAAATTGAGAAAAGAAACAGATCTGCTTGCAAGTCCGAGTTATATCAGTCAGTGAGTATGCACTGCAGGACATGGACTCATGGAGGGATTACAAGTAGACTTTAAGGATGGTAGGAGGTCAGTTGAGCCCACTGACCCCCCTTGTCTGTGGGCTTGGTAGTAATACACTACACTCTATGCTATTACCATACTAGTTCGCTATTACATGATAATCGTAGTGGCTATTCAATAATAATGTCACTTCCGATTATCTATAATTAATAATGTGAGATTGTCCCAAGTTTTCCTATAAGGTATTCTTCTAGTGTGCAGTCAGTATATATTATAAAGAGTGTTCAGTGTAAGCTAAACTACGCTTCGTGCATGCACATATAGGCTCTGGGGAGTCTCTCAGACATGAGCTGCCAACGAAAAGACCAGAAGCAAGCACGATTCGAGCGCCAAGTGCAAACAATGGCAGTTCAGCTGCGATGCAACGAGCAAGCAAGCTTGCCTAGTATCTTGCGACATCCAAGTCTGTTGCCGTTGAAGGATCGGGTTCAGGGGATTGAAACGTACGATTCACTATTCGAACTGATGGTTGCAAGTCAGCTGATTGCTGCAGACGACTTTGCTGTTCTAGTTGAACTGCTATCACAGCTCAAGCGGCAGGATCTTTTGTTACCCTTGTATGCAGACCTGGGAGGCGCTACAAACCGACTAGACGATGTTGAATTGCAGAGCGCATCCAAATTTCGCTTTTTGCTGCATAGCATTGGTAACAGTATTAGCTCAGAAAATCTTCAAGAGTTGCTGTTTCTCGTTCGAGATCTCCTACCACGACGCAAAATCGATACAATCAAAGATGGTCACGAACTCCTCGAGCTAGTTCGGAGGAGAAACTGCATCGATTACACACGACCAGAGTTCCTCTATTCGTTTCTGGGCGGCATAAACCGAGAGGATTTGCAACAACGAGTCGACGAATATGTACATGTAACTGGAGCTACATTGTGTATTAATCAGCCCCTCCCAAACCGAGTTGTTTGCAGACAAGAGGAAAGCTTTGAATGGTTCAAGCAGTCTTTCGAGTACAGACTCTCGCTAAAGCAACTAGCAGACAAACTAGAAGAACGAGATCTAGAGGCAATGAAGCATTTCTGCACAGGTTTGGTACCTAAGGTACAGCTCGAGAAAATAACGCATGTTTTGGAACTATTCATAGCCCTGGAGGACTATGGCAAGCTTTCTAAGAACGACATGTCTATTCTCGAAGAGATTCTTCCAGAAAAGAAACACTTTTTACATCCATTCTACACCCAAACTGACTCAAGACAAACAGCAGTGCAGCACCAGACCATTAACAAAGTGTACAAGGAGACACTTAGAAAGATAGGAATAGAGCTAAGAAGCAAAGAAATCAAGGCGCTAATTGCTTTGCAAGATGAACGAAACAGCACAACAGAGAGCATTACCACTGGTAGTCAGCTTCTTCAGAATTGGGAGGAGTTGGGTTTGCTATCTCAAGAAAACACAGAATTTCTTAGACGCTGTTTGAGTGAAATTGGGCGCAGTGATCTGGCTGACCATGTCATCACTTATGATCAGCAATGGATCAAGGATCACGAGCAGGAGTGTAGTCAAGTGCATCCTGAAAGAAAACCAATACCAACAGGTGAGTGAGTCATCTTATCTATTGCATAATCTGATTAAAGGTATTGCACACATGGAATCATCCTCTTTCTCACCACTTTAATCAACAGAAACACCTGAATTTCCCATAGGCATGCACAATTTTAGCCGAAGAGGAAACAACTGCTGCAAAAACTGTCACATCTGGCAAAATGATGCTGCGTTCTCAAGATCAGGTTTCAACTCTTCCTCTCTTCAAAGCGATCCTCTTGTACAACTTTCAGCAAAAATCAATGAGTTAGAGAGGCAGACACTGACACAACATGTTGGATTGCTAGAAATACTAAATGTCCAATCTCAGCAGCTTATATACTCAGAACAGAGAATGAGGCAACTTAAGAAGCAACTGATGAAGACAGAGAAGAAGCTTGCACTGGAACAAAAGCATAGACTGGCACTAGAACACGAACGCAGGCTTCATCATGAGCTCAAACTCAGCTCAGTTCAAAGAGAAATTAAACTACTTTGTGAGATGAACAAGAAGCTAGAATGCATGCTTTATAAGAGAAATGTTACATATGTATAAGATAAAATAAACTAAAAATGATAAAACATTTTATGTCATTTCTGAACAATAATTTTTTGTGAGAACCAGGGCTTGAGGTGACACGCACACTCGCACATTTTTGTGGATGTGTAATCAACTACTTCAGATTTTGGAGTCAATGTTAGTTTTCATGAATATTAATAGCTGCTTCATCCCATGGGCCATGTATGGTACTGTAGATACAGAGAGATACATAACACATGTTGCGTTGGACGGATATTGAGGAGTCATACACAAACATGATCAGTGGATACTGGATAATCAAGTAAACATACCTGTGCACAAATGAATCAGGATTCTACATGGTAACTGAATTGAATTACACACAAAAAATAATGCACATACTTGCATAACAAATACAGGAAGAGTCAGTAGCTTACACTAATCTATAAACCACGTGCAAGCAATGGAATTATTAGGATTCATGTACCCAGTCACAATCACATATTAGAACAGGAAGAAACATCAGATGTGTGCATAACACACGTGGAAAGACTACTTCCTTAGACTTCCTTAGCTGGTTGCAGGTATGCTGATATCCACACAATTAGGTTATGATAAGTTATTAAAACATCCTGTTATCAGCTTCACTTACTTCTTTAGTCGCTGGAGTTTTGTAAACCAGAATGGACAAACAAAAGAAATGCCAGAAACAGATAACAGGTAGAAAAGGAAGGTGGGTGGAGACACAGGTAGCAGAGTGAGCAAAGTAGAAGGTACAATAACTCCGAATGTAACAGCAGTATTGATTGATCGAGATGTTTTCTGTGACAGTGGCCTTTCAATAAAATAGCTACACTGATTTGGTGCAAACCTGAAGGGACATTCTAAGCCGAGGAAGAAGACCGAACAAGAGTACTGCAAACAAGACTGTAACAAAGGCATGCAGAGACGTAGGAAGACGGGAGGCAAGACAGACTGCTGAAAAAATGGCGGCATTGAGTGAAACAGCTCCAGTAATCCTGCATACAGATGTGTAGGGCAATACAACAAAGCTGGAACAATGGTATGACCTACATTCTGTTGGTATCATCGTAACAGTGAAACAGCAGATGACCTAACATCATAGCAACCTGCATGGCTGTGCTAATCATCATTAAGTCATGCAGTGCTAGCTCACTGTCATAGCCCAGATGGTGTCTGTACTGATTGACTCTGTGAGAGTTTTGAGAATGGGTGAAGTTCCACAAAGAAATAGAAGAAATAAAACTGTCGGTTGTGACCACTGGGATAACTGTTCTGTGAAACAGAATAGTACACGTAAGAGCTAATAAAGGCAACATACCAATGGAAGAACAGCCTAGTAATGCAATCCACACAGTGAGCAACAGGACAGCCAACACTAGACACACTACAAATAACTGTATTGCTGTGAGCCTCTCCTCTTCCAAGTACCAGAATACACCAACAAAACTGAATACACTACAATTATGAAAGCAATGTGCAGCTATCAGCAAGTCAGTTTAGATCATGTACCTGCTTGTTTCTTGAGTCACTACAGTGGACGCTATAACTACTTGTTTCAGAGTGTAGGTCTGTGTGTACACTGCAAAATAGCAAGTCAGCAATCATTCTTATGTCATTGATAATAAACAGAAAATTTGATTACATGTAGCCATGCACTGTACGCTATAAATATATTTCATTAACTTGCAATTATTTTTAAGTTCTTTTAAAAACTGCTCTGGGTCTACATAGTTGTCAGGGAAATCTTGCTTCTCATACAGTATTTTCTTCCACTTTTTTGAAGCCGCCATGACGGTTTGCCAGAGACGCGTTCCAAATCGGAGTAATAAAAATGACGTAAGTAATAAATTATTGGGAATTCCCTTGAAAATGGCGACTCCTAGCTATCCCGAACTCAACTTTAGGAAACGGCTGTACGCCATCTCCAGTAAGCTGACTCAACACGAACTCAAACAACTCAAGTATTTGGTTTCAGAAGATCTTCCAACACACCTGTTAGAGCGAGTGAAGACTTCGTTCGAATTGTTTTGTGCGTTGGAAGATGCCAACAAGATCTCGGCTGAAAATACTGATCTCTTGAAGGTGATTCTCGATTACGCCCAAAGGGGTCATCTCATGAATTCGAATGCTTCTTCTGTCCAACTTCCACCTGTTATTCGCGATACTGTCATACGATGCTCCGATATGGTGCTGACCGGGGAACTGCTGGTACCAATCAGTGATGGGTTGCAATCGAGTGACTTCCACAAGCTAAAGTGCTTCTTCATCAAAGCTGATGAGCCTAAAATCAGCTACCAAGAGATGGAGCAAATGGGTACTGCTCTAGATATGTTCCAAACTCTTTTGAAACGTAACATCCTCACTTCAAGCAATCTTGGTCTCCTCTGGGACGTACTGATGACCATTGGTCGTGTTGATCTTTGCCAAAAGATTCAAGATTTCTACTTGAAGCCACCAGCTCACAGTGCTACTCTAGAGTCAAGTCAGGCTCAAGCGTCAAGTCAGGCTCAAGCGCCAGGTCAGTCTCAGTAGGCTATGCTGCCTAGTGTTTGTTTACCCCTCTATTCTTCATCACTTGTAGCTGCCATGGCTCCTCCTACAACTTTATCACTTGACCAACCTGAAGGTGTTCCTAGTGCAGCAACACAAGCTAGCTCATTTCGTGAAGACAAAGACAAATTAGTATTTAGTCCTAGCCATCAATATCGCAGTCTGTCATCTCAGGGCTCTACATCAATGGAGAGTACAGAGTCTACCTCTCTACACAGCACTCCGTGTAGTGATGGAAACAAGATACTGCACAGTGGTAGTAACTTAGTTGTGGGTCAAAGAAGAGCCTACCAACACAGCGAACAAACCGAAGAAGAACAAAAGAGGGAACATGATTTTTTGAAGATCATTGAAAACCAGACTCAAGAATTGAACCGACTAGCCCAACAGGTTAGACATCTGGAGTCAGTAGCGACTTCTACAAACACGAAATTTTATCCCATGCAAAGCAAGCCACATGGATTAGCTATTGTGTTCGGAAATGAAACTTTTGAACGCAATGAGCAACGTCCACGACTGCATTTACCTCGCCGAGAGGCCACCGAAACGGACATCGGATGCTTTGCCAAAACATTCCACACGCTTAATTATGAGGTGCTTATTCACAAAGACTACTCTGCAACTGAAATCAAGAAAGAGATGATGAAAATTATGGCAAGTTATCGTCAGGAATATGATAGTATCGTCTTGTGCTTCAGCTCGCATGGTGAGAGCAACCACTTCATTTTTGGATCCGATGGCATTCCTTTAGATGTGTATGAATTAGTTAGCTTGGTTCAGATGAGTCCTATGCTTGAAGGCAAACCCAAAATGTTCTTTGTACAAGCATGTCGAGTCCAACCTGTGGACCAGCCAATCAGCCATCAGCCAGATGGTTATCCTGTGATAATTCCATCCAACCCTAAGGCAGACCTCTTCATCGCCTGGGCAACATCTCGCCTGAGTCCAGCTTATCGTTCTCCTACAAATGGCTCTTGGTTTCCGGTGGCATTGTTCAAAGTTTTTATGGAATCTGCACAAGTTCACAACCTGCACACGATGATGCTCCAGGTAACTGATATGGTCTGTGCAATAGAGGGTATATCTGAGAATAATTCTTCTGTGAAACAATGTGTAGAGACTGTTGAACGACTACGATATGATGTTTTTTTCAGCACCCAGTCCCACCACTAGTAACACCATTATTCATTCACTGTGTCAATGTGTAACATAGTTATTATGTATTCTTGTCTACTAGCTGTGACAATAAATATGAATCTATTATATCGTCAAGCATACTGTATGTAGCTCTGCTGTAGATATTAGTTCTAACTTGGATATCAACGGATATTAGTTTTTGGTAGTCTCCGCCCATCTCTTTCTCACCACGTGTTCGGTGTTGGCAAGTATGCGAAGAAGGAGTGCTCGCCTGGCAGCATCTCGACAATACCGCGTAGAAGAAAATGATGACTCCTCTGAACAGCCAGCAGAGAGACCATGGTCAGCTATTAACCTGGGATGCAGTATCTATGATTTATATTAGTATGTTAATTTCCTCTCGCAGTAATGCCACTGTCGAGGAGCTAGCAGAGATGGCTTGTAAGCATATGAAAATAAAGATATTTGGTGAAAACAGACAGAAAATTCAAGAAGAAACAGATCAGCAGTCTTCCTCTTCAATGCCGGATGTTCTTTTACTAGATAATTCAGTTGACAGCGCTGCAACAAGACGTGGACAAGTAAAGACAACTATTGCCAGGTTGACTATCAAGCTGATGGTTTATTGGATCTTGTATGTTTATGTGTAGTGGTCACCTGTCATCGTGTCTAGATCCTGGTGTAAATGAAGAGCTCTACTTTGACATTAACATCAAGCCTGAGTCACAGGGCTGTGTTCAGTTAAACAGATTTTCTAATGATCCTCATGAAACAGTTAGCAAGATATCTCTATAAAGCTATTATGTGTGTGTACATTTAGCTTTTGAAAAAGTCTGTCATAACTTCAGACTTTGAGAAGCAAGATGCAGCCCCGCCCATCTACCAGTCCTTTCGCAAGATGCAAAGGTTGAAGAAGGTAGCGTAGTACTAATGTGTTGTGGCTATAGTGACCTCCATGATCTCAGGCAGAGAGAGAGAGCACTGCAGGTACTGGCTGGTTTAACATGGCTGCACCTGAACTGACTCAGGAGATGAAGAATGACCTCAGAGTGCTCCAGATGAGAAATGTACTTGACAGAAGCCATCACTATAAGTCTAGCGATTGGAAAAAAGGAAAACTACCTAAATACTTTCAAGTGAATAAGAATAACCACACTCTAGTATATAATGATTCTCTTGTATTTCTCAGTTAGGGACTGTGGTGAGTGGAGCTGCTGAATTCTACTCTGCTCGCATTCCCAAGAGACAACGAAAGAGGACCATGGTGGAGGAACTCCTGGCAGATGATCAGTTGAAGAGGCATGTCACTATAATCACTCTCACTGCATTTACTGCTCACACAATAGATATAACAAAAAGAAGTTTCTAGAGTTGCAGAAGAAGTTTCAGAGCGGCACACGCAGGCATCACAATATGAAAAAGAAACACAAAAACAAAGCTGTGTAAAATCATGTGTCCCAATGTCTAAGAGCTGTTATTGTTTGATAAAGATCTTTAGGAACATTAGAATGATTCTTGAGTAACTTGAACCTACAGCACAGAGCAATAAACAGCACCACAGGTTAACACACTACTCACTGAATTTGGTCAGCATTGAGCAACATCTCTAGAGCTGATAGTGTGGGGGAGGGGTTTTGGTCCAGAGCAGCCAACACATTGCACAGATAGCCTGAAACAAGAAATTATATAGTGCTACTTTCTTCAAGCAAGCTTGTACCAATATCGGCTGCCAGTTGTTGAGAAGCTTCTTCTCCAAGTGATGATATCTGCAGTATACTGCTTACGTATGTGTCCATTGTTCCTTGTGCTACTGCTCCTAGCCATGCATCAGCTGGGTGAGTGTCCACTACAGCTTGACTACCACTTCCTGAGAGAAAGAGGAACAACTGATAAGGAGAGAACAGTGACTACCAGCATGAGGGAGCTGTCCTAATTTGAGAGCAGTCATCACAGCTGCATTGTTTTGAGAGATGAATGGCTCCAGTTGTTGAGGAAGTGTCAACAGGTAGTCTCCGATCTGAAGAAAGTTGAGACGAGATAATATTGTGACAACTTTTGAACAGACTACCTCAGTAATGTAAGGTAGGGGAGATCGACTGAAGGAAGGGAGATCATCTGTTAGTGCTCTTGGGCTCTCCAGTGGTGAGGTAGATCCAGTAGACCATACCTGATTAGACAATAATCACCTGCTTGCTTTGCTTTTCATATATCTCACCTTGAGGTGGGACACACTGCTCAGTATTTGCTGCAATGGAGAGGACAGTATACTATATGCAAAGGAGTGAGCTCTTTCTGTGAGTGAGTAAATTTGTTTAGTTGTCTGTGGTAGCAACTGGCAATCACTGCCTCCTGCAAACACATCAGGTATCTCATCACTCTGTATCATGGTTTGCTGCTACCTTTTATTACAACCTCTAGAAGTTCCATAACGGCTGTATGCTCTTCAGGATGGTACAGGCGAAGATAGTCAAATGTGCCAAAAGGATTGCTAGGTCCAGCAGGATGCTTGAAGACGTCAGCTTGTGAGGAGATAAATGAACAGAGCTGATGATTGAGAGAAGATATACGCTGAAGAAAATCACCTGCATGCAGTACAAAGAATAAAATCAGAATCATTTGTTGTGTGGTTTTACCGCAACACTGTATGAAATCAAATGCCCATTGAAACTCTGTCCAGATGTCTTCATTCTCGCACTTAGCTGTGCTAGAATGAGATGAACTTTGTGCTTGTAACTCCTGAAGTACTGTAGAGAGCTTCTTCAAGTAGCAAGAGAAGAAAGTCTACAGATTAGAAAAGACAGCAATGTTGTGCAAGATGGTAAAGATGTGGTGAGGTACCTCAATTGTTTTGATCAGAGCATTGATTCCCCAGCCCTCAGTGAGCTGATGGCAGTGTTCCAAAGCAGTAGAGATTAGAGAGAACACTTTAGAGACTGACCCCAGTGCCAACTGGAGTGTGTCTTCAGGTCTTTCATCAGACTATGGCAACGTACAAAGTCACGTTCTATATTGCACGTGTGCTCACAAACCATCTTTGATTCATTTAGTTTCCTCATCAGTAGCTGCTGTTCTAAGGACCCAAACTGCACCAGTTGTTGACAGTACGGTATGTGAACCACCTCAACTAGTGAGTATACCACATCGCCATCACCTACAGCTAAGAGAAGAGAACGATGGATGACTGAGAGAGATATGATCATTGACTCACTTGTATCTGACAGAGAGCTCCCAAGTTGTTTCACAAATCTGAGCACACACTGAAAGAGAGAGAGAGAGATGGTCAGAGAATTTGAGCTAAAGGAACGTATGCAGCATACCTTTCTTAGATCAATGAGTGTGTCAATTGGTGACTGACTCCGGTGAACACTGCTGTGAAGGCACTGGTTCAATGGTGGATTGAGAGTCTCCAGTGACTCTGAGAATAGTTTACCGAGCATGTTTAGTGGTTCAGGAAACACTTGCTGACACCATGAGTACTGGGAAAAGAAAGATACAAACAAATGAACCCATGTCATAGCATATCCATACTTCTGCTTGCCACTTTGATAAAAGCTCGTCATAAAACTGCGATAGATACTTTAGTACATGTTGTTCTGAGCTGTGTAGAGCAGACCATAACTGCTGCAAGGTATTCTAAAGATGCCCTAAATAATAGAAGTTGAACAACATTCACTTGTTGTACCTTATTACACTGTACATAGTAGTCTCTCACACGACGCTGCCTCTCAATACCAGTAAATATTTCAACATAGCTCTGTGCATCGGCTGTGGGTGGTAAAAGAGAGCGGAACACACCTAACAGCAGGGCCTAGTTACATACCTGTTTGATGCCCATTAAAAGCAGCTGTTAGCCTGGGAGAGAGAAGAGCCTCAAGACGATTCTTCAGTGTTTCTAGAAACCGTCTTCTTTCCTCATAGTCCGGAACATCATGCAAGACTTTCTAAAATCATAGAGAAAAATAAATTTAAAATAAAAGTTGTACTTTTACCAAACTTTGCTGCATTCTGATCAACTTTTCTGAAATCTTATAAAGAAGAGGTGTGGTCACCAAAAACAGATGAGTGATCACTACTAACCTGCTCGGGATCACCTGATGCAAACACTTCCTCCACATCAGCCGAGAGAGTAGTCCAGTTATCAGCCTCCTACAAGAAAACAATGAAAGAAAAATATATTAAAAAGAGAACCTGAAGTGCATTCTGAGAGTCCATCATTCGTGTCTTGACTATGTCTAGCTCGAGAAGATGCTGCATTGATTGAGATGTTTCCGTCTCTACCTAAAGAAAACAGAGAGTTGGAGAGAGACTGTTATCAGCAACATACCCTCTTGATGTCCTCCTTCACCACAAGCATTTGCTCTCTCAACAGCAATGCCTCTTGTCTGACTGCCTCCACATCACGAAGAACCCTAAAAAAAATAAACACAACTACTAACCACAGCAAAGAACAAAGAGGAACAGACTTAAGCACACTCCGAATGCTCAGCTTCAATGCAATGGTCTACTGTTTATCTACTCCTAACATGCACAACAGTGGATGATCCAACATGTGTTTATGCCTGGCACTGTACACGTTTGGTTTACCCATGGACAATATAGTACCATAGGTGGACTGGAGACACAATTACTTTACGGAGAAATTTGAAAACCTATCCTCGTAACGGGTATAACGGAGAAATGTGCGGAACATCGTATACCTTGCAGAGCTCAAATGGCGGCTGCTGCAAACGCTGCAACGAGCGCTACATGTACTGCGGCTAGAAGCAATGACGATGAACTTCAAGAAGATGGTGTATTAAGTGATAGTCAGGTGAGCGTTGCAGTATATGTGAGAGCAGCAGTAGGCTCCCTGCGCACGGTCGCGACTGACTCTGAACCTGTGCACGGTGCTCAAGTTGAGCATCATGCTCTGAGTAACCGCAGCAACCACCAATAATGGCGTAATGCTGTAGTATTAAGTATTGACCTGAGTTCAGTACTACTTCACTGAGTTATATTCCACACTGCCGGAACTGCTCAGTTATGGCTATAGTGCAGTATCATGCACAGTCATATTTCATCTTGTATGTCCACATGCTACAGAGTTCAGAAAGTGATGACTTGTTTAATGTGGATAGTGATGGTTTTGAAGAAGCAGAGGAAGAACTTGAAACAGCAGTTAAATGTGATGGTGAACATGAAGTGCAGTCGGCTAGTCAGCCTGTATGTTATATATAGCTCAGCCTACCATGTATGACATGACTATATCTGCACCTTACAGGTAGTGTACTCAAGTGCTGAAATTTGTATAATTATCAAGAAGCTGCAGGAAGAACCAGTTCTTCTGGAATCAGAACATGGGCCTCTTGTTTCTCAGCTGTTGAGTTGCTTATCTACACCAGAATGTATGGAAGCAGATAAAACCAGAGATTTCTTCTCACATGCTGCTAAACAGCTTGATATAGACCCCTGCAGCTAATTGTATACCGTATACACGCTCACTCCTACTCGTAGTGCTCGCCCACACAGACGCCATTTTATTGGTCAATACGTGCATCATGGCGTATGTGGAAACTTTGGCTGCTCCAGAAAAGCGACGATATAAAGAAAAACTTAAAAGTTATCTACAACAGCAATGACCCTGCAGCGCTGGTAGATCCGAAGAGGAGTGGAAAGATGATGTGAGCTTGTGGAGTTACTCGTGAGCATACAAAGCTTAGATGCCTTCTACTATTATATAAGGCGGATATAAGGTAACCATTATAAGCAGCAGACAGAATGAACATCATGGTATCATAAACAGTGGCTGGATACAAACACTGCAGCTACTCTATGACATTGGGACCAACAGCTTTCTTTACTTGAAGCCAAGATCACGCAGAGCATCACAATGTATGGCAACCTATCATCATGCATGCATGGGTTTGTGTTGTGAAGAAGACTGGTTCAGTGATTACAGGCCATTGTAGCTGTATGGCAGGGTTAGTGATACTAGTATCCATTATTGACTTATTTTGACTAAAATGACCATTATTTTGACCATTATTGACTAAAAGCGTGTTCTAGAGATCAAGTGTCCCTATAAGTATAGGTCTACATTACCTATTGCCGATATACCATTGTGTGATCCTAAGTTCTGTTTGCAGAAGAGTGTTAACAGTGATGTGCATCTTTCACCCGCTCACCCTTATTACTATCGAGTTCAAGGACAAATTGCATAATGTGAAGTGATGTGTTGCGATTTTGTGTGCTGGACTGAAAAAGGAGTGTTTGTTGAAGAGATCATAAGAAATGAGAACTTCATCACAGATATGATTCCAAAGATTGAGAAGTTTTTCACTGCAAGATTGCTGCCAGAACTATTGATGCGAAAGATTGAATCTTCTGAATTAGAGGCTTTTGAAAGTGATAAAGAGAATCTAGTTTATTGTGTTTGTCGCGGGCCCGAATCAGGAAAGATGATTGAGTGTGACAATGTAGAATGTGATCAGGGCTAATCAATCAGGATTTAATCAGGGCTGAGCCCTTTGATAAATCCTAGCCCTTTGAGACACACACAATACCAGTATTATTCTCAAGATACAGATATTTTTTTCGTGCCGTATCTACTAGATGCAGGGGGTCTATATGCTTACAAGCTGGGAGAGGTGCAAACTACCATCATCGAAAGCACAAAGAATGTGGTCAGCATTCCACAAATTCCGAAATAAGCCGGAACTAGTAGTAGCATGGTCAGCATGCATCATTCAGAGTCAAGGCATCTCAGATCTTTCTCTAGATCCATCCACCACTCGGCTAGGCTTACAAGTGTTAATAGACAGGTTGTTCAAGAGCATGATTCTAAACCGCAACAAGAAACCTGAGCAGGCAGTAGATTTGACACCTCTAAGTGCTAGAGAACAAAATGTAGTATTCTACATGAGTGGGTATGTGGCTCTCAAGCTCTTGAAGCGATTCAGAAAAAAGTCTGATTCGAAGGCAGTCGAGGAGAAGAATCGAATTTTTGTGAAGATTCTATCTAAAATGCAGGCGAATCAGCAGGTTCAAGACATCAAGTCCATCGATGACTACACTCGAGAGTGGAGCGAGCAAATTGATAGAGGAAGCTTGTATCATATCAAGTCTGAGGTATGTTTTTGCATACATAATCCTTGTCGCTACACTTTGTGGAACTCACACTACATAGGCATAATTAATAATGATTACAGTACTGTAGCATCACTTACGAAAAATTGTGTGTACTATATTTATACGATAAAATGTAATTGATGATTGCAGGTCTTCACTGTAATGGAGAGAATAGAGGTGATTACAAGAACTGTACTGGCGTATGATTGTGCCAAGTGAAGACATACACTCCAACATGGTTGACAAGATCTTAGCCGATCAAGAAATCCTAGAGATGTGGAAGAAGGTAGCTAGTGGTGTTCTACCAAAGTATGAGAAGGCAAGCATTGAGCTGTTAAAGGCAGTAGTTGAGTTATGGGCAACTATTTGATGTTTTTCATTTGCTGCTGGTTGTAACATTCTTCTACAAAAGAAAGCGACAAAGAAGAAGGGAACACGGAGAGTCTTAAAAATGAAAGGAGCAGATAAAGATATATAGCACATAATTAGATATGTACGCATAGTTTAGTGTATTCTTGGTCTCTTTAACAAAGGTTCATCCACACAACGCTGACTTGTATTCGAATAACTACATTCATTGTTTTCAGATCGTGCCGTATTTCTTTCTGTTGCGTTAAGATCATAGAATTAGATATGAATTGTACAACAGTAGGATTTTCATTCCCTCCACCATGATGTCGTTGTTTGCTGAAGTATCTTTCCAAGGGGTCTTGGCAGAAAACTTCACTCAAGAGGTAGTGCCCAGTTTGAATTAGCGATGGTGCCAGTTCACAGAATGAGTTGACTAAAACAATAATGTATATTTCATAACTGATTATTAATAGACATGGTACCTGTAATTTGTACTCCTTCCATCGTCTCTCAGCTGAGTCCATGTACTAGTACATGAAGATTGAGTACAAGCATGTAATTTGATGAGCTGAAACGTTATGTCGGTGATTGAAGGAGAAGTAGATGAGATATTAACACTTGAGTTGGGGACTGGGAGAGTCTGAGCATTGAAAGAGGAACCATCAGCTGAGTTGGTGACTGGGAGAGTAGCAGTGAAAGAGGAACCGTCAGCTGAGTTGGTGGCTGGGAGAGTCTGAGCATTGAAAGAGGAACCATCAGCTGAGTTGGTGACTGGGAGAGTAGCAGTGAAAGAGGAACCATCAGCTGAGTTGGTGACTGGGAGAGTAGCAGTGAAAGAGGAACCATCAGCTGAGTTGGTGACTGGGAGAGTCTGAGCAGTGAAAGAGGAACCATCAGCTGAGTTGGTGACTGGGAGAGTCTGAGCAGTGAAAGAGGAACCATCAGCTGAGTTGGTGACTGGGAGAGTCTGAGCATTGAAAGAGGAACCGTCAGCTGAGTTGGTGACTGGGAGAGTCTGAGCAGTGAAAGAGGAACCATCAGCTGAGTTGGTGACTGGGAGAGTCTGAGCATTGAAAGAGGAACCGTCAGCTGAGTTGGTGACTGGGAGAGTCTGAGCAGTGAAAGAGGAACCATCAGCTGAGTTGGTGGCTGGGAGAGTAGCAGTGAAAGAGCCAAAGAGGAACCATCAGCTGAGTTGGTGACTGAGTTAGTGGTAAAAGCGGTTGTGACCTCACCCATGTGTGGCAAAGCTCGGGCACGTGCTTGTCGTTTCATAATATCATTCTTTCTTCTTTCACAGAAGTTACGTTGACTTTTTACTCTCTTTTTCAAATGCTTTTTGCAGAGTTTTTCAACTCCTACATTAATTTTTAGAATTCACAGTAATAATGGAATTATAGCCTATCAGAATGATGACTGTTATGTAATTTTGAATTGAGATAGCACTTTAGCTAGTAGTAGACCCGATAACTATAACTGTTGTGGTTAACACTGTAATAATTATTTGAGACTTAACAATGTAGTTATAGACATTACCCTGCACAAAGTCAAGCATTAAGAAAAAAGATTTATTCAAGGACAACTAATTGTCTCTTCTGTATGTAGACCCAATAGACAAATTGTAGAAGAAAAATTGTATTAAAAGTGTTTCGCTCTAAAAGTAACTGCTTTGGAGATTACCCTGCATATATTTTAGTCACGCTGGAACCGAGTATTTCACTTACTCAGTGCAAAAAACTCTGTTATAAATATTAAATTGCATGTTTAATAATAACATTCAACATTACGTGAGTACTTACCATTGCATTAAGAGTATGATACACTACGCAACTTTGTTGCCTGCAACAAATGTTGCGCGCAACATGTTGCACGCAACGAAGTTGCTTCGAATTCACATGAAACACTATGCGATTTTTTTGCTGACAACAGTTGCGCGCAACAAAGTTACCTAGTGTATCATGGCCTTTATAGTAACATAGTAGAACGCACAAGAGCAGTATCACCAAGTCTGTGGTCGCCACCCATGCGCCAACCGTGTGCGTCTTTTTGACCGTTACGCGGATGTCCACACAACTTCCGTATAATTCTCCGTAAACTAATTGCGTTTCCAGTCCACCTACGGTATACCGGTACTATATTGTCCATGGTCTACCCTTGCTGTAAACTATTTTGCTTCAGTAAAATACCTTGGTAGACTTTGAACCACTTGAATGCTAGAATCGTCAAGCGAATTGCTAACCTCCTACACCAAATAAAATACACACGATCACTCAATGAAGTCCATAGCAGACCTGTATGAACAGCTGTAATTTCATCACTAAAGTTGAAGCAAGTGCCTATACGAGAATATTAGAGAATAACGTCTTTATACTAACATAGCCATTAGCCATGCACTGTACGTACATCTACTGGTGTCTGTGTATCTTTGCTGGAACGTAACACTGCGTTCACCCACTGCTTCGAGTCAAAGGCTGGATCAGAGAATTTGGTGAGATCCATTTCGAGTTTCACGTGTACTTATCCGCTTATTTCCGTGGTAATGTAGCTACTCCGCTTTTTTCCGTAAGCTAGAGCCTAAAATTGCACCGTTGGTGCACAATTTTGATGGGAATGAAAATAGATACAATAATTTGTGCTGTGCTAGACGATATCAGTTTGTGAGTCACTGTCATCTTGGTCTCCATTACTGCTATCAGTCTCATCAGTATCTGGTGCTGGAGATGCTACCAGCAACTCTGCTGGAACACGAGGTTCACTACTCTCTCCTGCAAGACTGCAGTCAGCAGCAACATGCTCTCCCTGCTTCTTTGCAGCCTGGTTGAGAGCTCGAACAGCCATGGAGATTCTACGACTGTCTCCTTGTATCTCAAAACAGATCTCATGGTTCGAGTCGTCTTGGCGCAAGAAGGCAATCAGAAACACTGCAACCTGCTCTAATTGCAGTGCAACACTTGCATTGCAGAAGGTGAGTTGAGGAGAGGAGGAGGAGATTGAGGGCAGTTGTAATCCAATAGACACCAGATTATTGAGTTGGATAGATGCCTTTTTCACAGTAGCCATGAGAGAAATGATCTGGTCAATGGTGGAGGTGTCAAGTGAGTCAGTACTGTTGATCCATAGGAGGTCCTGTGAGGAAGATGAGAGAGACTCGACGGAGGAAAACATAAACTCACTTGTGTCTCAGCTAGTCTGTGCAGCAGTGTGAGCGCAGAGTTGATCACATTATGAATGAACACTGCAATCTCTTGTCCACACTGTGATGTACAGTATACATTATACTATCAATCCACCCATAGCACATACCTTGTTAAGAGATGGAGACGACGAGAGAGACAGCAACTCATCAAGTGATGACTCCAATGATTGTACTGTGATCTCCAGTACACAAGAGGCCAGTTGCTGGTGCCCCACCCAGTACACTCCTGCTAGTTGCTGATCACTGATGCTAGCTTGGAATAATCTTGATAGCTCAAGCTGTTCCTCCATCATCACTGCCATGCTGAGCTGTCCTAGTAGCGACACTATCTCCTCACAGCTCTCTAATAGGTTTCTCCTACTCTCCCTCTCTTCCTCTTTGCTGCTGTTTGCTACTGCCTGTACACAAGAGTGTGTGATAAAATATCTCAACGGCAAAAGATTACCTGTATTAGTCTACTGCAGTGCAGAGCTGTTTGCTGTGATACAGTAGTCACTACATTACTAGAGACACTGGCTGGTGTAGCACTGTCTAGCAACTGGTGACCATGATCAAAGGAAGCTGAACCTATCACAGTATCTAGACACTGTACTGCCTCTAGTAACTGTTCCAGTGTTGTATACAAGTTCAGTATAGCAGCTGAGGATACACTGTCATGCATTGCATCACACACACACAGTATACACACACCTGTGTCAGCTTCCTGTAGCTGGTGAGTCTCATTCATCAGTTGTCTCACACAGTCTGTCACTCTCATCACTATTGTGGTCTCAGTCTGGCCTGTAGCAGAGAGAGACAGTGGAAGAGCATGTAGCTGTGTGCTGACTATGTTGGTGTTCTAAGATAGTGGCTGCTATCCTATCACAGCAGAGCTGAGCAACAAGAGAACTGGAAGAGGAGGGAGTTGGAGAGTACTCATCAGGTACAGTGCTGAGTGGAGATGAGGAGACTGGAGAGAGACATGGTTAGTTATGGAAGGTGTAGTGTGTACCTGAACCAGTAGGCCGGCCTCCTGAGCTGGCTAGTAGATTAACAAGCCTCCTCTATACAAGAGATGGAGAAAATGTGAAATATGAGGATTGCATGCTTACTGGTAGTGAAGATGCTGGTGGTATGGCAGGAGATGCCAGAGGAGATGATAGTAGTCTGTTTAATGATTGGCTGGAGCTGATGAAGAGAGTGATAGCTGTAGTAACAGTTAGGCAGTGAGTACCTGAGTGGTGATAGTGCAGTCAACGATGTGTCAGGAAGCCACTCATCCTGTAGATCACTGAACGGGTCTGAGTCTAGTAAGGTGCTGCTCAGCCAGTCACTGGGTCCCTCAGAGTAGCTCTCGGGATCAAGAGATGTCATTGATGACCCTTGCTGTGTAGGCAATGGAGTAATGTCAGAGATGGTGATGGCAGTACCATCTGGTGAATCTCTCTCATCTGCTCCAAACGTGCCTCAAACTTGTCCAAATCCCAGAAAGTGATCATGCCAGTCTGTGAGTTAGTGACCCTCACCATAATAGTTGACTAGAGTCAAAGGATTGATCAAAGAGTAATCTACTAGTCACAATGATACCTACATCTCCACTCTCGTACACAGCTTTCCTAGTGAATGTCTACATGAATAGAGTGAGTTGACCAGTCAATGCTATTCCAATGAACATACAAATGGTCTGTTTAGGCTTCGACTAATGACAGTAGCTTCCTGCAGCATCATTGCTATTCTTAGCAGCTCTGAGCCCTCAATAAGATCTGATGGAAAAGATGATGATATACTGACTGCAGCAATGAGTTGTAGGCTCACCAGGTTCTCCTGATTGCTCAGGTAGAGACTTCCTCTGGTCTCTGAGTAACTGAAGGAACTGCAGTAATCACAGTATTGTATACATGTATGATGAACCTTGTTCTTGCTAAGACGTGAGATGTCCCCTTCCAGCTTGAGTTTCTCTTGTTCCAGCTCAAGCATTAACTTGCTGCTCTGTGCAGCCATTTCCTCATACTCCTACAATAATGTGGATCACAGAAAGCGAGGAGAGCCATGACTTACCCGCTGTGCCTTCATCTTCTCCAGCTCAATGATATGTTTCTGAGCTACTGTTTCCTCCTCTAGTAGCTGTAACAGAGAAAAATGACAATATACATGTAGTAAGTTAGCATACTCTGTTCTTTCTCTCTAGCTCAGCCATTTTCTTTTCAGCTTCTTCCTGCCACTGACTACGCTCTGTGACTTCTTCTGCCTTGTTCACCTGACAAGCAACAAGACAGTGAGACAGGAACACCCTGCACCACCCACCAGTGTCCCTTCAAGCTGTCGTAACCGATCCTCATAGCTCATCTTCTGTCCCTCTAGTTCCTCCTCAGCTGCTAGCTTGATCGCCTGGAGCTCTCTCATCATCTCCTCCTGCTCTTCCAGTCGCTTTTCCTCCATTTCTGCTCTCAGCCTTGCTGTTTGTGCCGTGAGAAACTCCTCTTTTGCAAAGCGAAAATCTTTCTTTTGATTGCCAGGTGCATGGCGTGAGTGACCACTCTTCTCCAACTCAATGGGATGGTTGAAACGAAAGAAATGCTCACCCCCAATAACCACTCGGTCACCCTGCAGTCATAGATACATAACAATCAGAGCACTCAATATTGTAGTTATGTGTATAAAATTAACAAGCTAATATTCTCACATGATGGAGGAGAGTATCGGCAGAGATCAAAGTGCCGTTAAGAAAGGTCTGAGCCTCGAGATCAGCTGATGGCTCCAGTGACACCTCACCTGCTTCGTGTCTGAAGAGACTGGAGCAAACACGTCATGATGATCCTGTACAGTATACACTGACCAGTGATTCTTCAGTACTAGAGCTCCTGTTAGCTCAATATCATGAGGATTAGTCTGACTAGGACAGCCCACAGTGGTTACCCCTTGAGAGAGGAGAGTGCACTAGATGGAGGTGCCAGATGATTGCTGCTCACCTTCCTTGAGAATGTAAAGGAGTATTTCTGACAGGTGAGGGTCCTCGTTCAGATTCACCAGATTAGGGAGTCGATTATCAACTTTATATGACACACCAGCTCTCTGCAAGGAAAAATACATACCTATTACCCAGAGTAAGTCTGTCTCCCCTACCTTAAGTTGCTCAGCTTCCTCCACTTTCCTCTCCCTAGTTGTGCGCAGTCGCTCCTCCCATGATATTGTCTGCTCTTTCATCAGCTTCTCATATTCCTTCAGCCTCCTCTGCAGCTCTTTCACTTGTTCTTGACTACCATTAGCATCCAACACTGTAACCCCTTCTCCTCCAGCAGACCGTTGCTGTCGCACTATTCCTTGCAGTGCTTCGATCTCTTCTCTTAGCTCTAGAAAGAAACAGTTCAATGATAACAGTAGAAGATAAGTTGTGACAAGCTAACGCCTAATGAGTTTAGAGTTTGGGTCTTCGTTGACTTTAGCTAAATTAACGATACTTCTTGCCTGTTGAGCATATCTAGGAGAGAATCACCACTTGTATGTATCAGAGAAGATCAATCACCTTAGAGTGCTGAGGGATTCGTCATGATGAATATCAGCAGGACTAATGGTTGCTATCATTGCTGTCTTGGAGTTCCCTCCCAAGCTCTCCTTCAGCAGCCTGCGAGAGATTGAGACATAATGGTCACAAATCTTGACACTCCATCACCATGTGAGAGAAGAGTCACGATAAGGCACGTAGACCTTCTTACGCTTGCCAAGGGACTTCTCAGAGAGGAGAGAAATTACTTTGCCAAGTGTATGCAGAGAACGATTGATACTTGCTCCTTCCTAAAGAGACAAAAGATGCACCTGTTGCAGTGCTGTTGAGTGGTGTTACCTTTAGTCGTTCTACAGATGTTTGTGCAACTGAGGAGCGCTCGCTCCCAGCCAGGTCAATCAGATTGATTCTGCTCACCTTGATATGTTCCTGACCATGAATGATCTGTTCAATAGGTAGCAGTCTGTGATTCTTTACCATCAGCTAACCACCACCACTCACCTCAGTCACTGTTAGCCTCACAGTGAACACAGAATGAGAACGACTGCTTCTCTCATTCATGCCAGTAGCAGCTGTAGCTCGAAACCTGTTACCCAGTGCCAGCCATTGCTAAACATAAGAACCAACACAATTGAAGACATAAAATAGTTGAATTACCTCAATGTCAGCATATGATGATGCTACATACCTGTAGAGCAGAGCAAGAACTAGACTAGCATAAACCAGCCAACTTACGTTGAGAGGTCCTCTACATATGGTCCTAGTACTGGATGCTCCCTCACTCTGAGGTGCTTGTGACTCTTGCGTTTAGTTGAAGCCAACAAGTCATGTATCTTCTCCTGGTAGATCTCATAGTAGCTAACCTCAACCTTGTAACCTGTCTGTGTTGAGAACAATCAATAGTGCAGCAAGCTGACACAGTAGTACCTCTACTGTCTTGGTTCCCTCTATTCTTTCAAACAGCTCCTCACAGAATCGCGGCACAATACCAAGGCAGTCTGGCTCTCCCATCACACTATAACAATGAATACTCACTACAACATCCTTCCTCTCTCACATGCTGTAGTCTCTTACCAGTAGCTCTTTCCTGAACCAGTCTAAACACGAGCAATGATACACATTAGCAGCACACACAGCACACACTAACTTACCTGTCCATAGGCAAACAAGCACGTGTTGTAGCCTTCAAAAGCCCAGTCCAACAGAGGTTGAGCAAGCTGACGATAGACTGTGTCTTGTCCAGCAAAAGTAGCTTGAGCATCATCAAACGACCAGAAACAATGATCGTAGCAGAAACGATGGATCTTGTTTTCTTTAGCTGTTACAATGGTTTCATTCTTATACATACGAATAACCTGTTTGGCATCTAGTCTTATCTCACTGGAGGAAGAAATACATACAGCTGGAGAGTGAAATTTGCACTGCGTGGGTGGGCTCACCGTTCACTGAAAGGGCGCACACGTACAGCCACAGTCACACTACTGTCCTCCCATTCTGATACTTTTTCCGGCTCTGGTGATGTGTAGCCGAGAAATTCGCGCGGTTTCGTCCCAGGAGGAGAGAAATTCAGCAACTGGCGGTTTGTATCAGCAACACTACTGGCTGAAGAAGAAGTGCGGATAGGTGTAACATTCGTCGATTGTTCCGTCGACGGTTGGACTAGCGAGCTGACAGAACGAGGTTTATTCGGACTATTGGCTCCTAGAGGAGGCTTTGGAAGTTTTCTCTTTTGCCGTTGTCCTTGTTCTTGCCCGCTCATGGTGTTTCACGTTTGCTCTCAATCTCTGGAACGAAAAATCGCGCCTTACTTATGGCGGAGAACTGAGAGTTAAAAAAAACACCACGCCCTATAAAACACTTAACCCCTAGCATTGAAGGGAGGAGATCGAGAAGATCGATAATACATCGCATACTAGGCTGCTCGTGCCGACTACTCTAGGCAGAGGCAGATAAGGTTGTTAGTGTTGTAATCCCTACGTGCTCCGGCGAGTGCCTACTCAGGTCAAACTTTATTCATGTGAGTTCATGGAGTTATTATAATATCTATATGTAGGGCGGTTCATGCAATGCATGTTGTGAGAGACAAATATGCGAGACTTGTGGTCTGAATGTACAACAGTGCACAGACTAGACGTGTTTCTAGTAGTTCTAGCTGTGATTGAGGGAATGATCCAGCATGTGTATACAGTATATCATACACACACTTGGTTTTTTAAAATAGTGCTTGTGATTCGCAACTTGACAAAGAGCAATAATTACACTTTCAGCAGTGATGTATTGTGACTAATTGAGGCAATTTGTATTGTTTAGTAAAGTTCATTTTAAATGTAGTAAACACAGCTGCCCACACAGAGCTGTTTCATGTGTTTATTCTATTTGTACATGTAACCATACATGCTTTTGTACATGTAACCATACATGCTTATAGTATGATGCAAACTGTATACGCAATAATGTGATGTGTTGCTGCCAACTTGATGTCCTTTCCCTACTCTCATTTTCTTCCCCTCTTATCAGAATGTCTGCTGACGATGAAGTCATTGAGATTGCTAGTCACATTCATATTACAATGGATGAGGAGGCTGAATTGAACCGTGACAGGGAGAAGCATGACCAACAAGAAAGTGAAGGACAAAGTGATGTAGAGAATGAAGAAACACAAAGAATTTTGGAGGAGGACCATGAGGAAGTGAAACATGACAGCCATGAAGAGAGTGATAGAGAGAGCAAAGTTGAAGTAGAGGAAGTGGACAGAGGGAGGACAATAGAAGAACAGCCATTGCAGGATGAGCTACTACAAATGCTTGAGGACCAGAACAAGTAAGAGTAATAGGTACTGGTGACAATGTTGTGTACTTTGTTCTAGATTACTAGAGAGTGACACACGCTATACACAACTTATCGATAGAACTGAGAGCTCTTCTAATGCAACTGAAGACAGTGCTGTCGGAGCAGAAAAAATTCCTTCATCTCCTCCTCCTGTTCAACCTCCTACCCCTCCTCCACCTCGAACACCTTCTCCTTCTTTAGAGCCATCTCCTGAAGAGAGTGAACACAAAGAAGACCCTCTACTGAACACATGGAGTGAACTGATGAAGAACTGGGATGAGAAGAGAAATGGGAAGATTGTGCGATCATTAGTACGACAAGGCATTCCTGATCCACTAAGGGGAGTAGCATGGCAACTTCTCTCTAAGGCTCAGGATCACATCAAGAAACTATTTCCTACTCTAATTACAGTCAGTGTTAATATCACTGTCATACAAGCAGCCCTTTCTCCCTGATTGCTACAGGAAATATGTCCATTTGAAAAACAAATTCAGCGTGACCTAACGCGTACTTTCCCAGAACACGCTTTCTTCAAAGATACAGACGGTCAAGAGTCTTTACTCAATGTCATGAAGGTATGAATACATCATAACAACACATAACATTCTAGGGGAGAACAGCACGGTTGTTGTGTCTGTGGTGCTTGTCCAATTGAGTTTAATCCTTTATGAAACTGTCACTATAGCACAGAATTATAATTGTTTGTAAAGTGAGACTATGTATAATTACATATTCCATTATCAACACATAACACTTGTGTTGCTATCTCGGAATGTGACTTGTCTTTCTCTTCACATTCTTTTCTGCTACTAGGCTTATGCAGTGTATGATAAAGAGGTCGGTTATTGTCAGGGCAGTTTGTTCATTGCTGGCATGCTCCTTATGCACGTGAGTGATTCCACTCTACTCCTGTGGTATTGTTACTGTGCACACCTGCAGATGCCCGAGGAAGATGCTTTTGGTGTGTTTGTCAGTTTGATGTCTCAATACAAGCTGAGAGAACTTTACAAACCGACAATGGCTGATCTCAGCCTTTGCTTCCACCAGCTGGAGACTATTATGGAGGTACTTAATTGCTCCCCCCCCACACACACACTTACACACTCTTCCCTGTTCAGGAAATGTTCCCTCTGTTACACTTGCATTTCAAAGCATTGGTATGTATAATAATTTGCTATGTCAAAATTATTGTAAGGACCTCTTTGTCCTCATAATTATGCTCAGGGTTTCCACACCTCAATGTATTCGAGCTCTTGGTTTCTTACAATGTTTGCCTCCTCTCTCCCTCTCGATGTTGCCTTCCAAGTCATGGACATATTCCTTGTTGAAGGAATAGATGTTATATTCAGATTCGGTTTAGCATTGTTGGAACACAGCCATGACAAACTGTTAGAGCTGGATCTCGAGGACATGACAAAGGTTTGTATTGGAGAATGATTCAATGGTATATTGGGAATGGTCCAATGGTGCATTGTGAGTGGTTCAATGGTGTATTGAAGAGTGAACGAGAAAGTGAGATTATTTTTAATGAAAATAATTGTCACCAAGACCCAAGTACAAGACGAGTAATTCTGTTTGCATGCAGCACTTTCAGAAGGAGATGAAGCACCTTAGTCCTACTCTTGCCGAGTCATTGATAGAACGAGCCTTCACTATCAAACTGAGCTCTAAGAAGATGAAGAAGTCAGCAGTAATGGTATAACCACATTCTATTCATGTACTGCTGTGTGTTGCACAGATTGGAGAAGGAGTTTGTTCACAGGCGAGAGAAGCAAGGACAAGAGAAGAGTGAAATGAATGTAAGATATTATTCTGCTGTTGACACTGAAATGGCTCTCACTTGCTCACTTAGAGAATACTGGATGAGAATGACCATCTTTACCAGAGAGTATCGGCACTAGAGAGAGTGAGTCACATATTATGCTAGTGTTGTACTTGTCTGATGCTTGTTCTTACAGGAATGTGCTTCTTTGGCTGATCGACTAATTCAGGTAATCAGAGTTGTTGTATGTATTATATTACAAGTTGTTGGTTGTCATGGTTACAGGGTCAGGTGACACGAGCTCAGGAAGCAGAAGAAATGCTTCACATGCAGAAGGATGTGTCGGTGATGAAGAGAAAGGTGGCTGAGCTTGAGAAGGAAAATCAGAAATTACAACAGGTTCTATAATTGCCTTTTGTTTACAGATAAAAAATTTACTAAAAATATCTCTTTCAGCAATTGGATAGTTACTCTCCATCTAGTCCCACAAGTACTGCTAATAACAGTGATCCTTTGAGGAAAAGAAGTATCTCTGTGCCTGCTTGCCCTTCCTCTCCATCTCATGTCAAGCGATATTCTGTCCTTCCTGGTTCAGCCTTGTCAGAAGAGGAGAATATGGAGGTATAGCAGTAGTAGTAGTAGTATAAGATTTCTCTCACTCTCTCTCTCATTCCTATGTAGCAACAAGTTCTTGAATCATTAGGTCGAGAAATTCATCCCAGAAACTCATGTCCATCTCCAGAGCTTGACATGTTGACAAGAGAGCTAGCCACAGCCAAGATATTGCGAGCAGAAGCACTAGAGGAGCTTGAAAAGAAGGCTATGATGATAAGACACTCACTTCATCGCGAGTCAATCCTCAAGGAACAACTGACTGAAGCTCTCAAACAAACTTCAATAACAGAAGAAAAGGCAAGTGTTCATTGAATCCTTATGTTAAAATTCTAGTTCGAGCACATTATTAATTTTTGCATTACAGTTGGCAAGATTACAAAAGAAAGAATCAACTGGAAGTCTTCAGTTGTGTTCAAATTGTCACAGGTCATTAACTGAACAGCAAAAAAACTCACCATCTAAAAGTAACAACAGTGATAGTAGTGAGGCTACTGGTGGTGGTGGTGGTGGTGGCAATGAGAGTTTTGACAGCACTACAGCACGGTTCTCAGGACTAATTAGTAGTCTCAAGAGTGTCCTTGACTCTCCTCATCAGCATAGAAGACCTATCCTCTCGTCTGGTGGTGAGAATAGAGAGACTGAACAGACACCTTTGTCACAAAATTTAACTTCTCCTGACAGTTAGACCACTTCCTGCTGTGGGAAAATCGAATTTATTATAAAAATTATTGTAAATCGTATTTACCGACTTGTTATTGTGTTTTTAATTTTTTTAATTTTGTCACATTATAATAATGACAAGTTCAATGATGGATGTCATGATCTTTTGAATACAGTTTCAGTTATTCATTGAGACACACCCACTCTCCAGTTGCATGTGATAAGTACATTCAGTGCTGGTGATTAATATTGTGCACTTATTGGGTGGATACTGTACGTGTAAGCTGTGCCCTCTACAGAGCCAGGAGGAGCTGTTTACTTTGAGTGCTATTGGGTCAGTGCTATACATACAGTAGTTAAACCTGATGTGTAGTTGTTTGGCTTTAACCAGCTAGCTAGCTGATGTTAGTGAGTGTATGTATACTCTGTGTTTTCTTTTAATAGTAGTGGATATGGCTGAAGTAGGTGTTCCTGAAGTAGAAGATGACGTGGAGCAGGTTGAAGATGAACCTGAACCCATTCCTCATCTTGAGGAATCCCATGGTGTGACCTGTCCCATTTGCTTGATGAAGTTCAAAAATCCACGCCGGCTGAAGTGTGAGCACACATTCTGTAGAGGCTGTCTTCAGAATCTACTAGACCAGAACAGAGACACTGGCTACATCAGTTGTCTAATGTGTCAGGAAAAATCTGAAATCACTTCAGGAGGAATCGATGACTTTGACTCGGCTATCTATGTATACAGCATGGGAGAGGTATATAATGTAAGAGAAGAGCAAAGAGCTGAAGGAGCAAGAAGAGGCAGTCGTCTAGTAGACCAGCTCAAGTGCTCAGTGTGTGGAGGAAGAGGGTGCACTGCCTGCGTCCGAATAATGTGCAGCAAGTGTGATAGGTTGACTGCTGCTATAGTGTGCAAGGAGTGTGAGGTGTACACCTGTCCCAGCTGTTGGGAGGAACATGGAAACGACAACCCAACTCATCCTCCAACGCCCATTGATCAGGCTCACAGAGAGATTCAACAGCTGATCAACTCACAACAAACATGTGAGTCAGTTGTTGAAGTTGGAGTATCGTCCATCACTTCTTTTGTTTTCAGCTGAAGCACCACAGCAACAACCAGTCTTACTTGTGGAGCCAGCTGGTCAGCAGCTGAGCAGTTTAGTCAATGCGACCATACCAGGTAATAATTCACATTCGGTGATAATTTTGTAAACTTTACTTGTGACATTTGTGGCTCTGTGATGTTGTTAGCAAATTATAGTGTTGATGCACATGACACTATTGCAATTTTTAGTGATACCACAAGAGGTTCAAGAGTTGGATGCTAGTTTGGTGCCCAAAAGTGACCGAAGAAAGTCACAGGTGCCTCGTAAGTCTTTGTTCAGTGTGTGCATGTGTGTATGTCTTATTTCACTCTGCAGCTAACTATGTACTAGAGGAGGATACACAAGAGGTCTTCTATAATGCACATTCCTACTGGAGGAAAAGTGAGAATTATTTGCTGTTATTTTCAGAATGATTTTTATTTCTCATCTTGTTTCAGCTGTTGTTCCAAACTGCTCGCTGATTTTTGCTGGATTCATCTCTTTGACAATGCTGTGCGCTGTGCTTTTTGTTGCTCTCATTCTCTCTTGCTTCTTCCTCTCTCTCTATGATGAAAGTGCATATGCTCTTGGTGGCAACACAGTTATTGTAACAACCCTCCAACCATTCTGGTACAAAGATGCAACTATTTCTTCTCAAAACAACAACAGTCAATACCAGATTGACTTGTTCTTTGACAGATGTGATCAGTTTCAAACCGAAGATATGGTTTCATCTCTTCACTACTCTGGATCAATATCTGATTATAGCACTACCAACTCTTCAGTCAATTTACCAACTACAGCAACTGGTGAATATTCTTATCTTCTTCCTGGTTCTCGACTCCGCTTCACTCTGCTTGTCTCAGCTGAAATAAAGTTCAGCGATTGTTCAATCGAACTAGAGCTTTATGATAACTATGATCACTTTACCAACAGAAGTGGTCATAGAGCAATTGATAGCAGGTGTGTGCAACAGGTAGATAGTTCAGGCGGATCCCCTGTTATTGTGGATATTGATATCACTAGACCTGGTGTCTACTATCCTCTGCTCCTCTTGCCGTCAACAGCTTCATATGTTGTTAACCTTACTCTCACTAATAGACAATACTCCTTGAACAATATCCAGATCATGCAGACCTGTTCCTTAGTGTCTCCTAGTCAACTGCTTTCTTGTGATTTTTCTGTACTTCAAGGAAGTTTTGCTCCTCTTAATCCAAGCTACTGCATCGTTGCTAACACAACCAGCACCTCTCCCTCTCTTCCTCCTCCTTTCATCACCCTATCTGTAGCCACCACTGCTAACTACTTCCAGAATCTTCTCTGTGTTCTGTTCCTGGCACCATTTCCACTCTACTTTCCTGTCCTGTTGTTAGTATGGTGCTGTTACAAGTGCATTAGGTCGTGCATTCGCAAGTGTTACAATAAGTTAACCAGTAAAGAATATGTCACCAGCAATGGAGGAGTAGACTTGGACGAATTATAACAGTAATAAAAACACTAATATTAACAGAAATTATTAATTATTATAACATTTAAGTATGCAGCAGGCCTGAATCTGATCATAATTATTTTAAGCACAGAATGTATTTTATTTTGATATTACTGCATCATGCCAACACCCTAGAAATGTGTATTTTCATGTAATAGCCAAATCAGCAGATATGTGTCATATGGTACACAACAGCAAAGATTTGTCAATTGGAAGTGTAGGTAATGTCTATAGTGGTTCTTGTTAGTTAGAAGAACCAGAATTTGAGAAAGATGATTATAAGGAATATAACAACACCTATTGCTAGCTTGGCAGCTAGAGAAGTGCGCAGATTGAGAAGAGTTGCCTGGTTCCGGAATCTTTTAGAACCAACCACTAAAGCGTCAGCTTTGTTGCTGATGTCTGAAAACAAATAAAAAAGATAATACACAAAGCAACTAACAAAGCCTATTGTGTACCACCACTATGGTAATAAGTAGTGACAATATTGGAAAAAAAAACAATGATTAATAGTCATACCCTTACAGTTGGGGGTATTACCTGATATCATCTCCCCTCTCTGTAGCACTGCATCAACATTGTCAAACATGATACGTTGCACTCCATGTAGCTCATCTCCAAGGCTTCGTAGTTGTGAGGTGCGTCGTGAAGGGACATCCAAATAGTTTCTCTTTATCTTGCTGAGAGCAGTGCCTGCGTGGCAAGAGAGGAAATGAGAGCAGTAAAGACTAAACACACGATCAAGTAAACCACACATAGTACTGAAACCCAAACATCAGCTCCCACCAACATGACCACTATTGAATAAGAACAGAAACAGAGGCTTCCAGTAGAACAATAGAATGTTCCAATACACTATAGGAACAGGAGTATACCAGATAAACTTACTGAATTCTACAAAGTGATATGGTCGTTGGGCTTTATTGATCCGTTGTCCATACTGCTCGATGAATTCATTGTGTACTGCCTCGAGATAAGTGAAGGCAAGGTGTGGAGGGTAGGTGGTTTCACACAGTGCCAGATAGCACACACCCCCTTCAATGATGTAGCTACACATTAGCATAGATTTATCAATTTATAAGAAACAAAACTTGTACGTACTGGAAAACAAGTGGAGGACTCTCTATACTGCATTTGTTAGGCGACTGGGGAGACAACTTTCGAAGAATTTTCTTTGCTCTTTGCTGGTACTCGGCTAAATCGCGCTACAGTCAATAACCAGCGTCATTACTATGACACACGACCAACTACATCAGTTACCGGTTCATCTTCAGGAGTAGAGGCAGACAGAGGGAGGCCATCCCGTGATCTAGCGAGATAGGTTAACAGAGCCATTGTAGTTCTACAATGTTCTACAGGACACTTAGGGGTTAAAATTAAAAATTATAATAATGATTATTTATTTTTGCAATGTATTAGATACTCTAGTATTCCAACTAATAGGTGCTGCCTGTCCTGTTCAGTAATAGCTGGCAATAGACTTGATATTATGGAGTCATAAGAGTACACTTTAGCTAGTGAATCTGTACTCGCCTCAATGTGTACTCCACTAACAACAACTCTTCCTCTACCATAACTGCTAGCTACAATGGCAGGCCATTCTTCTCTATGGGTATAGTAAGCTAGCACAGTCTGTTTGCCATTGGCTTGTGAATCACCCAATTGTATGTGACAGCCACCATTGTAGTAGACAGTAGCACTTGTTGCTGCAGAATTGCCCAGTATTTGTGAGAGCGATGTGGTGTAGCTGATACGAGCTGTTCTTGCACCACTGTTGCTGGTGTATTCAAACCCATTAAATATTGGACCAGTTGCTGTGCCAGAGACTAGTTTCAACTCCCGCTCTCCACACACTTCATAAACTGGATCACCCTCAGCAAAGGCCACACGAGAGCAGCCATAGTAAGCCCCTGCACACAATCCCAAGTAGCTACCTCCATCTCTAACAAAATGACATATCTCTTGATTTCCATATCCAGAAAGACTTTTAACATACGGTAGATCTCTACCACCGGGCATCACAAGTATTGCACTGGTTTCGTTTCGGAGAATGCCTTGTTTGATTTCATCTGGTGTTGTAGTGGCTGCAGAAATTTGTAGATGCGAATAAGATTTGTTCATCGCTGCCATAGCAAGTTTTAATCCCTCCATAGTCAACTGTACGCATGCTGGACTAGCACCGTTTCCGCCATCAGTGTATACTAGAACACGACGAGCCATTTCTTTCTGAGGAACTGGGAAGCTAAGATAAGCATGCCTCGAGCATGCACGTGTCATTAGCCACGCCTATTTACAAGTCGCGGGAAAACTCAAACAGTTACAGCTGAATACAACTGCTAGCAAGCTTCTTCGCGCCGGCATGAAGAGAGGGGGTCGCTCTAGAAAGAGAAAGGCTTCAGAAGTGAAAGATAACTCATCTGTACCGGTGCCTTCTACTGCAGTTAGTTTGGAAGACAGTCCCAAGCAGTGTTTGACACAAAACACCCATGGAAAGTTTGTCCCCTGCTTCTCTAAAAAGCCACGTTTAGCCATAAAAGCACCCACTACTGTGACAAATGTTCCTGCTACAGAGCCATTGACAACAACAGCAGTTACACGTGCTGTTAGTGAAGCAGAGGCTCCAGACCAAACAGAGGTGTGTTACATACACTTAACCTTAAGCTGACCTTTGATTGTATAACAGGTTAACAGCAAAGTTTCAGCTAAGACTGAGACAAACAGTGAACACGAAGATGTTTTATTAAAGACAAGTGAGACAGACGTGGAGGTAGATAATGCTGAGGAGACTAAAACAGTGAAGGCAGGACCTGCTGTGAAAGATGTACTCAATGCTGAAAGCTGCAGTGACAACAGCTCACTGCCACAAACATCATCCTTAAACATACCAGGAATGAGTTTGTCACAAATTGTTACACCTATCAAAAGGAAAGAGAAAGACCAAATGATAATATCATGCAGTCAACCAGTAAAACTGAACAACTCAACAGCCAATATCAATGATCCTCTGTTACAAGTAGAATCTTCACATGGTATACAGTTACCATGCAATGAACACACTGAACCACTAGAACAGGCACCTATCAAATCACCCATTTCTCTTCTTCAACAAGAAGAGACCACTCTTGGCGAGAAGAGCTTTGAAGAAAAGGAACTAGTAATGATGAGAAGTGTGTTGGAACTTGAAGACAGCCTTACAGGAATGGACGATCTAGAGAACTTGTCAATAGATTTTAGTGAAGAAGTTGTGACAGCAAGAGAAGGGCAAGGTGATGTAACATCCTTGGTTGAAAAACCACATCCACACACTGTAAAAGCTATTTTAGAGAAGGAAGCGCCAGATGGTGATGGTTGCTTGTACCCTCAACTACCTGATGCTGAGCAAAGACACGAGAGCTTGTCTGCGGCTATTGTCCCCTCCATGTCTCCAAGGTAAGACAATACTGTTGTACAGTTACTCGAATAGAATTATGGGCTACTTTGTCTGTGAATAATAATATTAATAGTTAGAATGACAGGCAGCCATGCATATACCACACCACAACCGAGATAAGAGGTCACTACTATTACCTGTATTGTTGTTGATGACACCTGCATCTCTCACCTCTTATTTCCCACTCACCTTTTCTCTCTCAACACACAATCAAGTATACACATAGCTCCTACTAATTAACATTGTCACTTATCACTAGCCAATTCTTGTCGCCAAAACCATAAAAGTGGTTTCTAATCTCTTAAGTTAACAAAAGCTTCCACAGCATACAAGTAGCTTTCCTTTGTAGTGGTCATGTGTCATATGCACCACATGCCACAACCAATGAGGCCACACAGTACACAAACCATTTAAATATGACCTGTACCACACAGTTCAAGCAGACTTAAATCACACAACTGAACAGGTGGCACAACTTTCTACTCACTGATGACACAAATGTTGTTTAATCGAAAAATGGGGTGTGAGTTGGTATTGGTTACAAAAACATATCAATTACAAATTTTGATTTAATGTAACCAAAAACAACATCTTTATCTTAATCACATACCAATTCTATTACCACTGGTATTATCACTGTAGCAACCATTGTGTAGAGGCTACTGTACCTGCTGCTGCTGCTGTACATCCATCTTCTCCACCACTACAAGAGTGTGGTACTAACATGTTGAGAGGTCTAGTAGAGGAGCTATCAGCACTCAAGTAAGACATACATGCAGCTAGTGACACTATCAATATCGAGTACTACACACAGCCGGTTCATCCTGAATTGCAAGCGAGAACTAGATGCTGGACTCAGACAAAGAAGAGCCTGGCTTCGATTACAACAATCAACATCAAGAAACAAGTAACGTATACATAGAGTAACACAATCAGTACCATCATATCCAATCTATTATTCTCTTGCCTTGAATTTCAACTGACACGTGTCAATAACAGATATAACACATACAAAACTGTCAATGAATGACTGGTCCCAGAGGAGAAAGATATGTAACAAGTGTTTGTGAGGCTATAGGAGGTCATAATCATCTCTCTAAAAGGAGAGAGCAGAAAAACATACACATAACAACAGACAGATATGTCAGGTTTGTACCAATTCCTGATCTGAAGGAGTTGGTTTCACTACATCAGTGCTATGTCAACTGCTACACCAGTAATCAGCACACTAATTGACAAACAACAACTATGTTGGTCACGTAGACATGCTGCAAATATCACCGCTCCATGTGATGCTAGGCGTGAGCACAACAGTGCATGATTCAATAACACATTGGACTGAACACTACATTGCCAGCGTATTCGTAGTGTTTTTTTTAATATAATAGAGATAAATTACAGTAGTTTGTAAAGAATGCACTCCATTGGTAATGGAGACACAGCGTCTATCAAGGTTGTTTACTGTACACTCAGCCAGGTCAAACTTGTTTTGACATTCCTGCATAGTGAACTACCAAATTAAAATGCTAACATAATTTAAGACGTGCATTCACAGAAGAGCAATTACAATTGTACATTTATGGTACGAATATTCCATAATTTTGTTAATATAGTCAGTCATGAAATAATGTTCCTTTTGGGTTGCTCACCTGTTCATTATACTCCAGTACATGCTTTCTAATCTTAGACGTGTCTGTCCATGTGACAAAATCTTCCATATTCCTGTTTCATAGAGTGATCAAAGAGAGGAAGTACCCAGTGAATGGAATGAGGTAGGAGGAGAGGGCATGAGAGACTGGCATGTTAGATTCTTTATAGCAGTCTAAATTCACCAACCCACTATGCTGGTCTTATGTAAACACTAAAACCACACATTGCTTCCTCATTCACCCAGAAATCAATCAACCACTTAATGGTACTATATAAAGTCATCAGTTTTAGGGTCGATAAAGGTTCATGCAATAGAAACGTTACTTTGATGAACATACACTTACCGTGTAACTAGGAATGCAGGATCTGTTACCACTTCAGGACCTACTCGTATATCTGTGATTGTTAAGTGAGCATAAGAATGTCTTATGACATGATAACTGGACGACTTCACTACCAACCTCACTTGTACAACAACAGGATGCTCAATGAGTGTTCACATTAAATAGTGTTACGTGGTACAGGAAATAGAAGAACAAGATGAAGCAATGATTAATGAAGGATACGTCCTTGTTCAACAAATTGAACAGCATCTCTAACTCGCTGGGCCATTCTCAACCTCACCATCACCACAGGTAGTCGCCTTCTACATAAAAACTAAGTTTTAACATCAGTGACATCATTATCAACAGAGCCCACACACTAGCAGGAGGGGCAAACACATGAACACATTCCTGGCGGCAAGGACAGACAATAAACTTCAATAAAAGCCAAATCAGGTGGAGCCCCACAATTGAAGACACCACTAAATCCACCCACTCACAACAACATAATTATTATCTCTGGTGACTATGCATAGGCAGTGACCACAACTTGCTCTAGGATGACCACAACTCAAAAGCTGATAATAGCATAACAAAAAATGTATGCAAGTAAAAACATGCTCCTACTGAATATACCGCAGGTTGCCAGCAGTTTGTGTTCTTCCAAATACAACACACATTACAATCTGTGACAACCACAATACCTAACGCATGTACAGGTCAGAGACGAAGGAGGAGTCACCTGCAGAAAGTTGATACTGATATCTTCTCACAGAGTGCCAAGTTCTTTCTAGTTGGAGTGATCCCCATGCAGTAACTAAATGGAGACAAGCATGGTGATTGTGCTCTAAATATAATTATAATTTTGTTTACAGTTTCTCAAGCAGCTGAGTTGTAGATTTATTTCTAAAAGGGTCCTTAGGGTTCAGCTCTTTCAGTTTAGCTGCAAGGCTTTTGACTGCTCCAACCAGCTTGTTGTACCTAGGAATCAACAAACAATACGTTTATACAGAAACTCCTCCACAATCTAGTACTTTGAATAGTCCTCTCTCTTCTGCAGATGATATTTGCGCATAACTTGTACCTCTCTGTGATTGGGATCGCTCTTCCATGTCACAAAATCGACCTTTTTCAGGAGCTTTTGCTCGTGGTATTTCAGCTTCCTAACCATCGTTCTACCACATGGAGTAGGGCGGAGACAAAGGTATCCGAACGTGCACGAATAATCAATTGGGATATTGGATGTCGTTGGTGCCAGTCAGCGCATTCTTTTGCACCAGAAGGAGGCTCGAACATCTTCGATAGGTTTACTGCTCAGAAAAGACCGCTTTGGTGGACTATATCTGCTCCGATGCTCAATTGCCGTCCACGTGGTTGCCATCTCTTGTAGGAAAACTTTGATAGTACGAAATCGTCTAGCCGTTGCAGAGCTCTACTGCACGAGTTGTGTGAAGTATGGGTTTACGAACCTGTGTGGGGCTTAGTTCTTCTCTTCTACTTATTTTTCTATTTTCTGGATACTGGAGTGTTGGTGAGATAAGACCTATCTATGATAAAGTATACTATGCTCGATATACTTGTTAGTTGTCGCCCGTCGGGGGGCATAGGTATATACAAACAACAAGACATAAGCCATGCTTTGATTCTGGACTGTCGTATCTATGTTGAAACGCTGCAGTGGCGCTGTAAACGGGCCTTGCGATTGTGCGCTTTTCTTGCGTTTAATTTACAAGTTCATTCACGTGTCATGTTGCTTTTATCTCTCCAGCAAAATCACAGAACCAGTGCCCTACTTGTGTTTATGGAGAGTGCAACAACCTCACTAACGCCTGCAAGTAAGCTCTTCTATTCCTGTTTGTGCGTTGGCATGCATTACATGTGAGATCAAAACTAGACACTTGAAAAGCAATTCCTCAGACGGCATGCTGCAGTGCGCTCAGCGTTATTCATCATTCTGGTTTACAGCTATTCTTAACGATAACAAGGGCAGGGTGGAGGAGGTACTTTGTCTGTACACACTCCTCCTCCCCTCTAGTCCTTTCTACCTTGTATCCCCTCCTTCATTTCTGCCCACACCAGCTGTGCAACTGCAGAGCAGGGCTGTTTCTAAGCTGTCCATGCAGCTTGTTAAAACACAGTTACTCTTGGAACTCACTTGGTTGTGTAGCTTGGCTTTCACCACAAGTCTGTGGGAAACTTATGATAGGCAATCCCCATCTAAGCCATACTGCGTCATTCCAGTAGATCCTGGTGTGACCTGTGTATACTATGTGATGTCTGTGCCATTTACTAGATACTGAGTAAAGCATGCTTTTGAAGTCAGCTCCAAACATAAAAGTGCCTCAGATCTCATCCCTCAATTCATTTTCTCTCCTGCAGCTGTGAACCCAACTGGTTTGGTGAGCACTGCAATGTGTCTGGTTGTGAAAACAAGCCTTGTCTAAATGGAGGAACTTGCACTCAAGCAGGAGGTGAAGACATTGTCTGCTCATGTCCTCCTAACTTTGGTGGGGCTTTATGTCAAACCTCTGAAGGTCAGTACAGTACTGTAGTATTATTAATATACAGTGGTAATGTGTTGTCTAGAGGCTGCTATGCAAAATTGCTGCAACCTTTAGTAGAAGTCTGTAGAAAACAAGGTGTGAACTCTTTATCACACTTTTAGAGACCAAACTATGTTCCTTCCATTCACCTCCTGAACTCTCTGAACTTTCTGTCTTGTTTATTTACCGATTGTAGATTCATACTGCACGTGTACGATGTGTATATCTTTAAGATGTAGCAAGTAGTTATGAATTCTCCTCAAGACTTGCATAAATTCAATTCAGGCATCTCCTACTACTTCCGACACGTTTGAATCTTGTTGCGATGCTATTCTGTCATGAACATGTGGTATTTGAGGCTCACTGCCTTCTCTAGTCAGCAGCATCAGTATGTAATTGTACTTAGTAACGGCCTATTAGAGCTGGTACTGATGATTTTGGTGGTGATGTCAGGTATGTCTGATGCCTTGAGACTGCTTCCTGTTCTCCTGTAAGTGTGGGATAATGAGTGTTTTTGTGTCTTTGGTTTTGCTCACTTGCCTGTCTCTGTAGTGCCTGGTCTTGCTTTCCCTTGGGTAAGCAGTGCTGGGTTGTGTTTGTCTCCCATTGTGGCCTGTTTATGACCAGGGTGTGTTAACACATCAAGATCATTTAGTGTTGATGTGGTTTAGGATTCCAGCATTATTTTTGTTTTTAGTATCAGTTCTTTAATAAACAAAATGTATTGTTTCAGGTGGTAAGTAACTGAAATTATTTTTTTATATCTACTAGAAGATTCCTATGACCCACTAAGTAATTAAATTTGTTTTAGTTTCTGCTTTCTTAATTGGACTCCATTTTCTGTGGGAAAGAATGCCTGGCTTAGTAACTGTGAAACTTGGTGTGGAGTGGGAAAAATTAAAATTTTGGTTTTATCAAGAAGCCTTTAAAAGTGAAGGGAAGTGTTCCCACAGACCAGCTGGTGGTTCTACCAGCAAAAAGGGGTGTTTACAGAACCCATACTGACTGATCTTCCCTCTACTCCACCTACCATCCTTTGCTGGGTAGACTTTGCACCAGACAATAGCTTGCTAAAGATTTAGAGAGATAGGTTATATAACTCCCCAGGGATGTAGCTTGGGGCAAACATTCACACACCCTCTGTAGGCAAAGGCTCTGTCTCACCACTTCCTTTGTGTTCAACTAGAAAGTGCAGTAGTCCTGGCCCCCAAAGGCTATTGAAGTCTAATCCACACTACATGTGCTGTAAGGTGTAGGTGGTTTCCTGCTTGCAATTCCAACTGCTTATCTCAATCACCACTCTGAAGATTATCAGCAATCCCTGACCTTCTGATAAACTAAAGAGGCTGTTTGCTCAATCAGTTGAATGCATTCATTGGTGCATGTATTGTTTCTTAATGGGTGATCAAAGAGTTGGTATTTTTACTTGAAATGGTGCCTAGCTGACAGATGTGGTGCTCTGGAATGTCTCCTGACAGTTCCTATAGCTCATGTTGCTGATCAGGATTCCTTCACTTCTACATTTTAAAGCATTTTCATCACCCTTATTATGCTTGCTTCAGTGAAAAGATGCTCTGTTGGGTATTATATTGTACACTCACAAACATTTGTGCCTGATGTGTGCAAACATTTCCATTACACCCTCCAGATTCCCTTCTATGTGTTTGTATATGTACTTGTGTGCATGCCCTTCTCTCATAATCTGTCATGTCCTGTCTGTCTGTGGTATGCTTCCTGTTCATGTCTGACTCTGATGTCTCTTCATTGCATTAGTGATGTCATAATGTAATATTAACATAGTATAGCTGCATTGCTATATATGTAGTGTATTGATAGCTGTGCATGCTCAGATATTGTTACCGTGCAGCTGTTAGGCTTGCATGGTCTACTATGTAGTAATAATAGTAAGAGTAGTGGTGTGTGAACTATTCCTATTGCTCCACAGGTCCAGGATCAGTGACGCTGTGTGCAACAAATACATGTGGAATACATGGCATGTGTGTTCTTGATAACCGTAATGTCAGCTCGTGTGTCTGCAATTCTGGATATGGCGGAGAATTTTGCAATGAAACTGTGGATTTGTGTCTAGCTTCTGGTGGTTGTGCCAATGGTGGAAGATGTGTTCTCACTGAAAATTACTTTGATTGTAAATGCACTCCAGGCTGGAATCCTGTTCTTCAATGTCAACATCTATTTTTCAATATTTGCAATAATAATCCTGTTCCGTGTAAGAATGGGGCCAGCTGTACTGTACCTGTGCCCTATGTCTCTGGACCAGAACTATTCTGTACATGTACTGCAGGTAAATTGAACTTTAAACAAGTCAATGCTTATTTTTAACACACTCTTCCATTGCTACAGGCTTTACTGGCACTTACTGTAATGAGACCTACTGTGATGGTGACCCTTGCCAAAATGGTGGCACCTGCAACAATCTTAATGACACTTACAGCTGCAGCTGTCCTCAATTCTACTCTGGAAAGAACTGTCAAACTCATCCTTGTGATTCAAACATGTGTAAAAATGGTGGAACGTGTATACCAACTGAATCTCAGAACAACCAATCCTTTATGTGCAACTGTACAAATGGTTTCCAAGGGGAATTATGTCAGGAGGATATAAATGAGTGCAATGCCAATCCATGTGCTAATGGTGGTACCTGCATAAACCAGTATGGTAAATTCTACTGTGACTGTGCTGAAGGCTATGAGGGAGATAGGTGTCTGGAAAACTCCAACGATTGTGCTTCCATGCCTTGTCAGAATGGTGGAACTTGTAGTGATGGTCTAAACTCCTTTAACTGTAGCTGTCCGTCTGGTTATCAAGGAGTTCACTGTGAGATACCAGATAAAGACACTTGCCTCGATCATGGCTGCAGCAATGGTGGTACCTGCATTAGACACTCACCTACAAACCAATACACGTGTCAATGTCCGGATGGTTTTACTGGCTCGTTCTGCAAATATTCTCTTAATTGTAGCATCAGTCCACCCTGTTATCTCTCTTGTCAAAATGGTGGAGTGTGTGCTTACTTCAATGGTTCCATGTTCTGCAAGTGTGCCCCAGGATGGGGTGGACCAGACTGTTCTACTGATGTTAACGAGTGCTCACAACTGCCATGTCAAAATGGTGGCACATGTACTAACTCTCCTGGAAACTACTCGTGCAGCTGCCCTCCTCGTTTTACTGGTACTAACTGTGACATCATTTCTGCTATGAACTGTACTGACAACCCTTGCATGAATGGCGGTACATGTGCTCGTGTCAATGGGTTGATTAATTGTACCTGTCCAGATGGATTTAGTGGAGACTTGTGCAATCATGAAGGTTAGGATGTTACTACAGGCTATTATTCAGTGTGTTTACATGACTTGAGAGTGTTGTTTTCATGTGTGTGAATAGTAGCTTCCTTGTGTGTACTATACTAATTGATGATAGGACTATGAATATTGTTGATGATATTCATTGCCTCTGAATGCTATCTACTGGCGCCATGCATGTGTGTGAGTGCCTGCAATGATTACGGCTAGACTGTGTACTTTGGTCTTGATATAATCACCACCTCTCTTCCTCCCCTTTTCAATCCACCCACCTTCTCTCTCTCTTAGAATGCCCTTACAACTGCAGCAGTTTAGCAAACAATGGAAATTGTGAGGTGAGTATATTTAAGTCATGATTTGTGTTCTCACTGTGCCAACTCGTATTCATAGTCGTGTGTACCAGTAGGCAGATTACCATGGTTATGTAGGCTAGGCAGACTCAACAGCTTTATGATTGTAGTCTCAATTTAATTCACTCTCTCTCTCTCATCCTTCTCTGTTCTCCTTTGCACACACGTGTCTCTCTCGCCCTTCTCTTTTAATATGCAGCTGTACTGTTTCACCGAAGCTTGCAATTATGATGGCGGTCACGATTGTTATCCTTCTGTCGACACTTCAGACCCATTTCGGGATTGTCCACGAAATGACTACTGTAGAAATAAATACAGCAATGGATATTGTGACCATGAGTGCAATAATGCACGATGCCTCTATGATGGTGCTGACTGTGTGATACCTTCTGGCTCCTGTTCTGATTTGTAAGTAACCAGCCTCGTCTCTTTTCTAAGTTGTCCTTGTCTCTCTCTAAATTCTACATATTTTCTCGTGCTAAATTTTATTATCTCTTTCTCCAGGGATTACTGTCATTCTTTGATTGACAATGGTGTGTGTGATAGAACCTGCAGCACTCCTGAGTGTCCAATAGATTGGAATGATTGTCAAGAACAAGTTTATGTATGTGAATGTGACCGATTGAGCTTATCGTGTTTATTTTTTTCTTTTTCATGAATGTAGCTAAGTGGTTACTTGGTGTTGTATACTGTGACTTCGGCTGATGTCGATCTCTCCTCTGATCCTGAAAGACAGGAGTTTGCTGATGATGTTGGTCGCCTCACTCACACTTTAGTTGAGATTTACGATGTCACAATAATAAGTGAAGAAAATATTATAGACAGAGGCTTCAACGTCTCTGCTGTTGAAACAGGCTTATCTAGTTACAGGTAAGGATATAATGTGTGTACATTGTTATAGGTTTCAATCTTTATTGTCAGATACTGGAGAGTAACTTGTCTTGTCAATATTCAGTATTGTCAAGCATCTTGTCCCACTACTATGAACCAGGTAAACTGATAATAATGCACTCACTTACTCTGATTTACTGTATCTTGTTTCCACAGGTTGTATCTACTCTTCAAGCTTCCTATAGCAGAGGTCAATACAGAGCAGGCCATGCTAGAATAGCTGGAGCAGCAAGTAAGACTGTCTATAAATTATATCAATGAGTTAGTTTATCTCTCTTATTGCAGCTGAAAACCGACCACAAAATAATGGTCAAGATCTCACAGCAGTATATGTTGTCGCTCCTGCATTGTTGGTTGTCATTGTTGTGCTCGTCATTGGTGTTTTGCTGGGGAAGAGGGTGCGAGACAATGGTGGTATCTCTCCCACTCTAAAGCGCATCAGAGTCAACCGCACCTGGCAGGTTCCTGGCGGCCTGACACCAGAGCCAAGCTCACTTCCACAATCCAGAGAGCAGAGCTTTCTCTCTGATAGGTGAGAAGAGATGAATTTTCCATTTTTATTTTTAGTTTTGTTCTCTTCAGACGATCTTCTTCTGTTGAGCTGGTAGACTCGTCAGCTGGTGCTGTTGCTAGGAAAGATGATCGAAATCCTCATTTAACATGGTCACGTGTTGAAGTACCAGTAAATAACGGTGCTTCAGATGGCTCTACTTGTGTTGTTGGACACACTGGGAAAGATAGTCGGCAATGGACTAAGCTACATAGCATAGCAGCTCGTCATATCGTTGAAGAAATCCATGAAGCAGTGGTAGAGGAAGAGAAACAAAAAGGGTCAGTAGATACTGTCAATGCTCAAGGTCCTGGTGGGTACACTCCACTGATGGTGACTATTCTCTCTGAGAAGAGTAAGCGGTTTCATCCATCTGTTCCTACTCGCTCAGACTCGTCCTCTGGCAGTGAACATGGCGAGTCTGACTCTCTTCTTGGTGTCGCATCCCACACCAAGCCAGGTCGCTTTTCTCCCATGAAGGCCCCCAGACACCAAGCATCAAGTATTCACTCTCCTCTCTCTGCTCTCATTACTTCACAAACTGATCTTAACTTGGCTAATGATCGTGGCGAGACAGCCCTTCACGTGGCTGCCAAGTGCTCCCATACTGAGTATATGCAGCTGCTACTGAAGTGCAAAGCTGATCCCAATCTCCAGGATATTTGGGGACAGAGTCCTTTACATGTAGCAATCGGTTCATTTGCTGATAGTATCTTCAAGGTCTGCATTTCTCATCTGTTTACTTCACTCAAACATATCATTTTGTTTTCGTTCAGATATTGCTTGAACACCCGAGCACTAACCTTGACCTAAAGAGTAAAGGAGGCGTCACTCCACTCATGCTGGCTGTCAAGATGCTCAACAACCACATGGTTCATGCTCTCATTACTAAGGGAGTTGAGATCTCTACCACGGACAGTGAAGGTAGGGTGATGTTTATAGACAGATCTTTTGACAATCCTGATTTTGTTATCAGGGAGGACTGCTGTTCACTGGGCAGCCATGATGGGTAACCTTGAGGCCCTCAAAGAGTTGGTTAGTCACGGCCCAGACACCATTAAAGATGTCCAGAATGGCAAAGTAAGAAACATGAATCTATTACTCAATCATTGCCAATATTTTCTCACTTTACAGGGAGAGACTGCTCTCTTTCTTGCATGCAGAGAGGGTCACAGTGGAGTTGTGCATCATCTTCTTGACTGCTTTGCCAATGCCACGCTGCTTGATAACCTTGATCGATCCCCTTTCTCTATTGCCTGTGAAAAACAGCACTTGGAAATAGTGGAGCTTCTTCAGCATTCTTCACAAGGCACTCTATGTCCTCCTCCTTCCTACATGCAGAAGTCACTCGGTGTCCCAGTATCCAATGCCTACTACCACCATGGGGTGAAGGTAGAAGCCAAACCATCTGTTCCGCCTCAGTCTGTTCACCACATTCATCATCCTCCTCATCACCGCATTCAAACACAGCCAATGCCAAATGCACATCCAATGGTCACCAGCAGCTACACTCCCTCTATCTCCTCCATTCCTCGTGTCTCCTCTCTTGAGGCTGAACTCGACAAACTCATAGCTTCTACCGTTGATCCGACGACCATGTACCCAACTTACCTTCAGAACTATCCTTCTCCTCCTCTCTCCCATGGCTCTCCTCCATACATGGGACAAACATACAACTCTGTAGATGGCACGATGAACCATATGGGAGGAAACGTGGTCCATGATGGGGCTGCAAGCAGTCACTCATCTCCAGGAATAGCCACCGAGTCGAGACATGTTGGTGTTAACTCTATGTCTCCACAAGATCCTGCAGCATTTACATATGCAACCACAGCTTCCAGTGACATGGCAATGCCCAGTAACCAGCTTACAGCTTATTCCTGTCAGACTTGTCCAACGAGCAGTACAGCCAGTACAGCTGACCAGGTGTATCAACAACAACAGGCTCATTCGGCCAGCAGACATGCTCTCCAACACATGGCAACTTACACCAGACCAGCTACTTCTCTTCATCAGGGAGAACCTGCATTCAGCAGTTCATCAGGTCAACAATACATTCACCCAGCGTCAACTTCAGCTCCAGCAACATCATCTTACTCTCAAAACCAATCGGTTGCTAAGCCAGCATACAGCACAGCACTAGCTAACATCAGTATGCATAATGGGCATGGCCGCCCAAGTCCTCCTCTTGCTCAAACAGTCTCTCCGCACATGGTTCCACAGCCAGGAAGCTTCTCTCCTCCACAAAGCGGACCAACAAGCAACAACAGCCCTTCTAACTTTGGATATCTCTCTCCTCCCAGGGAGCCTGGTGACTATCCCTTGTATAGCTCTTCATATAACAACACTGATGCACTCAGTTGTTTAACACCCTCTCCAGAGGACTACAGTAGCCACTGCAACGAGAGGTCACCTCCTGGACAAACAACAACAGTACATACACTTGGACATTATGAACAGTACCAGTTTCAGCCTGTCTATGAGTACGGCTCTCAACCTCTTCATAATCATATTACAGCATCAAATAGTATGCTTGGGTTCAACTCCAGGGAAACTCCTGTCTAGTTATTAGTTTAAATAAGTTATGACAAACTGGACTTACTGTTTGTGCCATTTGTACACTTATTCTGTTCTCATAACTCTTCTAATGCCAACAACCAGTCACATGTCTTGTGTGTCTGTCACATGACATATCACGTGCCAGATGTTCTTTAATGACAATACTACGTACTTCTATTTTTATTTTTACTGGTTTCTGTCTCATTTTTATCCATCCACCATTCTTTCCATTCCTTTCAGTCTTCATCTAAAATTTTTCTTATTAAATATGATTAAAAGTAAAACTGTCAACGTTGAAATTAAATACACGTCGTCATTGATATGATGCTAATCTTGCACTAAATAGAACAGCAAGATTGGTGTTAAAAGTATCAACATAATGGAAATATTATGTGCATTGCCAGTGTCATTCAAATGTGTACATGTATATAATTATGAGAGTTGCAAGTTTGACTACTGACCATACAACATGGTGTATCTACGGTTTCTGTGTTAATGGCTACTCCAACGCTGTCAAGGTCTTCTCTGAATATGCTCAAGATGATCGAGAAGTAGATTAAGGCCATTAGGCAGGCTCAGCAGAGACTAGCTATAGGCTCTCCAAATTGCAATCCAGATCTTGTCAGGATAATGGATCGAGATCCAGATACATAGTCCCAATGGCTCACTAGTGAAGGTCTACTGTGATATGGAGGGGACCAACTGTGGTAATATAACCGGCTGGTCTATCTCAACATGACTCAACCTTATGCTACTTGCCCTCCAGTAATGGAAGGAATAGAGAATGCTGGGCTTGCTCTCTGCTACAGAAGATGTTAGAGCACAGTTTACTGTACGCTTGAACTTAACTATTCAAGTACTTAGATATCTTGGAGCTTTTAGTCAAACAACCATGCCAGTGGTTCATCTCAAGAATTGTGCAATAACGGTAGTAATTCTTTCTTTATCGGCAAGGACTACTTGTGAACCTGGTACCAGTCGTACTGTTGATAATAATGTAATCGATAGTCTTTGAGATAAATAACAGTGTCTGGAGAACTTGTACATTCCTTAGTTCATCAAGTCTCTTGATGATGTCACTGCTGAGCTGTGCTATCACTATAGAGGTGTGTTAATATGATTCTCCTCGTAAGCACATCTGGACATTCGCTGCTGGATCACGCGAGGATGGTAATGTTCCCGCATTCAATTGTCCTTGTTACTCAAATTATAAACTTAATCCACCTTCTTTTGTTGGAGATCACTACTATTGTGAGTCTGGGAATGAAGATGGTCGGAATATTACATTATACCCGAATGATCCTCTATGGGATGGAATGAAGTGTCCTGGTATTGAGCAATCTTGTTGTGAGGACACTAATAACATGCCTTGGTTCAATAGATCACTTAATGAGATCACCACAGAGAATATCGAGTTAAGAGTCTGTACCAATAGTTTATCAAATGCAGAAAATATACCACTGGAAATTATTGAACTATTTGTAGGTTAGTGTTTTTGTTATAAAAATGCTGATAGTTGTTTTAGATTGTATCATCTTGTTATGGAATTGTCTGTTGTTGTTGGTTAATATCTGATCTCATAACTATACTCAAGTTTGACTCTTACTCCCTATTCTTTATCCTTAAAAATTTTTGCTAATAATGTGCCTATAGAGGTTGTTGTAGCAGAGATGATAACCCTTGTAGTGCTGAGCAGAACTTTGAGATCAGAAAGGTCTCTTGACTTAAAGTTGCAAATCGTTTTGTCTCTGAATTCTGTTGCTCAGGATCAGTAATTCCGTCTTTTATATTTACTCATCTGAGTGTCCAAGCAAGTTTAGAATATGTGACCTAATGGTTGACTGGGAAAATAATAATAAGATTTATTAGCAGTTGTTTGGATTTCAGATATAATGTTCAGCAGATGAGAAGGACCAGTTGAGTTTAAATTTTGTGTGTCATACATGTGTCATTTTTAAACAAACTATTAAATTGCTTCCTACACATTTAGCAGTAAATTTTCTAAAGATGTCTGCTAACATGTGCTGTCTTACATACCATCTACAAGATGTGAAAGCACAGTGTACTCTACACTAGGGCTTAAGCTCAAACGTAGAGTACACTGTGCTCTCACATCTTCTGTAGCAGAGAGCGAGCCCAGCATTCTCTATTCTCTCCAATACTGGAGGGCAATAGCATTAGGTTGAATCATGTTGAGATAAGCCACTCTTGTCCAGCCGGTTATATTACCATAGTTGGTCCCCTCCACATCACAGTAGACCTTCACTAGTGAGCCATTGGGACCATGTATCTGGATCTCGATCCTGACAAGATCTGGATTGCAATTTGAAGGGCCTAGTCTTTGCTGAGCCTGCCTAATGACCTCAATCAACTTCTCGATCATCTTGAGCATATTCAGAGAAGACCTTGCCAGAATAGACAGCTGGAGTAGCTATTAGCAAAGAAACAGTAGATATACAGCTGTATGGTCAGTAGTCAAACTTGCAACTCTCATAATTATATACACATTTGTATGACACTGGCAATGCACATATTTATATTATATTGATACTTTTATTATGTTGATGTTCTGACGTGTACAAGTCTACGTGCGTTATTAGACGTTATTGAGTGTATAAAATTAATATTGAAGTAGGAAACCAGACATTATTGGATATTGAAGTAGGAAAGCATTAGATATTGTTATTGGGTATTGGTGCATTTATACAAGTTATTGCACATAGAACTCAACTAGCTCCAATGGAGTATCTTCACTATCTCTTCTGTTTGAGCATAGTCGCATTTCAATGTCTTCAGTGGTAGCCTGATCGAGCAACTTGATGAACCAGGGCATATTTTGTTGATTAGTACAGCAGGAATCTTCACGACCAATACAGTCCATTCCATCCCATAGAGTATCAGCAGATTGTAGCACAGTAGGACCGGTCGCATTCAAATATACTGCACCAGCCTCACAATAATAGTCATCACCAATAAAAGATTGAAGCTGGATATCAACTCCATTGTTGCATGGACAGTTAAACTGGGATTCTCCCTGTTGGCTCACACCACCAGCATATGTCCAGAGGTGCTTGCGAGGAGAGCTGCCATAGGTGATAGACACTCCATCAACATATACTCCATTTATGTCTAATGCAGGATCAGTCACAAAATTATCAAATGCATCTGGAGTGCCATACTGATATCCTTGTAGGCGTCCGCATACTTGAACTATTCAAGTACTTGGATATCTTGGAGCTTTTAGTCAAACAACCATGCCAGTGGTTCATCTCAAGAATTGTGCAATAATGGTAGTAATTTCTTTCTTTATCGGCAAGGACTACTTGGTACTAGTCGTACTGTTGATAATGTAGTCGATAGTCTTTGAGATAAATAACAGTGTCTGGAGAACTTGTTGTATATTCCTTAGTTCATCAAGTCTCTTGATGATATCACTGCTGAGCTGTGCAATCACTATAGAGCTGTGTTTGTGCTGTGATAGCAGAAGAGATGTAGAAGAAATGTTCGTACATTAACACTACCCTCAGTTGCTTTGATCAGCATGTAATTGTATTGAAGTAAATTGTACTACAAGCAGCTACAAAATAATTACTTTGGAAGTTGAGTATGAATCAGCTTGCTTTTCCACTTGTTGTGTATTACAATTTTACGATTTAAACTACCCACCCTTTAGGGACAACTTGAACTCAGTACAGTCATCACATTTTATAAAAACAGAGACAATATGTTGTGATGATTATTTAGCCATGAACAGTATAGCAGGTAGTGATTATTCATGTTAACAAGGTGTCAACGGGAACATAGGATATATTATTGCATTGTTTGTTGAATTGCAAGTGCCAAGCAAGGTCCTACAATAGCAAGAAAGCATCGACACATGATGAAATACTTGCTGTTTTCTGTGCTACTGGCTACTACTGTGAGTGGGTTCACTCCAGTTGTCTATCCTGGCAAGGTCTACTCTGAATGTGTTCAAGATGATCCTCTACAAGATGAGCTGTTGATGGAGGCCATTAGGCAGGCTCAGCAGAGACTAGGTCCCCCAGGTTGCAATCCTCCCAGGAACAGATCCTGTCAGGAGATCATTCACTGCTTTCCATCAGCTCCTTCAGGCTACTACCAGATACATGCTCCCAATGGCTCACTGGTGGAGGTCTACTGTGATATGGAGGGGACCAACTGTGGTAATATAACCGGCTGGACAAGAGTGGCTTATTTCAACATGACTCAACCTAATGCTACTTGCCCTCCAGTATTGGAGAGACGAGAGAATGCTGGGCTTGCTCTCTGCTATAAAACAATATTGGGATGTGAAAACATAACGTTCTCTACACTAGGTATTAACTACTCACAAGTATGTGGACGCCTACGAGGATATCAGTATGGCACTCCGGATGCATTTGGGCCTTACTTTAATGATAATCAAACATCAATTAACGATGGCTATGTGGACGGAGTATCACTAGCATATGATTCTCCTCGTAAGCACATCTGGACATTCGCTGTTGGATCACGCGAGGATGGTATTGCTGAGGCATTCAATTGTCCTTGTTACTCAAATAATAAACTTAATCCACCTTCTTTTGTTGGAGATCACTACTATTGTGAGTCTGGGAATGAAGATGGTCGGAATATTACATTATACCCGAATGATCCTCTATGGGATGGAATGAAGTGTCCTGGTATTGAGCAATCTTGTTGTGAGGACACTAATAACATGCCTTGGTTCAATAGATCACTTAATGAGATCACCACAGAGAATATCGAGTTAAGAGTCTGTACCAATAGTTTATCAAATGCAGAAAATATACCACTGGAAATTATTGAACTATTTGTACGTTAGAGTTTTTGATATAAAAATGCTGATAGTTGTTTTAGATTGTATCATCTTGTTATGGAATTGTCTATATCTGATCTCATAGCTATACTCAAGTTTGACTCTTACCCCCTATTCTTTATCTCTTTTAAAATTTCTCTATACATTTCCCACATTGATGTACATTTCCCACATTCCCACATTGATATACATTAAAACTCTAATATCCTTTTATCTACTTTGTGTGAACAGCAAACTAACAAATCTTTCCTTATTATTTCCATGTGATGATCTAAGCCATTCTCTTGGCGGGATCTGACAAAATTAATGTTTTGAAGGAAGAGTTTATAATGTACTACATGTTTGTATTAGAGCCATTTTTGTTACAGACATGAATCTTAATATTTTAGCTTGTCTTTTGCTGTCTGCCAGTGCTGTGAGTGGGTTCACTCCAGTTGTCTATCCTGGCAAGGTCTACTCTGAATGTGCTCAAGATGATCCTCTACAAGATGAGCTGTTGATGGAGGCCATTAGGCAGGCTCAGCAGAGACTAGGTCCTCCAGGTTGCAACCCTCCCAGGAACAGATCCTGTCAGGAGATCATTCACTGCTTTCCATCAGCTCCTTCAGGCTACTACCAGATACATGCTCCCAATGGCTCACTAGTGGAGGTCTACTGTGATATGGAGGGGACCAACTGTGGTAACATAACCGGCTGGACAAGAGTGGCTTATCTCAACATGACTCAACCTAATGCTACTTGCCCTCCAGTATTGGAGAGACGAGAGAATGCTGGGCTTGGTCTCTGCTACAGAAGGAATACAGGATGTGAAAGCACAGTGTACTCTACACTAGGGCTTAGGTACTCACAAGTATGCGGACGCCTACGAGGATATCAGTATGGGACTCCAGATGCATTTGATAATTTTGTGACTGATCCTGCATTAGACATAAATGGAGTATATGTTGATGGAGTGTCTATCACCTATGGCAGCTCTCCTCGCAAGCACCTCTGGACATATGCTGGTGGTGTGAGCCAACAGGGAGAATCCCAGTTTAACTGTCCATGCAACAACGGAGTTGATATACAGCTTCCATCTTTTATTGGTGATGACTATTATTGTGAGGCTGGTGCAGTAAATTTGAATGCGACCGGTCCTACTGTGCTACAATCTGCTGATACTCTATGGGATGGAATGGACTGTATTGGTCGTGAAGATTCCTGTTGTAATAATCAACAAAATATGCCCTGGTTCATCAAGTTGCTCGATCAGGCTACTACTGAAGACATTGAAATGCGACTATGCTCAAACAGAAGAGATAGTGAAGATACTCCATTGGAGCTAGTTGAGTTCTATGTGCAATAACTTGTATAAACACACCAATACCCAATAATGTCTGGTTTCCTACTTCAATATTACACTCAATAATGTCTAATAACACATGTAGACTTGTACACATGTTATCACACGCTGTCAGTGCAACTTCAATCATAGCAACCATGGTATTATTATTCTGCGATGAGTTGGGTAACTAGCAAAGTTGGTTCTATACCAATCATGAGTTTGTCTAGCGCTGAGAAACAGTGTACAAATGACAAACAACACTACTAGTAACCACACAACATGCTTTGCTCCGAACACGAGGAATAGGGCGGAGTATATAATGATCTCAGCTAGGTAGTGAGGACAGGTCACATGATCAAACCAGTCGCCATGTGGAACAGCATAACGAGAAGAGGTGTGTGAAGGAGATCTTCGTAGCTGAGCAAGTATCTTGTGGCAGATCGATTGGTGTCTACTAGCCCATATAAATACCAGGACAGCAAGAATGTGATACCAATGACACTGAGATAATAACTTCCATAGACTGATGCGATATGTCAGTGATGAAGTAGTTGAAATAGAACATTCTGCTATGAAAGAAAACAGTAGTACGTGTATGCAATAAAACATGTCACTTACTCATTAGATGCACTAGAACTGTTGGACCAATTGCAGTATAGAAGTACAGTCCAATAATATAATGTATCAAGTGCATTTTACTCTGCGCTGAGAATACACTAACGTACAAACACTCATACCATCTGCGGAGCACCTGACAGCATAGTAAAGTCAGTGCAAGCAGCACTTCAAAGCAAAGAAGAGAGTAGGGATCTGTTGAGCATGTTTCAGGTAGCTTGCGATTTAAGTAAGCAACAATCAAAATCAGTAGAGAGCAGTTCCAGATTGATCCCCATGCATAGAAATGTGTAAACCACCTATGGAGTAGTTACATTAATTTATATACACGTTTCTGCAGTGTGATCACCGTTTAGGTACACTGAAAATTGGAAAGTGATCTTTTTGCCCCAATCGTAGCTTTCCATAAGTGACCGTGTCGTGCAGTATCGATGGTAGTATACTTTTCAATCCCAAAAGCAGATGCATGATCACTCCACCACCTATCCACACCAACCACGAAAATGCAAGTGCTTGCTCCAAAGACACCATGTTTTATAATAGTATCGAGTCCTTTATGCATGGTAGGAGGGGCAAAGGCGGGGCTAGCTAGGACTGGGCGGGCGCGCGGACTGATTCTTGTTGTCTAGCTTTCTTTGTACCGTACCGGTGGACCGACATTGTATATGACTCACTAGCGAACTAGTCAACGGAGCAAATATGGCTCCACGTGAATACAGAGTGATGCTGTTGACAGGCTTACTAGTCTTGTCGTGGGCATACACTTCATTAGCTATGACAAGAGCTGAGAGAAAAGAGTACAAGTGAGGACTTCCTCTCTGATCTATGCGTGTGTTAATTTCATTCAACAGAGAGTTAGTGCTTGAGATGTTTTATCATGCCTATCATTCGTACATGGTCTGTCTAGCACACACACACACACGACAACTCAACAATGTGTATGTTGTTATACTCTCACTACAGAACTATGCCTATCCAGCAGATGAGCTAATGCCACTGAGCTGCAGAGGACGTGTCAGAGGAAAGGAACCTAGTCGAGGAGACATTGACGATTGTCTTGGCAGGTGAAATAATAATTTCAACTTAGCTGTTTCTAAAAGAACTTGATTACTAAACTCACTTCAATTACACAGTGCATGTATTAGTAGCAGGATAATGTGTATAGTGAAGTCATCTTATGTCTATTGTCTTCAGTTTTTCGTTGACTCTTGTGGACAGCTTGGACACACTGGCTGTGAGTATCACCTGCACACACACACACACACACACACACACACACACACACACACACACACACACTAATCGCACTATCTATCAAAGCTATTAGGAGATATAGCTGAGTTCAGTCGTGCTGTTCGCTTGGTGCTGAATAATGTAAATTTTGATGCTGATCTTACTGTGTCTGTGTTTGAGACTAATATCAGAATGTTGGGGTAAGCTACTAGTGATGGTAATGGTAGAAATACTCTAGTATGATCTATCCTGCAGGGGTCTGTTAGGAGCTCATTTTGTAGCAGAGGCTCTGAAGGCTAAGGGTCACACTGACCTGCAGTGGTACAATGGTCAGCTTGTGCAGAAAGCAGAACAGCTAGGAAAGAAATTGCTACCAGCATTCAATACTACCACTGGCTTGCCGTATCCTCGAGTAAGTAATTTAGATTTGGTGTTGTTTCTATGCTGAGTGCTCTTGTCTAGCTTAACCAATACCAAGCCTTTCCTTAAAGAATGTGTACTGTAACCAATACCAATTCTTTCCTTATGTAACCGATTTGCTTCCTGGATACCATTGCCAGTGTTGTTGTGTTATGAATCTCATACTTCTCTTTAGATAAAATAATTATATTTTCTGCCGTTTTGTAGATAAACCTGAAGCACGGAGTGAACACAACATCGGGAAGAGTGACTGGTGACACTACCTGCACTGCATGTGCTGGGACCATGTTGATGGAGTTTGCTGCTTTGAGCAGGCTCACTGGGAACCCTGAATACGAGGTGAGAAGAAGAAGGAGGAGAGGATGGTGAGAGAGTAGTCATTTGTACAGATGAAGGCAAGGCATGCTATGGAGGTGATCTGGCAGCATAGACACCAGGACAACAATCTAGTGGGCACTGTCATCAATGTGCACAGTGGGAAGTGGATGAGGAGAGGTGAGGCGGCAGTACAGACTTGACTTGTCGTTTAGTGGTGTTATAGAGAGTGGAGTCGGTGCTGGTATTGACTCTTATTATGAATACTGTCTCAAGTCATATGTACTGTTAGGAGATGAGGAATATCTCAGAAGATTCCGAGCTGTGAGTCTGTTACCAGATTGATCCATTGATGTTGTGTGACTATAATTGATACTATAACCGTGTGATCTGTTGATTCTGTGTGACCATATTGTCATTAACTCAGCATTATGAAGCTGTCAAGAAGTACATATCCAGTGGTCCTATGTTACTTGAAGTTAACATGAACTCACCACAACGTACCTCTCGTATGTTCATGGACTCTCTACTGGCATTCTGGCCTGGCCTACAGGTAGGCACTAGACTGACAGACAGACTGATAGATAGTATTGTTGCTACAGGTGCTATGGGGTGACCTGAACTCAGCCATTCACACACACGATATGCTCTACCATGTCACACAGCGTCACAAGTTCCTTCCTGAGGTGTGGATCTCTCTCTGTATAGTGTGACCTCTCTCTTCCCTAGGCATTCACAACAGAGTTCAAGGTGCAATGGCCACACCATCCACTGCGACCTGAGTTTATTGAAAGTACATACTTCTTGTTCAAGGTATGCTTCACTATCCCAGAAGATGTTATAACTCAGTGATTGCAGGCCACTCAGGACCCTTACTATCTTGATATTGGTAAAGCTGTAGTAGACAATCTCAATCGCTACACTCGAGTGAGATGTGGTTTTGCTGCCATCAAAGATGTTCGTAATTATTCTCAGGAAGACAGGTATGCGATTCTGTCACTGAGCAGGTAGCCATTCATGTTCTCCATGTACAGAATGGACTCATATGTACTGGCAGAGATGTTCAAGTACCTATATTTATTATTTGCTGATGAGGAAGACCTAGTATTAGATATGGAACAGTTTGTGTTCACAACAGAAGCTCATCTCCTCCCTATCTCCCTTACCAAGAGTGTGAAGAGACCCACAGGCCCATCATTGGTGCCGCTTAATACTGTCAAACCACCAAAGGAACCAGGAGCAAAGGAAGAGGTGATGGACTCAGACGGCCTTCATTTGCTAGTGTGTCCTCGAGTGACTCACTCATTGCTGGACAGCTTCCTCAAGATGGTGATGAAGCAGTGTAGTAGCTCAAGGTTTCACTCAGCACTGTTTGGATCATCATTATTGACTGGGTTAGTAAATCCTTCATTATTCTCTCATCATGTTGTTTATCATCAGCAGACACAACTCACAGGAGCCATCTCTAACATTGCAGAATATTGACTTTGGGAACAAGGAGCACCTTGCTCTGCTTACTGACATGGGCATATCATTCCAGTTCCAAGATGGAGGACGTGTAATGTTGGTTCATCACGCTAACAAGGTTAGCACCTTACTTGTCTCTCAATCAGAGTGTCTTCTCCCTGTTTTTTAAGGCAAAGTCAGAGCAAGCAGCCCAGCATGGTTTACAGCTGGTGCAGGAGATCATGAGAGTGGCTAAGCTTAGTGAACAAAATGGTACAACTGTTATGCAATGTGTGATTGTAGTATGCTGCACATTCTGCAGTTAATACTGTACAAGAAGTGAAGATGTTGATGGTCATTCTCCCAAAGAAGCATAAAGCCAGCTTGACAGCAGGAGGGGCCATGTTTGGACCACAGCTAGGTGGAAAAGATGGCTTTCAAGTGAGTATCTGTGCCCACACATGATACATTGGCACCTAACAATGTTTTACACAGTTGTCTGGAGAGCTGGTCCTCCCTTCCTCTCCTCTAGATGGCTGTGATTTGTTCAGCGATGATCAGGAGCTGTTGAAGGGAAGGATTCTACTCATTGTCAGAGGAGGGTGCATGTTTATACACAAGGTCAGAAGAGGCTTTGCTCCTGATTATGTAGTGTAGGTCAGAAGAGACTTTGCTCCTGATTATGTAGTGTAGGTCAGAAGAGACTTTGCTCCTGATTATGTAGTGTAGGTCAGAAGAGGCTTTGCTCCTGATTATGTAGTGTTTGGTAATGATATAGGGTGTGTATTTAGTTACAATGCAACTAAGTGCATTATATACTCATGTTTTTATTCCATGCATGAGTGTGTTTCTTCCGGGATTGTTTTATAGTAAACTGTTTCCAAGCTTGGTTAACGAGCCACTATTGCGGTAGCCCATTATGTGTACCACATGGACAGTTTCTGTAGTGAGACACAACAGCTTGTCTTTACTTCCTGTGTTTTACGAGAAGGAAGTACTCTCTACTCACTGTATTCTCTCCCCTCCTTTCCTCTCTCTCCTTCCGCTATCTTTCCACCCACTCTGTCAGGTTCGTAATGCGCAAAGAGCAGGAGCTATAGCAGCTGTCATTTATGGTGAGTGATTTCACTGTACCGTAAATTGCAAGTCCATTTGTCTTGAGTTCACACAACAATAGTATACTATGCATGCACCTTTGACTGTACAATTATCGTGAATGCACATATTATCTATCAATAATAATGTTGACAACGGACTTGCAATGTAAGGTAGTAACACTTGTGATAATGTGGTTGGTTAATGGAGATGTTAATTGCATTTAGTTAACCTACTACACTCGCTATGGTAATCTGTTTATATACATGTACGGACCTGTACTGGTGCTTTGGGAGACTGTCTTCTCTCTCCCACACTTAGTGATTGCTTTGAGTCTCCATTGATGGCTTTGTCTTTGCACTATAACTTGTGAATGCCAGATTCTGTTTGTCTCTCCTTTACTGTCCCGCGTGTGAAAGATGTCTTGCTGTGTGAGGGGTGACTAGGTTGGTGCGTCTCCATAGCTACTCATGTGAATCGTACACCTCTATTTGTTCTTTTGACTGTATATGGTCAGTCTAGTCCAGTTTCTACTCCGAAACCATAGCTTGGTCTTCGCAAACTGCAACTACTACAATATGGCTTACCACAACATGCAATGGGTCATAACTACTGAACAGCATCGGTGAGGGGGACCTGTGAGGGGGACCTGTGTGTGAGGGAGACCTGTGCAGGGGACCTGTGTGTGAGGGAGACCTGTGCAGGGGACCTGTGTGTGAGGGAGACCTGTGCAGGGGACCTGTGTGTGAGGGAGACCTGTGCAGGGGACCTGTGTGTGAGGGAGACCTGTGCAGGGGACCTGTGTGTGAGGGTGACCTGTGAGGGGGAACCTTGTGGGGGACCTGTGCTGCTGGAAAGCACAGCATGCCATCTCTGGCATGATAGTGACTACACAGCTATTGTGTGCAGTACTATTGGTTGCTAGCTGTGTAGTCAGCATCATGCCAGAGATGGCATGCCGTGCTTTCCAGCAGCAGTGTTACACAGGTCCCCTTCGAATTGAATTCTGTGTTCTCATCATCCTTTTGTGGTTCACTAGAATAATTGCACACCTCAGTGACAACTAGTGATGTTGAGTGGTGGACTATAGTACTCCCTTAGCTCATACTCGATAGTTGTCAGTGTAGATGAAAATGACCTGTTCTTAGACTTTTATTTTTCTTTTCAGACAATAATAACACACCAGAAGAACAGACTACCCCTCCATTTCCTTTCTCTATGAGTAGTGATGGCAACAATGATGTCACCATACCTTCAGTTTTCATTTCTGGTGGTGGAGGGAATAATTTGAAGAATTTGCTTGCCACAGAGAAAGTTCAGGTGCTCCTCACATCTCCCTCCCTTCATCCTAATGGACAGGAAGGAATGGCAGGAATGTGCGAGTCCAAAGGGACACAAGTCAAGCTGCCAGCAGTCAAGAACAACCAAGAACATACGAAAGAGAGAACGTGTAGTGATAGTATGTGTACAAGGCAGGTTGATAGTGATGTTACTAATTCTAAGGAGTCTGAATCAAAAGAGCCAGTAATGTATGATAGAGGTGATGATCCTAGACAAGATATTCGTCAGCCATAACCATCACCACTCCCACTCCGTTCATTTCTCTCATGAATTATTATTATATTATTTAATTATTTAATTTTGTATAGCAGTCATCAATATTATAATGTTGCTCATCTTTGAAGCTAAGGATTGGGTGATGGTATGCAGCAGTCTGCCTGTTATAGTTCACTGAAGACTGACAAGTGACTGATTCATCTTGTTAGAGGGTTCAACATCTGAAGAAAGGAAAGTAGCATGTCTTAAAATTGCATTTACTGTAAGTATGGCTTTATCTCTGCCTGAGCAATTGAGTCTGGGTAAGTTGGTAATTGTGTTAGGTGGTTCCACTCACTCCAATTTCACTTTAAGAATGAGTGGGATCACCTAGTGATTGTTTGTTGAGTCTGTCCAACCCTTTCTCTTTTCTTTGCAAACTAATAAGTCATCGTTTCATGTTACTTGTTTATTATCCGGCTTGCTACTGATGTTGAATGATTCATCTAATAGTACACAAACACTTCTGGTGTCACTTAATAATGACCTATACAGAACTGATACCTTCTTACATTCCACTTTTTGCAAAGGAAGTGACATGTATAAATTGAATTTCAAATTCATGACTAGAGTCATTGTACACTATTTGTCAATAAAAATAGAGTATATACTACTTGTTGGCTGGTGTTTATGGTGTGTTTGCTAGGTGTTCTTCAAACAACTTTTTAGTTTGCTTTGCTTGCTTGCACTGTGTTCACTGTGTCATATAATCAGGTATGAACTAACTGTAGGAAATACCAAGTCTAGTGTTGCATGCAAAGAGTAGCACTATATCAAGGCAAATGTCACTTTGAGTTTAGATCAAATAATTTTTTTTTAGATTTTTTATACAATAATACCTGTAAGTGATACTGAGAGATGAATGATACAGTGAACATAAAGTGATCATTAACACTCAAAAGTCCAGCTTTTGAAGAGAGATAGACCCCAATTTGAGGTCTTGGTTATATGAATGACATAATGTGATACCAATGTGGTATCTGGTCAACATACAAACATAAAACAGTTAATACACAGAAATTTCAGGAATATGTAGTACTTGGTAGACAGCTCTTGCTCTTTTGTCTGCTAGTTTGATGATGAGGATTTTGGTCTCACGACTTCTGGCAACCTTTGCTGCAGACCACCCTTGAATGTCCTTGATATTTGGGTCGGCACCAAGACGCATTAATGTTTCTACCATTACTTTATTGTCAGTTCTAGCAGCAAAGTGAAGTGGTGTTGCTTGGTTGAAGTCTCCACTGTTGATGTCACAACCTCCTCTTGCAAGTGCTAGAATTGTTTTATCAACTTTGCCAGAGTCTGAAGTGTAGGTATGACTGTTGATCACTGCCCAATGAAGAGGGGTAAAGCCACCTTTGGTATCGTAAGCATTAGGGTTGGCACCATGGTCTAGTAAGACATCAACAACATTTGGTCGGGCGTGCATGGCTGCGTAATGCAGTGCTGTAAGATGGTTCGAATCACAAGAGTCGACATCAACTCCTAGGTCTAGTAGTTCAGCTACTGTATCTGCGTCTCCTCTTGCTGCTGCTGCAAACAATCGATCTCTTTCGTCAGCCTTCATTAGCTCTTGCTCAATAGCAAGCACACGAACGGGCTTCACTCTGCGAATGGTCCTATGGTGTGTTGGTGATCGTGCTGGACGGCTGATCATCATGCTGGAAGTAAGATTGTTGCTGCTTCCAGATCGTGAGCGAACTCGTCTTGGCAAGCTCTGTTCTGCAAGTATCCGTGAGGTGGGCAATACAAACATAGACTGGGTCATGCTTGCTTGTCTGCTGAGCGAGTCCTCGAAGTCATGAGGAAAGTCGGGATCCTGGGCTACAAATTCAGTTGCTGGCACAGAGTCACCAAGGCTCATCGTACTTCCCATCTTGAGATTATTAAGCTAGTAATTTTGGACAAGTATTAGTTTTGGAAGATAAATCAATAATGTTTTGCACTGGCAGCTGAGGTGCTTTTATGGACCAGCAGTTTTGTGCACACGCATGCACGCGCGTTAGTTGAACGGCTTCCTTTAGCTCTCGCAATATCCGGTGGACCAGACATCTGCTGTCTACAAGTCGACACATTTGATGGAACATGTCGAGACACAAATTTATTATTAACATGCTTACAGCGTTAACCCAGCTCCACCGCAGCTAGCTAGCTGCGCTGCAGCATGCATGCAGCGCAGCCTTGCTGCATCATTGATGCGCATGCGTCGATATAGGATCTAAAGATCATGGCGCTGGAGGCGGAGAACACCCATCGTTACACCCAATATTCCAGAGAGGAGCTAGGATTCCTGTACTCTCCTAGTAAATACTCCAAAAAACAGGATCCTGATGTTGTAGAGCATCACATTCAGGAATTGGAGAAGTGTGCGTCTAAAATTTTAATAAATTTAATACGTCGTTTCTTCAATAGTAACTCTTGCAGCTAGGGAGGTCACTAGATGTGAGTTAGATGTAGACTATGGTGTTGATGGACAGCAACTAGATATCTACTATCCTTTGTCTGTGGATGGTAAGTACTAAGTAATACATATGTTCCACACCAAAGAAATGTAGCGGTGCTGGATGTGTGTATAACACTGTGCCTTTCAAGTTTCACTCTGTGACGTGAAAGGCACAGCGTATGGCTGCTTCAAGTACTATACTATACTGTTGCTAAGAGATTATTTTCATTGCTTATGACCTTTGAAAGTGAGTTGTTAAAAATCATTAAACTCACCACAAGTACCTTCAAAGGAATCATTGCAACTCAAAAGTTCACTCAAAGACAAAGTGATAAGAGTTGTTGTTTCCTGTCAAGAACAAAACCTTATGTTCATTTGATGTGGAATCGATTTAACTAGCCTTTCTTCCACCTTGTGTTGTGATATTGTGGTGTGTTAGTCTTAGAATAATTTATTTGTATATTTTGGGTTGAATCACTGCAACCACACCCTGGTAATTGTACTGCATTGTTTCATTTTGGCTTAATATGCATGGGTGTGCACCTGTGTTGAAGTTTAAGTGCCCTTACTATGGTTGTAAGAATGGCTGAACCAAGGCTTGGCTGCATCATGAGTAATTAACTGCACGTGGCAGATATGTGATATCTTTATAGTATGTACTCAAAGAGGCCTCACCCAACAAAGCATGTGAGTATGGAAAGAATCTGTATGCATACAAGTACTGCCTGCTCATTGAGTTGTTCTCTACACTGTCTACAGTATGCGATAATACATTAGACATAATTGTGTGCTGATGTTGATGTAAACACTATTGAAATATTGACAGGTTTGTGTAGTACACTGTGCATAGTTTACAGAACGGTATTTTTATTATGAATAGATTTAAAAATCATTAATAATCTCAACGTGAAGCCATTCTTAAAGTTGTGTTGTAGTATTCTGTTTATAACTATTGACATATATATTCTGCGTGCTCCTGCTTTCTCTGTTTGATATGTATGCGAAGAATGTAATCAAGTTGGTTCTGTACCTGGGCATGTTGGCTCAACACTGATCGTTAGTACCTTACTCGTTTCTCTTCCCTCTCTAGACCCCAGCGATGTACTGGTGTATCTACATGGTGGCTACTGGCAAGCACTGTCGTTAGTCTCACAAAATGTTATCTGTAAATATTGCACTATCAAGTTTCTTCTTTTTACAGTAAAAACCACTCAGGTATCAGTGCTGTTCCTCTGACTACCAATGGCATTGCACTCATAGCAGTGGGGTATGAACTGGCTCCTAGAGGTATCCATAGAGACGCATTCCTAAAGCGTACCACATCATGTACACTACTCAGTGAAAAAAAGAATTTCTGATAATGAATTCTTGGTCTAGTGTTTTAATTTCTTCTTCCTGTAGCTAATATGACAAAGATTGTTGAACAGTGCAGAAGAGCTTGTGTCTTTGCTCGCAAACGGTTTCCTAAAGCAAGGTTGTTTTTATACTACCTTATTCTCATCCTCTTTTTTGATTTGCAGACTGACTGTATGTGGTCATTCTGCTGGAGGGCACCTATCAGCATGTATGCTCACCACAAAATGGTCTGATTGTGGACTTGAAGAGTTTCCTTTCTCTGGTGAGGAAGAGACTAGATTAGTATTAGCTAGATTTTCTTCTCTCCAGCTGCAGTACTGCTTTCTGGTGTCTATGATTTGAAGCCCATACAACTATGCTATGTTAATGATCCTCTGAAACTAACAGAGTAAAGCTATTTGATCTTTGACCCAGCACTTTGACTTTAGTTTCACACAGTGAAGAGGTCAGAACCTACAGTCCAATGTATGTAGCCAACCTTCTGCCAAAGCAGCTGGATAAGTTCTGCTGTGTGCTGGCTGAGGGAGATCGGGAGTCTCCTGAGTTCAAAATACAGCGAAAGCAGTACCAACAAGTACAGTGGAACCCCTCTCTTATCCAGACACCCTTTGTACTCACAACGTGCCCTGATTAGAGAGTTGTTCTGATTTCAGGGGTTGTTAGTATGATCTCATGCTATGTCTACATTATAGCAGGTGTCCTTATTTTAGGGGTCTCGTGTTAAGTCTAACATCAAAAAAATCTGTCTTAGCTTGCAATTACAATCATTGTATACAATGCTAACTGGTGACAATGTGTCTGATCATGTGATCATTAACAAGTTTGGTTTTAAAGTGTCCTTATTTTAGGGTGTCCACAGAGGGATTTCACTGTATGCTTATTGTATTTGATCACATTCTCTCATGACATACCAGGTATTAGAGTCACATGGAATTCACTGTGTTTATAAAGAAATAGTTGATGAAGATCACTTCACGCTTACAGAAAAATTATCTGATCCCAAAAGTAGCCTTGTGAAGGTATAATTACATGCCCATTCAGTACTTATCCCTATGATCCTTATGATCCTAACCATTTTCAAGGCCAGGGTTCAGATCAGTGAGGATGACACTGTATCTATAAATTTTAACACTGAACTGAATATCCTGTTTTACATCCTGTGACAAGTGGTGCAACTGTTGCTTGTCATTGCACTCACACACCAAGTTATGACCTTGTATGACTGTGCTCTACTAGTAATGTTTATTTTCATTTCCCTTTAGTTTATACTCAAGCACATAGGATGATGTTCTCATCACTGAACACTGTTTGAAGTTGCTCTCTTTGTGTCAAAATGAAGTCATTTGTTTGTGTTGTGATGATTGCTGTAGGGTCACCTGTACATATGAGTGGGTTAAGATTTTTTAGTGTGCATGTGTGTGGTTGATTTGTTTGCAAACACTGGCACAACCAACAAATCCTCAGGCTATCACATGCTCATGGCTGACCTCAGACTATCCAGTGTCTGTCTGTGTATCAAACAAGTCCACCAGTGAAGGTGTACCATAACAAATACTGTCTCACCACACAAAAACTCAGACAGATTAGCATACACATGACTTCCTAAGGTGATGTCATTATGCAAATTTAGCCTTCCAAAATTTGCCATGTCTTGTACAGTAAGGGTGAGTCCCCTGGAGCAATGGTTTCCTGGATGAGTGAGCTTATTGAATCTTCCTATCATGTATTGGGAGTGCAAGTTAGCACATATTATCGAGGGGAACAAACTTCTTTCTCATTGGTCATAATAATAAGGCAATATTGTGTTGATGAAACACAATACGAAAACACATGCACACATTAGCTGGTGTCCTCATCTTAACACACCACCTGCCTTCAATACAGTCTGCTGGTAATCTTGCTGTAGCTTAGCTAGGTTCTCTGTCATTGTCTCTTGTTTCTTGTCCAGGTCTTGGATTGTGGTATTATAACGTGTGCTGTGGATAAAAACAAATTGATATTCTATTTCCAACTGCACTTAAATACAATTAGGCAATTAGCTGAACTTTCATTCAAGGCGTTAATTTCTCAGATCTAAACCATGCAGACAACATCACATGACTAGCTTCACTATCACTATAGATTTTCAACACATGACAGGATATGAAACTGCATAAACACTCAAGATGGCAATACTATGACTGATGTTTATCATGTGTGTACGTCCATGTTGCTACAGGTGCATCTTTTGTTAAAGAAGGAAGATCACCTAGCTCAGAGAGGTGCTTAGAGTAAATTAGGAATTATGCCTAAATGTTGCTTCGCTGAGACTCTTTCCAGTACTGTTGCAGTGTACTTCTGGGACTATATCTCCTGATCATGTACAGTTTGAAAGAAAATTGTTAGCTGTTTCATAGAGTTTGCCTACTCAAACAAGCATTATTGTGTGACCTGTACAACAGACCTTATGGCTGATTATGTGCTCCTATATAGCTAGGCCATAACAGGAGCTCCTGGCCATAATTATATGGATAAGAATGATGTGAGGACGAATAAGCAGCAAAAAATGAAGAATTGAACACTGCTTGTTGTCCAGTTACCCATATCTGCCTTCCTGTTTGCAAGCGTCACTGACACAACTTTTGGCTGACTCAATCCAACCTAATCCAGTTGCTAGCCAATGAAGATACAAAAATTATTCCAGAGATGGAATCCTTTGAAAAAATTCTTGTATCTTTCCACAAGCCAAGAATTTGAACCAATCATCTTTAAACGACGGAGAGCGTCTTGCTGTACACCACACTTTTTCCCTGTTTTTTAAACTTTTCAACTGTCTCCATTTTGTACATAATATTTTGTTTAAAATTAATGCTTTAACCCTCCAAGTTCGGACATCCTCTGTTTCTGTGCATTTGACTAACCTTTGCAACCATTACACATACAAACTGTGATCGCTGTTCATACACTAAATCAACTTGCACAACGTGCGGGCTTGTTGTCAATCACGAGTGCATTTAGCCATGCTCATTTGACAATCTACAAACTGCCGTGTGCTAGAATAACTATCACTGACACAAAAAAAACGCTGCTTCTTTGATCAAAACAGCATGTATGAGACAAAGTTAGCGCGTGTTTGGCTGCTTTTCATGTCAAGAGGACCCAGAAGACCCAGTGGTGCTAGGTCTTCACGCCATTGCTCTGGGCCTCTAACCCTAGCCATTTGCCCACCATCCCACCCACAACTATTGTCCTATTTCGCTTATCGGCGAAATAACCTATTTTTTGACACACTTCCTGTGGTGTCAAACTTGCTATGCGACAATAGCTGCCCGTCGCTTGTGAAGGATTAAGGACATACTCAAATGCTTAAATGCAAAGTCTTGCTCGCCATTGTTGCTCCACTCAAAACTTTTCACTGCTAATTTCTTAGGCTAGCAAATTAGACACCCAACCAGAGAGACTGCATTGTGCAACATTTTGACTGCGTCCAGTTTCAAGGACACGACAACATCACTAGTACTACATCCGCCATTTTATTTCCTCTAAACAATGCACATTGGACAACACACTGGAACTTGTAAACAGGTTTACGTTTCATATCCTGTCATGTGTAGCTGTCACATCTCATGAGTATGACTAGATAAACTCACATCTCCTTGTTTATGTACTCCAGTCTTTTCTCAACAGTCTGTCTTGCCTCAGCCAGTTCTTGTTGTACCAAAACAGGACCGATCAGTTTGTACACGACAGCACCATCTTCTAACACATCCATTTCCTGCATCGGAAGTGTACTACTGATTAGAATTTGTAAATTTCCCGACCTCTTTCACTGTTTTGTTTTCGTTGAGTTGTGTTTCCAGTTTTCCACGACTACCCATACATTTCTGGACATCTGCATGAATAGAGACAAGATCACGTGTCAATCCACGTGTATTAGCATTCTTCTTAATGCTTGTTTCAAATTCTTTAAGCTCTCATTACTCACCTTTTTGTATTGCTCGAAACTTATCTATTTCGCTCTGTAGAACCTTCTCTTTCTCCTTGAGCGCTAGAAGTGTTGCTGGCTTCGCCATATTTGAAATTAAAATTTTGCTAAAAGTAAAATTAGGATTAATTTTATTAAGTAAGTTATCTAATTTTGACAAGGAAGCGGGATGCTGCTCACTAAGCTAAAATTCACTGCTTTGGCACGTGGTAGGTCTACCATCACAAGTAACGAGTGCTAGCATGTGTGATCCTAACTTTCTTTATAGGAATAATAGGACCAGTTGGGTTCTATCAGCTTAGGAAAATAAATCAGTTCCAAGCCCAGTTTTCATCTAGAAATGATAAGAAGAAGCTCTTGATTCTGATTATTCCTGTTACCACATTCTGTTTGGGGACATGGCAAGTTTTTCGTCTTCAGTGGAAGCTTGGTCTAATTGAGGATTTGGAGCAAAAAACAAAGAAACCAGCTGTAGATATCCCATTTGAGTAAATAGATCAACATTTTTTCTTGCTATACTTTTCTTTCTTAATTTTTAGCATTGCCAGTCATATTCAGGAGTTGGAGTATTGTCGTGTTAAGCTCAGTGGATATTTTGATCATTCCAAGGAGTTACTTATGTGGCCACGCACTCTTGTAACCGAAAGTCGTCATCAATCCAGCTCAATCCCTGGAGCTTATGTTATCACTCGCTTCTTCTGCAATGAGCTTCAGTGAGCTAGTACATAACTCTGTCTAGAAAGTATGTTATCTCAATTTTCAGAAACTTTATACTGGTCAATCGTGGATGGGTTCCAAAAAGCAGAATGTATGCAGAAACTCGTCCAAATGGACAAGTGAGTATTTATCTTTGTCAGTTGTAGTTACATATTTGGGTATAGATTGAGGGTGAAGTCTCATTGACAGCAGTAGTTCGCTCACAAGAGAAGGTTAGTTTGGATCAGTATTGTTCAACTGAATGTGTCATCAATACAGCGAGCTCCGTTTTCTCCTAAGAATGACCCTGAGCAGAATCGTTGGTCCTGGAGAGATATTACTGGCATGGCACAGTATGCAGAGACAGATCCTATTTTGGTGGATGCTGATACAAGTATGATTTATTGACTGATATTACCATGGTCTAACTCTCTCTCTCTACTATCAGCTACAACAGTACGTGGAGGACCGATCGGTGGTCAGACTAGAGTTGTATTAAGAAATGAACATCTTCAATATGTATTTACATGGTGAGGTCTCTTTGCATATACTAATTGTACTGCAGAGCTGTTATTTTTCACGCGCATTCACATTTTTGCGAGCCGCAAAAATTTAGTACATGTATTCAATATAGTTTTGTGCTCGTTAAAATCATGAAATTTAAGTCGCGTAAAATTTATTGTGAAATTTTGTGCTGCAAAAATACTAGCCCTGGATCACCAGGTACTTTTTGCAACATGCACATTTTTACAAACTATCAATCCACTCAGGTATGCTCTCTCACTGTGCACATTTTATCTGTTCTGGAAACTATGGAAAACAAAACTAAGAAGATGAACTATTACAATTTTTGACAGAACTTAATAATAATTTATGTGTAAACAAAATGTGCTAAAAATTAATTGGAATAGATGTTGTATTATTCATTTCTTGGCAAGGTGTGGCGCTGATGATAGTCCTTATAGAGCTGCTGTAACTCATTCTCAGTCTGTGACTGTAGTCTGTACAGTTCCCTGCTGTGTTGGGTAACTGTTTCGTTGATTGCAGTAAAATCATTCAGTATCAAATATTCTTTCAGGTCTGATACCATTTTGAACAGAACCTCTGCTGCCCTCACCTGCAAACAATGAACCAACTGACACACAAGGCAATGATGGCATTATCTGAACTCACAATATTAGCAGCACGCACTTGGACTTCATTCTCCACATGATAAACCTGAGCATCCAGAGCCGACTGCCTGTTTGATGACAAGTCACTAACTTGTGTCTAAGCAAAATGAAGGCACTGTAGAATTCTCAAAATGAATTGTCACCTTTGAGACTTTTAAAATTTCGCCATAATTGTCCAAAATAGATTTCACATTATCCTTCAGTTTGCGAGAATAAGAGGTGATCTGAACAACAGCCTCTCGTTTGCTTGATGCCATGCTGCGTGCGCCTTATTTAGAATTCCGATAAGACGGAGGTGTATCTAAATCGTATACTATCCCCCACGTGTCCTTTCGTCTCCCTCGATAAACATGGTGAGCATTGATTAGTTTTATCCAAGCCAATCCAACTTCTTGTGTCTCTGTAAAGAGTTTGTTATGTATCAGAGTCACTCAAAATGTGTAATTGCCATTGTGAGTTACTTTTCTGTTCTTCTATAGCCTGCCAAGGTCAAGAAGAGTGTGAAGAAGCGGGTGGCTGCAGCGCCCTACATTGCTAAGCAGCCGGCTCCTAAAAAAGAAGTCAATCCTTTAGTAGAGAGGAGACCAAGAAATTATGGCATTGGTTAGTCTTGTAGAGAACAATCAAATAAGGTGGAGATATGTTGTGCAGGGTGTCACATTCAGCCAAAACGTGATCTAACACGTTTCGTCAAATGGCCCAAGTATGTTCAACTCCAGCGTCAACGACGTATTCTCTACCAGCGTCTAAAGGTCCCACCTAGTATTCATCAGTTTTCTCACACGATGGACAAGCAGACAGGTTGGTTTACATACCACATTGAAATATACCTTGTAATCTCTTCAGTCACCCAATTGTTCAAGCTGCTCAACAAATATCGTCCTGAGTCCAAGGCTCAAAAGAAAGAAAGGCTGCGAGCTTTAGCTGAGAAGAAAGTCAAAAGTGATGACTCTGGCAGTGCTCACAAGAAGCCAGTGATTGTGAAGTATGGTATACACCACATCACATCGCTAGTGGAGCAGAAGAAAGCTCAACTTGTTATCATTGCTCATGATGTTGATCCTATTGAAGTAAGCATGTTTTTTCATTATTAATTGTGAATTTGTGATCATATCTTGGTTGCAATTACAGATTGTAGTGTGGTTGCCTGCTCTATGCCGCAAAATGGGTGTCCCCTACTGTATTGTGAGAGGCAAGGCCAGGTGAGGTAGCATTCTTGGATATAGTTTGAATTTCCCATCATTTACTATAGGTTGGGCAAGGTTGTATACAAGAAGACTGCTACCTGTCTTGCGTTGACATCTGTCAGACAGTAAGCTACTCATGAGTATGATGCCATAGCTAGCTATCATTCCTTCTCTAGAGAGGACAAGGGATCGTTTAACACTCTTCTAGATGCTGTAAAAACCAATTTCGCTGACAGATATGAGGATGTCAGAAAGCGATGGGGAGGAGGCATTATGGGACCCAAGACACAGGCCGCAAGAGCCAAGATGGAAAAGATCAAAGCTAAAGAGATTGCATCCAAAATGGGATAATCTGAACATTATGTATCACGAGAATCTGATTTGTGAAGTTTTGATGTGTTTGAATTACTCCACCACGTGCATACTAACTCGAATTAAGGAGCATGCTATTAATTTTTGGGCCTAATTATTCGTTCCGCTATTATGGAACCCTCATCTATCAGCTTAGTGGAAAGAAATCTTGTAATATCAAATCACTGACTGACAAACTTGTTTAATTGGGGGGCATGCAAAGTTTCTACTAGACGACATGCAGCATTAGTTCAGTGAAAAGCACACATGAGTCTTGCGAAGGCTACTTATTTCCTCCAAAGAGCTTCATGAGAAGGTCTATGGGTAGAGGGAACACGTAGGTGTGGTTGTTCTGTCCTGCAATGACATTCAGTGTCTGCAAGTAACGCAGCTGTAGTGAAGCAGGAGATTCGTCCATGATATTGGCAGCTTCACGAAGCACACGTGATGCATTCTGTTCTCCTTCAGCTGCTATAACCTATTAGTAGAGAGAATAGATTACAGCAGTATTGACAGTGCTTAATAACCTTGGCTCGGGCATCACGTGATGCTTCTGCTTCTGCTGCCATAGCTCTCTGAAGATTATTGGGGAGGCTGACATCTTTGCTATAGTAGCATAGATAATGTACAGATTAATGGATCAAAACAGACGCCAGTACTCACATTTCCACCCTCTCAACCTTCACTCCCCATGGGTCAGAGATTTCATCAAGAATTTGCTACAATAAAGAACAGCATTTTCACAACAAATCACAAACCAATGACGATAACAAAGTAGGCACAAATCACTGACCTGCATCTCGTCGGTAATAGCATCTCGGTCAGAGAGAAGCTCAGCGAGTTTCTTGGTCCCCAGTACATTCCTGAGTGTTGTCTGAGCAACATAGAACGTTGATGCACTAGCGTTCTCCACATTGAGGATAGACATGGTGGGATTATAGATCCTGAAGAACACGACGGCATCTACTTTGATGGTAACACTGTCCTTGGTCAATATCTGGAGAGAATGGGGTGGAGTTAAGATAAGAGCCATGTTGTGTTGAGATGAGCACCTCTTGTGGTGGAATATCAAATGTGACAGTCCTGAGATCTACAACATTAACCTTATCGGTACACGGGATGATAAAAAACAGACCTAAGAAAAAGGATATAAGAATAATAGGTACATGTAGTAGCTATACACTAACCAGGCCCCTTAGCTTTCTTCTGGTACACATGACCAAGCCGAAAGATCACAGCTCGTTCGTATTCTTTCACAATCTAAGTAGAGAGCATCAATTTATAGCAGCTACGTGTATTTTAGGTTACGTGCCTTGATTGTGTAGATGAGAGAAAGGGGAAAGAATAAAATGATCAAAAGAAAAGAAACTGCAGCCATCACATAGTACACTGCTCCAGGCCCAGGGGCTGCTGAAAACAAAACCAAAGTGACTTAGCTTGAAGCGCAGGACACTATGTCACATACCCTCAGCTTCAACTTGTTGCCTCTGTGCCTGAGGTTGCACAGCCAATTCTCCGCCTTCCCTAGTCGCCATAGCGAGTGAAGTCGAGTCAATGCGATGGGGAGGCTGCCTGTCTAGCCTTGCGCCTTACAGCAGCTACCGTAAATCCTAATAATCTGTGTAAACGAATAAAAGTACCAGATATAAATGTATGCGATGGCAACATATACATGTACGTCTCCAGGTCGAAGTTGGTTTAGTTCGATTGTCAACTGCGTTAGATATCATGTTATACGCATTCACTTTACTTGTTTGCAAAATGGGGGTACACACACAAGCATACATGCACACTACAAGCAGATTATATTGAGCTAATGTAAACGTACAACATGCATGAATGAAAGTCATTGAGCAGAAAGGCTCATTTGGCAGTGTTCTGTAATCACGGGTTATTTGGATCCAAGGGCATACCAGGAGGAGGCTGTCCTACGAAAGGGACACCAACTGGAGGCTGAAAAGAGAAAAATATGATAAGTATTATTGTTATCATAACATGAGTAATCAAGCACATGGCAAGCACATGCAGATCTTGATAAGATTATTCATAACATAAGCAACCCTGACAATGTGGCTTACTGTCCAGTTTTGAGCCATACCACCCAGCATGTCAAGAGGGATAGGAAACATGATAGTGGAGCCCCTCTCTCCAGCAATGAAGCTCAGTGTCTGCAGATAGCGAAGCTGCAGAGCTGTAGGAGAGCTTGAGATAACCTCAGCAGCTTCCTTGAGAGCACGAGCTGAATTCATCTCTCCCTCAGCAGCTATCACCTACACAACAATGGATATTATATGATGTGTATGCGAGTAGTGTTACCTTAGCTCTAGCCTCACGAGATGCCTCGGCCTCAGCAGCCATGGCTCGCTGTAGCTGTTGAGGGAGACGGACGTCCTTACTGCAATGACCGAGAAAGGGGAGTATTAGATGAGATAAGATAGGTACCAAGAGAAGCTTACATTTCCACACGCTCTACCTTCACACCCCAGGGATCAGTAGCTTCATCCAAACTAGTCTATTGCCACATGTAATAATGAGCACATGTACTAATCACTTCACTCACCTGCAGTGTTGTAGCAAGGAGTTCACGGTTGGTCATTGTTTCACTCAGTGTGTGGGCACCCAGAACGTTTCTCAACATGGTCTGAGACAGCAGTCTAGTTGCCCATCCAGCATCCCTGATGTTAGTAGAAGATATGATGGGATCAAATATCTTGTAGTACACAACAGCATCGACATAAATTGTGACACTGTCTTTGGTAAGGACCTGCGAAAGAAAACAACCCTGGAGTTAACCTCGTGAAAAATTAGGTTTGACTTACGTTTTGTGGTGGAACATCAAATGATTTTGTTCTCAGGTCCACTTTAACATACTTGTCAATACAGGGCAGAATAAACATCGTGCCTGAAAACAAGAAATGTGCAAAGTTTGATTATGTGCATTACTGTTTAGTGTCTCACCAGGTCCTTTGGCTTCACGGTCCATCAGTCGACCAAGTCGGAATATGACAGCCCTTTCATATTCTGGTACAATCTACATGTACATGTAGCATGTTACAGGCTTCATTCATTAAATTACAAGCACCTTTATCAAAAAGAGGAGGGAGAAGGGGAAGAACATGATCACCAAGATGACAGAGACAATGACGAGCACATAAGCACAGAATCCATTACAGCAACCGCCTTCACTGTCCTGGTCATCCTCTCCTACTATGGGAACCCTTGGCTTCTCTGCAGAGGCAGGCAACCAGGCAACATAAGGTGTACCACCCTTCATTTGCGCCTGCCTCTACAGCTGGCAAGACTGACCTTTAATTGGCTGGTACTCCTCGCGCGTTGCCATTTCTTGTAATGCGTAAGCGGTGGACGGTGTCGTCGAGGACGTCGACATCAGCCGGCTAAGCGAAAAAGACGGGCGAGGACGAACAAGAACGAGCGCGCGGGTGCGGTGGTGCAGTGGCCGGTGTCACAGCGGATCCGGTCCCCCGCGGATTCGGTCCCCCGGACCAATTCCGCTAGCATATTCGGTCCGGGGGACCGAATCCGCGGGTTCATTCTACCGCGGATACGGTCCCTCTACCGCGGATACGGTCCGTGCATTATTACACTGTGCCACAAGAGTCTGCCACTCCATTTCGTCGCGTCAGGTCAACTGCATGCACTTAACAGTGTTCTCGAACACAGACTGCATACACATCATTAAGACACTATACAGAGAGTTCTGGAATAACATGACCACAACTATAAGACTGTCCTGAATGTACAATACTATGTCCAGCAGTGTTACACAAAGATAAGACAGACCAAGCACCACTAGACTATTGACACAACTCCTTGTTGATAGTGCTTTATCTTATCCAGGAACAACTTCTATAATGGATGCAGTAAAAGTGGCAGTTCGGTATGCTACCATTTATTGCTGTCTCACTTCTTTCGTTCTTTTATCAGTATACGACCTCAGAATGCTTCTGAACAAGTGAATGCCTCATTTGTCAAACCTTAAACCAACAGCGACCAGTCCTTAACGTGAGCTGTGCACTGGTGTGTTTGTTATGGTATCTCTCCTATAGGCTAACAGTGATGGTTCAGACTGGGAGATAGAGACGCTGACTGCAAAGTTCCACTTTGTTGATCTGGCAGGGTCAGTGAGACTAAAGAGAACCAGAGCTACAGGAGAGATGGCAAAGGAGGAAATATCGATCAACTATTATGGTCTAGTAAGCAATGTGCTTTGACTGGAGTAAACAAATGTAAAAACAGTTTTACTGTGTGGTTTCGAATTCATTCCTTACATGTGTTTCCCCCTTAAACTTCTTCCACTATGGTACTGGCTAGAAATCCAAGATGTTCTTTTCCTACTCAAGCATATAAAACTCCCTGCAGATAACTTTAACGGCATTTATGACCACGTGTCATTCGTTTCATCCTGCACTCGTGAATCAACTAGGAAAGATCTAAAACAAACCTTTAGCGGCTGCTCTACAACAAGTCACTTCTACTTTAACCGAGTTGTTAAACTTTGGAACAAGCTTCCTATTGTCCTCTCAGAGTCATAATTATACTAAAAATGAACATGAAATTAATTTTGTGTCTTTCTATGGGATCACTTCATAATGAACTTTAATCCTGACATTCCATGCTCCTATCACTTTTTATGCCCTTGTTCTTCCTGCTCACCTTTCTCTTAATGTATACTAGGCTTCACTATATGTGTTGTCCTTCAACAATCACTCTATTGATTGTTGTAAAGTGAATAATAAAACCTTTCCTACACTACACATGTTTGTTCAGTAGACACACTATCTCAGTCAAGCACATCTTATGGTATGATGTTTCTTCCAAATAGACTCTGCCCACTATGCCGCAGTGAACCTGCAAGTCACGAAACACATTATTATCATAGCACACTGTTAATGATTCTAGATCGATACTTTGGAGTCCTTCACGCTGTGCGTCTAACACACTGGTAAGTAAGTTTACAACACGCACGCGGAATGGTACTTCAGCAGAGTGTCTGTCTCAAGGGGGACCGAATCCGCTAGCGGTTTTGGTCCGGGGGACCGAATCCGCGGGGGGACCCGATCCGCTGTGACACCGGAAAGGTGTGTTCCGGTGTGTTCAACAACAAACTGGGCACGCCTACCTCGGTTATTGGGCCATGGGATAGCTTCGTCTCTCAAGATAATAAACTCTCGAATTAGGATGCCAGTGAACAAGTTCAAGTCGTGTTACTCATCTAGGTTGACACCTCTACTACTGGTTCAGCATGTTAGCTGTCTACACTACTCATTTCAATATCAATCAAGCAGCCAAACTCACTATAATATGCTAGGTGTCTCTAGGAATGCTACTAAAGAGGAGATCAAAGCTGCTTTCTTCAAGCTCTCCAAGCAATTACATCCAGATGTCAAACACAGCCAGTCCCAATCTAGAGAGCATAGTAAGTCCTTTGTTGAGATTAACGAAGCATACAGCACTCTGGTCGATCCTGTCAAACGAGCTCAATACGAGTTAGAGTTAAAGACTATGCAGGAATATGTCCCTCAGTATCATGCCCACAGGCAGAAATATGGATACCAACATTCTGACAGCAGTAGAAGAGACTATGGTTTTCCTCAGACTCATTATCAAAAACAATCGAAATGGAAAAATGGTAAAGTTGTTTTCTTCCTGATATCAATAGCATTCATCGGCAGTGTCATTGAGTCAATGAGAATTCGTTCAGTTTACAGTAACTACCAGCATAAGAGTGACCTAGAGACATTAAAGAACAGCCACTATTATGCACAGGTGCGTGAACGAGCTAGAAACAATTCAGTCAATGAGCAGTTAGCAGCACTTCGGCGACATGTAAAGACAATGGAAATTCTTCAGAAGCAAAAGTATAATAGTAGTAATAAATAATTTTTATTATAAATAAAAAAATTAATATTATTTATTACGATTGGCTTCATCGGTTACTATAGTTACAGTGCCACACCCAGACTACTAACATCATGGCGACACCGCAGTGGTTACTCGTTCACAAGCGACTCCTGCCGCTAGAGAAGGACACTGAAGACCAGTTTGCGAAAAATGCCAGACGAAGACACAAAGAAGCTATGCAGAGCGCGCTGCGTAAAGGATTTTTGAGGGTTTTGGATCGTGACTTGATACTACACTTGCAAGAGGTCTGATCGGAATGACTACCAGTACTAGGCTCGATCAGAGTTTGCTAACTGTTCTATACTCTTTTGTACGTGTATAGGAATACGGCCCTAGGGAACTCAGTGACGTGCTCAGGATCTCCTCAGGTGAGAGGGTGCAAATTCTTGATGAACAGGCATTTTTGGGATGCTCGAATTTGCGGATTTGCAATCTGAGCGGTGGCTACCTAACGGACATCACTGCTCTCCGAGCATGCACCAATCTACTGAAATTGGATCTCTCCAACAATCAGGTGTTTGAGATATGTTTTACAATAAATCACCAATAATTCACTATTGTCTTAACAGATTTGTACACTGCCCGACTCCTCGTTTTGGTCTGGTTTGTCTAACCTAAGAGTGCTATATCTTCATGGCAATCAATTGATAAAGCGTCAGTGTCTCCTGGATCTTGGTAGCTGTCCACAGCTTCACATATTAACAGCTCACAACACTCCACTCAGTCTTGATACTTCATACAGACACATTGCTGTAAATTGGTTAGTGTTTTTTCAAAGTATTGTTTAAAGTTCTTCAATCTCCCCTGACAGCATATATTCACTGAAGGCTCTAGATAGTCATGTCATTTCTGATGAAGAAGTTATAGAAAATCTTGCACTGCCAAAACGATACAAATCATTAACCAGCTGCTTTCGCACTAAACTTTATCTAGCTCCTCCTAAGGTCAGTGTAAGTCTCACGATGGTCATGAAATGCTTTGTGTGTATGTGTAGGGCATCAACTATAGAGAAGAGTTGGGAGATGTGTTTAAATTACTGTTAAAAGTTGACCGGTGTCTTGCTCATCATAGTCCAGTGATTGTTATACAGCGATTTGTGAGAGGATGGATGACCAGAAAAAGACTAGCAAAGAATAGCAACAGCAACATTCGGTAAGTATAAAATTTCTTGCTAGGATTTTAAAATGCATTAATTTGATTCAGAATTACAATGGAGACTAGAAATGCACAACTGAAACCTAAGATTATTATCAGAAAAGACCTGAAACCTTCTGCTGCTACTACTAATACTAGTCTCCTAGATATTCCAGTCCGACAACCAGGTCCCAAACAACCTGTCAGAATTCTTGGTGGATTGTCTAATGCTCTTCCACCACCTCCTCCCTGCTCTCCTGTACTTCAAGCTCGCTCATCCTCCTCATCTTTACGCCACAGGGCAGGTTCACCTAACTTTCGACTACCTCCTTTATCCCACTCATGGGGAGGTAATGAAAAGCTTTTGCAAGAGGAGGGAATCAGAATTGAAATTAAGTTCTCTAACTCTTTATTAGACCAATCAAAAAAGAAGACAGCAAGTACACAAGATAAGAAAAACAGGTGTCTTGACCAAAGCAATAATGTGACCACTGTTAGTTCACCAAGAGGAGAAGAAAGTGACACCTTTGAGGAATCACTTTGTTTGGCTGGTGATGCAGCTAGAATGAGTGAAATGAACAGAGTACCTGAGCTTATTGTTACTCGTAAGGATGCAGGTCATCAGGTGAGAGAGGGTGAGAAGCTGATTAAACAGCAAATGACAGAGCGGAGACAACCTGTAGCTATAGACTACAGCAGAGTGAGACCTGTTACCACAAAGGACACGTATGCATTCAATCGTGCTCATGCAACTATTAGCTTAAGTGCATTGAAAATGCTCGACAAAACTCACAGGAACAAGCAGAAAGTTAACCAAAGAGCTGAGAGAGTCAGGCAAGTGGCAAAGTCCAAGATGGAGAGAGAAGAAAGAAAGGAAAAAATAAACGAGCACCATGAATCAGTGAGGGAGACTGTACTGGCTTGGAAACAAGCTGAGTTAGAACGATTGAAACAAGAGAGACAGAAGCAAGAGAAAAAAACAATGGAAGAACTCATGGACAGAGCTATTGCAATTGATGCTGCAGCAGAACGAGCAGAGAATAAAAAGAATGAACAAAAATTTGCTAGTGACTTTTGTCAACATAACACAATGGTAGAGAAGGCTTTGTTTGCAGAAGACAGAAGGTAAGAACATTATTGTTATAATAATAAATTATTATGCATTGTGCAGGGCTCAAATTGCAGTAAGAGCTACTAAGATCAAGAAACAAGTAGAAGAGGCTCGTGAGGTAGCCGCTGAAAGACAAGAGATAGTGAAGAAATACATGAAGATGAGAGAAGAGCAGATGAGAAGAGATGCATGTGTTGCAAGAGAGGAGCTAAATGCTAGAGTTATAGAGGTTTGTAACTAATAGCAGGATGTACTGAGAATGTGATCACTTTATGCTGCAGGCTGCTTCTCAGCATTTGCTTGAAATCAAACAAAAAGTAGCAAGAGAAGTGGCTAGAAAGCACGCCTCTAAAATGGCAATGGAAGTGTCTTCACCAGCTGAACTACTAGCTCAGCGACACGTGGTATACGGGGCTACTACCAACCTGTTAGACACTATTCCTACTGATGCATTCCCTGGCAATGATATCGCCACCCTTCATAACACTAGACGAACATTGATATCAGTTCACATGAGAAGACAGAGTCGAGAGGCACGCATGACATGGCAGAGGTCTAGTGCAGTACTAGATGACGGAGAGCTGACCAGCTTGAACCCTGCTCCACTAGTTCATCCATACTATCCTGATGATGAACCTGATGACAGTGCATTAGTGTTCAACCCCCTTCATCCACTCCCTCACTTTCATCAGTCATCCACAAACTACTCGTCCATCTCATCTTCACATAGTAATCTAAGATCACCACCACCACCACCACCATGGGCTAATGGACTAGGAGACCCAACAACACTAGTATAATGAAAAATTTCTTGAAAAATAATTACAATTCTGATAATAAAAAATTATTGAAGTGAAGAATAATTATAATAAACAGCTGCATTATACTATGATAGTGAGAAATAAAAACGTGACATACAGTTTGTACTACAAAAATACCAACACATCAATACACAACAATTATTGTGTCAGATGATATTTATACTACTTGGACGTATGACTTTGGGAAAATGCCTCTGTTGCCGTTGAATGATCCATGATACCAATCTTCATTTACTGGAGTGAGAGGAGGATGTAAGTGTGTGTAAGTAGTGGGAGATGCAAGGGACGTACCTTCTTTCAACACCTCAATTCTGTCTCCAGTAGTGAATGTCAGTTCATCGTCAAACTGAGCAGAGTAGTCACATCGTGCAACAACAACACCGCTGTTACTACCATTCTGAGTCGACTGAAGACACAACAAGAAATTACAGTAAAAAAGCTGTTACAGTAACATTGATTATGAATAACCTCTTTTTTCTTGTCGTATGCCCAGAGAGTTAGAGTAGAGTCATCAATCTCTTTATAAGCATCATTTAGCAAGCGATCATCAGATATTTGCTTGAGAACACCTGATGCTTCTTCCTTGTACCTGTCATTGATATCCAATAATGATTACTACATAAACCAAATATCATTATGGGATAGACTCACCATAATGTCAAGGCATTGTCAGATAGATCAAACTTTTTGCATGTTAAGTGGAGTAGTGTTGCAAGGGGTAAGCCAGAAGCAACTCTCATCGCTCTGGTAGTTGTGTAGTGAACTTTTACAGTTATAGCTCCTGAGTTCTTAGGAGAGTAAGCACGAGGAGGAGAGGATCGTTGGGAATCATTGTCATGTGTTCTGTTTGGTCGTGGTGCTGGAGGGAGGGCAGTTGGTTTAGGAGGACGTACATCTGTGAAGAAACAAGGCGTAACAAGCAATGAATGGCACATGTTACTGCTACCTACCACTGATCTTTTTGGACAGTGATAAATGTTGCTTTGACTCTGAGGAGTGAGGATCAGGTTTTGGTGGAGGAGCCATACCAGGTTTGTGCATTCGAGCAGCAGCAATGGATGCGACAGAAGGAGGCGAAGAAGGGGATGGACTGGGAGAACGTGACGTAGAGGAACGAGGATTGGGGCTAGGTGATCGATCTTGCCTCTGTAGTAGAAAAAATGAAGAGGTGAATCATCAGTAATAAGGTTACTGCTAACCTGAGCTCCAACAAACCCAGTGTAGCTATCATGGTCTTCAATGGATGATAATACCTGTAGAGCAATCCATTCATTACCCTCACCTAGTTATTATCATTAATGAATACCTTAGCCTTGCTCAGAAAGTCCATTTCGCCTAGTACCTGCGTCTTGCTGCGAGGAGGAACGAATAACATACTGTTCTTTGGCAGTCTATAGGGTAGAAACTCTTCTCTTCTCTGTGGGATGGTGGGTGTCCGGTTACATAGTCCTTGTAATTATTTTGGCTAATATTACCTTCATCTTTTCTAGGGCAGCCAAAATAATCTTATGTCTTGATTCAGAGCTCTCAGCAGCTTTTTCTAGTGCTCCCTCCAACTCTTTTATTGCCTTTTCTCTCTTGCCCAATTGGTTATAGGCATAGCCTTTGTTATACATTACCTAAAGAAACAAGTTGTGGTAATGACAACATATTTAGCAATATGGAAGTGCAAATTTGTATGTCCTGTTGTATGTCCAAATGTGGAAGTGAGTAATAGGCTAGCTTTAGATAACAGCCACTTACTTCACAAGCATGGAACTTGTACATCAGACCAAGTTGCTTATAGTCAATGAGAAGATTCCCTCTGAGGTTTCTCATGGCATCATCAAAGTCATCTAAAGCAGCTTGATACCTGAAATGATAGTTTTACTAAAGTTGGCTTCTGTTTAATCAATATTCCATAATAGCTTTGAGAAAAAAAAATTGTTATGGAAGTTGGTACATAGTGTTAGAGGTGAATGGGTTGATATGCTTGGCTTTGTTATAGTAAACATCACTAAGGCCTTGCCAATTATAATCATGCAGCTACCAGTGCATGATAAACTAGCTGCATGATGTTAGCTGCATGATAACATCATGCAGCTAACAATAAACTAATCTAGGCTAGATATAGCATGATAACCTGGGCTCCAACTTTGGGAAAATCAATGAGCATGAGAGATGCAACATTAAGATGTGTAAAGTGGTGAAACTTACTTGTGATTCTGAAGGTGGAGGCAGCCTCTCTGGAAGAAACCCAGAGCAAGATGAGGGTCCTGCTTAACACACTTGCTCAAATTCTGAATAGCAAAGTGATGACAAGTGAGGGTAAAGAAGGAACCAATTCTCACCTCCTCAGCATCTGGAAGGTTTCCTAGACGCAGATACATAGAGGCTACGTTAAAATATATCCTGGCTCCTGGCTCTTGCATGCCTAGGAACGACTCAATGGCAGCAGTGTACTGGTTTCTTGAGGCCATCTCCACACCAGTTTTCCAATGCTCGATCATTTCTTTGAGCGACATGTTGATGTACTAACGATAGGATACTAGGACGATACGTCAAGACACTAAAAAAATGTATTCAGATTGCAAGTGAAAACCGATCCCTGCTGCCTCCTAAAATACGTAACTCGATCGAGCAGTTGTACGATTTCTTTTGTGCGTATAATTAGAGTAGAATAATGTAAATGTAAAATACGTGCAATGCAGCGGCATGATATGATTGCCTAGCAACAACGCACAAAGTGCATGCAGTGAGCATGGCCGATCTAGAACAACTCACTGTAGTCCGCGGTCCCGCCACAGAGACGGCGGCAAGTGCTACAGTAGAATATTCCACAGGGAGTAGATACACAGGAGAACTTAAAAAAGGAAGGTCTGACTATTATATTAATGAATAATTTTGGGAAATGTTGCTTCCTTTCAGAATGGAAGGCAGAGGAGACTACACTTTCCCAACAGGCACAAAGTATGTTGGAGAAATGAAAGACGGCATGTAAGTAACATTCATGTATAATTATACTTGTTAACCCTGCCAATGCACCTGATAGGTTTCATGGACATGGTGTGCTTCACTTTCCGGATAGAGGCACATTTGAGACACAATGGGAAAATGGTAGAGCAGTTGGTCTAGCAACAGGAGTGAGTAATCAACATAGCTAGTCTAGAAATGTTGAGAATGTTGACATTGTTTGTGTTGGCACAACTTAATGAATGGCATTATTTTGATGAACTGGTGATATAAGAAAGCTAACTGACCAATATGGTGCTCTGTGCATTCTTATGCTGCATGGGTGCATTTCATATTATACTATTACAGTTCCTGTTCTCCTAATTATAAGTGCATAGTTCTACAGAGTGTAACTGTATCATGATCAACACTATGTAGCTTCAGCTGACTTCATTCATTCCATCACTAGGGTGTGTACACATTCAAGGACGGGCTACAGTTTGCGGAGGATGAATGGGGCTACTGTGTGGCTGCTGATAGAAGGTTCTACACTGAAACACTCAATGGCATTCAGCCAGCAGGTCTGTCAGTACAATATGCTCCTCATCAAATACACATTACAGCAGTACAGTACACGCAAGAAATTATATTACACTTTTAAATAACTAATCAAGATCTTGTTGAATTCTTGTTGCTCAAGATTTCACTCCTTGTAACAAGATCAGTCACATAATTTTTGCTGTGTATTAGTTAATACGATAGTTGCTACCTTACTACCGGGTTGTGTACCACTTGCACTCGATCACTGTCAGTGCCTGTTGTACACATACAAACACACTAGCTGTAACCTGTAGGGCAGCTGATATAACTACACTATCGACCTTCTAGGTCGTACACAGCTTGTCAATACACAGCCATCACCAGAGATTCCACTTGGTTGGTTTGATTGTGGTGATGGACTATACAACCCAGAGAAGAGAGTGGTGTACACTTATCAGCAAGAATTCCTCAGAAATGCAGGTAAGATCCCAACACTCCCTTTAGTACCTAACACGTTTCACTATAGTGCTCTACAAGCCTTACATGTACTCAGTATACTATGATAGTGATACTACATGATTGTAGTTCAATTGTGTTTTCCATACACAGATATTGATGAACACGAGTGGATACTTAGAACATGCAGGAAGGGAGTCTCCAGCCATGACCAGTTAGGACCAAATGGTTTATTTCAATAACAAACACATGCACACACGGCCTCTGATGATGGCTTAATTATTTCAAATATTCTGTTCAACATGAAAATGAAATTATTAGAGAGACACTAAACAAGAGACACTAAACAAGAGGAACAGACACACGAAGAATGGCAACTATTGTTTAGAGTCTCTCATTGCTTGCTCAGCAATCTTGATACGAGACTGCACCAGTGAGGAGTGGGAGGATGAGGTGTCTTGCTGTTGAGGACCTGACACCAGGAAGTGCCTCATGAATATCATTAAATCATCTCTCAGTGTACGCAGGTGATTGTGTGGTGCTAGACATGAGAAGACACTCCTGTGTGCAAAACAATGTAAGCACCACAACAAGTCATGAACAGCAATGCGAAGTATGAGAGTGATATTATGTGTGTGTGTGGGAGTACAGGTAATAAATTATTGTATGGCTGTAGTGTGGGCGTGTTGGTGGATGTACCAGCATGTATCCGAGCTATATTCACACAACAGTGACTGAAGTAGTTGTTTGAACCATCGTATTCCAACTTTATTCAATTCTGAAAACTCAACAACCTGTTTAGATTATGTGATCATCATTGCGTGTGTCAGTGTGCGCTTACTCTGACAACAGCAAGGGAGAGAGAGCGTGTTACAATGAGATGAGCAAGGAGGAGGCGTAAGTTAGTAAGATTAGCAGCTGATAAGGATCCCAGCTCCTTGAACTTGTCCCAGAAGGCATACTGAAGTGTGATCTGGTGCACAGAGATCAAGCGTCTATTAGAGCTGCATAGCTCACCTGATGAGACCTCTTATACTCACACAACTTCTGCGACAGCAAAGCATAAAACAGATTGAATGATTTCTCCTAAGATTGACAGGAGGAGTAGAGAGAAATGATCGTCTCATAGTACAGTACCTGTAGACAACAGTCCATTGTAACATGGACCAGTTCTCTCTCCTGCACCTCACGTAGATTCATCTTTGTCAAACGCTCAAATGCATCGACATAGTCCTACAGTAATACTGATAATGCCCCCAGCAGCAGCAGGCTCCATAGCCTCACCTCACTAGACATCAGCACAGAGAACACATTCCTACGCACCTCAGTGTTCATTCTCTGCTTACGTGCGGCATCCATGACATGACTAGACACAGTCACATCACAGTCTGAGAGACAGAAACATGCACATGACCCAATGAATGTGCCCAATATACCTCTTGGGCTAGTTGTCTCGCTGGTGTTAGTCTCTTTGGTGCTCCATGAAGATCCAACAATCCACCACCGACCTAATTAGCAATGATGATAGCTGCTAATTTGACTGCACCCACCTTCCTTACCTTGTTTATCGGCATTGAGTAAATCACAAAGAGATATCTTCAACTGAGATTCTTCAGTCAATACTGAAAGTGCATAACACAATGTAGTGATGACATAATCGAGTATTGTCTCACTGTTTGGGTTATGAGACAGTCCTTTCAACAGTTTCCGACTGTGTTCTAACAATGACGGATCATAGTTTGGTATCTTGCGAACATTGTTGCTCCTTATTGCAGCAATGACATCTAGCATGAACTGTACTCTGGACCTACAGAGAAGAGAGTGATCGTGTGCAACAATGATGACTAACGAGTCACTGATAGAAGAGTTGACAGCCTGGGCCTGTATCTGCAGTATAATATCCTACAGAGAGAACGATGACTACCTATCGACACACTTGAGGGGCTAACTCTAAGGGAAGTAGCATCATTTCTCCTGATCTCCATACCACAGTCTACAAGGTTGAGGATGCAAGTGTACAACCATCGATCAAGGTATAGGGGTCAACTATGTGTATCAAAGCTAACTACCATACAAACTCATTATGTATGTTTGTTGTTGTTTCCTTACAAGAAGCTACCAAGGGAAGCTGCCGTGGATCAAATGAAATGCACAACGTTAAAGCACACGCGTCGCACTTGGTACTTCCAAATCATCGCTTAATATCTTTGATTGCTAATGACATTAGTCATACTCAAGAAATCCCCATGATCATTCCAGCAATACCGTAATTACGTATAGTTACATTTTCAAAATAAACAAGTAATCAGTAGCACGTAAGCCTACTTTTCAGTAAAAGCAGAAGCAATTCAACGTCCTGTTCCACGAACCGCTGGACAAGCCGACGAATAATGTCATAAATGAGCAGACAATGAATCACCTAAGGATAGGAAGCTAAGAGACCACAGATGGTGACACACACTCACCCGATAGTTGTAGAGATGAGAGAAAAGCAGAATAGCACAGTTTGACTGTTTGTCAGTCTTAAGAGGGTCCTCCAGTAGTTGATTTAGCTTCTCAGCTAATGCTTGAATGAAGTATGCTCCTATGAGCATAGAGAACAGCAAAAAGTAGTGAGATATTATACAAGCAGCATCCATACCAATATCAGTTCCAACGTTATTATGTAGTAAGCTGACCACCATCATGTGCTCCATAGCAAACTTGTCTCCTAGCAAGACAGGCTGCAGACAAGCTTTGAGCAACACCTCTGTCACTGTTTGATTCATGTCTGCAGCATCATCATGAAGATACTGTCACACACTCATAGGCAAACCGTTTCTGCTGTTCTCAATGTATAGCTGCTCTAGTTGTGAAACAATCGACTTCATATTAGATTCACTCAATCTGAGAACAGCATCACAATGGATAAAAACAACATTCATGGTCACATACTAACCTGTTAATCAATCCTTGAACACGTCTCATCAGTTGCTCTAGTTTCATGTCATCGTATTTCCTTCTGTGAGGTGACACATAGGCTACTGGTTTTGTCTCCTCCTTTGGAAGCTCTTCTGGCTCTTCATCTCCCTCAAATTCTTTATCTTCTAGCACCTCCTCACTTTCTTCATCATAAGCATCTTCACCAAGATCAAACCTAACTTTCTTACTACTACTATCCTCATAATAATCACTGCTATCACTCTCTTGATCACTGCTATCACTCTCTTGATCACTGCTATCACTCTCACATATCTTTTTAGAGTTGGGACCCTTTTCATCATCATTTGACAGGTCATCTTCCTCATCTGATAATGTCCAGTTAGCACTCCTATCGGTCACATCTAACAAGTCTGTGGGTATGTTGCTGAGGGATTACTCAATAGGTTATTAAACTAGATCTGTGTTTTGTTAATGTGGATACAGTCTAGCCCATCATCCTTGAAATATGCGGGCAGTCGCTTGCGTTTCTTTACTCCCATCAACCTCTCCAGTCGAGATATTTCCCTGTCTTCTCGGCTAACAGCAGGGTTAATAGAACCACGTCCTCTTTTCTTACTGTCAGGAGTGACGTCATTCTGTATCCAGTCACAACACTAATAGGACGCATTGTGAAAGTTCTTGAACTTAATACCTTTCGTCGCTTGGACCTAGAGGAAGGTTTCGAGACGGTTTCAACTGGGTCGCTTGCAGGGCTAGTCTGTGTCCGTTTGCGCGAGAAGTACTTCGCAGTTCGAGACTTCCTTTCTGTCCGCTCTCTCTTTCGCCTTTCCTTCCTAGAAACCGATCGCCCAGCAGCAGCAGCACCGGTAGTCTTGCCCATTATGCATATGATACACGTGGGTAGGAGTGGGACCACGCCTAGAATGTATCATTGTTGGGGCGTGGTTGTAGGAATTCCTCTGCTCTCCTTTGTTTCATGTTTTCATGCTGTCCGCTGTAGCGCTACCGACAATCGTGGAACTATCTTCAACTCTTATTTTGTAAGAAAACGATTGTTTCATTCTACTGCTATCAGATCCGTATTTTCCAGGTTCTGATCTCCTCACAAATTAAGACACCAATCATGGCTGTTTGATTATTTCTGGCTACCAATATAGTCACATTTTTAACGAATATTAAATAGCCACAGATACAATATGCCCATAGGATCAGCTAGAGAGAGGAACATTACAATTGAATATGGCTACTCAAGCTGTGACAACACCGAGGAAGAATGGGAGGAGGAGGAAGATGAACTGAATGTGAAGAGATCGGGTCGTCAGCGGAACAGAAAATCAGCAGCAGAGCACTACCCAAGACCGCACTCTCACCTGTTCAGGACTAGATCAGGAAAAAGAGCAAGAGGAAACAAGCACGTTAGACGATGGGAAAATTGTGAGTACTGTATGTCTTTACGTTACAAAGTCTCTCTGTCTTATCTTATTTTGCAATCAGCGGCGTTCTTGTCTACCCTGCATCAAGTGACAGAAGAGGATCTAGCAGAGGACCATAGTCTTATTCTTCCTCCACATACTTCTGCTTTCAAACACCTTCTCACTGACACATCACAACTAATGGTAACACAGACACACACGTGTAACACATTGCAGCACAGTGTTTATAGAAGTGGCACACATTTGCTGAGCTACCTGAAGATCAACAGACTAACTATGTGTCGTCATCATCACATCCTCACACTAAGAAGAGCACTAGTGCATCAGGTGTGAAGAGAATTGATCGCAGCATTAGATCTGCTCTGACTCACAACAAGCGAACTCCTGTGGTGGGAACTAACTAGCATCTTGTAGCATCTTACTGTCATGTCAATTGTTAGGAGTATATTGAGAGTCTGGAGAAGGAAGCTATGGAACTGTTTAGAGATGATCACAGCTCAGCGGTAGTGTTTTTGCAGTCTAGCGGGTAAAGCACATACAACGTTCTGTCACACTACTTGTTCTCTGTCATGTTAGATTTCATCGCATGATGTTACATGCTGTGTGTCAGTACCTTGGTCTATTGTCAAAGAGTAAGCACTTCCTACTTTCTTAAAATAATAATGAAATACTATGCATAACTCAGTTACTTACGTGGCCTCTCTCTCTCTTCAGCTGAGATGTGGGATGGTAAAGCACTAATGGTGGTGGTGGAGTGTGCTAACAGTGTGTTCTGTCCACCAGACACTGCCCTCAGCACTATGCTGTACCAAGGAACTAGTCTCATGGCACTGTAATCAATTTCCTATTCATAATTTCATAGCTAGTGTAGTACAATCCACTAAAATTTTGTAGACTTTGACATTTTTTACTAGTACATTATCATTAAATTTTATTTTTCAACTTATTTTCTTTACTAAATATTATTGTTGTCATGTTCTAATTCTTCTTCAGCTTTTCTCATTGTCTTTGCTTTCTTGATGGCATCACTAAACAGCTTGCAGTATAGAGTGACAGCTGAAGGGCTGTCATCATTGGCTGGTATAGGATACATTGTCAGATTGGGATTAGAGTCAGTGTCCACAATACCAATTGTAGGAATATTGCACATAGCTGCCTCAATGATAGCTGTCTTGCTAGAAGTTGTACTTAGAAAAACAATCATGTCAGGGAGACGCATGGTGCCCAGTACCATCTGGCTATTAGTGAGTGAACCAGGTCGCCATTTTGGAGTAACAAAATACTCTCCACAGTTCCTAGCTGCCTGCTGTACCAGACCATCAAACTGACTTCGCTCGTTAACAAACATAATGATCCCGTTTTTGTATGCTATGTGACTGATGACATTGAGGGCTACTCTTAGATGCTGGAGAGTGATGTCCAGATCAATGATGTGTGTGTCGGTCCTCAGACCATAGATGTATGGCTTCATGAGAGGGTTCCACATTCCATGCTTGTGACCAAGATGTACTCTAGCATCAAACAGTTCTCCAATACTTGTCATAGAGTTAGTGTTGAAGTAATCTTTGTGCTGTAATATGGCATCGGATGACGGGTTAGACGTGGCTTCTTCAGCCACATTAGCCATTTCAGTTTGTAATGAAGACATGCATCCTTCGATCAAACGAAAGAAAGAGTTACATTTGATACTAGTTAACACAGGACAAACTTACTTCTGACTTTTATAGTAGAAGAACGGATGAGTCTGCAACACAGCTCCGGTCTGCTTCTCCACGTGATTACCCGTCTGGCAGCCATGTTGTGTAGTAGACTAGTGGGTGTGGCTGTCCAGCCTCATAATGCTAGCTAGCTGTATCGAGCTGCATGCATTGTTATAACGAAAGTTACGAAACCAATAAGGTAGCTTATACAAGCCTCCATCTCCATAAAAGCGTACACCAACAGACACTAAACAAAAACCGTCACATGCGCACACTACTAGTTGTCGAGCTATTCCACGTGGGCGGACTCGTTTCCTTGGAGGCTAGGACTGGATAACATGGCGGCAAATAGTAAACGAGTAATGGAGCTGACCAAGGAGTTCATCACGACTGCGACTGGTTTTACGGTTTGTAAAAATACACTTTTGATTTTTGTTTATTTCTGTTCAGTCTGATGAAGAGAACTACAAGCTGTGTTACCAGTACGCCATGTCTAACTTCAAATATCATCGTTACCTGAGCGTAGACAGTCTCAAAGTTGGTCGTAGTATAGAAAGGTGTGTGAACATATGTATGTATTGGCGCTTGTGCAAAAATATTCTACACAGCTTATGCACAAAATTCAAAATCCACTCACAACCTGAGCGAGCACAAGCATTGCAACTGCTAACAGACCAATTCCTGGACCTTAGATTGTGGAAGAGCTTCTCTAAAGTATATTGTTCATGTAGTGATGTATTACAATATTTTTCTCTCGTGCAGTCAGACACACATTATGGTATTCTTCTCTTCCTGCTCAACGTGTCTCATTCGCCTACTAACTCCACCTATACACCTTCACCATTTATTCCATTGCCCACTCTTGTTCGTGGTGGTGAAAAATTTGATTGGAGAGCATATTTAATGGAGGGTATTGAGTATCCTACATACAGTGATACTGATAGTAGTGATGTAAGCAAGTGATGAAATCCGTATAATCTATTAATTGTGTTTTGCAGTGGTCTGATCCTTCACCAGATGAGGAGGACGATAAACAGGTATGACCTAGCTTGAGTTGCTTTCATCCTCTCTCACTCATACACATTATTAGCTTGATCTCAATGACTCTGCTTTGGGTAAAGAGGTGAGTAGTGATACCGAACAGGACCCACTAGCAAAGGTGATGAGTGATGCATGTATCAAACTCCTCATTTCACATTATGGTCTCTCCATCTATAGGCAGCTATGTCCAGACAGTGGCTGGTTGACAATGTGGTCACACCATACTGGCAACCTACTGCTCCTGCTGCCTATCGGAGACTCAGAGATCCCAATATTGTATGTCATCCTGCTTGTAACCTTGCCATAGACTGGTGTGTGAATGCACTGCTGTCTGTATCTAGTGTGCTGTTTGTTAGGTTCTCATATAGTCAAAGCTCCTCTCCATTCCCTGTATCATCATCCTCATCTACTTTGATAACTGAGACTCAGGCAGTTCGAGAAACATTATGGTGTGTGTGTGTTGTCGTCATAGCCATCATCGTATTGTCCGACAGGTTGCTGATTGGTGTGCAGAAGAGTTTCATATATCAAATCAGCTCAGACGGTGTGGTCACAGTGAGACCATACCTCCACCTCTCTCATCTCACTCCAGTAAGTCAAACTAACACGTACTCATCATATGCCTGTTGTTTCTCTCTCATGCAGCTTGCCTTGCGGTGTATTCTAGAGTGGTTTGCTAGCCTAGCTACTGAGCTGAATAAGTTGCAACACTTTATCACCAATACACAGAGAAACATGGCCGATCCACTGTGTAGCCATACCAGTATGACAGAGCAGGCTATGATGGATGGTATATTGTGCTACCTTGATGTGAGCAGGGATAAGAGAGGCTAGATGATTGTGTGATTGTGTTCTTGTGTTAGGGATTTTTCAAGAAGCTCCATGAAGTGGAGGATAGTGTTATTAAACAACGTGAGACTCTATCTATCACTTGTATTGTTAGCTACTCTGAGGTCATTCAGGTCAGTTTGTGTCACTGCTCAAGCTACAAAACATTTTTCATTCCCTGGACAGAGAGGTACTTGTCATTCTCATATACAATATAGGTATGTGTGTCGTACAGGTGAGGTGTCTTGCATCAGTGCTACCACTGGAGAGGAGGCTACCTGGAGAACATGTTGACAATAGTCAGGTGTGTGGTGTAGTGTCACATCACAGCAGCACTACTGCTGGTACAGGCATGCTGTCAGTTACTGGACTCACTGTGGACAGCACTGGAAACTGCTGATACACTGGGACAGCCTGGCTTTAGCTTGGTATGTGGGTGTGGTGTGTTGCTACATGGTTACATATCTCAATTCAACAGGTCAAGTTGTTGTTTCCCTTGTTTGTGATGACCACTCGTCCGTACATGAGCATTCTTAATGGGTGGATGGATAAAGCAGAGCTCAGAGACTATCATGAAGAGCTGTTTATTCACAGGTATAATGTGTCCACACTACTTGTGTGAGGGCTAGCTTTGGTGCAATTCTCATCATAGGTGCACAGTCGGACAAGCCAGTGACTTACAGATGTACTGGGAACATTGTTACCAACTCAAGCAGCATATACCCATCTTCCTCACACCAATAGCTGATAAGGTAGTGTTGCTGTACGTGTGTACACGAGTGAGAATGTAATTCTTAGCTGTTGGCGGTTGGTAAGGCAAGACATTTGATGGAAGCTGTGGACATAGCTGTCAGCAAGCAACAGGTTAGAGCACATTTTAATGACTCGGTGTGTTTATATTGTGTGTAGCTGTGTAGATCTCCATCGAGAACTGATTGCGCAACATCACCTGGCAACAGTCTGTACAATAGACTGATGGCTGCTTTACAAGCTAACCTGTCTCTATCTGAACACTGCGCACCCCCTCCTCGCGACCTTGTACCAATGCTGGACTACAATACATGTGAGAGGAACATGGTTACACAGAACGTGTTGTTGGAACTGTCATTGTAGCTACTGTTGATGAAAGTGACTCTTCATCAGAAGTCTCTCTCCCCTCTCCTCCTCCTCGCTCTGGTAATGTGTACCACTATGAGAGAGGAGAGGCAGCCTATTGGAACACTGATCCCCTACTTCAACTGGTGATGTCAGAGCTACACGAGCAGATCGCACAACATAAGACCAATAGAAAGAAATGGTAGGTACTCGGTAAGTTAAGTACTAAGAGTTGATTACTGTCATATGCACAGTGACAGCCAGTCTATACAGGAATGGAAAAAGCTGCAATCATTATTAGGTAAGTGTATCAGTGCTGGATGCTTTGGTTTGAATTATTACACAGATGCAGAGACCTCTCTTGACTGCCCTTTATCAATACTCATACAGAACTGTCTCTATCCACTGGTAATAAGACAGCATTATGAGGTAATCTTTCCATATTTTTTCTCTGCTGTTATTATCGTGCTGCATCTCCTCCAGACATCAGCCTCTCTGATTGACCTTCTGCAAGCTCAGTTGCGTCTCACGGAACATTTCAACAATGTCCGTCTCTTCTTCCTCATGGAAGCAGGAGATGCCATGCATCATTTCTCTTCAGAGCTGTTCTCAAGAGTCAGTTTAGTATTATGGTGCTTTCATGCCTCATCATTGCTTTAGATACTCGGAACAGACTCTTGGTATGAACCATCATTTCTCAACTCGATTCTTCAAGATGCACTTCATGATCGTTATCCTGATTTGGATAAAATGTGAGAATACATCCTCCTCATTAGTCTACTCTCATTGTTTCCCTACAGTCTCACCCTACAAGTTGCTATGCCTAACCTTCCTCCTCCTCCAATTCAATCCATTAACCTACTCTCATTACATTACAAGGTTACTAGTGTCGCTGCACTCTTGTTATATTACTTATTATAACTTTTAGGTTCCATGGCCTCTTGACGTAATTTTTTCAGACTCCCTAATGGAGGTCTACAATAAGGTGTTTAGGTTTCTTCTTCAAGTGAAATTTGCTAAGTGGAGTCTGGATGAGATACGTATCGGAGGTGAGTGTACTGAAATGATATGCACCTATGAGCAAGCAGCGCCTAACATTGTCATGATAGTTTTCTTTCTCTAGACTACAGAGGTTCTCGCGGCAATGTAAAGATTCACAAGCTCCACCTATTGAGAGCTAAGCTGCTTCATTTTGTGAACTGTCTTAGCTATTATCTGTTGACGAGAGTGAGTGTGTGATTGCTGTATTTGGTTGAAAGCTGATAAACATAAAACTGTAGATTCTTCACAGCTCAGGACTGGAGTTCCGTCAGCAGATGGAAGAGGTGTGTGATAAAAAACACATTCTCTTGGTCTGGTGATCTTTCCCTCAGGCTCAGGATCTGGATGCCATCATTGAGCTGCATAGAGACTATGTGTCTGCTGTTCACAACAGATGCTTACTGCACAAGAATGTGAGTGCATTCACATTGACTGTGCTGTGAGTGATCATTGACAACAGGCTGGATATGTCATGGAAGCTATCACCAAGATATTGACTCTCACTCTTACCTTCCATAAGAAGTGGTCACTGGGTCTAGCACACTTCAGGTGACCATGCTGCTTGTTTCTCCTGTATCTATCTCATTATAATCCAGCTGGTCCGAGGCAGAGAGATTAGAGCTCGAGTTCAGTCGCTGTAGTCAGTTCCTTCTCTATTGCCTTGCTACACAGATCAGAAAAGGACTGTCTCCACACAGTAAGTGCCTTCTCTTGTTTTTGTGACGCTCTATCATATCTCTCACTAGTGGAGTCTCTGGCTGATGCTCTCAGTTCACTTCATTCAGACACAAAACTCTTTTCATAGACTACATATTGCATTATAATAAAAAATATGATTAATCACTTGATGAAGTCAGTATCTAGGTCCATAACGCGTAACGTGGATAGGACATACCACCGCCATGGTAACCAAGTATTGTTTAAGTATTGTGGATAGCTAGGTGATGCCTTCATTCAGACATAAGTCTATAGACTACAAATTGCATTATAATAAAAAATATGAGTAATCACTTGATTATGCATCACTGAAGTCAGTATCTAGGTCCATAACCACCTCCATATTGTGGAATACCACCTTCATGGTAACCAGTTTGATAGTATTGTGGATAGGGCATATTGCCATGATGGTGATACCCTCTAGAATAACCTCTGAAGGAGACAAAAATGAAGTAGTGTAGGAGTATTACTGACCTTCCTCTATAGCCACCCTGAGAGTATCTTCCCCTATAACCACCCCGAGGGTATCTTCCTCTATAACCACCTCGAGGGTGGCTTGGTCCAGGGTTCCAAGGGCTGCCTTCAGCTCTCTGAGACACTAACCTACTCACAGTTGAGACTACAGCTTGCTCCTCACTAGTGAGTGAGGAGAGGTAAAACGGGTTATCAGCTATTTTGTGCAGTAGTTGATCCAGAGCATGTCTCAGTCCACACACTAGAGCTATGTCTTGGTGAGACATCGTGAACGGCAGCCTGGAAGGAGACAACACTACTAGTGAAGAATTACTTTGCACATACCATTCATCAATCTTAACAAGATTAGTTGGACAGGAATGAATAGAGGTGGATCCAAATAACATGATGTGGAGGGGCTCCACCATAGTGGTTGATCGAGCTGACAGTACCTTGGACCTAATCTAATGAGACCACGTACATGACTCACTATAACACTGTGTGTCATTACTTTCTCTTCAAACACCAAGTAGGGAGAAGTGAAGGAGGGATTCTTGTAGATGAGGTTGACGGAGGACTTGTGGATGAGGGCAATTCTTTTGTCTGATGTAATGACATGACGCTTCTCCTTGTGTACACACACATTAGGATGCAGCCCAGCACACAGAAGAGCTACTATCTATGATGGTGATAGCAGCTGGGTAAGTTGCCATGTCATGTATACAAACTAACACACCATATCTGCTGATTCATTCACTCTGGATAGGCTCACAGGATGAGGTATCAGAACCTCTGCAGGATATCAATATCAAAGTTGACAAAAACAGAAATTGAAAGATGAAAGCTAAAGCAGGGATTGCACATATCCACAACTGAAAATGCTACATATACAGTAGATTTGTTTATATTTGCAATTATCAAAACATCTGCTATTGCTATCAGATCATATGCTCATGTCATAGGACTCTCACCTTCAGGGAATCCAACAGAGACCAATATCTCTTTCAATTGATGCTATAAGCAAATGTGGTTTATGACATGATAAGGAAAGAGATTTCAGTACAAACATTGTTAGTATGCATGTTAGTATGCATGTTAGTATGCATGTTAGTATGCATGTTAGTATGCAGATTTCTTACCATAGCCTCTGCAGTCATTCTCAAGCTGCTGGTGTTGATACTATTAGAAGAACAATATGACCATTCTGCATCGCTTCCTTGCAACCTGGTGTTCCACACTACAGTTTAATGGTCTATAACTAATAGCTTACTTTGCTTGTTCCCACTCCTGCAGTGCAGTCAGCATGGCTAGGTGGTCACTATGGTAGCGACCAATAAACCTCTTGTGTAGAGGAGTTAGTCTCTTCTGGCCAGATGAGAGAAGGAATGGCTCATTATAGCCACAACTAGCAGCTATCCCACACATTGCATCACCAACACTGCAAAACAATATCACTCACTATACCTCTCCATCTAACCAACTCACTTGAATATGCACCCAATGATTATCATTTTTCCTAGTCTAGGTTCCACTGGTAGCTTGGCCAGTATTGTGCCTAGTGGAGTCAACTCATCATCACCATTGATAGCCTGCAACTCTATCAGGAAGAATACTAACAAAAACTAGTATTGTTCTCTTACCCTTTAGTAGTGTAAAGGCCTCATTAATACTAGTGAGCGGAGGCACTTCAAGTGCTTTATTAAGAAACGACTGGGGGTGACCAAGCTTGAGCAGAAGAACACTGAGTACAAGCTCATGAAGTGGTGTCCTCAATATTTCAGGAGTCATATGCTCCGGTAGACTAGTGTATACAGTAATATTACCATCACTACAGTCAGTCTCTCTTACCGTTGATATCGAGCTCGACTACACAGGTGGAAACAGTATCCTGGTCTCACCCTGCCTGCTCTTCCCTTCCTCTGCTCTAAACTGCTGTGTGATGCCCACACTGTATTAAAGTGTGTTATGTTAGTCTCAGAGGCAAACTCTTTTATCTTAGCTCTGTCAGAAAGACAGAACTACATAACAGTATGTGCAAGAGTGTTTCTCTTACCGGCATGCATCTATCACAAACACTACATCATCAATCGTGATGCTGCTTTCAGCAATGTTTGTCGAGATGACAACCTAGATGCACGATTGAAACAAACAACTTTTAAAAATAGTCCATAACTAGCCTTGGTGACACCAGGAGGACTAGGAAGGAAGACTCTCCTTTGCTCATCTCTCGGCAGCTGAGAGTGACAAGGTAGGAGAAGATAATCACTAGACCCTGGAGATAGACAGAAGCTTGAACATTGAAATCAAAACAAAGTGTTCATTTTTATCATGATTCTAAAAATCAATCAATAGAGTGAGTATACCGAACACAGGATTAGACTGCAAGTGGCGATGCAGAGAAAAGATCGTATTCCATCCAGGCAGAAAAATAAGCACAGCACCAGAAATATTGTACGTACGAATGTAGTGCAGTATAGCCTGCAACAAGATGTAAATGATAAAATGGGATTGAACTAATCAACAAGTTACTTCGATGAGCTCAAAGCTGATCTCGTCTTCACTAAGCTGTGTCATTGCATGCTGTGTGGTCCGACTGTACACACTGGTATCACAGACCATATTCAGATTGTCCTAAATAGCAAAAAAATTGCATACAAGCATACAGTAATGACAATGTGTGTACTTCATTATCATCAAATGATTTCTTCTTTTTCTTCTCTAAAGCTCGAGGGGGTGGAACAAACTTCAACATCTCAATGGTGTCTTCCAGGAAGTACTCTGCAAGAATGCACATCTATAACTCATCTCTCACACACAGTCGTACCCTGTACAGAATGCATCCTCCCTCCTACTTCTATTACAGGGCAGTTGGAAAAGTACCGCACAAAAAGGTCAGTGTCTATGGTAGCAGACATCAACACAACTCGAAGATCACGATACTCCTTCAACATGTCTCTCAAAACAATCAAGAGAAAATCGGTCTGAAAAACAGCATAAACAAATCAATGAAATATTTGAACTTACATTCAAATCTCTTTCGTGAATCTCGTCGACTATCACATGAGACACGCCTACTAATCCTGACTCCATCTTTCTCAAAAGCACACCTAAAACAGAGAGTCTTCTATACACATACCACATCAACAGATACATACCAACAGTACAGAATAGTATTGATCCATAGTGACGAGGTAGACAACTGTCAAAGCGAACACTATAACCGACAGACGCACCGAGGCTCTCGTTCCTCTCTTGAGACACTCTCTCGGCTACTGATATAGCACTGATTCGACGAGGCTAACAGAAGGTGAGAAGAAGAGAGTGCTATAATTGATGACACATACAGACCTGAGTAACAATGATATTACAAGTAGTGCCTTCTCCACGATCGATCATATCATCCAGTATAAACTGAGGCACCTGCATATGCACATGAGTATGATAGCACGTTAGTGTGTGTGTGTGTGTGTGTGTGTGCGCGCTATATATATACTTGTGTTGTTTTCCCACATCCAGTGTTGCCCTTCACTATCACAACAGAATGAGCACGAACTGCAGCCACCACTTCGTCACTCATTGGAGATATAGGCAGCTGCTGTCGCTGCTGTAAGAGCTAAGAGAAAAAATATCACAGGCATTAAAGAAGCAGGGAAAGTACTCACTGTCTGGTAAACGTGGTCATCACTTCGTTTCCTACTTAGTTTATCAAGCAGATCGTAAGAGACCTGGCTCTAAAATACAAAGCAAGTATATTCACTAAATTATCAATGATGCTCACTGATGTCAAGCTGGAATTTAGTCTAGAGGGTGGACGCTGTGTCCAGGGATTCCAGTCAAAATCAGGAGGTAACCAAATCAAAGGACCACCTCCTTCCCCCTCACTCACTCTACCAGTAGCACCAGAGGAGGAAGAATGAAGAGGAAGCAACATTGACACAAGTTCTGGCTGGGCTCCCTCGGGCTGACAAGAAAGAGAGAGTCACACATACACACTCTTCTCTACTATCTGTTCCTCTATTCTACTGTTTGTAGACCACTCTTTGCTTCCTTACCAATTCTGGTACAGGAGTTATATTCAAATCAGCCAACAGTCTTGACATACTCTGCTGCAGGTCAAATGGTATCACCACCTCCTTTGCCTCAATCTGACATGCACCAATCTGAACAACAGCATTATACATAGACAGTCTCACTACCTCATTAGCTGGCTTCTTGGCCCCTGGAGCAGGGGCAGCCTCAACCACACCTAACTTATGAAGCTGTAGCACTAAGTTAAGAGCAAGAGCATTCGTAGCAAGCTTCTTGTTACTAGCTTGCTCTTGAGCATGTATGGCTATAGAGAGAGGATTTAAAGAAAGATAGAACTAAGTCATGTAACTCACTAGTGTTGAGCGAGGGAACATAAACAGACAGTTCAGCAGAGTAACTTCTGCGATAGTTATGAAATTAGCAACATGTAACACAGTTTAAACTGACAGGTTGTGAGCTGGTCCTAATGAATTATATGCAATAGCCATTTGCTGGTGAGTTTTATCCATAAACAAGATAAGACGTGACTTTGCATTCTCTAAAGTCCAGTTACCAGTTGACTGAGAATCAAAAGATGAGACCGAACAGATAAGCCTTAAAATTACTCACCTCTTGGTCTCCTTCAAGTCTTCTCTTTAAGCTTTCTCGCTGTAGATACTCTCTGCTAGAAGCGACTGCTCCTAACATCAAAACAGCTGAATGTACAACCATATTGCATCTCACCTGCTGATGTGCCCCCATCATCATGTGATATGTTAGCTAATACTGTATGACCACTACCACCACCACTAACATGGAATGAAGGACCTTGACTAGTTCCTTCACCATCATTCAACTCAGGCAGTTCAGAAGGAGAAATTATTTTAAATTCTACCAACTGTTCGCAAAAGTTTCTAGCAGCTTCTCCCTGAGCTTCCTTCTTGTTTCTAGCCACTCCATAGCCGGTGATGGTAATACCAGGTAAATTAACCTGGCAGGAAAATCCCCTTTTGCCCGGCTGATAACTGTAAGCAGGAGTAACTTTCTGCTTGGCAGCAAATAAGTACAGATAGTTCTTGAACACGTGGGACATGATCTTGGCGTGGTCATAAAGAGGCGTGGTAACCCACGTGCTGTTAGATAATGAGTGTTCTCCCCGCAAGCAAGCCAGACAAAGCTTACTAGAACTCTTGATTAGTATAACTTGGAACTTGGCAGACTATAGTTCCAGCGAGTAGCCCACAATAGTACCAGTACCGAGCGTGTCTCAGCGCTGCAGCGTGTTTACACGTATTGTCTTCGTCACGTGAACAAATCTATTTCATAAAGACCTGCCCCTAAAACTACTGGTTATACAAACAGTATGTGGGATGATTGGTTGAGAGGCGGAAAGGACGAGGCGCTGCTCCTGCGTAAAGGTGAGTGAACATGCAGCAAGTTTAGTGTATCTGGTTTAGCTTGTGGAAGGGACAGTGGGTTGCACAGCCTCTTTGTGTTAAACAATGATTTCAGCATTGAATCAGCAAGCGCATATAGCAGCACGGGTAACTATGATAGCAAGCCAATCATTGAATATTTTCTTGTGCAGGAGCATGATGAGTGTTTCAGATGCTAGTTTAGATTTTGACTGGAGCAATTTGGTCAAGAGACTTCGTCAAGACAGAGACCTAATATCATTGCAGAGTGAAAGAGTTCGACAAGGTTTCCAGACCTTGAATAGTTCTTGTGATGTTCTGTTTCAGACACTATGGGTCAACCATACTCTCTCCTTTTCTCTCAATCGTGTGTTAAGTCATCGCTTTTCCTGCTCACAATGGGCGTCTGCTATCAGCCGTGCAGATTCAATGAGATTCACTGACGCAGCTCAACTACTCACTGGCGAGGAGATTAGAGCTTTCAGCACCTTTCTTGTCAATCTCCTCCAGTCACCAATGGTTGTGTCTGAGTTGCTGCATCAAGCTGAGGTTGAAGGATTGGACACTGCTAGATTAGCCAGTGACCTGCTGTCAGCTGTGTACAGTCACTGTGTGTTTGATCGCGATCATGCCCAGTTCTTGAAGGTTCTAGAGCGATTATTAGTACACCATGTAGACCAGTGTGCTGGTTCCAGTGAACTGTTCGGAGGAGTGGAGCCAGTGTTTAGTCGTCTTCTTCTCGAGTACTGCTCTCAACTCCAGGAACTGAAAGTATTTCTGACTCATGTCTTTCAAGACACAATCATGGAAGTACTGCAACACGACAGCAACTACCTTGAGTTTGATGTCTCCAAGGCAGGCACAAGGGCTATGGCAAGAGAGGGGTCTTTCATAGACGACATGATCAATGTTGGGGACGTTGTAACATCGTCATGCCAGAAGCTTGGTCAATTCTGCACTTTGTTTCTTCTCCAGCTTGAAAAGCATCTAGACTTGTTTCCACCTACACTAAGATGGCTGCTTTGCTGTCTCAAGAGGCTGATACTTAAAAAATGGCCTAAAGTAACTCCATTTGAAGTTCGACGACCGGTTAGCTACATTCTCTTTGGGTTCATTCTGAGCTCAGCTTTCATCAATCCTGACCTGTTTGGTATAATTGATCGACGACTGGTACTGACCAATATTGGGCGCTATAACCTTAATCAGGTTGGAGCTGTACTGCAGGGATGTGCATGGATTATAGGCCGACCAGACAGTGCCTCATCACACTACTCCATGCAGAAAGTTGTAAAGCTAGTAGACATGGTAAGAGAGAGAGAGGTATAGCTCAGGAGAGTGTTTATGTGGCTGGTCTGTGTGTTGATGTTTTGGGAGTTTATTGGATTACAAACTTAGTCATCTCTACACTAATACCCACTGACATTGGTTGCTAAAGAATAGTACTTGTTAGTAATCATCAGACCATACAACTCTCTCTGTTTTCGTTTCTCTTTATTCTCTACTACTATTACTACCATCACTACCTGCAGTCCCTGTTCATATCAGTAGTGGACAACATTGACAACAACAGCTGTGCTGACCCTCCACTAGTGCCTTCTCTACTCCCTGGTCTCAATAGATGCTTTTCTCTGGCTTCCAGGAGACAACTAGATGAGCTGGTATTTCTCTTCCTTTCTCATATCTCGCATTCCATTCATTTAGTCTTAATTTCCCACTCATTCCTTCCTATTTATTATTTCACTGTAGATTGCATTCACTAACAACATGCTATGCATACACAGTGACTTTGGTCAGCTGCACCTTGAGGTCAACAAGATTATGGGCACTATACCTCAGCCTATTCGAGACCAACTGATCTGCTGTCCGTACAGCTACTTCGAGCCTCTCAAAAAGGCTGCCTCTCAACCGATACTCGACATGGAAGCAAAATCTCCCTCTTCTCCAGTTGCAAAGAGTCCTCTACGACCAAAGAAAAAGAGATCAGGAACTGTTTCAGCAGTCATAGCTAAGGAAAAACAGCAAAAATCTATGACGGTGAAGGAGAAGAGCCAGTCACTTGGTCGGGTAAAGAAGAGTCCATCCAGTCTGAGCAGCGGTGATATAGACACATTCCTGTCAGCTACTAACCCATTACAAGAGAGCTTCGCTCTTCCTGAAGAGGTGCTCATTCTACCAGTGGTGGGTAGTGCTAGCACTAATATTGGAGGCAGTGCCAACACTACCTTTGCCTGGGAATTGGAAGTTCTTACTGAAGAAGAAGTAAGATGATGTACACACATTAACAAGTGTTGTTGTACTATTCTGTAAAGCACAATTAATTTTTTCTGCCTCATTGAAATAGTTATGACAATTGTGTTCATTTTTCTAGTTTCTCCATCGGTATGAATCACATGGTCCATCTCTCTCTCCTCTGGACTCCTCAGCACCTTCTCTCTCGCCACATTCGGTTTCAACTCCTCCTGTTCACTCTGCTTCATCATTGCCTCCTAATTCTTCTCAAGAGCCTAGTTTCAGTGGTGAATATGTCTTGGTAGAGCCGCCATCAGAAAGACCACCCAATCTCACTCTCAACAGCTCACAGAGTGGCACACCTTCAGCTAGTGCCATCAACCACTCTCCTACCTCTTCATCTAAATCATCTTATAGTCCTATGACATATGATGGCAGTGTCAGTGCTAATGAGGGAGAAATGACATTTTCACCTCCTGAGATGATCACAGGAGACAGCTCTGGGAGAGAAACCCATTTTGTGTTTCCTCCTAGTGAGGATTTCCTGATTAGGCGGAATGAGGAAAGAAGGAAAAGAGTGCAACTGTCTTCTAGCTGTGAATTGCTGAGAGGGGACAAGGCAGCAGTGATTCCTTCAGATTCTGGCCGAAGTACTCTTCCTTCCTCTCTTCCCAGCACACCAGGCAAGAAGAAACGTGGCATAGCTTCTCGTATCAAGGACAAGTTGCGCTTTCGTAAAAAGTCATCCGACTACTCGAGTTCATCTTCACCAAAGTCATCACACGAAATTGTTCTAAATCGTCTTATTTCAGAAGAGAGAAATAAGCCACGCAGCACTAGTGATGTCACAGAATGGCAACCATTCTCTCCTCTGTCCTCCACCTCTCGCCCTCGCTCATATACTAAGCTAACCGGCCACATCACTGAAAAATATCGTGCTCTGAGTTCTCAACGCAAGGTCACTATCAAGATCAAGAGCAATGACCATCCAGGTCCCACTGATACCAGCAGCACTTCCAACCACTTAGCTCTACTGACAGGCAATGTAGAGACGTTCATACAATGTCTTATGTTTAAACAACTCAAGTACAAGCTAGCTACTGCACTGCAGAGTATACACTTGCCCCTGTCAGAACTAGGAGAAGAACAAGGCTGCAAAAAACAGCTAGTTGAGATATTGACAAGTGCCTTGCAGCACAGTATGTGGGTGAGATCACCCGATATCAGTATCTTAAAGGAGATCATTCAAACACTTGAACCACTTAGAGAAGAACAGTGAGTTTGTCAGTATAAGATTTATTATTGATTTTATTGTTGTACTTCCTTTATCAGTGTGGCTGCTGTTTTGTCAGGAATATGGGAAGATCACAAAGTGAGGGAAGGTTACCTGTCATACTTGACCAACCTACAGCAGCTTTGCCATGACACCACTCTACAGGTAGCTGCTATACAACACGATATCAACAGGTCTGTTTTTTATTTTCTCTCTTCGTCATGTTGTCCATGTACAATGATACACTTGTTCACACACCTAGTTACTCACACAGTCTTACTTCACGTGCCCACATAATCATGAGTAGTCTGTTGCATTCTTGGCTAATGTGTTTCAATCTTTGGTGTGTACTCATAACTGTAGTGAGTAACTAGGATACCAAATGGTGGTATATCACCACATCCTGTGTAGACATGCATCCTTTCTCTCAATACAGGTCTAGAGAGGTTGCAACAGAAACGTTTGTTCATTTTGCGGTACAGCTATTTCTGGAAGGAAAGAATGCCAAACTACAACAAATGTCTTACGACCTCAAAACGAGTGCAGCCGCTGACATAGGTGGTACTATGATGGACTACTTGGATTCCTTCAAGGAATCACTGGAGAGTGACCCTTGTTGGCTGGGTGAGTAATTTTACCACACACATGCACACAAACACACACGCACACACACAAACACACACACTATCATTTGTCTTGCGCTATTTCCTCTACAGCATGGTCTACTGAAGACATGACACTAGTCTACCAATGTCTTGAAGACCACCTGTTCTCTCACGTCTACTCTAATGTGTTCTATCCTAACGGAGACTCTGACAAACAACGTGACCAGTGAGAGCAGGACACACCATAGCAATTCACTATCACTGATAATCTTCCCCCAGATTGTTCTCTGCTCACCTAACTAGCTTATCTCCTCAAGTCACTCCACAGCATCAAGAGTTGAAAATTCTTCCTGTAAGTATGTGTTGTGTGGTCTGTCAATGACGACTGTCCAACTTATCGGTTTGATGTCAGACACACCACAAGTTGTGATTAGCTGGTACTATGATAGTGACGTAGTGGATGTGACATGGATAGCTGAAATAGCACACTTCATTACAATTCATTATAGTATACATTGTTGTACTGTCTCTAACGTCACTCTTAGAGTTCAAATCATTGTTCTGGTGCAGAGGTTATTTTCATGCACTTATAGGTATACCATGCATCTTGTCCCTGGCCTGAAGCACAAAAGAAATTGCTTGGTATGGACCTGTTTAAGGTACACAATCACACCCTCGACACTGCTTTGTGCATGTAACTTGTAAATCAACATAATACATGCCTGATATTACATGATTGTCAATCACACTCACTGACTTCTATTCACAGTCGCCAGAGGCAAAGCTAACCTGCGTAGTGGAGTGCTGCCGGTTGCTAATACGCCTGTTACAGCTAGCCAAATGTGGTGATCCTCCCGGAGCTGATGACACATTTCCCGCTCTCATATACATTGTGATAAAAGCTAATCCACCTAGCTTACTCTCCACAGTGCAGTACATACAGACATATAATGATGCTACTATTGGTGGTGAAGAGGCCTACTGGTGGACTCAGTTCATGATAGCAGTGGAGTGCACCAAAACACCTGGTTTTACTCAATAGCGTGTGCATTTGTGATCACTTGGATGTATGAAAATTTTTATCTGATTTTGACATTTTTCTTTTTTTCCTTGAATTGATTTTATGGCAAAGTAGATTTTATTTTTTACCAAGAACATGTATTTATTATTATACATTTGAGGGGAGAAAGAAGTGATATTATAATACAACAGGAGAAGAGTTGATGTTAGATATTAGTATAATGACTGTGTGAGTGCCTGTACACAAGAAACAGAAAACAACAACGAAAAGATATTTTTAGTTTATTTGGGAAGCAAATTGTCTTTGAAGACGCCCTCTTTGAACGGACGTGATTGAATGAATCTACTGAAACTATCTTGACACATTAGCTTGTAAATACATAGTTCTGCTTTACTGAACATGGTCCTGGTAGGCTTGCTAATGCCAGCCATTATAGATTCCCTGGTGTGGTGGTCTATGTTTACCTAAAGAAACACAGATAAGTCAACAGATGAATGCTTATCTACTCAGAGATGGGGATTAAAATAATCTTAGGGAGAAATCTTCAGTGGTTAAATTAGCAATAAAAAGGAAGACAAAAGAAGGAGGAACCATTGGTCAAAGGTGAGTATAGATCATAGATCATGTCATTAGGAAACCTGATAGCAAACAGCTGAGTGGTGGGTGACCTTATTAAAATTATGCACCAGTCACTATCACGAGACTAGTACTATGATGTGGTATAGGGTTACACTACCCAGCCAGGAGGAACCACTGCAGATTGTACTCACCCATGGAGACTTACAAGTTGGTCACAGGGCAAATCATTGTATTGATTAATCACTTATGATTACTCATAGTGAAAATGACTGCTTACCAAGTTTGGAGCAGAAGGTGACATTGAGATGTACTCAGCAAATATTTCCTGAGCTTTTGCTTGTAGCAATTCATCTGGAGTCTCTTGTGGATTCTTAAATGATTGACAGGCTTTCCAGAAGAGAATGTTCTCCTCGCTAACTTCACCCTTTAAAAATGCTTGAAATAGTTGGATTCCAACTGTAGAGAAATAAAGCAATACTGTAATTCTACTGTGCTCGGTATCCCCTATAGTACACTCACGAGAGTCGCTAAGCAGAATGTCAAATGAAGAAGCCCACACCTTTAATTTGCTTTGCTCGACTCTGATGGAGAGAAGACAAAATGAATAATGAACCGTACTTGTTCAGCTAGCGAGAATCTCACCGTATCGTAGCAGGTTCAGACAACAGATCGCTCTTCGACTGTTTCCTTGCGTTCTTCTTCTTTCTAAAGGGAAAACGACGATTTTCAGTTGATGGCGAAGGTGACGGCGATGCCGATCCAGGCGACGGGGATCGCCTTGGATTGGGACTAGGAATGGTGTTCGGTTTTGCTTGTTCACTCATTCGTCGTCTTCTTCTCTTTGGCGCTAGGTTCAGTAGCACGGTCCAGCTTATACGACGGGTAGGCTGACGGTTATGTTGGCTCTTCGAACTAGCGAAATTCGCTTCCGCTGATTTAGCAACAGCTATCATACTTTAGCGAGTAAATTGGCTGTTGTATACCGACAGATTGTATACAGAAATGGTTGTTGTAGCAGTTTCGGCGGGCTTGTTGCAACACTAGTAGCTACGCCGCATATAAATAGGCGCCTTGCAACCCACGCATGTACATCCGAATGAATACATTTGTGGTGATATATGCAAGGGCTCAAGGTGCATGCTACTAGCTTCCAGTATAAATTCCATACAATAATTATTGCAACTTACTCTAAATCCAATAGGAAGTCTTGTGTTCCTATTGCTACCAGTGACTGTGGTCTAGGTCGACGGCTAGGTCGCTCATTAGAATCCTGTGACAGATGAGTGTTTGAACTTTTCTTCCAGCGCAGGAACTTAGGCACGTGATGGCGGTGTGACTGGGTCGCTGAACGACGATGTACTGCATCCATATCATCAACAGGTTGGGTGAGTGCTGAGGGTAGCTGCAGGGCCTCCAGCATCTGCTCCTCCTCTTCCATAGTTAGCTTGACTCTACCAGGTCCACCTGGCTGCTGTAATTGGATTGTTCTTGAAGTGCTTCCAACTCTCTGGAGATATGGAAGTTGAAATTGACATTATGCAAGCAGTATTACTGTTTTGAGAACACACAACAACCTTTACAAATTACTGTGCCTTCATATTTTAACAGATAGTGAGGGAAAGCAGAGAAAAGTGTGGCTAATACATAATAGCATTCATAATAGTAAAAAAATAATGTGTTTATATCATGAATAATCTAAAGTGCTATCAGAGATCAAGAATAAAGGTCTCAAAGCTCTGAGGTGAAGCAACAACAACAGCAACACAGCTAACACATTGTCACAGCTGCAAGAAGGCGTGATTAGCAATACGGCTACGACGGTAGGTAGACGATTACTCAGTTGTCATAGCTACAATATTAATTTAAGCACACTCCTACACTACGTAATACGCTCCACAAACTGATTTTTTACTACAGTGGTATTTTATGGGTGTAGCGAGCAAATACTCTAGTAACACCCACTAATCTGTAGACCAGCTGCAACTACTATCATATTGGGCATGCAACACTACACCAGTTTGATATGGATGTACCACTGGGTTCATGGCAATTAGAAAGTTATCAATACTTAGTGAGTGTTTTATACACAATGCTACAAGCACAGACAAATTTGTGAAAAGGCAATGCAATTATTGCTGTGAACAGTAATTCAAAATAAATAATAATTATGAAAATGAATTTGAAAAGCAAGACACAATGCATGACAATGTCTGATTTTGGCGTTCTGTCTGACATTTTATTATAATTATGTGATGCTCTTTCTGTCTGTCACCTGTTGGTCTACCGTTTTGTTTGTACATTGTTTTGGTTACAGAGAGAAAGAGAGATAAGGTGGAAGAGATAGGAAGGCACATTGGTCATGTTCAAGTGAGTTGCCGTGAAAACATGTCATTGTGTGACATGATAGATTATTGAGTACTGCCTTTCAAGATACTAGATACTCTCTGTGTATAGCTGATGGTGAGAATAACAGCAACAAACAGTTAAATTAGTCTGAGAATATATAGTAATGCAATAGTGTAAGGGTTATAAGCCCCCCACAAGTGTGTCTTGTATACATATTGACATCCTGTGAGTATTCCACTAAACCATCATGAGGCCATCAGCATGCACTACTCTCATGCAACAGGTGCCCTGTGTCTATACCTTAGCCCCGCCCTTTCCCTTCATAATCAGATGCCCAGTGGACCTCTCCTTCAATTTTTGCATCCAGTCTACCTTAGCTTGCACAGTGGGAGCACGGAACTGCCGGTTGATGGACTGAGGAGAGAGACAAAGAGAGAGTGAGTATTGCAGGTGGTCTCGTATATCAGAAGTTTTTAAACTGTAAGAGTCAGTTATTAGTTGTCAGATACTATTGGGTACTACTTACCCCATCAGCTGTAGAAGTGTGAAAATCTTCCACTAAAGAGAGAGACAATAAAAGTGATTATTTGAACTTTTGATAATTGACAGCGTCATAGTATTATCAATGTCACATTAGAAAGGTCAATAATATCAGTTACATTGACTCATATTACAGACAATACAAGTGAACTCCCAAAATACAATCCTTTTAAATGTCAACATCCTGTGATAAATACTCTAGGCTAGCCAGTAGCTAGTTGCTAGCCAGACTGGCTTTGAATATGTGCCAAGTGAGCATTGAGTCCCTTCCTGGGTTATCCTCCTGCCAACAGAGTACATGTTGTACTGCAATGTACACTATACCACACAGCTGACTCTACACATCAACCCACAAACAAAAACACCAAGTAGTGTTATGGAGTAGTGTCATCATCATGTACTCTCAGGGGGGGTATGACAAGCTAATTTATTCTGATGTAATGCTGACGTTGCTACGTAGGGTAAACCAAAATACATTGCGACTTTTGTGGTCTGGTACGTCTTTAGAGGGCAATTTGAACAGTAAGTATGTTGCGAAAAGGATTCTACTGCCCAAGAGCTTTCGTTTAAGCTACCTTACCCCACCTTTACCTCTTTTAGTTTTTGCAGTACAGAGAGAGAATTGGTTGGCAAAACTATTTACTCAAGAAAGCACCATCGTGATCAAATCAGAATTGCTATCATTCTAGAGCATCAGTCGGTTAATAATGTAAAGAAATTGTGGCTGTGGCGCACAAACTCAGGCTGCAATACGCACAAAATTAATGGTGTCCAATCACTGTAACAGCAGATAACTTGTTTCAGCTATTTTCAGTAGATTGTTCTGGAATATTACTTACCTTGATCTGGAGTGTAAACAATGCACACCTGAGCTCGATATCATGTACTATAGCGTGATGGCAAACTGTTTAAACTATCCTGCATACATTCTAAAGCATTATTGTTCGTTAGTGGGCATGTCGCGTATGTCAGCAATACGTCATATTAAATTAGCTTGTCATACCCCCTGCTGTACTCTTACCAACTGAACAGTTCAGGTCTTGTACAAGAAGTTGATTAAGTTGAATGGGTGGCTCTAATGTTCCCAGAATCCTGCCAGTCCTTTTGGTTATCAACAAAATGTCAGAGAAGAGCCATAGAGACACCTAATGAACGAAAGGGATGTATCTTAGATTGCTTATTTCTACAACTGTATATTTGTGAACTGGGAGTAAAATGCAAAGAATATTCATGCAACAGCCTATTCCTATTCCTAAATTCGCAAAAATTGCCGTCCGCAAAATCAAGTGAAATAATTACAGTCCACAGAACATAATATTAGTAAGTTGCTAAATAAACTACCTAGACATTCAACATCAGATTATGATTATTGATAACTTTACCCTAACCTTCTTTTTCTTCTTCTTTTCAAGGAGCATCACTTCTCCATCATGAACTAGGAAGCGCCCAGGTATACTGATGGGAAACGGCTATGAATAGGAAAGGCAAACAAGAGATTAACATAAAACACTAGTTTTTTCATACCACAACATTGTTGTTGAATGCAATTCTCAGTCTCAATCCCTCCATCATTTCCAACTGAGAGTTCCACGCCTTCACTAGATCACGACAGCTGTTGGGAAGGATTTCCATTAATCCTACACACCACATATGAAAGATCATTAAAATGCATCCATCAATAATCAAGCACCTTTTATCACAGATGTGAGATATAAGTGGCTGTGATCTGGATGAATAGGTGGAGTCAAGTTGCTAATAGCGACCAACAAACGACTCATTTTGCACAAATACTGCAAATAAATCACCATCAATGATTATAGTAATACTGCATGATAAGTTACCACACCTCTTTGCCTCCATCAACAAAGTTGTAAATGGTGCTGAGATTGCGTCCCCTGCGTCCTGGTTCCTATTGTGAAGAAGAATGTGGGCTATGGACTAGCTAGAATACATTATGACGTAAAGAATTCTTTGTTGACGTCAAGCAATGATGAATGTTGTTACTGTTGCAGGCTCAAGTCATTTTGCTGAATATTTATTGACAATGAATATAATTATAGGGCTATTTCCCACCCTTTCTACTGACCCCCTACAAAGTACAAGTACACAGGACTCAACCTGGTGTCTCACAGTTACCTGAACTATTCTCTTGAACTCTGCATTAGTAAATGATATTGCAATCTCTTTATGAGCATTATCAGCATTTCTCAAGTAGCCACTGAAAACATGTATTATGGCCTGTAGCTGAAAATAGTGTGAGAAAGAGCGAGCGAGCGAGCGAGAGAGAGAGAGAGAGAGAGAGAGAGAGAGAGAGAGAGAGAGAGAGAGAGAGAGAGAGAGAGAGAGAGAGAGAGAGAGAGAGATTGAGAGTGTATGATAATACACACTATAGATACCTTGTTGTGATAGATGTCAGCAATACATTCCACGTGCTGGGGAACAGAGCTGGAACGAGAGCAGTACTGAGTGGCCCTTGCCTCCAACTGTGTGTAGACGTACCGTGACAGCTCAAACATCTAAAAATGATAGTTAATTTATCAGACTGAGGAGTTATACAAGGTATGCTGTAGTGTACCTTGCCAATGTTCATGAATATAGTTCTGTGACTGTCTTCAGATAGTACTCCTTGACCCAAAGGAGTCATAAATGTAGTGACTCCATTCTGTAGTTCTTCAAAGAACTCTCTCTCACACTTCAGTAAACTATTGATAGCTCTCTGTCTCTTCTGTTCTAGTCGACCAAGGCTCTACAGTGATTTAGTTTAACGTGGATACATAGTGATTGGTTCTATTCTCACCTCCCATTCCAACTCTTCTAATGACCCGTCCATTTGGTCTGGTGAACCAGTCCCACTGTACGCCCCAGACTGACTCCTGTTCAGTCCTCTCTCTGGAGACAGTCGTTGGGGACTAGATGCTGCTGATGGTGACTGCCGCTCATCAGGGTTCAATGATCGAGAGCTCTGACCGGTTGCATAAGCTGAGTCAGAGGAGCCATACGAGCTAGTCGAGAGCTTGCTGCTATAGAGACTTCGTGGCTGATAATTGTTGCTGGCTCCTCCCCCTTGCTGATGGTTTGCTGGATGCATCTTGGTCACTGACTGCATGGCTAACCCAAGTAGTGCGTCTTGTTCTCCTCCAGTAGGAGATCCCAATGACAGTTTCTTCACTGTTCCAAGGTCGCCTGACAACTGTTTGACATGTTTGGCTGGAGTGGGAGCAAAAGAGGTGTTCAAGCCTCCAGGTTGAGAGCTTGACAAGTGCCTCTGTGATGCAGAATGTTCCATACCCTCATAACGCTGAGAGGAGGGTTGGCTAATCTTTCTCCCACTTAGTGAAGTAGGTGTGGTTGGTTCAACTGAAGTCAACGTTGGTCGAACCATTGGTAAAGGAATGTTCAAGTTGCTAGTTTGGCTGCGTCCCTCTTCAGGTACCTCAGGAAGCCTCTCTCCAGACCGAGACATGTTCACTCTCTCCCTGCTAGTGGATACCATTCTAATCCGGTCATCAACAGGATATTGCTGCCAATGGCTGCTCTGCATGTCAGGAGGCTGGGTCATGCCTCCTGTGGAGAATCTGCGACTGTCTTGAAACCTCCTGTCTCCTCTTCTTGACACACCATTACTGAGGTCAGTATAGGACTGAGAGAGGAAGGGTTGAGAGGAAGTAGCAGCAGCAGCGCCCGATGAGTAAGGAGGATTCCTCAGCACAATCAGATAAACAGACTCCTTACATTTCCTGAAACAATAACAAAATGTGATGATGACGCAGCCAGTAGAGCAAATGAGTGGATTAGCAATGCTACTTATTGTGTGACTAGCGTACTTGATCATGTTGACAATCATGTCACTGTTAGCACGTGTGACATCAGTGTTATCTACTTCAATGATAGCATCTCCAACCCTAAGGTCTTGCTGATAGGCGGCAAGACCTGGAAAATCATTGAACCATACATTTAAAATAGCAAAAGTAATTGTACTAGTTCACTTACCCTCTTGCACATCAGTGATCATCACAGGACTAGTTTCTGTGCTCACACTGAATCCATACCCTCGAGGACCCTTCACTAGCACAACCTAAACAGCAAAACAATGAGTAATTTTACAGCTATGTTCAATTACAAACACGACTGAGCACTAACAGTCCACTCAAATTAATACCATTCAAAAAAATCAATAATTTGTCCTCATTTGCTACAACAAGACTAATCGCTAACTCCTACTCATACAACTACTATCCATTACTAGCTCACTGCATATTTTTTGGGTCCAAAGATGCTGTTGGAGCTCATGCTATTCAAACTGCTTTGAGAACCCATTCGCGACAATGAGTCGGGCACCATTACATTCTCAATCGCTCCTTTGTGTATGTCCAGTAGTTCATACCATCCATGTACCTCCTGTGAACAAGCCAGTTGATGCTTGGTACATTAACACACTACACATACCTTGCCCGGTCCCAATAGATCGGCTACAGCAAAGGACATGCAGCCAATAACCTCACTTCTATAGTTCAGTAATATTTTAATAATAGATTCAAATACACTATACAGTACCTTCCAGTCCAGTCTCTATTCCACACAGACACGGACAGACTCTTACTAAGATCTTCATCACTCAGCACACTAATGAACAAAGGAGCAACGTTGAAAACTGCACAGCTAACAATTTACTATGAGAATCTCTGATTAAAGACGGGATCCTTTTCTTTCACTCTTCTTGTCTTCTCCTTTGTTAGTTTCCGAGGATCGGGCCGCAAATAAAGCTAAAAATAACAATAGTAACAAATGAGCCCATTCAAAAAGGTAGTGCTAGGCTTTGGTCAATTAGCAGTTAGGTATGAAGTTATGACTGGATCTACCTTAACGTATGTATCTGAAGGTGATCCATCCTTTCTCTTTAAGCCTCGAGCTTCGTGAACTGCAATGATATTAATGTAAATATTATGTCCAGTGTCACTGACACTTACAGTAAATCAATACTGCAGTGAAAATAATGCTACGCTATGATCACATAACTATAATTAATCGCATCACTATTGTGGTTGAGATATTAGACAGTTGATACAGTAGTAGGATACAAAGACTATTTGTATATGCAGTCAATCATTCCCACACACTGCAATAAGAGTAGGAGTGGGCTAGGCCGCATTCAATACCCTGCGTGGTTCTAGAACAATAAACTATCATGTCTTTCAATTTGTCCCTACTGTAAATTCTCCCTAGTAATTTACTGGATGAAATCACCATGTAGCTATGTCCACTACCTTAGTGGGGTTTAACCAGTTTACAGTAATTCTCATACTACGCTAACACACAATGCATTATTTCATCTTGAAACAACACCAATTTGCAGCAATGCATCTAAAACACATCTTTAGAATTTTTCTCCCTCCCTCCTCCTCCTCCTCCTCCCACTACTTGAATTTTATTCTCGCTTGAGAGAGTGGTTGCAGCTATTTACGGATGAGCAATACTTGGTATGATATAGTTTAGTAAACAGACTGTTCTAGTTGTAGACTGTTCATGATAATGAAATTCCCATGAGAAATGAACATAATGCTTAAGCATTGTGTGTCAAACTCCCAGTGAAAGTATCCACTATTAATAAAGAGCAATGCATTTTTAAATTATAACAATATTATTATTAAAACAGTACAAAGAGGAGAGTGCACATGTTAACATACTTGTGATGACCAGAGCACTCGACTCTTCTCGTACGGATAACTTCAGATGCCCTGCATTAATACAAGTAGTAGTCTTGCAGTACGCTCTCGTGGTGAATATTATTACTTACCAAGGCGACTCTTGCCTCCTCTTCTTCCCTGGTGTCGAGGTTGAGCAAACATAGACATGACTAATGCGCCGGGTAGAAGAGTTTGCTAGGCAGCGATCGGAGAAGTAAGAGCAGCCCACGGGTGTAGTACCGTACGTGGGAGGTAGAGCTTGCACGACCACTCTTTCTCCTAGTACACAGCCAATAATCTTTTCCCGATACAGACCTGTATACGGGCGCGAAACGTGACTGTGATGACAGCTATGTACTATATGTATCGTACATTTAAGGCAAAGGTCCGATTCGGACCCGTCATTTTGTCCACGTATCGGTCAGAATACGCTTCTGTATCGTGCCCGATTTGCGTCTGATACGGACAGACTCAATAATAATTATTGATGAATAAAATTATTTTTAGCATCTTTATTGATTCATACAGAAAATATTAAAACAGAAATGGCGATTGGTGCAATTGTGTACAAAAACAAGTTTAGATGATAAAGAATGTTCTCGTTTTGCTAAAATAGACACACGTTTGTCGGTTAAGCTACAAGAAGATTGACACTGATGAACAAAAGAAACAGGAGAAGAGATGAGAGATGAAGAGATGACAGTTACAGAAAACGATAGCTTATATATTGGACAGTCGAACTCATTCTTGGCATGGATTTCACCCCTTTCACAAACAGGCAAGATGGGCTGTACCAGACAGTAGCGATTTCCTTCTCCTTCAAAACAACCCAATAAATAACCATACCTCATCTGTGTGGAAACAAGAGTAGAATTATAATTCAGCTCTAATTGACTATACTATAATTATGAACTTTGGTATCATCACTGTGTTTATAATACATGTGTTCAAGAGATTTATAACCAGAGTACAACGTATACATCTAACTCTTGTGTCTGTAATCTACATTACAAACATGCACCCTTAAGGCCACCATACACTGAGCAACTTTTAGTCGGGCGACAAAAGTTTCTCAGTGTATGGTGCATAGTCACGCAGTTGCTAGTCGCCTGAAACATGTATGCGACATGTTGCGCGAAATAGAAAGGATCCTATTTTCAGGCGACTTGTCGTACGTAACTTGCGACAAAAGTTGCTTGCGACGAAGCGACAAAAGTTGCTCAGTGTATGGTGCATAGTCACGCAGTTGCTAGTCGCCTGAAACATGTATGCGACATGTTGCGCGAAATAGAAAGGATCCTATTTTCAGGCGACTTGTCGTACGTAACTTGCGACAAAAGTTGCTTGCGACGAAGCGACAAAAGTTGCTCAGTGTATGGTGGCCTTTAGTTACAGCATTTCTTCACATTACACATGGTTAGATACCCAATTTTGTATTATTTACTGGTGTGTATGTGTTTGCTAACTTCATTATCAATCTGAATGAAATCTCCTACATCAACCAGAAGCGTATTGTTAGACACAACTGCACCATGTCTCAGAATGTTCGTTTGAAGACACAATGAAGGAGGTAGAGTTATTGTGTAATTTGTACGTAACAGCTCTTTCAACAGAACTGGACTTTCATACTCCAATACATGGACAGTGATGTTGAGCAATGGGCACGTTTTTGTTTTTCCAGATAGCTATGTAAAATAATAGGCATATAGCTATACTAACAAATAAAGTTTTACCTTTCTCAGAGAACCAGGTTGGTAAATTGCTTTATCGGCATTGAGGTCTTTTGGTGGCAAGCAGTTTATGTATGACTGAACAAAGTTACTCGTAAAGAGCTTGGTTAGTCCCTCACCACACCTATAGGGAAACAGAGAATAAGAATGTTGATAAAAATTCTTAGCTCAGGTACAAACCTGTGCTGAGTGCCATTACTAGAGAGGTATCCGCCACTTGAAATGTACCGAAGATCACTAATAAGTGCGAAGCTATTACAAATGTCTCTGCTTGGTGCTCTCCTATTTGAAAAGACATTCTGTGCTCTAAGGAAGGAATTCTCTGCCTCAAACCTGCATCATTATACATAGTCATACTACTAATAATAATAATTACTTTGTTTCACCTTTCGGTGCGGAAACAAGAGCAACAGCCGTAGTCCAGCATGTTATCTACTAAATGAAGTAGCAGGTGCACTTTCATCTTGTGAGAGTGCTCTGGTAAATACTCTGAAACAGAATCCACAAATTGTTGGCATAGTATACGAAGGTCATTTGCTTCGGTGCTAGTAAATGGAATGCAGTATACCATCCTGTATATCTAGCGAGATAAGGTGATTTGGGTTAGTGAATGTGTTACTATCTATCATTCACCTTTGAGAGATACAGCCAAACCTTCTGATTCAGTGAAAGATAAGGGACTAGAATGAACAAAGCCATCTGCATCCAGCCCTTGTAATCTCGCCCTACAAATGATTGATAGTAATAACATACGTTCCCATACATTTTCACGGTAAATCCAGAAGTATGAAAAGCTGAAATTCTGGCATTCTTCTGTGTCTTTGACATAGTAGACATAAAGGACTTCAACAGATACTTACATATACCAAGAAAGATCGTGTGTGATGTCTCAACCGGTGATGAACTGCATGTAATATTGATGCAAACAAAATGATAGGATTAAACTTTTCCTCACCGATATAAGTCCACAGATAAGTCAAAAAGAGGATTGTGGTTTCATTCATACCATACTCCGAGTCAGTCCTCTGCGACTCTCTCGCTTTTTCGGATGCCTGATGGGAGATGATCTGTCTTTGAGTCTCGGCAAGTTCCTTTGACCGTATAGCACCTACAATTATGGGTGAATGAATCCTATCACTCTGGAAATATAAAGATAGTTAACTTCAACAAAACACTTCAGCACTCAGTACATACCATACAAGTACATCCGACAGAATTTGTTAGCACTGGAACCTCTATGGCTTAACAGCTCGGAGTGTCGAGGATTGTCAGCTATCACTGGAGTGAACAACAATACAGTGGTTTGAAGCAAAGAATCATAACACTCAACACCACTACTCTCGAGTTCCTTTCTGAGTTAAAATTGGTTCAGCCATGTCAAGCGGTGTAACAAGGTTTGAGCAAGAGATCAGATGGGAATTAGCCGGCTTTCGGCTTTCTTTTTGTGGTAGACCGGCAAGCACAAGTGACCATGAGTCAAATTTATTCCATTTTTTCCCTTTGTTGCCACTTGTATCATCACAAAAGAGAACCAAAGGAACAATGACAATAGGGCGGCCACTAGCAGTAGTCTTTAAGGGGTGTGGAGATGTGTATAGGGTATATTCCTATAATAATGGAAATAGACCTAGGCATCAGTGTGGTGGTACATACAGATAGGAATTTCGTAAGTGCTGCTCTCAAGTGTATTTTATTATTGTACAGTACTGACAAGTAAATTAAAATGTGAAAGCTGTGGAATGCATTCTGACAAGAATGTTAATATTCTCCGGTCACATGCAGAAGATGGCTGGAATACACTTACTTGAGGTGACATTGCAACTAGTGTTTGTGTGGATTTGACCAGATCAAGAGGAGGACCACAAATATCATGTATGTTACATAGGTCGACCTCTACTTGATCAGCAACGGCATAAAAAGAAGACTCCGCATAGAGACAACTAATGTTGGGAAATCTTCTCCAAAAGTATTCTCTAGTGAGTATAAGATCCACACTAGCAAATACAGATGAGCAATCCTCCTAATGGAGCAGCAAATATGTATACATGAATGTTTATTATACTGCAGCTGACCTTCTGAAAGAACTTCAGTACCTTTGCAATAGTAACTCCTAAGTTTGGGAGAGTCAAAGTGACAAAATCGTTTACAAAAATATGCCTGTTTGATGAGGTGATAGCCATTGGGGACAAAAACTTCTCCTCACTGTGCCATACTCTTCCATGAAAAATTTATCTGTCAATTATAATTTTGAAGTAATACCAAAATAAGTGGTATCAAAACATACGTAGAGCTAGAAAGGGGCTTCTCAGGGAAACGATAAAGAACATTATTTTGCAGTGACTGGATTTCCTATGCAACTTCGTAAAATGCTTGTTACATTATTGACATAAAAGGGAATCTCAGTGTCAGACTGAAACTATATATACAACGATATGAAACAATGGATTACAGCAAGGCAATAATAACACTCACTTTTTCAGTCAAAATAAGGGTAAATTTTTTAACCTCGCTGAAACTAGGTATGCCAACAGGGCATAGCTGCTTGAGTGTGAACCAAATAAATTTGAGGTTACTCTCGCCCTACAAAAATTACTGGTTGCATGAGTCCATGGTGGTAGAAGATAATGTACCATTGGCCTTGGGCTATTGAGAAGCATATACAATAATGCATGTGCTCTGGATGGAAATGGATAGAAGTCTTCGCTATCATGAAGTGTTTCCCACATACCTGACAATTCATCTACAAGTTTGTACACATAATGCATATAGATTGTAAAGTATTCCAGATACCTTCGTCAGGTTCATCATCAGATGATTCAGCAGTCTGTGTAATAGCTGGGACACCCACATTAATGTGAGCACCGTCATTCAGCGCACTTTGTACACAGCCAACCTTGGAAGAAAAATAATTATAGTTGTTATAGTTGGAACACATACCAGAATTATGTGCTGTATACTAATAGGCAGGGTTTTCAGATTGCATTGACATTATACACTCAACGATTGAATCACCAGATGTTGTTGGTAAGATTTGAGCTCAAAGAAGGAAACTTTGATGAAATACACATGAGAATAGCATTAATGATAAATTCAAAGTATATGCTCACACTCACAGGGTAACTATACAATTGCATAACTACATTCTGTACATGTACGTTCAATCATTACGCTATAGATGGTTTGGGATATAATTGTTGCCTTGTTCAGTTATGACTTTTCGGTTACACCCACTAGATGGCAAAAGCCACTGTCATCCAATAGTTCCAATACAAATTCGAGCAAATTCAAGTACAGCTAAAAGCAGGTGAAGCAGCACCACAACAAATGCTTAGCTAGTTGATAGGCAATTCTTTATGTATCAGCCAAAGCTCTAAGATAGGTCTGCTCAAGGCGTCTCAATTTTGTACTAGGACCGTTGGCCGACTGAGTGTATCTTTTGCCATCTAGTGGGTGTAACCGAAAAGTCGTAACATTCAACAATTCTCACCTAAACTATCTGTGGTACATACAGTTTGAGTATTATGTGTCTGCTACTGACTTACTTCTTCTAAGCTGCTGAAGTCAGTGCCTAAGTAGTCGATCAATGGAGTATCCATACAAGTCTCAGAAATGCTTTCATTATCTTCTAACATCTGCTTACGCCTCTTGTGCTTCGTAGACATCGAGTGCCTGTCTAATTTACACTGAAAGTCAAAGTCCATCTCGCAAACGCGGCAATAAAACCTAAGCAAAACAGTGAACTTGCAATTTGTATATGTATGCAAGGAACCAAACATCACAACACTTGGCAGATTTGAGCTTTTCTCAATCATGCATAGACATGAACAGTACCATAGATTATCGATTATCTATGATAGTAGTTACCTCGACTTACCTTTTCTCTGCCATCTTTCTTCTATTAAGGCACGTGCTGTATCATGCCTGTAGAAACAGACCAAAATCGGCTATGTATGACTACATCACTGTTTCATGCCAGTGGTCTTCTTTGAATCGTGCGTGTAAGCCTTACGCATCCGATTAGCTTACATGGTCGATACAGTATGTAGTCATCGGGACGTATCGTACTGAAACTACATAACTGTATCGTGCGTGTACAATAACAGACATGATACGAACGTGTTAACTGTTGCGTATCGGGAACGAATGCCAACTTACTCGTATCGTCCATGTGGATTATTGGCTGTGTACTACAGTGTGCTCGATATCGTGACTTAGTGCGTGTCGTAGACACGCCTATAGACTAGTCAACACGCCCTATGCGCGCGAGTCGCGCGCGCGTGAGAAGGTGTGGCTGCTGCATCGCGGGGTCAAATATTGCTCGCCCGCTATTTTGGATCGTGTGTGTCGCATTCTTTACAAGCCAACACTTGGAAGTGGCCCATACGGTTAGTCGTGTGTTTCTAAACACTCACTTCAACCTGCGACACTAAGTGGGAGTCGAAGCTGCGTCGCGAGCATTTACTGTCTGAGAACTAGGCTCGCTACTATCACTTGCAGACCTAGTAGTATCAGCTACTAGAGCGAGTCTCTGCTGAACTGCCTGCAAAAGTTTTTACTATGGCTGGAGTTTTGAAAAAGGGGTACTTGGAAGTGAAAACCAAGGGACGGTTAGGATCGGTGAGTCTGTTTGTTTGTTAGTTAGTTTGACGCCCACTTACAAACAATGATGTGTGTCTGCATTCAATGTAGTGTTGCTTGTGTGTACGACATACACGTTTCTAGGCACAGCACCTGCATGTGATAGTTTATAGCTGAGTTTGCAGCTGAAATTACACCACCCAAACATTAGCTTTGTGCTGTAATATTACCTGCCACTTTGAATACAACAACGAACCATATTTACATCCCTCCCCTGCCCTAAGCAATTTGTGAAGCCAACAAGCCCGTGTAGTGTTAAACAAGTTCACATGAGCCACAAACAGACATAAATACTCTCTGTGCATGCCAACACAAAACTCAATGGCTGCTTTATTATGTAGAATTTATATTCTATCTAACAATACTTGTAGTACATGTACTGTAGAATGCAGCTGGAGAACACTGTCCTAGTACACATCCCTGTGTTTGCTTGAGCACAGAGTATTGCACAAGTATAATTATTAATAATTATTTTTAGTTGACATCTTTCTTCCTGTCTTTATGGCATTCCCTACTGTAGCCTGCTGTCTTTTATTTTCTATCCCTTTGTTGGAGTCATGGCTCTCTGGGAGTTTGTTTTGGAGGCTGTGGGAGTTCCATGGTTCACTTCACACTCCCATTTACTGCTTGGGGCTGGCCTGTGAATATAATTAGTTCATATTCCATGAATATTGTTTTGTTGTATTGAATTTCTGAGACAAGCTCAGCTGGGCACTTCTGGAGCGGTAGTTTGTATAGCACTGAATACCTTCACGTATTCTGCTGCCAGACAGCTGCCCTGGTTTTTAAATGCTGAACTCAAAAAGCAACTATTTAGTCACTTCTCTTTACTGTAAATGTACTATTATTATAGGGCTATAAACGCAAGTTTGTTATACTCGAACGCAATGCACAAATGGGTTCTAAACTGGTTATCGTCAAGGACACAACCACAGAAAACGTGGAGTATATTTCACTTGATGGAATGTGGACTGTGCAAGACAAGATTTCACGGAACAGCAAACGATATCCGTTTGAGGTAAAGATGGGAGAGTGTGTGTGCATGTGATGATGAGAAAGAAGTATTTTGTGTATACTGATCACTTGTTGCTGTAACAACCTATTATGAATGATTGTCTGCATACCTATCAATTTGGTGTCTCATTCTTATTGACACAATGATAGACAGACATAAACTAGCAATGATCTTCTATAAACTGGTGAAAGGTTTTGGAATGAGCTCAGAGTTAAGATGTGATACTGTTAACCAGTAATCCAAGAACGTTGTATGCATGTGTCTGAGTGTGTGAGCGGCATTGGCTCAAAAGAATTTAATTGTTATTATTCGTGCATGTGCGTATAGAGTTACTGTTTAGTAAAATGTCAAAGATGTCCGCTTAGTCAAAGGTCATATTTTCCACTTTGCTGCTTTTCTATTGTGGAGTGGATGCATTCCTTGCATGTATAACAAAATGACTATAGATAGTTATTATTACCTCTTAAGGAGAGATATGACAGAAATAGTCTCATTTCCTGTAAGGTCTTCAGTCTATAAGTTCACCATAACATGAAGCCAGTACGCTGTTTTATAGTGAAGTCTAGTGCATGCTTGCACACAACATGTGCATACAATCACACTTACATTCCAACTCCTCCAACAAAATTACTACGACTCAATGACTCGCTCTGTACATGTATTGTACATGTATTGTACTTAGTGTCTAATACAATGGCATTGTCTTGTATATACTGCCCCTAGCAATCTAATTGGTGCTCAAGTTACACTACTTATAAACACCTACTATTGTATGAAGAGTAGTTTCTATGGTAACCTATGAGATATTTGGCTGAAGTCCAAACTATAACCAGAGGCTGCAGGGAGTGTCCTATGGTCTTGTGGTACTGGATCTGTAAACAGCTCCCAAACTCTGTTGTTACATATAACTCCTCCTTTTTCTATACTTTGGCAAATTTCACTTTCATCATCACCAAATGGCACTAATGAAGTGTTGATGTGGTACCACTTTCATGATTTATTAGAGACTCTAATCCTCACCACAATAATCAAAACATGAATTTATACTCTCTCTCTCTCTCTCTCTCTCTCTCTCTCTCTCTCTCTCTCTCTCTCTCTCTCTCTCTCTCTCTCTCTCTCTCTCTCTCTCTCTCTCTCTCTCTCTCTCTCTCTCTCTCTCTCTCATTAGCTTGTCATTTGTTCTGATGTTGTGATGACATTCAGCTGTTTTTCTGTCACTGAAAGAGAAGACTGGACTGAATCGTTTCGTACTCTTAACAGACTCTCAACACACTCTCCACCAGTTCCAATGGCAGGTCTGCTAATGTATATCCAGTAGACCAGAAACATGATTATCATAAGGAAATGTGTTCAGTTGTGTATTTATACATAGTTGGTTACAAGTGTTATACATGATAACTATCACAGTACAGCTTGACAACAGAAAATCACACCTAAATACATTATAAAGACCATTAGTAAACAAGCAGGAATATCAGCCAATTGTTATTACTACATAATGCAAACACACTACAAGCATGATGTAGACTATTGTCCTTCATGGTTGACATACTCACAAAGATCAGCCAGCATAGTCTCTAATGATGTGTGTAGTTTTTGTCTTGGGCAAATAATAGTGGCAGCTGGATTCACAACTAACCAAGCAGACTTTAGTTGAACTGAAAGTTGAATACTAATGTTTGTGATAGCTTGAGCTCTGTAGAGGTCACATTTGCTGAACTAGTTACTGTCAACAGCATGTAACAAATCATGCTTGAAGTTACACAGCATGTTGTTCACCACCTGCAAACCTGATACTTGCATGACTGACTGTCACTATGAGGATAAAGCAGTGGTGTTGGAAGCCATCATAAATGCCAGAAGTGGAATTACTGGGAATTTGTGTGGGATTGTTTGATGTACATTGCAGTCTTGTTTGCGTACATACAGTCAGTTTATTTAGTACTCAGCAACTTTTTGGTGTGTGAATAGTTCTATCACAAGATATTGTTGTAGCTGTCACTTGTAATTATCCCACTCACTCTCTCTTCCTCTGTTAGACATGTATCCAGTAACCCTTGAGCGCAGTCTGTCATCCACTGAGGTTGGTGTGTGGGGTCCCTGCCTGCTGTGTATTCAAGATGCCTCCATCGTGTTGTACTCGGAAGATGGCTGTAGCAAGCTACATCACTGGAGTGCCGGAGTTGTCAAAAAGATGACTCTTGAAGGAGATCAATTGGTGCTTCTGGCTAGCCGGTATGCTTTCCTAGTATCACTGTATGCTCTATGATGCTATAAATGGGTCTAAAATGTATTTACACTCTGATAGCATCATGTTTCTACAAAAACTGTTGGTTTCTGTAGAAACTATATAATAGCCAGTTCATTCTCTGCATATGCAATCTAGATGTTGCTACAGCTGGTGTATGCTTACTGTGTCTCAGCATCATGTACAGTTACTATAATACTATAATACAATAGCTAGCATTAGTCACTGGATTGGAATGCTCTCTGTATAAACAGTGTTAGCATTCCTAACATGTTTGTGACATAGCTATAGTTGCCATCCCATTTTATATGCTGGTGAGAGATTTTATTCCAGGTAGCAGTTTAGTCGCACTTACTGTATTATTTATGCATGTGCATGTTATAATTATGTAATGGTAGGAATTAGATTAAGAAAAAAAAACAGCTTTATTTATACTGCTAATAATGTTATAACAAGTTTTTGATCATCTGTGTTTATTACACTAAACAAACTTATTGTATGTGAATTTGTCTTAGTTGAGTGATTTACTCCCTCCCTGTTTTCCTCCTCCTCTATTCCACAGTGCTGGAGGAGACACTGTCATGGAGTTTCATTTCAATGCTGATAAAGAAGCGGCCAGTAGTGTGATGACAGCTTGGAACATGGTTGTCATACAGTCTGTAGCTAATGATCCTGACAAGCTCAACAGTATATCCAGCTTTCTCCATAGTCAAGGACAAGGAGGCGAAAGAAGCAGCAGTAGAGGTAGTACTCGAGGTCTGTTTAGACCAGCTAAACCAAAAAACAAGTCACTTACTGATTCTAGAGGTACTATAGTAATGTCACATATCTATTCACATCATTTGTTCCTTCACAGTAAAACGATCAAGCTCTCTAACGGAGAGATCAGTCAATTCTATCTCTCGAAGAAGCGTCTCACCAGATGTGTTGGCACTTAATAGATTGTCATCACTGTCCACTGCCTCGCAAGATTCTTACACCATCAACTCCATTGGTAATTTTAGGCATGGTTCTGATGAAGATGAAGAACTTGCTCCTCCGGTACCACCGCGTGCACCTCGCAAGCAATATGGCATTACTAGCAAAGAGGAGCCAGATTACAGTGTCATCAATGATGAAGTGGGTGGATCAGAAACAGGCAGTAGTCAAGGAGGAGGATATGGTGTAGTGGAGCGACAACTAGACGACCTGTTGCGGGATATCTTGGAGGACAACAGCAGCAAGGCAAAAACACATCACAGAATCATTCCCAATAGTAGAGAGCAGCTTCAATCCATACCACGATCCAAGACAATTGGTCATGCTGGAGGTGTCAACTACCTGTTGAAAGCAAAAGAGTTTGTTGAACAACATGGTGGTGGAAAAGAACCAGATGATTACCTTGAACCTGTACCTTCTAAAAACCCTCTACCAACAGTACCAATGCGGAGAGGAAATCACTCTCACTCTCGTTCTCTTCCCTCTGCACATTATGGGTTGGACACATCAGAACAGCAGCACAAGCCGCAGTCACCTAACAAACGCTTCTCACAAGAAACAGATCATCCAAGATATAAGCACCCATGGTCATTGAACACCACAAAACCTGCATCACCCCCTCTCCCTCCACGTCCATCTCACACTGTTACCACAACAGCTACAACAACAACCAAGACTTCTCCTGTGCTAAGTAGCAAAGATGACATCTCTCCATACGCTCAAACCAGTAACTTTTGGATTGAATTGGGGGGCAGACCAAAGTCAGGCACAGACAGCACTCTCTCAGCTACCTCCACAGCTCCACCCATTCCACCAAGAAGCCCAATCAAGCCGCCACGAGACAGGTACCATTCTGCTTCCTCGACCACTTCCTCTAACTCTTCTCTCAACAACCATCGTTGCCGCCGCTGCAATGGAATGAAACGATCAGTCAGCAAAACAACATCTCTGGATCCTCATAATACCAAGACTCACCTAACCGACAGTAATGGTGATGTTCAGCGAGGCTCTTTGCCTGATCTTCACCATAGCTCACCTATTCCTGAGAATGGGCTAGGGCAGCAAGGAAGACAAGGAGACTGTAGCAGTAACAGCAGTAGTCCACGCTCAAGCTATGATGCTGATGTACATACCAGCTGCCAATCTGTAGCCTCCTCACGAGAGGACAGTAAGCATAGCTACCGGCGCCTCTCTACAGGAGAACCGCTACGTGCTCACACAGGAGAACCAAAACCTTCTTCCACTCGCTCCCCAACTAGTCCGCCTCCTTACCTTCAAGTTGTAGAAGACCAGACACCTTCAACAAGTGGAAAAGGAGATCAAGCATTGGACTCTACACTAGAGATGCTTAACAGTGTTGTAAAAGACCTGGAGGAGCTCCAGGTTCCATCAAAGCAACGTACACGACCGACTGATCTGGATGTTGCTCTGAAACAAATTCAGCAAGTTCAAAATGACTTAACTCTAGCCAAACAAGAGCCAAGGAAGCCATTAAATTTGCACAGATCAGCATCAGTCACCAAGTCTCCACCACATAGTTCATTGAGCAGTAGCAACTTGCCAAGACAGCAGAAAAGCTCCACTATTCACAGCTCTGGTCCGAGCAGATCTTCTGGTGTAGGTGGAATACCTTCTACCCACCATCGCTCCAACTCACAAGGACAGCAGTTTCTCAACGGCATTACACACACAGCCACTTCACCTCAGGTTCCTCCACGAAGTGCAGTGTCTTTAAAACAGCAAACCACTCAATCAGCAAACCATCACCACCAATCACAGCATCATCGCCCAATTCGTCATCAAATGTCTTCACCAGCAATTACTACCAACAGATACACAGACATGGTACCTTCCTCCTCCTCTGTACACCGGACATCTTTTCCACGCAACATTGGAGCAGTAGAGACAAGAGCAGGAGGTGGTTCCACAGTATTCTTCCATCATATAAGAGACATCAAACGTACGCAATGCTAAACTAATAAATTGTGTCTGTCTGTCAGTCTAGTTAATCAGATTATTCAAGAACAACTTCAACTATTAACATTATTTAATAATAATAAATGTTGTTCTATTGCTTATAGTGTGTGATTGTTTGATCAATAACGTGATTGACAACAAACCAGTCAAATATCTTTATATAGCAGAGAATACTTGGGCACATTAGCTGGATCCAGTGGGCTTGTCACTATCAGCTTTCCCTTCATTGCACCACGGTAGATCACCTCGACAACATCAATGAAATCCTGAGAAGTTTTAAAACTACCAACAAACTTCGTGTGATCAGCAGTTCTGTATAATAAATGAGCAAGAAAAGTATCATAATAATGCTAGCCCACTTACCCCCAGTCCACTTTCATGTGTTGTCCATTGAAGAAGAATACCGTTGATGGAAATATGGTGATGTCAAAGTAGTGAGTGTAGACACTGACTGCGTCAGAATCTATGATGAACACGGCTGCCATGTTGGAGACAGCATGCTGGTTCTTGGCCAGCTAAGGAACAGTTATGTACTCAAAAACATCAAAATAGCAAACATTAATAAAATTTATTGTGTAGATCATTATTCATATTGAAGATACAGCTCTTACTGACAATGTCATCCAGCTGCATGCAGGTTGGGTCAATCTCCTTGCCGAAACGCAATACGAGAACTTTGTCTACAGTCCCTTTGATAGTTCTGTCTACATCTCTCTTGGACTCTAACCGAGGAAGAATGAAGCTCATTTTGCGAGCTAGCCCGCTGACTGTACTAGAGCTCGCTCGAGCTACTAGCCAAGCAATACGGTGTGGGTGTGGTCAGAATGAGCGGAGCAAAATCCGGAGCTAGTGTACGGAGGGCGGGTAATGGAGGTCGATGATGAGAGACAGCGAGAGAGGCTACGAGTATGGAAGAACAAAAGAAGGGCCAGCTTATATGTAAGTTGAAATAAAAAATCGTAAATACGTGTACATTTTTGGCTTCAGAATCTACGAGACAGCAACGTCGGTTTTATGTACAGGAAGAAGCTTGATGATAAGCCAAATGTATGGCACTTTTGTATTTTGTATGAGACAGAGTAACTTTATTTTCTTTCAGCAGCTAGTAAAGTCATCCACACAGCAGCCAACTGCTGCCCTGCCTACACCTTCATCACATCATGATCAGTCACTAAGCAGCAGTGTCACTGAAGCTGAAAGTATGCTGCTCGAATGTATACATGTTTTTGGTGTGAACGGCACCACAAGCAGCGCTCATTCAGAAACAATAAAAATTGAGGTTACACCCATTTTTGGTTGGCACCAAGTTGGCATAAGTTTTGCAAAAGATTGCGTTGCTAAATGATTGGCACAAATTTGAGAAGCCAACAACACAGCGATGCAGGATTATTAACCTGCTCCAGACAACCCAGCATCTTATAACGTGATCATTGCTAACCAAATTCGTAATGTTATTCAGTGAAAATGGATGTATTAATCGATTTTTATTGTGTCTGAACGAGGCGCTGCGGCTCACGCACAAAAAAACATATATATAATATACTGCTGGTCTTGTTCAGATTTTAAGAGAGAAGCTACATTACAAAGTGATTATACTGTTTTCATACAGAGCCTCAAAACAGTGAGTATATGCATGCTTTGGGTTAGTCCAGGCCTCACCTCTCACTATCTGAGAGGTGTCGCCTGGAGGCTAGGCTTGCTTTTGGTGTGAACTCTCAACTCATTCAGAATCGATTGAAGCGTTGATGGAACACCCATTTTCACTTAACACACTCCTTTGCTGGCAAAAGCTCTCAGTTCACCAAATCGTGCAGGCCTGAGGCGTCAATAGAGCACACTATAGCACCAGTGGCGGAGCCAGGCAACAAGTGCAGCACTTTTACCGTCTCAGGTCTTTAGGTCTTTCTTTGTGTGCAATGAGCTTTTACTACTATAGTATAAAGCCAAGACTACATATCTTGCATCAAGCCACGCTTAACAGGCCAATACTAGCGCAAAATAATAATTATGCCCTTCATGAATATTAATTACCAAAATTTTCGGTGCTTTGTTCCACCATTTTGCTAGCTATTACTCTCTAGATCTGCCACTGTATAGTACAGCCTCTCGCATACAATTTCAAATATTTTAGCCAAATTTCTAGTAAAATAGCTTTTGCTTATAGTGCTGCTTGTCTCAGGCCTGCATGGAGCAAATGAGTGTAACCTTGGTGCGTCTAAATTGTTTCTGAACAAGGTGATAGTTCACACCAAAACTATGTATTATGCAACCATAAGTGGGACTGTAGGAGTAATTATGTATCTTCTGCTGTACAGGACCTTGAGGGAAGTGTAGTAAAAGGAAAAGAAAATGAATGTAAGTGTGTATGCACTTAAGTGTATCAATCTGCTGTATCATCAGTTAGTCAAGTCATGGATTCATTACTTAGTGAGCCGACAGACTGTGAGCTCTACAAAGCAGCACTTGAGCAACCTGAATTGTATGTTGCGCTTTATTACATGTACTTCAGATAGTGCTTGTTGCAATACAGTCTTCCAATGGATGAATCATCTACAAGCATTGTGAGGATTAAGCAGCTAATTCAAAAGTGAAGTCTTTTTCTGCTTTCATTTCCTGTTCTCTCTCTCTCTCTCTCTCTCTCTCTCTCTCTCTCTCTCTCTCTCTCTCTCTCTCTCTCTCTCTCTCTCTCGACCTTTGCCATAATCGTGACTATTGTAGGGTCACCGGCAACTACCACACATTTATTCCTCTCTCTCTCCCATATAGGTTTGATCTTGAGATTGAAGAGTGGAAAGCTCTAATTGAAAAGAAGAGGAATGAACAAGCTCATGTAGAGTCCGTATTAGACCAGGGTCAGCTTGAGGCTCTCCTCAGTGATGAGGAGCTAAAAATGCTGAAACAACCTCTCGTAAACTGGCAATATTGTGTAGATATGGAGAGAGAATTGAATCAACAGGTGATTATGGAGCACAGACATTTGCATGTTAAACTAGCTTATGTTGGTGACTGAATGAGAGTCTAGAGACTGATCTAAATCGAAAATTTTGTTATGTTTAGAATGCAAGTCTTGATGCTGAGCTACAGAGAATTTCCGATCAGTCTAACATGATAATGAAACTGGTCAGGAAGGAGCAGCAACAATATACCGCGATCCTTCAGGCTGAGGATACACCACGGACATTGGTGAAGTCCCTGAAGGGAACATTTGACTGATGAGTGTAGAAATAGCAGTATTATACAAACAATGCTTCACCAAAATTGTTGTTTCATCAAAAAATGTGGTACCTGTGTAGCTCTACAGAATTATGTAGTTCTTTAGTGGGACCAAGACGATGGAAATACCAGTACAAATCTTATTTTGAAGTGACCCCCCCCAGATTGCGTGTTTATCAGTAAAATTTAGTTTGCTGGTTTTTGAGTTTCCAGCAATCATCCTACATGTACAGTATTGATGACCTGAGGTAACACCATGAAAATAATGAATCATGAATAATTAAACAATACCATGTGATTTCATGTGTCCCTGCAAGTATGAATTTGTAACTTGCATCCATTAAAGGACAAGAGTGACTCTTCTCTTGTTGTATGCACTACCAGCTTGTTGCAAACAATGCTTGAATACTGGTGTAGACATATGCTGCTGCTGAGAGCATGACTCTATTTGGAGTGATATCATAATCACTGTGCACTACTCTATCATTCACATGTAGTGCACCTGCCTGACCCCGTGGTTACAATGCGTGACATAATATTATTATGATTGTACAGACAGGTTTATAGTCAGTGCATTACATACAATATACACAACATCAAACTGAAAGAAAACAAAGCAAATTTTAAAGTTGATGTATAACACGGCTCCAACAAGGATACCAACAAGATGTGTATTAATGGGCTTTGTCTTTCTGTTCCAGTCTAGAGCATACATCGCTCAGCATGTGTTGCCTTACATCCCAGTAGCTAGGGCATGTCTGGCCGTACGGGTGGACCTGTGCTTTTGTGTTACCCGATATGTAGCAGAGAGTGTAAGATAATTTAGTTGCATTTTTTCTCTCTAAGTAGTACCTCATAGCGATCTCGTTCTTAGTTAAGTCGTACACAGAGAATCTAAACAGCTTCATAGCCTGGCCCATAGTCTCAGTTGATGCAACATGGAAAGGTACTGGTTCAAAGAACTGAGCACAGTCTATACGATACTGATTTATGACAATGGTGAGCAAGATTCTCTCACGAACAAATGCATTACACGTTGTGACTGGCAGCAATTCGGTTCCCCAATGGTTTCTCAGAGCAATCATTTCCTCTACCAGTGCATCTGCTTCGGCCATGGACTCGCTGGTTTTCCTGGTTGAAAGCAGAGTTAGGTGGACCTGACACTCCATGAATAGATTGTCCATAAGGCTCAGGAACTCCTGTGTGGGCTGGTAGTATCGATCCTTCCATCTGTGCGCTTGCATTAGTTTCTCTTTTAGTCCACGTCCCTTTTCTGTTGTCACTGAAGCAGCCGTCACAGGACGATGAAAAAGACGCTCGTTGAGACTAGAGGAATGAGGTTTCGCACCTTCTAGCGCTGGTCTTTCTGCGTGTTCTCTGGCTGAATTAGTCAAAGACTGGTCGTGTCCGTTCCTTCTGCCGTTTCTCCTTTCAGTATCTATGGCGTCTGCCTCTACTTTAGGTCTTCCGTTGGCCATTCTGCTAGCGATCGGCCTGTCCGGCGAATTTCCTCGCCTCGCGTTAGGCATTAGGCTCTCCCGCTCAGAATCATCACCGAATTTTCCAAAACAGCCGCCCATGACGAAGCTAGAAGACTTCAGCAAGGGTCAAGCACTTTGTAACTATAATACCATTAAGCTTATTCATGGATATAAATAAACACACCATAAATCCAATTATTAGATAAGGAAATGCATAAAAATCAGTTTTAAAAAAGTCTTTGTGCAAACTCTGTATAGTCGTAAGCTCCTCTGATCTCTGCCCCAGTACTGTCTCTGTAAGTCTTCATCTTACTCACACAGTACTCTGCTTGTTCTGGTGGCAGTGCCTGTCATTGATGTAAACATACAGTGATACAGCAGGTATATACATGCTAGTACCTGTAAGAGCTCATCTCTTGTTACGTATGGTTTATCACCTCTGGCCGTAATGGCACGGAATGCTCCTTCCACCTCTTCCATGGAGCGTACATTGTCTGTTTCTCTACTAATCATGAATGACATGTAGTCTTCAAATGTGATGAACCCAACTCTGTGGAGGAAATGATGTCTAGTTAGTTATTTTTATGGAATTTATTGCATATTTTATGAGAGGAAGTGTGTATAGAGCAGCACCTGTTGGGATCCACCTGATCCAGGATAGTTTCATAGTCTGGATCTGTCTGCTCTTGCTCAAGCACTGGCAGATCATAGCCTAGTGACCGAAGGCAGGCCTTGAATTCATAGTGCTCTAGCTTGCCATTTTGATCTTTATCAAAGTACCTGCAACAATATGTGATGTGGTGTGAGCTCAATTGGCGACTTACTTAAATGTTGTTGTGAACTCTTTTAACTGTTCCTCAGAAACTCCCGTCATGTTTCTGTATTGGTTGCACACACAGTAAGTTAGGAAATGCTGTCAAGTGTTGCAGCTCACCTAGCTTGAATCTGCTGTTCAAGATTATGTTGCAACCTCATTACCATCTGTCTCAGTTGGTCCCACTGCTGTGCCAAACTAACTGGAGTATGCTCTGTATACCTGCAGACATTAAGAATTTATCGGTTGAGTACATTGACAGGTGCAAACCTGGTATCGAATATAAGTGCTGCTTCTGCTTTCTCTCCAAGTTCTTCAATGAGCTTTAGTTGATTTCGCTGTCTGTCAATTTCTTCCCCCTTTGACTGAACAAAGGATAAATCATTCCATAAGTAAACAAGTATGGTACATTACCTGAATAGCTTCCAGCTGTGTTTCTAGTGTTCCACTGCTGTCCACTAGGGCAGTCCTGTTTCAAGGTATGCAATAACTTATTTTATGTCAACACTCTAACAAACCTGCTCTCGTTCATCCACATATGGAAGGAATTGGCTTGTCGAGCAAACAGTTTTCTGAGATCTTCATTCTCTTGTTGTCTTCTAAGCTCTTTTGCCAGCTTAGCTTCTCTGTCCTGATGAACAGCAAATTAATTTTTATTTTAATGAGGAATTAAGAGAATATTCACCTTCATGAGTTTGTCCACATTCTGCAAAGATTCTTCTAGAGTCTCCAGTGTAAACCATGTGTAGCTGTAGTATTAGTAAGCCATCATTAATAAAAAGGTGTTTAGGTACTCACGGATTGCTGGATGAGGTGCTATAAGCTTTGATTTGTCTGTCCAAGGCTGCAATTTGTTTCAAGTCTGCTCGTGCACGTGCTAGAACTGACTGCAGCTGTGACTGTGCCTCACGCAGACTCTGCACACAGCATACACTCATTATACTAATGATCATCTACATACCTTGATCTCATCCAGTGTATTACAGCGTACAGGATCAGCCAGGTCCTCCTCCACATTACTAAGCACTGTATTGAAGCTTGATGCCTTTCTTGCAAACTGCAAAAATAGCTCCTCCACCTGTTTGCCAGAGGAAGATGCATCAGCCATTCGTAAACACACAACCTTCACCTTCTTGAACTGCTCCAATGAGCGTTGCAGCCGTGCTTTGTGAGCTTCGCTGTCCTTTTGCAACTTTTCCCACCTACAGAGATGAAACTTGGTGAATTTTCAAATAGGAACTGTGCTGGCCTCACTTTCTCATCACATCAGTGTATCTCTGCTGAATGGTCCTAGACTGAGTGTGTCCTGCCGCCAGCAGCTCTTCCTTCATTGCATTCAATCCGTTTACTCCCTCTGTCTTGAAGGTGAGCAGACCAGTCTCGAATGACTCCTGAGTGGTTCAAGAATGTTAGCCGATGTTAATATTGATCACCTCACCTGTTTGAGCAGTAGAGCCTGCACTGATGAAACATCATGACCATGATCATCCATACGAAGCTGTCCTTGCTTGCTCCCTAGATGGTGTTTGAACCAAATTGATACATTTGATCAGACAGCTCACTGATCCATGACTCCACTGTATCAGCTTTCCAATAAAACTGCAGGCATGCTTCGGAATCCTGCAATCCTGCCTTTCTCTTTTGTGTAGCTACTTGTAGATCTTGCAAGCGTTGCTGAAATAGAACATCACTACTGCAGTAGCAGTAACTGATCTCAACATACCTTGAGCGTTTTCATCCTCACCACAATCTTATCAGCTTGCAAATTGCCCTGCGCATAGTAGTAGTAGTGCGACCAAGAGTGTTGTGAGTAATTATTACCTGTTCAATTAGTTCTTCTCCAGAGCTCTCTAGCTGTTGAACACGTCCCTCATGTACCGTTAGGTCTGTCTCGAATGCTTCATGTTTCTTCAGCAAGCCCTAGTAATAAAAAGATGAGTCATTATGATAGTTCCAAACACATGGTCTTTCTCACCTGCACAGCTGCTAAGCTGTCTCCCAGGTCCTCGCTCAGAGACACTGTTGTTTTTTCTGTCAGCCATGCTTCCTCCTCTCCTGCACTAGCACAGAACTCTTGGTAAGCCAGTGACTCTTCCAGATTTTTCCTCCTACAGAGAATACCTCAACACTCACTCTACTGAGACCAGCTGTCATTGACCTTGTTGCTGAGAGACTATTCAGTTCCTGCCAGTGCTCTTCCAACTGACTGCACTTTACTTGAATCTCTTTCAGTGCAAAGTGGTCGGCTAGCACAAGCTCCTCTCCTCTTGACAGTAGTTGCTGATGGACACAGTCATGTTAGTGGTGTATGATCGTTGTCTTAGATGGATCACTCACTCTAAGAGTGGTCTCATGGGTTACCAGCTCATCCTCTAACTGATCATGGTTTCTGATTAGCCTCTGCACTCCGTACAGGTCCTTACCAAAATCGCTACTACTCATGAGAAGCTTCTTCTCTCTATTCCAGGAAACATGTTTCCACATAAATTTTCCATCATCTCTATACTCACTTGATCCATGCCTCATCTTCCTGTACATCAGCAAAGAACTGCTGTAGTGTGAGTGAGTCTTGTAGCTTAGCTTTCCTGGCAGCCGCTATCTCCTCCACTCTACATGAAGATAACAGTGCATGGATCAGTGCCATTTCCACTATTTCAATGTGACTGACCTGTGGTAATGTGTGTCTATGCTGTTTTGTTTAGCTTGAATACTGTCAGCATCAAAGTGATGTTCTTCAACAAACTTTTGAGCTTGTGTGTGAAGGTCAGTGATATGGGCCTGCAATTATGACTAATCAGTTATTTTTTTCTTTAAGTGTGTATATTGCAGACCTCATGTGCCTTCATATCAGCCTCTAGTTGTTGGTGCTTCTTCATCAAAGCCTCTACACTGGACAAGTCCTTCCCAACCTCCTCACTCTCCATCTTGGCTTCCATCTCTTCAAGCCAAAAGTCTAGTTCTTTAATGCCCTCATTAAATCTTTGCTGCTGATTTGCTTCACGAAGCTTCTGAGTCTTTTCAGCTGACCTAGCTACCAGTGTGTGCCATTGTTCCTGCAGAGCTTCAATGTGTGTTCTCACTTCAGCTTCTCTGCCAACACACTGGTGACTCTCTATAAGATCTGTATGTGTATGTCAATTGATTATCATTGACAAATGTGATACAAGTACCTTCTCCTGAACTGATAATGGCAAAAATGCGTTCTTTGTGTGCTGTGACTTCAGCTTCAAATGCTTCATGTTTCTGCAGCTTGCTCTGTTCAACAACACAGTATTGATGGAAAATGCAGCTCAGAAAGAGAGAGACAAACCTGTAAATTAGTAGGGTCTTTGTATGACTCGTCTCCTGCTGTCTGTAGTTTCTCTAGCATCCAGGCATCAGCTTCGTCTGCCTCTCTATTGAAGTGCTGTAGGGACTGGGACTGGCCTAGCCTGTCTCGCCAGTCTACCAGAGCCTCCTTCAGTTTAGCCCACCTAAGATTAAACATAATTTTATTCCAGAACTGCAGTTAAAATCAACAACACTGAAAGTACACTCATAATAATTTGTTATTGTTGTCATTACTCTTGGCTCAGTCAGATTATAACTATTCTGTGCTCATACCGTGCCAAAACACTTGCTCTTCTTTCAGCAATCTCTACTGCAGCATAATGCCGTCCTTGTACAAGCCGCTCAGCAAATCGCTGCAGCTCAGCAATCTTCAACTCCTAACAAAAATAATATAGAAAGACATAGCATGATCATCATTCATATCATTATGACACACTTGAGCTTGTAAAGATTTGTCAAAGTCTTCATGTTTCTTTATTAGAGCTTCTACAGCATCTAACGACAACCCAACATCTACGTCTTCACGGAAAAGAGGCTCTCTTTTTGCCATCCATCGCTCTGCTTGCTCAGCATCTCTGTTAAACATCTGTGAGTGTGTGTTCATCATTGTTGGTCATCAATCATTGCACACTACTGGTACCTGTACGTTGAGACACTGATCCAACAGCTGTTTACGTTGAATCCAAGCTCTGAAAATACACATCAAAAAATTTCTAATATACTGCAGTAGCCTCACTTGTCCAACTGGCCCACATCTTGAGTTAGAGACTCCAGCTTTTCCACAATAGTAGTGGCTGCATAGTGGCCCTGGGTCAACAGTTGGTTACCAAATGCACCAAATGCTTGTATGCCAGCTTTTTTGGTCTCCATTTCTCCCTTCAGCTCCTATAGTGTAGTTGTGATTGTGACAGCCTGTGTGAGTGCTCCTCATACCTGGTGTCGCTCTTGAAGTGTCTCTGCACTACCCACATCACTAGCCAGTTCTGTGGAGGAGACTAGCGGCATCATGGAGCTCACCCATGTGCTCAAATCACTGCAGGATAGTCATCAAGACACTGAGTACCCATGACATGTCATTACTCACCGATAGTTGCTAAGGAATCTTTGCAGATGATGCGAGTCAAGCAGTTTAGTCTTGCGAGAGTCAGATCTTGTCTTGAGACTAATCCAGCTGTCCATTACCTCCTTCTCCTTGTTCTTGATGATGCGTGCTGACTGGTGCTGACTACGTGACAGTGCTCCTGCCTCTATACTGAGACTCTTAACCTGTGGATGTCAAATGACAATCAAATTCTCCTGTATAGTGAATATAATACAACCTTGTCTTCTAGAGCATCAAGATCTCTCTCCAGCCCTTCATGTTTTCTCTGCAAGGTCTGCACTGTAGCTAGGTCACGACCATAATCATCTGATGTCACTGCTGCGGCCTTCTCATTGATCCACTCTTTTGTCTCATCAGCAGCCCTGCATCCAAAGCATATCAACAGTGCATGTGCTTGAACTATAAATTGATTACCTCACAAACAGTTGCACGTCATGTGCTCCCTCAAGATGTTTCCTCCTAGTGTTAGCAGATTGTACAAGGGCATCCCATTGATGACCAAGATCCTAGAAAGAGATAGTGCAATATTAGAGCACCAATAGATGAAGACATACCTCCATTTCACTCTGAATGTCTTCAGCATCAGAGTGGCCTCCCTGTACCATTTCTTCTGCCATGGACGTTATTGTTGCCAGACGTGACTCATTCACTGTTAGTTCTTTATTAAACTCATCAAACTTCTTGCTCAGTACTTCGACGTGTTCCAGATCTTTCCCCAGCTCTTCTGATGTCACAATGGCAACCTTGAAAAGATGTAAAACTTATGAGATAATAGTAACATGTAGTAATACCTTGTCAGCCACCCAATGCTGTAATTCATTCATTTCTCTGCTCAATGCAAATCGCTGCTTAGACTCTTCCAACCTTTTTCTTCTTTCTCTTGATAGCCGCTGCAAGTTAGCATATCTGAGAGTAGATACAGTATCACATAAGATATTTTTATACTGATAGTATCTATACTTTCTCTCAATAGTTTCTTGTTTGAGTACTACTAGATTTTGGTCTTGTTCTCCATTGCCTGCCAATCCACTGCTGTCCAGCTGCTTATCAACCTTTTGTAGATAATTGGCTGGTACAAACCCTTGCTTGCCACCAGACTCAACCTTCCACCATTCTTTGTTCGATGAATTGATCACCACCAGAATATCTCCTCTCTTGATAGCAACCTCTCTACTGCTGTGTGGAGTGTAACTATACAGTGCTTTAACATATTGCTTTTCTGGACTAGGAGGAGCCATAGTCTCAGCAGATGAGCCCTGAATGAGAGAGTGAGTTGCTGTTGCAGAGTATGATGTGCTGTACCTGACACTTGGCACACTGTCTGGCCAGTGAGGCAACACTGCTAGTAAACCCTTCTACATCAGCCATTACTGCTTCATGTTTCTTTAACAGTGCCTATATACGTAAGCAATAAACTCAAATTCATTCAACTTGTATCACTTACCTCAGCCATGTCTTCATCTTTTCCATAGTCTGTGCTTCCTGCTACAGGTTCATTGTCTTTAATCCATAACTCAGCCTCTTGAGCATCAGCAAAATATTGCTGTGCTTCATGTGACTCTACCAGCATTTTCTTTCTGGCTTCAGCCTTTTCCTACAAAATTATATAAGAGAGGAGTAGTAGAAATTTGGTTTAGTATGCTGGTAACTTACATTCAATTGGTTCCAGTGGCTAGTGAGACTGTCAATCTTGATCTGTATCTCTGCTGCTCCATAGTGTCCATCAGTGATCATAGCCTGTCCCTCCTGACACACTGCCTTAATGTGACCCTCATGGTTGACTATCTCAGCCTACAGCAAGAGCATGTTGATGATCAAACGTATAACCATTACTCACCATTAGGTTGCTGTGCTTCTTTTGAAGGCTCTGAACACTTGTCAAGTCGTTGCCTACCATACACACACAGTAATGCATACACTAGATATGCCATCTCATATATACCCTTGTTTGGGAGTGACGCTACAGGCTCTTTCTCTTTGATCCATGCCTCTTCATCATCAAAATCTCTGAACAGCACCTGGAGCTGATGCGATGCTGCTAGCCTGCTCTTTTGTTGAGACAACGGATCCTACATTAAGTACGTACATGAACCTCTGTGCACTATTTCTCACCGATACCTACCTGCAGTCCATTATATCTAGCCACTAAGGTCTCCTGTTTACTACGTATCCCAACAGCGTCAAAGTGCTCGGCTGCTATGAACTGTTTTGCTTGTTCACTGATTGAGTGTATCTGCTCATTTTGAACTGATATGTCAGTCTCTAGCTGATGCAGTCGCTTCTGTAGCTTCTGAACAGCAGCCAAGTCCTAGTATAAAGACGGCAAACACAGCTGACACACAACTCATGCAGCGTACCTTCCCCAACTCATCAGCTTCTAGTTGTGTCTCTACCTCATCTAACCAGAGATCAATGTCTTTCACAGCTCTGTTGAACTGTTGCTGATCGTGCGCTTGTTGTAACTTCTCTCCTGTGAGGGAACTATTATGAAGTCACATTCATTGTGTGTGTATTCTGCACCTTTGTCTGTTGCTCCTGATTCCAACTGTCGCCATATCTCCTGCAACTCTGCACAGACATCTCTACATTGAAAGACAAGAGGTTAGTGTATAGCACAAATAGCCAATGGTATTATTTGCCTGATCTTGTCTGATGCAAAATGTTTCTGTGTCATGAGCTCTTGTCCATTAGATGTAGCTGTCTCAACACGATGCTTGTTAGCTTGCACTTCTGCCTCGAATGCTTGGTGGTGCTGTAACTTGGCTTCCAAGTTAGAGGGATCCTGCAAAAACAGCAATGAGTTCATTGCATTCTCTATAGCTGCATACCTTGTAAGACTCATCACTTGCTATCTTCATCTTCTCAATGATCCATGTCTGTACCTCGTCAGCATCTCTCAAGAACTGCTGTAGAAGTTGACTCTTCTCTAATCTTTGCTGTCGTTTGTGTGCCATTTCTAGCAGTTCACGATGTCTTAACAGCACCTACAGTATTCATGATTACAATTATTTCATATCAAAAAACTTGACTGACTGATTTCTGTCGTTTCTCAATGTCACTCGCTGCATAGTGATCGGCTTCTATCATTGTTAGTGCATGGTCATCAATAGCCTAATAATAAACTCACATAAATTTGAATTTTATTGCATCATGTCTATGTTACCTTGAATTTTTCTTCCTGAGCCTCTAGGCTTTTCTCAAAGTTGTCATGCTTTTTCATAAGTGCTTCTACAGCGTCCAATGAATCTCCATCTTCTTCTGCAGCCAAAAACCCCTACATTTAAAAAAGTCATCATTAAAGTGATGTGTACATGAGTGACTGTGTATGTGCGTGCGTGTGTGCGTGTGTGTGTGTGTGTGTGTGTGTGTGTGTGCGTGCGTGTGTGTGCGTGTGTGTGTGTGTGTGTGTGTGTGTGTGTGTGTGTGTGTGCAATGTCATAGCTGACCTCTTGTTTAGCCATCCAGTTGTTCATCTGTTCTGCATCTCTTAGGAATGTTTGCAGTTCATGACACTGCTCAAACTCTTTCTTTCTTTCCTCCCAAAGTGCTAGCAAACCAGCCTTTTCCTCTGACAATGACATCAGCTAATAATAATTATAAAAAATCAAAAGTTTATTGCATGGAAATGATAGTTAACCTTGTCTTTAACTTCGTCTAAAGCAAAATGATTATCTGCTATGAGTCCTTGACCAAACAGTCCAGTAGCTTTGAAGCTATCTTCTTGTGCTCCTATTTCTCCCTGTATTGTGTATACCATAATATAGTATACAGGACATTGCCACTCAGTGTACCTTCCTCTCTCTGTGTCTCTGTAGTAAAACTTCAGCTCCTGACATGTCTCTTGCTAGTTCATCAGCCTTTATAACAGCTCTCATGTCATTCACCCATGACAGCAGATCGCTATATGAGAAAGAGCATGTATAAAGTAGTGTGATGAATTTTACATTATACCGATAGTCTGCTAGAAACTTTTGAAATTTCTCGGCAGCTTCAAGCTTTGTTCCACGTTTAGAAGCCTTCAAAAGAAGTGCACATTATGTATATTGCTCACTTACTGGTCAGTCACTCTCACCTTGTGTTTAAGCCCTTCCCAGAGCATGCCAATCTCAGCCTGCTTGGCAGCAATAAGATCAGCACTGGCTGGATGAACCACTTGCAGCTGCAATGACTCTTTGCCTAGTTCTTGCATCTGAACAACGAAGATATGTTTATTTACAGACAATGTTTACAATTTGAATACCTTTGTCTCCAGAGCATCAAGATCTCTCTCCAGCCCTTCATGTTTCCTCTGCAAGGCTTGCACCGTAGCTAGATCACGACCATAATCATCTGATGTTACTGCTGCCGCTTTCTCATTCATCCATGCAGCTGTCTCTTCCACTGCTCTGTTGAATTTTTGCACTTCATGAGCTCCCTTGAGCTTGGTGTCTCTCTGTTGAGCTAACTGCCTGAGCTCTACCCATGAGTCATTCACCAGCTGTGTGACATTGTAGTGCAATAGAGCAATACCAAATGCACTGTCATTACCTTCTGTTTTGATATGATAAGAGACACATCAGGATGGCCTTCATCCAGCAGCTTCTTAGCTAACTGGTTCACACTCGTTATACGAGTTTCATTAGCTTGAACATCCTGAACATCAGTTGTGTAATAATAGTATCTATGAGGTCCAGTTACAAACCTTTTGAAAGTCAGCAAATTTTTTCTGTAGCAATTCGACATGCTCCAAGTCTTTGACTTGCTCCTCAGATGAGGCAATGGCTACTCGGTCAGATATCCAAACAGCAACTTCATCTGCCTCTCTCACAAAATGTTCTCTCTTCTGAGCATCCTGTAATTGCTGCCTCTTTTCAGTTGACACACTGATGAGGTGGTCCCATGCTCTGGCCAACTCGTCCAGCCGTTGCTAATAGCATAATGTATTATACACAATCTGTACCACAATGTTACTATACCTTGATAGAGTCTGTGGCAAAATGACTGCCATGTATCATCTCTAGTCCTTTAGTCTTCAGCCCTAGTATTGAGTGGTTGTGGGCTGCTATTTCTGCCTCGAATGCCTGGTGTTTTTGTATCTTTACCTGTTGAGTGGCAAATCACTCAATAGCCACGCCCTGGCTGCAACAAAGCTACTCAATACCTGAAGGTTCCTTCTGTCTTTGTATGCCTCGTCAGAAGCTATCTGTACTTTCTCTTTTACCCACGCCTCCAGTTCATCCGCATCACGACGGAATTGTTGTAGTTGCTTAGCTTGTTCCAGTTTTGCTCGACGCTGTTCTGCAGCACTCTTGAACTGCTGGTAGCGAGCTAATACCACATCTCTGCGACCCTGAATACTTGACAGCTCGTCGGCTGCCTTCGCCGAGGATTTTCTCCTGCTGCTTTGCGTCGCCATAGCTTAAATGCAGCTTAGCAAGAGACAAGAAAGGAGCAGTCAGCCACGCCCCAGTTTTGAAGAGTGCGCGTACACACAGTGGTGCCGTCACGCCTCCAAATGAGCCGCAGATCACGTGATCCACAATCATTATTAGATATCCTCGCTGTAGCTGTATCCTCGTCCAGCTGTGAGTCAAGCAGTTGATCCGACTATCCTCGAGGGGTTTGCTGGTGTAGTATTGCTGACGATGGAGGTGATATACGAGGTGAGAAATCATACGCATTTCCGATTTCACACTTGTTGAGTTAGGTTTACATAGTGATTCCATTCTTGGACTCAGGGGGTGACAGTCTTGGCGTTGGTTATAGATACACAAAACACTTTAGTATTGTAGTGGCTAAAAGACATGCATTGTGAGCTATGGTATAATGATAATTAATTGCTGTCATCCAGATAACCAAGCTGTCTGTTCAGCATGCAGACCTGTCTGGTGTTATTATCAGTAGCTCTTATCACAGTTATATATAATTATAATAGTGGGTTATTTTAGTCTCTGACCCTCTCTGTAGTTTTTTTGACCTAATTTGCGAAAAGGGTTATCTTGGTGTCAGAAATAGAAGCACAGTGACTTAGAAATTTTTATACAGCAAGCAGAATAATCAATAGAAACTTTCATTTATGTTTGACTGAGTAGCAGTTATCTATTTTGATTACAGGCGTGCGCTCAAATATTTCTGTCACCAAAATACCCCTTTTCACAAATTATGTCTCAATGTAAGCGTATGATCGTTGTTTTTTATATCATCAGCCTTTCTGATCATCTTGTTTATAGAAGAAAGATAACATGATTATCTAAGTACAGTAATAAATGCATCTTGTGCTGATGTAGTGCCTCCTGTGATGTATTAGTGACCTCGCTGTGTTGTTGCTATGAGTTCTCTTTGCTTGTTCTGCTCTCATAGTGGATAACTGTTGCTTGTCAGTAGTTATGTCATGTCTGTGTGTGTGTTGTGACCACATCCACACATACTCCACAGTATGGAGACCTTCTTGCAGTTGTATCATCTCTGTATTTAATAAGCTTTGTTGTGTAAATATCTCCTTTTGTGTGTACATTATAATGTTGTCACAGGCAGCTTAATTATTAGGTCATTTCCCTCTCAGGGTGTACTGGAGATCGGTAAAAACCCAAATAGCAAATCAAGTCGAGACTGGAAGCCTCGTCTCTTTGTTCTCAAGCACTACCTTACCTCAGGAAGATCCACTCTTGAGTACTACAAGAACACCCGAAAAAGATGGCAGAAACAGCCAACCAAGGGAATTCTTTCACTCTGGCCGAGATTTGAGATATCGCTGGCTCACCTGTGTAATTACAAGTACACACTGGCTCTGACCACCACGGAAGCAGGCACTGTGTACCTTGCTGCTAATAGTGCTCCAGGAATGAACAAGTGGTTCTACTACATACAGACACAGCACGTCATGGAGTCTGCTGCTGGTAAGAGTGCTCCTCACTTATTGTTATCAGCAATGTTTTGGCATGCAATGATTTGGCTGAAGCTGAAAGTGTGTACATGTTCAATTCACAAAGCTGGCTTATTGGTTTAGTTTCCCATTGTCCATGAATGTACTCATCAATAGAGGGAGTTTTAATTGGTTCAATACTTTCATGTGAGAATTTGTGGTCATTACCTCAAAAGAGATGTGTATCATTACTCGGCATTTAGAGTTTGTCGTAAGACACGTGTGCTGCTCTCTGTTTGCTCATTCATTGTTGATAAAGTTGTCCATTGAATGCTATACCATGATTTTTTAATAGCTTCAACTTCAATAAGAATGTTTTAGTAACATCTGAGTGGATTCAGCCTACATGTATTTTAGTTTGTGCACACTGCATGCACTGATTATGTGTTGTCTTTTCTTCTCCAGACTGGTATGTATTTCATGTTCAAGCTCAGGACTCAGACTGCATGAATGTTATCGGTGTCTATGGTGACTGCCTGCTTGCTCTCACTCCTAACTTTGAAATCCTTTGCGCACAGGCTGGAACGAAACAGCTCTTAGCAAGATGGCCATTTGACTGTCTAAAGTCATACTCCCATGGTAGTGGTCTCTTCTCTTTCATTGCTGGTAGACATTCTCCACATGGTCCTGGAGAATATGGCTTCATAACAGGTCAGGACAAGACTATCCATCGCATGGTAGAGAAGCTCATTGATAGAGCAAAAAGAGGCTCTGTGTCCAGTGGGTCAAGTAGTACGTTCTCTCATATTGACCAGCGGGCTCCTTTGCCAACACCAGGCCAACAACCGCTAGATCAAAACTCTCCTCCGGTGTCCACCAGCAGCAGCAGTGGCTCTGAAGCTGATGAATCAGCTACTGAACCTCAGAGAAAAAGAGCAGAGCAGAATGTCTACATCAAGAGCTCTCCTGTGCCCGGTGAAGAGGACCTCCCGCCTCAGCTTCCTAGCAAACCACCACCTAGACTGCCTCCAAAGGGAACAGCTGCAGTTCCTGAACCTTCCTTGGTTTGGCTCGCTGATCGATATAGACAGGGTGCCATTGGTGGATTGACCAGCCCTGAGGAATCTCCTTCTTCTGAGACCCCTCCAGGTGGTGATCATGTGTACTCTCATACCATTCATCGATATCCTGGAGCAACATCACCAGTGCCCTCTGGTGACGATCCTAGCATATACAACTCTTTGGTGCGGGAGAGTAACACTGGTACCTTACCAGCTAGGCCTAGTAGAGTCCCTTCTCGAGGAAAAGGAGATTATGAACTAGCCTATCCTGCTATTAAAGAATCTCAATCAGTTTTGTACAATACAGCTTACACTGAAGATGGCAAAAGAGCATCCTCTCAGTCACCAAACCCTGATACACCAAGTGAAGCAGTCGATTTGCCAACTCCTACTATACCTGGCGATGGTAATGGAATGACAACCAATCCACTGTATGGTTCACAATTTAACCTTCTTGATGAGATTATAACACATCCGCTGGCCAGTCCTGCCACGACAGAACTACCCAACATATCTGAGGGCATTGCTGCCATGCGCTCTACTGATACCGCTGTTGAGGGCGCAGCTCGAAAGCCAAACGATCTGAACCCAGTTTATGTAGAAAGTGTTCTTCAAACTGATCCAGCGCCGTTACCAACTCTTGAACCAGTGTCAGCTTCTAATGGAGCCGCTGCTCTTTCCACAGAGAAGGATGTTAAGGGTTATACTAAAGTGAACAAGACATCTCCTCCGGCTTCTCCAAGGGAGGGACAAAGTACAAAACTTACACTGGAGAGTAATGAACAACCACCACCATTGCCTGAACGGCATTATGACCCTGAGCAATAGCAGACCCACTTCTTTTACCATTATTATTACTTTAAAATTAAATGTTCATATTCATCACATTAATTTTATTATGTCTTTTGCTAGTCTACGTTAACAATAATAATTATTATGGTGATTATTATAACTAGTTGCATTCACCTAGCCTCTGGCTCAGTGTCTCTAGCCAATGCAGGACGATTGACTAGCTGCGATGTGTGCTGGTATGAAGTAAGGCCATCATTGGCTGCTAGCTCAGCATTGCTTGCAGGTGTTTCAAAGGCTGTTGGTGGACCATTGGCTTCCTCAAGATTGTTTGGAGCTTGCCTTCTTCCCATCTTTCTTCTCCACCAGTTGTCCAACGAATTTGCTTTTTTCTCCAGCCATGACAAAGTTGCCTTCTCTTTTATGGATGCAGCTATTGATGAAATAAAGGACTGCACTAGAGCTCTCAATCTATTTTGGAAAGAGTGATCATCTTCTTCAGTAGAGCTCAAGTCAGTTGACTCAGTGGAGATGTCATGTGTGATTACTAGTAGTCGTGACTTGTCTGGTCTCATTAGGATGTGCTTGATATTCTTGGGTATCACACATGGAGCGATGAATATCTCGTGTGTATTAACACAGCGCACTTCACCAGACACCAGCACAACCTCAAGGTGCTGATCTTCGACCTCAAATGGTGTGTTAAATTCTTGATGACCTGATACAATGAATGAAGATCCACACATGAGAGAGAGTTTGCATGTTGGCCAGTCCTGTTGAGTAAAATTGATAAGAAAAATAAAAAATTAATGATTATTTTCATGAGTGAGTGGTTGCCATACAATAGAAACTCTGTTGTCAGAGCAACAGTGCATGTTAGTAATGCTTGATATTACAGTATTCGCATAAACATTGTTATCATTATTATCGACAAGGTTTCCTGTGTATGGTGGCCATAACCAAGCATCAAACCTGATATTTGGCTAGCTTTGGTAGTATATTGACAGCAACTCTTATTCCACAGATTCTCCACAATCTTCCTTCTAGCTCAGGATAACTAGTAATGGTCTCATTGAGTTTATCTCCGGCAACATAGAATGCCTGCAAAACAAAAATTAATTACTTCTGCTGTTGGTTTGTTACAATAGCACTAACTTGCACATCAGTTTCACACTCTACTGATGCATTCCTTGTCGTATTAAGTAGCATAGCCATTTCTCCCAGCACTGTCCCTGCTCCACAGAAGTCCACAGTCATGTGTTGCTGCTCCATTGGTACAGTTATTTCTTCATCATTCTCTTTGGTCTCCTCTTCACTGATATTACATGTACATGTAGCTTGTTCGTGAAGAAGTGAAGATGGCTTGTTAGGTATCAGTACCTAAAGAAGGACGATAATGATGACTGAAGAAAAAATCAATAAAACTTACCTTGACTAAGCCAGACATTACTATAAATATGCCATCGGCTTGGTCTCCTTCTCTCATTATAAAGTCTCCAGTGTCAAACTGTCTTATGTCGGCATTGCCTCTGAGTGAGCCTATTGCTGTGGAGTCTAATCCATGCAGCCAGGGTAAGTTTAGGAATATGTAGTCAGGATTCGGTAGAATTAAGCTGCATTTTTCATGCTCAAGATTCTTTATTTCCATTTCGACTGACTGTGAAAAAAAATTAATTAATAATTTATGCGACTAAATCTGGTGTGCAGCACTCACTTTCATTAATCTGTCAGCCTCAATCTCGTCTAGTAGACCTCCACTTAAGAGTTGTCTAATGTTGTCCTGACAGTTGTTGAGTATTGAACGTGTTGCCTGATCTGTTTTTATTGACAAGGCTACTCCAGGATGCTCTTTCCCAATCTGACCTGTTCAGAGTAGGCAACAATGAGCAAGACGCAAGGATACTATTAGTATTGCCTACTCACTCAAACTCCTAATCACTTCCATATGATTATGTTCTAGCCTCCTTTTTAGCTCTTCGGCAACCTCTTGGTTCACTTGCATGATGCGATCAAAACGACGCAACACTTCCTCTTCTGCTACCACAAACCCTCTACCAATATCATAGCCAAGCCGCAGTCTATGGTTGACAAAATAGTCTAGTAACTTGACCATTTGATGAGGTAGCAGCAACTGCAAAACATTAACCAGGATTTTGAAAGATGCACTTTTTAAGTTGCCATACCTTAGCCAGTCGTCCTAATCGCAGAATTCTCACTATTCTCACTATTCTCAGTACTGCTGGAAAGAAGCTGTAAGTGTTAGATGGGATTGCCATCTCTATTGCTATTTCAACAAAACAGACGACGATAATAAAAATATCAAACAAGTTCCATTTGCTCAGCCAGTAGTACTGCCTCAATCCAATTATCTGCAGATCATACAAAACAAAAAGTTCTATAAGGTATTCATTGTTATTGATGTAAATTTCATAACACTATCAGATTACGAACTCAGTAAACTACTGTCTGCTGCTGACCTTGATGACTGCTTCCACAACATACACTCCACACGCTATGTAGTTGAGTATTTGAAGAACCAGTATTCCAGTGCTGTCTGTTATAATGACCTCAATCACTGTGCACACACAGTTGATGAATATGACTCCAAATATGAACCACTCAAACACAAAATGGACTGCAATGCAGTAGAACACGTTAAGAAAACAGTTGGTTGGTCGCGGCCATTTTGAGCTCAACTTCCATACTATGACCCATTCAAGGAAGCGTTTCTGTGTTATGTGAAAGAGAAGGAAATTATGTTGTTGCTGGTACCAGATGTTTATGGCAGTGTGTGATGATGCACACAAAGGAACTATACATCTGTTCAGGTTAATTACATTCCAGCTTTCAAGTTGAATTTGGAAAGTCTATGATGTAATTACGACAAAGGATATCACTTTTAGTGCTAAAGTAATTACAATGCTATTGTTAAATTTATTTTTAAACTCTGTCAACAGGAACATTACATTATGAGAACCTACAATTACAAGAGTGCATCACTCTCTCACTAATGGCCTATGCACTCTGTTGCCCTTAGCAGAGCAGTATACATTATCCTAATAATTATAATGATTTCCAATGACTCTCTTGCTGTCTGATTGAAGGCTTTGGTGATTATAGGGATAATGCACTAGAAAATTTATTACGTTGTGCAGCTTCAGGGCACTTTGATCAATAGCATAGCAATGGCCGGCAATGGCAGTGAAAAGTATGCTAAAAATTACATTTAAACTAATTTCGCTCACAATAAGATTGAAGATGGCTGGTACTCGCCAGTTTGGAGCCAGATCTTTCAGTGTTACTAATCTACAAAAAATAAGGATTATTTTAATAAGAGAGCAAAATGAGTACTGACCTGCTAGGAGTATCCATTACAGAATCAGCTAGACTGGAAAGAATCCGTACAGCTTCTTTCCCTAGCATTCCCTGTTCAAATTGTCGCCAATAGTTAGTCTTCTCTGCCTTGATCACTCTCAATCTCAACTCCTCTGCCAACTCAATCAGTTCTCTCCTGTTGAGTATGTGAGGTACTCCTGCTTTACAGTAAGCACACTGACATGGAGTTATGGGCTCGGTGTTTACAGTCTGAATAGAAGGGATGGAAGATGAGAGGTGATAAAGGTGAGAGTATGTCAGTGTTTATAGAGCGAGCGAGCACAAAGAGGAGTGAGAAGTGTTGAGCGTAGGAGAACAGCCATAATAAGGGAAAGGAGAAGGGGAGGAAAGGAGGGAGGGTGGGGGAGAGAAGGAGGAGAGGAGAGAGGTGAACAAGGTGTGACATGAATATGTAACACAAGCACAGTTCAGTTACTATGGTACAATAATCAGAAATGAGTACTGTCAGTAAGTTGGCATAGTAACATTCGTGGGTAGTCGTCATAGAGTAGTCAATAATACCAGCAATCAGGTTTGACGCAATCTGACCCAATCTTCTGATAATTTGATACGGCCACACCAAAAATACTATACCAATACTCATTTCAGCAAAAAGTTACACACTCTTTCTTTTGCATTAGCGCAGCTATTAATGTATAGTATAATACCCCGTTCACACTGCACGCTGGAACCGGGCCGAACCGAACCGTGCCACACTTTATGATCAAAGTTCCGACATAACCGAACCGTGCTGGAAGCGGCCCACCTATGGTTGGGGTGCCACGATGGTGCAGTTTAGTTGAGTTGTAGCTCAGTTCAGTTGCGTTCATACTGTCAGAGATTTGCAACCGGGCCGGCCCGGTTCGGTTCCGTTCTAGCGCATAGTGTGAACGCGATATAACTCATAGCTAATGCTAGATAATGTTATTCATTGTTAGCACATTGTAATAATTATTATTACCTTATCCTTGTCCAGATGTTTGTAAGGATCGACTATTTTGGAGCTTTTTTCCACAATATCCCAGCTAGCATCAGCTAGAAATCGATCAGACTTGAGCATATTTATTGTTCTTTTCTTTGATTCATTGAGTCGAGCTACAGCTGCGGACATTGTCTTACGATGAGCGAAAGAGATATCACTGAATCCTAGGCCCTTGAGGAGGTACTTGGTAGATGTCCCGTTAACAGTCAACGTCAGGACTACAATACCAGCTGTGAGAAATAATACCTGAGAAATAAGACAATAATGAAGCTACTGGAACAATAGTTAATTGGTATGTGCTGCATTGCACTGGGGGCATGACACACTAATGGGTATGTTTGCAGTGTGCAGTAATTATTGTTATTATGATCATATTTCATCAAAATAATAAAATTAATATGATATATTGATTCCAAGAGCATGCCAATGGGATGGCTGGTGCATTCCACTCTATTTTGAATGAAATCAAATACAATGATAAAAATTTAGCATTCACCATTTCTCTCCTCCCCCTCCCTCTAATGCATGGGGGTCCTGTTCCTACTCTATGCCTTGTTGGGTAATGTTTGTAGGAATAACTTCCACACATGGCAACAGACTAGGATGCCCACACTGCTAAGAGGAAGTGACTGCTCAAGTATACGGGGTAAGATGTCAGTAGTGAATACCAGGGTGTGGGGCATCACTGTGCCATCCTACATGATTCACACAGTCTCCTACACCCTGACCTATTGGGATAATCTAATAACTCTCATACCAGCTTGTTGGGGCAACATAGGGGTATTCAATGACATCACCTTCATACCAGAAATAAACCATGAAACTATGCTGGAATTGTTCTATGCATGTTTCAGTGTGTTATTGTTTCTCGCCTTGCTTCCAATAAGATTAAAGTCTATAGATGATGTCTGGGCTACAACCAGTGCCAGCGCTAGTCCAACTGCTCCTCTTAGCCCACTCCAGGAAATCATTATAGTGTGCCTCCAGTTTATAGAGTACCCGATTCTTGTCAGAATAGGCTGCAAACCACCTGTTACTACCAGCCTGAGAGATACATGCAAATAGTAATCATCGTGGGTGGATAGGTGCAAAATGCAACATAACGTGGATTTTCTCAAAACATGTTACATCATGAACAACTTTCCCTTCGTTAAAACAATAAAAGACAATACACTGTTTCTGTGTGGGCGTGTAGCAACATTGCTCAATGTAACGTCACCATTTACTTAACAACTACACATTTTATGTAAAATCAACAAACCATGGTAGTATAAATTATATGGTTGGCTTCATAAACACGTCATTTCAAGGACCAGCCAATGACACGCTGACAACCCGTTCTATAGTACTGCATGTTAATACTGACACCATACTTTTCGCTGACACAGCATTACTAAATCAAGGACTTTCGATTTTGCGTAATTGAAGTTATAAAAAGTTATAATGAGGATGAGTTAGTTATGGCATGTTGACAAAGCAGATGGCTTATAGGCATGGTTAATCACAGGTTCATGTCATGATCATTATTATGCTCACCGGATCACTATGATGGTCAGATATAATGCTATTAGAAACATCCAGTCTCTCAAGCCAACTCCTCCAACTCCTCCCTCAAATGCTCGTTGAGCTATAACGACACCAACGAGAACAAAGATGAGAGTGTTTGCTAGGTAACCCAGCACTTCCCAGAACCTAAAGGCAATCAGAATAAGGAAGAGAGGAGAGGGGATGAAAAACAGAATGAGAACAATTTAATTATTATTTGACATAACTAGAATGATTTATCCATAAATGTAATCAATGTCAATCTTGCAATACAAAGGGAAAAGATCAGAACTTATCATGGATTCTCCCATATCCTATATACAATGCAATTTCATCTTAGTTAATCCAATAATGATTGTTACTATTGGAAAACATTGCTTAGTGTCTTGCCATCCCGTAGCTATGCACACACACACACACACACACACACACACACACACACACACACACACACACACACACACACACACACACACACACACACACACACACACACACACACACACACACACACACACACACACACACACCATACCTGTGTAAGAATACTTCCACTTCTGCACTAATATTGGTCCTGTGTGTATTGATCTCGATGCCCAGAGTAACCACTGCCAATACACCAGACACTCCCAGGAGCTCTTCTCCAATATAGAATGTAATGTAAGTGGAAGCTAATGTGATGGTTATTTCTACAAGAGCATCATTGAAGACATAAGACAACCAGAAAATAGTTGCTTTTGCCATGACATATCCAAAAGCAGGACCTCCTAATGCAACTTGTAGAAAATAAAGGAATATCTGCAAACCTGAAAAATGTGAATTAATACTTTATTAATTAGTCAGTGTGATGTACCATTTTTACTTTTTCCTGGAATCAGTTCATCTACTAGAACATTGAAGATGACAATAGCAGCTCCATCATTGAGTAGTGACTCTCCTTCGATAATGGTGGCTAGCTGTTTAGAAGCTCCTGCATATGCAGCGGAGTAAGTTATAAAGGAGGTAAGTAAGAGGAATTTGTCTCACCTAACTCTTTAAGTAGTGCCACCACAGCAACAGGGTCAGTGGCACTGAGCAGAATACCAAAGAGTAGAGCAACTACCCAGCTCCAGTTGTAGGGGAAAACATAACGTGCCATGAGAGAAGTGAGAAAGGCACTGATGAGCAGTCCAGGTCCAGCTAGTAAGAGTACTTGGCCAATGGTCTTTTTAAAGGTATGCACATCCATACTAAAGGCACTCTCGAATAGTAGAGTAGGTAGAAAGATGAGCAGCATGAGATGAGGGTCAAGTTGAGCAATTGCTATGTAGTCTTGCATAAAACTGAGGAGTTGCCATTTTGGAGCAGCTCCAACTATCAGCCCAACCATGATGAGGACCACAGTGTAGGGCAGGGGTGTTCTCTTGAGCAGATATCTTACAGCAGCTAAACAAGCATGATTATGCACTTTATCCATAATAATTATTGTAGTATTATTAAGAGTTGTAATGCACAGCACTAGATACACTAAATGCATTTTACACTACACAGTATGTGTCGCATAGTGCAAACTCTCTATTACTTTAATACCTCCAATTGCAAATGCGAGGAACAGAAACAGAATCGCTTTAGTGAGAGAGTCACCATGATCCTCGTTTCCAGAATCTGTTGATGCGTTTGTGCCGTTAGTTGATGATGCGTTACCTTCTGTGCGCGAGCCGATAACAGTAGTGAACACAGACGCCATTGCTAGTCTACTGCAATCTGTCCGGAGTCATTGGATACGAGTCATACGTCAACGCGGTGGTACTGGTGCGGCAAAATTACACGCCCATGTAGTCCGAATCCGATTGCTATAAAACAAGTGCAGTGAAGCGAAACTAACCATCGAAAGCAAACCACTGGCGAACTTTGAGAACAACATCGCTAGAAGATAATAATAGCAAAAGATGGCTCCCAATCTTACCTTGTTTGGCCTTTTGGCTTTTGGGCTACTCTCACTCGCAGCAGCAAAGGCACTGGAATTTCGCTCTGGCGACAATTTTCACCCTTCTATCGAGAACCATCATCACCTCGTGAGAAGGAAAGTAGGGCGCATCACAACACCAGGACCGCTAGAGTACATGAAGCAACTTCGTGAATCAATGGAAAATCGCTATGGCGAACCAAAGGACGTATGGTGTCTCCTTGACCGAGGTAAGCGTTTGCAGCCTGCAGGGCATACACCACGTGGTCGTTTTTGTTTGTTTGTATCAGCACCTGTTATCGCAGTTGACTCACTGTTGTCTTCTTTTAATCTGCAGATACTGTCAATGATGTCTACAGAAACAAACCAAGAGCCGAAAGATGCTCTCGTTCGCAGAAATTTGTGTTCAGCCTGTCTTCCTTCGTGACTGCGTATGGTGACAAAAAGCTCGCCATATCCTCTATTCTCAGGTTCTACCTGCAAATAAAGTCGGACCTGCGACCTACCAATGGCAGCTCTGTAGCAGTCAACGCCACGGTTTCTGCTACCTTGGTTGGAAACAGCTCGTTCACATGCAACGAAACTGTCGTACTACACGAGCGGACTCTGAATGTGTCCAACAGCACTCAGAATCATTATGAAGAGTGGAACATTACCAAAGTGCTTTGTGACTGCTGGAACATCTCTCGTGGCGATGACTTGCTAGAAGTGCAGATCACTTTCACACTGCCAGAGTGCAATAATTCCAGCAGTTTACGAGTACCTGTACAGGTTGTCGATCCAGCCGTTGTGCCTCTGACCCAGACGAACAGACGAGCCAAGTACTCGCAAGTTCAGCCAATGCTAGTAGTATATGTTGAACACGAAACAAGCAAATCATCATCAATGGTAGAAGAACCCTCAAAGCCTGCAAGATCAAGACGATCAACTGTTACTACATCTGCCTCAACTTGTCGACTGGCTAACTTCACCATTAACTTTGCTGACTTGGGCCTCCATCAGGTATTGATACCATTCAGCTACAATGCTCGTCATTGTGTTGGCTCTTGCGATTCTCATGTTATTGACCAATCTGGAAACAGCACCAACCATGCTCGCCTATTTGCCTCGGCTACTGCAAGGTATGCACGAGAACCAAAAATGTTTAAATCTCCACCGAAACAGCCGTGCTGCGTACCAGTGGAGTATGATCATATTCATCTAATAGAAATACATCCAGACAAGTCATTCAGCTACAAGAAGTACCTCAATATGAGCGTGACTAAATGTGGCTGTAGGTAGTAGCTAGATTACTAACTACTGTATTATACACTGCTGTTGATTAGGCTGTAATTACAAAACCTCATTATCAATTCCTTTTGTAACTTCTTTCAATTATTTCTTTCTTGTATACTTATCTAAAATTTTATTTATTAATAAAGTACCAATCACTTAAAATCAATTTTTGTTTCAACTATTCTACTTATCTCTATGGTATCAGCTTGTAAACACTGGCATTACATTGTTTCACTAATAATTTTGGATTCAATAGCATGTAGTAGTAATCTTGTTAACCTATGAGTCATCTTAGTTTATGAATAAGTCGGCAATAGAGGAGAGCATCTGTTGGGTTTCCTGGTGGTAGGAAGAGAACACAGCAATAGCAGCATTTATCAGGTCGGACTGACCTCTGAACAGCTCTGCAGGTCTCTGATGAATTCTGTCAATCCACGAGTTTGAAGCTCTTCTATAATGTCATCTGTAGTAGATGAAAAGTCAAAGAAGACTGCATGAAATGGAAAGCCTCACCGTGCATTAGTAGTTGTTGCAGAAGGTATAATGCATGAGGAATGACTTCATTATTTGAACTATGCATCCTGTATAGACAATAACTCCTGGAACTATAGCTAACTTGATGGTACTCACTTCATAGCAGCTAGCAGTCCAACTAACCCATCCTCGTCTCCTACACTGCCAAACACAGCATATGCACACTCTCCTGGGTAGGAAAGAGACAGCTAGTGAGCCACATATACTGCCCATTCTGGCTGTGTTGTCACAACGATGAATGCCTATTGTAAAACTAATCTACAACACTTAACCTGTGCACAAGAGGAGGAGGAGCGACCAGTTGGACCAGTTGTATAAACAAACACAGTACTAGTGGTCATACAGGTTAGGGACTCTCCTACCTTGATACTCAGCTAGGTTAGCCAGAGTTGCACAGGAGAACTTGACAATGGTTGGCTCCTGGAAGAGATCATACACCAGGTGACTAAATGAGTTAGCTAATCCCTCCCCTCATTGCCCTATGTGCTAACCTCTGTAAACTTCCTCAGCAGTAAATACAGCAACTTAGTAGCATTCTCCTCTATCAGTAGAACTACAGCTCTGTCTGCAGGAACAACAGTCACACCACCATACAACTTAACTTATTAACAGGTATTTTTGTTTGATAATCAAACGTTGTCATCCAAGTAACGATATAAAGAGAGTACTGGTACGTACAAATGCAATAAGACCAAGTGATCATTGTGGTGCATTGTGTATTGTTACACAACATGTCATCATCATGATGGAGAACCGCATTGCTTTGTTACAGGTAAGCAGAAATTGTTACAGCACCACAATGGCTGCTATATTGAATAACTGAGCAAATCAAAGAATAGGCACTAATGTAATGTGAACCAGACCACAACAATACTACGCATTGGTTCAAATCTCGATTAACAGGAATGTGGCTACAATACTAACAGCACATGTTGACCATAGTAGTAACATGTACAATATGATTTACGATTTGACTAGAAGACATGCAATTTCATAATCCTCAAATAACCTTGAGTTTACATACCACACTATATGATGGTTATCACATACTCATTACCATTATAATGCAATTTTGTCAATCAGTAGCACTAATACAGGAACACGCTACTTGTTACACATTACTGACAACAAACACATTTTTCTAGTGCTAACAACATCCGGTCATGACAATTGCTGCTCACCAGATAGTGACAAAGACCACAGAGCTGAGCAGCTTGCATCCATTAGTGTTTTGTTGTTCATATGGTCTCGTATCGCTCTACACACTACCTGTACAGCACCTTCTTCTACCAGCAGGTCAACATCACTAGCTACAGTGGAAAAATGATACACAAATGTAGCACAAGAGCTTACCAGATGAGGCAATGGTGATACAGTGGTTGGTGATTAGATCAGTGTGGTCTGGGTATAGTCTAAGTGACTTCATCATCTGCTGGATCATAGTTGGTTCCAGGGTCTTAGTGGTCAAACCTAGGTTTATGGTACATGGTTAATACAGCATAATTTATAGGTGAATAGAAAATGTATTTGTAGCAGCATCAAGAGTGCAGAGGGTGCGGTCGTGTCAATGAGGTATTTCCTGAGACTCCCCCATGCTTCTGCCACTCACTGTACTCAACAACCCACTCTCCTTCCTCTAGCTAGCAGCAATCATCATTATGCATTTCAATGAATAAGCTGTGCTGTGTGACATCACAAGTTAGACTCAAGATAAAAGACTATACTCATGACTCCCTGAGCTTATAGAATGTCTACTGAAACTGTGAAACATTAAACCTCAATGACCCTTGAACCTCGAGCTTCAGTACACAAGATAGATACAGTATCTTTATTGTTTAGTGTCATCACGAGTCCATAATCGACTGCGGACTCTTGGTGTCATAGTATATGACCACTAGCATTGATAGCCACATGAGCTAATGCGTTACGTAATACATGAAAAACAAAGCCCACTAATAAACATTCACTGAAATGGATAGCATCTCCACACCCGCATAATTCACATGTAAACTTCTCTCCCTCATTTCAAACAAATTACGCTTATCAAAGAGTCTGCCTCCCTAATTGTAACACAGTCTACTATAATTATACTACTTTGTGAAGTCAAGTGCCTAGTAATTATGAGCTATGATTATAATTAACAATAATAAAATTATTATGAAGTTATAAAGAATGTTCACAACATGCATACACAACATAAAGAAATAAAAAAATTAGATCATTGCCACGTCAGTGTGTGAGTTACCAAATATGAGTGAGCGTAACTGTGTGACGCATACTCTAGATATGAAATTGTTCGATTTTAAGTCCATTTGTTGGTGTACAAACAACAAGAGAATGTAGTGTGTCACATTCCAGATGCTGGTTTGTGCACGCTCTAATGGTATTATATATCAGAATGTTGATACAATACTCCTGGAAACAGCAAATAGAGAATGAAATGATGAATGCAGAGCTACATCTGAGCGCTCTTCAAGTCATGTACATTGGGATTTGTAATACAAAGAACGCTAATGACATTAACTTATTAATTATTATTATTATACTAGTTAATGTCACACAATTCACACTAGGTTCATGCACATTCCACCTAAACAAGGCATTAGTCACCAGCAGTTGGCACACTGATTGGCAGGTGAGCATTAAAATCTCTTCATTCTAGGGGTATAAAATACCTAATACGGGAATACCATAATGACTAACGACTAAAAAGAGAAAGAAATCCTATCAACCCAATTCCAGCCCAATCATAACATTATAGTCGCTCTACGATCATCAAAGCAAAGTCTGGGCACAAAACAGCCCAAACTACAGTAAAAATTTAGCTTTGTTGATTATCAGAATCCCAACAAGCAGCTAGGCTACATTACAACAACTACAATTAGCATACAAGGTCAAATTATGGGTCTGGTGTCTGGTATAAGGGTGGAGCTCCTTGTACCCAATGATTACCTACCTTGTGTTGCTGATAGAACCATGAGCAGACTAGAAGCTGTGAGCTGGGTATCATAGTGTGAACTGTGATTCTAGAACAGATATTGTTGAGTGGAGCATACTATTACTATAATATGCATACCTTCATTGCTGAGCAGGTGAGGTTGATAATATTGGTGGTGAGTAATTCTAGTTCAACTGAAGAAAAGACCAGATCAAGTTCCTATGCTGCTAGTCAGTGCTCAATGCAAACATTCCATACAGGTTACATGTATGCGGTGTGGTAGTGGTTACTGACCAGATGCCATGCATAGCTATACACGCAGCAGCAGCAGTATCAGTATCAGTATTATTTTGTCGGTAAACATTATATAATATGTCTCATAGTGAGTATTCAATGTCAAAAAGTTGATATGTTTTTCTCTAAACCCAACACCAAGTTAGCAATAGGTTGTTCACATACAATGAGCGAGGGATGAAACGTAGGAAGGTATGGGGAATCGGAACTAAAACAACCTACTAAAATGAATCAGCGTAATGTTATCAATAACCTTTGCCATCAAAGACCACTTGATAGAGAAGATGCAGGGCCAGGGACTGGAGCTCAGGGTTGGTTGAGTGAGTGGTCATTGCTAGCTCCACTTCATGAAGCATTGCTGGGCTGAGAACGGGCCCTGTGCCGGTAAAGCTTATGATAATGATGAGGTTAGACAACAAACCATGGTGGTGGATGTACGTGTGAGTGAATTGATGGCGGTGGTGTCTGGGTGTTATGTGATGGTTGATGATGCCAAGTACACCCAGGGTTCAGTTGTGATAGTGATAATCACGAACCTTCTGTAGCCATTAGCTCCTGCAGCTTCTTCAAACACTTCAACTATGGAACAGGAAGGTCAGTAAGGGCAATGAGTTGAGAGGGCTAAGTAGACAAACAGCCACAATACCACAACAAGAGTAGCCATGGAGTGTATAAACATGCACTAGCCCTAAGCAATGGGCAGTACAATACCCCATAAGCCCAGGTGAATTCAAAGATAAAGCCGCCATATAAAGCATCCTTCTAACTGTCTAAGGTAATGAATGGTACATTGGTCTAATGGTATACTGGTGATGGATCATACCTGTGCTTCAACAGAGCCACCAGCTCGCTTCATGTGTACTGTAACACAACTAACACTAGTCAGTCATGGTACAGTATTACTCACCAATAATTTCATCTTGAGGATCCTTAGCAGCTGTATTTATAGAGAGAGATCAGAGAAGTCATTACATAAGTAACAGGCAATCCTCACCTGTTAGGTGTTGTAACAGAGGGGAGTCATACACTGCTAGACAATCTAGTATGAATGAATTCTCTAGTAGGTCCCTGAGAGTAGTATCATCATGACACACACACACACACTAATAACATACATTGCTGTTGGTCGCTGATGATGATTTATTCTTAACAGCAGTCGAAGAAAAGAGGCAAGTTCTTGAGAATAACACTGGACGAGAGAACATCATGCATCGTGTATTAATACACATTCTTACCATAGACACTTTCTCTATAATACCATCAAGTGTATCGGTCGACACTTTCACTAGGTATAAGTTGCTCTTAAATTCTGGCTCCTGACGACAATACACAATAGAATTGTTGTGTTAAATGAGGCATACCGTCATGAAGCTGCATGTAGTCATGTCCAGTAGTATACATCCTAATGACCACACGTCTGATTGCTGATCGTAACTTTACAAGATATTAACGTCATATGCAGCAATAGGTATGAGGTTACCTTTTAGAAGAAGAGTTCTTCTGTAGCTCTGGGGCGAGCCAACATTGCCGTCCTAGTGAACAGATAAGAGTTCATTAGCTGTTGCTACAAGTATTGTACCTAGTGCAGATCTTGTTAGTACCTGTGCCTCGCTGATAGCACTGGCTATACCAAAGTCACCTGATCATGAATAAAAATTATGAAAATTATTATTATGGTTATGTTAAATAAAAATCCCCTCCCAGAACACAGCAAGAACAATGACTCTAAATAAACATGATTATAATATGGAGTCTGCATTGAATGGCATTCACAGCCCTCAGGCAACCTGACTATCAGTGATTGTTATTACCATAATTTATAGTGGGAACTTTTTGTGAGCTTCATTATTATTGACGAATCAATCAAAATATTTACTTAGCGAGTTTTAGCGAGTTTTAGATTTGATGATCTGCTCATTGGGATGTAGACTGTATTGCATTTCAATACTGATGCAAAGTTTAAAATGCCAGTTAAATTCCCTTTGAAGTACAGTATGTACCAGACTCATTTGTGCACACTAGCGTAATATAATAGACCTGCTCACCGAGTGACACTGACAAATCATCATTGAGAAATGCATTGCACGATTTAAGATTTCTGAGAGAGACAGTAATGCAACAGCAGTAGCAGATGCGTGTACCTGTGTGTCATCTGTTTATCATGAACATATGCAAGAGCTTCCACTAGTTGCCCCATCCACATCCTGATGATCTGAATAAACACACTCACTCACACACACACACCAAGACATAAACAATCTCACCTTTTCATCTACAGCTCGTTGCAGAGATCTTTGATCACTTAGGTAGTGTTCCAGGTCGCCTATACACAAGTCCATAATGTACCACTCATACAATCATTACCTTGTGGATAATATTCCATTACAATGCACATATACACCGCAAAATCAATCTGTGAAAAGAGGAAATGGTACCATTAGAATCCACTCAAGGACATACCTCATCCCAGGCCACAAAAAACTCGTGATACCTGCACACATGTGAGTGCTGGAGAGACTCCAAGCACAGTGCCTATAAAACACGATTAATCACATGATGAACTACACATGTCGATGAGTACCTCCTTGAACACTTTATTTGCACTGGTTTCATTGCAGCACTCAATCTGTGATAATAATTATTATAACAGACTGAATATTATATTTATTAGTTTTGCCTTTTTCAGGACGTATTGCTTGTCGTTTCTCTTGTCCTCCACCTTAAACACAGAGCCCAGTGCACCATGGCCTAGTGGTGAAAGCAGCTGCGTGGGTGGAGGATTATTATGCCAGAAATAATAATAGGCAAGAAGAAAATTAGAAATCAGAGAAGGAGCAGCGGTAGAAGAACAACATTCACCCTGTAGTTTTCCATATAGAGCAGTTAGTAATCAAACACGCACTAGTATTCCAGCAATCCAGTCGTGTGTGAGTATTATGGCCTCAGGGCGGCTACTCGTTACTATAGAAACGTGACCCTGCCTCTTTAACCGCCAAATTCACGTGTATTTTGGCCTCTGGGCAGATGCCTCTGAGACATGCTATTATGTTACGAAATAGTGCATAAACGTGATCTAGTTTCATGTACTTGTGAACGTGGTTGTCTGTGTGATTTGATGATATTAACTGTTTGTGGTTCTTCTCTATCATCCTCCCTCCATGCAATCCTAACTGGTTCCAGCAAACTATGATTTCTTGCTTCTGCATGTTCTGTGGTAGGTACTGAGACAATTTGCTCTTGAGTTTCTTCTAACTGAAGACCATTTTCCTCAACTTTTTTTCTTCCATACTTTCTTTTCCCTCTTTTCCTTTTACTCCTGTCAGTCACTGCTTGCTCTAACTCTGTTCTCTCAACCAAGAGTGGGACCTGTTCCATCCAATATTTCTCTCTCAAGACAGCATCAGGAATGTATTGTATCAACATGGCTTGTATCCAGGGCACGTAGCTACTATATAGATATTTCTCTCGCTTAACTTCTAGGTAGATGCGTATTGCAGGGTCTTCGTACCGTTTATTGATGTACTCGCTCTCTTCAGCGGTCAGTTTTCTTCGACGACGAAACGCAAACATCTGCACTGTACTAGTTTACTGTGTCTGTTTACGAATAGTCATAGTAACAAATGTCTCCGCCCATTTTATTTTAACTCTTTATCACCTGACCACGAGGTTGTGCAATCCTAACTTGTACTACCGAGTGTACTACGGGAAAGAAAGGATGGGAAAGAAAGGAAAGAAGAAAAACGAAGGTGCTGGTCAGCAACAGCAGCCAGCGAAACAAGGACAAAAGAAGGCGAAAGAGGAGCCAAAGGATCCGAGTGGTTACGCTCAAGCAATGGCTATTCCCGAGCTAGAAGATGAAATGGACGAACTGGAGCTTGATGAGAGTGGAGACGAGAGTGAACAAACAGAGAGGACTAGGGAAGACAAACGAGACGCTAAGGCACCATCATCACAAGCAGAGAAGGTGTGTCCACTAGTAACACATGTATAGTACAATGTTTTGTGTGCAGTCACCTGGGAGAGGAAGGAGAAGAGAACTGATAGCAGCACAACCAGAGGAAGAGGAGGAAGAAGAGCCTATTGCTAGCTCATCTGCTATCTCTCTCGAAGGAGCCGATGAGAAAAAATTGAGTCGGAAAGAAATGAAGAAATTGAAGAGAAAAGTTATTGTCTGTGTAATTGAGCTATTTTTCATAACTGCATTTCACAGGAGGAGCTAAGAAGGAAGATGCTGGCAGAAGAAGAGACCAGTCAGTTCTCAGTATCCCAGCGGGAGACACAGATTCAGGCTGCTTTGTTTGAGAATATGTCTGACATCAAGGCATGCGTATGCTGTGTAATGCATGCTGTACTATATTTTCTTTCATAGGTCACAAAATTTTCGCTGTCTGCTCGCGGCAAAGATTTGTTTGTGAATGCTGATCTTCACATAACATCTGGGAGAAGATATGGTCTGGTTGGACCCAACGGGTAAGCAGTGTGTGAGTGTTCTGTGTGGGAGATCTGGTTTCACTCAGGATGGGAAAGACAACACTACTAACTCACATTGCGGCTAGAAAACTATCTATTCCTCCAAACATAGATGTACTATATTGTGAGCAAGGTATGTTAGTATTCCTATTCTCGCCCACTGCCTTCTCTCTTGTTCTCACAGAGGTTGAAGTCGGTGAAATATCAGCCATAGATACAGTGTTGAAAGCCGACAAGAAGCGACTAAAATTACTGGAAGAGGAAAAGAAAATAAATGATGAACTTGAAGCAGGAGATGACTCTAACACAGAACGCCTCAAGCAGGTGATGGGATGGATACTATGTGTTGCTTCTAGTGGTATGCGCTGTGTTAGGTGTATGAAGAGATGGAGGTTATTGGTGCTGCATCAGCTGAATCAAGAGCTCGAAGAATACTCGCAGTATGCCTGTATGTTGTGTCCTTTTCATTGTTACTGTATGACAGGGATTAGGATTCACTGTCGAGATGCAGGGCCGATCTACAGTCAAGTTCTCTGGTGGGTGGAGGATGAGAGTGTCTCTGGCTAGGTTAGCTTTGCGGTTGGAATGTGATATCATTCAGTGTTTTCTTCCTCAGGGCATTGTTCATGGAGCCTACACTGCTCATGTTAGATGAACCTACTAATCACCTTGACCTGAATGCTGTCATTTGGCTCGACAGGTCAGGGATTCTCATAGCTGTTGATTAAATATCTTAATCGTCTATTCTAGTTATCTTCAGAACTGGAAAAAGACTCTTCTCGTTGTCTCACATGACCAAAACTTCCTCAATAACGTATGCACTGATATTATACACTTGGGTAAGTGAATCGCACAGTGCTATGATGATCTTTATAATACTGTTTCAGATAACCAGAAGTTGTATTACTATCGTGGAAACTATAGTAAGTCATGTCTATTAATTAAATGGATGTACTATTCTTCCACAGATGCTTTTAAGAAGATGTACAAGCAAAAGCTTGCTCAGATGGAGAAAGCTTACGAGAAACAGGTGCTCTATTTTAGCCCATGCTTCTTCGCTACATTTGCTTATTCTCTCAGCAACGTGAATTAAAAATCAAGAAATCTCAAGGTCAATCAAGAAAGCAAGCTGTGAGCATCACACACTGTAGCTGCATAGGTATGCTTTTTCCTTTCCCCTAGGAAGCCAATGTCAAAGCTGCTTCTGCTTCGAAGAAGTCTAAAAAGGTTTCTATTGGCTTCACGTTTTCTGCTCATAAGTTTGTGCTAGGGAGGAGCAGCTGCAGCAGCAGCAGCAGCTGATGAGGACGATGGATTACAAGAGCTACTCATTAAACCACGCGAGTACAAAGTAAAGTTCTCATTTCCTAATCCACCTCCTCTCAATCCACCCATTCTGGGAGCTTATGGTACATATTCTAGCTACATACAATCACACATCATCATCTTATGTTATACATTATTCACAGATGTGACTTTTGGCTATTCTGGGCAACCAGTCTTGTTCAAAAATCTAGACTTTGGTATCAATATGCAGTCTCGTGGTAAGTCTTTATTCATTTTATAATTCATATGTAATGACATATACTTTGATAGTGGCTGTGGTGGGCCCCAATGGAATAGGCAAGTCCACTTTTCTTAATCTTTTGATGTCAAAACTAGAGCCAGTAAGTCTCTATAGTCTGTTGTATACACATTGTTGTTTGTTGTGTTGGCTGTAGCTGTCTGGAGAAGTGAGGAGAAATCATCGCATGGTAAGGGTGTCTCTACTGTTACTCATTACTCCTATTCTTACTCAGCGTATTGGGTTATACAATCAACATGCTGCTGATCAGCTCGAGTTGAGCAAGTCACCAGTCGAGTACCTCCAGAGCAAGTTTAACACAGAATATCAACTGGCTAGAAAGACTCTGGGTCGCTATGGTTTACCAGGTCATGCTCACACCATCAAAATCAGAGATTTATCAGGTTCTAAAATTTGGTTCTAGAATTAATAATTCAATGCTGTGAACTTATTAGGAGGTCAAAAAGCTCGAGTGGTGTTTGCTGAAATTTCACTGATGCAGCCAGATGTTCTGATATTGGTAAGCTGTGTCATCATGTGATGTCATGATCTCCTTCCTTCCACACAGGATGAGCCTACCAATAATCTTGACATTGAGTCTATTGATGCTCTTTCTGATGCAATTAATGAATTTACAGGAGGTACTGCTGAACACTCACTATTACTATCACCACCTCTCTATTACTGTACCATTACCACCTCTCCTTCCCTCTCTACCACCCATCTCCCATTCTTCATCACTATCTCTCCTTCCCTCTATCACCCACCTCTCCTTCCCTCTCTATCACCCATCTCTCCTTCCCTCTCTATCACCCATCTCTCCTTCCCTCTCTATCACCCATCTCTCCTTTCTTCTCTTCATCACTATCTCTCATTCTCTCTCCAGGTGTCATCATTGTGAGTCATGATTCTCGACTCATTCAGGACTCACAATGCGTTCTCTGGGTCATTGAGAACAATGGCATCAGTGAGATAGATGGAGATTTCGAAGACTATCGTCATGAAGTGCTTCTTGCTTTGGGAGAAGTGGACGATGATGACAAGTAATGTTTATCACGTCATTGCTTTGAACATTATTTATTTTTACTCTTAATATAAACAGTAATAATGATGGTGTGAAATAAAAATTGAGCTATTGTAGTATAAATAATAATACTGTAGTGATGTATATAGGCCTGGTATAATAATATTGTGCGTGTGTTTAAATTAATCGTTCTCTCTCAATTGTTTGTTCATATTGTGCTGGGCTGTAAGAATCATGTCTCTTAGTGTGATGTTTCCGTACAGCAGGGACGCCTAGTCTGGCAATAATGACGATTACTGTAACAACTATAAAGCCGATAATTGCCACAACAACAACGACAGAGATAGCAATGGGAAGAACAGAGTCGGGTTGTGAGATTCCTCCCACTAATATTGAGCAGAAAGGTCCAGTGTAGTTGGGTGGGCATACGCAAGTGAATGCTCCTACAGTGTTTGTGCAATCTCCTCTGTTGCATAAAGTGGCATTCATTTCACATTCGTTAATGTCAGTGTCACATTCACGACCTGTGTAGCCAGAGGAACACATGCATTCATAGCTGCCTCCTCGGTTGACACATGTAGAATTGTTAGAGCATGGGTTACGAGTGGCAGAGCATTCATCAATGTCATCTTCACAGTTAGCTCCAGTGTAGCCATCACTGCAGGAACAGTTATAGCTACCTGGTGTGTTACTGCACTGGCCATTAACACAAGGAGAGACGGAGATACATTCATTGATGTCGACTTCACATTGCGCTCCTTGGTACCCAGTCCCATTGCAAAGACACAGGTAATTACCTCCACTATGAGAAGTGCATGTTCCACCATTTTGACAAGATAATAAGCCACAGAGATCTGTTTCGCATGTAGAACCATTGTAGCCTGGAGCACATTGGCAGACTGGTGATCCTTTGGATTCAATGCAACTGCCTCCATTAAGACAGACAAAGTTCAAGCATGGATCAATCATTATGTCACATGTGCTACCAGTGAAATCCATTGTGCATTCACAGCTGAACCCATCGGCTCCTGTATCTGTGCACGTCCCACCATTGTTGCAAGGGGCAGAGTGACACGGCAGAAACACTTCACATAGCATGCCTGTGTAGCCAGGGACACACTGACAGGTAAAGTTAGCTGTCTCTTCCACACAAGTCGCATTATTTGTGCATGGATCAGACACACAGTAGTCTATATCCACAGAACAATTCTGTCCAGTAAAGCCAGGCTGGCACACACAGATGTAGCTGTCAGGTGGTGGAGGAGGCAGACCAAGAGATGCTAATTCAGCAGTAGTTGTAGTGCTGTCAATACATGTAGAACCACTACTGCACGGCTGAGAGTAACAAGGAATTGTAGTCTCACATATCTGTCCAGTTAATCCTGGTGGACACATGCAGGTAAAGCCTGAGCTATTACTCGAGCAGTTGCCATCAGTGGTGCAAGGGAGGGACAGACAATAGTCAGGAATGCAACTATCCTGTAGTCCAGGCGGGCATAGGCAGATGTACTCTCCTGGAGGAGGGTTAGCAAACGTGATATCGAAGAGTGATGTAATATTGTCAGTATTAGTAGTGCTCTCAATACACAGCCCCTGTCCAATACACGGATCTGGACTGCATTCATCGATATCAGTGCCACAGTTGCTATCAGTATAACCACTAATGCATGAACAAGTGTAATTCAGTTCCTGAAGTAAACAAGTACCATCATTGCGACATGGATCAGACAAGCAAAAGTCTTCTGTTTCACAGAATTGACCAGTAAAAGGTGAAGAGCAAATGCACATAAATTCTCCTGGAGGCACTACCAAATTGCCTGGTGCTAATGCTCCACTTTCAATGCAAGTACCGTTATTTTGACATGGTTGGTCATTGCATTCATTGATGTCATTATCACACAGGGTGCCGTTAAATCCTGTTGGACAGAGACAAACAGCTGTGCCATTCTGAAGCTGACAAGTACTACCATCAGCACACGGAAGTAGGTCACACGGTTCAAGCTGTACATCACAATTAAAGCCTGTAAAGTCTGTTGGACAAGTACAGGAGTATAGTAGTGGAGGGTTAGGTATACAGGTAGCATTGTTACTACAAGGAGTGAAGTCACAAGGATTTTCTAGTGTCTCACAATTGGTTCCAGTGTAGCCAGGAAGACACAAACAAGAGAACGATGTAGGACCAGTAGGGATACATGTGCCATTGTTGACACATGGCATCATGTCACAAAGATGGACCTCAAATTCACATTCAGGTCCTGTGAATTCAGGAGAACAGAAACAGGTTGGTTCATTATCTACTCCAACTAGAAAGCAGTTTCCATCATTCTGACAGTGGTTCTCCTCACAAGGTAAAAGCATATCATTACATAAGTCTCCTGTAAAACCAGGTGGACACGAACAAGAAACCATGTTTGAACTGACAGCTGTACATGTCCCTCCATTCTGACACATCATTGTATCACATGGGTCAGGTAGCTGTACATTGCAAATCTCTCCTGTAAACAACAATGGGCACATACAGTTAAATTCATCCTGATTGATGTTAACGCACGTAGCATTGTTCTGACACGGAGCCATGTCGCATGGTGCTGGTATCTCACACAACAAACCAGAGTAAAATGGCTGGCAATCACAACGGAATGAACCAGGTAACACAGAGGGATCGATGGCACTTTCAACGCAAGTACCGCTATTAAGACAAGGGTCAGTTGTACACTCATTGATGTCTACTTGGCAAAGATCACTAGTAAAACCAACTAAACAAGCACAACTGAACTGGCCTTCAGCCACAGTACAAGTACCATTGTTATCACATGGCTGTGAGAAACAAGGATCAAGTATGGAGCATGTACTGCCAAGAAACTGTGGAGGACAAACGCAAACGAATTGCCCATTTGAAGGAAGAGATATGTTGATATTCGGTGGTGCCATTAATTGAGTTAAGTTAGTGCTGCTCTCTATACACACGCCTTCATTTTGACATGGCATTGTAAGGCACTCGTTGATATCTTCTTCACACAACGATCCATTGTAACCTGTTAAACAATCACACCGGAAGACTGTTAGACTCAATTCAATGCAGGTTCCATTGTTCATGCATGGCTGAGATTCACAAAGAGAAGGTAAAGGTGTTTCGCACATGACACCAGTAAATTCAAGCAAGCATTCACACATATAGGAACCTTCAGAATTTACACAAGTAGCTCCATTAAGACAAGCATCTTCTTCGTCACATTCGTTGATGTCAGTGTCGCATAGCATACCAGTATATCCAGCTGAACAGGAGCACACAAAGCCATCATCTGTGTCAGAACATGTGGCACCATTTTCGCAAGGTGAAGACTCACATGAAGGAGAATATATTTCACACAGCATGCCAGTATAGCCAGGATCACAAGAACATGTAAAACCATTTGGCATGTTTTCACAGGTTCCATTTAGGCATGGATCACTTTCACAGTTGTCTATTATTTCGCCACAATCACTACCAGTGAAACCAACACTACAAGCACAACTATACTGACCCTCATCAAGATTGATACAAGTTGCACTATTCTGGCATGGAGACGACTGGCATGGGTCAGTGGGAAATTGACAAGTAGGTCCAGTGAAATTAGTATTGATGCAGACACAGACAAATACACCAGGAGGAGGAAAAGATAGCATTCCTTCAAATCCACTGCCTTCAGGAGGAGTCAATCCCATTGCTAACAGCTGTTCTAGTGTTGTACTGCTCTCAACACATATTCCTCCATTCATGCATGGTGGAGGATCGGTGTCACACTCGTCGATATCTTTCTGACATTGTTGGTCTGTGAACCCTACAGCACATGAACATATTGATGTCTTACCATCTACATCAATACAAGTTCCATTATTTTGGCATGGTTGAGGATCGCAAGGTGAAGTTGGAATCAATACCGTGCAGTTTGTCCCTGTAAATTCAGGAGCACAGTTACAAGTGTAAGTGGTGTTGACAACCGTACAGGTGCCCCCATTAAGACAAGGTTCTTCCATGCAAGGATCAGGAGGGACATCAGTCTCACATCTGACTCCTGTGTGCTCTGGTAGACAATGACACTCGTAGTCTGTTGCATTAGTCTGGTTACAAGTACCACCATTCAAACATGGGAAAGAGAGACAGAGATCTGGTGTATCACAAATATCTCCTATGAAGCCTCTGGAACACATGCAACTGAAACCATTCATTTCTGATGTGCAAATACCATTATTTTGACAAGGATCTGAAAGACAGTTATCCATTATCTCACAATTCGCACCAGTGTAGCTTAGAAGACACTGGCAAATAAAACCATTTATTTGATCTATGCAGGAACCTCCATTTTGACACGGATCACTGGAACATTCATCGATATCTACACTGCAGTTTTCACTAGTATATCCAGGAGCACATTCACAAGAAAAGCCATCGATCTCGTCAATACAGGATCCTCCATTTAAGCAAGGATCAGAAGCACAGTCATTAATGTTTGAGGTACAGTTGGCATTAGTGTAACCACCAACACACTGACAAGTGAAACCATCCACTTGATCAATGCAAGTGCCACCATTGTCGCAAGGATTGGAGGCACAGTCGTCTATGTCTATGGTACAGTTCTCTCCTGTGTAACCACCAACACACTGACAAGTGAAACCATCCACTTGATCAATGCAAGTGCCACCATTGTCGCAAGGATTGGAGGCACAGTCGTCTATGTCTATGGTACAGTTCTCTCCTGTGTAACCACCAACACACTGACAAGTGAAACCATCCACTTGATCAATGCAAGTGCCACCATTGTCGCAAGGATTGGAGGCACAGTCGTCTATGTCTATGGTACAGTTCTCTCCTGTGTAACCACCAACACACTGACAAGTAAAACCACTGTCTTCATTGATGCAAGAGCCTCCATTGTCACAAGGATCAGAGATACAATAATCAATGGTCTGGTTGCAGCTGCTACCAGTTAATCCACCCGGACATAGACATAAGAATGTTTCAACAGGAAGAGGCAGTAATTCTCCTCCACTACCGTCTTGTGGCATCAGACCAAGATATTGCAGCCGTTCGAAACCATCGAGACAAGAAGCTCCACTAGGACATGGACTAGAATCACAAGCTGACAAACTAATATTACAAGTTTGACCTGTGTAAGTAGGAGCACACTGACAAGAGAAGTTGCCAACTTGGTTTAGACATGTTGCTCCATTTTGACATTGATTGTTATTAGAACATTCATCAATATCTTGACTGCAGTTTTTGCCAGTAAATCCAGGTACACATTGACAAGAATAGTCACCAATATCATCACTACATGATCCTCCATTATCGCAAGGGTTAGAGGCACAGTCATCAATGTTACTGCCACAATCTAAACCAGTATAGTCAGTGACACATTGACAAACAGGTTCGTCTTCAGAAGAAGAGCAGGTCCCTCCATTGAGGCAAATGAAGGATATGCAAGGGTCTAGTATTGTGTTGCAGGTTTCTCCTGTAGTGTGTACGGGACAAACACATATGAATGTTCCAGGTGGTGTGATCGGGAGACTCAAATCAAGGTCATTGGCATTCGAGCCACTCTCTAAACAAGTGCCACCATTTAAGCATGGGTTGTTGGCACACTCGTCTATGTCATTTTCACAAGCTAGCCCTGAATAGCCAGCCTGACAAGCACATTGAGGCGCAGTACTATTCATTGGAACAATGCATGTGCCACCATTCTGACAGATGAAGCTGATGCAAGGATTTGGAGCATTTTCACAAATTGTACCAGAGTAGCCAGGAGGACATAAACAGGTGAAAGTGCCAAAAAGAGGAAAATTTGGAACAAGAGAAGTGCTTCCTGATCCACTACCATCAGCCACAAGAGTGGAACTCTCGACACAAGTAGCTCCATTCTGACATGGTTGACTTGCACATTCATTAATGTCTGTGGCACACATTGGACCAGTGAATCCCTCTCGACAATTGCAAATATATCCAGGTGGTGTCTCTGAGTTCACACATGATCCTTCATTGAGGCATGGATTACCTTGAATCAAGCATTCATTAGCAAACTGACATTCACTACCACTATATCCAGTGGGACAGCTGCAGCTGTAGTTACTAGTATTCGGCATATTAATGCATGTTCCACCATTTATACAAGGACCCATAAGACAGAAGTTGATTTCTTCACACAATGGCCCTGTAAAGCTTGGCTCACAGACACACATAGACTGATTGCCGTCAGTAACACAGGTACCCATCGACTGGCAAGGATTAGAGTCACAAGGTGTGATAACCTGGTCACAGTTCTCTCCAGTGAATTCTGGTATACACATGCAGGTGTAGTTGGTAGATGAAGGCATGCAGGTGCCATTGTTGCTGCAAGGCTGTGGTAGGCATGGATCAACTGGCATGGCACACAGTTGACCAGTGAACATTGCAGAACACAAACAAGTATAAGTGGAGTTTGGGAGAGAAACGCAAGTGGCTCCATTACGGCAAGGAGAAGACTGGCATACATCTGCTGGAATAACTATGGAGCAATTTGGACCAGAATAACCAGATAGACACTGGCAGGTATATGAGTTTATTTCATCAATACAGGTACCGTTGTTACGACAAGGGTTGCTAATGCAATCATCAATGTTTTGTGAGCAGTTCAGGCCTGTATATCCTGGCAGGCACTGACAGGTAAATGAATTGATTTCATCTATGCATGTTCCACCGTTGTTGCATGGATTGTTAGCACAATTGTCTACATTCATACTGCAGTCACTGCCAGTATAACCGTCCGCACACAAGCAAGTGAAAGAATTCACTCCATCTACACAAGTCCCTCCATTACGACATAGAGTTGAAGAGCAGTCATCAATATTCTGAATACAGAGTGGTCCAGTGAACCCTGATGGGCAGGTACAGCTCTGTTGGAGGCCATTAGGAACACAAGTGGCATTGTTTTCGCACAGTATAGGAAGATGCAAGCAAGGATTAAATGGAGTCTCACACATCATGCCAGTAAACTGAGGAGCACATGTGCATACAAACGTATTGTTGGCAGTGTCTTGACAGCTCCCACCATTCAAACAAGGATTGGGGTGACAAAGAGTAGGAGTTTCACAAATAGAACCTGTAAAACCACCAGAACAGTCACAGAAAAAGTTTGGCATTTCCTGCAGTCCACTAGCAAATCCTGAGCCTTCACTGATATTAACTACAGGATGGCTGCAAGAACCTCCATTGAGACAAGGGTTACTATCACAGGGAAGGATCGCTATCTCACAACGAGTTCCTGTTCGACCAGCTGGACACTGACAAGTGAAAGTGTTTATTCCATCAATGCAAGTAGCACCATTTTCACAAGAAGCATGAGCACAATTGTCAATATTTCCATTACAAATTGGACCAGTGTAACCCACAACACAGGTACATGCAAACCCATTTAGTTGGTCTATGCATGTTGCTCCATTCTGACATGGAGCTAGCGCACAGTCATCGATATTATCAGCACATGTGTTTCCAGTAAATCCCGGCAAACATGAGCAAGAGAAGTTCTGATGTTGATCAATGCAAGTAGCATTGTTAAGGCATGGATCAGACAAACAGTCGTCAATTGGATCTGAACAAGTTTGTCCGGTAAAGCCAGGTGAGCACATGCACGTAAATGAGTTAAGTTCGTCAACACAAGTTGATCCGGAAGCACAAGGTTGAGACGAACATTGGCTAACAATAGGTGTTAGGCATAGAAAATCTGTAAAGTCAGGAGGACAGGCACAAGTTGGCTGCATAATACTGTCCAGAATGCAGCTACCACCGTTTTGGCACAGTGTGAAGAAGTCACACGGATTAAATACAGTCTCACATCTGGTGCCAGCATGCGTTGTAGGACAATGACATATAAAGGCAGCATTGTCATTTACACATGTGCCATTATTCAAGCAAGGAGAGCTGCTACAGAAATCAGTTGTTTCACAATTATCTCCAGTATTACCAGGTGGACACACGCATGTGAAGTTAAGACCATTGGATGAACAATTTCCCCCATTTTGGCATGGCATAGTAGCAGCACAAGGATCTAAGGTAATATTACATATAGGCCCAGTGAAGACTGATGGACACTGACAGTGGAATGAATTGAATCCATCGATACATGATCCATTGTTCAAGCAAGGAGAAGATAAACATTCATCGATATTAATGCTACAGTTGTCACCAGTGAAGCCCGGTAGACACAGACAAGTGAAGGAATTAAGACCATCTACACAAGTAGCCATATTTAGGCAAGAGTCAGGAGTACAATCAATCACGTCATCTTCGCAACGCACACCAGTGTACCCAGGTGTGCATGAACAAGAAAATTGTCCAATTTCATTAGTGCAAGTAGAGTTGTTATCACACGGAGAGCCAGCGCATTCATCAATATCTACTTCACAGTTAGCTCCTGTGTAACCCACAGAACAATCACATTGATAGTCCACTCCACTGAGTTTAGTGCAGTTTCCATTAGTGCTACAAGGCATGGCGTCACATGGATCTAGCTCAGTCTCACAGTTAGATCCAGTGAAACCATCACGACAATCACACCTAAAGTTATCTATCAAATCAACACATGTACCTCCATTATCGCAAGGTAAAGCTGCACATTCATTGATATTAGTGGCGCAGTCAGAGCCTGTATATCCAGGTGGGCATACACACTGGTAGCGGTCAAAGAAGCTGTTGCAAGTTGCGTTTTGAGGACAAGGATTGCTGGTGCAGAGGTCAAGAAGACGGCAAGTAGTCTGAGTGTTTATAAGATGTACAGATACGGCTGTTGTATTGGCGGCAAAAGAAATAGCTCTGCCATCAAAACTTACTCCTCTAATGCACCCTCTCAAATAATCCCTGGACACTGATTCTGTGAGAGAGGTACACAACAAATCAATGACATGATAGTACTAGTACCAATACCTTCACTGGTGAGTAATGTCAAATCAGCCACACCTCCAATACCAACAACTATAGAGTCGTCAGCAGTGGGAAATGGACTGACTACACCTCCTGCTGCCATCAACGTGGGAAATGAGTCAAGAGTGAGTGAAACATTACCACCATCTGTTACCCAGGATACAGTGTGAGAGATGCCATCATCAACTTGTATTGGAATGCCCAGTGAGACTCCACCTATGAATCGCAATAATGATCGTAAAGATAAAATTCACATACGTTGTAGTCTTCGTCTAAAGATATTAATGTGCTAAATACGTACCAGTGGTTAACAGTAGCAGTTGACCATTATTGATCTCAATGGTGAGGAACAGGCCTGGAGATTGAGGGTAGTTCCATGAGGAGTGAAGAAGGATACCAGCCGAGTCTGCTGTACGGAATGAGAGAGAGCCAGTAGCTCTGAACTGCTCTAGCTGTGGGTTGATTTGTACTGTTGCATAGCTGTCGGCACCAGTGAGTGTAATAGATGCATCTGAATAAAAGAGTAATAATTATTGATAAGTGAAATGCAGAGAATAGTTTATATACCTTGTGTGCAGTTGACACCAGAGTAATCTAGTGCACAGTTGCATGTATATCCTGACCAACTACTGATACAGGTTCCAGCATTAGTACATGGATTGATCAAACAAGCATTGTCACGAGGACAGCCAGGCGAAGGTGGGATAGCTCCTGGAACCTGTAATTGATTGTCTATACTCATTGCTGTACCGTCCAGCTGTACATCTCTCAGACACCCGCCAAAGCTCATACTTGATGGAAGATGTGATCGAAGTTCATTGGTTACCATGGAATAGTCTGCTAGACCACCAATCACTAGTTCTCCACTGAAGAAACTACTAAACTCAGGTGTCAAGTTAGCAGTAATAATGCATTGTAATGGAGAACAACTGCTTCCTTCTCCTGTTATAGCCACACGTAGAGTGTTAGGAGTAAGCTGCATGCTAACATTGTACCAGTCCCCTGCTGTTAATAGGTTAGGAGTAAAATAATTGTTAACTATTGTGTCGTGCAAGAAAAACGAGACCGAGAAGATATCTGCATCCAAAGCTATCACTGTTGTCATACTTCTATCAACCTATATACAGACAACAACACATAATGATCATATTTTAAGTGTGCATTATCTTTACTTACTGATATTAGAGTCATAATCACTCCAGAATGCTGTTGTGTAGTGAATCTGTATGTTATGTTAGTCACGTTGCTAATAGGATGCACAGAGAATGCACTCAGAGAGTAGTGAGCTAAATTCTGAACTTGACAGCGCTCTCCAGAGTAGCCATGAGAACAGGTGCAGCTATAGTTAGTCCACAGGTCTACACACTGCCCACCATTGCTACACGGAGTAGGAGCACACATGTTCATGTCTCTTAGGAAGGCAAAGTCTACTTCATTTTGCATCACTATGCTTGAATACAGCAATAGCTGTTGATTGATACGAAAGTTTGAAATCGTAGCCACAAGAGAGGCATCTGACTGCAAGTGAAATGAAGTAGCTATTGTTGGCAAACCAAACCCTCCAATAAAAAGAGGAGATGCAAATTGAGGGAGAGGAGAATTAGGAGAAGGAGCAGTAGAACCAAACAATGAAGTATCCACTGCTATAGAGGCCAGAGGTCCTTGTAGAGTGATGGCTACATGATGCGGAATTCCATCATTCAAACCCATTCCTACTTGTACCATCTTGTTTGGTCCAAGTCCTCCACCTGTCTCATATTTGAGTAGGAGAGAGCCGCTCACAAGTTCGAGTGAAAGAAAGTCTCCAAAGTATCCCTCACTTTGAACCTAGAGACAATAGAAAAAGTAATGCAATATTTTATGGACTAATTCTAATCTCACCCCTCCTTGGTATAAAAGAACTCCAGTATTGACAGTGGTTGTAAAGCTGAAGCTAAGAGACAATTGAGAAAGAAGAGATGGAAGAGAAGGGGCAGCAAGATAGCCAGTGCTACTGACAACAGTAAAACTCTCTAGCAGTTGACAAGAGTCACCAGTGAGTCCAGTAGGACAGTCACAAGTAAAGCTGTTGACTCCATCAATACAACTCCCGTTGTTTTGGCAAGCATTTTGTGTACAGTCGTCAATGTTGATAGAGCAGTTGTAGCCAGTAAAACCAGACAAGCACTGACAGCTGTAGTAATCTGTAATGATGGCTGGATTAGGAGGAGGCGTGATTACTGTACAAGTTGCTCCATTCAGGCAGTAATTCTCCTGGCACACATCGATCTCATTTTCACACCTTTGTCCTTCATTTATCGGTAGGCAGCGACAGGCAAATCCACCCAGTATATTACTGCAGTTACCACTATTTTCACAAGGCGATGATTCACAATAGTCCACTAGTTCCCTGCAGTCAAGCCCTGTATAGCCGATCGCACAAGCACACATATAAGAATTGATGTCATCGAAACAAAATCCTCCGTTTTGACAAGGGTTAGGAGAGCAATCATTAATGTTAATACCACAGTTGTTACCAGTAGTACCATTGACACAGGAACAGCTGTATCCACCGGGATGATTGCTACAGGTGCCACCAAACTGACAGGGAAAGTTTAGACACTCATTGATATCAATCTCACAAAAAGTTCCAGTAAAACCAGGTGGACATTCACAGGTGAATCCTCCAATATCCAGCTCCATACAAGTAGCATGATTGGCACAGGGATTAGTGAGACACTCTTGCACTGCTATCTCACACCTGGATCCAATAATACCAGTGGGACAAGAACATCGATAGCCATTGACCTCATCAGTACAGGTTCCTTGAAAAAAGCACGGATTAGGAGTGCACTCATCGATATTCATGGTGCAGTTCTTCCCTTCATAACCAGCAATGCAGGCACACTCATAATCACCTACTAAATCAGTGCATGTTGCCTCGTTCTGACATGGGCTGGAGTCACACTCGTTAACGTCCACCTCACAGAACTGTCCGGTATAACCTTGCACACAGGTGCACGAGAAGGTCTGACCAACATTAGAGCATGTTGCACCATTCTGACATGGGTCTGAGCCACAAGTGCCATGCTCTATCTCACATCGCTTGCCTTCAAAACCGTCCTCACACCTACAGAAGAAGTCATTAATAAGATCGAAGCAGGTAGCGTTATTCAGGCATGGGTCGTTAGCGCACTCAAAGATGTTGATCTCGCAGGTAGAGCCAGTGAAGCCAGGCACACACTCACACTGGAAGCTGAGGTGACCATCGATACACACTCCTCCATTACGACAAGGAAGAGTTGTGCACTCATTGTAAGACTCGCTGCAATCATCTCCAGTCCAGCCTGCTGCACAGAAACACTCATAGCCACCCATAGGATCTTCACGACAAATGCCTCCATTTTGACAAGGATTATCAAGGAGAAGACATTCTTGTATATCACCAAGACACAAGTGACCAGTGAAACCTGTTGGGCAGGCGCAGTCAAACCCTCCTATTTGATTTTGGCATGTTCCTCCATTATGGCATGGATTGTTAACGCATTCATTAATGTCAACCTCACATGTTTGACCCATAACTCCTGGAGGACACTGACAGGTGAAATTACCAACACCGTCCTCACAAGTTCCTTGGTTTAGACAGGGCATAGAATCACACTCATTGATATCCACAGAGCAGGTATCACCAGTCCATCCTAGTGCACATGCACAGTCAAACGAGTTTATTCCGTCTGTACAGGTTCCGTCATTCTGACATGGAATACTTGCACAGTCATCAATATTCTCAGCACAATTACTACCAGTGTAGCCAGGGATACAGTCGCAGCGGAATTCATTGACAAGGTCAACACATGTGCCACCGTTCATACATACAACTGACAGACACTCATCAATATTCTCAGTGCAGTTTAACCCAGCCCATCCTGCCGAGCAATTGCATAGATAACCAATTGGAAAATCCATGCATTGACCACCATTTTCGCATGGGTTAGGAAAGCAGCTGTTCATGATCTCACAATTTCTTCCCTTGTTGAACTGCTCAGAGCATATACAGCGATAATCATTAACCAAATCCTCACAAGTTGCTTCATTGAGGCATGGGCTAGAGGCACATTCATCTATTTCTTCACAGATCCTATCTCCTGTAGTGTTGTAGCCAGGAAGACACTGACACTCAAAGAAACATGATTGTGTAGTAGTGTTGCATGATTCAGCACAAGTATCCTCAGGTACACATGCATCAAGCATTACGAACCTAATTAACAGAATAGGTAATGAACAATGTAAAGCGACAAAAGATCAAGCTTACTGTGAGGTGCTCTCATTGCTAGCTTGTAGCAGTGTCAGAGAACCTGACCCAGTATATGCCATGTCAAACATACAACCTCTGAATGTGACGGAGGAAGACATGGGAAACTCCGGAGGAAGAATGATGCTGTCAGATACAGCTCCGAACCAGATGAACGTCGGTTGAGAAAATAAGAGAGATGAAGCTAAACAAAATAACGGCAATCATCATGTGCTTATGCAAATGCACATCATAATTATAATGTGTGTATAATAATGTATACCTTCGGATGATATTCTTTCTGCTCCATCCACTACAAGTTTAACGTTGCGATTGTCAAATACTACCAGTATGTGATGAATGTTGGCATCATTGTAGCCATTGGTAGTGGAGAGCATCACAGCAGGACTTAGACCCATATTGACCGAGTTAAAGAGGACAGACAGCTGCCCATTGCCGAGATACACTATCAGGTAGTCTCCTGAACTGCTGTCTTCCATTGCAGCAAGCAGAGCATCTGCTAGCCTGTATGAACGACACATAAGATTGTACGTTCAAAACAACAACACAATTATTATACTGTTACCTTGTTTGAAACTTGAATTGTAGCTTGAGGAAGGATGTGGTACGTGTTTCAAGAGGGAAAGAAAGAAGCGATGAAGATGAGGTGAAGGTAAAGCTTGTCTTAATCTGGCACTGGTCAGTGGAGCATCCAGCCTCAATATCATGACCTGCTGTCAGCAATGGTAAGGACTGATTAGCAGCGAGGACATGTGATACACAGACATCCAGAGAACACCTGAGACGACTTGCCTGAGAAGAATTGAGAGAGGTGAAGGAGACCATGTGTGTGTGGTGCTTAACTGTAATTAAGAATGCAGTGAATTACTGCTCAATCTCGTGAATATATTAATGAAAAACATTTGAAGCTTGTGTGGTGCAGCAAGCGATGCTTGGTAGTGAATTCATTTATCAACAATATTTAAAAATCTCGTTTAAGCCGTACACACACATGTATACACAAGACACAGAGCACTTGCAACAGTGTTATTATTACTTGCAAAGTAGGAAAAGATGGATGACCACCAACGAACAATGGACCATTGAGTACATCAAAATTGACAGATGAGAAGGTTCCATGCACAGTTGATAGTGGACTACCATTCAAAGTAACCATAAACCCTTGTGAACCTAATCTGAGATTATGCAGTGTGAGGTTATAAAACACTGAGGAACTTAAAACTTCTGACTGCTGAAGTATCTGCATAAGATGAACAAGAGAAGAGTGGATAAGATAGAGGAAAAACCAGAAATGAGTACCTCTCCAATTCCTTCGCCCAAATTGAATTCAATGAGCAAACGAAATCCAGACACACCAATAGAAAAATATCGAAAATTAAATGCATCTGTGGCATACAAGAGAATTCCATCGGTCTGACAAAATCTGAATCCTATTGATAAGGACTCATTGGCTCTCTGTAGTTGCTCATTGGCATGCGGGAACTGACTGTAGCCCGCCAAACCGTAGTATACAGCATCTGTTGAATTCTGGGAGAAGGTCACTCCTAAGAAAGACATTTTAAAAATCACCAGTTTTATCAGTAGAAAAATACAAACCTGCGTTGAGCAGTAATAGTACTACGACAGATAGCGACGCTGCACCGGCCATATTGATGGGCGTGTGCTGATTTAACACACTTGGGCCAACTGGCCTCAACTATCTAGTGACTGCGTACTGGTCGTACCCAACGTACTTATGCGTCTCAGCACTGTACTGGTAAGATCCTCGATCTGTTGCTTACTCGTCGTAGTTCTCTTCGCGGCGCCTTTCCAAACAAACGAGCCCCACCCCTTTTCTGCTGCTGCGAAAAGCGGAAGTAGGCGGGGCTTATTTTCAGTACTCGTGGTGATGCTGCGTGTGGCTACCCGGCGAGCCAGACGGCTCAGGTGCCGATCTCTACCGACCAGAGCGCTCTCGTATCCCAGGACAACTCTCAAGCAACCTGTAGGCAACCCAGAGCTAGCTGGAGGCTCGAGAAGCCGTCCCATATTGGTTCACAACGCGCCTACTGAGATATCCATTCTTGACAATGGTCTACGAGTAGCTACACAGGGTGCATTCGGACAGTACTGTACTATTGGAGGTCAGTGACTGACTGATCATTGTGGTTCTGTATGTGAATAAGTTTGCATTTTAGTTTTGGTGGACGCGGGGTCCAAGTACGAAGTTGATTATCCCAGCGGGGTCACACAGTTTCTGACAAAAACAGTCTTACAGGTAATTTAGAGTGTCAAATTAAAGGTAATAATTTTTCTTCAGAGTACCGAGCGATTTGATAGCAGAGAAGCAATGTTAACTGAGCTTGAAAAATTTGGTGGCTATGTCGATGTTGTCTACTTTCGTGATCTTGTGATGTTTTGCCTGTCTGCTTACTCATTCAGTGTTCCTGAGGCGATGGAGGCACTGAGTGAGATAATTTGGAGACCTTCTTTTAGGGAGGAGGAGGTAAGAAAGTGACAAACTCTGAATGTGATGTGTACCTCTTTGTAGGTGCAAGCAGCAAAGCAGGCAATAGCGAGTGAACTGGAGAGCTATGAGATGCATCCAGTTCCAGAAATGCTGATGACTGAACTGATTCACAGGGCAGCTTATCGTGACAACACTCTCGGACTATCCAGCATCTGTACTGAAGAATCCATTGACAAGTTATCTTCCAAAGACTTGCGGCAATATACCGCAGCTCATTTTCTTCCATCGCGCATGGTACTAGTGGGAGTGAACGTACAGCACAATCAATTAGTTGAACTTGCTAAGCAACATTTTGTTTCCCCACGCACTAGCTGGGAGGGGGTAGAGCCTGGTCCTGTGTTAGATGCCTCCACATGTCAGTACACAGGAGGAGAGGTCAAGGTTAGTAGTAGTAGTAGGTAGTTTAACTCATGTCACATTATTGTCATACAGGTAGCTCGTACTGGTGCTCCTATCATTGGTCCTAATCCTCTCCCTGATCTCACTCATGTTGCTATAGCAATGGAGAGCTCACCGTACAGCAATAAAGCCGATTTCTTTCCGTTTGCTGTCCTCAACTCACTCATGGGTGGTGGTGGGTCATTTTCTGCAGGAGGTCCAGGAAAGGGAATGTATACGCAGCTGTACTTAAAAGTTCTTAATTGCTACCCATGGATTTATCATGCCCAGGCATTAAATCATGCTTATACTGATTCTGGAATATTCTCTATTTTTGGTAGTTGTCACCCTACTAAGGTATAGTGCAGATACTGGTACCTACTATAGTGTATAGTGCAGATACTGGTACTTACTATAGTGCAGATACTGGTACCTACTATAGTGCAGATACTGGTACCTACTATAGTGCAGATACTGGTACCTACTATAGTGCAGATACTGGTACCTACTGTAGTGCAGATACTGGTACCTACTGTAGTGCAGATACTGGTACCTACTATAGTGCAGATACTGGTACCTACTATAGTGCAGATACTGGTACCTACTATAGTGCAGATACTGGTACCTACTATAGTGCAGATACTGGTACCTACTATACTGGTACCTACTATACTGGTACCTACTATAGTGCAGATACTGGTACCTACTATACTGGTACCTACTATACTGGTACCTACTATACTGGTACCTACTATACTGGTACCTACTATAGTGCAGATACTGGTACCTACTATACTGGTACCTACTATACTGGTACCTACTATAGTGCAGATACTGGTACCTACTATAGTGCAGATACTGGTACCTACTATACTGGTACCTACTATAGTGCAGATACTGGTACCTACTATAGTGCAGATACTGGTACCTACTATAGTGAAGCTTCTATGTTGTACACACAGGCCAAGGAGCTCACTGAAGTATTTTGTGAACAGTTTCGTATCATGACTGTTGCTCCTAAAAAGGTATGTGTGCATGCAAGAGACTAAGTAGGGTGATATTTGGTCCAGGATGACTTGAGTCGTGCTAAGCAACAACTGCAGTCTAGTTTGATGATGAATCTGGAATCTCGTCTTATAAACTTTGAAGATATTGGCAGGTAGTGGCGCTACTTTATAGTCATGTGATTGTTACAGTGATAACTCCTCTCAGACAAGTTCTAGCTGAGAATAGAAGAATACCAGCAAGAGAGCTGTGCCAGATGATTGGTATGGTGTGTGTGTGACACATGTCCTCCATCTCTTCTTGTGTCCTCAGAGTCAGTTACTGCTGATGATATAGTGAGAGTGACAACTGCTATGAGAGAACGCTCTCTACTGTCTCTTGCTGCTCTGGGAGATCTCTCATGTGTCCCAACAGTAAGACAAGCTGAGAAGGTGATAATGGCAGAGCAGTCAATGTGGAGCAGACTGTACAGATAACAAATTCTCATATTTCTTTAAATCAAATCTGAGTCAAATGTTAGATAATATATCTACACAATCAAATCTACTGTGACACAACAGCTGGATCTTCACCTCCTGCACCCAATAACACAAAACTGTTACATGTAAATACTTTCATCAGGTTTTATGGTGAAATATAAATATTGGCAGCTATCACTTTGCATGATAATGTCTGAATTTGTTGTTCAAGAATCGTTTGTGCTTGAGGAGTGCGAAAAGTGTACCCACCATTAGAAGGAAACATATTAGATAAAATATACTAAACAAACTAGAATCAGCTCCATTGATGATTGGTGGGTGAGTAGATCTCCTGTTGCCTCGATACGAGTGGTTGTACAGTGGGTAGGAATGAGGCCAGGCAGCATGCAGCACTACTGCTGGAGGTATGTGCTGCTCCTTATAGTGATGATAGTAGTAGTTGCACAAATACAGAAACACGGCTGTTCGATTCCATACATACACAAGTTTTGCCGAGTCTTCCTGAATACTCTGACTGGCTAGCAAGCTATCGCCGGTAGCAAACCCAACGTTGCTCCAAGATGGTGGCTCAAATTTACTGCCAGCTACTCTGATATAGCAGTAAGGACAAAGTGCCTGAGAGGGAAACAGAGCCTTAGGATAGAGAGGGTCAGTACTGGCTGAATCCTTTACTCTCCTGCTCACAATATTGTGAGCCTCCCATAGCCAGAGTACAGCGTCACCATCGTACACTACAGCTGTACTGAATTTCAGCGAGGCTGCCATTTTGGAAAAGTGGTTTCGACACTCGTCACATGAGAAGAAGCTTCGTATGAATGCAACAAGAATGTTTAGAGAATCTCTTGAAGATATTTGGAGACTATGAGGTCTTGAATGAGAGGCGAAGGAAGGAAGGGTGAGAATTGTGAGAGTATGCATGAGAGACCATAACCCACAACTGTAGCCACGAAGGTGTTGCTCACTACCAGCACAAGCCATCCATTTGGGAGTGTGAGGAAGAAGAGAACTGTTGAGCTAATGCAGAAGAAAAGACTCGTCACAGTAAGATAAAGGAGATACTGAAACTCACCTTACTATCTAGTACTCTAATCCAGTCATTAGATGTTACAAACCCAGCCAGCCTCCTGGTATCCATTTTAATCCTTAAAGTCCTTATAAGTGTAGATATGTCTGGGTGGCTAGTGTAGAAAGCTCTCTCCAGTAACTGAATGAATCTGTGCAGTGCAGTAAATGCTGGTCCAGACACAATAGTGTGAAGTGTGATTTCCATATATAACGAATAAGAGATAGCACTGGTGATGTCATTGAGTGACGGCCTTGAGGAAGGAATATAATCCGTGTGTACATGTCATTATTACACTGACAATACCTAACAAAAGATGCTTGCTTGCTACTATGAATTGATTTATGATGAGGGATAGACGAGAGAGAGGTGGGTATGATCGGTTTTGAGTCAATAAACAGATCAATACTGGACTTGAAAAGGTTAAATGGGTCCTCCGTACCAGACCTGGTGTCAGACAAACAAATAGAGCAACAAACATGAGGTGGTTGATACTAACCCAGTGATAATCCTGTAGCTAGTCGAATGATGATATAGAACTAGAGAGGGGAATGCTAGCACAGAGAAATGGTGAACAAGAACTTGCTATTGGAGACAAGACAGCAGAGGTGGATGATGGATGAACAGGGTCAGGGAGGAATTGCATACATTTTTTGAAGTGACTCGTCGAATGCTCAACTGGTTAGTTTTACTAATGTACTCCATTATTAGCTGTGTGAGGGAAATGTAGAAGGAATGAGGAACGACAGTGATGCAACTATGGTACCATTTTCCCCAACATAGAAGATTCCTCTTCAAACACAAGTACAAGTGGTTCTTTCAGACCATTGATGCCTGAACTGCAATTGAGGATATCTGTAATTCTATCCAGTGTAAATATAAAGTATAATCACCTCAGAACAGCCAGTGAAGGAATATCAGATTCTACCAGCTGAAGGATTGCACGCTGCAGTGTAATCAAGTCTCTTCTTCCTATAATAAGAGAAGTGGTATAACAGGAGATGGATCTGATGCTGGTGGCTATTATACTTGCCTACAAATCTATCACTTTCAGAATTGGCTGGATCAGACAATCTTGCACGAAACAACTGATTGCAATATAACACCAATGATTGATGTACAGCTCACCTTAATGGATGGATAGCCAGTAATTTTGTATTTTCTGCACTCTGGACTGTTCTCTCCATCTGAGCAGTCTATTTGGCCCAGCTGAACAACACTAGACCAACCTGCATCAACAAACACGTGACAGCTAGGGGCATATGAGAGTGAATTATACCTGACCTCTAGTGCTGGTGGCAAGCTGTTTCCAGGTTGGAACAAAATTCTGGCAATGGCCACACCATGATGAGTAGAACTCTACTATCCAGTACGTGGGACTATTGGTCAATGTCCTGGTGAGTTGGCTGGCCTTGAAACACCGGCTGAATTGAAACCCATTGTAGAGGGAGCATTCATGCGCTTGTGCAGTGAAAGATCCACCCGATAGAAATAAGAGTAAACTAGCAAGCACACATACGTGACCAGTGATGGACTGGAACAAGGTGTATCGCATTTCTAGCTGCTACATGTGTCCACAAAGTCCCTTTGTTCTTTTTAATACCCTCGGGGATCCGCCCACTAGTTTTCTAATTACATGTATAATGGAAGGGTCTATCCTCAATAAAATTCAAATTACACATCAATGTTTATCTGCATAACACGTAACATAATCTGTACATTCACAATAACACATACAGAATGTAATTATTACTACAATAATTGTAATGTACAATTTGTGAGTGCTCTGACAAGATTGTTATGGTAACCATGCATTGTATTGAGGATCCGCAGGAAAAGATGAAGAAGTGGGTGTGGTAAGCTTGTCAGAAGAGGATACAAGTGGTGCATGTTGGCTGTATGAAGTTGAAGAATGAGAATAGGAAGGAAGACAAGTGGCGTTCAGAGGAGACGAGGAGGAAGAGCTGTGTGGGGATGCATTAGTGAGTACTGTCTGAGGAGGAACAGAGCAAGCTACAGAGGGTAAGGGATATGTTTCCATTAACATTTCTTCTAAAGTCCTTTGATCTTGAAGATCTTGCACAGTAGTGCAAGGAGGAAGAGACGATGGCTTGGAGCGCTTTGGAGAAGGTTGAGTCAACGACGGCTGGGTATTGAGTTGTGTGGCATGTGGTGACCTCAGTTTGTGAGATACTAGATCAGCACTAGATGGTGAGGGGCTGGTAAGACCTTGCTTCAGCTGTGTTGGAGATGTGTTGCTTGATCCAGCATTACTAACTGCCACAGCCATTCCTGGAGGAAGAACATCGCTCATTTGTTGACCCTGAGTGCCTATGTAGTGCATGACTTGGTTTGTCATTTGATAGAATTGGTTTCTTTCTTGTTCGAATAGTTGCTGCTGTGCTAGTATTTTGCATTGCAGGTCAAACAGCTCTTTGTTCTTCTGCTCAAGCTGTCTCTGAACTTCATCAAGACTGCCCTCAGGTGTTCTTGTTGCTTCAGTTCTCATTCCTGCAGAAGAACTGGCACTGCTGTCATAAGATGAAAGACCCAATTGAGAAGTGAGCTGGTGAGATGGCTGCACTCCCTGCTGAGAAAACTGCTGACCAATAAGGTGGCCACCATGATGATTCACGTACTGGCTGGACTGACCATTCTGTCTGAACGATGAACTTGGTTGGTATGGCATCCCATAAGTGAACTCTACTCGTTGCGAGGAAGGTCCCCCTCCCATGGTGGACTGATGATGGTTCACTTGGGTATCAGCAGAGCATTGAGGTGTTATGGGAGGAGGAATGTAATTCTCTGTTCCTTGCATGTCTGGCTTTATGTGAATATTAGAGGCAAACCGGTATTCAGGTAGTACCTCATCAGAACCAAGAAGCTTGTTTTGCAGTAGAACATGATCTGGCTTGTGATTCCATGGATTGTAAGACAGGTAGCCTTTCGATACTATCCACAAGTACTGCATGCTTTTTGATCTCATTCGGTAAGGCTGGGATACACCAAGGCCTTTGTCTAAAAAGCTAGACATAGCCTCGCCAACTCGTTGCACATGATATGGATGCACATAGTCGAAGAACGAACTGCCCACTAGTTCCCAAGAAGTATATCCGAGAACCAACGAAGCATGCTTGTCCATTTCTAGCACCTTTCCTTCTTTACTGACACGCACATCAAAACTGAAATTCACATCATTGGTCGTTATGGGGTGGTCGATGTTGGACAAACTACAGCTGGTTTTGAACAGTAGCAGCATGCAGGATTGCGGATCATTTGAGGACTCTCCAGGTCCATGACCTGGGCTTGGAGGTGGTGAAGAATCTTCCTCTACCACGTCTTTCCATTTTCTGAGGTAGGCAAGACAAGAAAATTCCTTGTCTGTATCCAGCATTGAGGACTCGGTCGTCTGCAGCTTGAAGTGACAAGTAAAGTGCTGTGCTGGATAGCTTATGATTGGGGTACCTGATAGGACAACCCCGGACTGCTCATTCGCGATATTGAACACAGAGGCTAGCTTCGGTTTGTCTTGATCATGCACTAAGTCATAGATATTCTGACCGATCATCTTAGTCGGTGCGTGACCAGTAAGGGAGGAGACAAGATCTGTGCAGAAAAGGATTCGACCATTGTCGCAAACCACCATCAGAAAGGAGCTGACGGCATTCAACAAGAACTGCATTACTTCACCTCTATTGAGAAATCCTGGTCGATAACTTGACTCACTTACATCTGGTGTACCACCACCCATGTCGAGATGATAGTATTGCCTGATAACACGAACGGCTTCCTGTAAGGTGGACGCTTTGTCCAGTTTACGAGGCACAATACGATCACTGACAACAGACAGCATCATGACCAGCTCATCAAAATACTGGTTCATCATCACTCGCCGACGCTGCTCTGTTTCTTTGCGCACGGATCGTTTGGGAGAAGCCGCCGTATATAAGGAGTCTTCTTCAGACGTGGAGCTACTAGCTGGACTATGAGCCTGGGAACGGATGTTCCTCTTGCTTGAAGCCATGACTAAAAACCGAGAAAATTGCTGCAGAGAAAAAAACAATCTTTTTCACTAGTTTGAACAACAGGATACCAGTAATAAGGTGGCAATAAGTACTAACAGAAAGTGCAGCAAGGTACTCACTAGGTCAATTAGCAGCAACACTGGCACGGCCAAACAGCACGTAAAGCGATCACAACACTTGGCATGCAGCGCGCTTATATAATAATGGGCGTGGCCAATAATTATTCAGACATGCATGACACACATACATATCATGCATTGCAGGACTATACAGTAGTTATAGTCGTGGCCTTTGATTCATAGTGGAGGTGTAAGATGAGCTGCTGATTCCGTCAAATCGAATAACCCAGCTCCAGCGTAGGTTGGAGTCCAGTGGTAAGCGTGGCATCATGATACTCATCTTAGGAGCAGAGTAGGTCCACTTAATCTCACCGTATCCTAACAGAGTAACTTTGGTGGTTGACGTATCTGGTTTGACATCATTTATTGTGAGCACGTAGTCACTAGGGTATTGTACAGCAATGCCGTACACTGCCTTATTGGAGGGACTATAGGTATACCTAGAGAAGAACAACACAATGGACATCACAAACCGTGTACTATCAACCATTGTGATTGTACATCAACCATACAATACACAATAAGCAGTATCACATATACACTAGGAGACAGTGCATGCTTACCACACATTAGAATTAAGAGAGTCATTCTGGTGAGACCAGGGTGTGGTGCTGTAGATAGCTTCACCATTGATGCCAAGCCATTCCCCTGGAATCATAGAGTTGTAACACCATGTAGTTCTTTTGTACAGTCTGTTTCAGTAGTGTTTGAACAGTGCAATTTGTGTGACGCAATATCATCATTGATCAAACACAACTCTATACATACATCATGTTTACGTAGGTTAACCCATGGCACCTCGGCAGTACGCGATATAACCTTATATCACGTACTGCCGAGGTGCCATGGGTTAACCATTTTGTAGCCCAGGAAGATAAAGAATACTGCTCTTTTGATTACCAATCGAAACACACAATACACTCACCAATTTGTAACAGTCTCTCTTCATAAATACGACCAATACGACCATCATGGCTAGGACCAATATTAGCCATCCAGTTACCTCCACAACTATGAGAGAGAATAGAGTGTGAACTTTTATATGCATACCAAGTCACCTAACAGTGATGGCAAGATCCTTGATGAGTTCATCCATAGTGAGGTAGTCACTGAGAGTTGCCTCTCGTCTGAATCCCCAGGATTTTTTGTCAATAGTGAACGCATTCTCCCATTTGTGAGTTTGCAGTGTGCCTGCATGCATAATGATAAAGCTGACCACAGACTTACACAAGATACCCACCTGGTTGAAAACGATCTTTACAATTGTAGTAGCCTCCATGGTGGCAAGAACAGTCTTTACCCCATCGGTCATTGACCACTACAGTATCCTTGACAGGACTAACACACAGGATAAAGCAATGCTCAATACACATCATCAACTGTACCTTTCATTATACAACCATGCTAAGAAGTTTGTGCTATTCCAGTAAACATCACTAGCCGACCAGTCTCCATCAGAAAAAATGAGGTCAGGTTTGTACATGTTTACCAACTCATAGAGCTGAGGTTGACTGACTTCCTGCACAATAGTAGTCATTACGCGCTATTGACATAATCACACTAGTGTGGTTCACTTTAGGATAAATCTGGGTTTTAAACTCATTTGCCTGGTCTTGTAAAAACAGAGGATTAAACCATTCAAATTGAGAGAAGTAGACACCAAAGTGAACTGAGGTATTTTGAATAGCCTTTGCTAAATCACCTGAGAATATTGCTTAAAATAGTAGGTCTCAAGTAAACGCATACCAACAATGTCCCGATGAGGCCCTGTATCTACAGAGTTCCAGTTCCATGAGGTCTGCGTTTGCCAGTTGCACCAGCCATCATGAAACTTTGAAATGAGAGCAATGTACCTACATGAAAAAATCAAAATACATCTTTTGGGCAAATATCAGCTCTAGGAACAGACATACTTAGCACCTGATCGCTGGATGACATCAGCCCAATGATCAGGGTCAAACATTTCAGCCTTGAGCAGTGGCGCAAAGTCAGCATACTGCCAGTTAGGTGGGTAGCTTTTATTCATGAATTCTACGTACTCTGGGACACCTTGCTTGTATCTGTACCAAAACCACTCATTTCCAAAGCTTGGCACACTGAACATGCCCCAACTGATGAAGATTCCAAACTTGGACTCGTCATACCAAGCTGGCAAAGGACGTTTATCCAGGGAGTCCCAGGTCGGCTTGTACTGCTGTGCCACAATTGCTGAAAAGAATGTCAAGAAGAGACAACAAAATGAGAGTGATGAGGTCATCCCTCGCGCCATTGCGGATCGATTGGCGGTTTGCACGTTGTCAACAAAAATTAGCACTGATTCTGTATTTTTAAACTCGATCGACCTGTCAAAATAACACGGGTTATCGACTGATCGCTGTTACCTCCTCATTGGCTCCTGGACTGTACTGTTTATCGTGTTCTCTCTTGACTGCCCATCGCTCTAAACTACCACATCATCTTGTCGAAGGATAGTGAACTTAGTCACACTTTTTCACGCTGTATAGCGGCCAGTAACGATTCTTGTTGTCAACAGGGGACATGCTCCTCGTGTAAGCGGTAAGTCAGGGGCTTCACACGCTCCAGGGGCTAGTATAACTTAGTTCAGTTAACCTGGTTAGTCAGACGAACGCTTTGAACCATTAGCTTGCCGAAGCTGTAATTATTTTCATCCCTCCCTTCTCCTCTCGCACATGTAGGTAGCCATGGGTAACAAGCAGGCTTCCTCGTCGACGACGCCTCAGAGTGGGGTAGAGAGGAGAGCAACGTCAAGGAGCAAGATAAAAACATCTAGACCAACTCGACCCCCACCTCCTGGAGGATACACAGAGTTTGAGTACCAGACAGAGAATGGTGGAGCTGATGTACCACCTACGATACCTGGTAAAAAGAGTACATGTGTTTTACACTACTATTATCATAATAGTCTGTACTGAATAGTCTGTACTGCTATGATATTATCTATAAAGTACAGTGTATGGCCATGGTAAGACATGTAGAGTATGTGTGTTCAGTGACATGCACTTGATTCTTGTGTCAGTTCAATCACTAACTGACAAACATCTGTACATGAACACACAATACACCTGAGGTACAGTGTTGCTGACATCACACAAAGAAATACACACACATACTACATACTGGTAGAGTATTATATTTTTGATACCTGCTATGCACACACATGTTAGATTGTACCATCCATTTTGGTGTTTGTATTAGCCATGTTGAGTGAATCAGTAATTTCAGACACCTGCTTTGTGTTTACCTTACTTTTGATATACTAACAGTGGTTGTCCACTTCTTGTCACCACTTCACTGTCATTCCATGGCTCAGTTTGTTGGGTCACCATGTGAGCGTAGTTGCATGTGAGATACTAGTGTATGTTATGCACACACACACACACACACACACACACACACACACACACACACACACACACACACACATCCTCACACTCATGCACTCGCACGCTAGTTACAGGAAGTCATTATGTGTTTAGAAGGCACTAAGTATCCAATAGGGATAGCCCCATCAGCTTATGTGTGTTATAGATCAGCCTGTCGATATTGAGTAGGACTCTGCACTAAGTAAACCTTTCTGTGACTAATGACTAATAGTTTGTTAGAACACTACAACTATCACCCTGTGCCAAGTGCACTGATCTTTTTTGTATGTTGCTTATGTTGGTGTGTTTATGCATTCTTTGAGAGGCTTGATAGAGGGTACTGTTTAGTCAACATTTGCTAGTCAGCCATTTCTAAATGATCTTGGCATCCCAGTTAGCTGACAATACAGTATGCTACATTAGCAGCCTGTTGCTACATGTGTGTTGTGCAATGACATATTGTCACTTTGTGTGTTGATATTGTGTACTAAGTTTTCCCTCTTCCTTCCTCAGAGAATGGTTCACTGCTAGATGACCCAGCTGATAGAGGACTTAGTCCTGATAGTAGCAATCATTCACTTACTCCTGATCGTCGCTGGCAGAGTTTAGAGAATCTCACAGATCCCCTGGACTCTGATCCTGATCTCTACATTGTCAAGCATGACTATCTCACTAATCAGCAAGGACAGCTCTCTATTCACAAGGGGGACAAGATTAAGGTTACTAGGATCAGTGAAAATGGTGACTGGTGTCATGGAGAAGATGCCTCAGGTAATATGGGTTGGCTGCCAGCATCTTACATAGCTAAACTGGACAGCCTCGAGAAGCACTCCTGGTTCTTTGGTGGGATCACCCGTGCCGAGGCAGAGCTTGTTCTTAGTTCTGGGATCAATGGCAGTTTCTTGATACGAGAGAGTGAGAGCAAGAGAGGCCAGTACTCTATATCGCTACGCTATGATGGCCGTGTGTTCCACTATCGTGTACACACATGCAGTGTAACTAACAAGTGCTATGTGACGCCTGAGTCTAAGTTTGATACTTTGATGGAACTTGTGAAGCATCACTGTAAGAACTCTGATGGGCTGACAACCACACTACACTATCCAGCTCCTAACCCTAAGAAGCCTCCTGTGTACAGTATGTCACCAGATGATTTTGATGAGTGGGAGTTTGACCGAGCGAACCTTGAAATGGGTCAGAAGCTTGGAGGAGGTCAATATGGAGAGGTGTATAGAGCGGTCATCAAGGGCCGTAATATTACTGTGGCTGTGAAGACTTTCAGGGTGAGTATGTGGGTATTAGTGCCTTACTGTGTGTGAGCTGTATATTATTATTATACATAATAGGAGGAGACCACAGATGCCACAGAGTTCCTGAAGGAGGCTCAGGTAATGAAGAGAGTGAAGCATCCTAACCTGGTTCAGCTACTGGGGGTGTGTACCAAAGACTTACCTTTCTTCATCATCACGGAGTACATGCAGAAAGGAAACTTGCTTGACTTGTTGAGAGGACCAGAGGGAAGAGAGCTACAAGCTGTCACTTTGGTGTACATGTCACAACAGGTTGCCTCTGCTATGGCCTACCTTGAGAGCTTGAACATGATCCATCGGTGAGACGGTGATGTGTATAGAAAACTGTTGTTGTATGTTCAGTTTCTGCCACAATGTTGACATTACTGGTATGTGTTTCCCTACAGTGATCTAGCTGCAAGGAACTGTCTTGTTGGAGAGCACTACCTGGTGAAAGTTGCTGATTTTGGGCTAAGTAGGCTAATGGAGAGTGATATCTACAATGCTAGAGAAGGAGCCAAGTTCCCTATCAAGTGGACTGCACCTGAGTCATTGGCTTATAACAAGTTTTCACTCAAATCAGATATTTGGGGTTAGTTTGTGTGAGCGGTGGATGACGACAATTTTACCATGCATTTTTAGCATTTGGTGTGTTGCTATGGGAGCTAGCCACATATGGCATGTCACCCTATCCTGGGGTAGAGCTGTCTCAAGTGTACGAGCTGTTGGAGACTGGCTATCGTATGCAGAGTCCTGAAGGATGTCCGGCTGCTATTTACGAGATGATGAAACGATGTAAATCTTTCATTTTCTCTTTCCTTCATTCCTTTTTTGTTTCATAGGTTGGGAGTGGTTACCTGAGGACAGACCGTCCTTCACTGAACTATCTACTCAGCTCAATGCTATGTCAAATATCAACGAAAGTAAGTACATATGTAGACTATTGATCATCATTGTCGTTATGCTCATCAGCTGTGGATGCCACACTCAGAGGTGACTCGCCTCCAAGAGTGGACAGCATATCAGTAGGAGGCGGAGCTAGTCAAGACTCTATTCAGTCAGCTCACAGTCCTATCCCACGCCCTCCTCTCACAGTTGCTAATGGCAACAATGTCACTCATTCACCACGATCACACAGACACAGAGAGCTACCACCAGTACCAGCTCCTAGTCATGCCTCCAGTCATGCACCAGAACTGCCTCCTGAGATTCCCTCTAGGCACCACTCCTCTTCCTCTGCTGCTCCTCTTCATCTTCCTCCTCCACGTCATGCTGTCAGACCTGATGCCTCACATGCCCGTGGTCCTATCAGTCCTCCTCCTCCTAGAACAAGTGCCACTAGACCTACTGTTCCTACCTCATCGACTAGACCTAACCCTTCTCGCCGTCCAGTTGCTGGTAGGGATCGGCCTCCTCCATCCGGTAGTAGAGGAGCATCACAAGCAGCTATGAACCCTGTCAACCAGGGTCGTGGTAGTGGTGGTGCCCCTAGGCCGGCGCCACCACAAAGAGTGCCAGTTGGAAACACACAATCTCGGGAGCAACCTATATCACCAACTCCTTCAGAGTCCAGCATAACTGATATGGTGTCTCGTGTGCAGATTGATGGTGACAAACTGTTGAATATGGTAAATTCAGGAGAATCAGTGCTCGCTTATTTGGAGGACTATGCCACGTCAGTTCAGGATATGGTAGAGAAAGCACCGTCTACTGGTGGTGTACAGCTTAGGCTCTGTTTAGCCAACCTCAGGGGACAAATTGGTGCTCTCAGAGATTCATCCACACAGAACAATCGTTCTAAACTTGCTGACACTCTTGGAATTGTGCTCTCCAAAACAAAGCAACTGTCAACATACCTGTGACGGCAGTGTTCATAATTATGTCTGTATGTCTATTGTAGAGTACCAGGTGATGTTATATTGTGTAGACTGTGACATCATCATTACACACTTCCTACTGTACATGACTTTTGTACTCTTCGTGCTTAGCCACATTAATATGGATTGGAATAAAAATTGAAATTTGTGTTGTATTTTTGTCAAATTTTGTGTCATCATTAATTATTTTGATCGTGACTTGGCTTCAGTAATGGCTGCTTGCATAAGTCTAGCAAGAAAGTTGTTACAGTGTCAGTCTCCATTGTCAAGTGTTCGCCAGTTTGCTACCACTGCTGCAGACAAGAGTAGAGTAGCAGTGGTTGGTGATAATGTAGTTGGTAAGATGGTGGTGTACTCTATCTACTACAGGTGCTCTCAGGGTGTGGTGTGTATGATGGCTCAGAGATACACGAGGCATCAGCGTGAGTACTGCATCACTGCTGATAGTAGCTAGCTAGCAATGTTCTCTCTCATCAGTGTGCTAGTTCATCTTAGCCGCAGCAATGCTGAGGTATCTATATTTGCTCCTGATAAAAATCAGCTTCATGTCATCAACCACTGCACTGGAGAGCCAGTCAGTGATGAAACTAGGTATGTATTACTATCCAAACTCATGATGACAATCCATCGACTACAGGAATGTGATGGTGGAAAGTGCACGCATAGCACGCGGCTCGGTGTCTCCGCTTTCTTCTCTTAATGTTGACATGTTTGATGCTGCTGTGTTCCCAGGAGGATTTGGAGCAGCTAAAAACTTGTGAGTGACAGTTGCTGTATTCACCAGCCACATCCTGCACTGCAGGTGTTCATTTGCTACAGAAGGTGCTGAAATGAGTGTGGATGGTGAGGTTGAAAGAGTGTTGATTGAGTTTAGGGCTGCTAACAAACCGTTAGGGTAAGCAGGCAAAATCATGTGATATTCTGGGCAGTTATTCACATGTGCTACTCCAGTCTATGCTGCATTGCTCCTGTTCTTGCTGCCAAGGTGTGTGGGTAACACACAATTTTTCAAATAATTATTACTGTGTGTTTATGTCTATGGTAACTGTTATCATAGACATTCACTGGTGTGGAAGTGACAGTTGGAATGGATAAGGAAGAGGGAGGAAGGTGGCCATACTGTGGTACTGCTGCTGCTATAGAGACTATGGGAGCTAAACACATCAACAGGAATGTCACTGTATCCTAATACACTATACTTGACTATACACACACACTAGAGAGCTTTCCTCGACCACACAATACAGGAACTACATGTGGACAGCAAGTTGCGTGTAGTGACCACACCAGCCTTTATGTGCAATGCTCCACTGCATCAAGTGTATGATGGGGTTGGAAACATGATACAATCCTTGCTGAAATTGACTAACAATAGTCAGTAGTACTTCTCTCAATAGAAATGTGATGTGTCAATGTTATATGCATGAATGAACATCTGTTGATTTGTCCAGTCATGTATTTAAAGAGTGTAGGAAGGAGTGAAGTGCTCTGTTGTATGCTGCAAAGTTACACAATAATTATTAGTTGTGGTACAATGCCTGAATGTGTCTAACCAGAGTGGTCCTGTCGGTAGATACAGTTAGCAGCACAAAATACTGGATTGCATTCCCACAATGATGAGTGACATGAACACAGTGATGGGGGAGGTGAGGGACTTCTGTATTGCTTTCTCCTTCGTTGTTGATAAAGTGCCTCACAATATCTGCACTCGAGTGCACACAGAATGCATTATGCAAGTTCAATATTATACCGTTTTAATTCTTCAGCATGCTGCTCTGATTTCTTCCGCTGTTCTTCAACTGTCCACTGTTTCGTTGACTCATCTTGTACCTACACACCAAACACATCACATCACCAGTGAGTAAGTTGTAGTGACCTTAGGTTTTTCCTTTCTTCCTTCTACTAGTCTTCTCTCTAGCTCCCTGGCCTCTCTGTGTAACCATGCCTGGTGTTGCTGCTGTTGTTGTACTACCCATTCTCTGGACTGTTGTCTTTCTCGTTGAGAATACAATCGATGAGTCATGGACACCTTGTCACCTCTCTGATTGACAGACACACAAATATCATTGTCACATACTGCATCAATAACCTGTAGCTGGTTTAGCTCATTGAGAGTTTGTGTTGTCAAAACAGCATCCATAGCTTGAGTGCCCTGTTCAATCGTGCTTTCTGCAGTGCTAATGATATGCTATAACACAATGCCTGTTTTCTTACTTGTGTCTAGTTGTTGCTGGCTGCTGGCTGTACTAGCAGACATGGAAGTGTCAGCTGCTGCTGAGGCAGCTTGCTCCTCCTCATCAATCTGACTAGTAGCACAACAGTAAATTGCTAACTGTTTGTAAGCATCGTCTTTAGTTCTTGATCTTTCTGTTACTATGGTTACATCATCATTACTAGATTGTGATAACACATTCTTCCCTATGTTATCATGATATTCTGAGTTAGGTAGCAAGCCATTTTGTACTAATGATCCCTTGGACCTCTCTCTCCTTCTCACTCTCTCTTTTACTTGCACTCTGAACTGTTTCAAAACTCTGTCTCGAGCTACTTTGTGCTCATACTGTCTCTTTTCTTCTACTGTCGTTCTCTGGTGCTAGAGACACACAGACTGTGTTTATGAACGACATTATAGCACTCACTGCAGCGACATTTTCTATAGAATGGTAACGTTCAGCTCTAGCTCCTACTTGTTCTATTGATCCATTGCAATCTGCTATGCGGCCTCTCCATTTCTGATCCTGCATGATATGCCGCCATTCCATTATAACACGCCCCTAATCTTCGATTCACACGTGACATCAGTGCATTATATTATACTCTAATAAGAGCGCACCTTTATTTGAGCCCAAACAATGGCTGACGGGGACACCAGCTCTGACTTTCTGCGCGAGATAGACGAATTGTTACAGGACACAGCGTCCACAGAAGATGTTCAGGCTACTAGTAGTCAACAGATACCTGAACAGACAGGTACACCAGCAGTAGCGGGCAGCAGTAGACGAGATGAATCTCCTGTGATTGGAGACAAGTGAGAATTGTGACAATGTGTCTGCAATGTGTTTATAATATTAGTGTCTTTCCAGGACTGGTTTGCTGCGACAGGCATTGGCAGATCATGAGGATGTGGAAGTGTTAAGACAGCTGTGTGCAGATGGTGTTGTGCCTGATGAATTGCGCTGTGACCTATGGCGAGAAGTGCTCGGTGTGTCTCGACGACCTGATGCCATTGGCAGTTGGAGTGGTCCCTTGGATTGTGAGAACCAATCTCTTCTGCACCAGCACTGTCAGGAACAGGCTGGTAAGTACTTGTGTATAGATGGTCGTGCTGAAATAGTCACATTTTTGTGTTTAATGTGGTCAGCTTGAGCATCAAGTGATGTGTGCTTCAAAATGATTCTTTGTGTTCACACAATGTTAGCATAATGTGCTATTTATTTTATTGTGATAAAGGAAGTCATCATAATAGCTATTGATAATGGTACTCTTTCTTGCTAGAGCGTGTGGGTGATATGGGCGTTGCTGATGTTGTGGAACAAGTGGTCACGTTCTACTGTAAGTCTCGTAATGTGCGCTACAGTGAAGAGTGTGGATGGGTGGAGGTCATGGTCAGTCTAGCCTCCGCCGGCATGACCAAGCCTGACCTCTTCAACTGCCTCTATAGTATGGTTAGCAAGTATATTCCACGGTGAGTCACCTGCTTGCAAATATCCTCTCTCTTATTCTCTTTTCCTCTCACCAGCGAGTGTCGTGCTGGTGGGAGACCATTTGACTTGTTTCGATTGCTACTGCTGTATCATGATCCTGAGCTATGCTCTCTGCTGGATACTAGACGTATCCCTCCTCACATGTACATGCAGTCTTGGGTAAGAACATTACTTTCCTTTTCCTTTTATTTCATATTATTTTTGCTTAGTTGAGGAGTGTGTTTAGTGCTCAGTGTGATAGTTCAGTCACCCATCGTCTGTGGGACATGTATTTGCTCGAGAGAGATCCATTCCTTATCTTCTTCTTGTCACTTGTCATGATTGTCAATGCAAAGTGAGTGTAACTGTATCTTCTTTGTCCATCTGTATCTCTTGCGCTGTTTAGAGAGATGATAGTAGAGAGTGGTTCACTGTCACCAGTAGAGCTACAATCACTCCTTGTTCCCCTTCCTGAGCAACTGACAGTAGATGATATTCCTGATTTCTTCTCTCTTGCACAATACTATGCTAGTAGGACCCCTCAAAGCTTTAGAAAGGTAAATTTCTAATAAGCCTAATCATTAAGTTTTGTTTTCTTTAGGACTATCAGAGTGCTCTGTTTGGCAGTGGACGAAGTCTTTCCACCAATACTCTTGGTGTGCTGTGCCTACCTGTTCACCTGCAGGAAGTGCTGGACACTATTGGAGGAGGAGAAGAGGTACTTATGATTGACTACTCACTTAGTAGCTAAGGAGATTAACAATCCATTACAGAATGGTGGAATTAACTACACTGTGGTTGATTGTCGCCCTCTAAAGCAGTTCAGTTGTGGTCATTTTCCTCGTGCGATGCATCTTGATGCTGATCTTGTGAGTCCAGAGTGGCATTGTAATCAAGATGGTTTCTCCTTGTTGCTTAGTTACTCCACTCTCCTCAAGACTTTGCTGTTGCTATGGAACGCCTGTGTGATCGTGTGCGACAGCAGAGTGTTGGGGGAGGCGGCGGAGAAGGTGGGGATCATCATCTGTGCTTCTTGGGCTCAGGCAGAGAGAGTGAAGACCAGTATATGCACATGGTGGTTGCCAAGTTCCTCCAGAAATCTATACCATACATTAGCTTTGCTCGTGGAGGGTTTCTCGGTCAGTATGCCTGCACTAGTTAATGTCATAATGTATATTGTGTTCCTCATTCAGAGGCTTGGCAGTTGTTGGGAGCACAGACACCATCTGTGATGGAGGATTTTGATCATGAGCAGTGTCAGCGTCTTTACTTTGACTGGGATGGTGATACAGCTCATCCTCCTACTAATAGTCTACGCAACGAAACTGTAAGTAGTTGTTTCCTATACTCTAATATCTTCATCCACCATTGACCGATGTATCCAGAGTGACAGTGACTCAGAGGGTCGTTATTCTACATCATCCCAGTATCGCCAGCGGTTGCATACTAAGGGAGCTCAGTTGTATGCGTCACTGGCCAGTGGCTGGAGAGATAAGTCTCAGAGGATGACAGTCAAAATGGGTCAATGGTGGAAAGCAAGAAATAGTGCAGGATGGAGAGACCGCCCTATTGCACCTGAAGAGAAGAAAGGAAAGAGATACCGTAACCTACCAGCGAATGTGTTTGTTATTGCTGATGAGGATGAAGAGGCTGGTGAGTTCTTTATTATAATATCGTCCTGATCGACTTTCTAATCTTGTTCACAGAAGGTGCAGATTACAGCAGCTCAGGAGAAGATACCAATCCACAGCTAGTCAACATTAGCATGTACTCTACTGCCCCTGGAGTACTGCACTCTTATCCCTGCTCTGAAGTGACTACTGGTGGTCAGCTGTTACCAAGGTGGAGCACACTACTGCTACCAATGCTCATGTCTTATTTACATTGCTCACTGCAGCCATCTTGTTTTGACAACTGATACTCTTGTTATACTGAGAGAGCTGTCTGATCGAGCCGGCTGGGGGCGTGTTAGACACACACACAAACTACCATATTCAAGATCACTGCTAAAAAGCGTCATCCTGATGTGGTCACATTCAGGTTTAGCCACGATGAAGACGATGATAATATCACCCCTCCACTTAGACTGCGCATACCTAACACTAGCAAAGCAACATCTGCAATTGCCTCACAGATCATGAACAATATGAAGAGATAATAATAATAATAATGTATCATTGTTTGTCTTTTAAAACAGTTTACACCATTAGTAGCTGACCAGAGCAGCATTGACATGGTAGAGGGGGCTGGTTGGGTTGAAACTGCTGGTCAATAATGGTGACCAATTGATCTACGGTGGTGGTCATTGTATCCAGTTCATTGACTGCTTTGTCTTGTGTAGCGTGTAGGTGAGGGGGAAGGGAAGGTGAATCAGCTGGTTTCCTTGCTGATGCTAGTTGTTTCACTAATAGTTGAACTTCTTGTAATCGTATCTGAGGAACAGCGCACTAACACAATGTCGATAACAAGTATAACCACTAACCTCTAGAGATGCTTTCTCTTGACAGAGCTGTTGTATTAAATTGTTCTTCTCATCAAACCTCTGTTTGAGAGCTTCTCTCTGTGTCTGGTACAGTGCAACGTACTCAGTGATGGTCTCTGTTTCGCTTGCCAGTTGTACAATCACATGCTCACACTCTTGCAACTGGTCATGTAGGGCTGCCTTCTCTGCCATTAGGTCCACAAATCGCTGTTGAAGAGCAGTGAAGCTGTGCTGCAATACTGAGACTTGTTCTTGACTAATGCTCTCTCCCTCTTCTCGCTCTTCCTCTTCTTGATCTTCCATTGGCGATGGAGAAGAGGAAGGAGTGATGTGTAGTCTCTCTAGTTCTTCCAGTAGTTGGTCTTTTTCCCTACGCAAACTATCACACTCCTCTGTCAGCTCCTACAAATAAACACAGTCACAATTTATAGCAGGTACATTGCTACAGTTAAACCTGTATTCTAGAGACATGGAGAGAGTCTGCTTCCTTCTCTTCTTCCTCATTGTTAGTCTTTTCCTCGTCCTTTAATTCTTCTTTACTTTCTGACAAAACCACAGATTCGGCTTCTTGCTGTTTTAATCTGCGTAACTTGAGTTGTTGGCTCTCCAGATCAGTCGCAAGCTCCATATTGCGATGAGTCTGTTGTACAAAGGCTTCTTGTAACTCAGTAAGCTGTTCCTTCAGTTCTTTATTCTGAGCAACAGCTCTAAAAATATAAGTATAGTAAAGAGAACAAGGAGGAGAGACTGACCACACCTGCTCACTGTAGCTTTGTCTTGTGCAATGGTGGAAAGTAGCTTTTGCTGATCAACAGCTTCTCCTCTCAGACTAGCTACAGTATCTTCCAGCTGAGCAACAGTCTGCTGATGCTGCTGGTTGGTAGCAGTGAGCAGGTTATTCTCCTGCTCCTGATCAACAGGCAAAGACCACATCACAAACACACACGCACATCACAGCTCACCAGTTGGTGTACTTGTAACTTGTAGTTGTCTCTCTCTTTCTCTATCATGTTCAATTGCTGCTGGTGTGACTGGGTGAGTGCTGTCACTTCCATTGCTGCTCCCGATAATCGTGAATCTATAAATGAAAGAGTAGTATCAGTAGAAGTAGAAGAGTCACTCATACCTCTGTCTGCATGGGTACTAGCCAGTTCATCAGCTAATGAACGCATTCTAATTTCTGTTTCAGCCAATCTTGTCTTGACATCACCAAGCTACAAACACACACACACACACACACATGACAACCAGAAATATGTTTTATTACCTTTCTAGCTGCATCTTGTTTATTGGTCATAATGGCATCCCTGAGAGCAGCAGCATCGCTCATAGCTTGGTCTCTATCTCTCGTCACAGCCTGAAGCGATGTGGTGAGTGACTTTGTCTCCTCTTCCAACACCTTCACTCTCTCCTGTACACCTGAGGAGGTGGGGCTTGATGGAGGTGATGATGACTGTAGCTAGACAAACAAGACAGACATGTATAACCACACCGTGTACTAGCCTACCTGCTCGACCAGTAATTCCTGCATGACTAGTTTATTAGTAAGATCTTGTGAGGTCTTCTGAAGAGTCTCTATTTCTTTAGTTTGTGCTGATAGCTTGCTCAACAGTTCAGTGACCTCTTGTTGCTTATCATCTAGTGAGTTTCTACACAACAGTAAGAGTGACTCAAGCAATACCCATAACACATACCTTGTATTGGTTAAAGATTTGTTTAACTCATCCACTGTTGACTGACTCTGCTGTAGGACCTGAGAAGAAATACTCACCAACTTGTAGAGGCAGCAGGACAACACTCACTCTGTTCCTCTCTGCTAGTGTGTCAATGAGAGCCTTCCTCTCTCTTGCTCCCTCCTCTGCCTCTCTCACAGTATTGTTGAGTTTCTCAGAAAGTAAACTACATTTTCCTGTAGGACAGGTAGTGACTTGGAATATAATAGAATGGTATCACGTACTCTGAGTGGACTCTAGTTCCGTCTGAGTTGTTGCTAGTGAGCTGAGTAGATGAGTCTTCTCAGACACGAGGATATCAATGGTTTGTGAATGTACCTGATGGATCACATGTTATTACAACAATGATAGTACATTACAGCACAAACCTCTAGCTGCTCATCTTGTCCATTAGCAGCACTACCATTACTCATCACCTCATGCTGGGCGTTTGTTTGATGCTTGTTCTTTGTCTGGCTAGAATTCTTGGATTGAAATTTTTTAAGCTGATGAAAACATACATTAAAACGTATTAAATATTGTGCTACGCTCAATATACCTTTTTTCTAGCCAGAGACAACTTTTCTGTTTTGTCCATTTTACTCGAAGAATGGCCTAGGAGGCGTGTCCATTGGTTACTGTGTTGTGACTCCACGCCCCATTCCATTCGTTGTTGCAGAGTTTACGGTATGTACTCACGTGCATCTTTCTGTTTCATAATCAGACGAAGTCTCTGCCAATCCAGATTCCCTAAAATGTCGTGTGGCAAGCTAGACAGTCCCGAGTTCCACCAACTTTGCTCTCCTGATCTGCTGCGCCTGGAGAATATATTTTCTTCACAAGGATATACTTTAAGAGTAGTGGGCGGGGCTGTGAGAGACCTACTTCTTGGCAAGAAACCTAAAGACATTGACCTAGCCACTGACTGCATTCCACAAGAGATGGTGAAGCTACTTGATAGCGCAGGTGTGCGGCACATACCAACCGGATTGCAGCATGGCACCATAACAGCACACATGAGCGATGGAGATTATGAGATTACCACGTTAAGAGTAGATAAAAACACAGATGGACGACATGCTGAAGTAGAATTCACCAAGGACTGGAAGGTTGATGCTAACCGTAGGGACCTAACTATCAACGCTATGAGCCTCTCATTAGATGGAACTCTGTTTGATTATTTCAATGGACAGCAACACATAGCCAATAGGAGGGTGGAGTTTGTGGGCAGTGCAAAGTTGAGAATTGAAGAAGACTATCTACGAATACTTCGATATTTCAGGTGTGTGTAACAAACAAGTGGTGTGCTTGTGCTTTAATATGTTGCTTACAGGTTCTACGGAAGGATAGTATGTAAACCAGATGACCATAACCTCTCAATATTGAAGGCTATAGAAGAAGCTGCCAGTGGGCTAAAGATGATTTCAGTTGAGCGTGTGTGGATGGAGATGAATCGCATATTGATTGGCAACCATGCCCCTGACCTAGTTAAAGTGATGTATCAGTTAGGAGTGGCTGCTGTCATAGGTAATTAGTGACCATAAAGTGTATATTAATAACATCCTGTGTTGTCAGTTAGGCCTTCCTGATAATCCTGACAATGAAGAGCTGTGTACTGTGTGGAGTAGAACATACTCTTTTCCATCATGTACTCTACAGCCTGTCAGTATGTTAGTTACTCTGACTCGCTCACTTGATGATGCAGTAAAACTGATGTCATTATGGAAGCTCTCTAGAAAGGAGATAGAACTCGGAAGTTTCATTGTAGACCACAGGGGAAAGGGACTGTCAGAAGACACTAAGCTCAAGTACTTCCAGGACTTGCTGGTAGATGGATCACCTTCAGAAAGTGTGATACAGCTCCTGCATTATTGTGGTCGACTGGAATACGTTGGACAGTTGAGGGAGTGGGCAGTGCCCAAGATGCCACTAAATGGTAAGTATCTCATAGATGCTGGAATTAAACCTGGGTCAGAAATGGGTAAACTGCTTCGACTAGCTAAGGACAAGTGGAAGGAGAGCCACTATACCATGAACACTGAAGAGCTTATTGATTATGTGACTAGTATTAGATAATAATAGTGTTTCAATAATAAAATGATTATATCTGACTATCATTAATAATACTCTTCATAAGAATAATGTTCTGTTTTATACTGCCAACAGTTCTACGGTAGTTCCGTAATCTACTTTTCTTACCAACTCTTCTTTCCCACCGAGCACATATAGCTTGCCAGCTGCAACGACAGCAGCTGAGGCAAAGCTGTGTGCTGTAGGCATGTTGCACAGGAACATCCACTGCATACAAGATGTCAAGAACACGTGGATACTCTTGCTGGGTGTGTTTGACCCTGGTGTAGCTCCGCCCACTGCTAACACTAAGTGCTCACACGCTACTGCACACGATGATGTTAAGGGACAGTCTGGAAGAACTGACCACTCGGACTGGGCAATGTCTTTAGAGAGGTCAAGGCAAAGAAAGGTGGTCTGTGCTCCCATGTCACCATACAGCTTTCCTCCGAGCAGGTACCAATGATTGTCAACTATGCACGACGACATGCTTGAACAACCTATGGGAAGTGGTTTTATTGCCTGCCACTGAAATGTGGCACTGTCAAGCATTTCAACAACGCTGAGAGTTCTTTTGTTTGAATACCCTCCTGCTACTAGCAGCGTGAGGTTGTGCGACACTGTAGCTGGATTCTGGCGTGCTGTGGGCATCGGCGGTAGGGACGGACTCCATTCTTGAGCATCTTTATCCCAGGAAAAAAGCTGGGAAGAAGAACGTCGTGTTGCAGTGTCTGCTCCGCCCACTAGTACCAGACTCTTGTTGAAGACGGTCAGTGTGAAGTACACAGTAGGAGAAGCTGGCAAGCATGTCCACTTACGCACTAACCCATCATAATCATATTCGTAAACCAGTCTGTCTTGCGAGAATTCTTTGGTTTCTCCTCCTCCAACATACAGCTTGCCATCAAGAACCACTGCTGTGCTGTAGCATGCACCTGTTGGCATTGGGGCATCTCTCTTCCACACAAATACTGGCTGTGTTGCCTTGAGGCTAATGGGCTCATTAACTGAGTTAACCTACAAGTACAAAACACTTTGTCTTATAACAACTTCTATAAACAAACTTTACACACTCACCTCAGTTGAGCTCTTAGCACAAGATGGTGGTGGTTGTATTAGTCTTCCAACTGATGCATGACCAGCCATGGCTTGCTCTAGCACTTTAACTTGCTCTTTCAGGGCAGTTGTTTCAATGTCCCTCTCTTTTAGACAATTCTTGACCACTTGTAGCTCTTCTCTTTCCTTGGTAAGATCTTCAGCAGTGTGCAGTAGCTCACTCTCTCTGCGCTCCATTCTTGTCATCAAGTCCAACATAGTCTCACACTGTGGTCGCACTTGCTCAGATATCTGGCACAGTTTATTAACTACTGACATGGCCTTGGGTCTGTGGTCAGGATCTCCATGAAGACACTCTCGCACCAACTTATACATAATATGGTCTTCTTTCATTGCATCAAGATACTTGCGTCTTCTCTCCAACTCGACTACAGCAGTTTTCACTCCGCGGGAAGACTCTCGCGGTACAGGCCAAGAGCGAGTAGCGATGTGCAGCATTAGGTTTCCCAGTGAGAACACGTCTACAGCGGGCGAGTATCGAGGCTTGCTGGAATGGACCTCCGGAGGCAGGTACGCCTCAGAGTTGAGTCTCTTGCTGCCTTCCATGGCCACAATGCGAGCCACACCCAGATCAGATAGCTTTGCTTGCAGTGCCTGAGACACAAGCACGTTGGATGCAGTAATACTGCCGTGTGTCACCGGTTGTTGCAGGGCGCTGTGTAGGTAGGCCAGCGCCTGAGACACATCTCGTACAATAGACACCTGCAGATAAAGTGGTATGGCCCGATGAGCATCTACCAATTCAGAGAGGGTGAGAGGACAGTACTCCAAGACAAGGGCGGGCGGGGCAGCTGCTTCTCCGTTCAGCACGAGTCCCAAAAACTGAACGATGTTAGGATGACGCACTGTGGAAAGCAGCGTGCACTCTTGTTCGAAACGCTCTACTGTAGCGGACAGGTTGTTGGCAGTAGGCGCCATGTACAATGTTTTGACAGTGCATGTCGTTCCTTTCCACAACGCCTTGCAGGCAGATCCATAGTGGTCTCCTCTGAGCGTGTCTCCTGTCAACTGAACTTCAGCTAGTGCCAGTGACCGCAGCAAAGTGGTATTGAACGACCCTCTGGGCTTGGGAGGAGACCTCGCCATAGTCCGACCCTTTTCGACCGCAGACTACAGAACGTCGAACGCGATCAAAGTAGGATGTCCGCTGGCTGTACATGACGTCACAGAACATCACAACTCGAGCGCCAACAGCAAGAACAGTACAAACACTGACCATACATGGACACAGCATTCTATTTCTCTAGTAAAATATACATGCCAATAGCTTAAAAATCTGATAACTAAATACACACAGTGTGACAAAAAAACAAGTACAGTCATTTCACGATTTGTTCAAATCATATAACCTGCAGAATAGAATGAATGGAGAATAAACTCACATGAACATACAATAGCTAGATCTTACCATGGAGGCTGCTCAGGAAAGGCTTTGCTGCACTCAGCAGTGTTCTTCTTTTCGAGAAGAGGAAGGAAATCTTTTCTGAGTGTTGTTAGTGCTGACCGCAGACAGCGTGGTGGGAGTCCATGATACCTGACCAGCAGTAGCACTTCCTCCAGAGTCAGTGCTGTCTGACACCGATACACTCCAGAGTCACAGGTCATCACCTTCACTCCACCCATCCTCTGCGTCAGCTCAGACAGCAGAGATAGCAGTCCGACACCATGCTCATTAGGTTCACGAATAGCCACCTCTATCTGCTGTACTAGGACATCCATAGTAACTAGTGGTTGGGAGATCTGCTCCAGTGCTAGTGATCTCTCAGCAGGATCCTCAGGTAGTGTGGTTCTGTTGAGATGAAAGTGTCTGGAAAGGAATAAAACATGACTAACTACAGTGCTAGGTCAGGATCACAGTGCACCTTAATGCTCTATAGTAGTCTCTCATGTGGACAAATGCAGCATCGTTGAGCTCCTGCTCCCACTGATATACTTTACTATCCTCACTCATCTCCACTAGACCTGATTGCCAACAATGCAATCACCACCACCACCATAATAATACTACCTTTGTTGAAGAGAACAGGATGAACAGTGATGGGTGCACCAGAGGCAAGGCTATCAGGCAGCGTTTCCATCATAGTAGATGGTAACTGAAATGTGACCTGTATGTTGCTATGATCTCCGGCTAGTGTTACCGAGGGTAGTGTACCTACAGCCACAATCCGATAGTTGTGATCTGCTGTAACATCACTAACTCACTATTGGAGGGTGAGAACTCAGTAGTCTCCTTAATGAAGAAAGAAACTGTCTTGAGCTGTTCGGTTACTATTCTTAAATCCTTTAAGTTGGCAAACTCTGCTGTCTATAAGGAACAAGAGTTAGATTCACTTTGTGGATGATTGCTATTGTTATAACCTACATTAGATGGCTGCAGTAGACAGGTAAAACATACACACACTCCTTTCTCAGCAATCAACTCTAGCCACTGCTGGCTAGTGTCAGCTGAAGAGTTATTATAGTCCGAGAGAGGATTCAGCTGACTCTTGACTGCTGCACTTAACTGATAAGCAAATGCAGTGACTGTAGTAACCAAGCACTGGGAGAACATTCTGTCCATTGAGTAAGCTGTGTCTACATCTGAAGGAAGAAAAGATGAGTGTACGCTACACAAACTAACAGATACTCACTATCACACAGACTGATTGCAATGTATAAATGGAACCTGATGGCTGTGGAGGAGGAGTGTGTAGTAAAGGTAAATGGTGGTTCCTCGGTCAAACCTTCTAAAACTGGCTTAATGGTTGAGAGAAGAGAACGACTAAACTGATCAACGGACTTTGGTGATGAGTCGGGCATTCTGGCCATGTCATTGGAGCACTTGGTGAGTGCTTCCTCATACTGTTGCTGAATACCTGAGCAAAACTGGAACTCATCACACAGCGCATGTTGACAATACACACACAAACACATTGAGTGATGATACACACACCTTGTAGTGTACAGTCTCTAACACACGGTGCTGTTTTGCGCAATAAACTGACCAAGAACACATCCTCGCACAGTTTACGAATAGTTTGTAACTGAAACAAGCAACACTTAATGATCTATACAACACTACATTTGATTGTAATACCTTTTTAGCAACGCCATCAAGTATCAGCTTAATGACAGGGTTGGGGTCTACCACTGACACTGCTCTGCTCCTGGTGAACCCTCCTCTCTGGTTGAGTAGAGGGGAGCTGCCTGGATTGATGCCATTGTGTACACACATTAGTGTGGTGGAGGATGAGGCAGGTGGCGAGCCTTGCTGTGATGACTGATTAGTCAGTCTGTGAACAGCCAGTTACAGCTAGTTTATCTGAGCTGAAGTAACACACTCACCTTTGCAAGAGTTCAGCATCTCTTTGCAACTCCAGCTCCACGCTAGCAAATGCCGCTAGCAAGTTGCGCACTTTGTGGCAATGAGACAGCACATCTTGGTCAGCAGTCTATAACAGAGAGGAATAATGAAGCTTGTGATGGTCAACTTACTGTAAAAGCTTTATTCATTAATGTCGGAACAGCAGAGCATGTAGTGAGGTGTTGCACAGTAGAAGGTTGACCTACATAATGACAGATACCGAATGTATTCACTCACAACACACACACACACACATACCAGTCGTGTTAGTAGACACAGTGAGACCGAACGTGTGCAAGTTGATAGGACAAGGTTCCACAAGAGGTGATGGTGTTGTACCATGAGGTCGATAAGAAGGATAGCGAGGATTGAGCAGTGCTTTGTGCACCTAGAGACCACAATGTAAACATTAAAGCATGCTATCACCACTATTCGCATGCATTACTTTGTTGTAGCTGCTTATGAGCACATCAAGCTCAGTAACATAGTCCTGTACTCTCTGTTCTGTTACTGTAGGTACTGACAGCAACTTGCAGCATAGTGATGCCTCCTCTGTGTACAGCTTGAACAACTGTGGCAGCAACACATCAGTTAGTCCCACAATATAGTGTAGACTCACTTGTGAAGGAAGTGAGTATGTGTAGTGAGAATCCATACAGCTAGCCTGTATTTGTGCTATGCTGTCCTCTGTGGACTCGTAGTTATATCGATGAATATGCTCAACCATTTGCAACCCAATCTTGAGAGTCACCGATGGTTCTTCCTTTTCTTGTTTGCTCAGTGTGGCCTTGATGGCATCCACGACTTTGTCATGGGATGCCTGTACCATGTTGTCTCCTTCAACCTGAACAACAGCAGTGGTATATTGACCACAGCTAGCTGTCAGCTCACCTTCAGAATGCAGCATCCTGGAGTGAGTCCAGCCTGAGCAGCTACTGATCCTGAAGGAGGAAGAGGAGGTGATGCTCCTTTAGCTAATGTCATGTGCTGTACCTTTATCGACTCTTTGAATGACTACAGGACATGTCCCCTTGATCTGAAAGCCCAGTGGTCTCTTGTTTGGTTGTAGTGTACATAACTCAGCAGTTTCTCTAGCTATAGTGACTACCAGTGGTGAGTGTCTCTGTTCTGCTTCTTTCATCTCTTGCACACACTGCTCCATTGCATTCTCTCTGTTTTCTTTCTCCATTAATCGAAGGCAGTTGACATCAAGAACACGCTGGCCAACACTCATGCCAGCCTGCTCAGCTAAACTGCCCTGCTCTACTGTGCCGACTATAACACCACTGTCTTGTTGGATACTCGTGTCTTTCTGCAACGTGAACCCGTATCCATTGTCAGTATATGGCACCTGTACACACACTTTTGCTAATCATTTGTTTTTGAAAAATCTCTCACCAGTAGCTGCACACAGGAGATACTCTCTATGCTGGTAAAATCAACCTTAGGAGTGGGTGTATCTGAGCCTGAACTTATACTCTTCCTGCCCTCCTCCACCAGTTGGTGATCTGGTACAAACCGGTAGTATAGAGCGCTGTCCTTGAACTTGTGGTCATCAGTCACTATAATATCAATATACTCAAACACACGTGTATTAGTCAACACACATACCATGTTTCAAAAATCCAATAGCCATGAGATGTGACCCCAATACCAAACCTGCCTCACGACTAGCAATATCGTGCTCAGCTAACAACCAATCTATGAGCCGCTGCCCCGAGATAGCACATCGTACTAGCCTAAGTCCAGTACGCTGGTCCCTGAATCACAGTATTGGACTACTGAGATTTGTGACATTCGTATCTTACTTTATCAGTGGATCAAATAGACTATGTAGTCGAGCATATGCCCGTACACCCTGTAGAACACGCATGAGGAAGAATAGACATAATATGAGCCACTTACTTTAGCAAGACTATCTGATGTTTCCCATTTAGAGTGGAAAGTTCCGTCGTCATATCTGAACCGGTAGATCAATGAGCTGTCCTTGAACTGGTGCTTGTCAGATACTGCAGCAATAGTATAGTACATGCAACAGAATATACTGACTGACTGACCATGATGTATGACAGCACTCTCCAGTAAGCCCTGACCTAGCCGTATAGCTTCACTGGCATCTCCAGCCTCACCGATTTCTATCAACCACTTCACAAATTCACTGCCACAGAATGACTTAGGATAGACTCTGATCCTATAGCGATGATCCTGCAGCAACCTGCCCTCTTGCTTGAGCCGACAATGCAGCTTGCTGCCCTTGTCTAGCATCAGACTGCGTCTGTCCCTTGCTAATCCTGCTGCCACTCCTGTGTACAGTATGCATCATGCTAAACACCAGACTAACACTATGCACACACTTTTGATTCGATCCTTTTGAACACGGAATGCTTCAATCCACTGTTGTTTCTCAGCTGCCGTTCGAGCTACCAGAACAAACCACTTGTTCTTAGCAATGTTCCTCACCTTCCAGCCATTACACACTGTCACACCACTAGTATGGTAGTCAGCTGAGGACGGCACACAATACACTCTCACAATAGTTCACACACAAGCAAGCTTGGTCACATGCACACACTAACACATACCAGTGCCATCATTGATGTTCTCCATTTCCAAGCTCTCCACTGGTATTCTTCCCCGGAATAGCAATGTTTTCTGTTCTGTAAGGAATTGTCTATATGCAATATCATATCACTGCAGCACTTACCTGCTTTAGTTCTTAATTGAAAACTGTGTAGAGAAAGACAACAATGTGAGTATAGGGAAATATATACACACATGGAGTGTTGTGAGTGGGTGGCATCAAACAACATAAACTGCTACAACCATGTAAACAGACTCGCTCTGCTCTCCACTCATCCACCTTGTCACACACTCACCCTTTTTTGCAGTACACAAGCAGATTATCGAACAGAAAGAAGACTCTTTCTTGCATATTTCCGGCTGATATTTTGATGAGTGGTCCCTCCTTCACAAGCTCATTACATGTATCAACAACAGGAGACCCTTCCCATCCTTCAACTGTACTCTGCCAGTCTGCTATTGTTTCTAGCTTCTCGACCCTTCTCTTAGCCTCATTGATAACAGAACAAAGCTCCCTTAACATTACAAGAGCTTGTTCAGTGTCCTTGTAATCATCGTGGTCCTCAGGAGTGTACTTGAGCAGTTCCTACATATAGCGCACAGCATATGTGCTTACATTACATGCAACAATGGACAGCATACCCTGAAGAGCAGTGGGTACTTGCAGATACGCTGAATTGGCTTGAACACATACGAACTAATTGAGACATCACTCTTGCCTCCAAGTAACATTACTCCCTACAGATGAGTGAGTCAGAGGAAAATGAATACAGTCAGCAATATGAGAGTGCCAACTCACTAAGAAGAAGGCCTTCAGTAGTGTATTTTCCTCCAGTTCATACAGTGCTTTCTGAGCACGCTCATTGTTTTCACCATACACTTTGTATGCAGCAAACTGTTCCTTCTACACAGGGAGAGAGAGGAGGAGGGTGAAGGGGTGTGGAAGACTGATTGTGTGGATGCAGTACGTGTCTGAGGTAGCATCCTGCTATGGTGGACTCGTAGCTCGGTTTGCCAGCCAATGTCTCCTCCAAGTGGCGTACCAGGTCTTGATGAACACTCAGCAATTCAGTCATGTTGCAGAATATGGCAGAGATGGTCTGCTCGGTCAACGTCTTGTCATTCTGTGCCTTCAGCCGCATTTTAGACATGATGTGCTGAGAGGGGATGAGCACAGTCACTCAGTGTTGTCTGCATTGATCTACTCACAGTAACAGTGAACTCTAGGGCCGTTGTGTACTCCTTCTCCGTGTCGAACAGTTCCTGCACGACATGAGTGCGGAACCGCCTCGTCCTCTCATCCGCTGCCATAGCGGCTGCTGCTCTTGCGCTTTGCTAGCGCTGCAAGTTTACGGTTTACGTCATGCATGAATATTGCGTTGTGCCAATAATAAACACAAATCAATGAAAATTGCGAACTAGACCACTGTAATTTCAGTTCTGATATCTGCAGTAGAGGACAGTAGATTATCATAGCCAGGAAACGTCTTTAGAGAGAGCTTTCAGTTCAGCTTGTTCTTGCAGTAGTCTCAACCTGGCTACGGCTGTTGCTAACTGCACTCTGCAGAAGGCAAGCGAAGCAAGACCATAAATGTACATATCACGGTAGATGCCAATTAAATCACCTGTGCTCTCTTGTTGTGATTCCAATAGAGAGCAGTTTGGACTGGTTCATGAGCAGGAGAGAGTGACCTATAACAATAGGCAACACAAAATGACAGAGCAAAATTAATTGTTACTGTACCGGTTATATTGTGTTCCAAAAAGATAGACTCGTATAACTGGTGAAGAGAAGGATTTAACTGACAGAGCCATTTATTAACACTGTCTGGTTTCCAGGTATGCACTGCAATGAAGTATACAGTGTATTGTTATGTATTGTAAATATGAATACAGTAGTGAGTTATAGAATAGAGTACATAGTAGTTGTGACCACAACACATTATTGTCGTCTAAACACTACAAATATTACCATTTTCTGGAAGTCCCTTGCATGCTCTCTTCATATCACTAGTAGAGGTAGTGGAAGTAGTGGTGCGAGATGAACCAGCTGGGGCTGCTGATGGAGCAAATGACTTCTGCTTCTGAGACACTTCAGTTAGTGTGAAGTTCTCTTGCTTCTGTTCTCTAAATTGTGCTGGTATCTGGTCCTTGGCACCACGACCTCTGATCTTTATCCTTGTTGGTGCAGGTGGTTGCTGTGATTTCTCCTGGTCTAGCATTACCTCCTCATATGTATGTCTCTGTCGCTTCACTTCCAGCTGATAGGCTGGCTGGTTGCTTAGAGAGAACTTGTCAGGACTGCTAGGAATGTATGGAGGGACAGGGGGAGGAGGGGAGCTAGATCGTTCGTGGCGGATAGCAGGTGGTGAAGGAGTTGTGACTGTAGGCATGGGCGGTGGACAAGTGGGCGGCTGTTCCGAAGTAGATGGTCGAGTGAGCTGCAAGTTCTTTGTGGACAGATTAAGTTGTTCAGGTAATGCTGGCTGTTCAATAGAGGATGGGGGAGGAGGAGAATGGGATGAGGTAGATGCTGGTTTAGATGAAACATGTATAGTGGCCTCGTTGAAAAGCGTTGGTTGAGTGGAAGTCTTGACTTGGGGCTTCCTTGCAGCAGCTAGTGATTCGGTGAGATCCTTCATCTTCCTGAGAGCCTGGTTAGTCTTAAACACACTAGACAGCATATCAGCTCGAGAGATTTCTTGGCTGGAGTCCGGCTGAGGCAGAGTGTAGCTGTCTTTCCCACGAGAGAAATCCAGTAGAGGGTCATACTCACCATCTGAGTCACCCTGGCTGGACGGAGGAGAAGAGAGGTCACTGTCATTACCAAGCATGACTTCCACCTCCTGAATACCACCACCAGAAGACACTGTCAGCTTAGGAGCTGGACGACTGACAGGCGGAGGGGCTGCACCACCTTGAGGAGGAAGGCCAAGGATGTCCAGTGCATTCTGTGCCGAACCTAAAGCACTACCGAGTGCCTGTTGATAAGACTGTAGGCCACCTGCTGGGAAACAGTGATAATAGATTAGATAGAGTATCTATAGTTTACCTTTAGGGGAGGAGACGCCATTTTGATACTAAGTTGGGATATAAACAAAAAGATCATCGATACAGTAACTAAACACACGTGCCTTATTCTGTACAGCAGCCACAGCACCTCCTTTGGTAGCTACCCTTGCCACTTTCAATGTAAGGGGAGAGCCGGCGGAATAACTTATGATGGCCTCTACCTGGGCCACTGGTGAACGGACTACATCTCGTCCATTAACAGTGAGTAAGAAATCTCCAGGAGTGAGCCCGGCTTGATGAGCGGGAGAGGATGATGACACTGAGTCAACCCTTGTGGGCCAGTTAGACCCATCCAACACGAACTTGTACGTTCGATCTTTCGAGCATCGCACGGTCATAGTGCTAAAAGTGACATTGAAGAACTTTAACTAACGTGTTTAATGGCTTACATTTCTTGCACCATATCTACTGGTAGACTGGCCATGTCAGAGATACGACGCACGGACACCAGTCAGAAGACACACACGGCAAATTTGTTGGCACACAAAAAGGACACACCCACACTATACATTCCATGCCACGTGTGAGTGAACCGCCCTGTCTTTATGGAATTATGATGGCAGATGATGGTACAAATGCTAAATGTGTTAATGATTGTTACTATCAGCTGCTGCTGAATCAGAATCACCCTCTACTTTTTCCTTCTCTGGATAATCTTTATAGCTGTGAAACAAAATGATAACCCACGTACAGCATGGGATATATCAATGACCACTTACTTAAAGAGAGGCATGATTTCTCCTCTTACCAAGGCCAGCAATAAAGGCAGACCCACACAACAGGGCACAAGATACAGCAGAGCTGGTTGAGCAGCCTTGAACACATACATCACCACCACTGTACTAACCAGCCCCACAATGTAGGCTATGAGACTAACAATGAAGTACAATTTTTGATGTTGTGGACGATGACTGGAAAGTGGGAGAAAATTTGAGTAATAATATTATAGTATCAATAATTATATTGTATCAATAATTATATGTGCAATCAGTACTCACAAGAAGTCAAAGCGACATAGTAGAGCTATGAATAATCCTACAACATAATGAACCAGTGAAACTAGTCAGCATAGCTACACTACCACTAACCAGGGACTACGATGTCTCCCAGACCCAACATGCCAAAGTTAGATGCTGAAAGACCATTTTCAGGCAGATCCAAAGGAATCATTACTACAGTGAAGACAGAGTAACAATGATGTGATCAAAAACAGGCACATTCATACATTTGATCGGAGCATCGAATGATTTAGCAACTGTCACCATAACATCAGTTCCAAACACCTGAAAGATATATTGATTAAGATTGAAAAGGAAAGTACAAGAGGTCTAGACACACCCAAAACACATCATAGAGGAAGAGACCACCCAACAGTAGACAGCCCACTCCAACACTGGGAATATGTACAAACAGTGTGACACACACACTAACAGGCACACACTACCTCTCCATTGATATCATCTCAATAGCATTAACACAAAAAGCTAGTCCAATCATATTGTTGAGCAACCAGTGCTGTTTGAGAAAAGTTAAGTGTTGCTTATCTGCCTGTTGTCTCACCTTGGTAATGAGATGGTATAACACCACACCAGCACAACTGATAAATATCATCAAATCAACTACAGTGAACTCCAGCTTCATCATCTCTGATTCATATACAGACGAGTAATAATAATGTATAGTGGAAACATACCGCTAGTTTTTGTGGCTAATGATTTAGTCAGTTGAAGAGTATATTTACTTGCCCATGCCATTGGTCCAACAATAGCCCCAACCATCACACTACACAATATGATGAGCATGTCTGCAGGTGACTCCTTCTACCCTTACCTGGTCACACGGGCTAGTGCAGTTGCACCCAGACTACAGAATATTGCACTAAGAATCATGTTGACTATATCCTTTGGCAAGTACTAGAGAAGAAAAATTTTTTGGCAGTTCAGAAAATAATTATTATATAACATGGCTGCCTACCTTAAAGATGAGATACAGACCAAACAATACTCCACTGGCATAGAAAGGAAATACAGCCGCGTCCCACAATCGTATACGGTCTTCTGGTCGTTCACCTTTTTTCTGTAGTGCATGTTAACTAGTAGGATGCAAAACGTAGCTACACTAACCCTAAGATTGTAGTGATATGTCACTGATCGCAGGGATCCGACAAGAATAGGAACAACCGCCATGATCATCAGACCACTGTATGCTATAATGAGTCCCTCTCGAGACGCTGCCTCGCGCCCTGTGAGGTTAGACGAGTTGTTAACTTCAGACAGTTCCTCTGCTTCAGACGCCATGATGATATGAACAGGAGAACAAAGAATACCGCAAACCGATTATTCATGCATCTCGTGCTGCTATGAATTTTAATCTTCTGTCTTTCGAAGGTGTGGCTAGTAAGCAGACGTACTGCGTGCAACAAACATGTCCTCTTTCGCCCCTTCTAGTAAGCGTGCTCGACAAGAAGCTGAATTTAAATGGAAGCAAGGAAAAGAATTCTTTGAGGGTAAGTTGTAAAATAATTTTTCAAGCTCATTTTCTGGCATTTTTAGGCATACCTCGGATTCAGTATAATCCGAATGCTCCAGCTGATGATGTGTTGTGCTTTCGTCACTACAATGCTGACGAGGTGAGACCATTGTGAATACATAATGCTATAATTTGTTGGCTGTACACAATCAGGTGGTAATGGGACGTTCAATGCAGGATTGGCTTCGTTACTCTGTTTGCTTCTGGCACACTTTTCGTGGAACAGGTTTGTCTCTTGTTGAGATATCAGTAATACTATTGTGGGCTAATGTTCAAATCAAGGTGCTGATCCATTTGGTTTTGCTACACTAAATCGTCCATGGGATGACGGATCAGACAGTTTAGAGAATGCTAAGAGGAGGATGGGAGCAGCGTTTGAATTCTTTCAAAAGCTTGGAGTCAAGTACTGGTCATTTCATGATCGGTATGGCGCATGCTGCATTAGCTATTTATAGTAACATGTTTGTGTAGAGATATTGCCCCAATGGGAGAGACATTGGCTGAGAGTAACAGCAATCTTGATGAACTGGTAGAGGAGGCTCAGCGTCTCCAGAAAGCTACTGGTGTGTCTCTGCTATGGGCTACCAGCAACCTGTTTGCCAATCCTGTCTATTCTAATGGCTCCATCACTAGCCCTGATGCTCATGTGTTTGCAATGGCAGCTGCTCAGGTCAAGAAGGGACTGGAAATAGCCAAGAAGCTAGGGGCTCAGGGTTTTGGTGAGCATGGCAGTTACGTGTTGCATACAATAATTGCACTGGTACAGTGTTCTGGGGTGGCAGAGAAGGCTACCAGACACTGCTCAACACTGATGTAAAGCGTGAGCTAGACCACATGGCAGCATTTTTTAGGATGGTGATTGGTGAGCCTCTCTTGTAGCTAATTCCCACCCTCTTATCAAGTTACCATTATTAGCATACAAGGCCAAGATTGGATTCACTGGCCAACTGCTGATAGAGCCTAAACCAAAAGAACCAATGAAGCATCAGTATGATTACGGTGTGTACCAGCAGCATAATTATTAGTTGCCAAGGTGATGATATTTTTTTTCAGACGCTCAGACCGTTATTAGTTTTCTCAAAACCTATGGACTGGACAAAGACTTCAAAGTAAGTACCTCCTAGAACAAGTATGACAACACTCCACTGTCTGTAGCTCAATATTGAGCCCAACCATACTACACTTGCTGGCCATGGTTATGAGCATGATGTGGTACTAGCATCGAAGTGAGTAGCAGCTAATATTAATTGACTTGATCCTATTCCTCTTATTCCTATAGACTGGGCTTCCTGGGCTCTATTGATGCTAATACAGGCTCTCCTGATCTCGGTTGGGACACCGATCAGTTTCCTATGGATGTGAAAAATGCAACATTGGTGATGAAAGTGAGTATTCTGCTATCATGGTGTAATATGATAGCACTCTTTGCTAAAGGTGATCATAGAGCAAGGTGGATTAGCTCCTGGTGGACTCAACTTTGATTGTAAAGTGCGTCGTGAGTCAATAGACCTTCGTGACATGTTCATCTCTCACATTGGTACGTCATGATACTCTACACTAGCATACAATCCATCTGCATATTAGGTGCCATGGACACATTTGCTAGAGGATTGCGCAATGCAGCTCTCGCACTGCAGCAAGGATTGCTGGACAAGTGTGTTAAAGTATGATCATATTATCTTGCTGTTTGTGGTGTGGATTATAATGCTTATTGCAGGAGAGGTATGCTACCTTTGACAGTGGTATAGGAGCAGCCATTGAAAAGGGTCAAGTGACACTGGAACAGTTAGAGGTAAAAAAGATCGTGATCAGGTATTGCACCATAATTGTGTGTGTGACTCTTTCCTTACAGAAATATATCCATGAACATGGCTACCCCCAACCAACCTCTGGTCAGCAGGAGATGTACGAGGTTCTACTGAACAATGTCATCAAGTATTAACTTGCTTATTCCTAGCTACCTGTAGCTGTCTAGTAGTGTTATAATGTGTGTCATGTGATGCATAGCAATCTGTAATGAACTTCGTGATTTTTGTACAATATTAATTGTGTTATCAGGGCTTCTGGTGCAATGACGAACGCCTAAAACTGTGTTATAATAGCTGTAAGTTTACACTTGTTTTCGTGTAAAAATACAAAAGGTGTGGTCACGAGGAAGCAAATACACTTTATCGACATCAGGGCATCAGTTCATCGTTGGGCCCGGCCGGTTGGTGAAGGATGCCTGGCAAGAAAGGTTAGTTAGTGCTTCTGATGAATTACCAAGTTTCAAAGTTGATCTGTGTGCCGCCATTGTTGCAGATTCCGTCAGCGACATCGCGTCTCGTGGATGTGTCAAGTGTTGCGCATACTGCCGTATCTCACCTGAGGGATCAGCTCTGTGCTATGGTAAGTTGGCTGGCTAACTCTTTCAGTTTATGATCATGATCGCTGCATAGGCGGCGTGGCACTGCTCCTTGTAACGATAGTCCTGTACTTCATGGGCTCTGTCCTTGGTAAGTACTGTTGTGTGTTTCACTAGTGTGTGAAGTAAGGGTTCTTCTTCAGCTGGTGTAGCTAGCCAAACTGATCCTCGTCCTAATATTATTTGCTCTACTGTGGATCCTTTCAATGGCTCTATTCATGAAGTGTACCTCACTTACCTGAAGGTGTATTTGTTGGAATACCTAATGCACACAACTTACCACTATTATAGGTCACAGGAGGTGTGGTTGTACTGGTCATAATAGCCGTTATTCTTGGTTGTTGTGCTGCGTGTGGTCTGCTGTGTGGGTTCCCTCGTCCAATCAAGATAGTCAGTCTGGTATGCCTCATTCCCACAGTACTATTCTTCCTGTTCTATCTGGCATGGATGGGTCTAGGCACGTACTTGCTCACTCGCATAAACTCTGATAAATTTGGCAGTGCTGTTTGCCAGCACATACTGATGTTCATGATCATATTTTGGTTCTATCTGCTCTGTCTGTGTGTGTTTGGAGTTCTTATGGCTGTATGGAAGATCTGTGCATTGAAGAAAGGTAGCAAGCCGGCAGGAGGTCAACTGATTGGTGGTGGCAGTAAAGGTGCTTCAATTGTGTAGCCACAGACAATCATATTGTAGAGAGTGATAGAATAGCAATATCAGCATTAATTTTAACACAATGAACTGCACTGAACCTTATCCTCACTCATAAAAATTGTTGTGAATGTTTGTAGAAACTGAATTACTTCAAATTATTGAGTAAAAACAATGTTCGGCATCTATGTCGGATTGGGTACGCTATTACTGATGAAGTACACTATAGACTATTCAATCCAACAGTTTAGCACATCCATACGGGCTTTTGAGGATGTTGGTTAAGATGGAATGATCCTCTCCATCAAGCTTCTCCCATTGGCAAGGACTTCCATCAGCTAGTGTACGTGAATCAGCTTTTAGTAGCACTGTCAACAGCACGCCATCACATTTACGAGCTGGCTGACCAAGATGCTCTACACTGAGTACTCCTATCACCTTATAGCGTTTAGTATAGCCAGCTGCCTATAGCAGTAACATGTGCTGATAGTAGCATACCTAATACATCACACTGACCTTGGCTGTTTGATCAATAACGTGTGTCACTGATCCTTGACCATGAAGAAAACATGATGGCAGGTAAGACCCTCTAGCTGACTCCCTCCTCACCATAACTTCAGTTGCATCACTGTGTATTATATCAACAGCTGACTTGCTATACACACTCACTCACTTGACAACTAGTAGTCTGAGCATTGAAGAGATATGACCAGCTGATATAAACCCACCCTCACATTTGTTTCCCTCAGGTATCTGGTGCCACCTTCGTGCAAGGCTGATTGCTTCCAGGCAATCTGTTGATCTGAGCTGCACCTCTTTACATAGCTTCCTCTGGTCAGCAGACCACCATCGAGACTGCATGGACTCCTCGTCTTCTACTGTCTTCAGAGCACCTCCAGTCACTCTCACTACACTTGAACATTGCAATACATATACCATATAGCGGGTAATTTTGGTGGGAGGAAACTTTGGCTAATTTGGCGAATCGTAAAGCATTCGCCAAAAAATCTGCTCTTTCTATTGCAGTAATACGTGAGCCAGGCACTTGCCGCCAAAATTAAATTCGCCAAAACGCAAAATCTTGGTCATTCACCAAAATTTTGACCCTCCAAATTACCCGCTATACGGTATGCATATGTCTTGTAAAGTATGACTCACCTGCAAAAGAGAATCGCATCCATTCTGTAGAGTTGAACTCAACTGCAATGAGAGCCAATGTCTCTACCTCACAACCACTCTCTTCCAGTGTCTCTCTCACTGCAGCATGCTAGATTTAAGAGTTCATAACTATGCAGTCAAAGTAACATAATATCTCACCTCAATAGTTTCATTGGGGTCTACACGGCCACAAGGCAAATACCATGTTCCTCTGCATGAGGGCATTCCTTCCTGTATTAGCAGTATCTTGTCTTCTCTTACTGCCAGTCCACCAGCAATGTAACACACATTCTTTCCTAATCTTGTGGTGGCTGCAGTTACCATGCACAAATCACATATTATCAACAGACATAGTATATCCCTCACCATAACCTACATCTTGTTCGAGTAGGATTGGACATTGCTTTTTCTGGCAAGCAGCAGACACCTCTTGTGCTTTCTCCCTTTGCACTTTTTCACTCGGCAAAGTCGCCATCGTACGTACTGTATACAGTAACGTCCAGATTCAAATGACTCAGCCACCCACTCACGCGCGTGTAGACCCTATTTGTGAATTGCGAGTCCTGGCCTCGAGTGCGCGTGTCGTAGATCGGCGAGGTGTGGTTTATGGTGTCATGCAAAATGGCAACTAGTTACGACATCATCGAGGAGACAGAGTCTATTCGAAAGGCAATAGACCATCTTCTATCAGGTGAAGAAAGCCAAGATTTGTGTTTGACTTTTCGACAAAAGCTGAATCAATGGCGTCAGAACGAGACAGGAATTGAAGGTGTTGCTCACGACAAGAAACTACTATCGTTTGATATGCTGCTTGAGGTACACAAACAACTGAAATCTCATTGTCTACCAGAATACAAGACAATACATATCTGTGATCTACTTGATGGCTCATCTATTGTTTTTCCAAGAGACAATCCACCCGCTAGGAATCCAGAACTAGTAGCACGATTGGATAAGATACGTGCAAGTGTTGAGAACAATGTTTATCAAAAAATGGTCGGAAACGTTGAGATTCAAGCAAAGAATAATGCTGAAAACTTAAGAATCGATATGCAAGCAGCTCATAGACAGCTCTGGGTGGTTGTGAATTTCTTCCTGACTGTGATTGGATCATTTGTGTTTGGATTTTATGCAGCATATTTTGCTGGGATGAGCACCACAGGGTGTACTCTCACTGGATTCACCTTTGCAATTGCAGTGTTTTTTGCTGATCTCTATTTTATAGCTAAAAATGCATAAATTCTGTCAGTGTGCTCTACCAAAAAATTATATACTGCAGTGCGACAAATCGAATAGGCGCGGTTTGGGCGTGTTCAGATTGGCAATGGCGACAGGCAGTCTGAGTGTCCCTGGGACCAGTGGAGGAGCTGGTGATACTACTGGCAGTACATCTTCTTTGAAACGCAAACGAATGTTCAGTAGGGATCTACGATACATGATGCACGGCTTTGGTGACGACCAGAATCCATACCAGGACACTGTTGATCTGGTTGAGGATCTTGTGATCGAGTTTATCACCGAAATGACTGTGAAATCTATGGCTGTGGGAAAGAAAGGAAAGATACACGTGGACGACATTCTTTTTCTTGTTCGTAGAGACCCCAAAAAGTACACCCGAGTAAAAGATTTACTGAATATGAACGAAGAGCTGAAGAAAGCAAAGCAAATATTTGATAACTCTGAGTACACTTGATCACACACTTGCTCTCTTTATCACACTGTTTCTCTAGTTAAAACAACACAAATTAATAATAATGAGTTGATTTGACAACTATGTTTCTTGCAGTATTTGACTAATGTCTACATTAACACTACTAGGTGTGTCTACTCTCTCATGGCCGTGTTCAGTACTTGTTCTTCCCCCAGTGGGCACGTGTACACATGGCACCACATGCCCATGCAGCGGTTCTATAGGAACAGGATGTGTCCATCCTTTGCTCAGTCTAGACTCAACGTTATCCCTCGATCGTACATATCTTACTCTCTTTTTATTGTGCCTTGATTTCTCAGTTGTTGTCTTATGTGAAACACTCGTCAAGATGCCATTGTGTTGAACTGTTGTATTGTTGACTAGTTGCTGATTGCTTGGTATTGCAGTAAGACTTTTCGGTTGGCTAAGGTCTGTATGTGGCTGACTGTGAGGTTCTGCAGTAGTAACAGGATCTTTTTCAATAGGTAGGTCAGGAAATTTGACTTCCTGCTGGTCTTGTGAATCAGATGACTTCGCTTTGCAAATGAGCTCTATTTTTATTGCTTGATCGACAGGTGGTGGAGGAGAAACAGATGGCAGTTTCAGCTTGACTGGTGCTTGCTGACTATCACCAGGTAGTACAGAGTGGTGAACCATTTGCTGTCCATTTGACAATGATTGGTAGTCTCCTAAACCAACACTGATCAAATGGATGTCTTCTGAAGCATTAGCAGCAGCTGCTGCCGAGTGGGCTCTTCGATGTTGCTGTGTTCCTTCATTACCTCTAGGATTTAATTGGTAGACGGTTCTGTATACTGGTGCTGTAGGACTGCGTCGTTTTTTCCTAGAATCAACTGCAGTGAAGATGATAGCACAATGGATAAATGATGAGTATCATAGTCACCTGTCACAACTCCTAGGCAAGCTTGTGAGGTCAACTGAGGATCTGTATGTGGTCTCAATGGCTGCAGTCTGTGTATCATGCAAGGGAATATGATTTACAGCATCACTTGTTGAATTAATTTTCTGCGAGTTACCTTCCACTCTTTAGCCTGTTTCCAGAAGGTAGACCATCAGAGTAGTCGAACACTTGCTGGTGGTAACGATAATCAGAGATAATATGCCTCATTTTTGAGACGCCGATTGTTGTACTAAGTTCAAGAACTCTTCCTGGATGCACAAAGCAAACCTGCAGAAGAACAATGCTGTCAATCGGCTGGCTTGCTGGCCAGTAGCTGTCTTACCGGTGGAGATATAGCTGATCGTGCCGGTGCAGAATGAGACATTCGTTGATTTCGATGTTCAGAACGCTTTCCTACGGCTGTCCATCGAGACATTGTGCAGCAAACTATGTCAAGCCGAGTGTCAAGCAGTTACTACGAGCCCCGCCTTCTTGAAGCTCTGCTGCAATAACAACTTTATAGCTCCACCTACATGTACAACATGGCGGACACCAGTGAGCGAGTACAGCGTGTCGCTATATCGCTCACTCATGTCGAGTACACTAAGGGTACATTTGGTTTGTTTGTTCTTATATAATATGGTGTGTGTTTGCTGCAGGTGATCTGCTGGGATACTGTTTGGCATGGGCAAGTCTCGCCCCTATCTTTCTCTTGGTCTCATTTGCGACCCTCATAGTATTTCGGAGAGACCTTCATACTGTATGAGATACTAGCTGCCTTGTATTTTATTACTGATATTAATTCCTCCTCTCTCTCTCCTTTAGATGGTTTTCTTTTTAGGAATTCTTATGAACGAGGGCTGCAATTTTGTCTTGAAGCACATAATCCGAGAACCAAGGCCTGACAATAGTCTGTTTTATTATAGACAACAACTAAATGCTTATTGGTACTTTCTCCTCAGAATTGTTTTCTTCCAATCTATTTGTGGAATATGGCATGCCGTCAAGCCATGCCCAATACATGGCATTCTTTGCTACCTACTTTATCTTGTTTGTGTTCATCAGGTACAATGGCTGACTGTACTGACTCTATTAATACAGTATCTGTATGTAGGGTGACTCTTTCTGAAGGCCTCCATGATTATCTATGCAAGGGTCTGTGTTCGTTAGCTGCACTTACTGGATCATTTCTGTGCACCTTAAGCAGGTTTGTTGGTGTAAGAATAATCTACTACATGTAGTATACTATCTCTGCTACCACCTCCTCAGACTCTATCTAGGCTATCACACTCTATCACAAATACTGTATGGATCACTACTTGGCTTTACACTAGGCTGTGCATGGTTTATGTGTGTTCATGTGAGTTACACAAAACATAAATTATTGTACTGAGTTTGTTCACAATCCACCAGTATTTACTATCACCATACTTTCCCAAAATCTATCATTGGTAAGAGGTCTCACACATTACCAGCTCTCACACAACATTCACATGCCTCTCCCTTGCAGGTGGGTAGCCGAGCTACTGCTGGTAAAGGACATGTCATTGATACCAAACTATTTCTGGTACGAGTTCACTGCAGTACGTTATGAGACAAGGTGAGGCACAGCAGTGCATAGCAACCAATTCTTTCCTCTCTCTGAATTAGAACAAGAATGAAGAGAAAGAGTATGTGAACACCACCAACTAGTGCAGTGGTTTAATGAAGATTGATTTATTGATGTGCATAAAAATTGTGTTACTAGTGATTATCTGACAGTCTGACCTCAGAGACGCAAGAGATCAAAAATGTCAAATGATAAAAATTGATTTCAAGACCTGTGTATACTATCAAGACCTGTGCATACTCGCATGAACAAGTCATAAGCAATGATTAGTACTTCCTAAGTGTGGCAGTGCCCAGAAAGACTGACAAGAGTCGATCAGCTGCAAATGACACCATATAGTCAGCTATTAGTACCATCACCAGACTAGTCCTGAACTGGAGTGGAGATGACACAGTGTTGACTGTGCATTATAGTGAGACTAACCTCTTCAGGGAAATCCACCACCTGCAGGTATGCAGACAGGTCCGGGAACAACCCAGCTGCCAATACCAGCACTACAGTTGCTGTGATGAGGATACTATACAATAGTGGCTTGTTATCCACCAAGCTGACCATGAACGGATGACCCTGTTGGAGAATAGTATTATAGAGCCAGTAAAAAGTTGTGCCATAAGCACCTTATAGTTGATAGCAAAGTTGCTAATCTGCATAGCTACAGAGATGAGGTACACGGCACTATTGAGAACATTCTCTTCAAATTCCTTCTCTAGGTCAACAAAACCTTCAACCCTGACAACAAAAATAACAGACACATCAATACACGAAGAGCGGCCATGCTAACGGAGGAGAAATCTTCTTTGCTTCTCCCACAAGATAAACGAGAGATGTGAAGTGGATGGCAAACTGCACACACACAGTGAGAATAGTGTAGAGATTGAAAATGTTTGGTAGTGGACGCTCCTTGGACAGTGTCTTGAGAGGCTGGGCGAGAGAAAAGTGGAAGACAGTTAACACACAGACAGTACAATTGCTACCTTAGATCTTGATATGAACAGAAAGCATCCAGCTAGTAGAACGCCTTGGAGTGTAGCCTGACTATAGACAGCAATCATACCACCATTAGGCATGCATGCAATACTAACACGTCGCTGAACTTGATACCATCAAGATACAGCACACTCTGAGAGTATGCCAGTATAAGAGCATTCAGAGCTAGTATCTTGAACATCTGAAGAGTGGTGACCAGAGTACATCGACCCTGCTTGATGACGTGACATACTGCAAGTGAGTGTGGAGAGCTGATGACATGTACACCAGTAGCATGCCCACTCACTGCAAGCTATACTGGATTCTCTAGAAGTGAAGGGAGAAGCAATTGAAGCATCTCCCAGCCTCACTAGGGCGGGGTCACTGAGCTTCTCCTCACTCTCACGTAACAGATCCTGCAGTAGCTTCTGTAGGTACGAGTAAGTCACGTGATTAATGTGCAGAACAGTGTGCTCTTACGTTGCGTTTTACTGCTGATTGTGAAGCTGGTCCACTGGTGGCGACACCCCCTGTCCCTTCCCTGATGTCAGTCAATATTAGTGACAGCAACAACATGTGGCTATACCTCCTGTGACGGAGAGGAGATCGTGTTAGTTGCTGTTGTGTGGGAGGTGACTGCTGTGTGCTGTCCTTGGGCTTAGGAGCAAGTTTGACAGTGGACAGCAAAGACACTCCTGAAGGAAGTGAGAAGAATGGATAGTACGGTGTTTATTCCGCTGAGTACTAACCAACGTGAGCATGTTTAAGAGCGCCTACGTCATTAGTACCATCACCACACATGAGAGTGTGATAGCCGAGTGCCTTGTAGGATGTGACAATCTGCTCCTGAAGACAAAGGTAGTAATACTATAAAATGAAGAATTTCTTACTTTCTGTTTTGGAGATACACGAGCAAACACCCTCACATGAGGTAGAAAAGACAGAAACCGCTGATGTGAGCAGTCTCTCAGAAGATAAGCCATGCCCTGAGTGAACAGTGATTACACAGTTTAGAAACAAGTTTGCTAGTAGATGCTTACGTCTCCAGTCAGACAGAGGTCATACTTGTCCCTGAGGTCAGTAGCAGAGAGGTCGAGAGGCAGAGAGATGGCACCACTGACACTCTCCCAGTGATGATGATCATCATCGTCTCCACTCAGGATGAGCAGCTTCTTAGAAGACATTTTGAGCTCCTTGGCAACATGACAAGCAGTGAGTGGGTTGTCACCAGTGATCATTACAACCTGAGAGAGCAGTAGTAGACAAATACTGACTATCATTCTTCATACGTGATGAGATGACTCTTTTAGCTGCTGTATGTTGCTTTGGGAATCAGATTTCAGTGGACACACAATGACCAGAAACCCTGCAAACACCAGATTACTCTCAGCATCTTCTCTTTTTAGACTCGAAGCCTACAAGAACCAATTCGTTTTCATATAATAATAAAGCTACTCTTACTTCACTCATTGATAATTTCCCATAATTTTTAATACCTAGAGCCAATACCCGTGCACCTTTACGAGCAAACTTTAAATATACACTGTCATAATTGTCCGGTACTTCTACAAACTGCAGGACAGAAAGTGAGAAGGTATGAAAAAAATCATTATTACCATGTCTTTGAGAACTTCTGGAGCACCCTTGACAGCTGAGATATAGTGAGGAGCTGGTTCAGATGGTGTGGTCACAGAGCTGATTGTGGACATGCGCTTGAGAGCAGATGAGAAATGAAAGCGCTGCAGTATGTGTAATGATGTTCGCTTGCCATGAGAGGGTACGACAGTGTCACCTGTAATGCAAGTGAAGGAATTACACAACATACACTAACTCACTCTTAGACAGCCTCCACTGTACAGCATGTAAACCAGCTTTCTCCAGAGGGTCTCCCACCTCCTCACCATCCACTAGTGCTATAGAGTGGCAAGATGCTAGTGCCCACTGTGTGTCTACTGAGCTGTCAGTTGCAGCTACCAATCCCTCTGACCTACATATCACATGAAGATAATTACAACACATTTTGTCTATCAGCTTACGTAGCTACTCCCTTCACTACAAGACTATTAGAGGTGAGTGTGCCTGTCTTGTCAAAACAGCAAATATCCACTTTACCACCAAATGGGATGCGAAATGGCTCTGTGCAATATATCCCTGAAAGAACCAAGAATAACTATAACGGTGGAGTGTTTCAGTAGTACCAGTCTTGGCAAGTGATATGAGCGAAGTGTTAACAGCAAGGGAAAGCTCTATAGGCAGCTCAGGAGGAACAACAGAAGTGAGCAAGAGTGTGCACTCAAGGAACAGCTTGTAACGATTGCGTTCTGGATTCTCTGTGCCTGAGAGAAGGATAGTAAGAGAGGGCAGGAAGTATCAGAGGAGAATTACCTTTCACCCAGACATAGGCAGCAGCTATTATAGCAAAAATGAGTAAGAATAGGATGAACATGAAGGTCTCAAGATTGTTAGCAGTCACTCTCTGGACTCCATACAGTATAGTGCGCAGCAGTTTACCCTAATGACACAATGGAACTCCTTCACTCTCTCTATCACTCACTCACTCACTCACCTGTGAGGTACTGAAGCCTGTACGAAGCACATATGCAGTGCAGCCATTGTCTGATGCTCTCAGTCCAGTTTTTGAGGGAGCACTATGCTGCACTAGCTTGGTCCCTCCAAACACAACATGTAATCGACCATCTCTTTCAATGTTCAAACACTCGTCAGTTGCTAGACAACTCTCTAATGGCTCCTGTAGGAGACAGAGACATTGAAACAATGTAACAGACAATGGAGATTGCCGAGATTCATACTTTCATTTGTGGTACAGACTCTCCAGTCAGCATGGATTCATCCACAACACAGCTTCCTCTCAGTAACAGCAGGTCACACGGAACAAGCCTACCATCCCTGCTTCGTCCTAACATTAAATTTGTGCATGTTCTTCTGTCACACATTTTTCTCTCTTCACTCACCAATAGACACTATGTCTCCTGGTAGCAGCTGGTCTGATAGTAGCCGTGTCCACCTGTTCCCACGATGCACCTACAAAGCACAAAATACATACAAGAATGACAAAATAAACCGACCAATATAGGATGAGGTGCTGGGCCCATTTTTCTTATTTCTGAGAGGTTCCTCTTTTGCTGTATAAACAAGAGTAATTGTTGCTAAAAATCACAAAGTGAGCTAGCTGACCTGTTGGACCAGCAGAGCCTCAAACAGCACCAACATGACTAGTGTGAACATGCTGTAATACCAATACTCATCTAGACACCATAGTCCAACACAGAACACTTGAAACACAAAGAACGGAGCAGTAGCTCTCTCCTTGAACAATACCCAAAATTCTGGTGAGCTCACTTCCAAACTTAATCGGAGACGAGAAATCATGAGAGAAGTTTAATTTTTTAAATGCATACCTGTTTTTACCAAATGTTTTTCTTGCTTCTTCTATTTCAACATCTCCATTTAACCCTCTTGTGTTCAAATAGTCTTTCTTATCAAGACCAGTTGGAAACTTCACTGCTGAAAACTGTTTTTGTTCACGGCAATACACATAGCGAACTTTCTGAAAAAGAAATGAGAATCCATCCTCTTCTCCGCCCACTCCCTGAATGTTTATATAAACAGCTTTTGCACATAAATCATGCTGCACACAACCTGCTCTCGGATTAGCTGAACCAGTTCAGTAGAACCATTGTTAGGTGTCGGCACAACTTTGACAAGTGTAGCATTTTTCACAGATGCAACCTACACACCATGCATGTTTGGATATTTAGTGTTCTTTAGCAGCTCTTACTCTTTTGAGGGAAAGAGCACAACGAACATGCACGGACCATACACAGAAAAGACACGTGACCACATTGAGTGCGGCGATTGCAGCTAGAGTGATGTAGAGCAGCTCAGCATGTGCCGACCATTCCTCTTGTGTAGTCATCCAGCCTACCACCGCCGCCACATATAGTGCTATAAATGGAAACACATATCCATGAAAGAGTATATGTTTTTCTCGGTAGAGACTAAGCGACTTGACTTCCTCGCCTGAAGGCATCTCTCCACAACTTTAACCACATAGGATCGTGGACACGCTGTATGACGTCATAGTCATAGAATGCTAGACTACATGTAGCTAGCTGGGGGGGTAGGCTAGCAGCTGACCCTCACAGCAAATTGAGTATGTACCGACACATTCGCATGTCATTGTTAAGGTATTATAGTGATCACGGCAATTGCAGCCATGCATGTTGTCGATGCATGCATCATCTCGACCTCGTGTTAGTCGTGTATCACAGCCCCACCCATTTACAAACCTGCTAGTCTAGTACATGTGTAACTCCGCCTATTATTGCATGGCTCAAATACAACATGGCAGCCATGAGAGTTGTCTACGGTCTGAGCCGCTTTGCTTCACGAAGAAATGTGAGTATGATTATTATGCTATTAATCAGAAGTATGCGTGATCTGTTACATAGGTGCCTATTCAGTGCAGACGTTTTACCAGCAATAAACCCAAAGGTGAAATAGCATTGCCTGCTTATGCTGCTGTATTATAGACCCCCTTAGTGGCTGGTTGGTGACCGCAATATAATGCCCTATTGAATATTAATCACACCACCCCATTTTTTGGGGGCAAGATTTTGCACTCGTGTTGTGCAGTCAGCTGTACCAACCGCTTGGGACTGCCTGGAAAGTCTTTTCCAACTGACAACATCTTTACTGTGGTATAAAACTTCTAATTTTAGCTGGAATCTAGCTTTTTCTGCCACCGACAACGTGTTTGCATAGTCCATAACGTAGTCTTGCTCCATAAAATGGCATCTGAATGGGCGTCGCCAGTATAGGCGTGACTAGAATACTCGCTAGAATATTATTTCATTGTATTACGGTATGGTCACAATTAGCCACTAAGGAGCCTCCTCCCCAGACCCCACCCTCTAATTAATTTGCAATTACCGAGAGAGAGGGCCTGGTAACACTCGCGACAAAAACTCTATCCCACAAAATCGTGGGGTCACGAGCAGGTTATAGCACTCGAAATCCATCGCGCACTTTTGCTTGACGTACAACGTAACCGTTCTTATACGTAAGTTCACAAGGCTGCTCAAGTTCTACTGCTGCATAATTCTTTGTTTCATTTCGTTGTGGCTTGTCTCAGTAGTACTAGGTTGCTCTCTGCGTGCCAACAAACTAGAATTAACAGACGAAGGCTTACGTTAGAATGACGGTATTGGAATGGGCAGGGCGTCACGTAACCATGGACACAAAAAATTATCGGGTGACCAGTTTTTATCGTGAGTGTAACCAGGCCATCAAACCTCGATTGCTAATAATGAGAGGGGTGTGGGCTGGGGAGGAGGCTAGGGGTCTATAGATATAACCTCAATTACATGTACAGTACATTGTTTGTGCAGGTTTTGAAAAATTTAGATCAAGAAAAGGCAATGAAAAACAGCGTCAAGGTGATTGTGTTCACTGCAATTGTTGTACTGACGATGTTCAACAGACCAACAAGATCAAAATAAATCACCTGAGCAGCCTCCTCCCAGCAGTGGTAGAGGAGGAGGACAAGATTGGTTTAACAAGAAGTGGTTTGAAGAGTTTTTTCAGCCACAAAACAGAGGGACATTGGTGGGTTTGGCACTGGCTGCAGCCACTGGCTATGTGCTGATGCAATCATCTACTACCAGTCATCAAATATCATGGCAAGAGTTTCGTATAAGCTACCTTGAGAAAGGAGAGGTAACATTTTAGTTGATTCGTGTGTTCATGGGTGTATGTGTTCCATAGGTAGATCATTTGGAAGTTATCAATAAGAGTTTGGTTAGAGTGCACCTTCGTAAAGACAGAGGAACAGTGAGTACTAGTAGTGAGAGTGAATGAATGTTAGTATCTGTGTATGCTGTAGAGTTCTAGTTATCTAGTATTTAACATCGGGAGTGTTGACTCATTTGAACGCAATCTCGAGCAAGCACAAAAAGACCTTGGAATTGATCCAGCTAATCACATCCCAGTTACTTACACCACTGAGGGAAATTTGAGGTATTTGACCATCTCTCTCTCTCTCTCTTTCTCTCTCTCTCTCTCTCTCTCTCTCTCTCTCTCTCTCTCTCTCTCTCTCTCTCTCTCTCTCTCTCTCTCTCTCTCTCTCTCTCTCTCTTCATCTCATTCTTTCTCCCCCTCTCAGTAAAGAGTTGTTAAGATTCGCTCCAGTGTTGATCACTATTGGTACAGTAATATACTTTAGTAGAAAAATGGTCTCCATGGGAGGCTCTGGAAAAGGAGTAAGTTTGACTGGTTGTACCTAATTATTATGCTTTTTTATGCATGGATTGTGTTTAGGGAATTTTTGGTGTTGGGCAGTCAACTGCTAAGATGATCAACAAGGAGACCAATATTAAGACTAAGTTCAGGTAAGCATACGCTAGTAGAACACACACTCATGCAGCTCATGTACTACTCCAGTGATGTTGCTGGCTGTGAAGAGGCTAAGATGGAGGTCATGGAATTTGTAAACTTTCTCAAACATCCAGGTCGATACATTGATCTTGGCGCTACTATACCTAAGGTATAATGCACCAGGTGGTTTGTGAATTATGATTGGTTATTACTATAGGGTGCCATACTCAGTGGTCCGCCAGGTACAGGGAAGACCCTGCTAGCCAAGGCTACAGCAGGCGAGGCTGGTGTGCCCTTCCTTAGCATCTCTGGATCAGAGTTTCTCGAGATGTTTGTTGGTGTGGGCCCTGCACGGGTATGCTAGAATCTGTTTGTCTTAACTCAAATACTCATTTTAATAGGTGCGAGATTTGTTTTCTCAAGCTCGCAAGAATGCTCCATGTATTATTTTTATTGATGAGATTGATGCTGTTGGTAGAGCGCGAGGAAAACGAGCCAGCTTTGGAGGACATGATGAACGAGAGAACACACTCAATCAGTTGTTGGTTGAGATGGATGGTACGTGGTTTGTTATACGTGTGTGTGTGAATCATTGTCTCCTTCAGGGTTTACCAGTAACATTAATGTTGTTGTACTAGCTGGTACAAACAGACCAGATGTGTTAGATTCTGCATTGCTCAGACCAGGACGATTTGATCGACAGATATACATTCCTCCTCCAGACATCAAGGGAAGGTAATCTACAATCTGACATACTCGGACACTCTCTTACTCCTCATCAGAGCTGCCATATTTCGAGTACACCTCAAGCCTCTCAAAATGCAGCTCAACATTGAAGATCTAGCTCGTAAGCTGGCTGCTCGTACTCCAGGATTCACTGGTGCTGATGTGGCTAATGTGTGCAACGAGGCTGCTCTAATTGCAGCACGCCATCTCTCATCACAAGTAGAGTTCCATCACTTCGACCAAGCTATAGAGAGAGTGATAGTGGGGTTAGAAAAAAAGAGTATGGTGATTCAGCCGGAGGAGAAAAGGGTGATAGCTTATCATGAAGCTGGTCATGCAGTAGTGGGTTGGTTCCTGAGACATGCTGACCCTCTCATGAAGGTATGTGATGGTAGCATCATACATGCATCATGCATATACCAACAACAGGTCTCTATCATCCCACGAGGAAAAGGTTTAGGATATGCCCAGTATCTACCAAGAGAGCAGTATCTATACACGACTGAGCAAGTGAGTGTAGGGCACTCCAATTCATCTCGTTATGACAGCTTGTTGGTGTAGCTGTTTGATCGCATGTGTATGACACTGGGAGGGCGGGCCTCTGAGCAGGTGTTCTTCAACAGAATAACAACTGGAGCTCAAGATGACCTCAGAAAGGTTACTGGCTCAGCATATGCTCAGGTAACAACTAGCACATTATGAGATCACTCTGATAACATGACTATAGATTGCTAAGTATGGAATGGATGAGTCAGTGGGGCAAGTATCCTTTAATCTACCAGGAGATGACGAGCAGATGTTTGAAAAGCCTTACAGTGAAGCAACGGCTCAGCTCATTGATGAAAGAGCTAGAGATTTAATCCATTCTGCCTATCAGAGCACAATATCACTGATTGAGAAGCACAGACATGATGTTGAGAAGGTTATGATATGAGTGTGACGCCTGTGTAGTGGTGATGGTAGTCACCATGTAGGTTGCTGAGCGGTTGTTAGAGCAAGAGGTACTGCAGCGAGAGGATATGATCGAACTACTAGGAGAGAGACCATTTGCCGAGAAATCGACTTATGAAGAGTTTGTGGAAGGAAGTGGTAGCTTGGATGAGGACACAAAGGGTCTTGATGACCTTAACAAGAAACCACAGCCTTCACCTGTAACCAGCTAGTACTGTTTCATAACTACAGTGTAACATTTTGTTGCAATGTTCATCTGATTTATACCAAGGATGTTCTATGATTTTGAGGTGTGGGTGTGGTCAGATAGCCACACCTTCTAATAGTATGTTATGGCTAGTTGGGCGTGGCCCGACCTCTGCGTCTGCGGGCCACGCCCAACTATGTTATGGCGTGCATTGAAGAAGCAGCAGAGCGTGATGCAGAGGACGAAGGCAGCATAGTTGATGGGTATAGTAAAGCAGCAAAGGAGCTAAAAGGTGGGTTTATTTAAATACGAAAGTAAGGAAAATCTTTGTTTTATAGCGAAAATTCAGACTCTCAAAAAATTATCTATTCCTAAGAGTGACAAGGCTAGAAAAAAGCAGGTAACAGCCGAAATAGCGTCTCTACAGCTAAAACTAGAGGAAATAAGAAAGCAAAAGCAAGCTAGAAGTGAGAGAGATGAGAAAGATGAAGTGTTGTCTCTTGAGCAAAAGGTCGAGTGTAGTTCACAGCCTGAAGCTACTAAGATGTCTCGAGCAAAGAAAAAGAAGGTATTGTCACTAAATCATTTTATTGGAACTGTCTATGTGTATGTGTAGGAACGAAAAGCGAGGAAAGAAAGGGAAAGGGACGAGAGAATAGCTGCAGGAACTGTGGAAGATGCAGATAATATGCGTGTTCAGGAAAGAGCAAAACTTGAGTCAATATTGTCTCCACTGAGACTGTGCATCAAAGATATCTCTCCTGATGGAAATTGGTAAATAATACTGAATGTTGAATTGTTGTTGTGTAAGACCTGTCAACAGTCTGTATGCTGCAGTTGGTGATCAGCTCAATACAAAATTAGGAATAAAGGTGCATATTTGAGTACTGGAATGTTGTCTAATGTTTTGTCTAGCTAGGTATCTGTTGATGAATTACGCAGTCAGTGTGCTGACTACATACGCTCACATTCTGATCAATTCCTACCCTTTCTCACTGATCTAAATACTGGAGACCCTCTGACCGAAGGTAATGCATGTTCTATTGAGTGCAGTCTATTATCACTTTCAGCAGAGCAGTTTCAACAGTACTGTGATGATATTCAGCACACTACAGTATGGGGTGGGCAGCTGGAGGTACGATATCTCACACAAAGTGTTCAACAGCTCTAACTGCACTCACACAGCTGCGAGCAATGTCTGAAACTCACCGTACACCGGTGATGGTGTATCAAGCTGATGCTCCTCCATTGTGTATTGGTGATGGTTATCCTCCTGAGAGAATGCTGCTAGTATCGTGAGTCCATTTCTTGAACCATGCTTGCACTGACCTCTTTGTCTGCAGGTATCACCATCATGAGTACAGCCTTGGACAACACTATAACTCTATTGTACTTGCAGTAGAGACATAAAATTAAATTTGCTACTGTACATAGTGCTGCTGTGTGACGTCACATTTGCATCGGTCGTTAATGTTATTCATAACCAATAGGGGCGCGGCTAGGCCAGTAAGCGCTCAGCAGCCAGCCATGTCGGTGAGGGAAGTCAAGGTTTGCTTGCTCGGGGTAAGCTGATCGCGTACAGAGAGTGTATATAGTATATCATTGCTTACTTTAGGACATGGGTGTCGGTAAAACAAGTCTAGTGGGTCGGTTTGTGAACGATTCATTTAGTCAGAACATGACTACAACTCTAGGGTAGGCACTGTTACTGCTGCTGTTACTAGCTTGTTTGTCTTTGTTTACAGTGCTTCATTCATGTCCAAGTCACTTACTGTAGACAATAATACGACAAAATTTCAGATTTGGGACACAGCAGGGCAAGAAAGAGTAAGTTGTGATAAAGTGGTATGCATGACCTCTCTTTATCCCTGAACAGTATCGGTCTCTACTGCCCATGTACTACCGTAATGCTGCAGCAGCTATTGTTGTCTACGATATCACTAGTGAGGTAACGAATGAGCTGCTCTGGTCATGTGTTCTCTGTTTGTAGTATATTATACAAATACCTTATATGGAGCAAAATTGAGTCATCTTTTATTTCTCATTCGCAATTGTTTACTACCTCACCTCTTTGTTTAATTTTCATATCTCTCGTTCTGCTTCCAACACGTTACTTTATCTCTCTCATAGCAATCATTCACAGTACTTCAGGAATGGATAGCAGAGCTTCACAGACTAGGCCCTCCGAATATAGTATTGGTCATTGCAGGAAACAAGTGTGACTTGGATGACAAAAGAGAAGTGAGCTAGGCTCATACCTCATACTGCACATCCACTTTGTCTAATGGTTGTATTGTATATGAAATGTGTCTCAATAAGACAACATGTTTACTGCTATCTACACAATCAGTGTTTATTGTTGCTCTCGTGGCAATGTCCTTTTCATATCTCTACAGATCTCATTTCAACAGGGATTAGAATGTGCTCAAAATGCTAATGCAATATTCTCCGAGACAAGTGCACTTACAGCAAAAAATGTCGAAACGATGTTTATAGAAATTTGTAAGCACAAACTTGTCTTGCCTTCATTTGATCTTTTTTCACTCAATTCCTCAGCTCGACGATTACCACCAGAGTCAGCTAATGCATTTCCAGGTGGTCAATCATTGCTCAGACACACAGATCCTCCTCCAAAGAGAAAGTGCTGCAGTGGAGGGGATGACTCAACAAACTAATAATCTCATAAAAATAATTATTCTCCCAGATTGTCTAAGAGTGGATATTCTGTCGTGTTGTGTCTTAATAAATTTTTTATTCATCGTCTTATAGTGTAGTACTACTGATATTATGATTGTAATGAGTGGGTGTGACACTGTATGTCTGTGTGACAAAGTGGTGTGGCTACTGTTTCTTGTCTGCTGCTTCCTCTCGTGTCTCCACTTGTTGCATGAGGTCACCAATGTTCTTCTCTAGCTCATCCACTCTCTGTCCCATTTCATCCAGTGAAGATATAGTCAAGAATCACAGCTTATCACAGACATTTGTACAACTTGCTTAGTACACACTGCAAATTTGTTATACACTGATTTAATCTGTTATACATGTACATTAGATGAGTAGTAGAGAGTCTAGCAGCTAGTACTACTATTAAGGATATGTCTTCCTATGATTTGTTCACTCATCTGCTGAAATTTGTTTTGCTGTAGCATTAAAAACAAACATGTCATCGTGTGATATAGGAATATTATAATACCATGTCTCCTAGCAAGTTCTCCACCTACACAAAACAGGAGAGAAATGCATGTGGATATCAAGTTGCCCACTGTGCATGCAGACAAGTCAATTTATTTTGATACAAGTGTGAATCACTTACAAATTTAGTCAATTCGTCAGGATTAGGCTGCTGCTCGCTCTCCTGTCCATTGACAGCACCGCTTTTCTTTCCTTCATCAGCCATAGTTATTTTTGCTTACACCTCTTCTCTGTAGATAGGCACGCCTACCAGCCCAGCCCATTATAGACACGCCCACCCCCACTCATGTGCGTGCTCTCGCCTGAGCCACTCTTGCCTGAGCTGAGTCGCCTCTCGAGCTAGCATGCCAGTACAGTACGTTGTGGTAGGTGGAGGAATAGCCGGGGTATCGTGTGCAGAGCAGGTAGGTATTGCATGCTAACTGCAGCTCAGATTGTGCCGTTTGTCCTTATCACAGCTGTCGTTTCTTGATCCAGGAGCTGCCATTGTACTTGTGAGCTCCTCTCAGCTCATCAAAACTGTCACTAACTTTAAAAAGGTAACAAACGCTTCAAAAATTTAATTTATTGATTTTCACTATGCAGGTGTCTAGAACACTAGAGGAGTTTGAGGTTGAAGAGTCATCTGCTAGCAAACTAACCCAGCGATGTACCAATGTCAGAGTAGTGTTTGCAACAGCATTGATTCTCAATAGTGAGTCACATGTGAGTCAATCAATCAGAATACATCGCTTGTTACGTCATGCTGCTTACAGGTATTAGAGCTGTCAAACGGCGACAAATTGAAGTACGATAAACTATGTTTATGTACAGGAGCATCACCCAAGGTGTCTTCCTCTTGTATCACTCTTTGATCTATTCATTATTATCCACTATGCACATAGCTGATTTCAGATAACAACCCCAGAGTGGTAGGTATAAGAGACACACAGAGTGTTCAGGTGAGAGACACTCTGCTATTGATGCACTGCTGTTTGTAGGATCTACAGAGCAAGCTGTGTGATGCTGGTAGAGTAATGGTGGTTGGTAATGGCGGCATTGCAACTGAATTAGTGTAAGTCACACATGGTGGAGTGAGTTAATAATAGCTGTTGATCAGTTATGAAGTTAGCGGATGCGAAATTGTGTGGGTCATTAAGGATCACTCAATTGGGAGCACCTTCTTTGATGAGGGAGCTGCTGTGTTCTTCCTGCCTTACCTTCTCACTGCCCACCATTCATCCACACCTGAAGGAGAAAGTGAAGATGTGGTGAAAACTGTACCCATGAAAAGACTCAAATATATGCTAGATCCACTAGCAGGTAGTGTTACCTCTCCTTTGCTATTTATTTAACTCCTTCCTGCTACGCTCAGCTCCTTCTGCTGTTTCATCGTCACCAGGTGAGGCTGTGTGTGGGAGTGCTCTGGGTCCTGATTGGAGCAGTGACTTAACTGTGAGAGGAAGTCACAAAGACAAGGTGAGAAAGATAAGGAAAAAAGGAAGATATGACAGCAGTCTATTTGTTAGTGTTATAGACATGTCCATGTGGAGTACCAGTGTGAAGTAGCTCGAATATTCTCAGATCATGAGGCAGCAGGACCCACACCTCCATCTTCTATACCAAGCCTGCAAACTACAGCTACATCATCTAGTGCCTCTACAGCTGCATCTTCTTCTCCCCTCCATGTTGAGCTCACTAATGGACGCACGTATACATGTGAACTTATAGTGTCTGCTACAGGAGTGATTCCCAATACAACACTACTACATCATCTTGTTACAGAGAACAAGGTGTGCTAGAGTGTGATAAAATTAATAAGTGTGATGTTTTCCAGGTTCAGCTAGCCGATGATGGTGGTGTGGTTGTTGATGATGAGATGAGAACAGCTTTGCCCGATGTGTATGCTGCAGGAGATGTGTGCACCACACAGTGGAAACATTGCTCTAAGCTGTGGCTGCAGGTTTGTGTGTGTGTTGCCTTGTGTGTGGATGGATACATTGTGTCCAGATGAGATTATGGAGTCAAGCAAGGCAAATGGGAGCATATGCTGCTCAAGCAATGATAGCTCATTCAGGTGAGTATTCAAACCTATTTCCTTCTTCTAGATCTTTTCTTTTTTGCACTAGCTGGTGGTTCTGTGACGCAGGACTTTTGTTTTGAACTATTCTCTCATGTTACCAAGTTCTTTGGCTATAAGGTTATTATTATCTATTTTATTACCTCTATTTTTCTTTTTGACAGGTGGTACTATTAGGACGATATAATGCTCAGGGATTAGGTAGCGACTATGAGCTACTGTTAAGATGCACTAAAGGTTGCCATAGAGTGCTTTCACGGTGTTTCGTAATTAATTTGGTGGAGGCCATTTTGGTGACCTCATCTGACCACAGACCAATCACAACACGCACTCATGGAAACCAAAATGGCTGCCGCCCCTACATAATATAGATTGACCGAAGTAATTTACAATTACGAAATGCCATGAAAACCCTCTATAGCTACTGGCATACTCTGCTAATCAGTAGTAATTAGTAGTGGGAATTACCTCATGATAACTATACGTGTTGTTCAGATGTGGAGTATGTTAAAGTAATCCTGCAAAATGGTCGTATAGTTGGGGCTGTACTTATCGGAGAGACAAACTTGGAGGTTATTGCACTTACACACACACACACACACACACACAGTCATAACCTGACACATGAGTAGTCATTGTACGTATGTATGATAATGATATCACGTATTCTGTAGGAGACATTTGAAAATCTAATTCTAAACCAAATGGATTTGAGTCATTTTGGAGAGTCTCTGTTGGACCCAAATATTGACATTGAGGACTATTTCGACTAATAAACACAATCGCATTATTACGCTGTTACGGGGTCCTATTGGATTCCGTGATTCGATATTGCTGGCATGCCTACAGCACCTCCTACTATTAGCTCTACTCGCGGAGCAGTTTTATGATGAGCGAGTCTGTCGGCGGTGGAGTTTTTGTTTTTAGAGATGGTGGCACCTACTGTGGCGAGTGGACGGCAGAGGGTGCACATGGCTATGGCGTCTGCACGGGAGCCAAGAAGACAAACGTGTTCGAAGGACGCTGGGCGGAGGGAAGCCAAGTGAGCGGTGTGTTCAGCTGGCCGAGTGGACAGCGCTATGCGGGTACCTGGTCTAATAATACTCGTCACGGACTGGGCAGAGAGGTCCGACCAGACGGTAGTGAGTATTGCGGGGACTTTAGGAACAACCTTAGAGGGAGTTACGGAGTGCTGAAACTGTCGAATGGCGCTCTATATCGTGGAACGTGGGATGGTGGTCTGCAAGATGGTGTTGGCGTTGAAACTTACTCTGATAAAGGTGTGTGTGTGTGCATGTACATGAGCTAGCAGTCCTCTCTGCACAGGAAGCCAGTCCAGTTGTGCATGCTTATTAATATACAGTACGGTCAGCTGTTTTTCTCATTATAGGGGTCTACAGAGGCCAATACAAGAAGGGACGCCGTCATGGTTATGGTACAAGATCATCAGCTACCTATGAGCACACATTTAGACTGACCAATACTAGTCAAGAGTCTCCCACTGTCTCTCGCACTACCAAACTCCGTTCTTTTGTTTCAACTGATCTTTCTACATACTCTCCGCCAGTGACTAAGAAACTTTCAATAGCTACAGTATCTACCTCTACTTCCTCGATCACTACTCCCATCACACATGGTGCAGCTCAGATATACGAGGGACAGTGGGAGGAGGATAAGAGACAAGGTCATGGTGTGCTCAAGATCCCTGGTCATTATACATACTTTGGTGAGTGGCTGAACAATGCCAGAACAGGCCATGGTGTGCTGGTGTTTGATGACGGAAGAAAGGAGGAGGGTAAGTGGGAAGATGGTAGCCTTGCTATACCTTTGAAAAGAAAGAAGCTTTCCCTCAAGCAGTATCAAATGGAGGGTAGAGTAAAACAAGCCCACACATTGGCTATACAAGCTGCCAACAATGCCCGCGCTAAGGCTATACTAGCAGAAAGCAGAGCCTCTACATCTTCCTCAAAAGCACAAGCTGCTACTACAGTTGCTAATGATGCGGAGGCAGATGCTCAAAAGGCACAAGAAAAGAAAAAATTGTATCAAGAAAACGCACTTCATGGTAAATGAAAATAATTGCTTCATTGTGCTCAATCTTTTTCCTCTACAGCTAAGACAACCGTTTCACCGATGGCTAACATGAAAGAGAGCCCTTCATTCAACTCACTTGGTGATCATTCTGACTCACCTGCAACTAGTCTTCTTAAAGTACCACAAGCTAACTTGTCTACTCAACCCAGTTTTGAAGACCTTGCTCATGCTTGCTCAGCAATGACCACTGAAGATGATGAGGACAAGGTGGAAGGAGATGAACTATCAGACAAAGCTACTAACGATCACATCTTAGAACATGAAGATGAGGAGAGAAGAGAGATTTTAAGAAGATCAAGCAATGGGTTAGCTAATGATGCCACCAAGCAGCGAAAGAGAGGTAGTAGTGATAGCAAATTATTAGATGTACTGTACTCGTCATCAGGGAGGTTAAAGCAGCGTGTGGATAAAACTACAGGTATGTTCTTTACTTCATACCTTCTACAACAATTATTATTGTAAAGGTGAAGTATTGGGTAGTGCTGATAACACAGATGACGAGGGAGGATGTGATGGAGCACGGTCTCATTCAATTCAGCTCAAGTCACTTAAGAACAGATCTAGGAATGACACCGATGTACTGGTGAGTGCATGTGTGTAGTAGGTTTTATCATGTTGTTATGTTTTCATCCGTCCAGTTGCAGATGGCTAAGTGGAACAAGACCATTGCTTACATTAACTTCATTCTACTTTTCTTTCTGCTCATTCTAATTGTCGTGGTTGTCGGATTTCTTTCCTTCACTCTCCAGACCACCAATCGTTCAGTGTCTACTCCCAACTTTGGTAATCCCATGGCATGACGTCACCACATTCAATTTACATGCAACTCCTAATTTATCAACAACAAAATTTCCATGACGTGTATGTATAATTTTGTAAAACCAGTTTTGTCAACACTACAAATATACAGCAACTGTGTTTGTGCAGCATGAAAGGAAAAGCCGGTTACAATGGCTCATGGATTAAAAACAAATAATATTGATGATTGTTCTGTCAATGACAGCATTAAGCAGTCTGAGTACAGGTAGGAGGAACATCTAATCCAGTGTAGGCCTTGCAGATTTGTGTTATCAGACCATCATCTTCTGCATCAGGGTCATGCTAGACAGTGCATTGTAATGACTATAATGAAAGACATGCACATAGTTGTCACCTTTCCATTGATGGTGACCCATGGAGTGTATTTGTGAGGTGGTTGCAGAGAGTTGGTGATATTAGCATACATGAGCTCCAGCTGGTGACCCAGGGCTCCTTTAGTGCAGCTATCTATCATACTCCAGTTCATATTAATGGATGGTTTCTTAGCACAAGCTTCGGCTACACTGTAATCCTGGTCTTCTCCCATCTCATCCATGCATTGTATGAAAGGCCAGAACTGAGCCCTGATAGGAAGGAATGAAATTGCGAAAATGATTGTAACTAACTTATGTATGCACCAGTGAGCACATTCCATCACCTTTCAGGATAAAAATGAATAACACAGGCATCAACAGTATTGATCAGGCACTCCATTTCTCCATGTTGGCAATCAAATTTTCCACTGTTCAACTTGGCGTTGCCCCAGGGAACATAAGTTAGATCAAATATGTTTCCAATCTAGGTTATAAAGTATATATAATATAATAATAAAACAATCATGAACCTCTTTAACAGCTTTGTTCATCGGCCCGTTAGAGAAAGCCAAACAATCTGGGCAAAGAGACTCTGCATAATACCCGACACGCACTTTAGTAGTATCGCGAGTGGCAGTGGCTACGGCTAACACCAGCGAGAACAAGATACAAGCCGACTTGCACGCCATTATCATTATTAGGTACGTACTAAAGAATTTTTATTAGTTCGATCGTATTGTACAATGTATTATTATGTCTGATATAATTTGCACGTGTCGTGACGTCATTGTGACCTTAAATCGCGTGTCGTCGCTCAGGTAACGCCCCGCACACACCTCTCTGAGTCCTTCATCGTAGTTTCACTTTTTTGCAAGGCGGCAGTATATTCTATATTCTCATAGTAATGTCTTTCAACAGATTGTTGTCGTGCTTATGGAGGTGAGTAAACTTGTTATACGAGTGAGAGAACAGAATTATATCCGCCTACGAAAGACTTGCCATAGCTGGTCACCTCTTGTCATCATGTGTCGCTGTATATAATGTAGGTCATCACCACTATCTAGACTCGGACTGACTCCACTTGGAGGATCCATTGGTGTCACACCGCGTTTGCTATCTTCACGCATATCGTTAGATGACTTGCAACCTTCAGTGCGGGAGTTCGTGGAGTCCAACGCAAAATTGTGCAACCCTGACCACATTCATGTGTGTGATGGCTCTCTAGAGGAAAACAAGGAACTACTAGACGGTTTGGAAAAAGTTGGCCGATTAAAAAAGTTGACCAAAGCTGGTTATGATAACTGGTATGTTGGTGTATTGATCCATGTATTATAATACTCCCCTCTTTACTTATTCTTTAGCTATCTCGCTTTAACATCCAAAGAAGATGTTGCTCGTGTCGAAGCCAATACATACATCTGCACAGAGCATTCTGATGACACAGTTCCACCAACACGAGATGGAGTACCTTCAAAACTTGGCAACTGGATGCATCCTACTAAAATGGATGAAAAACTAAATGGAAATTTTACTGACTGCATGAAAGGTATGAAACAGTGTTGAAATGACATCACTGCTTGGCATACTGCTACCGGCAAGTGTGCATTAATAGTACAGTTCTGACTAAATGCAGTACACATACAAGCTGTCCCTATTGAGTCACCAATGGGTACATTCATGGTATCCTTGGCACCTCACAGAGGATTCTGTTTACAGACTACTGCAGGAAGTATTATGGTGGATTCTTTCATGAGTGTTTGTGTGGTTGAAACCTATGTTTAAATTGGTGATCCAACCTCCACATTGTTGAAATAATACAATCATGGGTAATTTTCTAGTGATAGATAGGATTACCTTTATGCATTATGTTTTATAGACTCATAAACTACAATGACTCATAGACTCATGAACTTAATTCCTCAACCTTATGTAGTAATGATCTGAGCATGGGCCTTGAATTTTGTTTTGGGCATTTTTTTGGGACTCTCTGTGTCTGATTAATCATAGATATCTATGGACTATTTGTCCACCATAGCAGAGTCAGTTTGTATCATTAAAGCAACGGTACAACAGGAATCTCAGATAGCATTGTTGCCAGATTCCCAGTTGTTTGTAGTCCAGTATTCAACATGCTCACATGTGTATGGCGGGACTGCTGTGTATATGTGTAAGCATAATATCGTACAAGTTCAAAGGCGCCACTACTGTTTTAACTTCAAAATGCCATAGAGCACACATGTTGTCTCATATAGCATACGACAGGGCCACGGGTAGCAATGGCGCATAGCGATTAACTTCGGGCTAGTTTTGACTAAGTCACACCACCGCGTCTCATGCTCTGTAGCACTGGGGACGTGTCTTGCAATTATACACCATAGAGCACTCAACACTGTGCTTTAACCTGTGCAACATTTTACACAATTGAATGCTGTTTTATTCTAGGTAACAAAGTATAATCACCTTAAAACATGAGGGATTGACCCTTGCTGAGGTCATAGTACATAATTATAACCGAATTATGGTAACATTTCCTCCACTTTGCCAAAGTACCTGGTTTTAGTACCTGTTTTTATTGGGCCTAAAAATGGTGAAATGTATCCTCACTATCCTGTTCTCTGTGAATCCAGAGCCTTGTAAACATTGGCTATAATAGGGGTAAAGCAGCTGCTATTAATAGTATTTTTCCACTGTAGGAAGAACCATGTATGTACTACCATTCAGTATGGGTCCCTATGGGTCTCCACTGTCTAAGATAGGGATACAGCTGACAGACTCAGAGTATGTGGCTGCCAGTATGAGAATAATGACCAGAATGGGAAAACGTGGTCTTGATTTGCTGGGAGATGGAGAGTTTGTCAAGTGTTTGCACTCTGTTGGCCACCCTCTGCAGCCAGGGCAGAGTGATGTGAACTGGCCTTGCAATCCAAAGAATATCACTATTGCTCACTTTCCAGACAGAAACGAAATCAAATCATTTGGCAGTGGTTATGGTGGCAACTCACTACTTGGAAAGAAGTGTTTTGCATTGAGGCTAGCTTCAAACATTGCCAGGAAGGAAGGCTGGCTTGCTGAACACATGTTGGTAAGTCATGACTTCCTCTTTTCCTTTGTTACTGTTCTTGTCTTCATCAGATTCTTAGTATCACTAATCCACAAGGTGTCAAGAAGTACATTGCTGCAGCATTTCCTAGTGCTTGTGGAAAAACCAATCTGGCTATGATGACACCCACTATTCCTGGATGGAAAGTGGAATGTGTTGGTGATGACATTTGTTGGATGAAGTTTGACAGCAATGGTCGTATGCGTGCCATCAATCCCGAGTATGGTTTCTTTGGTGTTGCTCCTGGTACAAGCCATGAATCCAATCCCAATGCCATGCACTGCATCAATAAGGATACCATCTTCACCAATGTGGCATACACTAGTGATGGTGGAGTGTACTGGAAAGGAATAGAAGGACGTCAAAGTGTCGAGTCCTTTTTAAATGGTGCTAGTGTAACTACCTGGCTAGGTGAAGAAAATTGGCAGCTCAAGAGCGCAGATGAGCGTGAAAAAACACCAGCTGCTCATCCTAATTCTCGATTCTGTGCTCCAGTAGCCAACTGTCCTATCATGGATGCAAGTTGGGAAGATGCTGCTGGTGTTCCAATTGATGCCATTCTGTTTGGTGGACGTAGGCCACGTACCATTCCTCTTGTCTATGAAGCCACAAGTTGGGCGCATGGTGTGTTTGTTGGTTCCACTATGAGATCAAAGGCAACTGCAGCAGCAGAGCACACCAGTGGAGGCGTCATGCATGACCCATTTGCCATGAGACCATTCTTTGGGTATAGCTTTGCCAAGTACATGAAGCACTGGCTAAGTTTGGAAAGTCAACCAGGTGCCAAGCTGCCCAAGATATTTCACGTTAACTGGTTTCGCAAGGAAAATGACAAGTTTTTGTGGCCTGGCTTTGGAGAAAATAGTCGTGTGCTTGAATGGATCTTCCGAAGGTGTGACAATGAGAATATAGCTGAGTCTTCGCCCATTGGGCTCATTCCTAAATCAGGAAGCCTCAATATTTCAGGACTGGATGGTGTTAATGAGAACACTCTACAGGCTTTGTTTCACATGCCTAAAGTCGAGCTGCAGCAGGAGGTGTCCGGTATAGAGCAATATTTCGATGAACAGCTCCCTGGCAATGTTCCTAGCGAGGTAATGGATGAACTCCAAGCCTTCAAGGATAGGATATCTCAAATGTGACTCTAGTGATAAATGTGGTAGTTGTATTCCTGCTCGATATCGACCATCAGTGTCCTGCTCATTAATTATTATTATTGCATTGTCTTGTGGAAAGTTATTTATTATAAGACTTATTTCTACTCTGTGTGGACGTTACTTATGTAAAAACAAATTATTTTTTGAGATTCAAATAACAGCTAATTAAATATTTTCACCAGGGCCTTTGAAGTAAAAATTTTAATTATTGCATGAAGAGAACATTGACATTATTGGTGGATTAAAAATCAAAACTGAATAGGTATAGTAGCATAATAATAGTTTATAGTAGTGGTCATCTAGTTGTGCCAGCTCGGCCGTGAAGAGATTGGTGAACTAAGGAAGAGAACAGGATAAACATACTATACCAATAGCAGCCTTACTAACCATCAGAGTGTGGTCGTTCTGCCGGACAAGATGCCCCATAATGTCCTTTCTTGCCACAGTTGTAGCACATTTGAGAGACACCTCGTCCAGAAGAAGGCGGAGTAGAAGTAGGAGGAGGGTAACCGCCTAGTCTGGTGACCTGAGAGATGCCACCACCAGGAGTTGGTAGAAGTCCATTTATAGCAGCAGCTCCGTAGGGAAGAAATTGGCTGGTTGGGCGAATCATGGGCAAGTTGCTCGGGGCAACAATGACACGTCCTCTTATCATTGGAGCTGGAGACCAACCTGGTCCAATAAACAGACCCATGCGATTGCTGCTAGGTGGGACCAAAGGCTGAGGTATGCGCATGGGAAGTTGCTGGGCCTCATCACTGGTTGGAGGTGAGAGATCCTTTCTGAGGTGGTTAGAAGGACTGAATAATTGCTGTGTTGGACTGAGAGTAAGAGAGATGTCTGATGCACTGTGAATTGAAGGACTGCGATCATTCAGACGAGGCACTGGATTTTCTGTGTGATAGGCTTCTCTTGGTGTACACGGTTGACTGCTTCCATCAATACTGTCCGGACTAGTTATATTGTCATCACCACCTCCTCCATTCACAAGTGAGCCAGATGCCGTCTTCATTACAGACTTTACAAGGATCACCTCAGAGTTTGCTCTTGGGTGAGATGAGAACCGAACAGGATGAACAAATGTGTCTAGACTGCATGTACTACTGTACAAGCTGAGCTGTTCCACACTGTTTGACGGAGTGAGCATCCGGTCAGCCAGTAACAGGCAAGCTGGAAGACTAGATGTAGATGGCTTGCGACTGATGGAAGTGATTGGTATTTCTCTGAAACTAGTCACATTATTCTTTCTGGAATAAAAAATGATAGTGTAGTACTTTAAGGTATGTAAACTTACTTGAGTTCATCCATTTTTTGCCACAGTTTTTTTGCCGCTCCTTGAGTCATTCCCTTGTCTTTCAACTGCTCTACTGTGAGTACACTGATCTGTATGATAACATGCAATTACTGTAACAGTTGTACCAATTACATGAATACAGCAAATACTTTATCACATCACAGCGACATCATACCTCTTCAAAGGTTAGATTGTGAAAGATATTATTGTACTTGTGAAGTCGATGAACTTTAAGCCATTTTGAGAACGGGTCAGTCTCTGTGGGAGTGTGACAGGTAGGAGTACGACTACCCTTAGAGTGGTAACCACGAGGAGTATGTGGCTTGGGAGAGAGAATAGGTGAGGTTGCAGGAGATGGGCTATATGGTACATAACCGTGCAAAGAGGATCGGTGAGCAGACCCTATAGAGTTTGTCGGGCTAATGTTTGTGCGTGATGAATAGAAGGTCTCATCAATGGTGGGAGGAGGAGGAGGGTCGCTACGATCTGCCCAGTTATTTGAGGACATCTTGAGCTGTTGGAGGTCATAATCAGGAGAGGCAGTTACTGTAGTAGCAGTAGGTGTGGTCCCTGTAGAGCACGTGAGAGTAGTGGAGGAAGCAAGAGGAGATGCTCCCACAGAAAAGGCAGGAGAGCCACTAGTTCGACTGGTGGGAGGGGTTACTACAGTACAGGGAACAGTAGTAGCAGCAACATTTGGCGGATTTAGCTGCTCTGAGCTGCCTAGACTAGACTCTGACGATCGTATCCACTCTCCCGAGGTAGCAGGAGACACAGGAGTGAAGGCACTGGGAGCAGCTCGAGCTGGTAGGGTGGATCGTCGTCCTTGAGGAGACTCTTGGCTCTTGTCTGCTGGGTTGTTTGTAGAAGGAAGAGTGTGAGCAGCACGACCAGTAATAAGAACACGCTGCAAGGCAGGAGAGGAGGAGGGAGAAGGCAGGAGCAGAGCTGATGGTGCTGATGGGTGCCTACTCTTACCCTTCAAATCTGAAGGAAAGAAACGAACATAGAGAGTGCTGAAAATGTTTTAACAGTATAATACTGCATATTGGGGTACATAGTGGCAACACTTTGTGTGTAAACAGTGTTACTGTGATTGCAAAAAACAACGGACATTTCTATCAGCTAATACTATAATGCTAACTCATCACCCACACAAGCTGGAATATTGATGCACCCAACAATAACTATACATTTTGATGCACGGCTACGAAAAAGGCTAATCTGAAACAATAGCATGACCAAACATGTCAAAAATTGCCGAAAACAAGCTTTAAAAACTACTGGTTTCGTAAAACAAATCCACGCAATACAAAAAGAGAAATAGCAAACCAGATAGAGAGGTCATCTTGTATAGTGGTAGCTTGTGATCCTTGAAATCAGATTGGCGTGGTCTGAGGAACTCGATGATGTGCTGACAATGAGTGATGTGGTCAGGTAGCTCAAACAGATCACTGAGTAAACAAGGAAAGAAAAAAATGATAGCAAGATAGAGAGGGGAAGGACACATACTGTGTATATTGCCACAATTCCGATAAACGTTTTTCAGCTAATTCTCTGTTACTTTTACCAGACAGCAACTTCCTCCCTAGTTAGAATGAAATCAACAAAATAATTGCACAGTCACTACTACCCACCAGGAAGAAATGGAATCACTCTCTGCTTCTTGTGCTTCTGACCTGACTCCTCTGGAAACAGGTCCAGTAACTGCAGTCAAGGAGAAGAGAAAGAGAGAGTAAACAAGTGTGCTAATTTTGTTAATATTTACTCCAAAAGGTATTAGGGACTGTCCCTTCAAGTCACAACAAAGTGGAGAAGGAGGACATTCACCTTGTTCTGGAAACTGAAAAAGTCTCCATACGTTCTGTGCACATGACATATAGAACCATCATTCCACTCCACCTATACACAGATTGGCAATTGATAATTCAAGAGACAGGAATGGCTAAAGAGAACTTGAATTACCCTGATGATGTAAGGATATCGCTTGTCAGAAAGTCTCTTGTACACTCCATGAACAGAACAGCTGACAATGACAGCTAAACACGATCATGATAAGAGAAATGACCAAGGACAAGTAAATAACACCACATACCGTCTGACGATGGTTCGCTCTGTTGCTGCAGTATGGAATCTCCATCAGCGGCTATAGTCAGTTTGTCTCCTATGGACAGCTCTCCCTGTGCAGGTCATTATAGTGACTACATGACCACACCCTATTCATAGTAGTAGTACTAATAACTTGTTAGGTCTCTGATGATAACATCCTTCACTAATGAAACCACCCAAGAGGCCCACAAGCCACACACCAGCCCATCGTGTGTGCTGGCAGTAACAGCATTAGGGCCAAGGATATGTCTAACTCACTGGTGAGTGCATGTGTAATATTGTGTTACGTCAATATGCACCATGTGTGTGGATGAATGCAGGCAGATGATGGAAGATGCTTGTATCTATGTGACTGTGATATATAGTATTACAACAGTGAGTTCAAGGTATGGGTTCGAGAGTAAGTGAGTATAAGCTTGTGCATTTGATGTTGTATTACAACAGTGTACTTGCAAGAGGTTACCTTCTGAACCCGATCTGCATAGATGTTGTCCAGCTGTTGCAGTATTGTCATTAGGTTACTCCTGTGCTCAAAGGAGAGCGAGGGATGGTAGACAGCCATCACGTACACCAGTCTCACATCCTCAACAAGCTCCATGTTGTCGGTCTGCTGCAGCAGAGGCAGAAGGCTTTCTCTGTAAAGCATCTTGTACACCACCTCTCCCACTGCCTTGTTGTCTCCTCCCAACAGAGCTAATCCGCAACACATCTTGCTGAGACCGTCTTGACAAAGAACACCATTCATTCCTTCTTTCTCCTCAAGTCTGGAGAAAAAGTCAGCTTTGTTGACATCAGCTTCATGTTTACTTAGTGAAAGTACACCAGGGTCATTCTGGAGGAGACTGCCCAAGAACCCAGCTAGGTAGCGGATCTCAAAGGCAATGCACTTGTGCAGTAACTGACACAGAAGATACAATCGTTCACAAGCTGACATACTCTGGAACGCATGCACCACCTCGGACGCTCTCATCTTGTTAACACTATTAACTGTTGCTGCTTAGTTTTTATGGCGTAGGCTCTTCTCAAGATGATGGCTAAGATATACCTTATACAGACTGCCGCGGCCTTATGGCGCGCGAGAAGGTCCTACAATGAAGGAAGCCTGCATAAGAGCTCAGTGAGAGCTAGTAGTTGGAGCGGAGGCTAGTCAGCAGCCAGTGTTTGGACGACAGAGAAGAACGCAGCAAGTCTAGGGTTAAGACACTCAGAATACAGGTCGCATAGTGTAGAACATGAAAGAGAATGGAGTGGAAACAGCAGCTGAAGTGTAAGGCGGTAGCAGGACGGGCAAGGGAGAGCAACAACAGAGTGTGTTGCTCAGTGTTGATACTTGTTAATAGCTCCCCCACACTGGACACTCCACCCTTCTTGTTCGAGAAGAGAGCTACCGTATTAAAAACTCGTTCTAATAAACTGTCTATTTTAGATAAGTTACGGTAATAAACTGTACATAGCCTATATATACTATACTATACTATACTATACTACAAACCATGGAGATTGGACATCACTGTGCATTCACTAGCTGTGGTAGATTAGGTAAGTGGCAACTTGGGGAAAAAATGATATTATTTTTGTGCAGACTTTCTACCATTTACTTGTAATCTGTGCCAGCAAGTCTATTGGTAAGTCTTTTTTGATCACTGTGCATGATAATGGTTTTTTCGTCTAAACATGTATATAGCTATTTCAATAATTAAATTTTACAGCAAAGAGCACAAATTACCAGAAAATCATGAATGCCATCATCTGCCATCTCTAGTTAGCTGCAGTATTACATACGCTAGCTATAGCTAGTCATGATAATTTTGTTCAGCATTCCAGTGGCAATAGTAGTGCTGCCTCATCATCAGCCACCATTGGCCGCTGCTGTTCACTAGTAGGGTGTGAGAAAATAGTGGAATTACTGAGTGTAGACTGCCCAGAATGTTCTCAATCATTCTGTTTAAGGTGAGTGTGAAGGTCTAGCTCTACTGCATGCATGAGGTTCTGATGTAATAATTATTATAGTCACCGCTATCCTCATGCACACAACTGCTCATCGTCCACTCTAAAGGACAAGAAAGATAATCTAAGCAGAGTTACTACTAGTGGTGTGGCAAGTGCAGCTGGTGCTACTAAACCTCGAGGTGTGTTGTATTTATTACCAAGATCATGCAGGATCTATATCTACAGTGAGAGGAGCCAAGTCATCATCACTAAGTGGTAAACTTGCTGAAATGCGTCTGAAACAAACAGCAAAGGCTCTAGGACCTGTACCAGAGGTAGTGCGGTGTATTCACTATGAGTTATTATCAGCCCACCCTCTTTCAGTCTGAGAGAGTATACTACACTATCATATTTCCTGGTGGTCCAGGAGCTGGCTCACCTGTCTATGTCTCTATGGTAACTAACTATCACTTCATATTTGCCTAGTCTTCATGTTATGTAAATTCTTTATCTTTTATGGTAGGAACTGAGTCAGTGATAGCACCTGGCAACTAAAATCACAATCATGTTACAGCAGTTTTCGAAGCTCTTGCATAGCGATGTCAAAAGCGGTTAGTAATTTTAGTCACGTCTATTTAATTTATCTGTGCATTTTGATTGGTCAATGGCATACTTCCTCTTTTGACATCACTATGCAAGAACTTCGAAAACTGCTGTACTTGTGTTTTAATAATGATTTGTGCTATGTTGGTATGTGTACAGGAATGGAGCGTAGGAAAAATAATTGACAAACTGGCAAAACTGTTTAAACTGACTAACAACAATGACAAGGCAGGAGCAAAGGTATGGGCTGGGCGATAATTATAGTCAGACATATATAAAGTCGGTGATGGCAAGTTAATTTAGATACTCGTAGCACTGTTGTCACACGCATGCAAACTGTACATTCCACAACTCACCTGGTCACTGCATCTCAGAATCAAACCAAGCTATGCTATGCTTACCACTGCATATACTGCAGTAGTTTAGTTCAGCTAAATCAGTATTCAAAATACTTGTGCTATCAGAGATTATAACCAAACTGGTACCATTCGGTTTCATTGTGTAGGCAAAATTTCCAATCATTGCACTAAATATTCTTTCCTCAGTTCTTTCTTTTATCTCCATCTAGAAGCTACTATTGTTTACACAAGATGGTTCTTGCTTGAATACTAGCTCTACCATCACTAGTTTACTGGATAGTGTACCATCTGGGAGCACATTGAGATTTTGCTATCAAACATGATTATTAATAATTATTTTTGGGTGATACTATTGTTAGCAGTACCCATTACAACGTTCGTTGTTACTATTGTTAGCAGCAGCGTAGGCCGAACGCACGTGCTCATGTGAGACTGTGATTGCGACAACGAACAGTAACCACGCACTCTTTTCGTTGTTTGTTGCTACTTGCGTTCATCTCCTACTAGCAGAAGAGAGTCGAGTTGGTATCATTGAACACGGATTCGATTCGCCTGTTTGTTGGTAGAGATGGCTGTTCGTGTGCAGTTTGAAGGAAACAATGAGGTCGGCGTGTTCTCTAAGCTAACCAACGCTTATTGTGTGGTAGCTATAGGTGGCTCTCAGAACTTCTATAGGTATGCATGTGATTATCTGGAAATTCCACTTGTAGATCTTACATTTTGCCCCTCCCCCACTTTAGTGTGTTTGAAGGAGAACTGTCAGAATCTATTCCAGTGGTTCATGCTTTATTAGGAGGTTGTAGAATAGTGGGTCGGCTCTGTGTAGGTAAGGTCTATTGCCTGAAATGTCAAAATTGAGTGTATGATTACAGGTAATAGGCATGGGTTATTAGTACCCAATACTACAACAGATCAGGTGAGCAGTAGAGGCGGCAGTGAGTGTATGTGTGTGAGACTGTGTCTCTCTCATCAGGAGCTACAACATTTAAGAAATTCACTACCAGATAGTGTCAAGATACAACGAGTAGAAGAAAGGTTATCTGCGCTTGGAAATGTCATCTCTTGTAATGACTATGTTGCTTTAGTCCATCCTGATCTTGATCGAGTAAGTGTGTTTCTTCTGATGCTCTTATTTATTTCTATTTTAGGAGACGGAAGAGATTCTAGCAGACACACTGAAAGTAGAAGTGTTCAGACAGACTGTAGCTAGCAATGTACTCGTAGGAACATACTGTTGCTTTAGCAATAGAGGAGGATTGGTTAGAGTTAAATTGTATGACTGTGTGTCTATATGACCACTAATGGTGTAGGTACACCCAAAGACCAAGATACAGGATCAAGATGAGCTGTCCTCACTCATACAGGTCCCATTAGTGGTGAGCGACACATGATGTCACATAGAATATAACTGATGTTACAGCATCTATTATTGTCTTGTGCAGGCTGGTACTGTTAACAGAGGAAGTGATGTGATAGGAGCAGGTCTTGTAGTGAATGATTGGAGTGCATTCTGTGGTCTAGACACCACTAGCACTGAGCTATCAGTAATTGAGAGCGTGTTCAAACTGAGTGACCAAAAAGCACCTGCTGCTGCAGGAGACATGAGAGCTTCATTGGTGGAAAGGTGAGCTCAGTGTGCTGTGATTGGGAAGTTGTATTATTCATTTCTCTCTACTGCAGTATGGCATAAATCTATTTCGCTCATTCCTCCTTCTGTAACTTTGCACATGGTTATCCAGTTGTTGTGCTAACTACATGTAATTTATATTGTCTACATGAACATTCCTGCAATCATTAATATATTATAGTGGTCAGCCACTGGAATTACAGTAAGTCCAGCATTCAGACAATTAGTGTTATAAATAATAATTGAAAATCACAAAACAATGTTACCACTATTATACGGAACATTATTACTGATACTACTGTTTAGCTCTCAATTGCGCTCTATGAGAGGTGACTGCTTGGAAACCAGACTTGATGCTAGCCACTGAGCAGCGACTACCACATGTTTCGCACTGAAGGAAAAACAGTCGACTGTCCTTCTGTAGGAATGTCTGAGGGGACTTGCATGTGTGACAGGTTACATATTCCCCTATAAGGAGCAGGTGGATAGGATAGAAATAGAACAACTAAATTACACTCACTGATATATCTTCGGAGTACAGTTTCAATCTGTTTCTGTTGAAATTTTCCTTTAATAATCAGTTGGTTGTTGCCATCGACTGATCCACTAGTACCCAGCTCAGCTAGTAGAAATGCTAATAAGTGCTTCGGTTGTCTGTGAAGCCTGCATAATTGATAAAGAATAATTAATATTGTGCAATTGGTGTTTTGTTTCCCACTAACATTTTGCAAATGTCAGTAAAGTTAGCAAAGGAAGTTTTCTTGGCTCCTACACGCACAACCTGTGGTGGCTTCATAACCAGTTTGGTCTTTCTGTCTACCATATTAGGATTCTTTTGTTTCATAATGCTAAATACTCTATCCAGTAGCTGTAATAAGGAGAAGATGGTACAACACGTGTTGATGCACACTCGCTGGTTACCTCTTCGTATGTATAGTCACGATCAGTTCCAGCCCAGGTCGATGTATCAGTAGTATCAAGATCAATATCATCTCCTAATTCTGCACCCTCAGCTCCTGATTGCACACTAGTACTTGTATTATACACTCACACAGTACATACCTCTAGTTGCATCCTCCACATCATCTATTAAAACGTTCACAGACTCAAACCCATCGAATGTCACATTCTACAGTTGTGACAAGGCATTACTCCACATCATCAATAACCCACTCACCGGTCGTCTCCTCTTCTTCTTGAGAGGCAACTCATAGGAATAAGTTGCTATGGTGGCTTGTATCATTTCCTCTCTCATGTCTGAAGGTACTGCTGCTGTTGGTGATAAAGGTGACTGAGGAAACTCTGTTTGTTGCTGGACACTGGCCGACTCTACATGATTGGAGATTGGTTCTTCCTGGATTAGAGATAGTTGCAAGTTATGCTATAGTACTGCAATACAAGTGTGTACTGTATGTATCATAGGAACTCACTGCAGCTACATTATTTTCAGATGGTTGGCCCACACCCTGAGCGGCTAATGTAGCAGCTTCTACTTCTAACTTTGCAAAGTTTATTGCTCCCTTCTTTTTCTTCTTCTTTTTAGTCAGTAGCAGACTGGCCTGGGGACAAAGAAGTTATTGTAATTATATCATGTTATATTAGCTATGTAACATCATCCACAGTAACATCTCACTAGATCTGTGTCCACATCTTCGGTCATCGTGACTAGTAAAGAGAGCAGATAGCCAGCAGAGGTAGAGAGGGGTGTAGGATCCGATCAGTAGTGACCACGGTGTGAAAGACGTCCGATTGCGTCAGCCGACACGAGGAGAGCGTTCTAATTAAAGCGCGTTTGGTTTAACCCTCACGTGTTTGAGTATCGAGTTGTCAACAATATCTAGCTCTGTAAGAAAGATGGCCATCCCGTTACCCAAGTTCTGGAGGCCAGGTGAGTGTTCAAAATTTGAAGTTCTATTATACCTATCTTTTTGTACAGGTGAGACTAGACCAGGCCAGGCTGTAGAAATTGAGAGACCTCCAGATACTAGTGAGGGGGCGGGGTCATGTGTATCGTACAACCCTCACATGCACTTGTCCATATCTCAGCAAAGACAAAGACTGCCAATTTTTAAAGTAACCAATTCCAGATTTCATTTAATGTTTTCTTTTTCAAGTATCGCAGTCAAATTCTTTATCTCATGGAAAAATACCGTACCATGATTATTATTGGTGAAACTGGAAGTGGAAAAACAACTCAGGTACAGTTTGATTTATACACTACTCACATGGTCACACTCATTGCTGCGCTTAGGTTCCCCAGTACCTTCATGAGGCTAAGTGGACTAGTAATGGGTACACTGTGGCAATCACACAGCCACGCAGAGTAGCTGCTACTACTGTGAGCATGTGACCAGCATACACATCACCTGCTGATTGATGCCACCATGTGTAGGTTGCTTCTCGTGTTGCTGATGAGCGGGGAGCTGTACTAGGACATGAGGTAGTGTGTGTTTATGTTAGTTGTGTTTATTATTGAGTGGCTAGGTTGGATATAGCATACGATTTGATGACTGCTGTGATTCTAATGCAACCAGAATCAAGGTGAGGAGCACACATGTCCAGTAATGCACGTTTATACCTCTCACTTAGTTTCTAACTGATGGAATGTTGATCAGAGAGATGATGAGAGATCCTCTTCTTAAAAGCTACAGGTGATACATTGCACTTGTTCAGTAAATTTGCACTTATTGTCCATTTATGTGTACAATCAGTGTACAATTACGGTTTTACCAATAACATCAGAATCAATACTCAGTTATTAAACTAAAGGACATCTAATAATTTATAGTGACACTAAGTATTTGTGACCATGCCCACTCAGTGTTATCATGCTCGATGAAGCACATGAGCGAACCATCAACACTGATATTCTGGTGGGACTATTGAAGAAAGTAAGAGTTTTCTAATTTTCTTTGTGTAGTAATAATCAGAGTTCACAATAGATAATGCACAAGAGACAGGACCTTCGTCTGATTATTTCTTCCGCTACACTTGATGCCGAGGTTAGTGTGCATGAGTAGTGTATATGTTTGTTGTGAAATACGGCTCTGCAGCTGTTCAAGAAGTTTTTTGAGACAAACCCCACCAAAGGAAGAGACCCTAGTCAAGACACAGCTGTTATTATGAGTGTTGAGGGAAGAGCATATAGCGTTGACACATACCATACAATACGGTTAGTGCCCCCATACCCTCTCACTCAGCCCTTCCTTAGCCCTGTTCCTAATTACCTCACTGCTACTGTGGAGACTGTTCTAGCCATACACAGAGATCAACCAGCCGGAGACATTGTAGCATTCCTTACTGGACAAGTATATGCCTAGTGCATCTTGATTATGTTGATGTTGATTATGTGTTTATCTCGTCTCAGGATGAGGTAGAGTCAGTGGTGTCTCAACTCAGGGAACACTCCTCCCGATCCAGTAAGGGCATGCAACTAATGGCGCTACCAATGTATGGAGGATTACCATTTTCAGAACAGGTACAGATTATGTGCTGTGTTACACACTGCTAAGTACATGGCTAATGTTGTGATATTCTGATTGAGTACCATGTGTGACTGTGTGTACATTTAACCTGTGTACACAGATACGAGTATTTCAGAGATCTCCTCCAAATACTAGGAAGGTTTGTATGTGTGTTTATACTCATGTTCATTATTGGTGCCTGTGTATACACACTATCAGGTTGTTGTTGCTACTAACATTGCGGAAACATCCATCACCATCAATGGAATTGTCTATGGTATAATACTTTGTTTTCTTCACTTTGTCATTATATTCTTATTCTAGTGATTGACTGTGGGTTTGTCAAATTGCGAGCATTTTCACCCAAGACATGCTTGGGTGAGTGGACAGTAGTGTACAATGTTCCTTATTGTCTCCTGCTCAGAGTCACTGGTAGTGGTGCCCACATCCCAGTCATCAGCTCGACAGAGAGCAGGTCGTGCTGGTAGAGTGAGGTCAGGCAAAGCTTTTCGTCTCTATACAGGTAAAACTAATCTATGTACCATACTAATATAGGATATGGAATTGTTGGCAAACTTTGTGTTTGGCAAACCTAAAGCGAAGGCACTTGCACTGTTGTAGTATTGGCTGATGGTATCTGGCTTATCTTTGTGGTACACAGAGGAAGCATACAACAAGCTAGACCCAGCCACTGTATCTGAGATACAGAGGAGCAATATGGCTTCTGTCGTGCTGCAACTAAAGGCTCTTGGAGTGGATAATGTACTGAGATTTCACTACATATCAGTGAGCTCATAGCACTATTAACTTTAACTCGATTATCTTCGTTGTTAGCCTCCTCCGGCTGAGAGTCTACTGCAGGGTCTCGAGCTACTGTATGCACTGGGAGGTAAGATTGTTTGAGACAAAGAGGAACCTGTTAATTCTTTTATTATATCAGCTCTTGACGACAATGGCTTTCTCACTGATCCTCTTGGTATCAAAATGGCCGAGTTCCCTCTCAACCCAATGTTTGCTCGAATGCTCCTTCTCTCAGGTTAGACTTGACACCTCGCCTATGGTGATAACTCCTCTTCAGTTTTTTGACACCTCATGGCATGTGTTAACCCTCTCCCTCTCACGTGTTAACCCTCTCTTTCTCACGTTTTAACCCTCTCTTTCTCATGTGTTAACCATCTCACTTCTCCAGACACATTTGGTTGTTCAGAGGAGATGCTGACTGTAACAGCCATGCTTCAGGTACAGCATGTGTTTCTACAGCCCAGCAGACAGAAAGTATCAGCTGTAAGGAACAGCTCCTTTTCTCTAACCTATACTGTTTTTCTTTTTAGGTAAAATCTCATCGGCAATTTTGTGTCTATGAAGGAGATCATATTACAATGCTGAATGTGTATAGATCCTTTGTGAAGGTATCGAATAAAATTATACAGAAACATAATCTATCCCTGTACACATTTAGAACAACATGAACTCTAAGTGGTGTCAAGAGAATTATCTAAACTACAAAGGTTTGACATATCAACACGCCAATTTACTCTCTTGTATGACTGAATGTGTATGCCCAGGCCTCTCACATGCCGTCAAGATCAGAGAACAGTTGAAAAGGCTGCTTAAGAGATTTGGTGTCCGCCTGGTTTCCTGTGAAAGTGAGTATTGATTCTGTGCTGCCGTCTTAGCTAGTCAGTGTGTTACCATGGTAGGTGACCCGATACCTGTGCAGAGGTGTGTGGTGTCAGGTTTCTTTGTCAATGCTGCTCGCCTGCACTACTCTGGCTGTTACAAGTAAGTGTGCATTGTGTGTTGTTTTGTACATTGATTGTGTCTATAGAACTATCAGAGGTGATCACTCATTGCACATTCACCCTTCTTCGGTTCTGCATGAAGAAAAAGCTCCACAATGGTACTATATGTAATAGCTACATGTGTGTGTACAATGCCTCTTTTGTAGGGTAGTGTTTAACGAGGTTATACAAACATCGAAACAGTTTATTCGAGATCTTACAGTTGTGAGTTTTTGTTTGCATAATCTATAACAATTGTCCACTACCATTTTCTCCAGATAGAGCCAGGGTGGCTGTACGAACTGGCGTCACATTTTTATGATTATGGAACTGTCAGTGGCTTAGTTACACTAACCAACTTCTGTTATTCTTATTGTCTCGTTCTTACAGGGCAGAGAAAGAGCTGAAGCAAAGAGACAAAGACTTCATTAAAATTTTTATTCAATTTTTTTTAAAGATGGCTGCTCGTACACGCTTTCGCCAGCTTTTCGGTTCCCTCGGTCGTCCTGCGGTTGTTGGCATGGTGCATGTGAAAGCATTGCCTGGTAGGCTAGCTAGTTAGATATTGTAAATGTGCCAATCGTATTCAGGCACACCGAAGCACTGTTTACCACTGGAGCAAGTAATAGAATGTGCTTGCATGGAGGCGGAACTGTATTGGAAGCATAACCTGGTAACAGCCAAGCATGGTTAACTAGCTGTGCCGATATACTGACTAATGCAGGATGCTGTGCTGGTGGAAAATATGCACGACGTGCCGTATGTACGGCCACCAGCACCGCTGGAGCTAGTGAGCACCATGACACGTGTGTGCTCTGAGGTGAGACGTGTGCTGGGAGACAGCCTTGTTATGGGAGTACAGTTATTGGCTGGTAAGTTTATTCACTACGAACATGAATTTATGTTCAAAAATCACAACTTATCATGACCTTTCAAATTTCAAACGTTGTTTGTCTTGGGCATGTAGGGTGCAACAAGGAAGCTTTGGCAGTATCATTGGCCAGCGGAGGTAGTTTCATCAGAGCTGAGGGATTTGTGTTTGCACATGTGTCAGATGAGGGGTGGATTGATGGGTGTGCTGGTGATTTGTTACGATATCGTAAAACATTAGGTGCCAAGGACATTCTTGTACTCACTGATATAAAGAAAAAGCACAGGTATTAATAGATAGTGCTGAGTAACATGTCATCGTGTTTTGTAATACTGTACTGTAGTTCTCATGCAATAACAGCTGATGTCAACATATCAGAAACTGCTCGAGCTGCTGAGTTTTTCCTGAGTGATGGAGTGGTTGTGACTGGCATATCTACTGGAGACTGTGTTGATAGTGTGGAATTTGAAACAGTCCTCAAGACTGTCAGTGTTCCAGTTATCATCGGTTCTGGAGTTACAGTGGAAAACATTCATCAATTTCGATCGGCTGATGCAATAATTGTTGGCTCATATTTCAAGCATGGTGGAGTGTGGTGGAATGAAATTAGTGAAGGAAGAGTGTCTACTTTAATGGCTGCATTTCATAACTGCTAATAAGATGTAGCTGTTTCCTCAAGCGGCTAACTATGTTTCAAAAGTCAACTACCCTTGGCATTCATGCCTTGTACTAACATGGTTATGATCATCTTATGGTGGGTGAATCAGTATGTGACATTCCTGTAAACTCAATTTCACAATATTTTTATGACTTGATACACAAACAATAAAGATCTAACTATACTGTAGTCTCTATAAATAAAGATTTCTCTGCAACTGTGGTTCAATATGCCATTCTACTACTAGTATCAAAAGTGTCTGATGGATTCTGTTAACATCTCCTACGACCTGCCTTTACTCCACAGTGCTGTATCTTATATGTCTTTTTGCCTCGTACGACTCGAATGTGTGACTGGTTTTGTCTGTGCATAATTTTACGACCAGGTGGTTTGGTTTGGGAGATCTGTAAAGGAGGCTTGCTAACGTGCACTGGGATGCCTAATTGAGATGCAAGTTGCAGTCTGCGTGTCTGTTCGGCTCGAGTAGCTTGAGTACGTAATACAAGTTCAGTGGACTGTGGGCCTGTTGTAGTATCCTGTGTCTCTTGGTTGCCAAGTTCATCTTCATGATCACTCCTTGTGGCTGAGCTAGGACGCTGAGTGTAGACAGACATGGTAGGGTGTTCAATGAGGAGGTTCTCTCTGGACGAGTGAGTGTCTGGAGGAGTGCTCCTGATACGAAATCGAGGAGATGGAGTGACCACCCATGAACTCTCGGAACAAACTGATTCGTTGTCATCTGTTAGAACAGAAAGCGTTAAGTTATCATGCAGCATTTAATTTCGTACCGCAGACTGCGGTATATTAAAAGTATTACTTACCCACGTCAGTGGCAATACTTATCACAAGCCAGTCTCCTGCTTCTTCAGCTGTAGCGTGTTCCAAAGGCTCTTTTGGCGATTCGTCACTTTCTACTATCGGAGATCGCTGAAACAAACTGGCCATGTAGGAGATCATTTTGACGGGTCACAGATAGTGTCTTGTGGCGATTTAGATAAACAAGAAACTACTGAAACATCAAGTGTAATGAAGCCGGTAGTTCTAAAAACACGAAGAACAAGTAGTGGGGACTTGGTACCGATTTTACTAGGAGAAAGTTGCGTCAGTGTGCGTTTCCGTAGAGTTTGTTTACATGCCGATCATACCGCCTAGTCACGCCCACATCAACGCATGCGCGCCACACTCGCGCGGCAAAACTTGAACTATTTGCCGCCAACTATTGCCGCGCACACACTTTTACCGCGCTCATCTTTGACGACGAGTAGATCGTGACTAGCTGCCAGCCTAGCCAGCTGAGGTTCACCATAGGATTCACCTCGAGTTGTCTTGTATTGATTCTCTATACCAAGCGTTCTTGCGTTTTGTTCACTGATATAACTGACTAAAGCCTTTTCTACGTGGCAAACATCAATTCAAGGTCACCTCGTTTAAGCTGGCGCCAACCAGAAGCGGTTAGAAAAAAAGAACGCAGTGGTTGCCACGGCTGTCTTCTTTCTGACTATCAACTAAGAACAAAGCGAACGTGTTCGTTCCAAGAATCAAGTTTCTGACAGTCTGTCTGACTAGCGATGAGCACTGTTACTTTGCGTCCGAGGAACAAAAGGCGTGTTGTTTCCGACGAGGTTAGTTAATATGTCTGGTCCTGTGGTCTGATAAAGCTATAGCAATGTGTAGAACAAGTATATATTTTTTATTCCTTATAATTATAATTTTATCCCATTAGAACAAAGAACCAATATCAAAGAGAAGCAAATCAAGGCAGACTGCTACTGATTCCAAGATTGATTGTGAAATGGTAAATATTTGTGCGTGTGTGGTGGTTCGCTTCGTTGTTGTTGTTGTCTAGTTCCAAGCCTCCAAGAAACTCCCGCCTAATCTATTATGAATACTATTTTACAGTACACATTCCACACTTTAGCGAAACGTATTAATGCTCTTTCATTCCTCTCGCCTCTTTTTCCCTACAGCAAAGATCTCGCGAGATGCAGACGTTTGTCGCAGGACAGAATTCTCTAGAGATCCTCTCCTGTAGAGAAAATCTCCCTGCAACACTCAAACTCAAGGGACACGCCTACCCCAGTCAGCTGTACCACCGGCCCATCCCCTCTGAACAGCAGCTGCAGGAGAACATACCACCCGGACCCGCTCCTTTCAAACACAGCAAAACAACCAGAAAGCCCACGCTAACGCATTGCACTAGAGCGCTGGCTAGCTCCGTGCAGTCTTTTCGAACAAACTCGTTTCCTGTCGGCCTTACTCCCTCCCCTCTGCCTGAATTGAGTTGGACAGATTCAGACGCTCTCTGGCACCGTATGCGTGCCAAGGACTCGTGCATGGCGGCACCAGAGACCGACTTGCTGTCCCGCCACCCCCTTATACTGCCAAACATGCGCACTATTCTCTTGGACTGGATGCTCGAGGTGAGTGAGTACTACTATTGTAGCACATGTGCAACTAATGAACTTAGTCTTCTGTGGGATAGATAAGTCTGTGCGTGTTTGTATAACCTGCCCCTTCTGGTAGCAGGAAGGCCTGATATTGTGTGTTAATAACAGCCTCTAGTGATAGTCCATACATGTTGTACAAACCTGCTTTTGATACAATTATAATGCTGCAGGTGTGTGAAGAGTACAAGCAACATAGAGAGACCTACTATTTGGCAATGAACATTTACGATAGATACATGGACACATCCTTCAATATTCAAAAGGAGCAGTTGCAGTTGATCGGAATAACGTGTCTTTTTATTGCCTCCAAAATAGAGGTATTAAAATATTGTGTGTTTTTTTTTAACAAAGTCATGACATACATTGCTCTTCAGGAAATTTACCCACCCAAAGTCAATGATTTTGCATATGTTACTGATGGTGCATGCTCTACTCAGCAAATTCTTGATGCTGAACTGAACATCTGCAAGGTGAGTATCTAATAATAACCTGATGATTTTATTATGCAAACCTCAATCTTCCTTTTTACCTCCCCCTTCTCCCTCCCTTTCCTTTGACCTCTTCTCTCTCTAAAGGCATTAAATTGGAGACTTTCTGAGCATATCACTGTCAACACCTGGATGAATACATATCTCCAGTTAACAAGTACTTATTTTCGGCCACCCGGCCTCAAGGCTAAAGAATTTGAATACCCGGCCTATTCTGCTCTAGAATTTATACGAGCCATGCAGGTCAGTTTTTACATAATTATATCCATTCTGTTAATAATAGTGATTGTGTGCAGGTATTAGATTTAGGTATGCTCAACATTTGCTGTCGTCAGTTCTCAAGCAGCATTTTAGCTGCATCTGCCCTCTTTCTTGTATCTGAAAAGTGCCAACAACACTTGAAGCTTATTACAGGTTAGCACATACATTTGCTAATATACTGCCAGTGAGTATTCTTCATTCTTTCTCCAGGTCTTCAGCTCAGTGACATCAGTGTGTGCGTACAGTGGCTATCACCTTATTCCACTGTCATCATCAGAAGAGGTCACTGTACTCAGAAGTCCTTCAGAGGAGTAAGTGTCCATGTTCTTTTATCCATTGGTTGTTACTCTCTACATACTATATCAGGTATTTCCACAGGATGCCCACAACATACAGACACATGATATAACATTGGCAATGCTTGATGAAGTCATCGATCAACAGCGCTATCAGGAACAGCAGATGGATTGTTCTCTCCACTCTGTCCCAGAGTGCTCTGCATTCATGACCCCACCGAGACAAGAGCGGAGGTTTTTAGCTCCTCTAAACAGCACAACAGTGTAGCAGCTAGAATCACTTAGATACTCACTAGGAGTTACTAAACACAACAACGTACACACTACAAAATGTGTGTGTTCAAGAGCAAATTTTATTTATGTTTCTGAATTTCTCTACAGTTTACACATTATTAGTTTATTATTGTGATAACCAAGTAATATTGCATTCTATTGTAAAGCCATGCATTATCTTCACTAACACTTATCAATCTCAATAAAATTAAACAAAAACATCATTTGAACAACAATATGAGATCATGAATAATGTTGTCTTGCTGATTTAAATTTGGACACTTTTCTTCGAGTCTCCTGTGACAGTAAACAAGTGTGTCACACTTTATGCACACAATCTCCTCACCTGTTGTGGTGCTTGAGACGATGGACTTTTCTCAACAACACGTCCTGAAAATGGCTACAAGGCAAATTACAAAGAGTATTGTTACCAACACACCTGAGCAAGAGACTGTGATGCCACACGAACACTTGATTGATCTGGCACAACAGACCTAGTTAACTCTGGATCCCAGCTCACATGTTTATCAGCAACCACAGATTGTGAATCATCCTCAGTATTATGCTTCGGACTATGTCCAAGTTTGGTAAATATGTCCGCTGGAGTCATGAAGCATGCACTATCTCTCTCAAACAAATCTTTCTCGTCTCCACTGCTGTCCATTAGGGTGTGTTGAACTGGAATGTTGATTGGTAAACATAAATCCTCGTCGCTACTGTCTTCTTTCTCAGCTCTCAAATATTCTTCCTCTTCCTTCTCTAGTTCCTCCAGTCTTTTCCATACTTCACGATCGCTCATCTCGGCTGGCTTCCTTGCTCTACGAACTTTGATACAAACATAATGTAATCATCACATGCATGCTACCTTTTTGTCCACTATCAAGTTTAGAATCACACTGCTCAACAATATTGACTGTGTCCTGTAAAAATAATAATAGGAAGAAACACAGAATCACGGGAGACCTCATCATGTAGACTAGTAGCAAACATCATTCTAGCCTCAAGATCAGACAAGTTCTGTCTTTCTAGCTCCAACTGTTTCAAAACATCTATCATGAAACACTCAATGATGATAACAACAATAGCATGATCACTCACACAATCGCCTCCTCTCAGCCACACCCACAGCCTTTTGAGCTGTTCTCTTAGCAAACCAGTTGTCACCTAACAGTACCAGTATTTCATTAGTATGGTATATCTGGCCTGGCATGTATGCAAAGCGACCCATGGGTACCTATTGGATGCATGTAAACATGTTGAATGAAGACGAATAATGCTGCATGTAAACATATTTACCATCACATCATGCTGAAGACGGTCAGGTAGGCTTTGTAGCCGCTCCTGCACACTCTGATAGTCATTCTTGTGCTGTTCCCTGCAAACACATCTCCAGTGCATTGTATTGACTCTTACTATGACTCACCACTTTCTTATTCTATCTTTTGATCTTGATATTTCCTGTACTAATGTAGTACTGTCAGACCGTTACTATAGTACAGCTCACTTTCATGTGCTCTCGCTGTAGTCTCTCCATTTCCGTACACGTTTATGTTTCATCCGAGCTGGCCAATGAAAACGCTCTAAATGTTCGTGTCACTTAGTTCACGTGTTCCGATAATGGCGTCCCTGTGGAAAGTTTTACCAACGCGGACAATGTGGCGCTTAGCAAGACTACCATCTTGTCTTACACCACTAAATCAACGTCATTGTTCGGTAGCGATAGATAAGGAACAAGGACAAACCAATGGTACTGACAGACTATGGTCCATGTACTCACTTTTCTTTCAAACATAGTAGAAAATGTTCCATGGACCTCTCATTCTCGTAGGACTGGCGTGATAGCCATTAAGTTAGGCATGACACACTTGTGGAGCAAGAACGGTGCCAGACTGCCTGTCACTTTGCTTCAAGTACGTACACCAGCAATCCAGTGACTCAGTACGCATGTTATGTGGTGTGGTGGTTATGATTCAGGTTGCTGATAATCAAGTCATGATGGTGAGAACAAAAGAGAAACACGGATACAGTGCTTTGCAAGTGGCAGGGCTTAATCAGCCTAAGATCAGAAATGTAGACTTCCAAGTATTATGTACGATTCTATTTTTATTTCCTATTTGTAGGTACCCCGGTCTACAATGGGTGAGTTTAGAAAGGCTGGTATTCCTGCTAAAAGAAGAATATGTGAGTTCAGAGTGAGCGAGGACGCTGTCCTTCCAGTTGGCACAGCTCTTACTGCTGCTCACTTTGTGCCAGGACAGCATGTAGATGTGCAGGCCAAGGGGTAAGTAATACTGCATATAATAGGTTAAACATTATGTTCGAGGTGTCTACAGAGTATTAGATCTCTGCGGAAACTGATGTGTAAACACCCAAAGAGGTAGCGTAAAGGCGTCTATTTGATGATCTAAAACTCCATGGACACTGACATAATTAAACTATACCTGCGCTCAATGAGAGCCTATAAAAGTTGTCGGAGTTGAACTACAGCATGTTGTTTGAACGACAGTTTTGTTTATGACATTATTTTAGTTGTGGTTATTAACTACTTGGTTAAGTTAAAACCAGAGAGTATCTACATTTTGCAAGAATTCCACTTTATTCTCCTTAGCTGTGGTCTAATATGGCTACCAGTGTATAAGTTCACTATCATTACAGTATTGATAAAGGATTTCAAGGTGTGATGAAGAGACATGGAATGAAGGGTCAGCCAAGAACACACGGGGTAACCAAGACCCATAGGAAGATGGGAGCAACTGGTGGAGGAGGGGTGAGAGATGAACATTGGGAAGACAACCTCATTGTTTTCTTGATAGAACCCTGGTAGGACTTTTCCTGGCAAAAAAATGGCAGGAAGAATGGGTGGAAAACGAGTGACCACACTCAGTTTAAAAGTTAGCTAGAATGATTGAAGAATTATTTTTACGTCACAAAACAGGTATATCGTATCAACTATCGCTTTGGAGTGCTCTATGTGGAAGGTGCTGTACCCGGGCGCAAAAATAAATTTGTGAGAGTGACTGATGCCATGCGTGTTCCACATGCCTCTCCTCCTCCTTTCCCTACTTTTGTCAACTCTACTCTCGACACTCTACCTGATGAAGTATACTCTAATGATGTACACATTCCTCATGAACCATCTCTAGTGTTTCCAGATACATCACCATCCCCTACCAACACAGGTAGGAAATAGAGACACTGTAGTAGTGCTAAATTTTTCTTTTGTTGTAAAAATCATGTACAACAAAAATTGTTTATTGACATCTACAACTGAAAATGTTTTAGTGTATGGTGTACTGGCAATTGCTGTGGTCACACATGAAGTGCTCCTTTCTTGTGTGTTATCTGCTGTTGTTTAGAGGCATAGGGAGATAGGTTTATGGGTCTATAGACCACACTCTAGTAGTGGAAGAAAGAGAAAAATTAATAACCTTAACATTAATTTAAGTTTAAGACAAGTGGTTGTTTACAACAGTTGCCAGGCTACATTTGTAGCAGGTGTACAGTTACTGTATAATTGTTGTAATAAAGTATTTGTCTTGTTGTGTTGTTGTGTATTACATGTAGAGGCCTGCTATGTTCCCACAAGCTAACATTGCCACATGCTTGTATCTTGTGGTGAGGTTTTTACTTTGCAGGAGATAATTTTCCATTGTTTTGCTTATCACATGCACAATAGATTAAGGTGGCGGTGCAAGGACTTAATATTCAAATTATTCATAGTTACATGGTTACATTATTGTGGTTGAATAACTATTTATAAACAAACCGATCTCCCATAAGAGTATGGCAGAAATAATACACGGATGGTTTGTACACGTTTTCTCGACTTCTGAGCAAGAGATCGACGCGCTGTAAACGCAGTGCTATTCAGTAGCATCTTGCGCACAAACGTACAGAGCGAATTTTCGTAATAGCGCTTACTTTTTTTACAGCGTAGTTTTTTCTAGTGCACGAACGCTGCTTTGCTACCTTCGCGAACGAATATCGACAAATCGCTCTGTACGTTTCTGCGCAAGATGGTACTGAATAGTACTGCGTTTACAGCGCGTCGATCTCTAGCTCAGAAGTCGAGAAAACGTGTACAAACCATGTAGCAGAAGCGAGGTCTTTTGTGCGTACCCGAGAGCGTCACCAGCTCGCCATAGTTGCACGGCAGGTAGTGTTAGACTTGGTCTAATCAATAAAAGCACTTTTGTGCATATAATTATGCTAAGCAGAAAACAAGATGCAGCACATCAAAGTCCCCCATAAATTCATGCACCGCCCCCGCTCAAGATATTGTCCTCATAGTAAAAAGGCTTTTCAGTCACACAAATTTGAAGAGACCGCAGTACTAACATGCATGACACACTATCATGTTGTAGTGCATGGTAAAATTACCTTTGGTGGTAGTACTGCTATGATATTAGTGATCCTGACCATCTTGCCATGGTTTGATGTGCATGTAAAATACCGTTTGCCTTTGAACAAGCCATCAGTATTGCCAACTGTGAAAATTGTTGAGCAGTTATGTAGACATTCTACACATAGTAGACATCATACTCACACACCTGGTTCGTCCAGTCTCACTCCCACATATATACGATTATCCAGAAACTCGCTGTCTATCTTGCCAACATATTTTACTACTCCTGTTAGTTTCTGTGGCTCCAGATCATACACTGCAAAGAGTAGTGCAAGATGTAATGTTGTTGTACACGAGTTAAAAATAATGTCTTTACCAGATTTCTTAGTCTGTAGAAGCACTCTTATTCCTAGTTTGATCTGTTGTGATATATTTAGCTCTGTTTCATCAGTACATAGCTGCTGTTGATATCGAGCAGCAGCTACACCTTCCTCTCCTCCCATCATTCCTCCCACTAGCCCCCTTGTCCTCTTGTGACTCTTTGCTGCTGCCGAGGGGTGTGACAGAAGACAAAGCTGACATTGGCACTCTGGATTAGAGGCCACATGAGGAAGAAGGGCAAAGTCTCTCTTGCGATGAGATGTGTGTATGTCTTTCTCAGTTGGAATCATGAATGGTGGGCGACGCCGAATAGGAGGAAGTTTGGGTACTGTTTTAGCCTGTTTGAAGAGATTGTAGTAGTATAGCCAATAATGAAATACAGCTGATACCTTTAGGTGAGTTTTCTTCGTTGGAGAATGACGAGGCCATAATGATGTGGGCATTGAAGACTGCAGGGAGAATTCATGAACTGTGGGCTTTTCTCTCATCTGGATAGTAGTGACCTCTTCCATTGGCAGGTGCGGAGCACTGCAGGGCCTAAAAGGTATACTATGTTAATGAAGGGCTGGACTGTGCTTTGAGCTCTCACCTATCAACTTCTTCAATCTTTAGAGGGCTGGTAGTTACAGGTTGCCACGGTGCTGCTGCTGCCCCAGATGAGGCCAGTTGCTGCTGGTATGACCGGGCTGTCTTCTCGAGTACATCAGCCAAAATAATGGCTCTCCTGTTGTCTTTGGATTCTGCTTCAACAAGCTTTGCCTTCAACTAGTAGAAAAAATGTTTACATCCTCCACCATTCATCATCTAACTCACTTCTACTATTTCAGCTTTCCTTCGTTCTACCATTGCTGTTTTGCTTGTCACAAACTGTTTCAATGCTTTTATCTCACTTTCTGCATTCTGCAACTTGTCATGCACTGAGCTTAAGTTGCTCAGATCTGTCTCCAGCTCCTGTATTAAAGTAATGGATCATTTTTGAGTGTACGTGTTCTAACCTTGTTCTTTTCTTTAGCATTTTTAAGATGTCGTCTTGTCTGTATAAGAGTGGCTGCTTTTTCCTCCATGGTTGCTCTAGTCTTCTTGAGCTCATCTTGAGTGGTACCCAACCTTTTCTCCAGCAGTGGAACATGATCCTCCAATTCTTTTAGTCTTGCTTGCTCTGCTGCCAGGTCTCTCTGCAGCCTTGTTATTGTACTGTCTCTAGCATCAATAACACCTCTAGCAGACTGCAGAGAAAGAGGTGAGTCTCTAGTATGTTATTTGTATCACACCTTCAGTTGATCTACTACACTGGTTGACTGGTGCTGTAGTGTTGCAATGGCTTCGTCTCTCTCAGTGAGAGACTGCTCTTTCATTATTACAGTATCTTGGGTAGCCTTCAGAGCATTCTCTCTTTCTGTCAACTCTGCCTCCAGTTCCTTTGCAGCAACAACTACAGCAAAACATGTTAGTCAGTGACAAAGTTACAAAATTGGTGCTAGTAAGTGTTACTACAACAATGTACATAATCTGAGTATGATAGTATGTCCTTTATACCTTGTGCCTGCAGATCAGCAATAAATTGCTCTTTCTCATCAATCACAACATGAAACTGAGCTGTTTCTACCTCCTTCATTGCTAGCTGTGGATGATAGTAGGCAGCATTGAATATGACATTCTACACCCATGCAGGCACCTCGTTGTGAGCATCATCCAGTCGCTGTCCGGTTTCATCAAGCTGTACTGCCATCCTCTCCAGCTCTTCATTGGCTAAAGCTAGCTGGTTCTGCCACTCCCGTCCCTGCAACTTCTCCTGTTCTAGCTCAACACGACAGGCTTCCAGCTCAGCATTAAGCTGGTTTATGAGCATCAGCTCTTGCTCCCTAAAATAAAAATGAATATTGAATTCTCAGCACGTCATTAATGTTTGTGCATGCACTAAATTTATCAAAGACCTTTCTCCTTGAGGGCTCATCTCTCTTCTGGTCTCTCCCGAGAACTTATTAAACCAAAAAAGTCCAACACGTGGACTGCTCAGAGGTAACCATTCCGCCTAATATAAGCAGTGTCTACACATTACAATAGCTACAGTCAGAATCACTCACCTCAGTAGAGTCTTTAGTACGATAGACTCTGAGGATGAGTTCCTTAGCTATTGGGTAGAACTCTGAAAAAGTAACTTTTCCATCTGGAAACTGGTGAGTCATGTACTCGATATCCTCCGCCTGAAGATAGTTTGTCATCTCCTGCATTGCCAACATCTAAAGTAGAGACGTTGACAATAAATATATCCAACAGAGGCATGTATAGTAAGAGGTAAACCACCTTAGTGAAGTCCTCAACAGTAACATATCCTTTATTTTCAGTGTCTGCAGTTTTGAACAAGTCCCTTATTGTATCCTCAAACAAATCAAAGCCTCCTTCAGCTAGGTCCCTGTGTGACAAATAACTAGATATAACTCAATCTCACAGTAGTTGTTATAAGAAAGAGTTACACTAGTTTGGCATTTACTTTACAGCTCCTGTTTTTTTGTTAAGCATCACTGAGGTTCCATCAATGCCGCGTACCTCCACCCACTGGCCCTAAATATCAAAACCACCATAGAAAATAATAAAGGAGCAGAAGAGACCTACCTCTGTGTCAGTCCTGTCCTCGTACACAGTCACTAAGAATGTTCTAGCGGAGACTACAAACTCAGCATATGATATCATTCCAGAATTATCAGGAGGAAGCAACCCCTGCAGTGCTACCAGATCATTCTCTGTGAGCTGCAAGTTGAGCTCTTGTGAGAGGACAATCTGTGAAGAACAGGAGACAAGTAATGATAGATGGTTGTGTGTTAATTTACCCCCCAGAATAGTTCTGCTGGTAGCAGTCCATTGTTCTCAGGATCCAGTTCTTGGAAGTATGAGAGAAAAATGTTAGTTAAAGACTGTTCTGCTCGTTGAGTGTCTGCTTTAGAAGAGCGCCTTCTCAGTTTTGGAGCACCTCCTCGAGATTTTCTTTTCTTTTTTCTTTTGTCCTTGTGTTTTTCACGTTCTTTATCTTGTGAGGGTGTATGGAGTTTACTTGTTTCATCTGATACAAATATGCATTTTGCAATGATATTTTCATCACATTTTCTACTCACCAGTTGTTTTACTGTCCTCAGGTTTCTGCTTCTCCTCTGTTGAAGCAGATGTTGTAGTTAGTTGAGTGTTTCTCTCCTGATCTGTCTCTCCCTCTGTAACTGTAGTGGTAGCCACCACACTCTCCTCTTCTTCCTTACTCTGAGCTTGTTGTGTGACCTCCTTTACCGCATCACCAGCCTTTTCGCCATTTGTGGCTTCTTCCATCATTTTCTCACTATCCTCCTTTGCTTTGTCATCAGCCTTCACAGTCTCTTCTTTCTCCTCTGTATCTTTGTTGCTTCGTTCATCTATTCCTGCTGGGCTTGCTGAATCACCGGCAGCAGTGGTCTCTTTCTTCTCTGGTTGCTCTTTCGGTTCAACTGCTGTATCGTCCTGCAATAACAGAATGCGGTACTAATGCAAGCGAGGTGGGCGGGGCTGGCTGCTGCAACATTAACAGCAATGTAGCTAATTGAACAACTCACTTGTTTTATTTTCTCCTCATTCCGCTCGTCTTCCTCCACTGGACTAGTAACCTCACTGGTGCTCATTTCTGGTTACAGAAAAATTGCAGTGCTTGCAGGCATTGGGCAGTTTGCTCGAGGCGGTTGGTTACGTTGTCACGGTTACGCAGTCAAGAGCACGTGATCTCAATCACATGAGTGGTATCCGGGAGTGTACGGATTATTTAGGCTAGTATCCGCATTGAGAAGGTTCTTTCTATCGAACTACTGCTCGTCGTGTGGCTCCTGAATACCGCCAGCAGCATACATACTGCCAGAGGTAGACTATTTTTAAACGTTAGATCTATACTCTATCTCTGGCTCGTGTTAACCAGGAGGGCAGGTAACAAGGGCCTGTGTTGAGTGTGTTTTAGTCATGGCGGCAAGGTGGGTTGGTAGAGGGGAGTGGTTAGTTTTATATCTTGTGTTCTTGTCTTTAGTGAGTACTCCACTCCAACATACTCTCAGGTCACACTTAGAGGTGAGTGGGTTAATGCATGTGTGGAGCTAGTAGTGTGTGCGTCAATTTTGTGTGGAAATGACCATAATAATGTTGTATTTACAGTGATTAGTGCTAAGCTGCAAGAGAATTCAAAATTGTTCAGTAAGTCCTCTTGTATCCCTCAACTCTCTCTCTCTCATCACTGCATTGCCATACCACTAATAGTATCTGTGTACTATACTGTGTGTTGTCTATGACATCGTCCTGTCTCACTATCTGTTAGCAACAGATGTGTGAGATGAGATTGAGCACTCTTACTTTCCGTTCCTTTCCTCTACCATCAGCTCGAGTCAACCCATGCTGTGAAGTGATAGTGGACGGTCAGAAAGACGGACAGCTCAAGACCGAGGTGAAGAAGAAATGTCCCAATCCAGAGTGGGATGACGAGTTCACAGTGTATGTTACCTTGTAGTGTTGTATGTCTCTAATAATGCATGTCTCTCTCTAGTCTACTCACTCCCACTAGCAAGATCCAGTTCATTGTCAGTAATCAAGCCTCATTTCTTAGTTCTGTACTTGGTACAGTGACACTAGACATCAGCAGTGTGCTCCGGGAACACAATGGAGACGGTAATACTGCTCATTCAACTACATCCTTCATTATTCATTCACTCTCTCAATAGTCAATGGAGTCAAGAAGACTCTCAAGTTGACGAAAGAGAAGAGCTCAGCAACTACAGGAGAGCTGCTCATTGAGATTGATGACCTCCATGTTCCTATGCCCCATAACTCTACTCCAGTCTCTTCTTCCTCCTCTCCCACTCCTACTACCACTCCTACTGCTACCACACCAACCCCCTCTAGCACAGCTTCTTCTCGCCAGACCACAGCTGGTAGCAGTAGTAGCCCACCAGTGCCTGAAGGAACACTAATATCACTGACTACAGAGGATAGTGGTCGCTCTAGTTCCCAGTCATCTGCTCAAGCAGCAAATACCAGTAGAGGAGAGGGGGCAGCAGTAGCTGCAGCAACTGTTGGTGCCGGTGTTACTGCTGCTGCTACTGCTAGCTCTACACGTCCAACTGGAGGAGGAAGTCTTGCTACTACAGCAACTCGTGGTCGGTCAACTTCACCATCACAGCAGCGGACTGCTTCTCCGCGTCCTCCTGCCTCACAACCACCACCACAAACAACTGCTCCAGGTATTATGGTAGTGATTAAGTGTTGTTACATGTGTCTGATTGAGTGACACACAGCGGCACAGCGAAGCAGACAGTCTCAGCTACCGCTACCACGAGGGTGAGTGCGTGTGTGATGGCCATGTCATTAGTATCATTATTCTCCTCAGATGGGAGAGTCGTGTTGATCCTAGTGGCAGAACGTATTACGTAGATCATTCCGCAAGAATCACAACATGGGAAAGACCTGTACCACTGCCTACTGGGTAAGTACGCTGCTTAGTGGCGATCAACTGTTATTCAACCCTCCTTTAGTTGGGAACAGCGTCATGATCCTAGAAACAGAGTATACTATGTAGACCACAACACACGCACTACAACATGGCAGCGACCTACTGAGGAGACATTGCGCCATTACCAACAGTGGCAACAGCAGCACTCTAATAACCTGCAGCAAAGACAGCACCAGCATCAGCAGAGATTCCTGTTTGATGGTAGTCGACAACCACCACCGGCAGGGACAGCATCTAACGGAGGAGGAGGAGGAGGTGGTGGAACGTTACCTCGTCCTGAAGATGGGGCAACCTTGCCACGTCCTACACCTCAGACAGGAGGAGGGAGAGGAGCAGAGGATGGTCTGGGTCCATTGTCAGAAGCATGGGGTGAGTTGTATAGCAAGTACAATTTGTGCAGTACTCCAACTGTAACAAGCATTAATTGTTAGTGCTTTGGCGTTGTTACTTTTAGATGTTTAACCCATAAAGTAATTTTTCTAAATTCCATCTGGAATGTTTCAGATTTAATAGTAGCCATACCCATGTGCCTTGTTGTAATACAGTAATTTTTGAACGCGCGCATGTTTTCAACTTGCTGCCATTCAGCCAAATTTAGTACCATGGCTCTAACATTTGATATACAGCAAGCAGAATTATTATACACAAAAATTTATTGAATTTCAGTAATTTTTGACTGAGTAGCAACCATTTGAAAACAGGCGTGCGTTCAAAATTATAGACTATAATACTCTATTGACTATAAGACTATTATTGGGAGTTAGTTCTTATCAAGGAAGTAGGAAGTTGATATGTAGAGGATGTGATGGTACTATAACCACATTCAGACTATGTGTAGTGGTACATGCATTCACAAATTTTATGTCTTCCACATGCAGAGAAGCGACTACTTCCTGATGGACGGACATATTTTGTCAACCATAAGAGCAAGACTACGCAATGGGAAGACCCTAGGTTGTCCATGGCTGACCAGATGCCCCTCCCATTCGGCTGGGAAATGAGGACTACTGAACAGGGTGTACGATACTTTGTGGACCACAACACACGTACCACCTCCTTCCAAGACCCTCGGAAAACACTGTACGTTATTATGCACTATCATGTGACCTCAAACCAATCAGAACATGTCACATTAAATCACATAATGATGACTTAACATACACCAACACACAGTTTGTAGCTTGCCACTCGAGCACAAGAACATGGAGGCATGCAATGAGCTCCTGGCAATGCATTGCATGATAAAAAGTACATGTGCAAGCCAGTAACAGTCTCATGCTTATGTCATACAATGCACTGCTAGGAGTGGTTCTTATTACTACAGTAGAGCATTGCTAGTCCGAACACCAATGGAACAGAAATGTTTGTGCTAGTAACGAGGTGTCTGAAATTCACAGGCCAAGTATAGATGTGGAACACATTTTATTTCTGTGTGAAGCATCCATCATAACGCACTGTCTGAATTTCAGAAGTTTGGAGTTCCACTGTAGTCTCTGGAACTTCCGTTGCTAATCATTGATAACATAATCATAAAGACTTAGTTATATCAAGAGCTGCGAAGCGGCACAGGCGCATGAAGCAAAGGCGCAGATGGACCTAGAGAATGGTTCTGAAGAATGGCTCTGCTGTCTCAAGAGTCTGTACTTCTTGCGCAAAACTGTGGCAGCCACGGTTGTACTCAGGTGTTTTAGATGCACTAGATCCAGGTAAACTGCTAGTATGCTTATCCATTGGCACTGAGTCACTAGCTGCCGCTCTTGATACGCACAGCCGCCCTTTGGTAACCGGAAATAAGTTAGGACACACCTGCACACTTTTGCGAACGGCCGTTTATGTTAAGTTTACGCGATTATACGGATAACTATTTATAGTAACAGTCAGCACTATGCCTGGTATTCAGAGTTGCATGCCCTCTTGCCGCTAAAGTTCGATGAGCCCTTGGTTATATCACTCTATCTTGTGCCTTGTTCAGTGGTCAAGCCAAGTCTTCATCTAGTGGTCCTGTTGGTCACTATGGTGTACCAATACATTATGAGAGAAGCTTCCGTTGGAAAGTGGGTCACTTCAAAATGTTGTGTTCTGTAAGTTCTTTTGTGGTTTAGCTTTATACAACATTGTTTTGATATTATGATTCCTTGTAGAACAATGCTCTACCTCAACATATTAAAATGTACATATCCCGTGACACAATATTTGAGGACTCGTTTCAACAGGTCAGTTATTACATAATGTGTGATAATTATCTTCTCACCTTGTAATGACGCTAGATGATGCGTTTCCAACCACAAGATCTTCGTAGAAGACTCTTTATCATATTCCGTGGGGAGGAGGGACTAGATTATGGTGGTCCAGCCAGAGAGTGGTTCTTCCTTCTCTCTCATCAGATGCTCAACCCGATGTACTGCTTGTTTGAGTACGTTGGTGACAAGAACTACCAGCTGCAGATCAATGCAGCGTCTGGTATTAATCCTGAACACCTTCAATACTTCCGATTCATTGGTAGAACTGTTGCTATGGTGAGCATTGTGGTCACTTTACAATGAAATTGTGTGCATAACTTACCATTGTCTTCTCTTGGTTACAATAGGCAATGTTTCATGGCAAGTTTATAGACAATGGATTCAGCATGTCATTCTATAAGCAGATGCTTGGAAAGAAGCTCTGCCTGAAGGATCTTGAGGCAGTTGATTCAGAGTTCTACAACTCTCTTGTCTGGATGAAGTGAGATAACTATAATTATTTGTTTGCTCAATGTCCACCTCATTATTGTGCATGTGATGTAGTAGGGCTGTTATTACTTGCTTTCTCTCTCGCCCGCAGGGACAATGATATTGAGGAGTGTGGTTTGGAGTTATACTTTTCTACAGACTTTGAGACACTCGGTGAACTCAAGTCACATGACTTGGTTCCAGAAGGCAGTGAAAAGCAAGTCACAGAGGAGAATAAACTAGAATACATAGAGTGAGTTAGAGTTGAACGCTGTCCTGTAACAATGATACCACTCTGCACAGACTAATGACCCAGTGGAGATTCACTCGTGGAGTAGAGCAACAGACCAAGGCATTCATGGATGGCTTCAATGAGGTCGTCCCTCTAGAGTGGATTCAAATATTTGATGAAAGAGAGCTTGAGGTAATGCTTCATTCACACTTAACACTTACCATGCACTATCTTCAGCTGATGCTCTGTGGTATGCAAGAGATAGATGCTAATGAGTGGGAGAAGAACACTGTCTATCGTAACTACACTCGTGGCAGCAAACAGATACAGTGGTTCTGGCAGGTGAGCTCACATCTCCTGCTGGTGCTGCTGCTGCTCATCTTTCTCGTTTTCAGGTTGTTAAAGAAATGGACAATGAGAAGAGAATTCGGTTGCTTCAATTTTCCACTGGAACATGTCGGCTGCCAGTAGGAGGCTTTCCTGAGCTCATGGGTCAGTGTGTGTCTTCTCCTTTTGATTATACATACTGAACCATTAATTTGAGTGCACACAGCCTCTTATACTATGTGTATCTTTTAACGTACAATCTGTGTTCTTGTCAACACCTGGTCTTGGCCAGGCACCAACAAACTGCAAAAACAATGAGCAATATTTAATCAAAGTGTGTTACCCAGTACATTTGACAAGCTATTTGTTCTCACACAATGTTTAATATGTTATGATATCCTTTTCTTTCTTGTGCAAGTCATTTTGTTATTGCCTCGTGACTCACTGATTGTCTACGGTGACAGACAACCTTTGAACTATGTATGTCCTTATGTAATACCAGTCTCTTGTAAACACCCTGTGTATTATTATCCCTGCATATTGCTGTCCTGGGTCCCTGCATATTACTGTCCTGGGTCCCTGCATATTGCTGTCCTGGGCCCCTGCATATTGCTATCCTGGGTCCCTGCATATTACTGTCCTGGGCCCCTGCATATTGCTATGCTGGGTTTCTGCATATTACTGTCCTGGGTCCCTGCATATTGCTGTCCTGGGTCCCTGCATATTGCTGTACTGGGCATATATTACTGTCCCCGTCATTTCGCACTCACAGGAAGTAATGGTCCACAAAAGTTCTGCATAGAGAGAGTAGGCAAAGACTCATGGCTACCACGCAGCCACACCTGGTGAGTCCTGAGTATAATTATGCTGTAGGCAGGCATTCACTCATCTACTCCCAACAGCTTCAATCGTCTTGATCTTCCGCCATATCGTTCCTTTGACCAGCTCAAGGAGAAGGTTCTGTTTGCTATAGAGGAGACAGAGGGCTTCGGTAATGAGTGATCTGCAGTTTTCCTTCTGACAATAATTATGTTATTATTTTATATGTTGTTGTAATATACCTTTTTGTTGTCACTCAAAGTGATTGTTGTTCTTTTTGTTGTGTGTTCATTGTATCTGCCTTTAGACAATAATGTGATTGTGTATTAATGCATTGCACAAGTGATATGAAATTTTCAATTGCTCTTTCAGTTCAATGATATGAAATGTGAGCATTAATTAGTTGTACTAGTTGTTTCAGATGTTCTAATAACTATCATTATGGCAGATAGCCAGCATCGATCATAGCCTCCATCTCAGTACTGGTACATAATAATTATTTAACCTTTGTCCGTTGTGTGTTGGTGTCTGCCAATGAGCTGTGTATGAAACAATACCGACAAGCAGGTTTGTCTAGCACTTAATCACCTGGACATCAGCAAGAATTTGATTGACCATGATCAAAGATAACATTTCCGATAACAGTAGCAACATGTGAAACAATGTAATTGACAGCTACCTTTTAGTTATGACATAACAAATGTATAGACACTGATATGTTGGAATGATCAGAACATTCATATCGGTCATGTACTAATATTAGCACAATTGAGAAGACTCACTAGGAGGTGAGCATGCCAGAAACTAGGTTTCACTTATAGAGGATAAAGGATAACTTCGTGAGCTTATCGTTGTAGCCTCATTGAAACATCCCTAGTAAGACGTTTCAAACGTAAGTTCTTCATCAGCTACAAAAATGAATAACTAACTAGTATATAACCTAAACTATACAGCAATGTTGTTAACAAATAAACACAAAAACCAATGCATTAGGATCTGAGACCAAGTCTTGTCTAGTTGCATTCCAGTGTCCATGTTCATTCCTGACTTATCTCTAGTCCTTTTTTGATCTAACCAGTTCGATTCTGTAATCAAGATTTGTGCTTTATTCCAGTCGATTGAGTGGTTGGTTGTAATCACGTGCATAGCTATACCATTAGTTATGTCTTTGTTCCTAACAGCCCTCTTGTTTTCCCTCATTCTTGTTGTTAGACTACATCCAGTCTCTCCTATATATTTAGCACCACACTCACAGGGTATTGTGTTACTACACCTTTAATATCCTTCCTGTCAGTCCTACCCTTAACTTTCATCAGGTATGCTGGTATCTTTATCTATTGAGCTGCGTTTTTCATTAGAATTGCTGTTCACTCTCAAGACTCGACTTGTTCATCGTTTAGGGTAACCGTTGGATTCAAAAGCTTATTGTAGGTGTTCTACCCAATTAAGTTTACTTTCTGCGAAGTTATCCTGATACTGTACAGTTTCGGTAGCTAAATAATCCAGTAATCATGAACATGTGATTTGCATGGTACAATAAGTTGCAACGTGGCAATCATCCAAACAATGCAGTTGTTGTTTAGTGTATAGACAACACTAGGATTTCATTCATTATTGTTACTGAGTAAGAGAATATTTGAATGTCTTGGAACATTGTGGATATTCACTATTTGGCTTCCAGCTACTAATATAATTCCGCCGGGTACGATGTATTCCGGTTGATGCACTCCGGTTGATGCACTATTATTGTGGATGTTGTGGAGTAGCTACTTTCATTGCTGCAGTCTAGTACGTGCAGTCGAACAACCATGAGCAATTGCGTGGATTCAAGAAAAAACACTATGGCGATTCTACCTGCAGCGCTATTGATAGCTGCTCTATTTCTATCGCTATCTGTTCAAGCGGTACAACTAGGTGAGTCAGCTACACACCGAGTCAGCGGTGAGCGGTGAGCGGTGCACGCGATGTCTACGACGATACTAGCCACGTGGTTGCACAGAAGTGACAGCTGCACTTGTGGAGATAGGTCGGCTAGCTCGGAGGTGGTGATTAGCTTGAGTGCTTGGTCAGGAGCTGTGATGTTAAGTGCCATGTATTAAAACATTCAATTTTGTCTTGAGAAGCTACTGTTCCTCGATTATTCACAGAGTTCCTCTTTATTTTCATTCAGGTACATGTTCATTAGGAGCTAGTTCAATACCATATGGAGAGACTGTTCATAGACTATTAGAAAGAGAAGAAAATGTGACTGCTGTTGATATTTGTTTCGTAGTATCAATGAAGAAAACCATGTCTCATAGATGGGTACAAAATTTGGCATTGAGACTGGACAATTTGCTACTGCAGCGTGGAATCGGCAACGCTAGCAATGAACAAAGCAGAAACCGGTTCTGTCTTGTACAATTTGGAGGAAGAACTCACAACATTTTTGCCAAATTTGTGATGGTGAATAATAAAATATTTTTCAATTCTACTACAGAAGCAAAGATTGCAAGAACCATGTTGAACAAACATGGCTATGTTGCAGATGGCTACGAAGCCTTGGAGTTTGCAATAAATAACACACCTTTCAGAACTGGCAATAACATATCTCGCTCTATTATACTTGGGAGTGACACCGGAAGAGATTTACTCTCTAACAAGATATACTTGAATCGTAAACTGCTGTCACAAAAGCTAAAAGAGAAAAGAATTACACTTGACGTAGTAGTTAACATGTCTGTTGAGGTTGAAGGAGCAGGAAATAGTACTGTGCTTGGATTGCAGAGCTACAGAATGGCTGTAGTAACTGAGGGAGCTGGCAGCAAAACGATCGAGGGAAATATACAAGTGACCAACTCACAGGGAACAACACTGTCTGATTATGTTGCTTTGGCATTTGAAATGGGAGGAACAGCATGGACACTGGATAACTTGAGTGGAAGAACCTTGCCTGCTCTAGGAAATGTAGCAGCAGCATACATTAGCACCAGACCCTACCTACAGCTTCATTTATGCGAAGCTTGTAGCTGTGTGAACACTACTGAAGGTGGCAGTGTATTGTGCGAGCAACCATTCAGTCATCTTGGTTGCACCATGTGTATAAACAGCACAATGAAGGAGGTTAGCATTATTATGCTGCTCTGCTATCAATTTACTTTTACGACCAGTGTTCATTGTTGCTGCAAAAATCTGGACTTGGAATGGCCAGTAAGTGCAATAGTACATGGTTTTAATTTTTGTTAATAATTTCCTCAGGCAGTCAACTGGTAATAAAGACCCGGCTCATATCACAGAGTGGCAGCTCTGCAACAATTGGTTTCCATAGCAACAGAGGAGATGTCTCCTTCAGATGCAGTCACATAAACACCACCTGGTCGGCAATAAAACAATGTAGGTGATTGTTGCATGTGGTTTGTAGGCCAACAACTACTGACCATTCATTTTGGATGGCTACAACTGCTAGTGTTAATAAGAGAATTGTGTGCATTAAAACTAGTTGGGGAATACCAGCGTGCTGCAGACACGGTATCTTTGTGCATTCAATAAAATAATCTAGTGTGTTTGTGTGCGTGTCAGAAGATGGCTTTATGCTATAGAGAAAGCAGCTGGCAGACAGCAAGCCAAAAAGCTATTGGCAGATAGTAGACATGTGAGTACTATTGAGGGAATACATACTATTGTATGTGTGTATGCTTCCTAGGGCAGTGAGCGAGTGATCAACACCACTAGCCAGTCAATTGGTACATACATTGATCTAGAATACAGTAATACAACTGTATACTAGTTTATCATTATGTTCATGGTGTAGCATACCATGTACTCACCTTGTTGTATAAAACATTTCTAAACTTAAAATAACTTATTATTTTTATCATTATAGGCACTAGTCCGATCCAGTTTAATAATCTCACTGAAGGAAAACATCTGTTCATAGTAGAAGGACAAACAGTAGATGGTGTTTCAGCTTCAAGAGCAGTCAACATCTTTGTTCAGTCTTCGGCTGGTTAGTCTTAGTGTCGTCACTTATACTTCATTTTTCTGTTTGTTCGTTTTTCTCCAGATACACACCCAACAAATATTAATATATCCAATGCTATACTCGATGACAATGCTGACTATGCCACTGTAGCTTTTCATGCCACATCTTCTACAAATGATTCAATCAGCTATTTCTGTTCTGTAGCAAGCAGTGCTTATCATCCTTGTGAGCTGTTTGACATTGCAATTACCACATTACAGATGTCCTCTCTCACAGGTACTAGTCCATACAGATTTTCAGTCCAAAGTCTACAGCTGTTACTAAAAGTCATTGGTATTAGCAGTGAAGGAAATTATGTTGTAGGGATAGCCAAGAAAGTTTTAAACTTCACAAACTCTATTGGTATGTTATTAATTTATGTTTGCCAGCAATGTTTACTGCGACAACAAGAACCATGCCATAACCGTGGGATTTTGCCCTAAATGAGTTTTTCTATAAAGTTCATTAGCTTTAGCTCCTTCTTAAGCATGTGATTATTAATGTATTGATGACAACTTTGTTGAGTCAGAGCACCATATTGCTGTTGAGTCAGAGCACCATAATGCTGTTCGATCACTAATGAAGTGCATTTCGATGTCTACATCATGTTACTTTGCCAAGAGGGCATTGTTTCCCACTTGATAATGATTTAATATTAGACTGATATTTGTCACATTGTGTGTGGACATGTTCACACTGGACTGTAGCTGGGCGACAATAATCTCATATGTTGTTCTCTATGTTAACTGAACAAAGTTTCCCATGTACTAGCTGGTATCATGATGTTATTATGGTCGCTCTGTAGGTCCTCTGAAGATTGTTACGTCACAAGAGGTTATAAGTGGTAACCTACTTGAGATCAGATATGCTACTACACGACAAGCCCTCTGCTTCTGCCTTGGTCAGGGACCAGCAGCTTTGTGTTCTAAAGTTCCTGGTAAGTGTTTATTGTACATAATTATGGCTTCTCTTGATCAATTAATCAATCAAGTATTTTCATGAATAACCATTTCATACTAACAAGCAAAATGTTTTATTAATGAGTACCCACATAGTAATCATTGCCAGCACAAAACAAGCTGTGGTATACTACTGACAGCTTGAGGATAGCACATCAGTCATGTGGGTAGGAATAATTATACATGTGATATGGGCTCCTAATGGGAAATTACTTCAGCTGGAAACTTTAAGAGCTTCTTAGTAGATCATCAAAGTAACAGTACTTGTCTTTGTTACAGGATTATACCAACTGGACATCATTGAGCAACCCAACACAACGTACATCAAATTTGCATGCAGAACCACGATTGGGACAGACCTAACTACTTACAAGACTGTTCAATTTGTAATTCGTAAGTACTTGACTCTAATTTTAGTCAACCGCTTATTTTGATCCCATCATCAGCTTGCTGTCCAAGGCTACAGTCAGTCAATGTCACTGCCACTGGTTCATTGGTTAAACTGTCCATGGCAGGAGCAAGAGGAAACTGCTCCAATAGTGATGCATATAAGTGAGCACCATAATTTTGGTGTTTCGAATCTCTTCTTTATTTTCCAGTTACCACATCAGTTGGGGTGATGGGGCTACAATCTCTGGTACAGATTCAAATATCACACAGACTTCACTACATATTTCAAGACAGTTCTCTAGTACAGGAACACATCACATAACCACTAAACTATGCAGTGCATCATCACCATCACCATGCTGTGACATATTAATGAGCACAGTAATCACATAATATAACATACCACACCCTCCTACTTAATACTCAAAAATAAAATCCATTGTGTTTTCTAAGTATATTCTATTCTTGCCTATCTATCTTTTTCAAACTGTATAATTATTATAATTATGTCTGTATCTCAGTTCATCATTTTTTGGCCAACAGAAATTTGAAAATCTAGTATAATTCAAGAAACAATGGTGCTGCAAAATTATAATGAGACTGTTACAAATTATTCAAGGCGGAATGAGGGTGAAAGAAAAGTTTGGTACCATTAGTTGGATGAAGATGAGAATTGACTGTGCCTGTCAATGTATCTCCTACAAAGATAAACAATACTTATTAGCATAATGCATTAGTGACACTACAAGTATAATTATGTAGTCACCATAGCAACATGTTGTACAGTACACAAACCTTCTGGCATCTGATAAAAGTTGCTGTTTTCTCTCCTGTAGAGACAAGAAGTCATACTTCCTATTCTCTCGACCAACAACAGATGAAGGACGCTCTTCTTCTTTCTCCATTCTCTGTTGTGCCATCTGACGATGCCTTAGCTGATTCTCTTTATCATCACTCCCCTCTCTATCTCCAGATTGTTGTGATGATGAAAGAGTGGATGTGGCTTCATTAGAATGAACATTATTAGCTGGAATATGTATCTACAATAGACAGAACTATCATGTGAATACAACCACACACAATACTTTCATAAAGGAAAGCATTTTCACACAGAACTACTTGGGGAAAATCTTTTCTCAAGAATCATACCCAGTACTTTTTATGATCTTAATGTGAAAATAACCTAAAAATCACTCTGATGGTTGAAATTTCACATTTTTGCTAGAAAATGTCTAGTAGGCTGTGTCCTATGGTTTTAGCTGATCAACTTTATCATGTAAAGTCAGCAAGTTACAATGTATTAACTAGTGGAATTTAGCAATAAATGTATCCATGAACTGCTACTCACTGGTACTGCTGGTGGAATGGGATTTAGAATTGAGCCATTGAGAATGTTCTCAACCGTCAGTGAGACTGAGTGAGTGTTGGTGAGATCAACTGATATAGCATGTGTTGAAATGTGAGGAAACATATTGTGTATCTGCTCAACCTGGACCAAAACAAAAACAACTTTTAATATGCATCTGATTCCAACTCCTAGGGACACAGAATGAAAAAAGTTGTCTTACTAACACAAACAACTAGGTGCTTATAATACCACTGTGGGGTTCAATAAGCCCTTGATAATACCAAAAAGAAAAATTAACTGCAGATAAAATTACTGCACTAAACCTGCATGCTCCTTGATAAATTACTACAAGCTTCTGAAATCATGACTGACAGCAGTACTTACTCCTCTGTTCAGGTCAGTGGGTGTGGTGATCCACCCGGCATCTTCATGTTGGTGGAGCTCAAGAGAAAATGTTGGCAACCAACTGGCAATAGAGGCACCTGGTGATGAGCAGGAAAAACCTAATAACACACAGTAACAGTTACACACCATTGAACCGTAGCAACCAGTTCCTCCTTCTCCTACAATGAGAATAGAACAATGTTTTCATAGTGTAGCACTGACCTTGCGTTTCTACCATCTCGTTGACCATCTCCTCCATTACCGTCAGCTTCTCCCTCATCTCTTGTACCATCGTCATCAGCGCTGTGCAGTGTGTTGTTCAGAGAGCACCGACACGTAGGGCACACTGAGTCTCGCTCTAACCATGATTGCAGACAACCACTACATCAAAAAAACACTACCATCATCAATGCCCATTGGTATTATTCACACAATGATACAAAAAACACTACCATCATCAATGCCCATTGGTATTATTCACACAATGATACAAAAAACACTACCATCATCAATGCCTATTAGTATTAGGCGGCGTTTACACAACAACGATCAGTCCAAAAACGGGGAAATGTATGCGTATTCAGCTGCAGCGTTTTGGCCGTTTACACGACACCGTTTTGTATGGAAAGTGGGTGTGGCGTTTCAGGCGAGCACGCTGTTATTCGCTTGTATGCACGAACCAAAGCGAAAGAAGAAACTCTTTGTTGATAGATGCTGTTTGACGACTCATCCCAGCATTGTTTGCAAGTATAAAGGCTGAGGTACGCTCATACAAAAAGTTACACGAGCGTTTTCATGTCTCCGTTTTCGAGGTCTCCACTTTGGTCTCCGTTTTCATAAGTCTCCGTTTTACCTATGCGTTTTCATCCTTTTGGTGTAAACGCACGACCAAAACGGATACAAAAGTCTTCGTTTTCACCTGATAGCGTTGTCGTGTAAACACCATCTTATTCACACAACAATACAAAAAACACTACCATCATCAATGCCTATTAGTATTATTCACACAATGATACAAAACACTACCATCATCAATGCCTATTAGTATTATTCACACAATGATACAAAACACTACCATCATCAATGCCCATTGGTATTATTCACACAATGATACATGTACAACTAGAGTTCTAATGAACACACACCCGTGCGCTGAGCTAGGAGCTAAACATGACTACTCCAGCATTACTGCAACACGCACGTTACAACTAGCCCATAGACAGCTCCAGAAAAATAGATGATAGCATACATGCACTAACAGTTGATTGTCACATCACAGAAGGCCTCAAGAAAGACTGATACGATCATACCGTAGCTATAGGCCTCAAGAAGCTCTGACGTACAGTACATGTGAGACTGAGTGAGGACATGGACATGGACAGGAGGTTGGGTGACACACCCACAATACCATAAAGTGCTCTTACAAGGACACGTAGCTTTAGAAAGCCATGGATTAGCCGCTTGAGCAAGGCTTGCCAGCACAGAAAACGTCTTCATAGGACTATAAATTCAGTGAAGAAGCTGCAGAGAGTGTTTTAGTGGAGAGTTTCGAGCGGTAAGACGCAAACAGGCGTGTTTTTTTATCACACACATATACGTACACAGACGGACACAAACCCATAACCCTCCCGCATACTGCGCACAGGTAATAATACTATAACAATCACTCACAAGTGGAAGGCATGACCACAAGGCAGTCTACGAGCTGACGTCATCTTCTCCCAGCAGATGGCACATACCTCCTCTCCATGTCTCAGCTGCTCAGCATCTAACAACTGGAAACTACAGCAACAAGAGTAATCAACACAATAGTAGTGACAGAGAAAGCACCTTTCTTGCAGAGTTTGGTTCACCATCACATAGTTACGATGTCTCTTCATTCGTCGCTGAATTTCTTGATAGAGAAATCGCAGCTTCATCAGGAGAATGAGACTAGCCATGCTCAGGAACATATTAGCCCACAGCTAGAAGAGACGATCACGTATACTCATTACTATAGTGAGAGCTAACCAGCATATGCACATGATGCAGGAACTCCACTGATAGAGCAGCTAGCTCCAGCACTAGCTCAGCATAGTATGTGTACGTGTTCCTGTTCTCCCATAACCCATCTTGACGCATGTCCCACAAATGAATAATGTACCTACAGACAGGCAGTGCAACAACCACTATCACACACCAACACACACCTTATCACAGTTAATAGAGTTCTGGCAAATATAATGAACACCTGGAAACAAATGAACAATTAACATAAATTTGAAACGACACACAAACCTCTGAGTAAAGGAATGCGAAATGATTGAAGCCAAGCTGCCAACCAACGATTGCACATACCATGAACAGACCAGCACAGGAGAACAGTACAGCTGACAGCAAGATGATGATCTTAGCATGCGAAGATGCCGGAGTATTAGGAGAGAATGAGAGCTAACAAAGAGAGCATTGTAGAGATGTGAGAGTAGTGACACATACTCACATATTGGAAGCGATCTCTACACAACTGAGCTGTCAGCAGTAGACAACCAACAACAGCAAACCAGACACTCCAGTTGAGCATCTCACGTACTTCTTGCACATTGATCACACCAAACACAAAAATAAATTTGTAAAAAATAAAGTTCCAGAACTTGTCTCGCATGTGCTGCAAGAGATAGAGCAGACATGTGTAGAAAGTAGAGTATCAACTAGTGTAGTCCAGAATAAGACTCACCCTTTTTTCAGTTGGGTGTAATGTACCAATCACAAACATGTTAATAGCTATAACAACATGAACAAAACAGCAACAACCAAAATTTAACAAAGCCTGGAAGAAAGGCGGGAGGGAGGGGTCATAAATTAGGAAAGTGATTCAGGCACTTACAGCAGTGCACCATACGTCATTAACTAGCGTACTCGTGAAACTGCCAGCAGCTGTTAGAGCGTAAACCACTGCGTAGAATACAACCAGTCCGCTGAATACTGAGTACAGCTGGAGGTTTGGAAGAGGGAGCTGATCCATGCGATCCATTGTGGACCGATGAGCTGATGACAGAGCCTAAGGGCGTGTCCGCCACTCCCTCCGATCCCTCGCGCAGTGAGCCACACCCTCTTATTCCTGCAGTGATCATTATTCGTCAGTCGATGGTCACGAGTCACCATCGTATCCGATCGTAACTGTTTTTTTTCGAGGATGCATGCGTCTATGACGATGTCTAGTGCAATGAAGTGGTTGTTCTCGTTAGCAACTTTCACATTGGCCATCATATCTGTGCAATCGTCGCTGTTAGATGGCTTCGATTGTCCTCCGTTGCGGCCTTTGGATCGACCAGCTAGGAATGTACATGAATTGAGGCCACAAGACATCAAGGTTATTATGGCACTAGGAGACAGCGTAACTGCAGGTAACAGTAATTTACACGGTTTGGTATGAAACTGTATGAATCAAACACAGGCTTCGCGATGATGGGACGACATTTGGATCCAATCGAAGACTCTTATGAATACAGAGTGAGGTTCATGCACTTGTGTTAATGATGAGTGATCAGTGTGGTTTCTACTGTAGGGCAACTCCTGGTCAATGGGTGGTGATGATGATGCTGTTACTATAGCCAAGTTCTTAAGATACTATAACCCAGGACTGATAGGAGCCAGTGTTGGAGAACATATTGTAGAGGTACGCATACACAGATACACAAAGTACACAAAGCTTGTTGCATCAGTCACTGTATGTATTTGTAAACACAGTTGATTTGCAGCTAAGCATAACACTTCATTCTAATGCAGTTGTGTTATGGTGTACTGTGCCCACCCCTGCAATACTACCCTGAGAAGGATGTATTCAATGCAGCTCAGTCCGGAGCAATGCTTCCTGATTTAGTTACACACGAGTTTGCTTATCTAGTGGAACAGCTAAAAAAAGCAAGTCAATCCTCAAAATTACAGCCTAATAATATTTCTGTCCAGCATCCTGAAGTTGACTTTGAGAATGATTGGAAGCTGATGACAATTCTTGCTGGATTCAATGACCTCTGCTTAGGGTGGGAGACACGACAGAGATGCATGCACAGTGTACTCATCATGTTCTTTACTGTAGCTGTTCAGGAGACTATCCCACTATCACGGCTGATGATTTCGAAAAAAATATAATGAAGATTCTTCAAGAAATTTCCGGAGAAATTCCTCGCGTGTTTGTCAATTTGGTTGAAGTATTCAATATTTCACAGGCTAGCAACATGACTTGAAAATTGAACAAACACTGATGATAATTATATTACTTTCAGATTTATACAGTTTCAAAGCAGTCTGAGTACTGTGTGACTTTTCACGATATACTTCCAATTGAGTGTGAGTGTGTATTTGCTGAAGGAGAACGTGGAGAAAAAAAGAGGTAAACAATGTACATTAGGATATTCATGAATTTTATCGTTAAAAATTGATATAAGACAAGAAGCTGACATACTTGGAACACAATACAACCAGCGAATGAGGAAGGTATTATCACGAGTGTCATTAAATGTTTCATTTTGCTCGTGTAATAATTGCCCATACTAGGTAGCAGAATACTTTCAAAAGCAGAAGAATGACTACTTTGCTGTTGTCGTTCAACCTGGATTTAGAGATGGATCATCTAAGAATGGATTTCCACTTAATTTTGTCTCTGACGTATGATCTAATAATCTTTAGTTATCATTAATGTATTTGTTTTATTTATAGCTGGACTGTTTCCATCCATCGCTTCTTGGGCAGCAAAAAATGGCCAAAGTGATTTGGAATAACATGCTTACACCTGCTGCTCAGAAAAAGACGACATTTCCTTATAACGATCCATTCATTTGTCCAACAAATGAAACTCTCTTGTATACATATTAATGACAGTTGTTTATAATAAATTATTTTATGGTACTGTAATGTTTGCTACCTATAGAAAATAAATTATGATACCCACCGATGATCAAATCGAGGCAGGGCTCGCTCAGACTCGCGCATGCCCAACGTGCAATCGCTTTTGAGATGCTGATTAGGACAGCAATGGCTCCCTGCTTCATTCTGCTGCTTTTTGTAGTGTTCTGCAGTAACACAGCAGTTCACGGCGCGGCGCTGAAAACAGATGATCACCAGGCATCCATGATGGTTGAATTCAACTGTCCACCACTTCCACCATTGGCTCGTCCTGCTAGCAATGTATACGAGCTGAAACCGCAGGACATCAAGGTTGTGATGGCTTTAGGAGATAGTATCACTGCAGGTATGCTATATAGACACTGTATCATGAGTGCGCCTCTCGCTGCTCACAGGGTTTGGAATGATGGGAGTGCACTACTGGAATCTATTTGAAAACTTGAATGAGTACAGAGTTAGTCTTAAGCAAAGTTAAAATTGTGACTTCATATCTATGAGCAGGGTAAATCATGGTCAATAGGTGGTGATCAAAATGCAAGCACAATCGCTACATTTCTGCAGCACTACACACCAGATCTGATAGGAGCCAGTCTTGGTCAGCACTTGGTTGAGGTATGCAAGTATAGTATACACAGCAACTTCAATAGCCATCTAAGGAAAAAGCACACTCAATATAATACACTAGTAACTACTGCAGTTATCTAATCTGCTTTGTGCATTTTGAACCAGATATGCAACATAACATTGTGTACAGATCATGTGACAATCCGTGCAGAAAAGTATTTTTACGCATGACTATAACTTTCCAGTTATGCTACGGTGATCTTTGTCCACCATTTCAATACCGTCCTGAGAAAGACATGTTCAATGCAGCCCAAACTGCAGCTCTATTACCGAATCTGGTTTCTCATGAGTTCAACTATCTGCTGAAGCAACTCCAAAATGTAAGGAATAAATACTCCTACATGTATACTACTATCCTTGATGCACGAATCCAGAATCCTAATGTCAATATGGAGAAGGATTGGAAGATGCTCACCATTCTTGTTGGATTCAATGATTTGTGTTTAGGGTCAGTAGTACACATGAGTTGTGCATGGACTATGTTGTGTTAATAATGCAGCTGCTCTGGAAAATTTCCCTACCTAACCCCAGACGACTTTGAAAGGAATTTGAGAGATACTATAGAAAATGTTCGCAAGGAAATACCTCGAGTTTTTGTCAATGTAGTGGAAATATTTAATCTGTCATTGGTTAGTAATTTGGTTATCATTATTATTTAATCGGCAGTGATTCTGTAGGTTTATAACGTGTCTCAACAAGCAAAAAACTGTGAACTAATTCATAATGTGTTCTTCATTGAATGTCTATGCCTATTTGCACATGGAGACATAGGGGAAAAAACCAGGTATTAAAGCATCAATAATTAATTTTATTCATTATCATTTCACAAAAACTACAACAATAGACGAAAAGTTGATGATTTGGTTGCAGAGTACAATGGAAGAATGAGAAAGGTTAGAAGAAACTTAAATTAGTGTTTTAAATACAACAACTTATATTAATTCAGGTTGCTGCTGACTATGCAAAGAAATACAACAATTTTGCTGTTGTAGTCCAACCTGGTTTTAAAGATGGCACCCCACAGGATGTCCCCCTTGAGTTTCTATCAAACGTATGCTTTGAACATCCATTTCTTAATCCTTCTATACACAACTGTACATAGCTTGACTGTTTTCATCCATCACTGATCGGGCATCAGAACATGGCTAAGGTGATTTGGAATAATATCCTATCTCCAGCAGCACAGAAGAAAACAACATTTGATTACAGACAATCACTGATTTGTCCAAACAATGATACACTTCTGTACACGTACTAGAATGAATAGGTAGAGTGTGTGTGTGTGTGGTTTTAAGAGTGTATTGACTTGTCTCATCATTATTATGTTCATTGTTGATCATAATGAAGAAATACTTCACATTTGGATAAGTAAACATTATTATTGAGTGTTGCTAATAATTGAGATTGTATATCATCGACTTGACTAGGTGGAGTATATTCATCTTCTGACGACCTATTGCAAACTGGGTATACAAGTGAGCGATTAGCATGACAGCTAGTGTTGACCTTGCTACTGTGACTAGTGTGGGAGGAGACAGCGATCGAGATTCATTTTCCATCGGTGTTGTTAGTATGGACAACAGTTGATGGACAGATTCCATTAGTCTGCTGATTTCTGGTCCTGTGCTGATGTGGTCTGGTAGATCAGTCATCATACCGTACAAATGGAGCTATGAGAGAGATATATAATCAGTCTCATGCTTGTTAAATCAAGTACTCACATCACTTGGCTCTAGTAATTTACCATTAATCTCACTGCCAACAAGTTCTCGTAAATCAGACATGTCATTCCTAGTGAAACTTAGTATTTTATGGTAAACCTAAGATAGCATGATCTCACGTAAGTTCAGCAATGGTAGATCTTGACCATGCAGCCTCTAGAGACTTTAGCTGTGTCTCTCTTTGCTGGACACACTCTACTACGCTCTGCACAGTGCAGACATTCAGTAACACACGACTATAATAAATAATTACCTTTGGCGAATGTCCACTATTAATTGACAACTCGAACTTGTATAGTTCTTTCAAGGAATGAAATTGTTTCTAGGAAGAAAAAAAAAATCTAAGCTGTCCTATGCACTGCGCATTTTCTACCTCAGAGAAAAAGTGTTTAAATGGATTACCAGTTGAGAAGAAGTCGAGATCAAAGTCTAGAACCCATGAAGACGATAGTGATAGCAATGAAAGCAATCGTGCAGCTATGTCGGCTATAGATCGTGTGTGGCTTTCTCTTGAAGAATCAGTACTGAGGGGCACTGTGAGAACATGTAAAACTGCTTCTCTGCAATTCTCAAGTTGTTCCTCTGGTGTGTAAAGGAGCTCACTTATAAAGTAAGAGAGAGGAGTAGCCACTCTGTAAGGATGAGCACATGCTGCAATGAACACATGTCGGTCTAGTGTAGCCACACCTCAATTTTTCATTTGCAGAGTCCTTTCCCACAATCAGTCGATGACTACCGTCTTCAATTTGTTGCGACCAGACAGGTTTTAACCAGACTATGCAGTTGACATGACCAGCATACACTGCCGGAGTAATCCAGTCAGCAATACTGGTCTGACTAAAGAGAATTTCCTTGCTGGTGGTATCATCCGCCATCACATCAGGGATGAGAAGGTCAGGATGAGAGTCAAAGTGAACCAGACAAATATTATTGAATGATAGCTTCTTTGCGCCTATGAGCCTATAGATATGCACCAGCGCTTCGTCGTGATCTTCGACCACATGTACAGGTACTCGATTTTTAGCAACCGCCATTTCAGTAAGCGCTAATTGGAAAATGCGCCAAAATTCGAATTAGCTAAGACTTTGGATAGAAATTAATGTTTCAGTTATAAAGCAGTTAACAGTCCACAATCACAGCTAAGATGTGTGCATATGATATATTGTATTTGTGTTATTATAGAGTAAGGTATACATGGTTATTTGCAGTCATGAAGTATCATCTCTGTTTGGCAATGTCTGGCTGATGATAGTCTCCATCATTAGTCTGAGTTCCTCATGCTGCTGGTTATGCTTTGCTGACATGATCTCAATCTTTGCATCCAAAGCTTTGATTTCATTCTTTTGCTCCTCTATCTTGTGTTGGAGGTCATTAGTATCATCAGCGCCTTCTTCGTCTCCTTTAAAACTTCTCCATAGCAGCCTCCAAGCTGTGCGAACAAAGTTGACTTCTCGGTTTGGATAATTTTTGATAAACCTGACATTAAATCGTTGTAAGAAAAACAATGGAAGGCGGCTGTCAAGTTTGGTGAAAAGTTGAATTTCATCAGTTCGCTGCTTCACAAGCGCATTTTGTCTGATTTTGTCAATGTCTCCAACAGCAAGACCAATCAATAGATTCATTATCACAACAGCAAGCAGAATTGCAACTGTCACTACAAAGATAAATGTAAGAATAGGATGTTGAATCATTCCATTCTTTTGTAGGTCAACATAGGTGACATAATCAATCTCTCCAAGCAGATACGAAAAGATAGTGAAAAGAGAAAATCCAAAGTTGCTGAACATTGCCTGTTCTCCAAGAAGAATATAAAAACTAAGACTGAAGGCAACTAGAAAGAAGAAGCAGAGAATCAGAACCTTTATAAGAGTAGTCAAGACCTGCAAGAACATGGTCACATAGATTCCGATGACATCAAAGTGCTCCATGAAAAGAACGACGGCAAACCAGTTAAGAAATGCTGCTATTGCTCCAGCCTCCCAATAAACATGGTTAAGACCATAGACGTGAAATTTCCAAGGTATTAGAAAGACAATGGTGGACAGATGAGCTCCTCCAATTACCCATATAATTTCGTGTTTGGTGATATTCAAAGCATTAATGCCAGTGGAGAGTGTATTCAATACCCAAACTATAGAACACAGAAAGCAAAGGAAGAGTGTGACAAAACGAAAGATATTTGAAGCGTATGGAATTTCTAGAACGGTTTCGTTAGCAAAGTTGATGACATTTCCATCTTCTGTAATATTTAGGCGAGGAATGGGAGTGATGCCAATAAAGACAGAGAGGCAGAGAACGTGGAGAATGAAAAAAGCAAAGTAAGAGAGAAAAAGCATGCGACCATACTTGCGCCATTTCATTTTTAGGTAGCGAATAACAACAGGATGAGTGAGAAGAGGAACACGCTTGAACTTCACCATAACTTTCAGAGCTTGCATACCACGAGCCGGCTTGTTGAGAGGACGGATAGTGTCTGCATTGGGAATTTGGAAATTTCCTTTGTACTGATGTTGTTTCATCACTTTTTCTTCCATTAGGAGTGGAGTGGTGTCTTGCTTGCTGTCTTCATCTAGTAATTCAGTATCCTCTTCAGTTAGACGAAGGTACTTGAAGTCATACTCCTCCCAATACCGAGGGTGTTCACGAGCAAAGCCACACTTGCTTTGACTGCGATCAAGGACTACCTTGGCAACATCAGGCAATGCTTCAATGAGCCGTACGAATGTGTGGTCTGAGTGTTTCACTGTAGGATAGTCAAGGCATTCCTGCCACCGATCATGTTCAACGACTACTCGCGCACACTGAGTATACCCCTTTTCGATGATTTCGTCAAAGAACGTAGATCCATCTTTGTTGTGAGTGATAGGTAAGCCAAGGTCGAGGCATAGTTGTACGGTGCTATAGGAGCCACTACTAACCGCAATGTGAAGAGCTGTGTTGCCTTTGTCATCTGTCCAGTCTCGTTGGAAGGGGTGGGCCATAAACAGAATTTTTGCAGCACTCTTTTGGCCATTTGCACAAGCACACATAAAGGGTGTAAGTCCTTTATGACATTTATGTATCATGGCTCCCTGGCCTAGCAACATCTCTATACACTGAACATGGCCTTTAGCTGCAGCAACATGCAGAGGAGTGGAACCAGAGTAGTTGGTTTCATTTAGCATATGCTGTGCTGAAGGACTATTGAGCATGTAACCAAGCGCTCTCCAATCACCACTATTGGCTGCTAAGTGTAGATAGCTGTTGCCATGAGAGTCCTTCTCGCTCGAGAGTTGATTCTGGACTACTGGCATCAAAATAGCTAAAATATCTGCTCGGGATTGATGGAGAGCGGTGTGCAATGGTGTCTCGCCCTTTGAATTTTTTTCATTAAGCAACGGTAGCAAATTTCTCTCCTGCAGGAGAGCACGTAGAGCTGCCTTGTTATTATGCATAACAGCGAGATGAAATGTATTGCATTTGATGTTATCTCTTGCAAATGCATTGGCACCTGCTTTGAGAAGTGCTTCAACTGCATAGACACTTCCAAAGATTATCGCATTGTGAAGGCCAGTTCTACCCTCTCTATTAAAGGCATTCAAAGGTGATCCCTGTTCAATCAGGTAGTGATTGAGGCAGGCACCATGAATAGAGTGAGCAGCCCAATGCAGAGGAGTACTACCATCTGTAGTACAGGCATGGAGTATATCTGGCCCACACTTTTTTACCATGGCTTTAACCATCTGCAGTCGACCCTGAAAGCAGGCCAAATGAACAGCTGGAAGTTGATCTCCATTTTGCTCAATAGGAGAAGCACCAAACTTCAGAAGAACTTGAACAACTTCAAGATGCCCAGCATCAACAGCAGCATTCAATGGAGAGGTATTTTCCTCATCAAGAAAGCTTAGCATGGCACTTAGCGGGTAGCCATGCTCTGTTGCCCTAGTAATAATCTGTTCAAGAACCTTATGGGAGCCACAACGAGCAGCATAGTGAACTGGTGTAACACCATCAGCATCTCTTGCGCATACCCTAAATTTCGGATTTGAACAACTACCATGTAAAGCAAGAGCAGTTGCATGGATAGCATCTACTATCTCCATCAAGTTGAGCTCAGCTGCTATGTGGAGAGCAGTGCGCTTGCGGTACCCATGGACCACCAGCTCAGCATGAGGGTGATTTAAGAACACCTTGACTAGCTCAAGATTCTTGCTGCGTACAGCAATGTGAAGCGGTGCTTCCATTTCCTGGTTGAGAATGGTATCGTTAGCCTTCTTCTCCATGAGGAGATCAACTGCTCTCAAACAGACATTTTGAGTGGCAATGTGAAGAGCAGTGTTTCCCTTCTTGTCTGTAGCATTGAGAGAAATCCCACTATCAATGAGGTACTGCATCACCTCTACTTGATCATTGCTGGCTGCAGCATGCAGTAGGGTTGCACCAGTGGAGTTTTTTACCTTGATAGACACACCCAAAGCTTGAATTATAGCCTTCAAAGTGTCTAAAGCGCCATCGCGAGCCAGATCATGAGGTTTACGAGTTGCTGCCTGATCTGCTAATTCCAGTAGTTCAATGCTGCTTTCCTTTGACTTCCATTTTTTCATTTTTCGTTGAACAGTTTTGGTAGGAATCTGAGTCTTGTCTTCATTAGATGCCATCTGGGTATGACAAACAAAATAATTCATTTCAAGTCCCTAACCATAAATATCATTGTCAGATGACCTTTTTAAATGCTGTGCAACACAGCTCAAAACTAACCAAGAATATTACTTAAATGTCTTCTTCACACAGGCGCATCTCGAGTACAGATCATAAATTTGACAAGCATTACACGATGCACTCAGATTGTCAAAATTACTTGAATCTTACTGTACTTGAATCTTGCTCACAACAAATCAATGCATAAGTTTTTATCATACTCTAAAAATTTTTTCTGCACCGTATCTTCACCCACTGACTCATTCTAACTCATAGTACCATACAATAAATATTATCTCAGTATAATTGCATTGATTTACTAAAACAGCAAACAGCTTTGGGTCTTACCGTTGGTTTGTCAGGTCCTGAAACTTTCTTGTACAAGGCCTAGGCACCGCAGTAGCATTTATGATATGGCAACTTGAGCAAGGGCTCTATTAAAGAGCAGCCACCGAACTGCACGCAAGCCACAGGAATGACCTCTTTTGTGGTAACGACTTTTAACGAGCTCCACCTCCTTGAATTGGTGCAAACTTGACCGCGCCCCCATTTTTTGTAAGCAGTAGCCACAGCAACCAACTAACAAGCATGCCCATCCCGCGAAGTCTCCCGCGACTTGGCAGTGCCAGCGCCTCTTCGAAAGATCCCCCAACACCTACAGTATTAGCGAATCGCTATAGTCTCGGAAACAAGCTAGGCAGCGGAAGTTTTGGGTCTGTGTACGTCGTCACAGATCTGAAGAGTAACGACAAGTAAGATTAGAGATGCATGTCTACCGTGTGCATAATATAAATTCACCATTCACGGTGAGCAGAAAAGTACTGAAAAAGATTAGTGTTGGTGAGATCAAGCCTGATGAGACAATAGAGGCAGTGAGAGAAGCTGCTTTACTGGCACAAGTGAGTCATGCAGTGATCAGCTTGATATATCTGATAACGTGATGCTTCTCTTTGCACAGTTGGTTCATCCTGCGATTGTGAAGTTTCACGATAGTTTTCTTGAAGGAGAATTCTTCTGTATTGTGACAGAATGTTGTGAGGTATGTGCGTGTGTGTGCAGCCGATCAATTTGTTAATAGTTTTTTGCTCAAGGGAGGTGATCTTGATCACATGATCACACAACTAAAGGAAACCGGTACAACGTTGGAAGAGGCTTTGATTCTTGACTGGTTTGTGCAGCTCACTAATGCAATCTGGTATATTCACAGCAGGTAATAGTGTACCATTAGTAACATACTGGTATGATATTGATTATTGTAGGAGGGTACTTCACAGAGACATCAAAACAAGGTGAGTAGTGATTATTTTCAACATAGTTTATTACCAATATCTACAGAAATATATTTCTAAAAGACAACAGAGTCAAGCTAGGTAATATATTATACAGTTGTGAATGCATGAGCCCAGTTATCTCATAACATTAACTTCCAGGCGACTTTGGTATTTCCAGAATATTAATGGGAACTGCAGACTATGCGACCACATTTATTGGTACTCCCTATTACATGAGCCCAGAAGTGCTCAAACACGATGGCTACAACACCAAATCTGACATATGGTGTGTGAGACATTATCTTACTCCACTCAATGCATCTTAGTTTCATTTCCGTGTGAACAAACATTCTGCATCAGCGATCAAGTTAAATTGGTCGGTTGGTTATTGAATTTCAGCACCAGATCAAAATCATGGTGTTGAGTGTTCACACATTAACAGCTGGCGACTTCTTTTGTAGCCCAGGCATATCCTTTCCCATTCCTCATTCTAGTTATAGCATTTTGTATCTTATATCATGTTGCATGCACTATCTCACAGGTCTCTGGGTGTGGTCCTCTTTGAGCTGTGCACATTGGAACATGCATTCCGAGCAGATGTAAGTAAGACCAGAGAGAAGCTCAACATTGAAACCGTATCATCACTACAGAATGTTATGGCTGTAATGTATAGAATAGTACAGGGAGAATCTCCACAACTCGGTGAAAGGTTCAACCCAGCTCTGAGATTGCTGTGCAGCAGGTTATACAGCACTGCATACTGAGGCTAATGTGGTATGATTGTCTCTCTACTAGAATGATGGACAAAGATCCACTAAACAGACCAACAGCAGCTGATATTCTTAAAGACTCATTGATCAAGAGTCACATGGAGGTCACTAGCCAATTTTTGGTTTAATGCATAATTATAAGTGATCTTTCTTTCTTTCTTTCAATACTCAGAGCCTCAATCAAAGATTGACTTTAAAGCTTGATTCTACTGAGCCAGATGCAGCTCAAAATATAGCCAGAGTGCTGTAAGACAACTATGGGTTATCTAATTATATCATTCAATACACAGGAGCCCAGTCAGAATGCATCAACTCATGCCTGGCAAAGAAGCAGAAATTCAGCAAGAGAGGCCTCTCACACCTAGGCTAGTGATCATTTGTAGTCATAACCATTTTCATTTGCATTTTTGCTTGCAGGGAAAAAATGCTTCTCAGAAAATCTCAGAAAGCTGCTGAAGAAGCAGAACGAATCAAGTGAGTGATCTCATTTGATCATTCATTTACAGCATCTCTGTACATGCAAACACAGAGCTGCCGCTGCACAAAATTTTGCCGACAATCAAAGAAGATATAGTAAAGAGAAGACAAAAAAGAAAGTTAGTCAGTACCCTCTCATTGGTACATGTATTGTAATTCTTATTCTGCAGACTAAATCAGTCCCTCCGTGGGTAAAAGAGCATCCAGAAGTTTTTGACAATGCTGGTTTCTCTTTGACAATGGATACATCACAAACTAGCGGTTCTACAATGGAAACATCACTTCAATCACCTCCACCAACTTTTCAAGTTCACTCGGCTGGAGGATGGGGATATATTCCAAAAGAGAGAGAGGAAGATGAGGAGAGAATGGATATAGAGAGTAGAGCTTCAAAAGGTTGGTATTGTGAATCATCGTCATAGTTTCTATAATGATATGGCAACAGGTATGAATGCAGTACCAGAAGACCCTCATTTAGCTGAAGCACACTATAATCAAGTAAGTATGTGAACACTAAACTATAGTGTGCATAATTTGTCAGACATTCTTTTTCTGATGTTTTACATGCAGTGCCTTTACTCATGCATGCACTGTTATTCCTATACTGAATTTGTGGTTACACTTTCTTTTATCATCACACCATTATTATCGCATACGAATCAGATCCTATTTCTGTTTATTTTATTCAAATTTTCTTCTACTCAGTTCCAAGACTTTGAAGTAGAATTATCCAGTGATTCATGTTCTGAGTCTGATGTAAGCAGTAATTTGTTGGCACTGCTATTCTGTCAGCAGGATAATAACAATTCAATTTGTCTACAGGAAGAGTATAAGGCTATGATTGGTTACATCAGTGAAGCACTAGAATTGCCTGATCAAACAGGTGAAAACATAATACACGTCATTATGATCAGCAACTTCTATTTTTTCCATCAACAGATGCATCACTAGCTTCACCAGCTAGACAACAAGCTGCTGCCAGTCAACCATTGTCACATGATGAATGGTCTCCTTTTTCACCTCTTGCAAGAGAGAGGAGAATTAGCCTTCTTGAAGCGTATCCTTAACTACTGCACAGTTTACAATGCTATGTAACATTATGTTGTGTTCTTGACAATCGTTAATGCAGTGAAGGTAAGAGTGTACTCGGAGAGGAGGTGTTCCTGCAAGTATATGATTATCTCAAGGCTGCACGGCACAAGCTTGCTGGTCAAATCAGTGAAGCTGCTATTATGGAAGGGCTGAAGAGCATCACTAGCAACACGAGAGATTGTTTCATTGTTGATCAGCTTGTATTTTTGGAAAAAAGAGATTAACAGAATTATTTGCATTTTGTACATTTACACTGAACATCCAAATTAGTCAAGAAACAACGTGTGAACTTAATGCTTGCCAGCCAGCCAGCCAGGCTAATTTACTGTGCATCTATGGTGTTACCAGAGTGTTACATGCGACGGTTACATGTATACTGACCGTACGTGGCAACAAACATTCATCCGAGTACACGATGGCTAGCTACGGAACCGTCGGAACGGCAGGCAAGAGGCGCAATAGCTCTGCCATGTCTCTACCGATGGATGGGCTTCCTGTTAAGCAAAATCTTTATGAACTGGCCAAGGAAGGAAATCTTGCTTTGGTCAGAGAATTTGCAGACGTTCGAGTTTGTGATTCCAGTGGCGGCAATCCACTTCATGCTGCAGCCAGCAATGATCAAGTAGAGGTGATGCAGTACCTCATTGATAGTGGGATTTCTCTCAATGCTACAGACAAGAAGGGAAACACTGCTCTTCACATTGCCACTCAAAATGTCTGTTTGAGAGCAGTTGATCTCCTCATGGAGAAGAAGGCTAACGATACCATTCTCAACCAGGAAATGGAAGCACCGCTTCACATTGCTGTATGCAGCAAGAATCTTGAGCTAGTCAAGGTGTTCTTAAATCACCCTCATGCTGAGCTGGTGGTCCATGGGTATCGCAAACGCACTGCTCTCCACATAGCAGCTGAGCTCAACTTGATGGAGATAGTAGATGCTATCAACACCTTTCAAAAGATGACAAAGTTTCATGTTTGTGCCCAGGATGTAGATGGAATTACTCCAATCCATCTTAGTGCTCGTTGTGGCTCACATGCAGTGCTCGACCTGATGATTATCACAGCTATAGAGCAAGGCTGTTCATATGAAGAATTGGTTGAATTGCTGGACAAAGAGAACAGCACTCCTTTGCATACTGCAGTTGATGCTGGTTATCTAGAATCTGTCTGTGTACTACTGAAGCACAATGCCTCTCCCACAGTCCAGAATGGCGACCAGCTTTCTCCAATCAACCTAGCTTGTCGTCAAGGCAAGCTAGGAATGGTTCAAGCCATAATTAATAAGCACGGATCTGGTATCCTACACTGCACATCTACAGATGGTAGCACCGCACTCCATTGGGCTGCTAGGGGGATACAAAATAGTCCTCTTGTCAACTATCTAATTGAGCAAGGTGCTCCTGTGAATGCCATTACAAATATTGGCCTCTCACCTCTGTTTTGTGCCATCATCTCCGGAAGAGATGACCTGATTGCAACATTCATAACATCTGGTGCTGATGTTTATCAAAATGGTCCTAACAAGCGTAATATTTTTCACTACGCTATCCAGTACAGCCATTCGGCGCTACCCAGGCTGATTTCTAATGCAAATTTATTGCCTCTGCTCCACCAACCCAATGCAGATGGTTTCACTCCGGTTCATCAAGCATGCAAGTCTTACAGTGACAACAATATCGCAAGATTGCTGATAGACTCTTTGGAGACATATTCTACCAATACAAAGGACTCACACGGCAACAACTATCTACATATTTTAGCAGCAGCTAAGAATCACAATGCTTTAGAAAAGGCTTTGAGTATTTCACAAGCAGACACTTTGCTTAGTGAACGTAACTGTAGAGGAGAAACACCACTACACAGCGCAGCAGCTACTGGCTGTATAAAATGTATACAACTACTACTAGACAAGGGAGCAGTATTTCATAGATGCCACGAGGGCAAATCTCCATTCCTGATTTCTTGTCTTTATGGTCATGAAGAAGCTGCAGATATACTGCTACAAGCACACCCTCAGCAACGTGACTGGGTGGATGAAAACAAGAATTCAGCTCTTCATTATGCAGCCATTAGTGGTAAGCCAGCTATAGTATTAAAGTGCCTTGATACAGGCATTAGGCTTACTCACAATAATGATGGAGACACCTTTCTTGATCTTATCTTACAAAGCGAGGCTGAAGATTGTGCAATGGCCGTTGTGAAGCATGATCGCTGGCAAGAGTGTCTTGACTATCCAGCTGCCACCAGACAAAAACCTCCATTTGTACAAATGGTAGAGAGAATGCCAAAATTAGCCAAGGCAGTTCTTGATCGATGTCATATATGCAGCAATCTTCCTCAAGAAAGTCCTACATATTGGGAGGAATTCAATTTGAAATACACTTATCAAAATGTGTCAGACCAGAATGAGCAACCATCTGATAGAATCCAAAGCTCACTTGTACCCATGGCTGAGTTGAAACGAGCAGATCTTGTAACTCATCCAGTCACTAATCAATTTCTTAAAGCGAAATGGAAAGCCTATGGTAAAACAGCTGCTCTTATACAGCTATTTCAATTTTTGATGCATTCTCTGCTCTTGTCAGTCTTTATTGCCATTACGCCACCACCTCGTCTCAACATCTCTGCAGCTGGTGAACTGATAGAATCAAACACTACTAAATTTGTTCAACTTAGTATTGCCTCAAATATTCTTCGACTCCTTGTACTTTTCGCTACAGCAATCAATGGAGTGATTATTTTTACAACACTCATTTCCTTAGGTCATCGAATATTCAAAATACTCAGAAACCAATATATCTGGCTGCAAATAGCAAGTACAATTACCACGTTCACTTTTTTGATCCCTTGGAGAGCTGATGTATATGGACTTGACTCTTTGGTTTGGGAAGCCGGAGCATTGGCTGTGTTCTTTTCCTGGTGCACTATTATTGTGTATATGGGGCATTTTGAAGGTATTGGAGTATACTTCATCATGTTTACTGAAGTATCGACCTCTATTACCAAGGTCATGTTTGTCATTGTGCTGCCTTTCTTTCTAGCTTTTTCACAGTCTTTCTATATTCTTCTTGGAGAGTTTATTCCATTTAAAAACATTGGTCAGTCTTTCTTGACAATGCTTGCCTATCTCTTTGGCGAAATTGAGTATGTAACAATCATCTCACGACACGAGAGTGGGATACTTCATTATCCAGGAATGACATACATATTCATCTCTTTAGCTGCCTCTCTACTTGGCCTTACATTGATGAATCTTCTCATTGGTTTAGCAGTTGGAGATATTGAAAAGATCCGATCGTACTCAATTGTGAAGCAACGAATTGACAAGATCTTGATTATCAGTGAAGTAGATCGAATAATGTCACAAAAATTCAAGCGACTACGAATTGAAAGCATCAGAGTGTATCCCAACCGGAAGAGGAACCCATTGAAACGTTTGTGGTTGTACAGTTCAAAAACAGTCAGTAGATTTGGGCCTAGCATAGAAGACAAAGACACCAGCAACAATGAATCAGATAAAGTAGAGATAGCCCTATTGCAACAGGAAAAGCAGCTGAAACAGCTTGAACAACAAATCATCAGAATGATGAAGAAATTTGACAACAGTAACATTTGAACTCTTATTAATTATTGATGAAAAAAAATTATTAGTTCCATTATAACTAGTATAATAAGCAAAAAATAATGTAATAACAGTTGAATGTGCTTAGAACTGTAGTCCAATTGTCACTCCAACTGCAGCCCCTGTAATTCCACCACCCACTGCCAGCGTTGCTATGCCAATAGGTCCACCAGGTATACCCAGTAATGCTCCTAATCCTCCACCAATCATTGTTCCAATGAAAGAAGCAGCAACTACCCTCACCCTGGGAGCTTTTGTCCCCTCCTCAGTAGTCACAGGAGCATATTCAGGTGGAACATAAATTTGTCGCTCTGCTGCTGTTCCAGTAATCTTTGTGAGGGGTTTGTTACTTATTCGAGCTGCCTGTGATTCAAACAATGCTATTGATGCCCCACCTTCCATTCTTAAAGCACATGCAAGCCAAAACACATTGAACCAGTCAGGCCTGTCAGGCAATTTCCAAGGATCGGGCAAGTTTTTTGTTACCTGCCAATATCCAGCTGGAATAAGTGGAACTTCTTCAGCTACTGCTTGAGAGACCCTAGCTTCAGCACTGAGTGTGTCATGTAACATGCTTTGAAACCCTTCAAGTCGCTCTTTGAACCATTCATTCTCAGGTCCATCATAAGTAGGTGGTAGCTGCACACGGTTAGCAAAGGTGAGTATAAACACGGCATTTTTCCAAATTGATTCACCAAAGCATTTTGTCAACTGAATGATAGCAGTCTTTTCCGAGGCGTCCAAACGGATGCTGCTCATATTGATACAGTAGACAACTAGATCAATCGATTTACAAAGATGAGTGAGCTGTCGTCTGATCATTTTTAGTGTAACTTTGTCATCTTTCTTGTAGTCTTGAAGGCCAGGAGAATCGACCACAAAGAATTGGACACTTCCTTGAAAGAATTCAAATCCACTGACTTGCTCTGTTGACGAGGTGAGCTCTTCTCCCTCTTCAGCAACCATTTTCCCAACAAGCCCATTTATAAGAGAACTCTTGCCTGACCCAGTCTTTCCAGTAATCAGAATAGTCAGTGGCTCCTTGTTCTTTCGTCTCTTCTTAAACTTATTTTGTGCTGTAGCTTGATTCTGCAAAAAACAAAAACAAATTTGAACACAATAAGCACCGTCATTTTATTACTAATGAACAATGCAGTGGATCTGAATTGACAGCATGTCACTAAATCTGGATCCAGGTGATCTACTTCACAAAATGGATCCCAATACACATTCAATGCAGCGTTCACACACCTCGACTAAAAATACGATTATGAAATAATTATACCTTTAGGCCTTGTAAGGTGACAACAGATGCTCTACCGTCATCATTCAGAGCAGCAAAAATGACTGATGCTTGTGGGCGTTTGCCAGGATCTGTATTTAGGCATTCACCGATACAATCAACAAACATATGATTTTTGCATTTTGTGATGAGGCATTGGTAATAGTCAGAGAATCGCTCAGGATCATCAAATCTTTTTCTTCCTTCGGGATATTTTTGCAGTAAGGTATGCAATACCAGTACTGCAAAGGCATAAATATCATCAGCAGTATGAGGATTGTGGTTACTCCTGTGAGCTTCTGGAGATCTGTAACTCTTACTGCTACACGAGGGACAAACACCTTTGCTTAAAATTTGACATACTCCAAGATCACCAATTTTAGCAACAAGACTGTCCGTGCTGACACCATTGATAAAAACGCTGTAGGCTGTAAGATCGCCATGAACTATAGCATGGTCATGCAGAAATTCAAGACCACAGGCTACATCTCTTAGAAAAGATAAGAAGGTTGATTTTTCACGATTTTTACCGGTCTTCAAATAATCGGCAAGTGAGGTGTCCATCTTCTCTGATACAAGCAACGGCAGATTGGTCGTCGGCTGGAACCACACGCCCACAAAACCGACTAAATTTGTATGCTCGACTTTCTTACGACCAGGTTGCCATAACTTCTCGCAGACTTTCTCCACTCGTTCGAGGTAACGCTGCATTTCTTCTTCTACTCGGAACTTTCTAGCTGCGCACGTGGTTGGGTTTCCATCCGCGAACAACCGAACTTCCACTTTATGTACATCGCTGAAATTTCCTTTACCGACAGGTTCGATGATCTCTAACAAGTTAACTTCTTTTAGAGAGATGCTTTGTAGCGGGTCCTTTCTGACGATAACACTGTCAATGCTGCACATCTCCATAGCTGCACGAGTACGATGATGCACAGTGTTACCGGATCCTACTACACTTGACTACCGAAAACAATGTTATTGTCGCCACTAACTACCCTCAGGTGTCGGGAATCTTGGATCCAAAAATTAATGCAAGTAAAAACAAATTAATGACTGTATTAATTTAGATGCTGCTTTAAAAACTCTCTCATAAGTCTGGTCACTTCCTCATGCTGGTCTAACATGCTCAAGTGACCAGATTGCTTAATGACAAAAAACTGGTGATCAGCAATGCCCAGAAACTGCAAAGCCTCCCTGCTTGACTCCACAGTAAACAGTCCATCGCTGTCGCCCACCAGCAGTATAGCAGGTAGACCGACTAGTGCCTTTCTCCCATCCTCCAGCCATCCAGTCCATCGGTCCTGATCAGAGCAATCTCGGCCAACTACCTTCATCACATACATGCGGTTATTGTCGGAAATACTGTTCTCAAACTCAATTAATGCTGGGTCAGTTGTTGGAGTGAAAATGGCGGCATTAGATGATGAACGAGCTAATGGACGAAGCCACTCTATAAAACAAAAGAAGAAAAATTGCAGTCTAGTAAATAGTCTGTAAATTTCCATAAAAGTTTGGCAGAAATAAAATAATACACTGAGTGTCAGTAGCTGTTATCTCGATTGTCAAGTGACAAATAGATAAGCTTCAAATGCTGCAGTGAACAGCAGCACCTTGATACTCAGTTTATAAAGGTAATCAGCATCCTCTGTATGCAATGCATTGAAGCACATTGATCCATCCCGAGATAACAACCACAGATGCTTTTCTGCCAAATCAGCCTGGTTTTACGGCTGTAGTCTACCACTACAACAAACTTTGCCTCATGCAAACATTTCCACACAGATGTGCAAGTATGAACTCACCCAAGAGAAAGGCAGGTAGTTTACCCACCAATCCTAGAGAGACTGGGTTCTTTCTACCAAGAGAGAGCAGTATGACTCCAGCAATCTCTCCTAGCCTGTCTTCATCCTTTAGTCTCTTCAACAGCCTCAGAGTATGAATAGTGCCATAGCAATGAGCTACAATGATGTTACGCTTGGATTTGAACTGCTTGAACAATTGGTACAAGTCTTCCAAATGCTGTCAGTGAATACAGAAGACATTAATGTCATTGACAGTATCCTCCCTCTCTGACAAAAATCTCATACATAACCAGACACAGCTAATCACAGTCAGCTCACCTCGTCTGCTGTGTATAGCTCGGGAGTATTAGGTGATGGACTGTCTCCATGACCAAGAAAGTCAAAGGACACCACATTCACACTGGAATACAATACCAAATATAGGTACAAATCAGGATTTCATTTAGAAATTGTTGCAAGAGGGGGCAAAGCGCGCATCGATAAATAATTGAGGGGTGAGACGTTAAGAACAATACTGGTGTTGCAAGAGGGGGAAAGAATAGACCCCTTAGTGGCTAATTGGTGACTGCAATGCCCTATTGAATATTAATCACGCCACCCACGTAGACGCCATTTTATGGGGCAAGATGGTTCATTTGTGTTGTGCAGTCGGCTGTACCAACTACTTGGGACGGCCTGGAAAGCGATTCTTTTCTTTTCCAACTGACAAGATGTTTACTGTGGTACAAAACTTCTAATTTTAGCTGGAATCTTGCTTTTTCTGCCACCAACAACGTGTTTGCATAGGCCATAACATGGTCTTGCCTCGATCTTGCCCATAAAATGGATACTCGCTAGAATATTATTTGTACATTTGTATTACGGTACGGTCACACCAATGAGCCACTAAGGGGTCTATAGTTCAAGAGGGGCAAGTGCCCCTCCCTGCACCCCTAAATGAAACCCAGGATACAAACCAGAATGGATTCACTACACTACAGAAATATTAACTACTTCAGCTATACACATTTTCATTCTTGACTGCCAGAAAAATATGTAGAACCACAGTACACGTAACAAAAACTGCTGGGACTGCCCAAGAAACTATTGTTTCAATTACTTACTCATTTCCTAGAGCTCGCATTTGATGCTTGAACTGGCACCCTCGACCACCCCCGCCATGTACGAAAAACACACAAGCTTCATCGCCACCTTCTCTTGCGTCGTCACGGCGATGTATGACCCTCAGTAACTTGCCACGCACTTCCACCAAGTCATGTCCAAACTGTTTTCTCTCTTGCTCAAGCGGAGTAAGTCCATGAAGATCACCAGAAACCTCGCCAGCCATGTTTATTAACCCTATTACGTCCGATTATTATAGAGGCTAGGACACGCCTACATTTTGTAAAATGGCCGCCGTGTGTGTAGCAGTGATATCGAAAGATGTAAGTTTTTCAATTATTTTGCCCGTGGTCTTATTTTGCTTAGCAGAATTTTCCACTCTATCTAAGAACAGCACCCGGGCACCATGATGGTGAGCTACAGTTTCATCACAGTGTCCACACCGCTATTGACGTCATTGAGGAAAAGAGTGAGCCAGTGTCAGTAGATTTCGTCGAGATAATGCTATGTCTGTAATTTTAGTATCTCATGTGGGAACAGCAAGAGGTGTTACTGACTTTAGGGAGCTGTATTTAGGGTCCCTGTACCCCTCAGAGCAGTTTAGAATGTGTGTTTCACACCAATGCATGCCAATGTACACATCCACATAGTGTACACATCTCGTGTATCTTGCATTCAGTTTATTACGTCTTCCAGATATGGCTATGCTACTAACACCAGAGTCAAATTCATTTTGATGACTGAGAACACATCTAGCCAACCACGAGATGTTGAAATTAAACCAGTAAGTTAGTGATTACTATAAGCGCAATCCATTATTCCTAGCCCTCTCCTTAGCTATTCAAACGACTCCATACTGCCTATGTTGATATGTTCTGCAATCCTTTCTACTCTCCAAATACCGAAATAAATTCAAGGTATAGTATATCATGTATTTAACTAAGAAGTTCTCTCACTATCATGTTTTATTGTTTCTAGAAAATTCACTAAGGCGGTGGATGATGTGATTCGTGATACCAAAACAGTAACAATGAGTAGTAAAGGAGAATAGATGATTATTGTCAAGAAATTTTATCTCTTGTATACAAAATTAAGTATTTCTGTGTCAACAAAGCTAGATCTCTATAAATGTCAAAAATAGTTGTTATGATACAATCGAACATAGAAACAAAATAATTATTGAATTATTTTTCATTACAACTTGTCAAGCTCAACTCTTAGCTCTTCTATTGCTTTATGAAGCTTCTGTTCATGATCACGTGATATGGCTGATCGCAGCCATTTCGAACATTGCTGCAACACTGCGTCACGAACAAACAGAAAATGAATTTTAATAGTATCTTCAAATCCTGTGGAGAAAACAGCAAAGTCTGTATCGATAGAGAACGGCAAGTGCACTCACCAACTGGAGGGTTCTTGAGTGCCTCCAACATAGCGTAACGTATAGTGTTGACTTGTACATAAGCATTGTAGTGGGTGCTGCGTGCCTGCATGGAAACAATCAATGACTCACTAACACTCTGACAGTGTTATAACATACTGACCTTTCCTTGCGGAGTGCCCGCCATTGCCTCGTACCCAGGCTCATTATATATTGGCTCTGGTATGAGAATGAGTCCCTGGATCGAGACCACGACCTGCAGGAGGTTGGAGTGAGTGGCATTCCACTTCTCAGAGCTGTCTCCGCCGTGCCATGTGCCGAGTAGACTGAGACACACCTTACCATCAGCATACAGATTGGGATTGAACCTGGTGAGCACCACCATTCACAAAACGGAATTTAAAAAATTAATTATGATTGCTAACCTGATTGTACCATTTCCAGTAGTAATCATGAGTACTAGAGGAGGGTTGACGGGATAGTTAGCTGGGTAGTATATGTCAAATACAAAGCATCCATAACCGTATGGAGTGCCTACAGGTCCTGTAATCAGCACTCTCACTAAATCCATCCTGTCTTCATCCTGAACACACAATAATACACAGTAATTAACAGTTTGTGCACAGACCTGTCTAATGAAGATGCCTGAGTCAGGATGAACTGGTGACTCCTCCAGTAGTTTCATATCTCTCAGAATAGCCCTCACACGTGGTGACCTGATGACGCACAACACAATGCTGAAATTGTCCCAAATTTTACTTACCGTGGGTCAAGTGTAGCTACAGCTCTGCTCTCCAGAGCATGCACTTCTTGTAAAGAAGCACAGTCATAGCGACCCTCTTTTAGAGCCCCTACATACATCTCTCTGAGTCCATCCTGGTCAATCTCCACAGCCTCTGCCTCACGCTGCCATGCAGCCACAGTGCCTGGTTTCCAACTGTCACCTAATCGTTCACTGATGACACTAGATGCTTGAGCCAGTGGATCCCCAGGACCTGATGCCGCTCCTCCTGATGCTGATCCTTGTAACTCATCTAACTGTGTTGAGACAGGTGAATAAAGAGGAAGGTGTGTAATGGAGGATGGCTACCTTCGCCATCAGCCCAGTAAAGTCAGAAGGTACACTAGCATCACACAGCATGTGTCGCTGCACTACACTAGCCACCTTCACTAACACAGGACGACTGAAGTCAGGATGGTCAGACAGTGATCGCACAAACCCATCACTTGCTAGTTGCTGTGAGCCTTTCTCTACTTGCCAGATGCGAGCAACTATAGTTGCCAGGTCTGAAACTATCTTCTTTGCATCAAATCCAACTCTATCAGGATCTTTGATTCGTAGGAAAGCTTGTCTTGGTCCACACAGATTATCAAGAAACCCCATGATCTAGAGATAGGATGCAGAGGCATGACAAGCAATGTTATAGCAAGCAGCTTACAGCAGCTGCAACTCGAACTGATAATGGTGGAGTACAGAACCTCTTAGTGACACCATCCACATCAGTCATAGTGACCAGCATCTGCAGCAGTAGGTTAGACTACCAAAGAGAAGAGAATAATTATAATGATCTATTGTATTCAACAAGTAGTCAGCACCATAGTGAGGAGTCCTTTAGAGACATGGATTTCATTAGTAGCCAACCTGTCCTTCTTTGTCCTCTCTTCAGTCGGTAATGAAGACCATCGTTTGGCTGTGAAGAAACTATTGAATGAGAGAATAGTGAATATAAAACTTACTGTCTTCTTTCTCCTGCTCAATCTTATAAATGTTCATGACTCGACCAAGGGAGTCATTTAATGTGTAGAGAAGTGTGTCGAAAATTGCACCCAGAAAACCCTGGAAATTTGATGAATATTATCATTCAAGGCTGAACTGTGTCATTGTTTCAGAATGCACCTGTCCATATACTACACCGTGCATATGGCACCTAACCTGAAATTTTCTTGAGCTGCACTCCTTGACAATAGACTCCTTGGTGTCCTCCCTGCCCCACAGGTGCAATAGCAGCTGAGTGATGTCGTACCTGCACCCCACACATTATTCTCACCAACATAAGAGTCTCATTATTTCTTACCTGGCCGAGTACTTGTCAAAGTTCTCTTTGTCGACATCCAGCCCCTCCACTACATCGACAGCTGCAAAGGTATGCAAGAGAGCAGGACCAAGTCTGTCTCTAAACGTTGGGCTGCCCTGGACCATAGCAGACAGATCACCTTGAATACCGCTACAAGGAAGAGAATGAATGGTGTGATCAGGTGCTACAACTTACCTCCAACTATCAGATCGCAGCAATCGTCTGAAAATGACACAAAAAGCAGTGACTTGGTAGTAATTGCATTGGACTCACTGAGGGTTTCCCCTATCCCTGCCAACACATGCTAGTAGCACTGAAATGATCTTACTCTGAGCTACTGGTCCAGGAAGAAGATCAGGACGCTCAAGCAAACTGATGCAACAGTCCACAAACGGAGTTAACTTCATAAAGAAGAAACAAAGCAATGAAAAGAGAGAGAGAGAGAGAGAGAGAGAGAGAGAGAGAGAGAGAGAGAGAGAGAGAGAGAGAGAATACCTGCAGTCCTAGTAGTAGTCTTGGCTTTGTTCTGAGTATGAACAGGAACCAGATTACCATATCCTTGACTCCAAACTCAGGTATGGTAGAGAACAGCTTGCGTTGCCTCTGGGCCAACTCTTCTTCATTAGCAACACCCTGAGAAGCACTAGAATAAACACATTCACAAACACACACTGCACTAACTTCATGGCATGACTCCATTAGCCTGGTCAACCACACGGCATTAGTGATATAGAATTCAGAGCAATACTGGACTAGTTGAGGATCCATTAGACAACAACTGTTAGCAAACAAGTATAGCTGAAAGAAATTGAATAAGAAATTCACTTGATTTAAGGCTCTACATACTTGGCCAAGATCCTTTAGAAGTTTGTCACTTCCACCCTTTCGTTCAATCTCTTTGTGAACATCACTACAAAACAATACTCTGTCTTTGACTCCAGGCACATTCTTTATCCACTTGCCTTAACGTTTTTAAAAATGTCTCAGCAGCCACTAGCAGTCCAATATGAAGGGCACGCAGTGTGATGAAGAAACACTCTGTCACAAACTTGTATCCTCCTCCTTCACACAGGAACCGGTCGTGGCTCTTGGAACGGTCAGGAGCAGCTGACAAACAGACAAACTGGTAACCTGAGTGTATGAGACTTAAACTCACATATTATTCCACTAGCAAGACAAGGCTCATTGTTGAGGTCAAGACGGCAGAGAGAAGAGGAAGGATAGTCTGGAGTGATAAGGTGAAGCTTTGGAGCTGCCGAGTGAGTGCTGAAGAATGGTTTGCAGAACTGAAGGAGAACAGAACAGAAATTGAGAAGAAAACCTGTACAGTGGGCAAGAGGGGAGTATAATACTAGTACACTGGTTATCTATCTAACCATCACTAGCTGCTCCTTGTGACGATTTCTTCAGCTCAAACTTTGGACCAGCTCTCACTTCATTCAGTGATACAACTGCTGACAACCACGCCAAGGCACTGAAATACAAAACAAAGAATAAGTATGAACAACAATTCTCTTCTCACTTGTTTTTATTTTCTGGTGTTTTTAGCATTTTATAAAAAGCAGAGTAAGCCAGTGACTGAATGCGATGTAGTCCATCTTGTATGGCACTCTGTGACGACAATGAGATCATTCTCCAGCGATATAATCTGTTCAACTTCTCACTTGGCACTGTTCCACCTCAGACACCAGTGGGTTAGGAAAGTTCCTCATTCCCACAAAGCAACTGTAGCGCTCACCGACCAACATCCTGGGGTTGAGGGTGGTGATCATGGTGGATGTGGACAACAGCGGCCCCAGTAGAGACTCATTCTGGAAATAGTCTCCCTAAAGGAGGATTGAGATAAAAAGTGAGTTAGCAAGCAAAATTGTGATGTCACCTTGAGTTTAACAGCCTCCGTCACTTCCATTAGTAACCACTCACTAACTATCTCAGTGACTTCAGTCTAAGTTTGAGAAGGTCGAGAATATAATAAGCTGGTAGGAACAATGGCAACACCTGTGCTAGAAGACACTGCAATGAATCAAAGTGTTTCCTTCCCTTGGACATCAGTTCATCAAGTCTGTTTAGATCAGTAACTGTAAAAAGTCAAATATTTAAGTCCACAGACCTTGTGATTGCCGATATACTCTTTCCAGTTGACTTAACCTGTAAATTTAATGATACATTCTGACCATTATTTTTTCTTTTTTTTGCTCACAAGTGCTACAATGGTTTTTCTTCCCTCTTGTGATAATTTTGCTTGTCTCAGCATACTACGCAGCATCTGTGGGGGTAGTTGCATTCCATCTGATGCCCATCCTGAAACAAGCTCTAAAAACGTGTTAAGGTCACCCTGATAAGAAAAATTTGATGCAAATTTTCTATTGAGTATTGTAATTACATGTGCCCCATTAGAGTTGGTGTAATGTGAGAACAGATCGCCAGCATCGTCACCAACTGCAGCTAATGGAGAGAGAAGATGATAGAGAGCAGTTCAATACTGAAAGACTGACCATCTGCCAGTACATGAAGCATGCCCATAGCACACACATCTTGTGTCACAGTAACAAGACCATCACATGTATCCCTCTCCCAAGTCTCTCCCAGCGTAGATTCAGTCGGGAGACTATTAGCACGATTGTGCACAGCAATACAGTATCGTACTCTATCCTGTGTGAGGTAATGTTAATTTAAGGTGTATTATACAAGTTATCAGTCACCAGTTCTTTGACAAGGCACTGTTGCAAGAGAGAGTTGAAGCGTTCTCTCATGAGGGCCTCCCCTGCACCCAGTCTGGGCAACTCATCACTACTAATAAAGAGTACACGCCGGCCTCTCAGTGAGCCCCCAGTGCTGAGATCTTGCTGCACCTAATGAGAGGTGATCGTAGAGACGAGGTTGTGAACAAACTAGCTGGCTTACAATGGTTGCTTCCAGGAGATACTCAGTCGCCTTGACAACTGTCTCCTCAGCTGTGAGAACCTAAAAACGTAAAGTCACGTAACTAACTGTACTTACAGCAGTACTGTGGCTGCTTTAACTAACATATGCACTTCTGGTTTATAGCACGTGACTATCAACAGAAAGCGAACCAACCTTCTTTGGTCGTTTAGCTGACTCCATAGCGGTAAATACGACTATAAGTCGCCGTCAAGAGAACAACTTTGCTAGACTTTGCCCGCTTCTCGTCTACTCTTGCGATCGAACCTGCATGACTTGCTTGCGAATAAATAGAACTTGTGGTAGGCGGGGTTGCATGCTCGCTTGCGCCACCCTATTAGCTGCAACAAGCATGTCAGCGAGCACAGCTGTGACGAGAGTCCAGGTACTGGGGTTGTATCGACGATTGCTTCGTGAGGGAGCCCGTTTTCCTAATTATAACTATAGGTAACCTCGTATCTCAAAGCATCCTGTATTTATTGTACTTGTAATGCAAAATAATAATTACAATTATTATGGGTTTTCTTCTGTAGGAAATACACTGCAAGAAAAGTAAGAGACTGCTTTAAGCAAAATAAGGTTCTGTCAGATTCTGCTGTGGTTACTCAGTCGTATCATCATGGTTTGAACTCACTAAAACTCATAGAAAGACAGGTATAATAATATTTCAATCAAGTCTGGATCTTATGAGATGTATGTGACTGAGACCAAATACACATTGATGAACATACTCTTAGTTGCATTGTTCCTATAATTGTCATGGTCATCACCCAATCTCACTCAATCGTGTGCATCATCATCTTATGATCAGACACTGCCCATAGTTACTGCAAACAATAATTCTTGCCAGTTGATTAATTATTTTTCAAAGCACCACTCCGGCTTGCTATTATGTTACTCAATCTTCAGAGTGGAAAGCTACGCGTAGATATGTTCTTTTGGCACAAAAATATTCAAATTACGGATGGATTTTTACGCTTTTTTGCATACAGATGCATTGATTTACGCTTGAAATCCATGCACAGCAATGCGTAAGTAGATGCACACGTGGCCAAAATGGGAACATTTTATGTAACGAAAATTTATGTAAATTACTCGATAATGTAACTAGGCTATTATAGAGTGGTAGAGCGCTCTTTGTGCTATAGTAACCATTGCTATACCTAGCCAGCTCTCCTACTCACACTTTACATAGCAACAGCTAGAGTTGTGTAGTCATGCTGCACAGCTGTGTCCTAGCACGCTGGTGAATTCCTGAGCACGCTATTGTGATATGACTGCAAGATCAATAATGAGAGAGAATCGAGGTATCCATTGAGCCAGTTGCATATATGAGCTGAGGATTTAAATTTTAATAATGACGTGACGTCACATTTGGATACTCTGGATGCTGTATTGCGTTCAATGGAGATGCTGTGTTTGAAATTCCCGCTTGCACCAGAGAGATGCACATTTTAGTGAAAGCTAGCATATTGCTGTAGGCACAGCACGATTTTTGTTGGTTCCAATGGTGTCCGCCTAAGAGAGGTTCCACTGTATTCGGACCTCATTTATCTAGACCGGACTTTTTTGCTTATCTGAACACCTAGAAAAATTTTCAGTGACCAAGGCTGTCCGGATAATCAAGGTTCCACTGTAGTTTAAGATAGGAGTTTTGACCTTGTGAAACCTGGCTAATCCAGTCACAGTTAAAATGGTCTGATTGGCAGGTGACTGCATTGTACATGTAAAATTCGGGACTGGCTGCATTAAACAGGTAACTGCATTACTCAGGTAGTCAGGTTATACTTATGGTCGTAAGAGTATAGCTGCTGTAGTCAATCCTGATTGGTTTAGGTATATCCAACCATATATTTCTAAGAGACTAGAGAGCACATTTGTTTGTAACTGTATAACAACAGTAGCTACTATAGACCATTTCAGACGCTAGTCGTTTTTCCGCTTACGCCCGTACAACACCGGACATGATCTGATCGACACCACCACATTGACAGTAGGCAAAACACAAGGCTTCGTCCTTTTGCGTGCTTGGCTAGGTACTTTGTGCACACAAGCTAAGTTATATTGCTTATGAGTCATTAGAGCTTGAAAATCCAAACAGCCAGCAAAGTGGGAAATATATAGAGAAAGTTTGCTCAATTTTATTTGCACACTGTGTCGACGTGCAACAGCATTATGGTAGCAAACAGTACTGGATAACGACCTTAATCGAACAGTCTAGTCAATAATAGCGTGGCTGTTACAGAATAGCAGCAAAACTGGACCAGTTTCTGGCTGTCAACTGCTTGCTAACTTTGCTTTCTTGACAAAGATGTGACAGAAATGTTTGTTTGTAAACTTAAGCTTGTAATGTAATATTCTCACTTGCAAGTGGAAAGTAGCCAGTCAACCATGCAAAAAAACGAATGTCTTGTGTTTTACCTGCAGCACAATACAGTCAATGTGGCGGTCCAAAAATTCGCGCCTTAATAAATTATTAGCACCTAATAGTGCACTGCTAAGAGCATAATCATCCGTTGTATAATAATACCTTCATTTTTCTTTCTCTCTCTAGGTTACCATCGGTCAAATGTACACACACTCTAAGCTGGTAGTGGAATAGAAGCATGAAGTACTACTACTACTACTAACAATTATTGCATATTAACATGTACATGTTTAATCACCTTCATTATTGTCAACCGGATACCAACTCGCTCCGCCTCCTATTTGTGCTGTTATAAAAACTGTTGCAAACACGCGGTTCCGGAGGGCCGGGAAGCTGACACAGCGGAGATCAGTGATCAGTCGTCGTCATTTACTTGTGCTGGTTCTTACTGCTAGAGATGACATCTGCCTCTGTTCTGGTGCTTGGAGTCACTCTCAGCCTACTAGCTTTACAGCAACGAGCAGGTGAAAAAGCAGTTGTTACGTATTATTATGCGCAGTATGATAATACTAACTTGGTTGCAAGCCTTCTATCAGCCTATGCAGACTGTATACTATGCAATTGTAACGGTCAAGTCAGTCCATTGTAAATCTGCGAAAGGCGAATTTGTTTTTTACCTGTGATCAATTCACACCTGACTTACTAATTGATATCTCGTTATCACTGTACATTCATTGCTTGTTTATTACTTTGTACAGATGGCAAGTTTTTGATAAACTGCGAAACTCCGGATACGGACCAGAAGTCTGTCTATGATTCTATGATAAGAGATGTTACTTCACGAGTCACTTGTACAGCTGATGTCTTGGCTGTTACGGGCTGTGAATTCGTATTCTCCCAAATCAACCGATACTATGATACTATCATCAAAGAAGAGCGTCTGTATACGCAAAGTTGCTTTCAGTACTTGACTGATCCTCGGATTGATCGTTACCGAATTCGTGTGGTTGCCACTTTCACAATTCCTGTCTTTGAACGCAATTTCACTGGATCATATGCTCTTAAATTTTGTGATATTCTTAATTATACAGATTGTCAAACTTCTGAAAATTATTTGATTGCAGGTATGTGCATGAAACTAAAAGTTCAGTAACAAATTTTAGCTGATTTCTTCCTTTTATTAGCAAAATCTAATGACAATCATCTTCCTCCACCACAAGTTTGCTTTAGACCTGACGCTTATAACATCACTGCTGTCCCTGCTAAAACCAATAACCAGCTATCTGTCACACTGTACTGGAATGCCACAGTCAGATCACCGTCCGATTTACCAGTCTGCAATGGATCTCGAAGGTGGAGAGTTGGCTACTTGGAATATAACTCTGCACAAGAGGTCAAGAGTGCCGAAGGCTCTTCGATTGGACTTGAAGGCATCAAATGGGAACGTCAACCAGTTACAGCAAGAAACACAAACTACACATTCAGTCAACTGAAAAATACTTCATACTACATTTTCTATGTTGGCCATAGACCAAATAAACTGAAAAACTCAAGCCCCCAACGTTATAAATCTAAGGCACAATTCTTCGGTCAACAAAGTGAGTAATCTACTAAAAAAAGAGATTTATTGTTATAATTTATAATTTCACTTATGCAGTACCAACCATTATTGACTCCAAGATGATCAGACGTTATACTGTCAAAGTAAATGATAATCTCAGTATCAAGTGCCAAGTCATTGGGCATCCTAAACCTCGAGTTGTATGGGTAGATAATTTGAGAGGAGCCACTACTCTTCCTGTGGATCCTTCAGTTCTGGTGATTTCTAATGCTCAACCAAGCCAATCTGGAGATTATACCTGCTTAACCACCAATACTATAGTAACTCACAATGGAATTTTTACCGCGAGTAATGTTGTTACGATCAAAGTAACAGTTCGACAAGGTATGTTCCTTTGCTCATGTTTTAAACTACTCAAATGATTTTTATTCTTTGGTTACAGATTATGACAATAATACTAGGTAAGAAAGTGTGCATGTGTTTAGTAGTTGATGACATGTCTCCACCTTTAGATGTGAAGACTTGAAGCAGACTGGGACTGCCTGCAGTACCTACCTTCAGTCTAACCTGAAAATATTTAAGAACGCTTCGGTGACCATTGGAGAGCAAGAAAACCAGATACCAACTAATCTTGGAGACTTCATCACTGACCCTCAGTGCCTTAGTCTAGCTCAATCCATCATATGCCACCAGATCTATCCTTACTGCAGCACCTTAGGCTCACCTCAGCCTCGTCCAGTCTGTGCTAAAGCTTGTCAGGTGTTCACTACTGGATCTTGCAGCAAGTTTCTTGACTCTGAAAAATATCCAACCATTACAGAAAGGCTAAGAAATGGTTGTGACATGTCTGCTAGAGAGGGAGGAGATATTCCAGAGTGCATTCCTCTGTCACTTGAAGCTTCAAGAACTGGTAAATGAATAATGATTTTTTTCTACTAGACTATTTTTTTGTTTTTATCCTTCCAGGTCAAGTTGACAGTATAACCACCACTGGTAGCTGTATGCGAGGTAATGGCCGTGGGTATCGTGGGATTGTTTCTGTCACACAAAGTGGAATTCACTGCCAATCCTGGAGTTCCCAATTCCCTCATCGTCACTCTATGACTCCTACTCGCTTTATATCAGACCTTGATGACGCACACAACACCCACCACTCTTATTGTCGTAATCCTGGTGGTCTGGGGACTAGGCCATGGTGCTATACAACGAACAGCAATGTTCGCTGGGAATACTGTAATGTAGAGAAGTGTGGTGAGTGATGAACCTAGCATTGCTGTGGTGCGAGTTCCCAGCCTCAGCCTTGCCCTCATGAAACTAGCTGTTTTGATAGCATAATTTGTGGTCAGCCATGCAGCCATGGAAATAACCCTTATGGTGCAGCTGTGGTTTTTGTATTTTAGCTTGCCTCAGAACATGCATCACTTTGATAAAGTCTGCAAAGTTGACACATTTCCTTCTTTATTTCCTGTTCTCCTCAGATAACTGTGAACCATACACTGGTGCACTGTGTGCTAATCTTGATGGCTATTCTTCAAGCAATGTTCTTGTTCGTAAAATCAGACCTCTGTACCTCAGTCAGAAAGATATAACAGAAACTTTGCACCATCGTTACAACCAAATTGTTGATGTACCTAAAGCTACCCCTGGATGTGAGAAGATTGTCATCTTACTACTCTGCCACTCTGCTCTACCAAAGTGTGTCCATGGCTCCTCTGACCAGCCTATGCTTGGTTGCAGTGAACATTGTCGTTTAAGAGAGCTCTTAGAGCGAGCGTGTCCAACCCAGTATGCTCGATATAAGTCAATAGTTGAGCGAGAGAATGGTCTATTTATTTCTCCATCATGTTCTGTAAACACATCTCAATGCATGAAAGTTTCTGCTGAGTCACTGAGTGGTAAGCTGATTTTCTATCCTGTTATAATTTTAAAAACTTATTGCTGAGCTTGCATTGTTAATACAGTGCGGTTTGTATTATTTACCACAATATCTGAGGTTTTACTTATCTTTTTTGGTTTCCAGACCCAGTGGTGTATCAGGGCAACAAAACCACAGGTGAGGCTAATAGTAAATAAATGATTTAATTTTAGTGGTTACTCTATATAACTATGGCTTGAGCTTGGTGTAGATAGTGAGAAGCACTCAAGAGCCTTAGCAGTGCTAGCTAGAGTGGTTGTAATCTATTGGCTGCACTTATTGGTAATATGATCATCTCTATTAGTTAGTTGTACCTGAAGCCAATTTGTTTCCTTTTACTCACTATAGTTTACTTTGTTGTGTGGGAGTTTGAAAATAATAATTTTTCTCCAGGTTGTGACAGTACTGGTCGCTCTTATCAAGGGAATGTATCTGTAGCTCTGTCTGGTCGAATGTGCCTAAAGTGGGATTCGAGCTCTTTAACTGAACTCAAACCAGCATGGTATCGTGAACTGACTGGAGCTAACAATTACTGTCGCAATCCCGGGCAGCTTCGCTCCTCAACATGGTGCTTCACTTCTCCTGGAGTAATTGAACCATGTAATATCACAGACTGTAAAACACATGAAACAACAAAAGAGCCTCTTGGCGCTGGAACAACTAGTCCAGGAACTGGAGGAGGTGGTGGCGGTATTGGTAGTACTTTAGGAGTTGTGCTTGGTATCCTCGCTATCTTTGTCGTAGTGCTGATTGTGACAACGATATTTATCAGTGTTTTAAAAATGAAATCACGGAAATTGGAAGTTGCAAGAAAAAGTAGTGACAAATTGGCACGCATTACCACAACCATGCTAGATTCTAAGTATGTGACTAACCCCGAGTACAAGAAGCATCAGATCCCTCAGCAGCCTACCGGAAGCATTGTCATTCCTGAGTCATTCTTGCTCATTCCTAAAGAGACCATCAAATACATTAGTCAGCTTGGCCATGGAAACTTTGGTATTGTATACAAAGGAAAGACCATGGCACTTGGTGAGGGAGACGAGGAGATTGAAGTAGCTGTGAAAACACTCAAGGCTGATGCTAATCCAGAAGTTCGCTCTGACTTTGTAGATGAAGCCAAGCTAATGTTTAGTTTTAGTCATCCAAATATTCTTAAGATCTATGGTGTTTCAATGGCTGAGGATCCTTACCAGATGGTATTTGAGTACATGGACGAAGGAGATTTGACGCAATTTTTGCGCAATAGAGCATCAAGTTGTCATCGTCGACTCCTCAATCCCTTCAGCTATCGTTCTCGCACTGAATCCAGCTATTCTGATGATCCTGCTTTGCTAACCAAAACTCAGTTGCTCCACATCTGTAAACAAATAGCTGCAGGAATGGCCTATCTTGCATCACTCAATCACGTTCATCGTGACCTCGCCTGTCGAAACTGTTTAGTGAACAAGAGCATGACGGTCAAGATTGGAGACTTTGGAATGAGCAGAAAGCTTTACTCAAAGGATTACTATCGGATTAATGGACAAGCTGTCCTACCTGTAAGATGGATGTCACCAGAAGCACTCATCTATGGCAAGTTCTCTGTGGAAGGAGATGTCTGGTCCTTTGGTGTTGTCATGTGGGAAGTGTTCTCGTACGCCCTCCAGCCATATTATGGAATATCAAATGAGGAAGTGACGGAAGCAATTCGTCGTGGGAGGACATTGAAGATTCCTGAAGACTGTCCTACTGAGGTTTATGACCTCATGAAGGAGTGCTGGACCATGGACTCACAGTCTCGACCCGATTTTGATGAGCTCTTCCACAAGATCAGCCACCTGTGCCAATATGCCTCGGTCTCAGATGACAAAAATGAGGAAGATGTCTTATCGATTGATAGCCAGATGTCAAGTGACGCCTTCACTGAGGATGAATACTCAGAAGAAGAGCTTGCCTACAAGGATTAACTCATGTAAAACTCCATTTCTTTATCATAGTTCTCATCTGATCATAGTGTTTATGTTTGGCGAATCATACATGTGCTGCTTATTATCATTATTTTTTGTCGATTGCTGAAATGTTTAACCAATAATAGATTTTAAACTCCATTTAGAAAATATATAATTATGGACACTACTACAGTTAGTTTTACAGTGCTTATATTTCTGTCATGTAATCCTCGTCATCAGATTCGCTGTCATCAGGAGGCAATCCCACTGCCTCAGCCAGAAGATCGTATGTTGTAACAGAGTCACGATAACCTGGAGCTAGAAGGTTATCTGTGCTTCCCATGGGCGGGTCTTCATTGTCTTCATCTGTGAATAACTCCATGACCACCTCCTGTAAAGAACAGGTGTGGCAGGATAAGTGAATTAGTAGTAGCACACTCAACAGCACCACACTGATGAGATATGTCATCTGGTCTCACCTGCTCTTCAGGTCCTGAGGTAGATATTGTTATCGGTAGCGGTTCAGGAGGGACATCACTGTCTGTGAACATCTCCATGACCATCTCCTACAACACCATCGAGATATCATAATATACTCACAGGAGCGAGCAGGGAGCAACAAGCAGCCTTTTTATCGCCCTCACTCTCATTATGCGAATAGTACTAACACATTACTGGTACTATTCGTTTATAAAGACAATAGCACTGATATCACAACTTTAAAAGCTGCGACTATTTGTGCCTTCTCACCTGATCTTCATATTGCTTCATAGCTGGTTCTACTATTGGTGGTGGTGGTTCATCATCATTCATGAACAACTCCATGACCACTTCCTGTAAAGCAGCAGGTGGTGAATGATAACAAACATGTACAGTGCTAATACAATGGTCCCATCAACACAACACATTAGTGTACACTACAGGCTTCACAAGGATGTCCCAATGATAACTACCTCACCTGTTCTTCGTAAACTGGATTAGGCTTCTCTACTGTCTGCTTTGTTGCTAGTGACCTGTGGTCAAGTGTAGTAAAATATGTTGATGTCATACTGAGGTGAGTATGACGTACGAAAGAGAGATGTCATCATCATCGGGTATTGGAGGAATCCACATTGGATTGGTTTGCATAGGATTTGTAGTCATGGACCTTGTTGAGAGTTAGAGAGAGAGAGAGAGAGAGAGAGAGAGAGAGAGAGTTTTAAAGTTAAAGCAAGGAGGAATTATCTATCATGCGGTTTGTGTGCCTGTGCGTAGTCTCACTGGGATAAAGCACTGTATGATGACTCTAAAGTGATTAGAGAAAGAACAAGATTAATGATTACATAAGTGGTGTGATTTGATTAGTGGTTTGTACTTGTTTGTAGCAAACCACTATTTGGTAGTTTTTACTCACCTAATACTTCCTGACGAAGCTTGCGGTTACTTTGAGCAAATGAAGATTTGGGATAGAGGCAAAGAACAATAAAGATAAAGCATTGTTGAGGCATCTTTAACTCACACTCTCTTTTCTACAATCAAGAAGACACAAAATGCACAGCACAGTAGTATAACAAGAGCCACCAATACAGCAATGACTACCCACAACCATAGTGGGTATACATCTCCAACTGGTTCTCTGGGCACCTGTTAGCAGTAGTAGATATGCAGATACATGTATAATCCAGATCTTACCCTGAAGCGAGGATTTTCATTTCTAAAAAGGATATTAATTGAACTAGAACTGCTTTCTACTCGTCTGCAGAAAGCATACACACAATAGTTATACTTTTACAAACATTCTCTTACAATATTGTTTCTCTGTTTTCTTTGAGTTGACCATCTCTGCCAACAACAAGAAATAGCAAATCAGATCTGAGGAAACAAATTTTTGTTCAATTATTTATTAAAAATCGAAGTCGATTAAAAAATTTAAATCATTATTTCGTTTAAAATTTGGAATCGTGCCAATTACCCTGATTTGGTGATGGAGCCTAAATCAGATGTCTCCACAGTCACATCGGTAACAATGACTATATCTCCTCCAAAAATACTCTCTAGACCTCTGACAAATGAACAATCAACATCATGAACAGCGCTGCTGCATGAGTCTGTGTGTACCTTATATAGCGATCTTGATCATCTCTAGCAGCATCCAGTGTTCTGTTGACTGTAAAGATGACTATGTGGCGATAATAGTTGTACACCCACACCTGTTAATAAGCGAATGAGAATTATTGTCAAATCTACACTATTATTAATTTACATTGATGGTAGTTTCATTTCTAAGTGATGGTGAGATTCCCTCATTGTCAAAAGCCTCCACATTCAGAATGTACTTAATTCCAACTAATTCTAGGAATGTACTAGAAGTCGTAATTTCTCCGGTCTCTCTTCGTATTATAAATGGGTTTCCAGTAGCTGTCAATTCATACCACACAATACCATGCTTGCCAATGTCTCGGTCTATAGCCTGTGACAATGGTAGTGCAGAAGCATCATCATCACACATTACATTTGCATGGACCAGCATTCACATGACCGTTGTTGTTGTTGCTATGTGTGCATGTTCTACTAACCACTACAGTTGTCACGCTTGATCCGAAAGTAGCACTGTCCCTAACACCTGTGTTTTATGAGTAAAAATTTATATTAACCAATACACACCAGACACCACAGACCAGCACATTGAATTATACAAATGTGTTTTAAAACCACTGCGTAAAAGCTACAAGCCACAACAGCCAGTGTCATAATTATGAGCTCAAGGTCATATGTATGATGTGTATGAGAGTACCTGCTCTAGTAGTAAACTCCTGGAATTGAGGGCTGTTGTCATTAATATCTGTAACTGTTACTAAAATGTTGAGTGTGTTGAGTCCTTGATCAGTAACAGAGACACTCTATGGAATACATGTAGTCAACGATTGTCATAGTGTACATACAAGACGTCTTACTGGTGAAAGAGTTAGTGTGTTACTAACAACCACTGTAATGCTATAAAAGTCTTGTGTTTCTCGATCCTAAATACATAATTCAAAATAGCACAGGACTGACAATGCTGTAGTATTTACCAAGGTTCTGTTGAAGTACAGTCTACCAGAAGTTCTGCCAATGCAAACCATTCCTACACATAGGTCTACAATAGCATGGTTGTTGACTACAAAATGGTAGAACAGAGAATCTCCATCATCACTATCGTTTCCGGTGATAGTCACTAATGGGTTATCAATTCCCACTGGAGCATCTTCTTGTACAGATTTAATCAACATCTGGAGAGAGAATGGAAGATAAGTAATGGGATGAATCAGTGGAAATGAGTGCAAGAAAGGTTGCTAACATTTTGTGGGAAGTATGGTGTGTGATCATTGACGTCTCTGACTACAACAGTGAATGCTGCACTGCTGGTTAGGTTACCGCTGTCTTTAGCTAGCACCGTGAACTACAGAAAGATAGTATAAAAGTAGAACAATATAATGACTGAGTACAAAAAATACTGAGTGTAAGTACCGAGACTGTTCGTTGTGTTTCTCTGTCTAGAGTTTGTGTGAGGACAATCACTCCAGTAACTGGGTCTATGGTGAAGTCATTCTGTAGATTGTTGCTCAGAGAGTATGTCACAGCATCACCATCACCATCCACTGCCATTACTTTGTACACCTCTGAACCTATAGTAGTATTCTGTAAAGAAGTCCACAATTAACTCAAGAATGTGACAATACACCATAGTTCCAATTGCATACTAAATAATGTTCTTAACCTCGTAGATTTCTATAGTAGTAGATTGCTGTGTCGGTAATACGAATACTGGAATATGGTCATTCACATCAAGTACTGTAATGTACAGTAAGGCAGTGTCATTGAGTCCCATGTTATCAACAAAGACAGTCAGTGTATAGTTGGTCACACCACCGTCATAATCTAGCGTCTTAGCTAAAATGATAGTTCCATCGGCAGAGTTGATCGAGAAAGTTTCTACGGATCAGAATAACAAGTTAGTGAAGATACGGAGCATGCTACTAACCGTCTGTGTTTCCATCGGTGAAGTTGTACTCTAGAACAGAGTTAGAACCGATATCAAGATCAGTAGCTAGAACCCTCTCAATTATAGTGCCCTGTGCAGTGGTCTCTAACAGTGATACATTGTACACTGCTTCATCAAACATCGGAGGGTTGTCATTCACATCAGAAATAGACAGAGACACCTGATGAAAAAAGAAGCGAATCATGAAGCAACTCGCTTAAAGACAGCTTACCGTTGCAGTAGCAAACAAGGTTACTCCACCCACACCCGGCTGAGTGTCAGTTGCTCGGACAATAATTGTGAAGGTGGTGTTGCCCGACTCAAAATCCAGCTGATCTGTGCTGTTGAAATGCAGTGTATTGGTGCTGGAGTTGATGTAGAATACCCCCTCTTCATTACCACCAGCTATACTGATCACTGCCTCATTGAAGGGAGGATCGTCACGATCAGTGACAACGAACTTGTAAACTTCACTGCCAGGAAGAGAGTTTTCAGGGAAAGTGAGAGATATATCAGGAGCAGTGAACATGGGAGGGTTGTCGTTAGCATCGAGCACAGATATGGAGATGATGTGATAGTTGTGCAGCATGGGAATCCCAAGATCATGAATTGTGATGTTGATGGTGTAGTTCTTGTTGGGTGATTCATAGTCCAATGGATTGAGCACCATAAGATTACCAGTCAATGCTATGATAGTTGATCTTGTAATAACAGCTCATTGCAATACCATGACGCTACTAACCTCCAATAGAGAAGGTGTCTCCAATATTTCCATCGCTGGCTAAACCAAATAGTACCTGACCATTCAGACCAGTGTCACTGTCATTAGTTATGATAGTAGTGATCTATACAGTGGAACAGTAGCTATCTGTCTCACATCATTATGCTAACACGCTTACCACAAACCCTCCAGGAGCACTCTCACTGACAGTCACAAATGAAGGAGGAGCAACAAAGACTGGTCTGACGTCATTAACATCAACAAGATTGAATGTGATAATGACAGTGCTGTTTCTAAAGCGAGCCTCAGCACCATTATAGACCTGAGTGTGGAAGACAAATGGTGGTCTAGATGTCTAAATCATGGTCTAGCTTACAACAACTGCGATAGAGTATTGAGTGAACTGCTCGTAGTCAAACCCGTCCGGACCATGTCCTGCCTCTGTCTGCAGCAAACCCGTCTCATGGTCTATCTTGAATAGAGCTCCTGTGACAATAGTACACGGTAGTACAAATTGCTCGTTCTTGTCGGCATGCACTGATAGTCGCAGGTCACACTTACTTGTGTCATTGAGTATATCAAACAGAATCAAGTTATGAGGGAAGAGGTCAGCATCAGTAGCTCCTATCATAGCAATGGTGGTGTTTCTGCTGATGTCCTCACTAATACTGTAGGAGACACTGAATGTGTCAAACTCAAACATTGGATTATTGTCATTGAGATCTTCAACGTTGACTTGAACCTGAAAACAGTTGCATTGATAGTCAACATGTAGTTACACTCTCTTACGGTGGTATAGTTGACGTGCTCTAAACCTTGATTCTGAGCAATGACTGTTAGTACATGAGTAGTCCGCTCCTCTCTATCCAACGGCTTCAGTAGTGTGATCACACCCTGCGCAATACAGACAGTGCCAGTAGCTATTACACTAATGATTAATACCACTCACAGTGGTGCTGTTAATATCGAACAGGCCTACATCGCCTGGGCTAGTGACCACAGAGAACGAGATGACTGAGTTAGGATTCATGACTGGATCAGGATCAGAGGCAGCCACAGTACCAACAACAGTACCTACACCATTGCAGCAATGCAGTAACTAATAACATGCTATTGTGTGTTTTAGTACCTGCTGGAAGATTTTCTGGAAGGGTGAAGTTATAAAATGCTTGGTTGAATTGAGGGCCGTCATTAAAATCAATGATACATATCATCACTGTGGCTGTGGCTGTATTCTGAGGGACTCCCTCATCTTTAGCTAGGACAGTCAGATTATAGCACTGATCAGAATGAGACTCTTCAACTGTCATGACTGTAAGAACCAAACCCGTCTTCATGTCCACTCTGAATAGTGAGGTTGGTGTGGGGCCCATTAGTTCAAAGTTTATCTCAGCGTTTGTACCTGAAATACAATTCATGATAAGTGCAGTATTCAATAGATACACTACAATCATTAACCTGTGTCATTATCAGTAGCAGCCAGTAACAGCAATGGGACGCCGGGTCCTGTGTTCTCGGACACATTTACTGAGTACAAATTCTGACTGAAAACAGGAGAATTGTCGTTGACATCATCTACAACAATTGTTATTGTCACGGGACTAGAGGTCTTTGATGGAGAGCCTTTGTCACGAGCAATGACAGAAATGGTGTGCTGAGCAAGTGTTTCTCTGTCTAGTGAAGCTGTTAAAAGAATCGCACCAGTGCTGTTCTCAACTTCAAAAAATGAAGACGCTGCATTAAGCAGGAATTCTACTTCAGCATTGGCGCCTTCATCAATGTCACTGGCTTGGATTGGAAGCATAGGATCCATGATAGCAGTCCCAACACTATGATCTTCTAGTACATGTACCATTTGAGGAAACTGAGAGATCGTTGGTGCATTGTCATTCACATCAGTAATAGTGATGTCTACTTCAATGGAAGCACTCATTGCTGGTATTCCACCATCAACGGCTGTGATCATTAGTTCAAATGGACCAAGTCTTTCAGTAGGGAGCATCGACTGGGCTAGAGTGATAGTGCCTGAACTGTCAATCTGAAAATATCCTCCCCCTCCTGTCACTGAGTAAGTGAGTTGAGCATTCACACCAGTATCATTATCGGTAGCAATGGCGTTCACCACATGACCACCTACACTCAAGTCTTCAGGAAGTGTTTGATCAAGATCAACAGCAGGGAATACAGGAGCCTTGTCATTAATATCTGTTACTGATATTGTGAGTTGTGCTGTTCCTACACGTCCTCCTCCATCGCGTGCCTGTAATGTAATGAGGTATGTATCTCTCTCCTCTCTATCCAGAGTGGACATTGAGGTAGTGATGACTCCAGTGGTAGAGTCAATCCGAAACTCATCTCCTGGTGGAATATCATAGCTAATGGCAGCATTAGTGCCTATATCAGCATCCATTGCCAGCAGCGCTGGACTCTAGAAAAATATAAAATTTAAATATAGTGTAAGCCTACATTGGCTGTAAGTCTAACTGATAGCTAACCACAATGACTGTTGAACCCACTGGAGAGCCCTCAGCCACTGAACCTGTGTACACTGGATATAAGAATACTGGAGAGTTGTCATTGATATCATTAATGACTACTACACACTCGGCAACTGCCTGTGATGGAAAGAAGATAAGGTAAGTCATAAGAAGTTGCTGAACTCACAGCTCTCCTGTAGCTTGCCGGGAAAGCATTGTCAGTAGCTGAAATGATGAGCCGATAGAATGGAGTAGTCTCTCTGTCTATAGCGTTGGTATTGTTCACTCTAATGTTGCCTTGTGTCTGCAAAAGCAATGACAGATGTCTGCTAGTAATTTTTATGCTGCTTACTGTTGCGTTTTTGATATAAAAAGCATTGTTGATATTTCCACCAACAATAGCATAAGTGATATCACCATTTGATCCAGTGTCAACATCTGATGCAAACACAAACTCCACTGCCTGATCGAACGTGGTGTTCTCAAAAATTGAGGTTGAATAAAATGCTGGCGAGAACACTGGACTGTTGTCATTGGAGTCCGTGATTACTACCATCACTTGTACCTAATCAATGAGTAAGAATCCATCATGTGTGCTGTAGTGTCAATATTGTACCGTGTCAGTGTTGCCAGCTTTATCTGATGCAGTGATAGTGAAGGTGATGACATGAGGCATGCCTGGAGTACCAGCCTCTTTATCCAGGAATCCACTCACTACAACACGCCCTGAACTGGGATCACTGATGTTAAAGAGATCTGAAAATATGAACAAAATATTTTAATACTCTTCCTACATGAACTCTTACTCTCGGGATCTCCAGCAGTTTTCTGATAAGTGAGAGCAGCATTGGAACCATAGTCAGCGTCCATAGCCGAGACAACTTCAACCAGAGAGCCCGGAGTGGCACTCTCTGGTATCCCTGTGTTAATAGTGTCTTGAGGAAACACCGGTGGATTATCATTGACGTCTTCGATAACGACCATGATCTGATGGAGCAAGGAGAAAGGATCATGTCCGCAACTGTTTGATTCTACTGACCTCAGCAGTTCCAGTGAGCGATGGTGATCCACCATCAACTGCTAGAATATCAAAGGTCATAACTCCTCTACCAGCTGAGTTTTTGAGAACATGTGTTGCCTCTCTATCCACTTCTTGACCACCAATAATATACACCTCTCCCTGTGTGAACAAATAATTATGTACATACGTGTGATCATGTCTAGTTTACATTGCTAGGATTCACTCCGAACCATCCTTCAGCTCTATCGTCCTCAATCTTGAAGGTGATGGTGGAGTCAGGTGAACTAGGAGCATCACTATCAGTGGCGCTAACTGAACCAATGACACGATTCATAGTTGGTACATCCATTAGTCCATTAGTCTCATTGATTGTTATAGTATATAATGAAGGGATGAATACTGGAGCATGGTCATTCACATCAGAGAGAGCAATATTAACAGTAGCAGATGCCTGATGACAGAGAAAAATATAAGACATTCTTTACTGAGCAGTTCTTAATAAGCATTATTTTTAGTTGATAAAGGATTGCATCTGATGACTCACACTTAGTGACACTGTTCCCATGTCTCGAGCACTCACAACCACAGTATATACTTTATGTGAACTATCAAAATCAAATCCTCCAGTTCCAACCCGCAGTACTCCAGCTTGGTCAATAACAAATACATCTCCAATAACACCGGGAGTAACTGCAAAAAGATAACATTTTAAGTTAGTCCATCCCAACTATCTACATACTGATATTAGGAGAAATCACTTACCGCTTTGAATCATGTAGACTATCTGACTGTTAGTACCACTATCACTATCAGTCACTGGTAGAGTCACGATTGATGCTCCAGTTGATGAATCCTGTGTTTAGACAACAAAATAGACACATTTTTAGCATGGAGCACTGTCTTACCTCTGGTAAAGCTGGTGGAGAATAGATAGACTGGCTGAACATAGGTGAATTATCATTAATGTCTGTCACTGTAATCATGACACTAACAGTTCTAGAAAGAATAACAACATGTCAACTATTGTAGCAAATATCATGAGTGTTAGTTACTACTGAATGCTATATAATTACCCTGATCTTGCTAAGGCAGGATCTGATGGATTGTCAGTTGCTGTGACTGTGAAGGTGAATGTATCAGTGCCAGCAGGAAGAGCCTCTCTATCAGGAGCTGTGGTCATTGTTAGCTCTCCACTAGTGAGACCAATGGTGAACATCCCATATGGCTACGGGAAAATGGCTCGTAATAGCAGGATTATTATTCTGGCTACAGCTATACTGCATTATTAATGTTAAACAGTGTGTACTAACAGGAGTGCTGATGGTGTATTGTAGAACACCATCTGAGGGACCATCATTGTCTATGGCTTGGAATGTGTGCACTACACCAGGTGTAGCTCCCTCAGACACTGTCAAACTGACTGGTCCTGTAGAGAGAATAATAACGTTGAAATAATAACACATCACAATTCATTTACCTCCTGGAAATGTTGGTGTGTTGTCGTTGACATCTCCAATGGTCACCATGACAGTGGCAAAGCTGGAACGCACAGTTCCCATTGAATCAACTTGGTCAGCTGCTCTTACCTGCGTTTTATAGAGCATTAGGTAAATTTCAATGTGAACATTGAACATAAGAGGATTATCTTACTGTGAACACAAGAGGATTATTTCCTGGAGTTACAGTCTCGTAATCAACAGAGTTGGCTAATGTTATCACGCCAGTTGCTTCATTTACAGAAAAAGCTCCACCGAAATTTCCACCAGTGATTGCATAGGTGATGGTGTGATTTAGTCCAACATCGCCAGACTCAGTGGCTGATACAGTAAGACCTATGGCGGTATCGACCATATGGCTCTCTAGAATTGTTGCAGAGTAGGTTGGAGATGAGAACACAGGAGGATGTTCATTGATATCCTGCCAGGGAGACATGCATGTATAGATATTAATACCAATACTGTAGTTCTATTACCTCTACTGTTATCTGTATAGTAGAGCTAGAACTCATTGGTCCTGGATCTGTTCCTTGGTCAGTTGCTATAGCAACAATAGTAATGCTGTGGTAGTTTTCCTCATGGTCGATGGGAAAACACGAAAATTGACCAGTTCCTGAGTCTACAGTGAAAAACGTTGCAGCATTGACAGTGTTTGTATTAGGGCTTGAGGCAGAGACTGTGAAAGAGTAGGTAACGTCTGTGTTAGGACCAGGAAGATCCTGTTCATCTGCTGCCTATGAGAAAAGAGGTAAATGATGCATTTATTAAGTCAAATGAGCTTATGGCTGCCTTACTTGCACAGAAAAGCAATTTGAGTATGAATCAGTCTCTTCAACAATATCCACAGAGAATGAATCCACATCAAACTGTGGACTGTTATCATTTCTGTCTCCTACTGTCACAAACACATTAGCAGTGGCGGTCAGTGAATTCCCCATTCCATCACTAGCCAAAAGCAACATGTGATAGTTGGAAATAGTTTCTCTATCCAGTGGTCCAGTGGTGGCTAATAATGCTTGATTACCAGAAGTACTCAACTGGAAACTATCACATAGATGAGAATAAAATATTGTTTTTATAACAAAAATTATGATTGTACCTAGTTCCACTGCCTGCTCCTGCTAGTGTATACAATACTGCCTCATTGTCTACATCTGTTGCCTGTAGCAGCAAATGATCTCACATAACATTATTATACTAATTGTACTCACCTCCATTGCCTGGCTGAAGGTTGTGACAGGAGTGTTTTCCAATATGGAAAACGTGTAATTAGTCATCACAAAGACAGGAGGGTGGTCATTGACATCCTGAACTTCAATGGACACAGCTGCTGTACCAGTGAGTGGACTAGCTCCATGATCAATAGCTTCAATCTTGAGATAGATAAAGAGAGATATGTGTACTTGTTACAATAGCTAATGTCACTACATACAGTGAAGGCATAGTCAGTTTTAGTCTCATGATCAAGTGATCCAGTGACAAATATTACACCAGTATTGTTATTGATATTGAATTTATCACCAACACTGATAGCTCGATCCCTGATTCTATATGTGAAGTCTCCATTGGATCCCTACAGGATTTTAATTACTACCAACAATAATGCATCTGTAAAGCTAACCTGGTCACGATCAAAAGCATCTACTGATGCTATCACAATGTGATCAATGCTGGCATCTTCAGGAACTACTCCTGAGTAATGGTCTAACAGGAACACTGGAGGATTGTCGTTGATGTCAGTAAGTGCCGCCACTACAGTAGCTGATGATGGAGGAGCATCTGTTGGTACCAAACCACCTGGAGCATATTCTCTAGCCTGTCATACAGCATCAAATGTATATATTTGAAAAAGCGTTAGCTGTTACCTGAACTGGTACCACATAACGAGACTGTACTTCAAAATCAAGAGTTCCTGAAGCTTGCACAATTCCTGTGTCCTCATTCACTGTGAATTGATTGATCCATGGCTGACCTACTCACATTATTGTGAAATCAAAGAGTATAACAGCTGCAACATACCGTTGTCAACTATTGAATATTTGATCACTGCTGTAGGATCTTGTTCTGCATCATCAGCATGAATAGTAGTCAGTAGTGCTGGTGACTGAATAGAGACACAGTGTAATGCAAAATGATATCAATTTTGTTGCTTAATTCATGATGCTGTGTGATTCATACCATTACGGAGTACACTCCCTCGGGTATTGTAGCAAAGTAGAGTTTGGTTGTGAAGACTGGTGCTTGATCCACACTGTTGGTGACAGCAACATTAATGGTGACTGTGGTGGTGAGCGAAGGAGCTCCTTCGTCCTATAGTCAATGATCAGTAATGTTCAATATGGTGATATTTTGATCTTACCACAATGAGTACTGTCAGTGTGTGCTGTGTATTGCTCTCATGATCAAGCGATTGATGCAGTTCTATGTTGCCAGTTAAGTATCCAATGATAAAGAGGTTATCCTAAGATAACGAAAAAGGTCATAGCAATTTTCACCCAATACAGTAATTTTTCTTACGGGGTCTGTAAGAACAAAGTGGAAATTCCCACTTGAGCCTTCATCAGGATCTGATGCAAACACTGTGTAGACTACAGAATCCACTGGCTCGCTCTGAAGAAAATCAACTAAAAGTTCCAAACACACAGGGGTAGCAATTGTTCACCTCTGAGAGCATGATAGTGATGTTGGTGGTGGGTGCATTCTCAAAGGTTGGTGAATTGTCGTTCACATCAAGAATCACAATAGTAACCATTTTGGTAATCTATTATAGTAATTACCAGTATAGACTGCCGTTCTCTTAATATAATATCACAAAACACTCACCGTCACAGAGCCAGTTGCTGTAACAGCCAACATATACGTTGCTTTGGTCTGCATTGAGATATTAAACAATACCTCTACAAGCTAGCTCGAGATTTTACCTCTCTGTCTGGCGGATTTGCTATTGTAAGTTGTCCACTGCTTGAGTCCATGGTAAAGTCACTGCTAGACACACCAGAGACCGCCCAGGACACCGTTCCTCCATCACTGATTGCGTACGTTGCTACCAGCGTACCTGAAAAGTCGATCAAGAGTAGAATTTCTATTTGCAAAAGCATAATGGTTTATATATACCGGCTGCAGAATTTTCTTCTACATGAACAGTTCCAGGGCCAGTAATACTCGGTGCTATGGAAAGATGACAGTTTGAGGAAATTGTAATTTTTATTGTCTCACATTGTGCTCTTGTTACTGACACAGCACAGCAGGAAAATATCGCAACCAAGAGAGCTAGCCACGACATTGTCGAGCACTGCGTTTTCGAACAAAGCTCGAATTTAGGTGGGGCTGGCTATGGAGTATCAGCTCATGAATAATATTAACGGTGTAGCTTTGTAATTGGTAATGTAACCTCAGCTTGCTTTCCTGATTTAATCGGAGCTTTTTGCCTGCTTAACTAGCAGAGAATATCCTACAGACAATCTTCAGCAAAGACATGTCCGTCACTCTCACATGCACTAACAAACAGGCCTGCTATATGAGTTATTGTAAGGTCATTTGATGGATATTAACAGTATAATAATAATTGCTAACTAGTATGCTGTTCAAACACTAATGTCTTCCCACTAATCAGTGATACTTCGTTTTGCCATCTTTCTTGTACAAGTGCTTGTACTCAATGGCATAGTTGATCACCATACAGACTCCGATCCAATGCCAGAATGGTGTCGTCTTAGCATTTCTGCATACGACATATTTTGCTCTCCACAGCTCGTGAGCATCGTAAATCAAGGTTCTTGAGTTCTTTGATAGCCATGGAACAACCTCAAATAGCCTCAACCGAGTGAAGGAAGATAGATGTGACATCTGAGAAAGATAATCATAGTGATTTATTTCTTCGCTTATACATTATATAAATAGATAGAGATAACGTATTTATGCTTTCCGCACCGTTGTAAGCAGCAGTCAAGTATTAGAGTCTAGAGAAACAGTCTCTCACTCGCTGGTCTCTGTGACACAAATGTCACGTGACTACACGTGATCACCACGTGCTTTATATCTTTTCCGCGGTCGCCCGCGCTTTCTTTCTCGTGCCCTTTTCTTCTCTCTCGTTCTACCTTATCTCTGCTGTATGGATGAGGTAGAGACTGCTGCTGCAGACACAACGAGTGGTAGCTCACCTCTCGCACACTCTCTCCCATCTCTTTCCCCGAGGCATTCTTCTCCTCCGTCACCCTCTGATCATGCTAGGTTACCCGATGCCAGTAATCCTATTCACCAGTCTAGTTCTTATAAGCGAAACCACAGCGGAAAAATGGTGCCTGTCGGAATAGCTCACCCACTTCAGCAACGGCAGAGTACCAGTTCTGACCCTTCTAAGTTGCCTCGAGAAACAGTGGAACATTCTGATAGTAGTTGCTCAGTTAAAAACTTGGAAGCTGGTCCTTCCAAGAAGCCTAAGCTCGATGAATTGCCTCCACTTGAGAAACCAGATGATCAAATGTCAGATAGTGAAGAAATTGCTTCGAAAGTGTTAGAAGTTGATTTTTTTGTATCAAATTCGAGTAGCTCAGAGGAAGAAGAGACACAAGATCTATTCAAATTCACTCCTCCTTCCTATTCTATGGAAGAGGCTAGAACAGAAGAAAGAGATGAGGATGACGAGTCAACGAGAGAGGAGGAAAGGGACAGTCAGGCATTTCCTCCTGGGAAGGAGTGGCACATGTTTGTGACTCACAGCACATCAGACATTGACACTGTCTCTGCTGAAATACTAGAGCCAATGGCTTTGAAACTTCCACCACGCAAAGTGACAGCCTGCATGCGTTTTAGGAATAGTTCAATGATGTATGACAATGCAGCTATAAAGGCAGCAATGAAAACTAGCTGTGTGGTGCTAGTGGCTTTCAGTAAACCATACCTTGACAGCTCTAGGTGCGTATGTATGCACAATATCTTGGTCATATTCTCTGTTTCACAGGTGTTCTAAAGAGTGGGAGCTAGCAGTCACTCTATCCAACTCTTGTTCTGTAGTAGTGGCAGCCATTGGTCAGCCATGCTCAAGACCTGCCCCTCTCAAACGCTTTCTTTATCTTGATTTTCTTGACAAGCACAAGAGACAAATTGTTTGGAATAAGCTCGAGGAAGTAATTGGTAAAAATAAATATTGGGCAGTCGGGTATTCTTTAGTTCTTGTTTTCTCTTTTAGACAACACAGTCACTAAACCACTGACCACCCAACAAATTACGTAAGAAACTTCAGCTAAGCATTGTGTTACCAGTCACCTCTCTACTATAGAACTAGATCATCACAACCTAGCGAAATACCTGAGGCTATGAGTGTAGCACAGAATGTTTTTATTGAAAAGGACTTGCACAGTGAATATTACGACATAGCTAGTAGCTTTGAATCAACAGTTGAGAGCTTGAGAGAGAAACGTAAGCAACAGATGGAAGGAGAAAGACATGGTAGTACTAGTAGTAGAGGAGAGGCTAGTGCAGCTGTTGCAGTAAAGGAGGAAGTAAGCTTTTGTTGCTTCCGACTTTTTGTTAAATTAATTATAATGATCTTCAGGAACAAAAAGATAGTAAAATAGAAGAGAAAGAGGAGGGAGAAGTGAAGGGAGAAGTGGAAGAAGGAGAGGTCAAGGATTCTAGTTCTGCTGCTGAGGATAGTAATGGAGAGTATGAAAACTCTGGTGCTGGTGAGGTGGCTAAATGGTATGATGGATTGGCTAAACCTGATGCTGACAAGAGAAATGAGGTGTGTTTGACTTGCAGTTAGTTGATAGTTTTTATTTCTCCTCTAGAGCCCAATTTTTCACATGCGTAATTTCAACAACTGGGTGAAAAGTGTGCTAATACGCGAGTATCTGCCTAGCTCAGCAACTGTACTGGACTTGTGCTGTGGTAAAGGAGGAGATCTCCTTAAGTGGAAAGAAGGATCAATTCAGTATTTGGCATGTGCAGGTATTCACCACAATAGCATTTTGTAGAGGCCTTTTTTATTTTTCGTATCATCAGACATCTCAAAAACATCGGTGGAAACTTGTGAGGAGCGGTACAGTACTGGACGCATGTTGGACAGATCACGCAAACCTCCCTTTGACGCGGAGTTCATTGCAGCTGATTGTTGTGAGGTAGACCCTCTCTCCCATTTTCTTTATACTAGGTGCACCCTTCAGATCTAACCCGTATTGAGAGCCTTTCATTATTAGTGAGTATGTTTATATCATTTTAGGTCAGGTTAAGAGATTTGTATCAAAATGAAGCCAGGCGGTTTCACATCACCAGTTGTCAGTTTTCTTTGCACTACTCATTTGAGAGCTACAAGAGAGCACATACAATGCTCCAGAATGCGTGTGAGAACCTGCGACCTGATGGTTACTTCATTGGTACTACTGTGGACTCTTATGAACTCATGTCAGTGCTTTCTCAAGCACCATAGCTTTGTATTCTTGAATTTTTACTTATACGTATTCCACAGAAGGAGATTACGAGAGGCAGAACAAGGAGAAGATGGTCAATGGTGTATTGGTAACAACATCTACTCTGTCACGATGGACTCCGATCCCAATGACGTGCCGCTGTTTGGAGCAAAATATTTATTCCAGCTTCATGGAGTTGTAAACGTTCCAGAATACGTGGTGCACTTTCCTCTCTTAGTTAGGTATATGTATTGTTGAGCAATGTTTGTGTGAATTGTTGTCTCCAACTTTAGAATGTTGGCAGAGTTTGACATGGAACTGGTATTGCATCAAAATTTTTATGACTTTTTTGAAGAGAATCGGCACAAAACATATAATGCTCAACTTATCTATCGCATGAAAGCATTCAACAAAAAGGTTTGCCTACTCTCATAGTGGTTATAAAATCATTTTATCTCTCCTCTCCTAGGGCACGATGTCAGATGATGAATGGTCTGCTATTGGACTGTATCTTGTGTTTGTATTCAAAAAAGCTTCCAAATCGACTCTTTAGCATTCATTTATTCACACTATATTTATATTATTTATGACAAAAGAATACAAGATTATTAATAATGAGATACTGGTGTACACTGCTCTCATCACTCAGGCCTTGCCTTGTCCCCAGCCATTGGGAATGAGGTTAAATCTAGGAGCAAGTGTGTACAGGCTCGATCATTATTATGCATTATCCAGGCTACACCTGGTCGTCGTAATGTGCCTACTAGAGGTATAGACATTAAAATACAAGAATACTGAATACTCCCGACATTTTAGGCATCTTTCTCGAGTAGAAAGTTACCTTGATAAGAGGAGAGTGAGTATCATGTCTTGATGATGCACACAAGCCAGCCGGACAATAATATGGTTAACCTTCAAGTGCCCATGGTATTAGTGACAGTATTACAGTGATTACAATAGTCAGACTATCATTAGTGGTATTTGTATTAGTTTCATTTCAGCTTTTTGTGATAAAAATACACAGCATTAATTTTATCAAAAATGTCTTGCTCTCCCTCTTCCCCTCCCTCTTCTCCTTCCTCTTCCTCTTCCACGATGAGAACGCCATCTCTCATTATCAGCTGTCTTGACTAGAGGAGCCAGCACAGTATCACACTGGTAACATCCAATGTGCTTAGTCTGCCCTCCAACTAGAGGAGTGTCTGACTGCATGGGGGAGATAGATTATGATAAAATGACATTTAACATAATACTACCTTCTTGAAATCCACTAATAGCTCGTGTGCTCCACACTCCTCACATATCTTATCCTCTCTTTCTATTTTGTGTGCACCCTCAAAGAAATGAATCACAGTGTTGCACCTGGTGAGAGTAGAAGCCTATAGTAGCGGAGTGCTTTCTATCGTACTTCACCTGGCTACAATGTTGTTACAGCACATTTTCCATTTTGGACCAGAAGTGGGGTCTAGGATGAGTTGACCAGTCTCACATGATGGACAGTCATCTACCCTGAGTTGTGCTCTAGCATGAGGACATGTGGTATTGGGACAATGAGAACATGGCATGTTCTTAATGGTCCCCTTGTACGGAGGTTTATTATAACAGAACGGACACAAAGTGTATGTCTGAAAATACAACACATTTATTATTGTGACATAGGTAATTGTTTATTCATACCTTTCCCCTGTGATCTGAAAATATGACAATTTCAAATCCATCCAGAGGGCATTTCAACTCCTACAATGCTTCACATTACATTTTACTGTACAGTATTCAATATTTTACCTTGTATAGTTTAATAGTACCACCCTGTGGTAGACTATAAGTCTCATCACAATGTTTGCAGTGAAGCCTCTGGGGCTTGGAGGGCACTAGGGTCATGTATCGCATACACTGACCACACCTAGTGAGTGATGGAAGTGAGCAGTCTCCTAGTATAGCAGCTGACTGACCGTGATAGTGGTCTAGCAGTACTAGCAACAGTAGAGAATGTGGCTTCAAACAGCTCATCCATGACTGATATGTTGCTGTGAAAATACTCAAATTTCTGCTGAAATATTCCCAGAGTGTGTCCAACAACAGCAGTATAATCCACCTGAGTATGGTGGTATTGAGGTAGTACGGTTAAGAGCAAGAGGCACCTTTCCCTTGGCTATAAGATTCAGTTGCTGCTCAATTGCTGTTCTCATTGTTGGCTGTACCAGCTCAGGATCAATCTAGTTTGTCAGATGTATTTAATCCGATGGAGTATTGTACCCACCTTCTGGTAGCCATGCACCAGTACTATACCCAGTGTAGTAGGCACCAGTTTTCTTCCACTGTCAATTTTAACATAGTTACGAGTGCATATGTTTTCTATATGAGCGGGAATGCTAGCATCCTGAGGAAGGGGTAACAGCTGAAAGGAGTAAAATACAATCACAAACAGTTCCGATGCCGTGTTTTTCCATCAAAGTGATAAGCTCGCTCTCACTGATATATCCAGGAGGTGTGGTCATGTGCTCAGTCACTCTCAACTATATAACACACAATGCTGGAACATCAAGCCATGCACCCCTCTACCTGATCTATAGCCCATTTCTGCCCTTTTTCGAACTCTACAGTAACCTCAGGACCGCCCACAGCCATCCAGACACACAGAGCAGTAAACCCAGGAGATATTATAGTGTTCCCTGTCCACTGGAATCGTTCTCTACCTAACTGGAGATCAACCTCTGTGTGCTTGTATTTGCATTCTGGCATCAGCTATAGAGAGTAGTGAGTAGGTGCATTACATGACAGATTGCTTACCGAAGCAATAAATTGGGTCACCACAAGATCATACACTTTCCACTGTATGTCACTGAGCTGGTGCCTGTGAGCATTCTTCATTGGAGTGATGGGTGGATGATCACCAACATCATGACCTGAACTGAGGAGTAGACAACAAGAGAAAAAATTAGGAAATGAATAAGAAAGAAGGAACTGACGAGGGGATCTTGATTTTTTCCCTGAGGAGAGCACTGGTATATTGCTGATATTCTGGATTATGATTGATCTCTTGTAGGATTGGCTTCAATTCAAAGTCAGGTGAATACTGGGTGGTCTCAGTACGAGGATAGCTAATGTAGCCCTAGGATTAGGAATCAATTTAGGAACGAGACTTGTACTGCAATACAGCAACTACTACATTAACACTAATTGTTAATTATAATGAAGTTGCACTGCAGAGTTACTCTAGCATAGCTATAGTGGTCAACAAAAACTCATAATTTTGTAACTGTCATTCAAAAATTAGGAATTGCACAATCAAGCAGTACAGAGTTACTTTGCTGTGATTGTGGAGCAGTAAGACGAAACAGCAGAGACACACATTATAGACAATTCCAAATGCACAACCACACAAACAATTACAAACCTCAATGTACAGTTTCTCAGCAATATCCATGGCTTGCTTAGGGCCTATGTGCAGTCGCTGGGATGCCGCTCTTAGTAGTTCAACAGTGTGTAGTGCAGGAGGAGGTGGTTTAGAGTGTGGTCGTGATGAAACTGATAATACACTACAAGATAAGAGAATCATACACACACACACACACACACACACACACAAGCACAAGCACACACACACACACACACACACACACACACACACACACACACACACACACACACACGCACACACACACATACACAGCTTGATCTTCTTTTTTGAGTATGGAATGGAACAGATGAACCACTTCACTGTCAAACACTCTCTCTCTATTCCAGTCTGCCATGACAGTGGTGCTTCCTGAACGAAGCTAGCAAACAGCTACTAGCCTGCCTGTCTGTCTGTTATTCATTAATACCTTACAATCCAACTTCCAATATTTTTCTGGTTTAAACTGCTGTATCTCATCATGTCTCTGTACACAAAAGCCGAGAGTGGGTGTCTGGCATGGTCCATACGATATGACACTGTGATTGAGTCCTGAATACTGAGACTATATAATATCAAATGAAAATAAGCATTATAAGAGAAAAACATCGTTTCTCACCTGAAATAGCTTAGTCTGGAATCGAGTAAAGGAGCAGCCAATCCTGAGGTCAAGCTCTTGACGAGCATCCACTGATCGAGCTTCATTGAGGTTAGGAAGAACCAGACTACGAAATGCTTGCTTTACTGCTGTCTCAGTAATAGAGGAGAACCTGGCTCGTAGAATACTCTGGGAAGAAGGACTAGTTAACAAATTTGAATCGAGAAACAGCTTACTGGTGGGTCATGTGATCGAGATGGTTTCATCACAGGCTGTACCTCATCAATCACCTTGTGATCATGCATGCAACAGATATAGAAAGTTGTGAAATTAGGAGCTACATGTAGCACACACCTCAAAACATATGTTCTCTCCTTCTTTATCACAATCTAACCAAAGCACAAGGTAGTCCACTCCCCTGCCCTGTGATGAGAATTAGATACATGTATTCAGCACAAATATAGCTAACTTCTTGTCTGAGAAAACTGGTTATTTTGAGATTAGGAAGAGCTTCCTTCTTCATTGTTTCCGCTGCAAACAACTCGACCTGCAGGTGCAAAACAATATTGCAAAAACTATTCTTACATTTCACAAACTGGATTGGTCTTTTCCCAATTATTGTATGCAGGAAGAAAGTCTAGGCTCATCACGTGACCACATACTGACGTCATTTTGAAGTGTGCAGGAATCATCCTGCTATATCCTCCTCTCCCGTCGCTCAGTGGAAGCTGTCCATCGAACTCGTACACGTCACAAGCATTACTGAGTGACTTACGCCTTCTGCTCTGTTTGCCAGAGAGTAAGTCAGCCAGCGAGCGAGCCAGAGACGGCTTCTCGGCAACCATTAGTACGACAACCATGTTGCGAATTGCATGCATATATGCAGCCTAAAGTAGGCGGGGCTCGTTATAAAAGTTAACTTTGGCGCTACCGCTGAATGTCACGTGCAATGAGTCGACTCAAGATGGCGTCTGGATTTAGAGCAAACGTTTTTGACCCACTGCTCATTGTAGCGCAGATTACTGGACTCCAATGCTGCTTCTATATATCTCTGGGGTTCTGGTTGTTCGTTGCTGATAGTATTGGAGAAGTACATCGTGCCCTCGATCAGATATTTAACTACAGAGTAGGAGATTATATTACGTTTATGATCATAATAAGTTATGCTGTCTTTAGGAGTTTGAAGGTACTGTTGATGGCTGGCTTGTGATGGGAGCCGGATTGCTGAACTCATTTACATGGTTGGTGATGTTTGTATGATAGTTATGATCATGATGCGTTATTATCACACTTTCCTTAGTTGATTATTGTCTGAGGATAGTGTAGTAGACAATACGCTATAATGAACTCAGTGCATAGTCATGTGATCCTCATGGGCCGCTCACTTACAGTGCACAAGTGTAGTTGGTAGTTGTGGATCATACATCAATACCAATTGGGCGAGCTCGTGACAACGAGAGAGGAATGTTTGTACGTGGGCCAGCTGCAAGAAGTCAAATCAATAGTCAAAAGCAGCCTAGTTAAAAGTGAAGACTGGTTTGCTGTGTTAATGCTCAGCTACTCTCGGTCTCTGAGGCCGGTGACAACATGTCCATGAGAGCTTTGCATGATAGTATAAACTTCAAACTAGCTGAAATTAATAATTATTATAGCTATACAAAATAATTATGATAATTGCTAACCAGTTGTTAGCTGCATGTTACTATACAGAAATCAGTTCAGGCTTACCACAATAATATCTGGATCACATTGTACTATTATCTTTTTTATCAGTGCAGTTGCTCTTTGGTGGATTGTGAGAAGAGCTAAACAGGTAAGTTGCTGATTTGAATGATCTCTATTGATTTTTCTCACCTTGGTCATAGACACTAGATTTTGCTGCTACAGTACACATAATCCACTTCCTGCTTTGTATCCTGTATGGGGGTTTCCCCCTTTCATGGGCATGGTGGGTTACCATGGTAACTAGCCTTGTTGTCATGACACTAGTGGGGGAGTGGTTATGCTGGAGAACTGAACTGAAAGCCATTCCACTTAATGATGGAGGCGGTAGAGGATGACAACTTCCTTTTTTAATCATTGTGACTTCCTTGTTCATCTTTTTATTCATTACAAATCTCCAAACATATCAAAATTGTACATTTTAGTAATAACAAAAGTATTTTTGTCAATCAATCTATGATTATACTCTCTAAAAGAGACTAGTCTATCATTATGTATTCTCTCGACGTATGGGTAGTATTTCCTTTACATGCTGTAGAGAAATAGAGAGTAGCAAATAATTATGAGAAAGCATGAGAGAGAGGTACCTCAATCAGTTTCTGACGGTACTGTTCATCATTGTCCTCCTCTTCTTTCTGTGGGATTGGTTTCTCCTCTCGTTCTAATATCCGCTTTATTTGATTGTCGTCATACAGTACCAGTGGATCCAGTTTGTTGCTGTTGATTTTGTCCACCAGATACTCTTTGTAATGGGTCCTATAGTAAGGTGACAGATGATGAGACATTGCAATATAAATACACGCAATCGTTTATACAAGATAACTCTTGGTTTATTTTAGTACGAACATGCATAATCCAGCCATTGCTTCAGGTGATGGTTGACCACATTCCTCATCAACCAGACCATTAGGAGTCTCCTTCTGCAGCATAACACGGCAATGTAGTGCAACATTCTCTCCTTCAGCAGCAGCAGCAGCTTATAAAAGAGAGAGAGAGGTACAACTTGCAGTCAAATGCAATCTACATACCTTCTTTTCCTTGTTCTTCTTCTCCTCCTTGTTCTTTGGCAGCTCTGACAGCATCCACTTGACCCTGGCGTGGTTCTGAGCAATAATCAAATATTAAATACATGGAGTAAATCAGTTTATACCAATATCAAACTCAATCTGGTTGTCAGTGAGTAGCTTTTGCAGATCTTGCACACCAAAGTCACGCAAGTAGTAGAGGCAATCACGAGGATGATGTGCATGAAGACCTTTGTCCTTGCACGATTCAAACTTACCACATGCCTGAAGAGAGAGAGTGTCAATTATACTGGTCTAGCATGAAGGTCATAGTAATTATACAGCAATAAAAGTAACCACTTCCCCATTTAGTTGATAAAAACCATTCACTAGAGCTGGCACAGACCACAAATTGCATAGTAGGAAATGGGAGGAGAATGGAGGTGATGGAAGACATCACTGATCCTGACTGCCAAACCAGGCCAAAGAGACGAGGAGGAAAAGGGCACGAGTGTGTGAGGGGGGTATTGGAGGAAGATCAACACAAGACACACACTCAATGTATATGCACAAACACATCTATACATGATTGATTCTCAGAAAAAACAGTTCATGAAAAGCTAGGAGGAGGGACTGCAAACCACACAGCTGATATACACCCGCACCATATTTACTGCAAGCAAGCCGTTATTGCAAAAAAATTGCAGTAAATGAGCACTAATTTGCTAACCTTTCCATTTTTGAACGAGCCACCACATCCACTACAGAATTCATTCGGACATTGAGTGCATCTGAAGTGCATACAACCTCCATGAGCAAGATCATACCGAAATTTACACTCTGGACACTCTGTGTGTAAAGAATCAGACACTATCATCTACAACACTAAATAATAAACAAGCGCAAATGTAGCAAACAAGATGGAACACACAAAATAATAATAGATACTAACGGATGCCATTCTCATTCAGGTGAGCTGCCAGACCAGCTTTCTGTGCCTCAGGATCATTGTTTGTCTTCCAACTTGCAAATTGCTCGCAAGAAATACCTTTGTGCTGCTCTTCCCACTGGAAATGAAAATGAATATGCACGCTTGATTACTAAACCAATGATTAATACAATTACATGTGACTAAAAATAATACACTTAATTGCACTTAAAAAAGTTTCTGTCAGGCTTTTTACTACTTACTATCAGCAATTTTTTAGTAATTAGTAAAAATACCAATGCATACAAGCTAGCTTAGTTCCCAAAAGCTCCATTTAGACACAAGCACATACTAACACATCACTTCAATAGCACACCAGTGCTTCATTTTCAGATTGACTTCTGTCGCTCAGCTCAACAGCTGGCAACAGCTCATGCAGTTCATAGGATACATGTGTGTGCTGCTGTCACAAATTCCCCAAACAGTATTTTATTATGTCAAATGGACTAACAGTTTTTCTGCACTTGAAGCACATTGGAGATTGGCAGTGAGGGCACCTGACTTCATAGAGGTCTGGACGATCACGGATTTCGACTATAAATCCTGATTTACACTCCTGAAAGTGAGAAAGTAAATTGAGAGAAGAGCGAGTGAGTGTGAGAGAGAGAAAGGAAGAAGAGACCAGTTGAGAAAGTTATGAGGGAAGGAAGAGGTAAAGGAAATAGTGTGTGTTTGATAGATGGGGATTTTAAAAATGTCATAGTTTCAAAAGTGAGACATATTATAATGGATGCGGAGGTGGAGCAAGAGACAGCAACAAAGAATGAGGAAGAAGACACACCTGGTTGGTACACCATATAAATCCGGGCTCCCTGGACAAGTTGAAGTCAGTTAGTTTTTGCTGACACATTGAATACGACTCTTTGTCCAAATATTCTTTTATCTGCACAAGATGGTTCAAAGTCAAACGAACAAATGAATGTACCGTAACCCTTGCACATGTGCCGAGGGTTTATAACTATGGTTGTGTGTTTTAAAGCTACAAACAATACAGTTAAAAATAACAACAAACATTTACTGCAAGCATAGATCACTTACCATCCCCACAAATAGTTCCAAGTAAAAATTCTGAGTTTGATCTCTCATCATCATATCTGGCTCACTACACATTGGACATGTGAAGTGTTTGACTGACTTCTCCTTAATGGTCATAGTGAAATTTTCCTTAAAGCAATGTTTGCACAGGGAGTGATTGCATGCTGGCATGGTGACCATCTATATAATGTAATCAGAGGTATTCAATGTCAAGTTGCTTCACCTACATCGTCCATTGCATAATCATCTATACATATCGGACAGGGCTGGTTGAGAAACTTGCAGGCGTCATCAAAGTTAGTGTAGTTAGAAGCAGCATCAATGTAGTATGTCATGGGATAGTCATCCTTATGCTCTAGTAGCTTGATCAGTAGCTCTGCCTTCTCTACAGTTGGCAGCCTGCACTCCACCATTAGCATCCTCAAGATAGCCTACGAGCAAAAAGGAAAGCGAGAACACAATGAAAGTAAACACTTTATTTTTCACATAATACCTGATATTCCTCTCTGTTCTTCTCTTTGCAGTCCTTGAGCACACTTTCCTTCAAGTTATCCAGCGTCATTGGTTTGTTTTCTGTCTCATACAAGAACTCATACAGTGGTTTCATGTTCCAACATTGAATGGTATAGTACGCTTGCTCAACACTCAGATCAGAGTGACTCAAACCCTTAACAGCTGAATCCCAGGACACGTCCATCTTACCACGGAATTTGTTCAGAAGTTGGATTATCTGAGAAAGGAGAAAGGAAGTGGTGAAAGAAGAGAAGGATGATGAACATGAATATGCAAAAGAAGGAACAGAAAAAGGAAGAGATGTAGGAGGCAGATATGAGGAGGTGGAGGTCTAGAATGTGAAAATAGACTGAAGAGACAAGCTTGCCAATAGTTCAAAGGACACATGCACACAGTATCAAGATCACCTTGCTTCTTCTGGCTGCAAAACAGTCATCAGTAGCCTTCATGACATCACCACGAGTTTTGATGAGACAACATCTGACCTCATTTACTGATGGTCTGCCAACAAACTCACGACCAATCTGCATTCTGTGAACACTCTCCTGTGTATCTCTGCAGGAGAGAAAAGATAAAAGAGAAAACAAGAGAGAATGATTGACATACTCCACTTTCTTCAACCAGTCATCCATAAGGTAGTCCAGTGGATCTTGCATCCTGTCTCTTCTCTGTTGAAGGCGGAGCTCATTAACTGCAATCTCCACTTCCTCAGGAGCAAAGCCCAAAGGAACACATCGCTACAAACACAACAAATTTGAGTTCAACAGATCATTCAATACCCTGTGCATTAAGATTTTTAACTTTCAAAAATCGTGAAAAAATCTGGTAACTGGGTTTGTTGAGATGCTGGGCAATCATGCAAACTACCTTGCTTCATGAAAACTAGACTAGTGAGATAATAATTCAGCAGGGCACACAGTGGTCTTTAGTTTGCATGAAACTTTGGTGATTGACTTACCTTGATACAGTTGAGCAGATATAAACCATCACTCTCCATCTGATGTCTTCTCTTCTCCTGTTCAACTTCCTGTATACTAGCAAATGCAAGTTGTGGTTCCTTGGGAGTCTCTCCTCTGAAGAATGGTATGAGATGAACAATGGATTGATTGTATTGCTGTTTAGAATCAAGATACTCTCTCTGCTTCTGAGGATTAAACAGCTTGAAGTGTTCAATTTCAGCTGCATTTTTCTGCTCAACATTTGTCTTGGGACAAGGTGTTGGAGAGGATGAACTACCACTAGCTGCAGCAGCAGATTGCTCAGGGCTGACCTTTGCAGCTGAACCAAAGAAAAATGCTTGAATGTAAAAACTAGAGGTTATAAGCAACGTGTTATTGTTGATTTTGAAAGTACACGGTAACATGTGAAATATGAATAAACACGCTTACAATTTTGCATACGATTGACTGCAGGAATGGAAGGCTGCCCAGATCTATGGCGAGAAGAAGCAGGAGATAAACTAGCAGGTGGTAGCTTCGGAGGTGATAGAGGCTTCTTGCTCAAAGAAGGAGAATCATCAGCCTCGGGAATGGGAGCAAAACTCGGCTTGGGTGCACTGTCAACTACTGCCTTCAAAAACTTTGTGCGTTTCTTTGGAACAGGTGGAGTCTTCTGGTTCGCCGGCTGTAGTGATTGATATTTGGGTTGTTGAGGTGAGGGTGGTTGAGGCGATGGAGGTTGTGGAGAGGGAGTGGAAGGAGATTTTGGAGAATGGGAAATGATCATCTGTGGTGCTGAAGCTGACACGTTGGTGTTCTCTCCTTGCTTCTTGTGGTCATTTAAGAAGCTCTTGAATTTATTCAGTAATTCATCATCTTCGTCTTCATCTTCATCACCATCAACAGGGGTCTTCTCCTCGTCCTCCTGTGTTCCTGTTGAACTATAGGATGACACGCTTGGTATCTCTTGCTCGCTTCTCACCATCTCCTCCTCTTCCTCCTCCTTCTCTTCTGATCGACATGAATAAAATCTCTCATCAGAATTGTCATCGTTGAGTGCTAAGTGTTGAAACTGTGCAGTAGGGAATCCCATTGAATCAGCCGGCTGTGCAACAGTTTTAATTGCTGTTGTTCTAGGGCGTGGTGTAGGGCGGGGATTAGGCTTGGGAGGCAAGCCGTGAATAGGTTGAGTCATATTTGAGCGTTGTAATGGAGGATTGGTCTTGAGCTTTGTCTTTGCAATGAGAAGCTCAGCAGCAATCAAACTGATCATATGGCGATTAGGAGCTGCTCGCTGATCGACAGGAAAAGTAAGAGCTCCTGCTTCGCCAAGTTCGGAATAACCGACACTCTTCATGAGACTATCCCATCCCTTCATTACCTTGATACGGTGGTTAAATTGTGCATTGCGAGTGTTCAGTGACCACCATTTGTGAGGTAGCTGACGCTGGAGCAGGTTCACAATGTACTTGCTCAAGAGAACTTCAAAAGCAAGGATGATAGTGGAATGATTGTGCTAATAGAGAGAAAATGGATTTTAACGCCAAACTTCCCTATATCAGTACACGTACGTTGTTCAACTGTAACAACTCATCCAGTTTGATAACCTCCAAGTCAAGTGTATAGCGGTCCCCTTGTAACCTTAGATACTCCTTGGCTAATTGAGTGTGCTCCTCCGTAACACTTTTGGCGTTGGAGTCCATGAACTCCTCTACCAGCCTGTCCTTTACGTCCGCCGCCATGCCAGCAGCAACTTTTAGCGTGACGTATTCGGGAGTTCCCCTATTTCGGTCCCCGGCCCTTTGCGAAAAGTGAGTCAGACCCCGCAAAAGAATCCGCCCGATTATGGTTGTGCATTAAAAAAACTATAAAAGAGTGTGTTTATTCACCAAGACTGCATCAGCAAGTAAAACTCTTTCTACAGAAATCTGAATATTGCAGATTCCAGTAAAAAGGGCCCAAACAGCCGGCAGCTATCATACTTAGTATAACCCAGTGCAGCAGACCTGTGAATACTCGTTGTCTCACCGTGTTGCTGTATGAATATTACTTCTTCATCAAATTCACACTCGACCTCACAGCAAGTACTGATATTCAAGGTATAGTTCATTGCATGACCGTTATAAAGTATATTATATTCTGTGCTAAGGCGAGCCATGCTTGCAGCATGGCTTCTGAATTTCTTGGTCTAACTGTAAGTAGCTAGTATATATAGCATGTAAAACACTTCAACTTCTATGTATTATTGGTGATCGTATTTTTCTTCACTCTCTTACAGGAATCTAGCTGTTAAGTGTTTTTCACCGCTGGAAAGGCTCATTTTGCTTTTTATCGAGCATTCAAGCCTTCTTGTTATCAGATGCTTGCTGTTACGAGTCCAGCTACCAGCATGCAGCAGCGACAGCAGCCATACATGTACACTACGGGCTACATGCCCACCGCAGGATTAAGATCCATCCATGCTTATACACCCACACCCGTAGGGTACAACAATCCTTCAGCAGCTGCTGCATTCAGTAATCGCTACTCGCTAGACAGTCGTCACGTCTACGCAACAACCGATCCGTACACACATCAAGCCATCTACTCCACGTACCACCAGCAAAATCCGGCTGGACTTTGCAACCGCGGTGTGTTACCTGCTGGACAATGCTTTCCTCGTCCAGATGGCTTCCCGACCATTACAGGCGTTGCAACCACAGCTCAGAACAACGTGCGTCCTCCAAAGCCTCCCTTCTCTTACATAGCACTTATTACCATGGCAATTGAATGTTCTTCTCAAAAGCGAGCTACACTGAGCGAAATATGCGGTTTTATCCGAGATAGGTTTCCATATTATCAGGAAAACTGCAAGCAGGGATGGGAAAATTCTATCCGCCACAATCTTTCATTGAACGAATGCTTCGTAAAGTTACCACGAGAACAGGGACGCCCAGGAAAAGGCCACTTTTGGACTCTGGATCCGCATGCAAAAGCTATGTTCGAAGACGGCAGCTATCGAAGGAGAAAACGTCGCTTCAAGAAAAGTGATGTAAAAAGCAGTGATTCTGATGCAGAAGGCACCCCCGTTGGAGAAACCAATAAGTCTTCCCCAATGATGGTGGAATCCAATCCTGGCAGCATGGAGACACTGATCACCACAGGTATCATGACTGGGTACCCCACATATCAGGCGATGATGCAAGTAGCTACCAATTCGCCACATGCTCAAACTTCTCCACAAGCACTTGTGTCTCCATGCACTCCGCATTACCCAACTGTTCCTCGCTTACATGATGCTGGTCAACAACAGCAGTTTGTTTTTCCAGGAGCCGCAGCGGCAAGCTATCCTACTGTCCTGCATGGAGATGCAAGCCTCGGAATAACAGGATCATCTCCTCTTTGTGCTGGATTCACGCGTCCAGCTACTTTCTGTGGAACTAGACAAAACTATCACGATGCAAACACTATCTCTACAGGTATCACCCAGGACCAGCCTAAACAAGACACGGACATACAAGGAGCACAAGTGTCCCCTCATCTCTCCAGTCCTCAACATCAGCAATGGCCAGTTTCTTCTCCACTTGACCAAGTGCCAGATATGCCACTTATTACCAGCTGTTCAGCTAGTTCAGTTGATGCCTCTCTCACTCAAACTACACCTCACATTCATCTCAATATTGCATCGGATACATCAAGCGAGGGAGATGTCGTTGATCAACTCTCTGGCTACGGGCATGCCCCTGGTAATAACACAACAACTTCTACTGGGACTGGTCTTTCGATTTCAGAACTGCAGTTTGATGAAGCAGAGCTTCCTATTCCTCCTCTTAAGCCAGAATAGCTGTCTCAATTCCTGTTTGTTAGAATCATCTTGTAACTGCACTCAATACATCCACAGTCATCAATGTAGCAAAATAAAAATAATATATTTTATTAGATACAGATTTATTATCATTGTGTACAACAGTATTGCAAAATCAGTTCCTGTTATGAAAAATTAATACCATGCTGATTATGCGCTGGGCAGTGGGCACGGGGTTAATTTTATGTTATCGAGCCCGCGCCTTCGACTCAAGTTTCACTCTACAGCTGGTCCACTGGAGTTTGTTATAGTGACTGCTATTAATGGCTGCTCTACAGCAGACAACTTCTGTTAGGGATAAAGTTGCGCTAGTATCGGGAATAACTGGACAGGTGAGTTCGTGTCGAGTCCGAGTGTGCACGTGTATAAAATACCCACTGCATGCACCCCGTTATTGTCTCACGTGATATGCCAGAAACAACGAATGATATTTACAGGTGTAAAGAGAACAAGGAATGTAAGAAGTGCTGGAAGAGATTTGGCACATATGTGCTTGCTGTAGTAGTTATACAGTAGTTACATGTTACATTTTATGGAATGTAGTAGTTACATGTTTGCATGACTGTAATCATATACTAGTTATCCTGGTATTTGCTCTTTTGTCGCTCCAGTCCTAGAGCTCTGTGATCAAGTGACTCTGCTGCTCGTTGTCGTTTCCTGGCAGTAAATGCTGGTTGTCGTGCTTTCTTCTTTTGAATAACAGATGTAGTGGCTTGTTTGTCAGGCATAGTCATTGCCACGTGAGGATTACATCATGGGGGCGCAGTCAATGCGTATGCGTCACTTCTCGGGAACATTGAGGCGACTAATGCACCATGTGCCACATAGATAGATAAGTCCTCCGGGGGCGCGGACCGTTGTCACCATCAATGTGGGGCTCGCTTAGGTTCGCCCCAATTATATATATCATGTTGGGTTTTATCTGGCAATTTCTATTGATCTATACACTGGACCGAGAGTATAATAATTAGTATCTAACCTCCATTATACCAGCTGTGTAGAATCTCTACAAATTTTAAAGTAACGTTACTTTGGTCCAGTGTCCCCTCATCTCTCCAGTCCTCAACATCAGCAATGGCCAGTTTCTTCTCCACTTGACCAAGTGCCAGATATGCCACTTATTACCAGCTGTTCAGCTAGTTCAGTTGATGCCTCTCTCACTCAAACTACACCTCACATTCATCTCAATATTGCATCGGATACATCAAGCGAGGGAGATGTCGTTGATCAACTCTCTGGCTACGGGCATCAACTCTCTGGCTACAGACAATCTCGTTGATGTGCTTGTAATTGGGACCATCTATCAACATGAGCGAATCAGTGACAATGGGGGATGGAGCGCGTTGAATGAGGGTCTAGCACACATTGGCTACGGGCATCAACTCTCTGGCTACAGACAATCTCGTTGATGTGCTTGTAATTGGGACCATCTATCAACATGAGCGAATCAGTGACAATGGGGGATGGAGCGCGTTGAATGAGGGTCTAGCACACATTGCTAATATTCATGGTCCATGCTTGTTACTGCCCACTCAGAAGAGCACATTTGCTGGAAAGAAACGCGCGTGATACCACATATGTGTACTTTTAATGCACAAAGCTTGCTGTATCTAGTTAGAGCATAGACTAGATTTTGTGTTGTACAGAAGAGGTAACTTGATGTGTGCTACCAGAGAACGAGACGAAGTACACAAAGAAACGAGACGTCTTTTTAGCTAAGGAACTCGTCATGGACTCGTATGCAGCTAGACAGGATAGTTACCTAGAGACTGGCAAAGCCTATTTTCAAATTTTATTGTAGATGCTGAGTTATCGCCAGCTACCATTCTTCAACCAGCAATCCACTCATATTCATGAATATTAATTAGTATCTAAAGCCAGCTACTAAGAAGCTGATTGGTCGCTTTGACTATGAATATTAACAATGTGTGCTAGACCCTTATTCGACACGTTCCACCCCCATTGTCACTGATTCACTCATGTCGATAGAGGGTCCTTTAGCTTGCTAGATTAGGCACAGTCCCAGATACCTGTATTGGCAAAATTTTGTTTCTACATACATGTAGCAATGTGCTATGTGTACTGTGACCAGGACTAGTTTACTGATTAAGTGAAATTCTAGACTAGACATACTCCTTGAACCATCATTATTTTCATATTTTCGTTTCACCATTTCCAGACTATAGTCTGTCTAGTCTAGTCTTCTTTCCTCTCTCTCTTTCTCTCTCTCTCCCACTCTGTCGATTGAGTGGAAGGTGGGGATTCTTGCAAAGAACCAGTTTCACTTACAGCATAGTAAAAATAAATAAAAATAAATCACTTCCCATCAATTAATTTTGCTCTTTGAGGAAATGTTTGTGTGTGGTCATCATATGAATGATCGAACCTTTATTTCTCTATCCCTCCCTCCCTCCCTTCAGGATGGATCTTATCTTGCTGAATTACTTCTCTCCAAAGGCTATGAGGTACGGCTAATGTCCATGTCCATTACCCACGTGTATTTCAGACTATGTTATTTCAACCCTATACAAACCATCATTGTTAGCATGTAGAGTTGAAATATTGAACACTTTGTTGATGGGAATATCGAAGAATTAGAAAGCAGTGTGTTTTGAATTGCATTGTTTTGTTTTGGTATCAATCTAAACTTCATAGCAATATATTTTGTGTATGTATGGTTGATGTACTAGTTCACTGATAACAATGCTCTATTGTTAGCTAGTTAGCTTCATGGCAATAGCAGTGAGTGTATGTCAAAATAGATTAGGTGCTTAAAAGTGTCAGTTAGAAGGTTTCACTGTACATGTATTAAAAAGGAGTTTTGGGGTTTGACAGTTTTGTACTACCTAGTGCTTCTATGTCCGTTCTTTCAGTGAGACTTGACTATAAAGCAGCCATAAAGGAAGGCAGGGGAGGTGTGAGATAAGAAATTGAGGGAAATTGTTTTGAATCCCTGATGTTGTTTGTTAGCTCAGTATAGAGTGGTTTGCTATTGTAACAAGTGTTGATTGAGTGTGACCGCATGAACTGATGCCGCATCATGTACTGTGTTTTTATCATAGTGCTTGAATGTTATGCAAAATTGTAGCTCCATGATTGTTTAGTGGTCAATGAAAGTAGATCATTATGCATAAATTTGTGGGAAATGCAAATTTAAAGTTGTCATTATTTTTAGTTATAAAGGTGATTTTCACCAACTGAAAGTTGGTTTCATTTGCCTGAAGGTTATGTGGTATTGGCAAGTTTGTCCCTATAATTTGCTCTTTTATGGGTGTCGTAAACACCAAACTCTTGTGGATTGCAGCTGAAAGCCTGGCTAGTCATGCGTGGACAAACGTCTCAACAGTGACAATGTCTGTGGTAGCGAAATGGTTTTGTGGATTTGGTGAAGAAAGCTTGTTTTTTATTTGGGAATTATGCATGTTCTCTGGGTGTGTGATCTTGAATAACGCATGTGCTAGCTGTAAAAGGGTTAATTATACATTTGGGGAAGCTTGCTAATTGTTTTTAGGTTTTGTGTGTTTGTGTAATTGTGTTAATGTACACAACGCACATTCATGCACATATCTCCCGCTCTTTATACTGTAGGTCCATGGCATCATCAGACGATCAAGCACCTTCAACACAGGGAGAATAAAGCATCTACACGCAAACCCTTCGTTACATGAAGGAGGAGGTTAGCATTGTATTATAATAGTGAAAAAACTTATTTGTTTACATTGTCAACAAAGGTTGGTGGTTGATAAAAAATAATAATGAATAAACTTGTCATGCTCAGAAGGCAAAGTATAGAAAAAGAGCATGAAAGAGTGTTCTTTACAGCTGTTTATACCAATCTTTCACGTCATAGTAATACATGTGATGCTGATATTGGGCTAACACAGTAGCTGATAATTCCTAAGTGTAACTATTAAACCATTCTTCCAGTCATTTTCTGTGCTGCTGTGTACCACCTGGCAATAGATCACAGGTGTCACAAACATTTGAGTCATTCACCATCTACTGCTAAAAAAAACATTCAGTTCTGTCCAATTCGAACAGCAATAATCCTTACTGTGTTTTTAGCCTGCCATTGTTTACTCTGCAGCCCACACTGAGCTCATTCTGCTTCTGACTTACTTGAGGCATTTAGTGCTTTTTAGTCGAAGATCAACATTGTATGCTTGCAGTATGGATTAAACACACAACTTGCAGATGGGGGTGGTGAAGCGAAAGGTCTTTTGCCGAAAATGGCTTTGCGAAGCTGAGTCTTAGTTGTTTTTCGCTTATAGTGAAGCTTTCAGCAGTCGTTAATGGATTGGAGAGGGGGTTGATGGAGAGAGAGGGAGTGGGCGTAGAACAGCAATGGTGTTGTGTTTGTGACGTCTATACACAATGTCTTGTTATTAGCATTAACCTCTCATACACATTGCATACACACAATATTTCTCTTGTGATCTCAATTTTTTATTTCAGGATTTTTCCTACACTATGGAGATTTGACTGATAGCTCCTGTTTGGTGAAACTTGTCTCACAGGTGTGTGATAGTTTGTAGTTGGTTCCCTATCATTACTCACAGTCACAAACCTCTTCAAAGTAGTCTAGACTGACAATAGACAAAACCAACATGCTATGGTCTTGCTATGAAGTTGCTTCTCACCTTCATTTTTTATACCTTGGGCAATGCTTGTTAGCATAGAAGATAGATTGATAGTTTACTGTGTGTGTGTGTGCACGCGTGTGTGTGTGTGTGTGTGCACGCGTGTGTGCTATGTGTGTGTATGTGCATGTGTGTGTATGTGGTTATTTTTGTACTATGATCAACACAATTATGTTGTAGCAATGATTATTGTCTTCATTTGTTTTGTGTCATACTTAGTAGTGTTACACACACTTACTGTTGCTCTTGGACTCTAATATAACAATGTGTGTGGAGATTACACTAGTATGTTGTGTAGCATGATACCATTGCTCTGTCATTATTGTGTGTTTGTATCTATGTGACATTGTTTATTTCTGTGTGTTTATATCTACAGATTAGGCCAAAGGAGATATACAACCTTGCTGCTCAGAGTCATGTGAAGGTAAGAAGGCAAATATGGATGATGCTATAAGATACTAGTAATGGTAGACTCTGGTTATATTGCTTAGTATGCACATCCTCTCTGCTTTGCACATATACTCGTGTTCATGGACTCATACTTATATCAGTGTATTGGTTCACAGCTGGTACTGTATACTTTTGGGGTTCAGACAGTCATTAGCAACTGTTGCTGGTTTCCCTGCGACAGCCTTGCTTCCTAGCACGACACCCGTCTTGTATAAACACTCGTGGAGGATACAGCTGGCCATTCCTCAAGATGGCATGTTGGTTTTGCAGTCCTTCTCTGTTAGTTTAACTGAACTGGTACAAATGCCTAGTATTCCGGTTGCTGTAGCCCCTGGAGCACCCTCTTTGACTGGACAACTAGGTCTGTGTAGCTGCCAGTACCCACCTTAATCATGGCTACCAGGATGTTAGTTTACCTGTGCACAGTAGCCTTTGTGAATCTGTTAGCAAGCACAGTGAAACGTTCAGTGAGTAATGACATGGGACACATGAAGTAGTCTAGACCAACACCGACATTGACACTTCAGATTCAATACAGCATTACTGCAGCAGTCAAATAATCATAAGAGAGAAAATACAAATGAAGTGAAACTAATCTTGTCTGGAATTGGGGAGATCACACTGGGCTCATTGAATTTGTTATTTTCGATATAATCTATGAAATCATGGGCTACCTGTCAATAATTGTCAGACAACAATTTGTTACACAATAAAGTCGGTCTATTTACTTTCTGTTAGTTTGATATTTTTAGACCACAAAAAGAGGTGATAAGTTTTCAATGGTGTGTGCATAGTGAAAGCTACAATGACTTGCGCAACACCACTGCTTGATCTGTCATCGTTTCTTTCTCTCTCCAGCTATCATTTGATCTCAGTGAATACACTGCTGATGTTGATGGAATCGGTACACTGCGACTGTTGGATGCAATTAGAACGTGTGGGATAGAGAAAAACGTTAGATTTTATCAGGTGAGTTCTATAATTGTTGTGAATAATTATTTCGGTTAGATTTTGTGGTCCAAAACATCTGCAAAATGGCTCAAAATGTCTTGTACATTTCACTTTCATAACTTAGCGTGTATTTTTAGAGCATACAAAAATAATTTTGTAAATTTGGTATTTTTAAAGGATAATAATGGGAATGCTGCTAGCTGCTGTAATGTATTTCATGTGGTAACTTTGAAATTTGTTGGTTTCACATTCACACATGCTGTCACTATGTGATGTGGTATCTGATTGAAGATGAGAATGTCTATTGCATGTTACCTCAGGCATCCACTAGCGAGCTGTTTGGAAAAGTACAGGAGACTCCCCAGCGAGAAACCACACCTTTTTATCCTCGTTCACCATACGGTAGGTGTTTAAATTGTTTACAGTATATTATTGTCGGAATTCTCATGTCAGTATCAATGATCTTTACCAGTATGATCAATCTATCATTATACATATTATTCGAGATGTTGTTCACTTGAGAAGGCAGCCTGCTTGTTCAGATATGACAGCACGTGGCTGTGGGCAGCTTGTATAAGCAGTAAACACTCATTAAGGTGGCGGTGCAAGGACTTAATATTCAAATTATTCATAGTTACATGGTTACATGGTTGTGGTTGAATAACTATTTATAAACAAACCGATCTCCCATAAGAGTATGGCAGAAATAATACACGGATGGTTTGTACACGTTTTCTCGACTTCTGAGCAAGAGATCGACGCGCTGTAAACGCAGTGCTACTCAGTAGCATCTTGCGCACAAACGTATAGAGCGAATTTTCGTAATAGCGCTTACTTTTTTTACAGCGTAGTTTTTTCTAGTGCACGAACGCTGCTTTGCTACCTTCGCGAACGAATATCGACAAATCGCTCTATACGTTTCTGCGCAAGATGGTACTGAATAGTACTGCGTTTACAGCGCGTCGATCTCTAGCTCAGAAGTCGAGAAAACGTGTACAAACCATGTAGCAGAAGCGAGGTCTTTTGTGCGTACCCGAGAGCGTCACCAGCTCGCCATAGTTGCACGGCAGGTAGTGTTAGACTTGGTCTAATCAATAAAAGCACTTTTGTGCATATATGCTAAGCAGAAAACAAGATGCAGCACATCAAAGTCCCCCATAAAATCATGCACCGCCCCCTTAACCTGTGGTCAGTATATCAGCTTGGTTTGCTGTTATTTCTACCCATTGTTGTTTACATCCTGTTTGACATATCATGACACCAAAAAAATTCCTTAGAATGAAAAAAATCTCGTGCATATCAAGCTTTTTCCAGGATTGGGGCCAAGTACATTGGTACTTGTACTTAAGGACACTTGAGTACAATTTTGCCGTACTTGTAGTTGTACTTAAGTCCTATATCAGTTTATGGATGTACTTGTACTTGTACTTAAATGTGTTATATCAATGTACTTTGAATACTTAATGTACTTACAAGTACTTGAAGTTTACAAATGTATTAGATGTGACAATAAGTAACAGTATGTATTAGCCATTTTAAACATAGTTTTAGACTTTGGGTTTATAAAATAGTGTGAACAGTGAAATGTCATGCATAAACATGAAGTCATTTTCCAACAAACTTGACAAACCCACAGTTAATTATAAAAACTGTACTTGTATTTAAGTTAGGGATGCGGCTAATATGCGGGCACTGTTTCCGGCATAATAGGTAAATTTTTTTCGAGCATTATTCGAAGCATAATCGGTAAAAATGTAACATAATTGGTAGGTGTGGTCGTTACACCCACCATATTTGAATGCGCGTTCAAGTTCAACAGCAAAACAAGAACAAGCAAGCACATATTGCATTCGAAAATGCGTTATCATCTTGTCGACAGTAAGCTAGCAGCTGTGAGCTCCCTTAGACTGCCTATCAATCGTTCAATCCTTTGTTTCAATGATCACGTGAGGCTTGAATAATTGTGAGTATAATCGGTGAAAATTTTGAGCAGTGCGGAATAGAATAATGGGTAAATTTTTGAGCATAATAGCCTCATCCCTAATTTAAGTACAAATCTTAGTACTTGTACTTGTATTTAAGTCCCAAGGCAAAAATAATTTGCTATGTAATTGTACTTGTACTTCAGTATTTTCTGAAAGTACATGTATTTGTACTTTACTTAATATACTTCGCCCCAACCCTGGCTTTTTCATAATTCTATTCGCCGAGTTAATTACACACACACACACACACACACACTGACAGGTGACCTTGCTAATGAGTATGGAGGTGGTTATCATAGGTCTTGAAAAAACACTTGAGAATGTATCAGGGGCAGGTTGGGAAACCACCATCCACTCTGTCAAAGGTGTGTGGGTAATACCCTGTGCACATCAATAAGAGCCTGAGCAGCTATTGTTGCATAGTTACGAGATAAGACTACCCCAGCATCTGGAACCTGCTATGAGATAAATAATTAACTGAAGCATTATCTTTTGCTGCTATGGTTTTAAACTAGAAAAATTAGACTTAGCAGTGCCAGTTAGAAATTGCTAGAAATGAACTTACATGATGCTAGTGTACACTTGCTATTATCATACTGGTGTGGTATCAGGTGCATGCACTTGTAGAAGGAAATAATTATGTGCTTATATGTGAGATGTGCTTAATAAGAGCACTTTATTCAATGTGGCATACTATAGATCGTATTATTTTTGCAGACAGTGAAGTTCAAGATTTTCGCAAATGATCTTGATTTTGTGAAAATTACTGTTGCTAAAACTTTCAGAATACATGGAATTAGCTTCTGGCTGCTAAGGCGCTTAAATGTGAAATTCGTGTTCACAAAGGGTTGCAATTTGCAAAAATATAGGGCGCAAAAATAATACGGTATTGAGAGCTGCAGCATGATATGTGCATTAGTGGCCAACAACACAGTATGCAATGTTTCTTTGATGACATGCTCCTTTCACTGAATAATTATACTGAATCTGATGTTAGTCTCATAGTCTGTAGTACATATTCAGTATAGTTTGCACAATAGTTATTTTTGTATACCACTAACTTGTATCATTTTCTGTTGAGAACCTTGCATCATTCTCTGTTGACGTAGGCACTAATATCGAGTCAGTTTGGTTTATCTTGTGTCATCAATCTGGTCACATTTATTGTGTGAATGTACACAAATTGAGCCAAGTTGAATTACCTGGTAACTTTCGAGATGTGAGAAATTATTCACTTCACAATAAGCATTATTGTTGCTCGCTTGTAAAGGTATTACCTATAGTGTAGTGTAAGCTGTGGTTTATAATACTGAACTGCCGGCACGTGCTCTTATATGAAATGTGTGAGATGCACCTACATGTAATAAAGAACGGTTTTTCAATTGAGTGCAGCAGCAAATCATGAGCTCAACAGATGATATGCGCCTATACACCGTCTGCACCTAATAACGCGCTAGTACGGTTGCTATCTCTCAGTTGTGTGTGATCATGAATAAGAGACACACAAGAGACTGACCAGATGTTATACAATGCTGATTTTACTTTATCAGATTTTATAGTGAGTAAGCTGCACGAAACTTATAAACCCATGACATTGTATTTGAAGTTTGAATTTTTCGTACTTGAAGAAGATAACAGGAGCTGGTTCTTGGGCAATCTTCCATCATTCACTATCTTTAGTCTCCATGCATCATGAACACAAATGTAGCTCACACATCGCATACAACACTGGTAAAAAACCAACCCTGCTTGAAAGCAGAGGTGTAGACTGCAAAAAAAATTATGGTCGGTATATTCAGCATTGTGGTAATAATATTCACAAGGAGTATAATTTTTGTTGTATGGCAAGGATCTTTGTCTGATGAATTGAGCTTGTAAACTAGGTATCGTATGTTTACCGAGCACTAAGCTGTTGGGACTGATCTGCTCGTTCTGCTAACGAGTGTTGGGTTCAAGCTTCTTTGCTCTGCCCTCCCATGTGAATTACTTATTGTGTAGTGAAATAATGTATTGTCTGTTTCTCACTCAGCTGCAGCAAAGTTGTATGCCTACTGGGTAGTTGTCAACTATCGTGAGGCGTATGGACTGTATGCTTGTAATGGACTCTTGTTTAATCATGAAAGTCCACGCAGAGGTAACCAAGTTTCTGTATTCCGTTTAATACATAATTTTTTAAAATAGGTGAGAATTTTGTAACAAGAAAGGTCACTCGAAGTGTAGCACAGATTCATCTTGGTCACAGGGAGTTTGTAAGTTATACGTAGCTGGCATATTATTAGATGCATAGTCTGTTCAATACTTGTATTGTTCTTGGTTAAGCATTATCTTGCTGTGGAAATGTAGAGCGCATGCATCTAATATTGTTCCAGTGCAGTATGTGGAATTTATGTGTACTGATTTGTTTGTTCTGTTTTAGTTTTCTCTTGGTAATCTTGACTCCAAGAGGGACTGGGGTCATGCTAAGGATTATGTTGAGGTGAGTATGCTGTTAGTTCCACAAAATACACACTAACACATGAACATCCTTTCTGTCAATGTCTACTGTAGTCAAACTCTGGCTAAACTGCACATGTTTTAAATGCATGGACCTAACCAGTGCAGTACCCAACAATACTAGCTGCATGCATAGTGTAGGTTATATCTATATCCTGCGTTAGTGGGTGATAGGACACGTTATATCCCGCAGGAAAGGGCATGCTCAAGTGAAGTCAAGCAAGTGCCGAGGGTGAAGCCCAAGGCACTTCCGAGACTTTGCAAGAGTGCTAGCCCTTTCCCGAGTGATATAACGGGTCATATCACCCGCTAACATGTGATATAACTTACTTGTGCCATGCTAAAGGCTGTTCTGATCTTGGGCACTTGACTCGGAGGGAGTTATGACCCTTGAATACTGCAATCTGATTGGTCAGAATAGATTTAGTATGGTATGACTAGTATTGTTACATCTATTGTGGATCAAGTAGAGAGCTCCCTCCCATATCACATTGAAAGGTTTGTGGCTAGTACTAAACAAACCACTTGAGTAGGTGGCTCTGCTGCCCTTCCCTGTGAGGAGACCTAGCCCAACCATTATTGCACGTTCCCCCTCATGTCCTCCTCTTCAACGCTGAACCACATCTGTCTTTTTTGAAATGAGCGCTTGATTGTCTCTCTCGTCTCCCACCCTGCATAGTGGGCTAGCTGCCATGTGGCATTGCTTATCTAGCGATCTTGTATTCAGTTTGCGGTAGAGCTGCCTCCCAACAATAGCAGTTGTGTGGTCTGTCCCTCCCTCTGCTAGTGAAGATACTGTTCATGACTTTCTCCCACCCAGGCAATGTGGCTGATGTTACAGCAGGATAAACCTGATGACTTTGTCATAGCTACTGGTTCAACGCATAGCATCAAAGAGCTGGTAGAATTTGCTTTTCAACAGATTGGAGAGAAGATCATGTAAGTACTGCATTCTTGATTTAAATAGACCAGTTTCATGTACATTTAAGTGCTAAGTAAAATGTGACAGAATGACCTTGAATTAAGATGGCAGCTGCTCATGTGTGAAAATTAGTTTTCGCACATATCTCTTCTGTTATACATTTCTACTGCATTTTAACTATCTCTGAGGGAATCTGAAGTGTAAGCGCTTGTAGGAAGTCCATGATAGTCGTCGGGATTGCTTGCTTGACGACGAAAATCAAGATGGCGACTCTCAGAGAGCAAGTTGCAGATCTTCGCTGTTTTAGCGTTTATCGAGATTCTAGACATCTAGGATTGATCAGGATGATTGTTCTGAGCATGGAAATGCCTTTGGCGAAGCAGGCAGATGTTTCTAAAGTGGTAAACTAAAATCGCCGCCCACTCGAATTGTTCATCTTTTTTCTTCTTTCTTTATTTCTTTCTTTCTTTCTTCTTTCAGTAAGCCTAGCGCTGTCCTGAGTGAACGAATCACTACCAAACAACCTGCACCATCGCATGTGTATATATCTGGGGTAGTGCACTTAGTTCTTAGATAGGCATTGACCCTTCAAGTGCGGACAGCAATTCTAGCCTCTGTTTTGTGAATTTCACTAACCTTTGAAACCATTAGACAGACAAACTAGCGCTGTGATCACTGTTAATATGCAAAATCAACTTGCACAACGTGCGGGCTTGTTGTCAATGACAATTGCGGTTAACCACGCCCACTTGACGATCTACCAACTGTCGTGTGCTAGAATCACTCTCACCGGAGCAAAAAACGCCGCTTGTTTGGTCAAAACAGCACGTGTGAGACAAAGTTAGTGCACGTATGGCTGCTTTTTATGTCAAGAAGCCCCTGGAGACCCAGTGGTGCTAGGTAATCCCGCCATAGCTCTGCTTGGTGGGGCCGCAGGCCCCACCAATGGCTCGCCATCACACCCCACATAGCTGTATTTGGTCTATAGGTGAAATAAACTATCTTCGAATTTTAACGCCCACTTCCGGTGACGTCAAACTTGCCGGGTGACTATAGTCGCCCGCCGCTTATGAAGGGTTAAACACTACCAGAAGCGACAAATCCTTGAAAAACATGGTTTTTGGACCGTTTTGGACAGTTAGAGCGACTCCATTAATTAACCTTCTTGCTGCTGCTGATCATTGACTCCGCCCACATCAGTAACTGAGCTCGGTTCTCGCTTTCTCTCTGCTCTGGGCGCTTCAGCGCGCAAGCTAGAGCCTAGAGGTATGAACAAGCAGCATACCATACCCTGGGTAACACTGATCTGTCTATGCTGTCATCATGACCCACGGCAGGTGCGAACCGGATGACGGTAATGCTACCCGAGTCTCACTGAGCTATATGCTACTAGTTTCTTACACTACCCGGCGTAAGCTATACCCATAGGACCCCTGTGCTGTTGACAACTGGACATTGGTCATTGTAAAAGCTAGAAGCCTCTGTGATCGTGATATCAACATGCAAGCCTGGGACTAGTCTACGGACTAGCCATGATCATCATAGTGTTCCACTGAGTTGTTAGTGTTAGTCTCTTCTTCATCCATCACTGTGCTAAGAAATATCATGTTTTCAACTCATACTCTCAACCTCTCTAACTAATTTAAACCTTTTTATTATTCTTGTGATTGCCGATAATAACATTCCATGTTTCTTGACTCTCTGTCTAAAGGCTATGCACCTTCTGATCTACTAGACCAGTACCTGCTGCTCACAGAGTTGTAAAAATGAAATAAAAGCTATAGCATAGAATACAGCTAATAAGTTCAAACTGATAGTGATCAAAAAAGTAACAAAAACAAGTAAAGTAAAAAAGTTTTAATAAAAAAAACTAAAAAGTGTAGGGATGACGCTTGCAAAAGTAAAGGAACAATATGGGATGATGCTTGCAAAAGTAAAGGAACAAGATGGGATGACGCTTGCAAAAGTAAAGGAACAAGATGGGATGACGCTTGCAAAAGTAAAGGAACAAGATGGGATATGATGCAGTAAAGGAACAAGATTGGATATGATGCAGTAAAGGAACAAGATGGGATAATGCTTGCAAAAGTAAAAGTCCCAAGTATCCCTACATCAGCGGCTTGAAGGAGGACGCAGTTCGATGAAGTAATTGACGGTTGCATGTAAATAACTAGAGGTATCTATGTTTGGAGGACGCAGTCCGATGAACTAGTTGACAGTTGTAAATAACTGGAGTTATCTGTGGTTTGGAGGACGCAGTCCGATTAAGTAATTGACGGTTTTAAAATGTATAGGAAGAGGATTCCACATTTGTCAGTTGCACGTCATTGCAGCAAGCCGCTGATGTAGGGACACTTGGGACTTTTAGTTTTGCAAGCATCATCCCATCTTGTTCCTTTACTTTTGAAAGCATCATATCCCATCTTGTTTCTTTACTTTTGCAAGCGTCATCCCATCTTGTTCCTTTACTTTTGCAAGCATCATCCCATCTTGTTCCTTTACTTTTGCAAGCGTCATCCCTAAACTTTTTGGGTTTTTTTAATTAAAACTTTTTTTACATTTAAGTGCTAAGTAAAATGTGATATCACGGCTGGATACCTCAGAAATATATTGCTGACATTCAAGAAACTTCAAAACTAAAACGCACACGTCTATTAATGAATGCAATGCCAGACTGAGGCTCAATGCTGTGATCACAAATGGTACACAATACATGCCATTATTCAGACAATTTTTGCAGTCCCATTGCTCTGGAAAGAACCCACATGTGAATACCAGTAGCAGCACACAGCTAGTAAAGAGTGGTAGGCATTGTTGCTGTCCCTGTTGTTCACTAACTACGATTGAACGTTATCGATCTTTTTGCGCAAGTACGGTGTGCACTATAGTTGAGGAGCATCAGGAATTTCAATTGGCAATTCTCTAATTATTAGACATGAAATTTATTAGCTTTCATGCTTAACCCTTTAAGCCCCAATGACGCCATTTGGCGTCATACATACTTCAGACAGCATAACTTGATGAAAAAGTGCTAAAATATCCCAAAATTAAACCAAATTGAAGAATACAAATAACCGCAAAAAATTGAGCGGTTTTCGGCACGCCCCCTGCACTAAACGCATTGGCATTGGCATTTTCTATGGCTTCAGTGCAAATTTCACAACATTTTAGGAAAAACAAAATGCCTGCCAAGAAAATTTGGACATTTTATGGCTTCGGGTGCTCGGAAAACACATTTTTGCGCATTCTCTATGATCTGAGCTACATTTTACACTCACCAAAACCACTGCTATTTATATGTACTTTTCAGTAGCCAGCCCCAAAGTACTAACTTTGAGCAAAATTTGAAGAGGTCGCTGCACTCTATCGGCTTCACTTTCGAAGTGGGAGGGGCATATCGACCGACTTGAGTGTGGGCAATTGCGGCTACTCACTTGCGTAAAAGGACACAAATTTGAGACCAGTAGCACAAAAGACACACGAGATATTCACGATAGAAGTGGTCAGCATTTACGAGGTTAAAATTTCAGCAAGATAATTTAGTAATAATGGTTAATGAGTAAGTCGAGTGTTGAATTGTATTTTGGTCAGGTGGAAAGGAGAGGGCTTAGATCAACAAGGAATTGACGAAAAGACAGGAAAAGTGAGAGTGAAGGTGAATGCCAAATACTACCGACCTACTGAAGTTGTGAGTAATCATATGACTTGGTGAGCTGAGTCAGTTTGATAATATTATTTGTAGGATTTACTGTTGGGTGATCCTTCAAAGGCAGCTCGTGAGTTAGGATGGCACCCTAAAGTCACCTTTGAGGTAAATCATTTCTTTGTCTGGCGTCTATTCTTCTCTACTTACAGGAGCTAATCAAGGAGATGGTACAATCAGACATCGCTTTGCTGACCAAAGATCCCACCGCATGAAGTATCTATGCTCTATAGATAAGTAGTTCCGTTTTTTTAACTGATTATATACTTAACATACATGATTACAGTATAATGCAAATACTGTAAAATTAATGATAATTATTAATTTTATCTGAAATTGAATGTTTTCTTATGTCGTTCATTTGGAATGAGTTGCTGCTGTCTCAGTTTTCTCACTGCCTCACGAATGTGACGTGGTTGCAAAGCTCCAGTCTCGCCTAACTTGTCCCGTGACAGGCACGCCTCCTCCACTATTTCACCCACGTACACTTTGGCCATTCCTGCCATGGCAATCACTATGTTTTGAGATACTGTACCACCACATACACTCTGAATCAGCTTCCGTACAGTGCTCTTAGGAAAGGTAGAGCGACGAAATATCTCGTATTGGTCTTGCTGCTTTTTCGAGAAAGCCGCCACTAACAGTTGTAGTCGTTCAGCATCAGCCTGGGCCCTTGACTCTATAAAAATACTCTAATGATACGTACCACACGGTTCAATTAAATTCCTTACTTTCCTGCTTTGGAGAAGGAGGCTGTTGACTTTCTAATGGTTCTATATAAGCTACTTTAGCTTTTTTGCTAGCTGGACCAGCAGATTCTTCATCGTCTTCGCGCTTGTCACGTTTCTTCCCCATACTAATTATAACCACACCCACAAGACACGCCCCTGATGAATTACATACTGATCATGTTTCAAGTTAGCACACATGATTATAATACAAACACTTACAGTAGAAAAGAACTAAAATAATTATAGTGACATCTTATAATTAGCTGGGCATTATTTCTTGGTGATAAAATCCACAGATACAGGTATCATAATAAATGCATGCTATTGCAGATTTTGTTTACTTGTGTGCTTGTTATTATAATATTGGCTGGTAATGAGTGATTGGTACTACCAGATGATGTCATGTGTTCCATACATGATACAGAATGTAACCAACTACGAGGGACAAAGTGACTAGCAGCCATGGCACTGATGGAGGTGCATCAGTTTTCTCTGTCGTCTTCCTCTTCATCTCCTTGACTTGCTCAGCAATCCGTCGTCCTCTCTCAGCTCTCTGGTCTCTTCTTTGCTGAATAGCTAATCTGAGAAATAATGAGTAGGAGGAAATAATTATAAGAACACTTGCTGCTAGCAAGTAACTCACTGGATATCATCATCATCATCACTCTTAGAGCTGCTACTGGGTTCATCATCTTTCGTTTTGTTCTCTGGTGGAGCAGCTACTTCCTTTGGTACATTAGGAGGACATACAAAGGCCTCAAGTTCTGTGAGTTCATTGATCAGTGCTTGTTCTTCCTTCTTGTCTTGCTGCTGTGCTTCTACTGGGAGAGGCAGAGGTGGTCTATTATCAATCCCTGGTGGCGGGTCTCTTCTGTACATCTTGGGCGGCAGAGGAGGAGGAAGAGGACTGCCGCTTTCTCTTCCTCCCCCTCCTTGCAGTAAAAAAGGATCCTCTCCAGATTTCTCCTCCTCTTCTTCTCTGCCATGTACTGGAGCACTGACTAACCGTTCGTTCATTGCTGTTTCTTCATGTTGAATGGTCTCCTCAGTGGCTCCATGTCGCATCAAAACTTCCTCTATGTCGTCATCATCATCAGATGAGTTTGTGTGTGTGTGCACCACTGGAGGACCAGGAGGAAGAGAAGTAGGTGGAGGAGGAGGAGGTGGTGATGGTGAGGTAGAAGATGGAGGAGAGGGAGAGTGTCGGAGCATTTCCTGGTGATAGTTTGGTAAGGTATCTGGTGGGCGAGGAGGAATGGGAGGTGGTTTATCATCATCATCAGGCTCTCCATAGATGCTGATAGCTGGTCCATTAGTCATTTTGAAGCCATTGGATGGTCCTAAAGACACAATAATAACAAACTAGTCATCAAAGATTAGTTTTTATCTAACCTTGCGTTTCTTCCTCAGAATCGTCTGATTCTGTAACCTTTACCTCCTCATTCTCTCTCTCTTCTTCCTCTTCAGAATCAGAGTTCACAAGGTGTAGCAGCTGTATGGCTCCTTGAAGAACAGCTATGTATGAGAACCTTAACTGGTCTGGTGTCTGTATTAGTCCAAGACGCTGGGTCCTTATATCTTGTAAACGGCTCTGTACACTAACTCCATTGATCTCATTGACCTCCTCTATCTAATGGGACAGTGAACACAATGCACTAAATAGGCGAATACAAGTTCTAACAGGTGTATGCATAGAAAGATGAATACCTTTTTCAAACAAATGTCTACCAAACAGAAAGTTCCTGTTCTTCCGATACCAGCACTGAATGGAAAATACAGGCAATTAATGAGAGAGTTCAACTAGTAGACGCTAACCTGCAGTGAACAACACACGGCCCTACATCTTCATTGAGGACACCACTGTTTCGTACTGCATATAGGAATTCAAGGAACACGTCTGGCGTCTTGGGCACACCAAAGTCAGGCCATTTTGTGTAGTGGAAGTGCAGTATCACACGAGATTCATCATTCTAAGGATAAAAACAACAAAATTACAGCCATGCTGACTTACACACACAAGTCTACAATATCATTAAAACCTATGCTGACTAAAGGACACACACATCTACAATATCATCAAAGCCTGGTATTTCCTTTATTCGTACAATAGTTGTGTACCGAGGTGTTAATGAGCTTGAGATGTGAGAGGCGGTATGAGTCAGCATCCTCAGTAGTGAGTAGCTCTATCCTCCATTGATCAAACTCCACTCCCTCATCATCATTCTGAGGCCAGTATGGGTAGCACTTAGCCTAAGATAACATATTGTACACATGTTTCTACTCAAGATCAAGTTGCTAACCATTCCTCGTTCATAGCATTTGTTGAGCATTAGTATGCCGGTAGTGTTCTGCTCCCATATCATCTGCCAGAAGTGACTACAGGTGTGTTGCAATGGACCCTGCCATCACAGAGAGAGAGAGAGAGAGAGAGAGAGAGAGAGAGAGAGAGAGAGAGATAGAGGGAGGAAGAGAGGGAGAGACCACAACTATGATAAGATAACTTAAATGATTAAAACCACAACTACAGCATGTTCGCAAGCAATCTATAATCATCAAAATACAGCACACACTTTGTACATGAACAGAACCTAGTACACATGCAACATACTGAGAAACACATGCTCTGCTCTCATGATTCATAATGTTGTCCAATAGAGTACATGTACAAACAATACTTTTAGACATGTGCTACTATGTTTATCAATGTTGTGACTATGGAGATATCAACACAACGGCTTGTGGTAACATCTGCAACTATAATTTATAATAGATTCGCTAAACAATTCACATTCTCGTACACACAACATCTAATTATTCCTCTACATATGGACTCATTTTTACCTGAGTAAGTATGTAGGAGCGCTTCACATCTTCAACCTGTAGACAAAGAAAGGAGTATTTTTTATTGTACTAGGGTAGATTGTAATCCGCTTCAGAGATTAAGTGAGGCAAACTGTTTGGTGTTCAACTGGTAAACCATTCAGTCACAGTTAGTCAACACGAACACACATTACAACAACACATAACGATGGAACCATTGAAGACCAGCGTTCATCATTTATCGAATTGCTACGACCCAAAAACAAACAGCAAATAGCTGACATGCACAACCCAATCCACAACTATGATGATGATACAACCAAACGAATATGCAAGTACCAAATGATCAGCGCAAGTTTGATATCACATCTTATGTAACTGCTGATCTATGTATGACACATCAACCTAACCCAGCACTCAAGTTACACCTTACATCCGGTAGCAGTAGTGTTAGTTTCACATGTACATTGTGAAACCAGAATATGATCGTGTATTGATACGTATAACATAATAAGGCTTAAATTGTTTGCACGTGGGGGTTGGGGAGATTACATTAAGCATGATGTGGTGTGCATACAGGTGTGACAAAGAGAGAGAGAGGGAAGGCAATACCGTGACAAGGTTAGCATTGATGTAATCGTTATCTTCCTTGTCTAGTTTCACTCGAGTCTTGTCAACTGGTGAGGTGAGAAAAGTGTTCATAAAACACCATGCAAAGGATCATTTAGATACTGTGTCACTGTCAATATTTACAGTTAACATGACCATTCTAACTCTAGAATAAAACTTAATTGTTGAAGAAAAGGGGCAAACAGAGAAACATAGGTAATCCTTACTAGGTAAAACATCACGATAGCGGTTTCTGATCATATTCATTGGTTTCCTGGCATCGTCCTGAGAACCTGCCCGTTCTTTTGCCTCCTTTTGAAGCTTCTATAAATATACATACACAGAACCAGCATATTCACAAAATGATATTTATAACATACGCATGATGAATTTTGCACGTTTTTTATAAGTCTACAAGGGGCGCCATCAGAACATCGTGTGTAGTTTTTATTACTCACCTGGAACACTGCCACCCAGCCGTTACGAGTTTGCTCATAGTGAAAAAACTCGTCCTCCATTCTAGTCTAATCAAAGCCTTGATCAACTGCTGGCACACACAGTACTAGCACTCGACTCGCAGCGATCATGCAGCAGCTAGCGCTAGCAGTCACCGCTAATTACCGTACCGTAAACACGATCTATTCTAATTACAGGTGAGCATTTATCTGCTAAGCAATATTATTATTATTAAGTTGCTGCATCAATTCTGCATGCATACCTGATCATGGTCTCTAGATTAGTCGAGAGGGTAGCTACTCGAGCTAGGTCAGTTAATGGACTGTTTTCGTGCATCACTCGAAAAAAGGCAAGCAATCGTTATTATTAATTTTCATGATTTGTGCCGGTGCTGCATGTACGTCTGTACCACTGCAGAGCACTACAATAAAGTATGGTTGCTACACTGACATCATACACAATCAGTTAGAAGGTATAGTTGGTGAAGAGGATATCGCCACTTCTCTTACCATGAGAGAACAGCACGGTCAAGATGAGTCTTATCATAGCTGCTGTCCTCCTGAGGCTGTGGTGTTCCCGGCTAGTGTGGCAGAAGTGAGAGAGATCATGAGTTTATGCAACAAAGAGAGGATTCCTGTGATACCATATGGAACTGGTACTGGTTTGGAGGGAGGAATTGGTGCTATCCATGTGAGTATGGATTAGTAATCGATGTGTGATGTTGCTATGCAAACACTGCCATATAATAATACTTCTTTATTAGTGGGTGTAAAAGTACTGCATAGTTCCAAATTTATTATTTTGATTCTTGGATTTGGCCCAGTTTTGTTACTTTTCTGATGTGGGTGTGGCTATGAGCAAATAGTGTGAGAAAGGGGAATGGAAGTGCTGCCAAGAGCTGTTTTTATCGCCAAGTGCTAATTTTGGTGATTATGAATTTGTCCTAATTTACAAAATTACGAAATTTTAGATCACAAAAATTAGAGCTGTACGGCAACTGATTACATGTACTTCTACTCAGCTTCATGGACTGCTTTGATTTTTTTTGCAAATAGCCTTTTGGTATTATTCCCTAGGGTGGGCTATGTATGGACCTCAGTAAGATGGACAGTATTGTAGAGGTATGTGCTGAGGACTTTTACACCACAGTGCAACCTGGTGTGACCAGAAACAACCTCAATACTCATTTAAGAGACACTGGGCTCTGGTTTCCTATAGGTATGTGTCATCATGCCCTTGACGTATTGTGCGTAGAGATGTACATGTACTAGATAGACATTCTTATCACAGATCCAGGTGCAGATGCATCATTGTGTGGTATGGCAGCAACAAGTGCCTCCGGGACTAATGCAGTGCGCTATGGTACCATGAGGGAAAATGTGATCAACATGGAGGTGGTGTTACCTTCTGGTCAGTTGCTCTATACAGCTGGGAAGCGCGGAAGAGCAAGGTAAGGTGTATTAATTCTTTTGAAGATGGCTTTGTGTCTTGGTTTTAGAAAAACATCTGCTGGTTACAACTTGACAAACTTGTTTGTTGGGTCAGAGGGTACACTGGGGATCATAACATCTGTTACTCTGAGACTACATGGAATACCTGAGCATGTAAAATTGTCAGCATCATTGCTATCTCATTCCTAGTCTGTTTCTTACTCAGACAGTGGCTGCAGTATGTGGATTTCCCTCGGTGCAAGCTGCTGTTAATACTTCAGTACAAATACTCCAAAGTGGTATTCCAGTAGCCAAGATTGAATTTCTAGAGGAACTATGTCTGGAAGCAGTTAATCGTTACTCAAAACTGGATTATCCAGTCAAGCCAACACTATTCCTTGAGTTCACAGGCTCTCCTCAAAGTGTACAGGACCAGGTGGCCACAGCTAGTCAGTTGTCATTTTTTTGTGTACATATTTTGTGTAGTACCGTAGATTGTATTTTTTTTCGTGGACAATATATTTCGCGAATTAGAGCCAAACAGTGATTACGTGAAAACCATTTTCGTGAATTGAGAGCATGCCACATGGAAATATATGACTAAAGCAACGCACCCAAATTTTCGTCCCCTTTAAATTTCACGAATGCATGCTAATTCGCGAAATTTAATGTCCACAAAGATAACACAATCTACGGTATGGGCCATCTGCCTAGATAGTGTGAATGTTAATTCATGCTCATTATTGTCAGATGAGTTGGCCACTAGCAATGGTAGTTCAGAATTTATTTGGGCAAGTGACCAGGAATCCAGAACAAAACTATGGAAGGCACGACACCAGGCATTATATGCTGGTCTAGCATTGCAACCAGGAAAAAAGGTAAATTTATATGTATGAACACATAGAATAATTATTTTATTTTCTTAAAGGGCATAGTCACTGATGTATGTGTGCCAATATCTGAGCTATCTAAAATCATTCTTGAAACTAAAGAAGACATCAGCAAGTCTGCACTAACAGGTGAGTACACTTAACATGGTTTTATCATGGCTTTACTTCCTCTCAGCTCCTATTGTTGGTCATGTTGGTGATGGTAACTTTCACTGTCTCCTGTTAGTGGATCCAAACAGCACTCAAGATCTTGCTGAAGCACATGAACTATCAGTCAAAATGGCCAGGTAACAGGCATCAATCTTATAGTCTCATTATTCTAATCCTCCTTATCACAGGAGAGCACTAGCTGTGGGAGGCACATGTACTGGAGAACATGGCATAGGGAGAGGAAAGATGGCTCTTTTGGAAGAAGAGTTGGGAAGTGTTGGAATGTCACTAATGTCTAGTCTAAAACAAACAATAGACCCTCTAAATATCATGAATCCTGGAAAGGTTTTAAATGTATAAAAAACAACTTATGATGCTACTGTACCAAACTTTAACACAGAATACAATGACAAGGCAGGAGCAACGTTAAATGTATCATGAAAATGAAAATAATATTACTTTTCAATAGCAGGATAATACAAACAAAGTTCATCAGTCAAACTAGGTGTCTGTTTGCTTTTTTTGAAAGAGTTGATTGTTGATTTTTTAGTGTTGCAGCACGAGTTCGTGATGTCACAGCTGGAGTGATTAGTGTTAACGATGATTCCGATGATGTTTCTTCTTCTTCCTCTTGTGATTCCATCTCTGCCAGCTTTTTATCCAGGAGAGTGCGCCACTTCTTTGGCATGCCTGACATTGCTGTTCGTATCTTATTTTCAAACTTTTCTCTCATGCAGTCCTCATGTGTCTGCATATGAGTATAACAGCAGTCTCAGCCAGTGTGTGCGTGTTTGTCACCTTCATTGTCCACTTGACATTCAATGGTGATCCAGTATCTTTGGACACTGTAGTTACCAGCACTCTATATTAATTAGCAAACACAGTTATTGTGCAAAAGGTAAGACTGATGCTCACTTTTCCAAAGGTTTTGGTAGTCTTTGTGCTGCAGTAGCACTCTTGCTGTGTGACAAGTGCAAGAAAGATTGTATCATGCCATTAAAATTTTTTAACAGGTGCAGTCTTAAGAGCAATCTTGAATCTTTGCATAATAGCTAATACATTTAAACAAGTGCTTTTTCCCCACAAGTAGTGATATAGATGTTTAATTTCATTTGCTCAGTTATGTCACGTTCAAACACTTGAACCATGCTAGCCTGGTTGTAAATCTGCGATAATAGAAAATTCTGACCTAACACCTCCAATTTTTCGGCGCTTCTGAACTTCTGCCACAATTACGTCCAAATATTGGGCAAGCAAATCTGAAATTATTTATTTTGTGCTGAATTTTTAGAAGAAATACAGTATAGTTATTGCACTGTATGAGTTGGTCACAAAGTGCTGTTCTAAAGTGCAGGCATTAAAATGGTAGGACAGAGGCTCAATTAAAAGATACAGGTAACTTTAAAAGTTGACTGGCTAAAACATTATACCTCTTTGTTGACACACAAGGAGTGACAAATTTATTTTCAGCAGGAGGAGCCTAGGAGCAGATATTACTAACAACCGGCTGATGATGCTGACGGCATTACCTCCATATCAGTGGATGATGATGGTTGTGGTGCCTCGTAATCTTCAAATGCTGCTTTCTTTAAGTCTCTTAGCTTGTCTTCACGCTATCACGGCATTGTACATTATTGTTAAAATAGAAATACAGAACTTACCAAAGAGTCATTCACAGCTTCAAAAGTACCTCCACGTACTGCATGCGAACACACATTACAAGTGAGCAGTAAATAAATCACACACACACACACACACACACACACACACACACACACACACACACACACACTTACAGATGAAATCATTGTACGGCATGTTGAAAATTTCCTAGTATGAGAGAAAAAGAGAATGAATTATAGAAACACCGGATAATAATGTTGAATCAATTTTGTAACGACTAACTAAGCTGGTCCACAGTAGGATGACAGACAAAGTGTTGCGATTTTGTTGACTGCAGGGAATAGTGTCCTGCTAGAACCACCAACAGTACTGTTAATCTAGTCTCGAACGTTCAATTCGTTAATCTTCGACGTTCTAATAATATTATAGCATTAAACTTGTTATGTTTGCAATTGGTTGGCAGAATGGTGGGCGGAGAGCTGGACATGGGTGGGGCACCCAACAAGTGTGCTGGGTGGATCCCATTTGGGCCAAGGTAACCCCCTAAATTATTTAATATTAATTTTAATTTTTATAAAATACAAGTGCAATGGTATGAGGAGTGAGATAGTTGCCTTGTTAGTGGTCTCTGAATGGTGAGGTGTATAGTTAGGGAGCTGGTCTGTGATCGCAGTGGGGTATGCATAATATAAGTGGCAAGGGTGACCAAACACTTGACCCTCCTGTGAAGTTAACTACAGTCTGGCTTTCTTGTCAGACTGGCACTGCCTATGAAACTGATACCATCAAGTTGTCAAAGAGGCCATCAAGTGGAGGTCATAGACAAGGTAAGGTTGTGCAAAATCTAACAGACAGCGAGTTACAACTACACTGTAACAGGGTTGGCTTTTCTTAACTCCTGTGTCATCCCACTGCCTACTCTAGTCAACGGGACCTGCTAGTCAAACAGGGGAAAGCCTGGTATTGGCAGTGTTATAGTCTACACTCAGCTGCCTTAGAGGTAAAAGTATATACACTTACCGTAGGAATTGCTGATTTATCTGGAAGCATCTTTACCATTTTTGTTGCCTCTCGTTCGTATTCTCTGACAAAAGCTTCTATTTTTCGTGGAACTATTAAGAGAAACCGATGAGAACACAACAATTTATATTTATAACCTAACATTGCACTTGAAGATCGGCTATAACGTGCTCCAACTGTTCTGCTGGCGTGTGCTCCACGAGTTGCTCGACATTACTCTTGGACTTTACTGCTTTGGCTACTCGACTTTTTCTACCTTTTCTTTTAGGCATTTTCTCTGTAAACTTTTCCCGCCCAAGTTGGCGACTGGGCGTGGTAATAAGTTATTTGTAAGTTAATAAAGTGAGGTCCCAAAACACCAGTAGTACCAGGCAGACTATAACGAGCACTCCAGTAGACAAAGATACACGTATGTATGTGGCTATTATAGGTGCTGGAGCAGCTGGTTTGTGCTGCGCGCGGCATCTGTCTCAGCACCAGGATGTATTCTCATTTCGAGTGTTCGAGAAGGCTAGCGGTGTTGGTGGCACGTGGGTATACACTGATCAGACAGGAATAGACGAGACGACTAAGCTACCAGTGCACTCTAGCATGTATGCTAGCTTGAGGTCAGCTGTTAATTAAGGAAAGTGGTTTTGAATGTAAAGGGTAGTGATGTGCACTAAAACGTTTAATCTGTCTGAATCAATTTCTAGTTGTTTTAGGTACAGTAGCTTCTGCTAAGCTTTAGCAGCACACAAATCTAAATTTCGTTAGGATCGGTGCTAAAATGGCTGAGTTACAACGGTTTTTGTGGCGGTCACTGTGTGATTTTGTTCCCCACTAATTCAGCTTGTTCCCCACCAACTAATCAGGAAGTCAGCTTTACATGTACGTTACAAAGCTGACTTCCTGATTACAGTGGCGCTGTTGTGCACTTTGTAGCATAGGTGCAAAGCAGTAATCTTGAGTATGACACGACAGCCTGACCTGTTCGGCATAATATAGTAAAGTACGACCAGTCAGATCCACAACAATGGCTATAACGGATGCTCGACCAACTATTTGTCTGTTACAGTACATGGCAAACTGGCGTCAGCAGTATCAAATAGTTGTTCCCGTCGCGGGGATTTCTTCGATCCAATCAGATTGCATAAATTAATGGATAATGAAATATGAATATTCATATGCAACGAACATACGCCTAGAGTTCACGCGGTATTGGCTGCAGTAGACGGGCTGTACACCTGTTTTTGACCATGCAAATGTCAGCAACGAGCTGCTGAGAGCTAGCTTGTATGCTCGTCTTTGTAACTTACGCTGTGAACACGGTACAGAAAGTGTCTGTGCTTTGTCTGCGCTTGAATTAGATGTCATAGTTTAGTTTTTAAGCTGACTATAGATTGTTTTTCCACTAATTTTGTGAGCTAGATCAATGAAGCAAACAGCACACTGACTGCCGCCATTTGTTACTAATTGTCACATGAAAATTTGACGTGCATGAAATCCACTGGGTACAACTTTTTATACTGCTGACGCCAGACCTTTCCACTGAAATGCAAAGGGGCTGGGTTGCCAGACCATTGAATTAGATGAGCATATAGGAGCTCTCTACAAGTTTTAGTAAGTTACTAAAACTTGGTGAAATCTAGCCAGCTGTATTTATATAATTTTGTAGTGCAGCAGCAATCTCTTCAACAATTCTAGGTGAAAGATAGGAAGGAAGGAGCCAGAGTGTCTAGACAGGCACAAAAAGTCCAGGAAGTGGTTCTAATAAGTCAGGACCACAGCAATATAATTTTTAAAAAGAATGCAGACACCTTATGTTGCTGTAATGGATGGTCTGGGCAGACTAGTCAGTGTTACTGAATAGGCAGTCATCACACCCAAGATAATTTGAGGCCTTGCATCCCTCCTTTCTCAATATTTCTTTGCGCCTCTACCATAGTTTTCATAGGATTCCACCCCTAGTTTCAGAGCCCCTACGAGGATCAGAAAGTTAATTTTGTGCTGCTTTGGTGTTCAACAATAACTTTGAAGGCCTCAAATCACTCTCAGAGTGCAGACTGTCTAAAAGCTGATAAGCTTCATCTGGGAAGCCTCTTTCCTAGAAAGATTCTGTATGAAACCCTGTGAAACTTATCTATAAACCTGAACGGCCTGAACCTGAATGAACTCATTTTTACTGTGAGCATGTACTTCACTTACTTATTCTGTCTTTGAATACTCCAGGAGTAGCTTGATGAGGAATAAGCGAACTGTAATAATGTGTACATGAAGTTTTTGAGTTTAGTCAAGGCCCTGGCTAAGATTTGTATGCAGGAGAGGATAACTCAACTGTTTAAGGGTAATTTGACCCCAAGTACATGTAATAAAAGTTGTGATATGTGCCTAATTGTCTATCCGCTGCGAAATACCCGAAAATGACCACACTCTTTTTATCGGCAGTGTCACTAACAATAATTAGTCCATCTTCTTAACCATTTTAGTAACCTACTTTCTAGCAACTGTTCTAAGGTAATGTGACCCTAAGGAATGTATTGGGATGTGTGCCAAAACCAATATTCACTGCAACAAGCAAACAAAGATGGCTACAGCTTTTTCAAAAATGCATTAACATCTATTTTAAAGAGTTTAATATTTTAAGATTCAGCTGATGGTTTGAAAACAGTACAAGTACAGGCAGGAGCCCATAAGAGCAGCAGCATCCAGCAGCCCATAAGAGCATCCTCTTATGGGCTCCTGGTACAGGGTATTACCAACAAAAAGACACATTTATTAACTTGAGGAGTCACTTAAATATAAACTTAGGCAGTATTTAAAAAATGATGTTTACAAAATTAAGTTATTCAGTGACAGGGTTTTTGCAGGATTCACCTCCTTGCAGTATTTGCAACACTTGATTCCAGCTACCCTGCAGCGACATATCCATTCTTGTGGGCACATTTACCACATGTACAAGGATCGGGAAAGTCTTCAAGCTTGGCGGTAACAATACAAGGAACTATTAAATTTTCTTTGTGAAACCATACGACTCAGCGTTCATTTCTAAACCATCTTTAAATGGGGCATGTATCCATAGCTGTTGTTGATAATATGCCCTTTGAATATGCTTTCTTACATTGGCTGACATGCAGAGAATTTTCTCAAAATTTTGAGGGAATTGCTATTAAAAGCAGCAAGACGTAATTCATCAAATGTTTCCAAGTCTTTTGTTGGCTTGAGACACCTTACTACAGCACTGGGGACAAGCTTGCAAGGTGTCTTCCTGCACTCCGTGCTCTGACTGGATGTGATACAACTAGCAAGATTTCTATAAAGCATGCAGCAATGAAAGCTATCCACAACAATTTAACACTGATACAGAACTTGAAGTCTTTAACAACTCAGAGTTGACAGAGAGCATGATATAGACGGCAGAAAATTATCTAGTAAGTAAATGTGCTCACAAGAATGGATATGTCGCTGCAGGATAGCTGGAATCAAGTGTTGCAAATACTGCAAATGTAAGGAGGTGAATCCTGCAAAACCCTGTCACTGAATAACTTAATTTTTGTGAACATCATTTTTGTAATGCTAAAATACTGCCTAAGTTTATATTTAAGTGACTCCTCAAGTTAATAAATCATGTCTTTTTGTTGGTACTACCCTGCACTTGCACTGTTTTCAAACCATCAGAATCTTAAAATATTAAACTCTTTTTAAAGCATTTCTGAAAAAGCTGTAGCCATCTTTGTTTGCTTTTTGCAGTGAATATTGGTTTTGGCTCACATCCCAATACATTCCTTAGGGTCATATTATTACCAGTTACTAGAAGGTAGGTTACTATGGTTAAGAAGATAGAGCAATTATTGTTAGTGACACTTCCGATAAAAGGGCGTGGTCATTTTCGAGTATTTTTTAGCGGATAGACAATTTGGCACATATCACATCTTATTACATGTACTTGGGGTCAAATTACCCTAAAACAGCTGAGTTATCCTCTCCTAAATTAAATGCATACAAATCTTAGTCAGGGCCTTACTTTCAAGCTACTACACGAAATTTAGTCATTATTATGGATTAGCTACATAATGTACTACACTAAAACTTTTTTTATCCAATAGAACTAACTTGCCTAAAGAAGTAATGGCGTTTCCAGGTTTTCCATTTTCACAAGACCTGCCATCATTTGTACATCACACAGACATGCTGGAATATCTGAAGAAGTACACAAATCACTACAAACTAGAGAGATTTATTAGTTTCTCCACTCTGGTTGAGACAATTTTACCTGTTGAAAGTGCTACAAAGTGTTTACAAGAGAATGGATTGTGTTTAGACCAGATAAAATGGGAAGTGACTAGCAGAAATTTGATATCTAATACTAGCACTACTGAGGTATTTGATGCTGTACTAGTGTGTAATGGGTAAGTCAACAACAATTGCCTGCTTGTACACACAATCTTGCATACACATTGTTTTTGAATCGATAAATGTAATCAATCACTCAGCAAATCCTTGTCACTGTATTACTGTAGTCTGTTATCTCTTCATTTTAGACACTATTTTAAACCATATGTATCAGAAGTACCAGGATTGAGCAGATTTCCGGGTCTGGTAGTTCATAGTCACTTGTATCGCTATGCTGAGTCCTTCGCCAACCAGAGTGTTCTGGTAATAGGAGCTGGTGCGTCTGGTAGAGACATTGCTGTCGACCTATCCAGTTATGCAGACCAGGTCTTCCTCAGCCATCACAAGGACCCTATTGAGAGCCCGCTACCCAATAACCTTCACCAAGTACTCAGTGTGACTGATATATTTGAGAATGGTGAGGTGTTGTTTGCATGTGGTGAGCGATACCACATTGATAGCATCCTTCTGTGCACGGGATATGAGTATGAGTTTCCTTTTCTCGATCCCAAGTGTGGTATTAGTGTACAAGATCATCGTGTTTCCCCTTTATATAAGCATATTATTAACACTCTGCATCCCAGCATGGGTTTCATAGGGTTAAACTTTCCTGTGCTTCCGTTTCCTTACTTTAACGCTCAAGTTCAGTTTCTTCTCTCGGTTTGGCTGGGGACAACTAAACTACCTAGCAAGCAGGAAATGGACCAAGAGAACGAGGAAAGATTTCAGAAACTACTTAAACTTGGCTTGTCGAAAAGAAAAGCTCATTATCTTGGACCATACCAGTGGAACTATGCACACGAGCTAGCCAGTATTGGTGGGTTTGCTCGCCTTGATCCTGTGATTGAAGAACTTTATGACGAGGTTGGCAAAGAGAGGCTTCGTGATCTAGTTCACTACAAAGAGAACAACTATGAAACGATCGATTGCACTACTTGGAAGCGTTTATAATGTCATTGATTGTCTCACTGAACTATTCAAATGTGTACTGTTAATATCACAAATTTGTTTTGTTCTATATTATGTGACTATATAATGATGATGGCACGAGATCCTTTGGTTCCTCCTTCATGTGTACGCCACGTGTAGAGAGCAAATGCTGCACTGGCACCAATGATGCCGCAACATATAGCAGCAAATATCTATAACACCAAAGATGAAATGAAAACAACGATATGTAGTACTTACTACTCCAGCTGCATACAGTGCTTTAGCTGGTGATATGGCAGCAAAAATGATGCAGATTAGCACAGCAACAGCAAACAGGACAGTATAGGCGATGGCAATTATTGCATCCTGAGTAAATTGTATGAAAGTCACACATCGTAACGGTGTGTAATGATATACTCACTATAAGTCTGTGGACATAAAACTCAGGAACAAACATCTCTATTACGAATACAATCACCACGTATACAACCCAACCAACTGAAATGAATCCATTCCATCCTCCTACCCCACCACCAGCTACAATCATCAGTATAAAGAACACGACAGTAAATGGCTGCATAGGAAAAAACAATATTACAAGAACTAGCTGGTGCATTAATAGCATACAATAGACGCTGCTCGTAGTATTCCTTCAATGCTGCGAGGGTATCTTGTGTCGACAACGAATCCTGAGCGTTTGCGAGTAGCATCTTCGCTCTCTCCTGAGGGTTCTCTGTTGTCCCATTCACCGCCCTTCTCGTTGGAATCGTCGTACTCAGCCATAATGTCACGAATAGATCGTCGGAGTATGCAGCCTGCTTGCTTGAGAACCGGGGGCGTTCAGGAGGAACTGGTGACCACAGGCTAGGCTAGGCACGTCACAGGCCTCGGCACAGGCAGTCAGTGCACGTGATCATGATGTAAGTTTATCGATAAGGCCAAGGCCAAGGCCAGAGCCAAGGCTTACCGCGCGTACCGTACGTACGACTGCACCGTACCGGCCGTACCCGGCCCGGTCCCGTAATCTCGTCACACACGTGTTAGCGCAATGTCTCTAGACAAAGTGAAGGTTCTCGTAGCAGATTCTGGTGCCTTTATAAAGGGAGTGCCCTTACACGAATGGAGCGAGAGGGTAGTCACCGTAAGAGAAGTGTTAGGTGAAATACGAGACTTCAACACTCGACAAAGAATTCAGTTACTGCCATACAAATTGGAGTTTAAAGAACCTACTCCATCGGCTATCTACTATGGTTAGTTAACATGGTGGTGCTGTTTAATGTGATGTCTGTGTGTAGTAACCGAGTTTGCTAAGAAAACTGGTGATTATCGCAGTCTGTCAGCTGTTGATTTACGAGTGCTGGCCTTGGTCTATCAGCTTGAGTGTGAGAGTGGTCCTGAGAGGGGAAAACAGCTGAGAGCTGAGCCTGTGAAGACCAGCACATCGCATAATGTTTGTGCAAGTCAAAGCTACATTGAATGTGTGATAAACTAACTAACCATTGTGTAGTTTCAGATTGGACAGAGTCATGGTACGACTGCTATTGCTGGGTTTTATAAGGGTCCTCAGGTAAAAAAGGAATTTAATGTTGCTGAAACTATGTTGGTTATGTAGAATACCAAGCTAAGTCATGAAGAAATTACGCAGCCACAATCTGAGGAGTTGAACACATCTGAGAGAGAACAGGGCTCTGTAGTAGATGTAGTAAAAGATAAAAGTGGAGTAAAAGACATTGATCATCTTGCTGACTCTATTATGAAAGTAACAGTAAGCAATGAAGAGCAAATTGGTGTGATTAAGTACACTGAAGGAGACGACGATGATGATGATGATGATGATGATGATGGCTGGATCACACCTGAAAATATTGTGAAAGTTTGTAATGAACTGGGTGGTGGTATGGAAGAGAGCCCGGCAGGTGTTAGTGTGTGCTGTGTTACAGCAGACTATGCGATGCAAGTAAGGTGTGACTCGATCCAGCTGACTGTATCAATTAAAATTTTTGTTTTGTTGTAGAATGTGCTACTACAAATCGGTCTAAATGTGCTCTCAATGAATGGAATGCTTGTCAAGGAACTCCGCACATATGCTCTCAAGTGCACTGCTTGTTTTAAGTGAGTTTGACTTATATCGCGTTCACACTACGCACTAGAACAGAACTGAACCGGGCCGGTTGCAAATCTCTGAAACAATGAACACAACTGAACTGTGCTAAAACTGAACTGAACTGCACCATCGCGTCACACCAACCATAGGTGGGCCGCTTCTAGCACGGTTCGGTTGTGTCGGAACTTAGATCATAAAGTGTGGCACGGTTCGGTTCGGCCCGGTTCCAACGTGCAGTGTGAATTGGGTATTAGTACCATACTAAACTATGTTGAGCACAATAATAGTAAGCCTCTGCTTATAACCTTGTCACCAGTCTGTCTAAACCAGTGCTGGGGAAAATGCTGACCACACATCCATGATAATGTGTGGTCAGAGTCCAGGGAGAAAATTTGTATGAGTGTTCACATGCAAAAAATGTGTAATTATGCCACGCGGTAGACGTGGCATATTTAGGGTTGGGCGGAAAACAAGATGGCGGCTACACTTAGGCTAAACGCAATAATTCACGTATATCTTGGCTGTTGACGACATCAGGGGTATTTTAACTACCTAGGGGCTATCCTAAGAGGTAAGCGCTTACAATGAGTCTACTCATAAAGACTATAAGGCCAGTTGCTATGGGCATGACAAGATGGCGTCTCGCCTGGAGGCACTAAGTACGGCACTACCATATCTTCGCCTTACGGGCCTTTCAAGAGAATCTAACGTTCTGACGCTCTTTACACGATTTATGCGATGACAAAGAGACCTTCAGAAGCAAAAGAATCCACGTCTAAGGTGGTAAACCAGAGTTCACGTGTTCACCCGTTTGTTCATCTTCTTTCTTCTTCTTCTTCTTCTCCCGCCAGCCTAGCGCCGCGGCGATTGAGCTATTCGAAACAAAAGCTATACAGAAACTACACTAGTCGTTGGGAGCAGTGCACCTGATATCTATTTAAGCCTAAATCACTAACAGAGGCGAGTATTTCCAGAAAAACAGCGATTTTGGGTCCATAACAGACTCCATTCCATCATTCTGTTTGAACTCCGTTACTAGGTTACGCCTACTCGCGCACGCCCGTGTATGTAATTATTCTAATACAAGCGCACCTTAGTACAAATTGCTTGGAACGCGAGTGCTGCTGCCTCTAGCAGTGTTGTTCACAGCAGACAACGTGCAAATCTTCACTGTTACACTGGATTTGTCTGTTCAGGCTTGTAAGAATGCTAGCTTAAGCTTAGCTAATGTTGCATGGTACGTGTTGCAGGCATGCAGTGCAGAGTCGATTGAGCCATGTGCAGGCTCATCAGTGCAGTCAGCTGAACTAGTTCTCTTTATACTCTGTATTAGCATATGTGCCAACTAAGTCATTAATAAAAAAAGAAAAGAAACAAGTAATAAAAACATTTTAAACAAAATGCAAGAGATTTAGGGTTGGTACATTTGTCAAAAAAGAATGGAAACAAGATTTTGAAATGAAATGGATTGTAACAATAGCAGTGTAATGCTACCTCCCTAAATTAACTGCTTTCGATAGTTGTGGTTAATTTAATAGGGAGGTAGCATTACACTGCTATTGTTACAATCCATTTCATTTCAAAATCTTGTTTCCATTCTTTTTTGACAAATGTACCAACCCTAAATCTCTTGCATTTTGTTTAAAATGTTTTTATTACTTGTTAATGTTAATGAATGTTACAAAAATTAATGAATATTATTGTTGGCCTTAAACGAACAGCGGGCGGATAAAAACATTGGGAATTACGGAATCGACGCGGACGTTCCGCGAGCTCAGCAGGCGTATAAAAAGGGCAGGGCCAGGCCGGATGTAAAATGACCGCTAATACAGAAATGGCGGCGATTTTCAAACTTACAAAGTTTTGAACCGCTTTCGCGCCACTGCCATTTACTAACACTACACACATGCGTAAAACAATGTTAACTTGGTATACATCACGCTGTAGTAACACGGAAGAAAAAACAAGTGTGTAGGCGTTGCTGCTTGTGCTGTATGGCTAACAACAGTCTTCATTCTTCAGCAATATCACACAGTGTCTTTGAAAAGCGAGTAGTCGTCGAGAGATTGACTATCAGGCGGTGTTAGCAGCTGACGGACATTCTTCAGTCTATGGTGAAAGACCTCTCTTTCTTCTTGGCTCGTGAAATGGATATCGAAGACGCTACGTGCTTTCTCGTTAAGTTCGCCAATGTGCTCGTTATTTACAACATGCACATGTTCACACTTATGTGCTGATACATACATACTTGTAATACACTACAATGTGTACAGGACAATACAGAGACAGTACATGGGTACACGCCACGCAGGCAGGCAGGCAGGCACACGTGTCATTTTTGTGTGGCCACCATTTGCAAATTGTGGACTGGCTCCTCCCCTTTTATACGCCCGTTTTTCGTTTAAATTCTCATTACCTAGCAACCTCTGTGGAATGTGGATAGCTTCTCTACCCACTAAACACTTGTCTTAGTTAACCAACAGCTTGTGAATATTTTTATTTTAAAGCTTGAGGGGATGCCACATGCTCCCCCTAAATCCTCTCCTGGAGTCCTCCCTTCTCCAAGTGTACAACATACAGTGGCGATTCTACGATGGGGCTGAGGGTGCGCGAGCACCCCCCTCCTCCCCTCCCGCGCAACGTGATTGTTAACTCTCGAACATTTACAACATATACGGTAAATACGTAACATAAAAAATAGCTGCCCAGCACCCATCTGTCCTCATTCCTAGAATCGCCACTGACATACTGTTCTAGATTAGCATCTTCACACTAAAAGACTGCAGCATATTAAGAATCTTGCATCTGAGTTATGCATTTGAAGAGTAGAGTTGCATACACTAGATATCCTAAAACTTGATCCTTTTATAGGAATTGTTAACGAGGCTAGCCCATTGAAAAATTAACATACATGAAACAAATCGAGATTATTTTTGAATTTGTATGCACTTTAAGTTGAAAAATAGAAGGTAGGTAGGAGGTATGAGTCACAGTGATAGTTGGTATGACCATATTTTATGTTTTTAGTATTCACTGAGCAAGCTAGAATGTTGACTTACTAGTATGTAAGAATAGCTGCTGTTGAAAAATATATTTTTCTATTGCTGCATTGTAGAATACACATCGATGCTACGAAAAAGTGTATTAAATGTGGCGGCTACTGTTCACTTATGAATATTAATGAAGCACCAATGGTGCAGATGCCTCGGTGGAATTGCATGCATACTGCACACTGGACATGCTTTAACAGCACACAGCAACTATAGCTATTCCATCAGCAGATAATGACTGTAACAGATTTATAAACTACAATGCATGATACGAGCTAGCAAAAATAACAGAAGCCAATAGTATGCTACTAATTAGTTGGGCGTGCACAAGCCATGCTTGTAGCAGTTTTTTGGTTTTTGCTGAATGTTATCTGGACCCGCCACGCTATCCTGCAGTCCAAATCAAACCTACAATATACCGTATAACCGGTAATTTTCGACACCGAAATATTTCGTACGTTAAATTTTAGATAGGATTTAATTTTCGTAACGTTTCCGCCTTTCGAAAATTAAATCGCACCAAAATTTAAATTTGCCATAAAATTAACTATGACTAAAACTAATTTTGACGCGCTCGACACACGGAGAGACGACGACTGTTTCTAGTTGCGTAAGAGGCTATCATGTTTATAGTTGGAGAAACACTCGCCTGCCGTCAGAAGTCTAGCTAGAAACGTTCAAGACCAAGGCGTTGGCTGTGAAAAGAACCGACACGGAGACAGAAACTGCAAATACCGGTAGTCCCCCACGACCGTGCTGCAGGGCCACGGCAAATATCTTGCCATGTTCTCTTTCTTCGTTGTGGCGGTACCATAACCATTGACAAGCTGGGCGTCGTACACATGTTCTAGGTTGCATTGCAACACAAATTTTCGCTACAAAGAAATTTTTCGAAAATTTAATTTTCGTCATCGGGAGTCCTTACGAAAATTAGAACCGAACGAAAATTACCGATTATACGGTACTAGCCAGTTAACCATGGACACATTCGACTTCGGAGAAGTCCAGATCGCCAGCAACGGTAAACAAAGTAAGCAAATCGCGCCATAACTCACGAACAAAGCTTTAATTCAAAAAATCTAAGACCATCAAGTTCGAGCTGTTATGTCGATATTGCACTTACCACCAGCTGATTCTTCGCCGTCTTTCAGAACTAGAGCGGACAGACACACACATACACACGATTACTGTATGCCTCGTGGGTCCGCCCACCGAGGCATAGTAAGCAAAATTATTTTCGTTGCCTTGTCCAACAGAGCCTACTGTATGGTACAAAACTCGCTTTGAACTTAGCATCATAACGTGCGTCCTTGCACAGTCAACGACTTCTACAAAGCGCTGAGCACACTCACTGCCACAAACACTGTACAAATTTTCTTCACTAGATAACGCGACGTGTAGCATTAGCTAGTTAATGAAAAGCACCTGCCAACAACATTCTCGAGGGATTGACACAGCCTTTCAAGCTACCTGCTTTGAATCGTGAGTTATCGTTGCATTAGCAACCCGCGTATAATGCATCATAAAAGCCTTCCATCAGTGAATTTTTCAAAAACGCTTTGTCGATCCCTCCGCAAGTCGTTTTACAAGTTTGTACTAGTCAGTAACACATTCCTTTACACAGAATCAAAAATCTTGCAAAAAAATTCTGAACTTGATCTATTGTGTAGTACAGTAAGCCCCGCCCTCACTGCAGCTTATAATGATATTCACAATGCATGGGCGAAAGGTAACCTCCACCTTAATGTAACTTGTGTTAGTCTATGGGAGAACTCTGATGAATAAGATTATAGTAGTAAGGTGGCTTAGCAAAATTATCTAAAAATCAATGCTAAGACACCTGACTATAGTACTGGTATGTATTCACAATCTATTGTTGATGTAAGGCTACCTGGATACTCTCAGGAGCACATAATTAAGAGAGAACGTGGTAAGAGAGTAGGAGCGAGACACTCCCACGCACTTGATTAAAAATTGCAACTCCTCACATGATGGCCGTGTTTCTAAAGATAGACTTGTGATGGCCGACGGTACGCGTACGTACAGTTTCGTATTGAATGGGACTGGCCTTCTAGAAGGTAAGAAGCAGCTTTTCTCTAACCTAGGGTGATCATGCTTGTCTGCTAGCTCGAGTAGATACTGTTAAAGCAAGAAACGGGTCGAATCCGTGATGGTGGGCCGTCATGCTGTTTTGTTATAGCTGGTATACGAGCACGTAGAGATCATCTGCGCGTCATTGTGGGTCTACAAAGCTTCTACGAGCTGTTGCTTACCTCAAGGAGCCTCTAGCTGCCAAGTTCCTTCTAATACGAAACTGTACGTATGTGTACCGTCGGCCATCACAAGTCTATCTTTAGAAACACGGCCATCATGTGTGGAGTTGCAATTTTTAATCAAGTGCATGGGAGTGTCCCGCTCCTACTCTCTTACCACGCTCTCTCTTAATTATGCGCTCTTGATACTCTTCAGATAGGTCACACATCACAATACAGTGGACCCTCACTAATCCGAACAACCCTAATCTGTACCCTCGTTAATCCGAATGAAGACTCAGCTCATTAATATTCATGAATCATTACATTTTGGTTGTGTAATAAGGCATATGGTACTTGACCATGAACAACAATGACCACGAACAGCCGCTACTATACTACACTGTACTTGACCAGGAACAACAACTTGACCAAGATGACCATGAAAAACACTGTGGACAGAGAACTGTGTGCTAGTAGTTTCATGTAGGGGCGGGGTCAGTAGTGAATAAACACACCCATTTCTCTAATCCGAACACCCCCCGGAACAGGGCTGTTCGGATTAGTGAGGGTCCACTGTAGTCTGAAGATGGTTGAACAGGAGGTTGGACAGGATGTCACATGAATGAACCTGACCAAGCTGACTGTCGATGAAAATGTATGGCAAAAATATACTTAGAGCTATTTTTGCAAATTTGACAATTACTGCTTTGCTGCAAATAAGTGAAACCACTAAATATTAGCTCGATTAAAGCTGCGATCCCAATGTATCCGTACACTGCTATGAGCCGAGCAAACAAGCTACACTGTGACAACCACTGCATACAACACAAACACGCCAGCATAATGACAGTGACTATACCATGTCACTAACAAAGTTAGTGACAATCTTTAGCACTAATCTTTAGCACATAATCTTTTTAGTGACAATCACCGAAGCATCTGCACCAATGGTGCAGATGTCTCGGTGGAATTGCATGCATACTGCACACTGGACATGCTTTAACAGCACACAGCAACTATAGCTATTCCATCAGCAGATAATGACTGTAACAGATTTATAAACTACAATGCATGATATGAGCTAGCAAAAATAACAGAAGCCAATAGTATGCTACTAATTAGTTGGGCGTGCACAAGCCATGCTTGTAGCAGTTTTTTGGTTTTTGCTGAATGTTATCCGGACCCGCCACGCTATCCTGCAGTCCAAATCAAACCTACAATATTAGTTAACCATGTTAACCATGGACACATTCGACTTCGGAGAAGTCCAGATCGCCAGCAACGGTAAACGAAGTAAGCAAATCGCGCCATAACTCACGAACAAATCTTTAATTCAAAAAATCTAAGGCCTTCAAGTTCGAGCTGTTTTGTCGATATTGCACTTACCACCAGCTGATTCTTCGCCGTCTTTCAGAACTAGAGCGGACAGACACACGCTTACTGTATGCCTCGTGGGTCCGCCCACCGAGGCATAGTAAGCAAAATTATTTTCGTTGCCTTGTCCAACAGAGCCTACTGTATGGTACAAAACTCGCTTTGAACTTAGCATCATAACGTGCGTCCTTGCACAGTCAACGACTTCTACAAAACGCTGAGCACACTCACTGCCACAAACACTGTACAAATTTTCTTCACTAGATAACGCGACGTGTAGCATTAGCTAGTTAATTAAAAGCACCTGCCAACAACATTCTCGAGGGATTGACACAGCCTTTCAAGCTACCTGCTTTGAATCGTGAGTTATCGTTGCATTAGCAACCTGTGTATAATGCATCATAAAAGCCTTCCATCAGTGAATTTTTCGAAAACGCTTTGTCGATCCCTCCGCAAGTCGTTTTACAAGTTTGTACTAGTCAGTAACACATTCCTTTACACAGAATCAAAAATCTTGCAAAAAAATTGGGTCTATTGTGTAGTACAGTAAGCCCGCCCTCTCTGCAGCTTATAATGATATTCACAATGCATGGGCGAAAGGTAACCGCCACCTAAATGTAACATGTAGTGATATTACTAGCTGTTAGTCTATGGGAGAACTCTGATGAATAAGATTATAGTAGTCAGGTGGCTTACTAAAAATCAATGCTAAGACACCTGACTATAGTACTCACAATCTATTGTTGATGTAAGGCTTCCTGGATACTCTCCAGATAGGTCACACATCACAATACTCTGAAGATGGTTGAACAGGAGGTTGGACAGGATGTCACATGAATGAACCTGACCAAGCTGACTGTCGATGAAAATGTATGGCGAAAATATACTTAGAGCTATTTTTGCAAATTAATTTGACAATTACTGCTTTGCTGCAAATAAGTGAAACCACTAAATATCAGCTCGATTAAAGCTGCGATCCCAATGTATCCGTACACTGCTATGAGCCGAGCAAACAAGCTACACTGTGACAACCACTACTAGTACTGCATACAACACAATTAAAACACGCCAGCATAATGACAGTGACTATACCATGTCACTAACAAAGTTCCTAGCGCTCAAGGAGCCGTGTAGTGCTCACCGATGCTACATGCATACGTGAAATATCATGTCCAACCAATTTACCCCCCCTGATGGTGGTATTTACTGCCTGTTAAGATTTGTAATACAAATGTTTAGTGTTTGATGGTTTGTTTTTCAGAACTACACTTCGTACAGTTGAACGATTTTGTCCACACTGTGGAAACAAGTCACTAGTCAAGGTAGCATCTCATGTTTGTAAGGATGGATCTGTACAATACCAGTTACTGAGTGAAAGACAACTCTACCCTCGCCGACGAAATACACAGGTTTGAAAAACAAGTAACAAACAATAGTCATCATTCATTATGGGATGTGTAGACATATGAGATAATTCATGATGGGATGTATGGGAGCTATGAATTTTACTGAACCATTTCATGCAGGCTCCACCTATGCATCGAGGAGGACGCAATCCTCCACCACGCATTCATGCTCCAGATGTAAAGGTCACCTTTTCGATGCCTCGTAGTCGTGATAACAAAGTGAATCCTCTTGATCCTGAGTATATAACACGAGGTTCTCCATTTCGTCACCATGACACTACCAGCAAAGGAGCACAGCTCATGTTTGGATTGAAGAGAGCGAGAGGAAAGGCAAACAAAAGGAAATAGCCCCTGTTATTGTAGACTAAACTAGAGAGAGTCCTTCTGTCATTATCGATATCTTTTTCATAATGCTCTCTTGAACTGTCTATTCATCAGTCAATTTAATTATTTTGTTTGCATTTTGAATATAATTGCACTCAGGTGTGATAAAAATAAATCAGTCAAAACAATGAATGTAATAGCTTTTATTGAGGCTGAAGTCTGAGAATGCTTTGTGCTGAGCCGAGGGCACTGCCAAATACAAATCTCACAAAGTTGTCACCTACAAGAGGACCAAGTGCATATAGATCTTTGCAATTTTCACTCTGTGAAGAATATAAATCAATGTCTACCATGTTCGTCTTGCTGTCGATGGGTTTGTCCTTGTGGAAGCCAATTGACGATCGAAGATTTGGAGGAAGAAAATCGAGATTAGCACGGCTGCCTATTAGAACAATAGCAGAAGAGACTTGTAGCTTTGTCTTGACACCTGCAGCATTTAATATGCAGCAGTGACTATCAGGAGAGAAGCTGTGAACTGTATGTTGCTCCAATGGTGTGTATAGCTGTGACTTGATCTTGCTAGTCATTAGACTCCATACTTGATGGTACTCCTGATAGGCTTTTGGTAACTTGTTAAACAAGAGTCTGTCTGAAGTAGCTTTTTGACGGAACACGTGGTAGACACGAATGCCACTGTCTAGTGATGCCAGAATAGCATCAGCTGCCGAAATGCCTGCTCCCACTACTACTACTGGTTTTCCCGATGCGGAAATATGTTGTAGTCTTCCCTGCAGCTCTGTGACACCATGGATCACAAAGGGAAGATCCTCTCCGTCTACTCCCAGTCGATTTGGTTGTCCCAATCCACATGCCAGGACTAGCTTTTTGGACTTTACAACCAACTGTTTCCCCTTGTCACAGCTGGTTATTCTCCATCTGTACTCCTCTGCTTCTTCTTGACCACTACCATTGAATTCTTCAAAACAGCATATTCCTATGTCCTCTGTATTGAAGATATTGCCACAGCGTTTCCATATTTCCACTTCTGTCAATCGGCAAGCTGTCTGACATTGCAAATCTTCAACTCGGCATACAGTCACTCCACACCGAAAATTTTCCTCTAAATTGAGCTGAGAGACATAACTAGAATAATACTCGGCAATGTTTCCAGCTGATGCTCGTAGTCTGCCTAGACCAGTGGTACCTGGCTGTTGTTCCTTTTCGTTGTCTTTGCTACTTTTCCAGCTTTCAAAGGATTGCAGAGGTAGTTCGAGCCATTGACTAAGGCTAAGAGTGATAGTAGATGGTTTCATTGTGTGCCAAGAGCCACCAGGTCTTGTTTTTCCCAGCACAATATGAGAGCAAGCAGCGGTAGGATTATATGACCAGGAGAGAGATGAGGGAAGGTCATCACCTATGTCAGCATTCGGATGGAACAAGGTATCAAATAACAGAGACAATGGATTCTGGGATCTTCCTTCCAGTCCTTCACTTAGGTATTCAAGATCCTGAATAGTGTGAGAACAGTTATATAATGTCGGCGGTGTCATATTACTACAATGTATGTACACGTATAAATTGTCGATGCCAGAACAGTGCATGTCCTGGAAATACATCTAGCATGCGGTAAATGCTGCTGCTGCAAACACATGCTCGCAGCAACTATGCAAATGTTCCCATATATACCTGCTCTAAAAGCGACGAGTTGTTTTTCAGTTGCTGCAATTTTACATCAAGGATGGGGTTCGGATGTTTGGACGGCAAGTGAGGTCGGTGACCGGAGAGAAGAAGCGATAGTAAAATTGCTGAAGGACCGTTACCTGTATAATTATGTAAAAAAGAGAAAATCAACACAATTTCATAGCCGCATGCAGCTTACCAATAATTGCCACATCTACTTGCTGTTCTTCTCGTAGCCAAGTGAACTTTCTAGCAGACGCGCTTGTTGGCGACAAAGGCGGACTTGGCGAAGGAGTTACAGAGGTACGATTGGCTACCTCCTCATCGCTACAATACGCTGACTCTACACAGCAGCCGTTGCAATCCTCCATATGCTACCAGGACTAGACCAGCAAGCACCGTCCCCAATGTAGCTTTAGGCGATATCTCCTCATTTTAACACGAGTATACCACGAAGCACAAGCAGACCGGAAAGGAAGCACCTACTTATTATAATATAAGCTTAACCCTTATAATTATTATTTTGTTAATGACGTCATTTCTCGGTTGTGCTATTACTGGGCGTTGTTTGAGCAGATTTGCAGACTCGACCATTCTGACTTCAGTTATCAAGGTTAGTTGCCTTTCATTTACAACCTTGTGACTGAATCTAATTGCTACTGACCAAATATAACTTAATAGTACGATTTATAGTGCCATTTTTGTGTACAGACCAATTAGGGTGGGGCTGCTTGACTTACTCCATGTCTAATTTTCGATTGTGGAGCAATGTTCCAAGCTCCAAGTACTGGGGTGCACAATCCCTGACTTCTAATCCAAGCAATGAAGATATAGCAGAGCTCACTCTTTCTCGCAAACGTTCACCTTCAAAAGGCCTACCAAATACCTCCCACAAAGTCTCACTCAACTACTATGACTATGCAGGAGAAGAAGAAACTGATTGCAGCGAGACAGAACTCTTAGCATGGGTTAGTGAGGGCGAAGAGAGAGGTGTTGTACGGGTGTTCCATCCAGGATCCAGCTTTTCAGAACTCATCAGATGCACCAAAACAACTGATGTTGAAAAGGTTCTCTCCAAGTGTGTGGCTGATGAACTGTACGTGCACTGTGGAAATCAGAAGTCACAAGTCCTCAATTTTGACACCAATCCTCTTGCAATTCAGAACCAGTATCTTGCTGACATCGGTCATTTTGATGCTGCTCGAATTCAGTTAGAAGGAGTGCAGAATGATTTGTGTCATATGATAAAGTTTGTTGCAGGTGAGAATAGTGAGCTTACGTGCTTACAATGTATACATGTGTGTTATAGGTCAGGACACACTGTCCTATGAGGACAGAGTGCAGCTAGCCTGTACATTGCGAGTTAAGGAGACAGGAGCTTTTGGTTACTGGTGGAAGAGGTTCTGTGTGCTGTGCGGGACCAAGCTTTATATTTTCTCCTCTGCACAACCTAAAGGAAAGCCGTCTAGTGTGTTTGATCTCACAGGAGGTAGAGTAATGGAGCAAGCAGACAAAAAGCACTTCTACTGCATAGAAGTCTCCAATGGAAAAAAGAGCATTTGGTTATCATTCGATTCTCGCTACCAGCAATCAGTATGGTTGAAAAGAGCTGCCAAGGTGAGTTACAACCTGTATAATGCTTTGTTAGTAATATTAACACCATAGCTAGTATTGCATTTACACATCAATCTGTGATTATAATCTTATGATAAAGCAGTCTACAGCTGTTTTTTTCTTCTTGCAAGAGTACATGTAAAGCGTAGACTGTAGACCGTAAAGCGTGACGCACTAATGCATTCAAACATCATTAAGTCTTTTGATCATGCCCCATTGTGTGAATAAAAATTAATAATACCAGTGACTTGACACATTAGTGACTTTGATTCTCACATTTTCTTCAGCTTGTTAGTAAGAACCCAGTAGAAGCTAATCTCTCACGGTGCAGTCTGGAGCGAGTACCCAACTACCTCTTCCTCAATGATGACTTAGCAGCACTGAATCTCTCACACAACTGCATGCTAGAGGGTCTAGAGGATTCTCACAAATCACTGCCTTCTGGTTGGATCGATGATCTTCACCATTTTTCTAGACTACGAATTCTCTCGCTGTCAGATAATGGACTGGTCTACTTCCCTGTCTCTGTGTGTGAGATTAAGACTCTCACTGAGCTTGATCTGTCTTGCAATGCGATACATACAATACCTGAAGAGATAAAACAAATGAAAGGGTCAGTATTAAGGTTACTATGTGTAGTATTGGTTAGTACTGCAGCCTTCTAAGAGGTCTCGGGAATTACTCTAATCATCAATGTTAATTGAATATTTATAGTCTGTAAACATGCACTGTAAATTCCCATATTCTATAGGCTGGAGACTCTTCTGTTGCATGCTAATCGGTTGTCAGCACTGCCGTATCACTTCAATGAGCTACAGAGTCTCAGTACTTTAGTAATTGCCTTCAACCAGTTTCTCTCAGTCCCTCATATTGTGAAAGAGTTGAGTTCACTCAAGATACTCAACATGGCTGGCAACATGATCAGGTGACCCACTTGATGTCTGTACTACTATGACATTAATTTTATTATACACGTAGCTCTTTGCCTGAAGATATTCATAGAATACAAACATTGCAACTACTCGATGTTCGCTTCAACAATATCAGTAGTGATTTGCCTACAATGGTGGCTGGGCTGCACACACTGTTTGCACTCAATCTAAAAGAGAACTCACTCACTGAACTGAACCTGCGGCGATTGAAGCAGCTTCAGACCATTAACTGCTCTAGTAACAGCATCAGGACCCTCACTTTGAGCGGAGGACGACTAAAGACTTTTGTTGCCAGAAACAATCGTAAGAGTGCAGCATTAGTAATGAGCACCATGTTTAATCCATCCTCTCTAGGTTTAGTAAAGCTGAGCATGGCAGCTGTATGTGAATCACTGACCATACTTGATGTTTCGAGGTATTGTATTGTTATTGAAACTACACTTTGTGAATGATTCAATGTCACCTGACAGGAATGAGCTATCCAGTTTGCCAGAAGGTATCTGCCACCTGCAAAACCTGCAAAAGATCAGTGCCAACAGAAACAAACTTTCCTCTCTACCTAAAAAGTGAGTCTAACTTGTCTCCTAGTGTATCGTTATAAACCCTCTCTCATAACTAGTATATTTGTGAGTCTGAAAAAGCTCAAATTGATTGATGTCAGCAACAATCGACTGGTGACATTCCCTGATAATCTTGGTAGCTCACCTATACTAGAGATCATAGACTTACACTGCAACAAACTACAGCACATTCCTGATGACCTGTTGGCTAAATGCAAACGGTGAGTGTTATTTTTAATTTCAGTTATCAACAAGATGTCTTCTGCAGACTGCAACTTCTCAATGTCAGCAACAACCCTCTCACTCACCTTCCCTCTGTTTCTCTTCCTGACAAACACAATCTTGTGGAACTCAAAGCAGCTGATTGCGTTCTCTCCAATGAGTCATTGGAGTGTGTTGCTAGGTAATAATCACAATTCTGTTTCTCTCACCTTTTACTCACTTCTATTTTAGTCTTAAAAAGCTTAAATTGCTGCATTTAGCTCACAACAACATCACAGTGATACCACACAGGTAAATATATTTACCTGTACTTATCATCAGCATTATTATCCGCTGCTTGCTGCAGTACTCTACAGGACATGTCATTGCTGCAGTATCTCGATATATCCAGTAACCGGCTGAAGATCTTCCCTACTCTCCATGGTTGCTATAGGCTACGCTGTCTGAGTCTACATGATAACATGTTGTCTGTGTGCCCAACACTGTCTGAGTTCAATGTGTTAGAAACCTTAGACCTAGCAGGCAATCAACTGAAGAGATTACCTAAGGTTTCGTGTTAAAGCAGATGCATGTTATCAAGAGCTTCTAATATTGTTGTCCTCCACAGCTTGGTTCTCTACTGCATATGAAGAGTCTGGATGTCTCAAGAAACTCGCAGATGGTCATCACTGAAGAAGATGGTGAAACGCTAAAGTAAGTTTTTAGAAGTTTTTTGGAGAGCTTGGAGTTTTTTAATTTACCCATATCTCTGCACGTGTTAAAGAACCCCTTATGTTGATTTACTGATTTGTCAGCATCGCTAACTGTGTATATTTTAATGTTTTTGTCATTGTTTGTTAGGAATCTACAGCGTCTGGGTTTGGATGGCATTGGTGAGGTGTGTGTCTCTCTTAAAAATAGAATTCTGACTGATACCAATGTTGGTGGAAGACTATGGACCATTGGTTCTACTGTTACCAGAGGTAAGTATGTGAGTGAGGAATTAAGTGAATAATCTAGTGAGTGAGTGAGTGAGTGAGTCTAGCGAGTAGCAATAATTTATTATTTTCAACAGGAACAAGCCTGAGCAAGCCTTCAAATATTTGCATGTATCAAGTTTGTGAAGAATCATTCCGAGAAAAAGATGGATTGTTTGCAGTTATTGATGGAGGACGCTCTTCGAAAGCTGCTCAAGTTCTGAAGCAGTCTCTATCACAACTAGTAGAGGCTGAATTGCAACTTGTGGAGGGTACAAGACGAGACGATGATGAGCTCATGTATCTCAAACATGCCTTTCTTACAGCTCACAGGTAATACATGTAGCTAGCTGGACTATATTATGATATCTGCATTTTAATTTAGAAAACTTGGAGAGGTAGGACAGAAATATGGATCCTCAGTTGTTCTTTGTCACATACGAAAAAATAGCAAAAGCAATGGCTACACTCTAAATGTTGCTAATACTGGCCTGACTGAGGCAATCTTGTGTAAAGGAGCACATGTAGTGCCATTGACAATGGTGCACAGCCCAGAGTCAAACAAGGAAGAAATTGCAAGAGTGATCAGCAAAGGTGGCTACATATCAGAGGTAAATTTGCAAAATCTTTATAAATTGTACTTTAAGCTTGTTCCATTACTAACAGGACAGTCGTGTTAATGGAGTGTGTGGGGTATCTCGTCTAGTTGGTTGCTACTACCTCCATCCTCATGTTATCCCTCTTCCTACCACTCTTTCTGTCTCTCTCCAACCAACGGCTGACTACATTGTTATGGGCAACAATGGCCTCTGGCGATACATTACACACAATCAGATCCTTCAAGTAGTTCGTTCTCTGCGTGAGCCCTCTCTAGCAGCAAAGAAGCTTGGTGACTTGGCTACAGCTGCAGGCTGTCAACTAGATGTATCTGTCCTTGTCATAAAACTAGATTTGCCTGGAAAATCCAACCCTACTAACTCTCTTGAAATACCAGTACCACTTGGTATGGTACCTTCCTCTCCCAACTTGCTCTTAGAATCTAGTTCAGAGGAAACACTGATAAGTGAAGGGAAAGAGGATGAGAAAGAAGAAAATGAGGATGATGAAAACGAGATAACCAACATTGACGATTTGTTAGTTGATGAAGATGTTGAGCTATCTCCACAGAAGCCCCCTGAGCTACAGACACCCATCTACAATGGAGAGGTGTTTGCAGAGGATGAGGGAGAAGAAGATACAGCAAAAGAGGAAGAAGAGGAAGAGGAAGAGAAAGAGGAGGAAGAAGAGGAAGAACTGCCGGTTCCCTTGCCTCGTCCAAACATTATTGTGCTCAATGAAGACATCACTACCTTACCTCGTGATTCTGCAAGTTCTCGTGCACTAAACAACAAAAAGCCAAATTTTTCCATTGAAACATCATTCGAGTCTACTCAAAGCATGCCGGCTACCATTGAAGAAGAAGCGAATGTTTCTCAAAGCTCTGCAGCGACTAATGTAGAGACACATCTCTCACAGTTCAACATGGCTATGTTCAAACTGGAGGATGGCAGCAGAACATATTCTGGCCGTGTTATGAGGAGAAAATCCTTCGTGCAATCCTCTTATGAAAAGCTTAGTCGCCAGTTTAAAGATGATACTGAAATACACATTCCCTTTAAATGAGAAGCCATCACACACTGTCTAGTAGCACCCTATTCATACTTAAAACAAACTACCCCCTTTCACATTATTTATTACGCAAAATACAATATTTATACGCCATACATACATTTTACAAGTTTTAAAAACTGTTGTCATGACAATACTGCGGTATAATTATGTTCAAATGTCATTATTCCATTTTCCTGTCTCTTTCTGCTTATTCTTTGCTTGCTTAGTTGAGGCATATCTTTCCTCGGCTCCAGTTATGCTGCCCAACTTGCCAGAATGATAGTCATCAAATGCCTGCTGTATCTCTTCCCACGTATTCATCACAAACGGTCCATACTTGCTAACCGGCTCATTCAATGGCTTTCCAGCAATAAGAAGCACTCGAATTTCTTCTTTCTCGGAAGCTTCCAGTGTTAACTCATCTCCTTCACCAAGAAGTCCCAGTTGACCCATCTGAGCAGAAGTTCTCTCAAACCCCAGGTATCCAGAGCCTCGCCAAACATAAGCAACTCCCTGATAGTCCTCTGGAACAGCCTGAGTGAATGAGGTGCCCGGTTGTAGTCTAACATCCAGATATATTATTGGAGTGCGTGTGTCTATGACGGCTTTCTTTCCAAGAGACTCTCCGGCAATGACTTTCACCCAGACTTTCCCCTCCTCAGCAGTAGCAATCGGGATCTTTTCATCTGGTGTGTCCTGGTAGCGCGGAGGAATCATTTTGTCCTTAGCTGGTAGGTTCACCCAGAGCTGAAAACCCTCTGTTTTGCCTCCGTTCTTAATCATATCCTCACTGGGCATCTCCGAGTGCACAACACCTGACCCCGCCGTCATCCATTGCACCCAACCTGATTTCAAAATTCCAGAATTTCCCGCGCTGTCTTTGTGCTCCATGGATCCGTCGATTATGTACGACACGGTCTCAAATCCACGGTGAGGGTGGTCTGGAGCACCGATCGCCTCGCCGGGTCCATTTACAACTGGTCCAAAGTGATCGAGAAGTAAAAATGGGTCGCAGTCTGTAAGCTCTCCGCCGATTGGTCGCCTTACTATGAACCCACCACCTTCTCTTTGCTGACGAGATGTCACCAGTTGCTTTATTCCTCGCTGCTTTCCCATCACGTTGTACATGTACCGAGAAAGGTTAGGTCGAAATCTTATAGCGTAGGTATATGCTGCGTGTATCGGTTCAGCAATTCAACTTCAGCTTGAGCTCATCTGTTCAAGATTGTTCTGGTTGCATGCTGAGTGTAAACAGAATTATTATTAATGAATAGTGGGCGGAACATCCGGTACTTATCAATTCTGTTACAGTGCATTGAATTCTCATTGGAAATTACAAGAATAAATAAATAAGAGAGTATGCAATCAACTGAAACATTTAGTTCTATACTGCAGTGCCTGGACCAGCGGACCTCTGCATGTGACTGTGCCTGTGGTGGTAGTGATAGTGTCCTTGTGGTGCTTGTGCAGCCAGCTGGAGAATAGATAAACACAATGCCAGTGGTAAAATCATTGGATAATATTGACAGATTTTAACTTGTGAAAGACATACCTGCTGGTTGTATGTTCTATAGTTTTGCTGTTGCCTCCATTGCTTCTGTGATTGGCTATGTACTTGATGCGAGTTAGGGACTGCTTGAGGACCGCTCAATCTCTGATAGTCTCTAACACACAATATGCTTCCATTTCGCTCATAAATGGGTTGCCCTGTCATTGAACATCCTGTAACAAGTGAGAAAGTGTAAGCTGGCCTGCACAGCACCAATACATTATACTCACCACAACTAGAACAGTTGAAACAAGTAGTATGGTAAGACTTGCCAGAGAAATTGATCAATAACTTTGGACTCGGAATAGATTTGTGGCATACAGAGCAAACACCAATCACTGATTAAGAGAAGATTTTATAATAATAATATCGTGGTCCATTGTGGAACCTCACCTTGTTGGTGTTGTGGCTGTCTTTCTGTTTGAGTACTTGCTGCTGCTGCTGCAGAATCAAGTTCTGCTAGCATTTCTTCTATTTTAAGGCTGGGATCTATTCTAATAGGCTTCATCCTCATTGGTCCTTGACCAGAGCTGTAGCGCTGAAACAGATATTGGTCTTCAGGTAGCAACCCTGAGAGAGCATCAGACGACCTGCTCACACTCTGCTGTGATGATCGTTTTAACTGATATGGTGCTGGCTGGTGATAGGTATTTGCTGTGCTACTGGATTGAGAGAAGTTACGATTTCTAAACTCGTGGAGCACAGAAGTGGTAGAATGTGGTGCTTTAGATTCAAGATGGCCAAGTCCATTTGTTTTTTGAGGCAGAACAGACAATGAGCTTGTCGTATTTGGAGGAGTAATTGAAGGTGGATCCTCTGCTCCCTCAACAATTCTATCTTTTAGAGCTGATGTCTCCCAAGAAGTTGTTAAAGATGTTATCCGTGGCTCAGGATGAACTTCAGTTTCGACAGGTGTGAGAGAATCTTCTTCTTGTGTGTGCAAGGGAGATACTGCCTTTGAGGTAAGTAGATCATCATCTATAAGAGTTTCGCAAGACTGGCTTCGAAGATTGTCATCTTCAGGAAAGCCAGAAAACTCTGGAGATGAAGGCATAGTGTTCTGCTGTTGTTGTTTTGTATACGGAACAGATGAAGATAGGCTGCTCTTTCGTTCTGGAACAGGAGGAGGCTGATCACTGGCTTTGCTGCCACTCAGAAATGCAGATGCAGGTGGTCGAAGTTGCTTGTTCTTTTCAGGAGGAGGTGGAGGTAAGGGCTTTGAGGGTACTGAGACTTCTTTTGGAGGCAGTGGAGGAGGAGATGAGTCAGTTGAGGTTTGGCTATTGGAAATCTTTGTAGAATTCAGTTCCTTTTGATCAAGTTGTTGAAGGGCTTCGTCAATGTCATGTTTACTGTACCAGTCAAGTCCCATAGCTTCATGTGACTTAGGAACTTGCTGTTTTTCTGGCAAGTGGTCATAGTCATCTGCATCATCTTGAGATAGCGCTTGTTTTCTTGATTGTTGCTGTGGAAACTCAAAAAGTTTACTTCTCTTTTTGTCGTCAGTAGTGCTCACATCAAGAGGAGGTATATTATTCTCATCAGGAATGAAAACCGGGACATTCAAAATGCTGCTGTCATCTTCGTACTTTGGCAGTTGTAGCAGACTAGTGGCTGTTAGTGGTAGTTGTCTGTGATGTCTTATTGGTGTTGACTGAATCACAGGTTTTTGTGGAGGAGGAAACTGAAGATGCCTTGGTTTGGGACCATCAAGTAGGCGAGACTCAGAACTGGTACGAAAAATTCCTCTCTGAAAGGATGCAGTATTGCGTAGAGGAGAGTGACGAGAGGACCAAGACGGTGGCCGGTTGTAGGTTGGAGGAGAGGGAGATCTCATTCGAGGAAGACCGTTCATGCTACCTCCGAGAAAAGATTGTCTTTCTCCTGTGGTTATGTGTCCCAATTTGTGATTTTTCCCTTCACCAACAATCATACTATGAAAAGAATCAACCGAAATGGTGTCTGCATTTTCAAGATTCCATCGAACACGATGCTTGTGCTTTCTTCTACGAGCAGTATCGGAGTCTTTCAAAATCTTCTTTTTTGGCTTTCTATTAGCATCGTGAATATACAACGAACCATCCGAATTGAAACTTCCCTCACTGTAAGTGGAGTTTGAGTCAGTCGACTCTGAGCGTGTAGGAGTGGGAGGGTGAGCACGGGGATAGCTTGCTATTCTTCCTACTGGGTAATCGGTCACTCTCTCCATTGCTGGTTGAGGAAAAGAGTTGTCTGAGTCGGTGATACTCTCCAGAACCTCGAGGAGCGACTCATCCAGCGAGGAAGAGAGGACTGAGTTACCAGAGACGTCACTGAGTGGAGGCTAAAGAAATAGCTTGAATAGTGGCGCTATAATAATTATAATCAAGCTCACCTCAGGCTGCTGCTTGCTATCACACTCCCCTTTTTCGTGCTGACTTTTGCACTGTGAGAAAGAGAAAAGTGTGAATCATGAGTTGCTGGCACTGCTAAATAACTTTGTATTCCCCTGCTGCATTATGCTTTGGGCAATCTATACAAAAATGTCTGGTCCCTATACTGACAATTAATGACAAGTATGAGCAACATGTTGTCATTATAGAATAGCAGCTGGCAAAATAGCACAGTCACTGTCCAAGTATGATAACAGTTTCAATAGTCACATACTTGGTTTCAAGCATTTCAAAACACTGCATGGTGCTACTTACTAACATAGGCAGTAAGATTTTGCTTCATATGGGCCAATACACACTGCCTGTACACTAGGGCCCTCTGCCTGTATACTAGGGCTCACCTTTTCTCCGCAAAAGATTTGTCTAGACTTGGTAATAAATGGTTTTCCCACTAGTCTCTTGCCTATAATAGAAATGCTATAATCACAGACAGCACAAATCCAACTCAGTGCCCATTTCCCACCCACTAATAACCTTTAAAATACTGAATCATACACATATACATGAGTCATTAATCAGGGTTATGAATGTCAACAAAATGTCTCAGTGACCAATCAGATCTACAGAGTGGTGATAAATGCCATCACACCACAGGTGGTCAATCATTGGTTCAAACTGTGAATATAGTTAGTGTTACCATGGCTATGCATTTACAGGAACGAAATCTTTGGTTCTGATTAAACAGTCACTAAATGCAAACCAAACACTTTTACTTGGTGCCCATGAGATAAAAATTGCAATCATTCATAAAGACAAACTAATCACTAGTCACATGAGCACTAATAAAGTGTTTATTACTGCTAATTAGTGTGAATGAACTCTTAACACTATGAGTACTACATTAGAAATAACATAGCACCAGATCTCACCACAAGCATTGCAGAGTAGACAACGAGCATGGAACACCTTTCCTTGAAAGCTGTAAGGGACATGATTGATGGGGCTTCCACACTTGAGGCACACTTCAGGCTCATCTGTATTCATGATAGAGAGTGCGGTATAGCCAGGCATACACTACTAACACTTGCAGTAAAATGGCCAATTTGATACGTGACTGTTACTATTAAGATAGAGCACTTAGTTTATGCAAACACACTGATTTCGTTTTCAGGGTCTAACGAAAACATAATGTTGAAATTATAACAAACAACACTTTAGAAATTGTGCAAGGGACTGGATACATAGTTACCCTCAACCGACACTGACACAATATTTTACCAGTTTCTATAACAGAGTTAAAATAGCAAAACTACCACGTATACGTACATCAATAAGCGCTATTCGCATAGTGCAGATTGCCAAACCTTGCTCTTGTGGTTGGTCTTCTTCCATGCCTGTTTGTCAGTAGCGATCTCAGATCGCGCGTTTATGAATATACGGCAGCTGGCACAGAGCAGCAAGTTCTACTCTGATGCGACGGTCAAACTACAACTGGCTGCAACGGTAGCTGTTTACTATGGTGCTCGCATTCCATATTTGCACAGCACCACAAGGGCGGGGCTCCACAATTCGCATACCCTGCCCCGCCCATGCGCGCTCGAAAAGAAAAGACTCCTCTTTCACCGAGCAAGTACAAGTATGAGCGACAACACGCCGACTAGTACGTTTGGTGACGAACCCGGACAAATAGCAGCTGTGGCAATATTAGGAGTTGTTATAATACTGCTGTTTGGAGTTGCAGTAGTCGGATTTTGCGTGTTCCTGCGCAAACGAGAGCTGCTCTGTTTTAGAACGAAAAGAAGCTCTACACATAAGAACTACTCAGACACCGAGTACAGCTACTTGTATGAGAAGCAAAATGAAAGAGTGGCGCCCAGGAGACGCTTCTTGAATAAAGCTCAGAATAAACTACAAAGATCACAGACCAAGCAAAGAGCTGATCCATTCAATAAGCGATTCTCAGAAATTCCACTAGACATAGATCTGGAAAATGAACCAGGCAACTGGGAAAATCCACTGTTTGATCACAAAAACGATGCAGCAATCTCAATACAAAGCTGGTGGAGAATGATAAGGTGAGTTCTTGCACTGATGTATGCAATAAATGACGCACTCTACTCTACAGAGTGAGGTTACCATATCTTCAGTTACGAGAAGCAGTTATTCTTTGTCAGGTAGTGTAGAACTTTATACCAAATTATTCTGGAAATTATCAGTGCCTTTATAAATAGGCTGTGTTTAAGGGGCAACAGACTAGGAAAATGGTTAGCCAGCATAGAAAAGAGAAGCAAGAAAGAGATGTAAGTTCTGCAAATCATTAACATACTACTTGTGTATGAAAATACTACAGAGAATGAGAAAGAAGGAGAGAACTAAACAAGGAACTTTGGCGTCATTGAAATTTTATGATGTCAAGGGCTATGGTTTTGCTGAAGTAGAACAACTCTATGGATTAGAAACAATGCGAAGTGCTACAGAACAGTTGCGCCAACTGTACGGTGGGAAGGGTAAACTGCGACTAAAGCTAACCATCACAGTAAAAGGAGTCAAACTCTATGAGCACGGCACTATGGTATGCATACTACTAGTACCTGTACAACACTGACAAGTATCATGCCGCCTACATAGCGCCATTTTGCAACTGTCAAGATGTCAACAATTTCATTCTGTTCACTGGACCCGAAGAATAAGAAGATATTTGCCTTTATCAATCGTAAAAAGAAGCGTAATTTCTGCCATGTGTTTCAGTGCCATGAAGGAGATGTGAGAAGATTACATGCTTATAACTAACTGTAACTCATAACTTCAGGCACAAAGAATGGTTGAAACTATGGCTGAGGCATTTGAATTCACATTTAAACTGCTGGAACAGTCAAAGTTGCAAGAAGAGGTAAATAATCGGATGCTATCATAGAAAATTGATATTCTGAATCATATTTTTTTAGCAAGAGAGGCTTGCCAAACGGGAAGAGATGAAGAAAAGAGAAGCCATCGTAGGTTGATGATACTGTGATACTATTATTATTGTATTTATTATAGCGAAAAAGCAATCTTGAACTAGATGAAGAGGTGGACAAGATGTTGAAATATGCTGAGTCTGTCTCAGTGGGTACCCCTAGTCCTGCTCCAAGAAGGAATGAGCTGAAAGTTGATGTCCATCAGGAGCCTCGACCTCATGTTCCGCATATCAGAGGTTCTCCTCAGATGAAAGCATTAGCAAAGAGAAGCCCAAAGGTAGGATTTCTATTAGTTAATTTACACATATGGTAACAATTAAATCATCACTGTGTGAGAAAAACAAATTTCATGGCTAAGGTAGTGTACGCTTTTAGAAACACGAGCAGTTTTCAACTTTGTATCTTGGTAATTCTGACTCTCTTACCATGCACACAGGAACAAGCGTCTAGACACTCTAATACCAGCACAGGATCAAGCCTTGTTGTATCACGCAGAGCTGAGGATGACCCAGCAAAGAAGATTGTGAGAAGACTAGTAATAGATATTGATTCAGTGTTTGCTGTTTATTATAATAAATGCAGACTACATTCGATAGTAGTGGAGCACAGAAACATGTGGCACAGCATCAGCAAAGCACAACATTAGACAAGGTAAATAATATTATGTGTACAGTGTATCTGGATTGGGTTAATACGTATACAATATTACCATTATTTCTACTTACCTACATTCCCTGCTCCTGTACAAGATTTTCTATTCCTTGATTTTATTGACTTCTCTAGAAGTCCCTTTAAATTTGACCTGTTGTATGAAGTTTCAGACATTATAATACTTTTTCCGTTATACAGAGCCGACAAAGGGTTAGATCTCTTAACTGAAAGGAAGCTATTTTAGCATAAACTACAATTATTATTGCAAAATATAAATATATTGCAAAATATTACTGTAAGAATATATTATTTCCTACTACTTCCATTGCACTTCTATGCACTTGTGAGCATAAAAATGTTTAACTTACCACAATGGCATTTCAAAATCAGTCGCTCGACGTGTCGCTCTGTATAGACTGCGATTAATGTCACTGGAATCCGTTCTCTATGCGCCGGATCGTGCGTGACTCAGAAGTTTATAATTCAGACGAGAGTTGTATTTAGCTGGCCGGACAACGTGGTCAGGAATTTAGTTGCCATAGTAACAAGAAACAAGTTGCCCACGGGCGCGGGATGGGTCTTTACCGCGTGTTCAGTGAACCACAGCTTATCAAGCACTATTCGACCATCTTTTCCCGAGCAACACTATTCCAGCTAAGTATCTATGCTGTTGTCATTGTTGCACCTTTCTTTATTGCCTATGCAACTAACGGTAAGTTCGCCGCAAAATTTAATTGATAACTTACCTCTATTTAATGCCCATCACCTACAGACCTGTGGCAGTACACAAGCACCTACAGAGAGCAGCCAAACACCCACTTTCTTAATCAATGGATAGTTCAAGTAACTAGTTCAAATGGTGCCTTCACTAGATCATGGAGCTCATTCACCCGATACAACAGGCTTCTTGGATTATCTGAAACTGCCATACCCACTCTTAGGGTACAATGCATTATGCTCTACTGACCATTAATATGTACAGTTCCACAGTTTCGTGAGGATGACTACAACTACGACACACTCAATGACAGACTGACTCTAACGATGACCTATCCAGAACCGGGCATGAACATTACTTCAGTACAAGCTCTGCTGCTATTTGAGGTTGAATTGGATGTGAGTCATTCTAACTCCTCTTGTCCATTATTTTATCCTATATTTGTTGTTAGTCAATGGCTGATGTGATGATGCAGTCATTGATATACATCAGCAGCAGCTGGTCTGTTCCATCTGATAGGCTGTGGATAGTAGGAGACATGTCACTCCATCAGGGACAGCCTCTTCCTGCAGCAGGACGTGTCACACGATACAATTCTTCACTGATAAACGACAGTAGTTTACAGGCTGAAGAATACTTGTTCACAAATATTTTAGCAAAATATCGAGAACGGAATTGTGAGTAGTAATCAATAATAGTTGAGACATGTGATTTCTCCTCTACTCTAGTAACCACAACACTAGTGAACACTCACACTGTTTGGGAAGGAGGCTCACTGGGGAACTTTACTCTTCATTTAGATATCTCGTATCCTGTACAAACCATCTCCTATTATCCTGGGTTCTGGCAGTTGCTCAAGTTTGCCTGGGTGCAGTATCTGGCAGTGATGGTGGTGTTCTGGTGGCTGCTTCGTTGGGTGCAACGATTTGTATTTCAGAATCAAATCATAATGACCGTTAGACATCGAACTGATAAGCCACATACACACTAGCATTGTTGTTGAAAAACACAATTTTTTAATGACAAACACAAAAGAGAAATTAATAATTTTTTTTATTATTATAAATTTTACTAGTTTAGTCACCTATTCTTATCGGTTGTCCTCTAGTATAATGGTACCTGAAGGATAGCCTACCAACTGCACATAGAGAAACCGACATTCATACTTCCCACTGTCATTCTGAGAAGAGAGAGAGATAGTGCAGGGTATTATAATCAGTCAGCAAGTGGTGGAGGAGGTACTAAAACTTGGAATTCTTCAAGAGCAATAGATGAAGAAAGTATACAACAAAAAATAATTGCTGTTTGTGTGCTATGGCAGGCCTAAAATCGCAAAACTACTGGCCAAAAATGAAGTGGATGGACGATCATGATCATCAGCTTTCAACTTTGCTCTTGGCAACAATACGGAGGAGCTTTTTGCTTTGCTTTACCTGAAGTGATAAACTAGCTGTAAAGTGTATTAAATTGCCTACCGAATGCCAAATTCACGTACACATCCTCGCGTAGCTCGAAGACGAAGAGATATGTCACAAAAAGCCTAGTTCATCCCTCCAAATGGCTTTTCTTTACCTTGGAGACCAAACAGCTCTATATTTCCCTACAGAAGCTTATTTTGGCTACAAAATTGCAACACGAAACGCAATACAAAATACGTTGATAACCACAAACAGCTGGCCACGTACTGCCCCAGTATGAAACTGATTGTGCAAACCTTTTTCAAGTCCATGAATACCTCTCCTTTTCTCTTGCTACCAGAAACATGAAACTTCATTCTCATGTAAGTAACACCATCCACTTCATACTCAAGGTGACTAGGTGAGATAAAAATTACCATTGTTAATGATCAAAGAGGATTACTTGATGTGTCTTCTACGATTTCTTCCGGACTTCTCACCGTGGCCTGATATGGGCTCTCCCAAAGTCATTTGTACCTATGTAAAAAGATTCTGAGAGGTTGTAACTAACTCATTGGCTAACCCTTTCGTCAGCCTTCACTCGTTTCAGTGCCATTGTAAAGATAGTAGAGGGACTATTTGAAGAGAAGAACTCACTGCCCACAAAATAGAACAGTAACCCCAATATAGCAAATCCACCTAAAATAACTAGTAAATAAGTGACGTCCTTGCCTGCTTCAATCGCTAAGAACAGATGGAAATAATAAGTTCTTAGTATTTATGGTAAGGTGGATAAAATACCTTTAGCCCCAACAGTAAGAGCCTTGGGTTCTCTGCTCTTATCTAACACTTCCATCACCACAGACTCATGTCGTCTCTCTTGTTGCCTATCCTGTACCCTTTTCTCACTCATGCAAGCAGCAGAATGATTCAGCCCCCTCAAAGCACCAATACTCCACCATAATCGTCCATAGTCACTGGTGCCGACAACACATGTTCGGTGCCCACGTGTGGAACATAATTGCACGTGATTTCCTTTCAACGCATAGAAATCGATGCTTCCAGTTTTTCTCAAGCACCTCACTACTACTGAAAGACCACTGAACGAGCTTCTTGTAATAAACAGTCGAGAGCCAGAGCTGATCCACAAAGACATTGCTGCTCTGTCTAAAGAGGGCGGGGTGAATGCTAGCCCCGCCCTCATCTCTTACAATGGCAGATGGCCTTGATCGATCCGAGCCTTGATCTGTCAGTCGCCAGGCAGGTGACAAGATGTATATTACAGAAGTACAGTGTTCTTCCAAAGAAGGGTAAACCAAGACATGGCGAGTGGACTCTCGTGGCGGCTGTCATCTGCAGTATAGAGAACGGTAAGACACAACCACGTGCATTTCCATGTTTTTTTGGGCGTGGCTGTTACTATGTTGTATGTTGTAGTGGGTATGTTGTATGTTGTATGTTGTATGTTCTATGTTGTAGTGGGTGCCCTGGTGGTTCAACTGGTAGAGTCCTGGGTTTATGACCCAGAGGACATTGGAGGACACTGGTTCGAATCCCAGGGCAAGAGGAAAAAAGAACATCAAAAGTTCTCCAGCCCACCAGCCCAACCATCTGTAAAACGGGTACCTGGTCTTGTACTGGGGGAGCAAAGCACACCCAGCCCACCAGCCCAACCATCTGTAAAACGGGTACCTGGTCTTGTACTGGGGGAGCAAAGCACACCGACTGTGTCTCATTGTACCACTAATGGTAGTGGTGGGACTACAGGGTGCCCACACCGGCAGTGGGAGGCATAGTTGGTACCTCCTGCGAGTTCCTTGCCCGGGCTCCAGGAGTGCTCATAGCACTGGCACATCGTACCTGCTTAGTGCACAGGTGCCCTGGCTTGTCCAGGAACGCGTGACCTGTAATAGGCAGCGAGAGGCTTTGCTTTTTTTTTTGCTTTTTTACTATGTTGTAGCAGATTTTCATGTAGTGTCTCTTGGAACTGGCTGCAAGTGTATTGGAAAAAGCAAGCTATCAAGTGATGGTGAGGTCTCGTCATAAATCTGCCGCACATTGTAATTATGTCTACAGGATGGATTGTTAATGATAGTCATGCTGAAGTACTTGCTCGGAGAGGATTTATCAGGTGACCGATCCAGTGATCACTGATTGATGCGTATTTCTAGATATCTTATTCATCACTTGAAGTTAGCTGTACTTAGTGCCAGCCCAATAGTGGAGTGCAAACAAGATGGTGATGAAGAGACGAGAGGTTCATTCTCTATCAAACCAGGTGTATCCTTTCATTTCTATACCAGCCAAGTTCCTTGTGAGCTAATAGTAATTATTTCAGTGTTCTAGTCACAGTATGTATCATTTCCTAGGTGGTGATGCTGCTATTTTTCCTCAGTCATCACAACTAACACTTAAAAGAGCACGGATACCAGTAGACGAAGAGGAATCTCAGCATGAAATGTCAAACAAGAGACTAAAGCTTGATGAAATGTCAGACACATGTAATGATGTTCATCGCACAGGAGCAAAGTGTGTTGAGGGAGGGAGACAAGACTCAAAGCTTGATGGCACAGATTATCATGTGGTAGGAGCATTAAGAACAAAACCTGGTCGCGGTGATCCTACCACTAGCCTTTCCTGCAGTGACAAGATGATGCGCTGGAATGTACTTGGTTGTCAAGGAGCACTACTAGCTAACTTTATCAAACCAGTATATTTTTCAGTAGTGGTAGTTGGTGGAACTGTTTTTGACTCGGCAGCTATTCAACGAGCATTGTGTGATAGAGCAAAACACTGTGAGCTCAGCAGTACTGCAGTGAGTGGTGGATACTGCTTGTGGAGACCTAGAATAGTTCACTTGAGAGCTGACCAGGTGTTAGAGGTCAGTAAAGAGGTGCTGGAACAACTTTGTGATAGTCCTGGGAAGACCATTGCTCCTGGAGGTGCGCCATATCAAACATGTTGCAATTATGTGTATTAAAAAAATTATTCCTCAGCAATCAGTTGGTGTCGTGAACCACTATCCTGCGAGGTCATTGTACAGGGTATGAAGCAAGGAGCAAATACAAGACTCCCACCTACCGAAAGATTGAGGTATTCTTATCACCAATATAATCATGTCTCATGAGATACTGTAACACTAGTGTGTCAGTGTGCAAGAGGTCAATATTTAGGGAGTTCACTCAATTAGTTTCCATAGCCACAGAACACAAGAAACTTCCTTTGTCTCTATAGTAAGTCAGTATCAAGAACCTTATCTTGAGGTTACCTCAAGTGAGTACATCCTGTCACCTATTGTTATCTCTAGTCTGCGCAATAACTTGGACACTTACTATTCATTCAAGCAAGCTGCCTCATGTTATCAAAGTGCCCGAAGAGACTTTCTACACTGTTTCCCAACCTGGGTCACCAATTCCCCAGCATACGAACACTTTAAATCATAGATTACTCTAAAATGATCTTCTGAAGTACAGCTATAAAATAATTATTTTTTTAAATCAAGAACAAGTATTGGTAGTATCTGTCAGTACAAGACTCAGTGGTAGACCGCAATTTAAGACAGAATAGTACAAAAATGAAAGACAGAAGAACAAAGAACAGACAAGAATTTAAAGAAGAGCCAATAATCAGCATTCACATCCCATGCTGTTTTCTCCGCTGTATGCCATGTACAGAAATCCATCATTATCACAGTGCTGGTCATATACATGTGACATTGAAGAGCTGAGAAAAGAAATTGTATTAAAGACGAATTATAATAATTATACAGGTGCTATCATCTGGTCATGTGCAGACTCTACATGTCACATGACATTGAGTCAGCACAACTCGACAGTATCAGTGAGATCATTAGATAAGGTCAATCTGGCTGCTGTTTTTAAACTAGTAAGATCAAACACACTACTATAAAGGATGGCCCCACTCATAGAGATGTTTTTGGTCAAAAATAAACAGTTTTTGAGGCTTTGCAACATTGAAACATTAGCATAACACATAACAATCGTATTTTATCATCACTGACTGTGTATATTGGTCATATCAATGATAGACATGGTGATACCTCCTATGAACACTATTACAATCACCTGGTTGTGGGAGTAATGCCATCTACCATAAGATAAATGGATTCTGTTGCTCCTAGTTGTATCCTTTGGCGAAGAACATGCATGAATTGAGCAACTGTACATAAGATAACAATAGTTCTCAAATTTAACAATAGTAAGGAAATACAATAAGTAAACAATAGTATTGCATAAACTGTATAGGACACGCAATAAGGATATCTAACAAGGATTGGATTCATGACCACTTGGAAGCCCATAACGAACTAAGTAGCTATTTTTATTCCAACAAGTGTCTCCTGTATCATTTAGAGTCACCGAGAGTGGAAGCTAACTGACTCAGTAATAGTATTTTTACCACCAACAACAATGAACATTCTTACTCAGTTGTAAGCAAACAAGCTACACATGTACAAGCTGGTATGCCCAGTTTTATCAACAAGTACACATCACACTCACCTGTGAGGTCGCCAGGTACTAAGTACTTCTTTCTGTCCAAATCAGCAATTCTGGCTCCCGTGACCTTTTCAACAATGACCTGCACAGGTGCATGCAATAGTGTACTTTGGCACTCCTTTCACACCCCGAGACCTTTACTTTTGTTTTAACTAATGCAACTCACCGGTATACGATCAGGGTGCTTTTCTCGTATTTTGCCTGCTTCTGCTTGCCTGATGTCTATGGAGAGAATCGAGTATAATTTATTATATAAATTATTATTAGTGACTGGTCGACCCATGCGCGCTCAAGCACTCACCATGTGGTTTTTCCTCCTTGTATTGCCACTTCATTTTCGACATTGTCGCAGTAGTAGCTCTCTTTATCTGGCAAGAAGGTTAGTAAAATAGACCTCTGTTTGATCTCTTCCTACATACACGGGTTTATATAAACCATCAACTCCACTGGGAATACGAGATCGTCACACTGTCTATCATAACGTCATTGCACCGTGCACGACCGTTCATGAACGTATAGCGGAACCTCTCACATGGCGTCTTACCGAGGTAGAGGTGGTGGCAGAGGCGGTGGAAGAGGTTTCGGTGGAGGAGGGAGAGGATTTAGAGGTGGTGGACGAGGTGGATTCAGAGGAGGGAGAGGTGGAGGCCGATTTCAGTATGATACAGGTCCTCCTGAATTTGTAGTAGGTGAGTACGATACAGCACGTGGTGATTTTATACTACTGCGAGTTTTAGAGATAGGGTCTTTTATTCATCCATGTGAAAATGACCTTGTCTGTCGTGGCACTAATGAAAAGATACCATACTTCAATGCTCCTTTGTATCTGGAGAACAAGGCACAGATCGGTAAAGTGGATGACATTTTTGGAGCAATCAATGAATACGTATCCTTTGTTGAATGTTGCTAGACCTCAAGAGACTAAGTACTGTATTAAGTTCTAAGCACACCTACTTGATGTTGCCCATGCTGACAGATGCCTGTTGTATGGGGCAAGAATATGGTATTTGGCAGAAAATTAGAAATGTTGTATAATACGTAGTTAGATACCAACTGCTCTAGATTTTCTAAAAGGTACTGCAATATTTTTGTTCTAATGAGCCTTTTATACTAATTCACTTGATAGCACCTTGATTATTAACAGATGTTTTCAGTAAAGCTGTCGTCTGATATGAAGGCATCGTCATTTAACAAAGACCAGAAGGTGCTATCAACGCTAGATGCACTAAACAGTGTGTTATTTTTGAAAACCTCAGTTTTTTATAGACCCGATGAAGTTGCTTCCACTGCAAAGATTTCTTCCTAAACCAAAAGGTCCGTTTATTGTTTTATTGCCCATAGCAATTTCACCCATGTCTACAGGAGCAGGTGGAGTGATGAAGAGGGGCAGAGGAGGTGAGAGAGATGGCGAACAAGACTAGTAGTGCATGTGCTTTCTTTCATAGGACGTGGTGGATTTAGAGGAAGAGGTGGAGGTGGATTTAGAGGAAGGGGTGGAGGAGGGTTTAGGGGCAGAGGTGGTGGTGGGTTTAGAGGAGGTGAGGTCTGTGTGATGTCTGTCCATAGTTATTATTATTCACTATCAGGTCGCGGTTTCAGGCGAGGAGGCAGGTGGTAGATTCATTACTGTTGACGATACATTTCAATCAACCTCATGTACACTTACTGGATTTTGTATCAATGTTTTGAATGTTTTACTTTCAGTATTTCAATCATTCGAATTTTAGATAGGAAGTTATTTTACACGATCAGGTGATGGACTACATGTACGCTTCCAGAATTTGTATCAAAGCCGATACCGATTTGACTGATAAAGCACTGTATGATTCATTTGTGAATTCCATCAGCATAGTATAATGTAGAACAAGAGAAAATACCCCAGAGAAGACCAACAGTAACCAATACTGGAACCATGTCAGCATAATCAGTCATAACAAGATTGTGAATAATTTTATTAATCAAGAGTGAGCAATAGTAATTGGAGAAAAGAAAGACTACACTTAACAACTAAAGAAAAATAACTAAAATAATGTTAATAATAATAGACCAAAGAATTCAGCACTGGTACACACTGTATACAACTAGTACTAGTGCTTAGCACAGACTCACAGGCACATCATGTTACACATGTACAAGTCATTACACACTTGGAAAATGCGTTTTTACGTCTTGTTCAATAACAGTCAAGAGAAGGAAAGAGAGAGGGCACTGTTATTGGCTGCCGAATGTGTTTTCGCCACTGTAGGCAACATAGAGAAACCCGTCTTCGTCTTTGTGCTCAGAATAGATGGTCCCCATTGATGCACTACATGAAAGAAATATGTAAAGTGAACACCATGATTGGTCAATGAGCTTACCTGGTTGTAGGTAGAACTTTGTTGACAAACAGAAACATAGCTTTTTCACTTGGTAGACTAATTCTTCTTCGTATTATATACATGAACTGTGCCACTAGGGAAGAGGATGTGTTGTAAATACAACTTCAGTCATTGTAGCACACAATTTCATCATCCTACAAGCTATTAGATAGTAATCTAACAAACCAAAATGACTGTACACTTATTACCAGGAGTGTATAAGGGGAAGAACTGCCGTATTCGCTATAGTAATATCAAAGTCTAAAGTCCGCCACTATGCGCTGTTGCTACTTGGAACTTGGGCCTTTCTTTGCATATTGTGACTCACTATTTCCTACCTATACATTCATCCATGCTCGTTATCTACGCTCCTGTTATTACCAAATTACTCTTTCAGTAGTACAACAAGACTAATGCCTTCAGACCAGCTATTAGTCAACACTAAACTATACCCACAATACCAGCTGATGCTGCCAGTACTGGTATAATTATATACATGAATTTGTAAATTAGTGCCAAGAGTATTTGATTGGTTAGGTATGTACCACTTAGGTCTGCTGGAACAAGAAACTTTTTCTTATCAATGTCAGGTATGGATGATTTTGGAACTTTCTCCACAATTACCTACAAGAGCAAAATGCATGAACACTAAAAGTATAATGTATCGATCCGCTATAGAGTCACTGCCCATTAATATGTCTTTGCTTACAGGGATTCGATCTTGGTATTTTGCTCTGATTTTGGCAGATTCCGCACAACGTACGTCTGTGAAACAAGATGGATGAAGTTAGTTAACGCCTCGCATGCCTCATCTAGGTGACTAGATCGACCTACCGAATGTGTGGTTTTCCTTGAACTCCCACTTCATCTTGAAACGTCTTAGTACGGGTTGTTAGTCTCTGTGACACAGTGAACAGCGACTCCTGTTTTTGTTTAACTCGTTGCGTGGTGAGATCAGCAGAATGTCTTTTGGGAAGAACGCCACCGGACGAACTCGGGGACACTTGTCACATGACGTCCTTGTGCGGGACGTCAGCCAATGACATCATAATAACTTCTATTAATAGAGTAGACTAAATCTCAACATGCCCCGCCCTTTATAACATGGAACCACAAAGAAACTCTGCCTTGTCGTTTTGCCAGCTTATATCCTCTCGTGGTAATTTCAGCGACAGTGTTTTCAAAGCTTCACTATGGCAGAAATTTCCCAAGTGTATTTATCCTTCTTTTTCAGCACTGAAATGTTCTCATCAACTGGACACTGTTCCATCAGATTTCCCATATGGCTCTGTGTTCAATCTAGAGTTCTCTTCTGAGGGCAAACTGCTACTGGCAGCACGTGCTAATAAAGCAATAACTATTCATGATTCTCAATCTGGTAAACAGGTACATGCTATACCACAAGCTCATACTGATTGTGTCAATGTCATCACTTTTATTGATCCGTGGATGTTTGCCACCGGCTCAGATGACCATAGTCTACGCCTATGGGATATCCGCAATCTAACCACACCCACAACAATTTTATGCAAGCACACAGGTTGGGTGAAAAATATTGAATATGATTCAAGAAACAATCTTCTCTTCAGTATTGCTTTTGAAGATGGAGTAAGGAAGTGGGATTTGAACGACCTTGCTAGTTATGCTGCTCGGGATGGCTTTGCATCTTACGTCAAACCACCTGGAACTGGTGATAATTTAGTTCTTGGGTATCCTGATGCTGTTCGAATGCGTATTTCTTCTGATGACTCCAAAATGATAGTCACTTTGAGACGCAATCAGCTGTTTGTTGTGTCGGATTTTGATGGATCAACAATTGAAACAGCTGGTCATGCCATTCAGAAACTGCTGCAGCCAACATGCAAATCAAGCCAAACGAATGAAAGGTTACAGAAAGAGATTGCAACATTAGACAAAAACCGGCCATCCCTTCACATTATTTCGCCACCTCATCGAAACAAATATCGGTCAACTTTGTCAGCCACTTTTCATCCAGTGAGCAGTTCTATAGTTGCTCTGAGGGTCATGGATATTGAACACTCTGTTGTTGCACACGAACTAACGTTGCTGTATGATACAGCACATGATGATCACCCTCTTGATTATATCTATTCATTGGACAAAGTTCAGAATGGATTTTTAAAGTACTGTGATGAAAACTCTCCTGATGAATCGTTGGATCTCATCAAAGAGTTCAACTTTAGTAAAGACGGGAGAATTCTAGCTTCTCCATTTGAACAAGGTGTACGATTGATGGCTGTCGATACTGCTTGTACATCAATGGATACTTTCTATGACAGACGATTTTCATCAAAAGAGAAAGAACTTGGCATTAAAGAATTTGATATGGTTGCTAATGTTAGCCCAGGTCATAGATCTGCTGTGTTGACTTGTCGAATGAGTGACGATTATTCCTTAGCTACTGGCTGCATGGACGGTGATGTGTTAGTCAGTCACCCGAAGTTATAGCAATAATAATCATTCTCTTGATTTTGAAAATGGCGGGGGGAATTATTATTCCGTGTAATTCTATTTATAAGTGACAACATGTTGGGAAAATAAAAATTGAATTATGTGCAGCTAACTCGAGCTCGAGAATTACAGCATGTCGATATTGTGCTGTACTTAGCCAGAAATCAGAAATATGCAATTACCACAGCATCACCCGTCAGTATCTAGCGCAGGAATTGGAGGACACGAAGAGAGGAGACCTCCTGAACTACTCGAAGCTGTGTTCAAATGGGTGAGCTTGAAGGAGTTGGTGTTTGTGTTCGTCGCCTGCAATGTGATGGCAGCTCTACTGCACGACAAGGACAGACTGGAGTTCAAACCGGTGTGGAACCAGTCACTGAGTGCGAACAGCTATCAAAACAAAAAGTTCCCTCTGCAAAGAGAAAAAATGTATGTGTATAAGTTGTACATGTAGTATTGCATGGTGTGGTATACATTGCCTCTTCCTGCAGTCCTCTACCAGTAGTAACTGATCTAGATAGTGATGGAGTGATAGGTATGTTCAATTATCATTGTGACCATGTATTTCTATGTGAAACAGATGTGCTGATGGTGACTCCTGATGGCAAACTACAGTGCCACATTATGAGGAGTGGACCACGTTACCTTGGAACAGGATTGCTAGACAACAATAAAGTTATACAGGTCAACAGTATATTTGTTCATTGACAGCAAAAATCACATTATGATTGCATTCATTATAGATATCATTGAGTGATTACAATGATGTGTCTCGACCGGTTGCCCTAGCAACAGGTTTTATTGATCAGTACCAATCCATGGTTCAAATACGAAAACAGGTAATTTCAATAATAATTTATTAATAAAAATTAGGCTCAATTCTTTGTTGGTTTCATGAGATTGTAGTTGTTTTGTTTGCTGATTGGACAGTGCTCAGCTTCGATGAAAATCTTAACTTACTGTGGAAAAGACGACCAGAAAACACCACCATGATATCAAGGTAATAAAACTCAGTTCCTTACTATAGTAGTAATCTTGTGTGTACACTGTACAGTGAGGCAGCCATTTTAGTGTCTCCTTTGCAAGTTCAGGGGAAAAGTGACAGAGGTAGTGTGATAGTGGGAGGAAGAGTGGACAGCAACATCAAACAAGAGGAGGACAGCTTTACAAAGTGAGCAGATAGAATGACGAGGAGATAATTCTCATCCATACTAGGAAGAGACGAGGAGAGAGATTGCACAATGAAGAAGACACTGTGAGTAGCCATTGGTGGTCTTTAGTTTCCATAACCACTTTGTAAAATCTTCAGCTTCAATCTCTTGTGCATTATTCTACGTTCACTCTCACTGGTCAGTCTGGAAAGACATTGTGGAGTCATAAACGAGGAGACTTTGAGGTGACTCAGGCATACTCACTGGAGAGCTCATCGTTCAGACACATCAAGCTGTTCCTGCATACCGGACAGGGCCATGTTGGTGAGGTGTCATGGCACCAATACAGCACTGCTGTTCAAACTGTTCTGGTCAGCTTTCTGTCTGTGTGTGTAGTAGCTAGTCTTTGTTCTGTATTTCAATACTCGACTAGTCTATAGTTGTAGTGATGTTCTTTTATCCAGCCACACTCCTGGTCTACTGACAGTGACACGATCATTGATTTGGCACATTTCAGAAAAAATCGAAAACGAACAGACCAGCCAGCCATGACAGAACATATCAGTAAAGGTAACTTGCTCTCTCATTCTCTTCCCTTTCAGGTCCTTTTATTCCTTTTTCTTCACAGTTGGTGATTTAGCTATTGACCATCTGGCAGGCTATGCATTTGGTGGAATGCGTCCTCATTCACCAGTAGAGCACATCGAGAGCCCCAATGTGGTGCTAATACACTCTATGAAGGTAATAGTACTGTAGTCAAAATCAATGTCAACACTGCATGACACAATGACTGTTCTAGGCCTTGTTACACTTTTCCAAAGAAGCAGTTAACATTTTTAGTCCTGGTTTTGTTGCTGACTGTACCATACGCCTTGTCATTGTCATCTTATCACCTGATTGGTTTTCAAGCCAAAGGAGGTACCTGTAGACACACATCCAGGCAGTAGCATCACGTGCACTGTAAGTCAGGTGACAGTATCTCGTGATCTACTAATGCACTGCAGAGCTACGATAAATTCAGTTTAGATGGTGGTATCTGTAGTTATTTGGACAACCTATAATGATGCTAGGTAAATGGACCAACTTTTTTGCCATCACTGCCAGCAAAACATGCTGTAGTATACTGCTTATTGCTAGTCCTAATTGAGGTGAGCCTGAGCGAGCCCCACATTGATTGGCACAATGGCCCACATGGCGGGGAATGTATCTATCTGGCACACGTGTAGTGTTTGTCCTTTATCAGTGTTCCTGAGAACTAGGAAACACCTTTTTAGCACGTGCGCACATTATAATTGGCGCTTGGTTTCAAACAAGATATCTGGCATTCTGGCAATGATGCAGATGACTCAGGGATGACAACAACAGAGATCAGAGACACCTGAAAAGCAACAACTTTTACACGACAAGGCCGCTACCAGAAAGTGGCGATGAGAGGCACAGTCACCCGATCGAAAGACGACTAGAGCGACAAAGGGAATATTATCTATGGAAGGGCCTACCCGAGACGCCGGCGGAAAGCAGTAGCTGCAACAGAGTAAACAGTAGGTACGTCTAATGAGCTTGTGTGTGATAGCAGTAGAGCCTGCAGTGAGTGAGGAGACCGAGGAACTCTAGGAATCACAGGAATCACATCTTCCAGGAATCACATCTTCCAGGTACACAGGTTTGTTCCCAAGATGCCTAGGCAAGGAACACACTCAGCAAGAGATGGTTAGAGAAAGCGCACCATATCTGAACATAACCAAACTATTAAACTGCACTGATTCTATTCACCATCAACAAACCCATTAGCGTTGTTAAATAATACTTACATGTACAATCAACATTATTGTACAAAAATCCTGCAAAAATCTGTGGTAAAACTGGTGCTCACATAATAGACACAGTCTTATCTGTACTAAAATTTGGACTCACCACATAACCTGGTGCAAGTAATAGTTAGAAGTTATACACAACGATACTAACGAGGCTAAATTACATCAACGCTCAGGCTTGCCCCTGCCATTCCGTGAATGTACTAGTTAATACTATTGTTGCTTGTTAGTATCCAGCAATAGTGAACAGGATTTGATAGGAGACACAGAATAACAAACACATGACTGAACAAACTGTTGCTTCTACAGTAATACAGTGTTACTCAGTTTTCAAGTAATCAAAGTTGGTCTTCTCTCTCAGTTACATATTCAGATGTAGTCATAATCTTGGTTTTGTTGTTGTGGTGAGCTGACTGTAGCATACGCCATGTTGTGTTTCATCATCATCTTATGAGTTGACCGGTTGATGTCTGCTGCTCTACTCTGATCACCATTATTATCAGAAGATCTGGACTTGATGCTTGGAAGAATAATCACAACATAGTTTAATAGTTTGCATAACCTGGCTTACCTTGTGTTTCTTATCTTCAAGCACAAGAAGGCTACTAGCAGTAGTAGCCCCAAGATAGTGAATGTAGCACTTACTGCATATACTGATAGCATTACTGTGCTGACCTGTACACTACCACTGGTGGTTGCTATGGTAACAGATAGTGACTGCATAGTAGTAGTTGCTATGGTAGCAGATAGTGACTGCATACTAGTAGTTAGTGTGGTACCAACTGATACTGGTGTTGGCAGTGCCTGCAGGGTTGATGAGATAATTATGTAGTTCAAAGTTGACGACACCTGGGCTCCTGATGACACACTCTTGAATGCTGTGATCTGTAGCAAATCAAGTTAGTTGTAGCATAATTTACAGATAACGTACTATAGTACAAGATGATGGTAGAGGAGTACGTGGGTAAACAACAGGTGAGCCCACAGCAGCACACTCTGACATAATATTGTGGAGAAGCAGAACGATTGAGTTAGTGCAGAGTGGTAGTGATGTGTTAGTAGGCTGGAGTACAGGAGTGATGATAGAGGGTCTGATAGATACATTCACAGCATTACTGATCTCACACCAGTAGTAGCCTAGTGTGGAGGCGCTGGCAGTGAAAGAAATCTGTCTGTTACTAGTTCCAAAATCAGCGAAGTCGTAAGCATCACTAGTGTCTCCAGGCAGTATAGGTGTACCACTGACACCAGCATCACAAGCACTCTGAGTCCAGTACCACATGACAATGTCAAGTGATGAACCAGTGATACACTGAAGTGATATGAACCTGTCCACTGGATTACAGTTCAGTTCAGATGGTGGTTGGGTTGCGTATCTATAGCCACCTGGACAACCTGTTAAACAGTGATTTTAGTAACAGTAATAGTAAACTGACTCACTCTGACTATGAACTGATCTTGTTGTGACGAGTAACAGCACACACTGTAGGAACGGACTGCTCATTGCTATGTTACGTTAGGACTGTATAGTCAATTACCACCGTATATAGCTGTGTGTTCTCTAAATCTTAAACACACATAATTACTGTCTATCAACATCTGGAGTTGGTTCATGCTCACCAACTGAGCTCACTTGTGTAGAAGCAATAGTATTTACTTATTTTTCATTTGCAGGGTTTAGAGGTGCTCCACTTCCAAAATGGTCGCCCTCTATTCACTCTTCCTCTCTCTCCCTCTCATGCGAGTCATGCTGACATTGACTCTGATGGTGTGATTGAGAGTGTCCATGCAGTAGTGAGCCCTGGGGATGGTGAGTGAGTACTATGGCACCAGTGTGTGTGTGTCACATACTGTCTATAGAAGGAGACTACTCTTCTCCTGAATGTTATGGTCAAGCTGTCACTCTCTCTACTGTTGCAAAGGTAATGCACACTATGATAGTGCTATAAAGTTGTACTTCATGGTCACTTGATAGCATATATTCAGTCACTCAATTTGTGAAGCAACTCACTGGACGGAAATGTTCATAGCTACAGACAGTAAGTAAAATACGAGCTTGATAAAACAGTACAACTACACTCCACCATATTGGGTATACTGACTCTCTTTCTGCTGTATACATAATTTAGTAACTTCATTATTTTGTTATCAGAATGGTTACCAAATCTTAGTAAGTTGGGAAGGAAGAAGGTTAATCACGCCATTACAGAACCACTGTCACCTGTACTAGTGAAGAGGTGAGCATTGCCCGCACTCCATCCTTCAACTTAGCTCTTCTGTTCCAGCTCATCCCATCAGCATCCTCTCAAACTATCTCAGGTCCACTCTAATCTCAGCTTCAACCTGCAACAGGGTGCAGTGTATGATAGTGTGTTTGTACTCAGTAGTGGGCGTGTCACTAGTATTGGACCACACGGGCAGTTCAACTGGCAGGTACGAGGGTCATTAGTAGCAGCATCATCTTCTTCCTCTCCTCTAGGTAGACACACCAGCAGACTGGGATGAGATGACAGACACAATATATTCACCTGATCAAGACCCTCAGTCTTTCCCAGCCGTGTTTGCACGTGAGTCCTTCACACCCTCTGCACTTCCCTACCCACTCAAGATGTTTGGTCCTAAGGTGAGCTACATTTCAGAATAAGTATCTTAAATGTCGCACAAAAAGTTTTTACATCAAAGCAGCACCAAAGCATGAAATTTACTCTTATTGCCGTACATTTTATATTGGAGCATGAAATTTGTATGTTGGACTTGTTTACCTAATTCAATCATTATTTGTAATGTGTTATCCTCTCTGCAGACTCATGTACTTATTGTTGGACACTCCATGGCCTCCATTCTGTCTCTAGCTGATGGTAGCGAAGCTGCTGAGATGGTTCTTCCCTGCCCTCCTATAGACAGACCTGTGCTTGCTGATTTTACTGGAGATGGAGTGACAGACTTCATGTTGATATGTGCTAACAAGTATGCTAAACAGTAGTAGAAAGAGTGACAGTTAAGTTGTCTTCATCGTTTTCTAGAGTTGTTGGATTTTCACCAGTTCATCACTCAGGGTTCCTACAGACCACATTTCTGAGCATGTTTGTAGGGCTAGTGATAGTAGTAGTGGCTGTGTATACCAGGCAAAGGACAGGATTATTGATGCCTCGTGAAAAACTAGCACAAGATTAATTATTTTTGTGAATACTGTTAATAAAAATTAATGGTCAGACCATCATGATTGCTTATACTATCACCAAGAATTCGTTCCTATCACTGAAAGAAACCTCATGAGTTGAAGAAATACCAGTGAGGTTGAGCATTAAAGCTATCAAATTAGGCAAAATTATAGTAAATTTAATGGTTTTCAAATTGCTTCTGATTCAGTTTGCTCAATCTATAGAATAATCCCTACATATCATTGCATAGAATGTTAATCTACTTAAACAAAGACAAATTACTAGAATACTGTATCAGGTATGATTGAATAGTTTGAGTTTATGGTCTTGTTGAGTTCACTTAAGCTGACTGTGTGCTTTTAGTGTCATTCCGAGAGAATTTTCCAGCTTTCTTTGAAGTTCCTTTCTTTTGAAATAGATGCCGTGATTGGGGGCAGCGACTGAGTGCTCTACAAGAGCACGGTGAAATTCTCTGTAATATTTGTCTTTTGCTGCAGCTTCAATGTAAAAAGCCTTACGTGCAGGCGTGGATATTCAGGAGAAACTAGGTCCTTGCCAAAGGCAAAACTGGTACGAAAAGCCAATGAAGTGTAAAACTTCACAAATTTTGTAATCACAGCAGCTTTTTTCGTATCAGCAAACCTGTGTTTGTTCACAACTGCAGCATCTGTGTATGTCAAGAGGTGGTTGGAATCGCCTAATGGAGGTGACACAATAGCAAGAGTATGCTTCTGCCTGTCCTTTTTGATTGCTTTTTGAAGAGTCTCGCCCATATTCTCCGAGTAAGCGTACATCAAGATATGCTTAGAATCAACTGCCTCATGAACAAGCTTATCGTGGTGGTCATGAAAAGTGCCATCACTGCCAGGATTTTTTCCACTTTGCTGCTTTCCAAAATCAATAAATTCTCCAATGTCTTTGATCAGATCACCATCTAAAGGGCCATCTGTGCCTTCTAAAGCTCCTTTGCCATCATGATCATCAACATATCCGTCTAAGTAGAGCATAGGAAGTCCCCAACTTCCTCGAAAGTCACCAGCCAAAAGAATTTTGTGGCCTTGGTCTTCAGCCTGATCTAAGACCTTTTTCAGCTGGTCAAAAGAGCTCCAATCCTTCAGTAGTGGAGTGGTAGGATGATGGTCCTTATCGACTAGCTCCATCAGAAAGCTGGCACATTGAAGTGTTGGCACACCATACAATCGACTACTTGAAGTAACGGAGTGCACAGCAGAAGGAGCATATTCCTCTTCCGTTACTGTAAAGTGATCATCCAGAGGCTGCAGATTACCTGTCTTGACGATTTCTCCCAAAAGAATTGTGTCCACTTCCATTACATCGTATGCATCGGGGCCATCGCCTAAATACTTGGATCTGAAGTATTTTAAATTGTACGGGTCTGCATCGGTGAATATCTCGACCTGCTCGCCAGTCTGTTTTTTAAATTCGTCAACAATGAATCTCTTGAGCCCTTCTAGCTTGTCGTTGGCAACGTCGGGAATGTAAGGAAAAATTGCTACACGAAGTGGTTCTGAAGACATCTTCTTGCGAATGCAGTAGGTTGCTGCTAGCTAAATTCCGCAATGCATGAATTGAAGTCAAGTTAAATTAAAAAGAGACCATACATGATTGCTTGCTGTTTCTTTGTACGTGCTCTTACGAGTAAAGCACACGTACAAGTGCTTGGCTTACGAGCTAAGCTATTCTTGGCTTCTTGCAACACCATACCTGATTAGGTAGATGGGTGTATTACAGGTTGTGAAACCTATGGTGAAACTCAATTGCAGTTGGGACTCTAGCATGTGGCCATATTAGAGAAGTGACCGTTAACTCTGTAATATATAGACTCTATTACGTCGCTCTCTCTCTCCTGTCTGCGATGGTTATGTTACTGCATTAACAAAAATTGAAATTTTCTTACAGATTGGTAAAAATATCACACTGTTCTCTAATAAACAGGACAACCTGCAGTATCATAATTGAACTATGAGGTCTTTCTGTGAGTCAGTTTAGGAGAGTCAATAAACTCAGTACCATTGAGGTAGACATACACCATCACTCCTACAACCACAGCACCCCAAAACAGCACATAAAATAGTTGCCACTGTGGATCACCTGAAGAGAAACAAAGAGCTTCCTGAACAGCTAATTTTATTGGTTAAGGGGACGATTACCAGTTTGCCTAATTAAATATTCATAAAATAATATTAAATCATAGTGTGGAGACAAAAAGCGCTATTAAGCTAAGATAAGTTGTATTGAATGCACCATCGACTAATCTATGTATAAAATAGTCCAGGCCAACAACTGCTACGGTAGAATAAGCGCCAAAGCCGATCGCTATAAAACTCGGTTTTTCTACGCCAAATTTCTTGACGAGCGTGCTAAGGCAAGAAGCGAAGTACTCACCAAACGCTTCTTAAGGATAAACTCTAGGGCGAGATCTATATTGGAAAGAATAGAAGCATCTTGTTTCCGAAAAATTCCCAATAAATGGCTTAAGGAAGACTCTGAAACACGCCATTTTAGCCATTTATTGAGAATTTTTCGGAAACAAGATGCTTCCAATATAGATCTCGCCCTAGAGTTTATCCTTAAGAAGCGTTTGGTGAGTACTTCGCTTCTTGCCTTAGCACGCTCGTCAAGAAATTTGGCGTAGAAAAACCGAGTTTTATAGCGATCGGCTTTGGCGCAATTCAGGCTTATTCTGCTATAGCAGTTGTTGGCCTGGACTATTTTATACATAGATTAGCATTCAATACAACTTATCTTAGCTTTATAGTGCTTTTTGTCTCATTTAATATTATTTTATGAATATTTAATTAGGCAAACTGGTAACTGTCCCCTTAAGGTACAACATGTAACACTTTAACAGAAAAAGAAACCAGTTAATAATATTCATGCTTTATGAAGCTACACTTTCTTATTAATTTTTCCACAGTACTCTTAGTTATGGATCAATTGAAAGTGATGTACAGTCGCCTAGTTATCTTCTCTAAGTTTGAGTGCTGTAGCATAAACAGCATTAGCAGGATGGGCTACACCTACTGGCGAGCGTTAGGTACACTATATGTGACAATGGCACAAGACAGATAGAAATAAATAGTACAGACACACTGGCCTTCCTGTGCTTCAAATGCATAATTTATGCATCATTTTTCTGAAAATAAAGCTTGTTTGTTGAATGGCCAGTTGTCGATATGCAGCTATTGAAAGATACAGCTTACTTCATTAAAATCAATGCAAATGTGTATATGACCCAATGGCTAAGGGGCCAGTAACAGCAGCCTGTGTCAGTCAAGGAACAGCAGATCATTGTGTCAAAATTTGTACAACAGCGATTGGGAATAGCTGGTTGATGATCGATTACCATGAAATAAACGGTGATTCTTATCACTGTTTCCGATGAAGCGCCACCTTAAATTGGTTATTAATTTATGGTGCACGGTAACTCACTGCTTGGAATGATGATGCTCATGAATAACATTGACAGCCCAACTAACAATACAAGTGGAACCTGAAGAAATTGAAATCGGTGAACAAGAATATTCGTTTGTGCAAACTGACCATACGAGCAAGCCAACTGCGCTTCAGCTGCAACGGAGAGGGACCAGTGAGCTCATGCCATTGGTCAACAACATAATTACCTAGAAACAGATCAATAGCATCCTGTGTGTACAGTATATAGTGAGAGAGGTGATGTGAGTATTGACTACATGTAGCTGACTTGTCTGAATCCATCAGAGAAGTTGTTGTAGTAGTATCGTATCATTGAGTTGTAGCCATCTTTCACAAGCCCCATCCTGCTCCTCTTGCCTGTCCTGTGTGTGATGAGTACTATCATAATTCTACCAATCATAAATCTTGCCACCATTCAAATAATGCATCCATTTTTCGCAGACAGACACAGTGCTTGTCAGCTCAGAAGAGGTAAGTGTTCGGATTTGTTTGTAAGTAGGTACATGTATGTGTGCCATCAAAAATAAGGCAGTTCATTCAAATACCGCCACAATTATAGGCTGGGGCAACACAGAAAGAAATATAGCTGAACATAAGTGATCTGTTTCTTAGATAACACAAAGGTGCATATTCCCAACTGTCATCTTAATATTGCATTCCTATCAAAACCAAGTACCGTAACCCTCGCGCATGCGCCGAGGGTTAATAATACTATTCATGCAAGGTGGGCAACAGTAGTCATCATTATATTATCTAAGGACCACCCTAATCTTATCCGACACCAACCGACACACCCTTATTTTATCCGACACCAACCGACACACCCTTATTTTCAAACACAGTTCAAGTGAAGCAATGGCACAATCGAGCAGGGATGGTGTTTCTGACAATAAACTAGGTCAGTTAACTGCCTGTATAATGCTTTAATAGTTTTAACTTGTAATGCAGGACCACAAGATCTTGCAGCTGTTCATAAAGCTGTTATTAATATTAGGGCAAACTGGACATCGTTTGGTATTCAACTTGGGCTGGATCAATCAACAATTGATAGTGCAAAGGAAAAGCATCATTCAGATCCCACCAAATGCCTTCTTGAAGTACTTGGTGAATGGTTGAAAGGGAATTATAATAAAGATGTTCATGGTGACCAATCCTGGAGAAGAGTGTGTGAAGCAACAAGTAGTCCAGCTGGAGGAAACGACACAGAATTGGCCAAAAAGATAGCAGAACAACACCCGAATAAAGAAGTACCACAGCTAGACACTGGTAAGAAATAAGAAGTGATTTTAGAAGTAATAATTGATCTTTCTTTAGATGAATCACTTAACAATTATTTTTTAAAAAACTGTGGATGTGGAGAATGTACTTTATCATCCATTATTCTAAAGGATTGCCCAAATCCAAAGCTTGATGAATCAGTGCCCATCATAAGACACAATCTTGTTGCAAAGCAAGAATTAAGAACAGTGTTAAAACTCAAGAGAGAAACAATTGAATTGATTAAAAAATTTAAGGAAGTAATCAAAAAAACATGGCAAAAATTAGAAGAAAAGCAAGTTCCTACTGAAGATGTTTTCCGTAATTTCGAATTCAATTACATTTTCAAAGATAAGGATATCATTCACGATGATAGACTCCTGGTATTCCTCGGCAAGAACCTAACATGGTTTGACTGTGAGCTAATGGATGATCTCATAAATGACTTTCTCAAAGATGATCAAGACGTTACTGAAGTGTGGGCTAAATACAAAGACGAATTGAAAGAGTACGCTAAAAGAAGAATCGAAGAGTATGAAGGAATACAATTTGCACTTCCACCTAAAGAAGGATTTGTACCTATATACATGGCAATAGATCCTGCTTTTGAGATGAAACTTTGTGACCTCTCAACACTAACAATGAATTTTCGCAAAATTCTAGGTTTAGACAAAGACAAACACAAAGACATTTTTTTATATGGCATTCGAACTGGCTCTATTATCTTAACATTTGTTTTACCACAATCAATGTACAAGAATCTGTTCCCTCTCTCTGGAGATCAGCTCCTGGACTTGATTGAGCTCGATATCATTTCTCTGCACATAGAAGAATTTCATGTGTTTCCTGACTCAGAGGAATGGAGCTTTGTACATAGGAATAGACCTGGTAAGAACACTATCATATCACTAGTGATTACCTGCCAATAATAATATTTTATTATACACAGGAATGAAAGAAGGAAAAATACTGACTGAATGTTTCAACAAAGAAAGGTGGGAAAGATTCTTCAGGAAGCTGGGCCTACCTCGAGAATGCATCAATGCTATTCAAAAGCAACATATTGATCATGATTCATGTTTCAGAGAAGCTCTGAGCCTATGGCTAAGAGGAGATTACAACCAGGACATCTATGGTGCTCCCGACATGAGGAGACTGTGTACTGCAGTAGCTGGCCCAGGAAGAGATGGACAGCTGGCATTGCAACTAGGTGAACGCCATCTTGTTTTACCCGACATTATTAAAGGTGATAGAGTAACATGTATGTTATCATCATCATTATTATCATTATTGTTACCATTATAGTCATTGAGTCACTAAGAACACTTGTAGATCAATTTGAATGCACAGTAGTGAAAGTGAGAGAACAATTCGAAGTCTACAACGACCCATTGAAGCTCGTCTGCTATCTCGATGATCTATTGGAACCAGAGAAGTTTCAAGGGAAATCATTTAGAAGCATTTTTAAAGAGCTGGAGAATAAGGGCTATATTAATTTTAGTAGCTTAAAGATTCTTCGATTTGCAGCTACATCACTCCACAATAGAGCTGCACTTGAAGTCCTCAATAGCTACCAAGTCAAGCTAGACAAGTTTCTGAGTGACACAACTCTGGAGGAATTTGAGTTAGCTGATCGTAGCTTGTTGAAAAGAAGAAATCAGATGAGGCTACATGTTGGCACAGAAAAAGTGCACTTCAAGCTCTCTCTAAATGATCGATGGTGTAAGAGTTTTTTGAAGGAGCTTAAGAAAATGCTGGAAGATGTATATGAAGATGACAGTTGTCATATTGTCAATTTTTCCTTGAGCCGAGGATCTATTGTAATTTGTGTTCCTGTTCGAAAGTCAGTAGCTCCTAAACTACGTCAGAGGACTGTTGATAGTAAGCACAAACTGAAAGAGGCAGGAGTGGTGCAGGTACTGTTTGGAATCACCAGATTATTCAGTTTAACAGAGGTATGTATACAACAAAGCATTATGCAAAGGGCAAATGATTGGTTATTACCACATGGGGTACGGAAGTTAGATGCTCCTTCCCCTTATACGCTCCTGGCTAAACGTAAAATAGCTGATTAACATACACTCATGCCTTTTGTTATTTTATACCTATCCACAGGATCTCACACAACATATCCAGCAAAGTGATCACGTATCACGGCTTAAGAATGTCATAAACCAATGGAAAACAAAACTCAGAGAGTACTCACAACATACTGCTATTCCGCCTCTGGTAGATTTACTCTTTGGTGCTGAGGCTGATGCTGTTGTTGGTGGTGGTGTTGGTGCTGTTTTTGGTGGTTGTGCCTTGGGATTCAATGTTTTTGGCGGTGCTTTTGGTGCTTTGGGTGGTGCTATTGCTGAAAACGCACTTAAGCAATCAATTAAGGAAAAAACCTTGGAAGTCAATGAAGAACTAGAAAAATTCTACCATTTTTGTCATGAAACTGCCATCAAACCAGAGCAGGTGTATGCTATTTCTCTAGAGTGCGCCAGAGTATCAGCTAGTACCACTGAAGATGTAAATGATATCATTCGCAAGTATCAGAATCCAACGGTAGCAAACGCAATAGAAGGATTTGGATTCCGCCTCAGTAGTCAGATTTTCCCAAACGACTTGACTGAAACATCACGTGAAGATACGAGAGATATTGTAAGAAGACTAGAACAAGAACACGATCAGTTAATGAGATATCTCGAACTATAGTTATCACTACTATGAAATTTTATACATGTACGAGTGCTTGTAAATTATTTATGTGATTTAATGCAACCGATTTAATGACAGGATTTAGATAGATCTACATGTATACAAACTGTTTAAAGACATACTATTCACTTGCCTGGTAAAGTCAGTCTTGAGTGCTCCAGTGCCAGCATATTGTCGAGCACAACCATCAGCATTATCAGCCCAGACTATCAGAATTGGAGAGAGACTGAATGATGCAAATCAACTACTGAGAGAATTTACCATTTTTGAATGTGTACTCAAAGTCAGTCTTGTCTTCAATTCGTTCACCAACTACCAACACATGCATTGCCTGTAGTCACATGATGGTCTTCACTAGCACAACAAAGTCAGTGTCTACTCACCTGTAGCTGTGCCTGCAAGCTACGCCTAGCCAGCATACTTTGAACAACATTAGTTCTACACAAAACAGTACGTCAACAACATCATGTATACGAAACAAAATGTGAAAAAGTTCAAATGAACAGTTTTACCTATCAAGGCAATCCATACAGTTTGTTCTGAAGACTCCTCCCTGCCAGCCTAGTATGACTCCTTCAGTACTAGACATGTAGTAGCCAAACCTAGCCTGCTGGCTAGCAAGACGATCGATGAGTATGGACAGTCTGTGCCAGCGCATTCGACTACACTCCTTATGAAAGTCAAAAGCATCGTAGCTAAAGAGGAAAAGACTTGAAATACGAATATAATTTTCCATTGATGTATTCACTTCACAAGAATGTTGCCGACCATAGTGACACATCTCTGAAACATGTCACCCAGCATCTTCTCTCGACCTTTCTGATCAATCTGATGAGGAAAAGTTAGAGAGACAGAAATTTATCATGAGAGATATACCAAATTGATGACGACTTGTTGGCCATAGTGAGCAATCTGTTCATCAAAGTGTTTCTGCATAGCAGCCTCCTGGAGTAAGGAACATGTTGATAGCAGCAGCAGTAATGGTGGTGTTATACAGCAGATGAATACTAACATGATCCACTCCTTGGTATATCAGAGGAATGGGCTTGTACTTGATGTTGGGTTTCTGTGACCAGTATAGTGGTATTGATCCACGTGTCTATTAGTGTGACAATGGTCAATCAGTAGGTGTACAACAATAGGTGGACTGACCTGTATGAAGGACCCTACCATACCACCATACAACACTAGCTGCTCAGTCTCAACAAAGTTTGCAGTGTTACCATCTTCATCAATACCTCTCACATAGTACCGCACACCTGTTCACTACATCACTTGTCATGTCTACATGGCGTCCTTTTCTCTCTCACCTGCACGATGGCAGCTTCGTCGAGATATCAATGCAAATTTCAACCGTTTCTTGTTGATAGTAACTGCCTTGATGGACACAAACCCGTGAAGAAGAGGAACCACAAACCTGCTCATATCAGCATTAGCTGCTATATTCCGTGTGAGGTGAGCATTCCATACAAACCTCTCATCTACCTATTGAGAGACCAGAGAGAAATTGTCAACAGAGAGAAGCTGAAGATATTATACTGACTCTTTCATGAATTGGTAGCTGCCAAAAATTCTTGTCCTGTTGAGCAAGCTGTCGCTTCCTCTGCTCACAAAGAGATAGCTCGTAAGTGAAAGAGAAATAGAATCCTGGAGTGGATAACACTCGCTGCACCATGGCAACCATTTGACGATTATCTTTCTCCTAAGTACAGTATCAATATTGTTATACCAATGTTATGTGTGTGTGTGTGTGTGTTATTATAGTACCTGTGACTGAGAGAGATGAATCATTGTTCGTGAGAAAGGAATGATTTCAAATTTAGTCAGCTCATAGATGTGATGGTCGTTGATCATGCCCACTTCCTTATGGCTCGTACCAACCAGTAGATAGGGACCTGTGACAAAAGATAAATACACACACTAAGTAAAATTAATGTTTGAGCTAATGCATGCAGCTAGTGTGTGCAAACCAGCTAGAAGACGGATAATTCCGAGCAGCACAGATACAGCTTTTCTTTCTCCATTGCCAACGATGCTTCTATCTAAAATTGAGTGACACAGCATTACAATAGCTCTGTATTCCCCTCACCAACAAGAGCTAATTCACAGTTGAGACGGTCTATTTCCAACACTTTAGCAACCGGATCTGACGTGGGCACTAAATAGAACTTCTCATCAGTGATTACCCTTGAAACACATTGTAACAGTCAAGCAGCAGTTTGATGTAAGCCAGCAATAATGTAGCAAGTACACTCACAGCTGCAGCCTACTGTGAGCACTCAGCGGGTCCATGATCCCAGCACTCCGTACAGCACGCCCACCGTTTACTAACTTACCGTAAAATTAAAATCAGAACGCCGGACGTGAACCGAAGTCGATTAGGAACATGGCGAGTGTTGCAGTTTTGCGGAATGGCTTTGTCAGAACAAATGCAAAGCAAGTGCAAGGTGAGCCGCTAAGATAAGTTGCTTTGATTTGTTGTTTCATTTACAGGTGGCCTGAGTTGCCTGTTGTTGAGGAGAGTACCATTAGTGGGCGGGACTTCATCTTTACACACGTGCACTCGTCTGCTAGCAGGACAAAAACATAGACTTAAGTGAGTGAAATTAAATACTTCAAATAAGACGCGAATTAAAATAAAACTTGCTGCATTCACTGATAGGCAAACAACATTTATGCAATTGTCATAAACGAATTGCTTTTCACTAAGGTAGATGGGTGTAACTCCGGACGAACTTTACGTAAACGGTCGGCGTTCAGTTGTAGAAGCAGGTGTCACCATCAGATCTGCAGCATTTTCTAGTACGCTACTGTGCTACAAATACCGAAGATGAGAGTAAAGGAAAACATCCACTGACTGTTTGTACGGCGTGAAACTCGTCCCCCACTGAAAACTGGCCATGTTGCTAACTACGGACACACCCCTTACTATGAAATATCACTGAGAAGAATACAAAATCATGCAAAGATAATGTGGAATAAGAGTGATTATGTGTCTAAACTGTACTTCGGCTGCAGTCATGAGTCCTAACTCCATGCAGTTGCTGCGGCTACTGACGAGGCTTACAAGCATAGCAGAGGAATTGAGATCTAGTGCTGGGCTTACGCTTGTATCCAGCACACCAGAAGTGAAACCAACGGTCACAACCATCACAGCCGATCCATGCTTTCTTCCTCTTCTCAGAATCGTCATCGTAACTTCCCCCACATACCTCACATTCATCTCCTGAATCAGAACAAACTGTTTTTTTCTCTTGACACTGCTGCTTCTCCATTTCATCCTCCTCATTATTAATCTCTTCATCCAAGCCACTGTCACATCTTCTGGACATCTCTTGCTGAACCACTGCTCCTTTCTTTTGCTTTTTTGACTTCTTTTTCTCCTTTTGTAGTGCAGCCTTTTCTGCCCTTATTCTTTGTCGTTCCTTTTTTTCCTCTATTGCCTTGGCTTTTGCTTTCTCTGCTTCCTCAACTCTTTGAAAAACTTCATCTGAAGTCATAGCCTCCCCATAGAATTGAGCTTTTACTCGTTTTGTTCCTCGTGGAGGTGGTCTTAGTCTCTGTAGGTGACGTGAGAAGTAGGCAACAACATGAAGTTTCACTGGAGTCATTGTTCCTCCACACTTGATACAAACCAGTGGCATTATTGTCTCAGTAGTGCCTGCTACTTCTACATGATGCTGAGACTGTGCAGTACTGTTGGTGAGGCAACTGCTTGTGCAGTAGTTGAAGTTGATTGCATGGTAGCAGAAGCTGTTTGTGAGGTAACCGGTACTGCGTGTTGTGTGGTAGCTGCAGCTGCTTGGGATTGATTGAATGCTACAGATGGAGCAAGCTGAGATGGTTTTATTGCAGAACGTGAAAGTGGAAAAAGACCACTTCCTCTAAAACCTCCCTTGATGTGTTGAGGAGTAAAAGACACTTCCCATAATTCTCTAAGAAGGCCTGCATGATTGGTAAGTATTATTAGTGCATGCATATGAAATGAGACTTATCAGACCAAATTATTATTCTTTTACAACATGTATTGTATAGCTGAGTTGACTGCCTAACCACATAATTGATCACATGTATGTTGGTAAACACAGGTCACTGTCATGCACACAGTCATTTTAATTTTATAATAATTGTGAACCTCACTGTTATATTTCACCTATAGAACTTTTACAACATTATTCTATATATATAATTTTTTACTATAGCTGCTATAATAATGACCTACCTGGAAATGCCTTCTTAGTGATTTCGACACCAAGTGTCCGGGTTTTGAAAGACTTGATGATCTCCTTCCAGGCTTTCTTTACTGGCCCAAATACCCCTACATCCAGCGGCTGGAGTATGTGCGTGGTGTGTGGTGGAAGGCACATCAAGTGCACAGATTTCTCACGTGCCATGCGAATAAGGGGAAAGCTGAGGTGCGAGTGGTGGCCATCAACGAAAAGAACAACTGGACCTTCTTTTAGCAAATTGTCTGCAGCCACTAGGAAACACTTCTTGAACCACGAAAGAAAATTCTCGCTCTCCATCCACCCACTCGAGCTCATACCGTATAGTGCTCCGGCTGGTCCTCCTGTAGTCCAATCTCTATACAGATTTTTGCCTTTGTAGAGAATGTATGGGGGTAGGCGGGTGCCATCTGCTGCACCACAGCCTAGAACTGTGATGAACTCTCTCCCTGTTCCACCTCCAATCTCGTGTACCGACCTTGATCCTCTTCTAGCAAGCACTACTTTGGAGGCGGTTGCAGTGCAAAATCCCGTCTCGTCACAATTCCAGAGCCTGCTTGAAAGATCGGCCCTGTCGATGATTCCAATCTTTTGTAAGGTGCTTTTGACCTTCTCAAACCAGTTGTCCATTACCTACATGTATGGGTTTATTGACAATGGCAACAGTGCATTAGTATTCAGTGCATATGTTATAATAGTTGCGTACCTCTGGTGTAGAGCTTAGTGCTCTGACCTTTGGGAGATGCTGTGGCTTTCTCTCTGTCAATTTCGGCCATCTTTTTAGAAAGCATTCCCACCAGCTTCGTCCCGGAGTATTGTTGATAAAAGGACTGGGGGTACCTGTTTCCTCTAGGTAATCGTGAATAATAACTCCCACCATTTCCTTGGTCATAGGAAAGCCAAGTTCTTGGAGGGCATAACATGATTCTACCACCTCTTTCTCGATTTCACATGGTAATGCTAGCTGAGGTCCTCCAAACCTCTTTGTGCTTTTCCAGTCAAGTGATCATGCAGTGAACTTCTGGGTACACCATACTTTGCTGCAGCTCCACAGAGGCTTAATACATCATCTTGTACATCTTCCATGGCAGCCTTTAGTTGTTGATCAGTCCATGAAGGCTTTTTCTTTGCAGCCATGATTGTCAACAGCCAGAAAAGAAACCAGCAAACAAAGCGAAATTAGCACTAACGGATTTGAATTTTAATGATATTCATGAACTAGCAATCGCTGATCATTTTTACATGTGGCTTTGGTTTTTATTATTTTATACTGCAAATCATGTTTTGGTATTATCTGGAAAAAGGAAATAAACTTGCATTTTGCACTTCGAACACTGCAACTAATAATTATAGACGGCTACGAAAGTTTTTAGCACAATTTTTCAAAGATCTGCGAGTGGTAAGTACCTGCTAGTGAACGCAAATTCAATGCCTGTAAGTTTAGTTTTGTTCAATGCTAAGGTGTGCCTTGGGTTGTTTATAGCGCAAGTTTGGAAGCATAAGCTTGCTCGTAGTGAAAGTTGCGAATATTTATAATTGCGCGTCCGGAGTTACACCCCGTCCGGAGTTACGCCCATCTACCTTACTACAAATTTTACTCCCATGCTAAGTATTGTACTCATTATTATGAACTTTCTTCTTAGTTTGAACTATATATTTTTCTCTTTGCAGGACTGGTCAGTCTCGCAGTGGTACAGAGTACGGTCCACTCACTGATCTTCCTGATTGGTCTTTTGTTGGTCAGAATGCATTATGATTAAACTGCATGATTAGCTTTAGCCTCGCCTCCAGGCTAGATATCATAATAATATAGCCTGGTACAGACTGTCTACGCATGCGCGCAATATCTTCACCGATAATTAAGGTGGAGTATTAATTATTATTCATTACTTTTGCAAGTAGCTGTATTTTCCTAGCCATGGGTAGTCGTACAGGCTGAGTCGCTGCGTGCAGTTTGCTTGCCTATTGATAGGCATCGAATATAGCAAATTTCAGCAATGCAGTGTTAGCCATCGCGGAGCTACGAGCTCGCCCTGTGAAGACTAAGCACGATCGAATGTAAACACTCTTTCTTTGGTTGTGCAGAAGGTACGAAGCTAAAACTGCTCGAGCATGCTCATCTGCCATCTGTGCAGGAATCCATGCGATGTTTTCGCCGAGCGCTGCTCGTACACGATATTACAGCTATGTGGTGCCAGACAGCACAGCCTGCGTTGCTGTAATTTCGCGTACGAGCAGCACCATTCCAGCGTTGCCAACTCTCTCAAGAGCATATTTTTCAGCGCCATTGAAGGCATCGGTAGCAGTAACAGTAGCGCTAGTCATTGTTGATGTAAATTGGAACGGACGTGTATCTAAACGTGCGCGAACTAATTCACGGAACATACACGGTGTTTTACTAATTACACCAGTTTTGGTGTAATTTTGGAGCATGCGCAGACAGTCTGTACCAGGCCATCTCTCAGCTCTAGCTCTCAGCTTTGGGGGAGTGGCCTGGAGGCGAGGCTAGATTAGCTTTAGCGTACTCATCCCCAGGCTACACCCTCCTTCCTCGTTTAGTGGCCTGGTACATACTGTCTGCGCATATGTAAACAGCTCGTGAATTATTCATAAAATTGACAGTGCACGATTGCACCACGTGGAAAAATACGGAACATTAACGGATACTATAAATACTCATTGAATTTCTGGGTTTATCTGCCGCCTACACTGCTAACTTTATGCTAAAGCAGTTCTTAGCTTTCAATGGCGAGTGATGTAGGTATAAATATGGTTGATGTCTCTTACGTGATCGACTATAGGCACAGCTGATTTGATTCAGGCTTATGTGAGTGCTTTTGTGAAGCTATTTTTATCGTCTAAAAAAGCATTCTTCCTTTGTTGACAGCCACGCCTTCGTAGAAAACAAACGTACACATCAGTGTGCGGACACAATGTACAGCAAATATTCGATAGTTTACCCAGCTTTTGGTGGATAATTAAACGCATGCGCAGACAGTGTATAACAGCCCACTAAATGAGGAAGGAGGGTGTGGCCTGAGGACGAGGCTAGCTTTAGTGTGATCATTGCAGATGGTCGACCAGCACCCATTCCTGAGAAAGCAATGAAGAGGAACAGATTTCAAAAATACATTCAAGTGAGTAGTGTGATACATTAGCTCTGTATACTGCTTGACTCTCTGTGTATAGTCTCGTGTCAATAGACTAATGGCTGAAGTTGATAAAGCTGCTACAGCTGATCATCAGAATACTACCTCACTAGACAACGATGCGCAAGATAAGGACATGACGAAATCAGACAGTGATGATCTGAAAACTTAATATGTGTCCTCGGTTGTTGTCAAAATACTGTATAATAATTTACGGCCTTAATAGATCTTTGGGTATGATCTTTCAGTTATTATTATGAGCTCCAGTTGTGTTAGCGTCATGGTTACTAGTTTTCTCTGGCAGAAGATGCATTGCAGAAATAGTTCACATGGATTGTAGTGATTTCTGAATAATTATACAAAAATTTAAAATTGAACTATTAGGGTGTATGCAATAACACACTCACCACTGATTCTGTTGAGGAAGCGTGGTCTCAGTCTAGACCAGCCAAGGAAGAAGTATGCTGGTATCCCAAGGAGAATGACACCAAAGGCAATGAAAGAGCTCACTCTTTCCTCAGGTACCAGAATGACAGGAAGAAGGACAAGAAGAATGGATACCAGCACCATGATGATAGGAATGGGTAGCCATAACTGTGTAATCAGTAGTCATAAAGCAGTGAAGAAATGCAAGAAAAATGCACCTTAAATGGTCTTGGTTTGTTTCTTTCTGTTACTCGAAGAATCAAAATACCAACAAAGTTGAGTCCATAGAACACCCATACTGCAGCACTAAAACTATTGACAAGTGAGGACACATTGCCACTGACAGCATACACTATGGCAGTAGTCATCTGACAGATGAGGACCAATGAGGATTTGACTTAAAATTAATGCCTACATACCAGAAACAATACAGATGCTACTGGTGTCTTCTGCTTAACATGCAGACCACCGAGTGCCTCTGGTAGAGAACCATCACGTGCTATTGAAAATATCAACCTAAAGGAAAAGTAGGTAGGTATGTAGTGAGAGGGAGACAATGATAGACACCTTGATCCTTGATAAATATCTCCATTAGCAGCTCCTATGGCAGATGTGCACACCAGGAGAGGGATAATTATGAGACCAGCTTGTCCTAGTGTAGCTCCACCAAATGCCTACAAATAACAGTATATTAATCAACATGCTAGTCTATACTACACATTTTATTACCGAGCCAATAGATTGTGTGTTCACTATCTCATATCTTGACAGACCAGCAAAGAAAGCAATATTGACAAGCAGGTAACAGACTGCCACAATAGGTATGCCTATAACAATAGCCAGTGGTAGATTCCTGCAGAAAAAAAGATGTTAAAAACGAATAGTATAACAAGAGCTCACCTGTTCTCATTTTTTACTTCTTCCACTGAAATTCCGACAACACTCCTATGCAAAGCAGCATCAATTATAGCCTAATAAACAACTAGGTACTAGGCTACATAAATTATGACAGTATCACCGCATATTCTGCTTACCATCCATTATAGGACCAGAGGAGAGCATAGAATGCTAATGCTATATCTCCAGGATTGGTTGAAGTGCAAGAAAATGACTGAGTGAAGTTATTAATATGATCTGGTAAAGCAAAGAAAGATTTTAAAACAAATGGGAAATAATCACCTCCAACAATGAGTTGCCACAATCCCAGGATGACAATGAAGGCAATAGCAATCAGTTTAGCAAAGGAGAGAACAGTCATAACACGAGAAACTAACTTAACATTAAAGCAATTCAGAATAGCCAAAAACACTGTGTGGAGGAACGAGCAGTGTAATCAAGATGCGATTTCTTAGAAATCTCACTCACTTATGGCAGCTACTGCTATCATCACAGCAGATGCTTGAGGAGGGTCATTGCCTCCTGCAATGGCTGTCGCCAGGTAAAGACCAAACACACGACAAATAATGGCTAGTGAAGCTGGTCGGAGGATGAATACTGACGTCCATACAAAGAGGAATGACATGACTGCACCAATAAGCGCTATAGGAGACTGAGGAAATAGAGACAGGTGAATTTACCTCATCATCATATTCATGTTTATATTGTTCATTATGGTACACACCCACTAGTAAACAGAACCAACAAAAGAACTTTGATTTTGTGGAAGTAGACAGTAGATCTAGTAGTCTTGCCCATCAGTACATCAAATAGTGCAATTTTCATTGTGAATATTTATTTCATCATGCCTCTACGTCGAGTCCATCTATAACACTCGTACTTCTGATTTATAACTTGTTCTAATTTTTTATCTTTTTTATTTATCTATATTCGTTCACTCTATATAGCACTTTATCGGAATGTTCTTCCAAGTAAAATTTATTATTTAAAGTTCACACACCATGTATTAGCTTATTGTTGCATTTGCCCCCCAAAAAATATTATTCAAAATACCTTATCAGATTGGCCAAACCGGTAGACTTGTTTCAAGTACCAGTAATCTCCACCAGAATTTTTCATCAGCAAAGCCAGTTCACAGTAGCAGAGTCCTCCAGCCACAGCTAATAATGCACCCATGGACCATGCTATCAACGACACACCAACAGAACCACTCTTTTCAAGCACAATCGAAGGAGTGAAGAATATTCCTGAGCCAATAATTCCTCCAAAAACTAGGGCTATCATACTAACTAATGAGATATCTTTCTTCAGTTCCTCTTTTTTCTTTCCTTTTATCTCTAGGGTATCATCGAGCGTGACTATGTCTACCACCTCGTCGCTCTCTTCTAGTAGCTGTTGATCTTCTCTATCAGATTCAGCTGCCGAGACGTCCTCATTTTCGACTTCTTTTTCAGAAAACGTCACCATTTCATGCAACTCTGCTTCGTTTCCGAGCTCTTGTTCCCCCTCTTTTGCCTTCCATGATTCGTCTTCACCCTGGTCTTCGTTCACTTCCATTATTGTATTTCGAATGGGCGTGGCTCGTTTTGTATTATGCCAGAACACAATACTACTTTGTGTTGGACATCATGTATAATAAAAATTATTATTATTAATGATCATAATCTGATGATTTGACTTCTCTGGAAGAAACTGAGTTGCAGAATTGGTTTATGTTGATAGCAGCTATTTCTAAAGAATGAACACCAGTATTGTGATCATGTTCTTGTTTGTACTGATGGATTCCATTAGCTTACCACTGATTCTGTTGAGGAAGTGTGGTCTCAGTCTAGACCAGCCAAGGAAGAAGTATGCTGGCAGTCCAAGGAGAATGACACCAAAGGCAACGAGAGAGCTCACTCGTTCCTCAGGTACCAGAATGACAGGAAGAAGGACAAGAAGAATGGATACCAGCACCATGATGATAGGAATGGGTAGCCACACCTGGGGAAGTTACAATATTAAAATCACACAAAAATTAAGAACTCTACTTTAAAAGGTCTCGGGCTATTTCTTTCTGTTATTCGTAAGATAATAATACCAGCAAAGTTGAGTCCATAAAATATCCACACTGCAGCATTGAACCCATTGATGAGTGAAGACACATTGCTGGCAATAGCGTATACTGTCGCAGCAGTCGTCTGCAAACAATAGGTGGAATGAACAGAAGAATGTTACAACATAGTACCAGAAAAAATACAGATGCTACTGGTGTGTTCTGCTTCACATGTAGACCACTGAGTGCGTCAGGTAGAGACCCATCACGTGCTGCTGAGAATATTACCCTGAAGAGAGTGCAGCAGAAGAGTGTGGAATGCAACAAGCATCGTATCATCACCTTGTACCAGAATACACTGCGCCATGAGCTGCTCCTAAAGCAGATGTACACACAAGGAGTGGAATAATAATGAGACCAGCTTCTCCTAGTACAGCTTCACCAAATGTCTACAATCAATCACGTAATGATTCACTATCTCAAAATTTTAATTATTTGTGCATTACCAAGCCGATAGATTGAGAGTGCAATAGGTCATTTTTTGATAAACCAGCAAAGAAAGCAACATTGACCAGAAGGTAACAAACTGCCACAATAGGTATGCCTATGATAATTCCCAATGGTATATTCCTGTTTGGAAAGAAGAGTAATTCAAGGTAGCAGAGTCGGTGAGTGCTCACTTGTTTTCATTTTTAACCTCCTCAACATAAGCTCCAATAAAACTCCTGTGAAAGCATAAATTAACAACACTACATGTACAGTAGTACACTCACCATCCATCATAAGACCAGAGAACAGAATAAAACGCTAATGCTATAGTTCCAGGATTAATGGAAGTGCAAGAAAATGACTGAGTGAAGTTAGTAACATGCTCTAGTGGAAAACAGACAAATAAGAATGGAAGATGCTGTAAAGATAGTACCTCCAACAATGAGCTGCCATAGTCCCAGGATGACAATGAAGGCACAAGCGACCAGTTTAGCAAAGGAGAGAACAGTCATAACACGAGAAACTAACTTAACATTGAAGCAATTCAGAATAGCCAGGAACACTATGAGTGTATAGTCCAGGTAGAGTAGCTACTACATCACAACAACACTCACTTATGGCAGCCACTGCTATCATCACCGCAGATGCTTGAGGAGGGTCATTGCCTCCTGCAATGGCTGTCGCCAGGTAAAGACCAAACACACGACAAATAATGGCTACTGAGGCCGGTCGGAGGATGAATGCTGATGTCCATATGTACAGAAATGCTATGAGTGCACCAATGAGTGAGGTAGGAGACTGGGAGGGTGTGTGATAGATGGATAGAAAAAAAAGAGGAACAATGCCACACACCTTTTTTAATCTACCAAACTGGTAGACTTGTTTCAAGTACCAGTAATCTCCACCAGAATTCTTCATCAGCAAAGATAGTTCACAATAGCAGAGTCCTCCAGCCACAGCTAACAGTGCACCCATGGACCACACTACCATTGACACACCGAATGATCCACTATTCCTTAGTACAGCTGGTGGAGTGAAGAATATTCCTGAACCTATAATTGCCCCAACAACCATGGCAACTATACTAACTAATGACATATCCTTCTTTAGCTTGATTTCTTTATTTTTTCTCTCCATTGGGGCACCAGTGTCTACCTCATCACTCTCCAGTAGCTGTTGCGTGTGCTGGTCTTCTTCATTTTCAGAAGCTGAATGAATTGGCGAGTTGAGGTTATTCCCTTTCTCAAAAAATACAATTTCGTTGAGTTCTCCTTCCTCATGCTCCACGGGCTCCTCATCCATCATGTTCATGTTGTAGGCGTGGCTAAATAATATTAATAGTAGGCGTGTCTCCATGGCCGAGCAAGGCGAGCAGCGAGTGGTGGTTGTTGAATTTGTTGAGAATGGACGTGTAGCCATAGTTCGCATGCAGCATGCTGATAACAGAGTTAATCCGAAGTTTATCAAAGACTTCAACAGTGCTCTGGATGAAGTAGAAAGGTGCAATAGTTGTGCACACATACACTGTGCATTTCTATGTATCATCTTATTGCTGCAGCGTGCCAACCGTTCAGGCCATGGTCACAATTGGTCAAGGAAAATTCTACTCTAATGGCCTTGATCTTGAGAATCTACCTCTATTACCACCACAAGAGCTGCTCAAGTTCTCTCCTGACTTGCACAGACTGACTGGAAGACTGGTGACCTTTCCTATGGTCACAATAGCTGCTATTAATGGTATCTACCCCAAATCGTAGCCATATGTTTTAATATCTTGTGTAGGGCATTGTTATGCAATGGGAGCATTCCTGGCTCTAGCTCATGACTATCGTGTCATGAGAAATGATCGAGGATGGTTCTGTTTGCCTGAGATATTTTTGCCAAGACCAATTCCAATGGTTTTGATGCGACTAGCAAGGTAGGTCTCATTAAGTGCATCCAGTCTAAAAACTAGTTCTGCCTAGAAACTATTTGGTCTGTGGGTATGCTGCAGCTCAATTGCTCATTCTGATTATATTTTTGCTGCAGTTCTAAGTTACCTTCAAATGAGCATGTTCCTTGTATACTGCTTGGCATTAAGTACACTGGAGAGGAAGCACTCACTGCTGGGATAGTTCACAAGACAGCTAGTAATGCAGAGTTGATGAACACAACACTGGCACTGTTCAGAGAGAAAACCAGTCATTTTAAAGAAGATATTGATCGACCTACGATGTCACTATTGAAGCATAATCTTTATCGTGACATTTATGAATTTAGTATAAATCCTCCTGTAGAGCCCACATCAAAATTGTGATGGCTGTGGAGTTCATCATAGTGTTATTTTGTATTGTTTTGTATTGCAATAGTACAATGGTTTATTTGCCTGCTCAGCTGTTAGCTACCGAAAATAGGTTACTGCTTTAATAGTACGTAAACTCTAATAATAATTTTTATTAACAATACGTAATTAGTAATTATTAGTAATTAATAATTACAAAGCCAGCTAATTTTAGATCCAACCATACAACAGTTAGCTAGCTCAGTTCTTTGGTTGCGAGTAGCGTTTTGGAGCCATGGCGGAGAAGGAGGCTCATCCTACTACAATCCCGCTTACTATCAACCGGGGCTTGACCGACAAACTGGTTGAAAAACGCAAAGCAGCAGCCTTGGAGCTGGAGAGGTCAACTGACTCCACCTTCTTGATTTGTAGATCTTTTAGTCAATTGATTTCTATAGGATGGTAAAGGAGCTGGTGGGTCGAAGTGATTTCCCTCGTATCAAAGAGATAATTCGTTGTTTGAAAGATGAGTATACTCTCTCCTCCAACCCAAACAGCAGAAAGGGAGGCCTGGTTGGGTTAGCTGCTATTGCCATTGCTTTAGGACGTGTAAGTGCTGTATTTATGTCCATGATCTACCTCAATTTCGATGCTCTGTCTTCAGCCGTGTATAGGTATGAACCTGCCAGAGTTAGTTCAGCCTGTGTTGGTATGTTTTGAGGACCAGGATCCTCGAGTACGTTACTATGCATGTGAGTCTCTTTACAACATCTCAAAAGTTGCACGTGGAGCTGTTTTGGTATTTTTCAACAACATATTCGAAGGACTTTGCAAGGTACTTTGTGGTTGGTTAAGATCACTTACCATTTCATGATGCATAAAATAATTTGATCTTCTGGTTTTGTTTTTTCTTTTAGCTAACTTGTGACTCAGACTCTAATGTGCGGTATGGTGCAGAACTACTTGATAGACTCATGAAAGTAATAATGCACATAACATTATTTTTTATACACTTCACAATTTTTGCTGTCTGTTGTTTTCTAGGAAGTAGTGTCAGAAAATCCTCATTTTGAAGTGGACAATTTCATACTGCTGTTACGAGATCGCATGTACACTAGAAATGGATATGTGCGACAATTTCTTGTATCATGGGTATGTCATAGACTCGTAACTGTAGCATTATTCTGCTGTCAACTTTTAAAGATTTTATTCCTGGACTCTGTGCCTGAGATCCACATGCATGAACATGTTCCTGAGTTCATTGATGGATTGTTTATGATACTAGGTGACAAGAGCAACCCCATCAAGAAGAGGTGAGCTGAGAGAATTATAAAGTTTGTGAAACTTGTCTCCTTTCTCTAGTACTGAGGATGCTTTGGGAGAGCTACTGAAGGAGATCAACCAACACTGTCACTCAGTAAGGTTTGAGGCAATGGCTAACATTGTTGCTCAGCACTGCCAGTCTGAAGGCAAGGGCTCAAGAGGAATAACTTTCTTAAAATTAATAATCTTCATTTATTCCTACTCAGACAAAATAATCCAACGCATAGCTCTTACCTGGATGCAGGTGTTCCTAGAGCTGGCTGGCCGCACTCTGATGCGTTTTACTCCCAACATATTGATAGCTGTCCTGCCTTGTATGGCTTACAAGTCTGATAAAGAAAGTTAGTGGTACAACATCAACACATTATGTATTGACGTCATAATTTTTACATGAATTAATCTTTGATTTTAGGTATTCGTAAAGTGGCTGTCAAGGTCAACCACTTGCTCAAAAATCTCATCCGTAGCTCAGACGATGATGACACAGTCACAGATGGCGACGATCAGTCTCATATTGACCTGGCTGCAACTGTACCTACAAATGAGGAAGAGACTGCCCAGTCTTCAACTGCTACTCCACCTCCTACTACTGTCACTGATGATGGTGAGAAAAAGAGAGGGGAGGAAGAAGGTGGAGAGGCAAGTGCTGAAACTAGCTCACCTGTACGGCAAGGGAGAGAGCGATCTCAGGCAATTGACTCATCTCAGGAACCAATCCGACTTTACCTACTGCCTGTGATAGGAGTATTGCTGGCACACACCAAGTTTACTGCACAGGAAACACGTCTTGAAACACTTCAATGGCTACTCTGGCTGCACAAGAGACTGCCAAAAAGAGTAGGTCACAATAGTATGTTTCTTTGATGGATTATGATCGGTTATTGTACAGGTATATAACCAAGCACCTAAGTTGTTTCCTGACCTGCTGCAGATGTTGACAGATGATTGCAATGAGGTTGGCTGTGACTGATCTTGCAAGCCTATTTATCATCTGTTTCTCACAGGTTGTTGACCTAGTCCTTCAAATGTTTGCTTCTCTGTCTACCTCCATTGCTGGGCCTGAGCTAGAGCCCTCTCTGGTTACTCCTCTGCAACCAACCCCAAGATCCTCCTCCTCTCCTCCTTCTGCTTTGAAACCGCTCAGATCTTACTCCTCTGTTTCCGGGAAAACTACATCAACTGCTCCAGGAAAAGCAAACTCTTCAAAGCCTATGACTGGTGGAGGAAAGGGATCAACAGAGGGAGAGAAAGAAGAGAAGAGAGTGGTTTCACTGAACAAATATTTTCACATGTTTTTAGTGGAAGTACTGAGGATGTTCAGCAGTGATAGGATATTGCTTTTGCAAAAGGGAAGCATGATCATCAGGTGACTTTCAACTGATATTTGCTTCCTTGGTTTTCAGATTTCCATCCAGGCACATGTGTACATATGTGAATGCTCGGGCAGTGTACTGTGCACTGGCTGAAATCCTCACCACATCCACGGAAAAGCATGGCTATGTGTTCTCTTCACTGATGGTGCGAGAGCTCAACATTATTTTGTTCAGCGCAGCAGAGCTATTTGAGCTGAGGCAACAGCTGCAAGCAATGGATGGGCAGGTATATAGACATGTTAATACATGGAAATTTTCGCGGTAGCTTAATTTTCACGAATTTTACAAGTGCTGTTCAATAGCGAAGTAAACTTTTGAGCAATCTGAGAGCATATATTAGTTGCGAAATCATCATTTTTATTAACACTGCGAAAATTACGTTTACGGTAGTTAGTAGAGAACGATCAAGTAATATGTCTGCATTAATTATTGTCATCACCAATTTGCTTGCTAGGAGAGCTGGTCGCTGTTCAAGACACTGTACCAGTGTTGGTGTCACAATCCTGTGGCTACTGTTGCTCTCTGTCTTCTCTCCCAAAACTACTCTCATGCTGCCAATCTTGTCACTAGATTGTATCCACACCATTTTGCATAAAATTAATGTAGACCCGTTTTGCATGATTTTTGACTTGACTTCCATTCTGTTATCAGTGGAGAGGTTGAAATAACAGCTGAAGTTCTTTGTGAAATTGATAGATTAGTACAACTTATTGAATCTCCGATATTTGCTTGTGAGTAATTTGATGAGGACTGTGTGCACTATGCTTTGTTTTGCAATGCAGATCTCCGACTACAGTTGCTAACCCCTCATCACTATCCTCAGCTAGTACAGACACTGTATGGTCTGCTAATGCTGCTACCACAAACTGAAGCATTTGAGAATCTCAAGCAACGATTGAGTTGTGTTTCCATTATTAACGTGATCCCTCATGACACCAAGAAAAGGTTATTTGATAATATTATGCTCTTTGCTTGTGTGTGTGAAATGTAAAGTTATAATGAGAGGTAATAAACGTTATGGATTCAAGATGAGAATGCTACTGATAGAGCATTATGGTTATGTGCTGTTACTGAGGAGGATTTAGTTGCTCTATGGTCTTCCTGTTCATGGTAAGGATGGCGTGTGCAGCAGCCTGTGCCTGTCTCCTTAGCTGCTGTTGTCCACACACAGTTGTCTTTCTGCCCTGAGCTACCTGAAGCAGAGGCTCTACTACCTTGTGCAGTTGCTTAGCCTGTTCCTCACACTGGCGGATTCGTTCTAGTCTCTCCGCAATAACTGCCTAAAGCACGGATGTAAAATTATAATAATAGTTTTCAATATCAAAATTAGTCACCTTCCGTCTTTCATCTGCTAGTTGCTGCTTTCTTATCAAGCTGTCAATGGTGGTAGGCTTTGCAAATCTTTCTCTTGGGCGAGGGATTGGAGCACGCTTTTTCTTTGGACTGGTAAAGTATATCTCGAAGCTTTCTCCACGCTTGTTTGGTAGTTCGGCCATTTTTGAACTTAGCGCCGTGTAAAGTTAGTCGTCATGGAAACCTTTTTTTTGGAAAAAAAAAAAAGGCCCTGACCGGATTCGAACCGGTGATCTCCTGTTTACTAGACAGGCGCTTTAACCAACTAAGCCACAGAGCCACGACACGGTCATGTGTTTCAAAATATGTGATATTATTCGTAACCACAGTTATGTCTTTCTTGCAGGAACGTGCGTCCTACTCCAAAAGATGTTGATTTTGACCAGCTACTACAACATTTTGTATCCACACAGCAGAAACATTTTGCCACACGACAAAAGCAAATTCTACATGACATTAGAAAAGAACTGGTTACTAGCTGAATGTTTTTGTTTGTACTTTGAATTGCAGGCATGCAGGTGTATACAACTATTAATGTAAGATAAGAACAAAATTATGCGTCTTTGTATCTTTATGAATAATAATTATATAATTTATCTTGTTTGCGGATACAAGAAATCTCATTTAGACTCAATAAATAAATGATTCAGAATATTGTACACCACACAAAGTTAAACAGTACATTGGTATTCTAGAAGCGAAATCCATATGAAGGGGAACTGTTGCTTCCATTACGACCAGGTTCCTGGCTTTGGTTGTGTTGGTAAGGATTGTAAGGTGCTGGACTAGCTTGTGCTACATTGTTTACCTGTAGAATAAAATTTCAAATAAGTTTTATAAAAAAAGTTAAACTAAACCTACAGGTGCTCCCACAAATCCTGTACCAGCAGCATTGTAGGAAGGGTACCCAGATTGAGGAGGCCCTCCAGGGGGCACACCAAACCCATACATTGGAGCAGCAGAACCTCGAGGAGGGTATCCTTGATACATTGATGAGGGTCGAGGAGGGTAAGCTCCAGGTTGTGGGTATCCTGAGGGTTGAGGAGGATAGCCAGTACTTCTTGGATAACCAGGAGCAGTTGGGTAAGTGTTGGTTCCTGGATACATTGAGTTTGTTGTCTGAGGTGGAGGATAACTGCTGTTTTGAGCAATGGTGGATGGAGCCTGAGGATATGCATTGGTTCCTGGGTATCCAGAGGGTGGAGGGTAGCTGGTAGGTGTATTGAAATAAGAAGACACTGATCCAGTGGCTCGCTGCTGTTCCAACCCTCGGCTGGGAGGTGGTCGTGCTGGCTGGTGAAGAGAACCTCTATATGCTGGTTGTGAAGAAGGGGGAGGAGAGGGAGAAGCCATCGGTGGTGGTGGAGTAGGTGTAGCAATGGTGTCATGCTCAAAGGAAGGAGGTGGAGGTGGAGCACTTGCTAATTCAACACTGTTTTCAACAGTCACAGCTTCTAGAACAGGTACTGTTTGTGGTAGATGCCTGTTAGATCTTGGAGCAGGAACAGGGCGAGGTGGAGCTGGTGCTTCATTACGTACATTCATGTGCTCAACATTATGAGCCAGATCTGAAATAGTGCTGGGGTCAGAAGGGCCGGAAGAAAGAGGAACAGAGTCTGTTTGAGCCTGAGGCTCTTTACGTTCATAGCTTTCCTTTCTAATGTGAACATGCAGTCCATTTATTTTGCTGCAAAAAGGTAAAAGTAAAATTTTGTAAGTTCTAGTACATGTATCACCGACATGTATGCATCATTAACTTAACTAGGTAATTTTGCCAACAACTTACGGTGACAACTGTTTGAAGCCATCTACTGGCTTGTCCTTAGAGCGATGCACACCTATATCATAAATGACGTGTTTGGCAACTTCTCGTGGCGATCGCTTGATAGCAAGATATTTTTCATTAAGAGCATCCTCATCTGAGAAGAGGTATAAGGGTAGTAGTTCAAAGTCATAATTTTACTACTGTCCTACTATAGGTAGTCTACACAAGTACAGTAATAACATGCCGCACAATACCTACCATCAGTCGTGTACTTCATAGTATGATATCCTCTGATTAGTTCCTTTTCATTCCGACAGGGAAAGTACAAGTCCTCTATTACCGTACCATCTGTCTGTATTAACAGACAATGAGGTAGTATAATAATAATGGACAAATTGAATGGTACATGCAATTCACCAGAGGCAAACTAGTACACAAGTCTTTCAGCCAATCAAAGTTGCCAGTGATTACAGGTGTTAATTATAGGCGTTCAAACTATAGTTATGTACTAAACTATGTGAACAAGAAATCCCCATTGTGACCCTGGATGTATGTCCAGGAAGCTACAGTGACACAGTTAGCTCATCATGATACCAAAGTGTTGATCACAAGATCCCCATGACACATTAATTATTGTAAATATCAATGAACAGAAGCCACTCTAATGACTCTATAGCATAAACTACCAATACTGAAATGACTATAGTTTGTTTGTCAGGCATAATGAAAAGAGGCAAAATCACATTAAGCACTGGATTTGAGTTTTAAATTACTTATGACCTTGAGTTTCGAAATAGCTTGTTAGAATCCCTACTATGCTACTAGCTGAGCTGACTGAAAATAGAGGCACGGCAGTCTGGGTAAGTCACTCACCATTTCATAACTGGTAAAGCACAAGTATCTCTCTGCAGATTTACCACCAAAAAATTTTTCCCAAAGGTTGGCAGAGTGTCCACAGGGCGTCTTCAAAATCTGCACAAATGGAGAACACACAATCAAGATATTGGAGATTATATACATGTATATATAATAATAGACTAATAGTAGCGTACAATTTTGTATCCTTCGGGGCACAGCTCAGGCGAAGAAACAAACACTACGTCAGTAATAGCCCTATCCATCTTGAAAGATAGCCGAAAAGATGAGAATTGCTGAATCACAGCGCTTCAAGTGCAGGTTCCAGATGCAGAATGGGTGTAAAGGTTACGCCTTTGGCGGTACAGATTCCGTATATTTCCGTACATCTTAATACGACACGTACACGTTTTGTGTGATGGCGCTAGTAGGAGACGACCAGCATGATTTGTCTGACTCTCCAGTCAAAAAGCACGACTCATCTGAGGAAGAAGGACAGATAGTAGAAGATGATGAAGAAATCAATGGGTTAGAAGAAAGCAGGTAAGCATTTTAATTAGTGTTATTGTGTATTTCATGCAATCACTCCTGTGTAGAAGTAAGGATCACAGTAGCAAAGAGAAGAAAAAGCACAAACATAAGCATAAACACAAGCACAAACACAAGAAGCATAAGCACAGAAATGATGAAGACGAGGATGATGTTGGAGAGGCTAGGAAGAAGGGCAAGCATCACAAACACAAGAAGCATCAAAAGCGAGATCTTTCTGACAAGGAGGAGAACGGATTGACAGAAAAGAGGAGACCTGACCTTCCTGATGTCTTCAACCTTGATGAATTAGATGAGATGAAGAAGCTAAGAGAAGAGATCATTCGCAGAAGAAAAGAAAATGGCTCTCTTGAGGAGATAGATGATGACATCTTCAATCTAAATAGCCTGGAGGAGATGAAAGAGATGCTCAAAAAGGAGACTAGAACAGACAAACCACAGACAAATAGTAGAGAGAGGTCAGACAAGGATATGGAGTCGTCACCAGATGATAAACAGGATCAGCGGTCTTCAAAGGTCAATGCAGAGGTTCACTCAAGGAGGTCAAGATCACCAAACCACTATCAAGCCAGGTCCAGATCGCCAGACTCTAAGAGATCAAGAAAGTCGTCGAGAGGTCAGTCACGTAGCCGTTCTCCAAGACCATATAGAAGGTCTTCGCCTAGAGGTCGCCACAGAGATGCTTCTCCTGCTAGACCTAGGTCACAGAGATCATCCAGTCCCTCTGTCAAGAGACGCTCCCCCTCACCCAGACCTCGCAGAGACTCACCAAGAAGAGGACGGTTTGATTCTTATAAACGATCTCCCTCTCCTAAAAGGCGTTCTCCGTCTCCAAGGAAACGATCTCCTCTGCGAAAGCGTTCTTCCTCTCCTCGTCGCAGCTCCAGATCACCCAGGAGAGCTTCTCGATCTCCTGTTAGAAGAAATAGATCTCGATCACCGTTTCGTCGTACAGTTCGTTCTCCTCGACGCTCTAGTTCAAGAAGTCCACGAAGATCATATCGGTCACCACCATACAGATATTCAGGTAGACAGCGATCTCCTGCCTCCTCCTACAGATCAAGGGTGCCTTATCAACGGAGGTCACGCAGCCCGATACACAGTCGTCGCTCTCGGTCACCACAACGCTCGCGTAGAAGGAGTCGATCTCGTGATGGCCGACGATCACCTCGTCGTAGACATCGATCCCGTAGCGGTTCACGGACCAGACAACGTGGCAGGAGCAGCAGCAGTGGACACAAATCAGAGGATGAGTAAGTTGAGAATTATTGCACATACATAATAGTTATAGTGATAATTATTTTGTTAGTAGAGCTTATCAAGGATGTTAAATTATTTTCGAATATCTCAGTGTTTTCTTTTTTGCAGAGTGTTAGACATTGAACTAGAGTCTGAGGATGAAGATGCTGTGATTGAGAGGAGGAGGCAGATGAGAAAAGCTATTGAACAGAAATACCAATCCTCACCTCAACCGCAAGTATGCATGTGTATGCTATAAGGATGATTAGCACTTCTTTATTACATATCTCTGTCTTCACAGCTTATCAATGAGGTAGCCAGTATACCTGTCAGTCCTGCTGTCAGCGTTAAGTCAGCTGATAGTGACAAGGTATGTGATGAGGCAACCAAAGATCTGGAGGAGTCCTTGAAAAAACAGGTGATTTATCCATTATGCACTTCTGTAGCTCACGACGGCAATGTGAAAATTGTTTCGATGCATCTTCTAATCTGTTTCTATGTACAAAGCAGCTTGAGGCGCTGTCCAATATTTTTCAGAATAGTCCACATCATTCGTTGTGTAAATAATGTCCATTTCAAAAAATCTTGCCAGGCAATACTAGCTGAAATATAAATCTTTTGGCTGTCTTCTGTCTGGACGAAACAAATAGTAAATGCTTTTGAATCTCTCCAAAATAGCAGCACTTGCTGTCAGTTGGATAATCACTTTGTCCAGACCTATAGTCTGTTTGAGTTGAGGAGTCACAAACTTGAACAGACAATAGAGATAGTACAAAACCATATGTTCATGTAACTAAAAATCTAGCCAGGCAATGTGCTGATTTGTATTTGGCTATTATTTACACGACAAACAATCTTGATGAAGAATATAGCACAGTGCTCAAGGCTGTATTAAGACACACTTAATGATGCATCAAAGCAATTTTTACGCTACTAGTATTTCTTTTTCATGAGCAACAGATGAAAAAAGTTGCTGATTAAGATATGCCGCCACCTTGAGACTAATATTATATTATCATCCTGCAAATCGTATAGTTGCTTAATGGTATCATTACTCATAGGCTGAACGTACATTGTCTACTGGAGACAGTCCTCCAGTATTCAAGACAGGAGCACGCCAGCAAGTGGTTGAGAATGCCATGAAGAAGACTGACCTAGTTGCTCTCAAAGCTGCTGTCCAACGCAGCGACATGTTTGATGAAAACTTTGGAGAGAAAGATCCTGTAAGTAGTTTATATAAAGTTTTTATAAAAAAAAATTATTTTGGGCAAAGTTTCATTTATTTGTATAACCCTAGTTGATTTAAGCTCTGTTTTATTGTGTAGAGTTTGGTTAACCCTGTATTGGATGGAATAGGAGAGAATCCTCACCTCACAGACAATTGGGATGATGCTGAAGGCTACTATCGTGAGTGTGTGTGTTCTCCTCTACTGACCATCTCCTCTCCCTCTTCATAGGTGTTCGTATTGGAGAGCAACTTGATCGTCGCTTCACTGTGTATGGTTACACTGGACAAGGTGTGTTCAGTAATGTGGTTCGTGCTCGAGATACCATAAAGAGCGGCAAGGAGGTTGCCATTAAGATCATCAGAAACAATGAAATGATGTGAGTGTGTCACTTGATCTTTTTACAAACAGCATTGTACAATGGATACCAAATGTGATTGTACAACTGTTTTTTTTTTCAGGCACAAAACAGGCCTTCAGGAGCTAGACATTCTCAAGAAGCTGAATGCTGCAGATCCTGAAGACAAATTCCATTGTATTCGGTTGTTTAGCCATTTCTTCCACAAGAACCACCTCTGCCTTGTGTTTGAGTCTATGAGGTATGCACGTTCAGTTTCAAATCCTCCAATCATGTAGCCTGTTCTCTTGCTGTAGTATGAATCTTCGTGAGGTTCTGAAACGTTATGGAAGAAATGTTGGACTGCATTTGAAAGCTGTTAGATCATACTGTCAGCAGTTGTTGCTTGCTCTTAAGCTGATGAGACGATGTGGTGTTCTGCATGCTGACATCAAGCCAGACAACATGCTGGTCAGCTTATCATCACTGTATATTATAGTGTTTCAAGCGCCTAATTTTGCTAGTCTTTGACTTTGCCTCTGTTTGTTTCAGGTAAATGAGTCAAAGTTATTGCTCAAATTATGTGACTTTGGATCAGCATCGTTCATACAAGATAATGAGATCACGCCATATCTTGTCAGTCGTTTCTACAGAGCTCCTGAAATTAGTAAGTGTAGTGTTATAGATCTGCTACCATCCCACTCACTATCCCCTTTCTTTTCTCAGTCTTAGGTTGCAAGTACGAATATGGTATAGATCTGTGGTCAGTAGGTTGTACCATATTTGAACTCTATACTGGTAAGATTTGTTTTCCTGGTAAGACCAACAATGGAATGCTCAAACTTATGATGGACATAAAGGGCAAAATGCCTCATCGTTTTGTTCGGAAAGGGATGTTTCGAACACAACATTTTGATGCCTCGTTCAATTTTCTCTGTCGCGAGGTTGACAGAGTTACTGACAAGGTTAGATTCTAGTTGGGTATTACCTATTGGTCATTGGTCTCTTTGTCTTCACAGGAGAAGGTTACTGTTATGTCGACAGTTGCTTCATCTCGTGACCTCCTGGCTGACCTGGTCGCCTCCCAGACTCTTGATGATGCTCACCTGCGCAAAGTTCACCAACTAAAAGATTTCCTAGAGAAGTGTTTTCAGACTGACCCTCTCAAGCGTATTTCCATCAACCAAGCTCTAACACATCCCTTCATAACGGACAAATTTGACTAGTATTGAATTACTGTAGTATTTATATATTGTATGGTAGTGCTTCATTAGTGATGTACTGTCATCTCACTAACTGCAGGGACTCACTCATCTACATGTGCTGAATGCAACCTAACACTGCTGTACTGTACGTGTCCAGTCTGTTTGTATTAATGTATGTTACACATTCACTAACTACCATTGTATTTTACTTGTCTATTTTTAATTATTATAATTTCTCAAATGTCCTGTCTCTTTCAGTCAAACTGACCAGTCAGTGCCCACAGTCTGGAGATGGTTGACAATAGCCCTAATAGATGAAGGTTGCTGACCCTGACTTGCATGCTTCGTTTAAAATAGAGTAAATAATAAGCGGCAATGTGATTTACCACTCCTCCTCTTTTCATATATTATACTATGGACTCAGCATCAGTGAAGTGTTACAAGATCACACTACATACAGAGTTGTCTTGTTCAAGACTTAAATATTGTGAGAACACAGTTATTGTGTGCATGCATAGCTTCAGGTTTATAGGCATAACATTGTATTATAATAATAATTGTTTGATACATTTGCTAATAAAATTCTACAGTTTACTAGCAAGAGGCAGCAAATCCTGCTTTAATGTTGACAGTGTTTTTCTATCTAGTGAACGATTTTTTGTGACTTCTCTGGCTAGTGTCAATGATGTTTTTAGTAGATCAGCATTGCATGTGATCTTGTGAACTATTCCATTCTCTTGTGCCTCTTCTCCAGTGTACTTCATGCCCATTGCAACACACGGGATATGCACCGCTGGTGGTAGCTTAGCCCTATGTGGAAATAATCAAGGACTTCATTGTAGTTTTGAAGGCATGGAATATAGTACATGTATGTCGTATGCATACTTTGCCAGATTCATCCATGGTTTTGGTAACGGAAATTTGAGGTGTACAGCGGGCACACAGAACCATCCTCGCTCTCGTCTCATCACACGATAGTCATGTGACAATGCTAGCAAGGCACCTAGTCCATAGGCATGTCCTAAGTTGCAAGATAGAGCAGTTTATATAGGTTGTGAGTTTACCATTAATAGCTGCAATTGTGGGCACAAGAAAGGTAGCTATTCGTTGTAGTAGTTTGCTAGCGGCCTCTATCAATCTCGAGTCTATGTCATTTAGCGGCAGCTGTAGACCATTAGAATAATACTTGCCACTCCCGGTAGTCACTAGAGCGATAATGGACGAATTGCTATGTGAACAATAACTTCAATAAGACACAGGAAGTTTGGCACGTAATACCGTTCTACTTCATCCAAGGCACTGTTCAAGTTGTTAATGAACTCTAGAGTAAACCTATTGTCTCTGCATTGCATTCGTAGCACCGCAATCCGGCCATCATCGGTGATATCTATTTCTGATCCTGCAGCCATGATAATCTCAGCTCCGCCCATACCACACCCATTAACATTAGCGTCACGTCGGTAGGTGCAGTGTTTACTACTACCTGGATCCCGAAAGGAAAGCTGTAGTGATGGCGCGCCGTCTCTGTAACCCTCCTCTGGTGATCCTAGCACTCATTCACCTGGGTATTGCTGGATGCTTTTTTACTTTTCAAATCATAGCATCGACTCAGGTGCCTCTGTACCTCTACCTGACTCTTGCTGCTGTTGGTGTGTGGACAGCCCTAGACCACAAGTCGTACGTACCAGTCGTCAGCTTTATCACCATACTTTTAATGTGCGCAGTTTCTGATATAACTGTTGTTCTCTTGAGCTTCCTTCACTCGTACCATTATTTTGGATTGGATCTCACCTATAAAATTGCCTTTTTGCGCATGATTAGTGTTGCACTTTATGTCATGGTGGCCATAAACCTACTCGGAAAGATTATAACATTGGTTTTTGCTGCGCGTGAAATTGCTAAGCGAAAAAAGAGCCTGTGCGATTCTCAACTGGAGTCGGGAAAATGGAACTCGCAGGTTTCTTTATTCTCTCAAGACCCGCCACTACCACCTCCTTCTTACAATCAACTAAAGTTGGTGGGTGAGGTACCAGGAGAACCATACAATACCATGTCACCAGTGAAAGCACTGCAAATAGCCTTGGAGAACCACCCCGCTGCAATCGAGCTTGCCAAGCTAGCTGCTGCCAACACCGAGTGATGTGCTAGAATCATGTATCCTAACATTGTTGTCAAGGCCAAAGTGCCAAATAGTTCAGTACTTGTAGCCTACAGTTCATCATCTCTCATTAGTTAGCTAGACTACTGCATTATTTTTAACTCATTATTCTTTGATCATTTCTCAACTATTGCACAATATTATTTGTTTAATATCAAGACATGTAAGCATCAAATTCAGTATTTTTACATTATAAAAAAGAACATGACAGACACAGGAAATTGTAACTTAGTTTGCTCACTATGAGCCCTTGTTGCAAACAACCTTGTTCTTCAGAGGTTTCCTACAATAGTGTGTATGTGTGTTTCTTGTAGTAATGGATAGTCTATTAGGATTCATTGATAATAGGTAGAGGAAGAACAAAGGTGTCAGTCTGTTCATCATCTGCCACAATTGACTGAAGATGATCGTACGTTTGCCTAGTAGGCTGACTGCTGTATCTTGGAGTTGTATCGCCACCAATTGTTGTTTCTAGCTGATGGTTAGTAGCTGAGCCATCAAGTGACCTCCTAGCATACTCCAGTATGGTAGACATGTTCTGATAATGAGGTTGTTTAGCCTGAATGTGTAGTGTGGCAGACATTTCTGGTGTCCAGCGTCGTAGACCAACATAAAGCTCTTCACTAGTAGGACGCTCATTTGGATCCATAGCCCAGCAGTCTACCATCAGGTCGTAGATTTCCTGAGGGCAATTATTTGGTGACTCGAGCAGATAGCCATCTCTTACATACTGTACCACTTCTTCATTACTTTTCCCAAAGTATGGCTGAGCACCGAATGAGAATATTTCCCATAGAACCACACCAAAAGACCAGACATCGCCTTGTGCTGAGAATTTTGCATAAACGATTGACTCTGGAGGCATCCATCGAATTGGTAGCATTTCAGTATCTTTAAGACGAAAATAGTTATCTGTGTAAATCTCCTGCGATAGACCAAAATCAGCCAACTTGACCTTCAATTCCTTTCCAACTAGACAGTTGCGAGTTGCAAGATCACGATGGATGTAGTGATTTTTAGAGAGGTAGCTTAATCCAGCAGCTATGTCTATAGCCATGTCCACTAGTTGTTTGACTGAGAATCCAGTAAAACCACATTGCACTCTGGTTAGACTCTTCATAGGGTTGTTGCGACAAAGAAGACTATTCAAATCTCCTTCAGACATGTGCTCCAGTATCATACAGTAGGGCTCCTGTTCACAGCATACTCCAATCAACCGTACAATATTGGGATGATCAAAATTATTCATTAAAGTAGCTTCTCGAAAAAACTCCTCTTTTGTCTTCAATGAAGACCCTTCTTTGAGCACTTTCACTGCAACAGTCAGTTTATCTTGTCCTGGAATAATCCCTGATGCCTCAGCTCTAACAACTACTCCAAAATGACCTTGTCCAAGATCACAAACGTATGTCAAATTGTCTCTTGGGTACCGAGGAAGTTTCGATGCTTCGTACTCGAGGGCGTTAAATTCCATTGATGTAGATTTGGGGTTTAATGCATATAGCGGGTTGACTTGAGATATAGATTTCATTTCCTTGAGATGAATCAGACCATCTGAACCAATAATCAGTTTATTTTTCTTCCTTGTTATTTTCCACCAGATACAGCAAATTGCTATCAATGTAACTATGATAAAGATAGCCAATACTGCACCTCCTGTCGTGAAACCTGCTGCAATAAGAAGACCAGCATTATTACTATCACTGCAAACAGGAATATCACAGTACTCCCAACGAACAGTAGAGTTTAGTGTATAACACCACGGCCTGTTACCACGTCCTTCTGGATTGCGGCAGTAATTGTGCCCTTCTAAGTAGCGTCGGAATAGAGAGGAAAGAGGGTGAATGTGTACGCTAAGTCTTGGGTCATGAATCAGTGATGGTGCATCCCATGGTTGACATGGAATACCATGTTCAGTGATGTTCACAGTTCCATTATAGTCTGTTCCTTTAGTGCTTGCATTGTAGCAGTCAGGATCTGCACAAAGAATACGGCATAAAATAATAAGAATTAAAATTATTAACTCACTTCCATTGGAAATTAAGTCACGTTCTTGTATAGGAATCAGTTGATCACATTCTGGTTTGTTTCCTCCTTGAGCTGGTACAGAGTCTGCTGTACAATTTTGAGGAACTTTGATTGGATTTATGGGTGAATTAAGTATCATAAAAGACATCCTGTCCATAAGGTATTTAGTACACTCTCCATTAACTTTCTGGCAATACTCTCTACACACCTAAAATAAATAATGGCACATTATTAGCTTGTTGAGTTTCAGATTTATGATTATACTCACTGGTCGTTGTGTAGGAAAAGAGCTAGATTTGTCACAGAGAGGAAAATTTGTTCGACAAAGTAAATCAGTCATGGCTTCTTGGCATTTAGAAGTTACAGCATGAAGATTTAGGTACTTCAATTCTTCACTCATAAACCTTTCATACTCTGGTTGGCTTGCGATGCTTGTGTTGATGTAGATGTAATCTAGAGCGATAGTGCCAACATGGCGACATAATGTACCAGTGTAACGTTGACAGGTTGGACCTGGAGCTGTAGAAAAAGGAGTTTGTGAAGAATTATTAACAATAGCATGAACTAAGAGCTATAGCCCTTGTGTTTGACCAAAATTAATTTCCTTGTCAAACAGCTCAACCCTTAAACAAGCAAGGGGCTGAACTGTGAATAGATGAGGGTAGGTACAGTGCTGCCTTGTTATTACTAGCATAACAGATGTTCATTTTTATCTTACAACAGGTGGGCACACTGCAGCTCTCCCATCTGACAGTCCTGTTAGTTGTAAAGCACCATGGCTTGTCTCCCTTGCCTCCTGGGTTCCGACATGAGTTGTGACCTGTTAGTTCAGGATATTGTAAGGCTTGATCATGAGACATGAGATACTGGTGCGGAGTTTGTAGTGACCAGGATTGGCATGGAATTCCTGTCTCAGTGGTATTAACTGTTCCAACATATCCCTGTCCTTTTCCGTTGTAACAGTTTTCTGAGCAGAAGAATACACATCAAGTAATCCCCTTTACTTTGGATTACTTACTGGTTTTCATGAAAATAGGTATAGGTGCTGGAAAGAGAGAAAGTTTAATAATATTGATTATCAACTCACTCACCTCCATCTTGGGTGCTGATGCACATCGGTGCACTGCCTGCATTTGGCTGTGACAGCTTAGTGCAGTTGAACCTGTCTATGACGCCAAGGTCAGCCAGATCTCCTGCTTTTAGCAATTTTTGCCACTCATTTGGGCAGAATATGTCTCGCACTATCTCACAATCCCATTTGCACAGTGGTTGGTACACTGGAATACCAAAAGCTGGATCACAAGTCGGGAATGCATATCGGCATAGAAGAGGTGCAGCTCGTGAGAGACATTGCTGAGATGGTCTTGAGGACAGAAAAGCTTGAAAGATGGCTCCGGTGTCTCTTGCAGCCTTTTGCTGTCCCGAGCGACTGTGATTAGTTACAACTGTTAGACCACTCAACCAGTTGTCACAGATGCTGGTTGCATTGAATACATCACAGGTAAGATTGCCGTAAGTTCTGAGAAATGAAGAGAAGCACATGATTGTTGCATTTTAGCTCATCCTTACGGTGGAGGGTTTTCAGTAACTGGTGACAGCGTGGGAGAATCTCCAGAAGCAGACGAAATGTCACTTGATCCTATGATGAAAACAAGAAACATAGTCCACGCAATGATGACTAGTGCAACATAATTCATGCAAGCAACTAGTCAACACAACTGCAGTCGACATGGTCGTCGCTACTTTCGGCATTCTCACCGTCTGCAGCGATAGTCAAAACGACTAGCAATAGCACTGACCGCATAGCTGATGCTCGTTGAAATAATTACCAATTCCTTTGCTAAAGTACACAACACAAGTACTAGCCACTTGACTGCTAACACGTTCTACAATCCACCTCGTGAATATGCACAACAAGCCACACCTGAACATGGCAGAGTTGCATTAGTTTCCAATTATTCGGTTGCGTTAGTCTGTTTCCAATTCAGCAATTCATGGATAGCTGCCTCCAAGATCTAATTCATGTGATTAGTTTACAATGTCTCCTGCTGTATTTTGGCTGTTGTTTCTGTGTGGGCTACTGGTGATATTGGTATTGTGGAGAGCATGTGACAGACCAGAAGAAATAGTAACGAAGAAGAAAAGTTCAAAGACCAGCAAAATTATGACTCCATCAAGAAGCAAAGACAACTCAGCTGTTCATAAGAAACTGAATTAACACTATTAATATGGTTTGCATCTCATTCCACATTTCATTTGATGACAATGCTTGTTGGGCAACTCAGCAGTGACATCATCATGGGATACATGGGCCTTGCGGGACTTTTAAAATTGCACATTCACAGCATACTATGTATCAGCTACGGAAGCAAAAGTTTAAACCACATAATACAAGTATTATGAGCTGTTTCTACCATAGATCTAGATTTCCAGGAATCCCAATTGCATAATGCCTGACTAGTGGTCGACCAATTCCTGTCTCTAAGGAAAACATATAAACACCGATAACATGGTGTGGCAAGAAATTTTGTAGATAAAATCAGGTGGTTACTGAAGCCTTGCAGTGTGTAACTTATTTCTCTTTTCGATTAAAAATTATAAAAAATTAATGCGCAAAAAGAGAAAAGGTCTATCATAATAATTATTATTAAAAATTATAGGTATTAGCATATCTATGTCAAAAGCGGAAGTGTGACACTGGCCAATCAAATTCACTTTTCGTCAAGTGTACAGCTTCAGTTAGCTACGTGCGTTTGAGTCATACTTCCGCTATTGACATCAATGTGCGCAATCAACTGTGCGAACATATCCCCCCCCCACAACGACTTGCTTGCGCATGCCGCTAAAACCACAGTTGTTGTGACGCATGCACTGATAATGCGTGGGATGTCATGCTATCGGCTAGCTATAAATTCGAGATCCAGGGGAGAAAGTTGTCATAATGCAGTTACCAAAATTTACGATGATCAGTATGCTTTTCAGCTATACTCACGCGGTCATCATCTTGGCAGCAGTGCTGTTCAGCTGTGCGCATGGTATGCTCATGATTCAGTACTATAGGTAAAAGTAATAATTTATGTACGGCCTTTATCTTTGCAGGCGAGCAATGTAGTTGCATCTACAGATCCTCTCTGTCGCCCAACAGTGTTCTAAAAATTCTGGGCCCTAAAGAAACAGTTCAAGATCCGCACAACCCCTGCATAGAATACAGATGCGTGGTAAGTATGCGCATGCAGCCTGCATGCATTCGCATGGTGCATGCACGTGTTGATCTAGCAACACCGTTAATTTTTATACGATCATTTTTTTACTACTATAGGGAAGTATACTACAAGCTGTCGATATTTCTGGAAAATGCAAAAAACCAACGTGCCAGAATCCTATTCCTCGCAAAGGCGAATGCTGTTTATCATGTGGTTAGTGCATCAATCCACGTCGTATTTTGCTACCGTTATAATGCCTTTGTTTTGCATAACAGACGGAGAGGATCTTTTCGTTGATCAATCAGGAGGAGCAGGATTATCACCTCCTCGTATTATTGACAGAATGATCGATGCATGGGGTGAATGGAGTAGTTGGACCGGATGTTCTAAAACCTGCGGCTCTGGTCGCAGAAGTAGAGAAAGAGATTGTGAAACAAAGGACAAACCAGTAGTGAATTGTACAGGAGCTTCAATTGAAGTGGAATCCTGCAATACACAACCCTGTCCAGGTGACTATAATTATTAAAAACACAATTTTAAACTTCGTGTAACTGACAATAATTTTTTTGCAGTTGATGGTGGCTGGACTGTGTGGTCAGATTTTGGAGAATGTAGTGTAACTTGTGGAAGTGGTACACGATCAAGACAAAGAAGCTGCACTAACCCTGCTCCAGCTCATGGTGGCAAAGACTGTACTGGAGAGGCAAGGGAACTACGACCTTGCTTTAGAGGACATTGCCCTAGTGAGCAAAAAATTATCTAACGTACAATGTCATGTTGATTTCATGGCATAATTTTTTAGGGGACTGTGCCTGGTTACCCTGGTCCGAGTGGAGCAATTGTTCAACTAGCTGTGGAGGTGGAATCAAGGTTCGCACCAGAAATTCAATTCCTGAAGCTTTTGGTGGTAAACGATGCAATGGTTCCTTTACACAACAAGCCGAATGCAATTCCCATCCTTGTCCAAGTAAGTCAAAATATACCATCAGCATGCAATGTTTATATATCGTGTTAATTATTGCAGTACATGGTGGCTGGACGGTATGGACTGAGTGGAGTGTGTGCTCTGTTACTTGTGGCAATGGTACTGAGACAAGGTCTCGACAATGTACTAACCCAGAACCAAAGTATGGTGGAAACAACTGTATAGGAGCCTCAGTAGAGCATAGAGTTTGTCAGCATAATCCTTGCCCAGGTTTGTTAAAATACCACAAGCATGCTAAAAATGACAAACTAAATTATTCTCTTTCATAACATTACACAATTATTTGTCTGCATTGTTATTATGCTGTTTTGTCTATTGTGTCCTCCAGTTGACTGTGTGTGGAGTGAATGGTCTGATTGGACTCCATGCAGTCTTAGCTGCAATTATGGAATTACTATGAGGAGCAGAAGTTTTAAGATCAAAGAAATGCATGGTGGCAAGAAATGCACAGGAAGATCTACGGACACAAATTTATGCAACACTCATCCATGCCCTGGTTTGCTAAAAACATTACTACACTGATGACTTGTATTGAATTTATTTTTACTTTATAGATCCATGCAAAAATAATCGGTGTGCAAAACAAGTGAAGTGTATTAAGATCAATGACACTGATTATACATGTGGTAGCTGCCCACCAGGAATGTCCGGAGATGGCTATACTTGTAATGAAGTGAATGAGGTAAATGGGCAGTTCTCACGAACTACACATGTAATGTGAAAGCAGTGTGAATTCCATGCTTTGTTAGCTATAATAGACCCAGATTCGATAAGATGCAAAAATCCTGTGAAGCCAATTGAGCCATGCATGCTATGCTGTTGCTAATGACATTGTGTGGTTGCACAATTACTTGTTTATGTTAGGAATCTCACCTATAAAATATGCTGTGGTCAGATGATAGCTGTTTTACCACTGTTCTTTGATTCTACAGTGCATTGAAGATAATCCATGTTTTGTCGCATCTGCTTGCTATGATTTTCCTATTGGGTTTATCTGTGGTCAATGCCCTAAAGGATACAGTGGAGGAGTTCACAGGGGGTTTGACTCATCTGTGAAGCAGGTAACAAAGACTTCATGCACTGCATTCTTAGAATTGACCAGTTTTGATAGCAACTAATAACTGACATTGTTACATGCATTTGATCACTGTTTGCTTTGTTATACAGCAATGCACTGATATTGATGAGTGTGCTACTAACAATGGAGGTTGTCATAACCTCAGAACATGCAATAATACAGTGGTAAGGACTACAGTGACTATAGATAACAACATGGCTGACATTATTCTAAACACAGGGAAGTTTCACTTGCTCTCCTTGTCCTTCTGGTTACATCACTGATGGTCCTACTGGCTGCATACTGGATGATCCATGCATTGCTGGAGTAGATGATTGCGATTCACTGGCACTTTGCTCCAGATCAAGGCGAGGCCAGTACAGATGTGAGGTATGGTAAATCAGATTATGAAGATGCTCAATATTACTTGTTTCCATATTGTCTTAGTGCCCACTTGGATATCTTGGTAATGGAAAGCAGTGCAGTCCTGATTCTGATTTTGATGGATTCCCTGACTTTAGGCTTGTAAAGGGTTGTGACAAGGCATCTTGCCCAGCAGTAAGTCCTTGATAATTTGTCAGCTCATTGCTCAGTTAATTACACTTTTTAATGTAATTTGCAGGACAACTGTCGTGATGTACCAAACAGTGGTCAAGAGAATACTGACGGTGATCAGTATGGAGATGCTTGTGATACTGACAAGGACAATGACAACATACTAGATGTCAACGACAACTGTGTCTATCGTTCAAACCCAAATCAGTTGGATAGAGATAGAGATGGTGTGGGTGACGCATGCGATAACTGTCCAGACACAAGAAACGATGATCAAATTGATACTGATAAAGATGGTTTAGGTGATCCTTGTGATTCTGATCGAGACGGTGATGGTAAGTTATAAGTTATAATTTTTTCTTCAAATAATTTATTGTTTTCTTGCTTTTGTGCAGGCATAGTCAACAGCAGAGATAACTGTCCCTTGATTAAAAACTCGAATCAGGCTGACATTGATGGTGATGGCCGCGGTGATGTGTGTGATAACTGTCGCATCTTTCCCAACGGAGATCAGGTACTTGCATAACTGTGTAATTAATACTAGCTTGGTTTGGAGTATTTTAATTTACTCTACTATGACTTAAATGCTTTGAATGCTTGACAAAGAGAGTCATTTTTCATTTTGTTCATAGTTGGACAGGGATCAGAATCTCATTGGAGATCTTTGTCAAGGAACTAGAGATACAGACAATGACGGCATCAATGATGACGAAGATAACTGCAAATTTGTAGCCAATGCTGACCAGTTGGATACTGATCTTGATGGACTAGGAGATACATGTGACAGTGATGATGATGGTGATGGAATACTAGATAGCCAAGATAACTGCTGTGTGGTACACAACCCAGATCAAACAGATACAGACGGTAATAATTATGCACATTGTGCATTATAGTTGCATGATGCAAGCACAGTGCTTCCAGTGAACTTCTCTCTAATTGTGCGAGTAGCAGATGGTTGACGGAATTTGCCTACTCGTATTGCATCCTAGCTCAACCCATGACATTAGCATTCTTGCTGTATTTGTTATCAATGAGTGGTCACCATGTTTGTAACACTATAACGTATAATTCATTTAGAGGTTACCTTGTACCTGACTTCACTATCCAAATAGTAACTAACTCAGATATTGATAAAATGCCTTTTTGTTACAACTTTGCATTCCTCTATAGGAGTAGCTTTACTGTCTTCTTCTGTGGTTTTAAGTATAGTAAACATCAAAGAGTTGAGCAGACTCGTTATGTTTTTTTTTCTTCATCTACAGGCAATGGTGTTGGAGATGCTTGTGAGAATGATCTTGATAAAGATGGTGTACCTGACAGTCTTGACGCATGCTCTTGCAACAAAAATGTGAAAAAGACTGACTTTAGAAGTGACTTTAAGATAGCACTAGATCCAAAGGGACAAGCACAGATTGATCCAGTCTGGAGAGTATTTGATGAGGTAAACAACTAAACTAAAGCTATGACCACAGTCAATGCATTAATTATTACTTTGTCTGTTCAGGGTGCTGAAATCAGACAAGAGGTTAATTCAGATCCAGGGTTGTTTTTAGGAAGAGACACTTTCACTCATATTGAATTCAATGGCACATTCCATGTTGCTAATGGAACTGATGATGACTTTGCTGGTATTGTTTTTAACTATCAAAGCAACAAGAGATTCATCGTTGTTAGTTGGAAACGAAGAGGACAAGAGTACTGGGAGAAATCACCATTTGTTGCTACTGCTCAGTCTGGTATTCAGGTTAAGATCGTAACTTCAGATTCTGGCCCTGGGCCAAAGCTGCGAAACAGTCTCTGGCATACTGGAGACACTGCTAATGAGGTGAGCAACAGCAAATGGAATGTAGCCATTGTATGATCTGTGCATCACACCTATTTATCAGTCAGGTATAATTTCATAGCACTAACACACAATTTACTACAAAACAAGCATGAGCCTTCTTAATTAAGTTAGTCTTGTCTGCAGCCACTTTTATGTAGTTTAATGTTTGCATAATGCAATACTAGAACAGCGGGTGCTAGGTCTCCACCTTTCATTCCTTTCCCATTTGTTCTATAATCACCAGGTGCAGACAAAGTGGGTGGATCCATTACACAAAGGATGGGAGTATGACACTGCATACCGCTGGCATCTTGTTTACTCATCCAAGACAGATTGCATGAGGTTAGTGACAACTAATGCGGCTGTCCTATGTAAACTAATAGTAACTAGCCTTGACTGGTGTGGTGTGACATTATCTTATTTTTAAATGCAGAATAAAATTCTACCAAGGAGGTAGCATGATGGTTGACACTGGATGTTTGTGCAATTTGGAAGTCAAAGGCGGGAAATTAGGCATGTATGCTTTCTCACAAGAAAAAGTCACCTGGTCAAATATGAAGTACAAATGTCTCTGTAAGTTTACAAATTACTAGGATGTTTAGGAAATTGCTCATTTTATGGTGCATTCTTCTTCTACAGCCGAAGACACAGCAATGCAATTCTGCGTACCTTCATAAACTTTCTCACTGACTGAATGATCCTTTTATCAATTTTTGTACAGATAACTATTATTTGTTTTTTTTACCGTTTTGTGTATCTATAAGTACTGTCATTCGTTACCCATTATTTTTGCTAACAATATTAAAATTGTGTTTGACACAATAATATTATAGCACGTATACATACGTACACGTACGTAAGCACTGACCACGTTATCGTTGCAAGCGCACGTGCTCAGAACCAGCATGGACGACGACAAGGAGATGAAAGAGGTCCAGAAGGAGAACGAGGTAGTTTTGAATGCAGTATCTACTTATGCCACTCCTCTGTGCACGCAGGATCATAATGAACGAATTAGAGCAGTATTCACCAAGCACATAGCTGAAGAAGTGATGTACAAAGAGAAAGAACTTGCTAGTATAGAAGAGCAAATCTTGAACACCAGAGTCCAACTTCATCGTATTCGTTTAGTGATCTTATCACAAGAATATGGGCTTAATTTGACAGGCCAGGAGCCTGGTGAGAGCCTAGAAAAAGATTTGGGTGAAAGTACAGCGTCATGGAGAGATTTTGAGCAGCGGTTTATCTCGGAACAAAGTCTAGTTGAGTCTTCTGAACCGCCATCACGTGTTGGCACTCCATTATCGAGCAATCCACATAGCCATGAACCCTCAGAACATGGCTCTGATGAAGAAAGAGATGGAGTAGACATACTGGACGAAGAAATGAGAGATGAGAATAACGGGCGTGAACCATTTGCTGTTGATATTGATCCTTTTGATATCAACATGGCTGAACTAAACTCAGTACTTTCAACTGAAGAGGAAAATGTAAGAACTCCCGTAATCTTTTCTGCTTTATCATCTTCTCTTGCAAAACCGTCCTCTGAATCTAATAATGAATCAAGATTCTATACTAAACGCCGCGTTATTGTTGGAAACACGTCACAATACTTGGAAAGGTCATTTCGATTTGACAGCGATTCTTCAACACACAAGTGGATGGTGTATGTTCGCGGCACTCCAGGAGACCAACCTATACACACCTATGTAAGAGCAGTACGATTTTTTCTTCACCCAAGCTATCGTCCACACAATATTGTGCAAGTGAATGACCCTCCATTCAACCTGACTCGGTTTGGTTGGGGTGAGTTTCCTGTCAGAGCACAACTCATATTTCAAAATTCTCGTCAAAAATCGATAGACATCATTCACAACTTGAAGCTTGATCGTACTCACACTGGCCAGCAGATGCTTGGAGCTGAGACTACTGTTGACATAGAACTAGAGAAGCAAGAATCTGCTAGCATAGTTCAATCATGTTTCCAAGAGGTATCTCAGTTACAGACAGAGGGGGCAATATGCAATGATGTAGGCGTCATGGAATGTAGTGTAGGTAGTAAGCTACTTATGAATACGGGAACAGTATGCATACCTACACATGGAAGCCGTAATGCTTCCCATTCAGCCCAGAATATCCATGGCAATGACAATGTAGACAGGTGTGTTGCGGGTTACAGTTCACAAGCAGTATATCACATCACCATTCCTACTACTTGCCCGTTGGATACCATTCTACTTGACCATGACTACAGCACGAATGTGATAGTGATGCAAGCCTCACTCAGTGTCTCCAAACAACAACAAGGTTTATTAACAGCAGTTTCATACACACCATCACCCAACTATTTTTCCTCCTTGTATGCTCCTCACACTGTAGCTGATAGTCACCTTCACTTTGCTGCTAGCTTGTTGCCTCTTTATGCTCCTTCAAATCCAGATGCTTGTCCATTTGCTGCTGCCACATTGGAAGAATACAGAAATTGGAGCTTGCCCAAACAACGGGCAAACGAGTGGATGAGAGCTGTTGCTGTTAAAAAGCTCACTCAGCTTCGAATGGACCAACCAAAAGTGAACGAGTGTCCTCTGACGACAAGATATGTTATGCTTTGGTGTCGAAGGAATGGATTCACTCCACTAGATATAGCAATGGTGTCTAGTCCTGGGTTCTGCAAGTATTGTGGACATCAGCTTCCTCCTTACAAATCACACGATGATAGTGAAAGATTATTAGCAAATTATCACATCGAATGTGAGGTAATGTTCATGGAGTCAGGAGGCCTCGCTCAACTCGACTCTTTCACGTCTCCATACCAGCTGCTCAAATCTTTAGCAACAGAAATGGAAAGTTCAGTAAAAGAGGAAGACTATGATCAACTGATAGATGTTGAAACATTTGATTCAGATCACTCTCAGCCGATTCCTTTGGACATAGCACCTTTTATTAAGAGACAGCCAAGCACACCAGAGTTACGTTGGGTACAGCTTACAGCTGGTCAAATAGGGGTTCATCTGTCACCCATACTACATACAGGAAAGGTTCTTCATGTGGTTGAACACATGATCTATGTAGCTTGCTCGCGCTTTCTCAAAGATTTGCTCAAATTAGCTGTGCAGTTTGGACTATCTCGACCAGAGACAGAGTCGGACATAACTACCGGTAGTGCTGAGGGCCTGCAAGAAAGAATCATAGTAGCTCTGCATATCTACAGAGCTATTAAACATAATGAGAATATGGACTTTCTGACGAATGAAGGGCTAGCATATTCCTGTTTAGATAGCAAGTAACTACGTCATCCTTTTATCCTGTTTAGATTGCTATCACAATATGCTTACATCATGGACTGTGCCCCACATTAATTGCAAGTGTCATATTTCACAAATTTTTATGTAGATAAAAATAACACAGGAGAATGTACAAGCATAAGAAAGTATTTATTGTTCCAAATTTTAGTTGGTCGGAGGTCTACCTTCTTTAGCAAAGTGTGCCTTTGCCTCTGCTAGCACTGCTCTGAGTTCTTCCTCATCTTTAAGAGTGCTGTTGGGAAACTGTTCCTGTATTCTTTTTCGTTCCTAAGATTGAGAATCAGTAGAATAATAATTATGGACTGATTGCTTGATACAGTACTATTGAGCGAGAAAAAACTTGTGGGTCTAACATTTTGTGAATCCCTAAATTTTGTGCCATTTTGTACAAACAATTTCAGTTAGAATAGACTCACTAAAACCTGATTTACTCATTAATTTGGTATGTAGGCCTTGTGTACTGAGGTCACTATACGCAAGGACTGAGTGGCGCTCTTAATTTTAGTCTGGCATTCTGATAGGCAGTTGCCATGTTGACCCTGAGTGGGGGTAGAATAGAATAGATTCCATTGCAGCCACCTCAGGCAATCTACACCTTGCTACTACAAAGAGCTAAAACACTCTTAGTTTTCTTATCATGTGAGAAGATTGTGAGGAACAAACACCACGCCTTAGGCTGAAACTATGTACTCCATCTCTCAGGTGTGGTGACTCTAAAGTGTTATACAAGTGGTGAGTAGCTTCGTACAGTATGTGTACATATCAGGATACGAAATTGATTGAGCAGTAGCAATAGTATGTACATGCATGAACACTAAGATTTTCATAGCTAATTAAACATCTTAAATGAAGCACCAAAGGTGCAGATGCTTGGTGGAATGCCACCATTTCACATACACAGTAAACTGCAGCTGTTATACCTTACTTTACAGCAATCACAATGCAGTATAATAGTTATACAATCAGAAGCCAATCAGTGCTGACCATTAATTCAACTGGGCGTGTCTATAATGTTCAGTTCAAGTGCAGGGCACACACGAGCGAGATAGTGTCCATAGTTTGCTTACACAATTTCTTTAGACATGCGCTTGGAATTCTAACCTATCAGCTTCTAGGCAGTCAACTGTGGATAGTTTAGTCTACGGAGAACTCTAGATCGCCATCGATCGCGAGGTAAGCAAATCATGCCATAACTCACAAACAGAGCCTTATAACCAAAATCCTTACAATTCATTTTCAAGCAAATGCCGACTTTAGCTTTTGTTGCACGTTTCAGCACTTAGTTTTCAGCGAGCGACGAGAAATCCTGCCAACGACAGATACACAACACGACTACAGTATGCCTTGTGGCTCCGCCCGCCAAGGCATAATAAGGGAGGTGGACAGTGGACTGATTTCACAGTGACTCCATTAAACTTTGGACATACACAAACTAAAAAGTGTGTGTAGTGGTGACACAGTGCATACCACCATAGAGTGACTCTCATGACATAATTTTCATTAGCTTAGATGAAACACGCAAAATTGAATTTGTGGAAAAGTTTATCCTTACGCCACCACGCACATGAAGGTCACTTTCCCACTGCCTGTCCTATCAAAGTTCATATGTACCTGACACTAACTCATAACGTCATCTGTGATGGTAATGTATGACATACTGCACATCCCAGTGTGGTAGACACAGTCTATAGCAACAGATTATGTCAGTCACTTAACTACATGTTTGGCTACATGAATTAAACCAATGAACATACACAGAACCCCATGCTCAAGACAACAACAATACAAGTTGCTAAGTAACATAAACAATGTAGCAACTATGATTAAGTATAATTTGATTAAGCGTATTAAGGCAAAGGAATTTGTTCTGGGGGAGAGCAGACAAGCATAATTCAGGGTAACCGTGGAGCATGGTTATCCAGCAAGCATACGATTGCTAACAGATGTATTAGTTATTTTAAGACGTTCCTTAGCAAATTTGTGATTATGAAGCTACTAACTATGTAGGTGCAGCTTTCTGAAGTAACTCAACACAACATCAAGCATCGAGTAAGAACTTGTGGTATGAATAACAGTGATATTGGAAGCAAGCAGTGCTATGGGTTGACTACTGCTCTGATGCATGTACCGGTAGTGACATCAGTAGTCAGGAATCGACCATCAATTATACTAACATGCACGTGTGTTGCAAAATAAATCCTTGGCTACTAATAACAAAGTGTAGAATCAGCTTAACATAACAGCACAGCCTCCGTATGGACAAAAAATTTGAAAAGGCAATAGTTCTCAGAAGTAAAAGATACTGGGAATATACAGACAGTGTAGGCTGTGCCAGTACATGCAAGTTTGAACGATAACTATTTTGAAGAATAGTTCGCATAGTGTGCACTTATTCTTACTTTAGCAGCAGTATTCTCGTGATATTCTCTCAGTTGCATTTTGAACCCTTCGTTAGGTCCAGCTGGTCTCCTAGCATACTGCATCAACATCAGAGCCTCATCAAAGTCTAGCGTTGATACTGTCATAATGTACATCATACATGTGGTCACTGCACGCGAGATACCAGCAGCACTATAGTGAAGACATAAAGAATGTGTAGTTTAGTGTAGATAAGAGAGAAACAACTCTGTCTGATGCATATGATCATGATTACAGCGTGTTCAGTAACTAACAACCACTTCTATAGAACACAGCTGAAGAATTCAACATCGTGATCACAAATTACACTTAGGTTATGCAATCACCGCATCACTACAATATGCTAGCTAGCTGCAGTCAGATACCCCATGCACGCATTCTGAGATCAGATACAGTCATATTTGGTCAAACAGGTGCACAGAAATGATGCACAATTATATCAGTTAGCGGCATACATGAAAGAAATATTCTCAGAAATCCTAAAATGCATCAAAAATAATTATTAATTTAGTGTGCATAGCAAATACAGATGATCATTGTGACTAGAATGTCAGAAACGCACGTAATCATTATCCAAGCACTCAGCCTGTAAACAGTTATTGGTAAAATGGAAATGTCAGAATTACTGCACAATCATAGCAATTTTCTGCAGTATAACTCAGGTTATTGGCGTTTAATATCACAACACAGCTGTTGATATGTAAAGCAGTTGAACACGATTATTGCTCAGATATTAAGCATCATCTGTACAGATTTGTCAGGCTCTCGAATTGACAACAAAAAGGTCAGTCACACCCTTTGGGAAAACACTACACATGAAAGAACAGGGTGGTCTCGCACCTACTTAAAGCGTAAACCAATAAGTGGAAACAATGACAAGAATGTGATAATATTATTGGCCACAATTCACACACGTTGCAGCTGCACAACATAGCACATGCTTGAATGATTCACAATCACACACTCACCAATGTACGAAGCAGGTACCTCCATTCACTCTGCAAGTAAAGAAAAAAGGACACATCAGCTATTTTATTCTGCATACACACAAATCCTGTCTGTTGTCCCACCCCCTAAGATGTGTGGAGCACACATACCGGCATTCATGAATGAAGTCCAAACATTCAGAAAAATGACGGGATCTATAAAATTAACAGCAACATAATACAGACCACATTATAGATCAAATGATAAACAGACATTTTTGCGTGTCCACTGTCTGGAATTGATACAATCTTGTATGTGAAGTCCTATGTGGTTAGGTTATTGAGAAATGAAAGAATGATGATAAGATGAGATTACCTCTGGGAATGGAGACTCTGGTGGGTTATCCATCAATGTCAGTATGTGTGTTACATGGTTCTCTAACATAACCTCCTTCTTTGATGCCCCTGAAGTACAGCACTAATACATGTTGTGTCTTCACCTAATATAATCAATGACTGTCACTTTTGTTACAGTACCACCCTCGTGATGGAAGACATTCTCAATAAAGGAATTCTCTCCTTGTAAAGGGCAGTATTCAACTAGTGGACCCAGATGCTTTCATTAAAAGTGAATTTCTTGTTCCAATGAGTATACTAAATCATTTTCTTAAATCAACAAATGATGCAAATGTCAACTATACATGGTTTCAAAGTAATAATTGTGCACGTGTTGCGCTGGACTACGTCACCAGCCATGCATCCCTTGGTGGGTAGAAGAGTGAAAAATGGCTGTGAAATCGACTTTGAGTGACTATGTTACATCTCTGGAGCCACAACCGAAACAGAGGTATTCAGAGAATCTTGGTTTTGTTCCGACAGAGCAGTTTTTGACACGATTGGTGCAATCATATACACAGCAACTCGTCACCACGGTTAGGTCTGTATTGTAGAACTGACACGTTGCCCACCAAATATAGGCGTAACTTACACGTGAATTATGTACCGCCCAATTTGCTGGTTGCATTAATAAGTTAATAACTACTTTTAAAACCATGTATATTTACAGGCGGCTTTATGAATATAAATTAAACCACAGCATGTTCACCAATAAAGAGAAGAACAATAGCTGCATGTTTGTTTACACTTATTAACTTGTTAATAAGGTGCATCTAATAATCTGAGAAGTACCAATTACTCACCCATAACACCACCCACATAAAGCCCTGTAATGACCTGCGAAAAGAACAAACACACAAACGCGTGTAAACACAGTATTGGGATACATGATCAACCAACCTTGTCGGCCGCATTGCCCATTTCGCTAGTTTTTAGGCGAACGAGCTATGCTGAGCAATGACAACTGGACTGAATCTGATCCTATAGCAGAAGAATGGGTTTCAGACCTATAATCGGCCCGGATTCTTCCGAGTGCGCATGCGTACACACGTGGAAAATACTGCCTCCCTGATCCCTAGGCTCGACCTCAGCTCCTAGCCTAGGCCTTGATCCTGCCATCAGCTAGCTGTCAGCTAACTATTCCGGCACTTTTACAATATGTATGCTGCTTACAAAGAGCTTCACCCTCCTACTGGAGTAGACCACTGCCTGCAGTGTCACTTCTTTGACCTTCAACATGAAAGTTTAGTTGTTGCTTCGACCTCTTTTCTTCGTGTGTATGATATAAAACAGGTATTGATATACTCCTACTATAAGGGATCTTATTAAAGTATAGCATGATGTCTTAATTTACTGATGATTCAAAGTGTGAGAGCTACCACAATGGGCATTTATTAGAATAATATTAATTTTATTGTGATTTTTCAGTTTCAGGCTAAAAACAATGAAAATCAAGGAGAACGAGGCAAGTAGTAGTAAGAACAACACATGCATTGTTATACCAATGTTAGAAGTTCCATAATAGTAAAAATGATTTTTTTGCAGGAAAATTGAAATTAGTGGAAGTTGGAGAGTATCATCTTCATGGCAATGTACAATCGATGGAGAGGGTTCAGTTAGCCCACTCATCTAGAGACACTTTGCTGCTGTCATTCTCTGATGCTAAAGTATGTTATCATGGCACTCAAATTGCACTCTTTCGTGTGTTTAATGTGTGACACTTGTTGCAGTTGAGTCTAGTTGAATGGGATGCTGAGACTAATGGATTACGAACTGTATCACTTCATCAGTTTGAGGAGGACGAGCTTAGAGTGAGCTAGGTTTAATGGTAGTTCACTGCATTGAGATTGGTCGTTGCTGCTGTAGGGAGGTCTACTTCACAATACTCATCGTCCTATAGTAAGGGTGGATCCTGATGGTAGAGCAGCTGCTGTGCTAGTGTTTGGATGCCACCTAGCTGTGCTACCATTCCATTGTGAATCTGGTCTTGATGAACCACCCTCTCCACACTCTCTTCCTGGGTCAGTATACCAATATGTGTGAGAACCACTACTAGGCCCACCCAGTGATAAAGGCTTCTCTCCATCAAAGTGTTCTTTCATAGGTTTCCTCACATAGTTTCTCAATGTTGTGTAAAGTAAACATGTTTACTTGCAAAGCATGATTGCAGATATGGATTGTGTTGCTGTAGAAAGAAATGAAATAATGACAACAGTTAACATTAATTTCATTTCTTTCTACAACACAATCCATATCTGCAATCAATCTGTTGTATTCCTCTTTCTTCAGGGAATCCTCTGGTGTCCTACCTAGCTACACTATTGACCTGAGAAAGCTACAGCAACCTATTGTTAATGTGAAAGATTTCTGCTTTGTTCATGGTTATAATAGTCCTACAGTATTCATACTGTACGAACCTGTGCCAACATGGGCCGGGTATGACTACACTACACACACACGCACACGTATGCACTGCACAATTAATGTGTTTAGTTTTTCTTTGCGTTTAGTCGTATCAGTCTAAGAAAAGACACAGCAGCAGTGGTGGCTCTCTCGCTCAGTCCCTCAGAGGAGGTGCATCCCATCATCTGGTCTATACCTGGCATGCCTCATGACTCCTCCTACTTGCTTCCTATACCCAAGCCTATACGTGAGACAGCTGTGTAGCTGCTGTCATTGTTCTTATTCTTGATCCTCTTCAGTTGGTGTGCTGATGTTTGGTGGTAATAGTCTGCTCTATCTCAATCAGAGTGCTCCTCCATTTGGTGTCTCCCTCAACAGTATCTCGGATATAACCACACGATTTCCTCTCAGTGAGTCGCTATAGAATGTCTCAACCTAGCTATGCAGTGAGTGACAAATCATCTTTTATCAGAAAAACAACCTGATCTCTGTATCACCATGGACTGCTCACAAGCTGTTCTTGTTGCTCAAGATCAAGTTATTGTTTCTCTACAAAAGGGAGACATGTAAGACAATGAGTATGAATCACTTGCACCCTCAAGTGTACCCTGCACAACACATAATGACCTACACTGTTGTTTCTGATATAGTATTTTAACATCTGTATAGGAACAGGTGTGGTGTCTCAAAATGTGACTTGTGCAGTATTCCTAACACTTACCCACTCACATGTATCACCTATTACCTAGTTGTGGTTACTCATTGTCTGGGGTGGAGCCAATGCTCAGACCTTTGCTCATGTGTCAGGTGTTTGTTCTGGTGGAATACTGGTTGCCATGTAAAGTTACAGTAAAGCATTTCTATCATTCTCTGTTGGCTGGCAGCTTGATTTGTGGTTGCCTGGTTAGTATTGTGAAGGCACATCATACATTCCAGTGTCTGTGGTTGTATAGTACATGTGGCTTTGTTGGTTTTGCTCTTCTTATTACAATTATTACAATAACATAGTCTGATAGCACACTCTTGATCATGTCTAACTATTAATTGTTTGATTGTTTAGTCGTTATCATGCTATGAAACATTAATCCCTACTCTCTCTCTCTCTCTCTCTCTCTCTCTCTCTCTCTCTCTCTCTCTCTCTCTCTCTCTCTCTCTCTCTCTCTCTCTCTCTCTCTCTCTCTCGCTCGCTCTCGCTCTCTCGCTCGCTCTCTCTCTCTCTCTCTCTCTCTCTCTCTCTCCAGCTATCTGCTCACTATGGTTGCTGATGGTGGGATGCGAGGACTCAAAAACATTCAAGTAGACAAAATAGCGTCCAGTGTCATACCATCATGTGTGAGAATATCTGACAAATTCATTCAGACAAACATATTATATCATGTTTGCAATATCTATTACTCTGTTCTATCAGATGTGTACTATCAGTGATCAGTTTCTTTTCATCGGATCACGTCTCGGTAATTCACTACTTCTCAAGTACTCCATCACAGCCAGAAACAATACAGGTACACTGTGCATGTTTGAAAATAAACGCACATAGTTACAGGCTCTGATCCTTCTTGTATACAGATATCAAAACTGAGACTCAAAAACCGATTGTGGAATCAGCTGCTGGTGAGTTGTATAACGGTGTTTACCTTTCATTGATTTTTGTACAGATGATTTAGATGAACTTGAGATGTATGGTACTTTATCTTCTCAGTCTGTTGGATCTTCTCAACCATCATCATACAAGTTTGAGGCATGTCTGTAGTATACTGTTTGTTTGAAATTAATTTTTTGTATTATAACGACAGGTTTGTGATAGTTTGGTCAATATTGGACCTATTGCTGATGCTACCATTGGAGAGCCTGCCTTCCTATCAGTGAGTCATTCAATTTGTCTTTTTTATTCACTTTATTTCTTCATCATGTTCTGAATTGCTCCATGTTCTCTTCAGGAAGAGGTTAGTGTTCTTGACATACTCATACATTATGTGTTAGTCTTTCTCTTCACTCAGTTTATGGAGAAGGCTGATGTTGATCTGGAACTTGTACTTTGTTCTGGTTATGGCAAGAATGGAAGTCTGTCTGTGCTGCAGGTAAGGCAAACAGTACTTGCCTATGACTGTTGCTTGGTGTGCTACTAGTCATTTTGTGCATCATTTGAGACTACAGCTCATGATATATTGGTTATCACCAGTCAGATTGTATAGCTGGCTTAGCTGCGTATGATTTACATTGGGTAATGTAATTCTGTAATGTACCGTATAGCAGGAAACTTTTGTGGGAGTAAATTTTGCAAATACCAGGCTATTCGGAAAAATTATCTTCTTGTTTTAAGATAGCAGGTGCGTATGAATATAATTAATGAATAAGAAGTTTAGTTTTATATTTCTTGATGCGAAGCAGCGAACAAGTGACTGTTACAGTGTTATTGTAGTACTACCTCACATAAGAAATAAAAAATTTTTTCATCAGCACCTTGCTTGGTGCGTGTACAGTCATGTGTAAAAATGAGTGAATTATGATATCTCATTACATACTCACTTCTATGTTATCGTTGATTGCTATGCAAGCTTCTTTTGTGACTGGCCTCAGAAACAAGCATGGTTTCTTGATATTCAGCTCGGAACACCTTATAACATGTACACCCACACATGCTATTTTAAGGTGTTCCAAGCTAAGAAACCCATCCTTGCGTCTTGGGCCAGTCACAAAAGAAGCAATTGACGATCGCATAGAAGTGAGTATGTAAAATGAGATATCATAATTCACTCGTTTTTACATGTGACTCTACAACGCACCAAGCAAGGTGCTGATGGATAAATTTTCATTTCTTATGCAAGGTAGCATTACAGTTATGCTGTAACAGCCTGCATTGTGGAGAAATTATAAAACTAAAACTTCTCATTCGTTGATGATATTCATGCACACCTGCCACATTAAATGACAAAAATAGGCCATTCACAAAAATATTTAGTGTAACTAAAATGGATGCATGCATGATTATAATATTTATTGGAACTACATAATTTTTAGTGATACTGTATGACTGCCTCGTGGCAAAATGATGTCCGCTAGTCCAGTCTAATAGCTGCCTACCCAGTGAGAGAGCTGGATATCACCAGAACACCACGATTCTCTGGTGCCAACTGCCCAGCAACCATGGTTTCTAAAGAATTTAAATTAAATTCACTGCCTATGGATCAATATAGAGAAGGCTACTAAAAAGCCGAAAGATCGTCTGGATTGGATGCTCATTTAGTGCTGACTCCACTCTGGCTGTGTTGATGTGCGGGGAGACAGCATGGCGCTCATGAGTAACATGTGATGCTGCCTGATCTGCATCGGTGTCACGTTGCCGTTTTACGATGATAGCAAGAATCTTGGCCCTAGTCTATAGCCAAGCATCGCAATTCTGTGTTACAAAATGCCGTGGATTGACAGCAAACGTGGTAGAGTTCTAGTTCAGCTGTGACTTTGCGTGGGTGGCTCTGTAAACAATTAAGATAATACTAGTGAAATGCAGGACATTTGTGGGGCGAGCCTGAGCAAGTAGTGTTGGTAGCCGTAAGTAGGTATTTGCTGAGGAGATGCTTTTGTGAAGGTGTGATGCTCTGATTGTGCCGCAGTCGAGTGAAGGCTCATTTGCTGCAGCCTGTCCTCTCTCTGTTCTTTGGTCTCTTCACTGCGTTGCTCATGCTCCTTCCCTCTCATTTGCTGTAGCCTATTAAACCGCTCTCTGTTCTTCAGTCTCTCAGTGCATCACGTCGCTCATGCTCCTTCTCTCTGGCCTAACCTCTCTCTGTTCTTCAGTCTCTCTGGCATCACCGTTGCTCATGCTGCTTCTCTCTAGCCTAACCTCTATTAGTTTTTCAGTCTCTGCATCGCGCTCATGCTCCTTCTCTTTGCGCTTGCTCAGTCTCAGTTGAGCAAAATTTAAACCATCCGGTGAATTACAACGCGCGGGCATTTACGGAATTACGTACGCATACAGATAGATAGATAGCTAGTCACGGGGGACGTTTTCAAGCAGTATGGGGCTCACTCAGGCTCGCCCCAATGACGTGATATGTGGCACCTGCCCACTAATCATACAACATCTGCTAGATCTTCTCCGCCCACGTGTGCTGGTTTCGAGCATGATAGCGGCCGTGGAGAAGGTACAGCAGCTAGACTAGAGGTCTGTAGCCTAGCTGGAAGGTAGAATAATTTTCGGCAAAGCAAAGAGGCAAGCACCTTCTCTGCTTCAATGTTGTTATTCCACTGTGCATTAGCGAAAATGTTCTCTTGATAAAGTTTCCCGCTATATAGTAAGCATCAGCATAATTTTTACAGCTCTTTCATATTCTGTAAGCTCTTTCATAGACAATTTTCACTGCGTAAAAATTTGTTGGGGCACTGAGCTACAAAATATACAATGCGAAATAAAATTTTCGTAAAATAACAGGTTGATGAAATTTTTTAGCAATGAAAGTTTTCCAGTCTTAATCAGTTGGATAGCACCATGCATATCTAAAATTAGATATGCATGGTGCTATCCAACAATGTAGGGATTTTGAAATTGCAATTTTGTTATTTGAAAATCCCTACATTGTTGCCATTGCAAAATAGATCCTTTGGATGTGCTTTCTGTTAGGTTTTAGCAGAGAAATATATTTGTTAGAATCGCAAGGGATATACATGTGGCAATTACATAAGATTACATGACAACAGTATTACGTAGCAGCACAAGCTCTGAGTGTCGATGCACAAATATTAGTCAATAGCTATCACTCCTTCTCACTCAGACTTGGGATAGTCAAACGTGAACGATACCAATACTGTCTCTCAAACGACAAAACTGTTCTTGTCTCAAACCTTTGGTGAAGATGTCTGCTGACATTTTGTTTGTTTTACAATACTCACCTTGATCATCTTGCTTGACACTTGTTCTCGGATGTAGTGATGACGTATCTCGATGTGCTTAGCACGTCCATGATATTGTGGATTCTGCACATGGAGATGGTGGATTGGTTATCCTCGTAGACAATTGTTGGACCACTTGACATTTGTCCTAGTTCAGTTGTCACTTTCCTCAGCCATACTGATTCCTGAGTGCTTGACAGAGCTACATATTCAGCCTCAGCAGTAGATAGTGCAAAGCTGTTCTGTTTTTTGCTTCTCCAAGATGTAGCACCTCCACACATACTGAATACATATCCAGAGGTTGATTTTCTGTCATTCACATCACCAGCCCAATCTGCGTCACAAATTTGTTCTGAATTGGGTCATGCAGTCTGTATCCTTTTGTCTTGTCTCCGTATCCCAGCAGTATGCATTTTCTTGCCTTGGAGTCTATTTCTTCTCAAATGATCCTGGGTGTGTCTGCAATAATAATTGGAGCAAGCCCCATGTATCATGTAGTACACCAATTTTTTGCTCGTGCATGCATCAACCGACAAAGTGGTTGGACGTCCGAGCCTGAGCAAGAGGTGCATGAACATGGTGCGAGACACTTTTGTGATTGAAACTCAACAAACCAAAGAGTCGCAAATAGACTGGTATGGTGAAGACAGTTGTAAGCTTATCGTGAGCCCATGTCCCCATGCTTTGTGTATGCACTGAGAACCAAGCCTAGCAAGGAGAAGGCAACAACACAGATCAAGCAGGAAGAACCTACGTGGCAACAGTCTAAACAGACAGTGGAGTGGAGTTTAAACAGACAAAAGAGGAAAGAGATCAGAGGTTATATTCAAGCAGACATCAGGCGCCGAAAACTATCAGAGGACCGAGAGGCTGCATGATTAGCTCCCATGTGTGCAGCAAGTTGTGCCTCAGTCAATGTCAAAGTAGTATCATTCTAACCATCTTACTCAAGAGTTCATTCTACTGTGATGCTTGAACATGCAAACACGTATTGTTCATGTAGCAATACATTACTTGTGAGGAGAAAGTATTGATTTCTTTAGCGCTTAGTTAATCAGTCAGTTTTCTTCCTAGTCCAAGAGAAGTTAAATGGGGTTACAGCAAGGATAATTATTACAAGCACTCACCACTTTATCCACTTGAGAAATTAAAAGTTTTCTAAGAGAAATTTTACAGCTTATCTAAGGGTGATTATGGCTGTGTCTAATTGCTGGACTATGAAAATAGCAGTTTCAAAGAGATACACACCCACACACGCAAGTCTTGTGTGATGCTTTTAGCCAGTCAGACTGCTTAGTTCCCAGCAAATGTACTGCAGAGAGCCTGATTATCGGTGCTTTGTCAGCTAGCTAGTCTGATCCTGCATAGTTATCATGCTCAATACCAGTGTCTTGCTCGTTTGCCTAACTAATACCAAAGCGCTTCACTTTAGTCGCAAACACAACCCTATTTGATAGTTGGGCCCTCTTTGTGAGCCTTTAACTTCAGACTATGTGACAAAGCACTTGTACCAGCCGCTGTTATTTTTACTGCATATTATGCCTACATAAGATGGCCTCAGTAATATTATCTTCCTCGTTCCGTACACATGACTAGTGTAAAGTATACCACTGAGTTGTTTGTATGACAAGGAAGTCATGCATACTTGTTTGGTCATATGACTCCCACAATACATTAAGGCAAAGCACAGGTGCATTAGTAGTTAAGGTACTGTTGCTATGTAGATAGATAGCTTTGGCTAACTGGCAGTATAATAAACAGTATTTGCAGCCTCAGGTTCATTTTTGCTTTTAAATAACTTCTGGCAGACGTATTCTTCTGCAATGTCGGTTGAGAGTGAACATTTGAAATCCAATTCTCCTAGTTATGGATCAACTGAGTCTCAAGAACTCTTCAATGATGATGATGATGATGATTCTGTACCCAATGTCACATACCAAAACCCTTCTGCTGCGAAACTCTGCATCGAATCATTGATCTTCAGACTCTTGTTCTGTGTCCTCTGCTTTCTTTCTGGTCAGTATATTACCGACTTGTTCAAGAAAAACAAAGACAATCATCCGCCTGATCCAAATGAGAATCCACCTGATCAAAATCAGAATCCACCTAATGGGAATATGCCTGATCAAGAGACACACCAATTTTGCAAGTTTTTACCAAACATTTGTCTCTCAGTTGTTGGATTGTCGATATTTTTCGTTCAGATCTTGTGTCACTTGGCTAATATTAGTCTTGGCTCTTGGATAGAGGTTTGTCGAATTGCTCCGGATCTCTGCAAGACATTTCCTCAAGATCATAATGTAAGCAATTGCTCTCTACCATTCCAATACTGGAAATTCTCCGTTGCTTCTACCATTGCCTCATATGGTAGCTTTGTCTCTTATGTTTTGATCACGGTCATGATTTTGATTCCTATGAATAGCTGTTTCCACAAGTGTTTCTGTAAATTTTGCAAACCACCACGTGAGAAAGAGAATGATGTGTTTCGTCAAGCTTGCTGTCTTGCCCATCGGAAGGCATTCAGTCAAACTATTCTCTCTCCGTTTAGTGATGAAACCAAGGACAAGTCGAAGAAAGTTTTTTCTCTTGAGACACTGTGCTTTTGCTTCCATTACGTGATCGTTTTGTCGTTTTTCCTTTGCAAGCTTGTCTTTGGTGTGGCTTATATAACAATGTACTTGTTAGATAACAAACATAGCTTCAATGAAACAACAGGCAACCAGTCTATGAAGAATTTCAGCTGTGTGATAAATATTGTGGATACCACGAGAGTTGCTTTTCAGTTAAATGCTTTGTTTTGTGTCATTCAGAGTTGCTTTATATTTTCTAAAATTGTCTACATTGTGGCCGGTAAATTTGACGAACTTGAAAAAGAGATGGACAAAGTCGATGACAAAATAGAAGGTTTGCGTGTGAAAACAGCTGAGCGAGGTGAATTTCATCATTATATGACAAAGCAGCATAAAAAAGAGGAAAACTTGAAACAATTACTTGACTCTCAAGACAATGAAGAAGTGAACAAGGGGCGCTATTACTTACTCCAGAAGATTGATCAGAAGTTCATTGATGAAGTGAAGCCAACTCTTGAGCTATATGGAGTGTGGTTCATATTTCACTGGATCTTGCATTCACTGACTTCTGTACTGCTTAGCGCTGTCATCGTAGAGCTCACTATTGATGTTGTTGGTGATCATGTAAACAAAACTAATGCATTATTACCAAGCACAATGCGACCACTGTATGTTCCATACATCGCTTTCTGCATGTTGATCCACACTTATCTTTTCCTCTACCCGTGCTTCCGTGCTGCATCGATTGCTAGTGCACGTGATAAAATGATAAAAAATATTTCAAAGAGACATTGGCGCCACATTCCTTTGGCAGTTAAAGAAGATTACACTCAGTATCTCAAGTCACAAAACTTTGGATTCAAGGTGTCCATCTTCTGTGCTGATATATCTTGTGGGTTCAGTTTGGCCTTTGTCTCTCTCTTCATAGCTGTCTGTGGAGGATTTCTGAATTTTTTTCGATAGTTATACTATTCATTAGTTATGGCAGCTGATAAATTAACAGTGTTTGTATTTCGTGCAATCGTCATAAAATTATAGCAACTGCGGATGTAAAATTTACAAAGTTTTATATCAATAGTGTAATTCGTACACATTATAGTTAAAACATGTGATTCCAGGCATTGGGGTGTCACTGATCTGCAAGTAATATATGTACACACGTACTAGATCGATATAGCTATAGATAGCATGCTTTACTTCAATATATTTATTCAAAACTACTCAGTGAAAACATTGCACTCTGGTACCAATTGGTAGCTGTGGAGGTACAGTGAAGATGAGTATAGGTTACCCAGGTGGTACGCGATGTAACCCCCAAGGTTATATCACGTACTGCTGAGGTACCATAGGTCAACCATTTTGTTGCCCAAAACGCTCGAAAATAGTGCTCTTCTGGACAAAGCACTCGAGGTGGTAGAGCCTCCATAGGAGTCACCAAGAGGCAAAGTCAGCGCATTGCTGACAGACGACAAATAGCTGGGAATCTTGTGTATGCCGGTAGGAAAACGTAACAACTAATTTTATATTCGCCTTCCTAACCGAGACCTTGATGAATCAGATGCATACATTTCCTCCTTGTATGTGCAAATCATGTATGCCATTTTGTGGGTATGGTGCGCTCGGGTGAAAAATGCAATTTTTGGTAAATGGGCTGAGTTTGGTTCGCCCACAAGACGAATGGTGACTTTCTCAGACAATCAGTGTAATGGAGCAGCCTTGATTTGCTCGTAGAAAATATTCCTAATTCTACTGTTTGTCACGTCCAGGCTTAAGCCACTACAGTGCACATGGCAGGTGATGCAAAAGAATGTTTTTGACTTCCATCATTATACCTTGCAGAAATTCACCTTTTCTGGGTAGTACAGGCTCACTTGTAAACTGTTGTGCTTCTTTTACCACAGCATCATAAATACAGTAAAAGCGGAATCCTTTGAAGAAATGTTATTGTCATGAGAGCAGTAGATGTGGCCTGTTGAACATTAATATTATTGCTCTGTAAAGTGCAAGAGAGTTGTTCACGGATAAAACTGAGATGGTTGAGCACTTTTTGGCAGAACATTCTTGTAAGCACAAATTGTAGTGAATGAGCTAAGCAGTGCACATAGTGCTTTAGGTTCTTCTCCTTGTAACAACACCAGCTATGTCCCATCATATTAGAAGCTCCATTGTGCGCTTGTCTACGGCATCGCTGAAGTGGATGACAACAGCGAACAAAGCATCTTTCAAAGCACTTGAAATGGTCAGCACATGTACCTCACGTGCCAATAATATCCATCATACGATTCATCAACCCACCTAATTAAAAGACACAATTGCTCCAAGCTACTTGCATCACATGTTTAATCTGCACTCTTTCTGATCTTAGCAAGAAGCTTACAAAGCAAGTCAAGTCAATCAGCTCATTGACAATATCATGACTAACACTTTTCAACCAATCATAAATCACCCTCTTCTTTATGGCCTCGTATTGCAATACCTTGCCTCACTAGGAATCGAAGGGATGATACCTGAGTTAGCTACATTTGAATTTGTCTCCTACCAATTTCATGCTGGCTAACTACAGACCTTGTGTTTTAAACATCACCTGTGTCTTGGATTGCTGATGAGACTTGAAGCGACCAAAAGTCTTTTTCCAAATATTAAATCCTTTGGAAATAAATGCTTAATCAGTTCTTGCAGTACATGTATTGAAACTTAACAGCTTACTTATGTCTGCCTGTCTGAGGTAGAGTAGTAGAGGCTAGACAACCATCATTACTGCGAAGAGTTTAACTTACCTCCAGACGTCAACTCTCCAGCCACAGCTAAAATCCCGATCGGTTCATGTTTTTGTGGTCGTTTGAGTGCTGCTCGCAGTTGGCTTGTATACATAAAATGTGGGCATTATACAATGCAATCCAATTGGGCGCACTATACATGGTTCCATTGCACAACAACTTTAGTGTACGGTTTTTACCAGACCCTTTCCTTGTTGTGAAAGGGGCGGGGTCCCAGACTACTCAGACTCCACATCTGATTGCTCACTGTCCTCGTTTGCGAGTACTTGGCTCAGCAAGAAAGCTAGAAATCTTCGATAGGGACAATATCATTTCGCGGGAAACGTGCGTGTGGTGGACTGGGTTTTATAGGTTATGTATATTAATTATAATAATTAACCCTCGGCGCATGCGCGAGGGTTACGGTACTTAGTTTGTCGTTCGTTCATTCATTCTGTCCATCGAGCTACAGAGACCATCGCTCACTTCTGAAACTCGGTAAAGGTATAAACGGGCTTAGCATGACAATGGCTTGCAATGTGACTCGTGGATTTTGCTAAAGTGCTTTTGTTCTCGAGTTATGTATGGCTGGCTCACCTTTACGGCCATCTTGGACCTCTCTGACTACAAACGTGCCCATAGTTGACTATCTAGGTACTTGTAGATTCCATCTAAACAGCAGGACAGCTCTGGGGGTGCGTAGACATCTCAAGAAAAAGCCTATCAAAGCCAAGAGCAATGGCTACCTACTATAGATGACTTCGGTGTGAACTCTCACCTCATTAAACGCGAGGCAATCTTGGTAGGCGTGCCTAGGTCGAGCGTTTAAGTTACACCCCTTTGGGGTCAGTGCTGCCTTCTTTCGTGTGTTAAAGCAAGAAAACTATAAAATCAGAGGTCTGGGTTGCTTGAACAGCGATTACTACTCCCAACCTTTAAATCTGAGGCCTGAAGAGCGGCGGCTACACCCAAAAGCCACGCCGTAGTACAGGCGTGGCTTTTGGGTGTACCAATCGCTCGTCATAGGCCTCAGATTTGTGGTTTCGAAGTAGTAATCGCTCTTCCGAACAACCCAGGCCTCTGATTTTATAGTTTTCTTGCTTTAATCTAAGCTTTAACACACGAAAGAAGGCAGCACTGACCCCAAAGGGGTGTAACTTAAACGCTCGACCTAGGCACGCCTACCAAGATTGCCTCGCGTTTAATGAGGTGAGAGTTCACACCGAAGTCATCTATAGTACTCAGTGTTCACGGTCACACCCACTTGACACACCTTGTCTCGGTTGTGGTCAGCACTTCGCTGTCTTCTGGTTAGCAGTGCAGTTTCAATAGCATGTAGGTTGGCTTTAGCTGCAAAGCTCCTTATGCAAAGCTAACTAAAGAGCTAACTCTGCTATGTGCAACACGCCGAGGGTTTCGTGAAGGCTGTTCATTCGTTCGTTCATTCTGTCCAATGAGCTGCAGAGACCATCGCTCACTTCTGAAACTCGGTCAAGGTATGAACAGGCTTAGCATGACAATGGCTTGCAATATGACTCGTGGATTTTGCTAAAGTGCTTTCATTCTCGAGTTATAGCTGGCTCACCTTGACGGCCGTCTTTGACCTCTCTGACGACAAAAGCGCCCATAGTTGACTACCTAGGTACTTGTAGATTCTATCTATACTGCAGGACAGCTCTGGGGGTGCGTAGACATCTCAAGAAAAAGCCAAGAGCAATGGCTAGTCAGTGTTCACGGTCACGCCCACTTGACACACCTCAGTTGTCCTTATGGTCAGCACTTTGCTGTCTTCTGTTTAGCAGTGCAGTTTCAACAGCAAACAGGTTGGCTTTAGCTGCAAAGCTCCTTCTGCAAACTATAACTAAGGAGCTAACTCTACAATGTGCAACACGCCGAGGGTTTTGTGAAATCTGTTCTTCGTTCGTTCATTCTGTCCAATGAACTGCAGAGACCATCGCTCACTTCTGAAACTCGGTCAAGGTATGAACAGGCTTAGCATGACAATGGCTTGCAATGTGACTCGTGGATTTTGCTAAAGTGCTTTCGTTCTCGAGTTATAGCTGGCTCACCTTGACGGCCATCTTTGACCTCTCTGACGACAAAAGCGCCCATAGTTGACTACCTAGGTACATGTAGATTCCATCTAAACTGCAGGACAGCTCTGGGGTGCGTAGACATCTCAAGAAAAAGCCAAGAGCAATGGCTAGTCAGTGTTCATGGTCACGCCCACTTGACACACCTCAGTTGTCCTTATGGTCAGCACTTTGCTGTCTTCTGTTTAGCAGTGCAGTTTCAACAGCAAACAGGTTGGCTTTAGCTGCAAAGCTCCTTCTGCTAAGGAGCTAACTCTACAATGTGCAACACGCCGAGGGTTTTGTGAAATCTGTTCATTTGGGCTGCTTCACACATAGTAGAAGCCCTGACTAAGATTTGTATGCATTTAATTTAGGAGAGGATAACTCAACTGTTTTAGGGTAATTTAACCCCAAGGAATAAGATGTGATATGTGCCAAATTGTCTATCCGCTGCAAAATACCCGCAAAATGACCACACCCTTTTTATCGGCAGTGTCACTAACAGTAATTGCTCTATTTTCTTAACCATTTTAGTAACCTACTTTCTAGCAACTGTTCTAAGGTAATATGACCCAAAGGAATGTATTAAGATGTGTGCCAAAACCAATATTCACTGCAAAAAAAAATGGCTACAGCTTCTCTATTTTTAAAGAGTTTAATATAGGATTCTGATGGTTTGAAAACAGTACAAGTGCAGGGTATTACCAACAAAAAGACACAATTTATTAACTTGAGGAGTAACTTAAATATAAACTTAGGCAGTATTCAGTATTACAAAAATGATGTTCACAAAAATTAAGTTATTCAGTGACAGGGTTTACACTTGCAGTATTTTGCAACACTTGCCTCCCAGCTACCCTGCAGCGACTTATCATTCTTGTGGGCACATTTACTACATGTACAAGGAAGGTCTTCGGGCTGGGGGTAACAATACCAGGAACTATTAAATTTTCTTTGTGAAACCATACGACTCAGTGTTCATTTCTAAACCATCTTTAAGTGGGGCTTGTATCCATAGCTGTTGTTGATAATATGTCCTTTGAATATACTTTCTTGCATTGGCTGACGTGCAGGGAATTTTCTCAAAGTCCGTTTTGAGGGAATTGCTATTAAAGCAGCAAGATGCAAGTCATCAAATGTTTCCAAGTCTTTTGTTGGCTTGAGAAACCTTAATAGACAATTTTCTGCCATCTGTATCATGCTTCTCTGTCAACTCTGAGTTGTTAAAGACAAGTTCTGTATCAGTGTTAAATTGTTGTGGATAGCTTTCATTGCTGCATGCTTTGTAGAAATCTTGCTAGTTGTATCACATCCAGTCAGAGCATGGAGTGCAGGGAGACACCTTCTAAGCTTGTCCCCAGTGGTGTAGTAGGATGTCACAAGCCAATTGCGTCTTGCTCCTTTTAATAGCAATTCCCTCAAAAATGGACTTTCCCTGCATGTCAGCCAATGCAAGAAAGCATATTGAAAGGGCATGTTATCAACAACAGCTATGGATACAAGCCCCACTTAAAGAAATGAACGCTGAGTCGTATAGTTTCACGAAGAAAAATTAATAGTTCCTGCATGGTATTTGTTACCTCTAAGTTTGAAGACCTTCCTGATCCTTGTACATGTGGTAAATGTGCCCACAAGAATGGATATGTCGCTGCAGGGTAGCTGGAATCAAGTGTTGCAAATACTACAAGTGTAAAGGAGGTGAATCTTGCAAAAACCCTATCACTGAATAACTTCATTTTTGTGAACATCATTTTTGTAATACTAAACACTGCCTAAGTTTATATATCAAGTTAATAAATTGTGTCTTTTGTTGGTAATACCCTGTACTTTTACTGTTTTCAAACCATCAGAATCTTAACTTTAAAATAGAGATGTTAATGCATTTCTGAAAAGCTGTAGCCATTGTTTGCAGTGAATATTGGTTTTGGCACACATCCCAATACATTCCTTAGGGTCATATTACCTTAGAACAGTTGCTAGAAAGTAGGTTACTAAAATGGTTAAGAGGATAGAGCAATTATTGTTAGTAACACTGCCGATAAAAAGGGCGTGGTCATTTTCGGGTATTTCGCAGCGGATAGACAAAAAGGCACATATCACATCTTATTCCTTGGGGTCTAATTACCCTAAAACAGTTGAGTTATCCTCTCCTAAATTAAATGCATACAAATCTTGGTCAGGGCCTAGAGTAACACGACTATTTTAATACTAGCCTAGTAAAAAACTTGTTCCACCGCCTCTGTGTCTGTTTGCATTGAACAACATAATTTCTGTAAATGTGAGCCTTACCAGGCCAGCCATGTTGAGCTGTACCATGCTCTCTCAGTGTAAACACAGTATGGTATTATGATGACTCATGTGACTGAATGAGTGTGGTTTATTCTGTAGAGAGGAATCAGACCTCAAGTGGTGACTACATTTGAGCTACCAGGATGTACCAACATGTGGACAGTGTATAGTGATGAGGTGTGTGTGTGCTGTGTTATGATGTTATAGTGTTTCTGTCTTATTAGGGACAAGATGGTGGTAAGGAAGATCACACATTCCTTATTCTCAGTCGCCAGGATTCAACAATGGCTAGTTAATATGTGCATACTTATACGAATACATTGCCACTTTGTAGGTGTTGCAGACAGGACAGGAAATTGCGGAACTTGATAGTTCAGGATTCTCAACTCAGGTTCCCACTCTATTTGCTGGTAATCTTGGAAAGGGACGATATATTATACAAGTGAGAACATGCATAGTACAGCCAACATACATGTTCTACACTTCATCTCTTGCTATAGGCTACTTTGACTGATATACGTCTTCTGAGAGGAGGTACGTGAGCTTAGCATAGTGTGATAGTACATGCATTAACGTTTTCTAGTCAACAAGCTGAACTATGTTGCCATGGATGTGGGAGGCGGAGTCAAAATGTGTGATGTTTGTGACCCATATGCTGTGGTGTTGTTGGTGGATGGGAGACTGGGTCTACTTGAGCTCAAGGAACAACAGGAAGGTGACGAGGAGGAGACACATTTGGAACTACAATGGCCAGACATTGAAAAGGTGATTCATACTGGCTGTGAAGAATTGCTGTACCTCTCTTCTAGGGTGCTAAAGTGGTGTCAGTGTCATCATTCACAGACCACAGTGGCATGTTCACCACATCTCCACTCGCACTCACTAGCCGAGGAAAAAAGGCCAGGAAATGGGAGGTCCCATTGGCAACACCTCCTCCTATAAAAAAACGCCACAAGTAAGCAATTCATGCAATGTGGTGGGTGAGGCATTTGTGTGGTTAGGTTGTCTATTGATGAAGAGGATAAGCTACTGTATGGAGACATTGATGAACTCACCAAGACTATCAAACAGGAGAGCAAGTAAGTCTTCAACAAATCTAGCAAGTCATATAATCTGTTCTAGAGGCTGTGTTTGTTCAGAATTGCTCTCTCGTTCTTACCAGGTCTCCCTCTCCTTCTCCGGTTCAAGAGGAAGTCATGGAGACAAGCACAGCTGATAGCAGTGATGACGTGCCTACACAATGGTGTGCTGTCAGTAGAGAAGATGGCGCACTGGAGGTACTACTAGCTAGACTGATACTATGAGCATGTTATTGCATCTGCAGTTGTACAAGCTGCCGGAATTTCACCTGGTGTTCTCTGTAAGAAATTTTGCTATGGCACCTCACCAGCTGTATGACAGCGGACCAGTGCCGTTACAGAGGTATGTTTTATACACTAGTGTGTGTGTGTGTCAATTTCTCTCTCTCTTCACTTCAGCCCATATCCTGCTGCTCCTGGTGGTGGCGGGCCTCATTCCAGTGACCACAGTGTGGAGGAGGTGCTGCTCATAGGAATGGGTCCTCATAACCTGCATCCACACATACTAGTCAGCATCAAGTTGTCATGACTTCCGAGTTCTTCATTATACTCCCTCTTGTTTTCAGGCTATCATCAACAAGGAGTTGGTGGTGTACAAGGCATTCTCGTTCCCAGTCTCTCCAACACCTGGTCATCTACAACTTCGCTTTAGCAAAGTGTGTCTTGATCCTTTACTGTACAAAATGTTGTCATGGTTTCTGTTACTAACAGGTGCATCATCGTACTATACTGCATGACCGTAGAGAGGGCAAGATAGCAAAGCATTTTCAAAAAGGTACAGTCAGCTATCAACCATACTGTGTGTGATATACACGTGTTGTTAGGGTCTTCTACTTCAATTTCATCTCCGAACTTTTTTATTCCTCGTCTAAGAGTGTTTCACAATATTGCGGGATATTCTGGAGTGAGTGTGTGGCAGTTGCAATGAGTCTAATTTGTTTCTCTGTACTCAGGTGTTTGTGTGTGGTAGCTATCCTCACTGGGTGTTCATGACCGAGCATGCTGCCATGAGAGTTCATCCCATGTTTATTGATGGACCCATAAGTAGCTTTGCTTCATTCAACAATGTCAATTGTCCCAAAGGATTTCTCTACTTCAACAAAGAGGTATGCTGTGGTTGTGTATGCACACTTGAGAATACATCATTTGTACAGTATCTGTTATTTTAGTCTATTTTGTTCTCTTTTCCTCATAGGGGGAGCTACGTATATGTGTTCTACCCACACATCTCTCCTACGACTCCTACTGGCCTGTTAGAAAGGTTCCTATCAAATCCACTCCAAGATTTGTCAGTTATCACATGGAGAGCAGGGTCAGTCTACACTAGCTGCTGTAGGTAGAGAGTGTGCTTGGTGTTATACAGACTCATGCTCTGGTGACGTGTGAGTCTCACCGAGCAACAGTACTTCCTCAGTCTGGCATAGATGAACCCGATCAATTTGAACCAATCGAGAGAGGTAATGGGTGCAATACATCACATGATTATTGTATTGGTTGACTATAGATGAGAACTTTGCCTACCCAATGCAAGATGAGTTCTTTCTTCAGCTATATTCTCCCACCAGTTGGGAACCGGTCCCTAACGCTAGGTGAGCTAACTCTGTCTCACCCACTCACTAACTGTCCTGTTTCCTCCTTAGATTTCCAATGGGTTCATTTGATCGTGTAACTGCCATGAAAGTGATGCAATTACGTAGTCAGGAAACACTGAGTGGTCGCAAGGAGTTCATTGTAGTTGGTACTACTGCCACATATGGAGAAGATATTGGCACGAAAGGAAGAGTAAGAGATAAGCAATTTGTCTTGATGATATTTTTCTTTTCTTTTTGTTATTAGATTCTTATTTTTGATGTCATAGAGGTTAATCCTGAACCAGGCAAACCGCTCACAAAACATAAACTAAAGGTGCATATAATCATTACTTTTATTATCATAATGTGTTTGTGTTGCTGCAGTGTCTATATAATCAGGAGCAGAAGTTTTCAGTGTCTACACTAGAGGTTGTAGATGGGCTTCTGCTGAGCTGCATGGGACAAAAGGTGTCATGTTTGTGTGTATGCTATATTAGGTGTGACTCGAGTCACTGTTGACGTCTGAAAATGATTTTACCTCACTAGATCTTTATGTGGCAGTTCAAGGATAAGAAGGACTTGGTTGGGATCGGTTTCATTGATGCAGAGGTGTATCTACATTCAGCCAAGGCGTTGAGAGGGTTTGTGTTGACCGCTGATGTTAGCAGAAGTATACAACTGCTGAGATATCAGGTGACACAACAATAGTCTGCATCTACTGTGTCACTGTCTCCTTGTAGGAAAATCGGAGGACTCTATCACAGATCAGCAAGGTTGGTTGTTTGATGGTCAGCATAATATTACTGCTATCTATTCATCAGGATCCCAATCCTATGGAGGCTTATGCCTGTGAGTATCTGATAGATGGACAACAGTTGGGATTTCTTGGTAAGACACATACACATACACACACACACACACACACACACACACACACACACACACACACACACACACACACACATTATTTTCTCCTGTAGCTGCAGATGCTGATCAAAACCTCATATTGTATCAGTATCAACCAGAAGGTCTCTTGTTTGTTTAATGCTTCTCTCTAGTTTCATTCTCTATTCTCTTCAGACCCAGAGAGCAACGGTGGTCTTTACTTGGTCAGAAGAGGAGAGTTCAACCTGGGAGCTCACATTAACGTGTTCTTCAGGATTCGCTGCAAGACATCAGCTGGACTAGGAGCTTCAAGAGAGCTGAAGATTGCCTTTGCTGACAAAAGACATATATCGTTTTTTGGTAAGAAGTACAATGGGTTTGTTGAAGTATGGACTTCGTGCTAATGTGTTTGCTGTTTCTCAGTGTTCTTAGTTACCTTGTTGCTATGGCGTTAATATCTTTCAAGCCAATTCAAGAATTGCATTTGTACTCCTTCTGTGAAGTGCATGTGTATTGTGCATGTTAAAATGGTGACCTTTATGGTAGCTCTAGTTTATAGTCTAAACATACAGTTACCATCACCTCCCTATTAGCCAGCTGACCAGCAGCTTGAATCAAATTAATACCTGATTTGTACTTCAATAAACTGTTACCATGCAGTGTCCTAGCAACTATGCAGCAGGTTAGTTGGAATTGTACTCTCAATGCATGTTTATATTGAATCTGATATGTACTTTGTAGTAGCCCTGTATTGTTCACATTGGTTATTGAAAGATTGGGACATGTTTCTTCGAGAAAATTTAGACTTCAATTGTATTATCATATGTACTTTCACTGAAATATTGAATCAGTGTTATTCTCAAGTATATAGGGTGTTATTCCCTTTATACCTCGTGATCTATTGAGCTGCTGTGATCAAGCATCTGTTTTCCAAACAGTATTATCTCTACGAACAGTACACAATAGCTAGCCAAGTTGTCTATGCCCAGTATTGCAGTTAGCTTGCAGTATGTATAATATAGTGTGCACTGAAGATGTACGTGTTCCGATGTTTTTAAAAAATACAGTTTCAAGGGCCAACTCTAAAAATAACACACCTGCACTACTGATGATTTATTGCATAACAAAATCCAGCAAACTTATAATTTATGGGCACTGGCCACCACCTGGCCAAGGTTCGCCACAATGTGACAAGCAAGAGGCGTTTCTTGAGAATCCTAAAAAATGCCTATTGCTTTCAATGATCATGCACATTGTGTGCTTGAAACCCTTAACTGCATGCAACTCTGTAGAACTATGGTATATGTAATTCAGTTTGTCATTACACTCACATGAGCTCAAGTCTATAATCTTGTTTACTACAAACGTGACGTTCCTCCCAGTCTCGTAAACACCCTCTCCTCATGCTAGTCACGCCATATTCATGCCTTTCAGATTGTTGGTTTAAAAAATTATGCACAATTAATGTTGCACTGAATTCACTTTGTCTTGTTTTGTGAAGCCAGTTCATGAAAACAGCTGTATAGACGGTACCCCTGTATGGATATGTATATTGGATAGGTTTCTTCTTAGGTCAAGGTGCATTGTACTTGATTCTTGTTAGTTTTGTTAATTTGTGTAGTACATGCATATAATTGAATTACTATGTGTAGATCCAAGGTTGATTGTTGCGTCATGGCTGCTGCATACCATTGTTGTGCTAGCTGCATCCCTCTCTTATCATATCGTGTATGGTCTGTTTATGCTTCAAATTATTGTGTTTGTATTTGAATTGTCTAAACATAATGAATTGTGAAGGAAGGAACTGGATTGTATTGATATCTGTAAGCTAGCATCTTGGGTATATATTGCAGCAGGCTCTGTTGACTGTTTATGTGCTAAGAGTAACAGCTGGACTTATTGTCTCTCCAGAACCCCTCCCTCTCATAATCTCCTAGCAACTGTACTGGTAATATTAGATTGTCTGTGGAGTATTGATTAGTTTATATAGTGATGGTTTAATGTACACTGGTAGTGTGTTCAAGTGGTCCCAATAATGCTGAAAACATGTTTATTGTAAATACACTGTAAGTGTTTTCTTTGAATAGCTGAAGGAATTAGCATCAATTATGATTGGAGTTGCATATTTTATGATTAGGCACACTTGATGGAGGACTGGGATATGTGTTAGCTGTACCGGAGAAGGTGTATCGTCGACTGAGCATGTTGCAGCTGAAGCTTGCCAATGGTGTACCCCATACTGCCGGACTCAACCCCAAAGCCTTCAGGTATGCTAAACAATTCATTCTCAAGGAGAGAGGAATGGGGCTAGTTGATGACTAGCTGTTGTCTTTAGCGCTGTACAGTAGGTTAATTTACCAGCTGTGACGTGGATTTAGAACTGCATTTGTTAGACATCGGATATCAGTTAATTTCCTGTATCATTTTTTGAAACCTGCAGTAAATGTACTGTTGTGATATTTGCATCATGTGTTATCATGGATTGGATCATTATGTCATCTGATACTATTAGCACAGTAGCCATGGTGTCTGCCCTACCTAACCAAGTTGTAATGTTAGTCTTATCATTTCTGTTTGCTTGACTACTACTAGATGCTCTTGATTTTGGTACGTAACTCTTTTGAGATATTTTTAAGTATTAGTATTCTGTAGTATGCCGGTTTAGTAGCCCTTGGCTATTTCATGGTAATTATCTACTAAAGTGAGAATGTGGCAGACTAGTATGGCTTAGTACGGTATGTTCTATAATGAGTTTGTCAATAAAATTAAGTGGGCACGATAACGTTACCATGAGGATGCAAGTATGTAGGCAGGCAGCAGGGTTCAGGTATAACTGGTTACAAGAGTGTATCAAATGTTATTAAACAGCATTCCTTAAACTGCTGCTGTACTCAACGTGTATTCCGTGCCAACTGTTTTCAGCTGGAACTAGAAGACTAAATAACTGTGATCTTAAGTTTGACCCAAGCCATACTGCTAAAGCCGCTTCTTTTGCTTGAGACTGCAAAAAAACTGTGTATGTACGTGAGTATAACCGTATCACTCTCAGCCTCTAATGTAGTGTACTAAATGTTTTGGTTTTACAGTAAAGTGCTGTGTCTACATGCTCATAAACTCATTCATGCTCTATTGTAAATAATTTTATTAATAATAGCAGGCAAAAAGTCCTTTACATTTTTAATTTAATATACACTGCATAATGTCCATGTACTCATTTTACTTTTACACGCCCTTCCTGTGCACACATACACAGATCATACACTAGTCAACATCAATTCCAGTACAATCCTCAGAGAACATTTTTAGATGGTCGACTACTGTGGGAGTACCTTCATTTAAGTGCAAAGGAAAAGACTGATTTTGCTAAGCAAATTGGAACATCACCTGCTCAAGTAAGCAAAAATATAAAGATGGTCTCCATTGTTTTTCTTTTGAGAGTATTTCTGCTAGTAAAGCTCCACCAGTGGTAGTACTCTTGGCTTTGCCTAAACAAATGTAGTAGAGAGCTTCTGCTGGAGGTCGCCAGTCTATTACTGCACATCAAAGTAGTTATAGTGCATGAGTATAGTTACTAGGAATGCTCTTTGTGAGCTGTCTGGTGGTGTAGATGACTGCTTTTTGACAGAATGATAACACAGCAGACACAACACTGAGTGTGTGGTAATTGCAATGAAACCATGTGTTGGAGGTGCCAAATATTTAACAGGCACCGCTCCACTGGTGGGAGTAGTAATCTATGATAGCTCATTTGATATTGCTGTTTACATTCCAAATTCTAGTTGTCAATTGATGGTATGCTGGAATTTTTTGCAGTTGATTGTCTTATTGGTTAAAAATGTTTGTCACTATGTTAAAATAGCAAGTAATTAGTACTTAGATGCAAAATTAAGTACGAGAAAGGCATGTTATAGCAAGCCCTAGTTTGTTATAAAGTCGAAATGCACCAAGTGACAGTAGTGAATCTTTTATAACTGTCAATTTCCACTACAGAGCTTTGCAAGTTGCTTGACAGCAGAAATTGTGAAATGGGCGTTGGCATTATTACCCATGTAACACTGCCCATTTCACAATTTCTGTTGTCGCAAAGGTCTGTATAATTGTGTGATTTTGAAGAGGGAGGAGTACTGTTTACTTATGCTATGCATTATTCTTCAATACAGATATTGGAAGACCTCAAAGAACTAGACAAAGTAACTGCACATTTTTAATGAACTGTCATTGTTTGTGTATCTTTGAACCATAAAATTGTTTGATGACACTCGCTCCGGCTCATGTCATGTTTGTGCGCACGTGGTAGTAATGAATGCAATTTACAACCTAATGCTTGCGACTGTGCAAGTACATAAATTAGCCGGAGAAACATACTGCTCTACATCATGACTTGTTCAAGTGGCGATTGCCTGCTATGGGAAGCTGCCCGCAGTGACGTAGCTATGTGCCGTGAAACCAGGTATCTTCTCTCCTCGCGAGGCAGATTCCTAGCTTGGGCGTTCGTATTTATGTGCATCGGCTCCTTGATCACCTTCTTTGTCGTCTCCTTTGATAGATCGCTCGTTTGTCACCAGCTGTCCGCACCAATTCCTCACCTTCCTAGGGTTGTGTCGACGAGTGTTCAGCCTTCCTTGGTCCCAGTGGCAGCACGGATCAATGCCAGCTCAGCAAGTGTGACAGTGACAGATAAATGGGCCCCACTCAACCTGGACTACGAGACAAACACCGACATACTCACGTTCATTCACATTCAGAAAACCGGTGGATCGGATTTTCTCTCGCATGTTGTTACGGCACGACACAAGCAGTCTGATCTGCGACTCTGTTACCCTCCAAGCAATTACCTGAGAAAACGTGTGAGGAAAAAACGCAACTTCTTCGTCTGTTCTTTGCGACCACCAAGAAGAAACAGAAAAACTACATTGGCACTGCCAGAAATGTGGTTGGTGTCTGAAAAGACGTTTGGGTGGATCTGTGGCCTGCATCCTTATCTATCAGAAATGAAAGCCTGTTTGCCAGCTTTCCTCAATGACAATTTTGGCTACAAACAACGACATTTTAATTTCTTCACAATTCTCAGGCACCCAGTGGCACGATTTTTAAGCGAGTACATGCACGTAAGGAGAGGAGCCACATGGGCATACGGCCATCAGTGCAGTGGAAAGATGATTACAGAAAAACAGGTACCGGCATGCTACGACGGTTACTATAAAGGAAAGTCGTGGGAAAATGTATCTCTGCATAACTTCATGGACTGCCCTCATAACTGGGCCATGAATAGACAAACAATAATGCTAGCAGATCTTGAAGATGCTGGATGTTTTGATGCATCTCGTAATAATTCCAGACACAGAGACCAACTCCTTCTTGATTCAGCAAAGAGAAACCTTGAGAGAATTTCTTTCTTTGGATTATCGGAATACATGGTTGAAAGCGAACAGTTATTTGAACACAGATTTAATGTAAGATTCGATGTTCCTTGCAAACAGAAAAAGATGGACTATCTTCATTCAGCTCCTCTACTGCACCAAGTTTGGAACAATTCCACTCAATACAACAAAATAGCCCAATTAAACTATTTAGATATGGAGCTCTACGATTACGCACTAAAATTGTTTTCAAGACGGCTCTCAACTTCATTAGGTTTTCAAATAGACACTGAAAAATTGTCAAAGCAAGTTCAAGGCTTAGGAACGAGTGCATCTGTTAGGTACCTAAATAAATACTATAAGTTAAAAGAAAAGGGAGTTGTAACATAGCTGCTAGTTCATGATGACAATTTTAGTGAAACATTATATTATATCTATCCTCAATTTCATCCAGATATCAAAGAATCTTTTATTATAAATAACACTTGTACACTGCTGCAAGGTATCGTTAGTATTGCATTGCGTCATGTGCTACAGGGTCAAAGGTTGAGTCCAACGAATTAGAAACTGGTGGTAATGGAGATGTCTCTCTAGACCTGGGTATTATGCCTGCTTCAAGTTGCTGTTGTAACCATGTCATGCTTGGTCTTTGTGTTGGGTCATTGTGCCAGCATCGAACCATGAGCTTGTAGCTACAGAATTATATTATCAGAGAGATAAGAACAACACAGAGATCAGGCAGGCTCAGTGAAGAGCCCAATCTTAGTGGTGTGATCCTGATTCCTACTACTCCCAATTAGCCAAATTACTGATAAAAAGGGTAACGTAATTTGCATTTCTAGTCGGTACATTGATAGATTGTTTATGCTGAAGGCTATTGTATTACAATTACTGACTCTTTCCCACTGAATTGCATATTACAGTACATCCTACTATAATGTAATAACTGTAAACAAAGTGGTTGTCATAGGTACAAGGGATGGCTCACATGTTTTCAGGGCATTGTTTAGGTTGCAGTAGCCGTTGATACTCATAGCAAACACTGTGCACCACTTCAGCATCGGTCAGTTCAGTATAGGGAAATTCACCCACTGTCATTAACTCCCACATGAGAATACCAAATGACCTGTGCAAGCAAAAAAATATTTTTTACATGATTGTGAATAGAATTGAGGCTGCCTGATGTGTCAAATTTCACTAGAATAATCTGCATTAACATCTGCAAGACTATACAACAATAAGGTGCAGTCTCGAACCATCACAAAAATTAATTTCTAGAACCAGCCTAGAACATATCTAATCTGTCACAATAGTTTCTTATAGTTTCCGGTTACAATTTGTAATGCAATTATAATTCTGCACCTGTTTGGCTGTGTACGCATCATAAACAACTTCACAAGTTGCACATTATTGACAATGTGAACCAGTATTCGACTTACCATGTATCGCTATACAAACTAAACAGGTTCTCCGCTAGTGATTCCGGTGCCATCCATCTGATAAGAAAAGAAAAAAATTAATATTAATTGGGAAAATAAAGTCCAAGACCACCTGTCTTTCTACTTAAATGGCTGCTCGATTAGTTTAAATAACATTTTGTTGTATAGGAGGAGGAGTCAACATTAGGATGCTTTGATTTCTAATCACTAACCTAACAGGCATGAGTGACCCATCTGCCTGCACTGCATACTCACTGCGAAACAAATACCTTCCTACTCCATAATCTGGAAGAAAAACCCGTAAGTATGCAAAAAGTAGATTCACAAGTAGATTATTAGACCTGCAATTTTGACTCCTAAATTTTGTGTGACTACACAGTTTCTTGCTGCTACATCTCTGCAAAGATGTCTCATAATGATGAAGCAACAAACAGTGAATCACAGCTCACTTGTGAACGTATTCCATGTTCTCCAAATAAGCCATTCCAGAAGCTACTTCAGCTCCCATAGCAATCAGCTGAGGTACTGTGAATCTGTTGCAAGCAATAATGATGACATTATGTGTTTTCAATTTTGCTCACTGTGATCCAGAGGTTTTGATCGAGACCAAGAACGACTTTAGGTCTCCATTTACTGGTAGCTCAAATACAGCAAAGTAGGGATTGCGAGAAACAACTCCAAACAGCCTCGCTACTCTAGGATGCTGAAGCTTCCTAAAAGAGACAGCAATACAGTGTAAATACATGTATGTGTACATTCTGATAGTGGTTGCTCAATAAACTGAGCAAGGGTGCTCCCACACATTTCTCAGATTTAATAATTAAATCTTCCTTATTACTGCAAAGCTTGTACAAGTGCATGCTTGTGAAATTTGAAATAAGGGAAACTCTTTCAGTGCTAAAATTAGTGTGTCAATTGGGTCAAAGTAGCAAATTTAATGATGTCAAAGATCATGACTAATGAACAACAGCCATTCAAGAACCTTTGCCATGCCTTAGCTATAAAATTGGAATTCATTACAGCATGGTACATCGATCAGACATTGATTACAGTCTTCTAATCATGCAATGAGCATAGTGAACACTCACATAACTTCCTGCATTTCTTGCCAGAAGAGAACAAGGTCTTGTGGAGTACCCTTCTGGAACACCTGCAGTGCAACAGTGAAGCCAAGATGCACAATTGAAGCCTTCGTTATGATTACCTTGACAAGCGCTCTGGACTTCACATTCTTCTCTAACCTCACTTCAGCATCATAAACAGCTCCGAACTCTCCAATGCCCAACTGTTGTAATAATCTAATCTTCTCTCTGGAAATCTCCAAGTTCATGTCTATAGAAATGTCATAGTTATTACATACCAATCACGCTCATGTTTCAAAGAAGCTGCACCATTAGGCAGTTACTCATTATGCTCTACTTCTGATCAGGAACAGTTGTTTTGCAGACAAACACATAGCTACTATTGGTTATCAACTAATTTTACTCTAATATTAGCAAACCAAGGGCGTATAAACATGCCCTTGGTTTCTATAAGCCCTTGAGCAAACCTAGAATGCCCACTGTATTATATCTGATGATTACCATGTGTGAATTCATCAGTATCTTCAACTAGTGAGTGTGCACTGTTCTCTGACAGCAGTAGTTGATGTTGTCGATGAAATTTTTGCTCCTTTGGTTTGATTGGAGAGGAGGAACGAGACCTCCTGCACCACCTACCAACGAGTGTGTCAGCCCAACTTGTTTGATAAGATACACAAACTGACCTTGCACAGAAACGAACTACGAAGCAAAATATGACAGCAATGAGTATGAGCGAAATAGCAGCTGCAGCTGCCAGTATCAGCCAGATGTACCATTCTACACTCTCAATACCACCACCTTCAGTTCCGCTTGCTGCTGTCTGCGCCTGTAAAACATAAAACCGACAATCTGCGTATGCAACGAAGGCAATGGAAACGTACATAAATTTGATTGCAGCAAAGCAAGATCACCACCACCAGGAGAGCAGGCATGAGACTAGTAGAGAGCATCATGGTGCAGCCAGCCCCGCCCTTGTTTACGAAAAGATAGGTGTGGTTCCGGTTAACCGCGCGCCAGCCAGCTAAGCAACATCCATTATTATTAATTTTATGCGTCCTAGACTCGACTCCTAACCGACATGGATACTACACATAGGAAACACAGTAGTTAACGCGCTGAGTTAACGTAATTATTTTTATTATAATACTGCAAATTTTAGAGATTGCTATGAGTCTGGAGAACAAAACTGCTCTTCAGGAAAAAGGTTCTTGTGTTTTTCAGATACAAATCTCTTCCCACAGTATCCGCAAACATTGGTCTCTGGTTTGTCAAGATTGATATACACTCTAGGATGGCCCAGTCCAGCATGACCTTGTTAGAGAGATAATAGAAAGCATTACATCAATGTTGAACATTATTTTTAGTGACTTCTCATTTGTTATACCCATGCAGCACACTGCTGGTTGGCAAGAGCGTAATGCTGTGGCAAAAAGCATTGTTTATAGAGTCAAAACTATGATGGCGCTATCAAAGGGATTACTCCCCAGCATTGCTGTTTGATAGCTAGCTCTTTTCAACCAACAGCATGAGTTGTCTGAATGATATGAAAAGTATTATGTACATCAGCTAACCTCCATCACACCAGATGTGGTTACCCTTGATAACTACTATCGGCTCCTCTGCTACTAGATCAATTGCAAATTTTTCATTCACCTTTAAATATGATGCACAGTGAGTTGACGCTGATAATGTTTGGTCAGTCAGTTGACAAACCTACCTGTTTCTCTTTATCAACGAACCGAACGTTTCTGTAGTCGTCATCGTCCCAGGTCTATTAAAATACAGAGTGATTGAACGAGGTATATATAAATTTAGCAAGCCCTACCTGTCCTGTATGCGTTAATTTGTCCCGAGAATAAAGTAAAGAACTCATTGATAGCATACGCCTCGAATAGGCCGGTGCCCACACACGAATAGCACCACTAGAGCGCCATCTAGCCACACTCCTCAACAAACGAACAGCCGCCATTTTGCAGCATTTAAATGCTCCTCCCTCAGGCGACGTCACTAGCCTAGCAACAGTTTCTTAGCAACCACCAAACAGTGGCCTAGGACGAAATTCACGACTGATCAACACATGCACTCGCACATGCATGCACAACAGTGGAACCGTATCGCGCCGCCGGGCCCTATAGCCCTGGGGCAACTTGTGCACAAAGCGTACAGCTAAAGCTATGGAGCATTCAACACCCCAAATTAATTCATTCAGGTGAGCAATAAAACTTATGTCAAAGCAATAGGCCTGGCTAAAGCTAAGTTACTGTACTATTATATATAATTTATAATAACAACAGGTATTTTAGGTGGAGAACTTCGAGAAAGGGTCCCGAGAAAGTATATCAATACAGAAGTCGTATTGAATCTAGAGACAGAACTAAACCATGCAAGCCTAGGCTAGAGGTATTTTAAGACATCTACTACTAGGCTAGTACTACTATAATTTATTTTCTGCAGTATGTCAATGAACTCTTTGCAGTGAAAAGTACAGCCACATTACAGACAGTGCAAGAAAAACCATTACCACATGCATTTTCGACCAGTAGGATTACCCCTGGCAAGGTTATTATTCAGTAGCTAACCTTTACAGTCAAGTTGATATTTTGCATATAGTTGGCCAAGCCAGCTCCAAGAAGACACTCTACCGCTACCAGAAATGTTGAATTGACAGTTGATGCAAGAGCTGTTCCTGTCACTAAAAGGCCAGTAGAAAGGTAAGGAGTATAGCACTAAATATATAATAGGTTACAATGTATAACACATAGACCAAGAAGTGCTCCATTGCTACTACCAACAACTAGCCGATACAAGAAATCAGTTGTGGAGAAACCGTTCCCTTATCCTAACCCAAGATCAGTTGTGGGTATGCAGCCAGCATTCAAACGACGACTAGCTGAACTAGCACATCTGGAGCAACAAACTATCATGGCCGAAGAGGCAAGGAAGAGGACACTCAGTCCAACTGCTAGTTCCAGCAGTCGAGCACCAGTTGCAAGAACAACATCAGTAACTAGTTTGAGTAAAGGCATGAAGAAGATGTCTGTGGAGGCTAAACCTGCACAGTCTAGAAAACAGTACAGCATAAAGGAAGACACAGAATCACGTGATGTTGTCAAACCAGTATCTAGTTGTATAGAGATCAACAGTGGAGCTCAATCAGAACTAGCTGCCAAAATGAGTAACTTGCCAGGTCACTCCATGGATCAATCTTACGTCAACAGTGGCACTACCTTGTCCAAATCGTGTATAGTTTTAGAAAAGTATCTCAATGAAACACTGGAAGAAAACAGCAGTGACAGTGATAGTAGCACTAGCAGCAACCAAGAGACTACTGACACTGACAGTTTCTCGGATATATCTTGTTCAGTGATTAACATCAACAGCAGCAGTTCAGGCGAAGTTGTCAAGGAAAAGAACACTCTGAGTCCTGAACTTACAGAGGAGAACGACAGTGGTGTGCAAGCAGACTTGTACACCAGTGAGTCGACCAATGCTCTCGAGGACACTACTCACCATGATGATAATGTCAACAGAAATCTAGCAGATGGTCACCATGAATTGCCTACCATCTCAAGCACTGTATCACTCCCAGCATCAGCTACGAATAGCAGGTTAGACGGCAAGAAAACAACGCACACCAAGACAAGAACAAGGAGATCAAAAAGAAGACCATCTACTTCAACCAGACAAGAGAAAATTAGCACTCAAACTAGCTTTCATTCAGTAGACAAAATTGTATGTGCCAAGCACAGCCGAAAATCTGCCAAATCGAAATCTTGATCATGACTGTATGGATGTGTAGTAAATAGCATTCAATTTGTTATTCAGCTATCAATTTTGAAAGAGAATTGCAATCTAGAAAATACATTTACAGCAGTTTCTAAACATCGAGTTTTCTTTGAGCAGTTTAGCATAGCTAGGAGGAGCACAGTAGCGGTGAGCTAACTTTGCTGCTGATAGTGGCAAGCAACTCACGGCTGTGAGCAACAAGGTCTTCCACATAAAGTCGAATGTAAGGAGAAAATTAATGTCTATGAGAGGGAGAGAAATGAGAATGTGTGTGTCAGGTGAGTGGTGGATGGAATGTCATGATTATTGACTAATGTTAACATTCATTGCTGTAATTCACACAGTAATGGAATTCATTGCCAATATAATAATCAACAATATCATTAAAGTGGTGTCACTGTGGCTAGCTAGGTGGATCATTCCGCTACTCACCAAAGTGGTCCTGTAGGACAGCTAGGGAGACAACATACACAGCCATACTGAACAGGATTGCTACCAGCATCAGCCAGTGCCATGTTCTGATAGTGAGCACCACCATGAGTAGTTCAGTGAGGATGAGAGCAGTGAATGTGATTGAAACAATGTGGATCATCTCTCCCTGGAACAGCCAGAAAGCTAGTAACATGATTGAGCCCCCTGGGTTGACAAGGTAGTATAATAAGTGGAAAAACAACACTAATAATATGTTGTATCTACCTTGATAGATACTTATTAGTGTCCAAATAAAGAATGTCTTGAATGATAAAGATCGACCCTGAATAAACAATCAATCAATTCTTATAGTCTACAGTATTGGTACCTTCATGAGATCCTTGTAGAGTTCGGGATAGGTAAGAGCAATGTCTGCAGATACATCTTCATCCAATACGAGAGAGAACACTGGCGCCATTGTATAGACAGTAGAGTAGCTGGAATAAAGACAACATCATTATATAAAGTCACTACACACACACACTTACCCAACCATTAGAATCCCTTCATAGAGTGCAACAGCAGCAAAGTAGAAAATCGAAGAAAACACTGCCTAGCAAACAGATAAACACATGAACCAACGTCTTTATCAGACATATTATTATTACCTGCATTGCTGATATAATCAATCCTCTGTGAATCACAAACTGGCTTAGTGCAGCTGAACGCTTATAGCTACAGAAGTGAAGCACACCCATAGCGACTCATAATCTTTTCTTTTTCTCTCTTACCAGTTACGTCCATGCCAGACTAGCAACCGACTAACATGTTTGAACTGTGTAATAGAGAAGTCAGCAGCTAATGAGGCTTGCTTGCCTTCCTATAGCAAAATGTGCAGTGAACAGACACACACACACACACACACACCTTTCCAACGATACCAATTCCTACGTTGGCTGCTTGTATCATACTGACATCATTACCACCATCACCTACATGGTGACACACAGGTACTCTACCGATCACACACATACACACACTGCTCACCAATAGCACATACTGGTCTCTTTGTGTGCTGTTTGATCAGTTTCACTACTTCAGCTTTGTGTGTAGGAGAGCACCTACAGCACACCACAGCTGGACACTGACACGCCATCTCTATGAAGTCTGTCTCATAGTGCTTGAGACACAACTGAGATAATAATCACAATTCAAGTCATGCTTGTGTTTGCTACAGCAGACCGTACCTCCAGTGAGGAGCCAGTTATAATGAGAGCGCAGTCATTCTTTTTTCTGAAGTTGTTCAATTCAGTACGTGCTTCAGATCGAGTGGTTATCTATCATAATGATGAGTATGTGAGTCACACTAGCACAAAGCATACCTGTTGAAACTTGTAGATAGTCTGAGTTTTTGAAATGAGACGTGAACTAACAGCAATACTAATTGCTGTTTCTAGCTTGTCGCCAGTTAGCATCCACACCTAACATACACGTATTATCTTTTTCAGGTGTGCCTGTTTCGATGTGCTCACCTTTATTCCAGCATTTCTGAGCAACTCTAGAGTAGACCTCACGTCTGACTGTAGTAACAAACAGGACAACATGAGTGAGTGATGATAGACAGAGAAAGACCTGCAGTCTGTCCTCCACTCCAGTCAGGCAGAGAAGCTCCAGGTCCTCTTCCAAGCTAGTCACTACTGCAGCAACTTGATCAGCTCTGTCAGCTACACTGAGCTTTGCTTGACGATATCTTGCCTGCACCACGCATGCCTGATCACAGCACACCACAATACACTGCACTATTACCTCAAAGCTAGCATACACTTCAGGAGTGAGGTCTCTTTTACCAACCACTAGTGTTCGTAGTCCCTCCCTAGCCATGTTACCACACTGTGTGTCAATAGATGAATTATCTTACAGACAATGTCACTCCCATTACCTCCTCTTCCAACCAGTCACTGTACTGTACAATGTTGCTCATTACTGAGTCAGCCCCTTTCATAAAGAAGGTGATTACTCCAGTCGCTGAGTTCTACCAAAGTAAAAATATACATAGTGTATCTTTTGTAAAGCATATAGTAGACAGACCTTTACTATAATACCCATCCTCTTTCGTTCAGAGGTAAATGGAAAGAGGTGCAGTATTTCGTAACGTACTCTCTCGTCGTTTGGTAGCTGCAAGTGCAAGGAAGATAGTTCCCTTGCAACCAATGTCACTCCAACATTCTCAGTCCAAGAAACCAGAGCAATCTGTACGAAAGGCACAATAATACTGAGCATGTTTTAGCTGACACTAACCTCATCAGGACTGGAAGCCTGATAGCTAATGGAACTACTCCTACTGCCTGAGCTGTCTCGAGTGAACACCACCACCTCCTCATCGTCACCTGTTTCTACTCTCTCCTCCTCATTATTGTTCTCTTCCTCCTCCTCAACAACAGGTGTCACGTTATGACAGATAGCCAAAGCCAAAACACTCTCAATAATATGCTGCTCTGGACCAGACTGTAGACAAAAACACACTAATATCTGGTCAGTATGAAAGAAATGAAGCTAGTAGAATCACTCACATGTGTAGTTGTAGTGTCACCAAGAAACCGTTGTCTTAGAATACCACGAACCTGAGAATAGAAAGATAGCACTCCCTTGATACTATGAATAATTATGTAATATTATTCACTAGATATTAAAAATGGGTAACTTTATCCATAAAAGGCAATATTCAGAGGTTACCATTAGAGATGGAAAGGCTACAGCAATATGCAAGAAGACAAGACGTGAAAAGCATCCATTCTGCTTTGAAAGAGGCTGAAGAAGGCATAGAGCAAGTAAGTAGCTATGCAATGAAGTTTCTGACTGAAGGGAGTGAGCTAATCAAAAAGCTTGTAGAGATTGCACCTGAATTAGCAAGAGTGCTTCTAAAGGTTGGACAGCTTGCTAGTGCACTTGGTCCTGCTGGTACTGCTCTCAGCATGGGAGTGGACCTGTTAGTCATGTTTAGTGCCCAACAGGACAGTCCAATAAAGAAGAAACTTGATGAAATAAGTCGTCATGTCAAAAGTTTGCAGGAAGCTACCAGTATACAACTGAACGTATTGGGAGTAATGGAACGATTCTTGCCAATCTACGACAAAATGCTAGCTCATGTTCTTCGCTTTGAGCAAATTATTGCTAACCCAGGAAACTCTGAAAGCTTTTGTCAACGTATAGAAGAAATGATAAAGGACTATTCTCCAAATCAGATAATTGTTGATCTTTGCCAGATGCATGCCCTCATTATGGGTGAAACTGGGTTTGGCAAACCTCTATTTGAGCAGTTGGCTGAACAGGCTTACTCATTGGAAGAAGAAAAATTTGATGAATTTATTGGCACCTCCTTGCTTCATTTCCATATTGTAGTAAGTTTGGAAATACGTGCTGTCCGTATGTTACGATCATTTGTTGCTTATGAGCACAAAGATACAATCTTTGATCGAGATATAAAGCTGTTTTACACACACCTTGCTCTGCAATACAAAGAGCATGATCCAGCACCACAACTCGAGTGGTATTTCAAATTAAGAGCATTTGGAGGAGAAGCTAGACTGTCTATTGGAAAATCATATTTGTACATGGAAAATGGTTTTATGACGGGTAACATTATGATCGGTGCTGAAGATGAGTACAACCATGATCAAAGTGTTTTTATCTTTACACCTCTATCTAATGGTGCGTTTTGTATAGCATCAAAGCGATGGCCAACATGGTTAGTTACTTCCAAAGAACAAAATGTAAAAGGATCAAAAGAAGGGTTCATTCCATGGAGAATAAATCCCATAAATGCTAGAACTCGGATGGTCACTTTGTCTGCTTTGAATAGAGTCATGGATTGTAAACAAAATAACGTTGTTGAAGCCAATAAAAACCCGGACAATACAAGTCTTTTTCATTTTGAATTGTTATAGTAAAGTATAATGTTAGATTTGTATTATACAACCATGTAAGACTTATAAGTTCGCTGGCTCGCACAATAAAATAATAGTTACTCGTGCATGCTCTAGTTTGTTGCCTCACTGGAGAAACAGAAACCAGTGAATCATCTTTCCTAAGTACATTTGACATAGCTTGAGCAAGGCAGCAGCAGTATAACTAATAATTGGTGCCCAGGTAATGATTAAGTTGAAATTAAATAAAGTATTGGGGTATGTTCACAATATAAATGCGAAGCAGGAGAAAAACAGTAACTCATTAAGAGTAAAAATGAAGCGTACAATCCCATTTTCCTTCTAACCTCTGACATGCTCTCCTGACCATATGACACTGCTCCCAACTGTAGCTTACGAAACACCATTTCATTCTTGGTAAGTGTGCCTGTCTTATCAGAGAAGAGGTACTCTATCCGACCGAGCTCCTCAGGTATTGTGCTACTACGAACAAGAGTGTCAGGAATGGTCTTGTCTCTCTGTATCACCCATGAGTAGACTAGCTTACCCATATCGAGGGTAACACGAAGACTAGGTTAGGAGAAATACAAGTAATTCCAAGTAGCAAGTGCAATTTGAAAATTGTAACAAAAACAATACAAACCTTATCGGAATGACATATGAAAAGAGGATAACGTAACGAGTGAGATACACATACCACTGCCCTGAGAAACCCTGGAATAAATGAGTAAGTGAACATAGATTAGCAGCATAGTAGTGTGCATACCTTTAGTGCAAGCATTATCAAGGAGAAGATGAATAGACCAAGAAACAGCAATTTAGTAAGTCTGTTGATTTCCAGGTCTACCAAACCAACCTTACATGATATGAGTATATTGGTGCTCTGCAGAACAGTTCGATTATATACCTTTGAGCGTGGACTAGAGGCATTCATGACACTTCTGGTGTCACTACCAGTGTAGATGACTAACCCAGATACTGATCCTATACAAAAACACATTGACATACATGATGCACGCACACACGCACACACACACAACATGCTGACCTGAAGCCAATACTGTGTTAGCCCACAGTGTGTTCTCAACTGACAATGGCTCTTCTATCACCTCCTCGTGCTCATTCTCCTGTAACAAGCACATGACACACTGCATGATATAATAATTATAATATCATTACCAGGGACAGTCTCCCTATGAAGTTGTAAATATCCTGATGTGGTTTCTCAGCCAACACACCCACACCACAACCAAATACATCCTACAGGGAAGGCACAGCATTATCTTACTTACAGAATACATGAGAAGGCTATAAAATATTTTATTGACTAGAACTGAGTTTTTCTACAAACAACACATGACTACTTAATACACACAACCCAGCCAGCCTCAGCAGATACACTACATACATCATCTTCTTGCAACTGTTGTAATGGAGCAGGCGCTACTCTGAGCTTCCAATCAGTCTCTCCATCTAGCTGGTCTGTTCTGATGAAACAGGAGCCTACAGGGAACAAAGCCATGGCACCCACTAACTAGACACACACAACACTGACCACTCTTCTCTGTTGTTCTCAATAAGATCATGTCAGCAGGAATTCTCTGGTCCTGGTCAAAACGATCACATGCACATACATATTGTACGAGTAAACACATACCTTGTGCACTACAATCACATCAGACACTTGAATACTAGCACTTGATATTGGTATTCTACCTGTAGCAACAAAATATCATAAAGTCTGTATGTGCAATCTAGCTAAAAATACGTACCTTTAGGTGTCACTTTGATGTACTTCTGACCATTGACCTCTTTGTCTCTCAAGTAACGCTTGAAGTCATCATAAAGCTCTCTCAGCATAGTGACAGCTATAACAAACATCTGTGAACAGAAACGAGACAGACTACTATGACTAGCAGATTGTGTATGTACTGCTAACCAGTGGTCCCCAGTAGGTGTACCAGTGACCAATCCTGAGCTGAGGTATGGACTGAGTAAATGCAATACAGAGAAAGTAGAGATTGAGAAAGAACTTGAACTGATCAAACAACACCTGTGAATAAAGAAGGCTGTAATACATGCAGTGTATATGACATGACATGTGTACCTTTGGAATAAAAGTGATAATATTATATTTCTGATTACATATTCTGTTGGGTGGGTAGTGCACAGAAGGGTCCTACGTATATTTGACAGTATAAAAAGATGAAGTGACCACTATCTCTAGCTCACTCTTCTTCCTGCCGTAACTGTCCTGCTTTTCAGAGGTCTTTTCTTGCAACATGACCCAATAATTTTCTTGAGTAAACTATAGATGATAAAAATTGAAATTCACAAATTTGGATTTCTCGATTTATTTGCTATGCTGCTCACTCATTTGCTGATAGCTGCAAGCCCCCACCCATTAACCACTTCAATAACCCTCTCCCTCTTAGATGTCTCCGCCATTTAGTACCCAGACTCTTATCATCATCTTCCTCTTCTTCGTCTTCATCATCCTCATCGTCTTCTCCGAAGTGGTCGGTTCCTTTTCTTCTGCTGTGTTCTTCATTACTAATCAGTGGTACCTCATCAAGACTGCTTAAGATGCTGTCCTCACGTGAGTAAAGCCGTCCACCTCCGCCCACTCTCGTGTAACGATGAGTACCAGACCATGGAGTGGAGCCAAGACTCAGGGAAGGCAAGTTGTCCATAATACTGCACAGAACATGCAATCACAGGGTATACATTATCACAAACATCATACCTGTATAGTGCTCGCTAAAGAAATAGACAGAGTCGGAGAAAAATAGACATTAGGAGAGAACCAACCTCAATCCCTGATCATGAGTCAAAATGTTTACCACTCTATATACTGCCAACCTGACCCACGTGACCACACTGCCAGCTGACTTGTTTGTCGCGCGAAAACTGAAGGATGTCGTCTCGCGCTTTACGACGACTACATAGAGAAGCAGACGTGATTAGACTGGGAGGTAATGAGAGTGGTAGTGAAGATGGAGAGGAAGAGAATCCTGTATTCCAACCACAAAACAAGAAGAAAGGGAGGAGCAAAGGATTTGTACAAGCTGTGCAAGATCCCTTTGAGCTAGTAATCAACTACTGCTGTGTTGTAATAAAAAATTATTGCTTACTTGAAACAGCTAGCAGGAGATGATGAAGAAGAGATAGAGGAGGAGAAAGAAGAGGATGAGGAATGGTCTGTGACTGCAGCTACTTCCTCCTCTGTCACTACTAAACAGAAAAAGCGCAAGAAGAAGAAAAAGAAAGGAAAGAGAGAGCAGACAATAGATACCAGAAAAGAAAAAGAAGAGGTACTCGATTATTAGAGAAGCACTACATCAGTATCATCTAGCTGCTTTCTCAGCTGGCAGGTGGTGTTGATGAAGTGGATGCTGCTGTTAAAGAGGTCAATGAAATGCTAGGAGAACTAGACACCAGTGGAACTGGTGAAAGGGATGAACCACCTGGAGAGAGCTTACTGCCACATCATATTCTTATTGTAGACAGAAGGTACTGTAATGCATGTCTGCTCATTGTTGTATTGTTGTGTGTAGATTTTTGAGTGCAGAAAATGAAATGAGGAGAATCTTTGGATCACGAGTCGTACGAGAACACACGTATGTAATGGGCATGTTGTGTGGTCTAAGCTTTATTTCCTCGTAAACTATAGTCAAAGAAGAACACACAGACAGCGATACCAGAGACCAACTATGTGAGATTTACTACATCAACAATACTTCTATTAGTATTTTCACCACAGCCTAGCTACGCCTACCGACTCATGGCCTAAAATGGAGAAATTAGGTTAGTCTAATAGTTGTGTGTATGCAGTACTGCAGTGTTGTTTTTTAGGACTCTCAATGCAACTAGTGGAAGTTAAGAATGGCTGCTCCTTCTTTGTATTTCAGCATTCTCCTGAGTATCAGAAAGTTCAGTTTAGTTTCTGGGATGCAGTGGAGACGTACGACCCTAATTCAATAGCTGTGAGTAGTGTCATGCTGCAACACAAACTGCTTAGAACATTCACTCTCTGCAATAGGCTGTGCTCCATGCTCACCCATATCACATTGACTCTCTGCTTCAACTGAGTGAGGTGTGCAAGATGGGAGATGACACTCAAATGGCAGCTGATCTCATCGGTAAGCTAACTATACTGCGTACAACACCTTCTACCTCCTGTTCATTGTCAGAGAGAGCACTCTATAGTTTTGAAACTATCTTCCACCCGTTGTTCAACTACACACAAGCAAACTGTCGCCTTGACTACAACCAGGCAGAGAACAGGTACTCGTGATGTAGTGGTAATATTGTCTGATATCAAATCCTTCCATAGATCATTTTATCTTGCTTTGTTTCGTCACTTAAACTATATTGGCAGAAAAGGTTATACTGAAACTTGTCTTTACGAGGTTGTGAATTTGTGCATGCATACAGGATGCCACAGAACAGCTTTTGAATTTTGTAAATTTCTTTTAAGGTAAAAATGAAGAAAATCATTTTCATGCATGATTCTCTCTTGTTCAGTTTGAATCCAGATAAAGACCCAATGTGTGCACTCCTTCTTATTGACTACTTTGCCGTCAGATCATGTGAATATGATTTTCTAATAAACCTCTATAAATTATGGGAAGTTAGTATAGTTCATTACATGCAATTTCATTATGTTAACCTGATCTTCATCTTCCAAGCCTCATAGGAATCTATCTCAGCTACCTAACTTTGCATTTTCTGTTCCACTGGCGATGTTTCACTGTTCTGGGAGACGAAAGGATGAGGAAGAGATGGTACAAGCAGCTGATAAAAACCTTCAGAATGCTCTTATCATGTTTCCTTCTGTGAGTATGTGAGAGACCTGGCTAGTGTTATTATTATGAAACACTCAGATTCTGTTACCACTGATGGATAAGTGTGGTGTCATGTTGGATCCTGTAGTAATGACTCATGCTCACTTCACTGGACGATCGTCAAGCAGGTTACTGGCTATTTCCTCTTTTCTTTGACCTTGCCATCTTTTCATTTCCAGAGATCCTGAGGCTCTCCAGCTTCTTACAAAGCTGTACATTGAGCGAGCTCATTCGCTGTGGAAAGAGCCTGAGGTAATGTACTAGTACAACTTCATTAATATTGCTGCATTTTTGTCGTAGTACACTTATCATGGTGGATTTGTTTCTCTCTCTCTCTGCAGGTTCTGACTTGGCTAGAAGCTAATGCAAGAGTGGTGGTCACAAGAGCTAATTCCTGTGACCCATTGATAGAGCAATGTGATAGCAAGTGAGCATGTTAGTATCCTATGTAGTCAGTTTATACTGTATCTCTTACAGGAGAAAAGTGCGTTATGTTGGCACTCCACGAAACATTTATCGTCATGTTATCGTCTCAGACCTAGAGAGTGTTACAGGATCTCTTCCCAGGGTTAGCTTTGTGTATATGAGAGTAATACCATAGTTAAATAAATGAAAGTGTTCAAATTTTAACAAAAGTCAGTCTCAGTGTTGGTATAGCACATGTTTGATACAGGTTATAACAAAACATCAGTGACTATCAACAAGTGACCCATTCAAACTCACCTTATTACAATTTTCATACTCTATTTAGGATATTACAGGGACTCCAATAATGATGTATGACCCTCTGCCTCCCGAGAGCTCAACTGCTGCATACAAACGTCCCCCAAGGTTAGCAACTAAAAAGTGCAACTTTTGTACTCATGCTCACTTCAGGACACAGTCTACTCTCGGAGAGAATGAAAACTCTTTGTCACTGTTTTTACGTTCTCTTCTCCCATCATTTACCACAACTGTAAGTGGTATAACTTCCTGACTACATGTATTTTGCGTGCTACAAATGCTTCTAGTGATACTACAGGCAGTGTGTGTATCCATGCAGTATAGTATAATAACACAGGAGACTTTCTTGATAGTCTTGTGTAAGCTATTACTATCTCATCTGTTCAGGGAGACACACGAGGTCAGGTGCAGGCAGAAGGTCTACCTCAACAACCCCAGCAGCAGCAACCAGCAGAGGGAGCAGTCGGAGGAGACGGAGTTAATCTTGAGGCGGCTGTAGGTCAACTAACCCAGTCTCTGAGGGGACTACTAGATCAACTACGAGTAGCGTTAGAACGGCCATTAGATGAGGACGAAGTAGAACAAGACAGTGATGATGATAGATGATGTGCATAATCCTTTTTGAATCTATAATTGTGCATATTTTTAATTTTTTGTGTACATTATAAAAAAATTTTTGTTTAAATCAGGAAGGACTATGCAGTAACTCAGTTAAGTAGTTTGTTCTAGGCTATTCTAGACATGTACGTGCATTACAAAAATTGCAGAAAACTGGTTAACTTTAAGTGACATCAGTTCATGCGTAGTTCGTGGGTATATTAATTTTCTGCTAGACAGTAGGGACAGTGCAAATCTTTAGTTTCCTGGTAAACAGCTGGATGGAAGTAGATGTGACCAAATATACATCGGTACCACTCTCCTTTGGCTGCTTGTGGAGGTAGAGGAAAAGAGGGAATAAGATCAGCAACAGAATGATTTGTAATCTGAAAATAGATCTGGTCCAGTGGCAGTAGATAAGACATGCATTCTTCTGTAGTAAATTCACAATGGTAGTCTTCCTTTAGCTTCTGCAAAGCTTCCTGGGCTTTAGTAAAAATTTTATGAGAAGATAATTCTAATACTCCATCAACATCAATAGACTCGATCACCTCCTCCATGCATAGCAAAAGCAAATTCCTTTGAACATCAGCAATGAACTGAGCCGATACCCTGCCCTGTTGTGCTATTATTCGACCACGCAGCTTCTTGATAAATTTTGTTGCAGCTTTCTTGACATTCAATGTTGTTAGTTTTTTTGAGAAATCTTTTACTAAACTGAATAGCTTTAGAGAGAAAGCAACTTCTGGATTTCTTTCAAATTGAAGCATTTGTCTCCTTCCTTTTATGTTCATTCCAATTTCTCCCATTAACATGGATGCTTCAAAATCACGTATAACTTCTCTTCGTGTGTTTTTTAGTTCTGGCCTGAATTTATCTGCTATGTCTTCAATCAATGTCATTTGTTCTTTTATTAGTTTAAAATAACGACCGACTGATCTAACAGGTTTCGAACATGACTTTATAGGACATTGCACTGGGCAGATTAGACCACTCTGTCTGACTTTTTCAAAATGCTGGTCAATAAACTTTACTGTAAATATATGATTACAGTCAAGTTGAATGAAGAGCTTGTTGTCAAGTCTTACTTTCTTTTCCATCACAAGCTTTGCTTTAAATTTCTTCTGATTGCATTGCCAGCAAACACGAAGACATGGTTCTCCACAAACTCCAGGACAGATGTGTTTACAGGATAGCAGTTTTGTACATGGCTGATTACATACCGGCCGGTCACATGGAGCATTGCATGGCTGTAAACACTCAAAATGATCACATTTCCAATCACATGGTTTTTCACACTCTGTCTTACAAGGTGTATCACGTTCACAACTATGTGAACAAGAAGAATGAGAGCAACCAATTGGGCATGTCTTTTGACAGACGTCTAGTATACCAAAGCAAGGAACTGCACCAGAGTGGCCACAAAATCGATTGATAAAAAGCTGATGTGGACAAGCTTGATGGATGCCTGATTTGTAGCATTGGCTACATATTCCATCACAAGTATGACCACATTTAAGCACTTTGCCACATGTTTCTTCACATGGGCACTGGTCAATAGGAGTGCTGCAACTAAGCTTGTGTGTATGACCACAGAGACAGCTGCGACTGACTAGTTGGTCACAAGTTTCAGAACATTTTTTACCACATGTCTCCCTGCACTGATGGCCACATGGCAACAACTTGGTGCATTGCTTTGTGCATGAATACTTCTCCTTGTCTTGTGTTTGAAAACACCTTCTTTTTAATTTGTGGCCACAAGGCCATATGCTGTCAACTTTATCCATACACTCAGTGGTACACGGCTTTCCACATTTATTCTGGCACTCGTGACCACATTGAAGTATTCTGCTGCAGGGCATAGTGCACAAAATTGGCTGATTATTGAAATAGTTGTAGGAAGTATGGCAATCATCTACATGACTCCAGACTTCTTGACAAATTGCTTTTACGAAATGGCCGCAATCTAACTCTTTTTCAACTTCTTCAAAGCAACCAGTATTAGAACAAGTATCTCCACAAGTTTTTTGACATTCATGACCACAAGGTAATATTTTTTCACAAGGATACAAGCAGTCGGATTGAATAGGAGTTTGAAAACATTCCATCTCAGCCTTGTGACCACAAAAAGGGAACTGTTTTTGGCACTTTGTCTGGCACTGTGCAAAGGAAGGATCTTTATAGCAAGCCATAGTTTGAACATGCTTACAGGTCGGTATTTCCTTTGGTACTGGAATTCTACAAGGCTTACAAGGACTGCCAACATGACAAATTTGCTGACATCGATGCCAACCATTATTGCACAAATTTTCACACACACAATTGCACTTCTCCTCATGACAGTACATTTCTTGTGTATGCCCACAAGCTTGAAAGGTTCTTGTAACTCGTGCACAACATGGTGGGCATTCTTCATAACAAAGAGATTTACAGCGATGTTCTCCCTTTTTGCACAATCGTTGACACGGTTTCCTGCACACAGACTGTTTGTGTTCAGGGTCTGTATTGTGGCATCGACGAGAACATGAATGTCCACACTCCAGACGGTAGTTACAAATTTCTATACAGCCTCCCTCAGGAGCACACAAAGCAAAATCTTTGGCAGCCTTAATTTCAAATATCTTCTCTGGATGATTCTGGCAGTAGATATGAAAGACATTTCCAATATGCCCTCTTTTTTCCATATCAGAAAGAATAGTTTCCCAGATTGGGACTTCTCTTCTCAACATTGTAAAATTTCCAAAGCAATAGAAACCCATCTTGGCTCTAGACAGTGCAACACATACTCTATTAGACTCTTTGAGAAATCCAACTCGTCCTTCTCGATTACTACGTGTCAGAGAAAGAATAATGATATCATTTTCTTCTCCTTGAAAATTGTCAACATTGACAATGCGAACTCCTTCAAAGATCTGTTTAGGCATTTTACTTCTTACTTTAAGCAATTGACCAGTGTAGCCAGTAAGAATTGTTATCTGATTTGGTTTATAGTTTTGGTTTAGTAGATGGTGACAAAGTTTAGCTACAAATTCAGCTTCAAATTCATTTGAGTGGCTAACAATGTGGCTTACTTCTTCTTCTAGTTCTTCGTGGCTGAAGAAATAAAGGTTTTGGATTCCGCCTTGTTTCTTAGTAAAACCCTTTACATTGCCATACTGTTTTACTGAAGGATGGTTCTCTAGTTGATCATAAATGTGTGGGCACACAAGACGTGCTATCTCTGGTCTCATCCGATGTTGAATAAGCAGTGTAGCATGAGAGAGATTATTTTTAAGTAGTCGCTCAAACAAGGAAATATCCAATTTGTAGTTTTTCGCAAGGTTGTACTCATTGGGCTTTGGCCGTAGCTGTCTGTGGTCTCCTATTAGAATGAGATGCTGGGTTCCAGCATTAAGAGAGGAGACTATATGAGATTCTAGTACTTCTGCTGCCTCTTCTACAATCACAATTCTTGGCTTAACTAAGTGTAAGATGTGTTGATACTTGGCTGCACCTGTTGTGGTCATCCCAATGATATCTGCTGCTTCCAAAGCAAAACGATCAATTGCTTGTTTGACAGTTTTGAGCTCTTCACAGAGACTTGCATACTCAGTAAACATTTTTTCATTTGTCTGTACAAGATGTTCCTGATAAGACTTTACCCAATATCGTAACAAAGACCACCTCTTGTGAGAAGACAAAGTACTAACATCCTTTATTTCATATACCTCTTCTTCTTCCATTGGCTCTGTATGATAATTTCGATACTGAAGTATTCTAATCATTTCTTGATCAGATTTTCTTCGTCTTGTAGGCTCAATGTCTTCTTTGTTCTTCGCATCAGTCCTATTCTGCTGTGCTGGCTTTACTTGTTTCTTTTGTGTTGTTTTCTTCATTTTTGCATAACGGATCATATCTTGAAATTTACCAACATCCTTGCTTTCATCTAAGTCGTAGTCAATGATGTCACTGTCATCCATTTTAATTGGCTGAAAGGCCTCATCAATCATTCGAGCTTGCTCTTCAATTATTGCTTCTCCTGTGACATCAATTAGCTCCTCTGAGAACATTTCTGTATCTTCTTCAGAATCGGTTTCTTGTTCAGTGTGTTTCTCTTCATCTTCAATTACACTACTTTGAGTCTCACTTTCACCTTTGTCTGTAGTCCTCACTTCTGGTTCAGTGCATGAGTGGCTTGTTTGGCAGTCTTCCCACAACCCAAGCCAAATCTCGAGAATTTCACCTTCTTCAGCAGATATCTTGGATAGCTGATACCAGTGACTAGGATGGATAACTCTTTTTAATTTTTGAACTCCATCAGGTCCTACAATGAAAGCATCAATTGGATGTTGAGTGGAAGATTTGAGACCTTTCCAGGGAATAAACTTGGGATAATGTTCTATTGTCTCCAAAAGCTCCTTCTTTCTAGATAGAAGTTCTCCTGGCAACCAAGTTCTTACTTTGTTAATATTTAGATTCTGAATTCTTTCTGTTTGACTTCGTCCACCAATTCTTACAATTTTGGGTATCTCTGTGGAAATGCCCATGAAATCTTCTGTAAATAAACTCTCACTGCTAGAAAGATGCGATTCATATTGGTCAAGGATTCCTTCTAAAAACTGATCGAGAGCATGATTTGTGTAACACAAGACAAGAATTGGATGTCTTCCTGTTTTGTCTTTGTTTTCAAGAATAGTCTGCACTATTTTGATGCCAATATAGGTCTTACCTGTTCCCGGAGGTCCTTGAATGACAGCTATTTCCTGTGTTAATGCCATTTGAATGGCATCTAACTGTGATTGATCAAGCTCAATTTCTTCAGCTGATGGCCAAGCTTGCTTGTTTAAAATGTCGACCATTTTGGTCTGACTAAGACCTTCATGAGCACCATATAGGCACCTGATGTCATAAAGTGCTACACTATCATTCAGATATCGAGGCTTATGAACAGGAAAAGGCTGATTTTGTACAAGATACCTAGTAAATGGCATTGTGTCTACCTCTGCTGTTTGAAGGCTTCTGAGTATATATCGACTAGCCTCAAAATATGCTTTAGACTCTGCCATCACAAAGATCGTTTGGCGACAGTGTGATAACAGGAGGACACTCTCTTGAAATTGTAACTGCACAATTCCTTTAGCGAGATCCTTTGGGTCTCTATTAGCAACAATAGCAAAGTAAACGTCTTCTTTGAAGTTGTCAGAGCGTGGAGAAAGGCAAAGAAGAGAGCCAAAGATAAGCCTTTTGGAATGTTCCCAGCTACGTCGCTGTTTGAACATAGAGATATCAAACTGGACTTTGTAGCAAATTCCTTCACGTGTAAAGACGGGTTCAAGAATTCTGACGTTGTGATAGACGTTCACATCCATATTTCTTTTACCCTTCTCATGAGTGATACATTCTTTGATGCCTCTACGAAGAGGAGCAATAAAATCTTCTCGGAGAAGACGGAACTGAACATCATAGTAATGCTCCCAGCCTGTGTATGGCTCTTTGATAAGACTTGGTCTCAGTTGAGGGGGATCTTCAACACATACTTCCTCCATCGTAGGATACAATGGTATATCTCTATATTGGGAATTATCCCAGTTCACAAACATATCCTTGGGCATCTTTTTTGTACGTTTTCTTTGTGCTAACCGAATATCATCAAATGTTTGCTTCAGATCATCAGCTTCCTTGATAAGCAAATCGTTGTTCATGAGGTGAGCACTCTCCACAAGTTCATCAACAGGCAGTACACTCCAACAAGAGCCAGGCAAAAGATAAATAAGCTTAAAGAAAAGACCAATGATAAGCAGAGCTTCATGAGTATGTCTCATAGGGAGTTCCTGCGACACATATTTCTTAAGTTGCACATGAAACTGTGCACAGCGATCTTCATTTAAGACTTCTGCTAAAATTTTGTTAGCACTTTCTTGAAGATCAGTGGGAGCCTCACAGATTTTTTTCAATATTTTAAGAATAATCTCAATATAATGGCGAATCTTATCAACTCCACCACATGTAGCGAGGGAATGCTGAAATGCCTTGAGATTGTCAAAAATGAATAAGATTACCATTGAAGAGTCAGAGCGCGAGAGTTCTCCTAACTCTATAATTGATAATCTAGGAATATACTTCTTGGGTTGTCTGATTTTATCACTAGATCTTTCCTGTGTTGATCGAATGTGGCCAAATTTACTTTGCTCTTGGAATGCACGATTGTGCTGCAGTGGTACTCGACTACCATGATCGTCTCCAAAACGACCCCTTCTTTCATCTCGATTTCGAAAAGCATATGTCTTGCTTACCTCTAAAGAACCATGTTCATCCCTTTGTGACATATTAGCAACTTGCCTAGATCTACCTCGTGCCGATCTAGTAAACACATTTTTACTGAAAGCGTCTTGTCCTTGCCTTTTTCTCTCTTCTTTTTCACGAAATCTCCCCCCACGAGGGCCTCTGAATTGACCTCTAGAATGAGGTCTCCATCTCCCCCCACGATCTCGCACTGTATTACTGACATTCACACTAAATGTTTCCACACATGCTTCCCTATCGCTTGTAATTACAGGCTCTTCATTCCTTAGGTGAGTGCTAGGTTGTTTTACCTCATCTATTGGTGATCTGCCATAATCAAGTCTGCTGAAATCTCTCCTATTAGCCATTGTTCAGCTGCAAAGATAACACAGCATAGGTATACAATGACATTTACATTGTACCACAACCCTAGCTCTAAATGCTATAGAGCGCACCAGGAGCCCATAAGAGGAAGGAGCGTTCAGCCGCGATTTAGCCAAACGTAAACTCCGCCGCGCGCTGCGTGCGGTGCATTATGATGACGTTTACTACCACCAGAGCTAGGAGAGTGACGTAGTAGTTTAGCACACGCCCAGCAAAGTAGTCAGAGTCGATAGAGTCTCTTGCAGCTGCTTGGAGGGAACAAAATCGTCTGGATAGGCTGTACGGTGGTCACTGAGTACTGTGCGCTCGATTGATGCCATCTATTCAGCACGTGGATCATGGGCGCGACCATTTCTACAAGCACAGAACGAGTGCTGTCCCGCTTACTTGATCGTGCTGTTTACAAGTAACAAGCTCCTGTTTGCTGCTGGTAAAAAGCTGTTCATGTTGGCTAGTGGCCACATGCAAAAAAACTTTCATTATAGGGAAGTTTTTTGATGCGCAAGGCGGTGGAGTTTACGTTTGGCTATTACTACACGGGCGATTGGAGTTGAACGCTCCTTCCTCTTATGGGCTCCTGAGCGCACTCATAAGTGTCTCATGCCTTGGATAATATATTAGTCTCGCGGGCCAGACCTTCCTGGGGGTGGGGCGGAGTTTCGGATAGATAGGGAAGGTCTGGAGACTCTCGACAGGTTTTCGTGTGCAGCACCAAAATCTTGGTGGCGCCATAGATATTACAGTACGGGATGGGAAACTAAAATTTCCTCTAAATCAAATGTATTACGTGACGTCACATCGAGGTGGTCGATGCGCATTACCGCACGTAGCAGTGATTACTAATTAGCGGCAGACAAGCGCGGTGTAGTTTTTTTCCTGTACAGCTTTCTTTTGCTGTCTCTGGGCTATTCTAGTGCATTTATTGTGTTGTTGAAGATTGCGTGTTTCATACTACCGGCCTTCGATGGATGCCAGTACTGGCACCTCACGGCAAACAGAAGATTTGTGAGTATAACGGTGGATTACAGATCTGTACACACAAATTCTCGAAGAGGCAAATGTTCTATGACTTGATTTTGGTACTAATACAAAGCCATTAGTCGTCTGGGTGTACTGAACCAGTTAGTACATTGCCAAGAAGTATACTTTTTCCGTTATAAACACGAACTCGTCTCTGTTGGTCAGGATTTTGTAGCCACAAATTCTCCATACTGGCTGGATCAATGGCGCTTTGTAAGCTCTAAACCAGCGGTACATACCCTACAATATGTACTGGGCTGGATATCCAGACAGCTAGTCGTTCTTTGACCGCGTAAAAAGGCGAAGTTCTTGGTAGATTCTTGGCTGTGCTATCAGAGATTCTCCGTTTATTTAAAATACGGAGAGCACAATACACGGACGCGGAAAATACACGGAAAATGTAATCGTCGTGTGACGTCAAAACTTAATCATCACTTGACAAGTGTTTCAAAAAGCATGAATCAGAAAAAAGAAGAACTTATGGCCCAAGAGTCAGGGATGTAGAGCACGCCTCTTTTAGTCCATTGGTTCTTTCTGCCAGCGGCGGCCTTGCCAGAGAAGCAACAACATTCTACAAAAGGCTCGCTGCTCTCCTTGCTGAAAAATGGGATAAATCCTATAGTCTGACCCTCCATTGGCTAAGATGTAAACTCACATTCTGCCTCCTAAGATCATCGATTCAATGCTTAAGAGGAGCTCGTTCCTCTCGTGGTCACTATGTAAGATCGGCATCCAGTCCGATCGACCTAGTGATGACCGAGACTAAAGCTATCTAAACTTTAACTGTATCTTCATTCCCTCACCTATATTATTGCTGTTATTATAAAACTACTCATTATTAATTTTAAAAAAAACACCCAATTAAGCGGTTTCCTATCCCGTACTGTACTATCTATGGTGCCGCTGTAACGGAGATATGTGTTCCCCTGATTTTGTGTTCCCCGAACAGATATCTCCAGCCACACCCTCGGAGATATGTGTTCCCCGGATGAACTAGCAGTGATATCTGTTCCCCCTCACGCGGATATGTGTTTCCCCGATGATATGTGTTTCCCACTCGCTCGCGCGCGTATTCATGCTTGAGTACTAGCTCAACACATAGGAGAGACTTCGATTGCACAGTGAATGACTGCTCTAAACCATAGATAAATCTATGTCTAAACAATAGTCTAAAGATCTAGAGCATTTTGGCTTTCAATGGTAAGTTGTGATGCTTCCTGACAGTGTCTCACTTGCACTATGATCGATCTTGTGCATCTATTACCTCTCTATTAGTTTAGCAGAGCTATTTCGAGCAGTATAGGTTCTAATCATGAAGATCTATGCTCTAAAATAAGAGTGTATTATTAAATTATTATCATTGCCGCTAGACGATGATATGTTGGGACGACTACGATTTATATAAGGATGGGTCACCCTAGTTGATGTCGGTGCGGTATTGCCAGCTACAGAGTCTCCGGGCCCAGTTCTGGGGGCTGGGTGTGGGCTTCTGTTGAACGGCTGTTATTACACCTACCTTGCAATGGCCACTTATCTTGCAATGACCATATCGATGGAGGAAGAGAACTACACTTGTCCTGATAAAAAAATAGCTTACCAGATTGTTTGTGAGACGAGCAATTCGCGCGCGTGTGCTAATTTGTTGGGAACAGATAACACTGCGTTTTAATTCATCAGGGGGGAACACATATCTCCGAGGGCGTGGCTGGAGATATCTGTTCGGGGGAACAGAAAATCAGGGAAAACACATATCTCCGTTACACCGCCAATCAGATTGCAGAGGTCACGTGAAGTTGCGCAATAATGGTTAAATTAGCTTAGTTTGTGCGCACAGACGCTCAGCCTGCAGTAGCCTCGTTCCCAGGCCAAAAATTTTCGCAACGGAAAACGCAAATTAACGAAACGGCGAAAAATAAAGGCGCATAGGCCTGGTCTCTATTGCAAGGGTAATTAATGGTACGCATGCATGAATAAAATTAAAGAGTCTGAGCGAGTTTAAAAACAAGAAACGAAATATAGCTCGCAATAATAGCATTCCCGACGGAAACCTGTCGAGAGTCTCCAGACCTTACTCCAAAAGTCAGGTCTGGCCCGCGAGACTAATAATATTATTATATTCACTGGTAAGTTAAGATCGAAAACACCCCCAAAGAAATCAAGTGACATGTCAAATAGTTACCCGAGCATGAATAATCGTTTGGCTTAAGCTATGTGCACTTTGTACATACCTGAACTTTGGCATAGGGCACGCACTGTGTCCAATCGAAGCTGTCGTTGAGAGCACCAGAGACCTGTTTGCGCCTGTTAGTAGGTGACGGGAATTTCCCAGGGAATTCCCGTCCCGCCCCCTTTCCGCGATATCGGTCGAGAGTTGCAGCTGCTTCTTGAAAGGTTCCGGTTAGGTACAGGAGGAATGCCGCATACTTAATATTCATAATCCAGTCAACCACACCCACATTTGAATGAATATTGGTTATCATTCCCGCGCGACCCGCGAAATCTTATCTCTGGTATAGCTCGCAGCTGTGATCTAAGACTACAATGTCTGATCAGCACGATCCCTTAGCCAACAATGAATCAGACGCTGCCGGTAAGACCGATTGATCAGCTGCTGCCATTATAATTATAATAATAATCTAAATAGGAATAAAACTGCTGGGTAGATGCACTGGTTGCCTGAAAAGAAAGAGGAGTACAGAATATTGTCGATTGAAATGTCTCACAAGGGAGAGAAGACAACATCTTGTCAAGATTGCTTTGAGAGAGGTACGTGTCTCCGTGAGTACTTGCCGCCTAACTCATTGTCATTGTGGTCGAAGAGTACCTACTAGTTATGAAGCAATTGGGCTAGAGCTTGATCTTCCACTGTGTGTCAGTAGTGATCTCCAAAGTGTTACTGTTTCTCACTCTGAAAACTGTGTGACAGGGTATTTTGATTACTTAGTCATAGATCTTAGAGACTAACGTACCCGGGATAGGAAACTCGTAAATTTCGTTTGTGGATGATGGTTGCGCGCGAAATAAGAATCAGTAACAGGCGAACAATAATGGCTGAATCTACTGCTGCTATCTGCGCTACTGCAGTTAACACAGTCAGCGCCTGATGCAAGCAAAACTATAGATATGTAACAGAGTTCTGGACTCATGTGTGTGTTGTTTGTCGCTGTGTACTACGCGTGCACGACTCCTATGTGTCTCGTTCAGTCTAACTGATTGTTGTCTGTCGCTATAAATGTGTGTGTAAGTTGATTCAAAGTGTTGTTGTTGTTAATTCCAACTGAACAAGAACTCAGCACGTGTACAGATGAGTTTATTACATTGTGTAACAGTCAGACAATAATTATCAAACAATACATCATCACTATTCTTTTACAGGTCGACGGGCTAGAAATAATATAAGTCGCGCTCTAGCATATCCTGGTTTTCAAGCCTCAGCTGTTGTGATAATGTTCAATGGTATGGGTATTCTCTCTAGTGGGTCTTGGCTATCCAGTGATAGCCTCATGATCATGGATCTGGCAGGATATTACCAGCCTGCGGCCCTTCATGCTGCCCGATGCCAGCAGAAACTTGTCAGGGACTAGAGAGAGAGAAACAGAGCCTTAATCGAATACACATGTATTTGTGCTACAGACTTACATGTACAATTGAGTCAGCTACATGGAGTTGGTTTATGAGTCATAAACACAAGTTTACAAGAGCTTGTACATGTAAGTAGACAAAGCCTCAGGCAACAAAACACGCTTACGGAACATTCGCTTGTTCACAAACGAAACTAGCTAGTTTGTGGTGTATGGTATCTAGACTGCTAACTTTTAGTAGTAACTAAGAAGCAAAAATGTGAATGTGCTGCAAGTAATAGGTACATAGAGAATGGCGGCGACCGTTACACAGCATAAAACAAACTAGGAATTACGAACTGGACTCCTACACGACAAACAATAAACTTACATTTACTCAGCTAAGCAATGAGACGAGAATAAAATCTTTTGTAGCTAAGTTGACGCCTTGCTCACTGTTCTGCAGTAGCTTTTGCATTAGCAACTGGAGATAGCTGAAGCCCTTTTCCAGCGCAACCATCATCTGCAAAACATTTTGTACGCGTTCCAATGGGATCACGTGAGTAGTTTCCTATCCCGGGTACGTTAGTCTCTAAGATCTATGACTTAGTCTCGTCCCCAGACCACACCCCTTCCGCTATGCTCGGGAGAGGGTCTGGTTAAATGAAGGCAAATTCCTGGTTCCGTGATGTTTCATTCTCAGAATTGTGAAATACCAATCAGATTGCAGTATTTCCCAAAATTCACATTACCTGCATGCGACATTGATCATGGCTTATCCAAGGAATGCTACAATGTATCATGGAATCGATATCGAAGAGCGCTAAACAGCTTGGATATTCGTGTTTGTCGGCTGAGTAGCAAGAAGTCGTGGTTAATTTCGTAGCGGGTTTGTTTCTCTTCCTACAGGAGCTGAGAAGTTTCTTTGTTACCTAGTCCTACCAAGTATCTTCAACTTGCTTCATAACAGTAAATCTTGCATAGTTATAGTTGTGTGTCCTTTGAAGCTTGATGGAAGACGAGGTAGCTAATTGTTGAGCACATGATTTCGCGCGTGACAATTACGTCATTGAACCAGGAATTTGCCTTCATTTAACCGGACCCTCCCAAGCATTAGCAGAAGAGAGAGTGGTCTGGGGATGAGACTAGTGATTACTATGATGGACAACATCTATCGTACTACCAAATATGGCTTCTCTTGCTTCTTTGCCACTATGAAAACATCTATTGGGGGTGGAAGGGTTGTAGCTATACTTGTCTCAGAGGGTCTACGGATTGTAAACGAGTGGAATAGCAATTGGTCTCCATAGTTCCTTATGACAGATAAAAGTATAGCCTCGTACCCAGGCCTTCAAGTAGTGTCGAGCTAGGTGCTATTGGGAGTCTATTTCCGTTCTGTTTTCAATTGCTCTGCGACTTTCAGAGAGCACAAGCATGGGAACGTTGGGTCAACAAAGGTGCTAATGAAGTTTCACATTCTGATAAGGAGCTCGAGTCTGTTCTGAGATACGCAATTACAGTAATTGCATATGCAACTACAGGTACATTGTACCACTCTGTTTTACATGTCTATACATTATAATTATTACTATGTGTCACAATAATAAAATAATATTATTGTGTTCATTTTAGTTGGATGAGAAATGGCGAGACATTGAGAGTCAACCCTGGTATGTTGGAAACAAAAAGCTTCAAGTGTACATGAATTCTGAATGGATGTCATGTCATCAAGTAAGAATGTTATGTAAATTGCATACGTCATGTAGCTACTATGGTTTGTATCATTGATTAAAGAAGTATCCATTATTATGCTTAGTTTCTAGCAGTTAATAAACGTTGAATGTATAACTGCATATTATACACGTGCAGCACTATAAAGTCTCGGTCAAAGTTATTAATATAAATTTTCTTTCTCACATGCAGATAATGGGCACATGCTTATCGGAAAAAGTTCCATAACAGAGTCGACATGAATTTTCTGACTTGCAATTTTTTCATCCATTCCTCCCACGCCTTTTCTGAGTAATCACATACCCTGTCACACAGTTTTTGGAGTGAGAAACAGTAACACTTTGGAGATCACTGACACACTGTAGAACATCAAGCTCTAGCCCAATTGCTTCATAACTAGTAGGTACTCCCCGACCACAATGACCATGAGTTAGGCGGCAAGTACTCACGGAGACACCTCTCTCAAAGCAATCTCGACAAGATGTTGCCTTCTCTCCCTTGTTAGACATTTTCAATCGACAATATTCTGTAACCAGTGCATCTACCCAGCAGTTTTATTCCTATTTATTATAATTTATAATAACAGCAGCTGATCAATCGGTCTTACCGGCAGCGTCTGATTCATTGTTGGCTAAGGGCTCGTGCTGATCTTCTTTCCAAGACTGGCAGACATTGTGGTCTTAGATCTAGCTAGCGCTAGAAGCCTGTACAGCTGCGAGCTACCAGAGGTTAGATTTCGCGGGTCGCGCGGGAAAGATAACCAATATTTATTCAAAGTGGGTGTGGTTAACTGTATTATGAATATTAAGTATGCGGCATTCCTCCTGTACCTAACCGGAACCTTCTTGAAATCATGTTGAAATCTTCCAGCTAAACTCACTGCAGGTATACACATACAGTACATTATTGTGTGAGACTGTGAGCTAGACAGTAGACATTCTATAACCAGACGTCGGTCTAGGCTGACAGACATGAGCAATAGCCCGAATAGGCGTGGGAGAAGAGAAGGCCGTGAGTTTACCAGAGATCACGACAGACGCAGACCCGGGCGCGGTGATAGACATGCCACTAACACACGGCGCCAGCATGATCGCGGAGGGAGAAATGAACACGAAGCGAGACCATTTCGCCATGATGGTCGTCTGTTTGAATCACGCCCATATGTACATGTACAGGCGGAACGATGGACAATCGACGATCTTAAACAAATTGCTGGCCTTAGTTCAGAGGAAGCTCTTCGTCGAATCACATCCCAACAAGCAGCCTTTCTGAATGCTTTTGAATTCTACCCTCAGCGTGAAAATTATCGTGTAATGAAATATCTGATTAAGATATTGCACCTAATGATCTGCACACCAGAGGAAACCGACAGAGAGTTCGCCAGTCGCATGCTTAGTCTGATCCTTTCAGGTGAGGGAAAGTTTGCATCGTTCTGCGTAAAATTGAATGTTCTTATTAAGAGGACAATGTTTGAACAACAGCGGGGAAGAGATGACCGACACAGCATTCTTTTCTACTTGATTCTACTTGATTCATTCTTTTCTACTTGGTTCTCCTGGCAACCAAGTTCTTACTTTGTTAATATTTAGATTCTGAATTCTTTCTGTTTGACTTCGTCCACCAATTCTTACAATTTTGGGTATCTCTGTGGAAATGCCCATGAAATCTTCTGTAAATAAACTCTCACTGCTAGAAAGATGCGATTCATATTGGTCAAGGATTCCTTCTAAAAACTGATCGAGAGCATGATTTGTGTAACACAAGACAAGAATTGGATGTCTTCCTGTTTTGTCTTTGTTTTCAAGAATAGTCTGCACTATTTTGATGCCAATATAGGTCTTACCTGTTCCCGGAGGTCCTTGAATGACAGCTATTTCCTGTGTTAATGCCATTTGAATGGCATCTAACTGTGATTGATCAAGCTCAATTTCTTCAGCTGATGGCCAAGCTTGCTTGTTTAAAATGTCGACCATTTTGGTCTGACTAAGACCTTCATGAGCACCATATAGGCACCTGATGTCATAAAGTGCTACACTATCATTCAGATATCGAGGCTTATGAACAGGAAAAGGCTGATTTTGTACAAGATACCTAGTAAATGGCATTGTGTCTACCTCTGCTGTTTGAAGGCTTCTGAGTATATATCGACTAGCCTCAAAATATGCTTTAGACTCTGCCATCACAAAGATCGTTTGGCGACAGTGTGATAACAGGAGGACACTCTCTTGAAATTGTAACTGCACAATTCCTTTAGCGAGATCCTTTGGGTCTCTATTAGCAACAATAGCAAAGTAAACGTCTTCTTTGAAGTTGTCAGAGCGTGGAGAAAGGCAAAGAAGAGAGCCAAAGATAAGCCTTTTGGAATGTTCCCAGCTACGTCGCTGTTTGAACATAGAGATATCAAACTGGACTTTGTAGCAAATTCCTTCACGTGTAAAGACGGGTTCAAGAATTCTGACGTTGTGATAGACGTTCACATCCATATTTCTTTTACCCTTCTCATGAGTGATACATTCTTTGATGCCTCTACGAAGAGGAGCAATAAAATCTTCTCGGAGAAGACGGAACTGAACATCATAGTAATGCTCCCAGCCTGTGTATGGCTCTTTGATAAGACTTGGTCTCAGTTGAGGGGGATCTTCAACACATACTTCCTCCATCGTAGGATACAATGGTATATCTCTATATTGGGAATTATCCCAGTTCACAAACATATCCTTGGGCATCTTTTTTGTACGTTTTCTTTGTGCTAACCGAATATCATCAAATGTTTGCTTCAGATCATCAGCTTCCTTGATAAGCAAATCGTTGTTCATGAGGTGAGCACTCTCCACAAGTTCATCAACAGGCAGTACACTCCAACAAGAGCCAGGCAAAAGATAAATAAGCTTAAAGAAAAGACCAATGATAAGCAGAGCTTCATGAGTATGTCTCATAGGGAGTTCCTGCGACACATATTTCTTAAGTTGCACATGAAACTGTGCACAGCGATCTTCATTTAAGACTTCTGCTAAAATTTTGTTAGCACTTTCTTGAAGATCAGTGGGAGCCTCACAGATTTTTTTCAATATTTTAAGAATAATCTCAATATAATGGCGAATCTTATCAACTCCACCACATGTAGCGAGGGAATGCTGAAATGCCTTGAGATTGTCAAAAATGAATAAGATTACCATTGAAGAGTCAGAGCGCGAGAGTTCTCCTAACTCTATAATTGATAATCTAGGAATATACTTCTTGGGTTGTCTGATTTTATCACTAGATCTTTCCTGTGTTGATCGAATGTGGCCAAATTTACTTTGCTCTTGGAATGCACGATTGTGCTGCAGTGGTACTCGACTACCATGATCGTCTCCAAAACGACCCCTTCTTTCATCTCGATTTCGAAAAGCATATGTCTTGCTTACCTCTAAAGAACCATGTTCATCCCTTTGTGACATATTAGCAACTTGCCTAGATCTACCTCGTGCCGATCTAGTAAACACATTTTTACTGAAAGCGTCTTGTCCTTGCCTTTTTCTCTCTTCTTTTTCACGAAATCTCCCCCCACGAGGGCCTCTGAATTGACCTCTAGAATGAGGTCTCCATCTCCCCCCACGATCTCGCACTGTATTACTGACATTCACACTAAATGTTTCCACACATGCTTCCCTATCGCTTGTAATTACAGGCTCTTCATTCCTTAGGTGAGTGCTAGGTTGTTTTACCTCATCTATTGGTGATCTGCCATAATCAAGTCTGCTGAAATCTCTCCTATTAGCCATTGTTCAGCTGCAAAGATAACACAGCATAGGTATACAATGACATTTACATTGTACCACAACCCTAGCTCTAAATGCTATAGAGCGCACCAGGAGCCCATAAGAGGAAGGAGCGTTCAGCCGCGATTTAGCCAAACGTAAACTCCGCCGCGCGCTGCGTGCGGTGCATTATGATGACGTTTACTACCACCAGAGCTAGGAGAGTGACGTAGTAGTTTAGCACACGCCCAGCAAAGTAGTCAGAGTCGATAGAGTCTCTTGCAGCTGCTTGGAGGGAACAAAATCGTCTGGATAGGCTGTACGGTGGTCACTGAGTACTGTGCGCTCGATTGATGCCATCTATTCAGCACGTGGATCATGGGCGCGACCATTTCTACAAGCACAGAACGAGTGCTGTCCCGCTTACTTGATCGTGCTGTTTACAAGTAACAAGCTCCTGTTTGCTGCTGGTAAAAAGCTGTTCATGTTGGCTAGTGGCCACATGCAAAAAAACTTTCATTATAGGGAAGTTTTTTGATGCGCAAGGCGGTGGAGTTTACGTTTGGCTATTACTACACGGGCGATTGGAGTTGAACGCTCCTTCCTCTTATGGGCTCCTGAGCGCACTCATAAGTGTCTCATGCCTTGGATAATATATTAGTCTCGCGGGCCAGACCTTCCTGGGGGTGGGGCGGAGTTTCGGATAGATAGGGAAGGTCTGGAGACTCTCGACAGGTTTTCGTGTGCAGCACCAAAATCTTGGTGGCGCCATAGATATTACAGTACGGGATGGGAAACTAAAATTTCCTCTAAATCAAATGTATTACGTGACGTCACATCGAGGTGGTCGATGCGCATTACCGCACGTAGCAGTGATTACTAATTAGCGGCAGACAAGCGCGGTGTAGTTTTTTTCCTGTACAGCTTTCTTTTGCTGTCTCTGGGCTATTCTAGTGCATTTATTGTGTTGTTGAAGATTGCGTGTTTCATACTACCGGCCTTCGATGGATGCCAGTACTGGCACCTCACGGCAAACAGAAGATTTGTGAGTATAACGGTGGATTACAGATCTGTACACACAAATTCTCGAAGAGGCAAATGTTCTATGACTTGATTTTGGTACTAATACAAAGCCATTAGTCGTCTGGGTGTACTGAACCAGTTAGTACATTGCCAAGAAGTATACTTTTTCCGTTATAAACACGAACTCGTCTCTGTTGGTCAGGATTTTGTAGCCACAAATTCTCCATACTGGCTGGATCAATGGCGCTTTGTAAGCTCTAAACCAGCGGTACATACCCTACAATATGTACTGGGCTGGATATCCAGACAGCTAGTCGTTCTTTGACCGCGTAAAAAGGCGAAGTTCTTGGTAGATTCTTGGCTGTGCTATCAGAGATTCTCCGTTTATTTAAAATACGGAGAGCACAATACACGGACGCGGAAAATACACGGAAAATGTAATCGTCGTGTGACGTCAAAACTTAATCATCACTTGACAAGTGTTTCAAAAAGCATGAATCAGAAAAAAGAAGAACTTATGGCCCAAGAGTCAGGGATGTAGAGCACGCCTCTTTTAGTCCATTGGTTCTTTCTGCCAGCGGCGGCCTTGCCAGAGAAGCAACAACATTCTACAAAAGGCTCGCTGCTCTCCTTGCTGAAAAATGGGATAAATCCTATAGTCTGACCCTCCATTGGCTAAGATGTAAACTCACATTCTGCCTCCTAAGATCATCGATTCAATGCTTAAGAGGAGCTCGTTCCTCTCGTGGTCACTATGTAAGATCGGCATCCAGTCCGATCGACCTAGTGATGACCGAGACTAAAGCTATCTAAACTTTAACTGTATCTTCATTCCCTCACCTATATTATTGCTGTTATTATAAAACTACTCATTATTAATTTTAAAAAAAACACCCAATTAAGCGGTTTCCTATCCCGTACTGTACTATCTATGGTGCCGCTGTAACGGAGATATGTGTTCCCCTGATTTTGTGTTCCCCGAACAGATATCTCCAGCCACACCCTCGGAGATATGTGTTCCCCGGATGAACTAGCAGTGATATCTGTTCCCCCTCACGCGGATATGTGTTTCCCCGATGATATGTGTTTCCCACTCGCTCGCGCGCGTATTCATGCTTGAGTACTAGCTCAACACATAGGAGAGACTTCGATTGCACAGTGAATGACTGCTCTAAACCATAGATAAATCTATGTCTAAACAATAGTCTAAAGATCTAGAGCATTTTGGCTTTCAATGGTAAGTTGTGATGCTTCCTGACAGTGTCTCACTTGCACTATGATCGATCTTGTGCATCTATTACCTCTCTATTAGTTTAGCAGAGCTATTTCGAGCAGTATAGGTTCTAATCATGAAGATCTATGCTCTAAAATAAGAGTGTATTATTAAATTATTATCATTGCCGCTAGACGATGATATGTTGGGACGACTACGATTTATATAAGGATGGGTCACCCTAGTTGATGTCGGTGCGGTATTGCCAGCTACAGAGTCTCCGGGCCCAGTTCTGGGGGCTGGGTGTGGGCTTCTGTTGAACGGCTGTTACTACACCTACCTTGCAATGGCCACTTATCTTGCAATGACCATATCGATGGAGGAAGAGAACTACACTTGTCCTGATAAAAAAATAGCTTACCAGATTGTTTGTGAGACGAGCAATTCGCGCGCGTGTGCTAATTTGTTGGGAACAGATAACACTGCGTTTTAATTCATCAGGGGGGAACACATATCTCCGAGGGCGTGGCTGGAGATATCTGTTCGGGGGAACAGAAAATCAGGGAAAACACATATCTCCGTTACACCGCCAATCAGATTGCAGAGGTCACGTGAAGTTGCGCAATAATGGTTAAATTAGCTTAGTTTGTGCGCACAGACGCTCAGCCTGCAGTAGCCTCGTTCCCAGGCCAAAAATTTTCGCAACGGAAAACGCAAATTAACGAAACGGCGAAAAATAAAGGCGCATAGGCCTGGTCTCTATTGCAAGGGTAATTAATGGTACGCATGCATGAATAAAATTAAAGAGTCTGAGCGAGTTTAAAAACAAGAAACGAAATATAGCTCGCAATAATAGCATTCCCGACGGAAACCTGTCGAGAGTCTCCAGACCTTACTCCAAAAGTCAGGTCTGGCCCGCGAGACTAATAATATTATTATATTCACTGGTAAGTTAAGATCGAAAACACCCCCAAAGAAATCAAGTGACATGTCAAATAGTTACCCGAGCATGAATAATCGTTTGGCTTAAGCTATGTGCACTTTGTACATACCTGAACTTTGGCATAGGGCACGCACTGTGTCCAATCGAAGCTGTCGTTGAGAGCACCAGAGACCTGTTTGCGCCTGTTAGTAGGTGACGGGAATTTCCCAGGGAATTCCCGTCCCGCCCCCTTTCCGCGATATCGGTCGAGAGTTGCAGCTGCTTCTTGAAAGGTTCCGGTTAGGTACAGGAGGAATGCCGCATACTTAATATTCATAATCCAGTCAACCACACCCACATTTGAATGAATATTGGTTATCATTCCCGCGCGACCCGCGAAATCTTATCTCTGGTATAGCTCGCAGCTGTGATCTAAGACTACAATGTCTGATCAGCACGATCCCTTAGCCAACAATGAATCAGACGCTGCCGGTAAGACCGATTGATCAGCTGCTGCCATTATAATTATAATAATAATCTAAATAGGAATAAAACTGCTGGGTAGATGCACTGGTTGCCTGAAAAGAAAGAGGAGTACAGAATATTGTCGATTGAAATGTCTCACAAGGGAGAGAAGACAACATCTTGTCAAGATTGCTTTGAGAGAGGTACGTGTCTCCGTGAGTACTTGCCGCCTAACTCATTGTCATTGTGGTCGAAGAGTACCTACTAGTTATGAAGCAATTGGGCTAGAGCTTGATCTTCCACTGTGTGTCAGTAGTGATCTCCAAAGTGTTACTGTTTCTCACTCTGAAAACTGTGTGACAGGGTATTTTGATTACTTAGTCATAGATCTTAGAGACTAACGTACCCGGGATAGGAAACTCGTAAATTTCGTTTGTGGATGATGGTTGCGCGCGAAATAAGAATCAGTAACAGGCGAACAATAATGGCTGAATCTACTGCTGCTATCTGCGCTACTGCAGTTAACACAGTCAGCGCCTGATGCAAGCAAAACTATAGATATGTAACAGAGTTCTGGACTCATGTGTGTGTTGTTTGTCGCTGTGTACTACGCGTGCACGACTCCTATGTGTCTCGTTCAGTCTAACTGATTGTTGTCTGTCGCTATAAATGTGTGTGTAAGTTGATTCAAAGTGTTGTTGTTGTTAATTCCAACTGAACAAGAACTCAGCACGTGTACAGATGAGTTTATTACATTGTGTAACAGTCAGACAATAATTATCAAACAATACATCATCACTATTCTTTTACAGGTCGACGGGCTAGAAATAATATAAGTCGCGCTCTAGCATATCCTGGTTTTCAAGCCTCAGCTGTTGTGATAATGTTCAATGGTATGGGTATTCTCTCTAGTGGGTCTTGGCTATCCAGTGATAGCCTCATGATCATGGATCTGGCAGGATATTACCAGCCTGCGGCCCTTCATGCTGCCCGATGCCAGCAGAAACTTGTCAGGGACTAGAGAGAGAGAAACAGAGCCTTAATCGAATACACATGTATTTGTGCTACAGACTTACATGTACAATTGAGTCAGCTACATGGAGTTGGTTTATGAGTCATAAACACAAGTTTACAAGAGCTTGTACATGTAAGTAGACAAAGCCTCAGGCAACAAAACACGCTTACGGAACATTCGCTTGTTCACAAACGAAACTAGCTAGTTTGTGGTGTATGGTATCTAGACTGCTAACTTTTAGTAGTAACTAAGAAGCAAAAATGTGAATGTGCTGCAAGTAATAGGTACATAGAGAATGGCGGCGACCGTTACACAGCATAAAACAAACTAGGAATTACGAACTGGACTCCTACACGACAAACAATAAACTTACATTTACTCAGCTAAGCAATGAGACGAGAATAAAATCTTTTGTAGCTAAGTTGACGCCTTGCTCACTGTTCTGCAGTAGCTTTTGCATTAGCAACTGGAGATAGCTGAAGCCCTTTTCCAGCGCAACCATCATCTGCAAAACATTTTGTACGCGTTCCAATGGGATCACGTGAGTAGTTTCCTATCCCGGGTACGTTAGTCTCTAAGATCTATGACTTAGTCTCGTCCCCAGACCACACCCCTTCCGCTATGCTCGGGAGAGGGTCTGGTTAAATGAAGGCAAATTCCTGGTTCCGTGATGTTTCATTCTCAGAATTGTGAAATACCAATCAGATTGCAGTATTTCCCAAAATTCACATTACCTGCATGCGACATTGATCATGGCTTATCCAAGGAATGCTACAATGTATCATGGAATCGATATCGAAGAGCGCTAAACAGCTTGGATATTCGTGTTTGTCGGCTGAGTAGCAAGAAGTCGTGGTTAATTTCGTAGCGGGTTTGTTTCTCTTCCTACAGGAGCTGAGAAGTTTCTTTGTTACCTAGTCCTACCAAGTATCTTCAACTTGCTTCATAACAGTAAATCTTGCATAGTTATAGTTGTGTGTCCTTTGAAGCTTGATGGAAGACGAGGTAGCTAATTGTTGAGCACATGATTTCGCGCGTGACAATTACGTCATTGAACCAGGAATTTGCCTTCATTTAACCGGACCCTCCCAAGCATTAGCAGAAGAGAGAGTGGTCTGGGGATGAGACTAGTGATTACTATGATGGACAACATCTATCGTACTACCAAATATGGCTTCTCTTGCTTCTTTGCCACTATGAAAACATCTATTGGGGGTGGAAGGGTTGTAGCTATACTTGTCTCAGAGGGTCTACGGATTGTAAACGAGTGGAATAGCAATTGGTCTCCATAGTTCCTTATGACAGATAAAAGTATAGCCTCGTACCCAGGCCTTCAAGTAGTGTCGAGCTAGGTGCTATTGGGAGTCTATTTCCGTTCTGTTTTCAATTGCTCTGCGACTTTCAGAGAGCACAAGCATGGGAACGTTGGGTCAACAAAGGTGCTAATGAAGTTTCACATTCTGATAAGGAGCTCGAGTCTGTTCTGAGATACGCAATTACAGTAATTGCATATGCAACTACAGGTACATTGTACCACTCTGTTTTACATGTCTATACATTATAATTATTACTATGTGTCACAATAATAAAATAATATTATTGTGTTCATTTTAGTTGGATGAGAAATGGCGAGACATTGAGAGTCAACCCTGGTATGTTGGAAACAAAAAGCTTCAAGTGTACATGAATTCTGAATGGATGTCATGTCATCAAGTAAGAATGTTATGTAAATTGCATACGTCATGTAGCTACTATGGTTTGTATCATTGATTAAAGAAGTATCCATTATTATGCTTAGTTTCTAGCAGTTAATAAACGTTGAATGTATAACTGCATATTATACACGTGCAGCACTATAAAGTCTCGGTCAAAGTTATTAATATAAATTTTCTTTCTCACATGCAGATAATGGGCACATGCTTATCGGAAAAAGTTCCATAACAGAGTCGACATGAATTTTCTGACTTGCAATTTTTTCATCCATTCCTCCCACGCCTTTTCTGAGTAATCACATACCCTGTCACACAGTTTTTGGAGTGAGAAACAGTAACACTTTGGAGATCACTGACACACTGTAGAACATCAAGCTCTAGCCCAATTGCTTCATAACTAGTAGGTACTCCCCGACCACAATGACCATGAGTTAGGCGGCAAGTACTCACGGAGACACCTCTCTCAAAGCAATCTCGACAAGATGTTGCCTTCTCTCCCTTGTTAGACATTTTCAATCGACAATATTCTGTAACCAGTGCATCTACCCAGCAGTTTTATTCCTATTTATTATAATTTATAATAACAGCAGCTGATCAATCGGTCTTACCGGCAGCGTCTGATTCATTGTTGGCTAAGGGCTCGTGCTGATCTTCTTTCCAAGACTGGCAGACATTGTGGTCTTAGATCTAGCTAGCGCTAGAAGCCTGTACAGCTGCGAGCTACCAGAGGTTAGATTTCGCGGGTCGCGCGGGAAAGATAACCAATATTTATTCAAAGTGGGTGTGGTTAACTGTATTATGAATATTAAGTATGCGGCATTCCTCCTGTACCTAACCGGAACCTTCTTGAAATCATGTTGAAATCTTCCAGCTAAACTCACTGCAGGTATACACATACAGTACATTATTGTGTGAGACTGTGAGCTAGACAGTAGACATTCTATAACCAGACGTCGGTCTAGGCTGACAGACATGAGCAATAGCCCGAATAGGCGTGGGAGAAGAGAAGGCCGTGAGTTTACCAGAGATCACGACAGACGCAGACCCGGGCGCGGTGATAGACATGCCACTAACACACGGCGCCAGCATGATCGCGGAGGGAGAAATGAACACGAAGCGAGACCATTTCGCCATGATGGTCGTCTGTTTGAATCACGCCCATATGTACATGTACAGGCGGAACGATGGACAATCGACGATCTTAAACAAATTGCTGGCCTTAGTTCAGAGGAAGCTCTTCGTCGAATCACATCCCAACAAGCAGCCTTTCTGAATGCTTTTGAATTCTACCCTCAGCGTGAAAATTATCGTGTAATGAAATATCTGATTAAGATATTGCACCTAATGATCTGCACACCAGAGGAAACCGACAGAGAGTTCGCCAGTCGCATGCTTAGTCTGATCCTTTCAGGTGAGGGAAAGTTTGCATCGTTCTGCGTAAAATTGAATGTTCTTATTAAGAGGACAATGTTTGAACAACAGCGGGGAAGAGATGACCGACACAGCATTCTTTTCTACTTGATTCAAATCGGAAAGTTCTGTATTGACGCCATTCCTCAGTCTGTCGTTTATACATTCCCCTTGAGCGATCTAAAGTACACAATCGATGCACTGTGTGAAGACAAGGCAGAACAAGACTTTGCGACATTAAAGGCACCACTACAGGACCTAGAAAAGGTATTTACAGAAAAGAAACAGGAAATTAGGCAAGTTCAAAGTCAACATATTGCACAGCAGCAGCAACGCCCTTCGACCAGTTATTTAGATGACCAAGATCCACCAGACAACTTTCAGCAAATTGAGATCCTTCCGAATCCTAAAGAGATTGAAAATCCAGGCAGAAAACCATTCTTGAGAACAAACCTTGTTGGCAAAGAGTACCGAAACTGGGATCATTATCTTGATGTTCAATTTCGTCTCCTTCGTGAAGATTTTGTGGGCCCTCTTAGAAAAGGCATAGAGTGCTTTGTGCAATCTGGCGAGAAAAGCAGTGAAGTTCTGGTCTATGAGGGTGTGCATGTCCTTGCTCCTGTTTGCCTCTATTCGGGGATCGGTTTTCAAATTCAGTTTGATATAGAGCGCTCTCATCTCTCCAGAGTCCGATGGGAACATTCTAGAAGGTTAATCTTTGGCTCATTGCTCTGTCTTTCAAGGAACAATTTCAAGGATGTTCTTTTTGCTACTATAGTAAATCGAGATGTTGAACTACTTTCAGAGGGAAAAGTTACGATTAGATTTGAAAGTGGTGTCAGTGGCTTTCATATAAAAACATCAGAAGAATTTTTGATGGTTGAATCCACAGCTTACTTTGAGGCATACCGTCATGTTCTAGAGAGGCTGCAACAAATCAATGCTGATCAGATGCCTTTCAAGTCTTACATACTTGGTGGATTTAAACCTGATCAAGCTATTCCTCTTCCACGATATTGTAAAAATGAGCTGATTCTTGATTTGAACAAAGTGCTTGAGCTGAAAAGTGCAAAATCTCGATTTGATGTGAAAGATATTGATAAATGGCCTCATCATGAGTTAACTTGCTTAGATCAATCTCAGATTGATGCACTTCGAATGGCTTTGACACAGGAAGTGTCTGTTATTCAAGGTCCTCCGGGCACAGGCAAGACCTATATTGGTCTCAAGATAGTGGAATGTCTGCTGCGAAATAGGCATGCATGGGATCCTTACAACAATTCACCAATTTTGGTTGTTTGTTACACTAACCATGCTCTTGATCAGTTCTTGGAAGGTATCCGGGCATGTCAAATCCAAGGAAAAACCCCAAAGATTGTTAGAGTTGGTGGAAGGTGTAAAAGTGAACAAATAAAAGACTGCGCTCTAGCTAATGTAGTAAAGAAAATCAAGGAAGAGAAGCTGGTTCCTGGGCAAACATTCCGTGAGCGCAAGCATTTTCAATTAACTATCAAAGAGCAGAAAGAAACAATGGAAGCAATGTTTACAGTCGAAGATGTCTTGAAGGGAAAAATTTTGTCAGCAGAAGAGCTCGGTAGATCAATGTCCCAAGATCATTATCAACAGTTAATGGCTCAGAATCTTTGTGGGCGAGACTGGGAAAAGGAAATAGAAGTTTGGTTAGGTCTGTGGTTTACAACGCACATGGACGAACAATCTGATGACATGACCACAGATGAAAAACTAGCAACTGCTTTAGCTGCTAGTTTACAGGTTACTGAAGAACCTGCAGAGGTAGAGGATATTGCTGAAGATCAGAATAAAGAAGACCAGCAACTGATAACAGTTGAAGATGAGCCACAATTGCTTGAGCAAGATCGTCTGGATGAGGGAGAGCAGGATCTGCTTACTGGAGATACTAACCAGCAAAGAAAACGAACTCAACAAGCACATTCAAAAGACCACTTTTCTGAGGGTAAACAAAATGAATGGCAAGTACAGCAACTCAGTGATAGAGAAAGAAGGAAAAGGATAGTTCAAGGTATGAGCTATTTGCCTATGAATGATCGCAGAGCAAGAAATATCGAAGACATTTGGAAACTGGACGATAAGAAAAAATGGCAGCTCTACCACTACTGGTTCAATACTTATATTCAGCAAAAGAAGGAAGACGTATACAGGTCTGCTCTTTTATACCAGCAAGCTTGTGATAGTTGTCATGAAATTGATAGAGAAATAAATATTCTTGCTCTAAAAGGAGCAGATATAGTTGGAATGACGACCACTGGTGCAGCCAAGCACAGTTACATCCTCAATGGAGGTATTCATCCAAAGGTTGTCATCATTGAAGAGGCTGCTGAAGTGTTCGAGTCACATGTTGTCACGTCTCTCTGTCCTTCTGTGGAACAGCTTGTCCTCATTGGAGACCACAAGCAGCTTCGTCCTAAACCAAATTGCTATGAGCTTGGAAAGAAGTATCTACTTGATATCTCTCTGTTTGAGCGGCTGGCCAGGTGTGGCTTACCACTTGCTAGTCTGACACATCAACATCGAATGAGGCCAGAAATAGCCAGCATTGTAGCCAGTCACATTTATGACAAACTTGAAAATGCACCATCTGTCTACCAACACCCTTCAGTTCTTGGTATTGGAAAGAATTTGTTCTTCATTGACCATAACTATCCAGAGAGAGCAAACCCAACTGCAGATCAGCGAAGTCATTCTAACTTGTTTGAATCTCAGTTCTTAGTGGCTCTTTGTCGCTACCTTCTCAAGCAAGACTATAACCCAACACAGATCACTCTCTTGACTATGTACCGAGGTCAACTTATTGAATTGAAGCAAAGGATGAGAAGAGAAGAGTTTGAAGGAATTAGAGTGGCTGCTGTCGATGACTTTCAAGGAGAAGAGAACGACATAATTCTGTTGTCTCTTGTTCGCAGTAATAGTGATGGCAAGATAGGGTTCTTAAAAATAGAAAACAGAATATGTGTTGCTTTGTCCAGAGCTCGCTGTGGTATGTATGTGATTGGAAATCTCTCCATGCTTCGAAACAAAGATGACACCAAGTGGCCAGCAATCCTCAATGACCTTGAAAGGAATGGTTTCGTAGGAACAGGGCTTCCTTTGTCCTGCAATTGTGAACATAATACCAAAGAAGTGGTTAAAGCTGAAACTCCAGAAGATTTTGCCAAACGACCGGAAGGAGGTTGTGGCAAAATTTGTGGCTACCGGTTGCCATGTGGCCATGCCTGTCGTAGTTTCTGTCATCCTATTGACAAAGAACACAAACGTGTTTACAAGTGTCATAGGATCTGTAACAAGCCTCTACAATGTGGTCATTACTGCCAAAGTAAGTGCTACAAGTGCATTGATGGTCATCCTTCTTGTACTAAGAAGGTTAACAAGATAATTCCTTCATGCAAACACACAATTGAAATGGATTGTGGTAAAAACCCAATAGGTTTTCCTTGCCCTCGCAAGTGTGAAAAATACCTTGACTGTGGAGATCCTTGTCAAGAATTGTGTTCAATGCCTTGCACAAAGAAGTGTGAAGTCACAAAATCTATCCCACTTGTTTGTGGTCATACAGAATGTGTACCATGTTTTCTTTCGAAATCTGCAATAAAATGCTCTAAACCATGCAAGACAATACTTGATGACTGTGGGCATCAGTGTACTGGGACATGTGATACTTGTCACAAAGGTAGATTGCATGTTCAATGTCAGTCAAAGTGTGGCCGAACACTCTCTTGTGGACACATTTGCACTTTCCCCTGCACAGCCAATTGTCCTCCATGTACTAAACCATGCAGTAACTACTGTAGCCATAGCAAGTGTCCTAAGCTCTGTTATGAGCCCTGTGCTCCATGTATGGAGCCGTGTGAGTGGAAATGTCCTCATTTTAAGTGTCAGGCACCATGTGGAAGTGAATGCAGGCGCCCAATTTGCGATCGTTCTTGTCAAAAGAAATTGAAATGTGGTCATCAGTGTATTGGAGTCTGCGGTGAGAAGTGTCCAACACTTTGCGGTGTGTGTAATGAAGAGGAAGTTCGCGAATTCTTCTTTGGTACAGAAGATGGATCTAATGCACTTTTTATTCAACTACAAGATTGCAAACATGTCTTAGAAGTATCTGGTCTAGATTATTGGATGGGTATGCAAAGCGATGAAAACACAGAAGAGCCACTGGCGATCAAGTTGAAAGAATGCCCCAAGTGCAAGACACCAATCATGCGAAGCCTGCGATATGGAAACATCGTTAAGGCCAAAGCCAAAGAGATAGAAGAAGTCAAGAAACGCATACTTCAGGGAAAAGATGGCTCTATAGAACAGATTATTAGCAGCTTGAGTAGGCAGCTACAACAAGTCGAAACAAAGGTCATCAGTGCCAGTTCTATCAATTATCTAGATTCACTACTGGAAGAGCTTGCCTATCGCCTACAAGCACCTGAAGGATGGAAGGACAGTGATGCTACATGGCTCTTTCCACATCATATCGAGACATTCCAGAATCAAATTAAACTTGTCCCAAAGCTCATTGAGCTTTTCAAGTCTATAAATTCTCTAAGTTCTTCATCCAGCTGTATGATTGAATCAATAACAATTCATCCTTCTGAAATCAAAAGGTGTGCTTTAGTTTTAGTGAAGTTTCTCATACCCGAGTATCTCTCTGATCAGCAGCTCAATGATGCTCACAGTGAGTTGCGAAGACTACTATGCTTATCAAGTGTATGCACCGTTCACATAGCTATTACGAGATCTGGGAATAAATTGACTAAAGATGACATAAAAGCACTTGGAAATTTTGCTCAACTATTAATTGAAAGTGGTCACACAAAGCCAAAGCTGAATGAAGAGACTCAGAAATCAATTTATGAGTTTATCAATGGTTTAAGAAAACATTACGATCTTGGTGGTTTGACAGATATTGAACGTTTGCAAATAGTGAAAGCTATAGGTTTACCAAAAGGCCATTGGTACAAGTGTAGGAATGGACACATATACTGTATTGGAGAATGTGGTGGAGCTATGGAGACTTCCAAATGTCCTGATTGTAAAGCAACTATAGGTGGTACTAACTATATACTTTCAGCTGGCAATGTCCATGCTCCAGAGATGGACGGTTCACGTCATCCTGCTTGATCCAAGACAGCAAACCTTGCTAACTTTGATCCACATCAATTGCAGAATTTGTAATTTGTTTCCGTAACACTAACTACTGTTATGATGATTGTCATACAATAAGTTTTCGTTGACATTTTGTTTTAGACTCATGTACGGCAACTTTCCTATAATAAGTGTGTTAATTGTGTACTGAGTGATTTGTACAATAGGCAAATTAAATCCATTCAACAAGTTATGTACAATAACTGTAAATTTTTAGAAATAAGTATAAAACCAATTAGTACTAGAGAATTACGAAGTTATTAAGAAATTATTATTTTCGATAGTGAACAGAAGAAATTTGAGCTTGGTCACTGCTGGAAGTGTCTGACTGGAGGATACGTTGATACATGTCATGCTTTAACGCACCCTAAAAAGAGTAAAGATTAATGTTATTCTGGTAATACAGAGCTTTGCAAGTTGCTTGACAGCAGAAATTGTGAAATGGGCATTGGCATTATTACCCATGCATGTTAGAGGCCACCGTCTATTTCACAATCTCTGCTGTCAAGCAACTTGCAAAGGTCTGTAAGTACATGTAATAGAAAAGGTCATTGTGACAGTGAAACTGTATATAGTGCCAAATGAACCTGAACAGTAGTGTGAGCTTACCCAAGCTATCACAAAGTGGGCCCCATTGTGCTTCAACATTGTAATGAGGATGAGCTTTCAGCCAACTCTCCAACTTCTTCAATGCAGGAGAATTGTTCCATGGTAACCGGATTAGTAAAAGATAAATATTTTAGCACAAAGTGTAAGTTAGAAATTAACTTTTTTCTTTAGTGTTTCTGTTGATGACTCTCTCTCTCTCTACTTATAGACTCTCTCAAGACATGTCTAAGAATAACAGGCACCAAAATGTAGAGTAAAGTATTTAAAACTACAAGCCGCTCACTTAGCTACTCCAATGAGTAAGTCTTTGTCATGTAAACCAGCCTTCCACCAATGAGGCACCTCAAAAGATGACTCACACAACTTGACTAACTTGTCGAAGTCTTTGTGAGGCAGTATCTAGAGCAAGCAGACAATATTGATGTTATAAACTCTCTAATCCTCTCTCCTGACACAAGCTAAGAGTTCAATACGTTGAAGACACTTAATAGCCCTCTCCTTATTCACAATCATACCTGTATATCCTTTGAGAAAAGGTGAGTGCAATACACTCAATTCTACACGTACCTATTTTCTGTCTTCTCTTGGCAATTACACGTCGACACATCTCCTTAAAATCATAAAGATATAATTTCAGTCTCTCGTCACTTTTCTTTCCAAGACTGGCTAATGCTCTAAACCAACAAGTTTCAAACATAATAGTTACAATAAAATAATACACATACCTGAATTTTGTCCAATCGTAGCGATTGGAATTATTTTCAAATTCATTCCCAAAGAATGAAATGACTCGTACAAAATCCTGCTCCTCTCTCTTTGACCATCTTAGCAAAGACAAAATATTAATACTAATAATTTCATTGTCAAAAGCAAATTTGACCTTCTGAGCTAGCTCTGCCTTTTTCAATTCTCTTCTCCTCGAAGCTTCAGCTTCTCTCTCTCTCTCCTTTCTTTTTCCTGCATTGGTCAGAGTGAAAAAGCCAGCTAGCTAGGTTAGCTTGCTATAGCAACTAAAAAGTGCAACTTTGGACTCATGCTCACTTCAGGACACAGTCTACTCTCGGAGAGAATCAAAACTCTTTGTCACTGTTTTTACGTTCTCTTCTCCCATCATTTACCACAACTGTAAGTGGTATAACTTCCTGACTACATGTATTTTGTGTGCTACAAATGCTTCTAGAGGCAGTATGTGTATCCATGCAGTATAGTATAGTAGTACAGGAGACTTTCTTGCTAGTCTTGTGTAAGCTATTACTATCTCATCTGTTCAGGGAGACACACGAGGTCAGGTGCAGGCAGAAGGTCTACCTCAACAACCCCAGCAGCAGCAGCCAGCAGAGGGAGCAGTCGGAGGAGACGGAGTTAATTTTGAGGCAGCTGTAGGTCAACTAACCCAGTCTCTGAGAGGACTACTAGATCAACTACGAGTAGCGTTAGAACGACCGTTAGATGAGGACGAAGTAGAACAAGACAGTGACGATGATAGATGATAAGAACTTATGAAAAGCAAAATGACGATATAGTTACTCTACAATCATTACAATAATGGTTTTTACTAACATGATTGCATGAAACAAGAACACTGTGTAATACAAATTATGGTAGCTACTGTATGTATCTAACACTAGTATTATCTCAACAATTCAGGTAGAAGTTGTGTAGTGTTACTTTATTAAGCAATTAGGGCACTGAAGCTCTGTTTGTTGATAATGGGCTGGAACGAAGTACATATGACCCGAGGGACATGTATAACAATCTCCTTTGGTTGCACGTGGAGGAGAAGGAAGAAAAGGAATAATATCATCAATAGTTTGATTCGTTTCCTGCAAGTAGATCCTTTCCAGTGGCAGCAGGTAACATTCACATTCTTCTTCAGTAAATTCACAGTGATAGTCATTTTTTAGTCTCTGCAAAGCTATCTTGGCTTTTGTGAAGCTTGTCTGTTCTCGAGGAGACATGTCTGCATCAATGTCAGTAGATTCAATCACTTCTTGCATACACAGTAGGTACAACTCTCTCCGTACATCAGCAACAAACTGAGCTGATACTCTGCCCTCATTTGTCTTAATTAGGTTATATATTTTCTGAGAGAATATTCTCGCTGCTTTTTTGGCATAAAATGCCACAATTTTCTCAGAGAACTGATTAACTGAGATATACAATTTTATGGCAAAAAGAACTTCAGGATTCTTATTAGGGTCTATTTTAATTAACTTTCTGCCTTGCTTTTGTGCAGTAATAGGAGGAATTGAGCTCAGTAAGCGAGTAGCCTGAACATTAAATTTAATCTCTGTATCTTCAAGTTCCATCTCTGTTGGTTTCATATCTTCTGCTATGGCTCGAATGACTTTCATTTGTTCTTTTACTTGTTTAAAATACCGACCAGAGGTTAAAACAGGTTTTGAGCAAGACTTGAACGGACATTGTAGAGGGCAAATCAGACCTCTTTCTTCAATTCTTTTAAATCTCTGATCAAGAAACTTCACAGAAAAGATATGATTACAGTCAAGTTGGATAAAAAGCTTGTCATCAAGTCTTGTTCTTTTTTCCAAAACAAGCTTTGTTCTGAATTTATTCTGATTGCATTGCCAGCAAACACGAAGACATGGTTCTCCACAAACTCCAGGACAGATATGTTTACAAGATAGCAGTTTTGTACATGGTTGATGACACACCGGCCGGTCACATGGAGCATAGCATGGCTGTGAACACTCAAAATGATCACATTTCCAACCACATGGTTGTTCACACTCTGTCTTACAAGGTGTATCGCGTTCACAAGTATGTGAACAAGAAGAATGAGTGCAACCAATTGGGCATGTCTTTTGACAGACATCTAGTATACCAAAGCAAGGAACTGCACCTGAGTGGCCACAAAATCGATTAATAAAAACATCATGCGGACAGGCCTGATGAATACGAGATGAGTAGCACTGTCCACATTTGCCAGTACACGTATGGCCACACTTCAAAACATGGTTGCATATTTCTTTACATGGGCAATAGTCAAGAGCAGCATTGCAACCAAGCTTATGTACATGACCACAGGGACAACTGCGATTAACTAGTTGGTAACAAACTTCAGTACACGTTTCGCCGCATTTTTTCAAGCATTGATGGCCACATGATAACATTTTAGTACAAGGCTTGGTGCACGGGTGCATCTCTTTGTTTTGTGTTTGATAACAGCGTCTTTTTAATCTATGACCACAAGGCCATTTGTCATCAACCTTTACCATGCACTGTGTAGTGCACTGGCTACCACATTTGTTTTGGCAACTGTGGCCACATTTGAGAGTATTACCACATGGCATGGTGCACAAAATAGGCTGTGGATTTACGTGAAATACATTTGTTGGAGTTTTGACAAGTTCGTAGCGATAGGGTGCATGACCAGTAACTGAGTCACTCCAGACTTCTCTGCAAATTGCTTCTACAGAATGACCACAGGTTAACTGAACTATAACTTCCTTACGGCAAGAATTTATAGAACAAATTTCTCCGCATGCTTTAACACAGTTGTGGCCACAGACCAGTACTTTTTCACAAGGATGTAAGCAGTTCGATTGCTCTGGTGTTTTATAGCATTTCATGTCTACCTTGTGGCCACAAATGGGGTACTGTTTTTGGCAAATTGCCCAGCATTTCAAAGAAGTTAAGTCCTTATAACAAGGTACAGTTAATAGGTGTTTACAAATTGGCATTTCCTTTTGCACTAAAACTTGACAAGATCTACATTGACTTCCAACATGACAAATTTGCTCACAGAAATGCAACCCATTGTCACACAGCTTGTTACACAAGCACTTACACTTCTTCTCATGACAGTACATCTTTTGAGTGTGCCCACAAGCTTCAAGTGTTCTTGTGACACTTACACGACAAGGAGGACATATTTTGTTACAGATAGATACACAACGGTGCTCTCCCTTTTCACAAAGACGTTGACATGGTTTCTTGCACACTGATTGTTTGTGATTAGGATCTGTATTGTGGCACTGACGAGAACATGAATGTCCACACTCCAGACGATAGTTACAAATTTCTTTACAGCCTCCCTCAGGAGCAAACAAAGCAAAATCTTTGGCAGCCTTAATTTCAAATATCTTCTCTGGATGATTCTGACAGTAAATGTGAAATGCATTCCCAACACACCCTCTCTTTTCCATATCTGACAAAATAGTTTCCCAGATTGGGACCTCCTTTCGTAGCATCGTAAAATTCCCAAAACAGTAGAAACCCATCTTGGCTCTAGACAGTGCAACACATACCCTATTGGATTCTCTGAGAAATCCAACTCGTCCTTCTCGGTTACTTCGTGTCAGAGAAAGTATGATAATGTCATTTTCTTCTCCTTGAAAATTGTCGACATTGACAATGCGAACTCCTTCAAATGTCTTTTTTGGCATTTTACTTCTGACTTTAAGTAATTGACCAGTGTAGCCAGTAAGAATTGTGATTTGAGTCGGTTTATAATTTTGGTTCAGTAGATGGTGACAAAGTTCAGCTACAAAGTCAGCTTCAAATTCATTCGAGTGACTAAGAATGTAACTATCTTCCTCTTCTGGTTGTTCGTGGTTGAAAAAGTAGAGATTTTGGATTCCGCCTTGTTTCTTAGTAAAACCCTTTACATTGCCATACTGTTCTACTGAAGGATGGTTCTCTAGTTGATCATAGATGTGCGGGCACACAAGACGTGCTATCTCAGGTCTCATCCGATGCTGAATAAGCAGTGTAGCATGAGGAAGATCATTGATAAGTAGTCGCTCAAACAGAGAAATATCAAGTTTGTAGTCCCTTGCAAGGTTAGGCATGTTGGGTTTGGGGCGTAACTGCTTGTGGTCTCCTATCAAAATGAGGTGTTGAGTACCATTGTTAAGAGAAGAGACTATATGAGACTCCAGCACCTCTGCTGCCTCCTCAACAATCACAATTCTTGGCTTGACCCGATGTAAAATATGTTGATACTTGGCTGCACCTGTTGTGGTCATCCCAATGATATCTGCTTCCTCCAAAGCGTATTGATCCATTCTTTGCTGAACAATTTTCAGCCTTTCACAGAGACTTGTGTACTCTTTAAACATCTCTTTATTGGTATGTAAAAGATGTTCTTGATAGGACTTCACCCAATATCGTAACAAAGACCACCTTTTGTTAGAACACAAAAGAGTAACGTCCCTTACTTCATTAACTTCTTCTTCCTCCATGGGTTCTGTAGAAAAATTTCTATGTTGAAGTATTCTACTTATTTCTTTATCAGACTTTCTTTTTATAACCTTAACTTTCTGTTTCCTGAGGGACTTTTTTGACTTCTTTGAATTAATTTGTGTTGTGTTGGTTTTTGATTGGTGGACATCCACAGACAAATCAACTTTTTTACTATCTAAATTCTTCTCTGTGTTAGCATCAATGATTTCATCATTGCTCACATTGATTGGCTTGAAGGCATCATCGATCATTCGAGCTTCTTCTTCCAAAAATGCCTCACCTATGACATCAATTAGCTCTTCTGAAGATTCTTCTTCTTGTAAATCTGGTTCAATTACATCCATCCAATTTTCTTGACTTTCGGCTAATTCTTCAGAAACACTTTGGTCTGTCACTATCGGTTCTAGCTCTTCAGAAGACTCTTCTTGAAAATTTGTTCTTTGTTCTTCATTTTGAATTCTAGTTGCATCCTTTTCCATTTGATCTTCATCTTCAGAGGTACTTCCCTCCGTCAGTGTTGGTTCATCATTGTATGATTGGTCAAGCATACATTCTTCCCATAGCCCAAGCCATACCTCAAGACCATTACCTTCTTCAGTGGCTACTTTGGTTAACTGATACCAATGGTGTGGAAGAATAACTGTACTCTTCAATTCTTGTACACCATCAGGCTCTATAATGAAGGTACTAATTGGAAATTGAGTCAAAATTTTGAGATTATTCCAGGGAATGCTCTGTGGACAATGATTTATTGCCTCCAAAATCATTGCTCTCTCTGATCGCAGATTCCATGGTACCGAAGGCCTCAATTTCGTTATATTTAGATCCTGAATTCTTTCTCTTTGGCTTCTTCCACCAATTCGTACTATCTTGGGTTTCTTAGTGGGCATTAAATTCTCTGTAAATACGCAAGTTTCACTGCAGTCAGTTTCATATTGGTCAAGGATTCCTTCCAAAAATTGATCAAGAGCATGATTTGTGTAACACAAGACAAGAATCGGATGTCTTCCTGTTTTGTCTTTGTTTTGAAGAAGAGTCTGCACTATTTTGATGCCAATGTAAGTCTTACCCGTTCCCGGAGGTCCTTGAATGACAGCTATTTCTTGTGTAAGAGCCATTTGAATGGCATCAAGTTGAGACTGATCAAGCTCAATTTGTTCAGCTAAGGGCCAAGCTCGCTTGTTTAAAATGTCAATTATCTTGGGTTCACCAAAAGATTCCTCAGCACCATAGAGACAGGTTATATCGTAAAGTGCTATACTATCATTAAGATATTTTGGCTTGTTAACTGGTACTGTCTGATTTAGTACAAGATACTTGGTGAATGGCATCGTGTCTATCTCTGCTGTCTGAAGACTGTGGAGTATGTGTCGACTTGCCTCAAAGTATGCCCTAGACTCTGCCATGACAAACACTGTCTGGTTACAATGTGGTATCAGGAGGACACTCTCTTGAAAGTGTAGCTGTACAATTCCATTTTCAAGATCCTTTGGATCTCTGTTAGCAACAATAGCAAAGTACACCTCTTCTCTAAAGTTGTCAGAGCGTGGAGAAAGGCAAAGAAGAGAGCCGAAGATAAGTCGCTTGGAATGTTCCCAGCTACGTCGCTGTCTGAACATAGAGATATCAAACTGGACTTTGTAGCAAATTCCTTCACGAGTAAAGACGGGTTCAAGAATTCTGACATTGTGATATATGTTGACATCCATATTTCTTTTTCCCTTTTCATTAGCAATAAATTGTTTAATGCCGCGACGAAGAGGGGCAATAAAATCTTCTCGGAGAAGACGGAACTGAACATCATAGTAATGCTCCCAGCCTGTGTATGCTTCTGTGATGAGACTTGGTCTCAGTTGAGCAGAATCTTCAATACATACTTCTTCCATTGTAGGATACAGTGGTATATCTCTGTATTGTGAGTTGTCCCAGTTTAGGAACGTAATATCCTTCATCACCTTCTTTGGTCGTTTTCTTTGAATGCCATCAAATGATTGCTTTAAGTCATCAGCTTGTTTGATGAGTGAATCATTGTTCATATAAGAGATGCTCTTCACGAGATCTCGAACTGGCAGTACACATGAAGAGCCAGGTAAAAAACGAAGAATTTTCAGAAAGAGATGAATGAGATCCCAAGCTTGTTCCATAGAAAGTTCTTGAGACACATAAATCTTAAGCTGCATGTGAAACTGTGCACATCGATCTCCATTTAAAACCTCTGCTAAGATTCTGTTAGCATATTCTTGATGATCAATGGGAGTCTCGCAAATTTTTCTCAAAATTCTAAGAATAATCTCAATATAGTGGCGAATCTTACTGACTCCACCACATGTACCAAGAGACTGTTGAAATTCCTTGAGATTGTTAAAAATAAATGAGATTACCTTTGTAGAATCAGGCAAACGTGAGAGCTCTACTAGTTTTTCAATGGATAATCTAGGAATTCTATACCGGCTAGCTTGACTAACTTTACTGCTTTGGTCAAATCTTTCCTGTGTTGACTTAAGATGTCGAATTCTACCTTGTTCTACAGTTTGTCCCCGGCTGTGGTGCTGATCACTACCTTCATGTCTAAATTGAGTCTTTCTCCACCCATCTTGATTCTGTCTCTTTCCATCTTGATTCTGTCTCTTTCCATCTTGATTCTGTCTCTTTTCTACCATTGATGAAGCATATCGATCCTGTACTGAAGTGGTAGAATCTTTTCTACTGTGAGTGCTTTGTTTTTTCAGATCTTTTTCTTGGTTATCAGCTCTAATCTGAACTCTTTTCCCATGAGGCCCATGATGTCTAAAAGCAGATTTTTGTTTTCCCCTGAAAACTCGCACTGAACTACCTACTTTCATGTGATATGCATCTGGATACACTGAACTATCATCTTTTTCAACTGACTCTTCATCCCATAGGCGGCGAGCGCTAGTTTGTTTTATGTCGTCTATTGGTAATCTGCCATAACCACGTTTGCCCAAATCCTTCTTAGCCATTGTTTAGCTGCAAGAAATCAAAGCATACATAAATTTGTAACCTAACCACAATCAGTATAATTATGTTGAAAATGAGTTTATACAGTTATAACTAGAGTTCTTAGAACACATACCCTGTGCGCTGTGGTGTGCTGTATTTAATATTAGTCTAACGGCTCTAACGAAAAAAGGGGTGGGTCCGATGTGAGCAGTTGCAAAACGCAGACTATTGCAGCTTGTTCAAGGTAGGGATCAGTCATCCATCTTGACTCTGAGCTTGACATTAAGTTGTGTAAAGTTGTAAACGCCAGTGTGTTCTATTAAAGATGCACACTGTAGGAATTCCTCAGCTTCAATAGCCTCTACAGCCTTCTGTGAAGGCTTCCTGGTTCTTCTCGACATCAGTCGAACACGTGGTCATGATATTCTGCTAGCGCTCGATCAGATCCCTCAGACCGGGTCAGGTCACTTAGATAGCTAGCACACCCAGTTAACGTAATGTTCTTATCAGCAGTGCAGCTATTAGAAACAATGGTCATAGCACTCATAGCACTCAACAGTCCGGCTTTCTAGGCATCATTCGAAGAATGTGAATCGCAAAACCGAACGGTAGAGAGTTAGCGATTTTCAGACATACAATAAACAGTAAACAGTCGTGTTTTTTAATCACACACACACATATGGACAGACCATTAATCCACCCGCACCCACGCGCACAGGGTAATTACAGGTATAATTTATACAAAAATTTTCTTAAGTTTCAACTCCATTTTATGATATTAACGAGTGCAATACTAAATGAGTTCACTCTGGCCATCCTGGTGCCAAGTGTTGCATCACCTAGCAACCACATAACGCAGCCAGCCATGTATGCGTATTATAATAATACTGCACAATACAAAATGCAGTATAAATACAGGCATACAGTATAAATACATGTAATTACACCGAGCCTTTATCCCAGTGTCAAAGTTTAGCTCCAAGAGAATAGCTACCTTTTCTGTATATTGAATGCATAAAGATCGTGCAAGCGACGCGTTTGTGGTTCCTGGCGATAGGGACACGCACATTATTCCAGAATTTCTTTGGGAATAATAGAATAAAAAAATAATAGGCTGAAAATGCCTAGATGACGTAATTATGACATAAACATAATGCAATAATTACGTAATCCACATGCTCAGCTAGCTGGCGGTGAACGAGGTGACTGTACAGTTTGCAGTTTGTACGCTGTGGCAAGAGTATCACAACATCAATGATCAAAATGACGGCAGAACCAACAACTTCCTCCTCTGTGATTACAACGGATAACTCGGGCCCCTCCTCTAGCTCTAGTAGTATTTCTGTGACGCAGCTGAGTACATTGGACTCCTCGTGCGCTCATGCTAGTTATAATTCAGACTCGGCTAGCTCAGAATAGAAGCTAGTGTAATGTTACAATACAATAATCGAACCAATTTGTAAAATTTAAATCTAGAATAATGGGAAAAAATGTTAAGAATAATAGGGCAAGATGTTAGGAATACAAGAATAGAATAATAGGGAGAAAAAAAAAGAGAAAAATGTGCGTGTCCCTACCTGGCGATCAGGACAACTAACTATTCAGCAACTGGTCACTGCAGACACGTCACACACCTGTGCCTAATTTGTTTTGCTACAGGCTCAGGGACTGACAGTTGGATCAGGGTACACCCCTCTTGCTCACCCAACCCCGGTAGTTCCCCACCTGGTCCCGGTCCAGGTTCTGCCATTTTCACACCAGTCCCGGGTTTCGCCCTCATCCTACCGAAGCTTGTTCAGGACATCCACCAAGAATACATTGAGATGAGGGAGATGCTGCCGGACACGTGGCAGAACCTCACGGATGATCAGTCGTGCTGCCGAGACAAACATCCTAGACGAGGATGGGCTGGTTACAGATATACTGCTGTGGACTCAAGGATATGCCGCTCTGGTGGCTATACTAGCTATAGTTCACCCAGACAAGATGGCCCATTTTATGGCCTACTTAAAAACGATAACACACGCTAGCAGGAAATATGGGACGAACATCTGGGCCAGCTATGACGCAACTTATTGCCGCTAGGCAGCTGCTTGTGGTTTCTATGACTGGGCAGTTCTTGACTTGGTCTTATATAACGAAGCATTCGCTGGAAGAGCACTCACCATACCTCGCTGTCGTTACTGTCTGTCCAAGACTCATAGTTCGAATGACTGTCTATGCGCCATCAGACGAAATGCCTTACGCCAAGGTACCCTGTCACCTGCCACCCACTCCCTCGACACACGTCACCAGAGATCAGCCCAGGGCAAGTGGAGGTGTGGAAATCTGTGGTTTGTTTTTAATAAAGCCGATGGCAACCAATACAACTACGTATGGTCACATTTGTAGCAAGTGCCGCAAGGGGCCTCACCCAGCATCTGAATGCAAAACAGGGTACAGCCAACCCCGGTAAAGGCAGACATTGGAAAGGATCCGTTTTCCACCAGCGACCACCCAGTGACACTGCGCAACTGAAGTCAACAAAATTTGTTTCTCCGCTAGCCAACTCTCTCTCAGGATCATATAACCAGCTGAATTGTATAGCCACACGCCACTGCAGTCGCTTATCAATTGCTAAATCCTAAGCAACAACTCATGTATTCCAAACTAAAGCAGGATTGGTTGCACTATTCACGTATTTGTATTGATTTGCAGTCTGTTAATACTGTTTGCTGACCAAACTCATGCGATCGATGCACACTGTATGCTCCACCTATGCATGTCTCCTGCCAACTCACTTGTGCGAGTGTATGGGCACCACCTCATCCTTCTCGTGCCCCAACAGGATCAGCCTCACTAATGCATTACAAGTACACCCCGGATTTACTCCAACTGGACAAGCTCCGACCTGACTCTATAAGCCCCACCCCCACCTGAGTGTCTCTCCACTGACTGCCCAATTGGAGACTTGGCGCTCCTGGCTGGCAGCCCATCCTGACTGCGAGTTTGCTGAATATATCCTCGAAGGATTACAGCTTGGCTTCAGAATAGGATTTGACTACTCTCACCCGCTAGTATCGTCTAGAAGAAACATGCGATCTGTGAGAATTCGCCCCAACGTCATCGAAGAATACCTCTACGGCGAGTGCGCCAAAGGAAGAATCATCGGCCCCCTAGGCTCGGCAATCGGCATCCACACCAGCAGATTCAGGGTAATACCAAAGGGTCACACTCCGGGGAAATGGCGCCTAATCACCGACCTCTCGTCTCCGGAAGAAAGGAGCGTCAATGATGGCATAAACTCAAGCCTTTGCTTACTCCAGTATATCTCCATGAACCGAATCGCCAGAGTAGCTGCTAGCTTCGGCCCCGGCTCCCTGTTAGCCAAGATAGATATAAAGTCAGCATATTGACTTGTCCCCTTGCACCAGGACAACTGTCCTCTCCTGGGAGTATCATGGCAGGGCCAGTGTTTCATGGATGCAACGTTACCATTTGATCTGAGTTTGTCGCCTAAGATCTTTACAGCAGTCGCCGACACTCTCAGGTGGTGCATCCATTACAACCATCAAATTCCATTCATTGATCACTATCTCGACGACATCATTGTGGTGGGACCACCCAACTCTAGGGCGTGCATAGATACATTACTAGCTCTCAAGGAGGAGCACCTCGGCTTCCCTCTCGCGCCAGAGAAGAATGCCTGGCATCAACCATAACCTTTCTTGGTATCCTCGTCGACACCACGAGTGGCACGCTCTCTCTGCCACAAGCGAAACTGGTACGCCTACGAGAGGAAATCGACCTATCTCGGCGCACTTGCCGCAAGAGGGAACTGGAATCCATGGTGGGAACCGGCGGTGGGAACATTCCAATTTGCTGCTAAAGTCATCAAACCGGTCTTTCGTCGGAAGGTTAATCGACCTTCTCAAGACAAGGCGCCGCCTCGAGCACTACATACGTCTCAACACCCGTGTGTCAAGTCTGACCTCCTGTGGTGGAATGCTTTTGCAGATCACTGGAATGGAGTTGCTTTCTTTCCTCCTAAGACTAGAACTGAGCTAGAATTCACTTCGGGTGCATCAGAATCCTGGGGGCGTGGGGCGTGGTTGGACGACAACTGGTGGCAGTTCAAGTGGCCCACCTGTTTATAGGTCGTCCTGTCCACTGCAGTCTAGGGACCTCAGTGGAGAGGCAGGCGCATCCGTGGTTACTGTGACAACCAGTCTGTTATCGATACGCTCTTATCTCACACAAGCAAGGAGCAGCACATTATTCACCTGCTACGCTGCCTATTCTTCATCGAAGCAAAGCACCAATTTATTATAGCAGTTGAACACATCGTCCATCGCTCTTGTCAGTAGGAGCTTTTTACAGAAAGAAGCACTGTAACATATAGCCTCGTTCCCTGCCAAATTTCGCAACGAGGAAATGCAACGGAACGAAACACCGAAAATTGGACCTGGTACACACTGCAAGGGTAGAGATAATATTATTATTACTCGGCAATGAATATCGTTAACGAACGCTTGCTAGCGATGAAAGCAAGCAACACTAAAACGACACAGCCTTTTGGGATTGCTTCAGCTTGCTTTCACAAAGGAATGGGAGAAGTTGGCAGCTAAAACACTTGCTGTTCCACATAGAAAATCAGATAAAAATCACAAAACCGTTGCAGAACAGTGATAAACAGTCTCATCGTGCTTATGAGTTTAGTGTACTGTATAACCATGTTGATCAAGGCAGAACAACACAAATTCCAAGCTGTACGATAATTTTACTCTTGGAAGAACACGTAAAGTGCTTCGGGAATGGGCTAGTATATGGTGTAATGTAGCGAGAATGCCCAAAAAGATTACGAATACCCCAGATACCGGGGTATAGTCTGAGCATGCGCACAAGTACCCTTGCAGTGTGTACCATGCCCAATTTTCGTCGTTTCGTTCCACGTTGCAAAAATTTGGCAGGGAAAAGGCTATGTAACTTAGGCGGCATTTACACGACAACGCTATCAGGTGAAAACGAAGACTTTTGTATCTGTTTTGGTCGTGCGTTTACACCAAAACGATGAAAACACATAGGTAAAACGGAGACTTATGAAAACGCTCGTGTAACTTTTTGTATGAGCGTACCTCAGCCTTTATACTTGCAAAGAATGCTGGGAAGAGTCTTCAAACAGCATCTATCAACAAAGAGTTTCTTCTTTCGCTTTTGTTCGTGCATACACGCGAATAACAGCGTGTTCGCCTAAAAATGCCACACCCACATTCCATACAAAACGGTGTCGTGTAAACAGCCAAAACGCTGCATCTGAATACGCATACATTTCCACCATTGCCTAACAAACCTAGACCTTGATGCAAATCAGATGTCTCCTTGTACTATGAATTCATTAGCATTCTTCACTACAAACTAATCTGAACAGTTTCCTGTTTGCGGGTACCAAGGTGTTGAATTATCGAGGGTCTACTATATGCCCAAAATCATGTATTGTGAGTTTGGTGTGCTCAGGAGTAAAACAAAATTTTTGGCATTTGGGCTGAGTTTGCTTTGCCCACAAAACGAATGGTAACTTTCTTGGATCTTTTCGAAGATCTTGCATAAACCGGAAGTGACATTGGCCAATCAAATTCACATTTCGTCACGTGAACAGTCTTCAGGTAGTCACATGTATGTAACCCACTTACATGCATTTGATTAGCCAACGTCATGCTTCCGCTTTTGGCTCGTTTATACAAGATCTTTGAAAACCACTGTATCAGTGTGATTGAGCAGCCTCAATTTGCCAGTAGAATAGGCTTGCGTCGATTATTCTAGCATAATTTTTGGCATTTTCGGCATGATAAAGCATAATGCTAGCATAATAGGTACATAAAGCATAATGCTAGCATGTACATAATGCTAGCTCATGTACATAATGCTAGCATGTGCTACATAAAGCATAATGCTAGCATAATAGGTACAATTTGCTACATACAATTTGCTACATGCTAGCATACAATTTGCTACATGCTAGCATAATAGGTACAATTTGCTACATGTACATAATGCTAGCATGTGCTACATAAAGCATAATAAGTACAATTTCCTCTAAATGACGTCATGGTGGTAGGTGTATGCTAAAATGGCGGCTAGCTCGACTGCTCGAGCACGAGTGTAGATCTAGTAGACTCTGCAGACATTAATAGCGATGACGACGGACTTGGCTATTTGGCCGACGGTGAAGTGGCAGTTTCGGTGAATGAAGGAACAGGCACTAGTAGTGGCACTTCGCTATCGATACTAGACAGGTTGAGAGCGCCCACAGCGTCTGAACTGGGTCATTATAATCAATCAATTTATTTAGACACCTGGCATTACGTAGCATAATAGGAAAAAATTGAAGCATAATAGGGGGAAAATTAAAGCATTGCCAAAAAGCATATATATAATAGGCAAATTTAACAGCATAATCGGCACAAGCCTACCGTAGAAACAGAAATATTCTTCATTCTGGTGTTTGCTCAGTGGATCATGGAGGGTTAAAGTTAAAAGTTTTGTCGGCGAAACATCAAGGCCTTTATTTACTTTAGTACGGCGAATGGACAGCAGTAGGCAAACTGGTCTATAATCCAATAAAAAGAACGGACAGCGATTAACACACAACCCTCCCCAAAGGAGGCCGAACCCAAGCAGAAAACCCATCTCTACTTTATATAAAAGTACATGATTGTACTTTTAAGGGACTACACGGCGAACTATAGAAACGGCTTGATTTGCGTGCTGTTTTTTTCTGGCTAACCATCTAGTACTTCACAGCGACTTTACCGACTGCTGGGCGGTCCTAGGGTGGAGCTAGAGGGCCGAGGGACCCAAATGTTTTACGACATAGTTTTTCTCAAATGACCTTGCTGCGTTCTTAGCTGACCTCTGTAGCTCAATTCTTGTGCAAACCACGAAACTAATTAAATATTCGCGGCCTTGTGACTGACAGACTAAACACTTTACGCAAAAACGCATGCATACGTTTGCTCACCACGAGCCATTCAGTTCACAAATCCATTTTGGTGGGCGTGGCTTGTCCGAATTTGTGAGTTTCTTTGATGATAACTGTCTTTGACCACGCTTTGTTTGCCCGAAGAAACTGAAATTTTCGTCATTCTGATGTTCGACGTGTAGTCCCTTAACAAGATTATCTATGCTAGAACATACCTGAACATAGGCACACGGCTATAGGGAATCCAGTCCGATCTACAACTGCAACATCCAAATCGATCGTGAGGCTGAACGTGACGGGAATTTCCAAGGGAATTCCCTGAGATAGCGATCCACCCTCGGATCCACCCCTTTCGAGACTTGGAGCGAGTTGCTGCTTCTTGAATTTTCAGCTGAGGTACACTTTGCACGGTATATAATATAAACGTTGTTGTGTGATCTAGCTAGATATTTCATAGCCAGAGGTCAGTACTGTCTATAGGCTGACCGACATGAGCAATAGCCGCGGGGGGAGAGAAGGTCCTGAGATTCCCGGTGGGTACGGGGACCATGGTAGGCGGCGCTATCATCACGCTGCTAGACGCGGCCGCGGTGAGCATGTCGCCGATACGTCGCGGAACCAGCATCAGCGTGATCGTGGGGATAGGAATGGACGCGGAGCAAGACGTGGTGGTCGTCGCCCGCCTGAATCACGCCCATATGTACATGTACAGGCGGAACGATGGACAACCGACGATCTTAAACAAATTGCTGGCCTCAGTTCAGAGGAAGCTCTTCGTCGAATCACATCCCAACAAGCAGCCTTTCTGAATGCTTTTGAATTCTACCCTCAGCGTGAAAATTATCGTGTAATGAAATGTCTGATTAAGATATTGCACCTAATGATCTGCACACCAGAGAAAACCGACAGAGAGTTCGCCAGTCGCATGCTTAGTCTGATTCTTTCAGGTGAGGGAAAGTATGCATCGTTTTGCATAAAATTGAACGTTCTTATTAAGAAGACAATGTTTGAAGAACAGCGGGGAAGAGATGACCGACACAGCATTCTTTTCTACTTGATTCAAATTGGAAAGTTCTGTATTGACGCCATTCCTCAGTCTGTCATTTATACTTTCCCCTTGAGTGATCTCAAGTACACAATCGATGCACTGTGTGATGACAAGGCAGAACAAGACTTTACTACATTAAAGGCACCACTACAGGACCTAGAAACAGTCTTTGAAGAAAAGAAACTGGAAATTAGGCAAGCTCAAAGTCAACATTTTGCACAGCAGCAGCAGCAACGTCCTTTGACTAGTAGCCTAGATGACCAAGATCCACCAGACAACTTTCGGCAAATTGAGATCCTTCCGAATCCCAAAGAGATTGAAAATCCAGGTAGAAAACCATTCTTGAGAACAAACCTTGTTGGCAAAGAGTACCGAAACTGGGATCATTATCTTGATGTTCAATTTCGTCTCCTTCGTGAAGATTTTGTGGGCCCTCTTAGAAAAGGCATAGAGTGCTTTGTGCAATCTGGCGAGAAAAGCAGTGAAGTTCTGGTCTATGAGGGTGTGCATGTCCTTGCTCCTGTTTGCCTCTATTCGGGGATCGGTTTTCAAATTCAGTTTGATATAGAGCGCTCTCATCTCTCCAGAGTCCGGTGGGAACACTCTAGAAGGTTAATCTTTGGCTCATTGCTCTGTCTTTCAAGGAACAATTTCAAGGATGTTCTTTTTGCCACTATAGTAAATCGAGATGTTGAACTACTTTCAGAGGGAAAAGTTACGATTAGATTTGAAAGTGGTGTCAGTGGCTTTCATATAAAAACATCAGAAGAATTTTTGATGGTTGAATCCACAGCTTACTTTGAGGCATACCGTCATGTTCTAGAGAGGCTGCAACAAATCAATGCTGATCAGATGCCTTTCAAGTCTTACATACTTGGTGGATTTAAACCTGATCAAGCTATTCCTCTTCCACGATATTGTAAAAATGAGCTGATTCTTGATTTGAACAAAGTGCTTGAGCTGAAAAGTGCAAAATCTCGATTTGATGTGAAAGATATTGATAAATGGCCTCATCATGAGTTAACTTGCTTAGATCAATCTCAGATTGATGCACTTCGAATGGCTTTGACACAGGAAGTGTCTGTTATTCAAGGTCCTCCGGGCACAGGCAAGACCTATATTGGTCTCAAGATAGTGGAATGTCTGCTGCAAAATAGGCATGCATGGGATCCTTACAAAAATTCACCAATTTTGGTTGTTTGTTACACTAACCATGCACTTGATCAGTTCCTGGAAGGTATCCGGGCATGTCCAATCCAAGGAAAAACCCCAAAGATTGTTAGAGTTGGTGGAAGGTGTAAAAGTGAAAAAATGAAAGACTGTGCTCTAGCTAATGTAGTAAAGAAAATCAAGGAAGAGAAGCTGGTTCCTGGGCAAACATTCCGTGAGCGCAAGCATTTTCAATTAACTATCAAAGAGCAGAAAGAAACAATGGAAGCAATGTTTACAGTCGAAGATGTCTTGAAGGGAAAAATCTTGTCAGCAGAAGAGCTCGGTGGATCAATATCCCGAGATCATTATCAACAGTTAATGGCTCAGAATCTTCGTGGAAGAGACTGGGAAAAGGAAATAGAAGTTTGGTTAGGTCTGTGGTTTACAACACACATGGACGAACAATCTGATGACATGACCACAGATGAAAATCTAGCAACTGCTTTAGCTGCTAGTTTACAGGTTACTGAAGAACCTGCAGAGGTAGAGGATATTGCTGAAGATCAGAATGAAGAAGACCAGCAACTGATAACAATTGAAGATGAGCCACAATTGCTTGAGCAAGATCGTCTTGATGAGGGAGAGCATGAGTTGCTTACTGGAGATACTAACCAGCAAAGAAAACGAACTCAACAAGCACATTCAAAAGACCACTTTTCTGAGGCTAAAGAAGATGAATGGCAAGTACAGCAACTCAGTGATAGAGAAAGAAGGAAAAGGATAGTTGAAGGTATGAGGTATTTGCCTACGAATGATCGTAAAGCAAGAAATATCAAAGACATTTGGAAACTGGACGATAAGAGAAAATGGCAGCTCTACCACTACTGGTTCAATACTTATATTCAGCAAAAGAAGGAAGACGTGTACAGGTCTGCTCTTTTATACCAGCAAGCTTGCGATAGCTGTCATGAAATTGACAGAGAAATAAATCTTCTTGCTCTAAAAGGAGCAGATATAGTTGGAATGACGACCACTGGTGCAGCCAAGCACAGTTATATCCTCAATGGAGGTATTCATCCAAAGGTTGTCATCATTGAAGAGGCTGCTGAAGTGTTCGAGTCACATGTTGTCACGTCTCTCTGTCCTTCTGTGGAACAACTTGTCCTCATTGGAGACCACAAGCAGCTTCGTCCTAAACCAAATTGCTATGAGCTTGGAAAGAAATATCTACTTGATATCTCTCTGTTTGAGCGGCTGGCCAAGTGTGGCTTACCACTTGCTACTCTGACACATCAACATCGAATGAGGCCAGAAATAGCCAGCATTGTAGCCAATCACATTTACGACAAACTTGAAAATGCACCATCTGTCTATAAACATCCCTCAGTTCGTGGTATTGGAAAGAATTTGTTTTTCATTGACCATAATTATCCAGAGAGAGCAAACCCAACTGCAGATCAGCGAAGTCATTCTAACTTGTTTGAATCTCAGTTCTTAGTGGCTCTTTGTCGCTACCTTCTCAAACAAGACTATAGCCCAACACAGATCACTCTCTTGACTGTGTACCGAGGTCAACTTATTGAATTGAAGCACATGATGAGAAGAGAAGAGTTTGAAGGAATTAGAGTGGCTGCTGTCGATGACTTTCAAGGAGAAGAGAACGACATAATTCTGTTGTCTCTTGTTCGCAGTAATAGTGATGGCAAGATAGGGTTCTTGAAAATAGAAAACAGAATATGTGTTGCTTTGTCCAGAGCTCGCTGCGGTATGTATGTGATTGGAAATCTCTCCATGCTTCGAAACAAAGATGACACCAAGTGGCCAGCAATCCTCAATGACCTTGAAAGGAATGGTTTCGTAGGAACAGGGCTTCCTTTGTCCTGCAATTGTGAACATAATACCAAAGAAGTGGTTAAAGCTGAAACTCCAGAAGATTTTGCCAAACGACCAGAAGGAGGTTGTGGCAAAATTTGTGGCTACAGGTTGCCATGTGGCCATGCCTGTCGTAGTTTCTGTCATCCTATTGACAAAGAACACAAACGTGTTTACAAGTGTCATAGGATCTGTAACAAGCCTCTACAATGTGGTCACTACTGCCAAAGTAAGTGCTACAAGTGCATTGATGGTCATCCTTCTTGTACTAAGAAGGTTAACAAGATAATTCCTTCATGCAAACACACAATTGAAATGGATTGTGGTAAAAACCCAATTGGTTTTCCTTGCCCTCGCAAGTGTGAAAAATACCTTGACTGTGGAGATCCTTGTCAAGAATTGTGTTCAATGCCTTGCACAAAGAAGTGTGAAGTCACAAAATCTATCCCACTTGTTTGTGGTCATACAGAATGTGTACCATGTTTTCTTTCGAAATCTGCAATAAAATGCTCTAAACCATGCGAGACAATACTTGATGACTGTGGGCATCAGTGTACTGGGACATGTGATACTTGTCACAAAGGTAGATTGCATGTTCAATGTCAGTCAAAGTGTGGTCGAACACTATCCTGTGGACACATTTGCACTTTCCCCTGCACAGCCAATTGTCCTCCATGTACTAAACCATGCAGTAACTACTGTAGCCATAGCAAGTGTCCTAAGCTCTGTTATGAGCCCTGTGCTCCATGTATGGAGCCGTGTGAGTGGAAATGTCCTCATTTTAAATGTCTGACACCATGTGGAAGTGAATGCAAGCGGCCAATTTGTGATAGTCCTTGTCAAAATAAATTGAAATGTGGTCATCAGTGTATTGGAGTCTGCGGTGAGAAGTGTCCTACACTATGCGGTGTGTGTAATGAAGAGGAAGTTCGCGAATTCTTCTTTGGTACAGAAGATGGATCTAATGCACTTTTTATTCAACTACAAGATTGCAAACATGTCTTAGAAGTATCTGGTCTAGATTATTGGATGGGTATGCAAAGCGATGAAAACACAGAAGAGCCACTGGCGATCAAGTTGAAAGAATGCCCCAAGTGTAAGACACCAATCATGCGAAGCCTGCGATATGGAAACATCGTTAAGGCCAAAGCCAAAGAGATAGAAGAAGTCAAGAAACGCATACTTCAGGGAAAAGATGGCTCTATAGAACAGATTATTAGCAGCTTGAGTAGGCAGCTACAAAAAGTCAAAACAAAGGTCATCAGTACCAGTTCTATCAATTATCTAGATTCACTACTGGAAGAGCTTGCCTATCGCCTACAAGCACCTGAAGGATGGAAGGACAGTGATGCTACATGGCTCTTTCCACATCATATTGAGACATTCCAGAATCAAATTAAACTTGTCCCAAAGCTCATTGAGCTTTTCAAGTCTATAAAATCTCTAAGTTCTTCATCCAGCTGTATGATTGAGTCAATAACAATTCATCCTGCTGAAATCAAAAGGTGTGCTTTAGTTTTAGCGAAGTTTCTTATACCTGAGTACCTCTCTGACCAGCAGCTCAATGATGCTCACAGTGAGTTGAGAAGACTACTATGCTTATCAAGTGTATGCACTGTTCACATAGCTATTACAAGATCTGGGAAAAAATTGACTAAAGAAGACATAAAAGCACTTGGAAATTTTGCTCAATTATTAATTGAAAGTGGTCACACAAAGCCAAAGCTGAATGAAGAGACTCAGAAATCAATTTATGAGTTTATCAACGGTTTAAGAAAACATTACGATCTTGGTGGTTTAACAGATATTGAACGTTTGCAAATAGTGAAAGCTATAGGTTTACCAAAAGGCCATTGGTACAAGTGTAGGAATGGACACATATACTGTATTGGAGAATGTGGTGGAGCTACACAGATTTCCAAGTGTCCAGAGTGTAAAGAAGATATAGGTGGTACCAGTCATACACTAACTTCTGGTAATACCCATGCTCCAGAAATGGACGGTTCACGTCATTCTGCTTGGTCTGAGGGAGCAAACCTTGCTAACTTTGATCCACAGCAATTGCAGAATTTGTTTCCGTAAAACTAACTACTATTATGAATTGTCATACATTAAGTTTTCATTGACATTTTGTTTTGGATTCATGTACGGCAACTTTCTTATAATAAGTGTGTTGTGTACCGAGTGATTTGTACAATTGGCAAATTAAATCCATTCAACAAGTTATGTACAATAACTGTAAATTTTTAGAAATAAGTATAAAACCAATTAGTTCTAGAGAAGTTATTAAGAAATTATTCTTTTTGATTGTGAACAGAAGAAAGTTGAGCTTGGTCACTGCTGGAAGTGTCTGACTGGAGGATACGTTGGTACATGTCATGCTTTAACGCACCCTAAAAGAGTAAAGAATGTTATTCTAGTAATATGTACATGTAATAGAAAGGTCATCGTGACAGTGAAACAGTGTATATAGTGCCAAAATAGTAGTGTGAGCTTACCCAAGCTATCACAAGTGGGCCCCATCGTGCTTCAACATTGTAATGAGGATGAGCTTTCAGCCAACTCTCCAACTTCTTCAATGCAGGAGAATGGTTCCACGGCAACTGAATTAGTACAAGATAAGTATTTTAGCACAAAGCATAAGTTAGAAATTCACTTTTTCTTGAGTATTTCTGTTGATGACTCCTACTCTCTCAAGACCAGTGAGGTCACTAACAGTTAGTGTAGTGGGATCTATAACCACAACCTAAGCAAAATAAATATGAAGAATGAGCGTTTTAGGCAAGAGGTAGGTTTACTCGGGAGGTAGATGGTGAAGAAGTGACAGAGGTTTGAGCTTTTGTTGTACTCTTCTTACTCTCTACATCAACAACACTATCTCCCTCTAAAAATAATAGAAAGAAAAAGTAATTATTAAATCGTTTTACATCTTAAAGAATTTCAGGATATGGATAGATTAAAGAGTGTATATTAACTTGGAGTGGCGGGTCTCTTTTTAGGAATCTTTTTTAAACCTTTCTTACTAGGAAAAGTAAGAGCTACTAGCGGTATCTTGACAGGCAGCTGCTAGAGAGAGAATAGATAAGTTGTTAAAATACCAGAAACAAGCACCCGTAGTGGTGAAGTGTTGAGGTCCCCTCTAGTTGGTTTTGGCCCTTTCTTTAAAGTCATTTTTAGTCCTTGTTGCTATAAAGAGTGAATACATGACACTTGACAATTGACACAATATTCTAAGCGAAACCTTCTCCACTTGAAAGCTGCCACTTGTCACATCAGATACTTTCTTGACTAACAAACTACTGTTATTGGTTTCCTTCTTGTCGCTTTGCCACAAGTCTCCTCCCTTATGCCTGCTGCTGTTCTTTCCCTTTTTATCACCCCAGTCAGGATCACTATCAGAACCAGACTCAGGGCTGCCTTCAACACTGCTCATTTCATCTGAAGAAGAGTCAGATACATCCTTACAAGCACCAGGAACAGGATTGAACAGGTCAAGACCCTCCATTGGCTTGGGCCAGACATGGTTACGAAACGCAAAGATTATTCTGCTTAATCGAATAACAATAGCCTTCTCCTGAAAATATAATCATTATAAAAGACAACTAATGTGCATTGCATAGTACCTTTGGCCATCCTAGAGGTACTTGAGCAGCATTAGAAGATGCCGAAGAGCGTAGTTTTGGCCCATCTTGTTCTTCTTCATCATCTTCACTGCTACTACTGCTTGATTCATTATCTGTTACAAGATAAAGAAGGCTGATGTGAAAACATGAGAAAGCCAAACTAGCTGGTTGTTAGTGTCTGTGAGCAGACCTGTGTGCAATCAGTGCTATCTAGAGTGAATCTCACCAACTGCCTTCATGTCAGTAAACAGTGTACACTAAACTACCAAATTGATAAGAACATGTACCACATACACACTATACCAGCACTTCAACCATGAGACACTTGATTCTGAGTGACAGTTTACACAAACCTGTTCCAATGCTGTTTGGTGTAAACAATGCTGACTGTGGAATAGATTTTAGGAAGGAAAGGTCTGGATCATTGTACAGCAAGTACTCTGTTCTGTATAGACCATGTCTAAGAATAACAGGCACCAAAATGTAGATTTAAAAACTAGAAGCCGCTCACTTAGCTACTCCAATGAGTAAGTCTTTGTCATGTAAACCAGCCTTCCACCAATGAGGCACCTCAAAAGATGACTCACACAACTTGACTAACTTGTCGAAGTCTTTGTGAGGCAGTATCTAGAGCAAGCAGGCAATATTGATGTTATAAACCCTCTAGTTCATACATACCTCTCTCCTGACACAAGCTAAGAGTTCAATACGTTGAAGACACTTAATAGCCCTCTCCTCATTCACCTGCTCAACGATCATACCTGAATATCCTTTGAGAAAAGGTGAGTGCAACACACTCAATTCTACAAGTACCTATTTTCTGTCTTCTCTTGGCAATTAGACGTCGACACATCTCCTTAAAATCATAAAGATATAATGTCAGTCTCTCGTCACTTTTCTTTCCAAGGCTGGCTAATGCTCTAAACCAACAAGTTTCAAACATAATAGTTACAATAAAATAGTACACATACCTGAATTTTGTCCAATCGTAGCGATTGGAATTATTTTCAAATTCAACTCCAAAGAATGAAATGACTCGTACAAAATCCTGCTCCTCTCTCTTTGACCATCTTAGCAAAGACAAAAATAATTTATTACTAATAATTTCATTGTCAAAAGCAAATTTTTACTTCTGAGCTAGCTCTGCCTTTTTCAATTCTCTTCTCCTCGAAGCTTCAGCTTCTCTCTCTCTCCTTTCTTTTTCCTGCATTGGTCAGAGTGTGAGTGAGTGAAAAGGCTAGCTAGCTAGCACAAGCTAGCCCAGAGAACTAGTTGTATCTAAACATAAGACTAATGATTGGGATAAAATCATTATTGCTTGCAGTGATAAAACAGTGTTAGCGTACTGTTAACAATGTGATTAGTTCATACTGATAAAAGTATCAACTACCAAATTACCAATGCTCTCTAAAGAGAACAATGCACATACCAAATCTTTGTTAGTGGGAGACAACACTTCCCCTTACACTATCAGTTACTCTATCAGTGACTGCTATGCAACCACCATTACTAAGTAGGCAGGTATGTACATTCAGTCATCCACTTCAATTATACTGTATACACACTCAAAGAGTGCATGTAAACTGGAGTACTCTATGGTCTAGGTCACACAATATCTCTCAATACTGTCTGCTATCAGCACTTCCCCTAACTACACACAGAAAAAGCGCCACCTGCATACTCCATAGCCACAAATGTTAGGTAACTGCTGTGAAACAGAATGGAGACTGTAGGGCTGGTATTTTTGATCACCAAGGCAGCTACAGCAGGCTATGTTCTACTGGCAAGTGTCACTGCTCTTATCCTTCTATTTTACTGCAGAGCATTCAACAAACTCACTTATCGATTATTCATCTATGTGCTCTCAGCTACAATAGTGTTCTCTTTGGCTATCGAGTTTGATGCTGTAACAGTAAGTACATTGTCTTATAAGAGAGTGGATAACAATGACTTGCAAGACAACACCAGCCAAATCACTGCTGCTCTATGTGCTGTTTCTGGTGCCTTCATACACTATGCAATGTGGTTGGACATTCTAGTCATTGCCTGGAGTATGGCCTGGCTGGTCAGAATGACAGGCCAAACTAATTCTAAGAAAGCTGCAGCAGAAGAAAATAAAAAGACAAACAGCAAGCAAAAAATTTGCGAATATGTAGGACTGGTCGTCTTGCCGATTCTTCCCTTGTCTTCTATCATCATACCTCTTGGTCTCTCGCTGTATAGTACAGACGGTCCATGGTGTTACATCAGACAAATGCAACCTAACATCACGAGTGAAGGAAGCGGTGCATCAGATATAGAAGGAATCCAAAGAGACATTGCAGGTCTACTAGTGAGCTTATTCACACTCTACATTCCTGGTCTAGCTGTTTTACTCACTAGTGCTGCCCTTCTTGTCTACACAACAATCAAGATGAGGAGACAATTGCACTCAATAGAGTTCGTTTTATCGGCAATACAGAAAGACTTACTAAAAGAGGGCATAATGCTCGGAATCCTACTATTGATATTTCTATCTGTTTATTTGATCTGGATGTTGGGCTATGTGTATCGAATAATTACACTTGAAAACAATCGAGCCTTGCAGTTTATTGAAGTAGCCATATTTTCTATTCGAGGAATAGCCGTATTTTGCACTTTTTTAAATCCAAAGACATTCACTCGTATCAGACAGGGAAAAACGAAAAACGCTCAATTACACTCAGTATCTGCAAGAAGAACTGCATCATCCGACAGTGTGACAGTTGAAGGAAGCTTCACACTGCAGGAGAACCCAAACGGTGAAGTCAACCAAAATCAAATCCCTCACATACGTGCACTACCAACACGAGAACATGCCTAAAGAATGGACAATGAGTCTTTGCACCCACGAGTTGCTATTTGTTTTTTTTAACAGTATTTTGTTTTCATTCAATGCATTACTGCACTTGTTACTTCACTTGTACATTCATTATCACACACAAACACTTTAACTCTTTTACGCTCATGTTCATATGCACATTTTTTTATAGACAACATTGTGATAATGGTTTTATATAGTACGGTTTGGTCTAGCCTGTACTAGAAGATAAATACCACTCTGAGACAAGTGTCTCAAATATTGTTCGAGGATGAGGCAGTACATACATGGAAATATCATGAACTAGTAATTTTGTTCTTTACACACACATAAGATAATAGGGAGTGACAGTATAGACTAAGCTGAGTAATACACCCAAAGCCAAGCCTCCTTGCTCTGAACAAATATGGTACTACAGTGTGTCTATTATGGTTATCTAGCGTAGTAGGTGCACAATGGACTAGTATGTATCTGTATACACAGCTGAGTAACACTAGTATTGACAGCGCCTGTGAGAGAATGTGCAATGAGTGCCAGTGTTGATTGTGGGAAGTATCAAGAACAGACGGCACATTTTGAGCCTGAAGCAGAGCCCTACAATGGAGTCTAGCACTGGAGCTAACAACACTACTGCCTGTGATGAATTTGAATCATTCCAGTACTCCATAATTGCAGCTGTGAGGGCTTTCCTTGGTCTCTTCTCCCTTCTCTGCTGTGCTGTAATAATCTTCTTGACTATTCTGTTTAAGAAGTACAAGTACTCAATCCAAAGGATGGTCTTGTATGTATGCATTTCAGGAGCAGCAAACTCTCTTGCAATTGTCATTCAAAGGGTTGACTATTTTGTTCAAAACAATGCAACTGAGCAGTACTGTGTGTTTGCTGGTTTATTTGAGCAATATACTAGCCTTGTGGAGCTCATGGCACTAGCATGCATTAGTCTTAGCCTCAGCTGTATGATAAACTGGAAAAAAGAACAACCGCATTATCTTGAGGCAGTCTATATCCTAATTTGCTTGTTACTTCCAGCACTCATTGTCTGGCCCCCGTTTATTACTCAGAGCTATGGTAAGTCTGGACCATGGTGCTGGATTCGAGAACGAGATCAGGCATGCCAGAAAGACGTTGCAGGTATAGCCTTTCAGTTTGGATTGTGGTATCTGCCACTGTTTATAGTAAGCACCATGGTGACTATAGCATATCTGTACACTATTTTGAAGACAAGGAAACGGACAAGAGCTAACAGTAACTGGAGGGGTCCTTATAATCCCGAAACAACCTCTCAGAAAGGCCAACTGAGCAAAACTATTAAATCTATGTTAGCATACATGCCAGTATTTTATCTTTTGGTAAATCTAGCAGCTCTTCCAAATTCTATCCACTGGGCAGTAGCAAACAAACCTGAGCTATTTCTCTGGATTATTGCAGCAGTCTTCCCACCTCTTCGAGGAGCACTAATCGCACTGCCATTCCTTCTTCGAAAGGAGACTCGAAAAATACTGAACCGACCACAAATAAAGGCAGCTATTATCGACAACAACAATGCTACTCCTTATCCAGCCAGGCAGTCAAGATTTAGTGACAGTCTTCCCTTTCCTGACAGTGGAGACTCAACACTGGATCGCCAGAAAGCATATCGTAATCCAAGCGTGTCATTTGTAGGCACTATAACCAGAAATGAATCTGTCACCAGTAATAAAAGCGCTTTAACAAGCAAGCCAATTGATAATCTGGACGATATTACAGAGGACACAGAACTTCAGACCTGATTCCTGTTGTGTACATGTATAAAGTATGTAGAAGCAATACGTTACGTTACGTAGATACTCATGATATATAACGTACGTGTGCGTGCGCGCGCGCAGCGAGCGCCACGCCCAGGATATACCCTAGCTCGCTGCTATCTAACAGTGCAGAATAAGCTAGACTTCTACAGTAGCCATCACCGAGTCACTTGCCCTACGTCCACGATGAACAACACATCCAACACTTCCTGCTTGACACAGTTCGATACTACTGCATACAAAATCGCTACAGGTCTGCGAGTCAGCCTCTCTTTCGTTTCTCTCCTCTGCATTCTTTCCATCATTGGACTAGTGATATTGTTCAAAAAGTATCGATTTTTCACCCAAAGGTTGATTCTGTATATGTGCATAGCAGCTGCTGTTAGTTCCTTGGTTGGTACTCTCAATGCCGTTGCTACCATCGCTTACACAAGCTCTGCACTGACCGGCTACTGCGTGTTCATCGGGTTCATGGACCAGTACGCTGGCTGCTGCGTATTACTTGCACAGACCGTGCTTACCTTGGTAGTATTTCTCAAGGTCATGTTCAACAAAAACACTGATCGATTGGAAATACTCTACTTCGTGATAATCTTTTTCTCTCCTATTTTGATTTGTTGGATACCATTTATCAACCAAGCCTATGGTGCCAATGGACCGTGGTGTTGGATCACAAGCACTGATCAGTTTTGCCAGCGTTTCATATTCGGCTTTGTATGTCAGTTGTTAGTTTGGTATATTCCACTGTACTTGCTTATGGCAACCCTGTTCATAATGCTCCTTGTGGTAATAGTTTCTCTGCACAGACGCAGGTTTCGTTGGGAAGGTGTCTATGACCCAAATTCTACTGCATTTAACACTACGATGGAGAAAGAGGCTCGACCCCTCATTGCATATCCGCTAATTTTCATAAGTCTCAACTTTGTCCTTCTCATCAATCGATTATACAACATAATCAACCCTGGTGGAGACAACGAAGTACTATGGTTCATCAGCGCTATAAGCTATCCTCTTCAAGGAGCCATAATTGCTTTAGCATACACACTTGATGCAGATACAAGAAAAAATATAACTATTGCAAACATTAAAGCAGCTGTAATACATTTCAGAAGTGAAGAACAAATAAAAGAATATCCCATTAGATACGAAACTGGCCTTTCTGAGTCACTTTACATCAGAGAAAATTAATGATTTTTGTATATTCACCTGAGTAAATATTCACTGTCGTTTTGAACTACATTCATAAACTGTCAATACCACTACACCCACAAGGGTCAGCCCATTATTTTGTTATCATAACCCTACTATTTACGACAAAGCTCAGAGACAAGACCTGTGCTGTGATTGTGACAGAAAATGTCAAACTGCAGTCAACTACCTGTCAGTGACTACATAATAGCTAGCAGTCTACGAGCTACAGCAGCAGGCTTGTCTTTCTTCAGTTCACTGGCCACTCTTGTTGTGATAGTTATCTTCAAAAAGTATCACTTCATGTCACAGAGGATTATTCTGTATCTATGTATAGCTGTTGGTCTCAGCTCTCTTGCTCGTACTATTAACATCGCCCCAAGAACCTATAATCCAGACAATGAACAAGCAGCAGATATATTCTGCTCAATAGCTGGCTTCTTGGACCAGTACACATTCTGTTCAGTGATATTTGCAGTAACCAGCATCACAGTAGATGTCTTCATTGTTGCTGTGTTTGACCTCAAGACAAAATACTTAGAGCCAGTTTACTTCATGGCAATTTTCATGCTTCCTCTTGTCTTCAACTGGGTACCGTTCATCAACAGTGCATATGGCGATGCTGGGGCTTGGTGTTGGATCACAGCAGTAAAGGACTGCAACACATTCTTTTTTGGAGTGGTACTGCAGTTTACTCTGCTGTATATTCCAATCATGCTCATTATGTTGCTGCTATTTATTCTTCTTCTTGTCACACTTTGCATACTCTATGTACACAGATACAAGTACGATGATCGATTTGACGTAAATAGATTCCACAATCGACGGATGATTCGCAAAGAAATAAAACAACTCATTTGGTACCCAATTATCTTCATAGTCATCAATATAATCCCTGCTATTCACCGGCTCTATGCAGTGAACAGGCAAGATGATCCAGTACTACTGTGGATCTCAGCATTCATTGCACCACTTCAAGGTGTTTTTATAACATTGGCTTTTGCTCTGGACCCAGAGACAAGGAAGAGACTGACCTGGATACAGATTAAAGGAGCAATTGTTGAAATGTGCAATAAAACAGACATTCAGGACTATCCTGTCTTAGAAACACACTCGGACAGTTTCTACTTGGATGACGATGACGAGAAAAAAGAAATGAGTACTAAATATGAACTTGCATCATAAAAATTATTACAAAAACAAATAATTTTGCATCATTAAAATTTTATTCATTATCACGTGACGAGCAAGATGTCGGGCAATGGGACAAACTCGTGTACAAATCGCTTTTCCTACGACGAGAGCACGATCATTGCTGGCCTGCACACTCTCACAGCATCAATATCTTTCATCGCTGCTGCGTTAGTTATTTTTCTAATCGTTCTCTTCAAAAAGTATCGAGTCTTCGTTCAGCGTCTCATTCTCTACCTCAGTGTGGCTGCCATGATTACCTCTCTTGTTAACGCACTGATGAAGGTCGACTACATCGTACACAACTCTGCTACTGAAACCTACTGTGTTGTGATTGGATTTCTCGCCCAGTATACCCAATGGACTGCGTTGCTGGCTGTGTGTATACTTACCCTGGACATTCTGTTGAAACTCAAGGTCGAAGCTTCCAGCAGATATGAGACCAAATTCTTCGAAGTGTTGTGTATAGGCACTATTTTCTTGCTTCCTCTGACGTTCAATTCTGTCCCGTTCGTATTCCATGCTTACGGGAATGCAGGAGAGTGGTGTTGGATAAGAAACACTCTCGAGATCGGTAACTGTACAACCTGGGAAACGGGAGTCATTTTACAGTTCTCTCTTTGGTGGGGACCTCTCTTTGTAATCCTGGTTAGTCTGGTGGTGATCTACTTCGGTATCGTGATCCGACTACAATGGGAGAAAATGAGATGGTGGGGAAAGTATGATCACGACGAACAAATCATTCGCAAGAATATCCGAAAAGAAATTCGTAGCATTTTCTGGTTTCCCATCATTTTTATCATCTTTAATGCTTTTCCACTAGCGAACAGGATACAGAATGCTGTTAGCCAGGACCCTGTACTGGCTCTGTGGATCATGCATGCCGTCATATCTCCACTCCAAGGTGGCTTCATTGCACTAGCATACTCTCTAGATCCAGAGACTCGCAAGAGACTGAATTGGGCCGACATTCGTGCATCATTTCGTAACTTGATGAAGCAAGATCAGGGAAAGGTTAAAGAGTATGTTGCTGAAGTAACAACTGAAGGCATTGCTAGTCCTTATGAACCATTAATGAACAATCCAGAAAATAAATACAAATACAGATCTACATGTACGTAGGTACAAATGTATTCATCTCAACTTTTTTCAGCTATATTATAAAAGTGGGAGGAATCTCACAGCCCAACTCTGTTCTTCCCATTGCTATCTCTGTCGTTGTATTATTATTATTATACCATGTACAAGTAATAAAAATTATTACATGCAAATTTTAACCCTTTCTAATTTTATTTTTTCGAAATCAAGCACGCCGCGCCCACGTACCGTTGCGGAGGTACGGTGTTGAGAAGTCTTTGAAGCTAAGAGATCCAGTGCAGTGGCTAATGAACAACAGCACGAATGACAGCTGCAGCCTGACAGATGAGCAAATGATAATAGTGGAAGCTGCTGGAGCGGCAGCCGGCGGGTTCTCCATTCTCACGTGCTTGTTTGTTTTGTTCGTCGCTCTAATTTTCAGAAAGCATCGTTTCCCAGCTCAGCGGATTATTCTCTATCTGAACTTCACAGTGCTGTTGTATTCAATCGTTCTGATCCTTCATATCTTCGACCATGACAACGCGAATACTCCTTACTGTGTATTCACAGGATTCCTAGATCAGCAAGTGGGATGGTACGTGGTATTGGCGATTTCTTGCCTCACAATCGAACTGTTAAGAAAAGCAGTCTTCTTGCAACTGAAAACAGGGAAGCTTGAACTTGTGTATTTGGCTATTATATTCATTTTCCCTTTTTCATTCAATTGGATTCCTTTCATCGGCAATACTTACGGATTGGCCAGAGCAACTTGTTGGATTAAAGAAGTAGAGCATCCAAATTGCACCCAAAAAGTGCCTCTGGGTATTGCATGCAGATTTGCGCTCTATTGGGTTCCATTTTATATTATACTGGGTGGTATCTTTATCGCTTTTGTTTATGTACGAGTTGTCATCTATCGTCGAAAACGAGCATTCAAAGGTCAGTACAATCCATCAGAACAGCACTTTATAGAGTTTCTAGAGAAGGAGATCAGTCATTACCAGTGGTATCCAATAATCTTCATAGTCTGGAACTTCTTTCCAATTCTAGTTCGAGCCATTGAAGCCGTTTACTCAAAAGAAATTTTTTTGGGATTAAGGATAGCACATATTGTTTTCGCTGGACTCCAAGGTGCTATTATATCATTAGCCTATGCACTGGACTATGACACGAGAATGCAGTTATCAAGACCAGACAATGTTAAAGCAGCTATATTCAGTCTCTTTACTAAGGAAAGAAAAGTGGAAGAGTATCATCCTATTTATGAACCCGATCTAACAGACAGTTTGAGACTATCAGGAGGAGACTCATTCAGTAGAATTTCCTGAGATAATAACACAATAATCTAAAATACTTCAAATTTTTATTGTTCTTATCAAGTTTTATTATGTTTCTATGTGTTGTCAATGGATTATGGCAGGGGGGAATGTTTCAAGACACACAAAAGTATTGTACACTGCAGCTGTCGATAAGAACACAGTCAGTAGTTATTATAACATTGTCATTTTAAAAGGAGATACAATAGGTGTATATGTAAACATACTCGATCTAATGCACTATCACATCGTGTGCAACTAGTGTCATGTGATTCTGGACAGTAGAGTACTATGTTCGAAAGAGACGAAGTCGACTAGAGAATAGTGTCGATAATGGAGACCTGTAATCTGACAGACAATGAAAAAGACATCCTGAAATACAGTGTTATTGGAACATCTGCCTTCTCTCTTGTATGCTCACTACTTGTTCTGCTCGTCTTGATCTTGTTCAAAAAATATAGAGCTAACACGCAAAGACTTATTCTTTATCTCATCATAGCTATTACCCTCAAGCATTCAGCATTCCTCATCATGGGAGCCACCAGCACCAGCAATAGTAACCAGCACTATTGTGTTATAACGGGATTTCTTAACCAACAACTAAGCTGGAATGTAATGATGGCTGTGTTCTGCCTGTCGTTTGATCTGTTCAGAAAGGCAGTTTTTCGGGTGCAGACAGATCGATATGAAAAGTGGTACATAGTGACCATTTTTCTGGTGCCACTTGGATACAATTGGATTCCTTTTATCGGCAATGCGTACGGACTGAATGGTGGCATTCTTTGTTGGATAAGGCAGCGTAACTTTACTGGTGACTGCTCAGTTTTTGAATACGGGCTGGCTCTGCAGTTTGTACTATACTGGGTTCCTTGGGCAGTGGGAATGACTGGTATACTAGTGGCAAGTGTTTGGGCTTTGATAGTCACGAGAATGAGAAGATATGCTTATGAAGGAACATTTGATCCTACTCAATTTCACTACAGGAGCAAACTAGAGAAAGAAGTTCGTCACTACCAAATTTACCCTATTGTGTACTTCTTAATAAAGATACTTCAGCCATTGAGACTGATAGTTGAAGGAGCTGGAGGTCCTAGCTTTGTCTTTTACGTCATTCATGATGTTACAGAAGGTTTAGAAGGTGCCCTTATCGGTATCGGGTTCTTGCTCAGTTATATCTGCAGGAGAGAACTTTGGTGGAGAGGAAATCTACAAACAGCCTTCTCCTCCTCGAAGGGTCGAGGAAGACTGGAAACATACGGTGCCATTTTGGATAGCAATGTCACTGATAGTCTAGCTGTCTCACAGAATGCAAAAACCTAAAAATCAATAGTTTGATGATGTGTTGAAGTATTGTCCATAAATATTATACTATAAATAAATAAATATTATACTATAAATAAATAAATATTATACTATAAATAAATAATTGTATCAGTACATATTTTTATCTGATATAGTACTCTAGTGTTTGTATTTACAGTGTATTGATCTCACTGTTTAAGGAAATAATACTATCATAGTGTAGATTACATACAGCATTGTAGCTGAGTGGAACAAGTCCTGGAATATGGCGGAGAATAATTCTACAATAGCAGACCAGTGCCTCTATAGTGACAAGGAAAACAAAATCATAGATGCTATTATTGGAATTACTGGAGCCATATCTTGTCTAAGCTGTCTGTTTGCTCTTTTTCTTGTAGTCCTCTTCCAGAAATATCGCACTCCCACACAGCGAGTAATTCTCTATCTTACTACAACTGTTCTGCTACTGTCCATCGTTCAGATGATTCATTCAACTGGTGGTGATCAAGCCAATGAAATTTACTGTACAATTACAGCATTTCTAGATCATTATGCTGGCTGGATGATTCTCATGGCCATTACTTGTCTGACCTTTGATTTGTTTGTCAAGGTTGTCTTCAAGTGGCAGACTACAATCAGAATGGAAGTAATCTATGTATTGGTGATCTACATATCTCCAGTATTGCACACATGGATACCATTTATTGACAATGCATATGGTATTGCAGGAGCCTGGTGCTGGATTAAACAATATAATGATGACTGTTCTCTATATGTCTTTGGCCTAGTCTTGCAGTTTGTCCTGTACTGGCTGCCAGTGTATGTCATCGGAACACTGAACCTAGTCGCCTACATAATAGCTAGAGTTAAGGCAACTAAGAGATTTAATTATTATGGGGGCAAATTTAACCCCCAAGATAGAACAAACAGAGAGATCTTGCTAAAGGAGGTGGACCAGTACAAATTATATCCTATAATATTCATCATCGTCAACTTTTTTCCTCTAGTGACAAGAATTGCTGAAGCTAGCAAAAACCATCAACTCATATTTATTCTTGGCATACTGCATTCACTCTGTATAGGATTTCAGGGCACACTTATTGCACTTGCCCTCGCCCTGGACAAAGACACGCGAAGAGATCTAAAGTGCTCAAGAATCAAGGCAGCTTTTATTCAGACATGTACGACGTGCAGCAAAAGAAGGCAATCAGTCAACCAATATCCTCTCCAACATGCCTATTCTGATAGCCTCAGAAGAAAGATGTTGACAAGAGTAGCAGCAGAGAACACTATCGTTTCAACTGAAACTGCTTTATGAGTTTGAACTAGTCTCATGCCCATGATGGTCTTCTCACCTAATATGAGCATGAGGCAAACGTCATTGTAGTGTTTATATTTAGCCAGCCACTTAAAATAATAATGATGTCATTACTAGTACTATCACATGAAGGGCATGACCACAGCTATGGAGTCCAATCAGACGGCGGCAGGTAACTGTAGCAGACTGAGTCTTGAGGACAGAATCATTGCTGGGATAGTTGCTGCAGTTGCTGACTCTATATCTGCTGGTTGCTGTGTCTTTGTTATCTTTCTTATTGTCATCTTTAAGAAGCATGTCTTTAGCACTCAGAGAGTCATCCTGTACCTGACCATAACTGTCCTGCTGTATAGCATTGTTCGTATAATAAAAGATGGTAGTGCTAAAGTGCTGTTTATCAACAACAAGATGTGTATAGGCACTGCTTTCACCTGCCAGTACCTAGCCACAAGTATCTTAGTGGCGATCAACTGTATCTTGCTCGAGTTGTTCCTGAAGGGCATCTTGAATAAAAACCTAAACAAACTTGAGTGGTTCTATCCATTTTTAATCTTCCTACTTCCTGCTCCAATCACCGTTATTCCTCTTATAACTGATAACTATGGAGCAACTAGAGCTTCGTGCTCAATTCAAGACTTTGATCCATTCAGTTGTCAACGGAGTGTGCGTGGATTGATACTTCACATTATCTTATGGTGGCTACCGGCATCTCTAACAATTGTTCTAGGTGGAATAGGCTACATAACAACCTTTATATATCTATCAGTACAGTCAAGCCAATACAATGCAATGAATGATCCCGACTGGCAAGCAAAACAAAAACGACTGAAAGAAGATTTCAAGTATTTAAGATACTACCCACCATTGTTCCTTCTTATTCAATTAATTCCGATAGCAGATGGAATATACAACTTTTTTCGTCCAAACAATCCTATCTTAACTCTTACTATTCTATCAAACACAGTAACTGGTTTGCTAGGTGGTTTCGTGGCTGTGATGTTTACACTAGACCCACTCACAAGAAAGAGACTAAACCGATCTCATCTGAAAGCTGCCTGTTTACTCAATGTGTGCAACAAGGATGATGTGAATGAATATCCTGTATTGGTCAGCTCAGTAACAGACAGCTTAAAAGCCTAAGTTACAGCATTATTCATAAACAGAAAATTTATTAATCATAATTTTTATTGAGTAAAATTACTATCTCTGACCTTCAATGTAGTAGCCCTTTCAATTGACTGTGTTATCAAACCATCCCATAAAGGGAATAATGTAGTTTACACAAATGGGTCTCTGTGATCTCCTATCAGTATAGAGTATATTGTGTCTATCTCAGCATACTGAGATAGACACAATCACAAACAATATTTATAATCTCGATAGGAGATCAATGTATATGCTTAACAGGTCTTGTGACCACCAGTAAACTACTGACTGAATGTGCGTGTCAACAACTACTGCTGTAGCAAGTCAACTTGCAGCAACTCCTCCCTTATTTCCTTTTTGGTAATGCTGCAATGGCCACCAACACCAGCTGCCTTACGGTGACTCATGATCAAAATCGCATAAAAGTGTTCAATTATGTGGAAGCTGGAGCAGCAGTGATATCAGTGCTAGGTTGCCTAGCTATAATCTTGCTAGTATTCATCCTCAAGAAATACAAAGACCCTGCTCAGAGGCTAGTGCTGTACCTCACAATAGCAGTCGTCATGAACAGTATCAACTCAATAGTGAGAGGAATTGGAGCAGGCCTTGATCAAATAGGGAAAACATCATTTTGTGAAGCAGTAGGATTTATCAGTGGTTACACCAGTGGGTGCATTCTCTTGGCTATTTGCTGCATCATAACCGAGCTATTTATCAAGACAATTTTAAACAAATCAACCGGAAACTTGATCAATATCGTGTATTGTGCAATAATCTATATTCCTTCAGCTTTTATATTTGCAATACCATTTATCCATGGCAACTATGGCCAGGAAGGCCCAACCTGCTGGATCACCACTGCACGCTCTAATGCAAACTGTTCAGGTGTTGATTGGGGTCTAATAGAACAAATCACATTGTGGTATGTACCAGTATTTATCATTGTGCTTGCAGGAGGTGTACTGTACATAATGTCTCTCTTGGTCCTTAATCGCAAGCTAAACAATCATCGTCAGGTATATACTAACGAACTAAAAAGACTTGAGAGACGAAAATTTCTAGAAGATATAAAACAATTTCGCTGGTATCCACCAATTTTCTTTGTAATCAATGTAGTACCGCTCCTCACAAGAATTCTTGATAAATATATTCATATTCCACATGAGTTCAGCCTTACTTTGTGGATCATAACAGCAATCATTGATGGGTTACAAGGACTGTTCATATCGTTAGCTTTCACGCTTGATTCACAAACCAGAAGAAGCCTCTCTTGCAAAAATATCAAGCAAGTCTGTCTGACGTGTGGGGAGCAAGATGAATACCTCAAACTAACTGGTGGTAAAGCAGACACTTCATCCATGAAGTACAGTACACTATCTGCAGAAGAACGTTAAATTTGCTGTGTAATGCAAAAAAATATTTTTTTCTGTACCTGTTCTGTATAAATTTTTTTTACTGATACTAATTTACAAGTAGTAGTTTTATATACATGTACATGTATGACAAAACAGTGTGTTTAATTCATTATTATTAGCTTGTTACTGTGCATGACTACAATAATAGTAGTACTATACTATTAGGGTTAGCCATTTCATTTTTCATTCATAGATGGTAAGCAAATAAACTAAGGCATAAATAGAAAAAAACTAAAACATCAAAAAACAACAACATAAGTACACACACAACAAACAAACAAAAATCTAAACAGGCAAAGGCAAAAGAGGCAAAAGAGGTACAAGTTCCTAGTACAGATAGAGCAATTTTAAAATAACACTCACAATAGTAGTAGCTTATCAGCAGTAGTACTACTGTATCAACATGCACATGACTAACATATGAGCACATGACAGCGGTTTTACATGGTATACGTCAGAGTGTCGCTATTCAAGTTCTCTCATAATCAACTCTAGTAAAGATGGAGAGTAATGGTACTGATAACAACTGCTCTGTCTCTCTGAAACTTGTTGCAATCTTCAATCTTGTTCGTGGAGGAGCAGCTGTGCTGTCACTGCTGGGCTGTCTTGCTTTAATCCTAGCTTTAGTGATCCTCAAGAAATACAAGGACCCTGCTCAGAGGCTAGTGCTGTATCTTACGATAGCAGTTGTCATTAACAGTGTCAACTCAATAGTGAGAGGAGCTGGGTTTCAACTGATAGGAAACACACCATTTTGTGAAGCAGTGGCTTTTTTCAGTGGCTACACTAGTGGAAGCATTCTCTTGGCTATCTGTTGTATTGTAACTGAGCTATTTATCAAGGCGATTTTAAACAAAGCCACTGGGAATCGTATCAGTGTTGTTTACTTCACATTCATCTTCGTTCAACCATTTTTCATCTACTTGATACCATTTCTTGGACAAAACTATGGGCAAGAGGGTCCAACTTGCTGGATAAAATCATACAATAACCTCACTAACTGTACGCTTAATTATGATGGTCTGTTGCTGCAAAATATGTTGTGGAATTTGCCAGTGATCTTCCTCTTAATAGGAGGAGGTATTATGTACGTTATAACTTTGATTGCATACAATCGGCGACTAAAAAAGTACCGTCAAGTTTACACCAGTGAAAAAAACAGAATGATCGATCAGAGACTGTTTGAAGACATCATGGTATTCCGCTGGTATCCACTGGTCTTCATTATTATCAATGTGGTACCTTTCCTGACTAGGCTGACACAGGTCATCGACACACATCTTCCTAAAACACTTGTTCTTATACTCTGGATTATCACAGCACTTGTCGATGGTCTACAAGGTTTGTTCTTGTCTTTGGCCTTCACACTCAACTCTCAAACACGCAAGAGCTTGGCTTGGCCCAACATCAAGGAAGCATTTATAGCAAAGTTTCATAGAAGAACAGAAATTGATCAAGAATTTGACAATAACATTATGACTCCAATGATAGAGTATCGTAGTTTGTCAAAACATTCAACACGATAAATTTGTTTGTATAAATTTAAACACCAGTTTGTAAATGATGTGCTTTAATGGTAATTCAAGTTGTGACTTGCACACTGCTCAGTTGTGACTTGCTCAGTTGTGACTTGTACACTGCTCAGTTGTGACTTGCTCAGTTGTGACTTGCACACAAAGCAAGTCATATATGATTTCAATAAGTTTATTTAAGAAGACGAATACATAAAGCACAAATGCCTGTTGTTCATAAACAACTATACATTTCATTTCCTAGTAAGCTTTGCTAGTAGCAAATCAGTTTCAGGTTCTACAAAGAACATAGCAACAACAGCAGCTCAGTAAGAAGGTGCGCTCCATGGAGAACTGTGTAAGCTATAATACCAGTGAGTTCATTGCCATAGCAGCTGTCAACTCTGCCCTGGGAGGAGTATCTCTCTTTGCTTGTCTGCTAGTCATAGCACTCATATTTTTCTTCAAGAAATACCTGATTTTCACCCAAAGACTGATTCTCTACCTCACCATTGCTGCTGCTCTAAGCAGCCTTGGTGTAGTAACCCAGGCAGCTGTTTATTTCCCTCCCAGCAATGCTTATAAAGTGTACTGTGCTTTGAGTGCATTCTTTAATCAGACCATGACCTGGTCTCAGCTCATGGCCATTTGCTGCATCACCTTTGACCTCTTCTTGACAGCTGTTCTTCATAAGAAAAGCCGAAGAGAGTGGGCCTATATTCTGGTAATATTTGTTTTACCATTTCTCTGCAACTGGATACCATTCATAGACTCCACCTATGGGACAACTGGCCCGTGGTGCTGGATAAGATCAGTGAACTATGACAACTGCACTACACATAAATTTGGAGTAGCCATGAGAGTAGTTCTCTGGTATGGACTACTATATCCCATTCTTACTGCAGTCTTAATAACCTATATAATAATTCTTGCATCAGTACGATACCAGGTTCGCACCTTTCAAGGTAAATATGATCCAGACACCCAGCGACAAAAAGAAATGATGGCCAAAGAGATCACACCTCTTCTTGCCTATCCTATTATATTTTTCTTTGTTTACCTGTTCTTTTTCGTCAATCAACTGAATGACTTGATTAGCAAAGAACCACTACCAGCCTTGTACTGGCTAGAAGCAATCACCACTCCTCTGGATGGTGGAATCATTGCTCTGGTCTACTTTCTTGACAAAGATACACGAAAGAGGCTAAGATGGAGAAAGCTAAAGGGAGAGTGCCTTAGGTGTTGCACAACAGATGGAGTTGAAGAGTATCCAGTAGAACGAGGAAGAACAGATAGCCTTCTATTAACGGAATATTCAACAGAATCATTTATCAATTCGGATGCACAGCCATGTGTAGACTCTTAGAAAACTGGCTGTACTTGTCACAATTATTATATAAAATTTGTGAAAATCCAAATAAAATATGATTCAATAAACATGAAACCTAAGGTGTTTTCACCACATGGTTTATTATCACACACCTCTGCATGCAGAGTGTAATACTATCATAGTACTCCCCAGGAAAAACCTTAGAGTACACTATCATATCAATATGACTGTCAGCTGTGTGACTAAACATACCACCCACCAAGAACACTATACCATATACACACTGGCACAGCCCACCACTAGCAGAAGCTTCTCAAAATGTCCAACAACAGCAGTGGCTGTATTGATTATCGAACTACTCAGTATATTGCAATAGCTGCTGTCAATGCTGCTCTGGCTGGAGTTTCCTTTCTTGCTTGTGTGTTTGTGATAGGACTGATTGTGTTTCTCAAGAAGTACTTGCTCTTTACACAAAGACTCATTCTCTACCTGTGCATAGCAACAGCTCTAGAAAACCTGTTTGTAGTCACACAAGCTTCTGTCTACTTTCCTGAGACCAACGCATACAGAGTCTACTGCATAGCAACTGGTTTCTTCAATCTATTAACCATCTGGTCAGAGGTATTTGCCTACTGCTGCATCACAATAGATCTATTCCTGAGAGCAGTGGTGCATAGAGAGAAAAGAATCGAGGTGATCTACATTCTGATCATATTCTTCGCTCCCTTCCTGTTCTGCTGGATACCATTCATAGATCTTGCATATGGAGAAGCTGGACCTTGGTGCTGGATACGAGACCAGAATGAAGATGATGATGAGTGCAGTACATACACACTAGGAGTAGTGCTGAGAATAGTTCTGTGGTATGGACCAATCTACCCAATACTGTTTCTAACTCTGATCTTCTATGTCGTAATACTCGTCTCAGTTCGTCAAGAAACTAAAAAGTACGAGGGAAAGTTCGATCCTATCAACAGAAAACGTCAACAGCTTTTAAGAACCGAGGTTTATCCCCTCCTTGTTTACCCTATGCTCTTTTTGTTTTTCAACATCTTCTCTCTTGTCAATCGTCTGTACGAAACAATCGCTGGAGAGTCTAGCATAGGTCTTTTCTGGCTCCAAGCTGTTATAGATCCATTGAGAGGAGGAGTGATTGCATTGATATACACGCTTGATCGCGAGACAAGACAGAGACTACGCTGGAGAAACTTAAAAGGAGAGTTGCTGAACAGATTCTCACGAGATGGAGTGACAGAATATCCCATGACAAAAGTTAAATCAGATAGCTACACCTCAGATCATTATTCCACCGCATATCAAATCCATACAATAGAAGTATCAGCCATAAACATTGACTAAACGAGTCTTAGTATCAGTGAACTATAGTAACTGTGATGTGTAAATGTGAGATTTTTAAATTTTGATTATTTTAGACTGCTTATTCTATGTACTCTACAATATGGAACATTGAGATCAAAACAAAATAGAGTTATGAATACAGTAGAGTAATAGATAATGAATACTCCACTGATTATCATGCAGTATGCATGTGACCTACAAATTATGAATATAATCCTACACTACGGTAAACATAACCGCAGGTGGGACAGAGAAGTTGGCTTGTGAAAGCATTGCGAGTTACCTGATACTAAAATGGAAGAATCTGGTGATAATGGAAGCGATAATTGTACTGACTATGATACACCAGAGTTCAGAGCCATAGCAGCTGTCAACTCTGCTCTAGGTGGAGTGTCATTCTTTGCTTGCTTACTTGTGATTGGACTAATTTTTCTCTTCAAAAAGCACCGGTTCTTTAACCAGAGACTCATTCTCTACCTTACAATAGCAGCTGCTCTCAACACTCTCTCAATGCTGACAGAGGCTACCATCTACTATCCACAAACAAAAGCTTTTGATAAATATTGCTCTGTGTCTGCTTACTTCCAACAAGTGGCAGGTTGGGCTCAAGTGCTAGCTGTCACCTGCATTACAATAGAACTACTTCTCAAGGTATTCTTCAAGTTGCAAACCAATCGACCATTGCTTGAAATCATCTTTATCATTGTGATCTTTGTGGTCCCATTACTATTCAATTGGATTCCATTTATTAATGAAAAATTTGGTAAATCTGGTCCATGGTGTTGGATAATATCACAGAACGATAACTGCACAGAAGATGATATTGAGGGCATAGTCTTGTCACTGACACTATGGTATGCTACAGTCTATCCATTGCTGCTAATATTGAGCTTAGCTTACGTCACAGTACTCATATCAATCTGGTACCAAAAGTATCGCTATCAAGGTGTTTTTGACCCAGAAAGACAAAGAAGAAGAAACATGATGTTGAGCGAAGTACGACCACTCCTGTGGTATCCACTAATATTCTTTTCGATCGAACTTTTTCCACTAATGAACAGACTTTATGAACTATTTTCACCACATCGTGATACAATTTTTTTCTGGTGGATGCATGCCATTGTTGTTCCATTAGAAGGAGGTGTAATAGCCCTGGTCTATGCTCTTGATCCAGAAACTCGTAAGCGGTTGCGATGGAGTATATTCAAGATGTACCTATTTGAGTGTTTCAATCGTAGAGGAAACATTGATGACTATGATTTTGAAAGTGATGCCATGACCGACAGTCTTCTGTCTGAGACCAAAAGCTTGTCAACAACCAGACCATATACACAAAAAGCTAACCCCCAATATGGAACCAAAGTGTAACAGTATGTATGCATTATTGTGTGTTCAGTATCTCAAATTTAAAATTGACAAGTAAACATTGTTGCTCGGCAATGATATGCAGGGATGACCAATGGTAGGGATGACCGCGAATTAATTACAAAATATACGGATGTGTTAGACAAGAGCAAGCACAGTTTGCGTACTATCCACGATGCAAGACTGCATTGTGGAATTGTTCAGCTGCCAGCTACACTAATAGGATGGGAGGGAGATGACAAGAATATCATAGTAGTTATGTCGATGCAAGTCAATCTACCTATGTACACTACAAGTTGTACAACAGTTTTTATGGTTGTCTATATTTGACAGGCAGAGTTTTCATAAATCACATGATAAAGACTTCTAGTGACTGTAACCTTGAGCGTACGTGAAAATGGCCGATAATGAACAACTGAGTAAGTGCTACAGTAACCTCACCAGTGCGTTTGTCATCATAGCCGCTGTTAGCAGAGGAAGCTCTGTCATTTCTGTTCTAGCATGCCTGCTAGTGGCAGCCATAATTTTGCTGTTCAAGAAATACATCTTCTTTACTCAAAGGCTGGTCTTCTACTTCTGTATAACAGCAGGTTTGTATAGCATTGCCATAGCAACTGGAACAACAGTATACTTTCCTATGGATGGTTCATACAGCTACTCAGCATACTGTGCTTGGTCGGGCTTCATTTCCCAGCATACTACTTGGATGCTCTTGTTAGCATTTCTAATCATCTTTCTGGACATGTACATGAGAGTGAGCTTGCAAAAAGATACTACAAGATTCGAACTTGTATACATTCTAATCATCTTTGGTACTCCTCTTCTCTTCAATTGGATCCCATTCATTGACTCCTCGTACGGTCCAGCTGGGCCTTGGTGCTGGATAAGAGCTATAAACTTTGATGAAAACTGCACAATTCATATCGAGGGTGTTGTATGGCGAGCTGTTCTACTATACGTTCCTCTGTTACTGGTTTGCATCGTAGCTATAGTACTGTACATTCTGATGGTTCATAAAATCTACAGAATAAGATATACAGAAAGGTTTGATCCACAAGCAGCTACAATAAGAAAAAACATGCTCAAAGAAGCGAGACCTTTTCTTGTCTATCCATGGGTATTCTTTATTGTAATAACCATCTCTTTAGCAAACAGAGTAGCCAGCACCTTTGAAGTAAATTCACAAAAGATACTTGTGTTGTTTTGTCTCAATGCAGCAGGTTTGTCCCTCCAAGGAGGCATAGCAGTTGTAATTCTTGGAATAGACATAGCCACTTTGCGACGATTGTTGCAAGTACGCTCATACCCGTGCTGCAGACGAGAAGTAGTGAGGGACTACCCAGTAGCAATCACAGAGAATGGTGACAGCTTCAGAGATTCTTTAGATTGCAACTATGTCCAATTGAATCAAGAAGACAACACAGCCAGCCAGCCAGCAGATCTTTAAAACTTGCACTCATAATGTTTATTTTGCTATTAATGACAATAATTATAACTGTACACAATTGAATGCATATGCTATGATTTGAGGTAATAAAATTATTCATAAAGTTGCAGTCATGGTAACAACCAGCAGCCCCGCCTATTGTTTGCAAGGCAGTTATGGCAGTACCAACAGAAGAGCAGCTATGCTATATCAACAGCACCAGCAAGTTTGATATAATAGCTGCTGTCAATGTTGCTGGTTCCTTTGTCTCCCTAGCAGCTTGCCTCTTGGTGATAGCTAGTATATTGATGTTTAAGAAGTACATCATCTTCAATCAGAAGTTGATCCTCTACTTGAGCATAGCAGGTGCCTTGAACAGCATTGCAGCTATTACCAGAGCAACATCATACTTTCCAGATAACGGATCTTATAACTACAATGCTTACTGTGCTTGGTCAGGATACAGCATACAAGTGACCATATGGATGTTCTATACAGCACTTCTTGTGGTCATTGTACATACGTACTCGACTATAGTCAAACAGAAAGACACTCTTAACATCGTGAAGAAAGTCTATGCTATATTGATCTTTGTACCTCCTGTTCTATTCAACTTGCTTCCATTCTCTACTTCAAACTATGGTCCAGCTGGTCCGTGGTGCTGGATAAGAGCTATTAATTTTGATCAGAATTGTTCAAAAGATGATTTTGGAATAGTATGGCGATACACATTATCATACGTGCCTCTACTAGGAGTAGTCTTGATTGGGATACTGCTGTATATACTGATAGCATGCCATATTTACAGAGTAAGATTCACAAGTATGTACGACCCTCAGGCTGGTGCAACAAGAAAGGCCATGCTAAAGGAGATTCGACCATTTTTGATATATCCATGGTTATTTCTGATAATATTGCTAATCTCTTTCATGAACAGAATAGTTGCCACCTTTGCCAAAGATGAAGATGTCATTGTTGCACTATGGATACTAAATGCAGCTGCAACATCATCCCAAGGAGGACTAGCAGCTGTCATTTTTGGACTAGATCTCAACACACTTAGAAGGATGTTCAACACGAAGACATACACTTGTTGCAGGCGAGACAGAGTGACTGAGTATCAGATCCATGTTCCCGATCGTACAGACAGCTTCGTATCAGACTCCCATCATGATTATGACAGCATTAACTAACCACCATATTGACACCACCTTTCTCTGTTTGTGCGTCAACTCTCATTGTGTGCTAATAAAAAATTTAAACTGTATTGTGAATTGTCAATCACATGCTTAAGCTAGGATTACCTGAACAATTCTTTCTTGCTGCCTTTTGCACAATATAATCTACAGTGTCCTGGCTATTACTTGCCCGTTTTGCACGGAAAATGGTTGTAGCCACACTCCAATAGCACTTGCCGTATTTGGAACAAAATTATTTCATACTCTGCAATCACTGAGACCCACATAGGGGTGGGTGGGTTGCGGGGCAGGCGGGATTGGGCAGAGATGCCATTTTTTTGGCACTCTGGCAAAAGGAGATGTATCTTCTTCCATCGCTCTTGCTGGTAGAGAATTTTTGCCGAAATCGTGTCTTCTCATTAAATCTGTAGCTTACAGACAGAGACCTTTTTGCAAAATCCAAAACATTCGTTTCTTCCTTGTGTACCAAAGTTTATGACTGACATTTTGTGTGGGTGTGGCATGCCTAGGAAACAAACGCAACTTTTCGTCATTGGGTGGGGCTTGCTACGCCCACAAGACGAATGGCGACTTTCTTGGATGATCAGTGTGACCAAGCAAGCCTTCAACTAACTGTAGATAGAAACCAAAATATTCGTAATCCTGATGTCTGGGCATTCCACCCTTAAAAACGAGGTTAAACAACCCAAAACATCTTTGCACAGTTTTTACAGTCCCAAAAATACACTTCAAGTGGTAGTACAATATTACCAAATATGGCAAAAGACTAGACTACACCCAGGTGCAATTCCTTAGTTACCCACACAAAGTTCACTTGGAGTACTATAGATCATCATACCAAATCCAAAATTGGTTTGTAGTAAGATAAAAGAGTAAAGCCACACATACTAAGCATATTCATAGAAGAATCCCATACAGTCCACCCACAGTGAACAGTGATAAAGTACGGGCATGTGATATGACTTGGCAGATAATCTTTGATGAAACCAGCAAGAGAGCTTATTTTAGAAAGGCTGCCCTACCAAACCCACCTGTTGCTCTAAGAAGAAGACTGGTTTTTTCCCTAAAGACAAACTTTCACTGGATGCAACAAGTCTGCTTGGGACAATGGATTCTAATGTCAGCTGTACAATATATGGAAGCCAATATGACATAGCTGTTACAATTGACATAGCTACAGCTTTGATTTCTCTCCTAGCCAGTGTGTTTGTGGCAGCCACCATCATAATATTCAAAAAGTTCATTATGTTCGTTCAAAGACTGATCCTGTACTTGTGTATGACTGCTGGTCTGTACAGCATTGGTATAGCAACAAGGTCTGCAACTCACTTTGTTGATGACCAACAGTCTTTCAACTCTTCAACATTTTGCATCTGGTCTGGGTTTTTCTTCCAGTATACTGGGTTTATGTTCTTCGTTTCTTTATTTATAGTTATTTTGGACATGTACTTGAGAGTAGTTAAACAAAAAGACACATTTCGCTTTGAGATACTCTATCTTTTAATCATCATCATTGGCCCTTTGTCTGTTAACTGGATACCATTCATTGGCTCCTCTTATGGAAAGGATGGTCCTTGGTGCTGGATTAGATCCATCAACTATGATGCCAACTGCTCCACAAATATACTGGGACTTGCACTACGTATTTCTGTTGGATATAGTCCACTCTTCGTTGGTGGTATTGTAGCAATAGTGCTGTACATTCTGATGGTACGCTACCTCTACAGGCTCAAGTATACTGGCAAGTATGATCCTCAAAAGGAAAGGACACGCAAGCTGTTATTTAAAGAAGTCAGACCATTCCTTATCTACCCATGGATCGCTCTGTCCATCGTCCTCTTTTCTTTTGTCAACAGAATAGTGTCTGCTTTTATTGAGACCAATCAGGTGACTTGGAGCATTAATGCCTTTTCTGGATCACTGCAAGGAGCAATAGCTGTGACCGTGTTTGGACTAAATTTTGAGACAATCCGTCGTCTCATGAAAATAAAGAACTACCTTTGCTGCAGCCAACGAAAGATCAGAGAGTATCCTGTTGACAACACAGATTATACAGATAGCTATGAAGATCAAGAAAAAATAGCTGCTTACACAGCAGCAATGTATGTGTGCCAACATGAGAAGACAACCAAGTCAATGATATTGTGACAACATTTATCATCATGTACCACCAATTCATAATTCAAAAGCATGTTTGTATAATAATAACATTATGTTTCTTGTTAAATTATGTAAAATATTTCTGTTTGTGATTTGAGTCAACCAAGAGCTTCACTCAGCTTTAAATAAAACCGTACTTGGTTACAGCATAATCACAACAAGAGAGTAGTAGTCTAGTACTACTTTATCACTAAAGTACAGCCAGGATGCAGTTCCTTAGAACCTACACTTAAAGTGTTCTGTACACTACAAAGTTTCCTGAAAAGGTTTCTCTGTAATTGCACAGCAGTAATGAAGCTAGAGTGAAGCCAAGTAATCACTTAATAATAAGCATATTCATAGAAGAAGCAGGAAGTACACAGCCCACCCACATTGAGTACCAGTTGCTACTAGGCAGGCGGTTTTCAATTTGAGACTGCCTGCTCTGGAAGTACTACAACCAAACCTACCTGTTGCTCTTATGCTTGACTAAGACTGTTTCTCCTAGAGACAACTTTCCTTGGATGCAGAGGACTGCTTAGGACAATGTCTACAGTCAACTGTACAATATATGGAAGCCAATATGACATAGCTGTTGCAATTGACATAGCTACAGCTTTGATTTCTCTCCTAGCCAGTGTGTTTGTGGCAGCCACCATCATAATATTCAAAAAGTTCATTATGTTTGTTCAAAGACTGATCCTGTACTTGTGTATGACTGCTGGTCTGTACAGCATTGGTATAGCAACAAGGTCTGCAACTCACTTTGTTGATGACCCACAGTCCTTTAACTCATCAACATTTTGCATCTGGTCTGGGTTTTTCTTCCAGCATACTGGGTTTATGTTCTTCGTTTCTTTATTATTAGTTATTTTGGACATGTACTTGAGAGTAGTTAAACAAAAAGACACATCTCGCTTTGAGATACTCTATCTTTTAATCATCATCATTGGCCCCTTGTCTGTTAACTGGATACCATTCATTGGCTCCTCTTACGGAAAGGATGGTCCTTGGTGCTGGATTAGATCCATCAACTATGATGCCAACTGCTCCACAAATATACTGGGACTTGCACTACGTATTTCTGTTGGATATAGTCCACTCTTCGTTGGTGGTATTGTAGCAATAGTGCTGTACATTCTGATGGTACGCTACCTCTACAGGCTCAAGTATACTGGCAAGTATGACCCTCAAAAGGAAAGGACACGCAAGCTGTTGTTTAAAGAAGTCAGACCATTCCTTATCTACCCATGGATCGCTCTGTCTATCGTCCTCTTTTCTTTTGTCAACAGATTAGTGTCTGCTTTTACTGAGACCAATCAGGTGACTTGGAGCATTGATGCTGTTTCTGGATCACTGCAAGGAGCAATAGCTGTGACCGTGTTTGGACTAAACTTTGAAACAATTCGTCGTCTCATGAAAATAAAGAACTGCCTTTGCTGCAGCCAACGAAAGATCACAGAGTATCCTGTTGACATCACGGATTATACAGATAGCTATGAAGATCAAGAAAAAATAGCTGCTTACACAGCAGCAATGTATGTGTGCCAACAGGAGAAGACAATGTTATCATGACGATATTGTACTTATATGTCTAGTTAGTATTTGTCATGTGAAAAGATTTCTGTTTGTGTTCTGAGTTGTAAAACATTCAGTTTAACATTTTGCATAAACCACAGCATAGCCTTCAAAGAAGAGTGCAGTTCTGAAAGGAATTGATACAGGAAGTAAGTTCACTAGACATTCAAACCACAAGATTTCCTAATAAAGAGTTGGGGCTATATATACAAGCACCAAAAACAGACAAACAGATAATTCTGTAGTGGACTCAGGTAGATATCTAGCGATTGGTCTAGTGCATAGAATCATGGATTCACCGGTCTCCAATGTCAGCAACATCAGCTGTATCAGTTTTCAGGAACAAAATATCATTGTTTCTCTCATCAGCATAACCAGTGCTTCTGTCTCTTTCTTTGTGAGTGTGTTTGTGGCTGCCACAATCTTGATGTTCAAGAAGTACGTCATCTTCACTCAGAGACTGATCCTCTACTTGTGTATATCAACAAGTCTGTACAGCTTTGCCATAGCAACAGGAGCAGGACCCCTCTTTCCAAATAGAGATTACTATGACTTTGCTGCATATTGTGCCTGGTCTGGATTCAGCATGCAGCAAACTGGGTTTATGTTCTTCATTGCCACATTTGTAGTCATTTGTGACATGTACCTGAGAGTAGTCAAACAAAAAGATACCACTCATTTTGAAATATGCTACATCTTGGCAATAACAGTCTTGCCCTTCATTGTCACATGGATACCGTTCATAGAGTCTAAATATGGTGATGTTGGTCCTTGGTGCTGGATTAAAACGTACGATATTAACAACAACTGCACTATAGATGTGCTGGGTCTAGTTCTACGCATTACAGTTGTGTATATTCCATTGAGTGTGGGCAGCATGGTGGCTATACTACTGTACATCTTAATGGTACGACATCTCTATAGGCTCAAGTATACCGGCAAGTATGACCCACAGAAGGAGGCATTACGAAAATTGAGACTCAAAGAAGCCAAACCATTTTTAATATTCTTATGGGTATATCTGGCCGTTGGTATATTTTCATTCATCAGCAATCTGATTGGCTTTTTTACAACTTCAAATCCAAATGTTTATCTTGTCTTTGAAAGCATTAATGCTAGCATTGGATCATTACTAGGAGCAATGGCGGTGATCCTTTTTGGACTAGATCTTGAGACATTGCGTCGACTGTTGCAACCCAAGTACTATTGTTGCTGCTGTCATCGTAAGATCAGAGAGTACCCAATAACCATTCCTGAACGTACAGACAGCTATATAGACCAAGAAAAAGTGGCTGCTTACACTGCAGCAATGTACATGTGCCAAGAGGAGAAAACCAAGTCATAACATGCACATAGTCATTTTACACTATAATTATATTGTCTTTGTGTCTAGTACAGCTGCACATTACTGTATCAGAAGATCATTATCATACATACCACATGGCAAGGTCAAACACATAACGCATTCTGTAGTACCTAATATAGAATTATGCCTAGCTAGAGTACAATCGAAGAGGCATTATTTGAAATCGATACTCATCGTAGTACACCATTCATTGATTAGTGATTACACTATACAAGCCTGTACGTGCTACAACAATAATAGTTACCGACAACTAAGCTTCAACGCAGCAGTTCTTTGCAAGGCTGACAGAAATGGAAGGGTCTGGAATCGAAGATCAAACTACTACAGATAGTGACTGCTTTAACTTGACAGGAATATTTCCCATCATTTCAGTTCTCAATGGATCGATTTCACTGTTCTCCTTGCTGGCAAACCTTTTTGTCATCTTTCTTATTATAGGCTACAAAAAATATGTTGTGTTTCCACAGAAAATTATTTTGTATATCAACATAGCAGCTGGAATCTACAGTGGCGCCATAGCATTTGGAGCAGGAGTAGGCTACCTTCCTATCACTATCAACAGCAGTTTCTATCCTTACTGTGTGTTGGCAGGGTTCTTCTATCAGATAGCAGCATGGATGTTTCTTGGAGCTATCTGGATTGGAGTAGTCGATATATACTTGGTGGTGCAAGGCAAAGACACTCGAAAGTACGAACTTGCATATGTTGCAGTGATCTTTGGTCTTCCTATTCTAACTTGCTGGCTACCATTTATTGACTCTAGCTATGGAAAGGCAGGTCCGTGGTGCTGGATTAGACCTATCAACAATGATGCCAACTGCAGTACACACACGTATGGACTGATCTTGCAATTTGCTATCTGGTACATACCAATAGGAGCAAGTACAATTGCTATTATGATAATATACATTTTTATACTAAATGATATACGCAGGAGAAGCTTTATTGGAAAAAATAAGCCGCATGAAGATCGACTACATAAAGTACTCAAAAGAGAAATGAAATATTTTCTAATCTTTCCTGTAATCTTCTTTGTAATCACAATATTGTCTGCATCAGCAGCAATCAGTGGTCTAATGGGAAAGAACCAAGTGTCTCTGGTACCACTATGGGTGATCAATGCTGTTCTCACTCCTCTACAAGGAGCTATTATAGCCTTTCTGATCGGCTTTGATAGAGACACGCTGATACGGTTACTTCACAACAAGCCTTGTCTATGTTGCAAAAACACTAGAATCAGCGAATACCCTGCGACCTTGCATCAGAGAATGTCACTCAGTTACAGTACCGCCATGGATAAAGCTTTGAAGAATAGTGTGTCACAATAGACAACATGGTTTACTATAATGTTTGTAACATACATGAATCATTAATTTTGTGGCGTCAACTTGTATATTCATGTTATCACATCATGTTAACAGTTATCATATCTTGTCAACATGTGCTCTCTACAGTACCCAACAGTGCATCAATATAGATATGTGTACTATAGTTCCAAACCAGACCCTCCTTATCTACTTCTCCATTGAGGATTGGACGCTACTCGTGCACCATACACAGTTCAGTGAGATGAAGGCATGCAACACACACACACAATCAATCAATGAATTGAGCAATCACAACACATTAGATAACTACCGCGTCTACCGACATGTTGACCCTAGTAGGTCTAACCTTCATTATCTGAACTTGTCTGTACTCCTCTCTCTTCTGATGCTTGATGAAAGCATTTACAAGTCTTCTCGATCGAGTGTTGATATCAGCCAGTGAAGGCCACTCCAACTGACCAGGAAGTATAAGCCTGAAACAGAAATAAGTACACAGCTGCCAGTACAACAGTCTCTATAGCTAACTTGCTTAATGGAGGCGGTGTAGAATAGCTGCTAATTTCACCATCACTCTCTTCATCTTCTTCGTCTAAAGCAAATTCTTCCTCTATGTCATCTTCACCCAGTTCCTCTTTGGATGCAGTTTCATCTTTGCTAGAAGTCTTGGCAGCTGACTTCCTGGTCTTTCTTCTTCGTCTCGGTTGTTTCCCAACAATACCATTAAAACAAAGAGTAGTGTCTGATCGCCAATGAGAAAACTGTTCATAGCCTACAATAATTGAGAATGACAGAGACAGCACTTCATGTGTGTATATACCGTGTTTAACAATAGCCACAAGAAGACACACATCACAGAAGGAGTTCCACCATGGAGCAGGTGGACTCTCTTCAGGAACAGGTAGCACTATTTCAAGGTCTCTGTGCACAGTGAAATTCGTACATACAAGCAAATGGGTGATTAAAATGGTGCATACTTTGCATGGACTCCTTTCATTATTCTGTTGACATATGTTTTAAGAATCTGCCATCGGATGATGTGCAATAGTTTCACTCTTAACAGTATTCTAAGAGAGATAGCAAAGGAAAGAGGAATGCAGAAAAATCAGAGAAGTAAATACCTAGTCGAGTGCCTACGAAGATGCTTTAGGTAAGATCCGTCTTGAAACAAAGTCTCTGGATCTTTTTCTAACAGAGCAGTGTAATCTTCCATAGAGATAGTCGCTGGATCAAGCTTTTCTGTTGCAAACTGTGGATCCTCTGTTACATCACCAGGATTTATCAACCGATTAATATACTGCTTCACTTTGTCATCGCTAGAGAAATGCTTTAGACAGTAGACAAGCTATAAGACAATAAAAAAGATAAATCTTCCACCGTGTGGATATTCAAAATTCTAGTGTTAGATGTTTCCTAGCTCACAATAGTTCTTGCAATGCTCTCCACATCTCTTGTGCTTAGACGCCTCTTCAAGAAGTTACCACGTTGTACTATGTCCCTCCATTGAGCCCAACTACAACCGACGAACAATAATACAATGTCAACTCATTATGGTGCATCACACCAAGAATACTCTCATCATGATAGACAGTGTGCGTGTGATCTTACCCATAAGTGAGCAAGCCCTTCTCAGTCTTGAGGCACTCTAGTTTGGTCCAGCCTCTCTTCCCACGAGATGGTACCAGATCAATATAGTCGTCTTGACCATCGTCCATATCCACTATCTCTGTTGCATCGTTACCATAGCGACGAACCTGTTTTCTCACCCTTGGAGTGTCAAGAACAAGATTGTCCTGAGAGAGAGATGAGCGAGAGATGTCAGTCAAAAGGATAACAACATACTTTGTTAGCCAGCTGGTCCAGATCAAGACGGGCTTTCTTGGCCCATTTTTCCCAAAAGTCAGGATCATCAATGCTAATATCAGTAGAGCCATCAGCGACAAAACTAGCCTATAAGATGAGCTTATACAAACATGTGCAATACACACAATAATGACCTTAGAGAAAGTTGATCCTTTCCCTTCACTCTCAAGTTGAATGACCTGTGTCCTCCGCTCCAGTATCTGATCTATATCTTCCTCACAGAACCTACCCACCACACACAAGAATGAATCAGTGAACAACACACACACAACAAGTACTGACTGATTAGCAGCAGCATCATCCTCCATTAGTGAACCATAGGCTCCTTTCTTTAACAGATCTTCTATCTCCTTCTTAGTTAACTGAGGCGGCTTTGAAGGAGACATTAGGCTAATAGCTATTGAAAATCAGAGCAACTCACTCCACTAGCATTCTGTTGAGTATTCATTGATTGGAGTACTGCTTTATCTAGACCAAGTTTCAGACTAGCCCTGATGAGAAGAGGCAAGAATTCAGAAATGAAAGTGCAGACAAGACAAACCTGTCAAACATCTCTCTCTCATATGAGTTGGTGGTGATGAGGCGATACACCTTCACCATTTTACTTTGCCCTATTCTATGGCAGCGAGCTTGTGCCTGATGCAATATCACAGTAGTTCAGATGGTTCTCAATGTTTTGTGCTGTACCTGTATATCATTCTGAGGGTTCCAGTCAGAGTCATATATGATGACAGTATCAGCAGCTGTCAGATTGATCCCCAGTCCGCCAGCACGAGTACACAACAAGAACACAAACCGATCGGAATCTTAAAACACACATTGAAAATAACCACTCCAATGCTTTCAACTTTTTACCTGGTTTAGAGAATCTATCAATGGCAGCTTGCCTCAGTGTACCTCTCACCTGACCATCAATACGCTCATAAAGATGCCTATGATACAGGAAGTTGGTATATAGTTGCGTGTTTGGTGTTTGATGAGCTCACCCGTTCATTCTGAGGTAGTCTTCAAGGATATCCAGACAGCGAACCATCTGTGAGAAGATGAGCACTCTATGACCTTTCTCCTTGAGCTTGGGCAGTAGCTTGTCTATTAGTACCAGCTTCCCTGAGGCCTGAATCAGAGCATCAGTCAGCGGTCTCTTGGGATAGTGTGCTTTAAAATCATCAACTATCTTCAGTTCAGCACCTGATATACGTGTACTCTATTATTGTATGTGTGTGCCTTGTAATCTCTCACCAGCAATGAGGAAAGGATGATTGCAGCACTTTCGTAACTCCATCATAGTGTTCAGTAGATTGGGTACAGTGTTCCCTTTGGTCAAGAATGAGAAGTTGCGCTCTAATATAGCACGATAGTACTGCTTCTGAATTGCAGTCAGCTCAACCTGTGAGAAAGAGAGGAATAAGAGGAGAGAGTACATACTAGCATTACCTCAACAATAGTCTCTTCTTTGGGAGCTAGCGACTTCTCAACATCTTCCTTTAATCGCCTCAACATCATTGGCTTGAGAATCTAAGCAACAAGAAAAGACTCATCATACAGGAACATGCTAGTCACAAATACCTCTTTTAGCTCTTCTACTTGTTGCTCAGTCTTCAAGTTACCAAACTGCAACAGAAAGGCAGACTGAGAGGGAAATTTTGAAGGTTCCAGGAAGTTAAGCAGACTGAACAGCTCTTCCACATTATTTTGTAGCGGAGTACCAGTCAGAAGAACACGATGTTCCTGAGATCAACATGTAACCATCAACTTTGAAATTCATCATTAACCCTTGTGTCCCAGCATGTTAGCCAAACACTTGATTATGGGGTCCTGAATCCTCCAATTTTAAATTTCACAGAAGTACAGTGTCAACTATGTTTTGGGTACAGATAAAACTACACTCTTTACCTACCCTTTCCCATAGGAGTAAAACAGTGTAGCTAACACTATTTTGTGTCCAATATTATATAAGAGAACAAAGAGTGTGCACATCAAACTTTCTCCCATATTATATAGGAGACCAAACATTGTGGGAAACTCTTTTTTTCCAATAGTATTAAGGAGAAGCCAATGATACCCTCACTCAATGGTTTGCCTATAGTATACAGTATGGTATGTTTAATGTGCACACTCTTTGTTTTCCTATAATTATAATTATAATTATTGGAGACAAAATAGTGTTAGCTACACTGCTTGACTCCTATAGTAAATAGGAAAGGGTAGGTAAAGAGTGTAATTTACTACCAACCCCTATGTTTTAGTAGCTGATCAACTGTGTGGGCCTTCTTTGTCTGCACTTAAGTTAGGCTTTGTCTTGGCTTTGTGTAGCCAGCATATGAGGCTGCTTAGGGAATAGATCTACTTACTACCTAATGCACTTGCTACTTCAAAACTACTTGGTGACTACCGCACCTGTCTACACTACTGACCATGTGTAGTTCCCTCAGACCCTCCAGCATTTTACAGTTCTTGTTCTTGAGTCTGTGAGCCTCATCAATGACCACAAGTCTCCACATGATGTTCTGTAGCTCACTGTTGTCAGCTAGAAAGAAGACAATGTGTACATCATCATCATCATCATGCTGTGATGCTTACATAGCATAACTTCGTATGTAGTGACTATCGCATTAAATTTGTAAGCATCTGAAATAATCTTGCCAGAAGAGTCGCGATAGTACAGATCATACTCATGTATCAACTTGCGACTGTATGCACTGAAACAAGAAGAGAAGAAGATCCAGTACGATGAAGTGACTGAGTGTACCTGCCATGATATACAACCACATTAACATCACTCCAAGCCTCAAACTCTCTCTGCCAGTTAGCAATGGTCGACAGAGGAGCAATAACCAGGAATGGACCACGAATCCCAGCGTCCTGAAATCATACACACAGCATGTGCATAATTGCAATCATGATCTTAACTCACCATTACAGCCATCAATAGTACTATGGACTGTACTGTCTTGCCCAAACCCATCTCATCTGCTAGAATACAGTTCTGACGAGTATACCAGTTGAAGAGAAGCCAATTGAGTCCCTCCAATTGGTAGGGACGAAGGATGTTATTTCCCTTGTATGGTTGTGATTCTTTTATTGGTTTGAAACTAGCAGGTGGAGGACGACGAACAAACTGACAAGAGAAGATAGTCAACATGTGTGAGCAATAAAATGACCATCTAACCATGATTTCTGAGGGTAATGTATTGATCTGGTTGAAAATTCGGACTTTCTCTTGATCAACATCTTCCTGCAAGACAGACAATATCAAACATAGTTCATATTGAGCTTTGACAGCAGTGTTTACCTGCAGTTCCCATGTGCTGTCTTCATAAGGAAGAGATTTCCATTTTACTAAATAATGTGTCACAACCTGTACAAAATGTATTTACACAATCTCTACTATTATATCTTGAGTACCTCTCCATTGGGTTCCATCTGTGTAGCCACATCCAACACTCGATCAACAACAGTGTAGTCAGGGTTAAACAATTCATCGTCAATCTACACATCGGCAGTGTAGTTACGGCAACACATGGGCATTACTTACATTAGCAAACATCCCCATTGCCTCCTGCTTGGCCTTGAACCGCTTCACCTTACCATCAGCTCTCTTGTCTCCCTCCAACAATTTCTCCACTGTTGCCCACTTAGCATGAAGATAAGAACTATGGAAATTGTAACATTGACATAGCACATGAACACAATATCAAAAATATTATACTGATCTTACTAGTTTCTATACTTGACGAGGAACTCTTCTACAGTGTCTCCATATTTTACTATCTCTTGCTCATTCTCGGTTGATCTGGTGCGACTAGATAATATTCTCTCCACAATATTAGCCTCCTCAGCAGGAGCATCCTAGAAGGAGAGGATATGAGCAGCCCTCTTACACCGACCTTGGTCTCACCATGTACATGTCAGAGTAGCGGAATCCTTCGGTTGGGTTGATGGTGATACTATTCTTGTACTTTGCGGCCAGTCTATTCCCCTGTGATCCTCCTTCATCATAGTCACTGCCCTCCTCCTCCACTGGGGGCCGGTAGCGCCCCTTCTTGGCTGGCAGAGGCTCCATAATGTCCCCCAGCAACTCTTCATCACTCATACTGATGTTGACATCATCAACATAACGCTTTGGCTGACCAGCGTTACGCTTGGAACGGCGACGCTACACCAAATACACATCAATACAATATGCAATAACCACACTCACAGATTGCTGGTGTCCCTCAGTGTCGGAGTGATCTGGAGTCTCAAAGTCATCTCCACTGTCACCATATGATCGTTTACCAGGTAGCTTTCGCTTACGGCTGCTACTACTGGGTACAGGTCTGAAGAAGAACATGAAATCACTGAATAGACATGTGCATAGATAATGCTCACCTGGTCATCTTGATACGTGGAGTAGTGGGAGTTGACAATATTTTAGTTTGCAGAGGGCGTACCCGAGGAGTGCTTGAAGACCGTCGCGGCAAGATCTTTAGCAGCTTATGCAATGTTCTTGGTGAGTCAGGAACCTCAGGAGCATAAGAGAGTCTCTCAGATGGAATAGAGAGAAGACTGAGAGATACTTGTTGAGCACTGCCAGGAAGTGTGGGGTTGTAGAGACAATAATCATGATCTAGAAGATGTGGTGGACGATCTAGAGCTACAGGTACTATTGCCTGTCCAACATCTACATCCATTGGTTCTTGTTCCACAGGTTGCATCACGGTTGGAGTAGAGGCTGAGGGAGAAGGAGGCAGTGAGAGGGGTGGTAGAACAGGAATGGATATTGGTAAAGGAGAGGGAGGATTATTGGGAGCTGGATCAGCTGCAGAAGGAGTATCACGAGGAAAAACAAGCGGCAGATAAACCGGAGGACGACCAGACGATATAGGAGGAGGATTAGGAACAAGTGAACTAGTCTGTGTATCAGGAGTCTGTAGCTTGGTACTAGTGACAGCAGCATGGGATACAGCAGCAGGAGATGGTGACGATGTGGTCCTCTGTATTATCTGAGCTACAACTGGCCTTCGAGATGGCACTTCACTAGTATTCAATGGTATGGTTGACTTTGCAGCCAGTGGAGTAGTGTTGGAAGAGGCCAATAGCACATTAGTTGATGTAGAAATCTTCTGCATTAGCTGGTTGCTGCTCTGCATGAGTTGGTTGCTGCTCAGCATGATTGCTCTTAGTCCCTCTTGCAGCTCAGGATATTGCCCCAAAGAAGTGAGAATCTCTCCCAGGGCAGCATTTGCCTCTGTAAGAGGAATCTGAGGAGTGGTTACTACTGGTTGACATTCAGCCCCTCCACTACTATCTTGTAGAGTTTGAACTGTCGGTGGATTAAGCAGCAAAGAGGAAGAGGATGAGGAGGAGGAAGAAACTGAAGTTAAAAAAGAAGAGGCTAGATTTGAGTTAGCAGCATCAAGTGATAAAGGTGCTGTATGTGGCACTGATGGCTGCAAGTGAGGTGTACTAGAGAGTTTATCAACTGTTCCAGCCTCTGTAGCAGTAGTTGTCAAAAGCAACTGGGAGAGACTTATTGAGTTCAGGTCCATTTCTGGGTTTCCTATTTTCTCATCGGAAGAATGAAGAGAGGGAGTGACAGGTGAGGAGGAGTCCATTGAGAACAGAGCTTGTACTAGTGAATTGGCTGTGGCAAGAATACTAGGGTCTACTGACTGCTGGTCAGGGGGATCAGCCATTTTGTCTCTAGCTGCATCCACTCAACACGTACTGACTAATGTAGTCCTCTGCAGTAAAGGAGGTATGTGATCCGTCATGTACATAACATTATCCACTCAATGCATGTGCAATAATATCGATATAGATTGTGTCATTTTAATGAACAATCTGACAAAAGTCGAGTTCTAGTCAGAATACATGTAAATAGTTATTGAGACCGATACGTACAGCAACATGAGTTGCCCAAAATTACTATTACTTTTGCTCTATTTTTTGCCCAGGACAGTATTGTAATATCAATACAACTGTCCAACGTTATACATGTACGTACTGTCATACATCTTCCACACACATCGTGTGTAGAAGGTATGATATTCGAGATGAGAAGTGCAGCCATCTTACCCCGCCAAAAATAGCGCGCCCAAAAACCAAAAGGCTTTCTTGATTACGCTTCTGTGCTCAATAACTTATTTCAGCAAGCAAAACAGCAACAGTAAATAGCTGGATTGGTTTGCCATCAATTCCAGCATCAACCACGGCTCTCGCCATTATCAACCCAGGATGTCAATTTTCGAGCTCAGAAACACAATTCTTACTCGAAGGGCAGCACTTTCGAGCTAAAAACGGCTTTTAACACTGCTTGCATCACTAACACACTTCCTAACATCTAGGCCACGTTGCTAACTTACTCACCAACACAATGGAGGACTCCAGATAGGGTCACCGGGATCACTCAGTAGAATCACCCTTTGAGTCACGATGGTAAGCGGACATTTTAAGTAGGCTCACGTGCGCGTGATCATTATTACTCGCGTGATACAATAATAATGCTGTACTACACTCGTACTCCAGGCAGCAGAGTCACTCTCTAGTGGACATCAAGCTAACTCCAAATCTCAGTACGACCACTACAAAATCCCGACTACAAAATTGATTCAAAATCTTATGGATCAACAACATACAACACTTCATACTATAATAATCATGAGCCTGTCTCTGCATGAGATGTGTGTATGTATGCGCGTACTATTACATAATTTTAATTGTGGTATAAGTGCTGTACAGTTAAACCAAGATATTTGTAATACATGTAATAATAAGAATAATAATTATTTGATCGATTCAGCAACACCCTCCTCCCCCTTGAGGTTTAGCACCTTCACCACCAACTACACTTTTTGCTGGACCAGATGATTGCTGCTGTGGACCAAGCTTGATTCCATTAGCCTAGAAAACAAAATGAAGAGATCGATACAACATTGCACACAAGTTGGCAAATACAAAATCATTATAATTATGCTCCCTCAAGTAATCTAGCATTACTGTATCAGGTGAATACTCCATACTGTACATGCTCCTTGGCAGGCAGTACAACCTCAAGTGTTTAGCCTTCTTCATGCTTGCAGTATTTTGACAATATAAGTGGGATTCGCTCAGGCCAACACCAATTGAGCCCATTCCAATTATTTAGCATGAATTTCTGCTTCTTACTTCGTTGTTGATGTCAAATACTCCATCTTGGATCTTCTTATAGATTTCCTTTGCTGTGTTAATGAAAGCCTACAGCAGAAGCAAAGATACAGCAGCATAACTAACTGCATGAATAACATCCTACAATGTACATGTAGCAAGCAATGTAGAGCATTACACAACAATCCACTAAATACCAAACAAACTCCATGCACACACACACCTCTTCTACATTGGCTGCTGTTTTAGCAGACGTCTCCATAAATACCAACCCATGTTCTTGTGCAAATGCAATCCCCTGAGAGAAATATCCACAATAATAATTAGTGACTGATATACCAGAACATGGTACCTACCTCTTCTGCTTTTACTTCTCTCTTAGCATCAAGATCACTAAAAACATAAATCACACAATGTAACACCTAACAAGATGTCGAGAATGCAAAATCTAGATTATACATCAGTGACTACAACTCAATAAACTGAAAGCCACTCACTGTATATATAATATACACTGTAATGATAATCACACTTTATCAGTGCAATATGGATGAGGAAGAGAGATACTGAATGAATAGGTAAGTGAATTAACCTTTTGTTTCCAATGAGCATAATGACCATGTTGGAGCTGGAGTGCTGTCTGGCATCTTCCAGCCATGATGTCAAATGGTCAAAAGTCTCTCGTCTAAAGAATATAATATAATATAAACACAAAATATAAACCACAGAAACAGAAATATACACAACAAGTGTGCAGTGAATAATCCACACAAAATTGAAGTTATTTCATTCATATCTAGAGCTGTTGACCTTGTGATGTCGTACACTAGTAGAGCTCCGGCTGCTCCTCTGTAGTATGACCGAGTTATTGACCGAAACGACTCCTGTCCAGCCTACAAAAGTCACACTTACTATACAACAGAACTATAGCTAAGCTGAGGAGCCTACAGTGTCCCAGATCTGTAATTTGATTTGCTTCCCATCAATATGTATCATACGAGCACCAAATTCGACTCCTGATGAACATCACAAGAAAAATAAACGTGATGAACAATTCACTCATCTTACCGATGGTTAAATCATGCACTGGCTGAAATCTCTTATCTGTGAACTGTAGCAATAGACATGACTTCCCCACACCTGTGCCACGAAGAAATAGACGAACAACAAGTGTTTTAAAAGTGAGAAAAACTGGGTGTTACAGGACGATGTATTACGACAATACGCACACTTACCCGTATCACCAATAATAATGTACTTGAATAGGTACGAATAAGACATCCTCCTACTGTCAGGCGCTGGGGGCCAGAAAGAGGATGAGAAAGAGGGAAGGTCAACTCGAAATGGGAAGTGATGAGGCACCAGTCCAGGACAAGGGCAGATAACTTATGTTTTTAATAACTAGCTCGCGATCACATGGTAATGACGTCATTTATCTATAATTGACGTGCAATTTTTACGTAGAGAAAATGCTGGAACACAATGCAGTGTTTGCAGGTTTATTCGCATCACTAGCGTCTGTATTCTCAAAACTTGCCTTGGAAGATGATGCAAAAACTTTGAAGTTTCTATTTCAAGACGGTTTAAGCGAGAATAGTAAGATTTCTAATTATCTGTTAAGTATACCGTATTGATCTAATTACATATTATCCTTCAGTGCTCTATCTGCTGATGATATTATGCATCATGATGATGATACTAAGCAATGTTCTAATGTGGGTATTGTTCACTCGTTCACTTCATGGACACTGCACCACTGCTGAAGCAACAGTAACAAATAGCGCCACTAACTTCATTTGCTCGGTGATTGCAATGTCAATGCATCGATCAGTGTATCACTCGTGTGTCTCACTCTAGGCATTGTTTGGCTGGGCACTGTTCAATGAGTCTATACCACCAGTGTGGTGGGCGGGGTGTGCTATGATAGTGTGTGGACTGACTCTCATACACACCAGTACTAGTGATAACGATTTATCCAAACACAAAAAATCCTGATCAAGATTACTAGCACCATGTTTATAAAACTATTATATTTTGTATACTGTAATTTAATGCATCATGTGTTAGAGTTTCAAGAGCCCTTTGTTTTCCTGATGGCTGACTCAATCATGTCCCATTGATCTTTTGTGACCTACATACACGAATTGAAATGCTGAATTATACTAACAACTATTGCAGTACCTGTGAAAGATCATTGAACATTCCTGACATTTTTGAAAGTTGTCCTCCATCAAACACTATCACTTCTGATGTGAGCCAGCTGGCGTAGTCACTGACAACATACGTAGCAAAGTTAGCAAGTTCCTCTACCTCTCCTAGCCTGTTCACAGCAATGCTCTCCTTCATTCTGGTACCAAACTGCCCTCCTGGATCGAGCCTATCCCAGGCACCCTCAAGATAAACAAACACAGTACACACAGTACTAATATGTATTGAATACTGTACCTTAGTTTGAATAGGTCCTAGAGACAAACAGTTAAAGCGCATACCATACTTAGCCCATTCTACACCAAGTGATCTACAAGGTACAATCAATCAATGGTCTTAGACTATTACCACATGTTTATGTTAGAACTGGGCCGCCCAAAATTGCAAATCTCTGATAGTATGAATGCAAATTAAACAGTACTAAAACTGGACTACATAACCATAAATGGAACACTTCTTGCATGGTTCGGTTGTGTCAGAGCTTTGAGTGGCACAAAAATTTGGAACTAACGAGCGGGGTATTATGTAAATAGCCTAATAATAATACTTTTGAAGTGATAAGGGTACACTCAAGTTTGGCAATACTAGACGCACCTTGACATAGCCTCTACTCCAGCTTTAGCAGTGGCTGATGGAACCACATAACCTGAGCCAAGCTGTGTGTAGGGAGCACTGATGGCTAGAAAACTAGCTCCTATACAAGAAATAGTGCATATTACAGTTAAAGATGTCATTGATACAAGGTATAGTACCTTGCTGTGCTTCAATCAGTCTCTTGCCAAACTCAAGTGTGACATTAGCAGTTCCCATAACAACAATATCGACGATAGTCCTGAATGCATTAGGTGACAGTCTCTCAGTTGGTGATATGAAGTTGCCAGCAGCATTGTTGACAATAATGTTAGGAAGACCTAGCTGCTCTACACAGCTGGTGGCAGCCTGCTTCACTGCATCAGGATTTCGAATATCAGCTTGCAAAGCAAGTACCTTCAAAAGACAACTTGGGTAAAATACTACATTTGTAAAGAACCTGATTTCCAGTTGATTTTGAAATGTCATCAGCAGTTGCTTGCAAAATATCCAAATTTCTATAGTAGTAAGTGAAAACCTATATACTGTAGACTGTCATTTTAAGCACCTGCTGGAAATGGCTACTTTAGCTCCTAACTGTGACATCATCAGAGCCATTCCTTTTCCTAGCCCGGTTCCTCCTCCAGTAATGAAAGCAACTTTTCCATCAAAGGCACCATCTGGAAGAAGCCTCCTTTTTACTGGTGGGAAGAAGTCACTCGTACTAGACTTCGAGAAATGCCGCTGGAAAACTCTGCAACAAACCTGCATAGCTAGCTAGCTGAGTTGAATATTACAGCGTGAAAAGGGTTAATATCTAACGCATGCGCAACAAAACAAGTTTGCAGCAACAAAATGGCGGCGTCGTTTATTACAAGAAGATTGTTTAGTTCTACTGCTGCCTTGCGAAACCACTTTAGCTTAGAGCATACCTTGGCTGTTCCTGCTCCTACGAATCTTGAGGCGGTATTGTCAACTCCAGAACTAAAAAGTCTACAAGCAAAGGCGAATGGGTCATGGAATCAACTCTCCAAAGAGGAAGTCGTTCAATGTATATGCGTGATTGTTGTGTTCTACTACGTATTATGATAGATCTGTCTTCTATCCAGTGTATAGAGCCACGTTTCCATTATCCTTCAAGGAGATTAAGAACGTCAATAAGGGTGATGGATGGAAGGTGCTGTTTGGAGTTGTTGTGGGCGTGACTTTTGGTTTATTTTTGTCTGATTTCCTCTCCAATACCAGTTAGTCTGTTATTTGTTGATATCTAAATTTTGTATTCTCTTATATCAGTTGGTCCAGAGCGTCCTCACACCTTCAACAACAAGCAGTGGGAGGAGGATACTCGCAAGAGGCTCCTCAAACAGAAGGCCAATCCAATCGAAGGAATTAGTTCACGGGCTTGAGTTGACTATTACTTATTAGACCAAACACTTGTAAAGCATTAGTTGTCTTCATAAATGGCATATTATGTTGTGATTAGTACACCGAGGAATTATAATGAATTAACATCAGTTTGCAGTCTGGAGAATGAAAGCTGTAATGCTTCATAAAAATTTATACTACATGTAGTGTTAGTATCAATTCATTGTTTTAGTAATCTAAATAGCTTTTGGTAGATTAATAATGATAGCAAAGAAGACATGCTATGAAAGAAAATCACTGAAATTACCGCATACTGTAAAACAACTATCTGATTTTGCATTGTGTATTGTACAAATTAATTTTCTTCCCTGACTATGCGCAAATAATTCAGTGCACAAAAATTAATTATGACAATGAAGACGTGCTACTGTATACACATCACATGTTATGCTAAGCTGAGTAGATGACAACTTTATTTTGGGAGACTAGAGTGACCCACACATCTCCATTGGGGGTGATAATGGCATTAGCAGCTTTCAATCCGGTCAGCTTGTTGATCAGGTTGTTGTTCTTGTCTGTGATGACCAGCTTTGATGCACCAATACTGCGATCAGAAATCAATCTATTGCCTGCTCTATCGATAAAGATACCATCAACTACTCCAGCAGAAGGAGGAGTGTAGCTACGAACCAGTACACCACTAGGAGTGTACACTCTAATGATGTTCTGTGATCCACTCGATGATCCAAAATGTAAGTTGCCATCTTGATCAAAACCAATACCCCTTGGTTGTGGTGTTCCTGTGATCTGATGAAAGAGGGAGCCATCGACCATGTTGAATATACTGATGACTCCTCTGCCCGAATCTGAACCATACACTCTTCCATCTGGCCCTAACACAAGGTCACTATAAGAGCCATCAATAAACACAGAACCAACTAATACTCCACTCAGTGTGTAATTATACACTTTAGGAGGATCATTCTGAGACACTATTACATTGTTACCATACACTAGAAGACCATGGACACCGTTTCCAGGTAACCTCCAACTATTGAGCTTCCTTCCACTTCTGTCAAAGTGATGGACATAATGATCGTTCCAACCTCCAACAAATACATCTCCATTCTCTGCGAAGTCAAGATCAAATGGATGATTAATACCAGTTATAGTACGTTTCAGTCTAAGAGAGTTGTAGGGAGGGATGACTGCTACAGTCACTGGCATGTCTTTGATAGTCTTTCCATTGATGCTGACACTCACTAGGTTGTTCCCACTACACTCTGGACTCAAGGACACCTGATAGCTGCCGTCTCCATTGTCCACTACTGTTGGTTGTGGTGAAACAAGGCTAGAGTAGTCCACACAGGTGAGGGTAGCAGTGACATTGTCTCCACCTGTGCTGAGGTCATATCCTCCACAATCTCGAACCAGGACAGAGAAGCTAGCAGTCTTGTTGAAAATGAGTGAGAGTGGCAGTCCATCAGCTACAGTGGCACGAGCACAAGCTCTCTTATTGTTCTCTAGTTTGTTCAGTCTGTTGTTAATATTCAACACAGCATCAAGTACAGAGAACTCTTCATTGGTTGTATTAACAGCAGGTGAGTCAGCCACACTACTACAGGTCTGGTCTCGTAAATTGTTCTCTAGTCGAGTGAGTCGGTTGTTAATCTCTGTCAGGTTACTCATCTTCAGTTGATTCCTCAGCACAAGTAAATTGAGTTCAAATCGATTGAATCTGCTCTCCATTTCATAGACTCGTTTGTTCAGCATCAGTAGACCATTGATGAGCTGATCCACTCGACTGCTCACCTGGTTAACAGCAACAGGACAAGATGAGCTATTAGATGATACATGACTCTGAGACACTACAGGTACCAGCACTACAACCAACACTACCAGCAAGTAACCCATCCTGACAGACAAATAACATATCATAGCTAGTGTGACCAAAATATAAACAATTGCAAAGGGTATAGAGCCACAAAGCCACTGTGGGGTTTGACAAGCCCTTGCTTTAATTTTTTGCTGTTTACTCAAACAAACCCTTCTATTCATATTCTAAACTAATTCACTGCCTTCTATTCATATTCTAAACTAACTCACTACTTTCTTCTCATAGTACAATAGCATAGCTCTCAGATCAGGGCTGCCACCCAATGAATTTATTATGCAAGAAAGACAAAAGAACATTACAGGGTTAATGCAGTCTTCTCATTCCTTTCAGTCTTTCATCACGACCTCTTTCAAACTCCCTCTGCTCTGTACACTGCAAGAATTCTTGTTTAACTAAATACCTACAGAAAAGTATATAATATTATCATCATTCTGCACACATTGAAGCATACCCATCTTTATTATGGAAGCTTAGTTCATCCTGTAGTCCCTCCTCCTTGAACTTGGTCCAGTCTAGCTTTGATTTCTCCTTGTAAACCAAGAACAAACAATGTAATGCAGATCTAGTGCACAAATCTCACTAGTGTGCTCATCTTGGGTCTCTTGTTAATGGAGCTAAGGACAGCACTGAGTCCTGACAATCGCTTCACACTAGATACCAAGAAACACATGTTCTTGCTGGTATGGCTACTGACCCATCACCTTACCCCAGCTTGGGTTCTTGTGATGTTAGTCATGATGTGGTTACTGTTGCAATCTCCTCACACTCCTTGTCTCATCCAGTAGAGGTTGTTGTTGCTGTCAGCTGTGATTGCAGGTAGTGTTATATTTAATTACTTTTGGTATATTTATGTCTGATTTCCTCTCTAATACCAGTTAGTCTGTTATTTGTTCATATCTAAATTTTGTATTCTCTTATATCAGTTGGTCCAGAGCGTCCTCACACCTTCAACAACAAGCAGTGGGAGGAGGATACTCGCAAGAGGCTCCTCAAACAGAAGGCCAATCCAATCGAAGGAATTAGTTCGCTGGCTTGAGTTGACTATTACTTATTAGACCAAACACTTGTAAAGCATTAGTTGTCTTCATAAATGGCATATTATGTTGTGATTTAGTACACCGAGGAATTGTAATGAATTAACATCAGTTTGCAGTCTGGAGAATGAAAGCTGTAATGCTTCATAAAAATTTATACTACATGTAGAGTAAATTATCCATTCCTTGTTTTAGTAATCTATCTAGTTTTTGGTAGATTAATAATGATAGCCATATTTTGAAGAAGACATGTTATGAAAGGAAATCACTGAAATGACCGCACACTGTAAAGCAACTATCTGATTTTGCTTTGCGTATGTGAACTTGTACAAATTTATTTCCTTCACTTACTATGCACAAATAATTCAGTGCACAAAAATTAATAATGATAATGAGACGTGCTACTGTATACACATCACATGTTATGCTAAGCTGAGTAGATGACAACTTTATTGTGGCCGCCTTGAGTGACCCACACATCTCCATTGGGAGTGATAATAGCATTACAAGTTTCTAATCCGGTCAGCTTGTTGATCAGGTTGTTGTTCTTGTCTGTGATGATCAGCTTTGATGCACCAACACTGCGATCAGAAATCAATCTATTGCCTGCTCTATCGATAAAGATTCCCTCAAGTTTTACAGCAGAAGGAGGAGTGTAGCTACGAACCAGTACACCACTAGGAGTGTACACTCTAATGATGTCACTCCATGATCCAAAATGTAAGTTGCCATCTTGATCAAAACCAATCCCTCTTGGTTGTGACGTTCCTGTGATCTGATGAAACAGGCTGCCATCGACCATGTTGAAGATACTGATGAGTCCTCTGAACCAATCTGAACCATACACTCTTCCATCTGGCCCTAACACAAGACCACTATAATAGCCATCAATAAACACAGAACCAACTAATACTCCACTCAGTGTGTAATTATACACTTTAGGAGGAACTTTCTGACACACTATTACATTGTTACCATACACCAGAAGACCATTGACATGGTTTCCAGGTAATCTCCAACTATTGAGCTTCCTTCCACTTCTGTCAAAGTGATGGACATGATGATCGTTCCAACCTCCAACAAACACATCTCCATTCTCTGCGAAGTCAAGATCAAATGCATCAAGAACACCAGTTATAGTACGTTTCAGTCTAAGAGAGTTGTAGGAAGGGATGATTGCTACAGTCACTGGCATGTCTTTGATAGTCTTTCCATTGATGCTGACACTCACTAGGTTGTTCCCACTACACTCTGGACTCAAGGACACCTGATAGCTGCCGTCTCCATTGTCCACTACTGTTGGTTGTGGTGAAACAAGGCTAGGGTAGTCCACACAGGTGAGGGTAGCTGTGACATTGTCTCCACCTGTGCTGAGGTCATATCCTCCACAATCTCGAACCAGGACAGAGAAGCTAGCAGTCTTGTTGATGATGAGTGAGAGTGGCAGTCCATCAGCTACAGTGGCACGAGCACAAGCTCTCTTATTGTTCTCTAGTTTGTCAATTCGATTCCTCAGTACTAGTTGGTTAAGCTCAAATCGGTTGACTCGATTATTCAGCACCAGTAGACCATTGATGAGCTGATCCACTCGACTGCTCAACAGGTTAACAGCAACAGGACAAGATGAGCTATTAGATGATACATGACTCTGAGCCACTACAGGTACCAGCACTACAGCCAACACTACCAGCAGGTAACCCATCCTGACAGATGATATAAATTATCATAGTGTGACCAGAATATAACTGCTTTGATATATTTCTTGCTGTTTACACAAACAAACCGTTCTATTCATATTCTAAACTAACTCACTGCCTTCTTCTCACCAAAGCACAATAATGCATTTCCTACATCAGGGCTGGCTCTCAACCAATGGATCATCAAGAAAGGTAATGAGAACAAATGTAATAAAAAATTAATCTTCTGTACTCAAATCAGGAAATGTGAAAGAGTTGTACTATGCAGTGGCTATACAGTGTTGTAAATAACACACTAGCTCATGTAATAGTGTTACCAGTAATGAGTTCATGAATATTAATTAGTTATGAGACATGATTCTACACACTTGAAAGCATACCCATCTTTATTGTGGACGCTTAAGTAATCCTGTAGTCTCTCCTCTTTCTTTAATTTGGTCCAGTTAGCTTTGAGATATGCTCTATTACACTAGCTAGTGTGCCCATCTTGGGTTTCTTGTTGATGGAGCTAATGACAGCACTGAAACAATCGCTTCACACTAGCTAGATACCAAGAAACACATGTTCTTGCTAGCATGGCTACTGAAACGTTACCTTACCCAAGGTTGGATTCTTGTGATGTTAGTGATGATGTGGTTGCTGTTGTTATCTCTTGCCTGGTCAAAAGTTGCCATTGCTGCTAGCTGTGACATTACATCATAAGCTATAGTAGACTAAAACGTTGAACAATTGACACTGTCACTAAATTTTAAAACTATTTTACAAATACATACATGTACACAAAATACATCAGATTCTACTAATAAGCCAATGTTATCATGCAGAGAAATCATTTTACCATTATCTACATGTATTACTATTTTGAAAAAAACAACATATACATTGTGTTTTGTTACATGAGTTCGAGTGACTCACACATCTCCATTGGGAGTGATAACTACATTGCCAACTTGTAGTCCAGCCAGTTTGTTGATAAGATTATTGTTCTTGTCTGTGATGATCAACTTTGATGCATCAATAATAATTGCGATCACAAATCAGTTTGTTGCCTGCTCTATCAATTGAGATTCCGTCAACTCTTACAGCAGGAGGAGGAGTGTAGCTACGAACCAGTACACCACTAGGAGTGTACACTCTAATGATGTTCTGTGCCTGTGATAAATTATATTTAAAGTGCAGATAGCCATCTTGATCAAAGCCAATACCCCTTGGTAGTGGTGTTCCTGTGATCTGATGAAAGACGGTGCCATCGACCATGCTGAAGATACTGATGAGTCCCTAGCCCCATCTGAACCATACAACCTCTCATCTGGTCCTATTACAAGATCAGCATAAGAACCAACTAATACTCCACTCAGTGTGTAACTCCACTTTTTTTTGGGGGGGGGCATAAAATTTTGATTTAATGACAGATGTAGTACAGGAAATGAATTCAAAATTCAGGAAATGAATTCAAATGAATTCAAAAGTGTAACTCCACTCCACTCACACTTTAGGAGGATCGTTCTGAGACACTATTACATTGTAACCATGTACCAGAAGACCATGGACATTGTTTCCAAGTAATCTCCAACTATTGAGCTTCTTACCACTTCTGTCAAAGATGGACATGATGGTCACTGTAACCTCCAACAAGCACACCTCCATTCTCTGCGAAGCCAGCCATTCTCTGCGAAGTCTGCGAAGCCAATGGATGACTAATACCAGTTATAGTACGTTTCAGTCTAAGAGAGTTGTAGGAGGGATGACTGCTACAGTCACTGGCATGTCTTTGATAGTCTTTCCATTGATGCTGACACTCACTAGGTTGTTCCCACTACACTCTGGACTCAAGGACACCTGATAGCTGCCGTCTCCATTGTCCACTACTGTTGGTTGTGGTGAAACAAGGCTAGGGTAGTCCACACAGGTGAGGGTAGCTGTGACATTGTCTCCACCTGTGCTGAGGTCATATCCTCCACTATTTCGGACCAGGACAGAGAAGCTAGCAGTCTTGTTGATGATGAGTGAGAGTGGCAGTCCATCAGCTACAGTGGCACGAGCACAAGCTCTCTTATTGTTCTCTAGTTTGTGTAGTCGACCATTAAGATTGATCACGATCATCAATTCTTTGAGTAATAGCAGAACAACAAGTAGGGGTCTGAGCCACTACAGGTACCAGCACTACAGCCAACACTGCCAGCAAGTAATCCATCCTGGACAACTGAACTGACACAATAGTGTTCAGTAAAATTTCTTATTTTAAACTAATTCACTGCCTTCTATTCACTAACTCACTACTTTCTTCTCATAGTACAATAGCATAGCTCCTACATCAGGGCTGCCAACCAATGAATTTATTATGCAAGAAAGACAAAAGAGTAAATTACATTACAGGGTTAATGCAGTCTTCTCATTCCTTTCAGTCGTTCATCACGATCTCTTTCAAACTCCCTCTGCTCTGTACGCTGCAAGAATTCTTGTTTTGCTAAATACCTACAGAAAAGTATATATCATCATTCTGCACACATTGAAGCATACCCATCTTTATTATGGAAGCTTAGTTCATCCTGTAGTCCCTCCTCTTCCTTAAACTTGGTCCAGTCTAGCTTTGATTTCTCCTTTTAAACCAAGAACAAACAATGCAATGCAGATCTAGTGCACAAATCTCACTAGTGTGCTCATCTTGGGTCTCTTGTTAATGGAGCTGAGGACAGCACTGAGTCCTGACAATCGCTTCACACTAGATACCAAGTAACACATGTTCTTGCTAGCATGGCTACTGACCCATCACCTTACCCCAGCTTGGGTTCTTGTGGTGTTGGTGATGATGTGGTTACTGTTGCAATCTCCTCACACTCCTTGTCTGATCCAGTAGTGGTTGTTGTTGCTGTCAGCTGTGATTGCAGGTAGTGTAATGTTGAGCCTCTTTACTTTTGGTGTATTTTTGTCTGATTTCCTCTCCAATACCAGTTAGTCTGTTTTTTTTTTGTTAATTTCTAAATTTTGTATTCTCTTATATCCGTTGGTCCTCACACCTTCAACAACAAGCAGTGGGAGGAAGATACTTGCAAGAGGCTCCTCAAACAGAAGGCCAATCCAATCGAAGGAATTAGTTCACGGGCTTGAGTTAACTATTACTTATTAGACCAAACACTTGTAAAGCATTAGTTGTCTTCATAAAATGGCATATTATGTTGTGGACACCGAGAAATTAACATCAGTTTGCAGTCTGGTGGATGAAAGATGTAATGCTTCGTAATATTTATAGTACATTTAGTGTTAGTATCAATTCCTTGTTTTAGTAATCTATCTAGTTTTTGGTAGATTAGTCATATTTTTATTTTGAAGAAGACATGTTATGAATGGAAATCACTGAAATTACCGCATACTGTAAAACAACTATCTGATTTTGCTTTGCGTATGTGAACTTGTACAAATTTATTTCCTTCACTTACTATGCACAAAATAATTCAGTGCACAAGAATTAATATTGATAATGGAGACATGCTACTGTATACACATCACATGTCATGCTAAGCTGAGTAGATGACAACTTTATTGTGGGAGGCTTGAGTGACCCACACATCTCCATTGGGAGTGATAATAGCATTACAAGTGTCTAATCCGGTCAGCTTGTTGATCAGGTTGTTGTTCTTGTCTGTGATGATCAGCGTTGAAGAAGTACGATCAGAAATCAATCTATTGCCTGCTCTATCAATAAAGATTCCCTCAACTCCTACAGCAGAAGGAGGAGTGTAGCTACGAACCAGTACACCACTAGGAGTGTACACTCTAATGATGTTCTGTGGTGTGTTATATTTGAATTGCAGGTAGCCATCTTGATCAAAACCAATTCCCCTTGCCGATGGTATTCCTGTGATCTGATGAAAGAGGCTGCCATCAATCATGCTGAAGATACTGATGAGTCCTCTGCCCGAATCTGAACCATACACTCTTCCATCTGGTCCTATTACAAGATCAACATAAGAGCCATCAATAAACACAGAACCAACTAATACTCCACTCAGTGTGTAATTATACACTTTAGGAGGATCATGCTGAGACACTATTACATTGTTACCATACACTAGAAGACCATGGACATGGTTTCCAGGTAATCTCCAACTATTGAGCTTCCTTCCACTTCTGTCAAAGTGATGGACATGATGGTCAATCCAACCTCCAACAAACACATCTCCATTCTCTGCGAAGTCAAGATCAAATGGATCAAGAACACCAGTTATAGTTCGTTTCAGTCTAAGAGAGTTGTAGGGAGGGATGACTGCTACAGTCGCTGGCATGTCTTTGATAGTCTTTCTATTGATGCTGACACTCACTAGGTTGTTCCCACTACACTCTGGACTCAAGGACACCTGATAGCTGCCGTCTCCATTGTCCACTACTGTTGGTTGTGGTGAAACAAGGCTAGGGTAGTCCACACAGGTGAGGGTAGCTGTGACATTGTCTCCACCTGTGCTGAGGTCATATCCTCCACAATCTCGAACCAGGACAGAGAAGCTAGCAGTCTTGTTGATGATGAGTGAGAGTGGCAGTCCATCAGCTACAGTGGCACGAGCACAAGCTCTCTTATTGTTCTCTAGTTTGTCAATTCGATTCCTCAGTACTAGTTGGTTAAGCTCAAATCGGTTGACTCGATTATTCAGCACCAGTAGACCATTGATGAGCTGATCCACTCGACTGCTCAACAGGTTAAAAGCAACAGGACAAGATGAGCTATTAGATGATACATGACTCTGAGCCACTACAGGTACCAGCACTACAGCCAACACTACCAGCAGGTAACCCATCCTGACAGATGATATAAATTATCATAGTGTGACCAGAATATAACTGCTTTGATATATTTCTTGCTGTTTACACAAACAAACCGTTCTATTCATATTCTAAACTAACTCACTGCCTTCTTCTCACCAAAGCACAATAATGCATTTCCTACATCAGGGCTGGCTCTCAACCAATGGATCATCAAGAAAGGTAATGAGAACAAATGTAATAAAAAATTAATCTTCTGTACTCAAATCAGGAAATGTGAAAGAGTTGTACTATGCAGTGGCTATACAGTGTTGTAAATAACACACTAGCTCATGTAATAGTGTTACCAGTAATGAGTTCATGAATATTAATTAGTTATGAGACATGATTCTACACACTTGAAAGCATACCCATCTTTATTGTGGACGCTTAAGTAATCCTGTAGTCTCTCCTCTTTCTTTAATTTGGTCCAGTTAGCTTTGAGATATGCTCTATTACACTAGCTAGTGTGCCCATCTTGGGTTTCTTGTTGATGGAGCTAATGACAGCACTGAAACAATCGCTTCACACTAGCTAGATACCAAGAAACACATGTTCTTGCTAGCATGGCTACTGAAACGTTACCTTACCCAAGGTTGGATTCTTGTGATGTTAGTGATGATGTGGTTGCTGTTGTTATCTCTTGCCTGGTCAAAAGTTGCCATTGCTGCTAGCTGTGACATTACATCATAAGCTATAGTAGACTAAAACGTTGAACAATTGACACTGTCACTAAATTTTAAAACTATTTTACAAATACATACATGTACACAAAATACATCAGATTCTACTAATAAGCCAATGTTATCATGCAGAGAAATCATTTTACCATTATCTACATGTATTACTATTTTGAAAAAAACAACATATACATTGTGTTTTGTTACATGAGTTCGAGTGACTCACACATCTCCATTGGGAGTGATAACTACATTGCCAACTTGTAGTCCAGCCAGTTTGTTGATAAGATTATTGTTCTTGTCTGTGATGATCAACTTTGATGCATCAATAATAATTGCGATCACAAATCAGTTTGTTGCCTGCTCTATCAATTGAGATTCCGTCAACTCTTACAGCAGGAGGAGGAGTGTAGCTACGAACCAGTACACCACTAGGAGTGTACACTCTAATGATGTTCTGTGCCTGTGATAAATTATATTTAAAGTGCAGATAGCCATCTTGATCAAAGCCAATACCCCTTGGTAGTGGTGTTCCTGTGATCTGATGAAAGACGGTGCCATCGACCATGCTGAAGATACTGATGAGTCCCTAGCCCCATCTGAACCATACAACCTCTCATCTGGTCCTATTACAAGATCAGCATAAGAACCAACTAATACTCCACTCAGTGTGTAACTCCACTTTTTTTTGGGGGGGGGCATAAAATTTTGATTTAATGACAGATGTAGTACAGGAAATGAATTCAAAATTCAGGAAATGAATTCAAATGAATTCAAAAGTGTAACTCCACTCCACTCACACTTTAGGAGGATCGTTCTGAGACACTATTACATTGTAACCATGTACCAGAAGACCATGGACATTGTTTCCAAGTAATCTCCAACTATTGAGCTTCTTACCACTTCTGTCAAAGATGGACATGATGGTCACTGTAACCTCCAACAAGCACACCTCCATTCTCTGCGAAGCCAGCCATTCTCTGCGAAGTCTGCGAAGCCAATGGATGACTAATACCAGTTATAGTACGTTTCAGTCTAAGAGAGTTGTAGGAGGGATGACTGCTACAGTCACTGGCATGTCTTTGATAGTCTTTCCATTGATGCTGACACTCACTAGGTTGTTCCCACTACACTCTGGACTCAAGGACACCTGATAGCTGCCGTCTCCATTGTCCACTACTGTTGGTTGTGGTGAAACAAGGCTAGGGTAGTCCACACAGGTGAGGGTAGCTGTGACATTGTCTCCACCTGTGCTGAGGTCATATCCTCCACTATTTCGGACCAGGACAGAGAAGCTAGCAGTCTTGTTGATGATGAGTGAGAGTGGCAGTCCATCAGCTACAGTGGCACGAGCACAAGCTCTCTTATTGTTCTCTAGTTTGTGTAGTCGACCATTAAGATTGATCACGATCATCAATTCTTTGAGTAATAGCAGAACAACAAGTAGGGGTCTGAGCCACTACAGGTACCAGCACTACAGCCAACACTGCCAGCAAGTAATCCATCCTGGACAACTGAACTGACACAATAGTGTTCAGTAAAATTTCTTATTTTAAACTAATTCACTGCCTTCTATTCACTAACTCACTACTTTCTTCTCATAGTACAATAGCATAGCTCCTACATCAGGGCTGCCAACCAATGAATTTATTATGCAAGAAAGACAAAAGAGTAAATTACATTACAGGGTTAATGCAGTCTTCTCATTCCTTTCAGTCGTTCATCACGATCTCTTTCAAACTCCCTCTGCTCTGTACGCTGCAAGAATTCTTGTTTTGCTAAATACCTACAGAAAAGTATATATCATCATTCTGCACACATTGAAGCATACCCATCTTTATTATGGAAGCTTAGTTCATCCTGTAGTCCCTCCTCTTCCTTAAACTTGGTCCAGTCTAGCTTTGATTTCTCCTTTTAAACCAAGAACAAACAATGCAATGCAGATCTAGTGCACAAATCTCACTAGTGTGCTCATCTTGGGTCTCTTGTTAATGGAGCTGAGGACAGCACTGAGTCCTGACAATCGCTTCACACTAGATACCAAGTAACACATGTTCTTGCTAGCATGGCTACTGACCCATCACCTTACCCCAGCTTGGGTTCTTGTGGTGTTGGTGATGATGTGGTTACTGTTGCAATCTCCTCACACTCCTTGTCTGATCCAGTAGTGGTTGTTGTTGCTGTCAGCTGTGATTGCAGGTAGTGTAATGTTGAGCCTCTTTACTTTTGGTGTATTTTTGTCTGATTTCCTCTCCAATACCAGTTAGTCTGTTTTTTTTTTGTTAATTTCTAAATTTTGTATTCTCTTATATCCGTTGGTCCTCACACCTTCAACAACAAGCAGTGGGAGGAAGATACTTGCAAGAGGCTCCTCAAACAGAAGGCCAATCCAATCGAAGGAATTAGTTCACGGGCTTGAGTTAACTATTACTTATTAGACCAAACACTTGTAAAGCATTAGTTGTCTTCATAAAATGGCATATTATGTTGTGGACACCGAGAAATTAACATCAGTTTGCAGTCTGGTGGATGAAAGATGTAATGCTTCGTAATATTTATAGTACATTTAGTGTTAGTATCAATTCCTTGTTTTAGTAATCTATCTAGTTTTTGGTAGATTAGTCATATTTTTATTTTGAAGAAGACATGTTATGAATGGAAATCACTGAAATTACCGCATACTGTAAAACAACTATCTGATTTTGCTTTGCGTATGTGAACTTGTACAAATTTATTTCCTTCACTTACTATGCACAAAATAATTCAGTGCACAAGAATTAATATTGATAATGGAGACATGCTACTGTATACACATCACATGTCATGCTAAGCTGAGTAGATGACAACTTTATTGTGGGAGGCTTGAGTGACCCACACATCTCCATTGGGAGTGATAATAGCATTACAAGTGTCTAATCCGGTCAGCTTGTTGATCAGGTTGTTGTTCTTGTCTGTGATGATCAGCGTTGAAGAAGTACGATCAGAAATCAATCTATTGCCTGCTCTATCAATAAAGATTCCCTCAACTCCTACAGCAGAAGGAGGAGTGTAGCTACGAACCAGTACACCACTAGGAGTGTACACTCTAATGATGTTCTGTGGTGTGTTATATTTGAATTGCAGGTAGCCATCTTGATCAAAACCAATTCCCCTTGCCGATGGTATTCCTGTGATCTGATGAAAGAGGCTGCCATCAATCATGCTGAAGATACTGATGAGTCCTCTGCCCGAATCTGAACCATACACTCTTCCATCTGGTCCTATTACAAGATCAACATAAGAGCCATCAATAAACACAGAACCAACTAATACTCCACTCAGTGTGTAATTATACACTTTAGGAGGATCATGCTGAGACACTATTACATTGTTACCATACACTAGAAGACCATGGACATGGTTTCCAGGTAATCTCCAACTATTGAGCTTCCTTCCACTTCTGTCAAAGTGATGGACATGATGGTCAATCCAACCTCCAACAAACACATCTCCATTCTCTGCGAAGTCAAGATCAAATGGATCAAGAACACCAGTTATAGTTCGTTTCAGTCTAAGAGAGTTGTAGGGAGGGATGACTGCTACAGTCGCTGGCATGTCTTTGATAGTCTTTCTATTGATGCTGACACTCACTAGGTTGTTCCCACTACACTCTGGACTCAAGGACACCTGATAGCTGCCGTCTCCATTGTCCACTACTGTTGGTTGTGGTGAAACAAGGCTAGGGTAGTCCACACAGGTGAGGGTAGCTGTGACATTGTCTCCACCTGTGCTGAGGTCATATCCTCCACAATCTCGAACCAGGACAGAGAAGCTAGCAGTCTTGTTGATGATGAGTGAGAGTGGCAGTCCATCAGCTACAGTGGCACGAGCACAAGCTCTCTTATTGTTCTCTAGTTTGTCAATTCGATTCCTCAGTACTAGTTGGTTAAGCTCAAATCGGTTGACTCGATTATTCAGCACCAGTAGACCATTGATGAGCTGATCCACTCGACTGCTCAACAGGTTAACAGCAACAGGACAAGATGAGCTATTAGATGATACATGACTCTGAGCCACTACAGGTACCAGCACTACAGCCAACACTACCAGCAGGTAACCCATCCTGACAGATGATATAAATTATCATAGTGTGACCAGAATATAACTGCTTTGATATATTTCTTGCTGTTTACACAAACAAACCGTTCTATTCATATTCTAAACTAACTCACTGCCTTCTTCTCACCAAAGCACAATAATGCATTTCCTACATCAGGGCTGGCTCTCAACCAATGGATCATCAAGAAAGGTAATGAGAACAAATGTAATAAAAAATTAATCTTCTGTACTCAAATCAGGAAATGTGAAAGAGTTGTACTATGCAGTGGCTATACAGTGTTGTAAATAACACACTAGCTCATGTAATAGTGTTACCAGTAATGAGTTCATGAATATTAATTAGTTATGAGACATGATTCTACACACTTGAAAGCATACCCATCTTTATTGTGGACGCTTAAGTAATCCTGTAGTCTCTCCTCTTTCTTTAATTTGGTCCAGTTAGCTTTGAGATATGCTCTATTACACTAGCTAGTGTGCCCATCTTGGGTTTCTTGTTGATGGAGCTAATGACAGCACTGAAACAATCGCTTCACACTAGCTAGATACCAAGAAACACATGTTCTTGCTAGCATGGCTACTGAAACGTTACCTTACCCAAGGTTGGATTCTTGTGATGTTAGTGATGATGTGGTTGCTGTTGTTATCTCTTGCCTGGTCAAAAGTTGCCATTGCTGCTAGCTGTGACATTACATCATAAGCTATAGTAGACTAAAACGTTGAACAATTGACACTGTCACTAAATTTTAAAACTATTTTACAAATACATACATGTACACAAAATACATCAGATTCTACTAATAAGCCAATGTTATCATGCAGAGAAATCATTTTACCATTATCTACATGTATTACTATTTTGAAAAAAACAACATATACATTGTGTTTTGTTACATGAGTTCGAGTGACTCACACATCTCCATTGGGAGTGATAACTACATTGCCAACTTGTAGTCCAGCCAGTTTGTTGATAAGATTATTGTTCTTGTCTGTGATGATCAACTTTGATGCATCAATAATAATTGCGATCACAAATCAGTTTGTTGCCTGCTCTATCAATTGAGATTCCCTCAACTACTCCAGCAGGAGGAGGAGTGTAGCTACGAACCAGTACACCACTAGGAGTGTACACTCTACTGATGTTCTGTGCCTGTGGTAAATTATATTTAAAGTGCAGATAGCCATCTTGATCAAAACCAATACCCCCTTGGTAGTGGTGTTCCTGTGATCTGATGAAAGAGGGTGCCATCGGCCATGTTGAATATACTGCTAGCCCCATCTGAACCATACACTCTTCCATCTGGTCCTATTACAAGATCAGCATAAGAACCAACTAATACTCCACTCAGTGTGTAATTATACACTTTAGGAGGATCATTCTGAGACACTATTACATTGTTACCATGTACCAGAAGGCCGTGGACATTTTTCCTGGTAATCTCCAACTATTGAGCTTCCTTCCACTTCTGTCAAAGTGATGGACATGATGGTCAATGTAACCTCCAACAAACACATCTCCATTTTCTGCAAAGTCAAGATCAAATGGATGATTAATACCAGTTATAGTACGTTTCAGTCTAAGAGAGTTGTAGGGAGGGATGACTGCTACAGTCACTGGCATGTCTTTGATAGTCTTTCCATTGATGCTGACACTCACTAGGTTGTTCCCACTACACTCTGGACTCAAGGACACCTGATAGCTGCCGTCTCCATTGTCCACTACTGTTGGTTGTGGTGAAACAAGGCTAGGGTAGTCCACACAGGTGAGGGTAGCTGTGACATTGTCTCCACCTGTGCTGAGGTCATATCCTCCACAATCTCGAACCAGGACAGAGAAGCTAGCAGTCTTTTTGATGATGAGTGAGATTGGCAGTCCATCAGCTACAGTGGCACGAGCACAAACTCTCTTATTGTTCTCTAGTTTGTGTAGTCGACCCATTAATATTGTTAAGATCATCAATTCTTTGAGTAATAGCAGAATGACAAGTAGGGGACTGAGCCACTACAGGTACCAGCACTACAGCCAACACTGCCAGCAAGTAATCCATCCTGGACAACTGAACTGACACAATAGTGTTCAGTAAATTTTTTTTAAACTAACTGACTGCCTTCTTCTCATCATAGTACAATAGCATAGCTCTCAGATCAGGGCTGCCAACCAATGAATTTATTATGCAAGAAAGACAAAAGAACATTACAGGGTTAATGCAGTCTTCTCATTCCTTTCAGTCTTTCATCACGATCTCTTTCAAACTCCCTCTGCTCTGTACGCTGCAAGAATTCTTGTTTTGCTAAATACCTACAGAAAAGTATATATCATCATTCTGCACACATTGAAGCATACCCATCTTTATTATGGAAGCTTAGTTCATCCTGTAGTCCCTCCTCTTCCTTGAACTTGGTCCAGTCTAGCTTTGATTTCTCCTTGTAAACCAAGAACAAACAATGTAATGCAGATCTAGTGCACAAATCTCACTAGTGTGCTCATCTTGGGTCTCTTGTTAATGGAGCTAAGGACAGCACTGAGTCCTGACAATCGCTTCACACTAGATACCAAGAAACACATGTTCTTGCTGGTATGGCTACTGACCCATCACCTTACCCCAGCTTGGGTTCTTGTGGTGTTGGTGATGATGTGGTTACTGTTGCAATCTCCTCACACTCCTTGTCTGATCCAGTAGAGGTTGTTGTTGCTGTCAGCTGTGATTGCAGGTAGTGTTGAGCCTCTTTAGAGTCCTTAGGTACTTCCTCCTCCACACTAAATTATAATGGTTACACAGTAATTTGTAATAAATCAATCTTTTGTTCGTGTACAATATGAATGTTCAATCATAGATGGGGAAATCATAATTTTTTCTGTTAAATTTTCACATAGCTAGTTGCGCATAATTTTGCATTGTGGGACAGTGGGTTAATATTTGGTGTAAGGATGTACAAAAGATATTTGGGGCGAGCCTGAGCGAGCCCCACATTGATTGCAGTGGGGAATGTATCTATCTATCTGTCACGGCGTTTGTCCTTTTCAATGTTCCCGAGAAGTAGGAAACGCCCTTTATAGCACGCACATTATAATTGGAGCTACCAGAAAGCGACGACGAGAGGCAGAGTCACCCGATCAACGTGAAAGCGGACGACTGGAGCGACAAAAGGAATATCAAAGGGCCTACTGGAGACGCCGGCGGAAAGCAGTAGCTGCAACAGAGCAAACAGTAACTTAGGTACGTCTAATGATGTTAGCAGTAGAGCCTGCAGTGAGTGAGGAGACCGAGGAACCCTACTCATCACATCTTCTAGGTACATTGTTCCCATGACACCTAAGCAAGGAACACACTCAGCAAGAGATAGTTGGAGAAAGTGCACCATAACCAAACTATTGATTCTATTCACCATCAACAAACCCATTAGTGCTGTTAAATATTAACATTATAGCACAAAAATCTGTGGTGAAACTGGTGTTCACATAATACAGACTTATCTACTAAAATCTGGACACACCACATAACCTGGTGCAAATAATAAAAAATGTTTTAACAAAAAAAAATAAAAAGTGTAGGGATGACGCTTGCAAAAGTAAAGGAACAAGATGGGATGATACTTGCAAAAGTAAAGGAACAAGATGGGATGGTGCTTGCAAAAGTAAAGGAACAAGATGGGATGATGCTTGCAAAAGTGAAGTATGTAAAAGTCCCAAGTATCCCTACATCAGCGGCTTGCTGCGATGGCGTGCAACTGACAAATGCTGTCAATTACTTAATCGGACTGTGTCTTCCAAACCACAGATATCTCTAGTTGTTTGCAATGCAACTGTCAACTACTTCATCGGACTGCGTCCTCCAAACACAGACACCTCTAGTTGTTTACAACCGTCAATTACTTAATCGGACTGCGTCCTCCTAACACAGATACCTCTAATTATTTACAACCGTCAATTATTTCATCGGACTGCGTCCTCCTTCAAGCCGCTGATGTAGGGATACTTGGGACTTTTACATACATCACTTTTGCAAGCATCATCCCATCTTGTTCCTTTACTTTTGCAAGCACCATCCCATCTTGTTCCTTTACTTTTGCAAGCATCATCCCATCTTGTTCCTTTACTTTTGCAAGCATCATCCCATCTTGTTCCTTTACTTTTGCAAGCGTCATCCCTACACTTTTTAGTTTTTTTTTGTTAAAACATTTTTACTTTACTTGTTCCTGTTACTTTTTTGATCACTATCAGTTTGAACTTATTAGCTGTATTCTAGCTATGCTAGCTTTTATTTCATTTTTACAACTCTGTGAGCAGCAGATACTAGTCTAGTAGATCAGAAGGTTAATAGCCTCTAGACAGAGAGTCAAGGAACATGGAATGTTATTATCGGCAATCACAAGAATAATGAAAAGTAGTTAGAGAGGTTGAGAGTATGAGTTGACAACATGATATTTCTTATCACTGTAATGGATGAAGAAGAGACTAACACTAACAACTCAGCTCAGCTATGAGGATCATGGCTGGAAGCCTATACAATGAGTCCGATCCGTACTACCATGCAGGCTTGCATGTTGATATCGATATCACGATCACAGAGGCTTCTAGCTTTTTACAATGACCAATGTCCAGTTGTCAACAGCACAGGGGTCCTATGGGTACAGCTTACGCCGGGTAGTGTAAGAAACTTTAGTAGCCTGGCTAGATCGGGTGATCACCGTCGTCCGGTTCGCGCCTGCCATGGGTCATGATGTCAGCATAGACAGATCAGTGTTACCCAGGGAATAGTATACTGCTTGTTCATACCTCTAGACTCTAGCTTGCGCGCTGAAGCGCCCAGAGCAGAGAGAAAGCGAGAACCGAGCTCAGTTTCAAACTGATGTGGGCGGAGTCAATGATCAGAAGCGACAAGAGGGTTAATTAATGGAGTTGCTGTAAGCGTCCAAAACCCATGTTTTTCAAGGATTACTCGCTTCTGGAAATGTTTTATGCCTATCTAAAAAGTAAGTGCACTACCCCAGATATATACACGTGCAATTGTGTAGGTTTGGAGTGATTCGTTAACTCAGGACAGCGCTAGGCTTACTGAAAGAAGAAAGAAGATGAACAATTCGTGTGGGCGGCGATTTCAGTTTACCACTTTAGAAACGTCTGCCCGCTTCGCCAAAGGTATTTCCATGCTCAGAACAATCGCCTGATCAATCCTAGATGTCTGGAATCTCGAGAAACGCTAAAACAGCGAAGATCTGCAACGGCCTCCCTGAGAGTCGCCATCTTGATTTTCGTCGACGAGCAAGCAGTCCCGGCGACTTTCATAGACTTTCTACAAGCGCTCGCACTTCAGATTCCCTCAGAGATAGTTAAAATGCAGTAGAAATGTATAACAGTAGAGATATGTGCGAAAACTTCTTTTCACACATGAGTAGCCGCCATCTTAGTTCGAGGTCATCCCTACATATCATTGCCGATCGGCAATGATAATTATAATTATGTTATACACAACTATACACTAACGAGGCTAAATTTTATCAATGCTCAGGCTCGCCCCTGCCATTCCATGAATGTACTAGTCGAACATCACAATCTACAGCAATTGCTCAACTATTGGCAGCAAGGAGTTCCAGGTACATTATCATTCAGAAGGATTCGTCTCACATATCACGTGTTTAGTCCTGGTTTTATGATTAATTTCAGGAGCGCATAATGAGAGTGAGCGCGGTATTTAATCAAGTGCGTGGGAGTGTCCCGCTCCCTGCCTTCTTACTTCGCTCACTCTCATTATGCGCTCCTGTTAATTTTTATAGAAAGTGTTGCCACTAGTATGAAGGAATGTCTCACGTTACATCTTCTCCAGCATAGTCATACTTCTTTGTGATTGTGACAGTCTTTGAAGAGTCTGAGCTCACTCTCTAAAGATGAGAAAAAGGAAGTGGAGACAAAAGGAAGATAGTGGTTGTATTATCTTCAGCTACATTGGTCTTATCATTAAACCATAATCTATAATTGCACAAAATAAAAAACCATTTCGGAGGTGAGATTGTGGCAGAAGTTTCAGAAGTGCCCAACATTTGGAGATGTGGCAATGATGACTGTGTTCTATCATGGTTCTATAAGCACACGACATTTTCGTGTTGGGCTGTGACAAAGTGCTTGGCGAAGTTCAACACTCATTTCAGTGAAAATAAGCGGTGTTGAATTTTTATAAGTGCGGTAATTTACTGTGTCATCTTCTAATTGTTAACTGGCATCAATAGGTTATGTGTGAATGTGTCACCTTGTCTGTGTCTACTGCAGTTGTGGTAGTGGGTGTGGTTAATGTACTGTCGGACTTATTTCCAACATCATTTTTAAACATTGCCCAAATTTCATCAATTCTTGCTTTCTCCTTTTTTCCCGATGCGTCTTCAGTTACTTTTTCCTCTTCTTCCTCTACATCTTCCTCTTCCTCCTGTTCTTCTTCCTCTTCCTCACTTTCTTCTTTCTGTAACTTAATACCACCTTTTCTTCTGTAATAATGAGAGTGACAGTGTGTCTACAAAAAGCTGATAGCACTGAACTAGAATTCAGTAATATTGATAAATCGACCAGGAAATGTTATGATCATGCGTAGTCACATGATGTAACAAGACTCCTTTGACACATCAGATGAAATAAATGAATTCGAGCAGAATTTGGTGAACTAATTAGATACATGCATTCTTGATGGAACAAAGTAATGAAGATGCTTGTGACAAAATTGTTGCCAATTTGTAGACATATAAAATAATAATTATAGCTAATCTTGATACTACATTAAGCATAACAAGATCACATTATGATCTCCCATATAAGCATAACAGCTGATAAAAAGATTGTAGCCATACAGGCGCCAAGACCAGAACGTTTTGACAGTGACTCCTGCTGCTTGGTGGGAGACAACTACAGATTGGATTGTAACATCGATTGTTCATACGACACATTCATATCTCATGTGCTGTTTCTTGACTGTCTGTATATTGAGCTCTCTGTAAGGTAGTAGCAGCACTAGTAACCAACAGGCGATTACAACACATTTTCTAGGCATTCCTATAACAATGGCTACAAAACAAGCAGTATACAGTTTTTGTTCATGATCTTTCCATATCTCATGACAATTGTCATGAAGCTACTGACTGATGTTAGAAGATGCATGCTTGTTTCTTGCTTTGTTAATCGATCTCTATAAATATTGAAATTCACTATTTTGGTCTTGATTTTGATTTACTAATTGTCGTATGAGCCTAGTCAAACAACTTACCATGCATAAGCAGACAAAAACTCCAAATTCAAAAGGCCTTGTTTGCATAAAAGCATGTTCATCTACAAACAATGTTCTACTGCCTGTTGTCAAATTTTAAAGCAGTAGAGCAAAGACACACACTAGTCTAGGCCCTGACTAAGAGCATTTAATTTAGGAGAGGATAACTCAACTGTTTTAGGGTAATTTGACCCCAAGGAATAAGCTGCGAAATACTCGAAAATGACCATGCCCTTTTCATCGGCAGTATCACTAACAATAATTGCTTTATCTTAAACATTTTAGTAACCTACTTTCTGGCAACTGTTCTAAGGTAATATGACCCTAAGGAATGTATTGGGATGTGAACCAAAATCAATATTCACTGCAAAAAAATGGCTACATCTTTTTCAGAAATAATCCATCTCTATTTTAAAGAGTTTAAGATTCTGATAGTTTGAAATAGTACAACTACAGGGTAGTACCAACAAAAAGACATGATTTATTAACTTGAGGAGTCACTTAAATATCACCCTAGGCAGTATTTAGTATTATAAGAATGATTATACGGAGTTTACTTGATGTTTATTTTTAGTAACAATAAATATTTCGATATCCTACGGGAGTGATTGACAGTTGCATGCCCTCTTTCTCTATACGCCCTTGATGATAGGGTTTTTGCAGAATTTACCTTATTTATACTTGCAGTATTTGCAACACTTGATTCCAGCTAACCTGGAGCGACATATCCATTCTTGTGGGCACATTTACCAAATGTACAAGGAAATGTACAAGGATCAGGAAGGTCTTCAGGCTGGGGGATAACAATACCAGAAACTATTAAATTTGCAGTCTTGTTTTTCACAAAGTGAAACCATACGACTCAGCATTCATTTCATCTTTAAGTGGGGCTTGTATCCACAGCTGTTGTTGATAATATGCCCCATATGCTTTCTTGCTTTGGCTTACGTGCAGGGAATTTTCTCAAAGTTCATTTTGAGGGAATTGCCATTAAAATCAGCAAGATGCAAGTCCTCTTTGTCAACTCTGAGTTGTTAAATTTCTGTATCAGTGTTATAAATTATTGTGTATAGCTTTCATCACTGCATGCTTTGTAGCAATCTTGCTAGTTGTATCACATCCAGTCAGAGCATGGAGTGCAGGGAGACACCTTGCAAGCTTGTCTCCAGTGCTGTAGTAAGGTGTCTCACGCCAACAAAAGACTTGGAAACTTTTGATGACTTGCATCTTGCTGCTTTTAATAGCAATTCCCTCAAAATGAATTTTGAGAAAATTCCCTGCTTGTAAGCCAAAGCAAGAAAGCATATGGGGCATATTATCAACAACAGCTGTGGATACAAGCCCCACTTAAAGATGAAATGAATGCTGAGTAGTATGGTTTCACTTTGTGAAAAACAAGACTGAAAATTTAATAGTTTCTGGTATTGTTATCCCCCAGCCTGAAGACCTTCCCGATCCTTGTACATGTGGTAAATGTGCCCACAAAAATGAATAAGGATACCGTACAGCTAGATATTTTGGTGACTAAAATTTTAGCGAATTTGGAACATCCGCCAAATATTAGTTGCCAAAATCTGTTTATCTATTACAGCAATACGTGAGCCAGGCGCTGGGCGCCAAAATATTAGTCGCCAAACGCAAAATCTGGGAGATTCACCAAATTTTGTCCACCAAAATTTCTACCTATACGGTATGTCGCTGCAGGGTAGCTGGAATCAAGTGTTGCAAATACTGCAAGTATAAAGAAGGTGAATTCTGCAAAAACCCTATCATTAATTTTTATGCCGAGGTAGGCAGAACCATGTAGGCATACAGTAGTTTGTTCGTTTGTGTGTGTGTGTTCACAATGCGTATCTCAGCAACCGCTTGCTACTAAGCCCTGAAATTAGCAACACAGGTAGATCTCAGTATTTTATGAAAAACAAAATTGGCAGAATTGCGATTAAAGGCTTTGTTTTGAGTTTTGGCGTGATTTGATCATCTGGACTTCCGTTGCAAGCGTTCGGGCTTCCTTCAGAGACAATACTGTCCACAGCTGGCTACATCGCGCTTGACCTGTGACAGTGCAGCTCATACGACTCCATAAGCAGCAATGAAACTAGCAAGCAAAAGCGTCTTCAGACTCATCCCACTGGTCGAGTGAGCCTGAGCGTGCAAGTGTTGCCCAGTCTATGCATGTCTTCAGTAAACAGCTTGTATTTTTATTACAACAGCTTGTACAATGCATTTTAGCTACATGTACTCTATGCTGCTACAATTCATGGTTCTGCTGCTTGCATGCAACTATAGTTCTCCGGTTGTTTGCATGCTTCAGTTCTACTGCTTGCATGCTTCAGTTCTGCTGCTTGCATGCTTCAGTTCTTCTGCTTGCATGCTTCCATAGTACTGCTGCTAGCACGCTTCAGTTCTGCTGCTTGCATGCTACCATGGTTCTGCTGCTTGCATGCTACCATGGATCTGCTGCTTGCATGCTACCATGGATCTGCTGCTTGCATGCTACCATGGTTCTGCTGCTTCCATAGTTCTGCCGCTTGCATGCTACCATGGTTCTGCTGCTTCCACTATGGTTCTGCTGCTTGTATGCTTCCATAGTTCTCCTGCTTGCATGCTTCCATCATACTGTTTTGATGCTTCCATGGATCTACTGCATGCATACGTGCTGTCAGAATGCATCTGCTAATTGCATGCTAGCATACAAGCTACTGCACCAAGGCATCTGCACCTTTGGTGCTTTATTGTGAACATCATTCTTGTAATACTAAATACTGCCTAAGGTTATAATATTATTTTAAGTGACTCCTCAAGTTAATAAATTGTGTCTTTTTGTTGGTAATACCCTGTAGTTTCACTGTTTTCAAACCATCTGAAAAGATGTAGGTTACTAAAATGGTTAAGAAGATAAAGCAATTTATTGTTAGTGGTACTGCCGATAAAAGGGCGTGGTCATTTTCGAGTATTTAGCAGTGGATAGACAATTTGGCACATATCACATCTTATTCCTTGGGGTCAAATTACCCTAAAACAGTTGAGTTATCCTCTCCTAAATTAAATGCATACAAATCTTAGTCAGGGCCTAGACTACACATGCTATTCAAGATATGCAGCAAAGAAAGATGAGTGTTCTAAATCTACCTTGTCTGGACATAAATAATGACACCATGACAATAAATGCCGCTGTCATCGAAATTATACCACTTAAGTGAGTAAATCACAGCTGTGTACCATGCTTCTGTTGGTTGGAATATTTATAAGAAACTGAAAGGTTATGGTCTGACAATGTGGTGCATTATAGCTGCTAGCTAGCTACACATTGTGCAGTGTTCGGGGAAATGGATCGAAGGCTTGGTACGTGACTTATTGCATCAGCCAGCAGGAATACTATAAGATAAGCAACAACAGTGCACAACATGATGGATACACAACACAGGACACACATTATACAGAGGACAAACACCGCTACATGCAATATCCAGCAAACAGCCACACAAGATCTCGATTGAGCTGACCATATTAGGCTGAATAATTAACTAACAAATATGCATGGAATGCATTTAATAACCATAGACTGAGGCAGAAGAATTCAACACCTGCAAACAGCTATAGCTATCACTTCATAACTACCGTGAATATGATTAACTTGTTTTGTCTACTATTTCTTGAACAGGTGATACAAGTCATGTGTGCATATTTCAAAATGAAGTTATGCAAGACCACCTAAAAACTGATAAAATTCATTTCGCTCAATGCTTGCATGCATACATACATAAATTAATAATAACCTGGTAGTTATCGACCGTTTCCTTTTCCCAGTTTTAGTGGCTCTCTTTCTGGAATCAACACTGGCTCTCCGACCAGACCGTCTCACCACTGGTTTAAATTCTTCATCAGAAGCGTCACTGCATGACGATGAGCTACTGTGAGCTTCTCCTGTAAATACAGCACCCATTATATACCCTGTATACCTCTCACATGTTCACTTACCTTCTGGAAAATACTCTTCATCATCTGATGAATCCGTCTCACTGTCCGCCATGATGTTCCAGTATCCAAGCGTGTACAAACATATCCGGAATTATAACGAAGTATACGGTTGTGGACGGATTTTACTTGTTTACACGCCCCACGTGTATCTCTCCTCTATTCAGCCATGGACTGGTCTGATGTTCTATTTTCTTTATTGATTATTGTACTAGCCTTGTGTATGGTGGTGGGGTTCATTCTAGTGGGTAAGACAGTATCTCTGTAACGATCCAATTGCTGATCTGAGTCTCTTCTGTTCATCTCAGGTTGGGGTATTGTGTGGAAGCTCTTGTTGTCAAGATTTGAACTCATGAGAGCAATCTTCACTGATTCAGAATCCCGGAACAAGCCTCCTGCTTCATCAAGCAAACGGAAACAACAGATAACTGCTCACACCACTTACACAAAAACAGCTCGCCATCACGTCACATCCTCTGGAGACACTAATAGATAATATAACCTATTATCCACTGTCTTGTCATTTTATATCGTTAATTATATACTATATAGCATGATGAAAACATTTCTACTTACCATTCAAGTATTTAGTTTTGCTGAGTAGTCGTCTGTACTGCATTGCTAAAAATGGACTAGGTTGTACAACACATTCTGTGTATCCTCGTCCATTCGTGTTTCTCAAGTCAAAGCAACACACACTCCATAGTGGGTTGTGTATCATTACCATAGGCATGTGAGTCTTCATTAGAGCTATTGGTACCCTCAAACCAGAAACCACTGATAAACAATCAATCGTTGACCACATCACTATCGTTACATAAGTGCTTGCATCAAAATATCCTAATTTATCACACTACACTGTATGCAAACACATCACACACACTTTAATAGCCATCAATCAGATTTCATTATTAACAAAATCAATGACATCACTCCATCATGATATGCACTATTGATCATCAGCCATAGCAAGATTATTCAGAAGGCAAAAAATGAATATAAGAATCCATTAGTGAATAACATCTAGCAGGAACTGTAAAAGAGGGGATCTTCATACGCCTGAGAACAGACTGCATAGTAGCAGTGGTCAGTAGCTACACCCAAACAAAATATAAATCCCCTTATGGTTTAAAATCAGGGATAACATTCAAATGCTATTTTTGGGAAAACAGCAGAACTGCATTTGTCATGAGGAAACAAAAAGTCCGAGTGATTGAACATTATAATATCAGAACTGGTGACGACAATACAGAAAATAATAAAACACATTGAATTGAGTCTCATAACACAGGATAGACAGGAACACAAGCAATGAGGATGTCGATGAGTATGGTGATCACACTGACTCCAACACCCCATCCTAGTGACACCACTCCATCCATTCCTTCATCCAGTGTAAAATAAATGCCAGCTATGAAAGCACCTAGAGTAAGAGATAAAAGCTTCTGATGAGACAATCAAAATATCCCACCAAAGGGAAGTGCTGTTGGCACAAGACTAGACCATGGGAGCCAACAGCAAAGCAACCATACAGTCTTGTGTACATACTACTCTTACAGGTATGATTTTGTTATTGTAACATGAGGAGGGAAGCTTGGTACAAGCACAGGCTGAAACACCTGTGAAGAAGAAGGATGTGCTTGTCCAATCAGATAGCTGTCCACCAACACAAACATAGCTATAGCCAAGACATCTAAATAACATAACCCTTTGTACACTAATGCTCACAAGGTTCATAAGGTGCCTGTTACACTACCAGGTAGTTTATGATTTGTTGTACACAAACTGATGACCCTGACTACCCAAGCTGTCATCAGTAGATCATTAGCACCAGTAGGTGATAAAGAGAAATAGTCAGGGTTTGGTGTGAGAAAACCTGCTCCACTAATAGACACTAACTGAAGTGTCAAGACTATGGAGTTTCTCAAAAGAAAACTGAAGCAGGTGTTTTTCGCCAGTGATGGCTTCAGTCATTCCAATGAGAGTCACCCACAATTTATACAAAACATAAAAATTACTCCACTCTCATTACAGGTAATTCCCTCAGCAGCAGTACTGTCACAACAATGAAGCATATACAGAATAGTTGTGGACGCTGGTTGTGGAGAACAAAGACAATATTGTGAAATAGGGGATTTGTTGGTGACCAACACACACACACAGCACATAGGTGGGAATATACACATGTGAATACATCTTGTGAATAGAGGTTCAAATGAGTGTACACCATTCACACATGCTATATCCACTATAGACAAATTATAGGAGCAGCATCATGGTCTAGAATACTGCAGTTCTCAACATCACAGTGCATTGCACATAAGATTAATCCATAAAAATGCATGATCAGGAGTAGTTGCTCAGAAGGGTATATGAAAGCTGACCCTATAATGACCAGACTATTATTGTGGTTGTACCCCCATGAGAACAGTATCAAACCATAGCATATGGTGTACAATTTGAGTTCCGACAACACAAGCCCTACAGTAGCTGTATTACCACTAGCACACCATATATAGCCATGCACTGTGTCTAGCAAGCCAAGCCAGTGAGTTGCATTCTGGTATGAACTCATGACGCATTTCCTGTGAGTGGTGATGCAAACAGATGGACTACCATGAATGTTTAATGACACTTAATGAATATAATTAGAAGGCAAACAGCATTGTGCTGTTCACTACACAGGTCAGCCGACACTGGTTATATGCATCATAGCAGCACAAATCACTTCCCAAATGACATCACATAATAGTACTGTATTGTCCCAATACTGAATCGGAGATCATTATCAACACAAGACGTACATCATCAGTTGAACCACACAGCAACATAGTCATTATAAAAGAGTGATTAACATTGTGGAACCAGAATTTGAACTACTCACAACTTCTTTGCAAACAGAAAAAACCAACTGCTGTGCCAATGTAGACATGGAACAAGACATATCCGACAGAACCAAACACACAACCTACTTATTAGCACAAGTGTATAGCACTCAACAGACCACACCCTAATGCCCACACTAAGTAAACGATTATTATGTCAATGAGAGCATAGACAGTATATTTTGTCTAGCTAGTTCGACCCACCCCTCACCTAATGACAAGAACAAGCTCTGTGTGTGACACTGCGTTGCTCATAACCAATCGTAACCATGACAAACTATACACACAAGATGTAGTCTTCATGTACGGTGGACCACAACATATAACATGTAGTTTTGTTCTAAGAAGAGGTTTTTGGAAGTATGTTGTGTTGTACCAGGAGTTGCTAGTGCCTAATAGGATTAATAACTTAGTAGACGAGGAAATGCAACATGTATGTACTTCCAGATTTTGTAGCCAAGTGTGTACTCTGACCGTCAATACATTGTATGACTACATTCATCTTACAAATTTTGTGTTAAAGACCATAGTAAATAGTTGCGGAAGGCAATTTCAGCAATAAAAATAATTATTGAATTTTCTTTTAGTGAGTTCTGAAACATGACATTATCATGAGATTCTTTCATTCTAAAACATTAACTGCACAGATCATATTTCATGAAGAAAATCCAGGTGCAGGCATTGATCAGGTAGAGGCAGTCTGACAGGAGCCCATGCTGCTGGTTACTACCCACCATAGGAACTATCCTAACAATTCTTGTACATATTGTGAACACACAGTAACAATGTGAACTCTGTAACTGCAAGTACATTGAATAGCATAGCTTCTAAAAATGGAAGATTTACACACACAAGAAGAGAAAGAAGTACAGATACACCAGGACTTCCTAGTTTGGGCACAACTCAAGTATAATGACAAACTCTCTACAGTACTCCACAGAGTGGTAGAGTGCATACAGCAGAGAACGACCACTTAGGGGAGCAACACTTCCTATTGGTCTCCCCTAGCAACATACCAACCACTCTACACACATGGCTCTTGTCCATTAGTTCCAGCTATGATTCAGTTACACTGCACATATGATGTGATGCTTGAAAGGCTAAAGAATTTATACTAAAACCATAAGAGGTGGTAATACAATGCCTGACGAGGTTATAGTCTGTGAAGTAAATAAAGTTAATTAAATGGTCCCATATCACCACCCAACCCTAAATGAGTAGTGTTGCGTACACACGACCAATATCAGTCACACACAGTCAGTGCATGGACAATAGCAGTCTGTACAATAGAATACGAACAAGTACTAATTGTTGTGGTCAGATTAGTATTTACAGTAGCACAATGTACTTTTCACTCACATTTGTGTGTGTACGTGTGTGTGTGTGGGTGAATAGTGTAGTTTGTGTGGATTCAGTAAACTGGTTTTAATCAGTAAAAGTAATATGACCACTGCCTGTGTCTCGACCACTGACTGTGTCTCGATCAAGAAGGGAATACCGCATAGCCGTTTTTTTCGCTGGTCAAATATTTTGTTAGCCAAATTTTGGCTGGGTCTAATTTTCATCACAGAGCCACGTCACAGAACTTTTTAAAAAGGCAAAAAGAATTTTTCGAAATCTAATTTTCGACCCGCACCAGCCGTTCGAAAATTAAATCCACATGAAAATAACCGGCTATACGGTACTCCTAGCCAGTGTTTCAGCTGTGAACAGGCCTTGGGTTCTGCATGACCCACTCTAGGTGGGTATGTACTCAAATGTTGATTTGCATGCTTTTATCATGTCTACATTCAAGTGTAGACCAAATAGTGCTTTGCCAACATTGACATACATGTCAGTAAAGACTTCAATAAATCAATGGAATTAGACATTCGACTTCAGGTTAGCGATATTACAATATTGAGCATAGTGAGTGGGTAGTGCTCGTGGTAGTGGAAGTGAAGAGGAGGAGGAATGAGAGATACTTACAAACTAAAGCGTCTGCACTAAGAACCTTCCAACAGCCCAGAAGAAGGAAGAGGAAAGGAAAGACTATGTTTTGTTGTCTCTTCTGCCCCACTCTGAATAAAGCAGCCCATAGTAAACCTACCAGTAGATAGATCAAAAGAGAAGATATGACTGCCCAAAGCAGCATTGTACCCCATAATTCTGGAAAAAGATGAATAAAAACGTGTGCTTAAAAGTTTAATGTTTTATTTTACCAGTGAGAGATGTAATGGTCTCATTGGCACCTGGAAAAACGATAGCCATTGATACTAGACAAGAGAGATAACGAAATATCAGATGACACGTCACATGAGTATAAATGGCGACTTTAAGCACGACTGCTGCCCTTGCCTTACTTTAAACCGCCGGGAAATGAGGTTGAAGTATCTGGAAGACTCCTAAGACTGGCGGTTTTTCAACTGGGCTGTTGACATTCAGCGGCCATCTTTATTGTCGATATCTATGAATAATGTTATAACAGCTAATAAAACATTCATGGTTCCTAATAAATCGCATTTTTGTGGTTATTATAAAAGTTCCACAAGGCAGTTGTCACCTGGCAGTGTAAAAGTTTGCAGCTGCATCTTCCTGTGTCGTCATATAAAGCATTTTCTTACCTACTGCTGCTAAATATCCTAGATCCGGCAGCTAGTCTCGAGGTCAGTTTCCTAGCAGAGCAGGTTCTTTACTGACCATAGTTTTGACGATCGTTAGTCTTGTTATTGAACAAAGAGCTAACAATGACAGCTGAAGTGATCAAAACGGTAAGTGTGTCTGGAATTTTCTCAGGTTCTTGATTTATATATATTTTCTTTTCTTCAGGCACATTCGCCCCCTTTGTTCGCACGAGCACGCTACAACAATTCTGCCGAAGCAGATGACGAGCTCACCTTCTTCAAAGACGAAATCCTGAAGGTTCTGCAGAAAGACTACAACGGTCAGGTAGACTGGTGGCTATGCCAGCTCAGAGACAAAGTGGGAATGGTTCCGGCCAACTATCTAGAGATCTTCCACTCTCATAAGGGCGATACCGACGTTGATTACGCCGTGCCTAAAAATCCCAAGGCTAAACTAGCCGTACCCAGCTCTCAGCCAGCTGTCCCATTCAACGAGTTGCAGAACAAGTACCCGGACTATGATATCCCGCGCAGCACTCCCGTCTCTCAGGGATCGCGGGATGGAGAAGACGATATCTACGATCATCCTCCTCGCGACGGAAACGAGGACGACCCTACCAACCGTGACTACGATCTCCCTCCAACTGAAGAGAACATTGAATTTTTTGAACGCCCCCCTAGTGCCAAATCATCTCGTTCTGCGCTGAGCAACCGTCTCTCAGGCACATCAATGGGATCATGTGGGATTTATGACCTACCTCCCCCAAGCCCTTCTGGGTCTGGCCTGTATGACTTGCCTCCAATGGATATGTCTCCTTCTCTTCATCACAGAAACATAGAAGACGGAAGGCAGACATCAAGCCCATTTGATGTGACAGAGATGGATGACAATGAAGCAGAAGAATTGCTGTCCACCAAGAAGGAAGAACTAGAGCAGGAGTTTGATAACCTATGGAAGTGTGTATATGGCAATGATGCGTACTGGGGATCTGAAAACAAAGCAAGAAGAAGTGAAACTGTTAGGCGAACAATAGCTGCTGCTAAAAAGTTTGATGGTGTGCTCCACTGCATTGTCCGATTTGGTAAGGGGGTGGCTCGCTCATTAGAAAATTCCAAGGATGCCAATTTCAAGAGAAAGTTCACCGCATCTAATAACGTTCTATCCAACAAGAGACAAGAAATCTTAGTGAAGATTGACATCTTGGTGACTGAGGATGAGAAGGAAGCACCTGTTACCACCACCGTGAAGCTATTGCTGGAAGTTGCTCGCAGTATACCACAAGCTGTACAGTCCTTCACTATTCTCGTGCTAGCAAACAAAGTGATCCTCTTTCGATCATCATCAAAATTAGAAGACTCTCTTCCTATCATGACAAAGACAGAGGTTAAAGCAAGACCATTGCCTGAAGTACCTGAGCTACAGACTAAGAATGCAGCAGATGATGACTATGCCATTGCTGATGACCCTCCACAGAAGGCAGTGTCTCCCACTCCCATGCCTTCTGAGTGGTCAGCATCTATTAGCCGCAGACGCAACCCTCACGATGAACTCCCACCTCTTCCTTATGCTACCCTCCGTAGACTCCCAGGAAGAAAGCAGCAGCATACACCTGTTGTTCCTGCCACCTCTCCATCACACTCCTTCTCCACTCTCAAAATTGTGGATGCTACTACTCATTCAGATGCAGATTATGACATGATCGATGGTCCTAGTCCAACACCACGACATCTTGCTGCTCCTGCCTTTCCCTCCTCTCGTTCTCATCTCCACCGTCAAAGCTCAGGCAGCACTCACTCAGCTAGCTCAGAAGAAAGTCACAGTCCTAGAAGAGGAAACTCGCCTGATCATCACCTCAATGGAGGACCATATGGCTACATCTTTCAAGGAAATAACATTTCCAGATCAGGCAGCCCTCACCCTCTGCGACAGGAGGATCGCGATCTCTTGAATAGATATGCTCAGCAAATGGAACTACTTGTGCCTAGCCTAAGAGATGCCATGGAAGGCTTCATCCTTAGCATCAGAAACAGCGAACCACCAAAGGATTTCGTTACTAAGAGCAAGATGGTAGTCGTTGCGGCCTATAAACTAGTCTACATAGCTGATGCTCTCTATCAAAAAATTCTCCACAATGACACAAAGGCAGCCATTGTTACCTGCAGCAATCATCTGACAGAGACCATTAAAGCACTAGTTTCAGACACTAAGACAGCTGCATTGCAGCACCCGAGCGTCATGGCTATTAGCAGAATGCTCGAGAGCTTGAAAAAACTATTCCCTACTGCCATGGACCTTGTTAATATCATCAAATGTCCCTCAACTATTTCTCTTGTGTAACTCTGGCTGCATTAATGTTTGTGTGTTCACTTATATGTACACTTGACCAATCTCTCTCTCTCTCTCTTCTACTACTATAAAATGACTATTTATATTCTATTATGTTGCTCAGCGCATTACTTTTCTTTGTATCATAACCAACTCTGTCTAATTATTCAGAAGATGAAGATTGATGAATCTTGTCTCGAGCACGTGTAGTCGTTAGTGTAAAAACCAGCTGTACAGTAAATGGCGAGTTTTCGAGTACTTACTGCGGTGTTTTCTGTGACTATTTTTGTTGCGACTATATGCTACGCAGAAAAAACAAGCAAGAAGGTAATTAGCAGCTCGGCTTCTTTCGCCTACGGTCCAGGAATAGACCAAACAAGGAGTCAACTGCCCGTCTCGTACATATATGTCCAAGCTATAAAGAATGATGGCAAGGGAAGCAAGTAAGTGTGTGTTTACTACTAAACGGTGCACCTCCAAAGACGGGAGCTAGACCCTGAGGGCTATATCTCGGTCTTCACCCCTATGTGAAGACTGGCCTTGTTGTTACAGCTGTTTATGTTGTGTTTACATAACAGTCGCCAGCTGTTCTCTTTTATCAGCACTAGCTAGTTTTGCACCCTGATGACATGAAATAAATATTTATCTTTCTGTGTAGCTATACTGGTTCTCTTGACAATGATGAACTGAAGTTACAGTTTGAAGATGGCACTGGTAGTGCAGTAGCTGTTCATGCGGAGCTGTACAATCTTGACAGGGGCCTTTCGCTATGTCGTTACAGAGTTCATAGAGAAGCTGATGAAGTAATGGTCTCCATTAAACTTCATGGGGAGCATATCAAGTCATCACCATTCAAACTTGGGGCGATACGACCTGAGCACTGCCCTTGTCCTCGTCACAGTATAAAGCAATGGCTAGCAGACTATCAGTGTCCATTGACACAAGAGCAAATAGACAAAGACCTTGATCAATTTAAACCAACTGGCATACAACTAAACAACCTGTACAAGAGGGTATCTGAGAGATTTCCACGGACATCATTTGTTCACTATTCAATCATAAAAAATAAAGTAAGCAATTGCTATCAGCAAATACTATTAGCAATTGCTATCAGGTCATGTGATTAGCACTTAATGCTAACCACTAACCTCCAGCCAATTAGATCGTCCAGAACTTTCACCCCAGCTATGGCATTAAATCACACTTTTCCATGATAACTCACACTCGGCAGCGCACTAGCCTTGCACGAGAATATGCATGCCACCCGGTGAGCATTAAAATATTTAGACCACTCTTGGTAGTGCATTACATGATTCAGTGTGCCAATAACGATTTCGAATACTGATAATGCCTTCGACTCATACTTTGTCACGCATTCTTGACCATGCCTTTGTGCTTTAAATTGCGCAATTCACTGCCAAGAGTGGTTTAAATATTACGTTTTACAGAATGCTAGAATACGTGTTGTCAGTCGGTTTACTGACCCTATGCAGTATTGCCCAGGTCTGTGTGCACATGTGACACACAGGATGTATACAATGTTGCTGTACCTGATCAATCACATGCTGTGTGGGTCAGTAATTCAATTGAAATAGGACTACTTGTCATGCTGTGCATATTACACCTGGTAAGGTCATGCTAACATGGGTGACCACCACTGCACCAGGAGAGTATTGCATGCACTATACTGTTTCCTTCATCTCTTTCATCTCACTTCCTCCTCAACAGGTATACTCTCGAACATATGGTGACATTACAGGTTTTAAATATCTTTCTGACATGACCCTCCTTTCTCTTACTGCCAAGGTATAGTAGAGAATGTAGTTACATAACTCTATAACAGTATTTGTAGCCAATAGTATGTGCAGCCAATAGTATAAGCTTGATCAATCACTCATAAGTATACTTAGCTACACTGTGTCTGGTATGTTATTAGTGAGTAATGTGTAGGACCATCATGTACACACACACACACACACACACACACACACACACACACACACACACACACACAGTAATATGCTACATCCATTTCTAGATCATGTCAACATTATACAGTACTTCGATTATGTACGTAACATGCATCTGTACTTCACACATGTGGCTACTAACCAAGCAAATTCCCCTCAACATTTCTATACAAGCCATTATGGTTTAGATCCACCACTGCCTAACCCACACATTCAGTCCAAAACTGTATTATGACCACACACCAGCAAACCTCTAATCCACCATCCATGGTAGCTGCCTCCTATCTTATCAATGTGTATTGTTGATACAGTAGTAAACTCACTATCATGACCAACCATTATATCCTCACTCATGTGAACTGTCTACATAATTGCTGATGAGGAGACAAGTGTCTCTACTAAATCTTGTGTTTTTATAGTTATTTCCATAGGCACATGTATTTTACAGATTATTATAGTAATTTATACATTATGTGTACTTGTACCTATATTCATGCATGTTTGTCGCTGCTATGTATTTTGCACATAACTGCATTTAATTATGTGTACTCTTTAACATAGGTCTCATGCCTGCCATAAATAGTGGTTGTTTTGATTAGCTGAGCAGTTAGATATAAAGCAGCTGGGAGTGTGCCTCTGGCAATCAATCACATTTGCATTGTTGCAATACATTGTAGTTTGTTTGGAAGGATTGCTGTTTTGACAGAAACCTGTCGAGTCACAGATATAAAATTTTATTCAATTATGGTAATTTAGTTTATACAGATTCAGTGTACACAAGCAAATAACACCGTGCAGTTACCATATCAACAGGCTGGCTAAAGATGGTGGCATGTTTAGTTACTGACTTGCTGAAATGGTTTTCTAACTTTTTCACCTTTCTGTTCGTGTGCTAGTTTGTTTGCCTACATGTGTGGTTTCAATTACATGATGAATGTGTATGTTATTACACCATCTGCTCCTGCTTATACATTGTTTATACATAGTGCATGTACGTATAGTCTGTGAAATACATGTTTCTGTGGTTTGTGATTATTTTCCTATCAATCATGTGCATGGTAGTACCATTGTTGTATGTTAGTGATGAGTTTTTCTCTCTCTCTCGTAAAGAATCTCAAGCAGTTGTGTACAAGTTAAAGTCCAATACTACATTGAATAATTTTATTCACGACTGCACCGGAATTGCAATACAAATAGTTGTGTACTCTTTATCATGAGTACAGGCATGATAATAGCTTACCCTCTAACTTAAATAACAACTATTTAAAAACTCTAGAGCAGTGTTATTACTGTGGCTACATAAGGCATTTTTCTGATCAGCTTAATTCATAATGATTGGAGTACTCAACGAGCTGTATTATCATACAGGTCTTATCTTTTTTAGGTAATAAACACAACCACTGCATTAAACCAGAACATGCATAAGTTGACATGGATGCCTGTTGCAGTAGGGAATTATTTCAAAGGTACCATTCATGCTTTGATCTAAACGTCCTAACTAGAAGGGTGTCAAATCATAACCCAAGTGTATTCATTAGTCTGTCTATACTGTGCTTTGCTTTGTGATTTTATCTTGAAAGATTACTTTGAAGAGAATAGTATAACCAATTGGCCTCAGCAATAATTGCTTCCTGCATTCCACACTCTCTCTTGATTAGTGGTATGTGACTATGTGTCTGCATGAAGTCTCTGTGTGTGCAAGTTTTATTGATCGCTGAGGAGTGGTTTATTAGAAGTTGATTGTTACTTACTGACAACTGTGCTGGTAAATTACTTGCACACTTGTGCAATGAAACATAATGATTCTCTCTCACAGGTTCAATTACCTGATGTTGAGTTAATTGTAAATCTGGCTGACTGGCCTCTAGACAAGATATCATCATCCTCATCCCCACTCCCGATCCTCTCCTGGTGTGGGTCTCGGACTACTAGAGACATTCTCTGGCCTACTTATGACATCATGAGAGGCACTATACAAGGAATGGACAGGTGCGTGCTATTGATAGTAACAACATTACACAGCTTTAATGCCAAGGAATGGACAGTAATTAGTGAAAAAGCATTTGACGATTTAATGTTGTTGTGTGCATGTTATTCTTCTGACGTAATTTTCCCAAGTCACCAATAAATCATGAAATAGTTCAATCCACTTAAAACAAAGTTATGTATTTAGCACCACAGGTACTCAAAACATCCAAATGTGTTAAGGCATCCCATTGTAACTGTGAATTTTCATTGCTGCATTATTCCTCATCAACAAACCCCTACTCACGCACAACGCTCTGCCAAATAGCTGCCAGAAATTATCTTTTGAACTCAACAAGTAAACAACATGTTACTCAAGACACGTTAGTTGATAGCTTGAGACAGTACAGTGCAGATTATGATGTGCATTATCTACTCATTGTGTTTACATAGACTCTCTTTTCATGAAAATGTTGACAAAAAGTTCATGATAAGAGGTTTCAATGTTGACTCCTAAGTTGACATTATTGGTTCACTATAAGGTGTACTATAAGCTGTACTATAAGCTGTACTATGAGCTGTACTATGGGTGTCTGCCGGTCTTGTTCCCAAATACACTATCAGAGCTCCATTCTTCCATTGTCTGCAAATTCACTTATCAGTGGCTGTTTGCCAGAATGTGTTCCTACTATGACCCAATTAGTCTGGTTGCTACATACCAGTAGTTTTGACTCAAGCACAATAAAGTATTGTTTTTTTTGCAAGTTCAACTAACAAAAAATAGTGGTACTAAAAATCTAAAATTATTAAAATGTACGTTTTTTTCATCTCAGAGTCAGTCTGGATATTCTTTCTAGTCAACAAACCAGGAAAATTCCATGGAATCAAAGAAAAACAATTGCCTTTTTCCGTGGTCGTGACAGTAATCAAGCTCGTCTTGACTTGGTTCGCCAATTTAAAAACCGGACTGACCTGTTTGATGTTGGAATTACGACCTATTTCTTTCATCATCATGATAAAGAGATGTATGGTCCTACTAAAGATCGTGTATCATTTCATGACTTCTTTAAAGTGAGCGTAATTTCATTTTATAAGATATGTGTCATAGACATACATAACAGATCAACCACAAAGTTCAACTATTAACATATTTCGTAGTTTGATGTGCATTTTTGTGGTTGTTCAAAGTTTCAACATCACAAAATATTGTATTTTACTATGATGTTATGTCTTCTGTGTTCCACTCCCCAACACAACAGGACACACAAATGATAACAATATTCATAGCGAGCATATTCCCATGACACTAGCTTTGTGTAGGTATTCTGGTTTTAGGTTCAATACACACACATAGCATACATAGTACACCAAGAGTCTTAGGTAACTGGTGATGTCATTACAGTACACTGTAATGTCTCTTATTTTTGATTTCCCACAAATCTGATAGACAAGTCCATTATTCTTTTTTGTGCATGCACCTAAGCTTAATGATGACACAAATGTTGGGTAGAAACAGATGGTCAGGCTAAGAAATGGTGCGTAAAGCATGTCACAAAATTTTACCCATGAGCTGTTTCCGGTCACCAGCTCAGTAAGCCATAAATACGAAATTCTTCTACAGTAACGTGGTGATCATGAGTCTGGCTGACAAGTTAGTGTTTAACAACAGCCGGACTGGCTGGACCACTTCCAATGCCACTGAATAAGTGTAGTTTGCCTCTGACTGCTACGTAGTCAAACCTTGCCGACTTACATTGATATAATTTATTAGAGCTATATTATCCATGATTCATTTCCATTCATTGTTAAGTAGAAAATAAAGTTATACATGTTTGTGGTACATGTATGAACTCTTAGCACGTTCATACAATGGTTAGAACGTGGAAAAATCTATGTTAACCCATTGCACTGAATCACACTTCTTGATTGGTTGCCAAAAGATCGCATTCTCTCGTGAACTAGGCAAGCTTGTCAGCAGTTGGTATCCCAGGCCTGTTCGAATATATATTCAACCATTTAGCAACGTGATTTTTTCAATCATTCAGTGAAAGTGAGTGTAACGCTGATTTTTTCTGAACATGGTGAGAGTTCAAACTGAAAAGATGCACATGTACATTTGGGTTAGTCGCCTTTCTGGTCAAGTAAAAGCTTTCTGCCTCTTAAACAGTTGTTTCTTGGTGGTATACTAAACATGGTTTGGATTCATGATTAACAATAAACCAGAAACTGAAATTAAATCGCATAAATGAAATATTTACACACTACAAGTAGTGTTGTATATAAAGCAACTCTTGCCATCAAGAAATCATTGTAGGATAGGATAGGAACTTCACTCAATGGCGAGCTGTGTAGCACTAGTTGTGCTGCAGCTACTGCTCACTAGCCTCACTCTCTCTACTGCAGTGATAGTTCGTATCGATGCTGATAATGGAACAAACACTAGTGACTGTATCACTGGTAACCATTCTTGCCGTACCCTCCAGTATGCTGTCACCAACAGCTACAATGATGACACCACCTTCCTGCTCCTCTCTGACCTCACACTACTGAGCACAGTCAACTTCACTTCCCGCCACAATATCACTATCACTGGAGCAGCTGGACAACCCAAACAGCTAATCTGTAACTGTAGCTACAGTCAACAGATACCATGCGGACTAATGTTTGAGAATATCACTAACTTAACACTCGAGAACATTGCTGTCAAACACTGTGGTATACCAATGAATGTTACTACTGAAGGAGAAGATATCACCATAAGAGGTGGAGTCATCATAAAGAATGGAGCTGGTAACACATCTTTAGTTCATTATACTGCATCAGAGAACAATGGCTATGGCACAATAATACTGAACACTGGTGGTACTGTACTCATCTATAATTCCAGTTTCTGCTACAATACGATCACTACTTCAGAGATAGCTACAGAAATAGGAGGTGGTGGTCTAGCTATCATTGCTTCTTGTAGCCACACAGAGTCATGCTTACCATCAGGAAGTAGGTATAACATCAGCAAGAGTAGGTTTTGCTACAACAGAATTGAATGGGAACCAAACAACTCATTCTCATTTTGGAAACTGGCTTATGGAGGTGGTCTCAATGTTGCCTTCGATGTAAACACAACAGAAAGCAAGTTACTGATCAGTGACAGTACTTTCAACAACAATTCAGCACTCTATGGTGGAGGAATGTTTATCGGTATTAATTCGACTAAAAGCTCCATAGTGATACAGAAGAGTGATTTCAATAACAATACTGCAATGAAAGGTAGTGGGTTGTACATAGCTTGCGAGAATACTTGCCACAACAATAAGATCAACGTTAATAGTAGCCATTTTGAAAACAATAGAGTATTTAAAGATAATTCAAATGATCAGGGAGGAAGTGGATTGGCTGTTGATATTGGTGGATCACAGCATGGTCTACCTAATGGAAACAACTTCACTTTTCATGACTGTGTGTTCTTTTATAATAATGCTTGGTTTGGTGGAGGGACTCACATCCACTGTGGTCAACAATTTGGAAAACAGTTGAACAATTATGTTAACTTCACAAGCTGCAACTGGGAAGAAAACTTTGCACCGATAAGTCCAGCTGTTGATGTGTCTGCCGGTTACTCCTTTGCAACCCAAACACAAGTTATAGTGAATGTGACGTTTATCGACTGCACTTTTAGTAAAAACAGAGTTCACCAGTTTTATTTACCTGCTGCACACAGTTTACGTATGAAGCAGTATACTGGCATACTTCTAGCAATGCAAGCACCTGTTTACTTTTCTGGTCATACAAAGTTCGAAGATAACATTGGGACAGCTATTATCGTAATTTCTTCTGTAGTATCATTTCTAGAAGGCTCCAATGCATTGTTTTACAACAACACTGGTATGTTTGGAGGTGCAATAACTCTTGCAGGTTTCTCATTGCTACAATATCAAGATAATACAATCTTTAACTTTGTTAGTAATATTGCTACATTAGGAGGAGCCATTAATGTTCACAGTTTTGATCAACACTTAAATTATGCTTCGTATGCCTGCTTTTTGTCTTTCTGGAATCTCTTTAGTAAACCAAACAATGTAAGTTTTCAATTTATTAACAACACTGCCACAACTGGGGTTGGAAGTGCGTTGTTCATGACTTCAGCGCAACCTTGTGAAAAGGCTTGTGCACTTACATTCCATATTCCTAATTTGCAAAATATTTTTAACAGCACCTGCTTGGGAAATTTCACTTTTGCTTCTTCTAAGAAAGATATCAGTATAGCAACAGAAGGCTCATTGGTAATAACATACAACATTGCAAGACTCACAGTCACACCCGGCATAGCCTACAAGCTTCCTCTCGAAGTTTTAGATAATTTTAACAACAATGTGACCAGTGTTACCGTGTATGCAGCTCAACTTGCTAATTGTTCTTCTGACGATATATCTATTGATCCAGCATTTACTAACGTTGCCAGTAACACCATCAGAATCCTGGGAATGCCAAACACCACATGTGATCTTGTGCTAACTATTCATGGATCTCAGATGATACAAGTGAGTGTCCAGTTCAATCTTACCTGGTGTCGTCCTGGTTATGTATTGAACAACCTACCTGACAAACAGCATCTGAGTAGTTGTGTGTGCTCTGCATCTCTACCACATCATCACTATAATGGTATTGATTATTGTAATAGTACTACATCAGCAGCTATAATCAACCCAGGGATCTGGGTAGGCTATGACACTGATAATGACAACCCTCCAACACAAGACAACTTATACACTGCTCCTTGTCCTACTGCTTACTGTAATTCAACTCTAGTACAGCTAGATTTGTCAGCTGAGCTACTCAAAACGCAAATGTGTGAGAACAACAGGCAAGGATTTCTTTGTGGTGAATGTGAAGCAAACACATCAGTGTTCTTCAACAGTTACCATCCGATATGTAAAAAATCTTCTATCTGTGGTCTTGGTCCTTTGTTTTACATTGTCTATGAATTACTACCTATCAGTATAGTCTTCATTGTCATAATTCTGGCTGATATTAGCTTGACAAGTGGAATGGCTTACAATGCCATTTTCTTGGCTCAGATATTAAACAACGTAGCCAAAGGATCTAATGACTTTCAACCATTTTACTACATTGATTTAGTTTATGGAATTGTTGACCTAAGATTCCAATTTCCATTTTGCTTCTGGTCAGGAGCTAGTGCACTGCAGATAAAGGCTATGAAGTATGTATCTCTGCTGTATGCAATGGGGCTTGTAGTTGTCACTATTACTGTAGTCAACCATTGTAACTGTGCTAGGTTGAGCAGATGTCTCTGCCGTAGAACCAGACAGACTTCAATTGTTCAAGGCATCATTGCTTTCCTGGTCATCTGCTACTCACAATGTGCTCGAAATAGCTTCCAAATTCTAACGGTAGCCACTGCTGAGCATATTGGAAATAAGGACCGTAAGTATCTTGTGTTTTATGCAGGAAGCATCTCATCTTTCGGTCTCGAACACTTGCCCTATGCCATTCCTGCTATTTTCATACTCATTGTTGTGGTTATTCCTCTCCCTCTTGTTTTATTCTTTGATCCTTTCCTACTGAAGATTGAAGGGCTCTTGGTCCAGCATCACTTGCTAAGATCGTGCTTACCATGGACTCAGTTTAGAATGAAGTTCAAGCCTTTCCTTGACTCATTTCAAGGATGCTTTAGAGATGATGCTCGTTACTTTGCAGGTCTGTTCTTTGTCTATCGTGTGGTGATCTATGTCACTCTCATGACAGCTAAGAACACTGTGCAGTTCAACTTGTTCTTAGAAGCAATCTTGATTATCATGCTGACGATACAGGCAACAGTTCAGCCATTTGAAAAGAACTTTAATAATATTCTCTCGTGCTTCATGTTTGCTGTTCTACTGCTCATGAACACTCTTACCATTAGTGTCTATTCACTTTATGAGAGTAAAGAAAATTCAATGCAGGTATTATCAATTCAATGGTTTCAAACTATACTCTGCTGTGTTCCAATAGTAGTCGGCTTGTGTGTATTTGCGAAATGGCTGATAACGAAGATTAAAGATCAACGAAAGCAGCCTTCAGCCAGCAATTCTGTTCATGAGGAATCTCTCTTGTTTGATAGAGATATGTCTGGCAGTTACTCTCCAATGGGAGATAGAGCTGGTGCAGCCTTTCAAAAATAGCCTCATTAATTTTTAAGTGTGTCCTATAACTTGTGACTGCTATAAAAAACAACAGTAGTATTGTGGGTTCCCATACATTATGTTCACTGCAGCTTCACTCATTACTACAGGTTTAGTGTTAGATAAGGTGCTATACCTTAACTATTTCTAATTTTTATATCATCTTCATTGTTTCTGATTAAACTACTTTAGCACTGCATCCATAACTAGTTTCTATCTTACGCTTTAGAAAAATTGTATCTCTTGAAAAGGTACATCAGGTAAGTCTACAGGAGCCTGAGCCATGATGATGATCGAAGTCTTGGCGATCAAGAGTCTATAGTCCAGCTAGTATGGCTGTCACAAGAGCACCAGCTGTTGTTAAGGCGGTACCCTCTCCATGTGCGCGTAAATGAAAATGGCTTAAATATTTATAATAACCACAAAATGAATATAGTTATAGTATAATAGTTTGCACTGGCCATGGCTGGTGTGGCCAGTGCACTTCCACTGGCCCTGTCACTAACTGAAGATGCATTCCAATACTTGTCGGACCATGAATACAGCTCATGAAGAGTCTCTGTCGCTGGAGTGAAACATGTCTGACAGTTACTCTTCAATGCTTGCTCGGTTCTTTGAAAATAGCTCAAAACTGCATTGTGTAATTTGTGTAGTTTGACTATAGAGAGTGTGCAACAAGTGTAGCATGTGTGTGTGTGTGTGTGTGTGTGTGTGTGTGTGTGTGTGTGTGTGTGTGTGTGTGTGTGTGTGTGCTGTGTGTGTGTGCTGTGTGTGTGTACTGTGTGTGTGTACTGTGTGTGTGTGTGTACTGTGTGTGTGTACTGTGTGTGTGTACTGTGTGTGTGTACTGTGTGTGTACTGTGTGTATTGTGTGTACTGTGTGTGTGTACTGTGTGTGAGCTGTGTGTACTGTGTGTGTGTGTACTGTGTGTGTGTGTGTGTGTACTGTGTGTGTACTGTGTGTGTGTGTGTGTGTGTGTACTGTGTGTACTGTGTGTACTGTTTACTGTCTAGTATTAGTTAAAGTTCCACACGAGTGTAAATAACCTTCATTGATACATGCACTGATGTTTCCATATACATATACTCACATTGCATAATCACTACTCATGATCACTAAGAGTATAATACCCCTCATAGATCACTAAGAGTATAATACTCCTCATAGATCACTAAGAGTATAATACTCTGCCTCATAGATCACTAAGAGTATAATACTCTGCCTCATAGATCACTAAGAGTATAATACTCTGCCTCATAGATCACTAAGAGTATAATACTCTGCCTCATAGATCACTAAGAGTATAATACCCCTCATAGATCACTAAGAGTATAATACTCTGCCTCATAGATCACTAAGAGTATAATACTCTGCCTCATAGATCACTAAGAGTATAATACTCTGCCTCATAGATCACTAAGAGTATAATACTCTGCCTCATAGATCACTAAGAGTATAATACTCTGCCTCATAGATCACTAAGAGTATAATACTCTGCCTCATAGATCACTAAGAGTATAATACTCCTCATAGATCACTAAGAGTATAATACTCCTCATAGATCACTAAGAGTATAATACTCTGCCTCATAGATCACTAAGAGTATAATACTCCTGCATGCACCAAATTCTTTTCAAAATTTGCCTAAAGCTAATGTTCTCTTATTATTTAGTATAAGTACCAGCTCAATATTGATGGAACAGTGGCTGCTTATAGACTGCCATATCTACTGGCTGGAGGATCACTAGTATTCAAGCAAGACTCAGAGTATTATGAGCACTTTTATTACCAGCTGAAGCCTTGGGTACATTATGTACCACTGAGGCAAGATCTTTCTGATGTCGAAGAGAAGGTTCTTTGGGCAGTGGGCAATGATGATAAGGTAAAGGGTTATATTTTAGTTAGTGTATTATTTTTCATGCCTATCTCTCCACTCTAGGCGAAGAAAATAGCTAATAATGCTTTTCAATTTGTAGTAGACACTCTTCTTCCTGATAAGCTCTACTGCTATCTTGTGACACTGTTTAAGGCAAGAATTGTTGATTGTCAAGCTATTTGTTATTGATCACATCATCACTATAGGAATATGCTAAACTACAGGATGACATTCCCAGACGGTACCCAGATATGGAAGAGGTCAAGCTGGAACAACCTGCCAAGACAACTTGTAGTACTTGTCGAGTGAGTTGCTAGCTGAGTGAGTACCTTAGTGTTACTAGTGATTTTAATAAAAATTCAGTACTAAAATAGTACATGTATACTAGTTTTAAAAAAAAGATTGTAGATGCTAACATAATAATTTATAATAAATAATAGTATGCACAATTACATTAACATTTTGTGTACTATCTAGTTCAATTTTTTCTCCAGCTAAAGAAGAGTATCAAAGAGGAGTTATAAGCATTTTGTCACAGTTATGACATCTGTTGCAACGGGACCACTCAGAACTGTGTTCCTCATCCCCATTATGCATTTCATGTGTCTGTAAACATTGCATAGAAATAGATATAAGATTATAATAACAATATATAACTTGCTCAATCACATTAAATAAACATTAGCAATGCATCAGTAAACTGGAACTAGCAATTGCAATACACACATTCATAATTTGTAGCCTCGTCCCCAGGCTCCACCCTCTCGGCACTATTTTGTTCCGACAGGGAGCCTGGTCGCTAATCTCACGTGATGCGCCTTACCTGTCTACGCTATACGGAGAGTAGACAGGTAATTAGTGCGCGTGGGCATACTAGCCCTGCATGCCCACCATGCCCACGTATTTTGCTAACTCCACCTAATTACGACCGGAACTAGCTACGGCACGAGACTAAGTGGAGAGCCTGGGGACGAGGCTACATAATTTGTACACTCAGTTTTTATTTTCAATGGCGAGCTGTGTAGCACTAGTTGTGCTGCAGCTACTGCTCACTAGCCTCACTCTCTCTACTGCAGTGATAGTTCGTATCGATGCTGATAATGGAACAAACACTAGTGACTGTATCACTGGTAACCATTCTTGCCGTACCCTCCAGTATGCTGTCACCAACAGCTACAATGATGACACCACCTTCCTGCTCCTCTCTGACCTCACACTGCTGAGCACAGTCAACTTCACTTTCCGCCACAATATCACTATCACTGGAGCAGCTGGACAACCCAAACAGCTAATCTGTAACTGTAGCTACAGTCAACAGATACCATGCGGACTAATGTTTGAGAATATCACTAACTTGACACTCGAGAACATTGCTGTCAAACACTGTGGTATACCAATGAATGTTACTAGTGAAGGAGAAGATATCATCATAAGAGGCGGAGTCATCATAAGGAATGGAGCTGGTAACACATCTTTAGTTCATTATACTGCATCAGAGAACAATGGCTATGGCACAATAATACTGAACACTGGTGGTACTGTACTCATCTATAAATCCAGTTTCTGCTACAATACCATCACTACTTCAGAGATAGCTACAGAAATAGGAGGTGGTGGTCTAGCTATCATTGCTTCTTGTAGCCACACAGAGTCATGCTTACCATCAGGAAGTAGGTATAGCATCAGCAAGAGCAGGTTTCACAACAACACTATTGAATGGAGTGAAAATTCATTCTCATTTTGGAAACTGGCTTATGGAGGTGGCCTCAATGTTGTCTTCAATGTGAACACAACTGACAATAAGTTACTGATCAGTGACAGTACTTTCAATAACAATTCAGCACTCTATGGTGGAGGGATGAACATCGGTCTTAATTCAACTAAAAGCTTTATACAAATAAAAAACAATAGTTTTAACAGCAATACTGCTAAGAAAGGAAGTGGACTATTCATAACATGTGAAACTACATGCAACAACAATACAGTGAACATCAATAGTAGCCAGTTCAAGTATGGCAAAGTTTTTAATCAAGCTAAGACAAATGACCAAGGTGGTGGTGGAATAGCTATTTTTTTCGGCAGTGATGGAATAGGCGGAAACAATTTTTCTATATCCAACTGCACGTTTACTAGTAACAATGCTTGGTTTGGTGGAGGGACCTATGTCTATTGTGGTCAGCAGCAATCTGGTAAAAGGATAGATAGCTATGTTCATTTTACTAACTGCAGCTGGAAAGATAACTTTGCACCAATCAGTCCAGCTGTTGATGTGTCTGCTGGCTATTCCTTTGTAGCACGAAAAGAATATGTAGTGAATGTGACATTTACTGACTGTACTTTTAATAATAACACAGTTCACCAGTTCTTCCTCGTTAATGTTACAAACAGTTTGTATATGAGACAGTATACTGGTACATTCCTGGCCATGCAAGTACCTGTCCATTTTGCTGGAAATACAATCTTCACAAATAACAATGGAACTGCCCTTCTGGTCTCTTCATCAGTGGTTACATTTCAAACAGGCTCTAATGTATCATTTTACAACAACACTGGTGTGTTCGGAGGTGCAATAACTCTCATGGGTTTCTCATTGCTACAATATCAAGATAATACAATTTTTCACTTTGTTAACAATAACGCTACATTAGGAGGAGCCATTAATGTTCGCAGTTTTGATCAACACTTGTCTTTTGCTTCATTCACTTGCTTTCTGTCCTTCTGGAAACTTGACAGCAAGCCAAAAAATGTAAGCTTTTGTTTTTATAACAACACTGCCTCAACTGGAGTAGGGAATGCAATATACATGACTTCAGTGAAAGCTTGTATGAGGTCATGTCAAATCGTACTTCAAAACAAAGAATTGAACACAAATGAAATTTTTGTGAATGATAGTTGTTTAGGAAACTTTTCTTTCATTGCTCCTGCTCAATTTATTAATGTATCAACTGAAGGGTATGAAGTAATGTATCGTACTGAGATAAAAACACTTGAAATTACACCAGGCATGGACTACCAGCTTCCTCTTGATGTGTTGGACGACTTTGGTAACAATGTAACTAACGTAACAGTGTATACCGCTCAACTTGCTGACAGTTGCTCTTCTCATGATATATCTATTGATCCAGCATTTACTAACGTTGCCAGTAACACCATCAGAATCCTGGGAATGCCAACCACCACATGTGATCTTGTGCTAACTATTCATGGATCACAGATGATACAAGTGAGTGTCCAGTTCAATCTTACCTGGTGTCGTCCTGGTTATGTATTAGACTACCCACCTGGCAAACAGCATCTGAGTAGTTGTGTGTGCTCTGCATCTCTACCACACCATCACTATAATGGTATTGATTATTGTAATAGTACTACATCAGCAGCTATCATCAACCCAGGGATCTGGGTAGGCTATGACACTGATAATGACAACCTTCCAACACAAGACAACTTATACACTGCTCCTTGTCCTACTGCTTACTGTAATTCAACTCTAGTAGAACTCAATATATCAGCTGAGCTACTTACAGAGTATATGTGTGAAGCCAACAGGCAAGGGTTCCTTTGTGGTGAATGCCAAAATGCTACTGTTTTTTTCAACAGTTTCTATCCAGCATGTCAGGAAGATCACAACTGTGCTCTTGGTCCTTTGTTTTACATTGTCTATGAATTACTACCTATCAGTATAGTCTTCATTGTCATAATTCTGGCTGATATTAGCTTGACAAGTGGAGTGGCATACAATGCCATTTTCTTGGCTCAGATATTGAACACTGTGAGTTTTGTGGCCAATGGAGCTGGGCAATTTAAACCGTTCTACTATATTGATTTTGTTTATGGCATTGTTGATCTGGATTTTAATTTTCCATTTTGCTTCTGGTCAGGAGCTAGTGCACTGCAGATAAAGGCTATGAAGTATGTATCTCTGCTGTATGCAATGGGGCTTGTAGTTGTCACTATTACTGTAGTCAACCATTGTAACTGTGCTAGGTTGAGCAGACGTCTCTGTCGTAGAACCAGACAGACTTCAATTGTTCAAGGCATCATTGCTTTCCTGGTCATCTGCTACTCACAATGCGCTCGAAATAGCTTTCAACTTTTAACAGTCGTCACTGCAGAGAGTATTGTAAATAATAAAACAAAGCATGTTGTGTACTATGCTGGTAATATCGAATATTTTGATCCTCAACACATGCCCTATGCCATTCCTGCTGTTTTCATGCTCATTGTTGTGGTTATTCCTCTCCCTCTTGTTTTATTCTTTGATCCTTTCCTACTGAAGATTGAAGGGCTCTTGGTCCAGCATCACTTGCTAAGATCGTGCTTACCATGGACTCAGTTTAGAATGAAGTTCAAGCCTTTCCTTGACTCATTTCAAGGATGCTTTAGAGATGATGCTCGTTACTTTGCAGGTCTGTTCTTTGTCTATCGTGTGGTAATCTATGTCACATCAATGACAGCTAAGAACACTGTGCAGTTTAATACGTACTTGGAAGCCATTTTAATTGTTATGCTAACAATTCAAGCAACATTTCAACCATTTGAAAGAAGGTTACACAATATTCTCTCATTCTGCGTTTTCGCTGTTCTTCTACTCGTGAACACATTCACAATCAGTATCTATTTGCTTATTTTTATCAATGATTCGAAAGAAATACTTGTTATTCACTGGGTTCAGGCTGTGCTGTGCTGTGTTCCGATACTAGTTGGTCTGGTTATATGTGGAAAATGGTTTGTGATAAAAATCAAAGAACGCAAGCTGACTTCGGTCACAACTACAGCTCATGAGGATTCTTTGTTGCTTGACAGAAATATGTCTGGCAGCTACTCTCTGATGAAAGATAGAGCTGGTGCCGCTCTTCAACAATAACTTAACAAACTGCTGCGTGCGTGTTTAACTGAGTGTGCGTGTGCATGTGTGGGAGTGTATTGTATAATCATTTTCGTTGATATAAAATTTGTTGACAGTTGTAGTTTTTCTGCATTACATAAAGGAAATTCTTTATTAAATAATTTTTGATTGGCTCTTTTTATATATTTTTATTATTATAGTTAGCAATGTACTGTACTTCAAAGGGATGATATTGAGGATCAATCAAAAATCCTCATGCTTGTTTTTAAGCACAGCATACATTTTGACCAGTAAACATCATGTGTATAGAGAAGGGTACTAGTGAAAATAATGGGATATGATAAGAACTGAAATTGAAACTAAAACTCAAGCTTTCATTCATTCAAAGTTAACAATGTATTTTCTAAACTGGAACTACATAAGTTAACAATGTATTTTCTAAACTGAAACTAACATAATCCACCAGTTGTCGACTCAATGGCGAGCTGTGTAGCACTAGTTGTGCTGCAGCTACTGCTCACTAGCCTCACTCTCTCTACTGCAGTGATAGTTCGTATCGATGCTGATAATGGAACAAACACTAGTGACTGTATCACTGGTAACCATTCTTGCCGTACCCTCCAGTATGCTGTCACCAACAGCTACAATGATGACACCACCTTCCTGCTCCTCTCTGACCTCACACTACTGAGCACAGTCAACTTCACTTCCCGCCACAATATCACTATCACTGGAGCAGCTGGACAACCCAAACAGCTAATCTGTAACTGTAGCTACAGTCAACAGATACCATGCGGACTAATGTTTGAGAATATCACTAACTTAACACTCGAAAACATTGCTGTCAAACACTGTGGTATACCAATGAATGTTACTACTGAAGGAGAAGATATCATCATAAGAGGCGGAGTCATCATAAAGAATGGAGCTGGTAACACATCTTTAGTTCATTATACTGCAACAGAGAACAATGGCTATGGCACAATAATACTGAACACTGGTGGTACTGTACTCATCTATAATTCCAGTTTCTGCTACAATACCATCACTACTTCAGAGATAACTACAGAAATAGGAGGTGGTGGTCTAGCTATCATTGCTTCTTGTAGCCACACAGAGTCATGCTTACCATCAGGAAGTAGTTATAGCATCAGCAAGAGTAGGTTTTGCTACAACAGAATTGAATGGAGAGAAAATTCATTCTCATTTTTGGAACTGGCATATGGAGGTGGCCTCAATGTTGCCTTCAATGTGAACACAACTGACAATAAATTACTGATCAGTGACAGTACTTTCAATGACAATTCAGCACTCTATGGTGGAGGAATGTTTATTGGTATTAATTCAACTCAAAGCTTTGTAATGATACAAAACAGCTTTTTAAACAATAATAACGCAGAGAAAGGAAGTGGACTATTCATAACCTGTGAAAATACATGCAACAACAATACAGTGAACATCAATAGTAGCCAGTTCAAGAACAATAAAGTCATTAAAAAACAAACTAAGTCAAATTACCAAGGTGGTGGTGGAATAGCTATCTTTATTGGTGGTAATCTTCAATTTGGGTTGCCTGTTGATAATTATTTCTCTCTCCACAACTGCACGTTTACCAGTAACAAAGCTCGGTTTGGTGGAGGGACCTATGTCTATTGTGGTCAGCAGCAATCTAGTAAAATAGACAATGAAGTTCATTTTATTAATTGCAGTTGGAAAGAAAACCTTGCTGCTGTAAGTCCAGCTGTAGATGTGTCTTCTGGTTATCTCTTTGCAGCTCAAACAAAATATACAATTGTTAATGTGACATTCACTGACTGCATTTTCATTAATAACATAGTGAGCCCATTTGTTATTGATAATGCTACAGACAGTTTGTATATGAGACAGTATACTGGTACATTCCTGTCCATGCAAGTACCTGTTAATTTTTCTGGAAATACAATCTTCACAAATAACAATGGAACTGCTCTTCTGGTCTCTTCATCAGTGGTTACATTTCTAGAAGGCTCTAATGTATTGTTTCACAACAACACTGGTGTGTTCGGAGGTGCAATAACTCTCATGGGTTTCTCATTGCTACAATATCAAGATAATACAATCTTTAACTTTGTTAGTAACAATGCTACATTAGGAGGAGCCATTCATGTTCGCAGTTATGATCAACACTTGTCTTTTAATTCACGCACTTGCTTTCTCTTCTTCTGGACACTTGACAGCAAGCCTAACAATGTATCCTTCAATTTTTATAACAACTCTGCCTCAACTGGAGTAGGGAATGCAATATACATGACTTCAGTGAAAGCTTGTTTAAAGTCATGTGAACTTATACTTCACAGCAAAAAATTGAACACAAATGACATTTTTGTGAATGACAGCTGTTTAGGAAACTTTACGTTTATTGCTCCTGCTCAATTTTTTAATATATCAACTGAAGGATCGGAAGTTACTTATCGTAATAAGACAATAATGCTTGAAATGACACCAGGCATGGACTACCAGCTTCCTCTTGATGTGTTGGACGACTTTGGTGACAATGTAACTAACGTAACTGTGTATACTGCTCAACTTGCTGACAGTTGCTCTTCTCATGATGTATCTATTGATCCAGCATTTACTAACGTTGCCAGTAACACCATCAGAATCCTGGGAATGCCAACCACCACATGTGATCTTGTGCTAACTATTCATGGATCTCAGATGATACAAGTGAGTGTCCAGTTCAATCTTACCTGGTGTCATCCTGGTTATGTATTGAACAACCTACCTGACAAACAGCATCTGAGTAGTTGTGTGTGCTCTGCACACACAACTCTACCAAATCGTCACTATAATGGTATTGATTATTGTAATAGTACTACATCAGCAGCTATCATCAACCCAGGGATCTGGGTAGGATATGACACTGATAATGACAACCCTCCAACACAAGACAACTTATACACTGCTCCTTGTCCTACTGCTTACTGTAATTCAACTCTTTTAGAACTCAATATGTCAGCTGAGTCACTTAAAGAGTATATGTGTGAAGCCAACAGGCAAGGGTTCCTTTGTGGTGAATGCCAAAATGCTACTGTTTTTTTCAACAGTTTCTATCCAGCATGTCAGGAAGATCACAACTGTGCTCTTGGTCCTTTGTTTTACATTGTCTATGAAATACTACCTATCAGTATAGTCTTCATTGTCATAATTCTGGCTGATATTAGCTTGACAAGTGGAGTAGCATGCAATGCCATTTTCTTGGCTCAAATTTTTAATACCATCAATTTTTTGGCAAATGGAGCAGGGCAATTTAAACCGTTCTACTATATTGACTTTGTTTATGGCATTGTTGATTTGGATTTTAATTTTCCATTTTGCTTCTGGTCAGGAGCTAGTGCACTGCAGATAAAGGCTATGAAGTATGTATCTCTGCTGTATGCAATGGGGCTTGTAGTTGTCACTATTACTGTAGTCAACCATTGTAACTGTGCTAGGTTGAGCAGACGTCTCTGTCGTAGAACCAGACAGACTTCAATTGTTCAAGGCATCATTGCTTTCCTGGTCATCTGCTACTCACAATGTGCTAACAATAGTTTTAAGATTCTAACAATGGCCAGAGTGTCGAGCATTGGAGATATAGAAGTTAAAAGAGTGGTATACTATGCTGGAAGCATATCCTATTTTAGTCTCGAACACTTGCCCTATGCCATTCCTGCTGTTTTCATACTCATTGTTGTGGTTATTCCTCTCCCTCTTGTTTTATTCTTTGATCCTTTCCTACTGAAGATTGAAGGGCTCTTGGTCCAGCATCACTTGCTAAGATCGTGCTTACCATGGACTCAGTTTAGAATGAAGTTCAAGCCTTTCCTTGACTCATTTCAAGGATGCTTTAGAGATGATGCTCGTTACTTTGCAGGTCTGTTCTTTGTCTATCGTGTGGTGATCTATGTCACATCAATGATGGTTAAGAACACAGTAGAATTTAACATTCTTTTAGAAGCAATCTTAATTGTCATGCTGACTATCCAAGCAACAGTTCAGCCATTTGAAAAGAAATTTGATAATATTATCTCGTGCTTTGTGTTTGCTGTTCTTCTGCTCATGAACACTCTCACAGTTAGTGTCTATCTTCTTGACCAGGCTAAAGGGGTTTCAAATGAACTACTAGTAATCTATTGGGTTCAGTTTATGCTATGCTGTGTTCCAGTAGTAGTTGGTCTCGGTATGTGTGCAAAATGGTTTGTGATAAAAATCAAAAATCGAAAGCAGACTTCAGTTACAAATGCAATTAATGAGGAGTCTCTGTTGATAGATAGAAATGTGTCTGGCAGTTACTCCCAAATGAAGGATAGAGCTGGTTTGAGCATTTGAAACTCTACCTTGTACAAGCGACTATAGAGTGCTACATGTGTGACATTGTGTAACTTTTAGACCCTTGCTTAATACAATAATAGCTTCCACACAATAAAGCTGTTCTCTTAATAATTGTGTTGTCTGAGTGAAAATTGTTATTCTTTAAAATAGATGTCATTTTGATCTATTCCAACCATATCGTTGCACCATGCGCTCAAATGCTACTCTAGCTTCAGACTCTGAGTATTCATGATCTGGATTATGGTCCAATCGAGCCTTTGGGTCCGACATTATCTCAGCTCTGACCTGAATTAAAATACTCTAGAGAGAAAAAACAAGTTACACGTGCATTTTAAAGTGGTATGTGACTGACCTCGATATCATTTGAAGGAGACCAGCCTGATCTAGTGAGCATCTGCAGACACACACTACCACCGATTGTAACATGACCTACAGCAGTAGGTGAATATTGCACTCTGATATGTAGCGACTTTGCATGCAATACCTGTGAGAAACTGAAATCGAGGTCTGACAACACGAACAAAGGGAGGACTCATTGGATAGTCCTTAGGGAATTTCATCTCCAAAGATACCACTGGCTGCATGAGATGAGCAGGATATCGCTGACTGGAATACTGTACCTTTCTGTTGTATCTTTGGGCGTAAGTTTCAAGATCGGATTGCAGGAGAGACTTGGTGTCAAAGTCCCCTAATTCCATGTCCCAAATAAACAGATTGTCCTAAGGCAGAATAGTGTGTGGAGTGTTATACAGTAGAAGAGTATGCATACCCCTCTTGGTCTACCAGCAATTCCAAACTTTTCTCCAGACTTGTTGAAACTCTTGAGATCTATTATAGCGACATGTGATATTGATTCCTCTTTCTCCCTCTCTTTCATTACTCTCTTACCTGCTAACAATCTATGCACAGCCACAGGACTGCCATCTCCAGTAAAGAAATCATCGGCAGACATACCTTCATCAGGTGACTTTGACACACTGGAGAGAACACGAGTGCTTATTACAAATAGGCATGCTAGCACATTTTTCAAGTGTTAGTGTGAATACATAGTGTCATTTGTTGTTGCATACCTCATCTTGGTTTGATCTGTCTTGAGCCCATCATTATCTTCCTCGTCTTGATAGTAGTCATACATGTCGTCATCCTCATCATCTTGATCATCACTACCAATGCTGTTGTTGCTGCTTGGAGAATCACTACTTCTCTGGAGAAGTTAGTGATCAATAAGCAATGCGAAGAGCTAATAGGAACCTTGTTAGTTAATAAACCCGATGCTTTGTCTAATATGGCAGCAAGAGTTCTCTCCGGAGCTGTCAAATAGTCAATGTCAGCTGACAAGATACCAGCACTGTCACTATCATCACTCCATACAGTCTATTGAACAGAAAAAATTGCATTGAATTTTTGCAAATTCGCTCGTCGCTCAGTTCCCTAGATGCTCATTTCCAAACTCACCCAGCTGTCTCCTTGTTCCTCAGGAGGAGCGACATAGAAAGACCCTCTAGCATCAGCCAGAACCACTCTACGACACGTATCGTCTACTTTCCGCACAGAAAAACCCGTATCTGTCTCTCTGGCCCATTGTTGCGTTGCTGGGACAACTTCTTCCCAGGTAGTCATGCTCGAAGCAGAAGCCATTTCACGATGAGCATCTGAATAGGCGTGTCTACAGTAAAGCCACACCCATCTTTATGATGGCCGCCGCCTCGTGTGAAGAATCGGTGCAACAGCGCCTCTTAGAGCACTCCTACGCTAAAGTAAGTATTATTTCGCGCTATTTAAAGTTTCAAAGTAGAGTGTGTTGTATCTTAGGTGTGACTTAAGTACATGTAACAAACGTTGTCTGTGTATTTAGCAATCATGGGTGGAGCCTGTTGCTGGAGATCAGGAAGAGCCCATGGACACCTCCACTTCTTCTTGCTCTATGACAGCTCACGAGACACTTACTGCACTCAACAGCAATGAAGACACATTTGAAGTGTTTCTCCTCACTCTCCTTCGTGCTCATAGCGCTAGTCAGTTGGGCAATACAGCTGAAGGAGACATCATGAACATTGCTCCTGAATCTCTTAGTTCACTCACATTTGAACAGATTCAATCAGTAATGACTAGTACTTCAGTAAACTATAACGTGGTGCAGCAAATCCTTGCTCAGAAGGAAACACTAGGAAAACCAGCAACAATGGATGTTGATGATGAACAACAACTCAGAGGAGAAGCAGTTGGTGGAGAAGGAGATAGTAAAATAGTTAGTAGTGTCAGTGGAGGAGTTAGCAGCAGTGGAGAAGAATCGAGTCAAGGCCAGATTGGTCCACTACCTCCTACTCAAGCTCAACTAGGTGCTGCTGGCTTATCCATCAAGCTCACAGCAGATCAGTTAACACAGCTACAAGCTCAAGTGTCTGAGCTCCTCCTGCAGCAGTCTGTCCTTCCTACCAACCTGTCACCCATACAGCAACAAGCCTTTGTCCAGTCACTCATAGCCAAGCAGCTCAACATACAACAACAACCAATGGTACCAGTAAAGAATCTCACAGCATCACCAAAAGTATGTTACAGCAATAGTTAAGAATTCCACCAGAGTTTATCTTTTGTGATTTGCAACAATGCAAAGACATTTTATTGAATTTATTCATTCTACAGTCCTCTCATAATGGACACCATCAGTTACAGGAACAGCTTGGTTTAAAGGAGCCTCCCTCACCTACTTCATCCTCCTCTTCCACTGCATCTTCAGTTCAGCTACCACCACCATCAAAAAGAAAGAAAGACTCAGATACTAAGCGGTTAGTGTATAGTAATACTGGATTGTCTCTTCATGTTATCCTCCAAGCAGTCCTCGTACCCCTTTCAACCTGTACTTCAGTGATGTCTACTCATCAGTTCAAAGCGAGAATCCTAAGGTACTATGACATTGTGTACTAAGACTCTGACTCTTGTGATTGTCTTTAATAGCTCTCCTTTTCTGAGGCCTCCAAGATAGTGTCCAAGAGATGGAACCAGTTGGGTCAAGAAGGAAAACAGGTTTGTGAACAAATTATGCACGTCTTTCCATTTTCCAGTTCCTCTTATAGAAATACTATGACCAGCATGAACTGTTAAAAGCTGACTTTAAACAGAAATCAGGTGCTGATGACACTGAACTGACTGCCAGTAAACCTAAGAGCAGTAAAGCTGATGCAAAGAAAGAGCGGAGACCCAGCATTGAGAACAAGATTAAACCAAAGGTTGAGGAGGTTGAGAGAGTTAAGGAGCCAGGAATGTGTATGGTTGCTGGTTGCTACAATATGGCAGCAGAGGGTGTAGAGGAAAAAGGCGGAAACTACTGCAGCAACGAGTGTGTGGTCAAACATTGCAAGTGAGTGAAGTGATGTTGATATGTATTATGCTGTTACTCACTTGTTTTTCAGGAATATTTTCCAGAGCTGGATAGGTCAGCGGAAGCATCGATCATAACAATACACACACATATCAAAGTTTATAATAATCATCTCTCTTCAATTCATTGTTCCTGATATTTTTCAACTCAATACAGTGATTGTCTGTTTCATTGAAAATAATCCAGTACTAAGATTGTGAATGAAATTCGAATACTGCCTTGTGCAACACTATTCAAAAGTGACGTCTACGTGTCCAGTGTTACCAATAAATTTGATCTGATAAGGTACAAACTGAATGTGGTAGTCTGTGAAGAAGTACACAGCTTGCTGGTAAGTGGTGACCCATTGCAGTGGTTCTCCTTGTTGAGGAGACTGCAAAGGAGGACAGAGTAACCGTCAGCATGCATTCGACAGTACTATACCTTAGCTAATCCTTCGGACAACAGCAGATCAGTAGTTAGTTGATAATCCATCCACAGCACCACACCATGACAAGGCTGGCTAGTATCTTCTACCTTCATTGTACCACTAGCTGACAGTAAAGTGTCTTCTGTAACAATGGAATTGAAATCAAATTTCAAAAGTGTTTCCACGCAGCTCTGCGGATAGCAACGATATTCCCACAGACGAAACACGTCTGGTTCAGTACTGGAGGGAGAGGAAGCCTGAGAAGAGAAATAAGAATAAAAATTAATAGTTTAGGACTACCTACATCATCATATGCAGAGAGATTAAATCCTTCAACCGTTCCAACGGATTCTTTTAATTTATGAAGATGTTCAAATCGTACTGTACAATATAATAGGAATAAACAGCAAAATCCTAGCAAAAATCCTACCTGCAATAGCTCTTAGGTATCCTTTGCAAGGGACTATGGATGCATCCGGTGCAAGCAGATCTTGTAGTGCAGAGCGAACATACCAGAAATAGAGATTGTGCCAGGGAAGAAGAGAAGAGATATAGTATGGTTCAGCAATGAGAGCATCCAGCTGGTGATTGTGTAGGTCTGAATGAGTCAGCTCATGAGCCAGTTTGGTTAGTACGTGGACCTTATCAGATAGAGAGTTACAGTCTAATAACTGAGCAAGAAGCCGAGTAGGTGAGTTTTCAAGATGTGGTATATAACTCACTTGTTGGATGCATTTTTCAGAACGAGCATTGCTTTCAGCAGTGTATATCTGGGATGGTACATATTCAGTGCTTAGTCTGCATGTATGTATTCACCATGGAGAGTGTTGGGAACAGGTGATGTGTGACTGAAGCTGTCATTATAGGCAGCAGTGAACCATCGCTGACAAACAGAACTCTAGTTCTGCACACCAGAGCCTATAGCATACACGGATTATCACTAGTCTACATAAAACATGTCAAACCTTTTTCACTGCTTCCCAAAGAAGACTATTTCTTAATGAGTTATTGAGCATGCTCAGTCTGCTTCTGCTCCAGGCCATATGGACCCCACAGTGGCACACTGGTCCACTGGTAACTAAACAAAGTACTGCTGAACTAACTAATTAAGTGTGTCTCACCTACATGACTGTGGCATGGTTGCAATGCTGGCCACATTGTGTAGTCATCGTTAGACATTGTTACCATCATCTCATCACCTTGAAGGATGAGTGGGAGTCGCTACTGCTATGGCAACATATACTAGGCCTACCTGCTGTAACAGATAGTGGTAGTGGTGGATAGTGTACACACTGTAACCAGTGCTCCCTCCACTACATGGTGTGATACATACTACACAAGATACACTACATTATACCTGTAGATTGTGTTGCCAAGGTGATAAGCTGAGTTCCACACCAGGAGCCAGAGTCAGGGACCACCATACAGCAATAGCATGACAGGTACCAGACTGAGTGATGGGAATAGAAACAGGACTGTGGCATTTGGTCTGTACGGATGACATCTCAGCAAACGAGAATCTGAAGATGGAAAATAATTTTACCAGCCGAAACAATTATTATTAAGATTTAATAATTCAGAAAGAGTATTAATAGCCCAATACCGAGCAACTGGTAGAGGGAGTGATAGCATTGTTAGGTGATGAGTAGGTAGTTGATCAAGATGGAGACTCCAGGGGAATGGAGGACCAGAACAACACTGCCACTGCTTGGGAAGAAGGAGAGGAGGATGGTCGGGTAGCTACATGATATAAACTTATAGAAACAGCTAGATGTTAATCACAACAATGGCGTTACCTTAGGAAAGACAGGAGAGAAGAATGATCTGAGAAACACACTGTCCACTAGTTGAGCATATATAGTCACACCAGAAGGCACCACAATAGCATCCAACTACAGAATCAATATTAGAATTCAGCAACACACAGATTCTCACAGAGTACCTCCAGTAGGTGCTTGTGTGCATGTACTAGTGTAGGCAATACTCCCTCGCCAATGAGCTCGGAGTCAAATATTTCAGTAATGAGTATATTAGCTCGGAAAGGCATGTCACCATCTGAAAGAGAGCATTGATCAATAAAATGCAAGATAGATAGTTGACTTGTGGTGCATACCTGGTCCAATCGTCATGTCTGTTGATCTTTTGGATATCACTGTTATTACTGACTGAAGATGATTGACATCAATCACACGAGAGGCTATTTTAGCCATTGGTTTCAATACCTAACAAAAGAGACTGCAGCTATGATTGCTGAAGAGCTTGCCTTACCTCACATGCAGTAATGTGTCTAGCTCCAGCACTAGCTGCCATCATTGCAAGCAGTCCTGTCCCAGTACCGATGTCCAGGATCCTGGGTTCATGCCCACGGTCTCTCATAGTTTTCACTGCATGTGTAATAGCAGCATGATAGAGCTTGTTCTGAGGGAAAACAAAAACTTTAGACCAAGAGCCAGTACTATTACACTAACCCTCTCCTTGTCATGCAGCATGTCTCCATACTGGGAGCTACAGAAAGGATTGGCTGTTACAGTATAAGTGGTATACCACGATGTACCTAGCTAGCTCAAAAGAGACGTCTTCTTGTTCACAATTGAGGTCTTTTCCAGTATGTACCCACTCCATTTTGCCAGTGGTTGGGTTGACACGTTGAGTGAACATTCAGAGGCGATGTACACATGTAGCTGAGTTGAATCAATGCAATGGGCGGGGCTATACTACAACACGTGCGAGTAGGCGTGTCTAATAAATCAATAGTGCAGTGATGAGTGCAGTCTTGAATCGTTTTTGTAAACGTCTGTTTACTCTTACACTAGCCGAGAACGCTATATCTTCACAGGTATTATTATATTCACTTGTACTGTAATATTATACAACACAGGCATTGATTGTAAGAGGATTCCGGCCGAGTAGTGTGCTATTACTGGCTACAGTAGGAGAGGACAGAATTGCTGCGATTCTTACGAGAGAACTCCAGCCGACATACTTACAAGTACACGATATATCAGGTCTGAACCGAAATTTTACTCTAGCTAGCTGTTTGTGTAGGTGTGGCTAACACTAACGAGAGTGAGCCTGAGCGAGAGTGATGTTTCTGGGTGATACCCAAAACTAATGATGTTGTTTACAAAATTTATGTAGCATTTCTTGTGGTATGGGCAGTTTTCATAATGCAACTATGTTCACACACAGGAGGATGTGGATCTATGTATGAGATAACTATTGACTCAAAACAATTTGAGGGCAAGCGAGTCATTCAGCAACACAGAATGGTTAATGAGGTGAAATGATACACAAGTATTGTAGTACGGTACATTAGAGTGCTTCTCTGTTGCTTGCAGGCTCTGAAAGATGAGGTACCATCACTCCATGGTTTAACAATCAGAATAGGCAACCCAACTGATGAATCATAGCACACAACAGATGATGTACTAAAGACAGCTACATACACTAACAGCAGCCATGTTGTACCTAATCACTTCTAGTACACCACCAATCACCTCTGTAAAGTATGACCTATTTTCCACGAAAAATGGTATTGTAGTTGTGTGAGGATAGGCCCTGACTGCACAATAAGAGGTGGTACTGTGTATTGAGTTGTATAAATTACTTGTTTGCCTAATTCAGGGCTGTGGACATAACCACACTGCGGCTGTTTATCCGAGAGCATATAAACCACTCCTTTCAATCAGTAACACGCCCTCAACAGAAATTCAAAACCACAGTGGCAGCTGTGTAAAGTTACATGTTACACAGGTAGAAGGGTGTAGATACTGTAAACCAATGATTAATGCAGAATACTGAATAAACAACATTGTAGTACTGATAAGTATTATGCATCTTCCTCCTCCTCCTCATCTTCACCAAATGAGAGTAAGCTAGAATTTTTAACACCTTTTTGTTGGCTTTTGGTTCTGTTTTTACTACTACTGCTCTTGGTCGAATCCTCTCGAGGCTTCTTCCTGCTTGTGGGAGAGGTGGATGATGAGGAAGCCTCTATCTTGCCAGAATCACTGCTTCTTCTCTTGAGTGCTGGTTTCTTGAAGATAAATTTCTCTCCATCACCATCTTCAGAGGATTGTGACAAGTGTCTCTGTGGTTTTTTGACATCTTCAGTTGCTGATGTCATAGAAAATATGCTATAAAAATATGGAAGAAAGTAGAGTTCTTACTAGCGCCATCACTACTGCTGGCTTCTGAATGTTGCTGCTGTAGGTATTGGTGGTACTCCTCCTCACCAACGTCTCCCTCCCTCAATACCACCACAGTTGGTCGTTCGTCATCTCTCTCAACATCTCCCTCTGGTGCTGGCTGAGCTACTTCACGTTTTGTGTCAACAGTATCCCCTTCCTTGTATCCAACTCTGTGAGAGCATCAGACTCACAACATAATAATTATTATTATCAACATAATTATTATTATTATCAACATGCATGATCATATAGATTTACCATTATTGTAATAACATTTTCTATGCAATTCTAATGATTGTAGATCTATAGTAATAATTAATAAGTTGAAGTACCTGCGTACCTAGCTTTGAAAGCTTTCAAAAAGGCTGGCTCTTCTGGTTTTTTGAAGGACACGTTTCTACTCGGAACAGCCATAAAGAAGGTGTGGTTGCATTAATTTTATCACTGTTAATTTTATTCATTGTAGATTTGAAAGATGCCGAAGTCTACTTCATGTCTGACGACAGAGAACTAACTATTCAAAACCTAGTGTACGAGCTCAAAGATCTCATCAATTGGAAACTTCTGGGGATACAACTTGGATTGAATAAGTCAACATTGGACAAAATTGAAGTGGATGTTAATGGCAAACCCAATTCCGTAGATCTTGCGAAACTAGAGCTGTTTGATCGGTGGCTGAAATCAGGTGAACTACACAACTGGAAACAGGTTATCGAAGCTCTGAAAAAAATAGACGAGATTAAGCTTGCGAATGACTTAAATCGTAAATACATTGAGCCAGATGATGCGAGTGTTTCGCAGACCGATATCACCACTACACACAATGCGAAGGCAAACCCAGTTATCGTGAAACTGAGCAGGTTTGGACAATTTTCACGTAGTTTCGGGGAAGTGGAACGAGAATTTCGAAGCATAGTTGTGGAAATACATTCTGCCCTTGAAGATGAACATGTTTCTACCACTGATGTTATTAGGACTTGTAGAGATTGCTTAGACATGAGTTCAACGCAACTGCCATTGGATGAAACAAAAACGGTAGACAGCTTATTTGATGCTATTAAACCTTACTACAGCTACCTCGATTACACTCTAATAGAGGAAATTGTACTTTGTCATTTGAAAACACATCAATCAATCACTGTACGCTTGAACCAGTACAAAAAGCAATTAAATGAGTTTTTGCAGTCAACTGAACTAAAGGAATTAATGGAGAATATAGAAAAGGCTCAAACTCCGCCAGTTTCACCAGCAGAACCAAACTTCCCTGGTCTGTGCGTGGTGCAGCTAACACTAGTTGAGAAATGGCTGCCACGTTCTATCAAAAATGTGAAGAGTTTGATGAAAGAAGTTTTCAAGGGAAAGGAGTCCATTTTGAAAAACTTAAGAGTGGTTGCTGGATCAGTTGTAGTTATCTACACTGCACCTGCTTTTGAGGCTGAAAATCTAATTGCTCGTGTGGAAGATAGTTTTTCTCTCTTACCTAATGTGGGTATCTGTGAAGTGCAAGTGACTGTTGCTGGACAGTTTCTGTTTCAAAAAGAGACAGGTATAAATGACAAATCTGACTTCTCATTCGAAGCATCTTTTATTAGGGCAGTTGAGAACAATGACATTCACCTCACCTCATTTCTCCTTGAGCTCAACATTGATCCTTCTGATTTTGTTGACTTTCTTCATGATCCCTCTACTGAGAGATCCACTCATGCAACTGCTTTCTTTATTGCAAGTCAACGAGGGTTATGTGAGATTATGGATCTTCTTCTGAGTCATGGGGCCAATGTTAACAAAATCACAGGAGATGGGCGAACTCCACTCATGGCAGCAAGTAAACGTGGTCATGTTAATGCAGTTGAGAAACTTTTAAACAGTGGTGCTTTCCTTGAGATTCCTGATGAAGATGGTGATACTGCACTAAGGTATGCTATAGACGGCGAAACACATCAAGTTATAGAGCTACTCCTCAGGAAAGGAGCTAACCCTAATGTAGTTGGTGCAGACAGGTGGAGCTGCCTGCTGCTTTCATGCTGTGACAATAATTACAACATAGTCAGTCTTCTCTTACAGCATGGAGCTGATCAGAGTCATATGTCAAGTTTGGGCAAGACCTGCTTGATGATGGCAAGTCAGAATGGTCACCTAGAAACTATGCGAATTTTGTTAAAAGAAGCTACTCTTAAAGAGATCAATCAAACAATGGAAGGAGGATGGTGTGCCCTATCCCTAGCATATGATCACCCAGAAGCAGTCGAACTATTGCTGGAGTATGGAGCAGATCCTAACATCACTTTAGAGGATGGATGGACTACTCTCATGCTAGCTTGTGAAAAGGGCTATTCTAAAACTGTGACCGCTCTTCTAAATATTCGTCACACTGATGTTAACTTAATGACTAGTTCAGGAGCAACTGCTTATGGCATTGCTGAACTGAAAAACGACAAAGAAATCAAACTAGCCCTGAAGAAAGTAGGAGCAAAACCAAAGCCTTTCGTTAAAACAATGGTTCATTTATTTGTGCCTTCCAAAACCAAGTATGCTCAAATGGAAATGAGGAAAAAGTTGCCAATAGTGAAGAGACTTTGGAAATCAGCTTCACTAAGTATACAACACGCAGTTAAATTGTAAACCACCCCTTGTTGTTTGTGAACTGTATGCAAAATGAATTCGGTTATGCTGAGGGCGTGGTTCAATTGGTTAACTTTCTGAGGAGGTTTCTTGTATAGAGGATGCAATGTCGGATCTCGTTCGAAAAGACTTTTTCCGAGCACTGGTAACTGAACTGAATGACTTCGCTGATTGGAAACGTCTTGGAGTGGAACTGCGCGTTTCGTTCAAGAAACTGATCGTCATAGAAAAAGAAAATAATGGGAACGTACAGGATTCAACAATGGAAATGCTTGATACGTGGTTGGACTCGAATCCCGACAGCAACTGGGAACAAGTCGTCGAAGCGCTCGATAATATTAATAAGAAAACACTTGCACATCATCTACGTGAGAAATATGTAGATCTACATATAAAGTCTGCGCCAACTACCGATACTCAGCAGACTAGTAGTAGTGATAGTGCTACTACTACCACCACTGAGATACAAGAAAGCGCCGTGGCTACCACCGCTTCCACCACGACATCAGAGGCAAAACAGAAAGTCGTTATTGAATTGAGCAGATTCAAACAATTTTCGCACAGTTTTGATGACGTGCAACGAGAATTCTTTGCCATAGAAGCAGAAATACTATCGGCACTTAAAAAAGCAAACGCCTGCGTTGAAGAAGTTGTTACATACTGCAGAAGTTGGTTAAAACTGGATTCAGAAAAGCTTCGATATAAGGAAGGAATGGATGTCCATCAATTGTTTGACAGTATTCGACCCCACTACAGCTATCTCAAATACAAACTGCTAGAGGAAATTGTGCGAGTTTACTTAAAAAATCATCAATCACTCATTGAGCACATGGACCGGTACTACAAGCAACTACAATACTTCAAGAAATCAACTGAGTTAAAAGAGTTGATGATAAGCATTGAAAATGCCCAAACTCCACCTGTTTCACCTACAGAACTAGAATCAACTTGCACAACCACTGGCATGTGCAAAGTGGAACTCACATTTGTTGAGGATTGGTTGCCATGCTCAATAGAAAACTTGGAGGCCTTAATGAAAGAAGTCTTCAAGAAAAAAGCATCTGTTTTAGACCACTTGGAGGTGCTTGTTGGATCGGTGAAAATTATCTATTATGCCCCTGCTCTTGAGGCTAATGATTTAATCGCTAGAGTGCTAGAAAATCTTACCTTTATGTCTAATGTGGGTATCTGTAGTGTGAAAATGACTGTTGCTGGACAACCGGTCTTTCGAAAAAAGACAGGCATAACTGATGCTCCAAAATTCTCATTTCGAGCATCTCTTTTCAAAGCAGTAGAGAACAATGACATTCGGCTTACCTCATTTCTTCTCACTGAGCTCAAAATTAACCCTAACGATTCTTTTTACTTTATTGCTGAGACTACTCATGCAACTGCACTTTTTGTCGCAAGTCAACAAGGATTATGTGACATCATTGATCTTCTTTTAACCCATGAAGCCGAAGTCAATACCCACACAGAAGATGGAAGAACTCCACTTATGGTGGCAAGCAAGCATGGCCATGTTAATGCAGTCAAAAGACTTTTGGAAGGAGGTGCATATCTTGAGGAACGTGATATGGATAATGACACTGCACTACGATATGCTGTTGAAGGTAACCAAGTAGAAGTTGTCAGGGTGCTTCTTGAGAAACGTGCTGATCCAAATGTGGTTAACAAAGAAGACTGGACCTGTTTGCTGATATCATGCTGTGATAACTATCATGAAATAGTCAATCTTCTCTTAATACATGGTGCTAAACGGGACCATGTGTCAAGTTTGAAGAAAACATGCTTGATGATGGCAAGTCAGAATGGTCACCTAGAAACTATGCGAATTTTGTTAAAGGATCTCTCGAATAGATCAACTGGTAAAGGATCTCTAGAAGAGATCAATCAAACAATGGATGAAGGATGGTGTGCCTTGTCCCTAGCATATGACCACCCAGAGGCAGTCGAACTATTGCTGGAGTATGGAGCAGATCCTAACATCCCCTTGGAGGATGGGTGGACCACTCTTATGCTAGCTTGCGAAGAAGGTTATCCTAAAACAGTGACTGCTCTTCTGAGAAATGAAAAAACTAAAGTTGATGCGACAAACAACTTTGGAGTGACTGCTTATGGCATAGCTCAACTGAATAAAAACAAAGAAACCATGTGTGCTCTCAGAGAAGCTGGAGCAAATACAGACTCTTTGTCTTTTGCAAAAAAGATGGCTCATAAGCTTATTCCTTCGAAAGCAAAGTTTGCAAAGAAAGAAAAGTCATCAATGATGAAAAGAATTGTACAAACTGCTATAATCCAAGCAGTTAAACTATGATCAGTCAGCATTATGGTATATGTTTTGTAACTAGATTGATTTTTAAAAATTGGCGCGAATTCCATGTGAGATCTGACCGCGAACGCGCGCGAGTACAGATATGATCCGCAGATATACCTACTAGATGCTCGCTAAACTGTGATCTGTCGAGCACCAATGGATGCAAGGTTTGGCTGGTAACTTTAAGGGGCTTGCTTACAATTTTTTAGGAGTTCAGATGAGAATATTCAAGTATTTGTCCGTGTCCGACCGCCATTATCGTATGAGGGCGTAGCAGAGAAAAGTGGCACGTTGTGTGTGGAGGCTTCCAGTAGCAGTACTGTAGTGTTGCACAGCCAGCCTGAGGCCAGAGTGTTCACTTTTGACCAAGTAGCCGGACCAGGCATCACACAGGTGCATGCTGTACGTGTGTTCTTGATGGGCAAACTCCTCCCTCCCTTGTATGTAGGAAGATGTGTTTTCTTTTGTTGGTCGTCCCATCATTGACTGTTGCATGGCAGGCTACAATGGCACCATATTTGCTTAGTGAGTATCCTGCACATTATTAAAGCACACTGTGTGATGGCTTACTTGTCCCACGCACAGTGGTCAAACTGGATCAGGGAAGACATTCACTATGATAGGTGAGAGCTAGAACACATAACATGCACATGTACTACACATGCTACTACAGGTCCATCTGATGATAACGGTACTGACACATTCTCACACGAGCTTCGTGGAGTCATTCCTCGTAGTTTAGAATACTTGTTCAGTCTCATTAACAGGGAGAAACAGAAGGTGAGCATGACCTAGCTGCATCTCTATCACAGTCACCTGTCATTAGTATGGTGACCTGGTTGAGTTCTTGTGTAAGTGCTCCTTTCTGGAGATCTACAATGAGCAAGTGTATGACCTGCTAGACCCAGCATCCACTGGTCTTCATATCCTAATCTTGCATGTGGCGTGTTGAGTGTATGTGAGTATGTGTGCACAATATTGTTCTTGACTCTTGTTGGCTCACATTTGCGTGAGAGCATACAGAGAGGAGTGTATGTTGATGGGCTACTGGAACAAGTGGTCACATCAGCTACTGATGCATATCATGTGAGCAGCACCTCAACTAGTCACACACACACACACACACGTGTTGATCTTCTTGTGTCACCAGGTGCTGACGAGAGGGTGGACTAACAGACGTGTAGCGGCTACCTCGATGAACAGGGAGAGCAGTAGGAGCCATGCTGTCTTCATGCTAGCTGTGGAGTCAAAGAAAAGGGTAGGAAGCAACTTTCCACATACCTAATATTTTCAGTATCACTTTCATCATGTGGTTGATTTCACACTGTAGGATAGCAGCCATTCAGTGTCTAAAATACGAACGGCTGTGCTCAATCTTGTTGATCTTGCCGGCTCTGAGAGACAGCGTGATGCACAAACAGTGGGGATTAGATTGAAGGCAAGAGAATAAGAGACAATGTTGTTATTATCATCGTTTGTTAGGAGGCAGGCAGTATCAACAAGTCACTTTCAGTGCTGGGTAATGTTATAATGTCACTAGTTGATATCACTCATGGGAAGTCTCGCCATGTCCATTATCGTGACTCTAAACTAACCTTCCTGCTCAGAGTGAGCAGACCAGTATTGATGTGTACTACCATGATGCTTGTCTCCTTCAGGACTCACTGGGAGGCAATGCTAAAACTAACCTTATTGCTAATGTGCATCCACTAGCCAAGTGAGTGTGCTATCCACCACCTCATAGTGTGTGTTGATGGTTGATCAGGTGCTTTGGTGAGACTCTGTCAACTTTACAGTTCGCTAAGAGAGCCAAGATGATAAAGAATAAGGTTCTTCCTCATACAGTATTCTTTATTCCTTGTTCTCTTCCTCCTCTTCCTTCCTCTCTCTACAGGCTGTAGTGAATGAGAATACAACTGGCAATGTGACACAGCTACAAACTGAGATTAAGAGATTGAAAGATTCTCTCAACAAACTAAGAGGTGACTACCACTACGATACCAATAATCTCTGGAACTTTTGTACTGTTCCTGTGTAGCTGGTGCAATGGAGTCACCTTCTGACCAGCAACAGGTGGTAATGACAGGTGACAATCAACTCAGGGAGATGCTGACTGCTAGCATGGCTCTGAGGAAAGAGGCAGACCAGGAGAAGATGGTGAGTGGAGCACAACAGTATTTTTGTGTTGTTGATGTTGTTTCATTCCAGATGCTTCAAGAGGCAATAAACAAACTCGAGGAGTTGTGCAAACGCAAGGAAAAGTCACTACAGGTTTGTTCAGTATACCTACTGTGGGATACACTGTTTGGTTACTGCAGACGTCCAAGATGATTCTTAAACTGAGAGATGCTCACATTGCTAGTCTGGAGAAGAAGAGACCGGATGTTGCCGAGATTACCAAAGACTCGTTGATTGTAAGTGGTTGTTGTGTATTTGTCACTAAATTCCTCTCCTCGTCATGTCCTCGTCACAGCGTAGTCTACAGGATGAGGTGGTGCAGCTAAGAGCACTACTGGATCACCATCCTGAGGTGATGAGAGTAGCAGTGGAGAACGGTAACCTAAAAGGTGACACTGACCAGCAAGTTGTCACAGACGGCATCATAGTGTCTTCTCTATAGCTCAGTTGCAGAGACTGAGAGCAGTCAGTAGTGACAGCGACGTGATGATATCTCGGCTGAAACATTACACCCTTCAGCTGGAGACTCAGCTGAGACCACACCTCACTAACCAGGGTAACTCATGTCACACTCACTATTCTGTACTTTCGATATTTTTTACTTTATTGTGTTTAGGTGAACAGTGTGTTGATGGTACAGCACTACCAGACACAGCAATGACTGATGAGGTGAACAAACTGACCACTCGTTGTGGTCAGCTAGAGCAAGACCTGAGGAAGGTAAGTTTCAACTCAGCCTCCATTATCCTTTCACTGCTGTCTGCTTCTTTTCAGGCTGAACTGAGCTCTTCTAGACTAGAACAGCATCACAAGGAGAAGCTCGCTACAATGGAAGCTAGTCTAACTGCAGCAAGGAACACCAACCAGGAGCTGGAGGTGATACATTATTGATCGTTTTCATACTGCAAGAGGTCAAAGCTACATATTCTCTCTGCAGAGAACTATTGAACAGCTTCACTTACAGCACAGCATGGAGAAGGCTTCTTTAGACACTAGTCATCTCAGACTCATTAAAGTGAGAGCAGAAAGAGGGATGAGTGTCTATATAAACCTTTCTTGTTTACTTGCTCAGGCAATTGTTACTCCTGGTAGTCTGAAGAGGCAAAGGCGATGTCGCTCTGCCACCTCTACTCCATCACGACCTCAGGATGGAGGACGGGAGACTAGTAGTCAGCAGAAGCTGTTCTTCCCTCCACTCTCTGAGATACAGAACATCCCCTCATCTTCTCCCACTGACTCTAACCTGCTGTCTCTCACTCCATCTTCATTTGAAGAAAAGGACATAGAGGAAGAGGTAGAGGTCAATGCCAGGGAGTGTCTGACAGAGGAACTGAAGATCCTTCAAGAAAGCAAAGCATCACTCAACCAACAGCTAGAGGTACTCTGTACCATACCCTGCCCTCTCTGATACTTCACATTGCTGTTCAGGAGCAACAGTCACTTGTAGTGCAGATCAGTTCAGAGAAGAGGTCACTTGAACTAACCATTACTGACCTTTCTCGTGAGATGGGAGACTGTAAGAGTTCGGCAGCAGAGCTGAAGAGAGAGTTAGAGGAGGCTAATTTGCAGATATCTCAAGTAGCCAGCACTAAATATTGTTAGCTAAGAACAATTTTTGCCGTACTTTATTACTTTTGTACTGCAGTGCTAGAGGATGAAGTAAAAGATCTGAGACTGTGCCTGCGTTCAGCTGACAAAGAGCTGGCTGAGTCAAAGGCTGAGCTTGTGAAAGAGCAAAAGGCAAGCAGTAAGAGAAGCAGTAAGCTGTACCAACAGGTGAGTGACCAGATAACAAGCTCACTCTTGCCTGAAGTGAGTGTCTGCATACCTCACTGTGTAGGTTGCTGATCTGGAGCAGAAGTTGTCTTCCAAAGATGCAGAGTGTGACAACATTCTACAAGAGCTACAAACTCTCCAGGTGCAGTATCCACACACACACACACTCCATATTTGCAGTACCATCATGTCCTCTCATCATATATAGGATGAGATGGAGACATTGAGAGAGGAGACTCAGTTTAAGCAGCACTGTCTAGGAGAGAAGGATGACCAGTTGGAAGAGATCAAGGGTACAGTCACAGCTCTGGAGTTGAAGCTTCAGGTACACTGCTCACTAGTGAGGCATAGACCAAGGGTCATCACTATTCTGTTTTATTGTTCAGAGAGCTGAGGAGCAGTTAGCTATGGAGGTAGAGAAAGGGTTAACAATGACCTCTCAGCTTGAGGAGGGCAGCAGGCAAAAACTTTCAGCTGTACTCAGTGAGAATGCTCAGCTTACTACTGAGTTAATACAGACCCGTGAGGACATGCAGGGAGAGGTGTGTGATGGACTATCTATAGCTGTTCCTGTCTCACTCTCTCTATCTCAGCTTGCTGCAAAGCAGAAGGAACTAGACGCAGCTCTCTCGAGTATCCACTCACTCACTAAGAGGGCTGAGACTGACAAAGAAGCTCTTTCTAATCTAATAGCATCTGTGCAGGCAGCACGAGTGGTAGAGGCAGACCAACAAGCTAAGATCACAGCTATGAAAGAAGAGTTAAAAGAGACAGAGGCTAAGATGATGGAGACTGCATTACAGTCTGAGAAGAAGGTGAGCTAGTTATCAATATACGTCACATTCAGTGGTGTGCTCCTACAGGCTGAGGAGCTACAGTCAGCACAACAGCAACTAGTGAAAACAGTCTCTGAACACAAGAAGGAGCTTTGTGCTAGAGACATGCAGGTACGCTATAGCTAGCTGGTACCATCTGTATTAGCTGTCCTTCCTTGCTCTGCTAGTTGGAGGTGCTTGAAGATGAGCTGCAAGAGTTGACTCAGCAAATGCAAGAGGTGACCTCATCATGTGAGGACATGAAGGCACAGCTAGAGACCAAGCAGGTACAGTCACTGAGTACTTGTACGCGTGTGTGCTAGCTGTCTCTTGTCATCTGTGTTAGGCTGAATCTGAATGCCTGAAGAAGAAGGTGTGTACAGCTATACTGTACTCTCTATATGCTTACATTGTTGTACAGTTGGTTGCTAATGAAGTCAAACTGAATGAGCTACAAGCACTCCAGCAGCATCAGGACGATGACAGCTCACTGTCTCTGGTTAGAAGTAGCTGTTCTGTTTCCACCTCACATTGTGTTGTTCAGTTGTCAGATGATGCTGGACTCACGTCATACATTGAGAGGATGGAGTCAGAGAGGGTCAACCATACTGCTATCCTACAGCAACTTCACTCAGCACAGGAGGAGAGAAACAACGCCATTAAGTCACTTCAGGTTCTGTGAATATACCTCTGTCTTGGTTACCACCACCTCTCTCTACAGGTCCAAGTAGCAGAGTGTGACAGTATGAAGCAGCGCTGTGAGCTAACGGAGACTCAACTATTAGCACACAAGTACAAGATGGAAGCTGATATTGAGCAATTCACCAAGAGGTGAGTAGTGAGTGGGAGTGTGTGTGGATTCGTGTGTCTACTGCTGTAGCGAGGCTCTGTACAAGCAACAGCTCAGCAAGCAGGCATCTCTACTGGAAGAAGCTGACAGAGAGAGGAGCGTGTTACAGCAAGAGAGGGACAGCTGTGTCTCTGAGACCAGAGAGGCTAGAACAGAGTACGCATAATACACACAAGCATTATGTAGAGTGATGCTTCGTACTTGCTCTCTCTGTCAAGATGTGATATCTGGTTGAAGTGTAGTATGTATGTGTAGGTGTGATGCTGTAAAGGAGAGATTGATCTCAATGGAGGATCAGCTGGAAAGGTGTGTTGTGTGTTAGTGAGTGATAGTAGTCAATGGTTTGTCCAGGGTGAGGACACAGGAGGAAGAGACCTTCAAGGAGAAAGAGAGCCTTCGGTCACAGCTTGAAGCTACCCTGGAAGAGAAGGCCAGACTGGCAAAGGTGAACTTTGGCTTGTGAAGGGATTGCTGATTCCGTACTGTGTTGCTCAGGAGTGTGCTGACTTAGTGAAGGAGAATGCAATGGTGTCCGGTCACCAGAATATTCGACAAAGAATACACTTTCATGCTAACCTGAAGATGGAGTATCATAAAACATTAGAAGTAAGTATTAGTTTTCTCAAACACAAATTATGCTTGGTACAGCTATGTTGCGACAAGCGATTTCTTGTGAATGGCTGACTCAGCGTGCTATATGGGAATTAAAGCACGTTCAATATGACGCTGATATTGTACGGTGGGTGGGGATCACGAAATACGTGATTTACAGGTGCCTTTGATTCCGCCCACTCATACTTTAAACATGAATAATTATGATAGCACTGCATACCATAATTATTCAAGGATAGTTGTTTTGTAGTTTTATCTGTTGAATGACTACAATCATAATTAGAGTACTATTTAACAATCTGTACGGCATTAGCAACCTTAATATTGACATTTTGTTCACTTATTAAAGTTTCTGTATTATGTGGTAGAAGAGTAGCATGTGTATGATGGCCTGAGTGGTTGATTTAATGACAAACTCTCTCTCTATTTTAGGAAAACAAGTGTCTTCAGGAGAGGGTGAGGCATCTAGAAGATAAGCTAAGAGGAGGAGGAGGAGTAGGTGATCAGATATGTAGCTCAAAGACCAATAGCAAGCACAAGTCACAAGACAAGACACCATTTTAGAAATAAGAATTATAAATTTTGAGTTAATAATGACATAGTCAATGAGGAGCATTCTCATACTGTTGGTATTAGCAAGTTCAACTATCTAAAACCTTTGTTTAAATTAGCCAATCAAGCAAGATACACTCGACACTACCGTAGCCCAATAGTGCGAAATGCTCTATTTACGAAAAATTTTCCGCTATAAAGTATTCTGTGATAAGTTACATGTAGTCCTGCTTTTAGTGTTAGCTGTAGTGCTGGTACCTGTAGTGGCTCAGTCTATGATTTTTTTTGCTACATAAGAAGAGGCTGAAAGTATCCAGATATCTTTTACAATGGGTGACCTACTGATAGCTTTGATTGACTACTACTCATTATTATCATAGTGTGTGTTACCCATACCCATTGAAGGATAAGGTGTACTCCACTCAGTGTCATTAGTCTGAGATAGTTGTGAAAGCACTGCAGGTTATGAGATAAGAGTGGAATACACACAGTAGATCCACTTGATTTGTGTCATCTGTCAGGATGGGTTACTTGCTGGTAGTGTTGGCTGTAGTGCTGGTACCTGTAGTGGCTCAGAGTCATGTATCATCTAATAGCTCATCTTGTCCTGTTGCTGTTAACCAGGTGAGCAGTCGAGTGGATCAGCTCATCAATGGTCTACTGATGCTGAACAAACGAGTCTATGAAATGGAGAGCAGATTCAATCGATTTGAACTCAATTTACTTGTGCTGAGGAATCAACTGAAGATGAGTAACCTGACAGAGATTAACAACCGACTCACTCGACTAGAGAACAATTTACGAGACCAGACCTGTAGCAGTGTAGCTGACTCACCTGCTGTTAATACAACCAATGAAGAGTTCTCTGTACTTGATGCTGTGTTGAATATTAACAACAGACTGAACAAACTAGAGAACAGTAAGAGAGCTTGTGCTCGTGCCACTGTAGCTGATGGACTGCCACTCTCACTCATCATCAACAAGACTGCTAGCTTCTCTGTCCTGCTTCGAGACTGTGAAGGATATGACCTCAGCACAGGGGGAGACAATGTCACAGCTACCCTCACCTGTGTGGACTACCCTAGCCTTGTTTCACCACAACCAACAGTAGTGGACAATGGAGACGGCAGCTATCAGGTGTCCTTGAGTCCAGAGTGTAGTGGGAACAACCTAGTGAGTGTCAGCATCAATGGAAAGACTATCAAAGACATGCCAGTGACTGTAGCAGTCATCCCTCCCTACAACTCTCTTAGACTGAAACATACTATAACTGGTATTAATCATCCATTTGATCTTGACTTCGCAGAGAATGGAGATGTGTTTGTTGGAGGTTGGGGAGATCATCATGTCCATCACTTTGACAGAAGTGGAAGGAAGCTCAATAGTTGGAGATTACCAGGAAACGGTGTCCATGGTCTTCTAGTGTATGGTAACAATGTAATAGTGTCTCAGAGTGTTCCTCCTAAAGTGTATAATTACACACTGAGTGGAGTATTAGTTGGTTCTGTGTTTATTGATGGCTCTTATAGTGGTCTTGTGTTAGGGCCAGATGGAAGAGTGTATGGTTCAGATTATAACAGAGGACTCATCAGTATCTTCAACATGGTCGATGGCAGCCTGTTTCATCAGATCACAGGAACGTCACTACCAAGGGGTATTGGCTTTGATCAAGATGGCAACTTACATTTTGGATCATCGAGTGGATCACAGAACATCATTAGAGTGTACACTCCTAGTGGTGTACTGGTTCGTAGCTACACTCCTCCTTCTGCTGGAGTAGTTGATGGTATCTTTATCGATAGAGCAGGCAATAGATTGATTTCTGATCGCAGTGTTGGTGCGTCAAAGCTGGTCATCACAGACAAGAACAACAACCTGATCAACAAGCTTAAGGGGTATAGCAATGCTGTCATTACTCCCAATGGAGATGTGTGGGTCAATCAGGCTGGCCAGAATAAAGTGTTTGTTTACTCTAGTGATTGATCAGGCTACTACTCTCATCATAGTGTGACATCTAGTAGTTACTGTTTGATTGCTAATTAGTTTAGAAACTTGTTATCATTGATGTGCTTTCAGTAAAACTCATCTTCCTATTGTACTAAAGTTCAATGATAAGATGGTATACTACAGTACATGTATGTCTACAAAGAGGCTGCTTCTCAGTACTGACATAGTTTAACTGCAGGATGATTTGAGTCCTTTACCAATCCTGTCTCCTTCATAATGGACTAGTGGGGGAGTATACTGTTGAATACTTTGCTCACCTCAGCACAACTTATGTTGACTAGTATTGATAGCTATCATCCAGTCAACCAAGGGATTGTGATATTATTATGCATGCACTACGCTAGTATAGAAAGTGTGTGATTTCGGTTTCATATGTTTAGAGACATGTTGGATGGTTAAAAGCAAGGATCAGCGAACCATCTCGGTGTATGGTCAGGAGCTCATAACGGTGAACTCCAATAGTCCTAGCATTTTGTAAGCGCTAAGTAGAAGTTTGTGTTGGTTTGCATTAGCAGTATTGCAACTAGGGAATTAAATAACATGCTGCTAGACATGGATGCACCCAGCACATGCACTTCACTCATACTGTATCAGGGCTGCTGTGCATGCCACTATTAACAAGACCACCTCTATGCACAGATATGATTAGTACACACAAGCTAACCAAGGAAAAATCCCAGAGAATACCCCTAAAGTGTTTTTGGACAAAACCATAATTAAGTAATAACCTATGGAACAACAAAATCCATACAATGTCTTCTGTCTCTTGATCCTGGAACATTGCTAAGACAACAATAACTGATAGGCAGACATTTGTAAAGTTGTGAAATGCACAACGTTACATTAACCATCCCAAATGACACAAAAATATAATTGTTACTTATAAAGGAAAAGTCGTTTTACAGTCACAAGTTCGTATGATACAGAACCATGAGTCACTGAGTCTGATCAAACTTGAGATACTAAATTGTGTGTACAGTTTTTGCATGTGTGTCTATTGACATCATACATTTCGATTCCAATAATTTTCATCAGTAATTACTGTATTTCTACTATAGGGTGGCAAGTATCAATGGTATCATTACAGCATCTATTGTATTTCAGAAATTAGATTTCTTGTGTTGAATTGCATATCACATCTGTCGTGAGTCCTTTGCTCATCTTGTCTCTTTCATGCTGGGAGAGTGCATCTATACTGACCTCAGCACAACTTGTATGTATAAAAAATCACTGCGTCAGGCGTTGTGATGAACTACTAATGCATAATTTTACTAGTACCAGAGTAGTATTGAAATCACCTCAGTAAATCAGTACAATAAATACAGGTTATTCCATTACTTAAACTTTGCATAAGATCATAATTGAGCTTTTCTCTGTAGTCAGTGAGATGAAAAGTGGGAAGATAGAATCCATACAGTTCTTGAGGTTATTGGTAGATCAAAATTTGCTTTTTAAGTGTCAAGAAGACAGTTGTCAGAGCATTATCTGTCAGGATGATGAGTTACTTGCTGGTAGTGTTGGCTGTAGTGCTGGTACCTGTAGTGGCTCAGAGTCATGTATCATCTAATAGCTCATCTTGTCCTGTTGCTGTTAACCAGGTGAGCAGTCGAGTGGATCAGCTCATCAATGGTCTACTGGCGCTGAACAAACGAGTCTATGAAATGGAGAGCAGATTCAACCGATTTGAGCTCAACCAACTAGTACTGAGGAATCGAATCGACAAACTAGAGAACAATAAGAGAGCTTGTGCTCGTGCCACTGTAGCTGATGGACTGCCACTCTCACTCATCATCAACAAGACTGCTAGCTTCTCTGTCCTGGTTCGAGATTGTGGAGGATATGACCTCAGCACAGGTGGAGACAATGTCACAGCTACCCTCACCTGTGTGGACTACCCTAGCCTTGTTTCACCACAACCAACAGTAGTGGACAATGGAGACGGCAGCTATCAGGTGTCCTTGAGTCCAGAGTGTAGTGGGAACAACCTAGTGAGTGTCAGCATCAATGGAAAGACTATCAAAGACATGCCAGTGACTGTAGCAGCCATCCCTCCCTACAACTCTCTTAAACTGAAACGTACTATAACTGGTATTAATCATCCTTTTGATCTTGACTTCGCAGAGAATGGAGATGTGTTTGTTGGAGGTATTCATGACCATCATGTCCATCACTTTGACAGAAGTGGAAGGAAGCTCAATAGTTGGAGATTACCAGGAAGCCATGTCCATGGTCTTCTAGTTTATGGTAACAATGTAATAGTGTGTCAGATTGATCCTCCTAAAGTGTATAATTACACACTGAGTGGAGTATTAGTTGGTTCTGTGTTTATTGATGGCTCTTATAGTGGTCTTGTGTTAGGGCCAGATGGAAGAGTGTATGGTTCAGATGGGGTCAGAGGACTCATCAGTATCTTCAACATGGTCGATGGCAGCCTCTTTCATCAGATCACCGGAACACCACTACCAAGGGGTATTGGCTTTGATCAAGATGGCAACTTACATTTTGGATCATGGAGTGGATCACAGAACATCATTAGAGTGTACACTCCTAGTGGTGTACTGGTTCGTAGCTACACTCCTCCTTCTGCTGGACTAGTTGATGGTATCTTTATCGATCGAGCAGGCAATAGACTGATTTCTGATCGCAGTGTTGGTGCGTCAAAGCTGATCATCACAGACAAGAACAACAACCTGATTAACAAGCTAAAGGGGTATAGCAATGCTGTCATTACTCCCAATGGAGATGTGTGGGTCAATCAGGCTGGCCAGAATAAAGTGTTTGTTTACTCGAGTGATTGATCAGGCTACTACTCTCATCATAGTGTGACATCTAGTAGTTACTGTTTGATTGCTAATTAGTCTAGATTCTTGTTATCATTGATGTGTTTTCAGTAGAACTCATCTTCCTATTGTACCAGGATAATGTGAGTCCTTTACCAATCCTGTCTCCTTCATAATGAACTAGTGGGGAGTGTACTGTTCAATACTTTGCTCACCTCAGTTCAACTTATGTGACTAGTTTTGATAGCTATCATCCAGTCAACCAAGGGATTGTGAGATTATATGCATTAACTACACTAGTATAGAAAGTGTGTGATTTCGGTTTTGTTTAGAGACATGTTGGACGGTTAAAAGCAAGAATCAGCTAACCATCTCGGTGTATTATCAGGAGCTCATAATGGTGAAACAACAAGTATTGCAACTAGGCAGTTCAACAACATGCAGCTAGACATGGATGCACCCAGCACATGCACTTCACTCATACTGTATCAGGGCTGCTGTGCATACCACTATTAACAAAACCACCTTTATGCACAGATATGATTAGCACATACAAGCTAACCAAGGAAAAGCTCAGAGAAAACCTAAAGTGTTATTGGAGAAAACCTTCATAATTAAGTAATAATCTATGGAACAACAAAATCCATACAATATCTTCTGTCTCTTGATCCTGGAACATTGCTAAGACAACAATAACTGATAAACAGACGTTTGTAAAGTTGTGAAATGCACAACGTTACATTAACCATCCCAAATGACACAAAAATATAATTGTTACTTATAAAGGAGAGTTGTTTTACAGTCACAGTTCATATGATACAGAACCATGAGTCACTGAGTCTGATCAAACTTGAGATACTAAATTGTGTGTACAGTTTTTGCATGTGTGTGTATTGAAATCATACATTTTAATTCCAGTATTTTTATTAGCAATTACTGTATTTCTACTATACGGTGGCAAGTATCAATGGTATCATTACAGCATCTATTGTATGTCAGAAATTAGATTTCTTTTGTTGAACTGCATATTACATTTGTCGCGAGTACTTTGCTCATCTTGTCTCTTTCATACTGGGAGAGTGCATCCTCAGCACAACTTGTGTAGACTAATGTAGTTCTGTATAAGTAATCACTGTGTCAGCATATTCAAGGTGTTGTGATGAACTACTAATGGATGATTGTACTAGTACTAGAGTAGTATTGAAGTGAATCAGTACAGGATATTCCACTACTTAAATTTTGCGTGAGATCATAATTGACTTTTTCTTTGTAGTTAGTGAGAATCCACAAAATTTTTGAGGTTATCGATAGATCAGAATTTGCTTTTTAAGTGTCAGGAAGACAGTTGTCAGAGCATTATCTATCAGGATGGGTTACTTGCTGGTAGTGTTGGCTGTAGTGCTGGTGCCTGTAGTGGCTCAGAGTCATGTATCATCTAATAGCTCATCTTGTCCTGTTGCTGTTAACCAGGTGAGCAGTCGAGTGGATCAGCTCATCAATGGTCTACTGGTGCTAAACAAACGAGTCTATGAAATGGAGAGCAGATTCAATCGATTTGAACTCAATTTACTTGTGCTGAGGAATCAACTGAAGATGAGTAACCTGACAGAGATTAACAACCGACTCACTCGACTAGAGAACAATTTGCGAGACCAGACCTGTGGCAGTGTGGCTGACTCACCTGCTGTTAATACAACCAATGAAGAGTTCTCTGTACTTGATGCTGTGTTGAATATTAACAACAGACTGAACAAACTAGAGAACAATAAGAGAGCTTGTGCTCGTGTCACTGTAGCTGATGGACTGCCACTCTCACTCATCATCAACAAGACTGCTAGCTTCTCTGTCCTGGTTCGAGATTGTGGAGGATATGACCTCAGCACAGGTGGAGACAATGTCACAGCTACCCTCACCTGTGTGGACTACCCTAGCCTTGTTTCACCACAACCAACAGTAGTGGACAATGGAGACGGCAGCTACCAGGTGTCCTTGAGTCCAGAGTGTAGTGGGAACAACCTAGTGAGTGTCAGCATCAATGGAAAGACTATCAAAGACATGCCAGTCACTGTAGCAGTCATCCCTCCCTACAACTCTCTTAGACTGAAACGTACTATAACTGGCATTAATTATCCATTTGATCTTGACTTCGCAGAGAATGGAGATGTGTTTGTTGGAGGTCACATAGACCATCATGTCCATCACTTTGACAGAAGTGGAAGGAAGCTCAATAGTTGGAGATTACCAGGAAACTATATCCACGGTCTTATGGTACATGGTAACAATGTAATAGTGTCTCAGCATGATCCTCCTAAAGTGTATAATTACACACTGAGTGGAGTATTAGTTGGTTCTGTGTTTATTGATGGTTCTTATAGTGGTCTTGTGTTAGGGCCAGATGGAAGAGTGTATGGTTCAGATTGGGTCAGAGGACTCATCAGTATCTTCAACATGGTCGATGGCAGCCTGTTTAATCAGATCACAGGAACATCACTACCAAGGGGTATTGGTTTTGATCAAGATGGTAACCTGCACCTTGCCATGTGGAGTGGACCACAGAACATCATTAGAGTGTACACTCCTAGTGGTGTACTGGTTCGTAGCTACACTCCTCCTTCTGCTGGACTAGTTGATGGTATCTTTATCGATAGAGCAGGCAATAGATTGATTTCTGATCGCAGTGTTGGTGCATCAAAGCTGATCATCACAGACAAGAACAACAACCTGATTAACAAGCTTAATGGGTATAGCAATGCTGTCATTACTCCCAATGGAGATGTGTGGGTCAATCAGGCTGGTCAGAATAAAGTGTTTGTTTACTCTAGTGATTGATCAGGCTACTACTCTCATCATAGTGTGACATCTAGTAGTTACTGTTTGATTGCTAATTAGTCTAGATTCTTGTTATCATTGGTGTGTTTCAGTAGAACTCATCTTCCTATTGTACTAAAGTTCAATGATAAGATGGTATACTACAGTACATGTATGTCTACAAAGAGGCTGCTTCTCAGTACTGACATAGTTTAACTGCAGGATAATGTGAGTCCTTTACCAATCCTGTCTCCTTCATAATGGACTAGTGGGGAGTGTACTGTTGAATACTTTGCTCACCTCAGCACAACTTATGTTGACTAGTTTTGATAGCTATCATCCAGTCAACCAAGGGATTGTGATATTATATGCATGCACTACGCTAGTATAGAAAGTGTGTGATTTCGGTTTCATATGTTTAGAGACATGTTGGACGGTTAAAAGCAAGAGTCAGCGAACCATCTCAGTGTATGATCAGGAGCTCATAACGGTGAACTCCAATAGTCCTAGCATTTTGGAAGTGCTAAGTAGAAGTTTGTGTTGGTTTGCATTAACAGTATTGAAGCTAGGGAATTAAATAACATGCTGCTAGACATGAATGCACCCAGCACATGCACTTCACTCATACTGTATCAGGGCTGCTGTGCATGCCACTATTAACAAGACCACCTCTATGCACAGATATGATTAGTACACACAAGCTAACCAAGGAAAAATCCCAGAGAATACCCCTAAAGTGTTTTTGGACAAAACCATAATTAAGTAATAATCTATGGAACAACAAAATCCATACAATGTCTTCTGTTTCTTGATCCTGGAACATTGCTAAGACAACGATACTGATAGGCAGACGTTTGTAAAGTTGTGAAATGCACAACCTTACATTAACCATCCCAAATGACACAAAAATATAATTGATACTTATAAAGGAAAAGTTGTTTTACAGTCACAAGTTCGTATGATACAGAACCATGAGTCACCGAGTCTGATTAAACTTGAGATACTAAATTGTGTGTATTGTATGCATCAGTTTTTGCATATACCATACATTTCGATTCCAATAATTTTCATTAGTAATTACTGTATTCTACTATAGGGTGCCAAGTATCAATGGTATCATAACAGCATCTATTGTATGTCAAAAATTAGATTTCTTGTGTTGAACTGCATATCACATCTGTCGTGAGTCCTTTGCTCATCTTGTCTCTTTCATACTGGGAGAGTGCATCCTCAGCACAACTTGTGTGGACTACTGTAGTTCTGTATAAGTAATCACTGCGTCAGCATATTCAAGGCATTGTGATAAACTACTAATGCATGATTGTACTAGTACCAGAGTAGTATTGACATCACCTCAGTGAATCAGTACAATAAATACAGGTTTATCCACTACTTACATTTTGGCGAGAGTTTTTCTTTGTAGTCAGTGAGATGAAAAGGGGGAAGATAGAATCCATAAAGTTCTTGAGGTTATTGATAGATCGGAGTTTTACTTTTTAAGTGTTAGGAAAACAGTTGTCAGACCATTATCTGTCAGGATGGGTTACTTGCTGGTAGTGTTGGCTGTAGTGCTGGTACCTGTAGTGGCTCAGAGTCATGTATCATCTAATAGCTCATCTTGTCCTGTTGCTGTTAACCAGGTGAGCAGTCGAGTGGATCAGCTCATCAATGGTCTACTGGTGCTGAACAAACGAGTCTATGAAATGGAGAGCAGATTCAATCGATTTGAACTCAATTTACTTGTGCTGAGGAATCAACTGAAGATGAGTAACCTGACAGAGATTAACAACCGACTCACTCGACTAGAGAACAATTTACGAGACCAGACCTGTAGCAGTGTGGCTGACTCACCTGCTGTTAATACAACCAATGAAGAGTTCTCTGTACTTGATGCTGTGTTGAATATTAACAACAGACTGAACAAACTAGAGAACAATAAGAGAGCTTGTGCTCGTGCCACTGTAGCTGATGGACTGCCACTCTCACTCATCATCAACAAGACTGCTAGCTTCTCTGTCCTGGTTCGAGATTGTGGAGGATATGACCTCAGCACAGGTGGAGACAATGTCACAGCTACCCTCACCTGTGTGGACTACCCTAGCCTTGTTTCACCACAACCAACAGTAGTGGACAATGGAGACGGCAGCTATCAGGTGTCCTTGAGTCCAGAGTGTAGTGGGAACAACCTAGTGAGTGTCAGCATCAATGGAAAGACTATCAAAGACATGCCAGTGACTGTAGCAGTCATCCCTCCCTACAACTCTCTTAGACTGAAACATACTATAACTGGTATTAGCCATCCATTTGATCTTGACTTCGCAGAGAATGGAGATGTGTTTGTTGGAGGTAACGGAGACCATCATGTCCATCACTTTGACAGAAGTGGAAGGAAGCTCAATAGTTGGAGATTACCTGGAAACTATGTCCATGGTGTTCTGGTACATGGTAACAATGTAATAGTGTCTCAGCATGTTCCTCCTAAAGTGTATAATTACACACTGAGTGGAGTATTAGTTGGTTCTGTGTTTATTGATGGCTCTTATGTTGATCTTGTGTTAGGACCAGATGGAAGAGTGTATGGTTCAGATTATAACAGAGGACCCATCAATATCTTCAACATGGTCGATGGCAGCCTCTTTCATCAGATCACAGGAACGACAGTACCAAGAGGAATTAGTTTTGATCAAGATGGTAACCTGCACCTTTCTATGTGGAGTGGACCACAGAACATCATTAGAGTGTACACTCCTAGTGGTGTACTGGTTCGTAGCTACACTCCTCCTTCTGCTGGACAAGTTGAAGGTATCTCTATCGATCGAGCAGGCAATAGACTGATTTCTGATCGTACTTCTTCAAAGCTGATCATCACAGACAAGAACAACAACTTAATCAACAAGCTGACAGGTTATTATAATGCTGTCATTACTCCCAATGGAGATGTGTGGGTCACTACTACATCTAAGACTTTAGTTTACACAACTTAAACATTGTGAGTACTCAACTTGTTCTAGTTATTAGTATTAGTAGTTGCTGTTTGACTACTCAAAGTAACATTATTAGTGTGTGTTTTACAGTTTAAATCATTTCATCCAAACTCATGCATCTTTCTACTGTATACTGAAGCTACACGTGATAAGATGGTATATTGCAGTACAGCTATTGATGTACAAGTCAGGATTCAGTTTCTACAGGTCATTTTTTCTCTTCTCGGTACTGGTAGTGTAACTGCATAACATCTGTCTGTGACACCTTTACCCATCCTGTCTCCTTCATATGGTATACTGGAGGAGTAGATGAGTGAGACCAGCACCAAGATCATAGCTGTAACTTACAGTTGACTACTCCACCACTGTAAGCATCTCTGTGAGTAGCATGATAGATAGCTCTCTTGCCTAGTTCCCTGGCCTCCTCTACTGTCATATCCTCTCTGTACTCACTGTCTAGTACACCGTATGCATAAGTGGAGCCTGACCCAACACTGAACATGTGATGGCAGAACCTGTTACCATCCGAGTCGACATAATACAGTCCTGGTCCCTGTACAGCAGCGAACAGGGTCAAGATTACTATAACACATGCATATGAGATCACGTTAACATAGTAATTTTGTCTGACGGCAACATGCATGAATATTCACTCACCTTTTTGTCCCAACCGCAGATCATGGTTCCCTAAAATTTTAATAAAAAATAGTCACCATAACTATTGACAGGTAACTGACCACTGAGAGTCCATAACCCTTGAAGTAGTCGAGCATGTTAGCAAGTAGTTTGGATGCTGCGGCAACTGATATCCTCTCCTTGTTCCTGAGCTCATAGATGCGGCATTGGAAAGCAAGCTGTCTCTCCCAGTAAGCACAGTCTGCTGCTCCTCCAGCCATTGTACCCAACAAGTATGGGTTGATTTCTATCACCTTCTTCACTGTCTGAGATGCTAAAGAGGACAAATTTAATCAAATGAAGGCACAGTGGGTTATATACTGACCGATATATGATCCAGCACTAGCACGAGAGTCAACAGCTACAATCACACCATGTTGGAACTTGAAGGCTAGTGTTGTGGTGCCGTGTGCAAACTTAATCCTAATAGCACTACCTTCAGTAGTGAAGGGTCTTACAAATGCCTCTGGCTAACATTACAAAAGATGTATGATTCATAAACCAAGTTTAGTTTTAGCAACTCACGTCTAATCCTGGTGGTAGGAGAAAGTTTTGGCTACTCAAAGTAAGATCTAGTGTTGGATCACCAAGTGGGCTAGCCTCCTCGTGAGGTAATGGATTGTCAAGACAGTCTGTAGGCAAGCTGCTGTACCTCTGCGCTAGGGCGAACGACGCCATGTTTCAATCACTGCACATGGAAATATTTTAACTCTTTGAAGACTAAATTAAATAATTCCACGTGGGCGCGGCTCTCTGATAGTGTAAAAAAGGTAAGCTGAGGTAAGTAATAACACTGAGGATCTAGGTCATATTTTGTTCTGTTCAGAAATGTCAATCAAGCCTAATCGAGAGTTGCTCAATGTCAATTTTGATGGCTACAAACTTGCTAGAGATTCCTTGCCATGCATTAGTCAGGAATTTGCGGAAGGAGTGAAGATAGCCATGCCTCATGATGACCAGTTCTCTTATCAGCACATGCGCTATTTCACTAAACACAATCACCTCATACCCGACCCATGGAATGGAAGCTGTGTATACTGGTATGGGTCCAATGGAGACATACTGTGTGGAAGTATGGGGGTGAGTGTGTGTCTGCAGAGTACTATAATGTGAGTATGTCCTCTTAGCCTTCAGGAGAACTCCAGGTATCATCAGTATTCTCCATCATTGGCTCAGATCAGCAGCACTCTGTGAATGCCTCCTTGTGGTTCCTGACCGACCAGCTGTGTTTGTTCACTAATGGCAGTGATCCTCTTCTTCTGCTCAACACTACTGATCGCTCAAGATCACTCAACCAGCCGCCATCTTGGAATGTCATAGTGGACGTTACTCCTCGCCAGCTTGAAGGCATCCCTCTGATTATCCAGTGCACCTCCTTAGCTTCTACTGGGCTCACATTGGATGTGGGGCTCCTTCAATTGAAATATACAGCAAGCTCTGGTAACTCTAGCAGAACAAACAAACCAAGTGTATGCACATTTCACTCTTATCGTATCAATTTTTCTCACTCTCTACACTCGCTTGATACTCTGGACAGCATAGCTGTGACTAGTGCTACTCTTATCTGCAGTTTTGAGTCCACTACTTTACCTCTACACACTGAGTTCATTGATGAAAGTCTCATGGTAGTGAGTGAGTCTACTCTACGATTACCAATGGCAGCCGAGGAGACTGTTGAGGCAGTAGAAGAAGAGAGAGGAGGAGATGGTGATGTGGAGGAGGTTAGTGAAGAGTCTGTTTCTCTGAGTCATCCTGGGATTGGCTACAAAGAGGCTACTCAAGTGTATGAGTGGAGTCAGAGTGATAGTGATGTGACAGTGAGTGTGTCCGTGCCGTGTGATGTCACTAAGCGAGACATCTCTTGTGTCATCGAACCAAACAATCTGGTTGTTGGGCTAACTGATGGGACTACCTTTGTGAGAGGAAAGCTGTTTGCACGAATTGACTGTGAGGTCAGTGCATGGATTCTAGAGACTAACAGGTGAGATGTGCTGTAGATTCAGAAAAGGGTATCCACTTTTAGATGTGGAGAAAGTGTGATAGTACTTGTTTTAGTTAGCTTTACTGAACTAACTATTATAATAACTATTATAACTATGGTATATGTTTTAGGGTAGAGGCAACTCTTGAAAAAGCTGAGCCTGGTCTCCACTGGCCTGTTCTTGTGCACGAGGGATCACAACAGGATCCTAGTCACCTGCCACTGAGTGAGGGGCTGGGATTGACAGCGCAAGAGATAGAGCAACTGCAGGAACGGATACAGGCACTGTCTAATACTAGCGGTCATGATAAGGTAGGTAGGAGTATAATGTGATGCTATTGAACTGCTTGATATTATTGTAGAATGGAGATGGCCCATCATCTCCTAAGAGAAGGTGCAGGCCCATTATTCAGAACACTTTGGAGGACTGTGACACTCTTGACAATGAAGATGTGGTTATATTTATGCTAGCACAAGATGGATCGATTTCTCAAAGAGTATGTACTACATTAGTACATGATTGGAGTTATTCTACTGGTTCTCTTTTCTTTAGATTGGTCTGGGTGGGCGGCAGTTGCTATTCACTCTCCCACCATCACCACTCTCTTCATCTCTCCTCTGCATTCGTCATGACATAGATGCTCTTATCTACAGTCCTAAAATAGAAGCCAAAGCCTTGTTATGGACTCACATAGGGACATTCAATGCCCTTGGCTATGTACAAGCCTCAAAACGAGACAAAAAGTTTCTAACAGCAAGCTCTGATCTGTCTTTTGCTGTTCTGTGTGACTGTACACGTCATGTGTTTGTGTACCAGCAACTAAAGGAGGGATCTACAGCGCTGCAGTATATACACACTGTCACAATGAAGAGGGAAGGATGCCAGATACTGGGAGTGCATGGCTCATCCAGGGGACTAGTGTTCATATTGTGTGAGGGTGAGCTACTTGTACTGATCAATGAACACTAGAATCATGATCACATCTTTAATAAAATTGTCACAGACTAATAATAATTATGAAGTGTTTGGTGCCTATGTTTATATCTATAGTTTGATAGTTGTGTTTAAGGTGTAGATAATGTTATCTTGTGGAGTCTACTGGTACTCCCTTGAGGTAAAAGGTCCAGTGTAGACCACCAGGGTTGCCACCATGTTGACACGATACCACCATCTTGCCCAGTTTAGTTACTGTGGGGTCTCCTTGCCTGGCATCATAGTGAACTAGAAGATTGTGGTTTTTTCTTGGTTTGAGTGTTTCAGGCGGTTTAACAGAGAAGACAGGATTGTCTATAGAGCAGGTGAATAGCTTTGGTTGATGGAAGACATTTCTAAAAGGAATATTAATGCTGTAGCCTGCTTTGATCACAAACGGGCCTTGTGGTTTGGGTTTTAGGCAGTGGCCAATAAGAGGGATTGAATATTCCCCTCCGGCAGCAGCTGAGATCGAGAGCATGGCTCGAATATCACCAAGACAGGATGGTTCAAAGAGAACATCAACAGCAGCATCTGTACCAGTGATAGTGACAGATGAGGCCACGGTAACCGACTTATCTACATTGAACTCTGGACTGTCAATCTGCAGAGATACATCAAAAATAAACGATGTTTGTTTTACCAATGGATAAAGACTACCTTGCAGAAATACTCCGTTCTGCCCTTGGCAAAGCTAGTGAAGTGGCACTGCTGTTGGTGAGTAGTGCCTAGTGTAGTAGTGAAGTGTACTGATTGCTCAGGAGTTGGAGGTGTGGCTTTGAGGTGCAGCTCGTAGTGATAGTAGCCATGGTCACTGCTCTGGAGGGTTAGTTTGCCTGTTGTCTCTCCTATCTTGAGAGGCAGAAACTCAAATGTGCACTTGCCCTATGCCACACAGTAGAAAAATAAAACAAGAATAAGGGGATTGTGCATTACCTGGCTCTCAGCTCCAATGAGGAAGCTGTTGGGTATAGTGATATCAGGTACATTGACAGTAGTGTTCATAGTCACTGATGAGGGGAAGGGATTATCAATGGTGATGGCATGAGAGGCACTCTTCCTGACTGGGGTGATCAGTTCAATAGTACCCATCAGTCCTGGCTGAGTGGACTTGAAATGGACATGATAGAACTGGTACTCTCCAGTCTGCTCATTGGTGAAAATGATCTAAAAAGAAGGATTTTCAACTTTATATAAAGTGCAAAGTAGAAATTTAACCTTAGCAAGAAAAGATCCTTCTTTGAAGGAGTAAAAGTTTAGCTTATAGTCTTTCTTGCCAAGAGCAGGTACTTCAATGTAGTCTACTCCATACATATTGACTGAGCGCTCTAATCTCTCTGGTCGTATCATTTGAGTGTCAGCTCTGAATCGCTGTGGTCTACGAAGCCAGTTATACACTGTGAGAAGTTCCGTGTGAGTGGTCTTGCAGGGAATCTCTTGTACTACTGATCCAGTGTGCTTGGGTGGGTCTGCAGTGCCTGATAGATTGTACAACAAACCAGTGCCATCAGGGAGAGGGAAGAAAATGGAACCCTGCAGAAAGAAAAAAATAATGTCAAAAATGTGCTGTCTAGCTACCCATCGATGTATGGTGACTCCTCTTTTATAGTAAAACAATGCCTTACCTGATGTTTTGATGCATCTTGAGTCATTGTTAGTGGGTAGTAGGTCAGTTCATATGGTCGTGTATCTCCTGGCTCAATGCTGATGGACTCTGGTCCACTCCAGTACTCACCATCAATGATAGGATAGAGCAGCCAGTGAGTGGTGGTCTTATTGTGCAGCGAGATCTGACGAGTCTCTTTACCACGCACAACAGTAGTGAAGTTCACCACCTGGAGGAGCAAAATGAACCTCCTTACTCTCTTGGTCACAATCCACAGTACTTACCTCACGTTGTGGTACTTGTTCAATACATACTCCAGTGAGAGTCACAGTGAGTGGTTTACTGCCCTCAATCGCACATGGCAACTTGTCATAGCGAATGTCATGACAAGTATTTCTCGGATGAAAAATGATGTCAAAGGCAATCTACAAGATGAGTATAATATTGACAGACAGCCATCTGGACAAGCACTATCTGATTGTTGCTGACCTCCATGCCTGATGATATATAGCCTTCAGCAGGTGAGATAGAAAAATCTGGTCTAAACTTCCCAGTTGCCCATTTGAAACTAAAAAGATCTACAGTAATAACACATCTATACTAGCATTTTCTAGTAACCTGGCTCCAATGTCTCCAGTGTTCATCATCAGTATTCTTCGTTTGCTCTGACTGTGCACCACTACAGCACCGAATGGCACATGGTCACTGTCCAGATTGATCTCAATACCCTGACACGAACCCTTCACCATAAACAATGGCTGAGATATACCATAACTCTCCATTATCACCTGGACAAGAAGTAGAATAGCAATAGCAGTCAGCCTTGAGTTGGTGTTTTATCACCCTCACTCACCTCCTCTGAGAATGATGGTATGCGTGTTCTAGGGCAGAATGCCACCTTCACGGTGCATTCTTCATTTGGTTTCAGCATGATCTCTCCTACAGGATTTGTGCTGCGATCAGCTCTGGTCACAGACAGCACTTCTCCTTCTTGCAATGCTGGGACTGTAGAGCTGGGCACTATTGCTACTGTGAACTCCACTGGCAGAAGACTGCGGTTTACTAGCTTGACCAGCTTAGAGGTTCCATCGTTTCCACTCTTATCTTTTCTCTTGTCTTTCTTTGTCAGTACTCTCTGTGCGCCAAAGTTTATAATCTTCTGAGAAGGGTTCAACAACTCGACCTAAGCACATGATCGAAGTAAAGGACACAGTATTCAGGATTGGTCAGTTTGCTTACTTTCATCATTGCTCCTTCTCCTCTGATAGCAACCAGCTTACGATAGATTCCATTGACTTCAAATTCTATCTTCTCGCAATACTTCACTGCCTCATATGGTTGGAAACTGATTTTAACCTCCACACTCTCTCCAGGAGCAAGCATCTGTGGCTGGAAATCCACCTCGAGATGAGGGACATTGTTGAACAAACAATCCAAGCTGTGCAGGAAGAGAAGACATTGTGACATTGAATTGCCTTATCATAATTATGTTGCTCTTTATTCTCACCTCAGTTCAATATCTTCTTCGACATTTTTTATTACCAGTGTCTTCTCATTGGGCAGCATATTGGAGTTGTGCAGGAATCGAGGCCCAAAATCAAACTCAGTGAATGAGAAACAGACAGAAGGTTCCATGCCTTGTCCAACAAGAGTAATTGGAATAGACTGACCCTTTGTGATCTGGTGAAACAGTTGAGTAAGAGGTATTTGACACAAATTTATCCACTCACGTGCAGTGTCAGTTGGCATCCACTGAGGCTCATTCGTGATACAGGAGAAAATATGAGCTCAGAGCAGACCCTACCGTGAGGAGACACCACTCCAGCTTGTGGAGTGATGAGTAGAGTGTCATGGTCGCCTGATTTCAACCTCTTCTGATAGTGACCGGACAGCTGCCATTCATACTCGAACCTGTAGCTTCCTTGATTGCGTATGTGCACTTGCCACAATGATCTCTCATTTATGGGTACCTGAAGACACAAAGTGAATGAGTAGTTGATGTGCATATTCAACATACCCCGCCAAAATTAATAACTCTCTTAGTTGCACCAGGTTTTAGTGGCAGAACGATCTCCTTGCCATCAGGATTATAGAGAGTGACAGACACATTGACAGCATAACCCTCGGCCTTCACATTGAGCATCAGTGGAGAGGGTTTGGTCTTTACATTGCACTGAAGATGGAACAAGAACTCTCTCTCCTCAGTGGCTTTGAATGACACCTCAATGGGCAACCTTACAGGAAAATAAAAGAGTGCATTGATACTGACATATTCTTTACTTGGAGTGTGGTTTGACTACTCCTGAGAATGGTGTTACTACGAGTCGTGCTTTCTCACTGTCAGAGAGACAGCTCTTTTCCACAAAGCTGTACTGATAGGATTGGTCCTCATTATTCATAAGGTACACTACTTTCTTTGATATAGTACCTGGTAGTAGGAAATGCATTTTACATTTCACTTACAATACCACACTGTGCATACCAACTAGCATGGACTTAAAGGAGAGGTAAGCTCTGTCCAGTTGAATGTCTGGTTCTAGAGTATGTCCGACCAGTAGAAATGAGATAGATAAGGATAAAGAGGGGATGGTGAACAGCCAGAGAGACTCCACTAGTTGATGTTTGCCAGGAGTGTACTCAAATACAATCTGAGAATAGAGTAACAAGTGAGCATGTGTGTATAATCACTCACCTCGTACTGTCTCCCTCCTCCCACTCGTCCTCTTGGTGTGTAACACTGGAAGCAACCGCTCTTAATAGTGGAGGATGAGCTGGCAGTCACTGCATTGCAACTCCAGTAGAAATCATATGCACACTCAGTTGGATTGATTATATTGAATGATCTACAGGATGAATCAGCATGGTTTGCCAGCAAACTCAGACTGTGCTTACTGTGTTATCGTTGATCCTGTACCACAACTATTGAACTCAATCACTTTGGTAGATGGACCTAACGTTGCTGTTTCATCAGCATCAGTAAGGAACCTCTTTCTAGCCCCTCCTCGACCTTGGGCAGCAGCCACTTCAGCATTTCGCCGTATGAGATAATCACTCTCAGGTAGGTCAAAGTGACAGTGAGGCATGAGAGAACTTCCCTGTACAGTGATCTGTATAGGATCAGCAGAAGGTCTAGTGTTTGGTATCCTGTAGAAAATAATAGACAATTGTTACAATCAGTTAGGCAACCAATAACATGGGTTTTATAGGTGTACATGTACGGCACTAAAGTGCACATGCATCTCAGTGTACAGTACATAACTCACTGGCATCTCAGTGTACAGTACATAACTCACTGGCATCTCAGTGCACAGTACATAACTCATTGGCATCTCAGTGTACAGTACATAACTCACTGGCATCTCAGTGTACAGTACATAACTCACTGGCATCTCAGTGTACAGTACATAACTCACTGGCATCTCAGTGTACAGTACATAACTCACTGGCATCTCAGTGTACAGTACATAACTCACTGGCATCTCAGTGTACAGTACATAACTCACTGGCATCTCAGTGTACAGTACATAACTCACTGGCATCTCAGTGTACAGTACATAACTCACTGGCATCTCAGTGTACAGTACATAACTCACTGGCATCTCAGTGTACAGTACATAACTCACTGGCATCTCAGTGTACAGTACATAACTCACTGGCATCTCAGTGTACAGTTCAGGTTCATCACAGTGAGTGGAGAGAAGCTAATAGCAATAGCCTGCTCTTCTCCAGGCAGTATCTCTCCGGACATGGGATGAACAAAGATTGGAAGCGGTTCATTGCTGTCTTCCTCCTCATCACTATCCAATTTTTCCAGGGAATCTTCTTCACCTGAAGTGTCTTGTTCCTTTTGCTTATTACGAACAAGAAACCACTTGTAGGATATCACTACAGAGCTCAGGTTCTTTAGAGGAAAGCTGAGGAGACCAGTGTCATCACTCTCTCTCTCATTCTCCTATCCATTCACTCACCTGTATAGTCTAGTTTGAAACATGTATGTGTCTTTGAAATTCACACTAGTAGCTGCACACTCGTACTCAGCAAAACTGACTAGTGCAGACACAAACACATTCAAATCTTTGCTGCTGCTCTCTTCCGCCTTGTATTCAGGCTCAGGCTCCTTCTCTGTGATCTTCTGTTTAGCAGGTACTGGAGGAGGTGGTTTACCTGGATAGATCATACCCATTATGTGCTCCATGGATGTATGTATACTCACGTGGTGATGCTCCCTCTCCGCTACCTGGTCTACTAGTAGCCACAGTTGGCTGTAATTGCTGCTTGGGCCCATTGATCCACTTCACAGTCAACATTCTGTCATCCCACTCACTGACCTACACATCAACACAATGCTAAAACTATGCTCAAATTCGATATATTGCCTTACTTCACTGATTGGTATTGAGTATGTTATCTTAGTGTATTTTCCAGTGAATTTTTGCTGAGTGAGTGTCTTTGGTTTAGGAGAGGAGAAGACAGCCGTGACTTCTTTACTATTGCCAGGATGGAGGTGTCCTAGTGTCGGTGAAAATGTCAGATTTGGAATGGTAGGTAACTGAAATCTAATGCTATCAGTGAGTGAGTGGTTTGTTATAGTGAAGCACAGCTGGGAACTTTCATGAACTGGCAAAACACCAAATTGGAGATGGTTCTCTTTGGAAGCTGAGAAAAGAGAAATAAAATACGTTATACCTATAAATTGTGCTATACCTTCAAGTTCATCAATACTAGATCGTTCAGGAGGTAGTGTCAATGGTCTTCCTAATCCATGAATGTCCTTTATAACCACTTCATCCTCATATCCCTCTCCAACCATCAATACACTAATGTTTTCAAACTGGTTATCCTGCACTCTGAGCTGTAGTAATCCTTTGTACTGCATAGCAGACTGTGGTAGAAAAGCCACCAGAATCTCGTGTGTCTCTCCGACATTAAGATGAAGCATCAAAGGCGCTGTACCATCACTTCCTTCGTCTTCCTCATGAGTATCTCTGGTGACAGGGAGCAGTGAAAAACCACTCTTTGAATTCATCTCAGTGGTAACAGTGGCTGATATACTGCCAGTATTACACACTGAAATAGGCAACACTTGTGAGTGGTTCAACAATAGTCTCTTGAAGAGAAGCAAAGGCTGTCCCTTACTGCTACGCAGAGCAGGTTGTGTGACTGAGATCTGTGGTAGGTAACCTTCTCCTTGGATCTCAAAGTTTAGGCCTTTTGATTTGGCTTGTGAGGGGCCTTCAATAGAGGCATCCAGTATAGCAGTATACATCTAAAAGTGAATAATAACTTAAAACATACTTATTGGAAAAGCCATTACCTGCATGGCAGGTGGTTTGAAGGTTACAGTAGCTGTCATGTAGGAGTGTGGCAGAATCGATGCCTTGTTAGGATGCACCTCAAATGCTTCCATCATTGACTTAAGTTTGGAGCTCAGTGGTTTGATGGAGAAGATCACATCACAAGGTATCTGTTGATAAAGAGAGTGAATGTTTAACTTGACAGCAGCTTTGGCTTGCCTTGTTAGTATTGCGGATTTTGAACTGTGCTTTAGAGATGTGGCTCACAATGACACCTTTGAAAAGAAACCTCTGCTCATTTTCACCATACACTCCAACACAGTCCTATGATAACGTATTACAATGAACGAGCAAAAATGTACTGCAAATCTGGATCAGACTCACCTCGTGGAAGAGATGTGGTCCCAGAGCTCCAAGCTGTCTACAGATGCGGTGTTCCTCAAACACAGATGTGATATCATTAGAGGCGATACCAGGGACAAACACCTCCCCTCCTATCTTGTACTTGAGTGGCATCTCTAGTTTATCACTGTCTGATATCTCAATAGAAAGAGCCTGACAGAAGACAAGTGTAGATGTGCAGATTAATATGTAGATCTATTACCTCATCATGTTTTCCAGCACGGTCAGCAGTACAGTCTACATTGACAACCTGAGACTGGCCTGGCATGATGAGGCCAGTGGCTGGGGTGATTGTGAACATACCCAACACCTGCTTCTGGCTTCCTCCTAGTACTTCATATCTGTATAGCAATGCAGGTACATTAACACTGCTTGCACTTTGACTTAACCACTCTCAGTAACTGCACTACTCAGCCTTTCTTACCTGAATGAAGGCTCCTTAGATTTAGCTCCTCCAGACATTTTGCCAATCACAGAGGAGGAGCGAGAAGGACCTCCTACATGGCCATGACCATCTAGTTTTCCTCCTCCTCCTCCTCGCTTCACCTGCATTGATGCTGGCCCTCCCACCGACCTGACAAAATACATTTTGAAATGCCAAATTTGACTCCTCTACTCACCTTCTCAGTTCAGGTGGTAGCCACTTGCTGATAGCATATCTAAATTCAAACTCTCCAGTATTCTCTATAATGAAGGATGATGATCGTCGAGTTCCAATAACTAGAGCGCCAAAGCTGACATCACCCACTGGACTGATAGTGTACCTAGCAAATGATGACATGAGTAGGTATGATTGCAGAGTGTTAATACTAACTTAGAGAACACAGCTCGTGCTGATATCTTGACAGGAATATTGGCTATCACTTCTTCCTGCTCACTAACATGCCGATCAATGACCTGTGATGGCGGCACATTCAATCAAGTCACTAGAGAATCACTACAACACACCTGACACTTGAGTATAGATTGTTCCTTTACAAACAATTCCTCTGTTGGCTTGAACACCATTGCAACAACCTTGGACTTCTCACCAGGATAGAGATTGTCCTTGGCAAGGTTTAGAGGAAAGGAGAAGAATTTCTCATAGTGACTGTCGTCAAACATGAAGCTAATGAAGAAACACATCATGATGATCATGATCATTTTATTGTCACTCACTTGAATGCAATGTCGTATTTTCCCTTGTTCTTCAGTGACATACTTAGTTTTGCCTCGTCTCCAACACGCAGACACTGGAAATCCAGACCACCATCAGTACCTATCCGGTGAGCATATAACCACGATCCAATGATTTGAACACACACACTACCTTTAGGGAAGCTAATGTCAAGAGCAACATCATAAGCTTCAGCATTGATGACCACTTGCTCAACATGCATCAGTCCAACATTCTGTTCTACATCTGATATCTGTTTTGGAAGCGGTATCACTTCAGATCAAAACAAGATTCACAAAAGCTCACTTCAACTTTGATGTTCTTTCTATAGTTGCTTGGTTTGACTGCTCTAAAGTGAATAGTGAGAGGAAACTCTGACTTTGGCTGAACTATTCCCTGCTCTTGGCTAAAGCTGAACTCCTCTCCCAGAGTCTCCTGTCCACTGAGCTTCCAAGCTACTGGCAGCAATGTGTTGTTACGAAGATGGAGCACTCTGGTCTCTCTCCTGCAATGAGTACAATACAATTGTATCAGAACAGAAAAAGGAATTGGTTCACCTGTGCAGCAGCACTTTACCAAACTCAATGCTCTTCTTGTCTACTTTCAGATCAGGTTCAACTCCATGGCAGTTGACTGGAAACAGGACTGGTTCTGGATTGTGCTTAAGACAACACACAAGTGCATCATTAAACTCTCCTAGTGACTTTGGATATGCCCAGATGGTCAATGACTGTGGAAAGATACTGTAGATATTCTACTTGCATGCTGTAATTCTAACCTGTGATTCACCAGGTTGGAGTAGCATATTACTAGGTGCTAACAGAAAGGTTGAAGTGTTAGTGTCTTCTTTGAAACTGAAAGTCACTTCAGCCTCTGTACATCCATTGTTGTTGATAGTAAGTGTCTCCATATTCTCAGGGAAGCGACCCTCACGATAACGCTCTCGACTTTTTCCAGAGTGGAGAGGACCAAAATTGAACTTGCCTTCATCCATCACATATTTCTTGTGAATTATTTCTCCTTTCTTGGCACTACGCTTGCGATGAGGAAAAACCACTCTGAAAACAAAAACAGGAAAAGAAATTGAGAATAGATTGATAAATAGGCTTCCATACCGTGGTTCTCTTGATATTGATGGGAAGTAACACAGTCCACGGCAGAACAGTTGGTAGTGACGACGTGTGCCAACCAGCTCCAAATTCAAGGTCTGATCAAACTGTCCCTCCTCTTCCGAGAAGAACAACAGCTTTAGCTTTCGCTCTCCTTTGGGTGGGATCACCCAGCGATACTTGGCTAGTCTGAGCCAAGGAGTACAATATATAGTCAACAGACACTAGCTCTTGTACTTACTGTCGAGATGGTGCAGTTGTTGTAGCAGGAGCAACACTGGGATCATCACTGAAGGAGAATGCACAATGTCAATACACACTTTAGTGTGATACTAACATTGATTGCAGTTGAGTCTCCACTAAAGCAGGGGATTGTGCCCTAGCAACAGGAGAAGCAGGCTTGACCAGTTTACCGGGTGGCTTGACAGACTTCCTTCGTGTATCTTCTTTAGATTTTACTGAACCACTGCGCTTGCCCTGTCGTGATGGGAGGACCTCTGGTTCTTTAGTTTGCCCATCATCAGTAGTCCCAGGCTCTGGTGATATTTTAGAGGGCTCTTCTTCCTTCAGTGCATTGCTGTTAGTACAGACAAAAATTTATCCATGATATAATGTGCAGAATGTGCTTACGGGTCATCTGGTCCAGTACTGATATAGTTAAAGTGTTCTCGCTGGCTATTGAGGACTGGTCGTCTCTTGAGAGGATAAGGGTACACCTGAAAAGTGACTGGCTCCATTATAGGAGGACCATTGGGACCTAGTCCAAGAGCTTCTAATATCTAGAGAACAACAATAACTCATCATCACCGCTAAGACAATGCACCTCTTCAGGAGTTGGTAAGAGGTTCTCATGGCTCATCATAGCTGCTAGTAGCTTCTCTTGTTTCTGGCTACCAGGCACTGATATTAGTGGCACCCCAATCCCCTCTCTGTTCTCCTCCTCCACAAGTTGACTAGCATCTGAGTGTTGAGGAGAGGATTGTGCTTGCTCCTGCTGCTTTGGAGATGGCACAAGTGCAGCTGTCTGGAAAATATAGAATCTGATGTATTAATAATCCTTGCAAAAGAAATGCTTACTTTACGGCTTTTCTTCTTAGGAGTAGTAGATGCCTTGCCTCCTTCTGGCTCAGGGGGTGGAGGCGGCTTTTTCAACTTGACCTCTCCTGCCTGTCTATCCCAGTTTTCAAGCAGTTCCTTGATACCAGCCATGCCTGACTCATAGTAGCTGTACCTACGGAACAGTGTCAGCTGCATATTACCCTCGGTGTGGTAGCGATACCTTTTACGAAGCATCTCTTGTGGATTCTCAGTAGGAGTGGATCTTTCACCTTTGGCACCCGATGAGTTCAGTCTCAGAGGAGCCTTCTTACTCCTGCGAAGTAAAATCAAACATAATACTTTCTCTTTCTATTTCTCTTACTTTGAGTCATTGCTAGCAATGCTGACTCCAGATGCAGCCATTACCGACCCTTGTCCTCCAAGGACAGTAGAGGGATCTTTAAGTGTTGTTGAGGCTGATGATTCTGGTCGTGACGGTCTTGGCTCTGCAACAGCACCCTTACTAGGAACCTGCTTTCCTTTCTTCCCTTTATTCTTAGCCTTCTCTTCTTCTTCCCTTGCCTTTTCCTCGTCTTGTTTCCTCTTTAACTCATCCTTTTTCTTTTGTCTGAAAAAGACACAATTTATGGAAGATTTAGTAGTATTAATTGGCTGAGTGTTAAGAGCCCGTCTAATTACCTTTCTTCTCTTTTCTCGATAATAATTCTCATACGTTTCTTATCAATCTCCATTTTCTTTTCCTCGGGCAGCTTTTCATATTCATCTTCATCCAGCTCTAGCAGTGCTCTCTCCCTCTCCTCCTTTCTTTTTTGTAGCTTCACTTGTTCCTCTATAATTTTCACAAACAAATAAGGTTACAGGTACTAAGTATACATCGTGCTGTTTAGCTAACCTATTTGTTTATTCTTCTCTTCTTCAATTTCACCAATTCTCTCAAACACGGCCTCCATATCCATGTCAATATTGACAAAGAATATATGCTTGCGATTGTTAAACGCTTTCAAAATCAAGGAAGCCACTATCAGTGAGTCTAGAGCAAATGAACTTAACAGTCCATCAAACACAACTCCTTTACGACAATCAGTGTTCTGTAGTCGATCAGCCAGTATCTCTACTATCACATCTTCTGGAAGCAAGGTTGAGAGAAGCGTACCATTGGGTACTGAATGAGGAGTCTCCTCTAATGGCTGAACTGCAAACTGCTTTTGTTGTTCTTGTGGTGTGGGAGAAGGTTCAGTTGATCCTTGTATGTCCTTGGAGCCTTGTGCATTAGGACCGCCCTTACCACTGCCTCGTCGACTACCAGGAGCAAGCTTGTTACTAGCTGTATTGGTAGTAGATTGTGGAGGTTCTGAGTCTGTTTTAGGATTCATTGCTTCAATGCACAGCTCTCTAGCTCTACAACCAGCTGATGTGTTAGCCATAGATATAGCATCAATGATTAGCTCATCCACTACAAAGACAGCAGCATTGTACTTGCTGGCTATCAGCTTAGCCTGAGTGGTTTTTCCACTGGTAGGAGGTCCATAGACAACCACTGCAACTCCCTTTCTGTTTTCAGCAAGAGCACCTTCAGGAGACAGATCGTAACCAAGGTAACGTGTTATACAGGCAGCAACAGGTGAGAAATCTAGACCGGCTAGATCAGGTTGTGAGTGGACAGAGCCGAGAGTAGCGTGGCTCAATACTGAGGTGTACGAGGTCACACCTATCATAGAATGGAGGAGAGCTGTTGAGCTAGGATGAGGAGAGTGTCCCTCTGCTGCTGCTAGTCTAGCTTGAAGAATATCAGTGGTTGAGGGCAACTGCAGCATACCAGTCTGTGAGCCTCTCTCTATCGATACAGCACTACCTAGTTGTAGTTCATGCTCCTGATCTGACAGCTCATGATGTGACTTGCTAGCAGCAACCATAGGCTGCTCAGTCTTGTACGCCTCCGCTATCTCCTGAGGAAGAGACCCACCTGGTTCAACAGGAGGTAGAAACAAGCGATGCTGACGATCGTACTCCCTTATCCATCGCAGCACCTTCTCTTCCTCGAGATACTGCTTATCATATTCCAGAGAGTACATTTCAACAGGATAGTCTGTGGGGTTAGTGACAGTCAGCTCAACCTCTGAACCTTCACTGAATGGCATAACAGGAGTGAACTCCACTAGTGTCTTGTCAAACATCACTTGAGGCTCACTGCCTTGACCTTCGGCCATAAGAGCAATATTAGCATCAGGATTCTGACTGATGATTAGAGGAATACGCTCGGTATAGCGCAGCTGGAAAAGAGAAATCACTGAATCACTAGTAGTAGTGAATAATTTTCAAATGAATGACAGAGCAAGTACTGTAACCCTCGTGCATGCGCCGAGGGTTAATAACTAAAGTCATGAACTCTTGCTAAAGTAGATTGTTCCCACACACGAATCTATCACAATGGTTTACTCACCTCTTCACTGGGCATAAACTTGATCTGCACATCACTGGTCTGTCCAGGTAACAGAATACCTGCACTAGGTTCTACTTCAAAATACTTAGGAGGAGGTTTTTCCTTCATCTTCTTACGTACATGAAGAGGAACGTATTTGGGTATCTGAATTAAATGTATTCAGACATTAGCCACTATAGTACAGTACACAAATTTACCTTCTTAGGAGGCTTTTCTGTCTTGGCACTCCATTCACATCTGTGTAGAGTATAGCTACATTATACTGTTCGTCGAAATTTTGTTGCACTAACCTGACTTGCAGTGGGTTGCTAAAACGTAAAGTGATTATACGGCATTGCCCACATACAACAGTACCGAAGTCAAGTAGATCATTGGACACTTCCATAGTGGGCAGTGTGACTATAGCTGATAGCTTGATGGGATAGGTTGGACCACCATACAGCTATAGTAATGAAGTGACTGAATAATGTGTGTGAATGAATATGACATTGTACCTGAAATGGCAAGGTAGTCTCTGTATAGCCCAACTTTGCCAGTCTAGAATCGAACCTCACATTGAATGTTATGGTCTCATATTGTGGAGCCCCAGGAAGAGCCTTTACTTTACTACCCAGATCCACGGAGAACCCAGTATTAGTGAGAGAGGAGTGTGCAGTATTGAAGGAGAGAGGAAAGTGTCCAATATTAGTCAGTGTGACACTCTGAGACACCATCAAACCATGCACCACATATCCAAACTCCAAATGATACTCTGGCAACATAACTCTGAAGATTCAGAAATGGGAATTAAGTGGAGTAATTTATTAACACCAAGGGTATACCTAGGCCATAGTTTGACATTGCTAGATGTTGGTGAAGTCTGTTCATTGACATATCTAGCCACCACTAGTTTCTCGATTTCTTCTTCCATTAGTGAACTACAACACTAAAAACAAAAACAAACAAATACATTAGTAACGATGGTTAAAATAAGTCATTTTGAACCTGTTCTACACCTCCATATCCTGGTTCTACTCCTTCTCTCTCTTCCATTATATTGACTGCCAATAACCTCAGCTCATCATACTCATGATAACTGGTGTTTAAGGCAGGACGAAGCAGGTCAAATGAGAGCCGCAGGAAAGTAGCTTCTCCTTCCAATGAGAGAATATCTGGTTCAAAATGAGCTACTTGTACCTAACACAAGTGGAAGTATATCACTTGAATCATACAATAGTAACACTAGTACCTGAATAACTTTCTTGAATGTTCCTGGAACTCCCGGAAAGAATCTAACAGTGAGTGTTTGACTCTCAAGCGAAGATATTTGACCCTACAAAACACAATATGAGCACAGTGGTTGTTGATCAACAATGCTGACCATAGTAGGAGTGACTGAGACCTGTCCCGGGTGGAGATCTATAGCATCAGTAACACCCATTGCACAGAAATCCAGTGACACTTTGCCTGTGTTTGTGATTGTTACTTCATCAGTATACACCTGGTTATAGATCTGTGGATAGTGAGTGAGAATATGACTTGAGTGTAGGAGGGATAAAGGGAGTCTAACCATTTTCCCAATATTGATAGTCTTGTTATCAAAGCTGTACTGGATACTTGAAGCCTCTCCACATAGAGTCAGCTGATAGGTAGGTCCACCCTCTACCTTGCACACTGCAGCAACCTCAGTAGCTACACCAACATGACCGTAGAATGTGACCTGGAGCTGCTGTGCCTCGCCTGGCTGCAGCACACCGTAGAGTGGGAGTAGATCAAACACCTGTGCAGAGAGTGGATCAGCCAGCACTCACACATATAGTGCGTTTGTGTACCTGTTCAATGCTGATTGGTACAAAAGGATCATCCATGACCTGCCAGGGATCTGCACTACTATTACTAGCATGCTTCTTCACTGGAACCCTCTCATGAGAGGAACTGGATGACAGTGTATGTTCCTCCATTGCCTCTTCTTCAGAGCCCTCATCATCACGATTCTGAGTCATCTCTTCATCCTCATTTCCCTCTTCTTTGGCTGTGTTTACCGATTCTTGTCCAACTGGACTAGGAACGGTTACTTCAACTGTTATACCAGCAGCAACAAGCATGTCATTGTCATTAGTAGCTGGTTGTAGGCTAGCGGTAGATGCACTACCCTCTGTGGATTCATCACATTCACTCTGCAAGTCAACGCCTTCATCATCGTGCACAGGATCAACCCTTTGCACTGGAGGATGGCGGAGGAATGACCACGAGTACTGCACCGCTAGAGGGCTTGAGTTGACTATCGTGAGCTCTCTAATAGCTTCAGTGTGGTTGAGGATACTACCAAACTCCACTCTATCGGAGGAGAAATCCAGGTTGGGAAAGAACACATCAGCTTTCAATTGAACATAGTCCTAAAATGGATAAGAGAACTATGGTCCCACACTACTGAATGCCGTACTCACTTTGTGAGGATGCTGTTCATAGGATATCTCTAGTGAGCTGTGCTCATGATGAGTGTGTCTGTTAGCACAGTAAGTGGAGTCATACAGTATAGTCACTGTAGACTGGTCTCCAGGAGACAGCATCACATTCTATAACAGCAGTATAATGATCACTAGCTCCACTGCATTATACTGTACCTGATGAAGATGTTGTTTGTGCTCTACACACAATGAGAATGGATAGCTACAGCTTAGTAGAGTGGTCAGAGGAAGAGGAGAAATATTCTTCAAAGTGAGTTCCTGTGTGTGCTTGGTCAGCTTGCTACCAGGTGGCTATAGAAAGATTAAGTCACTGGTCAGTGAAATCTACACATGTACCTGGTAAGAAGTGAAGGTCAGTTCTCTGCTGCTGAACTCCATTAATGGAGCTATGAAGTCAGCAGTCACGTCAATAGTCATTATCCTCTGCTTGTGAGGATTCTTTCCAATAATAGCATGGCAGATGAGCCTCTCATGCACTGGCCTGGAACTATAGGACAACAGTAGAATTATTGACATCTATTGACAGTGTAGCACCTGTTGCTGATGCCTTCTATGATCACTGTTTGTGACTCAAATGGACCCAACATGAACTTGTCTGGGGTGATTTGAAATAGTGGTTTGATCAATGCATCAGGATCTGGCCTCCATCCCTGAAAAAATCTCAAGTGTTATAATACTAGATTAGCAATGCACCACCTTCTTTGCAATGTCTTTACTGTCTCTAGTGGTTTTGTCCATTTCAGCTTTCTTATAACGAGCCATTGAAAATCCCTCAGTAGTCCAGGACAGTGCCTGTCAGCATAGTATATTAATGATATCCATACTGTGTGTTACTTACCTGTGCTCTCCTGCCTCTGTTAGTGAGTGTGAATTGTTGGTGGCATGGTCTACAAGCAAACTGAGTGCCCAGCTCCACATGAGGATACATGAATGGGTGACTGACGATGGTAGTTCCCTTCCCCTCTGCTGTGAGTGGTACAGTGAATCTGATACCATTAGTAACTATGATAGTCAGCTTATCAGAAAACCTTTAGAGCAGAAGATAATGATCAATAGAACACATAATAATAGTAACTCACTTTAGTGCATCGTCTAGATCAGCAGTGATAGTGATGTCCAGTGAGCTGTATGGGTCAATCACTGCTGAGGCTGGGAGTACAGTGAACACACTGTTGTCACGAGTCTGAGACAAAAAGAGTAGAGAATTATTTACTACGGTACAAAATATTACATAACTACATGTACTTGCTATAGAGACGAAATATTTAATTTTACATAGCATACCAGTACTGTCTCAAATTCAGCATCAATTGATGACTCATTGACGATTGTAAGAGTCTTGACAGTGGGAGTGAGTACTGGTATTGGTCCCCACTCCAGTGTTTCAGGTGAGATGCTAATAACAGGTCCTTCTCCAAGACAGCTCACATTGACTGCAAGAGGAGGGTCTGAGCTGCCCAGTATCTGAAACATCACGTGACTAGAGAGCTCTCCTACAGCTTGAGCCTGTGCTTGGATGGGGACTGGAAGCGAACTGTGAGGCTTGATAACACCCTGTGTGAGAGAGAGATAGACTATGACAATGTGCTTTGTCACAGGTTACCTTGGGATGTGCAGTTGAACAGATTATAGCAGCTTTCTCAACCTGAATACAACCAAATAATTATAAGTTTTAGATAAGGTTTCTACATTACCTGTGGCAGTATTTCATAGTAAGCTGGTAATGAAGAATCATTGAGTAGTTGAGCTTGTTTAGTGTATGGATAGTTGATGAAACAGCGTCCAAACTGCAACTGAGGTGTGACTAGAAGAATCTGAGGCACAACAGCCCTGGGAAAGAGAAAGTCCATAATCTCTCAGCATGGTAGATGCATACTTGGCAGTGATAGGTAGTGAGTAAACATCTTTTCCTGTCTCTTCTACATCCACCATCAGACATGTGGAGTAGCTCTTGAGAAACATTGGTGTAAACGTCACCTGATAAAATTTATATCATTACACTACTATGCAGAAAAGAATTATAGTGAGCAAGTACCTTTATTGTTCTCTGCATGCTGGGCGGTAGTGTACCACTGTGTGGTTGTATAGTAAACTCCTTCTTGGTGCTCTGTTTACTCTTTTCCTCTCCAGAGACTCTCAGACGGAATGTCATCAGCACTTCAGATGTATTAGTGAGCACCACCTCACTAACATGAGGAAACCCTGCAGCAAAGAGTGAGTGAAAATTGAGACTACTGTAGTGGATTTCTCACCAAAGGAGACAAGCCCAAATTTAATTTCAGACTCATTGAACTGGAAGGTTGGACCAATTACGCGTCCCCTAGTAAATATAAATTCAGTTAATATGATGTAATTTTTATGCTGATAAATCCTCTTGACCACAGATATACACAGCATGCAATATGCTGATGCACTAGATGGTGCTCACATTATTCTTAGCCTGAGAGGTTCAGGTGCTCCCTCTACCTTCCATGTGAACTCCTCATCAAAGTTTCCGAGAGTTGAAGAGGAGAATGATATCTGTATGGCCTGTAGTGCATCTGGCAACAGTTGACCACTGCTAGGATTGAATGAGAATTTGGGCCCAAACAGAGAAGAGGATGGTTGCAGAGCATAGCTAGCATCAACATCACCCTGATTCTCTAGTATTACCTGAAGACAATAAATGAACTATGTCATCTCTTCTTTGGTCAACTTACTTCATAGGCATGAGCAGAGTTGACAAAGATGTTTTGAATGTCTAAAGTGTCAAATGAGAAGTGCAACTTAGGTCCGAGACCATCTCCTTTCAGACGGAGCGGTAGTCTTGACTCTCTGCCTGTTACATCACAGTAGACTACACTAGAGTATCTATTACAATGGAAGATAATGATGTGCATATTAATGAATGAATCCTTACGATGTGGCAATGTCTGGTTGAAATGTCACTGTGATCTCTGCCATTGAATTGGGCCATATCTCTCCCTCCTAAAATAAATATTCGTAAATATTGCACTGCACTACATAACCATAGAACTCACGAGTGGATCAATAGTAAATACATCATTGGAGTAGAGAAACCTATCATTAGCCAAAGCCTGTAGGATACCAAGACAGAGCACATGAGTATAGTAAGCTGTACAAATGCAGATGCAGTACTATTTGTGGTTGAGTCTAGGCTGACACTAAACGAACAATCAACATATTTAAGAAACCAACGATGCACTGCACGATGTCATAACTGCAACATCTGCATGTGCTAGCTATTATTGTCAGGACAGACACTTGCTACTCCAGAATGGTTATTTCTGCATCACCTCAACTACTGCTACTGGTCATGACTGTTGTTGGATGTGTAGGGGCCCAGTCAAATAGTGAGTGTATTAGTCTTCTTTTTGCTATATTTGCTATATCTATTGATATAGCAAAAAGAAGGCTAATACTTGCATTGTAATAGTAATCATCATCATTGTTGTAGATTGCCAGTTCAACTACATTGTTCAGCCACCAACATCATTGGACTGTGATCCACTAGGAGCTACACTCACTCTAGAGTGTTATGCCCAGACACCTCGTGATGGTGAGAGTGTCACATGGTACCACACCACCAATGTCACTCAGGCTGGAGTCACTGGCTCACCAATACTACCTGATGCTACTTACAGCTTTATTGAAGTGGACAGCACGATAAAGCTGATCAACTTTGCAGTGACTGATAGAACTCTTGGATACTACTGGTGTGAAATCACCACACCATCAAATATTTCATTGCGAATCAGTACTATTACACCTATCTGTGTTCCGGCTAGTAGCGGAATGCCCATGTGCACTAACTCACATGTTACCAATAATCTTCATCACATCAACACTGAGTGTGCTGAGGAAAACTCTACTTTGCTATTTCCACGTCCAACCTTACCAACACGCTGTGCTGCTGTCGATACATCTGTTGTGAGTGCTCAGTAGTATACTCGCTTAAGCAGGTATCCAAGTTAAGTATGTATTTTCTGTGCAGGCACCATCAATAACAGCTCAAATGTGCACAGCAACTGTATTCATTAGAATACAAGACAACATGACAACTTCTTCAAATGTCATTATCAGTTCTGATTTACCAAACATAGCTACTACCATGCCCTTACCAGCTGAGTCTCTCCAACCAACAGCCACTAGTACAACCACATCCTCTTACACTGCACTATTAGGCAATGAGTCAACCTATTCTCTCATACTACATGTAACAGCCACTAGTATAACCACTTCCTCCTACACTGCATCATCAATAGAGACTACTTATTCTCTTCAACCAACAGCTGCTAGCACCACTGGACAATTAGATAGTTCAAATTTACAGTCAAAGACTCGCCAAGACAATCTTCAGACAAACTCAGTTAAAGTTACAACATACTCCTATTTCTCTTTGCCCAGTCAGTCACCCTCAACCATTTCCTGCCTACCATCTGCTACTTTAACAGCCATTGATGTTTCTCTGATGGTGGTGGTAATCGTGGCAGTAGTCACTTTAGTCATGTCAGTCTCTCTCAATATCTTCTTGTGCATCGAGAGAAGATGGTTAATGAAACGGATTGCCATCAATCAACTCAGGCCACAACCAGAGTGAGTTATTACACTATTACAATCATGCATTGCATTCCTGCTTTTATTATTACAGAGCAGTACTATTGAATGAAACACTGATGTATAGAAAAGATGATAATGAACTGCAAAAACATGATATCAAGAAAATGGAAGAACTTTAACAAACTGATGCATATTCTACTCATCAAGCACTCTTTATTTAGATTATTTAATTGTTGAACTCATGCTTATCATCTTATTGTAGTACAGTTCTAACCTTTTTCTTTGTCTCAAAGTTTCTAGTAAGGATAGGATAGCGATCTCTCAGTGATGGATTGTGAATACATCGTTCTAAAAATGTCTCTTTGGTAGATGACTCTTCCTCCTCCAACTGCCCACCATACCTGCAGTAAATCCACACACAGTAACATACAGTCCATGCAGGGAGACTCACATGTCCTTCTGAAGTTGTTCTTCAGAGTCAGTGGAAAATGTTTTCCACTCATAGCGAACTATAATGTCAGTCCTGTTGTGAAGAGTGACCATCCTGCAACACAAGCAAAGAATTATGAGAAATATTATTAGAAGAGTTATGTACCTTTGTGTTGTGAGTCCTAAGTATGTGTCCTCCATCATCAGAGAACTCTTGTCTAACCGAACATTAACATCAGCAGCTGTTCCGTGCAGCTGTACATACACATCTTCTCCTGTACACAACACAAAGCATTTCTTCACATACACACGAATCACTTGATATTACCAGAGTCGTAGTGTATGATGAGTTCACTACTGTGATCTCCTATCCTCATTGGTTGAAAGCACACATCCACTTGCATACATTCACTCACATTCAGAGTTCCAGTAGCAACAGAGGCACTAAATGGACTGTAATGATCAGAAAAAATAATATTGATCTAATAATATATTCAGTGACCGACCTGGGTAAATCAAGACTGAATTTAGCCTCTGCAGAGCCAATGTTTCTAATGAGAATTGTTTTAATGGACTTGTGTTTGACTGGAGCTGATGGGAAATTGATCTTATCAGGAAAGTCTAGTAGTGCCCGAGCACCGATGGCTTGCACTGGTATGACAAACTTTTCTCTCTCTGTGATGCACACGATCTCATGAACATAGTCCTATACAAAGACACAGTTTGATCTTATTCTTTAGTTAGTCCACAAACACGAACCTTGTTCTCATCTGGAGTGAATTGGATAGTGTAGCTAATTTCCATTCCAGGAGCAGCTTTCTTTCCTGAAGGCCACTGGCTCACAATGTTGAAGTAAGGAGACTCCTCGTGAGTAACTTTCAAGTGGCGAGCAAACTGCAGTACAACAATCGAGCACAAGTTATCAAAATAATGAGTGCTCTGCACAATCCCAAATTTACAATTTACAAGCACAATTTTACTCACTCTATCAAGATTTCTAAAAGTCAAAGGAACTTCAATGGTTTGATGAGGATGAAATTTTTGAAAGACTATCTCTGAGGGGAACGGCTGGAATAGAGCTTGATCAACATCCACTGTGCACTCCTTGAATAGCACAAAGGTTGCATTAATTAATTGTCCTTAAAGTCTTCTTACTTTCTGAGTCGAATTAGCTCCAATGTCCATCAGCTCCACAATACGAGGAGGATACATGTCAGTCACACGAGCTAGCAGCTCCTCTGTAGACAGACTCCTTGCTGCTATAAAGCTGGAGGGAGTGTGCTAGAGGAAAATTTGATATGCAGCTAGATTTCGTAGATAAACTTTTGGCTAACTTTCTCTGGTGCCTTGGGGCCTTTGATCATCTTGGTAAGCTTCCCTTGCTTGCCAGGCGGTTTGTCCACATGTTTCTTACGTGGGCTCCTGGCTGGCTGAAAGTCATCAACAAAATCAGCCATGATTGCACCTAACAGTTAGTGCTGCAAAATCAGAACCATGCACTCTGCCTGTACTAGCACCAGCAATAGCCTCAGGTATCAGCTCCTTGGTCACCGCGCGCTCTCATGGCTTAGTAACTATAGAAACGAGGGGTGTGGTCACAAGCGGTGATGTCATAATACTGTCATTGTGACAGCTGATGGGCACATGAAGACTTGGGAAGACAGATACGTATTCAAGTGAGTCCTCTGACCTAATAATAATAATAATGCAGATTGTATCTATCTAGTCATCCATGGAATATTGTGGTGGAGGCTGCATATAGAAAGTATCCTAACCCACACAATCCTAATGTGAAGGCCTTGGACGTGCTGGAGAGGAAAGTGGAGACAAGAGGAAGATTGTTCAGTCATCGAATATTCACCACTCTATGGAATGTTCCTCTTATTGTACTACAGGTATAATAATCATTGATCACTAGTCGTAAACTATGGTTCAATTCAGATACTAGGGACAAATCCTAACATGCATATACATGAGCAGTCTGTTTGTGATATTAATAACCAAACACTGACCATACGAGCAAGAAACGTGAGACGTTGAATATGAGCATTTGCAAACAATCATTGTGCCTCATAGCTTGCACTAAGAAATCTATTTAGAATGGATGAGCAACTAGAATACTCCGTGGACCCTGATGATCCTTCTAGGTGAGTTACAACAATGTTCATTATTACAACAGATGTGTGTCAATTATAACAGAACAGTCCTCAAGCAGTCAGCTACCATGGATGTGTTTGGTGTGGCACTGGTTGGTAACCTGTTAGAGTCACTGCTCATCGCCAGTTACTCCTCTACAGTATCAAAGGTGACATCAACAGTGCACTACCCACCTAAACATAATTTTTCTCTTCACCAGGGAAGACTGGCAGTGGAAGAAAAAGCAGTACTGATCATGGATGAGCATAATATGAACTAGATCATTCAACGTTCATTCTCTATTGCACATGAGCTTAGCAAGTTATGTTGTATCATACATGACATGATTGGTGGGATAGTTGGTGGGATAATATCATGGTTTGTTGTACATTTTGATTAATGATCATTGTAGCTATAAGAGCTATGATTTTTGCCTCTTTTCTTCTTTTTGCGTTTTGGACATTCGGCTAAGAAAGAGAGAGAAGATTGAATTTAAGAGTGAGTAGCCGTGCGAATTACCTAGGAACATAGAGATGAGATCGTTTCTGCTGGGAGTGAGAAGAGGTGTGGTAATCTCTTCGTTGTTTAGTAGAGGGAAGAATGTTGAAGTAAACTCTTGTGAGTATGGTGGCTCAATGATGCTCAATACCTGTGGGACAAAGAGTCAATAATCATGTGAGCAGTATGAATGTTAGTAGTCACTTCTGATATGAAATGTCTGAGAAGAGAGTGATCCAGCACTCCTGTCAGAGAGCACTTGTGTATGTAGCTAATGACAGGGATAACATGGCCACAGCTTAGCAGGTGAACGAGATGGTCAACAAGACTTCGCTTCAGCTCATACTACATGGTAGTAGTCAAATACAATATCTACAAAAGGGAGTGTACATATAATCCAACCTGCACATGTTCTTCCAGCATAGGATAAGATGCCTCTAGAAGCCGTCGGATCAGATCAAGCAAAAATGGATGTTGTAGAGGATGACAGGACGCCATCTGCCAAACACTGTGAGCTACATGTATACTACAAGGTTTATCTACTGACCTCATCCACTAGCACCAAGAACAATGATGAGGATTCAGCAGAGACCTCAAAAAATGATGTGTCCATGAGCGTTGCTTCCACCCAGTGCAGCACTCCCATTGATACCACAGGATACCTGGAATATGTACTGGAACGGCTACATTGCTATTATTACAAACACACCTAATACACTCAAACAGAGTAGCTATTCTGGTTAGTAGCTCAGCCTGTGAGTCATATGCACTGCAACAAATGCTGTATGCAGTCTCAATAGCCTCTCTTGTGCTGGTTAGATCATCAACAATCAGCTCCTAATGGTATTATGATATCATTATGCTTTGCTACCAGTAAAGTGTCATAATGTTGATGTATAATGCGCGTGACGCGAAAGTGCAGATGGACCAAATCTACTAAAGACCAATGAAGAGTGAGGATCTTCTTTCCAGCACATTTTCATCAGTTGATAGGATAACTGGACGCTCAGTCCTAAACCCTTTGGACAGCTTTTCAAGAACTTCAGAGTTATCCATCTCAATATGGAGACTTGCCTAAGGTAAATATCTCATACAAAACTATTTCGAATGACCAGACATCAGACTTGATGGTAAACTGGTTATGAATGAGTTGGGTAAGCTCTTTTCCATTTCATCAAGCTCTGTGATGTAAATAGGCTCTTCAGCAGAACAAATAGAGCAAACACTTGAACAGCAACCTCTAGTAGTAATGGCAGCTTGCTAGTAGAAAATCAAGTGGTATGATTATATCAGTTTTCAGCTTCTTGACAGCGACTACAGTGGTATCATATAACCCAGACCTCTCCAAACCGGCCTAATCCCAATATGCTAATCTGTGTATGATCAATTTTATTGTCGAGGAACAACTAAAGGTTTGTCTTCGCGACACGGCAATGTAAGTTGACACACAGACCATCCATCTGATAGTAGGATACCAACTACTACAAGGTGATAAAGATGATATTATGGAGAATGCCCTGTTATTATCATTATAGCGAATCCTATAGTGTTGTACTTGTTCAGTGTTTAGTATTGGCAGGGAGAAGACATGCATTGATGAACTAAGAAAGATCCATATTTATTAGGGAGTTGTTTTCTGCCTCAACTCTAGTGATTCTTTCGAAGTACCAGTCTTCTGCCTTCGTTTATAACTGGAATGAGTTCCACCAATTTTCGTTTAAAAATATCCTCTGCGAAATGACAGTTCACTGGTACTTCCTGACCTAGATGGGCCTAGCAACGTCAGGGCCAGGCAGGCTGCTTTGTTCACCATCGCTGCGGTCATCAACTGCTCAACACAGAAATTGCGTTACGTAGTTGAGAGATACTTATTCCTTAGTCAGTGAAATCGGAAATGCGTGAGTGATTGCAGCGGAAATACAAGTTGCTATCACAACGAAAATACTTACCTTCTTGCATGCTAAGCTACAGGATACTAACCTCATCATTATTCTCGTACACACTAGCAGCATATGCTAGTAGGAACAGATACTTGTCTTTGTGCTCAGGGTTGACTGCACTGCCTGGCTTGAACAGTGTCTGTACCAACAGTTCTATATAGGACAAGACGTCACCATGACCAGCTTTGCTATAACTTGAATTACCTAGGAACTGTGAATTCCATAGGAACTTCACAGATGGAGCCTTCTCCTCCTCAGCATAACACCTGTATAGCTTAAATAAAGAAGTAGTGTAGAATCTGGGCATATGTTTCTCCTTACAATGGAGACGTCAGCAGGGTTTAGAGCATTCCTTGAGAGCATTGATCCCAACGCCTCAAACACTCTAGAGTGGCTACCAACACCATTGAAGTGTAGTGTCATGCTGGTTACATCTAGCTTTCTATAGGATAGACAAACAACAGTTTGATATGAACAGAAAGAATGCGTGTCTACAAATTCACATCATCAAGCCAGCCAATTAATATGGCAGATATAAGCTTTCAGCATTATGGTCAGTGTCTAATACAAGAACTTTATCCAAAGCATGGTTAGGAATATTTTTGTGAGGCAAATGTCCTACTCAATGTCAACAGTAAATCATGAATTATTGTGCATCTCAGCAAACTTTCCAAGACGTTAACAAAAGTATGACATTCCTCATACTGACAGATTCTGTCATTTCAATATCTTAGCACAGTATTCACAAAAAATAATGACCTTTTACGAGCTTCCTTCTGTATTTCTTCACTCAACCAGTGAATGAAGTGACCATGTTCTTTGTTCTTCTCACCCAAAGCGTGTACCATGGCTTGTGAGTAGAAGTATGTGTGTTGACTATGGCACACCAATTGCTGAAAACAAACGGATAAGTAAAACAACCAACCTGAGGATTATTCACAAATCAACTAGCTACATGAATAAATTCAGTATTTATTAACCCCTTGTCATGCTGGTGGCTACTGGTTCAACCAAGTGTGACAATTTAAAGAGAAAATCCAAGGTGCCCTGACGAGTGTCAGGTAGGAGAACACTTCCCTGAGGGACACTTAAAACCCTAATTTGACTTTGGCAATACATAGTAGTAGTGAAATTAATCATGATTATCGTGAACTGAATAAGTGGCGGGTGAGGTGGTGTAGTCTAGCAGCTGACCCTCCCCACACCTACTGATAATTGGATGGACAGGTGATGGCACAGTGGAGCAGGAAGTTAATAGCCTTAGGGGGCTTTTGTTACTAGACCCTTGGGTGCGCCATTTTGGTTGGTTTAGAGGCTGAAAACTAGGCTGCTTAAGGCCATGATACACTAGGCAACTTTGTTGCGCGCAACTATTGCTAGCAACAAAACCGCGTAGTGTGTTATGCGAATTCGAAGCAACTTTGTTGCGTGCAACATTGTTGCGCGAATAGAACGCCGTTCTATTCCAGGTAACAATGTTGCGCGCAACATTTGTTGCAGGCAACAAAGTTGCGTAGTGCATCATCGCCTTTAGGGAATACAAGTACTGGTGGCTGCCACCTGTCTGCACTAGAAACATTTATTCCAACATAAATACATTGTTCAGTGACTGACTGATGACTTACACAGAAAGCAACAAAGTTTTCTTGTAGTTCAGCAGATGGTGTTGTGATCACCTGACAAAGGAGGTTCTTCAGTCGCTCACAAAACACCTCTGGTTGATGTGAGGCTGTAGACACACTAGTAATTTCTCCTTGATAACCAGCATCAGAGATGAGCTAAGAAAAATTAATAGTACTAGAAAGATAGTTCAAAAGCACATTATGCACTTTGATAGTGAACTTAAGCATAAGGCACTCAGGATATTGATCTGCTAGTTGGTAGAACAACTCTCTCCAGGTTGGAAAACCAATCATCTCCTCGAGCCATGAGGGAGTCTACAGAAGAATAGGTAGTCAACATGCACAGTCCTTTGATAAAACAATGCTGGTATACCGAGCCCTCTTCAGTGAAAATTAAATCAGCTTTCTTAGGATCAAAATGCTTGAGAATAAGCATTTTTAAGTGATCCTCAATTAGCGCTTGGATTTCTTTCTTTTTACATCCTAAAATTATATGTTTTCAAATGTAGTCATTTTTTATGTGGTTAGTTAACCTGCAGCATGGAGCCAATCAAGAAGAGTGTTAACCATGAGAGGCAGTCCAGAATAGCTATTAGACAAGTGCCTTGCAGCGCCCTTAGTGTCTCCACCAAGATCTAAATAACTAAGAACCAAACATGAAATTGGATCCATTTCTACTTACTCTTCAAATGTCCTCAATATTGCTGGTTCTAAAATAGCATCCTTTTGCTGAAATTCTTTTAAGTGCTCTTTTAGTCCCTCATTTTCTTCTACTTCAGAGTCTGAGTCTTGCTGCTAAGGCAACCAGAATGGCGCACCAATTAGAATACAATTATGTCATAATGTAAACTCAAATTCATTACAAACCTGGTCTTCTTCAGTGTCATACGATGCACCAGGAGCTTCTGCCATTACTACAGCTGCTAGTACGTGCTAGCTATTCGTTCCCTTTTTGCAGCATGCATGCGACGAACCCGTCCCGGGCACGTTATTTTATGGCAATTGAATGGGTGGGGTCAAAACAGATGAGTAGGCGGGGCCAATATGCGGAGGTTTCCGGAGCAAACAACGTATAAAACGAGAGAGACAGTTGAAAATGTCTACCTACTGTAGGTGGAGTGAGGAAAAGTAAATCCGTTTCGATCGCTCTTGTGTTACAATGGCGGCATCTGAAAATGGTGCCAATACATCAGCGGAGATTGAAATTGAAGCACTGATCAGTGAGGTGGACGATAAAGAGGTTTCAGAAGTAGTCAGCTCAATTCAGAAAGAATTGGATGTTGGTGGAGATGCTTCTGTGTCACTGGACACTATGGAGGAAACTTCTAAACCTTTTCCAGATCACAATGGTACTCAGGACCTAACACAAGACTCTATAAATCTAACAAAACCAATCAAGACCGAAGGGCAATCCTCCACAAGCCTTCACACCACCTCGCCCGGCCAAAGTTTGACGTCTGATGGCGTCCCGCCAACTTCAACAAAACCGAGTTCATTACAGCTAGACGGTTTAGGACTAAACAATGCCTCAGCAAGAACTCCCTTTGCTCTCTCTCCTTTCTCAGCTGGTCAGTTTCCATCTCTATTGCAGCTTTCAACTGAAGAACAGTCAGCCTTGCAGAGACAGGCCGGTCTGCTAGCAGTATCAGCCACCACTAAGAGTACTGGTGAGATAGGCAAAGCTAAGGAAATACTCACAGTAGTTTCCAAAGTGAAGGAGTTTCTAACACACCTCATACAGTTGGCTGGAAACTCTGGACCTCAGGTTAAATCTGCTGTTCAAGCACTTGTCCAGAAGTTGGTGGTAAGTTATGTTGCTGTGAATGGTAGCTGTACCATACTTGCATTGATAGGCTGCCACAATAACAGAGGAGGAATTTGCTCAGCGGATACAGGAAGATCTCAAGTCAAAGCATCAGCCAGGCCTGCTACCTTTCCTGCAGGTGAACATGAAGATGCAATGTATTGTCGTAGTATTCTATCTTATAATAAATTATGTTTCAATTTGCACAGGGAAGTGTGCCATACCTACGCATACACCTTCATCTGCAACAACATTTTCTAAAGCAACTGATAGAGAAAAGAAAGCAGCAATCACCACTGCCACAATCACCGCAACCCCATCAGGATAATAATCAGCAGCAGCAACAACCACAGCCAACCAATAACCAGCAACCGGCAGTCAGTCAATCTTCAACCATAGCTTCTTCACACCACCAGCAACCCCCTGCCATATTGCCCTCTACTCAACAGCCCTCTTCAGCTGCAAAACCGCCTGCTACCAATCCACCTGCTCTTCCTAACATCCTTGCTAGCCTATCTCTACAGCAGCAGCAGGTTCTGAGATCAACTTTAAGCAAACTATCAGAGGAACAACACAAGATCTACATAGAAAAATTCATGAAACAGTACCAGGTTCAGTTGATACAAGCTGCAGCATTACAACAACAACAAAAGCTCAATAGTGGAGATGGCGCTGTGCAAGGTCGGCAGCTTAGTGTCCTTGAGAAGGAGAGAATGTTGATACAAGAACAACAGCAACAAGCAGCACTGGCTTTGAGTGGACAAGGGCAAGCCTCCAGCCTTGTACAGCAAGGATTAGGCAAAGCTAGTATTAAGGTTACCCCTCCAGTACGTTCAGCATCTCCTCGCAACACTAAGGGAGTAAGATTTGGTGAAGACAAGCGTTCTCCAGCACCTAGCAAACATGGAGTGCACGAGTGAGTGACCAAGTAGTAACTGTGTTGATCTGAGTTTGTGTGGTTGATACCAGGGATGAAGAAGATGATGATGGTGTGGACTTTGCTGGAGTCAACCTTAAAGTATGTCGATAGAATACTGCTTGGCTGTGTCTTTTAACACATCTCTTTCCTTGCAGGAGGAGAAGGCCCATTTTCTTCCAGCCAGTGTAGGAGAAACAGCTAGTCATAGTTGTGCTGATCGGCCATTTCTTTCACTAACTGTCTTACGAGATAAAGTAGTTCCTTTGGGTGCGCTTAGCTTATTAGTAAATGCATGTTTGATCATTGTCACTTGTGTTATTCCTCAGTAAGACAACATGGAATACAGCACATTCCTGATGACACATTGCTTCTGTTGTCTCATGCAGTAGAGGTAAGCACACAACACTGAGTGGGAGAATGTGACACATTATATTTCATCTGCCGTAGGAAAGACTAAAAAATGTCGTAGAGAAGGTAACTCTTGTTAACAGACATCGAATGGATACATTGAAGGTTTCTACTTTCGTCTTGAGAGGATTCTCTCACTTATTTTTGCTAATACTAGGATAAATCGGGTTATGAAGTCACCTCTGACGTTAGAGGTCAACTCAAAGTATTAGAGAGTATCGACAAGATATCTGCTAGCAGAAAACAAGAAAGAGAGAAAGAAAAGATCATGAAAGCAGCACGCAGTCGCAGTAAACAAGATGATCCAGAACTAGCCAAGATGAAAGAACAAGCCAAGCAGGTATAATATATTACACTGAATCCTGCATCACTCTTCTTGTACCACCATTCCTCAGCTTCAACAAGCTCAAGAGAGAGAGATACACAACTCGTGTTGCTAATACTACGGCGCTAGCTGCTATTGGTCGTCGTAAGCGGACAACTGCTGCTGCTTTTGGTGACAATTCCACAGTAAGATACCATAGCTGGACCTCTTATAGGAATCAAGCACTCTCGTTATTAACAGGGTAGTGAAGGAGCGGGTGTGTTAGGTGAAGGAGGATCCTCTAATGGTGCTGCTTCTATGTTTGCTACACCTGTGAGTTAGCTGTGTTACTATAGCAATAATTAACTGGTCGCATTCATTGTAGATTGCTTCACGATCTCGTCAGAAGCGAAGAATCAGTGCGCGTGACGTGACCTTTATTTTGGAACAAGAGAGAGAGACAAAGAAATCACACTTACTTTACAAGTCTTTTCTGAAATGACTTGATCCTACTGTGATCAATTATTACTATTGTCACTTCTCAATATTGTACAGTAGTTTTATTCCATTAAGATTGCAAAATTTCTCTTGGCTGTGCACTTTTTAATTCCTTTGCTTTTTTTTGTGTATGTTTGAATTTCTGACCAGATATATAAAACGTATTGAAAAATACATTATTACACTAGTAGTGATAGTGACCACTTCTATATTATAGAGAGTGGAGTGTTGTCGAGTTTTCTTCTCATCTTTCCCTCTTTCTTGAGCTTTGCCAATCTCTTTTTGTCTATTTGACGTTTAGCAGCCACAAAGGAGCTCACGCCAGTAATAATTACCACCGTCCTACAGAACAAAGGCATGACTACTACTGCACCTAGTGAGTCTAGCGGACTCACCAGCTTATGGCTACGGTACGCATGGTGATCCTCGCCATGGTCAAACCACGCCTGATGCCACACCCAATTTCAGCACGAGTCGTCGTAGTCTCGTAGAGGACTATTATAAGTCTCGTCCCAAGATATGTAGCTAAGCAAGTATGTCTCGCGTTTTGCTATGGCTTAAGCGATGTGCGGTATTAGCAGTGACAGCAATGATTGTATTTTTACTCGTGGATCGATATGTCAAGTATGGCCACATTAGATTTATATCTTCATCACCATCACTTCCTCGTTTGGATCATGTCATTGCTATGGACAGCAGTTTATCTCAAAGCACAGTATCAACTGTCAGACCTGAAATTCATGTAGAAAGCAGCGCCCATAGTGAGCGAATCGCAAGCAGAACTCTTCCTCCAAAATGCCATGAAGTTATGAATGCTACGAACATCAATAACAAGCGGTTCGTCTTTGGATGGCTGTATTTTGAGCAGCTTACGATGGCTACGAATAATCTATTCAGTCTTGTGTGGTTTGCAAGATGGTGGCGTGCACGAGTTGTGATGCCCCTTACCATCAACTCGCGCATGGTAGGCCTACCCTGGAGTATACATCAACAATCGCATCCTTTAGAACTGCTATACGACCAATACTTCTTGGATGAACTGACATGCAAATACAACCTGCCACCAATGACTGATTTTCAAGAATTTTTGAACAGTGCTAGTAGACACTTGGTAATGATACACTTTATGTACGACAAAAATGACTTAACTCACTTTTCCAAGATTGGCGGAACAAGAAGAGGTTTGATAAAGGCTTTGCATAATCATTATATCATCGACTGTTGCAATATCACTTACATCAAAAAGATAGTTGCTACATTCAAATACCACCTAATGCAGAATTCTAATAATAGTCCATTTTTTGTTAAACGATGTCTCTGTGTAAATGCCAAGCAGAATACTGAGCCTGTTGTATTATTGGAAAAGGTTGGCTTGCACAGAACTGATAATTTCTCAGTGATTTTCACGGACTGGAGAGGCATCTCAAACTCACCACCTAGGAAAAATTTCAGAATGTTTGTGCCAAGTTCAAAGGACACTCTTTGGCCTCATCCAAGCCATGTTGTCTTTCCTATCAGTACTCATGTCAGAGGAAATGCAACAGAACTTCTTTCAAAAGTGGCGAGTGGAGAAAAATTTGTTGCTATTCATTTCAGAAGTGAGAAAATTGGTCAGATAGAAACAAGAAAAAAGAATTTCACTGAAACTTGTTTTGCAAAAGCTCTGCAACTTCGAGACAAACTTACGTTTAATTATGAAGCAAAGTTAAGGACACTTTATTTCACCGACTATGGTTCCTTTGGTAGTAGCACATGTCATAATGTTTGTACTGGTGCTAAAATCTTGGGTTCTCTATTCTCTTTGCACAAACTCGAAGTAACACATTTCTCTCCATCGTCATTCAATGCTGTTGAAGACTCTGGATTTGTTGCACTAGTAGAGCAACAAGCAATAGCATCAGCACATGCACTCATTCTGGTTGGTGGTGGATCATTTCAAACACAGTTGCACCGAAGATTCAGGAAGTATAACCCAAGAGGCAATGTTTATAGAGTATGTTCGTCAGATAGTGGTTCAGTTGAACTAATGAAATTTTAAGAATGAACTCTATCAATGTCAGCTCCTTAGTTTGCATGATGATGCTATTGCAAACTACGATACTATGTGGTTTGCAGTAGGAGCCTTTTTGCCCTGCTAGCATAATTTTTTATTTATTTCATATTGAAACTGATGTGTTATTAACAAACCAGAGACCGCAAAGTGCAGTTTAAATCGAGTGCCTAGGTAGTCAACAAGACTGTAGCTTGGCGTTTGCAGTCCAAATTATTATGACTGTCCTAATTAACATTTCTGGGGGAGCTTGTCTATGAGGCAAACAACAATCCAAAACGGATTACTGTATCAAGTTATGTTCATAATTCAACGACTACCACGAGCAGACATCTTCCTCTGATTTGCTATGAAGTGATGAGGGCCACAAACACCACCATCACCACCAAGCGGTTCATCCTCACTTGGATGTATCTTGAGCAGATGACAATGGCTACTAATAACCTGTCCAGCCTGCTGTGGTTTACAAAGTGGTGGCACGCGTGTGGTGCCTCTCACCATCAAATCACGTTTAGTCAGCCTACCAAGGTTTATTACCAAAAATAATGAATCTGTGTCGCAATCACATCCATTAGAACTTCTATACAACCGATATTTAGATGAACTGACATGTAAGTACCGATGATTAATTTTTAAGAATTCTCTTGGTAGTGATACACTTGATGTGCAACTATGATGAATTGAGCCAATTTTCCAAGATTGGTGGATCAAGAAAAGACTTTATAAAGGCTTTGCATAACCAGTACATTATTGACTGTTGCTACTATACCAAGCGAACCCAGTGTATTATTAGAAAATTTTGGCTGTCATGAAAGCGGCAACTTCTCTGTCATTTTCACGTAATAAAAATTCAGAACGTTTCGCCAAGTTGAAAGCACACTCTTTGGCCTCATCCAAGCCATGTCGTCTTTCCTATCAGTACTCATGTCAGAGGAAATACAAGAGAACTTCTTTCAAGAGAAGCAGGTGGTGAAAATTTGTTACTATTTTTAGAAGTGAAAAATCGGTCTGACAGAAGCAAGAAACCAAATTTTTCACACAATTGTTTCGCAGAGACTCTGCAATTTTGAGATAAACTAACCAATTATTTTTCGTAACACAAAAGACACTGACTATGGTTCCTTTGGTAGCGACAGCTGCCAAAACACATGTACAGGGGTTAAAATTCTCTAGTAGAGCAACAAGCAATAGCATCAAGCACATGCACTCATTCTGGTTGGTGGTGGATCATTTCAAGACCATATTTAAAAGATGTTCAGAGAGTACAATCTAGCAGGTCCTGTCTATAAAGTCTGCTGGGATGGCATCATGACACTAATTGTCTAAACCTAATTTTTGTTCAATTCATGTTAGAATTTAAATTTCCCGCCATAAATATTATTCTAGTAGGGGGTTAAATTCCCTTCACAAGATCATGGTGGAAGAGTACAAGCTGAAGATTCCTAAGCCGAAGGACTTACCGCCTTCTTGGTTTGAGTTAGTGTTGCGACCAGAACGTTTTCAGAAACATCTGGAAACGCTTCAGAGCAATCCTTACGGTTCGGTTAAGCTGCTTTTGTGTCGAACACGTGGTCTTTGCTATCAAGAACACACGTTTTATAACATTGTTTTCTTTCGTCTTCCTCCTCTGTAGCTGAACCGTCGGCATTAGTGTTGTTAACAACGTTTCTTGAGAAAGCAGGTGTAATTGAAGGTCTGCAGGTAATTTGTTACTGTGTTGCGAATTGCTGAATAAAAAGAGATACATTTGTAAAAGACCACAGATTTCATGCTTTTGTCATTATTATCCTTTGCTTAGAAGCTATTTTTTTAATACCGAAAGAATAATCAAACCATTGTATATCATTACTGATGTACTCAAAATGTTAATTATGGTAATAGGAGGTTAATTTTGCTTTCAAATGGTCTTAGTTTGATAACCATCTTCTGGAAATAGTTAAGGGCCTATTTCAGTGATTGGAAGCTTGCTTGAGAGTGTAGCATGATATGATCCTGGATTTGTCTCACTTTGAATCCTGTATTGCCTTCTATTATTCAATATTTGTGCATTTAGTGTGAGACTGATTTTGATAAGACTGCATTTGAATTATAGACTTCTAATGAAGCGTCATCAGTGTCGGGAGGTCGGAAGCAAGTTCTGGTGGATTGTGCACTGTTTCTTGCTGCCTTCCTCAAGTGGGACTTGAATGTTTTTGAGAATTGGTGAGTTGCTTTATGGTGTAGACTACATAACTGGGCCTACTAAAATGATAGTGCATTTACGTGTATCAGTGATACATTTTGTCATGATTTGTTACTAAACATGATAGCTAGTGTCTACTGAGCATCAGTTATGGTAGATACTGTTATAATACTATTATGAGTATCGTCTGTCTCCAGTCTACCATCTGCAGTCACCTACTCTCTGCTATTATCACTCAAGGAGAAGTTTCCACGACAAGCGTCTTCTTCGTCTCTCATTGATGAGTCACGGCTCACTATCATAGCACACATATTCTACTGCTGGTGGATCATACGTGTTCTAGCTCGTGGTAATCTCCCTGTCCATCCTCCACAAGGTCTGCTATGGGATGGGACATGTGCTACTCATGACTCAATTGAGCAGCTGGTGAGTGATGAGGTGTGCTTTCTAATAATTTATAATCAAAATGAATGTACAGTTTTACAATTAATTTTGGTATTTATTTATTCAACAGTTAAGTCCATATTTGGATGAAGCAGTCCAGCTGTTGTCAGGTATTGTGAGTGAGTATCAGGAGCACAGCTTACCTCTTCCGTGTGTGGAACTGTGTTTGCCGTGTGGTGATAGTGATGATGTGTGCTTGACTCTTCCTCATGAAGTGACTAGTATGGACAGGAATGCTCTTAGTGCTCAAGTATGATAGTTTACTAAAATAAGCACTCATTCAGACACATGTACACACATACACATGCTTATTTATTTCAAACCAATCCATTACTGGTTGTTTGCAGTTGACCTTTGACCTTGGCAAAACAATGTTCGATCGAGAGAACTACTCACGTGCTCATGAGTTCTTTCTGATGTGCAATACACTTTTGAACGACTTGCGTCCTTCATCAATCAACCGTTCTAAACTAAAGGGATATTTATCAGCTTGTAGCAGTATGCTTGATATGCAAGGAGAGGAACAGAGTATGTCTATATGTGAAATTGAAAAGAGAAGGGGAGCAGCAATGAAGGTATTTGTCCTTCTGTTAGCTCAGGGTGTTTAATATCTCTGTTTCTCAGGATGTTCCACCTCTTTTGCCCCTCTCTCATGTGTTCTCTGAAGCTTACAGAACTGGACTAGAGGTACAGGCAACATTGAATGAGAGGCAAGAACAGGATGATGATAAGATGGAGGTGGAAGAGGTGACAATGGAGACAGGAGTAAAAGCCTCTACTCAAATTTGTCTCTGGAGTGCTGTTCAAAGTGTGATGGAAGGAGGTGTTGTAAGGAGTGGAGTATTACAGCTCTTGCATGGAAACAGCTCAAATGCCGATGATGCATTTGAGTATTTGTTACAGGTATATTACAGGTAATAAGGTGGCGGTATAACCGTTACGTGAGTAATGATATTCATGGTTTTAGCAATACAGAGGCGATTACTAAAAACTATTCACCAAAAATCTGTTTCTGTGTGCGTGTTATTCACTCACTGTTTTAGGATTAGTTTTCTACATTGGCATTCGTAGGGCGATTCGAAGACCTTTTTCGAATACCTATAAGCGTTTCAGTTTTGTGCTTGTAAACACGAAGACGCTAGTGTAGCACGCCACTTTTTTGCTGTTTTAGAGATAAACTAAGGATTTAGTGGCAAGATCTCTTCGAGTTGCCCTCGGGAAACAGTTTAAAGCTTCGTGATGACCTTTTTGTGGCATTTGAATAGTCTCGTAGAGAGGAACAAAAGCAGCGATCTAGTCGATCTGTGCGTCTAACGATCTTTGGTACAAGTTGCGTTCGAAATAGACAGCTCTGTATACCTCCTATCTTATTGGCATGTAAGTAGTTTTTGGAGATTGGATTTTTCTCCTGGCTCGCCAGCGAGTTGGTTTTTAAAATCATCTCACAGAGTATTTGTAACTGTATACTGCCACCTTAATAACCAGTGGTTGTTATTGTGTGTGTGTGTGTAGGTAGTGAAGCAAGTGCAGGTGAAAGGAGAGAATGAGAAGTGGAAAAGACTTGCTGTACTTGTGAAGAGTGTGTGCGGTTGTAACAAAGAATGGAGAGAGAAAGTCAAAGAACTTGGCTTGAAGCAGTTACTGGTAAACTTGTCACTTAAAGTTATAGTAGAATACTCTCCATACAGAGCCCGGAGGATTCTACTCCATTGAGTGCTCAATTTATATTTATCAATCAGCAAAAACCATCAGCACTACACAATAGCATTCTCACTGCTGATAGTGCTAACCAAGTAATAGACAGAGTCTCTGAACTATACCAGCACACACCATCACCCGAACACTCAGCTTTGGCAGCTAAGGTAATGTTTAGGATAAAACAGTCGAAAATTTGAATCTCTCGTTCTCAGTGGCAAGGAGGAAAGCCATGGTTTGCCTCTCCTGAACAAATTCCTGACCCACTAGTGCAGACACAGTACAATGCTCTCCTGCACAGAGCAGCAATCTTCACCCAATCTAAGGTCTGCATTGTATGTACTGTTACAGTATTCTTGACCTATTTTGTGTGTGAGTATAGGACTATAGCTCAGCTGTGGTGTACTGTTCTTCTGCTCTAAAGCTCATTGCGAGCTCTTCTCGTAACAAGCTATTATCTACTCTTGGTGAGCATGTGCTAGAGCTGAGTATGCAGTCGACCGGAATGGGACCAGGGAAGTTCACCATTGATGAGTAAGGGAGTAGTGTTATATGTTATGGCTATACATGGATTGGTTCTTGTACTAATATTGATAGTCAACGTTATGTGTAGGGTTGTACAGAAACATGCATCACTAATTGAAGACGTCAAACGATATTACTCCAGACCGCAAAGTAAGTCTCAGCTCTCTCATGTTTCCATCACATCCACTGTTATTCTCCAGCGTCTAACACTAGTATGTCTACATTCACAATGGCTGCTGTGTTCTTGTTAAACCTACAGCAGTACCGCTTTGTAGAAAGAGAACATCACAGCACCCAACACGAACAAGTAATAGGACAATGAATAGTGAAATAACTTGATCTTGTGCTGTAGGTTTGTAGTCGCTTGGCGTCAGCTGCTCAGTGTGTGAGAGAGAACAGAGACACAAGAAAATGTACTCGTGACCTGTTCGAAACTGGTCAGTGACACATCATACTGCTCGTATACTGTTTTAGTGGTTCTGTATTATAGTCTCATCCATATTCATCACTCCACCTAACAACAGTGAAGGAAGGGCTCTCCACAGGTAGTGTTCTTTCTCTCGGCATGTTAAGTGCAGACCTTCTGTGAATTTTTCATTCTAGAAAATCATTAGAATTTATTTCAACGAATCTACAGGTGAGAACAAATACACCAATAGCTAGCTGAGTGCATAGATTAGAACAAATACACCAATAGCTAGCTGAGTGCATAGATTAGAACAAATACACCAATAGCTAGCTGAGTGCATAGATTAGAACAAATACACCAATAGCTAGCTGAGTGCATAGATTAGAACAAATACACCAATAGCTAGCCGAGTGCATAGATTAGAACAAATACACCAATAGCTCACTGAGTGCATAGATTAGAACAAATACACCAATAGCTAGCTGAGTGCATAGATTAGAACAAATACACCAATAGCTAGCTGAGTGCATAGATTAGAACAAATACAGCAATAGCTCACTGAGTGCATAGATTAGAACAAATACACCAATAGCTAGCTGAGTGCATAGATTAGAACAAATACACCAATAGCTCACTGAGTGCATAGATTAGAACAAATACACCAATAGCTAGCTGAGTGCATAGATTAGAACAAATACACCAATAGCTAGCTGAGTGCATGGATTAGAACGAATATACCAATAGCTCACTGAGTGCATGAATGAGTATCATAGGTATGTATGTGATTTCCCCTCTATAGGATGAGGTCAGCATTAGTTATCTACTGTGTGCTCTGACCAGGCTATGGACTATGCTAACAGTAAGTAGTATGTGTGTATTGATACTACCAATACAACAGCTTGCACTGCAACCTAAGTCAATACAAATACACACTGCAATGCTAAACAATGCAAGAATAGAACTTTTATCTTGCATAGCAGCAATGCAGTGTAAGTCTCTGGCTCATTTGTAAACCAGCCTCCAGCCATGATTTGTAAATCATGTTGTTTGCTGTTTGAAACTTGGGAGCAAACAGGTTAAACTGTTTCATGTTTGTACAGAAACCTGATTTTGAAGTGTATCTTGAGTTAGGAACTCACTGGCCTACTGCTGTGGGAAGGTGTGTGCATGCGTACCACATCTGATAACCATGTTACTTTTACAGTGCAAGCACAATAAACACAAGTTATGTTCTGTGTGTGTTGGACTCCACTCTTAACCACGCCCTCTTATTGTATCCAAGAAAAGTATCATGGCTAATATTGAGAGCTGATTTAAGAGGAGGTAGGAATAGAGAGAGGAGTCAATATCAAGTTGATAGGCACACTGTCTCTTCAGCTGTTGGTAGCTACGGCGCTGCTCTGATGAGCTATCTTGAGGCTGGAGCATTAAAATCCGACTTCTTTGAAATTTCACCTCTGACATCAGTCTGGAGCCAACAGGTCAGGGTTTACATAGTTTGTGCTCTGATTTTTGATTTGATTAGAATTCGTGTTTACTTGTAGGTCATTCGCAAGATGATCAACTGTTGTTGCAAACTAGACTATCATTCTCATGTGAGTGGTACCCATTGTCAATATTAGTTAGACACCAACCTATCTGAGATTGTTACTTAGCTTGCAACCAATTTAGACTCTTCTATACAAATGATGCGACATTTGTATTATCAGTTGGTGATATCTAGATGCTGGCAAAGTGTTGTCCACATGTACTGCCAATCAACATGCTAAATACTGTATACATGCTTGTAATGCATCTATAATATTTTAGAGTATGATACCATACAAGATCAAAGGCGCCGACAGTGCTCTATATTCCATAGTACGCACTGCCCATTGTTCAAACAGTGCTCTATTTTCCTAAACCCATTGTTCTACAGTGCTCTATTTTCCACCGCAGTGCTCTATCTACCAGGTGTTAACATGCCGATATGCAGTGAATTTAATTACAAAATACATGTGATGAAACACAAACAACTTTCATTTTGATAAAATACTAAAACAATGTCGAACAGAGACTATTCAGTGTCTTTAACAGCGATCAAAAGGCCAGAAGAAAGCTAGATAGGAGGCCACGGCGTTAGCAATGTAGGTGACGTCAGGTTTATCCAGGGCGCTACAGCTTCTCAAAGACAGGATGAAACAGGAAAGTAGCTACATGGCAGCGTAGCAAGTAGCTCGGCGTCACTGCTGATGTACGTTCGATGGATACTTTCATCCACGAGGTTCGGGGGACGAGGCTAGGTGAAGTCGTTCCTCACTGATTCATGATTCCTTCATAGCTTTAGCCCACTGGTAGTTAGATAAATAAGACACGTCTTCTTTTCTGGTGTTGAATTCTCTGCTCCTATCATATTCCCAAGTCGAAATCACAGCGCTCTCGTCCACAGCTACCTTCCACCATGTGCTCGTGTAACGATTTCCGTATAATTCCGTAAATTCCCATAATGGTAGCGTTTTATACTGGACTGTCTTCGGCCTGCTAGCAGTATCCCTTATGGCAATTGTACTAGGTCACACTCTAAACCTGTTAAAGCACCGCTCTTCTCGTGCTCTACGCAATATAATAGCACTCGGGTCGTGTCTCGAGACAAATAGAGCACTCGCCTTCGGCTCGTGCTCTATTTGCCTCTCGCCACGCCCCTCGTGCTATTATATTGCGTAGAGCACTCGGAGCGGTGCTTTAACTAGTACATAGCTACATTGTTCCAGTGCCATGCATAACCACTTGGAGATATTTGTAGTTCCATTCTTCTTGTTGATCTTTTGGTGTTGAACAAAATTGCACTTCAACCAACTGCTATTATGGTTTTCGTAGTAAAAATTGAACATGGAGATACACATGTTATGTTGCATGTATGTATGTATCTATAAATTATTATGCTATAGTGATGACAATTTACTTTGTTCTATTGCCTGCTTCAGTTGTTTTCAATAAACATTGAAACTATAAAGTCAAAACAAGACTTAGTGTATTAAACACCAAAACATCTGTATACAGCTTTAGTACTCTGCTGGACAAAGGAGCCGATGGGAACATGGTGTGTTATTTTGTGATTTTCTCCACTGTAGCTTTGGAAGGCGACATGGACAAATCCTGTAGACTTTATAGATTACTAAAATGATCAAGTAGAAAAGTGGTAGAGACGATATGATAGCATATATTAATTTAGTCGGGTACAATTGTGATTTGGTCCAGCTGACAAAGTAGCTACTGATGAACATTACCACAATAAGAGTGAGTATGAAGGCATCGAGGTAGTTGATGCTTGTTTGACGATAGGGCTTCACGATCAGAATGAGAAGTAGAGCTCCACTGAATAGACTAGCTTCTGTGATTATCTGTAAAATAATTATATTCATTGGAATAGTTATCAATGACAAGCTCGCTATTCGTAGAATAAAGTAGAAAGTGGCAAAGCATCGACGATCGATTTCACCATTGGCTCCATCTTTATAACATCCTGTGAAGGAGTGAAACAATGCCTCTATCAATCCTCCTCTGAGTTTCAGTTTATCCAGACAGCGTTGGAACACTGTGAGTGGATAAAGCACTAGCAATATTGGCGGCAATGCTACAACAGTGACCAGAAAGAAAACTGCTATCAAGAAAAATGGGAGATGATCTGTATCACAGTATCCTATTGATTTGTCTGCCTCGACCACTGCATACTTTTTTGGCTCATTACTGCTATGAACGATGCTAAAAGCTAGGATTTGAAAAGAAATGGCTGTTATTTTGTTGTATGACAATATAATAAAAGTACTGAACACATCCACAATTGTGTTTTGAAACTTCATTTTTTGATGGAATCGGGCAAAGCACCTGCCAAAGGGTCTCCATAGTAAGGAAATAAACCTATTACCTTTCTCGTAGAAGTGAATTATCACAAGAAAAATAGCAATTATGACCAATGGATAGAGTGCAGTGATATAGCTTAAAGCAAGGATGTGAAGTGGTCTAACAGTGACTCCAAAACAAAAGGGTCCTAATGCTGATATTGGTTGTATAAAGTCTAGGTTCCAGATACTGTATGGAAACATTATTACGGAAAACAATATGTGTATCTGCTTGCTGTGTAGTAAACTATGTGCCCTAGCAACCACACTGTAATTTGCTATCGATTGAGCATAGAAAACAAAGGCATTCATGTATCCATTGTTGATGCTGACTTTAAAGAAAAGTAATATAAGCAGAAACACTGTTAGTGGAATATATTGTGCTGCGATATATTTAAGCACATCTTTGTATTGGTCAGTTGAGTTGCATTTAACACAATTGATATTGTATGTGAGTACTGGAAAGCCATAGCCATCAATACAATGAGAACATAGTGTTCCAGTTCGTTTGATAGGTCGGCAGAATTGTTCATCTAGTTGATCTATTTTATTTGGCAAATCAAAAACCTTTTTCAATTTGTCCACATCAATTGCTTTGCTATCTGGCCAGCAAACAGTAGAAACAGTGTTGCTGGTATTACTTTCCTTTGTCATACACCATGTCCAATACATCTTGGCTTGGTAGTTATTGCCACAAGACAGTATGTCTTGGGTATCAGAAAATGCTTTTGTACATGTACATTTTTGTTTAGCTAGTTCATATTGATATCCAGGTGGGCAATCAACAATCTGAACTGTTATGTGTTTTTTGATAACTCTTGGTTCAGCAGTTATAACAGTTAATTTCTGTGTTGAGTTTCCATGGATAGGGAAGCTACGACTGCCAAGAACAAGTTGTAATAGTTTATTAGCCACGGATACTGTGATGGTTGAGTAGTTAGTGACATCATTGTTATAATCATCAGTCAGACGGAGAGGAAGGGACAAAAATTGACCCGGGAATGCTGAAATTTTATTTCTAGTAAGGCTGATTTGTGAGGGCGCAGTCTGTATTTCTTCTGAGCAATTATTAGTTCCATAATACCAATTGCCCCAACAAAACGCCGGTACTTTTCTGTTCTCTTTTTGACAAGTCAGTACAGAAGGCATGAAAATGGAATTGATCTTGTTGTCTGCATTGATTGTGTTGTTATACATCGACACGTTCACGTTCCATGTTGTGTAGTTGCTACCATCAATGACATGATAGAACGGACATATTGCAATATCATAATAGAGATCAGATACGTATACCGCTCCTCCCTTTAGTTCAGCGTGATTATTAATAAACTCAATGTGCACTCCGTTGTAGAACCTGACCATAGCACGACTGAGAAGAGAAATAGCTCCGCCAAGATGACCCCTATTCTCAGTAAAGATTACTGTGGTGTCATTCATCAGCCAAACCTGTGTGCTCACTAGGGTTAACGCTGTCCCATTGTTCTGATGAAAGTCTAATGTTCCTTTGAAGTAGACAGGTACATCAGCAATGTATACCACCCCCTGTCCTGTACAAGTGGTTTCTAGTATACTGTTCATAGTGAAGGTGCAGTTGGTGATAGTAACATTGAGATATATGAGTGAACCCGTCACTTGTTTATTGTACTCTGCATGTACGTGCACCGCAAAGCCGACTAAACCTTTGTTTTTATGGAACTGACTGTCTGTGAGTGTGAGAGAAGTGCTTGTAAGCTTCTGTCGAGCTGTAGTGACTGAAATACCTGCGCCGTTAATAGCTTCATTATTGGTAAAAATGCAGCGTTGTGAGAACTTTATAGAATTATTGGTTGAACTCCCAGTGAATCCAGCATTAAACACATAAAGAGCAACTGCTCCGCCATAGCAATGGTTCCATAAACTAGGATTGAGTTGTTTGATACACTGGTTGCCTTTGAAGATGGTATTTTGCACTTTTATTAAAACATTTTCGACATTGCTATCTGTACCAGAAAGTTTAACAAACATTCCTCCACCTTTGAATTTTGCTTGGTTATCTTCAAAATAACAGTCTTGTATAAGTAAAGATCTCTCAATCAAACCATCTGTTATGTTTACACTAAGACCACCTCCTGAATCAGCACTGTTGTTTAGAAAGCGACAATTTTGCAAAACAACATTTACTTTTATGTTCGGCGAAAAATTTATTTGGACACCACCACCGTAAGAATTGCTTGAATTGGAGTCTGAAAAAGTGCAGTCAGTTATGTTGATTAGATCATAGTTATTTGTTAGACCCAGAGCTGTCCCACGTGATCCAATAAAAGACATTCTAGTGAGATTAACACTACTACAGTGCTCAAAGATCAGTGCAGCTAGTACTGGCTGGTGACTATAATCAATAGTATCATACCGTATGCCACATCCTATAAGCACTAGGTTTTCCAGCACCACTTGGGCAGAGTTGTTGAATTTCAGACCTGCTTTATCGTCACACACGATTCTTGAGCAATCTTCATTGTCACTGCATACTCCAATCATGCTCAACTTTGTCAAACCATTGAACACTGCTTCATTGTTGATTTTGTATGTACCATAAGATATTAGTATTCTTGTGTTGCTTGTGCTGTAGTTGAGAGCCTTATACAGCTGACAGAATATACCAGGTTGTAGTGATGAGCCGTTTGAGCAGTTAGCACTGCTACTATTGACCACCATGAGAGTTGTGTGAGTGGTACCAGATACACTGGAGACTATCAGGAGCAGCAGCAGCCACAACATCTGTTTAAAATCAAGAGAAATGAACATTTTTACTGCTGGTTTACCATACCTTTAGAACTGTTGCCTGAAGCGCTGTTGATCCACTGGTCTGATGATTTCAGTGGTGCAGCTGACTCATATTCAGTGTAACATGTTTACTAACTTGAAATTGATGTCTTTTCTGAAGTAGTCACTATTCGACACAGTTATTGAGTAGTGAATTAGACAGTTTATGAAGCATGCCGTCTTTGTGGTAACAAGTAATAAATCAACAAAAATTAGATTTAGAGTTGGTTACATGTTTCGAAAGAGTATGAAGCAAGATTTTGAAAAGGAAAGGGAACGAGATTTGGATAAGTGTGTGACAATATAGCAAGTGTAATGATGCATATCTAGCAAATTATTAACCACAACTATTGAAAGCAGTTAATTTAGGGAGGTAGCATTACACTTGCTCACCCCTGTGTGCAACATGCATTATCCATAGCACAACATCAGCACTTGAGGGTAAATAACAGGGCTCCGCTCAAACTAGCCTGCATATTTGGGCGGGTCCTGTTCTACCCACTTCGATCACACTGACAGTCAAGTATATCCGACTGACAATGGAGACAGAGAAACAATAATAAAAGTAAAACAAGCACGACAACAAAAAGGGTAGTGGTGGGCAGGAAATAACAAGCTTCACTGCCGACACTGTGAAGCTGCTAGTTTGCGTCGGACTGCAACTAACAAATACTCGCTACTTTAAAAACTGGACATTGCACCTGCTACCCTTACCCAATCAGAGTACTCTTCCACTACCGTGCCCGCAAATTCATACTCGCATCCGCATCAATCCAAACTGCGTTAACCTTGTTAAACTACGTTATGGCACTGTTACCTCGTGGCATATTATTGGATACCGAATGCATTACTCTTGCTGCTTACCACTAAGCAGCACTACATTTTATGATGTCTAGCACATAATAGCTGTGTAAGATCTGTTTCTCCTACATTAGGCCATCATCCTGTGTCAATTGCTCTCTCCTGTTGATTATCAATTCACATTTTCACTCTTAAAGGAACGCATTCAGTAAGTAACTACACTATTTCACATGTTGATTGTCATTCTGCACTCTAGGGAGATGCTCAACTCCATGTTCACTCATCTCTGGGATATGACCATCATAGAATACCTCATCTGTATCCTATAATTATTGCTACCTCTATCACTCTCTTATTGAATCATAATTTCTTTTACCACTTCAAACAGATACTGTAGCCAAACAGAAAGACACCATCAAGCAAACAGCTGCAGTGAGTCTCTAAACTTGAGCTTCAATAGACTGATGGTTTATTCTGGCGCAGGTACAGGTGGCAGGCCAGCCTGAGCTAAACACGAACAACAGTCGTGACGTGTTAGACAGAGCAGTGGAGGTAAGAAAAAGAAGATTCCTCAGACAGTTCTATAGGACAGTGTCAGCTGCTGTGCAGTAATTGTCATCATGAGTCATTTTTTTGTAATAAAAGTAGTTCAACACATGCACTCTGTGCCATTATTATTTCAACATTGTCCAATACCATGGTTTAACGGATTGGACTATCAATAATAATTATTTCATGTTACAATAATAAATATTAATACCACAGATCATACATTCTCCACACACAATACTTCACTAAAATTAATGATACAACACACTCTAGTCACATAGAAAACAAAAAAGAAAAGTTTGCTCCACAACTTAAAAATGTAAGGCAGACTATATGTTAATGTTCACAACAAAATGCTTGAAAGTAGTAACATATTTTACAGGAGGAGTTCGGTGGTGTTAGCATCTCTATTTATCTGCATGGTCATGGTTGCTGTTGCCATTGGAGATGTGGTTGGCTCCACGAGAATGTTGTAAGGAGATAGCTTGACGCATGAGGAGATTCGTTTGTGGACGAGGACTGGTAGGATTAGCTCGCTGTAGAGAAATGTGACAGTGACAATATCAGCATCTGCAGCTGTGCTCTCACTGGTTTCTTGGCAGAGATGATGGCTGGGCTGGTACACAGCAGAGGATCAAGCTGTCTCTTTGCACCTGTACCTGGTCTGACTCCACCTACCACCTGGTTCAGCTCATGTAATTCCTGTTCAGTAAATGGTCATTATAGCAAACAAGCTACTTGACATGCACTTACAGATGCTGGACTCCGTCCAATAATGTAGGACTTTGCAAGTGGAGACCGAGCAGGTTGATTTCCTGGATAAAGATTATAAAATCATTATCAACTAAAAATGATGAATTCGTACCTTTCAGTGGCGATACAAAAATCTGGTGATTTTTGGACAATTTACGAGGAGACATTGTCGGTCGCCTAATTACAGGAAGAGGAGACAATTGTGGAGTCCGTCCCTAGAGAAGAAGCATTAGTAATATCACCAGCATACCAGCTAGCATCCATACAACTCACATCTTCAACAGGTGAGAAGCGAGTGACAAAGTCCTTTATGTAGCCAATAAACACCTTATTGTAGAACTGGATGATGTCACCACGACTACCAACAGGGATATCAGCTCGGTACAACAGTGCTTCCAAATCACTCGTTTCTTTCTCTTCTTCCTCGTTTGAGATTTTCTCCCCAAAAGGCTGACTGTCACCGGCCAGATCTGGGACGGAGTTGGACCGCACACGACGTCCATTGTTGAGGAGCACACTGCGATACACCTGTGAGAATTGATGATACATGTAGTACCACACGATGCAGTATATAGCTCACATGGCTCTTTGCCTGAGGTTGGTGTCTGTATTGCCTCATGATTTCCTGAAATGTGATATCTTGTCGCATGACCTGTGAGCATGATGATCAATAGTGATAGTGTGAGGCTGCTGTACCTTGGAAAGCACGTATATCGAGCACATTATCAACTGGTCAATATGACGATCTCTCATCATGTCAGGTGACTTCATCATAGCAAACTCTAAACATGTCCACACTCTACAGCAACAACAAGTGTGCATGAACACTCCATAGCTCTCACATACTGTACTCACTTTTGTATCATGGATGATGTCAGGCTCAATCTCTCACACAGGTCTTTGGTACGAGGGTACGCCATTTGATACACCTGAGAGCAACAATTACACACTTCTCCAGTCACTTTACACAGCATACCTTCCGATAGAAGAGAGCCACGGATCCATTTCTCTTTGGTTTAGGAGGACTGGTTAGAACGACCTTTGGAGTGGGAGGTGTGTTGGTGGGCGTGGTAACCTCCATAGGAGTGCTAATTGGTGAAGAAGTGACAGTGATAGATGGCAGAGTAGCTTGTGTGGAAGTGGGTGGAGAAGTACTAGGAGGAGCACTTGATTTTTCAGGCGATGTTTTAAGAGGGCTTGTCATACTGGTGAGATTTAAAAGAGCTTGTACAGTAGAGGCTGTAATAGCATCAGATGATAGAGCAGAGGAAGCAGCAGCCTCAGACTTCTGAGCTGAAGTTCCTCCTCCTTGTTGTAGCAACTGTTGTAACAAGAGAAGACTTGGCAGGTTTGTGATAGCTGTAGCCATTACTCTTCCCTGTGGCTTGGGAGCAATGGGTTGAGGATGCTTTGTGGGAGAGGAGGAGGGCGATTTATTGGGTGAAAACAGCTGTCGACGAGCGGAAGGACTGGGAGTAGAATAGCGGTCTCTCACTGATAGAGGAGAAGGTGCAGTGGTTTCTGCTCCAAGAGAAACACCATAACTACAATAGTATAATCAGAGATGGTGAAGCACCTTTAGCTCCTAGTTTCTTGAGTCGAGGATGAAGTGGTGAGTTGAGGGAGGGAGTGGGTGTAATGGTAGAGGCTGACTCAGGCAATGCCACATCCTCATAGAAGGGCACAGGTCCAGAGCCATCAATGGCATCAAACAGTGGAGAGTCAGAGCGCCATGCCTGGAAGCTGAGGATGGACTCCTCAATCTATACAACAAACAAGAGCTTGACAACACTCGTTAGAATGTGCTAGTCACCTTGCAAAGATGCTTGACCACACCCCTTGGTAGGCTGGTTTCAGTTTTGATGATAATCTCAATCACCTACAACACAACAATTATTATCGAGTGACAATGTACTGTACTAGAACCTTGTAGAAGTGGAAGGGGCTGATGTCAATGATGTTTTCAAGTACCCATGGGAATATTCTGAGAATAAAATCACAAAAATATCACAATATGATCTTGTACCAGCAGACAGCTGATGGTGGTCTCGTAATCACAGCGAAATAGACCACCACAAAAATGTTATTTTATTGATAACAGAAAGCTGTACTAACCTGGAGTGAGAGTTGTAAGAAAACAGCACTATCTCAATGCAACACGCAAACAGTGACTTGTGGAAATGATCATGCTCCAGCATAGCCTGCATCAAAACAACACACTACCTTGCTATCACACATCATCATTCCTCTCACCTGTAGAGAGGAGTAGTCACTGTGTCCCTCTGCACCTCCCATCGTACGCCTCTCTTCATTAGTCACAATGGAGGTCAGTAACTTGTAGTAGAGTGTCTGACTAAGGCGCAGACGGACTAGGGCAAAATTGTCAGGAGATGCCTTTGAATCCTAAGTAAGAGGAGATGAAAGGAAATGAAAGGGTAGCATACAAGGAAAGAAATTAGAGCCAAGGAAATGAAGGATTTGAGAAGAGAGTCATGGCTCACAGCTTTGAAGGCAAGTAGGAACACACTACTCATGGCTGCAATACGTAGCTGAATCTCTCTCAAAGGTGAAGAAGAGCAACAACTGCAAGTAGATGAGGTGACACTCATGATTTTAGATCATCAAGACAGTACCTGCATATCCGTTGCAATGAGTCAGATGGCTCATGATGACAGCCATCCAGCAGTAAGTGTAGCTGTGTCACAGACTGGTTAGCATCCGATACTGGAGTGAGTCTGAGAAGACAGGAAGAGTACTGCTATAGCAGTATAGCACAACCTACTTTAGTTCTGCTGTGGATATATACTCTTTCCCAGTGAGTGGAGTGCCATATTGGAGGTGCTGAGGTGACTACATACATGGACACATGATGTAAACATGACACACACTAGCACTACATGATGTACCTGATATATGATCCCAGGCTGGAGTCTGAGGAGGAACAAGAGAGACAATTAAATAATACACAGACTAACAGAGGAAGATTAACACAATTATCTAGCTATGACCAGAAATTGAATTAGTGCAAGGTCAACAGACACCATCAAAACATGAGAACAGCTAACTAACCTGTCCATGTCTCTCATTTTGTGAGTGGCTACAATCTCTCCTGACAGCTCTCTCTCCAGAAACATTCTCTCATCAAAGTCTCCTTCACACAGCACAGCTAACTCATAAGCTGACTTCAGCGATCGCCTGAGAGAGACAGAGAAAGGTCAGCATCATTCTGTAACATGCAAACAAGTTCAACTGTACAATAATCTGACAATATTGGCAGCATTTGGTTTGTTATACACTAGCTTGCTTACATGTTGGCTTGAAATGATGTTGCTGTTAACAAGTTATTGAACACATCTTGTAAAGTGGGTTCAGTTGATTGTATTCCCTTCAGTGTGCTGGACTGGTACATGCGCTTGACAGACGGCCACCAGAAATAGTCCATCACAACTTGACACTCACGGAGGATAGCTTGAAAGGAATAGTGAGGAACATTAGTATCCCATTATTTCAACCAATAATAAACAGAAGTCAACTATGTGTGCTTGTACATAATTGCCCCACCCCACCTCCTCTACTGCTTAGCATACCATTGAATCGTCTGCACAGATCAGGCAACATGCTCGAGAATTCAGACGGAGGAGAAGAATCAGTCAGGGTGAACCATTCAGGTATATCAGGGAATGTCGTATTGACAAGGTCGGTTCTTTTATTGAGAATGGCTGCTGTATAGAGCATGTTGACACAACAGAGCAGAAGATAGTGGGAGTTGACCAGGTCATCGCTGATCAGAGGGTACTGATCTAGAGGAGTAATAGTGAATAAAATAATATTAAGATATTCATGAGTGTCAGCCTGTGCAGTATGCATGCCCTTGCAAGCCTGAGCAAAGTTACAAAAATGCGAACCGGCATGATTCCTGCAACCAAAAGCTCAAGAAGTACAGCTTCATGACCTACAACCTCTTTTTCAGATTGTATGCAAATTGTTTATTGGGACAAAGGTATGCTGACAACATAATACTCGTGCATAAGGTGGTGGTGGTGTCCTATTAGCTTTCAAATAGCACTTTGCAGAAAGTGTTTACAGGCATAGTACGAACAGCAAATACTAATGAGAAAGTGAAAGAAAGAGCGAGCAACAGAGATGAACTCACTTTTAATGTGTACATACAAGGTCCAACCAAACTTGAACAGTTCAGATGCTGTGCACGGCCGAGCTCTAAAGGAATATAACCGTTTTGTTAATCAAGTCCAGTTGCACTTGACAACCCACAATAGCATATCTTACAATCAACACAGTTTACCTGTTAGGCTTTCTACTTCGTGGTCTTCCACTCCCGGTTGTAGGGGTGACTTTTCCCTCACGGAATAAGAATACCTCACAAAACTCTTCCTCGTACTTCTTGAATATCACTGAAATGACCTCGAATTTTCTTTCCAAGCCCTCGATTCGCTCAAGGTAAGGTGGTGGTAGCTGAGCCATTTCCAGCCACTTCTTGATCTTGCGAAAGAACTCAATCAAACTAGAAAGAAGATAAACAATGGAAACAAGATTCAAAGGCTTGTTCTGTACAACCACCGCATGCATGTCTGGTCAATACAACCTGTATCACCATCAGCCCACATGTTTGATACTAGTTCAATAGCCAACACCTGCTAAATGGTACTATGCTGTGTTCATAGCTCCACACAAATCACAGATAACATGCTACTACACTGTGACTACATGGATCAACTTGTATGAAAAGCATGTCACTTTAACCACAGGCTCTAATTCAACCAGAGTGCTGGCATTCTGAACATTGCATAACAAAATGTTGTAGAGAAGAAATTACAGTTGTCTTAAAGTAAAGAGAGCTTGTACTTTGCAATGTACACTTCAAATCCATCTGTCCTCTTCAATCACATTTTGAAATCACTGTTTCATTGTTCTTGTATTAACAAGTAAAGCCATACTTGTCTCTCTTTAGCTCCTCTTTCACTTACTTGACTTTGGTAGCTCGGAGTATTTGTGTTAGACTGATGTTGTTTCCACTATGGTCTCTTCCTTCCACAGTCTGAGTGGACGAGCTGCGACAAGCAATGTACAGAGCACACGCCAACCACTCAATGTGATCACCCTGGATTAGAAAGGGACTACCATAATACACTGAATAGTCACACAGCATTTTAAAGAATAATAGATAACAATGGTATCTTCCTGCATGATTGTAGCTAATACAGAGACTACAAGCTAGCACATCCACTCTAATCCCTGACATGAAGGAAGCTATAGCGATGACCTGGTAAACACAAACGCAAATCTAGCTCCTTTTCTATTTTGATTTTACTCTTTATCATACCTACCTCAAGTACATAGTCGTTATTGATCCCCAGGTATGCTTTCCAAGCGTTGTCTTTGCTTCTCTCATCCAAGTTCAGTTCTCCACACACGTCTTCAAATCGCGCCTTAATCACTTCCTCGCTTTGGCTGTCCATGGTACGCTTTTCCAGAGCGTAAAGCAACTAGCAATGTCTGAAAAGCCTTCTTCCAGAAGCTGTTATAGCACTTGTGGGACGAAAAGCCCGCGAGAGATGTGAGAGCTGTCGGCTGTCTGCAGAGACGAGAGTTCCCGGTCGACGCTCTCTAAATCTGACCAATCAGATGTCTTTATTCGCCCGTTACGCGGCAACTGCCGTAGTCATGTGACCACGCCCTAATAATCACCCGCCCACGTCGATTATTATTATGAGTTTGAGATTATGAGATCGTATCAGCAGCAAAGTACACAACACAGCAATGTCACAACAGCATTACGCTCACACACAGTTTTATGCAATATTATGCAAAGATAATCTGAAGATGTCGTTGAAGATGAAGAGGCTGTCACCAATTTGCTTCAAATAAAATGACTGAGTAAAAGGATGAACGGGATCATTGTCAGTCTGGTGATAGAAATAGAGATAATTATAGTCAGTATGCTAAGCAACTAATGAGCAACCTTCAGTTGTCCAGTCACCACCACCAGTAGACTACCATCAATTGTCAGTACGGCGTCTTTGGTAGTTACAGCATGTTGCACTTGTTGGAATGGTAGAGACTGCAATGAGCATGAAATGTAACTACTACATCAAGAGTCAGCAAAATAGCTATGACTATAAGAAGACTATAATTACGTAACAATTATGTCAAAAATGGTCTCAGTCAAAACAGATGAATGCTGTCATTTGAAAACATACCACTGTCTGCTACACTGGCAACCAAGCAACAATGTTGCTTGCTACAAATCGCGTAGTGTGAATTCGAAGCAAATTTGTGTGCAACTTTGCCGCGGGATCGGCATAGAACAGTGTTCTATTCCAGAGAACAAGTTGCATAATGCATCTTCATCGCCTTAACACTTCTCGTTCATCTAATTATTGTAGACCCTGCATTATGCGCTGATATGTTTATACCATTATGGCTGGTAATGTTAGCGGAAATGCACATTGACTAACAATGAAAAGGGCTGCACACATGTTCTATAACAAATATACTGCATATGACGTGGCTTTCCAGGAATTTCTGTATGGCAGCAGCCATGTTCAAGGGCAGTAACAACAGCAAATTTGCTTTGCTGTGCAGCTAAGAAGGCAGGCAACTCCACTAAGTTTGTTTGTTGCAGACGTGCATACACACACGCCACATTTAGCTAGTATGCTGCCAGTGTAGTTGCACAGTGAAGAAAATGCACTGCCCTCAGTACATTGCATTGCAGTACATTGCAGCCCTTGAACATTGAACAGTACATTGCAGCTCTTAAACATGGCTACAAACATCCAGAAAATATGACATGGGCCCATGACTATAATAAAACAACTCATGTGATTTTTACATCAGTGCTGCACTAGTGTAAGGTAACTACTGTTATAGTACGGAGTTATAGACAGGTCAGAGGCTCTGAAACCATGTGAATTGATATGATAGGAGGTCTGAGTCGTGATAGTATTAAAATGTACCCGAGTTGTTGCTTTAACACACACTATTATCAATCTTACAGTTAATTTTTCTATAATTGCCTGTTGACCAGCAAAAGAATTGCCTTCAAATAGCAATACAGATTCTTGTCGCTATAAAGTGGAGAGAGAGACGGAATAATTATTTATTACTATGTTTGGTAACTTACATACAGCGAAGCCAACTGAGACCTGTCTGAGTCAAACAACTGGTAGTACGTTGTTATAAACTGGGTGGCGATCTGGTTGGCCTGAGCTGACATCTTGTCGATTTTTCTAATATCATTTTACGGTATAGCCCACGTGCGCGTAAAAGGGGTGTGGATGTGTGATGTGGAGGCTCTATTTGAAACACTGTTTACTTCAGCTCTATTACCAGTTGTTATATCCAGCTTGATCTTGTTTGTAAAAAGCCTAGGTGCTCCTCTAAGGAGCGCAGCAAAGCGTCTGTGCTTTTATTGCGAGGAGAAGACAAAAATGAGCAGCGGGACGCCATTCATAGGCAGCAAACTGAGCTTGATCTCAAAGGCTGAAATACGCTACGAAGGAATATTGTATGCTGTGGACACTAAGGATGCCACTGTCACTCTTTCAAAAGGTAAAAGTTATATGGTTATAAACTTCTAGCTTGCTATTTTCTTGTTCTTTCACAGTTCGTTCTTACGGCACGGAGGACAGACCGGTCCCCAAGCCCATTCCTCCTCGCAGTGAGGTGTACGAATACATCATCTTCAGAGGCAGTGATATTAAAGACTTAAACGTGAGTGAAATGCCTAAAGAAGAGGAACCCCCTATAGACCCAGCTATTGTGTCAGCGGTAAGGAGATTCTATTATTTCTTTACTCTAATAATTGTGTCTTCACAGCACCATTCTATGCCGACTGTTGCAGCATCTCAGAATCTGCCACCACTACCACCTGCAGGAGTGCACTCAATGCAGCAATCTGCCTCTCTCCCTAACCAATCTCAACCCCCTCTTCCTACCCATCCTCCTCCTCCTAGTGGTTTCTCTCCCTTTGGACCAATGGGTGGATACAATCCATTTGGTGTGCCATATTTCCGACCAGTAATGATGGGGCAAGGATTACCACATCTGTCGTCACATGTAACCCTAATTTCTCTTTTTTCATTCCTCTTTGTTTGCCTCTATAGGCTCCCCCTGGTGCTCCTCCAGGGCAACCATTTCTTCACTCTCAACAGCAGCCTACATCTAACAGTGTGACTCCACCCACAACTACACCTACCTTATCAGATACAGCACAATCTACAATCAGTGGTGCTATTGGGTACACTTCCACTCCTTTGAGCATTGGTTAGTTATATTTGTGGACCAACCACGCATTGACACTCTGTAATACATTGTCAATTTCACAAGATTGACCTGTTGTAATTGTTCACCTCTCCAGTTGGTGAAAGTGTTCTGGAAGCCACAAAGACTGATGAAGACGGTGCAATGTCCTCCTCGTGTCCATCAGTCATTGTACCCTCTGTTACTGAACCATCTTTACAGGAGCCACAGCAACCAATATTGTCTGTCATCACAACAAGTGATGTACACAAACTACTACCTACAGTCAACAAACCTAGCCCTCCTCCAACTGCAACTACAGAAGACTTTACCACCATAGAGAAGGAGTCAACTGGTGCTAAACCAGCAACTGCTGCCAAGTCAGGAGATAAAGGATGGAATGATGGAGGAAAGGGAGGAAGAGGAGGTGGAAGGAGACAGAATAATTACTATCGTGGGTCAAGAGGTTTGTGACATACTGGCATGTTGTTTGCTTACAGGCGTGTATTAGCTGTTGAGTGCATTGCATTTACTGCTGTTCTAAAGCAAGATGTATCTTGCATAATTATAGACACAATTATTTGTGGAAAATTAATTATGATAATAATGTATGTGCCAATAATGTGTCATTATTATTTATTAGAAGTCTGTTCACTGTTTTTTAAGTAAGTGTTTTAATTCGTCGTTGTTTCAGGATATAATCGCAGTGGAGGATATGAAGGTTACAACAATGCTGGAAGTGGGAATTGGTCACACCAGCGACCTTGGAGTGGAGAGAAAGGAAGAAGATATGGAAGAGATGACAAGCCTCAAAATGCTACTGGTGGAGAAAATCAAAAGCAACCGATACGCTATGACAGCGAGTTTGACTTTGAAACGGCCAATGCACGATTTAACAGGGACCAACTGGAAGAGGAAATGAAACAAAAGCTGAAAATCTCAGACAATCAATCAGATTCATCCCAGAGAGAGCGTACAGTTGCAGAAGAAGATCCTCTTATTGCCCAAGAATCAAGCGAAACTGGACCACCAGAGTGTTACGATAAGTCCAAATCATTCTTTGATAGTATTTCGTGTGAATCAACCCAGTCAGAGGGAAACAGGTAATGCCATGTGCTTATACCTCTGTAAACACATGCATGTTCCGTACCTCTACTGCCGTGCCTGTTTATGTATTTGTGTCTTAGTTCCTAATTTCTTCACTTAACTTGGAGCATGTAAATGAGGCTATTATGATATGTACATGTTGTGTATTTCACTTGTTTTTTTTTTCAGGCGTTCTGGTCGTAATCATGAGTATGCGCTCAACACAGAGACATTTGGAGTGACTGGCCGAGGATATCGTGGACAAGGTCGTTACCGTGGTTATGGATATCGCGGTGGCAGAGGCAGAGGTGGTTACAACTATCGTGGGGGACGAGGTGGTTACAACTACCGTGGTGGCGGACAACAGCACTACAGCAGAGGAGGAAGAGGACGGTGGAGCGAGTCCAGCGATCGTGGTAGAAGTAAACAAGGCAACCAGCAACAAGAACAGCACGCCGGAAATGAGACCACCAAAGACTAATGGATTGTATAACGAATGACCCACCAACAAAGACAAGTGTGTACTTCAAATTAATATTATCATACCACTATGACAAGTGAACTACTACCAATCAACTTCTGCATTGTCAAAATTTGATCTATTCTGGCATTGCTTTCCTGAACTTGTTTAAAGTACGAGTGATGGAGTCTATTCTGAACAGGTTTCACTTCATGTGCCCACACCTTAGCATAGCATACGTTCTACTACACATACACACGGATCATAAGTGTAACCCAGTGTACAAATTATTTATGAATACTTGAATTTTTAACCTGTAAAGACAATCTATGCTTCCAATAATAATAAAGTCAATGCAGCTTAACAATACAGTATGTAAACGCAAGAAATAATTAATAAAGAACATAAAAATGAAGAACTTGATTAGTTGCTGTCTGCCAGAGCTTAAGACTGTCACATGTCCATAGTATGAGGAAGATGAGTGTTAGGTTGCGAGTAGGCTGCACTCATTGGTGGCTGTGTCGTCATATAACTGCCCGATGCTGCCTGTGGAGGATACATACTGCCCATAGCTGGAATACCTCCTTGTTGCTGCTGCTGTCCGGGTGGTGGAGTGGCACCTTGAGCTGCTTGCTGCTGCATACGCCGTGCTTGTTGTTGCTGCATCAGTTGTTCCTGGTGTAGTCGGAGCATCTGGCGTCTCTGCTGTTCTTCCATCTGCATCCTCACTTGTGCCTGTGCCTGCTGGCTGTTCATTCCTCCATAAGGTTGTCCACCCTGTGCTAGCCATGGTCCAGGAGCGTATCCCTTCATCTGATACCCTGCTTGCCCTGGCATTTGCTGTCTCATGCCAGCTGGACCACCCCAATGAGCCATAGTTGATGGCTGGGTGGAGGAAGAAAGACCACCAGCAATACTAGTGCCAGGACGCCGAACGATGCCAGAGACACTACTGCTGCCTGTGGTAGACATGTTAGGTGGTGGTGGGGTCATGCTTTGAGAGGAGGGAGCTCTTTGGGACTGGAATAGGATACTGCTGCCAGGCGGCTGTGAGGAAGAAATGAACAATCGATACATAGCACGGAAACACACATACTGGTAACAAGTTCTGCAAGTCTGCTCTAGGATCTGCTAGTCCAGCAAGATATGTAAGGTTACGATGAAGTGTTTGCTGATATCTATATAAATATGTCATAAAAGAGGGAAGACAGTTAATAGCTTACTGTAGACAATCCATAGACTTTCCTTTAACATTTTGTATCTCTACAATAGTCTGTGGGTAGGAAGCAGAATGTCATAACATAACAATTTAGTGGGAGTAGGTATACAGGAGTACTTTGTAATCAATCTACAAGACCAACTATGAAAGCAACCATAATCTCTAGGGCAAGTGCGTGGGTTGACCTTACCTTTATGATCTGCGCGTTTTCGTCCAACAGCTGCACAAAGGGGAAATTTAATCAATAGCAACAACAAAAGGACTGTTGTCAGTTGTCTAAAGGCTTGATGTGTACTATAATACGTTGTTTTGCAACAACGTAAAGGTAAAAAGCAGATTGTATTGACCTTTTGTATTTGTTGCGGCGTTATTTCGGCTTTTCCTGGTTGTGACATGGGGGTTGTGGCAGCCATGTTGATTCCCGCGCTTCTCAAAATTACTTTGCGTATAAATAGATACTCTTGGCGCCAAAACCGGCGGGAACCTCAAATGGACAACCAAGCACTAGAAACAGGTAGGCGAATCATGATTCTCTTTGCTTTTGACAAAAGGTTTTTTAGATATTCAAAACCAACTCCTTCCTTTGAAAAGAAGATTGAAACGTTGGGAAACAGCATTTGAACAAAGAGAGGGCAGACGACCAACCAAGGTAATACAATTTATAGGCTCATATGTATGCAGGTGAACACACTCAGTACATGCATCTTGTTACTACAGGATGACATCAGTGAAAGCTCCATTGAGGTCAAAGGTCAGTGGTGCATCATATATGTAGGTGTGTCATACTTTGCATGTCAATGCATTGTTATTTGCAGCCATGTACAAACATTACCGAGATCTAAAATCACATCAAGCTCCTAACAGTTCAACAACAGTGACAGCTGCAGGGGTATACGCTTCACTAATGCCTGTCTGTGTCTTTATGTCACATATGTCTTTTATAGTCATGTTCAATAAGCAGTGAGGACAATGTATTTGGAAGCTTTCTGAACAAGAAAAAACCAACTGGTGAACATCATGGTTCATCAGGCGCAGTTAAGAGTAGCCGAGAGAGGACGCGTAAATGGGTTAAAGGAACAGGATATCGGACTGTGTCAATACACGAAGATATAGCTAAACCATGTGTGCAGGAAGGGTTGAGTTATGTGAGTGTATGAACATGCATAGTAGCTTATATACACTAGACACCCTCAGATGGATACAACCAATGAAGAAGAGCTTGATGACATACTTCTTCAGCAAGAAAACATCAAAATAATTGACAAAACACAAGACCAAATACCGTCCAGGTTCATATACACTCATATGCAACTTATAAAAGTTGATGTTCTAAAACTGTCTGTTGCTGAAATTATTTTACTGAAATACTATAGGTATTCAGATGAGTCTATTAGCTGCCTACCACTCACTGTTCACAAGCCAAGATTATGGCACATCTCTGATAAGTGGCTCGATCACTGCCGCCCGCAGCTAGACTGCATGACTCAAGATCACCAACTGAGCAGCAGCAAGCAGCACACCAATACACACTTGCCTTCTTCCTCAACACTAGCACCAAGTATAATTGCCGTCTTGGAGGGTAGGCTTGATAGGACTGCATTCGGTAGCACAACACAATCAATGACATGTGAGGCAGCATCACATGATACCACAAGCAGCTGTGACAATGTAACAGAGACACCTTCAGTAATGCATGGTTCTAGTGAGATGGAGGAGGTCACTTCAAACATAACTACTCTGACAACTTCAATAACTTGTTCCAAGGAGCAAGATGTATGTGACAGTGATGGCTTAGCTACTGGAGACAAAGCATTAGTGAGTGAATCTTCTTTGAGTAATGTCACTGAAGAAATGGAACTTGTTGACAATGGAAAAGAGGAGGGAAAACTGAATATAACCAGAGAGCGGCAAGAGAATGTCACAAAGAAAAGTAAAAATAGTGGAAAGATTGAAACGGAGTCTGCAAGTCTAACAGATGTTCAACAAAAACGGTAATTTAACCATTCACAATCAGTGTATATGCTATTGCTCTCTCTGCAGGAGTTCTAGTGCTGTGAGTGACAACTTTGTTCGACTCAACATGAAGGTGAAAAGATACTGCAAAAAGACTGGTCGTGTTACTGGGTCACGTTACAAGAGACTCCAGTGGAAGAAACTTCAAGAGGAAAGAGAGGGACCCAAAGTAGGAGGGAGGAGAGTGAATGTTTGCTTCAAGTGTGGGAAGCCTGGTCATTGGGCTAGAAACTGTACCGATAAAGGTGGTTATGACAACTTGGGATCATTTGGAGGAGAGAAAGTTGTGTTTTGCGATGAAGAAATAGATGAGATGGAGGAGGAAAATGAAGATTTTGATCGGTTGTTAGCCGAGTGCCCCTTTCCATCAGTGGAGGAGACAGAGGTAGCTGAGCAAGGGAAGGAGACAGCTGCCTCACTAGGCCCTGGTCCTTTTGACCAAGTTCCAGGAGATGGTGTTTCTCTGTCATTACCTGACCTATCACCCTCGGAGCCACTCCTGTCCAAACCCACACCAGTGGAACCACTTCTTCCACAAGACAAAGTGCTTGAAAGTATGGTGCACGACTCTTGCAATAGGTATTATAAAACTGTCTTTAAACTCAGGTGCTCCATCGTTTGTCATGACAGCATTGAACACTCTTGGATACCAGGAGTTTAGAGCAGGACAAGAATCAGCTGTACTGAGAGTACTTGCAGGTGAGTGTAATATTTCTCACTCTCTCTTCATTCTCTCTCTCTCTGTACTGTTCAGGTATCTCAACCCTGATGATCCAGCCAACTGGTTCAGGCAAGTCACTATGCTATCAGTTGCCTGCCTATCTCTACTCTTGTCATTCTCCTTGTCTCACTCTGGTTGTTTCTCCTCTCATATCGCTCATGGAGGACCAGGTCACTGTGTATTTACTGCACTATTCATCATAGACACTATCTCTTCTCCAGGTCTTCAACATGCCTGCTGAGTTGAAAGGAGCTTGTCTACACACCAACAAGTCAACCTCACAACGTGATAAGATCATCAATGATGTGATAAGCGGTAATATCAATGTGCTGTTGTTGTCTCCTGAGTCTCTGGTTTCTATGGTAACATCAAGAGGTCGTTCATTGTGGGGTTCAATGCCTCCTATTGCGTTTGCTTGTATTGACGAAGCTCACTGCTTGTCAGAATGGAGTCACAATTTTCGTCCTTCGTATTTGAGGCTTCATCAGGTTGGCCCTAACTGTTTTTGCTCAATCTCACTCTCTCTCTCTCTCTCTCTGATCCTCAGGTACTAAAGCATCATCTTGGTGTCTCATGCATATTAGCACTGACAGCCACAGCTACTAAGACCACTGTCGACAGTATTACTGACTTGTTGGGTATTGCTAGCAGTGATGTACTGAGAGGAACTACCATACCTGACAACCTTCACATTACTGTGTCCAGTGAGAACAATAGAGAAAAGGTTTGTGAGCAATGAGTTAGTTTAATCGTGTTGACGAATGTCCTACTAGGCACTGATAGAGTTGTTACAATCTGAACCATTCATCTCCTGTTCATCCATTATAATATACTGTACACGACAGCAAACAACAGATAGAGTAGCTCAGTTGCTAAGAACTGCCCTACAGGACCTATCTGATCACAATGATGATGATGAGACTGAGGCTCCACCCAGAAGAGGAGTGAAGAGGAGTCTGAAGGGAGGAAGAGGGGCCAAGAGACGAAAAAAGCTCAATTGGAATACTGAGTGCTACCATGCTGGTCTGTCTGCTTACCAGAGACGATCTGTCCAATCGAATTTCATGGCTGGTAAACTACGTATCGTAGTAGCAACTGTGGCATTTGGTATGGGTTTGGACAAATCTGACGTGAGAGCAGTCATACACTACAATATGCCAAAGAGCTTTGAGTCCTTTGTTCAAGAGATTGGTAGAGCAGGGAGAGATGGGTTACCTGCATTCTGTCATGTTTTTACAGATAATGATGTGAGTGTGTAATGAGAAATGTGTGGCATTCTCTGATCTTTGTTCATAGGGTGAGGACTTGTATGAGCTACGTCGCCATTCCTACAGCAGTAGTGTTGACCACTTCACTATCAAGCAGCTAGTACAGAAATCATTCCTGTGTTGTCAGTGTGACCGGCGATCAGGTAAGCTACTGTACACTGTAGGAGTCTTTAGTCACTGTCTTTATCAGGATCCTGTCCTGGTCATGAGGTTGCTATTCCCATTGAACCTCTTGTTCAGTCTCTGGACACAAGAGAGGAGGCGCTGGCTACATTACTGTGCTACCTGCAGCTTGCTGGCTGGCTAGAGGTAATGAGCCCTATCAATGACTCCTGTATCATCAGGTGTTATGGCGGAATAGAACAACTCCGAGCACTGGCTAAGAAAATACCACCAATAAGAATAGCAATAGTGCAGCGTAGAGAAGAAGGTACTAGCTGCAATAATTATAATAGCTGTAGTTATGTTTGATCTCCAGGTATGGCAGCATCTACTAATGCATCTCTCAAGATCTCACTTACTAATGTAGCCAGAAGGCTGGGCTGTGACTCTGCCACCATTAGATACCAGCTACAAGGACTGGCTTACAATGACTGTGGCACTAGTCAAGGACTACGAAGCAGTGTAACGGTTGAATGGACAGACCTTTCTTTTCACTTCAATGCTTGTGGTAATCTATCAAACGAACAGAAGGACACTATTTGTCATAACCTACTTGAAAAGGTCAAAAAGAGAGAGGAGAAAGAGATTGAGAAGCTGCATTTATTGTATATCACACTGTGTGGTGTAGCTACAGGCAGACAGGAGGTCAGATTGAAGTCCTTGATTCAAGAATATTTTGATGACAATCTCACAATTGATGCGCTTCAAAATCTTGGTATTGAAACAACAGCTCCTATAAACCAACCAGTCACTGACAGAAAGCTTTCTCAGATACAACGTGACATTGGGTCCCTTGTGTCCAATCATAGTGACCAACAATTTACAGGCAGAGCAGTAGCGAGGATACTCCATGGCATTGCCAGTCCATGCTACCCTGCTGAGGTCTGGGGGAGAGCAGCACTTGGCTGGAGAAAACATCTTGATGTGGATTTTAATTTTCTCTGTCAACTAGCTACTAAACAGCTATTAGGACTAAATTGACTCAAACTTAAAATGTGTGATAACCTCCAGCTACCTATAATTTCATGCATAGTGTCTGCAATGATAATCGGCATACCATGCACTGCAATGATCATTATACCTGCACACTATACTATAGTTGCCATGATTGTTGCATTCACATTTCAAAGACACAACAATAGTTTTTGTTGTACTATAAATAAACTCTTAGCTGTAGTGAATCAAATTGTTCTTTAGATAACAGTCCTATGAAGATGAAGAATCAGTGTTTATAAGTACATGGCTAAATCTCTTTCTGATGGCTTTATCTCTTCCCCTCACACAAGACACAGTGACCACACACAGTGTGAGATGTAGCAGTAGAGTAAGAGTTGCTGTCATCACCACATACACTATCATTGACTGATTAGATGCGGTCATGCTACATGGAAAATGAGAAGACAGTCTAAACCCATGTAAAGCAGAATAAACTGAAATTGTGAAAATCATGAGACTCCAAGTCTGAATTACCTGATCACTTGGACGATGGGTGTAGAGCACTGAGTGCTAGTAGTGGTCATGGGTGTGGTCATCACTGATGATATGTTAGGAGAAACAGGCAGTGAACTCTCACAACCAACACCAAACCAACCCTGTGGAGTTGAAAATGATACATAATACCAGACTAGCTACACTGCAGTACCTCATCACATAGACACGATCCATTGACTGTTGAACATTTTCCGTGTTCCGTGCAGTTTGGATACCTACACCTTATGATACACAGAGAAACACATTAATCATATAAAAACAAAAACATTAAATTCACTTTTGAGTACATCCATCGCCAAAGTAACCTTCTTCACAATCTAATAAATTGAACAATAAGCATCATGACGTATGCATACTATGGGAATGACTGACGTTTAATGCAGCCATAGCCTATTCTGCCAGGAGGACATACACATCTTCCACTGACAGGGTCACAGTGTGATTGCCCATAGCACCAACACACTGACTGGCAGTTGAGACCATAGCGACGAACAGGACAGTCTGAGCAACAGGCAAGATTGACAACACACTAATAATGTATGGGAAAACCTTTTTCACAAAAGTCTCCAGTTTTTCCAGCTTCACAAATACACTTTCCTGAACATAAAAAATAAAACAAAAGTTGGCAGTATAGGTACAATGTGTTTCACTATACCTGTGCTATTGTCACACCTTCCATGAACTGTGCAGTTGGCGATCAAACAATTCAGTCTATCACACACTTCGCCAATCCAGGGTGATTCGCATGAGCAACGACCCTGGTCACATGACCCATGAGAGGAGCAATTTTGTTCAAGGCACTGAACATCATGTACACACAGAACAGTGGATACTGGTCGGGCACAACGATACTGAGCTTCAAATGGACTAGTAGAGGAATACAAGCAGAAAATATCACTACAACTTGAACTGGAAATACTCATATCTATCAAAAAGAGTCTATTATCAAAGTAAGACCTTACCAGTGATCAGAGGGAAAGTTCCGCAGTACTCCATCCTCTAGGAATGTCGCTGATCCTCCTCCATCAAGGTTAATAGCATTAGTGACACCTTTCTGAATCAGCAGATCAGCTAATTCATACAGGCTAGCACTGGGAGAAAATGAAAGTACAAAATGTACAACAGCACGCTGTGATGACTAGCATAGATACTATGTAACTTAAAGAGAATTAACTAGGCAGCCATAACACACCATACCATGATGCTGAACACAGAAGGGATTAGTTACTAAACACACAATAGTACTGGCCACTCACCCCCTGCGATGTGTCTGTCCAAGTACTTGAGCAAGAACCAGTCGTCCTTTCTTATCAAACCCCACTGCTGTCCTAGCAGACAACACATTCACAAATGTCTCCATTCTTCCTGTTCCTTCATTCTCTGAACTTTCAAGTATCATGCTCTTGTTAACATAGTTGATCCCATCTCTGACCAACCAGATCACACCTGTAACTAGTTGGTTAAACGGGTTTGACGCATTGCATACATCAGCCTCAGAGAGGTAACCTATAACCATTGTGCCGTCTTTTCGAATACCAAAGTTAGCATTTCGCCTAGATCCAGCAGTTTGAATCAAACGTCCATCACTAACAACATTCCCTAGGCATTCTCCATTGATTATATTGAAGTAACCTGCATTAATCGCAAGCCTGCAGCCATTATTACGGTTAGCTATTGTCTCAGACACAGGACTACGTTTTGCACTTCCATACAAAACCTTGCATCCATCCTTTTCTTTTGGCTCAAGCACAGATAAAGAAAAATAAGGATTGTTAACATATGCTATAGTTCCTAGTATGTAGCGCCTTCGTAGTGGACCATCTTGTACTGCGTCAGCAAACTGATGTAACTCATAGGTAGTCTTGGTAGTAAATGGAGCTTTGGTGGATATATTAAAAGTCTCTATACTGCTACTTGTGTTCACATTTACAGTTGAACTTTGCCGGCAGGTAGATATGTCACGCGATGATCTGGTAGTGTGATGATACGTGTACGGTGTGAGGTGATCGTTGATAAACACACTCTCATCATCAGTGGACAAGCAACATGTCAGCGCTAAAGAACTCACAAGAACTTTCAAAAGTGCGTATTTTCCTCCCCTAGAACGCGAGAGAAACCTCAGTAGTAATTCTATCACGGTCATAGCTGGTATTCGTGACTCATCGCAAGCAGGAACAGGTAGGCTAGCTTCCTTTCAACAATCCTTCTTCAACAAAAACCACGTGATGAAGTATTGGTGGGCGTGACGTGGATCAAAGTCAACATTGATAGGCGTGTGAAGTGTATTCACAGCTGAGACGAATCATGGCTAACCTACCAGCGACAAGTACCCTCTTGAGGCCGAGGAAGGGTAGCGCTGTGTCTCCTGAGCGGTAAGTTCTCTTAGAGTGTCTGTGGTATAACAGTGTTCATTTAATACCTTCCTTCTACAGATTCTCATTACTACTACTGCAGTTTGGAGAGATTTACTTTGAAGATTTTGGTGCCATATACTATCCTCCAGCTGCTACTGAGACTGGGTCTATTGAAAGGTGTGTTAGCAGTATAAGAAATGTATAACATTGTGCTTGCACAACAGGAAACAACGTGGTCGACTCAAGCTATGCTCTCAGTCACTGCTGTTCGACCCACTCGACTACGCCCATCCCATTATTATGGTCAGTCTAGTATCGTGTGTGTGTGTGTATTGTGTTAGCTTTCAGTATCATAAGTATTTGTGTATATAAGCACCTATTCTCTCTCCCTCTCTATTATTTTTTCAGATTTCATTTACTCACACAAAGACCATTAATAAATGGAGAACCAAAGACTCAAAGTAACAACTATTGCATGTAACAATGTACACACTGACTTGTTGATACATGAGGCATATGTTTAGTTCCATCAGCTCTATGTTAAGCTACATGCATAGCAATATTGGTTAATTTCTCTGCTATAGACTACCAGGCAATTCCATGATTGTGCAAGCAGCTCAATATACTGAAATGCTAGAGGGAAACATCATAGCACCGCATCGCTTCATCAAGGTTTGTTTAGCATTGTACTAGTGTATTAGCGTGTGTGTGTACTAGCTGTATTCATTCTATTATTCAGGAGAAGAGACAGTTTCTATTCTCTCTTACATACGGTAGTATTGATGACGTGTTGTCACAGATCCTCACAGTATGTCAACAACTATCATGCATGTAACCTACATTATAACCTTGTTCCTATATAGCTCCAACGTGCTACATCATTACCAAAATCGGAACAAACATCACTGGTATGTCTCGGTTCCTCTTGTTCTGCTCTTGATTCAGTGATCCACAGATTGAGAGCATTGTTCAGACCAAGCAGGCTGAAGTATCATTCAACACTAGCTGGCTAGAAAACTTCTATGAAGAACAGATACTCGAGACGTATGGTAAGCACGACGTGTCTTGTACATGACCGCATGTGATTATCATGTGATCAATCGTTTCAGGGGAGCGTGTGACTCCACTAGTCAGTAATCCCGGAAGGATTATGCTGACATCGTCACTGCTCTACTTCCAACCATTCAATAATGTTGAAGTGGTGAGTATAGCTCATCCTCTCTCTTCATCTTGACAGTTCCCGATTTTCAGGAGCCAGTTTTAAAAGTAAATTTGGACTCTCTCACCCATGTTATGAAGAGACGTTACATGCTCAGACATGTGGTAAGACCAGATACATGTTCATTTGCAGCAGAATGTGTCAATACTCCTTACAGGGTCTGGAGTTATTCTCAAAAGGAGGGCAAGTCTTGTTCCTTACTTTTCCCTCGACATCCAAGCGTAACCTTTTGTACGATCGGCTCATTTCGCTTCCTACAGTGAACCTCAAGAAAATGGACCTAGCTGAAATGACTCAGAAATGGCAGGCTGGAGAATTGTCTAACTTTGACTACCTAATGTTTCTTAACCTGTTAGTGTGTGTGTGTGTGTGCGTGCGTGCATGCGTGCGTGCGTGTGTGTGTGCGTCAGTGTATTACGGTTTCTTGTTCTGCTCAGAATGGCTGATCGGAGTTTCTGTGATATAATGCAGTATCCTGTATTACCGTGGGTATTAGCAGATTATACCAGTGAATCGATAGGTATAGTATTGTACTCTTGCCCAGGCTGCTAATATCATCTCATTATTTTACAGATCTTGAAGATCCTGCTGTATTTCGTGATCTCTCTAAACCAATTGGAGCACTCAATAAGGATAGACTAGCCTTCTACAAGGTAAGAAAAGTCACCTGCTGTTACTGTATCACTCTCTGTTGGTAGGAACGCTATGCTGAGATGACAAACAACAAGTTCCTTTATGGCACTCACTATTCTGCTCCTGGTTATGTCCTCTACTATCTGGTCAGAAAAGGTAACCATGCACGGATGAGTTGGATCTTATTAGTCAACAAAATTATCATGAGCATGAATATACTGCATTTGAAATTACCGTGATATGGTAATTGACAGCTTCACCTCATCTGGTTAAGACTATAACTTTAACCAGAGCCCCATTGTTGAGGAATCATTTGTTGCTATGGGCTCCTGCTTCAGCGTTAATTTTCTTTACTAGCCTCACATTATTATGCAATGGGTTTACCCCCATCTCTTCCTGCTCAGCTCCAGAGTATTTGTTATGTCTTCAAAATGGTCGATTTGATCATCCCAACCGACTCTTTCACAGGTCAGCTCTACTGTAAGTGCAATAATCAATACATCATTGTCACACACACACACACACACACACACACACCCACACACACACACGCACACGCACGCACACACACACACACACACACACGCACACACAGTGTTGCTAAGACTTGGGAGAATGTATTCAATGATCATGCTGATGTGAAGGAGGTGAGGAATGTTGATGTGTGCTGCTATACAACTTGATATTGAGTTGTTGCAGCTGGTGCCAGAATTCTATCAACCACCTGGTGACTTCTTGCTGAACCTCATGGTCTGTGTTGTTGTGCTATAATATTATGATTCCTTGTTGATTTTTCTTATCTAGAATCTGAATCTTGGAGTGAGAACAGATGGAATACGTGTGAATGATGTGATAGTGCCTCCATGGGCAAAGGGTGAGTGTGAGTGTGTGTGTGTGTGTGTGTGTGTGTGTGTGAGAGTGAGTGAGTGAGTGAGTGAGTGAGTGAGTGAGTGAGTGAGTGAGTGAGTGAGTGAGTGAGTGAGTGAGTGAGTGAGTGAGTGAGTGAGTGAGTGAGTGAGTGAGTGAGTGAGTGAGTGAGTGAGTGAGTGAGTGAGTGAGTGAGTGAGTGAGTGAGTGAGTGAGTGAGTGAGTGAGTGAGTGAGTGAGTGAGTGAGTGAGTGAGTGAGTGAGTGAGTGAGTGAGTGAGTGAGTGAGTGAGTGAGTGAGTGAGTGAGTGAGTGAGTGAGTGAGTGAGTGAGTGAGTGAGTGAGTGAGTGAGTGAGTGAGTGAGTGAGTGAGTGAGTGACTCTCACTCACTCACTCACTCACTCACTCACTCACTCACTCAGTAGTATTACTGTGAGTGAGTGAGTGAGTATTACTGTGAGTGAGTGAGTGAGTGAGTGAGTGAGTGAGTGAGTGAGTGAGTGAGTGAGTGAGTGAGTGAGAGTACTGTCACTGTTAGAGTAAACGACATTGATTGAAGTGCTGTTCTTGTGCTGCAGATGCTAATGATTTCACTCAGAAGTGTCAAGAAGCTCTTGAGTGCCCCTATGTATCAGAACGACTTCATCACTGGATAGACCTCATCTTCGGCTATAAACAAATTGGAGAGGAGGCAAAGAAAGCAGACAATTGTAAATATATCCTTCTCGTCTGATCTTTCATTCACATCATCACTTCCTTCATTATTGTACCGTTGTGTGTTTATTGCAGTATTCCATTTCCTCACATACGAAACCAACATCACTTACACCCAGTAAGTAACCATATACCCTTCCTCTGACCCTTGTCTTCTCTCTCAGTCATCATGACCCAGCCATGCTGGCTGCTATTGAGCTGCAGATCAAAGAATTTGGTCAGACACCTCGTCAGTTGTTCAAATCCCCTCATCCCAGGAAGGTAGTAGAGAGACCAGCTACACTACAGGTGAGAAATGGAAAATTACTAAGTATTTTCACTCGTCCAAATTTACATGAAAATTTTACTTTCAATTTGTGTGTTGTTCCCAGCTACCAGTGGGTAATGCTGAGAGAGTACCACCACCTGAGAATGCTGCTACCCCAGACACCAAGTTCGACCAGGCAGAGGAATGGGTTATGGTGGATAATATGAGCAGTAATGGTGAGAACACATCATTGTACTGGTGTCACTCACCATTATGGTGTGTTTAGGGATGTCAGGTCTTGTACTCAAGAAGCACCAACTACAGAAAGTTCACAAAGAGTGAGTATTACTGTCACCATCACAACCATCAGCAACTCTTTCTCTAGTGCTGTGTCTGCAGTGAAGCTGTCACATGATAACAAGCTCATCTTCTCGGCATCACATGGTTAGTCACATGCAGATCCATTGACCAGTATCACTGGATGCAACTCGCAGACAAAACACTGAAGGTGTATCAGTTGTCAGACTCTTGGCAGATGCTGAGAAGTGCCTCAATATCCAACCTAGTAAGTCCTTTAGACTAGCACTAGTAAATATAGTTTTTACCACTTGCAACATACATTGTGGGTTTATGATTGTCTCTTCAGCCACTCTCTAGTTTAGCTGTTCTTCCCGACTCCAAGACAGTTCTAGTAGGCTCCTGGGATAACAAAATGTCAGTATCCTCAATGTATTACTTACTGTATTGTATTGTCTGTTTCTAGTTATCTGTATTCAGTGGAATTTGCATCTGCTGTACCATTGTCAGTAGCTCATGATAGTTCAGGTATGTTCCTTATTATTGCTTCTCCTATGACCATCTTGATCAACAGTGACTAGTGTTTGTTGGAAGAAGGATTGTCTAGTGACTGGATCATGGGATTCGACTGTGAAGGTGTGTGTCTCTACGCATTGTGTGTGCTGTTCACTTGTGTCTCGTACAGGTGTGGAAACATTCTTCATCCTCAAATAAGGCTCCAGAGCTCATGGTAGGTCTGATGCAATGGTGTGTGGCTTATAGTCTCTCTCTTTGCTATAGTATGAACTGGATCATGACAGTGAGGTAATGATTCTACAAGTAGTATGATATTTTAGCAGATAAGATTTTTGCTAATGAATGGCTCCTTAATGTGTGTGTTGTGCACTAGGTAGCCTGTGTTGATCTAGACCATTCTGCCTCGTTCATGGGATCTGGAGTGTCTGATGGATATGTGTCAATATGGGACACAGAACAGCAAACTAAAGTATTTGAAACCAAAGGTTTGCAACACTGAAAGTTTACATTCCTCTGTGAATTTGTTCTTATGAAAATATTATTAGCACACAGTAAGAAGGTGAGAACAGTTGTCTTCAGCCCAGGTACTGTACACAATTATGATGTCACTAAGTACATACTGTGTGTGTGTGTACAGATGGTCAATCGTTATGCTCATGTGGTGAGGATGACACAATCAAGCTGTTCAGTGTAGAGGAACAGTGTGAGCTAATGGCTGCTAAGATGGACGAGCCCTTCCAGTGAGCCCTCTCAGTTGCATACCGAGTGTTGTTATATTCGCATCTTTAGCTGTATGGTGTGGAGTGGTGATAGATTATTATGTGGAGGAGAGTCAGGTGATCTCCACCTCCTCAATGCTAATACCCTCACTCTCATCTCTCGGGTCAAAGGTCACACAGGTCAGTCAGTGTGTCTGCTTGTACAATTATTACCCATTCTCTCTCCCTCTCTCTCTCTCTCGGCAGGTCCCATCACTTGTTTAGATGTATCCAATGACAGACGCACCATCATCACAGGAGGGAAGGACAGGTGCATTGGTTCATGGAGTCTGAGTTGATGACTAGTTTGTACCATAATCTTCAATAATAACAACATTTTGAAATTGCTTCGCAGCTAGTTATTGACAGATCCAGTTGCATTTTGTAAATACATGTATTATTATGTTGCGCATTAATAATTGTATTCACATGAAATGGTACTGATATGGCTATTACTTCCACATAACTCGCGCTTGATTTGTATCCTACAACAAACTATGTTACAGGGATTGTCCCAGTCCCATGTATGCATACTGCCAGTTGTACGATAGGTAGTATCAGCTCCTGGTAGTATGTAGTAGTATGTAGGGTAAGTTGATAGAACACTGAACATGCACAATGTTTGCACTTTTTGAGTCATTGATAACTTTTACAGCTTGCTTGAATAATGTTTGCATGTGCACTGATTCAAGTTTCAACTGTTCTTTTCCAAATAGTCTCTGATCTGTTGCAACAGTTCTTTTTTGACATAGTCTGGAACAGTAGCTACACGTACAACACATCCTAAAACATGTAAGAACAAAAGCAGTATGCACTATACCTCTTGCTCTTGGTGTAATATCCTCCACTAAACTTTCCACCGTCACATGATCAAGCCCTTTCTGTGATATGACCTCTACGATGCAAATTAAGGTACGCACAATATCACAATGATAATATTACTACTACAGTACTCTAGGTATACAATAGATGATGATAATAATACCTTTGCAGTGATCTTTTAACTGATCTCTCCAGCCACATTCTCTTAGTCGTGTTCTCAACAACTCTTTTAATCTGTACGTACGTATATATACGGCTATAGAGATCAATATGTATTTGTTACTATATTGCACCTTTCTCGCTCTCCGCTTTCTTCAAGTTTCTGACTCATTTGTGTTCTGGTCTGTACTTCTCGTTTCTTCCTTTCGGACAGATGGTAACTGGGATGATGAGAACACAACAAAATGGTGGATAATGAGTAATTCAAATAAGTTATATTGCTTACTCGGCCATTCTCTTTCTCGTACTAGTTGAATCGCTGCACGCATAGATTCTTTAATCTGACCTCCTGCATGTACTCAGATCGTGAGATCGTCTGTGCTTGATGGTTTGATCACGATGTGCACCACTGTCTAATGTAATTAGTAAGTTTATTCACTAGCCACGCCCTCTGAAAACAACAAAGGCAAGCATGGCGCTGTGTGGTCTGCTGAGGTCTTCATGGAGCCGTTCATGGGCACCTCTTACCACTAGAGCAAGGTAAAACAGTCAAAAATGCTTCAAACCCGTTATAAACTGTCTAGTCTATTGCACCATATTTTTCTCATTTTCAATTCCCAGTTCCTGGTGGAGTCAGGTTGAGGTTGGTCCTCCTGACCCTATCTTTGGTCTAGTGGAAGCTTTCAACAAAGACCCAAAATCCACAAAAGTGAACCTCACTGTTGGGGCCTATAGAGATGACAAGGGCAAGCCCTATGTACTGCCTGTAGTCAATAAGGTGAGAGTACATCAGAGAGCTATACCCTAGAAGAGCTATTTATTTTTCTCATGCAGGTTGAGCAAGCTCTCCAGGGTAATGCTCTGGACAAGGAATATGCTGGTATTATGGGATATCCTGCTTTCCAAAAAGCAGCCACTGAGTTTGCCTTGACATCTGACAATAGTCAAGCCAAGAGTGGAATGGTACTTGTGTATGTTTCCACTGTTCATCTAAAATTTACAATCTCCTATTGTTGCTTTCATGAATCATGAACTGATTTTTCTTTACACAGTATGTGTCAGCTCAAGCTCTGGGTGGTACAGGTGCTCTCAGGATAGTAGGCTCATACTTGGTGAGTGACTGACTACCTGTAAGCTAACATGGTGTTTCTTCATCTTATTCATGCATGTAGTCAGTGAATGGGTGATTACACATGTGTAAAACCATTCAGTCATTTTACAAGCAAACTCCATCATTGAATAATGCAATAGTGCATAACATTTTTGCTTATTGTAAACAGGCCAAGTTCTTTCCATACAAGAAGACAATCTATGTTTCCAAGCCAACCTGGGGCAACCATGTGCCTATTTTCAAGTATGTTCATCTGTGCAAGAAGTCTTATATCATTTCTGTTCTTAGGAATTGTGGTCTTGACGTGGAGTTCTATCGTCACTATGACCCCAAGACTTGTGGTTTTGATGCACCAGCTGCTAATGAAGACCTCACGGTACACACTGCTAGCTATGCTTCATTATGTTTGATGTTTTCTGTACAGAACATTCCTGATAACTCTATTGTGCTGTTTCATGCTTGTGGGCACAACCCAACTGGAGTGGATCCAACTGTAAGACTAGCTAGCTAGTATTAGTCTGTAATGTAACTGTTTCTGCAACACAGCCAGAACAATGGAAAGAACTTTCACAGATTTGCAAAGTATGTCTCACAATCTACATCTTTATGAATTTCTGTCTTTTTTAAACAGAGGAAGAACCATTTTATTGTAATGGACATGGCTTATCAAGGATTTGCTACCGGTGACCTGGACAAAGATGCCTCTGCTTTGCGTATGTTTGTTAATGAGGGTCATCAGATTGCTTATTGTCAGTCCTTCTCTAAGAATATGGGACTATATGGTAATGCAATGAATGCATACAACATGCATTATTGGTCTTGTCACTCCAGGAGAGCGTGTTGGAGCTGCCACCATCTTGTGTTCCAATGAAGAGGAGAAGAAAGCGGTTGAGTCTCAGATGAAGATCATCATTAGACCAATGTACTCCAACCCTCCCATCAATGGGGCAAGGATTGCTACTGAGATACTCAACAACCCTAGCCATCGAGCTGAGTGGTGAGTAGCTGTGCAGTTTGTGTAATATTGATTACCGTACTGGTGAAATAGGTTGGTACAGATGAAGGGAATGGCTGACAGAATTTTGGACATGAGAGGTCTCTTGAAATCTGAGCTAGAAAAGCAAGGTAAGAAGAGGAACTGCAAACAATGTTATGTGCATTTCTTTTTGTTAGGATCGACTCGTGATTGGTCTCATGTTACTAAACAGATAGGTATGTTCTGTTATTCTGGTCTCAGCACTGAACAGGTACATACCAAACACTGACTCTATTGCTAATCTCATCTATCCTCTTGATCAGGTTGACAAGCTTAGGACAGAGTATGGTGTCTACATGACCAAGGATGGTAGGATCTCAATAGTGTCTCTTACCTCAGCCAATGCGGGCTATACTGCCGAGTCCATGCACAAAGTTACCAAGTAGACTTTATACTAGCTTGATGATGTCATTGTGATGTCATCACACAGGACCACTGGTATTATTTTTGTGATTTCGCTCTCAAATTGTCAACTCTTGTGATTAGTATTTGCAAAATTAATGTTATGTGTCTTTAATAGAATAATTATGTAAATAAAATACTGTTGAAAGTTCCATAAAAAGTTATTATGTAAACTTGATTAACTTTCAATTTCACAATAGTACTAGATAGTAATATTGTGACAGTTGTCAACTCAATGGGGAGCTGTGTAGCACTAGTTGTGCTGCAGCTACTGCTCACTAGCCTCACTCTCTCTACTGCAGTGATAGTTCGTATCGATGCTGATAATGGAACAAACACTAGTGACTGTATCACTGGTAACCATTCTTGCCGTACCCTCCAGTATGCTGTCACCAACAGCTACAATGATGACACCACCTTCCTGCTCCTCTCTGACCTCACACTACTGAGCACAGTCAACTTCACTTCCCGCCACAATATCACTATCACTGGAGCAGCTGAACAACCCAAACAGCTAATCTGTAACTGCAATCATTCAAACTGTGGACTGGTGTTTAAAAATTGCTCTAACTTATCACTTCAAAGCATCACTGTAAAAAATTGTTCACTTGAATCACATTTTCATAAAGATTTGCTGATGAAAACCGGAGTCATCATTGAAAATGGATCAGGAATAACAAGTCTCGATAACTTTACTGCTACAAAAAACAAAGGCTATGGCACAGTAATACTGAACACTGGTGGTACTGTACTCATCTATAACTCGACTTTTGGTTACAATTATCTTAAGTTGCTTGAACAAAATCAAGCCAGGGGAGGTGGAGGCCTCTATATCGCACTATCCTTCGACTACAACAGCACAGATTGCTTCAACAGTGAATCGTATTATGAGATTATTGATAGTAACTTTCATAACAATTCAATAAGATGGTCTAAGAGCTTTTTTCAGGACTGGACTGCTTCTTATGGCGGTGGATTGGATATTTTTGTAGGTGAGAATGCAGTCAATAACACAATAATTATACAAACTTGTGAGTTTATGAATAACACTGCTGCGTTTGGAGGGGGACTTTTCATTGCTTGTGAAAACACATGTGTTGGCAATTTGTTTGAAATCGAAAACAGCACATTTCAGTATAACTCAAATAAATTTGGAGGAGGCGGAGTTGCCATTGGAATAACTAGCAAAGACTCACAAGACCTTCCCCATGGCAACACTGTAACATTTCAAAACTGTTCATTTATCAAAAACACAGCTTGGTATGGAGCAGGAACAGCTATATATGCCAGTAGACAACAAAACGATCTATCAGAGAACCATGTTAATTTCACAAACTGTAGTTGGGTTGATAACACTGGTGTTATTAGCCCTGCTGTAGACCTGGCTCCTGGCTTCAAAGATCAAGATGATACAAGGTTTATTGTAATGGTAAACTTCAATGATTGTGTATTTCGAAGCAACCGCATCAATGACTATAACCATGAATCAGACAAATCGAGGCAGTTTGAGGGCAATGCACATAAAATTCGTGAACATTACAATGTGTCTATTAGGTTCATACAGCAGTATCACCATAGTGGAGTGTTCTTGGTTACTAAACTGAATGTGTATTTTAGTGGAACTAACAAATTTCAAAGCAACATTGGAACAGCATTGTACCTTTCTTCTGCTCAAGCAATCTTTTCTGAATACTCGACCACTTTGTTTATCAACAATTCTGGTCTGCTCGGTGGAGCAGTAGCCTTAAATGCATATTCTAGAATCAATTACTATGACAATGTTGCTTTCAATTTTGAAGCTAATCAAGCAACCAAGGGCGGAGCAATATATGTTCATAGCATCGATCAGCGGTTGGCTTTTGCTTCATATACTTGCTTCTTGTCGCATTGTGGAAACTTCAAGGACTCTGTTCGAAAGCCAAGGAATGTCAGCTTTAACTTTGTTGCTAACAATGCAACGTTGTATAATGCATCTCGAGGTATGTACTTGATGTCTTCTGTGTTTGCTTGTTTGAGAAGTTGCGATTTCATCACTAAAACTTTCAATAGTACTCCGCAGCAAGTGTTTGGAGATATTGGTTGTCTTGGAAATTTCACGTATGACTCTCTAAACCAAGTAACATCTGAAGGATCCATAGCAGTCCAGGTTACACAGTCAAATAGCACATACGTCAATATCACTCCTGGTGTTATATTTTCTTTACCTATTGACATTTACGATAGTTTCGGTAACGATGTAACAAACATTTCCATTTACACTGCCCAAATTGACTCAACATGCCCTCAAAGTACCAAAATTGATCCTGCATTTACCAACTCCCCTGTCAACTTTATCAAAATCCTTGGAGAGCCAGAGACAAAAGGCACTCTTATATTGTCACTAGCAGGAGCACATGACACTCAAGTAGAGCTTAATTTCACATTGTCCTGGTGTCGTCCAGGATATGTACTTCATGAGGGTGGTTGTGTATGTTCTGCCTCATTAAATGATACGTATCACTACCATGGAATCAGGCACTGCAACAGCAGTACGGACTCAGCCGTCATTGATCCGGGCCTGTGGGTCGGCTACACTAACACAACAGCACCAACACAACAGTACCTTTACACAGCTCCTTGTCCAAGAGCCTACTGCAAAAAGACAAATTTGCAACTCAATGTATCTGCAGATTCCCTCTCAGAGTACATTTGTAATGGCTACAGAGAAGGTTTTCTCTGCGGAACATGCCAAAATGGTACATCGGTGTTCTTTAATGAATTTTACTTGAATTGTCATAAGAATTATAACTGTCACCTGGGTCCACTTTTCTATGCAGTTTTGGAGTTGCTACCTGTAAGTGTTGTTTTTGGTGTCATTATCTTGGCAGATATTAGTCTGACTAGTGGTATAGCCTACAGTACTATCTTTGTAGCCCAGATGCTCTACTCAATCAGTTTTACTGTGAATGGAGCAATCTCTGAAATTAGAGGTTTCGCCTTTGTTGATTACCTGTATGGGATAGTGGACCTTAAGTTTCAATATATCTCATTCTGCCTGTGGGCTGGAGCTACAACTCTAGATATACAAGTGATGAAGTATGTTTCAATGGCTTATGCAATGTTGCTAGTGATTTGTGCAGTACTGTTAGTCAACTACTGCAACTGTGGTAAATTAAGCAAGTGCTGTCTTCGTAGAAGCAGGCAACGTTCTATTGTACATGGGCTTAGTGCTTTCATTGTTATCTGTTATTCTCAATGTGCACAAGTTACTTTCAGAATTCTTGCGTTGTCTACTGCTACTAATATGGGAAAGAATTACACAATACGTTCTGTGTTTTATAAAGGTGACTATGATTATTTTGGCAGCAATCACTTGCCCTATGCCATCCCAGCCATTTTTGTGTTACTATTTGTGGTTGTTCCTCTTCCACTTGTGCTATTTTTGGACCCTTTCTTACTAAAACTTGAAGGAGTCTTGAATCAACGTGAAGCACTCCAGTCATGTCAACCATGGACTCGATTTAGAATGAAGTTCAAGCCTTTCCTTGACTCATTTCAAGGATGCTTTGGAGATGATACTCGTTACTTTGCAGGTCTATTTTTTATTTACCGTACAGTTATACATCTCATTTCAATTATCGTAGAAACTAAAGTAAGATTTTATGTGTATCTCGAGCTGATGCTAGTTGTGATGCTGACAATTCAAGCAGTAATGCAACCATTTGAGAAAAAGTGGCACAATATTGTCTGCAGTTGCATGCTCTTTGTTTTCTTGACCATAAACTCGCTCGCTATCTCCACCTATCTTCTTTTCTTGAGCAAAAATGATGAACTAGAAATCATTGTAATACAGTGGTTTCAAACTGTTCTTGCTTTTATGCCATTGTTGATTGGACTATTTGTATTGGGAAAGTGGATATTTCGAATCACTAAATACAAATTCATCCAGCCATCAGATTTTACACAGAGGAGGAGAGGATTTAATCATTACATGTCTCTTTCTTTGGATGATCGAGCAGTTTCCTAACTAAAAGACCTAGCTATCATAGTTGTACAAATCCCCATTGTAGTGTGTGTGTGTGTGTGAGTAAAAATTTGTTTTGTTAGAGTGTATAGCTAATATTATTGATAACTGAAAGTGAATTCAGCATTGTGTACAACAGAACGGACGGTTCATTCACCAGTTGTCGACTCAATGGGGAGCTGTGTAGCACTAGTTGTGCTGCAGCTACTGCTCACTAGCCTCACTCTCTCTACTGCAGTGATAGTTCGTATCGATGCTGATAATGGAACAAACACTAGTGACTGTATCACTGGTAACCATTCTTGCCGTACCCTCCAGTATGCTGTCACCAACAGCTACAATGACGACACCACCTTCCTGCTCCTCTCTGACCTCACACTACTGAGCACAGTCAACTTCACTTCCCGGCACAATATCACTATCACTGGAGCAGCTGGACAACCCAAACAGCTAATCTGTAACTGTAGCTACAGTCAACAGATACCATGCGGACTAATGTTTGCGAATATCACTAACTTAGCACTCGAGAACATTGCTGTCAAACACTGTGGTATACCAATGAATGTTACTACTGAAGGAGAAGATATCACCATAAGAGGCGGAGTCATCATAAAGAATGGAGCTGGTAACATATCTTTAGTTCATTATACTGCATCAGAGAACAATGGCTATGGCACAATAATACTGAACACTGGTGGTACTGTACTCATCTATAATTCTTCTTTTAGTTACAACCGTCTTATTTCACCAAATTCAATAGGAGGTGGTGGTTTGACTATTGTAGTCTCCTATAGTCATACAGAGTCTTCATCAGGAAATGTGTACAACATCATCAAAAGCGTATTCTACAACAACACCATTGAACAAAAGAAACACTCATTCAAACAGGTGTATGGAGGCGGTCTCAATGTTGCCTTTGGGATGAATACAACCAACAACAAACTATTGATAAGGAAAAGCAACATAAGCAACAACCAAGCTGTTTCTGGAGGAGGAGGATTGTCTGTTTTCATTGATTCACCGAACAACCTCATCTCAATACAAAGCACTAGTTTCTGTGATAATCTCGGGCAGATAGGAACTGGAATGTTCCTTACTTGTGAAGATGGTTGCATCAACAATACGATTAACATTGGGAATTGCGTGTTTGAAAGAAATATTGCTTCTAAACAAAGAATAGTTATTGGAAAAGGAGGAGGAATGTATTTATCAATTAGTACTTTCCAAAACAGTCTACTTGACAAAAACAACTTCACTTTGTATAATTGTATATTCGGTAGCAATGAAGCTACACTAGGCGGTGGAACCTACATCAATTGTGGTCAACAACTTGAGCACAGAGTCAAAAATCAAGTCCACTTTATCAACTGCAGCTGGAACGATAACTATGCACCAATCAGTCCAGCTGTGGATGTGTCTCCAGGAATTTCATTTCTAAATCAATCACAATTTGTAGTGGACATTAAACTTACAGACTGTCAGTTCTTCAAGAACAAGGTAGACCAGTACAAGTATTACAAAGTTGAACACAGCATGTATATGAGACAGAACACAGGCACATTCCTGACTATGCAAGTCCCTGTTCAATTCGCAGGAAATACAAGCTTTGTAAACAATTCTGGAACAGCACTTTTTGCCTTATCGTCAGTGATTACATTTTTAGAAGGCTCAAACATACATTTCCTTTGCAATACTGGTATGTTTGGAGGTGCTATGACTCTCGTGGGGTTCTCATTGCTACAGTATAAAGATAATACAACATTTCACTTTGACAGAAATTCTGCAACAATAGGAGGAGCCGTAAATGTTCATAGTTTTGACCAACACTTGTCGTTTGCTTCTCATAATTGTTTTTTGTATTTCTGGAAACAACCTGCCAAACCACGGAGCAAACCTAACAATGTGTACTTCAAATTTGACAGTAACATAGCAACAACTGGAGTTGGCAGTGCAATATACATGACTACAATAAGAGCTTGCAGAACAGTATGTGAAGACATTCTTGGACATGTAGATTTCCAAATGAACCCTCTATTCATGGACAGTTGTTTTGGGCATTTCAATTTTATTAACTCAGAAAATGATAATATCAGTATTGCAACAGAAGGCTCATATATAATTAAACACAGCTTTGCAATACTTACATTCACACCTGGTATAGCATACCAGCTTCCTCTTGATGTACTAGATGACTTCCACAACAATGTGACCAGTGTTACTGTGTATGCAGCACAGCTTGCTAATTGTTCTTCTGACGATATATCTATTGATCCAGCATTTACTAACGTTGCCAGTAACACCATCAGAATCCTGGGAATGCCAACCACCACATGTGATCTTGTGTTGACCATTCGTGGACCTCACATGATACAAGTGAGTGTCCAGCTCAATCTTACCTGGTGTCGTCCTGGTTATGTATTGAACAACCTACCTGACAAACAGCATCTGAGTAGTTGTGTGTGCTCTGCATCTCTACCACATCATCACTATAATGGTATTGATTATTGTAATAGTACTACATCAGCAGCTATCATCAACCCAGGGATCTGGGTAGGCTATGAAATTGACAACAATAAACAACCAACTCAAGACAACTTGTACACTGCTCCCTGTCCTGCTGCTTACTGTAATTCAACTCTTTTAGAACTTGATATGTCAGCTGAGCTACTTAGAGAGTACATTTGTGAAACGAACAGACAAGGATTTCTTTGTGGCAATTGCAAGACAAACACATCCGTTTTCTTCAACAGTTATCATCCAAAATGTCATCAAAACTACAACTGTGCTCTTGGTCCTTTGTTTTACATTGTCTATGAATTACTACCTATCAGTATAGTCTTCATTGTCATAATTCTGGCTGATATTAGCTTGACAAGTGGAGTGGCATACAATGCCATTTTCTTGGCTCAGATATTGACCACAACAAGTTTCTCAGTTGCTGATGCAGTTTATTTTAAACCTTTCAAATACATTGACTATATTTATGGAATTGTTGACCTGCGATTTGGCCTTTTATTTTGCTTCTGGTCAGGAGCTAGTGCACTGCAGATAAAGGCTATGAAGTATGTATCTCTGCTGTATGCAATGGGGCTTGTAGTTGTCACTATTACTGTAGTCAACCATTGTAACTGTGCTAGGTTGAGCAGACGTCTCTGTCGTAGAACCAGACAGACTTCAATTGTTCAAGGCATCATTGCTTTCCTGGTCATCTGCTACTCACAGTGTGCTCAAAATGGCTTTAAAATCTTAACAGTTGCCACTGCTGAGAGTATTGGAAATAATAAAACAAAGCATGTTGTGTACTATGCTGGTAATATCGATTATTTTGATCCTCAGCACTTGCCCTACGCCATTCCTGCTGTTTTCTTACTCATTGTTGTGGTCATTCCTCTCCCTCTTGTTTTATTCTTTGATCCTTTCCTACTGAAGATTGAAGGGCTCTTGGTCCAGCATCACTTGCTAAGATCGTGCTTACCATGGACTCAGTTTAGAATGAAGTTCAAGCCTTTCCTTGACTCATTTCAAGGATGTTTTAGAGATGATGCTCGTTACTTTGCAGGTCTGTTCTTTGTCTATCGTGTGGTGATCTATGTTACTATCATGACAGCTAAGAACACTGTGCAGTTCAACTTGTTCTTGGAAGCAATCTTGATTATCATGCTGACAATACAGGCAACAGTTCAGCCATTTGAAAAGAAGTTTAATAATATTCTCTCATGCTTTATGTTTGCTGTTCTACTGCTCATGAACACTCTTACCATTAGTGTTTATATGCTTGTTTTAACAGAAGGAAATTCGAAAGACACGCAGATACAAGTGATCCAATGCTTTCAGACAATTTTGTGTTGCATTCCACTACTAGTTGGTCTGGGTATGTGTGGTAGATGGTTGGTGAAGAGAGTGAGCAACTGTGAGCAGACTTCAGCCAGCAGTGCAGCTCTTGATGAGTCACTGTTGCCAGACAGAAATATGTCTGGAAGTTACTCTGCAATGGAAGACAGAGCTGGTGCAGCTTTTCGATGATAAAGCATAGACTGTTATTCTCTTACTGTGTATTAAAAAATAACTGTGGTGTTTCTGCACGAGTTCTTAAGAACACATAGACTATTATACGCGTTATAGAAGAGGCGGGGCAAAGAGCTTGATGATGTCGTGGGTTCTTCGACGCAGTTATTCCTCTTCGGCGTCACAGTATCAACGATACTGCTTGGAACTCGTGAGGTACTCTCTGTATACACTTATATCGACCGTTTACATGTCATTATTACAGAAAGCATGATCATGACCACTACCTGTGCACTTTACTACTGCCCAAACACGTGCAGCCTACTGTGTTTGCTCTGCGTGCCTTCAATGTCGAAGTGGCTATGGTAAGCACCACCGAGAGCCTGGTTTACTAATAAAGTTGTGATATGCTTACATATTCACAGATCAAGGATGTTGTGTCCGAGAAGAACCTTGGGAAGGTGAGACTGCAGTTCTGGAAAGATGTTGTCACTGGACTCTTCAAGGTTATCTAACTGAGTATGAAAATAATTATGAATAACATGTATAATTTTGCAGGAGCCGGCACCTACCTGCCCAGATCATCCTGTTGCTCAGGCTTTAGCAATGGTATACTGAGCTGTGATTTGTGTATCATACTGCCAGAAATATTGGTGGGAATACAATTTTGACTGTTTATATGCTGCGAAGGTTTACTAAGCAGTTCGGTAGCATCCAGTTATGGGGCAATACTTCACACTCAAAACTATGCACCCACATGTTGCCTGAGTGACTCATCACTAACAGACACATAATGTTTATTGTTCATAATAGCTGCTAGAACATTGTGAGTGTGTGAACCAAACTAGTTATCACTCATGTAGTTACTAATGCAAGAGCGTTGTCATAATGTTTTGTAATCTGTTTCAGGCAATACAGAGACACAGTTTGTCCAAGCTCTGGCTAATTAGATTGCTGGAAGAAAGGGAAAAAGATCTTAACCGCTCTGTCTTTCTCACTACTGCTGCTATGGAGGGTTATGCTGAAAACACATTCTCATCTTTGTTGTATTTAACACTAGAGGCTCTTGGTAAGTGTACCACACAACACAGCCATCAATAGCAATTTTTATGTACTCAGATATAAAGAATATTGATGCTGATCATGCGGGGAGTCATATTGGCAAGGCAGAGGGTGTTGTAACAGTGCTAAGAGCTAGTAGCTACCACAGATTACATAAGTCTGTGTTTATTCCAATGGACATTCTTGCTCGAGTGAGTGATTGAGGTGATGACCATGCAGTGGGCTCTGTATCATGTCTGTAGCATGGTGCATGTCAGGAAGACCTCTTACGTGGAAACATGTCCAAACAAGTAGAAGACAGTATTTGGGACTTTGCCTGTTTAGCTGATGCACATCTTAAGAAGGTATTATGCGGACGTAGATTGTCAGGGACAAAATCTCATTTTCTGTGAATGTGTTGTTTTGCTGTAGGCGCGTTCTATCGAGGACACAATCAATAAGCAAGCTAAGAAAGCTCTTTTACCAGCTGTAAGTTACTGATATTGTACAATATCACTGTGCTGTAATCTGTTGCACTGTACATTTTGTTTGCAGGTTGCTTGCGATTCATTTTTGAAAAAACTGGCCGCAGCTAGATTTAATCCATTTGATCAAAAATTGAGTGTTAGAAACTCTCTTTTACCTATTTCACTGCTTGTAAAATCATTGAAAAGAACATACTAATTAATTTTATGGCAGTTGACGCAGGAATTAGACAGAAAATATTATGCTACCAGAACATGCACAATATTGTATTCTGTCAAGTGGCCAGGTATAAGCTAGCTAGCACATGGAAGTGAGATGTCATTCTAGGTCTTGTGCACTCACAGTAACCAGATGTCCCTCCCTCCCTCCCCCCTTAAGCAGGTGGACATGTGATGACGACAAGTGGTTCCAAGTTTCCTTCACTATCAGACCAGAATAAGATTGATGCGCTCCCGGCTTGGACCCATTGCACAGTTGCACTGTAGTTAATGATCATTGACTGGAGTATGTGGTGTATATGTGCTCAAGGCTGGGGTTATTAGTGGTTATTTTCCCCAGAGTTCTTTTATCCTTAGGTTAGGCTGCCCTTCTGGATTTTCCCTGGATAGTGGTGGGCACAGCTATTCAATAATATTTAAGATATTTTGCCCCCAGCCTTTCTAAGTCGAAGTAATGTGTTGAGTGGGTGCACAGCAGCCCCCCCCCCCACCACACACACATGGTGTCTTAGTAGGGAGTGTACAGTATGATCATTATCATGCAGGACGCATGTCTGGGAGACAAAATATCTCAGCCTCGTACGCGCGCACGTGGACGAGGATCGTCCTTCATTTACATTTTTTACGCGGCAGCAGCTCTGATGGCGGAGTTGTGAGCAACCATTATATAATTTGTCTGTGTTGAAATAAATCAAACATTATTACAGCAGTGGATGGTGGTCTCACGTGGAGATAGGTCCTCCAGACGCCATTTTCGGCCTAGTGGAGGCTTTCAAGAATGACCCTCGCTCGAAAAAAGTTAATCTTGGCATAGGTGTCTATACTGACGACAAAGGCGATCCCTACGTTTTCCCAGTGGTTAGAAAGGTGAACAAGATTAGGTCTGGAATGCCGAATCGAAAGAAGTGACTGTATTGCAGGTCGAGAAAGAGGTGCAGCAAAGAGAATTGGACAAGGAGTACGCCGGCATTTTGGGCTATTCCGTCTTTACTCAAGCAGCGATTGAACTTGTGCTTGGCAAGGACGACAAACATGTGCAAGACCACCTGGTCAGCAAGCAGGTGTCTATTGATTTTCAATGTGACTGTCTCTGTACAGTATGCTTCAGCACAAACAGTTGCAGGCACAGGTGCACTCAGAGTAATGGGTGGATTTCTGGTGAGCATCAAGTCATACCGTTGCTCATTCATTTTTACTTTCATTTGTCAGAAAAAATTCTACCCATACTCAAAAACTATCTATCTTTCTGACCATACATGGCCCAATCATCCACAAATATTCAGGTACTCATTCTTGTGTCACACTATTAATATACGTACCATATATTATAGAGATGCCGGGTTAGACATCAAGTACTATCACTACTATGATCCCAAGACCTGTGGATTTAATGCTGAAGCAGCATATGCTGATCTGAAGGTTTATACTTGTTTATATAGGACCAGCTTCATATTATCACATCATTTCCAGAGTATTCCAGAACACTCTATAGTGTTGTTTCAAGCGTGTGGTCATAATCCCACAGGAGTGGATCCCAATGTACAGAGTTATCATTGTTGTTATGATGTTACTATGCTTGCATAATAGATGGAGGAATGGACTGAAATATCACGTATTTGCAAGGCAAGTTTTATTACTAGTACATTCATGGAATGGCAGGGGTGAGCCTGAGCATTGATATAATTTAGCCTTGTTAGTGTATAACATAAATTATAATAATTTAGCCTTGTTAGTGTATAACATAAATTATATTTATTATTTGCACCAGGTTATGTGGTGAGTCCAGATTATTTTTAGTAGATAAGTCTGTATTATGTGAACACCAGTTTCACCACAGATTTCTGTGCTATAATGTTAATATTTAACAGCGCTAATGGGTTTGTTGATGGTGAATAGAATCAGTGCAGATATGGTGCAGTTTCTCCAATTATCTCTTGCTGAGTGTATTCCTTGCCTAGGCGTCATGGGAACAATGTTGTACCGGAAGATGAGATGAGTGACTTTTGTCAGATGGGTGACTTCCTCGGTCTCCTCACTCACTGCAGGCTCTACTGCTATCACATACGAGCTCATTAGACGTACCTAAGTTACTGTTTGCTCTGTTGCAGCTACTGCTTTCCGCCGGCGTCTCCGGTAGGCCCTTTGATATTCTTTTTGTCGCTTCACGTCCGCTTTCGCGTTCATCGGGCGACTTTCTGGTAAGCTTAGCGGCCTTGTCGTGTAAAGTTGTTGCTTTTCAGGTGTCTCTGATCTCTGTTGTTGTCGTCCCTGAGTCATCTGCGTCATTGCCAGAATGCCAGGTAATACCAGCTTGTTTGAAACCAAGCACCAATTATAATGTGCGCACGTGCTAAAGAGGGCGTTTCCTAGTTCTCGGGAACATTGAAAAGGACAAACGCTACCCCGTGACAGATAGCCAGCCAGATAGATACATTCCCCGCCGCGTGGGCCATTGTGCCAATCAATGTGGGGCTCGCTCAGGCTCGCCCCAATTAATTTTTATTACCTGTGCTCAGTATGTGCAAGGGTTATGCATTTGTGTCTGTCTATTATGTGTACATATAATTATGTGTGTCGTCAAAAACATGCTTGTTTACGTCTAACAATATACCGCTCGAAATTCGCTGCAAAAATGCACTTTGCAGCTTCTTCACTGAATTTATAGTCCTATGAAGATGTTTTCTGTGCTGACAAGCCTTGCTTGAGTGTCTAATTCATGGCTTTCTAAAGCTTCATGTCCTTGTAAGAGCAATTTACAGTATTGTGGGTGTGTCACCCAACCTTCTATCCATATCATCCTGGCCTGCACTCAGTCTCACATGTACCGTACATCAAAGCCATGGTTAAGCTTCTTGAGGCCTTCGATCATAGGGTATCAGGGCCTTCTGTGATGTGCCAATCAACTGTTAGTCTGTTATGTTAGTGCATGTATGGTAGCTATGCTATCATCAATTTATCTGGATCGAGCTGTCTATGCTAGTTGTTGCAGTATTGCTGGAGTAGTCGTGTACTAACTATGTAGATTCACATGGGTATGTGTTCATTATAACTCTAGTTTCTCATTTATTCTCATCACAAAGGAGCGACAACATTTCATTGTCATGGATGTTGTCTATCAAGGATTTGCCTCAGGAGATCTCGAAGAAGACGTAGCTGGAGTACGCAAGTTAGTTCAAGATGGACACAAACTTGGAATATGTCAGTCTTTCTCTAAGAATATGGGGCTATATGGTAAGCAGTTACTCATGTGGAACAGAGTAGACACTCATCTCATTCCAGGAGAGCGTGTTGGAGCAGCCACCATCTTGTGTTCCAATGAAGAGGAGAAGAAAGCGGTTGAGTCTCAGATGAAGATCATCATTAGACCAATGTACTCCAACCCTCCCATCAATGGAGCAAGGATTGCTACTGAGATACTCAACAACCCTACCCATCGAGCTGAGTGGTGAGTGAATCAGTGCATCAAGAGCTCTGGAATGAACTCTTGTTATCAGGCAGCAACAGTTGAAAGAAATGGCTGCTCATGTAATTGACAAACGAAAGCGACTGCAGGAAGCTCTTGTCGCTACTGGTAAACCACAGTCATAGTTTGCTTATAATCATGTCATCATTACTCTGCTTGCTTAGGTTCGGTCCTGAGCTGGACTCACATTGTGCAGCAGAAGGGATGGTTTTGTTTTACTGGAATGACCAAACCTCAGGTAGCGGCAATACTGTTTATACAAGAACTGTCTATAAAATTGATGGCTGCTCATGCAACAATTAATGTGGATCTCCTCCTCTGGTTTTTTAATAATGAGGGTGGCTCGCTGGCTCTAGTGTTATGGCATTTTTTCAGCATTCACTAGATGTACATGATTCAATTATTATTATGACTACCTATACAATTATAGGTGGAGAGGTTAACAAAGGAGTATGGTATTCTCATGACTACTGATGGCAGGGTTCCTGTGGTGGTATTGTCAGCTGAAGATGTACCATATGTTGCTAATGCTATTAATACTGTCACTCGATCAGTATAGATGAAAACTTATTTCTTGTGTGTGTCAGTTAATTTATCACTTAAATTTGATTTTGCTGAGGCACCCCAAACCTTTTTGTTGTTCGAGATATCTGAAGTGTAGTGTGCACTACAACTCAGATATCTTGAACAACAAAAAGGGTTTGGGTGCCTCAGCGAAATCAAATTAATTTTAGGTGATAATTATAATAAATCAAAGATGTATGGTGATATGCTGATAGGCAACGCATTTCTTGACACGATCGACACGTAAGGGATATGAGCACGCAGTAATAGACTATAATAAAAATAGCACCTAAGGTGCAGATGCCTCGGTGAATAACACTATCCACCATTCCACAAACACAGTAACTGCATATGCATGTACACAGGATTTCTGCACAGCAATCACAATGCAGTGCTTTAGTTATGCAATCAGAAGCCAATCAATGCTAACCACAATTAAACTGGGCGTGTCTACAGTGTTTAAGCACAGCAACGCATACCACGAGCGAGATAGCTTCCATAGCTTGCTTACATGATTTCTCTGGACCTGCGCTGCTATCCTGTAGTAAAAATTAATTATAACCTAACAACTGCTAAGCAGTCAACTGTGGACAGCTTTGCCTTTGGAGAAGTCCAGATCGCCAAAAACGGGCATTGAGGTGAGCAAATCACGTCATAGCTCTGGAACTAAGCTTCGTGTAAAGCTCTCACATGATCAAAAGCGAGATAATATCAAGTTCTACTTGCATTGCTAGTTTCAGAGCTTACCTTTCAGCGTACGCCGCAAAACTGAAGTAACAGACGGAAAAATAGCACCTAAGGTGCAGATGCCTCGGTACGCCATCCACCATTCCATAAACACAGCAACTGCAGATGCATGTACATGTATACAGGATTTCTGTACAGCAATCGCAATGCAGTGCTATTGTAATACAAACAGAAGCCAATCAATGCTAACCACAATTCAACTGGGCGTGTTTACAGTGTTTAGCACAGCACACGAGCGAGATAGCTTCCATAGCTTGCTTACATGATTTCTCTGGACCTGCGCTGCTATCCTGTAGTAAAATTCTAACCTATCAGCTTCTAGGCAGTCAACTATGGACAGCTTTGCCTTTGGAGAAGTTGAGATCGCCAGCAACAGTAAACAAAGTAAGCAAACCGTGCCATAACTCTAGAACAAAGCTTTGCATCGAACTTTCGCTAGTTCACAACCGAGATAATATCGAGTTCTACCTGCATTGCAAGTTTCAGAGCTTACCTTCCAGCGTGCGCCGCAAAAATGGTGTAACAGACAGAAAAATAGCACCTAAGGTGCAGATGCCTCGGTGAAACGACACTATATGCACAAACACAACTGATCCACCATTCCACAAACACAGCAACTGCAGATGCATGTCTACAGGATTTCTGTACGATGCAGTGCTTTAGTTATGCAATCAGAAGCCAATCAGTGCTAACCACAATTCAACTGGGCGTGTCTACAGTGTTTAGCACACGAGCGAGACAGATAGCTTCCATAGCTTCAATTTCTCTGGACCTGCGCTGCTATCCTGTAATAAAATTCTAACCTATAAGCTTCTAGGCAGTCAACTGTGGACAGTTTTGCCTTTGGAAGTAAGCAAATCACGCCATATTGATAACTCGAGAACGAAGCTTCGTATACAAGTTTCAAACGATGAAAAGCGAGATATTATCGAATTATACCTGCATTGCAAGTTTCAGAGCTTACCTTTTTGCGTGCGTCGCAGAAATGGCGTAACAGACAGAATGAAGCACCTAAGGTGCAGATGCCTCGGTGACCTCTACCCACCATTCCATGAACACAACAACTGCAGATGCATGCATACAGGATTTCAGTACAGCAGTTGCTTTAGTTATGCAATCAGAAGCCAATCAGTGCTAACCACAATTCAACTGGGCGTGTAGCTACAGTGTCTAGCGCAGCAGTCATACCACGAGCGAGATAGCTTCTATAGCTTGCTTACACGATTTCTCTGGACCTGCGCTGCTATCCTGTAGTAAAATTTGAACCTATCAGCTTCTAGGCAGTCAACTGTGGACAGCTTTGCCTTTGGAGAAGTCCAGATCGCCAGCAACGGTAAACAAACTAAGCAAACCGCGCCATAACTCTAGAACAAAGCTTTGCATCGAACTTTCGCTAATACACAACCGAGATAATGTCGAGTTATACCTGCATTGCAAGTTTCAGAGCTCACCGTTCAGCGTGCGCCGCAAAAATGGTGTAACAGACAGACTGACAGAATGACAGAATGACAGAACGACAGACAACGCGATTACAGTATGCCTCGTGGCTCCGCCCACCGAGGCATAATGACAGACAGCACGATTACCGTATGCCTCGTGGCTCCGCCCTCGGCATAATGAAGCACCTAAGGTGCAGATGCCTCGGTGGAATGACATTATATCCACAAACACAACTATCCACCATTCCACAAACACAGCAACTGCAGATGCATGCATACAGGATTTCTGTACAGCAATCACGATGCAGTGCTTTAGTTATGCAATCAGAAGCCAATCAGTGCTGACCACAATTCAACTGGGCGTGTCTACAATGTTCATTACAGCACACGCATACCACGAGCGAGATAGCTTCCATAGCTTGCTTACACGATTTCTCTGGACCTGCGCTGCTATCCTGTAATAAAGTCTAACCTATCAGCTTCCAGCCAGTCAACTGTGGACAGCTTTGCCTTTGGAGAAGTCCAGATAGCCAGCAACGGTAAACAAAGTAAGCAAACCGCGCCATAACTCTAGAACAAAGCTTTGCATGGAACTTTCGCTAGTTCACAACCGAGATAATATTGAGTTCTACCTGCAGTGCAAGTTTCAGAGCTTACCTTTCAGCGTGCGCCGCAAAAATAGTGTAACAGACAGACAGCCCGATTACAGTATGCCTCGTGGCTCCGCCCACCGAGGCATAATGACACACACACAAACAAACGAACTACTGTATACTGTATGCCTCGTGGCTCCGCCCACCGAGGCATAAAAATGTAAAAAAATAATTTTAAATAATTATTAATGTGCGTTTCGTAATGCGCATGCGCATAGTCTCTGTAAGAAATTTCAAATTCGCGACTGATTCGCGAAATTGAAAAAGTTGGCGAGATTGCTGTGCGTATGGATACTCCTAGTCCTTTCAACTATAACGCTCCACAGTTTGTGGACTTCGATGTAGTGAAGAACGGTATGGACGATTCCGGTGCTGACGAATGGTTTGGTACGCTCAGTTGTTAGTCACATGTATTACAATAATTATATACATACTCCTCTACGTACAGACCGATGGGGTGCTTCTCCGGTAGTTGAGACTGACATCTTGGAAGCTAAGACGCCTACCAATAATGTGGAGGAAACTAGTAACAGCGAAACCGAGAACACTCCAACAGCTGATGCCGTAGGGGACAAATCACTGACCAAACAACAAGAGAGAAAACAAATCATGAAGATGTTCACTAAAAAAATAAATAGTAAGACTCTTGGTAGCCCTCAACGTCTCCTTATCAAAAGGTGTGTCTGAATTGTCACGTAATTTGTGTTTATATATGTGTTTGGTTGTGTCAGACCATCAGCTTTGAAGGCAACAGAGAAGATACATCAGCAGTTAGCATCTAGAAAGCCGATGAAAGCACTGCGTTCGGTGGGTGGCACTCTTGCTCTTCCAAAAACGCCTGAGGTTGTGAGGTTAATATTCATTGCTCTAATGATGCTAAGACCATTACCTTATTGCCTCTCTTTCAGAAGGTACAGACTGAAAGAACAAACAAACAAGACTCAAAAAACGGCAGAAGAGAGGGAGCTTGAAAATATCCAAAGATTGCAGCAAGAGGCAAAAAAGAAATTGATTTTGAGTCAAAAATCTCTCAAGAAGTCTCGAGCAACTAACTCACAGGCCACAATTAATCCTGTAAAATCTAGTAAGCCTCCAACCGAGGCTGTTGGATTTCACTTTAGAACTGAGGAGCGCTTGAGAAAACGATCAGGGAATCGCCCACGAGGAGTTTCACCTAGCACCAGTGCTGAATTTGACTTTCCATCAACACTACGTAGGAGTGATTCAAATTCATTCTCTTCAGTAAGTGGTATCATCATGATAATGTACACACTAACTGCGGACTCCAAAATATCTACAAACATTGTTTTATTTCTTTTTGCAAGGAAATTTGAGTGTATAAAGCAGCCATTTATGTGTCAAATTATTCACACAATAAAGAGTTGATGATATTTTAACGCATTAGTCCATCCATGCTTTATGGTTTACGCTTTACCCTTGCAAGAAGTGTGTGTGTGTGTGTGTGTGTGTTATACTGTCCTTGAAGTGTCGCTTGACCATTGTGCATTGACAATGTGTGATGTTTAATGGTTGAACACTACAGCCACCACTACTTGTACATTGTGTGCAGTAGTACACATCAGAGACACTAGGTTATAGTCCCTTTTTTATTTTTTAGCGAAGATCTTTCAGGAATAAATCGTTCACTCCGAGTCAACTGACAGCTCCTAGAACACCCAGGTTACAGTCAAGACAACGTAGCCGACCTGTGAAGGTATTAGGATTTGCTGAGCAAGAAGATATGGAGGTTGAAGAGATGAAGCGGTAAGACTCTGTGCACAGGTTTATTTCTAGTCTTCACCGATCACTTATCCAGGTATAAATTCAAGGCCAAGCCTGTCAACAAGGAAATATTTCGAATGGGTGGTCTGTATGGCTTAAAACAGGGCAACTCTTCTGAACAAACTACCATTGCACATTCACCACAACTTGCTACAAAGACTAGAGGTAGCAGAAAGAGATCATTGACTGCTACTGAGGAAGAAGAGCACCATGAACCATTCAAAGCCAAGCCTGCCCCTCGAGAGATGTTTGAGCGAGTGCTAGGTGTACCAGAGAGACAGTGCCTTAGTATTACTACCACACAGACTCCAGCTGTACTAAGAAAGAAACGAAGGGTTGAAGTGGAAGATGACAAAGAGATGGTTAGCCTATACATGAATATTTATACAAATCATGATGATTTCTGTCCTCAGGCTCCTGTCCTAAAAGCTCAACCAATGCCAAGTTTCACTAAAACCTTCAAACCACAGTTGTCACATAAGAAAACAGATACTCAGCCCTTTTCATTTGAAGGCTTGTACAGGACCAAAGATGAAGTAGTAGAGGAGCTCATATATGAAGATGAAATGGTGGCTGCTGAGGTAACCCTCTATTTCGTAGTATGATTATTATGGTATTGCCAACTGATGAACTCATATAAGATGCATGTTTGTCTTACTTTAGAAAAGAGAGTTCACTGCATCTACAATGCCAGATCTTGGCAAACCACCAGTCCTACCTCCTAAGGTCCCTGTAGCCAAGATTCAAGTGGAACCATTTGATTTGAAAACAGACAAGCGAGGAGAGATACATAAAAGAGCATTCTCAGCCAAGGTACAGAGGATGGGTACAGTGATACCAAAGAGCTACAGGCATACAGTAGTTCATATTTGTGTGTGTGGGTGGGTGTCATTTCGTCTGTTCCTTAGCCTCGTCCCCTGCCATTAATTTTCGCAACGAAACGAACGAATAAGCGAAAATTAAGGCCTGGTATCTATTGCATGGGTAAATGTGCGCATGCGCTACCTATGAAAACACGTGGCTTGCCTACTGATTGTCGATACAGAGCTGTACAAGGCCTGCTGTGCACAGCGTTGCTGTAGTTACGCTGATGACGAATGCAGCAACGTGGTAGACGCCAGATACTGGGTTTTCGAAGATACTCTGTGAACGATTGTATTTCAAACATGTCAGCACAGAGTCACCATACACAGTAGAGACCGCGCGAACACAGACAGGACTTCGCTGCTCGTACTTGAGCACTAGATCCGCTTCTACAGGTTGCAACGCAGACAGTAGGCCTCTTAGAGCGCCATTTTCACGTGAATATACGGGCTAATATCACAAACAAATATTCAAGTGTGAACGGATTCCCCAGATTCTGGGGAATCATGGCGAATGGTAAAAGGTCACCCTTGCAATAGATACCAGGCCCTTTTTTCGCGCTTCCGTTTTCGTTCGTCCGTTTCGTAAGCGAAAAAATTTGGCCTGGGGACGAGGCTATCTGTTCCTTCAAGTTTTGTGACGCATACTAATTATAAAGTGATATTATCACTTTTGAACATGTGCAACTTTATACAAAGCTTAGTTCTCGAGTTATGGCATGATTTGTTATGGCGAGCTCTCCTGCAATGGCGCTGTTATGTTACTGGTGATCTAGAGTTCTTAAGCCTAGTGAGATGAAGAAATAACAGCAGTGTGCTGACCTATATTGCAGGCACACATACACTTGTGGTTGTATTTTAGCTAATCATCTTCAGTGCTGTTGGCAGAGCATTGGCATGCAATTCCTTTGGGGCATCAGCACCAATCCAGTGCCTAGTTATACTGCATAGTAGCTATAGCTTATTACATCATCATCTTTAGCTATTATCATCATCATCATCATCTTTAGCTGCATAGTAGCTATATCATAATTATTACGTCATATTTCACCAATCGGATTGCTCTATTCGAGGGCATTAATGTAGGTTATTGACCGCGCGTAGCGTCTTCTATAGCAAACAGACCGTTGCGTCTTTGCGATTTTTAAAACTTCGCGATGTTATTGCGCTCACAGTGATGAACTATGTAATAAATCATTTATTGCCCAACACAACTCGAGCATTAACCGACATTAATGACCTCGGGAAAGTCGGTTGCCCTCGTACAGTCTCGGGCTGCGCCCTCGACCGTTACTCGGGCAACCGACTTTCCCACGGTCATTAATGTTGGTTAATGCCCTCGCGTGAGGGCAATAACTAATACTTGCCCTACACAACTTGGGCATTAACCGACATTAATGACCTCGGGAAAGTCGGTTGCCCTCGTACAGTCTCGGGCTGCGCCCTCGACCGTTACTCGGGCAACCGACTTTCCCGCGGTCATTAATGTCGGTTATTGCCCTCCCATGAGGGCAATAACTAATACATAGCACTGCTGAAATTATTGAGTACTATCCAAGGTCTAGGGTTATCATTAATATTTTGATCACAGGTGAATGAGGAGCTTGATAAACTCAAACAAATTACTGTGTTTAGAGCATCTGATGCCAAGACTATCTACAACAAACCATTTGTTCCCACACAATCTTCCAAGCCACTAACTGAAAGTAATGGACCAGTTTGTCATACAGAACAACGCCTTGAGGAACGAGCAAAGTTTGATAACCATGTCAAGAAAACTCAGGAAATGAAGGAGCAAGTTGAGATTGAACGACAAGCCATATTGGAATCAGAGGATGCTAAACAGGTCAAGAAGTTGCGACGTACTTTAGTGCACAAAGCCCAGCCTGTGCAAAACTATGCTCCTATTAAAGTACAGCCATCTTTGAAAAAGCCCACCACTTCAACAGGCCCTGTGCTAATCTCGGGAAGCCGTCTCAGGGGACGCACTCATGATCAGCTATAACTAACACATCAACTCGCCATTTGTCATTGTTTGCTGTCATTTGTTACACTTGTCATAATGTCATTACTTGCACTTATAATAAAATTAATATCTGCCTTCCAGAATTCTTTTGATGTACTGTATTGAGGCGCACGTGATACTATTAGACCACGCCTTTGAGCCTGAGAAAGTGTTGTTTCAACTTGTTCGCAAATCCAACCTGCGGGATGCGTAAAGGATGAAAGCAGTTTTCATGAAAGCACTTCAGCTGTTGCATGGATTGAGCATCCGTCAGTTGTTACTGGTGTCATGGCTACTACGTGCTATACTGATTGTGTATGGGGAGTGGCAGGACTCGTATCTTGCAGTAAAATTTACTGACATAGACTATCATGTGTTTTCTGATGCAGCCGCTCACATTGTTAGCGGTGCCTCACCATACACACGACCCACATATCGGTACACACCACTGCTGGCATGGCTACTTGTACCGAACCACCTTATCTTCGGCTCTTTTGGAAAACTTCTCTTCATCACAGTGGACGTCCTCGCTGGTTGGGTGACTTATCGTATTCTCTCTCTACAGAACTTGCCCGAGCAATCTAAATTGTTTTATTGTGCTCTGTGGCTGCTAAACCCGCTTACAGCAGCTGTATCTAGTAGAGGGAATGCAGAGGCTATCATGGCACTGCTTGTACTGTTGACTATTTACTGGTTAATGAGAGGTCGTACTACAACAGCTGGGATATGTTTTGGCTTGTCAGTTCACTTCAAGATATACCCAGCTGTCTATGCTCCAGCTCTCCTTCTAGCCATTGCTGATGTTGGCAGTGAGTGGAGGTGGAATATACCCTCATTGCGTTGGGTTTTCAGACAGTGTATGTCACCATCTTGCATACGGTTTGCTGTTACGAGTATCATCACCTTTGCAGTTCTCACTGGCATCTGTTTTATTATGTGAGGACTTGGTGTCCTTTCTTTTTATCATAATTCGTGTACCCCTTCAGGTATGGTTGGGTTTTTGTCCATGAGGCCTACCTCTACCACCTAACACGTCAGGACATCAAGCACAACTTCTCTCCATACTTCTTTCTCCTCTACCTCACACGAGACCACTCACTAGGCAGCTATGTTGGACTAGTTGCATTCATACCTCAGTTTGTTCTCCTTCTCATTTCCTCTCTCTACTTGCACCAAGATACTCCATTCTGCTGCTTCATTCTCACCTACATCTTTGTCACTTTCAACAAAGTGTGTACATCACAGGTGAGCACATCATCAGCCTGACAGCATAAAATTTTGTTTGCTTTTCCAGTATTTCTTGTGGTACTTGTGTCTCTTGCCAGTGGCTGCCACTACCATTAATATCTCCATTACTGAAGCTGTTGTAATGGCTACATTGTGGTTCCTAGGACAGGTAAAAGCCTTACATCTCTCTCATTCTCACTGTTATCTTTTATGTTTCTAGGGTATATGGCTATTACCAGCCTACTTATTGGAGTTTCACGGAATGAATACTTTTTTACTAGTTTGGTCGGCCAGTCTGATTTTCTTTGTCATAAATATAGGAATCATGATCACGATGTTGAAGCGACATGTTTACACTCAAAGAGTGAATAATAAGTTGTGCAATGACTAACAGACCAACCAACTAGTTCATGTTATCATGTGTATCATGTTGATCTGTGTTTATTTCTTGTGATGATGTGTCATCATCATACATGTTATGCGGGACTGATAACGTATCTCCCCAATTGCACTTTCTTGCTCTCCGATAGAGCTCTTTGCTGTGAAAAAGATGGTGGTAGGTGATGGTGATTGTGTCAAACTTACTCTGTCTTGGACTTTGTCAGTATCACAAGTTTCGCCTTTCCTGTAACGAGCAATTATTGCAAAGACATGTGGTATACTAGTAGATCACCGTTGGGACAGCATAGGTTGCATCGAACATGACGAGTCCTCTTCATAGCTGGTAGTATCAGTCGTGATTGAGGATCACTTTCTACATTGTATGTCATGATACACATCAGTAACTGAGTATACCGTAAATCGGGAAATTTTCGTGTAACAAAATTTTCGTGTGTTAAATTTTCATGTTAAAATATTTTCGTGGGTCGACCTGGCCCACGAAAATATTTTAACATCGAAAATTATCAACGTGTAAGTGAGCATACACAGTTTCTAGACAACACTGCATGACTGTTGCTGCTGACAGCTGTAACGATGCTTGTATTTGTGGTCATTGTGTATCAAGAGTGTAGGAGCCAGCTAAATGAAAGAACCCTGCCCATTTGTTCGCCAGACCAGGCGCTGGCAACTGATCGGTCAGGGACGCTCGATCAGAGATGCTTCTGACAGCAAAGTAGAAGGTTGCTCACCATCGCTGGCTGAAAAGTAACTCCAAACAGACAGTATTTCAGCTGTAGCCAGCTCTTGGGCATAAACTTGAAGCATACAACCCGCAACTCGGCGGCATACACGTGTTTAAAAATTTCCGTTGTTAAAAAATTTTCGTGTGTTTAATTTTCGTGGTTGATCCTAACCATGAAAATATTTTAACAACGAAAATTTCCTGATTTACGGTAGATACCTTCAGTAGGACGGGGTCCTTTCTTCATCACCAAGTATGAGAATGGTTCAGTGTAATAACCTTGTCGACGAAGACCTGTATGCCTCTATAGTAGCAATAGAAGGAGGAAGAAAGAATTATCGAGTGTGGTTAAAGGTCAAGCTAACCTGTGCTGGAGATAGCTGAACTCTCTGAGCAAAACTGCAGTAAAATTTGGAAACTGATAGAGGACATGGGTTGTCATGAGGACACTATAGAGCGAGGATTATTATTAGGAAATAAAAGATTGACACACAAGCTCACTGGAGCAAGAATATGTCCTCCCAGTTGACTAGCTCCCGTATCTACTGATTTAGTCCAGTTACTGGCCTGCACATAAACCATGTAACTACATGTATGATGGTTACTCTCTTACATTCAGTAATAGATCTCTTGCTTCATTGATAATATTATAGCCAGCTCTGGTACCAAACTCAATCAATACCTGAAAGTTGAAAACAAAACTAATTTACTAAAATCCTTGCTGTATGTCATATCACTTCACTTACAAGTATGTTTCCTGTTTTCCGCCAAAGTGAAGCAATTGTTGATCTTCTAATTCCAACAGTAGATAGTTCTGCTAGAGTATTGGCTGCTACAACCAGATCATACTGCACCTATGCATGAGCGAGTATCTTGTTAGAATTTTGTATTTCTCCTAATTTCTATAACATAACTGCACAACACCCATAAACTGTCCCAAAGTGAACTTATAACAGAACCGAGCACGCATTGACTTGATCAGTAACAATACAGAACACGAACACAACTCTTACAGACCAACAATCACTGGACTTATATTATACTCTTAGCTTGTTCTAGACTATCTATACACTTCTATTAACACATTACACCAAAAGAAAACACACATACCACTGAAAGAGAAACACGTTACAATAAATGAATAACACGCTAGCTAAGGGTTTCTATCCTTCACAGAACTGCCATTACCTTGTTTGATACTGGTAAATACTGTTTGAAGTGTACACCAGAAATGGTCTCCTTCTCAGTAGTAGGAACAGGTAAACCCATTTCATCTGAAAGCCTTCCTCCTAAAAATTGTGACAAAACAAGTCAATCACCATGCTAATTTCACATACCAACTCTAAGGGCCCGTGCCAGTTCTCCCATTTCCTGTGATGAGTCTATTGCTTGATACTCGTAAAGAGATTCTCCCCAGACTTGTTGAGCTGCCCTGGATGCACATAGCTATGCTAAAATGTGACACACATCATCTCTTTCCTACCACAAAGCTGTTCCCAGTCCAGAACCGAAGTCAAGCATGACCTGTGGGTTAAACTTAGGCTGTAACTTAGCAACCTGAATATATACAATAATCACAGCAAAAAGATGGACATTGACTCACATACCTCACTGAACACTCTCAAACACACACCATAGCCAGCCTGGGATCGCATAGCAACACATGCGATTCCCTCTCTCTTACCATACCTGATCAACGGAGGCCGTGTGCTGACATCACAATATCTGTTTTAACATCTTACCTGAGAGGTGCCTGTATGGTTACTGGGTTATTGGAGGTATGGTCTTTCCATAAGTTAGCTACGAGACAATTCACAGTATTTAGTGATCACACCAATATCCCATACCAGCTTCTGCCTTTATTTGCTTCTTTTGCTTCATTTTTTGGTCCTGCGCTGTTGATGGTTGTCTTGTTCGTAAGTATTTCATTAAAGCTGCTCCATCACTAGCAAGTTGCTTGTTGGGATAATCTATTTCGTGTAATTACAAAGTTAAATTAATCAATGAACTTGTAGGTACTTGATAAAAGGTTCTCCTGAGCAAGTTCCAGGCTTTTAGGTGTATATACAGTAGGCAAACACACGCTGTGTTTTATTCGAACTTGAGATTTGGTTCCCTCGTCATCATCATCATCATCGTTATCAGCAGTTGTAGCATCGCCATTTGTATCTCTTTCTTGCTCAGGCAGCAATCCACTATAGTTGATTGTGCTGCAGATGGCTCTCCTTAACCAATGTAGAGATCCGAGCCTAAGCAAACGAATTTGTTGGACGAGAATGCCTTCTCGTGCCATGTGGAAAAGGGTATTTCCCGTGCTCCCTTCGAGCAATCTGATTGGTCTGTTGCAAGTAAGAGCTACGCCCCCAATTTAAAATCAGACCAGAAAGTCAGGCCAGGTTGGAGAAGTGAAGATGGCTACACAGCAGGAAACGGCTACTGTAACCTGTACAGCTCCAGTTAATATTGCTGTCATCAAGTACTGTATGTTACACCAGCTTTAGTGCAAAATTAACCAGTGGCAAGTCTCATTTCTTCAGGGGGCAAACGCAATGAAGAGCTCATTCTTCCTACTAACTCATCACTGTCGGTCACACTGCATCAGAACGAGGTCAGTGAAAGAGTGCAGACATCTAGTTATAGTGTGGTGTGTGATTACAGTTCAAGACGACTACTACTGTGTCTATAAGCAGTGACTATGATGAAGACAAGGTGTGGTTGAATGACAGGTTAGTGCCGCACATGCAAACTAATAATGTATTATGGTTTATTATATTATTCAGAGAAGAATCCATCAACAACCCAAGACTTCAACGGTGTCTTAAAGAGAGTAAGTCAGTTTATTGCTTATGACTACCTGACTTTTGCAGTTCGTACATCTGCTCTAACTTCCTCATCTTTGAGCCATGAGCTTGTGCGGTCTGGGAAAGTGCACATTCAATCGCACAACAATTTTCCTACAGCTGCTGGATTGGCCTCTTCTGCGGCTGGGTATGCCTGTCTTGGTAAGGGAACACTCTCTTCTATCTGACCTTCATCATTACTTTTTTCTAGTCTATGCTCTTGGTCAGTTGTATGGGTACAAAGGAGAATTATCAGCAATTGCAAGGTGAAGCATTCCTAGTGAACTCCATTCACTTAGTTTACACACAGACAGGGCTCTGGGAGTGCTTGTCGTAGTATTTATGGCGGGTTTGTGACATGGGAGAGAGGAGAGAGGGAGGATGGATCAGATAGCCTAGCGATACAGGTGGCTCCTCATACACACTGGCCAGAGCTTCAAGTCATCATACTAGTTGTTAGTGACCAGAAGAAATCAGTCAGCAGTACTCTGGGAATGAGCACTACTGTTCAGACTAGCTCTCTCCTCAAGGTGCATCTTTGCCATTTCTTTCTCAATGATGCACTTGATTTCTATTGCAGCACAGAGCTGACATTATTGTACCACAGAGAATGAGAGAGATGGAGGCTGCCATTAAGAATAAAGACTTTGAAGCCTTTGGCAGATTAACAATGCAGGTACTATAGGCAAACGGTCTATGTAAAAGCATTTCTTTGTACTCTGTCTTTAAATATCTAAGCCATTGGGTTAATTTTCTATCACAGGATAGTAACCAGTTCCATGCAGTGTGTCTAGACACTTACCCTCCCATCTCCTACCTTAATGACACATCCAAACAGATAATTCAGTTAGTCACTAGATATAATGACATTTCTGGACGGGTTAAGGCTGCATATACATTTGATGCTGGTCCTAATGCTGTACTGTTCACGCTCTCTGAAAATACCCAAGAATTGCTCTCAGTCATACTCCGTGCCTTCCCACCCTCAAGTGATCAGAGGTGACATTATTGAGTTGCTCACATGTAGTACACTTGTCATACTCCAGGTTATCGTATGTAAGAGGTCTCACTAGTTCAGTGGAAGAGCAAGTAGATATCAAGGTCAGCAGTACATACTAGGACTCATGCATTAATCACTAGAGTTTGAGCAGAACAATAATCGAAGAAGAAATTAATGTCTTACTAAGTTTCTCATGCAGGATTTGATGAACAAAATTTCTCATTCTCCCTCAGAGGGAGCCCTCAAATATATCATTCACACAAAGGTACAGCTACATGTATCAGTACCATAGTGATGTTATTGTATAATACACAGGCTGGCCCCGGGCCACAGTTGCTGGAAGACTGAAAATTAAATTCTATTAATTTTATTTATCTTTTATGTCAGCTATTGTCAGATAGATTGCAATTATGATACTTTGAGGTGAATGCCCATGACACATAACGTAGTAATAATAGACCACAATATCATGATCAGTGTAGGGGTCGCCCAAGAATGTGTTGACCAATTTGTACATAGTAATTGTTTCTCATGCCGCTCGGCAATGATGTTTAGGGATGACTGCAAATTAAGATGGCGGCTACTCATGTGTGAATCATATTATTTCCAACCAGTGACATTAAAAATATTCAAGTTCTTGACAAACTAATAATATCTGTTGTGTGTGCTTGGCATCATAACAACATTGCTGATGTCTCGATGAGCATACATACATTGCTTGATAACAAACTGCCGGAAATTTCAAAATATCTACAGAGTTTTGATTAGTTAGATTTGGGAGGTTTTTTGAGCTCAGTGGCTGGTCTCATTCCTGCTCCCTTGGCACCAGTACCAGGCTTCATCAAGAGGTTACTAAAGAAGGTAGCGAGAGCTGCTTCTCCCTTGGCCCCATCCTTCCCTCCTGCTGCTTCTCCATCACCCTGTAGCGAGAAAGTAATTAACAGAGTTGTCATCTGTTGATGTATTACAGCACAATGCACACTATCCTAGTTGTACCACTAGCAATAGGCACAGATCATGAAGACCATGGGTATTGTATATTGCTGGATAACTTACCACTTCTCCTTTGGAGAGTGGAGCTGTTGGTCTCACTGGTGATCTGTCCTTTGTAACAGCTGGTGGCTGAGAACAGGAAGAGTTAAAACATACCAGTAGTGCTTCATCATCCTCAAGCTTACCACTGTAGAAGTACCTGGAACCTCTCGTTTGGGTGCCCTGGCCAGATGAGCCTGAGAGAGAGAGTGAGAGAGAGAGAGAGAGAGAGAGAGAGAGAGAGAGAGAGAGAGAGAGAGAGAGAGAAAGAGAGAGAGAAGAGTCAAGACTATTACCACAGTACTATGGATGAGCAGTACCTGTTGAGCTATGAGAAACACCTGATCGTCTTCAGCAGAAACTCCGTCCACTTCAGATAATGGCTAAAAAAGGATATTATTTTATAATAAGGCAATTTGTCCAGATTGCTGCCCACCAGTTTACATACACTTCCTCGTGACAACAGGAAATAGTGGCATAGCAACATGACTACTGATCTATATTATTCTTCAAGTGCAGGAAAAATCCATGTTAGTGGATTTGTTCCATTAACCACACACAATGATAGTCACAGCTGATTTACGATACAAACAAACAAGTTGTTTATGAACATGTTTCATTCCTTCACCAAAGGGAATATGACTTAACAATAATGAATTTGACTACCTCTTTATCATAAGTATTACTCATGAATATTATCAGTCTGGTATAGTTTGACCAATCAGATTGCGGATCACTGTGTAAGGTATGCAAAGTATTTCAATCTCCCCTGAGCTACCCCCTCTCCTGGTGAAGCCACAGGAATGGACAAACACACAAACAACACTACAATAATACAAGTAAACAAGCTGTTGCTATAATTAACAAGAAGAAGCAGTGTTTGGTATGAATGAGGTTATAGCTTCCAATAGTGATATCACACTAGGTTGACTGCATTAAGTGAGACTTTTCCAACTAAAGCTAAAATCAACTGTAGAGTAGGCACCAGATGTGACAGACCATGTCTATCCTGTAGGGCATCCACCAGACATCTACTAGCGAAATATTTTAATGATGTAATTGTGACTTAATGGCAAGAATACAGCAGACCAGAGTAAGGGACTACTCTATTATTACATTATTGGTACAATTATGACAATGTCTAGCAATTATGCAGAAGACAAACAGACAGACAGGAGTGGTCAAGCTAGGCATGGTGTAATACTGGCTAGATATTGCTGTCATTCACACAACATCTGGATAATAGTGTTGCTTAGAAATTGTCTGCAGCTATTTACACTACCACTAGTGTTCATTACTGACTGGGACTACTTCATAGCTACACCTCCCAGTGAAGCAGCTTAGCTCATTAACAACCTACCATAGTTACTCTTGGTGGCACAATAATGGTCTTTAGTGGTTCATGAGGGTTAATGTGCTTCATCTGATCAGAAAGGTAGTATATCCTCTTATCACTGTCCCATCCACAAGGTCTGGAGAAGAAGGAGGAAAGCATAACAATGTGTAATGTACAATCTGCAGGTGATGGATGTTGCATACACTGGATGCACATATGCAAACAAACTTGTTGTTTATTATTCTGTCAAAAGAGGTGCCTACATGTAGATTTCATTTTTGTGACAGCTCTGTAAAGCTGTGGTTCAACGATGGGTAGTGCGCAACACATTGGAATACTGGGAGTGTCTGCAGTGTCTAATAAATGTGTACATTAGTTTATGATGCAGTTATGGCATTTACTATTGGTACACAGTTTTCTCACAATATACACACATAACAGGAGAGGAAAATGTAAAGAAGTAGCTGTATTCAACAGATGGTGGCAGTTGTGAAGAGTACGTATTGTAACCTTTACACTGCAGCAAGATACTACATAATTAAAGAACACACACTCAACAATCAACAGATCAATCTGTACAACACGGCAACACTTCCCAAAATGTACAATGACTTAATCAGATTACTGGCTAAACAAAACTATCAGCTCATATATTATGTACACAGAGACATACAAATATGTTCTATGTAAAACTATCGTTTCTCATTATTACACTAAGCATGATGCGTAACCCACAGTTCAATAACTTGATTAACAAGTGACTAATACCAAACCAAGGCATTCAATACACCCACACACGTGCATCCACACCTACTGTGGGATGCAGGCACGTACACACATGCATCACACAATGATAGTGGATTGATATGAACACAATTGGCTACAATCGATGCACACATCAAAGCACATGGAAAGTGTATCATGTGGTGTAAACTAATCCACTTGAGACACCATCAGCAATCAGTGAAGCAAAAGCAAAACAATATACCAATGTGTGTGTGGTATACAATGACAATATGAATGCACATACAGTTGGAAATTTGAGATTCGTCACGAGTGCGGCAAATTCTTCCGCTATAGCAGCTTAAATTAGTTAGATCAACCACAATGTGCATAAGGTGATGCTGGAGGGATTCTCACATGAACACAGCATCTCTTTCTACAATGGAGGCAGGAGTGTTGAAGGGGAGGCGATATGCCAGATGAACTATGTATCGATGCAGCAAGTCTAGGTTCTTGGAGTCTTTGAGAGAAGTGTAGCATAGAGCAGCACCATCTGCATAAGGAGGAAGGAGGTGATGAATACAAGCATCCTTAGCATGAATATTCTATCGTGAATGTCAAACTCTAATGGGGGTCCTCAACAGGGTTTGTCACCTCACACAAACACTCATCGATTAACACTTTGATGTGGTCTTTGTGGTGTCGTGAATACTGTTTCAACAGCTACCCAATAGGGACACCACGTGACTATGGTTTGAGTGCTATACATGTGCTGAGTGATTGACACTATGGCAACTCTTGGTAAACGCAGGCAGGAAGTGATCATTCTATTTCACAAAAGCACTAATAATGGTTCATCATGGCATGCTAATTGGTTGCGGATGAGTAAGGAAGTGACCAGAAAAAAGAGATAAAGATAAAGAAGGAATGAACAAGAGATTGAATTACATTTAAGGCAGAATCTTCTAATGTGTTGTTGAATGAAGTCGAAATGTTCATCTTTATAGCTCTGAGATTTCTCCAGTTGATTGAGACCGTCTGACTACATAAGAAGAAGACAGGAAATCAGATGAAGTCAGTATATCCGTTAATCATCATAGCAGTAACTTTACCCTTCCTCCTCCAGCACCTGAGGGGATACTAGGGGCAGCAATACTATAATAGACTGTACATCATCACAAACACATCATGTTACTGTAACACAGTAACTCTCACATTACAGTATGTGCACACACGCTACCAATACCAATCAACTTCGGCTAGCTGAAACAGATGTCTAAATTTCTAACAGGTAACCCAGGTCGCACAAACGTACACATTCAAAAAACCGCAATAGTCAACACCAACAGATGCTCAATGCAGACATTAGTCTCTGAGCTTCTTGTTTACAAGCAGCCAACACACTAGGTACAGGCTAGCCTCATACCCAGACCCGGTACAGGCTAGCCTCATACCCAGACCCGGTACAGGCTAGCCTCATACCCAGGCCCGGTACAGGCTAGCCTCATACCCAGTATAGACTAGCCTCAAACCCAGGCCCGGTACAGGCTAGCCTCATACTCAGGGCCGGTACAGGCTAGCCTCATACCCAGGTCCGGTACAGGCTAGCCTCATACTCAGGGCCGGTACAGGCTAGCCTCATACTCAGGGCCGGTACAGGCTAGCCTCATACTCAGGGCCGGTACAGGCTAGCCTCATACCCATGCCCGGTACAGGCTAGCCTCATACTCAGGGCCGGTACAGGCTAGCCTCATACTCAGGGCCGGTACAGGCTAGCCTCATACTCAGGGCCGGTACAGGCTAGCCTCATACTCAGGGCCGGTACAGGCTAGCCTCATACCCATGCCCGGTACAGGCTAGCCTCATACTCAGGGCCGGTACAGGCTAGCCTCATACTCAGGGCCGGTATGCGAGAAGACTAACACAAATCAACAGTATAGCGTGCTGTTTATGACAACACAGAAATTGATATTATGTCTATAACAGCCCAACTATTTGCAGGAAACAGATGAACTGCTGCATCACCTAAAAAGCATTAACACGATTACAGTTGATCAAATTATGATTATACTCCAGATAACCAGCAACCACACACACAAGCAGCGTTTGCATACAACAAGGTGATGATTAGCAAGGCCCTTTTCTGGTCTAGCTAGCTAGCAAGTGTGGCGGCTGTGCTGTAAAAAGGTCACAATAACCAACCGATGAGTACACAAGGTCACAATAACCAACCGATGAGTACACAATACACACTCAATATTATGAATACACATTCAACAAACATAAATAGCCTCAGAGTAAAATATCCATTACCCTCAGATTAGCACAAGCTGGTGGTGGGCTGGTAGACATTGCCCCAGACTGACAGTCATAACTGATAACGTTAATTACTAGTCTAACCCTTACAATCCTTATGTGAAGTTACGTAAGATAAATCATAGAGCTACATGTACTAAAAATAATATTTGGATAACAATGACGACGTACAAATAAGAACACAATTATTTCACAAGTACAATCAGATGAACAGCAGGTGTGTTTCATCACTAAATCAACGCTGTACTTAAAATATAGTTCATGGAAGACAAAGTCATAGGAAACTAAGATGAAGTCATATTATTATTAGATGAGTGAAGATATGTTTTATCATGAGGAGCATATATGCAGCATACTCTGTAATCGTATGTAATGTACGCTAATGTTAAGTTTGCACATAAACGCACTAGTATATTATCAACCCCCACACACCACCACATCAAACCTCTCACTACACCATGTCACAGATTTGCCTATTACCGCTACTATAACCATACTTGAACACACTGAGACTAAACCACAGGAAAATAATTGGCTACGCACGATGTACTGGAGAACTATAAACACTCAATGTTTGTCCTAATACGAGCATTGAACTGTTTTCCAAGCTGTTTATAGAACAGGTTGATGGTGATTGTCATACATACATAATGTACACCTACTGAAGAGTATGGTAGTGTGCGATGTGATATTGTAAACAAAGCCATAGTCATTGATACACAAACACAGCCATGAACACACAAACACTACTAAGAAAGCATCATTGTATGTACAGCTGTGAAGATACAGTCACTACTCAGACAGCAGTACCTTACCTTGGCACACACTACTATCAAGGGTATCCCAAGATTGCATGTGAGGACATTGGGATCGAGAGGCAGAGCAACCTCTTCCGTCTCCCCTGCTGTAACAGCAGTTGACTGCTCTGGATCAACATAGCTCTGGAACAGCTTGACCACTGACAGAGAGAGAGAGAGAGGTAAGCAGAGTACATGAATAAAAAAGATGAAAAGGAAGCAGCAGACATGTGTTACATAATAACATAGTATGGCACAACTACAAAGTTAATTTATATTTAATGTCAAAAGTACATAATGAAATATTTCGTTATCCACACAGAACACACCCATGTTGAAATAACATAATCCATGAACTAACGCAGTGCATAATTTGAAGGATCCCTCTCCAAGATGTAACCTGGCAACGTGTCTTCAACAACATGGAGATTTGTTATGCATAGTTAAACGCACTAATTTAATCGTCGAATAATCATAGAGCAGGTGTCCATAGCAGTCTGATGTCTAGAGAGACTTAGCTGCTGTCATATTTTGAGAATTTTATCATAAGGCATAGATGGAACAGAAGCCAAGATGGAAATGATCAAACAAATGAAGTCACTTCACCTTTACACTTACTCAAGATAATGTAATTGGTGAGTGTTTGAGGCAAAAATGTGCCACAAGGAACACAGGCTGGGTAAACTAACAAGGTTGTATTACATGTCTTGTAGTGGAGTATGTGTGTGTTGTGTGGAGTTCTACCAATTTGTCTGACACTATGTACTGTATTGTATTACTCTGATATGACGCACATATACGCCAGAGATTCAACCACATGTTCAAAGAACAATCAAGAATATTCTCAATTTTCTCAGATCACCAACATTATCTTCAGGTGTTTAACATACTAATCACCCCATCAACAGGTACTACTCGATGTTCCACCATAAACTGTACAGTTGTACATTCAGTAACTCATAATGTGAGCAATTGCACGCTGTACATGCATACATGTGCGTGTTTCCTCTCAAAGAACAAACAGAATATGCATGACACATGCTTACAGTCATGTGACATGTTTTATAGTACAGGCAAATTCTTGAACACTGATTATACTATAAATATTATCGAGAATAAAATTATAGAGGAATGGATCAATGGGAGGATATAGAAGATAAGGAAACACAGGAAGGACACGAGAGTGACGTACTGTTTTCCTCCATTGCTTTGCGTCGTCTGTCAGGAATCTTGAGTGAGTTAACATGACGGTAGATGACCTCACTCCATCTCTCCAGAGACTCTATCACAGTCCACGGCTGAGTGAGGTCAACCACTATCATTGCCAGTGTGTTGTCAATGTTCTTCTCATTCAGCACAAACGGCAACAGCTCCTTGTGCCATACTACACCATCCAATACCCATACTCCCATACGAGCCAAGAAATCTATAAATGAATACAGTTACAAGAGGCATGGTACAATTTTGTAACTAGTGTGAGCTTGTAAAATAATTTGTTGCCATCAACAATGTTGCCTAACAGCATGATTCTAATTAATGCCCACCACTCACCATCAGTCTCATCGTCTTGCACATCCAGAAACCTATACTCCAAACTGCACCCGGACAGTAGGTACTTGCCTCCTACAGACTGGGTACGTGAGCCCTTGCTACCAGACATGTTACACAGGCGATCCACCAGAGTGGATTTACCTGAGCACACATCGCCTGATGAATCATGAGGAACAAAATTAAATGGAGTCCAAATTTTTAGTCCTACCTAAAACAAGCAATGACTTTATTCCATCTGAGCGAATTTTAGCACCTGAAGAAGCTACGTCATTGAGAATAGACGACCTATATACAACCAAGAATTGAGACTTAATAACCGCCTCTAAAAGCAAAACTATTCTACTGCCATGTTCTCTGTGGATACATTACAGCCTTACAAGGCGAATGAACTCTTTCCCATACTCGTATCACTTACTATAACTCACCAAATGTCTTCTTCCAGTGCTTTACCAGGCTCTTTCTCGTTCTCCATTATTTTCGGCTGCGCACGCGCAGTATGAAGAGCGCCAAAGAAATTCAAAAGTTTATTACAGTTGGCTCCGCCTACTTTTGATTCTTATCACTACTGCCTGCCATGTCGTGTTGAGAGCGACAGTGACATGAGTGACTGACATGTAATGGTGTCATCAGTCAGCCGCTTGAACTTTAGTGCCGAGTACAATTAGGTGAGTTTATCAATCTCTACTACAACGTTTCACACTACTAGTGTCTGCCCTGTTTCGTCTGATGTTGTATTTTTCACATGCCCACAATATTAAATCTGTATCTTGGTCAAGCACAACACGTCCAATATTCTGTGCAGCTCAGGACCGACCCCACCTTTTTTATTCTCACTGTGCACGTTACAAATTAAGCACTGGCATACCAGACCATTTAGACTACTAATTGTGTTTACATTAGATGCCCTGTTTTAGTACTAACCCTAAAAAGTTTTTTCTCTTCTCCATGACAACCCAGCAGACTCAGTAGACATGAGTACCCGTCAACGGTTGACCCCCACCGGTAAACTCCTGCTTAGAGCATGTATAAAGGGAGATATGACATTGGCCAGCTCAGTATTATACACCGACCCTGCAGCCCTGAACGCAAGGAATAAGCATGGTTTAAATGCCCTGCAAGTAGCCATTATCCACCAGCAGCTGAGAATGGCTAATTACCTCATCGATAAAGGTGTGAATGTTCGTTCAGTGGACAAGAAAGGCTGGACACCACTTCACGATGCTGCCTTGTATGGCAACAAGGAACTAGTGAAGAGGATCATAGCAGAGGGGAGCCGTGTCACGTGTCATAACCAGCTTGGTGAAAAACCGATTGATGTGGCCGGTAATGTTGCAATGGAGATACTGCTGTGTATATGTATGCGGGAAGCTGGTTATGTTGCCTTGTCGGACCAGTACTGTGAATCACTTGGACTGAACCATTTGACATGTGATCATGAAATTGAAACAACGCTTCCTTCAGACAAGTTGGGTACAAATAGAGCCCATAATGAAGACGAGACAATAACCGATTCCAATGAATATCATTCATCTGCGAAGGATTTCCGTCCAAAGCGTGAATATCCTTTATCATCTAAGCGGGAGGCCATACACATGGACATAAATACTCCCTGTGGTCGCCTGTCAACGGCCAGTCGTGACTCAGCCTCCATAACTAGCCACAGAGAATTTAAACGCAAGCGAATCCCGCTTAGCCCCCTGCGTGAAGTTACTGATTCAGCCATTGTTGCTGCACCTTTATCCGAAACGGAGTCACCAACTCCACGCAGACGCCCCTCCAGCCCTGTGCCAAGGCAGCGTCGCTCAGGATCAAAAGCCAGTACTGTTCGATCACACGCTTGTGAGGAAGTTACTGCAAGAGCCATCGAAGCAGACATGCTGCTCACACAAGAGGACATCGTGAGACTGAACGGCCTCTACGAGAAAAGTCAGCACTCCGAGGCAACCGCCGAGCAATCGCGGGAAGAATACGAGTCAAGAACACCGCCAGAACGAGAGTCTCCAGTCGAGCTGCTAAAGATGAGACCGCGCAAGCCCAGCATTGTGTCGAGGCCCAGCAGGCGAGAAAGCAGAGACTCGGACGACGGAAGCATCGCATCAAGCAGCAGACGGAGCGTCACATTCCAGCCAGAGGTACTATTGCAAGAGATCGTCACTGAAGGAGATGCGACACTAGTGGGAGAAGTTCTATCCTCCGGAGTTGTGACAGACGTGAACAAGATGAGTCCTGTTGGTCTTACAGCACTGCACCAGAGTGCACTCGACGGGAACCTCCCGTGCGCAAAGACATTGGTGCTCAACGGTGCTGACGTCAACATAGTCGACTCAGACGGCTGGACACCACTTCATGCAGCCGCCGCCTCGGGTCACACTGAGATAGTAAAGTTTCTCCTTCAGGCTGGATCGGACTATTCAGCTAAGACAGATGACGAGAAGACAGCGTACGATCTTGCTACACGAAGAGCCATCAAGAGAATGCTGCTCAGAGTCTCCAGCGGTAAGGGAGTTGATCCTGATGAGGAAGACATGTCAGATGGTGAGCTAAGTTCAGATGAAGAAGACTGTAGCCATGCAGACTATGACTCTGATGACGAAGACTCCAGCCAGTCCGATTCTGACCACAAGGTGTTTACCTTAGGTGTTAACAGACCATCCATACTCAACCCAAGAGACAATTCAATTTCACCAAGTCCAATCCGAGACTCGATGGACAGCGTGTTCTCTATTCTGCACACATCCAATGTCACTACACTACTGGAGAGAGATCCCTCTGACAGCACGTCCAGCTATGGTTCTCTAGCAGAGCACGAAGTAGAACTGACAGTTGGAACACCTTCGACACTTTGTGGTGAAGAGATCTGCATCTACACCGACAGAGACACATTCATCTCTGAGGACCAAGGATTCAGCACAATGGATGCATCCAGTGATAGTTCACATCAGAAAGCAGTTCTATCAGATGACGAAGGCACATCGCATGATGTTCTTGACGGCGATCTCGACCCTGGTACCTTGGACTACAAGTTCCAGGAGGCTGTTCTTAATACCGACATTGACTCTCTTCTAAAACTCATCAAACAAAGATCAGAGATCAATGTTAACAGAGTGAACAGTACGTCAGGAGTCAGTGCCCTGCATCATTCTGTACTGGAGGACAACTTTACATTAGTCCAACATCTTGTAAAAGACTTTGAATGTGACGTCAATCTGAAGGATGTGGAGGGCTGGACACCTCTTCATGCTGCGAGTGCTGTCGGTAGCATCAGAATAGCTCAGTTTCTTCTCGACAGTGGAGCAAAGCCGTCCATTCTCAATAACAATGGTGCCTTTCCAGTCGATGTAGCTGAGGATGCAGCCATAGAAGCTCTTCTCAAGAAAGCTATGCTTGGACCACTTCACACAGGAGGGAAATTACTCATAAAAGGACTATATATTTGACTACAGAGTATACTCTCTTATGCACATACACACGTTTGTTACTTTTGTGTTTCAATCACTGCAACTATCACCTTATTTTACCTGTTCTCTCCAGAAATCCTGTATAATAATTTTGTGTTTTTTTTCACTCATCTACTCAATTGTGTTTGTTTGTGAAAGAGATTCAAATTGACCACAGATGTTCAAATTATATTTATGCAATCATGCATGATGGAAAGGTCATACAGAATGGATGGTACATGTGTAGTTAAATTCGTTTCCTAGGTTACTGAAAACCAATGCAAGTGGGATCAGTGTCAAGCAACACCCATTTGGATTGATCTGCATATCGCTTGAAAGAATGCTATTCTGTGTTATGAAGTGTGTGTAACAGCATAGAACACAGGTGGGCAGGTCAGTTGTGTAAACCTGTCAGTTGTCACTGCAGTCAGTCATGCGATGAGCGGCATCAAGGATGGGGTCTGGTGACGACACCTCTCTACAATAATGGGGTCAATGTACTAGTGTGTTCATGCGCCAACATCATTTGTATGGACATGTAGAGGTATTTTTCTCATGGGAAATGTCGACATATGCTGCATTTCCTACTGAGGGACGTGTTTGTGATCTTTGTATAGGCTGTAAATAAACAATAATTCACACTTGCTGGTGTATCCCGTTGTTATGGAACAAATGTGTCAGATTTCACAACCAGTGAACATAATAATAATATTTACACTGCGTACGTGTGCACTGGGATACTGTGTACAATTTCCTAATTTCATTGCATAGCCTTTTGAAAACTCTTTGCATAGCAATTGTTAAGTAATTATAATCAATGAACAATAATCCAATAATCATGCCAATGTGTTATATTAAAACTTCGAAACTCTGTTTTTACAAGACTAGTGATGTAACGATAAGTCAAAGGTGTAATCTTGTGCTGGAATTTCATCAATTTCCTTTGCGCCATGTAATCATGAGGACTGCTTTATTATACAGCTCATGAGAAAGTGTAGTAATTTGGCTAGCTTATCACAAGCTTCATGTCCGATGAGTTTACAGCTGAAATTACCTGGAACTTGGCACCTGATGATAGCATTCATTTCCTTTTGACAACAACAAATTCCTACTCACACATAACAGTATGTGATTCTTAATTTAAGTTTACAGTTTAGTATGTGAAATAATTAACTCTGAACACTATCTTTAGTCTTGTGAGATACTTGTCTTATCAAACATGCAATTGAGTGAAATGTCAGCTATACACATTTTTTACTTATTGTCTGGTCCTGCTGACATGCTACAAGTGTCATGTAACGTGTGTAACTGAAATTTGAGCGGGTCAGGTACTATAACCTGTACGATGGACTTCCAAAAATCTGCTGCTGTTACTCCTCAGCCTGAAGAAACGAAGAATTATATACTACACAGCAGATGTCGTCACGAAGGTAGGAATAACAAGTCAACTTATCAGTTGTACTAAACAAGTAATGCTTTGAAGTCCTCTAGAAGTCGTTTGCATTGTCCAACAGTTAATTTATCTTCTATGCTGGTCATACTTTATCAGCAAGCAATTCATATTATCTATTTGAAGGCATCTTAACTCAAAGAGAGGCAATTGACTAGTCTATAATTTACGGAAACCATTCTAACGCCATCACTCGAGTGTGAACCATTGAAAGACTCTCACTCTAGAACTAGGAAAGGGAAACTCTCTAATTAACATCCTGTTCACAACAAAGGAACTTCAAAATTCATCTTAAATTGCAATTCAAGTGGAGAGCTTTGTAAGCAAGTAACACAATTATAAATAAAAAGTTAACATGTTTGAACTAACTACTTCAAATGATGTGTTAGGAAGGACATCCAGAATGTAAATTAAATGTGGATCAAAGCATCTTTGGCTACTAGTAACCACAGCTATGTGGTCATGTTATATGAAGCTAACTAGCAATTGTTAACGTCCACTTAGTTTCATGCAATTATGCATGTGTTAGAGTTACTGACAACTAGAGATGGGATAAATTGGCTGTCACCTTGTTATACCAAGCTGTACTCTAAACGATCAAAGGGATACTCATTATACTACAGCGCCATCACTATTAAGACACAGCACCTGACTGCCCGGAGCATGATATCTAGTGTAGTGTAAGAACTCATAGTAACTAATACTGCTCATCACAGCTGCCTGAACAAATTCCAGCACAAGTATTAACTGAGAAAGGTGCTAAAACAAAGACATTACACCTCAACAGTGAGCTTGCAAAATGCCTTGTGTCTGTCTGTGAATGACAATTAACCGAAAAGCATAATGATTATGAGTTCAGCGAGCTTCTTTTCATTGTGTTGTCAGATTTGCAAATTACTCTCAAGGATCAAAGATCAGTGATCTTCTGCAATCAAGAATGCATCTAACTGTGGGTGAGGCAGAGAGGAAGTGCTTGGTTGTGACAAGTTTGGTGTGAAGAGAATTCATGGACAGTGAAGTACAAGTGACAGAGTTGTCACAGGTGTACTATATTGCTCTCTACATACAATGAAATTCCTGTAGGTTGAACAACTGTGAAGGTGTGCCATGATAAAAACATACTCCCACTCTTAACATACTCCACTCAAGTGATGAAGTGTATGCGTTTGTCTGTGTGTGAGCGAGATGAGTGTGCATCATGTGCGTCCGTGTGTGTGTGTGTGTGTGTGTGTGTGTGTATGTGTTTGTGTGTGTATGTGTGTGTGTGTGTCTGTGTGTGTCATGTGTGCGAGAGGTAGATCGTGCGCATGTGATCTTCAAGTACTGCTACATGTTATACCAGTAGATGTACTATTGGTGCATCTGCTCTGGTTTCTCTCTCTCACAAGAGTAGGCTTCACATTAGCATCAAGTTACTACTGGCCTATTATACTGATAAAATGGTACCCAAAATAATTCTGCTACAAATCGTGCAGAAATACAGCATAGATATTTTTCTTGCCTGTCACTAGTTGGCTGGCTGGCTGATGCTCAAATAATGTACAGAAGAGTGTTTAAATGCAGACTCTAATACAATACAAACATGTGTACATCACATGTTCCTGACCTATTGTCCTTGTGTACGTGTAGTGCTACTCAGCATCAAGTATGTGACAGCTAGTTCATGGCTTGTATAAACTGTTTGTACATCTACAAAATATTCTGTTAATCTAATGAAGATGGTTCTATAATGGAAAGATGATATCGTAAACATTACGCACAAAATTAGTAGATATCAAACCAAGATGAGTATCTTACTGGGAGGAAGACAGACGTTCTGCATAAAACCTTATCAACAGTGCATGCATCCTGCACCCTTCAGTCGTGACACTGAAGTCAATGATCCATCCTTTCTGTTTGGTACTTGTTGTCAACAACAACCAAACAATAACATTCGAGGTCCCCCGAGAGATTGGGCGTTGGTACACCTGTCTTCAAACAACAACAAAAACTTATACCATAATATAATGTTGCAGGTGAAAGAATGTTCACTAAAGGGTCAGCATGGGGCATGTGTACATTATCTGATAGTCTAAACACTCTCATAGCTCAAGAGCTATCTCTAGACATGCAATGTACTTCTTGTGAGTGCAGTTTTAGTCAGTGAAAAGTGTTGCATAAGCTATAACACATTAGTGAGTTTGAATGTGTAGATGTAGTCACATTGACAGGTGGCTGTTGTCCATTGCTCCAAGCTTGCTGTGCATTCTGAATACCGCATCATATCTATTAGGCTATGACTTGGCAGGATACTCACAAATTAATACACATGCACTATAATAATGTAATGAGACATGATCTCACCTCACAGCAGATCCCAACTATAGCAATAGTTATTACAGCAAGCTGGTCAGTATAGGTTGTAATTATTATAGCTAAGTCAGTTACCATAGCACCTTATCAGTGAAGAATGAAATGAGTAAGAAGAACCGGAACATGGTGTAAAACTAGACTAATTACTAAGAGCATGTTTAGGCAGAGATAACCAGCCATTACACAATGTCCTAGAGAGTCTGATGTTAAAAATGCATTTGTGTGGTAAAACCGCCTGAAAATACGAAATGAATTTCTTGACCTACATAATCCTATGCAATGAAGTCAGGTACATTTTTGAAACATTAACCTAATTAGGACCCACCCAAAGAACACTTCTAAAAACTTTTATTAGTATCGGTTGAGTGAGTACAAGAAATACAACAATCATTTTTGTCGCTCATGCGGCAGCTTTCACATAATGCGTGAAATGAACACGTAGCAATCCCAATGAATCATCACGTTACTGGTTCCCATAAACAAAATAAATATTAATTTTAATGAAAATTTTCACATCATGGTGTATGGTCGGATGACGACTATTGTACAAAAATAAAAAATAAACACATTAATTTTAACTAAGTCCTAAAGTGCTACCATGAGTTGAACACACACATACATACATACACACATACATACACACACACATGACACACAAACACACATACAACACACTTTGTTGGAGCAGATTGGGATGCTAAGACGATGATTAGTGAAGGTGATGATAAGGTTAAGAGTCTAACAGAGAGGCAGCCTCTGTGTGAGGATGAGAGAGGAAATGGGAGAATGCAGGAAGACAAAGGAGGAAAGAAATATAAATACCAGAAGTGTAAAACAGTTACACCCTCACTAATTGAAAAGGCATGGTCAAAGAATTCAGACTCACATCTCAACTATCGGGTGTGTCACTCAAGCTCAATAGCAGAAAGACTGTTATCAATCACCTTACCTGAAATATGAATAGGGCGATCCGTCTCCTCCACTACTTCTTCCTCTGTACTCTCATCTTCACACAATGTCCGTATTCTTCTTCTCACAGGCTCATACGGACCACCAGCAAAGTAACGCACATCACGATCCTTGTCTAGTTTGAGCTGCTCTAGAACAGAAATAATGTTATCTTGCAAAGGTGTTCCAGTGTCATTGGCAAAGAAATAATCTGAGAAAAAAAGAAGTGAGTGAATTAAATGCCTCCACTCACTCCACGATCTTACTAGTTTTGAGAACAATGTCTTTGAGCAAGTAGGCTAATGATATCTTCACATTAGGGACAGGATCAGAGGAAAGAGTAAACAGGACCGGCAGACACTCTGTAGCAAATAGCCAATGAGGAATACGCCTCTCAAGGAGGAAGAGAGAGCACAGCTTAGCGTACCTGGAGAGGTATAAAAATTAATACAGGATGTGGCTTTTGAGAGACTAAGAAATTTGATACTTACAGCAATCTAAGAAGCCATCTAGGACTTAGTGCGAGTGTCTCCTTAGCTTTGTTTAACACTTCTTTACAATGCGCAGCCTCGAGTTGTTCCATCTTCTGTAACGTGACACCAATCTAGAGATTAGAATAAAGCATGTGTTGTTCTATTGTACTCAGCTGGTCCGAGCTGGGCAATCAATTGGTAATAAAATTCTAATTGCATGCAAATTACGCTATGGCTACACAGACGATGGTATGCAGTAAGTAGTTAATGATGGGACAAAACAGCTCCACTTGTAGACACACACCGGCCCATTATAGCCCACTGTTAGCAAGCTACCACAAGCTAATACAAGCATAATGGACACAATCACAGTACGTTAGTAGTGCATGCACTATCATGTGACCCCATGTTAGGTAATGATGACAGAAAGATAAAGCGAGCATGTAGATTATTGTACGTGTGTGTGTGTGTGTACCACTCCCAGTGAGATATCACAACTCACACACACGATAAACCTCACACTGACAGCAGTGCATCATGTGTGACGATACACCAACTGACCGTTACTAATACACATGAGCAATAAGCCCTGTCACATAGATTCTTACAAATACACATTTGAAGCAACCAACAAAATGCACCTCATTTCTTTGAATATGGTTACCAAACGATAATTATGTTATAATTTCCTTGAAAGCTGGACATATCAATTGCTAACTTGCATACCGGTTGTTCACCAATCCTTTCCTGTCCTGTCTATATGATAGCACTAGTTTGCACTGATAAAAGCTATTCAGTAACACTAAATAATGGTTACTATAGCAACTGATATGAATACAAACAAAGTACATGAGGCGTGACTTCTAAGAACATCTCCCACTCATGCTGAATGGTACACATTCCTGCTCTAGTAATTGCATTCCACAAACAATACCCTCTGCCAGTAACAAGCCATCTCTACTTGAAATGTACAAAAACATCAATTCTTTATCGTAAACATTGTGTTTTTGCAGAGAAAACTACGGTTGTCCACTAGAAATCGACTGAGAAATTATTCACAAGCTTGAACCTACAGATAATTTTATTTTGCCATGTAGTGCAATTTAGTAGACATCCAGGCCCCGTTTACACGGTTGCGTTTTCATCTGAAAACGCAAAGAAATCTTTGCGGATGCACCTCGCGTTTACACGAAAACGATGAAAACGATAACTTGAAAACGACAACTTGAAAACGCTTCTCAAAGTGGAAACTTTTGAAAACGACAACTTGAAAACGGCAACTTTCTACGTGTAAACGCCAAAAACGATAACGCGCTTTTGTTATGAGCGTACCTCAGCCTTCATACTCGCAGAGAATACTAGCAATAGTCCTTAGACAACGACTAATGTGTGTTTTCTTCGTTGCTCCAACAGCTTCGTGCGAACAAGGCAGTACAGTTTGCTTCGCCATTGTGGTCACACCCACATTCCAACCGCCTAATTAACTACCGGTTAATTTCACTGGCAGAAATGCTGATAGCGTAGTCATGTAAACACAGTAAAAACGCTGTGGTGAATCCGCATACTTTTGGTCAAAGCGTCACCGTGTAAACGGGACCCCAGTCACAGTATGACTCAAGCCTGTAGCACCTGCAGTGGCTCAAGATGGTCAGTGAGCAGCCAGATCCACCACTATTAGTACAGATTCTATTCATCAACTATTGGCTCTGCCTCAACCAATGGTGGTGTTTTTACTGCTGCTTTTTAACATTCTTACAAACGCAATGTCCATGAATGCAGAGATGTTTTGATGTGTGATGTAAAGTTCAGATGTACAGTAACCATCATCAAATCAACCATGCAATATGTTGAATCAATCAATTAGTGGTATGCTAGTTGAGGAAAGCAACATGGTAACCTCTAGCTGACAGTATATTATACATAGCAACATGGTAACCTCTAGCTGACAGTATATTATACATAGCAACATGGTAACCTCTAGCTGACAGTATATTATACATAGCAACATGGTAACCTCTAGCTGACAGTATATCATACATAGCACCATGTAACCTCTAGCTGACAGTATATTATACATAGCAACATGGTAACCTCTAGCTGACAGTATATTATACATAGCAACATGGTAACCTCTAGCTGACAGTATATCATACATAGCACCATGTAACCTCTAGCTGACAGTATATCATACATAGCACCATGTAACCTCTAGCTGACAGTATATTATACATAGCAACATGGTAACCTCTAGCTGACAGTATATTATACATAGCAACATGGTAACCTCTAGCTGACAGTATATCATACATAGCACCATGTAACCTCTAGCTGACAGTATATTATACATAGCAACATGGTAACCTCTAGCTGACAGTATATCATACATAGCACCATGTAACCTCTAGCTGACAGTATATTATACATAGCAACATGGTAACCTCTAGCTGACAGTATATTATACATAGCAACATGGTAACCTCTAGCTGACAGTATATTATACATAGAAACATGGTAACCTCTAGCTGACAGTATATTATACATAGCAACATGGTAACCTCTAGCTGACAGTATATTATACATATAAAAAACAGAGCATTGGTTGATAGCATTTTCTCAGTAAAACACACAATGGTTGAAAACTAAAGCAAATTTTTCAATTCATCGTTGATTACCATATAGCGGGTAATTTTGGAGGGTCAAAATTTTGGTGAATGACCCAGATTTTGCGTTTTGGCAAATTTAATTTTGGCGTCAAGTGCCTCGCTCACATATTATCGCAATAAAAAAGATTTTGTGAATTTTATTTTGGCGAATGCTTGACAATTTGCCAAATTCGCCAAAGTTTCCTCTCGCCAAAATTACCCGCTATACGGTATGTGTCATTCAGTACACAGGACTATGTGACAGTGATAGTGTGCTCCACTACATTTGCCTAGCTCATGTGCTACCATAGTCTCTATGCAATCAAATTCTGTACTAGTGTAATAGCAGGCTCACCAATCTCGCTGCAGTCTCTCTCACTTGTGCTACCCTGTCCTGTACGAGATGGAATGCTATAGGCACAATGTGCTTCTGTATGAATGTGACATAGAGTATATCACACATACTCATCAGCTGCCTGAGTGAGAGAAGAAAGGGACGCACATGAATCAATGTCAAGTGTAGTATATGTAACTCACTCCGCTAACAGATCACGATATCTCCAATTTCGCTCATTCTCTGTGTCCAGCAAACCTCTCAACAATGACGGCAACACTTCATGACGCACCTCCACAGGAAGAATCTGAAAGAGAAGGACAATCAAGTATATCACACAATGAGAGAATGAATGCGACATACCGATAGTAGTTCAGTGAGGTGCGACAGTACACCGAGCTTCACATCATCAACATCCTTGGTAGTATATTCATCAAGGACTGCTAGTAGGTCAGAGCATGCTCTCTCCTGACCAAGTATGAGTGCAAGTTCATGCAACGAATAGGCCAGCACACGACGAATCTTCCACTGAATTAAAGAATTACCAATCATCACTACATTTGAGCCTCAACCATTGAATTCTATCACTATCAAATTTCCCATTCTACAAATAGGTACTCACCTGCACATCATTCACTAGCTGATCAAAGGTTGGTTTCAGCATTTCCCACTGGTCTGCTCCTAGTGTACGCAGTACAGCTGGAAATGAATATGCACAGTAGAATGGAAGATCAGAATCCACAGTCTGTGCTTGCTGAGGGTTAGTCATACCAAGGTACAGCTCAATCAACTCATCAGGAACTATCTCCTGTAGAATGATACCAGTAAACAGGAAATTCTTCATTAGCAACAACAAAACATAGAAAAATCGACAGGAAAAATAATCACCTGCTCTGTGGTTATGGTAGTATAATGGTCAGTTGCCACACCCTCCAGTAAGGTCATGTCCATAGCAACAGACTTTGTGGTGGTGTCATCGTGACGACTCCCCAGGGGAGTGTCACCAACCTCGAGCCCTTTACTTTCAGTCGTCTCCTCATGAATCTGTCCAGTCGCAGACTGTATGAACACTCTGACCTAAGGTCAAGGATATGAACGAAAGTGAATCCACACTTAAAAGTAACCATGCACAGTAGAGAGCTCTCCAAATACCACTCTCTCAACACAGTTAAAAGTCCCAAAATATAAAATTAATGTTAAAATTTCAAAGGAGTGACTGAAGCACACACAAACCTGTGGGAATCCACTATTAGAGTAGGGCTGACCAATCACGACCACAGCATCCTCATCTTCATCCTCATTCTTCATTCTTTTAATCGTCTCTCCTTCAGACTCTGCTAACAGAGCGTCTTTTACATCAGCCAGTGTCTCGTCCTCCTCTCCTTCCTCTATCTCTCCCTTTACTGTATCGAGTGAGTTGACCTCGCAATGACCTGTTGTACACGACCTTTCCGATACAGTAGTAGTACTGCTTTGTAGAGGACCAGAACCACTCGATGAAGGTGTTTCTTCCTTTTGTGATGTGGTGTCAACAGTTTTGTCATTGGATAGTTCGGGTATGGCTGGGATTGGATCGCGCCAGAAGTGAAACTGGGTAAAGCTGTCCTCAGACTGTGACTCTGAGGACTGAGTACCGGTCTGTTCCGCTGCTTGAGAAGTGCTAGTAGATGAGGGAGGGGAGTTTGTGCTAGAAATATCTTCTCCTAAGAGAGAATTGTCCATCAATACAGAGTCTCCTAAGGGACCAAGAGAGCCGCTGTCTTCATCATTTCTGACTGACGGAGGAATATAAAATGTTGAGATGAATGGACCAAGCGCTTGATAAGACGCCTTGCGTACCTGATGATAAACAAAAGATGAATGATTGATCTAAATCACACACTATGTTACACAACACATGGTCCCTCCAATCATAAAGAAGAAAGATTCAAGAGAAGTAGCTTACCCATCTTGAGTCATCTCTCAGTAGTAGTAGAAAAGCTGGAGTGAGCTTTTCTTGTTGAACTTTGAGACTGCATGACGATGACAAATCCATGAAAATGTCAGAACATGCCTGAGCATAAGAATGAGTAATAACTACTACAGTAAGAGCTCCATCATATGTGAGGCAGAATTTTGTGAGTTAAATTTTCGTTCTTAGTCGCCCAAGCAAACCAAATTAGGATGTCCCTTCTTGACATAAACTCCCTCTGGATTTGGTAGCCACCAAGCCTGATCACATACTACTGGTTTGAAGTAGCGTTCCCATATTAACTTTGTAAGTTCTCGCAAAGCCTATCACAACATGCCAGGCTAAATTTTCGTACATAAAAAATTTCTTTCTGGTAGAATGAAAAATACCAGCTATATGATAACTATCACATGTGAAACAAGGAATGAGGATAGGTGGTTTGTATGTACTGGTATGAGTATGTGTGTGAATCACCTTACGCACTCCCCACACTTCGTCTTTACACAACTGCAAGAACAACGGTAACTACAAACAAGGAGAAACAAAGGCACAGTAGATAGGACCAGTAACGACACAACTCACAATGTGTTGCTCAGTGTCATCTTTCCCCAAAGCAAGGCACACCTCTTTACAGCACATGGCAAACGCCTGTGAGATAGTGACAGAAGAACAACATAGAACATAAACACGACACCAGAGCTGTCACAGTTATGAGTTAAAGTCAACACAATCAATTCACAGTGAAACATCATGCCATTCCAAGAACCATAGTAGCATGGTACCTATCACATACTGTACACTGCACAAACCTTTCTGACATGGAACATAGCATCAGAGGCAAGAGAAGGTAGAAGAGGAACAAAATATTGCATACACAACTCTCGACCGAGTAGTGTCGCGACTCTACTCATCAACTAGAGTGAAAGATGCAGTCAAGCACAGTTACAGAATAATACAAACACACAAATGGAGCCAATAGAAAACAGATTATCGACTGCTTAGATAGACAAATAAACAGACAGACTGCTTACCAAAGCAGTGTCCATCCGTAGGTCGTAATTCTCTTCCTTTCCTAGACATCTTCTGATCATTGGACAGAGCTGTTGTACTAGACTGTCCACTGACCCAGGCGGTGACTCGTCCAGTAATGAACATACACAGTTCTGGCTCATTCTACGCACCTGAATGAAAATAAAACACGAAGACTCAATTGAAAGACTGTAACACCTGTTGGTTTATATCCTTCAGCATTTTCACAAATACTTCAAAGATTCTGTCTTCGTTTTCCTGAAAGAATGGCGTGTCTTGATCACTACGATGAAACTGCTTGTTCTTCTCAACCAGAAAGTTTATAGTGCCAAGAATACCGATACGAATAAGTGGCTCTGCAAGGAGTGAAGGCAATATCGATTATTAGCGTTACTACATGTGCTGGTTACCGTGGTCACTAGACAGAGCATACACTATCTCTAAGATGAGTTCAAACTCAGAATAACTGGTCACATACTGAGATGCATCGATTATAGTGCGAACCGCAGCTTCCCTGAGGTGATTATAAAACAAAGCAAAGCTTGTGCTGTATTACGGACCTTTCCATGAGATCATCTGACTGAAAGTACTTGTCAAGCTTCTCAACTGGAGTGAGCTGGTCGTCGGGTGAGAATTCATCACTAAACGGATCCATGTCTTCACCTTCTGCATCATTCCCTCCCTCTGGCAATATTATAATAATAGACATGTTATTGTCATTTGGAGGAGTGTTACTATGATCTATTTACCGAATAGACTAGTCATTGATATGACTAGTGTATTTGTGAGGTAAGTACAACATGCAACGACGTGGATTGCTCATCATGAGACTCACCTAGTTGTTTGGCAAGGTCTTGATCTACTTTCCCTAGATCAAGTGTTAGTCCTGAACGAAAAAACAATTAGCAGAAAGCTAAAGTGAGTCAGATAACGGGCGTTGTAGCTCCTCACCTGCCATATTCTCAGTCTTTCTACTCGAGGTACGCACAACTGTACTGTGGGTCGATGACAGCCACTGCCCGCAATGCCATACATACTCGACCGTAACACCGCGGAGTGCCAATCGCACTAACATTTTTGGCTGCATACGCTTGCGCAAAATAGTACAAAATAATAACAACCGGTCAATCGGGCTGAGCTGACAATGTACAAGTACCACGCGTCAGCTAGCTAGCCATGCATGCAGTTAGTTCAGCACATGCAAGGTAGCAATCAGTGATTCAAAAGCAAAGATTATTACTATTTTTCACATCTTATACTTAGTAGTTCTAAAACTTTGCTAGCATGAGATGCTATGCAATGATTCTTGATTGTTTCCTCAAGCACAGAACATTTTTTCTCGTATTCCTAGTATAATGAATCCAGATAAAATTGTTCAAAAATTAAACTATTAATCTCACATTGATGTAAGCCTGGAGTTTCTCCACTCGTTTCAGTGTTTTCCAACCTTGCTCTCTCTGTTTTGCACGCAGTAAAGCTTCCTGTGCTGTTATCTTATCTTTGTAGTTAGCGATTGTCTCTTGGAATTCCTTTATACGAGATATTCTAACACTGTGGCTTGGAAGTTTCTGAAGTTCATCAAGTTTTCTGTAAATCATCATCACTCACAACCGACTAGAACATGGATGAATGCTTACTTTTGCCATGCAACTTGTTTTTGGCCTATTCTTTTTCCTTCTATCAACGTCTGAAAAGTAGAGATCATTTTCATAGCTCGTTCGTCATTGCCCCACTGATGCATCAGCTTGCGGAGTAGCTCTTGATTAGTATCATCAGGATCATTGTCTGTCATACTAATTGGTACACCAGACAGCAAGCGCCTGAAAAGGTACGACATTGTATGCCACAAACACAAACAATATTCGTACCTACTGTAAGTACTAGCTATTTTTGCAATTGTTGTAGGAGGTGTGATTGGTTCTTTTGGAGTAGGTGACTCAAGATGGATAAGTCTAGAGCAGGCTCCTCTTCTGGCAAGTAACTCCTTTGTCAGCTTATGAGAACGGAGTTCCTATACAAAGATTAGTATTATTACTATAATTATTAGAGTGCTTATGTTTCTTACAATAGTTTTCTCATAGAAATGTTGTCTTGGCATCATTCGATGAGTCTTGCCAGGGTATGGAGTGGGAGGTAGGGGCAAATCAGAGGGAGAGATGAGCCTGGGTGCAGATGAACAGCTTGAATTACTACTGTCGTCGAACAGTGACAGCTCAGAAGACATCAAAGATGACGGGCACACAGAGAATTGACCACAACTTGGAAATATAGAGAGGTTGGATCCTCTATTCTGACTTCCATTGTTACAGGAACCCCCTGGTGTCATTTTGCTGATATTATTGATAGACAGTGTATGTGAGGCTGGGCTCAAACAGTAGTTGCTACTAAACTGGAGAGATTTTGGCTTGTCTGTATCAAACAGCTGCTCAACATTATACTCATGAAGTTTTGATATCTGTTTATTCAAAATTCTTTTTGAAGATCTGGCACAAGGAAATTAAAATGGCCTAATAAAAAAGCAGCTAATTCAAACATACTTGCAGCTTGTAGTAGTCGGCATATTGCTTCTTGCTTGACGAGGGTTTGGAAGCTATTATGATACACTGAAAATTAATTATTAAACTTAATATTAATTCACTTACTATTGAAACATCTTCCATTGATACTAGTATTCCGTGGTTCGGCAGACACTTAAAATATCGCTTTCCATTCACTGTTCCATCATGATCACCATCTATAATGCCATAAAAGTTAGTAATGCAGTGTAATAATATAATTTCAGCTCACATGGAGCATCTAGCTTGATGCCTATATACAATTTGGCATTTGTGTACTGGCTGTCCAAATCACCTACATAGCGCACCACGCCAGTAAGTGAACCATGATAAACGAGTACGCGGTCTCCAACACGAATGTTTGTGCGATTAGAGATATCGTTCTTTGCAGTGGCTTCCATTAGATACTCTGTCGCTGCATTTACTGCATTGCAGTCTCCGCATCCGCAGCTGGATACTCGAGGTCTACTAAATGGCTGAGAAAAATTGCATGTGATTGCCTAAATATCAGATACCAACTTACGTTCTTAGACCTACTGGGTTTCATTCATATGGCAGCCTGGCAAGATGAAGACGTCAGTTGTACTATGCAACACGCCATGCACTGTGGTTACGTATTTACCGTGATACCGGTCTACCGGGTACCACTATACCTAACCGCTAAACGCACGCGCAAAACCCACGCGCGCGCACACACGCGTGGCGGGCCGGGCTGAGCCAACCGGCCGGCTAAGTATTAGTCTGTAAGCGCGGCGCGCGCTAATTAATTATTCGTACGTGCGTATGTATGATATGTACCGCCCACCCATCGAATTCGCATAAAAAGGTACGCAACGTTAATTACCTTGATTTCTGTGCGAGATCGTCGTGACCTTCAACGACTGCTCACAAAAATGTCATCTTGATCGATTGATTCTTGTCTGTTCTACGCCAGTTCCTATTTCCTTCAGTAACCACTATTTCTTGTGAGTACAGCAAGCTGTGGTGTACCGCTTAGCCATACCTGTGTCCCTGTGCTTTGTGAATGTAATAATTATGACCCTATTCAATTAATGTACGTCGATATGCATACCATTGCTGCTTAGCTTCTCCGTTCAGAGTTGTTCTTGTGTTTCAATTAATGCTATTCTGCTGTTGTCTTTAGCAATAATTACTGTTTACTGTGAAACAAGGAAGTAAGACAGTATTGTACTTGTTGCTGTTAGACCCTATTGTTTGGCATGTGTAGGACTTAGAGATAATTATGACCCAAAAATAAGTTCCAGTAAAACAAGTATTCACTTTCATTACTTTTACAAAAATGTGCAGAACCGTCATAAACCCAACCCACAGTCTAACACTAACTTATTCATGCACAAGAAGAGTTCCAATTAGTCTAGGCGTGTGTTTACATGCAGATGGTTTCCTTGTGTGCATACTATAAAGACTAGTGTTATCTTTAGTTTCACAAAGAAAATAGTGTTTGTCTAAAAACATCAATTTTGACAAACTCTCTCCGGAGTATTTTGATATGGTTTGGGATTCCTGTATAGGTACACTTCATGGACGCTTTGGTTCACACTCAAGGGAACCAATCAAATGGCTCCATTGAAGAAACCACACCTTCAACTCTAAGACCAGTGCACACAAAGGACATGCAAACACTTACAAACCAAGACAAAGATGAACAAAGCCTGCAACAGAGTAAATCATTAAGTCAAACTGAAGCTAAAGTAGGTGTGTCTGCTGAAGAAATTGAACAGAAAGGAACAACTGATGAGAATGTGCACTTTGTGGTAATAGAGGACAGTTTGCCAACTAGCCCAGCTGAGACGAGAGAGCTGATGATTGTTGAGGTAGATCCAATGGAAGTGGAAGAAAGAGCATCACAGGCCAATCAGGATGCCAGTAAGGAAAGTAATAAAATAACAGCCGAGGAAGAGGCTGATTCTTCTGATTCTGAACTTGGTGGAGAAGATGTTGAGATAATAGTTGAGGGTGAAGAGAACAGTGACAATGACACACATAGTAAGGAAGAGGATGATGATGATGCAGCATCCCTTGCTCTACGGACCAAACAGTCAGCTCGAGTAAAGCAGTTTTTCACAACATTGCAGAAGTTTGGAAACAACATGTCACGTGATGGTGCAGATCAAGTTCAAGAGCTCATCTCAGCTTTACTGGTAAGCAGGTGACAGACAATTATATTCACAGCAGTGGGTAATTAGTTAGGTGTCAAGGTTAATTATATCATGTGACAAAAGAGGTAAACATGGGCTGGTATTGATGAGAAATGCTCTTTTCACTACTGTAATCACTAATGATTGTTTTGTGGGATCTAGTTTCCTGTAAGTGGATGATAGTTTCCTTCTTGGATACTATAGGAGTGTACAATGCCTGTGTAGTGGCTAAACTAGGCCTCTTAGATACATGAAAGTATTGATATTTTAAATACTAATTAACACTTAGTCAGTTATTGACTAGCTAGGGAATATGATTGCACTGATGGGCGTGTATGTGGTGCTACCACTGTGCAACAATGCCACCTGTCATGGCCACACATATCAATCAACTGGGCTATGATTAAGATTACTAAATAAAATTTTTAATCTATTAACACCTTACCAATAACTGTAGGTGTTAATTGGTCTAGAGGTTAGCTTATCTGGGTTTTCACACACCCTTCTTTGTCTCCAATAGAATGGTCTGGTTACAGTGGAAGAATTCCACCAGGAGATACAGAGTGTCACTAATCATCCTCTAAAGGAGTTTGTTATTCCTTTTCTAAAGGTACCATTACTACTATAATTGTTACTGTGTTGACTGTATGTACAGGAGAATTTGAAGTATTTTCAGCAAGAAATGAAAAATTCTCACAAGACACTAGCCACCATACTAGGATCAGCTCCTCCTCTAGACACACCTAACCTGACTCCTGAACATGCTGAACCGGAATTACTAGTAGTACCATCGACTAAACCCACCGTCACCTCCACTGCTACCATCACTACTACTACCACCAGCACACCTACACTTGGTACACCATCCAGTCCATTTCGGGCTCCTGCTAATCTTGTTAGTATGTCAGCACCACCTGCAACAATACACGAACCATTGAATGCATCACCGACAGTTATCGAGACTGTTCCTAATAACATAGTACCACAACCAAGAAAACGGCCACGAGATCTGTGAGTTAACCTTTCTTCCTTAATTTCCTCCAATATAATACCAACTCTGCCTATAGTTCATCCAGAAACTTGCCAGCAACATCAACTCAGGTATGTTGCTAGTGTGCTCTTCCTTCTTTCATTTCCCTTTAATGACATTCTTTTTGATTAAATTGGCATTTTTTCTTCAGACTATCTCACCAATGGCTACCAAACGATCAAGGACTCTCAACAGCTCATCTTCAGATGCTATGGTTATTGATATTGAACGTAGTTCACCTGGTCTCTCCTCCCCCTCTCACCATGCACACCACACTGGAACACCAATGGATGTCATAGTGACACCTGGTCAGCTAAATGCACCTGCAATACTGCCATTTACAGTGCCCAATCACTAGACTATAGTCACTAATATGTTAATTATGTTCCGGAACTTATGTAAATGATTATCATTTTTTCAGACTCCTCAACATTATTGATACACTCGTCCTCTACTCCTACTACTTCCACTCACAAGTTACTGCAACTGATCAAAGAGGACTGGATACAACTAGAAACTGTAAGCACTCACACATTAACATTTCAGCTCTTGAATTATTTTCAAGTAGATGCTCGCCAGTATTGAAGGCATGGTGTCTAAAACACAAAAGGCATTCTCTGTTTTAAAAGAACGTGTTCAGCAAGCAGGAGTGGCACCATCACTTATTCAGCTGAAAGCAATGGAGGTGATTCCTTACTTCTTAACAATTATGTGCTACCATAAATTATTCCACTCTCTCAGGTAGAGAGAGAGCAACAAATTCAACTCCGGATCACTCAAGCAGTGGATGAAGCCAAGCATCAAGCATCAGAGGAGAAACAACGGCTACTAATGGACGCCAGTAGACAGATGAGAGAGGCCATCAAGGACTGCAACACTCAATCAAGTTCAAAAGAAGTGATTCTCTTTCCTCTCTACTTTCTTCCTTTCCTTATTATTTCTAGTTCTATCTTTTGTTTATTCCTATGGCAGAGTTGTTGGAATTGTGGTCGACATGCCACAGAGACCTGTAGTGGATGCAACAAGGCTCGCTACTGTGGAATATTTTGCCAACACAAAGATTGGGACAGACACATGAAGCAATGCGCAGGAATTAAATCAGGTTAGCACTCGGCTCCATCTCTCTCATGTCATGATGTCTATCTCCAGCTACTCGTGTTGCTAGTCTCCCTACTGGTCATCCATCTGCTGGTACTCCTGTAGTACTAGCTTCACCAAACCCTCCCAGCTCCACGGCTGAGGTAGTGATCATGCAAGGAATGGACACTGGCGCTGAGCATGTGCCAATGCCATTCATTGTGAGGAGTGTGCCTGATCACTCATGGTCTGGAGATGGTGTACTCCAGACATCGCTAGGAAACACTTTAATTGAGCGGATCAACTGAGCTGACTAAAGTTTATCGAGACATATTGAGGTTGTGTTCAATATTAACTTTTAAAATCATTTCTGAATTCAGAACTTCTAATAATCTATTTGTCCACCATGCTGTAACTATCACTTTCTATCTTATTTTTCTTCTGTTGAGTTTCATCATTTTCATCATGACTATAATTTTTTCATAAACTCGAGTGCGACAACACGAGCTAACTAATTTTTGGTGACACCATAGATAATACTGGTACATTTTGTATTCGCATTTTGTGCTCGGGATATGCGAGCTGCTGTTTTACTCACTATTGGTATCGGTGGAACGATCGGTACTTCCCTAGCGTTGGACCACACATGGACGTGGAAGCACGTGGCTATGCCGATCGTGTCCATATTGGACGCTGAGACGGCTCACCGTGCTGCTGTCCGTATGGCGTCGTGGGGCTGCACGCCTAGGGACAGAACGAGTGATTTTAGTAGCTTGGTGAGTTTAGTGCACGTACGTATCGGTATTATACTACTGCACAGTCATGTAGAGAAGTGAGGTTTGGGGATTAAAATTTAGCAATCCAGTAGGATTGGCTGCTGGGTTCGACAAGCACGCCGAGTGCTATTGTGGTATGTTCAAGATTGGCTTTGGGTTTGTGGAGATTGGCAGCGTGACTCCTCTTCCTCAATCAGGGAATCCATTACCTCGTGTGTTCAGACTAACTGCTGACAGAGCTATAATTAACCGGTATGTCTGTCATCGTCACATCCATACAGCTGCTGTCAATCACATTGTCTAGGTACGGGTTCAACAGTGTTGGTCACTCAGTAGTAGCATCGCATTTGAACAAATGGATGAAGAATAGAATCCCTGACAAACAACTCGGTGTCAACCTTGGCAAGAACAAGGACAGCTCAGACGCTGCTAAAGATTACATCCAGGGAGTGCAAGAGCTTGGACGTTATTCAGACTATTTGGTAATTAATGTTTCCTCGCCTAACACACCTGGGCTAAGAAAGATGCAAGGAAGAGAGGAACTAAGTCAGTTGCTTGATAAGGTGGTGTGTGAGAGAGACAAACTACACCCACATCGACCACCACTACTGGTTAAGATAGCTCCTGATCTCTCAATGGAAGACAAGGAGGACATTGCTGCTGTAGTGAGCAGAAAGAAGGTGACTACTTTTCCACTGTACCAGCTTCACATTCTGCCTAATCATGCAGGGAGGAGCTGATGGCATAATTATCTCCAATACTACAGTGACTCGATCTGAGTATCTACAGTGTTCAGAAAAACAAGAAAGAGGAGGATTGAGCGGAGAACCACTGAAAGAAATATCAACACAAGCAATCTCTGACATGTACAAGCTCACTAAAGGTAATGGAGTGCAGTATTTAAAAATGACATTTTCAATTCTGGTTTCCAGGACAGCTACCTATCATTGGTGTTGGCGGTGTTTCCAGTGGTCAAGATGCATTTAACAAGATAGCAGCTGGTGCTAGCCTGGTACAACTGTACACAGCACTAGTGTATGAGGGACCTCCCCTGGTGGCTAGACTCAAGAGAGAGCTTGCTGACATTCTGTGGTAAACACCAATGATGTTGACATTGGTGTTGAAAACCAATGATGTTGAAGATCAACATCATTGGTTTTCAACAACCACCAATTGCACACCAATTCCCAATTCTGCATTATTCACTTCCTCGTCCAGGGAGAACGGATATACCAATGTACAGCAAGCTATTGGATCTGCACACACTGGACTAAAATGAATTTTTTATTAACAGTCATTAATGTATATCAAGTTTGATCTATGGTTTGATGAGCTGTGATTCTCTTTTGTTTGTCCATGCATTCTTTGAAGTCCTTCATTTCTGCTACACATTTGCGCCAATCTCTTCCTTTGTCAAAGAAACAATCTTGAAGAGTATGGTGCTGCTGTAAACATCCTGATCGCTCTAACATCAGCTCATACGAGTCCTTTTCTTCTGCTGGTGGTGGCGATCCAGCCATGATGTGACCGTGCACGTTCGAACTTCGACGAGAATTCGTGCACGTTCGCTTATTCATACCACGTGGCTCTCTCGCGATGGAGGTGAGGAAGAGAGTCTTTCTAGAGTTACTACAGTCGGCTTATACTGCAATCAATGATTGGGAAGTAGCACAATCGATTATTCTAGCTCAGCTCCAGTCTTTGCGCAACCTATCCAGTCAGCTACAAGCGTTGGAGAACTGCTCTAGTTCCGGCAGTCTGGGCGTGCTGAGCAAGTTTCCAACATCCGTTATCGGTCGTCTCCGCGGGAAGATAGTGCACTCGAGGGAGCGTGCAAATGATCACGTGTTGAAAGATAAGTACGCTGATATGCACTGATAGAGAGAGTAACTGCTGGCTAGAGAGCTAGCTGGTACACAAACTTAGTTCATTCAGTTGTTTCACAATGACATAATTATTCCTAGCTCTCTAGCTCGGCAAAGACCAAGCAAACCGTCACAATAAATTTTTACTTTTCTTTTTAGAAGGGCAACAGTTAAAAAAGCATCGCCTAGGCATGTGGACAAGAGTCAATTTATGTCAAAGAAAATTTTGTGGATGTGAGTGACGAACAAACTTGCATGGTCTGAATTTCAGTGCTTTATAGTAGCATCGACTGTAACTAATTTTGTGCAGGAAATCTATAGAAGAGGTGGTAGAGAAGTTGGAACGTAAACGAAAGAAGGCATCAATCCTGGTGAAGGAGATTATAGGTGACTGAGTTATCTCAACTATCAGCTAATCACTGCATCTTGTCTCTGATCATGTGTAGCTATTAACAGAGATGTCTTACCAACAATAGAGTGCACACCACTGCATTTCTCATTGATTGACTGCTTCTCCTGGGTACAAGACCTGAGTGTGGCGTATCAGACCGATTGTCGCGAGAAAATGGCAGCAATAGAGACAATGGAATACACGAGCACTTCATTGAGCAGTGTAGTGAGAGTGTGGGAGAAAAAACCAGTTGGTATCAATGGTAAGAATGACTCGTTATAATCATTTTTGACATTATCATTATAGACATCAAAGACAAACTGAGATACACAGTGATGTAAGATACAAAACATTGTTTACAATCTAAAGAATTGAGAAAAATTATTATACAATTGCACACACACACGCATACATACACACACATCTAGTTCTTCAGCTAGCTTGATCCTGGTGGTGTCACTGAAGAGGGCTCCAAACTCTTCAGTTGGGGAGCAAAGAAATCTTTTGACCTAAATACTTCAGGTGATTGCCATGGCTCAGTAGAATCACGACGCTGAGCCTTTTTCTGGGGATGGATAAATCCATTATTTTATGTGCTTCTAAGGCGTATGTGCTGCTATGTAGCTCACCATTCCAGGAAGAGCAGAGAACACCTTTCTGATGGTACTGGGTTGTAACTCTTTCTCAGCTGTCGACACCACCTGTTCTAACTGGTCCACTTGTAATGATACTGTGTTCAAAAATGCCTACAGCAACAATATGGTAACCTACGTACATACAGAACACACACACACACACACACACCTCTACTTGATCAATTCTCTCAAAAAGTGCCATCAATTGCTCCAGCTTAGCATGGACTATTGACACCTTCTCTGACGTACTGCTCACATTCTGATGCATCCATAACAACTGCTGTTTGAATTCTTCTACTCTAAACACAATCTGCTCTATACGATCATCAAGCTGGCGCTTCTGTACAACATACAATTGGTGAATACATTAATGTGTGCAACTACTAATCACCTCTTTTTGACTGTTCACAACCAAATAACGAGCGTATTCCTCTGCTGTTTTCTCTAGGTCTTCTTCTGTTAGTATACTATCTTCCTGTTCTTTGTCTTTTACTTGTTCTACGTCCATCGTCTCTGGCTGCGGTTGCTCCTCCAAGAACTCAGCTGTAGTCGACGCCATAATTATTTCCACGCCCCAATTCCAACTTTATGAACATATGCGGTATCGCACGTGACACATAACGTAGATATGCCCATACAAGGAACGCTTTTAGATTTCTTTCTCTGTATCCGAGATGGACGTCGCTCCTGCAACATACCCATACCTTTCTTCGCGTTTCATTGACTACAAGTCGCTTACTTACTACTACGCTTACGGAAACACACCCGCTGAAGATTTGCTCGGGCACGTTAATTCGGAGAACGAAAAAGAACCAACAATTCTATCTCTTGGCTGCGGAGATATTCGATCGTGCTTTTATACTATCTGGAAGCACTTTGATTCCTCTTCTGGTGGGCATAACTTCCATGGTGCCCAATTCGTACTAAATGATTTATCTGCAGCTGTTCTTGCTAGGAACATCCTCTTTCTCTTCTTGGCATTGAAGATCCCCCCATGGAAGGAATGTGAGAAAGCCAAACAGTGGATTGCTAGCATGTGGGCAATCTGGTATTGTCATGAACTGCTTCCTGCACACGAACAGATGCTTAAAGAAGCGTTAGCCACCCTACTGAGCTTCTCAGACTCAATAGAGTCTTGGGAAAGCTCTGCGCAAGCAATTTCACAGATAGTCAGCTATACAGAGAGCAGTACTCTCATGGCAATTAATAACATTTGGAAGCTGTGGTATACCAAGTCGTTTCGACTGGGTAGGTCTTCTAAATTAGAATATACTTGGTTCCACCGAAGCTTCCCTGGTGGTATTCACGCTTGGCTTAAAAAAGTAGGGCTACATAAATTTACAACAGAGAGGATACTCTATGCTATGCGAACCGAAATGAGTAGCTTTGCAGTAAATGGTAGTGTTTATGCTGAGGACTGCTTAAATCTTCCATACTCAAGTGATTATAAAGTGGTCAATCCAACACTATTTGAGCGTGAGGATAAGTATACATTGCATTATGCTTCCAATCCATATGTATGCTACTATCATGGTTTTGTATTTTGCAAGTCAGAAATTGAAAAGCTGGGCACAGAGGTGTCCATTTGTGGCTCAGCACTGATTGTAGAGGATGACAGCTTTTTGAACCGTCCCTTGCTATCTAACAGTGTTCAGCAGTTTAGTATGTGGGTCTCTTCATCTGCAGCCACGCTTAGTGCTCAGATATCTAACCCTAAGCAAGATGTAACTTTTTTCTTCAACTGCTCTGATTGTGTTAAATGTTTGGAACAGCTACAAATCATGGTTTTCAAAAACTTGCCATCTTCTTTTGACTGCATTTTTTCTTCAAATTTAATCGACCGTCTGCCCCCACCAATTCTTGTATTGGCTGCTAAGCCACTACTAAAGCCAGCCAGCTATTTAATAACAGCATCCATTTTCTTCAAAGATGCTTACCCATCAACTGTAGAATATTTAAAAGATCTTTTTGGTGTTGCTCCTGAATTACTTCCTTTACTTTGTGGAATTCGCTGTGTTGGTCGCGATGGAATTTATGCTGATCCTATAATTAGCTTTCCAGTACTTTCAGATAATTTTGTAAGGTCTAGACTTCTTTCCTGTGAGGATCAAGTATTCTTCTGGCAAAGATTAGATTCTCAACCTTTGATTGTTGATTCTTTGCTAAGGTCAAACCTTCACTGCTTGCTCTTTGAAGTCATTAAAGCTCAAATTATGTATTTTTATGGCAGTGATCCACAAACCATAAGAACAGCTATGTGTACTGAGACAGCAATCAATACTATTTTATCGTTTGTCTCTCAGTTGGATGCTGATGTGGATATTAACAAGTTTTCATTCTGGGATGATCTATGTTTTCTTGTTCGAAACGAAGCTGCACTTCGTCCATTTCTGGTCCACATCCAGACACAAGCGTTGTTGCATGGTCTTCATTTTCATCTCACTCTGAATGAAATAAACTGCCCGGTTTGTAATAAAAAATCTCTGGACGAATTCATCAACCGATTTTCTATTGAGTTTGATCCACTTGGTATGAATCCACTTTGCATGGATCAAGGAGTTACACCAGAATTTATTATCTTTATTCACAAAATTCCAATAAATTCTCGCATTCTTTCTAATGATAATTTACTTTCGAATGACCATATTATTGATTCTGCTCAAAGTCTTGAAGCCGCTGATGGAAATCTTAAGCTGGACTTTTTCTTTCCAACTCTGTTTAAAGACAACTACTGCACGGTTGTGCGTTATGTAACAAAATCAGACGAAACTCCTGTTGCTTTTTTGAGTTGTAAACTAAGACAACTAAAAGTTTCGTTTTTGCAAGAGCCGTTATTTCATTTCAAGCAAGCTGGAGCCTACTGTACCAAGACATTGTCTACCAGTCTCGGCCATGTCCTTAGTCACTTTGGTGACAGTGACTCCATGAAAACCACTTTTTCTTTTGCACCTAACCCTCTCTCTCTCCTGTCTTCCAAAAGCACTGGAATCAGTATAAGGCAACCATCTCCTATGGAAATCCAAATTATTTGTGCAGAACATACGTTTATAATACGTTATCCTTACCCTATCGATTGTCAGAAAATCAAGACCAGAATGTCTCTCAACATGGTAATTCTAGCTCCACGAAAAAAATGCAATTTTTATGATGAACAAAGCACTTTTATAAGTGTCAATGACTATCTTTCCTTACCTACACTGCCATCTTCAGTACTTCAATTTACAATGCATGAAGACAAGTGCGTAAAGAGGTCTCCAGTCTACAACTTGAAGTTTCTGATTGAGAACTTTCTTACCCTTAACAAAATGGTTTTCAAATTTTTTGAAGATGATCCAGATTTGGACAGGCCTCCGTCATTGTGTATATTAATACATCGACGAGCTTATGATGTTGCGAAGTATACACCAGTTTTAGATGTGTACTACTTCTTTTGTGAGAATAATAGTCAAGAAATTGTATGCAAGTTTTCAGCTATGTTGCAAGAAATTGATCCAGATAGTCAAGTGACAAGACCAGTAGACAACTCATGGCATTTGCTCAAAAGCTATTTGCAACAAAGTGCAAACCACACAACAAACACGCAAAGTCACCCACCCACAATACTGAGAAAACACGGTCTAGAAAAATATTTCACCAGAGCTATTCTTTATCCTCTCTATTATGACCAAGAGGCAGCTAGTTATGTGGGAAAGTATTCCACAGCTATGTCACTTACAGACCATACTCAAACGACTGCTGACAAGTCATTATCTATTTCATCAGCCTCGTTATCTACCACTGCCACCACTTCTTCATCACACAGAGAACCAAAGAGCTGCAACTATTGCAGCTGTAAGTCAGACAATCTCAAGAAATGCACTAGATGTGGCAAAGCTTGGTATTGTGGCAAGCAGTGCCAGACAAATGACTGGAAGAAGCACAAGGAAGTCTGCAAACAACCAAAATGCTCTAGCTGTGGAAAAGTAACTGCCAATTTGAAACGCTGTAGTGCATGTCATTTGGTCGCCTACTGTACCAAGGAGTGTCAGAGGAATGACTGGATCAGGCACAAGCTCTCTTGTATTAACACTCAACAATGAGATTTTGACTTTTTATTATCTCAAAAATCAAAAAAAAATTTTCGTACACACTTGCCCTTGTTTTGTTTCTGTAGTACATTTCATTAAAATTTTATTACCTCATGTATGTGTAAGTTTGTACTAGTATTTTATTAAAACTTTTTTACTTGACTTTAATTTATTACCTCAAAAAAATCCTTTACTCATTATGCCAGTCCTTTATAGCGGTTTTATTACTTCTTGCAAGGGTGTGAAGCGTAAACTGTAGAGCGTAAAGTGTGGTGCACTAATGCGTTAAAATGCCATTAAGTCTTTGATCATGCTCCATAGTGTGAATAACTAACAGTGACTTGACACATTAGTGACTGCAAGGTGACGCTTTACACTCAAATCTTCCTTCACTAAATTTTATTACCTCATGAAAGTGTAATTATACTCACAAGTTTGTACTAGATAAATTACTAGTACATTCATTGAATGGCAGGGGCGAGCCTGAGCATTGATATAATTTAGCCTTGTTAGTGTGTAACATTATAAGTAGGTATACTTACAGCATGTATTTGCCTCGCACATAAATAAAATTCATTAATAGTAACAATTTATTATCTATCTCCCTCTGTTGTGTTCTTTCATTGATAATAATTATTAACCAAAACCATCCCTTTGGAATCAGAAGTTGTTGCTAGTATTAAAATATAATATTCTGCTCTCTCTAAATACTTTTTTCTATGACAATTTTGCATGGCTGTACCAGTAGCAAACGGTACCAACCAAAAGAAAAGACAAACATCATAAGTTACTAGATTAAATTAGATAGATAGCCACGAATATCTCTCTTGAAAACAGAGAGGGATGAAGCGGAGACAATCTCAGCAGGTAATTTGTTCCATAGTTTAACAGTGTCCGGGAAAAAGGAGGAGTCATAAGCAAGACATGTCTTAGCATTGAGTCAATAACTATAACCTATGTTCTTCAGTTTCTGTAGACAGTCTTTTGTTAGCCCATTCACGAAGGTGTGAAAGTCTGTTTGCTCAATTATTTGTAATGGAGAGTAATACAGCGCGGGATTATATGGACCGAGTAGCAGTGGTGTCTCTCTTCAAGTTCACGCTGTCTGCGTGTCCTCTCCCGCGCCAAAGCCCTGGTTCTTGCTGCAGCGTCAGTCAATGATGAGGGCGCCGGGTGCATCATAATTCATGGAAAAGCGAGATGGGAAGGCGAATCGTCGAGTCGTCCATTTTGCAGTCGAGTTATGAAAGAACGTCAAGTAGTTATGAAAGAACGTGCAATCCCGGGGCCTTGCAATTGCTGCCCTCGTGGGCCTCGCATACAATACTACAGTATGGGCCTCGCCATATGGAATGAAAACTACCCCGTGATAGATTGATAGAAACATTCCCCGCCGCGTGGGCCATTGTGCCAATCAATGTGGGGCTCGCTCAGGCTCGCCCCAATTATACAATAGCAATCTCCTATAAAGACAAACAACAATATATTATAGTGTTAGCAGGTTAGAACAGGCCACCACCTCCCTTAACTACTTTGACTACAACGAAAACAACAACAGCTACAATGACGATGAGAATTAGAACAATAATGACAATGAGCTTGACTGAGCGTTTCTGATGCTTCTCAGCCTGGGAAGGAAAAAAGAGGTGATAAATCAGTTCATGTATTAACTACTGGTGTGTGATCAGTAAAGAGGTTGATTAGATAATGGAAAATGCAACTGCTATTTAAAATGAGTTCATTCTGGTAACATGGTAACACAGCAAACGATGTAATGATAATTTTTGTGATCATGCTTTTTCAAGTAAATACCTTTTCCAGTTGTTTCACTCCCTCGGTCACTTTGTGAAGTGATCGCTCTACATTATAGTCAATACGATCCAGCACAGTGCCCTAGGAATAAAGTAGATCATAACTGAGAACCAAAGCAGGATTTCCTTACCTGTTCTACAATCATAGTAGCTAAATCTTTATACATTTCATTGATGTCATTGATAGATCTTAAAATCCCCTCGATTTCTCTCTCGCGTTGTTCAATAGCTTCTGAATTGTCTTCTAGCTGTGACAGTTGACCTGTAGTGAATCCCTTATCCACTAGCACTTCATATGGCTCATCCTCTTCATCGAATATGGATCTCTTAGCAGAGGCTGCTTGCTGCACGCCAGGGGTCAACTCTCCCCTGATCACTCTCTCCTCACGACCTTTCATTCCTAAAAAGGTGTTATGAACACTTCACTAGCACAGTGGGCGGGTTCTATAGCCTAGCGATGCAGCTGGCAGGCACTATAGCACCACCTGATAATACACTCAAACATCAACTCACTCTTCAAGTAATTGGATTGGCTCTTTCTGAAGCTAACAGACAGATCCTGTAGAGACAGCGCCAATGATGACATAACATTTTTGGCTACTCTTTTCTCCTGATCAGAGGCATTTTTTGCTCTGTTATTGATAGCAACCAGTCCCTGCTTAGCACGACCAAACATCTGAAAGAGACACAGAAGATAATCAACACAGCTACACGATGAAGAGAGTGCAGCACAAGACCTGTGTAATCTCTGCAGTAAGTATGTCAACCGCATGTTCTTCTTCAACATCATCAAACACGTCTGGTCTTGTACTGTGCTTGTCTTGCAGGTCATGTAACTCTTGCACTGTACATCATCATATCAAACACTATATACACACCACAACCTAGCTTACTTCTTCTCTTGATTTGAGTAACCTCGTACTCAATCTGAGAGTATTTGAAATCAGACAAACTAAACAGCACAATACGCTGTATAATAGCTTACCTCTCCTAGTAGGTGTGTCCTGAATGTACAGAAGAAATAGTGCTTGGAAGCAATTTAAAAAACTATACTGCTCACCATTCAGGAGCTACTGCCACATCCTCTAGCCCTCTTCCTTCACTACGTACTAGTGCAACTGTGTCATCATCAGATGGAGTCTGATGATTGAGAAGTGAGGAAAAAATGATGACCATGGTTACCTTCGACATTTTCACTATCATTATTTTACTAAGCTAAGTTGCTACACTAGTTTTATCACGTACCCATCTCACATCCATATCGTCCCCAATGCTTTGATGGGTGCGTCGACGTATTTCTATGAAATCCGCTGTGTGAGACTTGAAGGCGCCAATATGAATACTGCCGGTCATTGACACGACTAATCCACCCCTAACCGCCATCTTGTTCAGCTAACTTGACCAAGGAGAACTGGAAAAGAAGAGAAATCGCAGCGAATCGCAGGGCCTTTGTGATAAAAGTAATGGTGTGCTCTAAATAAAGTGGATGGACACGCCCATCGCACACTAAGTATAAGACTTACAGTGTGCTACGCCCACGCGCATACAAAATCAAGCGTAACTGCAGATTCTACAGAGGAGGAAGTTTATGACAAATGGAAGCGTTTCAAAAATATACTAGCCCACCGTCGCAAGACAATGACAGGCCTGCAGGCTCAGAAGAAGAAATTCTTCTTAAAAGAATACATGACACAGAAGCGAGCCAAGAAGAAGCTACTGCTGAAGATGAAAAAAAGAGCAAAGCTGAAAGCGGAGAACTAAAGAAAGACATATCTTTGTTGAGTATGATTGCATTCGTTATTGGACTAACCATAGGATCTGGTATATTTATTACTCCAACAAATGTTCTTAAGTACAGTGGGTCATTTGGCATGGCACTGATTGTGTGGATTGTAGGAGCATTCATTGCTGTGGCTGGTGGATTGTGCTACTGTGAGCTGGGCTTACTGTTGAAGAACTCTGGTGGAGAATATTGGTATCTAAAAGAAGCTTACAACTTTGGACGGCCGGACAAGGTTTGGTTAAATAAAGCACAGACTTTATAATATGTACTCTTCTAATCTCTGTTTAGCAACCTTTGTCCATATCTGGTTCAGCTATTTCATTTGTTTTCATGTGGACGACTGTGTTTATTCTCAAGCCTGCTTCGCTGGCAATCATTACACTTACATTTGGTCGCTATATCGCCCGAGCCATGTCATTCGGCTGTGAACCTCCACAAGTTTCTGTAATACTTCTGGCAATATCAGCAATAAGTGAGTTATCATAAGAAATTTAGAAGTCATTTTAACTAGGCAGTTTATTCAATGACAGTCATAATTGAAAGTCTACTATTAAAAATATTATTAATACCTTGTTTTGAGCCAATTTCTGTTCTACCGTATAACTTTTTGAATTGCACCACTAATCTCAAGAATAAGATAGGTGGTATTTTTATCCTGGGTAGCCCTTCTGCAGCATGTATGGCTAAAGCTGTGTTGGTATGCATGTTTGTGATAAAAACAACTTTGAAAAGGAAATGATTTACCAAATCAACATTTATGTTACCTCTTTCATTATCCACCCAGTCTTTCTGGCTATTCTGAATTGCTTCAATGTTAAGTTAGTTTCTCGTGTTATGACTGTTCTCTCCTTTGCTAAACTGGTTGCTTGTGCCTTCATCATTATCCTGGGACTATGGCAGCTCATTGTTGGAAGTAAATGTCTACATTGTTGTCTTTCATGATCTTACTATTCTTTGTGATGATCTATCTAGGTCATCTCCATAATTTCACTCAAGCGTTCTCTTGCACCTCCACTAATCCTGGAGATATTGCTCATGCTTTCTACTCTGTCATGTGGGCTTATGATGGATGGTGAGTACTGTAGTTAAATGCTCATTCACTGCTTTTCTATCACACACACACAAACTACACAGGAATGTATTAAGTTATACAGTTGAAGAGGCTAAGAATTTAAACAGGTGGTTTATGTATGCCATATGACGTTCAAATTTTCAACATATTAATTTTTAGGAATCTTCCCCTCGCTATTATCATAGGCATTCCTGTTGTGGGAATCTTTTACTTGCTCGTCAATGTTGCTTTCTTTGCTGGTCTGTCAAGATTTGAAATTATGAACACATCAGCTATTGCTCTAGTAAGAAAGATAGAAGGCTTGTGAAATGCGTAAAATTTACCTCATTCAGACATTTGGCCAAGTGTTGCTGGGTCATGCAGGCTTGATCATCATCCCTCTGTTGGTCTCAACATCAACCATTGGAGCAGGAAACGGACAAATTTATGGTTCTACAAGGTATACAGTAATAAGCTAGTCCGAGAAATCTGTTTTGTAGACTTACATTTGCTGTAGCACGAGACGGTTCTTTACCAGAGGCACTCAGTGGTTTGCATGTCAAGCAGAAGACACCAGTAGCTGCTGTAATATTTGAGGTAGACTCTCTTTTCTATTGTACTGTTATTCATTTTACCAACAGGCATTACTAGCCATACTATATGCTGCCAGTGGTAATATCTCGTCACTCATTGATAGCTTCAATGCTGCTGTATGGGTCTTCTATGGACTTAATTTTGCCGGTGTCCTTATTCTTAGAGTTACTATAAGAAAAGAACCAAGACCTTTCAAAGTACAGTAATCTCTGTCCAACATTGCACACTAACTCCTCTACTCCTCAGGTGTGGCTACCCATTCCTATCATCATGGTGCTGGTATCCATTCTTCTTGTCCTTCTTCCTGTCATTCTGGTACCTGAGGAAAGAGTGAGCTCTCTCGTTGCCTTTGGTGTCATTCTTCTTGGACTGCCAGGATACTTCTTCCTTGGCTGGTCTAGACTGAGACCACGCTTCCTCAACAGAATCAGTGGTAAGATAAAAAAATCTACTGTTGAATTTATGCTTACTTTTTTATAGAAAAGGTTACAATATTTTCAAACAACTTTTTAAACACTACTTCAAGCAGAGATAATGAAAAAGAAATCTGATTAAACTATTTAACTTCATGTCATTATTCAATTCAAATTTTACAGAGGAAGAATAATTACTGGAGGGAATTAAAGTTCTGTACATAGCATATTTTCAAAAAGCTAGAATGGTTAAAACTAGCTAGAAATTCGATACACAAAGATATAGGCGATAGTTTGTTTTCAGTCTATTGTAGCCGCCATCTTAAATCACGATCATCCTATATACAGACTGTCTCCGCTTCATCCCTCTCTCTTTTCAAGAGAGATATTCATGGCTATATATCTAATTTAATCTAGTAACTTATGTTGTTTGTCTTTTCTTTTAGTTGGTACCCTTGTATTAGCTTTTTGCTACTGGTACAGCCGTGAATTTCTTGCAAAATTGTCATTTAAAAAAGGCCACGATGAACTAGACTATACATTCCAATCTCAGCATTCCATAACTACGAGCATTCCTCTGTTGATGACGATGTCTCCACCTCAGCTGCAATATCCCACCTGAAGGGTCTCTTTTGGTCACTTTTTCTCCTCAATTTTAACAAAGTTGATCCCTGTTCATACCACTTCCTCTGCCCATGTTCATGTGCCCTTTCAAGTACTAACTTTACCTATCTGTTGTGTTATTTATTCCGGCTGCCACACTTCCTGTATGTGTTTGACCCTCAGTGCCTATCATCATTTATTTTTCTGTTTTTTCTTTCTAAATCTTAGTATCAATATTGTCTCTATTGTGCACTGTAAAGCATTATAATTATAACGACAAATTGATATGGGTACATAAAGTGTTGTGAACATAACAAAACCCATATTACTGCACGCGGGATTGGAGTTGAACTGAACGCTCCTTTCCCTTATGCGTTAAGACTAAACTAAGACTAAACAGCAAGACTAAACAGTAATTATGCTATTGATGTTAATTTCCACTATCTGACTTATAAAGTGGGCAACAAGATCCAAGCAATTCTTTTCCTTGCAAAAGCTCTTTTGATGAGCGAGTGCCTTGTAGAGCCTCCAGGAAACCTTCAAATTTTGTGTAGACTTCCAAATTTATTATTTTCATGTCTTCTGACACACCAGCTATTGTAAATCCATACAGTTCGATCGTTTCATTTTCTCCCTTTCTATTGTTGTATTCACCATTGAACGTACCCCAGTGACGCCAAGTAAAGGCAACTTTCGGTGGGCCTGAGAACACCTCGAGTACTTCCCATCCAAAGCCATCCAGGAATGTTCCACGAAATAGCTTATGAGATGATTCGAATGTATGAGCTTCAACATCGTACAGTTCTTTAGGTGCATTTCCTAAGACCCAATTGTATGTTCCCATTTTTGCAGCTTCAATTCCATTTATTTGACTCCCTCCATTAACTTGCACGTTGTATCCTTTTGGATCCACAGTCGTCCAATTTTCACTTGTCTTGTATGTCATTTCCATTTCCCATTTCTTCACTAAATTTTCTACCGTGATTTCCAAAGATCCTGGCTTATGATTCTTGGATTTTCCTTGAAAGTAGAGGAGATCAGCTTTGCAGTAATCTGGCTTTCCTTCTGTCCAGTTGTATGTGTCGTCCTCAAGTCCACGATCTGGTCTAGTAAAACCGTATTCTTGCATCAATTTTTCTAGCTCTTGTTCAATTCCACTGTCTCCACTCATGACTGATTGGTTTAGACGAAAATTTAAAACCTGATGTAAGCTTTTTCAGATCTCCTTTAAATGGCCCGTCTTAGACTTGAATTGCAGGAATTAGCCTAAAGTTGCAACCTCGCAACTAAGTTGAATTGGTTAAAAATTTCCGACTCGTTTTAATAGAAAAAAACGGTATCAATATCATGTTCGACGTTCGTACGTATCGTACGTACTGTATTTTGCGGCGCACGCGCTCACCATCATGGCGGCTATTGAGGACAGTTTTTAGGTAAACAATGCTCCGCTGTTCCTTGACGCAGGCTGCTGTTGCTAGCTGAATTGAGTCCCTCAGACATCGGGCCATAGGCATTATTTTGCGAATTAAGCTATGTCTTTCGTGTAATAGCTGCATATCGACAATTGAGTGGGAGAACTCATACTGCCTGATATTCAAGAAATCAGGCTTTATTTCGGGCAAAACGATGCAAATGCATGTGAAGCACAAGAAGGCAAATGTGTCTGTAGTATTTATTCTCATCTGTCTTGTGTCGCTGTCGAACATAGTGTACCTAACGCTCGCCAGCAGGCGTCGTCCGTCCCGCTAACGTTGTTTATTCAACAGCACTCAAACTTAGAATAAAATGAGAAGGCCACTAGGTGACTGTGCACCACACACAAGAACTCCATAACTAAAAGTATTGTAGAAAAAAGAAAGGGTAGCTAGCTGAATTAAGTATTAACTACTTCCTGTTTCCGGTGAAGCGCCACCTGAAACACTTTTTCGCATTTTGTCGATTTTTTCAAAGGTGAAAATCATACACTGACCTCTGAGACCAGGATAGAGACAGTTATGGCTAGTTTACTTGACAAACGGCCTTCGTTGAACTGATGGTTGCCGGGTTGACGCAGGAAAATTAATCCGACTTGCACGCGGTGGCGGGCCCAGTGATATCATCCAACTTCGCTACTGCTGTGTAGTTCGCAGGCATGATCCAATATCATAGCGTATGTCACATCCACCTACTTTGTCTTTTGCACGCACTTTGTAGCTATGTTACAGTAGCGAAACTACTAAGAAGTATAATTTTATTTACATACAAAGTTGAATCTTTTCACTAATTTGCTAAGCTACAACACATCTTATTGACGCGAAAGTCCCTCCCTAAGAAAGAGGAGTAAAAATGTATACCAAGATGTGGAGTGTTCCTTTTTGCGGCAGCGAAAGCGAAGTACCATCTCACGAATTCAAATTTGCCGGGACATTTTTAATGCACCTTGGGCGTGGCTTGAAGAGTTTTCAAAATGGCAGTGAGTCGAGTGTTCTTTGAATTGATCCGAAATGGACGCGTTGCAGTATTACGCATGCAAAGTGGAGACAACAGAATTGCGCCTAACTTTCTCAGTGACTTTCATAAAGCATTGGATGAAATTGAAAAGTAAACGACCCGCTCTCAGCATAGCCTAGTATTTTATGCATGCTCTCATGATCAGCAATAATGCCTATTTATTGCAGAGTTCCAACAGTAAAAGCTGTAATCACAACAGGAGAGGGAAAATTCTATTCTAATGGACTTGATGTGGAATACTTGCTTTCTCTCGATCCAGAAAAACGTCTAGATCTTCTCAGTGATTCACAGAAGCTGATGCGCAGAGTGCTCACATTTCCTGCTGTCACTGTTGCTGCTATGAATGGTAAGACATTTGAGAATGTACATATAATACTGTACGTAAATGTGTTCTATTGTGTTGATCATAATAAGGCCACTATTCATGTTTAATTCTCATCCTCTGCCCGCATCAAAATTTGCAGCCACACTGAATTTGCCATTATTCACTTGTGCACATGCGCAGACACACCCAAGTCACTTTAAGGCACGATCGTGTTGCTGCAGCACTGGGCATGAGTGTGATGCTGGTTTTTGTTTCACATCTTTACGTATCTAGGACAGAATCAAGGCATAGAACAACTTTGTTGTAGTTACTGTGTTTAAGCAAGATTTCCGATAATGGCTCGCCTACCCGTACGAAGCTGAAGAGGTAGCCCTGATGAGATGCATATAATCAATGAATAGTGGCCTGATAGTCAGCACACTTTCAACTATATAATTTATCTTTTAGTGGCTATTAATAATGTGGAGCTTATAATTGCTACCGTATGTATCAACGTCAAAAAATTCACTACTATACAAATGGTTGTACAGATTAGATGAGAAAATGATTATGTGGTTATGTGTTCTTTTCCTCTCTCCCTCTACGACTGCTATGTCTCATAATTGTGCACCTTTTCGTTTTTCCTTGAAGGAATTTAATGTGCCTTCAAATTTTCATGACAATAATCACATGCCCTAACTATAACTTACAGTATACTGTATTTTAACTGTGTGCTTACTGCTCTATTATACTACACTTGTTAGCCATAATGATCGTACAATAGCAGTGCAATGATCTTTTAGGGATTATCTGTCCTAATTGTAGGCCACAGCTTTGCAATGGGTGGCATTCTTAGTATTTCACATGACTTTCGTGTTATGCGGTCTGATCGTGGGTGGTTCTGTTTGCCTGAAGTTTTCTTAAAGATGCGGTTTCCTGATGCCTTGGTGGATTTAGTAAGGTATGTTTTGAGCTATTGTAATACATAATATTAATCTTGTATATAGGACAAAGTTACCAGTGTCAGAACATGTGTCCAGTCTTATACTTGGTAAGAAGTACACCGGAGAGGAGGCTCTCAAAGCTGGAATAGTTGATAAAATTTCCAGTAGTGATGATCTTATGAGTATAGCACTGACATTAGCAGAAGAGAATACCAGCCACGGCAAAGAAGAATATGATAATGGAATGCTGCATAGTCTGAAACGTGACCTTTACTTTGACCTTTATAAGAAACTCAATGAACCAGCAGTTTACTCATAATTTATCTTCTACTGCTTTTACAAAAGAAACACAGTATTACCTGACACTGTTCAATAGTTGTCTGGCTACATTGTCAAGTATTCTACGTTCCCAGCGGGGTTGGGGCGAAATAGATACTTTTGAAAGTAAAGTATATACAAGTACTTTCAGAAAATACTGAAGTACAAGTACAAGTACATAACAGATTTGCCTTGGGACTTAAATACAAGTACAAGTACAGTTTTAACTGTGAGCTTGTCGAATTTGTTGGAGGAATGACTTCATGTCATTTCACTGTTCACACTATTTTATAAACCCAATGTCCAAAACAATGTTTAAAATGGCTAATACATACTGTTACTTATTGACTCTGTATTGTTACATTAAGTATTCAAAGTACATTGATATAATAAAAATTAATATTATTTTAAGTACAAGTACATCCATAAAGGTAAGTAATGTACTTGGCCCCAACCCTGGTTGCCAGTAATATGGACTACAGCTTGCTCACTGTTGTCTGAATTAATGGTACTGTAATGGTAGTATTATAGCAGGGCAGCATCAAGTAAAACTTGTAACTCGATATGTATCTGCTAAACCATGGATTAGTCGCATCTGCTAAACCATGGATTAGTTGCATCTGCTAAACCATGGATTAGTTGCATCTGCTAAACCATGGATTAGTTGTATCTGCTAAACCATGGATTAGTTGTATCTGCTAAACCATGGATTAGTTGTATCTGCTAAACCATGGATTAGTTGTCCTATCTTGTACCATTTGGTGTAGTTTGTGTTTTTGTTAAATTTCTACAGACTAGCTGTTGCACAGGCCCATGGGTGCTTAACAAATGCTGTTTTGAAAGTGTACACAATAATTTGTTATTGTTAGCATAATTATTTTTGAAAGTACAGAGAGTACAGCAGTGTGTTGACACTGGCCCTCTCACTTCCTTCCTCCTTATAGGTTGCTATCACCTCTTCAATCGTAGAAAGTACTTGCTTAAAGAGTCAAACACATCCAACTAACCAATCCATAGAGCAGCTTAACTCTTTGTTTGCATCAAGTGTGTTGCTGAATTAGGCTTCCTGTGGTTTATTTTCGTGTTAAAACCGCCTACATGAACCCTGGGTACAGTAGCATTATATCAGATGTCATCTAATCACTCTTGTTGATCTTTCTACTTGCTGATGAGTGACAATCATCATGAACTTATAACAAAATCAATTGTGACACAAAATCTCTATATTTTACTGAGTTCTACAGTTTTTAACTTCAGCATTTGATCCACTTTTCCAACATTTTCATCAGTAACGTTCTGTATCTAATAAAACATTGGAGTCAATTACTATACATCATCGTGCTACAAATTGATTTCTGTGTAAGCAGGATGTATCATCCTTTGAAGTATCAATTCTTAACATAAGTAACTGATTGTGTGTCATGTGTTGTCGACATTTACCAGATCCTCAATACGAGCTATAGAGTCCTTTGATACACCATCCTTGTTTTTGCGGACACCGGAAATGGCTTTCTGCCTTGTCCTTCGAAGGATAATCTTTGCTTTCTCTGCATGCTCCTTAGCCACCTTAGCCAGCTTATCTCTGAGTTCTTTGCTAGGTCTGACAATACACAAACAGACGGCATTGTTGATAAACAACAGTCACATCGTTGGCATTTCAATCAGTCCCGTTCTCACTTTGGAATGTTCAACTTCACTGAGGTGCCTTCTGCTATTGCAGAAACTTGCATTTTATTCTGAACTGCTTTCACAACTTCAGCAGGTGACTGGAACAACACAAAACAGTAGATTCTATACAGCTTACAATATCCCTTTATACATAAATAAATCGACATTATGCATATGAACACCAGTAGAAGTTTTCCAAAGGCTTGAAGAGAGCGTCAAATAAGTATGAAGCTTGAAAGCACATTACACTTAGCTACTACAACTTCTCATGAGTATAATAGGCACTCATAATAACAGCTCAGAAGTGTTTGGGTTTTGAGTTTGTATACTTACTTACAAAAACAAAATTATAGTGTTATGATACCAAGTTAACTACATAGTCAATTGATCGCATTTGTCAGACAAACATCACAAGATGACATTAGTGGATATTTACAGTATGTTGCTCTGTGTATTACTTACATTAGTTTGAGACGAGAGATTGATCATTATGATATTAGGGCTCGTGGAAGATATTTGAGCCACATCTCTAAGAGGTACCTGCTGACCATCAATACCCATTTGTAAATTACCCACAATAGCTAAGAGAGAAGAACAAAACTATATGACAAGAACAGTAGTACGCATGGTGGTTCACTGACCAGGAGTTATACGAACAGTTACAGTGTTAGTGTACTCCCATTTGAGATGATTAACAGTAGCAATCATGTCTTCCTGCAGGACTTCCTTATCAAACAGTTCCTTTTCATGTTCATGTAGTTCGATCCTTTTGACCGATTCTACAATAATTATAGTAAACAACATTCATTGTTCTATATTAATTACTTTAATAATAATTATTATTAATTGAGTTTGTGGACTTTACAACTTTTCTTGGAGTAAAGGCGCAGCTGCAGGACTGCAGGTTGACTGGTTCTTGTGAATGCACTCTTGTATGCTCTACCGGTGATCAGTGGACCTCTCATCAACGCCGCGCACATGATCCCAATGACGCTTCTAACGGGATATTAGAGCACGTGTTTACCCAAAATGGCATGATGTAATGCTTTATTAGGGCGTGACCTCTCACCATAATCCATCATGTTTAGTTCGTGTCAGTAAAAGAGCTTATGGAAGACACCGCAAAGGCGACGGTGTTCGATCGCCAGCATAAGTCCGCCCGATGGGGACAACACAATACAGCGGCAAAGGAGCTAGCCGGTCTCTACTCCATCGGTATGAGTATATTGTTGTTTATCGCTTATCAATACCACTTTCTTAGGTAAACGACGTCTGGAAGTGTTCACTGTAACTTGTTGCACGATCTTCAACATCATATGTTGGTTCCAAGTGCTCCGATACTGGCAGCCGTCCCGTCTGCCCATGATGCTGCTTAATATCAGTGAGTGCCCTTATGAAGGAATGCACTGTTAATTGGTTGCCACATGAAAGGTGTGGGGTTTGTTGTGTTTTGACAGGGCGTTAGTACAATTTTGACCGTTGCACTTGAAAGAAGGTGAGCTGTTGTCCTTTTCTTCTTTATAGTATTTGGTATGGTGTCAGCTGATTTTTTATCTGGTCTTGTTCATTGGGGAGCAGACAGCTGGGGCTCAGTAGACCTGCCTATTATTGGGAAGGTAAGAGGCAGAATAATTTGATACATCCTGTTTCATCACTTTCTGTTCCAGGCGTTTATAAGTCCATTTAGGGAGCACCACATAGATCCTCTTGCTATCACAAGACACGATCTGATTGAAGCCAATGGAGACAATTGTTTGACAACACTGCCTGGTCTCATACTTCTAACATACAGATTGCTAACATTTACACCTGATCAGATCAACTACTGGTACTCCACTACCTGTTTTGCACTGACTCTTAGTCTCTTTGTAACTATGACTAACCAAATACACAAATGGTCACATACCTACATCGGACTACCATGGTGGGTGAAAACACTACAAAACCTGCATATTATCCTGCCCAGGAAGCACCACAGAATTCATCATGTTGCACCACACGAGACATACTTCTGCATCACTACTGGCTGGCTGAACTTCCCACTGGAAAAACTACGATTCTGGACGTTTTTGGAATACATAATTGAGAGCCTGACAGGCTACAAACCACGTGATGACGATCTGCGTTGGTCTAACAAACATTGAATTTGTTATGGCACAATAATCACACATTGTACACATAATACTTAACTGCTGACACATACTCATGCATCACTCAATTTGGTGAAATGTTTTTTTTTTTTTTATTGCACATACACCTCACACAATCGCACCTCAGCAATAGTTATTAATTTTATGCCTCACTTCCTACTCACTTCCATACATTGTTTTCATCAATTAATTTATCTCATTCTGTACAGATCAGCAGCACACATACACCTAACTGATGTCCATTTTAACCCACACAGTCACATTTTCAAGATGTCAGACATGTGCTTTATTTTGCGTCATTTACAGTAATATCATTATTATTGTGTCATTTTTTCAATGAAATTACTATACTGAATGCAGTACTGGTAATGCGTACAGCTGCAATACTCCCAACAAACCCAACACAATGTCCTCTCATGATGTCCATGGTCACTGGACTGGATAGCAGTGTGTTCCCAGAGTCGGGACACCTGCATTATCTGACACGTGGTCAGAACATTAATAGCGACAAACATTCAAGCATTTTCTCAAAAAAAGTAAATTATATTTTTCTAAACTGTTTCACAAGTGAATAAAGTGCCTGTATAACAGTACCTGTAAAGTTGCATTCTGTTCTTGAACTTAAGAATAAAACAAAGAATAGTGTACAATAAAATAATATGAAGTCCGAAAAATGATTGATTATTTTACAAATGAGCGAATACACACATACAGCATACTATACAAGTCATGCACTCAAAGGAGTGCAATGTCTGTGTGGTTCTCTCAAGTGATTAATTGCTGCACTTGGTGACTGTTAAAGTTCAAGGTATACCTGGATGCCATAGCGGAGAGCTAGGGTGCAACTGGCTGGCCGTGGACTGAGCTGAGCTGCCATATGTCTTGCTTGTTTGTTCGGCATTGCTTGCACCGGAGGGAGGTAAAGACACTGTCTGCTGTTGCTGCTGCTGTTGAGCCGTGTAGAAGCTGTGTATAGCTGGAGGAGGAGGATACGGGGTGATGAGTGACATGCTTGATGGGATGGACCCGGTTCTAGAAGAGACATCAGCTACAGTACTTCGTGGAGAGTAGAGTAGAGGAGAGTAGCCAGTTGCCTGAGGACCAAATGCAGCTACTGCTGCTGTCGCCCCAGATGCTGCGGATGGGTGCGAGAGTGCTGTCTGAGACAGAGCAGACTGTGCTGCAAGTGGTGAGTGCAGTGATCCACTGTTGTTGTTTCCATTCACGTTAATCTGTGGGAGATAAGGGGATCCGAACATGCTCTCTGCAGCCATACCCCAGCAACCGTGGAGGGAACGTCCAGAGTAGTCACCCATTGACATACCGTATGCCGGGTACGGCCGCGTGCCTGCGTATGCAGTGTGCATGTATGGATACGGTGCTGGAAAAACCGGTTTCTTCACTGGACGTCTTCTCCTTCTGCGATAGTTACCCTCCTCGAAAAGCACCTCGTGTCCTGGATCTAGCACCCAGTAGTGACTTTTTCCATTTTTTCCTCCCTTGGCTGGAAGCTTCATGAAGCACTCGTGCAGAGAGAGGTTGTGACGGATGGAATTTCGCCAGCCTTGATTCTCGCGGTGACGATAGTAGGGAAAGTGCTTAGTGATGAAGTCGTAAATCCCGTTAAGCGTTAGTCTTTTTTCGGGACAACTTTGAATCGCCATCGATATAAGAGCAACGTAGGAGTATGGAGGCTTGACATTGCTCATTTTATCGTCAGCATCATCAGTGTACACTGGATTCAACTTAATGGAACGAGCAGGCACAGTTGCAACCGGCTCCTGGTTGGCCTTGTTGGTCTTACTCATCTGCAACGACTTCTCTAGTGCTTGCCGAAACTCTTTCTCACACACGTTTTGGTATCCTTGCGTGGATTCTGTGCTGCTGGTGTTTTCTGCTGTGGTGCTCATCAGTGTTGTGGCTGTTGGCATAGTTTTGCAGATTTTCGACAGTTTGTGCTCTCGAGGAAATACCTCGCAGCTCAGGTTTTGAAAACTTTGGAAAGGCTCGCAAAACTGGAGATCTTTGACAGAGTTAGTGAATTATATACTCACCGACCACAGCATTCAGTTCTGAGATAGCGCGCGTAACGTAACGCGCGCGTGACGTCACAGTAGCGTAAAGATTTTCAGTTTTTTGGAGAAGAGATAAACTCTAAGCCAAAATGCCACAAGCCACCTTAGCATACACCCAATTCTATGCTAGCCCAGAATACTGCTTTAGAGTGAAATTGCATGAATTGGGAAAGGTTTAGCATTTCATAGCAAATATGGCATGTACAACAATAATAATTTTTACTAAGTCTCTACATTAGGACGGGACGTTCTAATAGTCCTGCAAGAGAAAATTGGAAATATAAAGACAGAAAATCAAAAGGAAAGAAAAATTGAGAAAAAGAAGGGAGAAGTAGTAGAGATGAGGAGAAATAGTGAGAAATAGAAGAGAGCTTAGTTTGTTATAGTGTTATCTTTATACTTGGCTCTATACTGCTAACATTACTGTAATACATAAACAGAATAGTGCATAGGGATGCTACCAATACTAACAGCATGCATAGAGAGCTCCTGTCAACCCCTCAGCTGTAGGTCAGCTCAAGAGAAATTGATTGTCAACTACTAATAGAAATGTGTAAACTGTGGCATAGGATGGTATAAATCCTGGGAATAGTCAGACAATAGTCATTGGGAATGAACTGGGCTTTGCTTGCCCTCTATACAAAACAAGTGGCAGAGTTATGAAACTGGTTCTTGTGCATGAATTACCACTGATGGTCACTGTTTAGAAAACTAAGCCTCCTTCTGAAAACCATGAGCAGACAAGCAAAGCATAACAGAACCTGTCAATCTTTTTCATATCAACTGCCACAACATCTAATGCAATAACATCCCCCGCTGGGCCTGGAAGCCGTAGCTATGCTCAACCAGGCAAGAGAAACCGAGATCTCAAACTATACACACACAGAATACCTTGTTAAAAGATAACTGTAAAGCTAACAGAGGAATGTTTTAACTGGCCTGTATAATACTTACTATCTTTGTAGCTTCCTTCTAGCTCTGAGATGAAGTTTGCACAGGAGTCCCTGTCACTCATTCTGTGCCAAGATACACCCGCACACTAGTGACCACAAGTAGGTTAATAATGAGTGTACCTCATGTAACAGTATGTGATGTCCCCAACTGTCTCCATCAGACAATCTTCAACTTTACCACATTCACTAGCAAGTGATAGCAACTCCTGTAATACACAGGACAACACAATGCAACATGTGAGAAAATGAAGCGTGCAACAACCTTCTCGGTAATATCCATTGGTAGGTTGTTGAGGAGAACAGTCTTTCCTCCTGTAACCCACTGTAGATGGAGAGGTGCAAGTGTATAAGCTGTTGGTGATAGTATAATAAAACTGGGCTTGTGAGTTGGTAAACTACCACTAATAGTAACCTGCTAATGTTTAGTCAAGCATACTAGCTACTGGACACCCCCTGGTTGTGGTTAAAAAGGAGTTGCTCAAGAATGTGAATTAAGCAACTACATTGTGACATCTTGAAACGCTTGCTAGCCATTAGTGAGGAATGCTTGAGCGGCTGGTTCTAAAAAACAAACTTGGCTTTTGAGCACTAGGCCTCAGAGGCTCAGCTCATAATCACTAGCTCAGGAGGCAAGCAGCCATGAAATGGGTGTAATCAAACACCATGGTCCTCACCACTAAACCATATCCAGACAATGCATAGTCATACCAAACTACACCACAGCTATCACAGACTTCTAGAACTAAAAAATGCAATCCATATGGTATGCTATAATGCCCAGGTCATAACATAGGCTCTTTCGAGCATGACTGCTTCAAAGTACAACAATGTGGGAGGTTAAACTATAGAAAATGTGCATGCACACACACACACACATACTGAAATTACGTCCTCTGCTGCAATATTATTGGCCAATCTGTGAAAGCACATTAGAGCATGACAAATGAAAGCGGTCTTAAACATTAATTAGCTCACACACCTGTCATCAACAGTGTCTTCTCTTTCCATTCCCTTGGGGGGAAATTGAAATTGCTCACATCATACTTAGAAGAGTTAATGCCACAACAACACTTTCTCATACCTTCTCACTATGAGGAGGGGCAGCAGTGCTACCTACACGCTCTTGAGCAACTCTCCTCCTCTTTAGTGCTTGAGCACGCCCAGAACCACTGCCCCAGAAACTATTTTTGGTTTTCACACCAGCCATCACACTACCAGAGCCCGTGGTTGACAAATTTTCTGCCAACATAACAACTTGGTTTACAATACAACCACCAAATAATCACAAATCTCACCCTTCTCAGCTTCTTTCTTGATCCAATCAGGAACGTATAAAGATTCCAACATGCGAGAGAAGTCTCTCCAGTGTAAAGTGTGTGGTACAGGAGTGCACTGGTGTTCCCTCTCCTCGTGTTGACATGGTGTGGATGTCAGCTGGAGCTCTAGATAATCGTCAGGCCATTCGCCTGCCACATAGCTCCGAGCCATAATATACAGGCGTTTCCAATTCAAATTAAACGCCTGTAAAATTCCACGTGTCCTCAGCCCCGCCCACTAGAATGAATCCTGGTCAGAAAGTGCTTCGCCCGCGTCCTCCAGACAAGGGCAGTTTTCCGCTCGATCACGAAGGTACACTGTGATACATATGTTAGAAATATGCTCTAATTTTTAAAAGGACAGTGCAAGAAGTTTATGGAACAATACATGTCATGCCTCTCCAAGCATGGCAGCGAGCATCTTCACTGTAGAGACGCTGCACGTTCCTACCTCGAGTGTAGAATGGACAAGTGCGTAGTAATAATATTTTGAACTAGTAAATATTACAATTTTCTTTCAGAGAGTTAATGGAGAGAGAGAATTTTACCAAACTTGGTTACAAAGAAACATCAAACTCAAAAGTCACGTGACAACATGTGTGCTTGTGTGTACGTGTAAAATTGCATGGCAATAACAAACAAAAGTCTGCCACAGACCCACAGTTGAAGTTGAGTTTGTTTAGTGTCGAGGGAGTTGACTAAAATGAGAAGTAAAAGCAGTTTATATTATTTAAATACACACCTTACCGGCTGTAGTTGCTGTATTCTCGGTCATAGTCTCTGTATGGATCACGGTAACTGTCTCTATAGCTGTAAGCAAGAGTTCATCCACATGTCAGTACACAAACCAGCTAGCTGTAAAAACATACCTTCCGGCTTCTCTGTAGTCCCCACGATAGTAGTCCTTGCTTTGTGGCGAGCGGCTTCGTCCACGAGAATAGTAGTCATAGTAACGTTCACGATAATAATCGTCGTATCGTCCATAACGATCATCGTAGCCAGGATACCGATCGTAATGGCTGTCATAGCGACCAGTGTCTCTGTATCGGCTGTGCTGTGAATCACCGTAGCGACCTCTATCATTGTAGGAAGACCTGCGGATACATTACTACAGTATATGCGGTGCATCTACATGTGCTAAGGTCAAATGAATGTACACGATTCAACGAAATGACTTGCGTGCATACGACTTCATTAAGGATCACTGACCCACGAGAACTCGAGTAACCTCCACCACTGCTGCCTCGATAATGACCCCTCCCTCCACCACCACCACCTCCTCCAGAATAGCCGTGACCCTTTGTGCGAGATACCTGTCGACGAGAGAGAGAGAGAGGCAGCGAAGGGAACAAACGGTCGTGCATTGTATTATGACATAAAGACAGACAAACACGGCCGGAATCGACTCATTAGCAACAGGAAACATGCGGATAATAATCGGGGAGGAGGAGAGGAGTGGTGTTTTAGTGATGCGTCGAACACGGTGATACCTGAACTTGAATATGCGATCCCATGAACTCGCTGTCGTCTAATGCGTGGAGTGCGGCCGAAGCATCTTTGGATTCTTTGAAGTGCTGAGCGGGGAGAGTGATTCAATGGCGGAGGATTGGTGCTGTCGCAGCGACGAAAAGCTTACCACAAAGCCAAATCCTCGTAGAACAGCAACTTCGTCGACAGATCCAAATGCCTCGAAAAGGTCCCGTAGGTGCTTTTCGCCGACAGAGTCGGACAAATTCCCAACATACAGCTTCGTGGACATGTTCCTGCTTGATGAATATGTGCTGGGCATGGGCACGTGAGGTGCCACGTGATCTTCTATTGCACATGCGCATACAATAAAATTAATTATTATTATTACATTATAACTTCACGTTTATTTTGCAATAGAGAGATTGCAATAGAGGATTATTTTGCAATAGAGTTATTTTGCAAAACTGCTAGCTTGTACTGTGTGAGTGTGAAGTGGCTATAATCATGCATGATACACTTATAGCTAGAAGCTATGCTAGCCTATTACCTCGGGGCCAAATAAATTTAACGACTATAGGTACGTATACTAGGCTACAGGGTTTTGCAGGTTTCTTGACAAAATACAAAAATTTCCTGCAAGCGCATGCGCATAGCGTGTTTCTGTGTACTAATTGTTTTTTTTGGTTTTTTTTAACAAAATGATTTTCTAAATTGTACAGAAAACGTAATGTGCGCATGCGCACATTACGTTTTAAGCCTAAGTATGAGCCTAAGTATGAGCCTAAGTATGAGCCTAAGTATGAGCCTAAGTATGAGCCTAAGTATGAGCCTAAGTATGAGCCTAAGTATGAGCCTAAGTATGAGCCTAAGTATGAGCGAGTGCTAGCATGCTCACGCGCTCGCACGAAAACGCCATGCCCACACAATGGCAAAACGGAGTAAAAACGATGGAGTTGAATCCGAATACATTTCTCGTTTTGGAGATCATATACGCGTAAACGCCGCAGCAAACTAAGGACCTAACACCACAACATGCGTGACACACCGAGGGTTTTGTGAAATCTGTTCATTTTGATTGCATTAATGTCATGTTATTCTTACAACTGCATTTATGATGATGAGGTGATATAATACTATGAGCTGTTGGTTGGGAGGATGAAAATGAGTAGGGCATACGGAATGTAGGTTCTGTCTGGAGCAAGCCAAATTTTTTGACTCTTTTTGTCAGAGAGTGTAGTTACTGTGACCTGGTATGATCCTGGCTGTACAAATACCTGTATCAAATGAATCGTAACTATAAGTCACAACTTTGGGCACACAACACTGGCACCTTGTGCGTACCTGGAATGCAGTGGTAATCTGGTATTCAGTCTGGTCTGTCTCATCATAATATCTAATAAAAGAGTCACAATGTCATTATGCAAAATAAACTACCTATATTTAAAGGAAAGTGGATCATGTCCATAAGTGTGTTGATGATAACAATCCATGACAGTAATCAATGATCTGAATCTAACACAAATAACTTTGCTGCAAAATTAAATGGTTTCAAGTCATAACTGTGAAGGCTTCAAATTCAGCTGTTAAAAATTTAATATGCATCATTTGGATGCTGATTGAGGAATACCTTGCATACATAGTGTTATCATACCTTGATGGAGCTGCTTCTGTTAACTGACAAGCTATTGGTAGCTGAGGAGTGAGGGCTACTAGCCCATCCAGTGATGGTGATGGCAGCAGTTGACCTGTCCTCACCACGCCAGGCACACTAGAGCTGGGCACCACGCTGAATGCAACATGCCACTGTGAGCAGAACTGCTGTGCTAGCTGATGTGTCTGAGATCTGTAAGTATGATGAATAGTTACAGTAGAATTAAGTTTTTAATCTTCAGTTTCCCGACTTTTATTGTATTGCCCACGTACATGCACTCTATTGTGCCAACATTCTATTGTCCACTTTATTAGTAAATTAAACTGAAAGTCCTGACCTTAATATATATTGGCACCATCCAATGGGCAGTGTGTATTGCTCTGGTGGATCTCCTGATGTAGATATTGCTGGCTTACTTGCACCACATTGACTACAGTAGCAATGCAGCTTGATAGGTGACAGTGAACTCAATGAGCTCCTTTGCAAGAGCCAGTCTTTGTAGCGAGTAGAGACTAAGCTGTAGGAGCATTTTGGGGCATGTAGCTTCCTTGGAAATGGTTTAGGAGCATCTTGATCTTGAAGAGAACGCTTCCTCAGCTCATCAGCAAGTCTAGAGGCTCGCAGTGACTCATGTCGCAATGCAGTGTCCACTGCTATAGCTGCAGCTCGTTCCTCTCTCTGTAATGATTCTCCCTCTTCTACTTTTAGCCGTGCGTCAAGCTTCAGTTTCTGTGGTGCACCTCCCATCTGACATACTGTGTCCAACATAAACTGCAAGGTAGCCTCGTCCTCCAACATCTCTTGTGTAACTCCTGCTTGCTCAAATAAATATTGCCACTCTGAGGTAAGGTTGTGAATCTGGCAATGGATTGAGTAAATACACACTAACACAAAATTAAGCAACCACTTACATCAAACTCTTCAGCCTTGAGTCGATAACATGCACTATAGAACAGAACACACTCTCAAACAACATGATCACTTCACACATAATAACACATGTGCAACACACACACAAACAACATGATCACTTCACACATAATAACACATGTGCAACACACACACAAACAACATGATCACTTCACACATAATAACACATGTGTAACACAAACGCACACTTACTCAACTGTGTGAGCTCCTCCATCAAGAACCATATTGTTGGAGTTGTTTCTGTCTCGGACTTTGACTGCCCTCTCGTTTTGCAGTTGAACAATGCGATCAAGATGGCGCAGAAATATAGTCTGTTCCTCAACATCTCTGAAGCCAACACAAGTGATCCCATGCTGTGGGTCAGATAGAAACATGTTTTGGCAACTGCAATACTACTTTACAAATTAGCTGAGACAAAACAAACAGTGTGCTGCACCAAATATGCTCCTACTACTAATGCTGTTTTCACCTTGCTGTGACTATTAACTAGGTTATGCGTTTACAAACTACAACATCACAATTAATTCAAACACTCGATACCATCTTGAGTACCATCAGTAATGCAGCCAAAGATACATGCTTTGGGAGTACATATGCTAACACATGTCTCTATGAAAATATCCTCCTGTTGGCTAACCTCTGAGAGAAATGTGAGCACACAGTCAGAAGGATTGTCATACTCAAAGTGTTTAGTGATTTTCTTTTCACCAACCAATCTTCGACCCTGCGGAAGTGGAATAATTATTAGACATAAACTATCTGCTGGGATCTATACCACAGGATCTACTGTTCGAATGAAGAAAGCTTTCTGCCGGCTGTCTTTAACAAGGCAGCAGAGGTACTCCTGTCCAGAAGGAAGAGGCTGGGCATCGAACTTCAGACTACTGTGTACCATTACCAACACCTGTAGTAGTGTTGCATTAATAATACATGTGTGTTATATACTGAACCAAAACCTACAGCACAGTGTGTGCCAAAGACTGCACCAAACAAATCAGTCAGTTGATCACTGTCCTCTAGCTCAGGTAGCCTCCCTTTTTGACCTAATAATGAGAATGCATATTTTGCACATCTGTAGTACTATTATTACCACCACCCACCGGCATTGACTGGGAGTAGCCGATTAGAATATGGTTTATCACGACATGGTACCGACCCATTGAGATGTATCTCTTCTCCAGCCACACTCAACTCATGAGCCATACCAAACATCACAAGATCATCCAGTGATGTAAAACAGTCAGGCTCTGTGCCGTCACCACTGTCCAAGAAATAACGAGTATTCTGAAACAGAAAGTGGGTATCAAGGAGTCGTTATTATTATAAGGCAACGTGCACCTCGTGGAAGATCATTATATGATACACCTTTCCACCATATCTGCAACAAAAATGATGCAGCATGCACAATTATATAATGTGAATGTACATCGATTTGTACCTTGCTGATAGCACAAAGTTTCCTGGCTGACTTTGACTGTCACGAACAAGAAAATCGCCATCTCTTCCACTCTGAGTAAGGATAGCGCTCGCCTTACGGCTGGAGATAAGCCCGTGATAGTAGTTCATCTCTGTCACGAATCCGTCAATGCCATTGTGTTTACGCACTCTTTGGAAGTAGACGTGACGTCACCACAAGCCAGGGCTAGGGTGCGGTAGCGCTTAGCACCTCAATTAAATCAGCCACGCCAGAATAAACTTATTTTTGGCTTCACTACATGCAGAAATGGTTTGTGTTACCAGGAAAATGTTGGCTGGAAAACGAAAATGCAGACATTAACTAGTCTATAACATTATAATGCAGTTTCAAGGTGGCACCCAGTCATCAGCAGTCCATGACGGAGGAGGAGCTACAAACTGCCAGTCCGGACCAGTATATGACAGCGCATGTAAACACATTAGTAACTGCTGAGGTGTTGGGTCAGCACGACACAGCGAACACTCTGTACAAAATGGGTCCTTGGTTTCTTTAATACAATCTGGATCTCCTTGCCCAGCAAGATCAGGATCCTGGCTCTTGCCTTGTGTGGTAAAGCTTGAATCTGTTCCTACTGTAATTTCCAATTGCTCAGAGCTCTTGTCTTCATCTGGGTTCTTGTCTTCTGTTGAGGTACCAACAAGATCAGTGCTATTGTTTACTGCCGCAATGTGGTATTCTTTTGGATGTAAACTTGAGTCCTTGCCTTGAGCTAGGCTTTTGTCTTTCGTAATGTGATCAGGATCTTTAATATGATCAGAGATATCATTTGCAGAACCAATGCATTTGTCCTGTAGCTCAAAATCACTCTGAGCTTGTGATTGTTCACACACTGTATCACTGTAGTTGGATTGCACTATTGCACTCATCACCTGATGATGAACACAGTGAGTGGAAAAATTACACAGACAATGCAAAATGACTGACAGCGTCCATATCTTCAGTTCCTTCACCAGCTTGTCCCCTCTTGGGACCCCATGCAGGATGATTGTACACAGGATCACCAATAATAGGGAATCCTATAGGGAATAGAGCTGACAAAAATCCTTTTCTACTACTTTCTTACCCAGCCACTGCAAGTGGATTCTGATTTGATGCATTCTACCAGTTTTAGGTTCACCTAACAGCAAAACATCATAATTATAGAAGTATGCCTGTGTCTCACATTGCAGTAGACTAGACTTTCCATTGTATGAGAGTCTGGTGAACAGAGTGGAGGATGGCTTTCCCTTCTGGTCAACACGACACAGTCCCACCTTGTGCGATACTACAACAATTGGTTGTGAACACTCTACTGGAGTACTGTAAGCAGAGGAATGGTTATGATAATGCACAGAGAGTCTTACTCAGAAAACTCTCCCATAACTCTACAAAGGTATTTTTTCTTCAACAGCCTTTCTCTGATTTGGTGTTCTAACTGTTGTGTAATTTCCAAACACTTTGCCAAGATGAGTACACCAGAAGTCAATCGATCCAGCCTGTGAATAGCTACATTCAGTACAACTATCTGCATAGCTTTGTGAGTGCGGCTTACTATATAGATTGCTCCAATTGTGCTCTTTGCACAGAATATACACAATAGTGTTATGCCGATAGCGGCCACAAGGATGTACCTGTAATGACCAGAATAGTGTACAATTTCTATCACTGATTTTCAATCGAAAATTTTTCTCACAGGAATGGAACTTGGTTTGTTGACTACAACAAGTTGAGAGTCCTCGTGCAGTATTTGTATAGGTAGACTGGTTACTGGAGGCTCATGACGATGAACCTTGTGACATATCAGATCATTGTCACTGATGATGGTTGATAGCTGCACTGCATGACCATTGACTAAAGCAGACACGTACCAGATTGCACGTGACACACATAATCATCATTAAAACCTACCAGTTACACGACCTGATGTAATTGCTTTTTCCTATAAAAATAGTAAGTAGTACATGCACGCTCTGGTCTATAGACCACACCCACTAACATAATACTCTGGTTTTTCACTCTGAAACTCCTTTGAGAACATGTCAAACACACCTTTACCAAGCCACCTTCCCTTAGCATGAGTAGTGAACGTAAAGTAGTACGGACGCACGCACCGGAAACCTGCGTATGATAAATTATAAATCACTCGAAAATGATGCCACACCAACTACATCGGGGCCTGATTTACAACTCACCATCACGATAATAATACGATGTTTCATGTATGATTACTTTGCTTGTGGCTTCTTTTCGTATCTGTACATGCAATGATGAATCATGCAATGAACGCAGACACCTGCCTTCTTGCTTTCAGGAAGTGTATCATCATCTTTTGGCTGCTCATCACGATGCCTAGCCCTTCTCTTACGACGAGAACGAGACATGATGTTCTATTTAGCACACGTGTTTCGACAAAGAGGCGGAGCTGGTATATACAACATTCCAAGCAAGTAATTCGGATATACTACCGTAATTTGCAAGTCAGTTGTCAACTTTTTGCGTAGCTTTTCCATCAAGACGCATGCGCATTGACGAAATGTAAATGGCTTTGTACAGTCAAATGCGCATGCGTAGCGTGCTATGGTTGTGAGCTTGAGACAACGGATTTGCAATCTACGGTAGTAGTAAGAGATGCCATGCAAGGTGAAAATATTTGTGTTTGTTAGTATTGCTGATCATAAACATCAACAACATTGAAATTGTGTTTTTAACATTGCAATATTCAAAATAATGTTGACTAATTAATAGTGTCTTCTTTTAGCGAAAAGTCCACAAAGTAGAACAAGATGAGAAGCTAGAAGGAGAAGGGAGCTGGCGGTGGTCGATGGATAGACATTCCAGCAATACTCCACTAGTACCAGAATCAGCATACTGTAGATAGACAATATGGAATATTTATACATGTAGTGGCTTGAGTATAGAGCCTAATATACTGATGAATAGCTCGAGTTGGCATGACTGATACCATAAAAGTAAATTATTAGCATCAGACAAGAGACAAGTCAGTGACAAAGGAACATACATTACACTATGTACGCTATGTTTGCTTGTTGCAGATGTGTATCCGCATGCATCAAAATTTAGTCACGTATGCTACACAATCTACTGTACATAGCAGCCAATACACAGAAATATCTTAATACGATAAGATCTCTATGCGCAAGTCTATACTAGTAAAAGGCTGCTACATCACAAGGTAAGCTTCTTTTTACTAGCTACACGGCAGTACCAATGATATTATTATAGTACACACTTGATGGGAGTTGCTAAAGGCGTCCAGTGGAAGAGTAGAGGGAGAGTGTGATGATACCACACATAGAACTGGTAGTGCAGGGAGCGTGAGAAACACACACCAATCACATTAGCTGTGAACAGTACCCACACCACATCTGATGGAGCAAACCATGTCAGTACAGTGAGCAAGCTAAAGGTATGGTACCTTGAGGTCTAACTCGCGGTGAAGATGACCTCTTCTCCCATTTCAAAAGTTGATTGAGCTCATCTTTTCTGCAGTGCAATAGAGACCACTAACAGTATACTAGTTTTAACCATACCTAATCCAATGCTTGTATGCAAACACTGCTAGAGTGAGTACATGACCAGCCAGTAGTAACACATGGAACCAACGACTAAGAAATATTGATTCCGGTAGAAACCGCCAGTTAACAGTCCACTTGAACAAGAATACACGACTTAGGTCAAACGCTCTACTGATGTAGGAGACTGGATGTGTGAGAAGAAATGGCAGCCCTACAGCTAACTAAGAGAAAATGGAGTGTGACTGATGCATGTATTATTACCTGTACAGCTGCACATACAAACACTCTAATAACAGTTCCTTTCAATCCATGAACACGAAGCAAAAGATAGAGTAAACCGGGAGCAAATAGAATCACATTCATCTTAACCGAGACTGCAAAACTATTAAAAGATGAAGACATTATAAAGGTGAATTAAAACACTATACCTGTATACAATACATGCTAATATCCAGTGGTTCTCGATCATGAACAGTAATGCAATGTAGAGAATCAACATCACAACAGCATCATTGAACATGCGCAAAACAAATATAGAGTGAACTCTATGAGCAGTGACACACAAAAAGAGCAGAAGAATGGGAGGAAAATGGACTGCCTGAAGTACAAGAAATTTATCAGAATGAGAAACATGTTGAAATTGAACTTGATGATTTTTAACTTTAACTTGGCAACTCACCTTACTGATGCGTGTGTATATTTTCATAACAACAGCCAGATTGATCAAATATAATCCACCAAATAGCCACTGAGCCAAACGCACATTACGCCCACCACTAGTGACCCAATATAGCAATGAGTACACATACACAAACCCTGCTGGATAACTGGGTGTGGTCAAACAACAATAGCTTATAACTGCAGTCATACAAAAATGATACGTACACAAGCGGTCCAGTGTCACCATGCAGTTGCTGATAGTCTGTTGTCCCATTCAGTGCACCCTCTACCTCCTGCATGTATGCCCGCCAGTCAATTTCTGTGTCTACATACATTATAGATTTATAAATTTTATGCTTGAAACCATATGCAGCACCTCTCTGGCAGCACATGGTCCACCTATTTGTTATTACAAAAAATGAATATCAACAGCTCACATGGTACCCGTAAGATTATGGCAGGAACAAGGACGCATTCCAACATGAACAGTGCTGTAGCGGTAGGCACACAATAACGCGGTGTCACCAGGGCTCGAACAGCAGTCCAAACCCACTCCGCCATGTTGCTGGACGCGCAAAATGACAATAATAATAATTATTACTGACAGTACAAACAATTTTTTTTATTCTCTGAAAAGTTAAAAATTTTATTTTTACAATAAATCTCAATAGTACTAAAGCCCGGCAGGAACACGGTGGTCAAAAAACAAAAGTTTCATCAGCCATATCAATGGCCCAGCTAAATTTTTCGCGCTGAGAACGATTATATATTTTCTCTACTGGAACACCAATACGCTTGCACCAAGACACAGTGATACGAGGGTCTAGGTAATTGAGTTTGGAAGTTCCCAACGCTATTTCTTTGTTTTCTTCCTGTAAAGTGATAGAATGAAATGACCAGCTACATTGAGAGTCACAACCTTGTCAGTAGCTTGAACTTCAAGCTTAGCCAATTGCTCTTCTGTCCTTGTCACCTGCTTTTTCTTGGCCTCAAATTTTCTAAAAGAAACAAACAAGTACAAACGATGGCTAACGATGTACTGAGCAGCAGGAACTAGGGCTCACTTGGCTGCCGATGCAGAATCTTTTGCTTCCTTGCGAAGTGACTTGAGCTCTTTCCTCATCTCAGCTAGCTGTTGCTCTTTGGCTTGTATCTGAAGGTGCAAGAGTTGCCAGCCACCAGCAGGGGCTTGGTTACCTTAGCTTGTAGATTGGACATTTGCTGGTCAAATGATTTGGGAGGAGCACGCTATTCAGAGAGAAAGCAACATGTAGAGAGAGAGAAAAATGAATGAGTAGACAGTACCTGATGATTACACAGTACAGCAACTGCTCTATTGGCACGATTGTATGCCAACAGTTTCTCAGGCAACGAAGCATCCTCTGAAGAACAAAATGAAAAGAAGTAAGCATTGTTAACAAACTCTGTACCATCAGTAAGTTCTTCCAGCTGCTCTTGTAGTGTCTTTGAGGCATTAAAGGTCCTGAATACTTTAGCAGTGAGACCAGGCATCAGCTCTGACAAGTACTTGTTAAGAATCGTGGTCTGAAAGAGATAAGTACATCAGCTATGATTGAAGATGATACCTACATTCAGTCGATCAAACAGCTCATCATCCGGTTCCTTATTTTCCACAAAAAGTAATAGATTTTTGAACACTTGGTGCTCCACTGGCACACGATTGTAGTATCTGATGGAATCCTTACCAAGGAAGTCAAACTCTACCACATCCTTCTGACCATCCAGTTCAGCATTCAGTCCTGAAGCATGTCAGCAATAGTAATAATGATAGTGTGATAAGCAGCTCACTGATATGTTCCACACGAAGGGAGCAGCAGCCCACAGTATCAGCAGCTTCATCAGGATCCTTCTCATTGCCAGCTCTCAGTGCTAGTTTGTCAATAAAGTACATTGCCACACTCCTGTGTGAAGCACGAGAAGTAAAGAGGATCAGTTATAAGGAAAACATGTACCTCTGTCTAACACGCATTTCTCTTGATTTCAAATCAGCAGAGTACTGGCGCTGTATTTTGTCAACACATCCCTGTGTGGGTAGACACACACATGTTACGCAATCATGACTGTATAAAGTACCTTTAGTTTTCGTGCAGTTTCATATTTTGCCCAGTCCTTTTCTCCCTACAACACAGTAAACATTGTCAATCAATATTAAACATACCATGCATTCAGACTCACTTTCAATCGTGAGGTTGGATTCAACATAACATACTTGATTTGTCCTTGAATGTTCTCAACCCACATAGCCAACCAGGTCACCTAACATGGTAGAGTATTGATCAAGCACGCACCCTGCTGACATGAAGGCTACCTTGTTATCATGTTGCACTTTTTTCCATCTGTGGCCAGGAGGAGGAGGTGGTACAGGAGCTCCCTTACCAATGTTGATAGTGACATCTTCTGGTTGAACACGTCTCTAGAAAACAACATAACAAGGTTGTGCAGTGATATAACAAGCATCACACCTTTATCTTTCCTTGTTTAGGATGATCTCCTCGACCTCTAAATAATCCTGGAGGCTCAGTCTTGAAGTTTCCAATACGCTCACGATGACCATCAATAATGGCCCAGCCATACTCGGCAAGAATCTTCTCATTCTCTTCCTTAACCTTTAATTTCTGCTCCTTGGTCATGGCCTTACGCTCTTCAGAGCACTGCATAAAGTACTGATGTATCTCAGAGAAGTCACACTTTTTAAGGTCAGTGATCTTCTTTGCTTCTTCTGGAGTCATTTCCTACAGGAGGAGAACCAAGAGATAAAGAGGATGCACGAGGTCACTGGTCTACCTTTCTCCAGTCAGCAAAGAAGTTAGTGCAAAAGACATCTTTCTTTGTGTAATCATGATCCAACATCTTAGCAAAGAAAGTAGCAGCTTCCTCAGCTCCTTCAGAGAGTTTCATAACTTTACCTGTAGGAAAGCAAAATGTCAGAATGGAGATTGTTAGCGCATCACACTAAACCAAAGGTACTAATATAGTACAGAAATTTCATGGCTTGCACTACAAACTACTAGAATTTGCACTTACCATCATAGCTGAATTTTACATGATCAGGCAATCTAGTGTACTGAGGAGCAAAGAATGGACCACAATGCTCCAGTGTAAGCCACTTGACACCATCGGGATGAGGCTCCTCTTCCCACCACTTCCACACTTCCTTCTCCTCTTCTTTTTTCTTTCCTTTCTTCACTGGTGAGCCCTTAACAGTAGACTAACACAAGAAATGAAGAGGTGTATTAACAGGTACTCACTGCTGGTTCTTTCTTCACAGTAGCTGCTTTGCCCTTCTTTACAGCTGCTTCTTTTGGTTTCTTTGCTGCTGCCGATGCTAAAATACACAAACAAATGCAGTTAAAGGAAGCTACATCAGATGATCAACATGTATTAGACAAGATGATATGTAGACATTAAAACACAACTCACTCTTTTCTTTACTAGCAGCAGTCTTGCGTGCTTTCTTTGGCTATTATAGTAAACAATAGTTCAGTACTACTACAACCTCACGCAAACCTTAAACTCTTCATCGTCATCATCACCATCACCATTTTCCTTCTTGACTCGTTTTACCTGAATAGCACACGATGAGTACAAAATGTGACTAGCAAATACTCACCCCAGCCTTGGCTTTACTCCCTGCCTCACTCTCACTGGTAGATGATGATGTCACAGCAGCAGCAGATACCTTATCCTATACATTCATGATGACAATTGTCATGAAATATTACCCGCCAACACACCTCCACTTTCACTTGTGCCTTGCTAGCAGCAGAGGATGAAGAGCCGGCCGATTTACTCTACACACAACACCGTCAATTCCCTATCTATCTCAGTCTTTTACAAACACACATACCTTTCCTCGTTTCTTCTTGCGATCAGTTTGTGGGGCAGAATTTACTACAGCTTCAGTTGGTGTTGGTTTTTCTTCTTTAACAGCCACTGTCTCTGGCTGCTGCTTCACAGGAGGGGCTGGAGCAGCTCTCTTGGGCTAAAGAAACAATAATACAACCATAGAGCAAATAAATTTTTGTAGACAAAATAAATTTCGTAGATCACAAGTTTTACAGGGCAATGCACTTTTCTGTCCTACATGTGGTCCTCACCGGTGGTGGGTAGCTATCATCATCACTGTCAGACTCTGTAATGAGAGGTTTCCGTTTGACTTGAGCTACATCCTTCTTAGTTCTGCTCTTCTGTGACCTAGTACACACAAACACACCATCCTGTCAATAGTGTCTGGAACAATACCACCGACTTTGACATCTGTCAGTGAATGAGCACTACACCAGCTAATGATGGTAGAGCTCATTTCCTCTACCACAATCACACTAATAGCTATACTTGTTTATTAAAACCATATTCTAATATCAAACACATAAGAATAGTGAGCGCTTACTTGTCAGATGATGCAGACCGCTTGTGGGGATCTATAATATGACAAGAAAAGTTGGAGAAAATATAAAACGCGCCCATTACGAGATCGAATATTATATCTAGTAGCTGAACTCACTTGCACCACCACCGGCTTCTGATGACATTGACTTGAAGAAAGAAAAAAGAAATGGTGAACAAAGAAAAACCAGCGAGAAAAATATGCGTGCCAGGAAGAAAGAAGAGTGGTGTTTTTGTGTCAATACTAATACAATCAAGAGTAATTCAAGTAATGTGACTCTGGCTTAGTGGTTTAGAAGAGGAAAGAGCAGAAAGGAATAGTTGGACACTAGTAAGTATGTAATACACACACATATTTTCAAACGACATTGATGCATTATGCATACTGCATTTATTTTTCAGCAAGAACGGACAGGCACACTCGAAGGGCTACGGGCATCCAATATGATGCCAACTAGCACAGGTTCATTCCTTGTAAAGATCAAGAACAATATAAAACACAACAATAACCTTACCTAAATAATGGTAGTTAAAGATCACCGGCCGACAAACTCTCGCAGAGACTAAGTTCCACAACTGTTGAGAAAAAGCAAGCCACAAAGAAAATGACTATGTTTTGCACACGTCTTGTGCGCATGCGTTAGTCAAAAATTTACTCATGCTTGCAAAAATCTACACGTCCAGCAGCAAAAAAAGATAGAACACATAGACCATAGACGATCGAGAATCGAATCCAAGATGCCTTACCTTCGTAGCATAGTGCTGGTGTCCCTGTGCCCTTTTGTCAACCTCGATTTATTTAGAAAAGGTTTCTACCATGTCACGTGTGGCCTCACAGACACACACAGCGAGCGAACAATGTCGAGAATATCATGTTTTGAGGTCAGAGACATGTTTGGCATGGGCCAACATCTAGTAGACTACTGCTACCCAGGCGCGGGTATTTCTGGAGACCACTTCATCACACAGACCATACAGCTGGAGTACGCTGACCAGTCCTTTCCACTCGGAGAATGCTTCTCATTCGAGGTGCTGACTCCTATCCGCCAAAACTACACAGAGGCGTATGTACCCGCCCAGTTCAAATTGACTCTTCAACTGATGTTCAGTAATGCTACAGAAATGCCACCAGATGCATCTCTGTTTGTGAAGCAAGCTACACGTACTCTATCAGTGACTGTAGATTGGCGCAAGGGGCTTCACGATCATTGGCCAGTAATATTTGACTATTTTCACTTGTCAGCAGTTGGAGTGACTGTTCATGCTTCACTCAATTCAATATCACCAGAAGATCTTCCATATTCTCCACCTCCACCTTCTCCACCCGCTACTAATTTGCGCTCGTTCTTTCTCAAGCTTTCAAATCCTCAACCTCCTCCTCCTCCCTCATATGTCTCCTACCATGCTTTGCTATTTGGAGTATCTTCTTCATCTTCCAGTCGAAGAGCAGTATATGAAGTGCCAAGTCAACAGATAGATCGTGCAGCCCACGTTCACCAAATGTTAGTCGATATTTTATTGACTTCACGCGACAACTTGCGAGCATCATTTTCTATAATGAGTGACGAAAAAGAGAGAGATATTGTTGCAATACCTCGTGTAATTCAACTCGACTCATCCCTTTCCATTCAAGAGGTGGAGAAAAGTTGTCGGCAGCACATGGCGTCTCTTAGCAGCCAGTTATCAATGACGTTGGAATGGTATTGCACCACAGCTGTAATTCATCCCAAAATGTTTGAGTATCTTGCTAAACGCTGCCATGACAATCGGCTTCTCTGGATGAAATTGTCGATGGTGTGGCCCGACAACTTGCACTGGAAGAACCCACCTGACATCAGCTGTACTTCACTTGTCAGCTCAGTTGCTGCCAGCGTGAAACAGACGCTGTCTCCTTCTATCCCTTTCTACTGTGTCGAAAATCTTGACAATTCAACCAACACAAGCGTAGTGTTTCTTGAACGTTGTCCTTGGTCTTGCCGGAACTCACTTGTACGAGACACCCCACAAGAAAGGTTTCTGTTCCAGCAAAAAATAAGTCCCTATATTCTTTCATATCTCCCTAATGCTAGGCGCTATCGTACCTTGCCTACTCATCTGATTGTGTGCATCCATGGACTTCAAGGTAACCAGTTTGATCTTCGTCTGTATCGGATATTTCTCGAGTTGACGTTGCCACATCAGAGCGCAGTGTTCCTCATGTCTCATTCCAACCAACAAGACACCTTCACTGATTTTAACATCATGACCGATCGTCTACAGGCAGAACTGCTGGAATATCTGCAAGACAATCCACTGCCTGCCAAAGTCAGCTTCATTGCACACTCACTCGGAGGCATTGTAGTACGCTCGTTATTGACTCGGCCTGCAATCGCTCATCTCATTCCAAACCTGCACCTATTTGTGACAATATGTACACCACATCTTGGAACACAGGCTCAGACTGGCGTCATCAGTGCTGGAATGTGGGTGATTAGAAAATGGTATCAATCGAAATCACTACTGCAGCTGTCACTTAAAGATGCCCAAGATGTACGTGACTGTTTCTTATACCATCTCAGCGAGGCTCCTTCTCTCGAATACTTCAGTCATGTTGTTATGATTACTTCACCTCAAGACAGATATGTACCACAACAGTCAGCTCAACTACTGACCGGCAATGGTACAGACACTGTCATGGAAGAAATGTGCATTAACCTCCTCCGCGGGATGCAAGAGGGAGGCGTGGAGCTAGTACGGGTAGCAGTACATCACTCCCTCAACACATCCACTGATGCAATGATTGGACGAGCAGCACACATTGCAATGCTGGACAATGAACAATTCATAGAGAAGCTTGTTACCTGTCATTTGGCCCAATATTTCATGAATAATTAGTAAAAATTGTAAGTCACAAATCAGTATTAAATCACAAATCATTATTAATCAATTTGACAGAACTATAATTTGACAGAACTATTGAACAATGTTGTCAAATGGCGTGCGATCTGCTGTTATTGGGTGGCAGTAGCAGCTGTGGGGAGAGGAGCATCTTTGTCAACTGGCCTCATTGCTGGAAAGAACATCACTTCCTTTAGGGGTAGAAGGAGGAAATAGTGACAATGTAATCTCTATTAGCATGTATAGTGACACTGAGTTATTTTGAGTACTAATTGCTACAGATAATAATGTTTCAGTACATGTAACCAGGAGCGTATAAAAGGAAGGAGCGTTCAACTACCGTATACGCTTAGTAATATCGAAGCCTAAAGTCCGCCGCCGTGCGCTGTTGCTACTTGGAACTTGGGCCTTTCTTTGCGCGTTGTGGCTCGCTATTTCCTACCTATACATTCATCCACGTCTCGTCCTGCCCGTCTCCGGCTAAAACAAGCAAGCGTTCAGCCAGAGCTATGGTCGCCGTCTTATGCGGCCTGCAAAAACCTTCCTTATAAGGAAGGTTTTTGCAGCGCAAGCGGCGGACTTTAGGCTCCGATATTTCTGTTAGTTACATGCTCCTTCCTTTTATACGCTCCTGATGTAACTAATAACCTTCCTTCTAACAGAGGTACAATATGAATTCAAAAGCACCATTGGTGATATGCCATAGAGCTCACTTGTTGTTTTATAGAGTGGGGCAACTGGAGAAAGCTCTTCGCGTAGCAATTTACTATTGACTAGTTTCAGCTAGGTCATACTTAAACCAGTTAAAGCACCACATGTTGTGCTCTACAATGTACAACTCCACTCAGGACATGTCTCGACGACAAATATAAAACTTTATTCAGGTTTGCTTCTTGACACACCCACAAGAGTGCAAATATAATATGGTGTTTAACATAGCGGAACTTCTTTTAATGGACACTCCCAATAGAGGACACCTCCCTATAACAGACAATTTGCTATGCACAGATTGAACCTCCATGTAGCAGACAAAAAGCTCTTGCCCAACTTGGTCTGAGGTTCCACTGTAATACCTTTATGTTAGCAGAGTCAGTGAGGAACATTGTTAGTCGATCAATTCCCATGCCCCAGCCTCCAGTGGGCGGCAGGCCATACTCTAGTGCTGTACAGAAGTTTTCATCTACCATCTGTGCCTCATCATCACCTGCCGCCTTATCCTGAAAAAGACAGAATCAAAATGATAGTGAAAGCCTACGATACAAACCTTAGCTTGCTGTTCAAATGTTTGTCGCTGGACTACAGGATCATTGAGCTCAGTGTAGGCGTTGCAGATCTCTTTCTGGCACACAAACAGCTCAAAACGTTCTGTAAGTCCTGGACAACTGCGATGCCTAACAACAGAACAAGGAATAATGACATATTTTATAGAACAGAGACACACCATTTTGCTAATGGGCTCATGATTTGAGGATGATCCATGATGAACGTCGGGCTGATGCAGTTCACCTCAATATAGTCTCCTACAAGCTGGACAGAACAATAGTGTGTGTGTTTATATAATTATTATCAAACCTTGTCAAGCAATCTGCCTGATGTACGTGGAGAAGAGCACTCTACTCCATTCTTCACACAAAGCTTATCTAGAAACACTCGGAAGGAGTCTTTATCAAACTCAGATGCAGGAGGGAATTTTACGTTGAGCTTCTCTTCCAGTTCTGCGATCATTCTTACGCGACGAAATGGAGGAGTAAAGTCAACTTCAAACACCTTATTGGGGTCATCCTCTATCGGATGGTAAGTGACCTTATAGCTCCCAGTAATATCCTTCACCATTCCTAAGAGATGAAATCAAAACTGAGTGGTTAGTTAAAAATTAAGAAATTTTCATACCTGACACGAGCTGTTCTGTAATTTGTATCAAATCATGATAGTCAGCAAAGGCCATATAGAATTCGCATGTAGTGAATTCAGGATTATGCGTGAGATCGATACCTGTGGACCGATATCCATGAGTAAGCAATCAGGAAATATTATAGGAACCCACTCTCAAAATTTCAACAAACCTTCATTTCTGAACTGCCGTCCGATCTCATAGACTCGGTCTATCCCTCCAACCACAAGCATCTTGTGGTACAGCTCAGGAGCTACTCTCATGTAGAGATCGAGATTTAGATCATTGTGGTGAGTGATAAATGGCTTAGCAGATGCTCCTCCAGCTATCATGTTCATCATTGGTGTCTCCACTTCCAGAAAACCTAAACAATAGGAGCACATAGACTAAAATCAGTAAGGAGATGGTAACATCATTTGACATCAAATTCAAGCTGCTAACACAAGGCTCTCACTTAGCTAACTTCAGTATATTAAATACACACTCTACAAACAGTAATTCACCAAGCTGATCCAGGAAGTGCCTGATGTAGGTGATAATACGAGCCCTAGCGATAAACTTGTCTCTAACTGTGCTATTGATGATCAGATCAAGGTAACGCTGACGATAGCGAGTCTCCTTGTCCTTGAGACCAAAGTGCAGATGTGGTAGCATGTGTAGACAAGGAGATAGCAGATGAACTTTCACAGGGACAATGCTCAGTTCTCCCATCTTAGTCTTGGCTAAAGCAGTGATTGAAAAAGAAGGAAATTGTAAGAGGAAAACATAGAAGTCACTACATTATGTAGAAAGAAAGAGAACAAAGACAAGAGTGTTGACCTGGGTATCCAGTCACTCCAATTATGTCACCTCTCTTGATTCTACTGTGAACAGTCTCAAAATCATCTTCTGTTGCCCTGGAGATGAGTAACATAATGATATAACATCATACACACAACATACCTTGCATTGGCCATGACCTGTAACTTCACAGACTCCCCTCTTAAGTCATAAAATATTAGCTTGCTGCCAGATTCTCTCTTAGCATGTACACGACCTGAATATAATAATTTATACAGCGATTTTGTTACTTATTGCAAGGGCAAAGTGTAGACTGTAAAGCGTAGAATGTAAAGCGTGCAGCACTAATGCATTAAAATGCTATTGAGTCTTTGATCATGCTCCATCATACCAGTGACTTGACACAATAGTGACTGCAAAGTGATGCTTTACACTTAAATCTTCCTTGCAGGAAGTAATAAAATCTCTGTAACAAAGCATCACCTTTTCCTTATCCACTCTCACATTATGATCTCGTTGTTAGGAGTGACACATATACTCACCAGCAATGTTCATCACATCCTCCTCAACTTGCTGTCCGCACTCGAGATGTGAGTACCGATCAATAAAATCTGTCAGAGAAACACTAACAGAAAACTTGTGAGGGTATGGGTGTGGTCCTGATTTCTTAAGCTCTTCCACTGCCTTGGACCGCAGTATGAAATATTGCTAAACAGACGGTAACAGATAATCATCAACAGTAGACTGTGTACGATATTGGGTCGCATAGATTATAAAATGTCAATTTGTAAACATAAGCATTGTGTAAGTAATGTGTATACATGCTCACGTTCGGGTCTATCTGTTCATCAGATTCCTTTGCTTGCTTCTTGACCTTAGTTGAATTAGACTATTCAATACAGAGAGGAATCACAAATAAGAAAGGTTACGTCATTGATATCTTACCGTAGCAGCAGCAGCAAGCTCTTGTTGTCTCTGCTCCTTCTCTTGGGCCTTCTTTTTCTCTTTTTCCATACGTTTCTTAGCACTGGAACAGATGATGGGTATCACGTGATGCACATAAACACTCGAAAATAGTCATACTTCTTGCTCAGCGGTGCCGCTGCGTCCTCTGGCTTGTCAGACATATTGTTCTCAGCTGTAGCGCTAGTTCTGGCTGGCAAACTCCACAGTCTCGATGACGCAACAAACAAACGTCTTGCGGCAACACGGGTGAGCATTAAATACACGTGCTTGCATGAGGCGTGTTGGAGGTGTGGTTACTTTAATATGGCGGCTAGTGACAATTCAGGCAATGAGCAGCTGAAGGAGCTAGAGGACAGGTTGGAGGAGTTTATAGAAATGTTGAGAAGTGTTGGAGTAATAGCTGGTGACTTTCAGCCCAATGGACAGACTGTGCTCAATGAAAGAATGTAAGAATACTGTAATTATGTAAAAATATAATACTACCTCATGTGCTGTATATACACTGCTTTGTATTTGCACAATTCTCGTCATGCACTTCATGACAAACAGTAACGGCTGGCAGTAACATTCTTTCTCATACACAGTAATGGTGTTATTGAACACATGAAGAGATTGGACAGAGATAAACAAAACTACAGTGATATACACATACCACTACAAGTATTGAAGTGAGCTCTACACATGCACACTATAATTCATCTAATGGCTGATCTCCAGTTATGTGGACGAGTCTCGTAATCCAGAGCTATTCACACAACATCAGTTGGAGAAGACACTAGCTGATCACCAAGCAATCCAGAGAAAAGTACAAGCATATAAGGTGAGATCCGTACCATACATCTCACTTGTGAAACACCTTATATACAGGAGTTTAGAGACCAGCTGGTTCGACAACTGGAACCAGTGTTTCCTAAGGAAATAGGCACATACCTCATGGCAGCATCGCAACAGCACAAGAGTTGACCAGGTCAACTATACTCATTGTTGGTTATTAACCCTCGGCGCATGCGCGAGGGTTACGGTACTTGGTTTGTCATTCGCTGTCCATCAAGCTGCAGAGATCAGCGATCACTTTTACGCACTGGTAAAGTTATGACATGATAAGCACCGCAATGGCTTGCAATTTGACTCGTGGATTTTGCTAAAGTGTTTTCATTCTCGAGTTATGGGTGACTCACCTTGACGGCTATCTTGGACCTCTCTGACTACAAAAGTGCCCATAGTTGACTGCCTATGTACTTCTAGATTCCATCCAAACTGCAGAACAGCTCTGTGGGTGCGTAGAAATTTCAGGAAAGAGCCTACACTACAGCAATGGCTACCTGGTCAGGTCACAATCGTCACGCCCACTTGACACACCTCATTTGTTCTTGTGAGTTGCGGTCAGCACTTTCTATCTTCTAGTTAGCAGTGCAGTTTTAATAGCAAGCAGGTTGGATTTAGCTGCAAAGCTACTTCTGAAAACCATAACTAAGGAGCTAACTCTACAATGTGCAACCATAGATATTATATAATATCTATGGTGCAACACGCCGAGGGTTTTGTGAAATCTGTTCATTGGAGTGTTTAGTGTGCATACTGGCTAAGCTGTGCCATGTATGTCACTAGTAATGCTCCTGATAGTGTCTATGCCCTTTATTGAGCGAGTCAACTCAAGCGAACTGACACGTACAGTTAGGGAGCATACATTAACTAGTGGGATTGAACGGACCACCACGATGGACAGACGACCCTCTGACACACAGATCCATAGGTCCATTCATTTCACATGATCCAACTAGTGTTATCGTGTACTATATCTGGTGTTACTGCATGTGGCTTACAGTACTGTGCACTTATTTTGGCGTCTTTTTTCTACAGGTCCAGTTGCTGTTCTTCACATTATTTCTTACTAAATTTTTATTAAAATTTTGATCATAAAAATTATTTGCACAACGTGGGAACGTCTGTGAGCGAAGATGGCGGCGAAACAAGGTGAACCAGGCGATGGCCTGTTCAAGAAGCGTGTACGTTCATTGGAAAGGGATGGCCGTAACACGAGCAGCAGCGAGCCCAAGATGATTCGATCGCGCATCTTCATAGGTAACTTGGACGAGAAAGTAATTAGGCCTGACCTAGAGAGCGTTTTCAAGTCCTACGGAAAAATTATTGGTGTCTCGCTGCACAAAAATTTCGGGTTCGTTCAGTTTGACAATGAAGAGAGTGCTCACAAAGCCGTGGCTGAACTAGATGGAAAAACGATCAAAGGAAGAAAAGCCGGTATGTGATCACGTGGCTCATAAATTGAATGTTTTCTTACCTATACAGAAGTAAACATGGTTAGTGAACGGATGAAGGATCCTCCTATTGGTCATCGAGCACGTTCCAGATCTCCTCGTCCCTCTCGATTTAGCCGAGACCGAGACATGGACTTCAGGCTGAGACGTCGACGGTCTCCTCCTCTTCCTCCTCCTCCTCGTTTCCGTGGTCCCCCTGATCGATTCAGAGATCCTTTCTTTCGTCCTCCACCTCCAGGATACTTGGATGATATGGATGACCCATTTGAAATGTATCCTCCTGAGCCTCGAATGTACATGAGAGAGCCTCCTCTACCACCGCCTCCACGACGTCCTCCATTTGGCTCTCCTGATTTTTTGCCTCCGCGTCGAGAAAGATTTGGACCAGATTTTTATGATGAATTGGATAGAGAGCGAATGAGAGAGAGGGTGAGGGAAAGAGAGCCTCATAGCCCGCCACCACGATTGCCTCCACCACCTCCATCACTTCCCCCTCCAGAGAGGGCCAGACCTCATATGGAGATTATAGTAGTCAATAGACTACAAAGGTATAATACTACACGATTTGCCTTTCAACTTATTCTAAATTATTATGTTAGTTATACTTGTATGTTACATATTTCCAAAATTTCGAGGTTACTACTTTTCAGGTTTAGTATCTGTGAATGACTCTGAATAAACGAAGTATGTCTTATGGAATTAATTTTGGCTCTGTGTTGTAGCTAGAACGGACATGTTGTTTTCTTTTTACTTTTTTACAACCAAACACTATGCAAATAGATCATGTTGCTGCAAGACAGAATGGCTGCAAAAATCACTTAGTGAACATGTACTGCATTGCCAAGTGTTCATTAGCCTCCTGCCCAGGCCACACCCCTCTCATTATTAGCTCTCGAGGTTTGGTGGCTTGGTTACACTCACGACAGAAACTGTCCATGGTTATGTGACGCCCCGCAAATTCCAATACTGTTGTTCCAACATAAGCCTTCGTCTGTTCATTCTCGCTGGTTTGTTGGCATGCAAGGAGCATCCTAGTACTACTGAGACAAACCACAACGGAATAAAACAAAGATTTATGCAGCAGTAGAACTTGAGCAGCCTTGGTGAACTTACGTATAAGAACGATTTTGTACGTCAAACAAAAGTGCGCGATGGATTTCGCGTGCTGTAACCTGCTCGCGACCCCACGACTTTATGGGGTAGTAGCGACAGTTTTTGCCACTAGTATTACCAGGCCCTCTCTCGGTAATTGCAAATTAATTAGAGGGTGGGGCCTGGGGAGGAGGCTAAGTGTTCATTGGCACAACAACACAAAGTGTTATTGCTTGAACAGTTTTCCCATTTATGGTCTGATTGGAAGGAGACAATCGAGGCTTTATGTTTGTAGCTTTTGTGCATGTTCCCTCATTTTTGCGGACTTTTTTTCGTAGCAGGAGCTGTAAAAACCATTTGGCAGTTTTTAATCCCTTTGCCTTCTGTTGCACTTTTTGTCAACAGTCTAATTGGCGCTGTTTATGCATCTTGTAGTGAGGCTGCTCGTTTTTATTCATACATGTAGTAAAAGCATGAAATTTTGTGTAGGCTGTGTAGCTACTTGATTTTGCACTTTTGAACCTGTACACCTTGAGATCGCAATATGGGCTTTTTGTTGTGAAGCATTATTTTAAATCTGTTTTCCGATTTGCATGAATGTAAGTTCCAGATTCTTGTATAGCTTAGTTGCTTTGTTTTTTTCCTTGTATACATCTCAGTGCTGGTTAGCCGGTTGTATTTTTTTCGGTACTAGTATATCAACCTTGTCCTTCGTTAGGGATTATGCAGAGAGTGTTCGCCAGAAGACAGAGGCACTCGGACTCAATGTCAGTATTGTTCAGCTCTCTCTCACCGTCTCACTGACAGCTGCTATGGAAAATGCTGCTCAGCGTGGCCTCCTCTACACCGTCATTATCACCGCCCAACACGAGACTCACCGCTCCATCACACTCACTATCCTCCGGGGAAGGAATCCACAAGGTGCTCCTACGTTCCTTTCGGTTTTTGCGTTTTTTGGCACCTTTGTTTTGTCGCTGTAACCTTCAGTCGATTTTGCGACCAAGTGACAGTCGATAGTAGTGTATATAGGATAGTTTGCGTGTTTAGCTTATCATTCACTTTTTTACATTAAATTTGCAGAGCATAAAAACATGCCACTGGGAGATGCACTTGGACTCATTGAAAGGGATTTCAATAACTACTTATATGGGCCCAGCCGCGACTCTCTTCCTCCTCCTTCAGCTGCTACTGGTGCACCTCCAGCTAGGAGCTCTGTGACCTCACTCATGACAAGAGCAGCTGGGGGAGAACAGCTAAACGAGAGTGAACTGTCTGTGCTCATTTCATCATTACAGCAACAGCAGACAAAGCCAACCTCTAGCCGACCCATGGCAGCACTTGGTAACACCACACACTACTACAATTACAGCTTTCATCTGTTTTGTTCTGTTTCTGCAGGTGGTATTGGTATTGGTGGTGGCAGTTCCTCTCATGCAGTTGAAAGCAACATGCAGAGACAACAGGCTGATTTACAAGCTAAAATACTGAGTCTGCTTGGTTCCAGTGCTGTTGTTCCTGCTAACAAGCCAGCCTCATCCCCTTCTCCTGCAAGTGTTGGTAGATCAGGCTATGCTCCTGCCTCGCGATACACCGAGGATTCTTTGTATGGAAGCGACTATAGCTATGATCGCTACCGTCAGCCTTCTTATGGTGGCTTTCATTGAAAACTTTGATTAATAAAATTTCCCAGACTTTTTCATTGATAAATGTGGGACTCTTCATGATAATTTCAGTGATCACATGATTTTCTTTATAATGCGCTCTGTCAACGTGGTCCTCATGCAATGGCGCTAAGAGGCGTTGCTGTGCTACTGTCCAGAAGAGCTCTGTTGTCACGAGGAACAAGTACTGTTCCTGTTTGTTTCCTACAAACTCGATTAACGAGAGTGGAGGCAGTAGACCCACGATCATTCGGTAGACGATGGTTAAGCATGAGCTCTACAGCCCACGTGTCCAATAACGCCAGCTTTCCCGATTACGGTCCTCAAGACGCGACCAATCAAGTGTTTGAGACATCTTCCCAGGGTCGTTGGGCGAATGATGCAGCCAGTCTACCTGATGTAGCAGCAAACCTAACTGATCTTGCTCCTCAAGGAGACTTGGCCAGCTTAGAACTGGGTGGGTACACGCCCATTGGGTTACTACAGACAACACTGGACTTTGTACATCAGTGTGGTGTTCCCTGGTGGGCTGCAATAGCTGGGCTCACAGTGTTGCTGAGACTTACTATGTTCCCATTAGTGGTAAAGTTGCAGGCCAACGCCGTCAGAATGAACAATATCCGGCCCCAACTAGACAAACTAACGGCAAGAATGAAACAGCACAAGCAAGCCGGCAATGATCTTCTTGCTGCCCAGGTTCTAGCCGAGATGCAACAGCTTTATATAAAGAACAAATGCCATCCGATCAAGATGATGGGCATGCCACTTCTTCAGGTGCCTGTCTTTATTTCATTCTTTCTTGCCCTGAGGAGAATGGCAGCAGTACCATTAGAGAGCATGAAAGAGGGTGGAATGCTGTGGTTTCAAGATCTAACTGTTCCTGATCCGTTTTACATCTTACCATTATTAGGCTGTGCATCATTCATGATTATCATGGAGGTATATTAGTTTGAGCAGTAACGTAATGATTGTGTTTGGTATTATCAGCTAGGAGGAGAGACTGGAGTTTCTAATCCTCAGACAAGAAAGCTAAAAGTAGTGTTCAGATATTTGTCAGTCATTATGTTGATAGTCACAGTAAACTTCCCTTCGGTTAGTTCACTGTAATTACACTATGTATTGCCGTCTTTCATTCTCCCTTACAGTGCTTGTTCATGTATTGGATAACATCTTCTATGTTCTCTACGGTACAAATTTTATTGTTGAAGATACAGTCATTCCGTCGAGCTCTTGGCATACCACAAAGCATCGTTCATCCTACAGATAAATCAACTACTACTAGTGGTTTAGCTGCCAGCTTTAAAGAAAGTGAGTACTGACTCTGAGTAACTCGCATTCTTTCCTCTACAATATTGTGCTGTGTTCCTTAGGCTATCAAAGTGCCAAACTCATAGATGCAGCTAGGAAAAAACAGCTATCTGCTAAGAAAGCTTACGATGAGCAACTTAAGGACAAATCTCCTAAATTGTTTGATGAACCTCCTCACAAGAGACAATCATAGCCACTGTTAACATAATAAACCTTTTAAAGTGTCTATATAGATGCATAGTAAAGGCTGGTTTATAATGTGACACAGTGGCTTGCGCTGAGGATTGCAAAGCAACATGACGTAGAAATAGAACAAACTTCTATATCTTGACACAACATAAACACTGCATCACATTGTAAATCAGCCTTAAGGTTGGCCAACTAATCTGCTTTGAACACAAGCAAATTAAAATGTAACTTCCTGTACTTGTGTTAGCAAACAACCATTATCCTGCCATTATATTATATTATTGGCAACAACAGAGTGGTTTTACATTGAGTGTACGATCATGATACCGTTCTTGCTATTGTTGCTGTCGCTGAGAGCAGTGATCAGTACCAGTTGTCCCAACACATCTCTCAATGAAGACACTAAACCATTGTATCTGGTGACTCTAGTGCCATTTACTAGGATTATCAGTATTGTGTCAGGAGCACTTATAGCTCAAGAAGAGATTAACAGCCGTACTAACTTACTCCCTGGCTATCATATTGAACTGATTGTAACTAGACGAGAGTCTTGTTCTTCAAGTAGCCTAGTTATTGGTTTGAGTAACCTTTTGAAGTACACAGTTGACCCACCATGCAGGCCTGTTGTAGCTGTCAGTGGACTGGGCTGCTCTTCTCATACTGCAATCATGTCTCCTATTATAGGTCATAAAGAATTTGACCTCATACAGCTCTCATCTGCCAATTCGCCAATCTTCCAAACTCATATTCATCGTTTTCCACACTTGTGGACATTCATTGGTTCAGCTACTACATACTCTGATGCGGTACTAGCTTTAATGGACCAATTCAACTGGAGAAGAGTGGGTCTTGTTTACAACAGTGGAAGTGTATTTACTCGTGAAAGTGCAGTGTATTTTGAACAGAAGCTAAAGTTTTCAAGAAGCAAAAATTTGACATTTAGTCAAGAAGTAAGGGGCGAGTCCAATATATACTTTGATCACATAATCTCAAACATTAAGTCAAAAGGTGTGACTATTCTAGTTGCCATGCTCAGTGAGGAACAAGACAGCATTCTAGTGACTCGTGCACTCAATGAGGGTCTGCTAGGTCCACAGTACATTTGGATCCATGTTGAAATAAAACCTGAATGGTTAGTGAATGAAGAACTATATGGTCGTAGAACTATCTTTAGAGGTATTGAAGGTCATATATTCTTGTTTCCATTGACTGCAGCCCATAATAAATCAGCTCGTTTGGTATCTGATGAACCTTACTCAGCTTTTGAACAAAAATTTAATAATACGCTTCCCCAACTTGAAGAAATGTTTAACATAAGTAATATACTAGCTGAGGAGGTGTTTGCAAGTTATTATTATGATCAAGTTTGGGCTTTAGCTCTTGCATTGAACAATTCTCTTCCGGTAATGAGAGCCAGAAATCTTTCAATTGACAACTACACAATTGACCAACCGGAAATTACAGATGTGATTGAAGAACAAATGGCTCAATTACGTTTTCAAGGAGCAGGTGGCTTGGTAGAGTTTAATCAATATCGCAGTGTGTCTACTTCTATTGAGATTATCTGGTTTATTGATAATACTGAGCAAAATGTTGGAATCTACAATCCTTTAAATGTCACCAACTTTCATGTTAACATAAATGCTGCCAATCTTCCAAAGGATAGAATAGACGATGACTATGCGCTCATATCCTTGCCTGTAGCAATATTGCTGTATATAGCAACCAGTGTGGTCATTATCTTCACTACAGTACAGCTTGGTTTATACATGTATCTCCACTACAACAAGTGTAAAGTCATCAGAGCTACCAGTCCCTATGTCAGCCTTGTCATGTTTGCTGGCTGCTATCTCTTTTGTGTAGCAGCTATATTTACCATCACTCAAGGTAGCTTTGTGCTTTCTTCTAGAATGTTCACTGTAACAATATGCATTCTTCTACTATCAGCTGTGAATGCTTTCAGTCTGACACTAACCACGCTGTTTATTCTACAACTAAGAGTGTACCACATTTTCAGTTCCTCTAACCATCTAAAGTCAGGACTAGGAAAAAAATTCAAAAATTATTCTCTACTCTTTTTCATTTTCCTGCTTTCATTAACTCCAAACATAGTATTCCTGGTTAGCTTGATATTTGAAGTGCCAGCAATGTCCACTTACAGAACTCAAAATATAAGAAATTCACACTTTATGAGTGTGGTACATATTTATCTAACTGGAACAGGACCTTACGTTGTTGTAGCTTTTATGCTAGTTTATCCTACACTGTTCTTACTGCTGATACTCTATCTTGCTATCCGTACTCGCAAGATTACATACAAAAACTTTAAGGACACAAAAAAGATCAACCTTTTCATTTCTATTGTGTTTCTTGTAACCACCTTAGGCAGTTCTGTCGCTTCTGTTCTTTTTTTACGAGAGAAAGAGCCTGAAGGTTATGTGGTGTTGACAGTTTGTTTGTTATTATTACCTACAGCTTGTCAGCTAGCACTTTTCTTACCCAAAATTCTGCCTACTATACTCAGTGATATAATTATGCAATATAAAAAAGATAGCCCCCTTATGTGTATACTGTGATGCTTGATATAATGTTATACTGCTGTTATATTATATACAACAAAATAATTTTACAGTAAACAAGGTGTCAAGTACATGCTCATATCTAATAACAACTGACAAAAGCATGTCTAATTGTTTTGAAGTCGACTATCAAACAAAATTTGAGTTGGATTTCAAATTTGCTAAAGCAGTTGGAGGACGCAGTCCAATGAAGTAGTTGACGGTTGTAAAGTAGTAGTAGATGATCATGGTGAAGCCCAATTCATAGATGTCTCTGCCCAAGGAATTTATCGAGCTTACTTACTCTTGAGGGCTCTGATCGAAGTATGGGAAGAGAATTCCGCATTGTCACAGCAAGCCTCTGATGTAGGGATACCTGGGACTTTAAGCATTATATTCCATCTCGTTCCTTTATTTTGCAAGCATCCTGCCATCTTGTTCCTTTCCTTTTTCAAGCCTTGTTCCTTTACTTTTGCAAGGTCATCCCTACACTTCTCAGTTTTTTTAATTAAAATTTTTTTACTTTACTTTTACATAATGGTATCAAACTAAAAGTTTTATAGTTCCTTTCCTGTTTCTTTATAAACTGTTGTAAGAATGCTTTTCTGCCATGGACAATGCAAAATACATATTATCAGTCAGTGATTAGCTCTACCTTGAGTGAGGTCCACTGTTCACTCATTAGCTTGCTAGCATGAAGTGATCTCAGTTCATCCTGCAGCGGTGCAATGGCAGAAAAATCTTTCATGCAGCCTCTAAAGTCAAAGTATTTGACCAACCTGTTTGGGTATGGTGATAGAGTATCTCTTGGCTGGTGATAGATTTTCAGCTACATCCAGTACTGCATGGATTAAAAACAGTGTATATGTATCCATGTGAACGTGCAGTCTTACCCGCTAGATCTGTGACAGTAATTTGTCCTACATGTACAACACTGCTGCTTTTAATTGAGTAAGGTGCAACCTGAGACCCCTCGATAGCAAACTCCCCAATACAGCTACCTTCTCTCAACTCTTTGATGCACACCTATTCGCACTCAACTTAATAGTACTGTTAAAACAATGATTGCTCACCTGTGTGATGCGAGTTCCAGCACCAGGCACTTTTTTAAACACTGAACACTGTCCTCTATGAATTATACTGATCTTATCAACTGGTCTTCCCTCTCTTAGCAATTCTAAGAAATACACATTTTATTTGCTTAACCCTCGTAAATGATATCAGTCACTCAACCTGTTCCTGGTGGGTATGTGTGCCAGTCTATTGATCTAGCTAGTTTCTGTCTTATGTCTGGAGGCAAAGTCCTCAGTAGAGGAGATGAATTTAATAACTCTAGCCTTTCCTTAAACTGAGCTTCTTTGTAACTCTGCAGAAATGCAAGTAGAGCAGTGCAAGTTTCTGTGCATGCGCATTACCTCAAGAGATTTGTGGTAGTCGGTGGCAGTTATTCTGAGTAAAATACATCTATCTCTTGTCCAGTATAATGGGTAACTATAGTGCAAAAACTACACTCAATATCTCAATCAGAACAGCTGAACACCAGATACAAGCTAGTGTTGTGTTGTTGTAATGTTGCCAGAGAAATCAAAGATTTTACTTATTGGGGTAAATTACCAATGTTTTTGGGGATGAATAGGGTCTTGAAGTGTACCAAAGTGCTTCCCTGCTTGAAGCTGCACAATGTAATCGAGAATAGTGATTATTGGTGATAATAGTGATAATTACCATTTTAGTAGTAACACGTCCTGTTTTTGTGTCTCTATCAATCAACTGTACCACCCCACTCAATATCAAGTAAATCCCACCTTCACTTGGCACTGCATGGAATTATACAGTAAAACTAATGTTATTAACGTAACCGAACATTCTCACATGCATATGAATGTCGATCTTTAAAAGTTTCTGTGAATATTCTGCTAGCAATGCCCTCTCTCACAGCAGCACAAATAGTGGTTGGTAACAGTCCAGGAAAGTGGTGTAGCAGTTTTCCTAGTTTCTTGACTTCAGCTCGACTGCGAAATGGTGGACTAGATAAAGAAAGAGTCATCAGGTCATAACATAAATTTGATACATTTGTGACTAAACTCACTGTATGATAGCAATATTATTGATAGCCTTTAGTTTCAAACCAAGGTCTTCATCGACCCCCCTGCCTGCTCCAGCTGTTGCCTTGCTTTCTTCTGCTGTCTTGAGCTTGCTGTGTAACAATGGTAGACCGCCTACACATGCAGTTAAACAGTCAGACCATGCAGAGTGATGCAAAACAATAATGTCCATGAACTGACCGGTGTCAGTCTGGTGAGCACTAGTACTCCTTTTTCTCTTATTTATATCCTCTCGCGTAGCAGGCAGTGGCTTGAACAGATGCAGGTAGTCTCGCATGAATTGGTCATGATCGACGGACAGGGACCTGTGCAGGCCATTATATTTCAGTTCAAATGGATTCTTACCTCTCCCCTTCTCGCCGACGACAGAACAGTAGTAGCTTACTATAGTCGATAGCTACCTCCTCGCCGTTCATAATGCGTTGCAGACATACTGCACACAAACAAAACATCATCATACAAAGCTATGCTGTAATCCAACCTTTCCGAGCATGATCTTTTGTAGTCCGTGGTAGCAATCGTTGCCCATGATGTTCGTCAAGTGTTCGTGATGCTGCCTTGAGCGCCATAGTACGCACTTGTGCGAAGAAAGCAGCCCCGCCCAAACACATGCAGTACTATAACCACACCCTCTAAAATTATGGCGGATCAGCCGGTGAAAAAGGAGGGAGAGGATTCATTTGAAGAAACAACCAAAGAGAACGATGAAGAAGATGATAAAGAAAGCAGAAATCTTCGGAATGCTGAGGTATAGCTTTAATACTACATGGTAAAATCCTATTATGTCTCACTCTGCATGGTCATGTACATGCACACATTTTAGGATTTAGTGTCGAGACTATATGAGTTCAGTGCAGGCTACTTTGACACCCGTGATATTTCATCAGCACCACAGAAAAAACAAGATGTAGAAGAACAGCTGGAGCATGTGTTGAAGGAGTTGGAATCACTACAAGGTGTCCAAGTTTATAATAGCTAGAGTACGTACGTACGTCCTATATGATGACCATGCATGTTCCCTGCAGATGACATGTCAAAGCCTATGGCAGCATACTTCAGGGGCAGAGCTCTTAATGTCTCCACAGATTATAATCCAGAGGCTGAGCAGCTTCTCTCCCAGGCTGTCAAGCACCATCCCTCACTAGTGGATGCATGGAACTGCCTTGGTGAGTGCTACTGGAGGAATGGCAAGTTACAGCAAGCACAACACTGCTTTAATGGAGCCATTTCACGTGTGAGCATAGCACATGAACAACGTTGCAGTCTATCTTTCCAATGTACGTGTAGAAGCCAACCAAAGAAGCATTACGTAACTTATCAATGATCCTCAGGCAAATTGGTAAAGGTGAGTTAGGAGACCCTTGCTAGCCCGAACCCTCGCTAATCTGAATCTAAAAAGTTTTCCTGTTTGCGAGGTACCAAGGTGTTCGGATTAGTGAGGGCCTACTGTAGTAGTAGTATAGTATTGGAGTGTGATGTTGTGTTTAGATGCTAGTGAGTTAGAAGCCAATGTGAAAGATAGTGTAGAGAAAGCCAAGCAAGCTGTTGCACTGGATGTCACTGATGGAAAATCATGGGGTAGGAGGCATCTCTCATCATGGGGTACCATCTCTTCTCTCTGGTACAGTTGTGATGGGGAATGCTCATCTCTCAATATACTTTACTATTGATCAAGATGCTAAGCTGCTCAAGCAGTGTGCATCAGCATACCAACAAGCTGTGAGCTCTTTCTTGTCTTACTGACTGTTACTGATGTCCACTATTAGGAGAAGGACCATCGCATTCACTTTTGTTCTGATTTTCACTTCAACAAATCTACGGTAAACGAAACATTCATCTTATACATCATATTGTTTGTCTCTCTTCTCAGCTGTTATTATTTGAGGAACAGTATTCTGAGGCACTCCAGTCACTTGAGATAGCATGCAAACTGGACCCAGGCTGGACACTAGGCCAGAATAAGCTTGAAAATGCTCGCAAACTGCTACAGAACATCACTAGACTAGTGGCTGGAAAGGTGCAGTAGTCTCTTACTCTTCATTGTCAGCATGCTATGTTTCTCTTCAGGGTAAGATAAAGGCAAAGCGGTTTGCTACACTAGTTCAAGTTCTCCAACAACCAGACAAGTGGGCAGGAAGATACGCATCATCACATCGTGTGGTGGGTGTGAAGGAGCTATTAGAGAAGGGAGGAGGACAAGGGACACTCTTTCTAGGAGTAATTGTAGCCAGTATCACTCCTGAAGAAGGAGTACCACTGTAAGATAGCTATCTGATGGTGTGTGATGCAGCTTGCTCTCTAGTGCATGTGTAGTGGTAGATGAACAAGCCGAGTGTCTGTGTGTGTCTCTCTACAACTTGGCTGGCTCCTCGCGTCTCAACATTGGCGACGTTCTTGGTGTTCCTTGTCCCTCAGTTCACCACATCCTCCTTCCTGAGCTGGTTAGCTGTCCTGCTCGCCTACACTTACATGATGTGCTGTCTTCCTCTCACAGGGAGTAGACTACTGGAGCGTTAGAGTGATCCAACCACAACAGCTTACCTATAATGGAGGGGCATTGCCTCATAGGATGTTATCACGTATTGTGCTAAGAAGCAGCGGTAACCAGTGAATCACTTTCACTCCCTCACTCCTTTCGACAGCTATATTGCAGAATGTGCCGTGAACACGTGTTCAACATTGTGAAATAATAATATTATTATTATTGGTTAAAGTAATAATCTTGTGACATAATAAATTCTCAGTTATTATACATACATGTATTACAGTTAGGTTTACGTTATACGATTATAACATGGGTATTAATATGTCTAACCAACATAATAATGACTACACTAAACCTTCACTTGTTCACAGTGGAGAAGAAGATGGAGGTAAGGGGAGATGCATAGTTGGACTTGACAGCAGCACCGACTATTTTACTTCGATGGAGACCCTTCTTTATTCCTGCCTCAGTTAGTAAAGTATCATGACATTCAGTCTTGATGGCGTACATAATCATGTCCGCATCTACACCAGCATGCTCCAACTTGCTCATGTACTGGGTAAGATTTTTCTCTTTCAGCAAGTCCCTTAGTACTCTGACTGGCTCGCTGTCATCAGCTCCTTGTAGCTCTCTTCGATACAACACTATAATACGAACCCTGTCAAGTGTCGACTTCACACCGAGCTCATCAAATGTATCTTTGTTTGCCATCAGCAATATTGAACCATCCACTTCCTCATCCTGGAACTTATTAGCATAATTACCCAGTCCTATTCTCCTGAGAAAATCAGCAACATTATTGGGACTCCACTGCTGAGCTCTTTGTTCTGCAGTTTCTTTCACTGTTGGGAAGATCAGATTGGGCTGAGAGGGCAGGATAAAATAACTTACCTTTCTTCTGGTTTATAAGTTTAACCACTTCATCTCTTATAGAAGGATCCTCCAGTCCCATACGAAGTGTTGATTGAACTAATAGAGGAAGACACAGTAACAGCAATGTCTGTACCATCATGCACTAGTGTAGTACAAGGTGCTGTGTGTGTGTCATCATACTAGCAGCATCAGTGGAGTACATGCTGGAGTCCGGTCCAATATCCTGGTAGCTACTAAAAGACATTTGGTTATACAACATTGGATCTCCTATCATTGACACGTCATCTCCTTGAGGCTGGTCTCTGTTTAGATCATCAGCTAGCTCAGTGCAGTCACCTGCTGCGTCGCTTTCCTCCTCGTCATCTTCTTCAATGAAACCAAACACTAATACTGGATCAATATTAGTCAATTCTGCAAAGAAAGCAAAAAAAAATTATGAAGATAATTTAAAGCTATTCCACTACTGTCTCACCTTCCTCTCTCAAGTGTGCGAGCTGGCTTGTCCACAAGTCTTCCACAAACTCTCCCCATTGCTTGTAGCCACTGATGCTGGAATCCTCTTCTTCCAACTGTTGCTTGACTTGAGCTGTCAATCTGGAAAGAAGAAAGAAACATAATGTGACACAGGAGGTACAGCAATGATAGTGACCTCCTCAATGCAAGTCGTAGAGACATATAGTGCTGTACACACACAGTAGGAGGGATGAGACGAGGTAGATGATCAGTATCTGATATCAGGTTCAAATCAGACAACAGTTCCATTAGTGGTTTCTACCAAAAAGGTTAAAAATCAAACTCAAAATCAAGCAAAGAAACAGTACCTGTGGTGACTCGTTGACTAGTGAGACAAGATGTGTCTCCACGTGACGAAGTACCTCACCCATACCCTTGAGCTCTTGTTGTAGTTGGTTCAATGTACCTGTTGACAACAGTCAATAACACACAGACACTATGATCTATACTAACCCTTCAATTTTCTAAATGTTACTGGAATACTGTCAAGAGCTGTTATCTGCTCCGTGCTGAGATGAGTCTTGAGAGCCAGAGGGAGACCACAGTAATCGTATCTTCCCTCCTTGACCCAGGAGATGAAGAGACTTAGAGAAGAATAGAGATGGATGAGATTGAGCTTGGACAGACATTTCTCTTGATTCTCAGAAATACTAGAGAGAGAGAGAGATGTTAGTAAGCCTGGAAAATGGTAGACTCACCTTCTGATGCCGATTACAGTGAATGTGGAGGAATCTTCAGTAGATCTACCATATTGAGATATGACGAACTGCAGTAGAGTCATTCTCTCATGGTCTGACACACCTTCATCAGCCAATGCCTGTTGGTAAGACAGCAAACAATAATTAGTATACTGTAGTATTATAAACATGTTGCTGACCGTTACTAGATGACCAAGCATTGTTCTCAATCCCCTCACCAGTTCATTCAGAGTGTGATACGATGATGAGTGGAAATCGTACTCTAGACATTTGCTAACACTCTGAGGAAGATCAACCTACAGAGAGAGAGAATAGATACCACTGGTGTAGTGACATTTTGGTCGTTCAGTTACCTTGAAGCTTGCTGGTAAGTCCACAAGAGACAAGTTGTAAGTGATACCAACAGGACTGCAGAAAGTGATGCGTTAATAATAAATGGGAGAGGATAGGTGGTCTTACTCAGAGAGGCGAGAGTGATGAACGTCAACATCTTCACGAAACTTGAATATCGTCCGAATAGCATCAATATCACGAATGATTGGTTTCCCAGCTATAAAGTCAGCCACAATGTCTTCCTGGAGCTCCTCTAGTGAAAATGCTAGTGAGCTTTGTGAACCGACTGTAGCTCCTGATGAGAGAGACATTAGTCTAGCTGGTGAGCCTGAAGATGGGTCACTGCGATTAGTAGTGTGCTCCATTATCACTCTGCTACGAACAAGCTGCAGAAACTCGGACACACCACGAAAGCTGATGGAATGGAGACAATGAAAGCATACAGTAAATAGCACAATGCTTACTTCTGGTCAGGTCTCACTATAGCAGTAAACACACTAGCCTCTGCTGGATAGACGTGTGCTGGATCCTTTGGTAATAGACGTGCCAGTCGATGAGTACCAAGACTAGACTCTATCTCAGCATAAAGATTCTCAACAAACAATGTCTGAGTTTGAGCTATATCAGCAATCACCAGGAACAGCCAATCATTGCCCTCTCCAATAACCTGTGAATTTATGAATAACAAAGAATGAGGTACAAAATGGTACCTCAGAGTCTGACAGAAAGTGGACCAGTGGAGTGTTATCATCGATGGAGAATATTTTGTTTCCACGGCGCAGTGCAGCACATGCACCCATCCCTATTGCTCCACCAACCAAGTCTACATATTCAGCATAACCAACTACAGATAAGGAACACATGTTATGTACAGATATTGCTATAAATCTTTTAGTACATACTCTTAACTCTCTTGTACAGATCTTTAAGGTGTGCTGCTGGGTCATGTGGCATTCTGTTGCTCGCTAGGTGCACCACTCGTCCAATAGTGAGTGTGTTGTATGCTCTAAGATGTGTGAGCTGGTGGGCAAGTTGAGTGTGTAGCCACTGATAGAACTCTATCAGGTCAGGAAGAAGCTGGCCTCCAATCTATGAAGGATCATGGATAGGATCAAGGATGTCAATCACAAACACATTACCTGTAGTCGAGCTTTGTCCATTGCGAATTGCTGTAATGTATCCAGTCTCTCTTCTCTCCCTGGTCTTGACTGTATGTGATGTAGGAATGTATTTTCATTAGGAAAATGTGGAAAGCAAGACTCCAGCATTCTGTGTGAATGAGAAGTTGAGTAAGCTGTAGAACATGTGCATCAGTCATACCTGATGTTCACAAACACTTTACTCTGCCACAGAACAGAATACTGTGAATACTGTGATTAGGAGAAAGAGGGATTAAACTATACTCAGTAAAAGATAAGTTACCTTCATCTTCAGTTCATTCCATGCTGGTAGGTATATCTTGTTGTGCCATGTACTCTCATACTCATCAAGCTCGTCCCTTGTGTTCAGCTTACCCACCAACCCACAGTCAGCCTCCATGCTGGTTTCGTAAAAGTTCATGAGACAGCGCATGATCAGAAATGATCTCTCTTCCTCAGAAATACCAAGATTGTTCTGTATGTGCATCCACACAGTTTGCAGCTGTGAGAAGCAGTAATGGCGTATAGGCTGCCAGGCCGAGATGACAGGCCCTTGGATCTTGCTACGAGCCATCGGTTGAGTCAGCAGAGACATAGAAAATGCTCCGAAGTTAGCGAACAAGATGAGATAGAGTGAGTGAAGTGAGTATGTGCCCCTGGTAGCATGAGGGATATAGTCTGGACGACCATACTGTCCTTCAGCAGTAAGCTCTATTCCACAGTCATACAGCAAACCATCGGGATCAATCTTGTGATTATACTGAGAGAAAACACATTCAAATACACTGCATTGTGTCATTCCTCATAATTACCATGAATCCAGGCATGAAAGTGCCTGTGAGCTGGTCAGCTGCAAACAGGTTGTACCAGAGGTGGTTGGACTGTGGCTGACAGCCGAGGATGACAGCAATGAGGTTAGCAAGAGAGTGACAGAGATCAACATCACTCTGATCTGAGCAGAAATAATAGTTATTATATGATACAGCAGTAGTGTCAATTTACTGACCTCTTATCTTCCCTCTTGGTGGTTTGAATAAGTCGAGTAGTGGGTCTTCCTTTGGTCCACCGTGCTCAATATGCTCCACTCTACCATCAGGAAGATATCTTAGTACCTACAAGTTAATGAGAAGAGATGAGTGCATTTGTCTACACTGTAACAGTGACCATGGATGTGACTACCTGTGCATCCTCTCTGAGTGGTATTTGGGACTCTGGCATGCTGATCAGCTGCTTAGGAAGAAGGAAGCTTTGTATCAATCTTACCACTCCCTCGCCGCCAAAGTATCTGTGACCCAGACGCTGTTGCACCACTTTATGCAGTGATCCTGAGGACACCTGCATACAACACACACTCCAGTCATGCAACATGGTCGCGTCAGTAAGCAGCATCGGTTTGAAAATGTCGTAATATAATGATGCTATACCTTGTTGCAATAGAACTCATAGTAAGTCACCAACCAAACCATCATCCTGAATGCTGTTCTCTTGTCTACTTTACTGATTTGTTCATGGCGTTGGGTTGTCTGTGAAGGAGCTGCATTACTGTATAATAAGATAGCTGAGTAACAATGATAGCAGGGTATACTCTCACTCACCATTCCTTTGCTACTTTCAACAAGGCATCTACAGACTCCTGTGAGGCTTGTGCACTGTGTACAGCCAGCATAACATTCTTCACCTGGTGGTAGAGTTTGCTGAGAAAATGATTGTTGCTGTGTTCTGCTAGCATGAATGGGAACAAGTATGGTTTGTTCTCTGCTGTCTGGTTCTAGAAAGGAACAAGACATGTGTGTACTGTACACATCTGTTGCCTAGGATATAGATACCTTGAGCTGCTGGTTTATAGGATGCAGACACTGGACATCCTTCACTAGTACATCAAACTTGCTGGTAAGCAGCTCAGTGAACTTACGAGCACTCTTGAGTCGATGCAGTAAGTGCATGCCCATAGTGAGGCCGTGACCACCCACTGCTCCTCCTCCTGTGCTCTCGTCAGCCAGCAATACATTGAGCTCTTCTACAACTGAATTTAGCTATTGGAAATGATAGAATACCACATACTCTATGTACCCACCCTCACACTGTACCTCTGTAGATGGTGCCAAGTTGTTTGGTGCAAACTGAGATGCTGCTCCCTTCAGTATGGCCTGTATTACTGCTTGCTTTTCTATCTGAAGAATGAGCCGTTCCTTAGAAGATGTGGAAGTGCCTAGACACAGCTGTGAGAGCAGAATATTAGAAACACTATTCTAGCTAGTGTTCAAGCAGTACCTGTGATATGGTCTGTCCTACACGCACTAGGCCCTCGATGTCTCGGGGATCAGAGAATAGATGCTCCATTACAGTAATGAAGTACAGGTGACACAGAGGTTGCTGCATTAGTAGGTTCTAAGAAGAACAAGACATAAAATGACCTGCACAGCCGAGCATCATTACCTCAGCTTGTGGACATGCTCTCACAGGACGACAGTCCTGATAGAATATCGGTATGTATGAACCAATACTAGTCTCGTCCATCTCAGATAACAGAACATCAGCTACCAATAGACGCGACTACATGTACACAATATCACACAATAGACAACAAGTATAGATACACATACCTCAGGATTATACATCAATAGAGGGCCTGATCCTATGATGGCGGAGTCCTCTACTGCTGGGTCACACTGTCCTAGCACACGAGATAGGAACATTTTGAATGTTGCTAGGGACACAACATTAGGCGGTATGTCAATACCACCTGGCGGCCGAGAGAATCGAATAGACTGATCGAGCTTAGTAACTATGTCTTCTGAAGAGTGAGGATATAGTGATGAAGAAGAACAAATAGTTATAGAATTGTGCAATAACAAACCTGAATAGCTTGAGCTAACAACAGACTCAGTTATCTGTTGAGTGACTGCCCTCCACTCCCTGTGAGTGTTAGCTAGCTGGAGGAACCATAGCTGGTCAAGACAAGAGAATGATTGACGGAAAGAAGAGAAATAGTGTGAGAACAGTCCTTCCAGAAGCCTACAGACTATTTTCTTGTTGAGGGTAGCACTGCCACCTTCCTGCAGTACCTCAGAGCACACAGCAACACTGTCCTTGAGCTGAGGGAGAGCCTGACCTTCACGCAGCTGTGAGATAAAACAGTTATTTATTAGTAGTAACATTCAAATGGCAATGCTGACCTGTAGATTGGACAAGAAGTGGCGTGAGAACAAGCTATTGAACACTTGGCTAGCTTTGAAAAGAGACTCATTAGAGGTAGAGCAGTGTATGTAGTTCATGATGAAGGTAGTGTGCATCACGTTGAACTTGGCCTGCTCTTGATCCGGTAACTCTTGAGAGTGAAGATGAGCCTTTAGTGCCAGGTTTGAGGTCACTGAGAGGTATGTGTTGTGCCACACTTTGAGCCGTTCCTGAAGGCTACAACCTGTAGTGAGAGGTGTCATCTGCACTGTGATTATGTAATCCAGCAAATATTACCAACTGATTCACTCTTTGTCTTCTTATTTTGAGGGAACACAGACCCAACTAGTGCAGAGAATAGAGCTGATATAATGAACTGACTCAATCGCTGTGGATCTCCAAATGGGTGCTTTGTTGCTTGGATAGCATCCACCAGCTGCTTAGCTTCAGATGTACCTGGTGGTGAGAAGGCATGTGGAGTGATCTCAGCCACATGGAATATGGTCTCAAGAGGTCGCAGTAGAACAGTGATATTGGCTAGGTCAAGCTTGTTGAATGTTGCATACACATGAAGGTACACTAGTTTCAGCACAGGCTCTAGAGGGAGTATGTCAGCAAACACTACATCAATGATTTGACCAGAGAGTGGAGACTTGAAGATGTCTACTTTCAGCACATGGTAAGTGAAATCTGTAAAATAGCGACCCTGCAATTCTGCATTCTGTCTCAGAGCACGTAGACACACCAATATTGGATCGGTAGCATCGTCATCCTGGAGAACACAGCATGAAACCATCATTACAATCTAGACCACTCACTTCTAATTTCTCTCTGAGCTTCTCAACAGTACTCATAGTCAGCTGTTTCATCAAGTCTGGTAGTACGGACTGGTACTCATTCTCTTCATTCACCACTTCCCCCTCCTCCTCATCCTCAAGCAGTTTGACGTCTTCACTTACAATCTTCCTCGTCTTTTCCACCTCACCTTTTAAATCCTTGTAAACCAACCTGAAAACATCAAGAGCAACATATTAACGTCAAAATTGTCTACAACACATGCACACTCTTACTCAAAGAAGGGGAACTGAGGTGTGTTGTCCTGTGGCTTAGGTGTTGGCAAGCTGCCAGCAAACACTTTCAGCTGATGTAGCTTGGGTATAGGAAGACACCCAAGAAGAGCTAAGAAGAGCTCCTCGACAGGTTTTGAATTTTCCTCATCGCTGTCGATAAACAGCACATCTAGGTTGCTACTCTGGTTCATTCGAGACAACATGTAAATAAGAAAATCAGTGAATGCAGAGCGGAACATTGTCTGAATGGCATCAGTTAGGTTCAGACTGGACTCTCGACTGTGTGTGAATGCAGCTGCTCTCTCAAGATACTCAGCTAGCACTGGAGGCTTCCAGCAAGAACGGAACATTTGACAGAGCTTTTCTCCAACTCCCTTTTTAAACAGCAATTCCCGAAGTTTCCTACAGCGCTCTGAGGCTCTCATGTACTGAGTGAAGGGACGTTTGGATCGCACTCCATATTGCACCTGTGAAGCTAGTGTTGGAATAATGTCATCAAGCAAGCTACGACAAGCTGTGAGCAGACTGTCCTCAGGGAAACCTAGTGAGAGATAAAATAGCCAGTGTGTAACTTTGATTTATTTGTGCACTTACTTTTCTTGAAACAGCATCGCTGGAACCATTCCTGTATATCAACGATCCCACTACCAAGCTTGGGATTGTGTCCAATCGTGTCTAGATAGCAATGACTCCACCCTCTCAGAAACAAGGACTGGTAACAGGCGTCAAAGAACATAGCTGGCGGGAAATGTAGCAGCATCACAAACAACTTGCAGCTGTCCTTGGGTGCCTTCACCTCCTCCTCTTCAATCATTATCCTCAAGTGATTCACTATGTCTTTCTTAGTCTCCTTCATGTTTACAAGAATCACCATTACTTGCTGTTTTGGAGAGTGTACAAACATTCGTAGCAGCTCTTGTATGCTGCTCTGTGATTGTACAGCTGCCAGCTTGTGTAGGACAAGCTTAGAGGTGTCCTCAAACACCAGCTGTTGCAGGAGCTGTGCTGATCCACGGTCGTCAGAAAGAGAAGTAAAACAGGAGAAGGATGAAGGAAGCTGATGGATGAGAGGAGATGAACGAGTGAAGCACAGCAACTTAGTAGCACACCTGTTGAGATTGCTGAGAAAAACAAGATTTTTTTATAACAAAGCAGATACTAGTACAGACACTTACCCATTACAGGATTGAGCAGCAAGGTCGTGGTGTGAGATGAGCTCCTTCAAGCTAAAGTGCTGCTGGTAGGTGAGGTAGTGATCAATATAGCTAGCTGGTATCCTCCGGCGATGCAGTGTGAGTGCTTCAGTGGTCATCAGTTGCATCAGGTTCTTGCAGAGATGACGTATCAGCCATTGTTGGAGCAAAGAGACGACCAGAGCTCCTTCAGTAGACAGCTCAGTGTCTGTAGACAGTCCTCTTTCTTCTTCCTCGTCACTAGCAGCAGGAGCAGTGTGGAGCACTCTGATGGCCTCTGCCACAGCCTGGTAAGCCGAATCAGTGGTCATACTCTGGTAGGCACCATCATAGGCAGGATGCTGGAGCAGTTGGTCCAATATATAGTCTGCATCCAACTGTAGCTCATCTACATCACACTGAGAGAGATATATGTCACACACCAAGCAACAAACCAGTATAACACACTCACCATAGGCACACAGAACCCAGCTGATGTCCTCAGAGCAGTCAATAACTGCTGCAACAAGTAGAGGCGAACGTTATCACCTATTGGTTGATCAGCTGGCACTTCCTGGAACTGGTGTGAGGAAGCTGGTAGCATATAAAGCAATAGAGAGTCCAGTGTCTCTGATTGGAGCCCATATAGACTGCTCTCTGCTCCCACGAGTGCTATGAACTCTGCCACACTCTTCTTTGTGTTTTCCACCAACACTCTGAGACATGGTGGTAGCTGGCTCATAGCAGTTGCCAGCAACACTGCATGACTAATACAATACTTCTCAAACCGATTCAAAAACGGCGCTGGTGTGAGGTCGACTTCAGACTGGCGCACAACCACCACACACTGAAAATTTCCATGCACTCTGCACGGCTTGAGATGAGCTCCAATGGCTATGTTAGTATAGTATCGAGGACCATGGTCAGGATCATCAATACGACGGAAACGCTGATTGAAGAGATCGTAAAAGCTCTCATGTATATCATCGGTCTGGCTCATTACAACAGTGTGTCCCTCGATGGCCGAGTGACGGATAGCAGCAATAGTGTTAATCTGGAATAGAAAGTGGATGATTCAACCACAGCACTATCAGTAAAACTCACCTTCTGAAGTTGATTGTCACCAGGGAAATTGGAACAAACATAGATACGAGTGTTGTCACGCTGAAGGACTCCAAACCTGAACAGCAGTCTCACAACACTGCTGTCCTCAGACGGATCGATTATAAGCTTGTAACGAACTTCGTTTTCTCCTCCCTCACGCTCAGAGCAATCTTGCAAGCTCTCTTTCAGAACAGTCAAGATACTACGCTGCTGTACATCAGTAATACTGACTGGTTTACCCTTAGCAGTCTCCATCTGAGGAAAGTAACACACCACAAGTAATGCATTGTATCATTTGTCTTACCTTGCAGAGGAACAGGTCACACAAGCGTTTAAAGTGCTCTCCTTCCTTGCCCCAGTAAATTCCATTGAAATTTCTCTCCAGAGCCTCCATAACAAGCTGAGGGGTCAGCATCTGAGTTCTTCTCCTTCGCAAATAGTTTACAAAGTGGATGAAATCACGAAGACCGAAAAATCTGGCAAATTTCTTTGAGCCATCATCCATTAGTTTCTGATAAGCTGGACAGAATTGAACAATGGTATCCAGGTCTTTCCGTATATCTGGAGGAGGAGGTCCTGTTGTGGAGCACAGGCAGCCTCTTGCTAGGGTTTTTAGATCAGTGTCTGACACGGCTGGGCGGAATAGACTCACGGCTCTGTTGGTCTTTGCTGCATCAAGAACATGATTGCTGATGGCAACGAAAGACACCTCTTGCTTGTCAAGATGGTAGTGGAGGACCTTGAGTGACTCATGGCTCTCCTCTGGTAGGCCGGCTTCATCCATGAATACAACACAGTAAATAGGCAAAGAGTACTGTGCATGTGTACGCTGACGATTGATTGCTCTCTGAAACACTGTCTTGATTTCATTAGATGTTGTACGTCGAGAACATTGATAAAAGTGTGGGTCAAGTGATCGAAACAGCTTTACATCTCTGAAAAGATCCATCTTTGACTCAGGTCCCTTCAAATTGGCGATGGCGAGATTGAACGAGAGAGTCTTGGAGCTACCAGGAGCGCCAACAAGTATCAACGGAGTGTGTGTGACGGTACACACAACAACAGCAAATAGGTTCTCCATTAATGCCTGTGTTTTGGCAATACCAGGAGGGAGCTCCATTTTATTGGTAAACCAATCCAATTCTTGACTAAAAGCTTGATTGAAATTGACCTCTCCTGGTAGTTTGCTCTTTCTGTCTAACACCTGCCTGTACTTCATCCTGAACTCATCATTCAACCGCAGATAGTACACGATACCCAGAGCAACCATTACTGCTCGGCGAGGGTAGTCAGTGCGTTCACCAAACTGTTGATGACGCTCATACACTGTCATCAACCACTGATAGAACGTGAACACTCTTTGAATGTCTCTTTGACTAACACAACTCTGTGCGCATACCTGAGGTAATAAAGAAAGAAAAAAGGATTAAGTGTCATAGTAACAATATCAATATACCTCAGCCTCTTTGAGAGGTACTTTTTGAGATGTTAGTTGATTTCGAGCATAGTTTCTCATGAGGCTCTGGCTCTCCATGATCAGATCAGTCAGTACAACCACCTCAATGTTAGGAAGCTGCTTGTTCAACATCTGCATCTTAGCACGAATATAGTCCTTCTCTTGTTCAGAGTCCAAGGCACCATAGTCCCACATGAGGAACTCGAGTGTAGGATGGAGGGGGCGGACATAGTAGCTTCCCCTCACCCACGTCTCCTCAGCATGTGACGCCATACTGTTGCCACGGTGAGGATTACAGGCTGCCACTATAAACAGGTTAGCAGGAATGGACTAGAGAGAGAGATCGATGGAAAGAAGACATATAAGTAAAAAATTGCTAACATTTCCATCCAGAGTCCTGTCCACAATGATCTCCTTAAAGAGTCCAGGACATGATGATGTATTTACCTCATCCAGAAATGCCTAGTAATAGAAAATAGTTTTGTAAATAATTAGGTAAGTCATGCACAATCATAACCATAGCTATGCATTGGTGTAAAAACTGATGTTTATAATAATTATAGCGTACTGTTACAAAAGGCATCTTGATCTTCTTTCTCTTTTCTTCATCGGTTTCATCATATGCCTCCATGAGCACCTTGGCTTGCTTAAACACAGGAACAAAAAAATCCTTGATATCTGCCGGCGTCAAAGCTGCATGGAAATTGGTAACAGGGATCAGCTAGTGTGATCAACTCCTTACCAGCGTGGACATTGAGCTTGTGAAATGTGTTGCAGAGTTTAGCTTGCAAGATACCATTCATCAGTGCTGCTGTACTCTATAGTAATATAGTAGTGACAAGGACACCTCATCACTGCAGCATACCTCTGCTGAATCATCATCCTTAGCTTGTCGGAATAGCTCATTGAGCCTCTCTCTACCTTCTTCTTCATCGATTTCTTCCTCTTCTCTGCTCTCCTGCTGCTTCTTCTGACCTTGAGGCAAGTACAGCAGCACTCTAGCAGGGTCATCGAGCATCTTGAACAAATGTTCTCTTAGTCTTGAGTGAAAGTGGCCTGAGCTTGAGCTGGCATCTGGTAGCTTGCCTAGTATAACCAGCTCCTCTTCTGTCACCTCCTTGCCCAAGGCAATGTTCTGCATTGTCTGAATACATGACTGGTAGTTATCGAGACTGTCAGCATTAAGATCACCCAGCATGCGACGAATAGCATCTTCGATGCTTTCTTTCTCTCTCTCCCACAGGTGGATCACAGAATGGCTCCATAGTTTAGACAGCATGTTGACTAGAGCAGTCTTTCCCACACCAGTTTCTCCATTGATGATCACAGGCACACCACATTCATAGCGCTCATGAATGTTTAACATCTTCATAGTGTAATCTGGAGTCAGAACATAATTCTCGACATCAATGGGTGTCAGTCGTTTGGACTGGAGACCAAGGGCTCGTGCAAGATACCGATCCAGCACATCTCTCTTCTGAAGATCACTATAACATCATGCAATATAATGGTGGTAATCATTGTGTTTAGTAGAGCTGCTTACCTTCGTGAGGGAAGTTTGAAACCAATCTTCTTAAAGTTAGCTCTGACTTCGTTGGATAGATTCTCTGGTCTGAGAGACAAAAGACCAAAACTACCTCCTCCATCACGGAAATCATAGATAAGCTGTAAACACAATGATCAGAGTAGCAATGCAGTCAGTACAAACCTGTTGATGAGGCTTCTCGGTCCAGTTCTTCTTGATGGCAGGATCACAGAAGCTCTCCACCTCCTCCAGCATAGCAGTCATCAGGGTGGATCCAAGATGGCGTGTGTCTGTCTGAGTAGTCTTTCCATCCTCTCCCTCAATGACCTCACCCACTCCAGTGTTGAAATTGAATGCTGGCAATTCATCAAGGAATGAACATCGTCTCTTCATATACCTGAAGAGAAAACAACAAGTTTGTCATAATGAGCGGTGCATTGTACTCACTTTATGAACAGTCGTTGAGTGATCTTGGTCTTCTGTATGAAGTCTGGCATATAGTTAGTGAGCAGTGAATGGCATTCCTCATCAGACGGAGCCTCATCCAAACTGAATTTAACTCTTTGATTTAAACGAACATTTGAGCGTGGAACTAGCCCAACCGGAGCTGTAGGAGAGATACATTTATCACTACGACTGACACACAGATTTTGCAGCAAAATACAATACAGATTATAGTATTTGAAACAGAATTTGTGCACACATACCTTCTCTATACAGACGATCAATTCCCTTTTCCATTGGATTACCAGCTTGTGTGTTCTTGTAGGCACTGAGATACTTGCACACAAGCCTAACTTCATCATTCACAGTATAAGGCATCTGAGGATACACCTGTAGCAACAAAACAACACAATAAATGCAGAACACTATAGGTAATGCGGATCACCTGGTGTGTGGAGCCTACTAGAGCTAGTGTAGGTATAGCTTGTCTGAACATTGCAAGAGAGTCCTCTGGTGAAGTACTGAGACCATATGATGGCACCTCAACATAAACCGACCACTCTAGACCACCGGGAAATCTGAACCCATGTCCTGTCACAGGATCCTCTACATAGCCCAAGATCAGGAAATCAAAGAAGAACCAGTTAATGGAGTCCATGAGCTGGTAATACTGGTATTGGCTATCTGTATCCTGCTGTGTATCATCCTCCTGCATGAACGAGAGTGAGAGTAGCACAATCTGTCAGATATGACCTACCTGGTAGGGCAGGATAGTGAAATTAAAGAAAATAGCACAGTCTTTAGTCAATGGAAGTTTTTTGAGTTTCTTAATGGCAGACAGAGGAGTAAAGGCCTCATTGACAGCAATAGTGAGAGGACCACGACTCTGAGCAAGTTGCTGTGTGATGTAGTGCGTCTTGCCATCTCCTGCGTGCCCATACACCAGCTGAATGCAATTAAAGTCACATGGTTTGAGCATATGTCTACGACAGATCTGACCAGCATCTGCTATACTCATCTCAGGACCCGACTCCTGAGGGCAAAGACAAAAGTAATGTAAAAACAAATAACCAGTATTTAGAATGATCTGAACAAAGAAAACAAGGAAGTGAGCTAATGACCGGGTTCTCTTTGAGTGTTATCCACGGCATTTCTCTCAATACAGAAGGCGATGTCTCTAAAAAGTGTACAGTAGTGATGTCTTCCTCTCTGCCAGGGGTAGGTGAGCCATCTCTCACTCCCAGTGGAATGTTCATCAATAACTAGACCACACAGCATCATTACAATACCACTACAACCAACATGCACACTGCTCACCTCCTGCAGCTTGAAGGGTAGCTGGTTGACCTGTAGTACAAGGTAGGGCAAATGATAGTGTTTCATTCGCTCTATGAACAGTGCAAGTTCCTCAGCTGATGTGGTGGATCGACAATGAAACACAGCAAAGCCCTCAGGTACTCCCTGGAATATCTCGATGATCATTCGTATTATTTGACTGGGGTCGTAATTAGGACCATAGTGAAGCTGATATCGATTGAAGATCACTCCAGAAGAGCTCTGAGATGTCAGAGAGAGTTGTGGACCAAGAGTTGGTTTGCTAAGGCTGCCTCGACGGCTGCTTCTCTGCTTTAGCAGGTGAGGAGCTAGCAGACGATGACTGCAGATAATGTTCAGTAGCTGACCAAGAATATGCATGGGAGTGTGAGACTCAAGGTCAGTGTGAATAGGCGGAGTCCAGGTTGATGCCACTGCCTCCTAATGTGTATAGAACATGAGCACTTGTGTATGCTTAAATGTGTACATGTATTTTTTACTTTTACATGCTTGGTGACGCTCTCTTTTGCATCCCAGTCTCCAAACGATTTATTGATTTTGCTCACAATGGCTGTCAAATCAGATCCAGGACCGGATGAGCTTCTAATAGCAACAATAGCATCCTGAGTAGTTCAAACAAAAATATGAGCTAGAGATGATAAGACAGTATGGTGATCTCCTCACCTTGACTACACTACTGAGCTTTTCTCTCACATCAGAATCATTCTCAAAGAGGAAGCTGATCTCAGCAACAATGGCGGCTAAATCAGGTTGCATTTCGTCTACTAGTGAGTGGAGCAAGAGGAGCTTGGGTACAGAAAAGAACAGCAGCCAGCTGTACTCTCTACGCAGCTGTGATACCTTGTCCGACCACCTGAACACTAGCTTCTCTGTGTCTAAAACCTATTCAGAGAGAAAGAGTGGCTAAATAATTTTTTTGGTCACTATTCATACCTTCTGGTCGGCTTCTTGTTGTGTGATGCTACAACGCAAACATTCTGGTACACGCTGCTGGTAACTAGGATGGCCCAACTCTCTCAGCTTACAGTATAGTTCAAGAAGCTTATTAGCAGTCTGAGTGAAGGAATGAAACAGATTAGCGGTATTTTTATTTAAACTCACAGAATTGAGGTGGATAAAAAATTTAATCCTATCTCCTCCCTCTCTTTCAGTGTCTAGAAAGCCAAGCTTGCGCACAAAGTCAGCAATGTGCTCACTGTTCCAGTGCTGGTCCACAATAAGAGTGGACCCTCTGTCCAATGGTGACCTCTCTCTATCCCCTAGACTACCAATAGAATCTGTGTCAGGTTGAGCTGTGACAGGCTGGGAGGGCTGATAGACTAGTATAATGTCTGCTGTGCTGGACTCATCTGAACTGAACGTGAAATTAAATATACCAGTGTCCAGTATGTGATCTAACTCATTAGCAACATTCTCTATTGTTTCACCCTGAGAGAAAGAGAAAATGAGAAACAAGAGATTGGATATAAAACCAGAGAGCACAGTGCAGAGTACATGATGAAGATCTAACCTCAGCTCGTGAGAACCAAAGTCGTACTAATGTAATATTCTCGTTCACTGTTTCCAGCTGTTTCAGACCATGACTGGTGTCTAGTCGTGTTATTTTAATCATCAGATCTTTGAAGGACTGTTCACGATCCATGAATGGAGACATGAACACGAAGCCTGCTCTGAGCTGGTTGAGGACATTATCATCATATTCCTCATGTTGTAGCTGAGCTGTGATGAGTTGGTACTGTTGCTGGAACAATGCCTGGCCCTTCTCTCCAGCAAACTGCTTCTCCTGTATAAACTGGTAGAACACAGCGCTGTTAGCAACTACTGGAAATATTTGAAGACAATTAAAGTTGGCAGCTCCTTCCAGACACAGCGATGTCTTTATGAAACTCATCTGCATAATAAAGGCATGTGTGTCAACCAAGCATACGCTTTGTGTAAATCCATTCACTAACCTTCTTCACGGCATCAACTGGAGTCAGTTTTGCTCTAGTGTCTTCAGAGCTGAGCTCCTTCTTCAACTCCATCAGTTTGTGAAGGGTAGGGTCAGCAAGACATTGCTTCAGCTGATACTGGTCACACACACTGTGTATGGTCTTAATGTGGTGTGTAAACTGAAACAGCTCTAGCATGCACTGCACTCCAGCCAGTCCATCAATATGAGATAGTCCAGCGTGACGTGCATACTCTGTGAATATCTCAAACTCTCTGTCAATGTTCAGTGACTCTAGCTTCAGTGCTCCACCAGCTACAATATCAGCATATGTAGCCGTACCCTCAAGTAGCCTTTTGAGTAGGCTGTTCACACTCTCTAGAGCTTTTTCCAGCATATCCAGGTTAACAGTTGAATCCTGCTGTGGTTTGACGCTACGTTGCTGATATGATACCACAGGACGGAACGAAGAAAAAAGAGTGCCTCGAACTTTCTCAGTGGTGGTTACGACTGCAGTGGCATCCTCCAAGTACTTCATAAGGTGTTTCTTAAAGATCTCGCTCTGTTGGAGGTGGAAGAACACCAGGAGGTCCAGGTGCTCCATCATATCCTGCAGCAATGATATGATATCTTGCAGCAGATCCAACAGCTTCTTGAGCGTGATTGCTCTGGTCAGGTTGAGAGAGATCTCGTGACCGGGCTGGAACATACCGTTACCAATAGGAAACTTGTTGTGCAGCAGCTGACCAACGAGAGGTTTGTCCTCACCAGGAAAGAGGACATGTTTGGAGATCACTTCCTGGAGGTGTAGAGGAAGGCTGACACCATAGTGAGCAAGCAGAGCTGGCAGTGTGATCCAACGAGCCTCTGGGTGACCAGGTATATACTTGAGCAGGTATGTGTTCAGCTGATCAAAGTGAGTAATGAAAAGATTCTTTACTGCTTGTATGTCTTGACCATCCATGAAAGTAGAGTCTGCACATATAGCCCTACCCAGCCGATCAATAGAGGTGTGGTGATTAGCATACACCAGCACATCATCAAAATTGACCTCATTATTAAGGAACTTTCCCTGCCATACGCTGAGTACATCCTGGGATTTTCTTACCCACTGGAAATACAGCACGACATTATCTGTAGAGTCGGCTACCTCATCAGGAAACTTGGATGAAAGAATGCACTCCTGGCCTCGTAATCGACGTGTGTTGACATATGCATTAAACAACTGTCCAAGAGTTGCTATGACAAAGTCATAGGCAAAGATCCAGTCGAAGCTCTCAGCTGTGACAGGTATCTTGCTGGTACAGGCAGCCACAACTCCCCAGCAGAACTCTTGACGAGGAGAAAGAGAAGAGAACCAAGACATATTCTGACAGAGAGTGGTAACAGACGCTATAAGCACATTCTTAAGCTGCTGATTGACATCTTTTTCACTGCCTTGCAGTGCCCTAAATTCTGGAATTATCTCCTAAAGAAAGGAGAGAAAGAGTAGAGGATTAAAAATTAAAATACATTTGACTTACAGATTGAAGCACAGTGAATATCAGTCGCTGAAAGTTATGCTGCTCCTGGTCTGTCAGTTTAGGGAGAACAGATTGTATGAGGCTCAATAGTGACTTCTGAAGATTGTGTCGTTTCACATAGCTTTTCAGGAAGTCAACAAACTGGTCACCAACACTGCTGCCGGAGCCATCCAGTTGGTCATCAATAGCAAATAGTCGTGGGACATTGAGCTGAAGCAGGTCAGGGATGAACTGTGGTGTTCTATCGTCGTCACGATAACAGTCTCCCACTGTCTGAAGAAACCCAAGCAACTGAAGCTGGAGCAGATGAGAACGAAATCTGAAAAGAACAGAGAAGAATGTGAGTAGTACTAGCTTAGTATGTAATTAGGATTTTCTACATATTCTACAATTTGTCGAAAAATTAGCGATTTCTAGAATTAAACAGTAAGAATGCATGCACTAGTTCACTAGAATAAGGCAAATAATATATGTTGACCATAGCTGACTAGTAGACCAATAATTATGGGATGGTGGTACACCTGAGTATTCTCAAGAGGAAAATGATTCCTAGAATAATGTCGCATACATAGACAGTGTGGTTAGACAGAGATCTGCCACAAACAGGTTACTCCAAAACTAGTCCTTAGAAATGAATAGAGTTCAGAAGCAGCTGTGCTTGCTTCTTTAAAATTACCAATTATTAATGTTATGCACCACCCAGCGGGCTACTAAACATTGGAAATGTTATTACCGGTCTAAGATGGTAGTGAAGAATTCAGTCCAAGATGGGTCACTGATTTTTATGTTCTTGGGCACCTTATATTGCTTGAGGAAATCAAATAGAAACTGCAGCAAAAAATAGTGACAAAGAGACTTTTGATGTGTATCCTGTACACAAAATATAATTATCAGGATATGCTATTTACTAAACCACTCCCTAATGATGCAATGCACAATAATGGTGCAGGTCACATGACAATACAAAGGAATATTTGCACCATCGTGGCACCCCAACCATAGGTGGGCCGCTTCCAGCATGGTTCGGTTGTGTTGGAACTTTGCATGATCATAAAGTGTTGCACGGTTCAGTTCAGTCTGGTTTCAACATGCAGTGTGAACTGGATATTTGCCTTTGTGTTCTTGTTGCATTGCCAAGTGACTAGGCACCCACATGTATGGATAACAATGATAATATCAAGCTAGTGCATAGTATAGTATAGCGGGTAATTTTGTGGGAGAAAATTGTCAAGTTGTTAATATGTTTGAAGGTCATGTGGTTAGCAATATCAACCTTTATGAGTATACTCACATCATTTGGCCAAATGCGAAACGCCTTGTACAGAGCAAAGAACTGATGGATGTCCAGTTCATGGAAATTAAGTTTTGTAGTCCTCAATACCTGTGATGTACAGGAAATAGAAACATAAAGGTAGAGTTCTGAATGCTGCACTAAGCAATTTATCTTAACAATTAAAAAACCAGTTAATAATTTATCAGTTCATTATCCTATAGCAGACAAGAGAAGGTGCCTCACCTTCTGTGTGATCAGTTTCCTGTATTCTTGATCAGCAACCACACCTCTTCGTGGACCAAGAAACTTCTTGAGCAGAGTAACAGCCGAGGACTCTTTGATAGGCACTAACACAATTAGGAACAGCAGCCAATCAAGTACACTATTCCTAAAATCCTTATTTTGTGAGCTTTTTCTCCATCCTTTCTTGTTCCATATTTCAGTTACCGTATCCAGAAAGCTGATAGCCTAACAAAAAGCATCAAAACCCACTCACTATAGTATTATACAATCAGTCACCTCATCTACGACACCCAGCAATGTCCCGTCCTCGCTGACTTTGACGTTGTGCTGCTTCTCAAACAAGAACTCAGAATACCAAGAACGAAGGTTAGAAAGGAACGTGACCACCATGTCTCTCTCTGAAGTGATGTAAGTCTCCATAGCTTGTACAAAATCTCTGTATTGATTATAGTCACACCAGAGTATGTGACACACCAGAGTGTGTGATACACCAGAGTGTGTGACACACCAGAGTGTGTGACACACCAGAGTGTGTGGCACACCAGAGTGTGTGGCACACCAGAGTGTGTGACACACCAGAGTGTGTGGCACACCAGAGTGTGTGACACACCAGACTGTGTGGCACACCAGAGTGTGTGACACACCAGAGTGTGTGGCACACCAGAGTGTGTGACACACCAGAGTGTGTGACACACCAGAGTGTGTGGCACACCAGAGTGTGCGACACACCAGAGTGTGCGACACACCAGAGTGTGCGACACACCAGAGTATGTGATACACAACAACAAACAGCTACTAACTATGAACGTTACATGTTACCTAATTTGGGCAAGTGAACGGACACAAGCTTTGCCTACAAGAAAATCAACCATCAGTTGTGGAGTGAACTGTATCTCAGGATTGAGCTTGAGTCGTTTAGAGACGACCATCCCGGCCTTGAAGTCACTGATAGTGTCTCTATTGATAGGTATAGTATTCTTTAGCTATAGCGAAAAGAGAACAAAGGTGTAATTACATGTATTAGTGTGACTGACATCTATTTTATTAAACAAAGCCAAAATCTACACTGGCCTACAGTGGAACCTTTCTAAGGTGGACATCATTGGGACCAACAAAAATCATCCATTATAGAGAGGGTGTCCTCTGGTCAGGGGTTTATGTGGGTTATATTTGGGATTCAGTAAGTGTCGATTATAGAGAGATGAGGGGTGTCTTCTAAGAGGGGTTCCACTATTTTAAAAACTCAAAGTCAGAAAGAGGATGGTGGCTGGGTGAAGTCTTAAGATACTGGCTTCTCAAAATAGGCCTGAGGTCAAAATTATGAGCCTCTACACTAGTCTATTATTACTTTGCTGTTATTCAACTAAGTAACTACAGGAACGATTAACAGTTTGTTTTATACTCACTCGTATGAAATGTTCTTCCCATATTTTGATTGTTGATCGCGTTATCAATCCTTTCACATCAACACACTTGAGATGAATTGATACTGTATTTATAATTCAACAAAGTATGGGACAATGTGTGACTGTAACTCACTCCAGAGCATCCGGTGATACACAAAGTGAGGTACAGCTGCACGTACACCAGATTTATTTTTCTTCACTTGTGACGACAGTGACATGAGGCTAAGACAGGCATTAGCCAGCAACATGAACACACTAGTAGTGGCCTCTTCAGCACCATCCATTACATCAAAGTCTTTTCTGTATACGGCAAATAAAAAGGAATTGAAAATTGTCTCAAAGAGGTCCTATTAGTTGTGTACATATGTGTGTTTACAGTGTGTGTGTACACTGACTTGCGTATAAAGCCAATCAGAGTCTCCTCTATTCTCTCAGGTGCCATAGTTTCCACTCTACCAATGCATTCTCTGATAAATCCAGGTAGCTCATCACACTCATACAAAGCCCGGTTCCTGCACATGGATAATTATTATCCATAGCACATGCAAACATGTATTGCACACTAACACATGTTGATTCCACTTACTTGTACATGCGATTAATGAGGATAAGAAAGAATGGATACTCATACATAAAAACTTCATTGAAGTAGCGCAGAAATCGTTCCAGCAAGTGGTTGATACCGGAATGAGTGCCAGCAGTAGCAGTCTTTTCATACTGGCTAAATGTAGCCATTATCATTGTAAATCTGCCACTGTCCTCTGTTATGTTCCTGAAGACGTCTCCATCAAACATCAGCTTCTTCACTTCCCCTCTAACATCAAATGTTGGACGACGATTTAACAGCTGACTAAAAAAACCTGTGAATTAGACAAGAGAAAATTAGATCACCAAATTCAGCACAGTGAGATGATGCATGCTCTAGACAGAGAGGGAAGCATGCATACTTTGCCAATTGATTGATAGTTGTATACGAAAATTCATTCGAGTACTAAACAGCAACTCTGGCCTTACTATACATGGTCTGAGCAAATACTGTACATCAGCACTAGCCTGTCAGTTCTGACACTTTTTAAAATGGGCTTAGATAACAGCACGCACATGCCCTAACACCTTACACACTATGCAATACAGCAAGAAATCTTGCTCAAGATACACTCACCTCGCTCCTTGTGTGACTCAGGTCTAGAAGAGTCAGTTGATTGACCTAAGATGACAGTATCATCATCTTCACCGAGCTCCACATTGCTCTCAACTACTAGCTGTGCAAGCAGCTCCTCATCTTCATACTGCACATTCAAACACTCCAACAACCGATCACCTTCATTACGTGATATCATCACCACTGGATAACCTGTCAGACCTTCTATCCTCTTACTAACACCTTCTGGTAGAGCAAGGGACTCGGTTAAACTGATAATAACCACAGCTTTAGCATAAGCTGTCCGATACTCCTGAAGTGTAGTTATCAGTATCTCTCCATCATTCTCTAACTCTTCATCTTGTAAATCGTGTACTCGAATGTGTTCACTCTCTACATCACCACTCTCAAGCAATCGCCATTCAACTGAAATAGGCTGGCTTCTCTGAGGCACAGGGGAGTAGGTAAACCCACGAAATGGCTGTTCTTGTTTTGGTCTGCGTAACTGTAGACCTGCAATTAGCAAAGGAGAGGTTAGGAACCTACTAACACGCTACTGCGCACCATTGATAACTGGTCGATGACGAGAAAGAAGAAGGGGGCCATGATGGGGGGAGTGCACAGGAGACACGGAGGAAGCTACTGGAACGTCCAGATTCTGTTCAGCTGCTTCTTCTCCAATTGTCTCAGCCATTACAGCATGAGATCAATCGTATAATATAGATTCAAACTCCAGAACAAACCGACCTGGTCACACTTTCTACAACGACAAAGGTCTCTGTAAGGGAATTCCCCTTAATCATCTGTTCATAAATATTCAGTGTCAAATCGTGACGAAGCACCACGTGAGTTCAAACATAACACACAAGATCAACATGATTTTAAATACTAAACCAGCTACTGTCGTGTCTAGTCTGATACAGAAGCATATTCTGAACGAGCAGGAGTGACAGCTACTGGCTCCCTACGTGACTTCTTTCTCTCAGCCTCTTCCTCCTTGAGCTTTTCAATTTTCTTCAGGAACACCTCTATCTGGTCAGGTTCCAAAAACTGATAACAAAAATACAAAAGTGGATGAGCATAATTGTGTTCAATTGACGTACTTCCAACTTTTTCCCTCTCTTCATGACAGCCAACTCGATACTTTTTGCTCCAGATTGCACAACCTGGCATGCAAGAAACCAATATCATCATGGTCTATGATGTGTATATTTCATGCAGCTACCTCCAAGAGAGCTCTGATAGCTAGTATAATGGTGCTATCACTAGTAGATACTGCCTCCTCAGAATACTGCTTCTCAAGAAACTCACGAACAGTCTTGGCACTTCTACCTGTTGCAGCAGCCTATAATAAGATTCAAAGCAATAATAGAATTTGAGTAAAAAGTCAGCACAGTAGAGCTATTACCTTCCACTCATGGTAAGTGCCAGCTGGTTCAGTTTGATACAGACGAGGATAAATTCCTTCATCAAACCCAACAATTAGCATTGATATACCAAAAGGACGAGCACCACTGCTCTGAGTATAGCGCTAATGACAAGAGAGCAGGGGGTCAGACAGGTTTGTTCCAACACACACATACAACACACCTGGCAGACTGTGGCTATATGCCGTGTGATATACTCTACAGTCACAGGATCCTCTACTGTCAACCTGTGACTCTGGCATTCTAAACGAGCCCTGTTGACCAGCACACGAGCATCAGCTGTCAATCCTGCAGAGATGTGTATAAAATACTAAGAGCAATACATGCATGATGTCATATCTACTGAAGCAGCATTTAATTTTACTACAGCTCTCTACTCAGTGTGCATGTTCCAGTGAAGATGAATGCAATATAAATGCAGACCTGCAAAGGCGAGACACACATGATCATCGACTGGGCAAATTTTTCTGACAGTTCTAGCATCTTGAAGCTTAGCCAGTGCCCTCTTCTCTACGGCTACAACCACAGAATCTTTGCCACGCACGGCTACCTGTGTGTAGCATCCATTTCAAGTGGCACTAAATAGAGTAGACCACTTACAGCAGTAGAACCTTTCTTGACAGCTTCTTGAGCATATTCTACTTGAAAAAGATGTCCATCAGGAGAGAAAACGGTCAATGCACTGTCGTAGCGGCTCATGTTGAAATGATCGATCCAAGAAATAACACGAGGGGCAGAAGGGGCGTAGCCGTTTAGTTAACCACACCCTGTCACGCCTACCAAGAGCCTAGCTGGCCTATATTACCAAGAGTCCAAGAGACACTTTGCAGGTTGCGCAGCAGCCTGCATAGAGCATCATGAGCATGCGATGCATGCATACGTCATACCGGGTATGCAGCTCGAAATGATGAAGCTATGCTTACACTGGTCTGCATTATGCAGAGTGCAATAAGTCGCAAGGCAAGGGGCAACACTGATTGCTGTCTAGTCAGTAAAAGTCATAAATACCGCCTTTTCTAAATAAAGCCAGTTGCGGGCATGGCAATGGCACAAGATGGCGGTGTGTATTTCCAACCTGTGTCTGCTTCTCAACAAGAGCGACAGCGGCACTACACCACCCGGCTGTGTGAAATGAGAGATCAGCTCTCGCCGGTATTTAAGGCGATGCTTTCAGACACCAGCATGAGTGAGCTAGCCGCGGCACTAATGGATGGCACTGTGTTCGAGATAGCTAAAGAGCTCGAGGAGATTCAACAGCTGAACGAACGTTCCCTGCTCGGAAAGAGAATGAAAATAGTAGGAACTCACAAGAATCGTCGTATGGAGATGTCTAGAAGACACAGAGATGAGACTGCAGCTTGTGAAAACAAGCCACACAATCTTCCACTGGTAACTACCAAACATAAAAAAGAGAAGGAAGAGTTGGAGAATCGACTGAAAAAAGAACTGCGTGTGGCAGATGAGAAAATAGTTAGAGAGTTAGATCAATTAGTCACTGAACAGCAATCAACACTTCACGAGGCGGCTGTTCCGTTCTTCATGGTTACCAGTGATCCCAAACAGACTCACCTACAGGTGCATCTCCTGGAGTTTATACAGAGACTAGCACCTGCCAACTAACTGTTAACAACTGGTTGGTGTGCACACGATGAATTCAATAACAGGTACATTTATTTTGTTAGGTTTTCCGAATTGACTGGCTCTGAGGTTCGTTGAACCAGAAGAGCGGATCCACCATAACCACGTGTTACTATGAACACAATCTGTATGATATGCAGAATAATAACTATTTCTAAGTACATGATCATTGTGTATGTTTCACATGAACAATCATACCTGTGAAGAAATTTTGAACAATTTATGTGCTAGCAGATTTATGAACTGATTTTGATTTCCGTGCATAGTCATTTGGTTATTCTACACATGTTACATCACTATGATAACTCATAGGTCACTTCCTCTAATGATAGTATGTATCAAAAGATTCACTGCCGGTTGTTCAAAGGGAGCAAGTGGTATATCATACCATTACTATGATTGCAATATAGCAGCACAATACCAATTTCTTAGAATTACTGTTCTTGCATGTACAAATATCAACATCCGATTACGATTCCTACCGATTACGATTCCTATTGTAGCAGTGAGACACAAATTCCTAGAGAATATTGAGAACTGTTCATTTGGTCATCACCTGTGCTAGAATGTTATAGTAGTAATGACTGGTATCAGTTCTTGCTAAGTAACAAGAGGATGATATAGTATACACAGTATCAGGTGATTGATTGATTGGGTGTGTAATTTCATACATGAGATTAACAGGAAACTATGCTCTAGTGTAGCTGACAGGATGCCCATTACAGTCTACATCATTCTAAACACAATGCTAGCTAAAATAACTATGAATAATTGATCTAGTTTACTGGGAATCTTAGCTTCCAGTTTGGTGCAGTCCAATGTCCTCAAAGAATGTTCGTACCATAATTATACTATCTCCTGGAAAATAGTAATCTAACTATGTATAGATCTGAAGTATTACTACTGCCCCACCAATACATAAGTGATTGAATCTTAATTGCATTTCTTATATAATACACTTTGTGATAATATAATAAAGTAAAGTAAAAAAGCTTTAATAAAAAAACTGGAAAGTGTAGGGATGACTCTTAAAAAAGGAAAGGAACAAGATGGGATGATTCTTGCAAAAGTAAAGGAACAAGATGGAATAATGCTAAGCTTGCAAATGTAAAAGTCCCAAGTATCCCTACATCAGCGGCTTGCTGCGACGCAACTGACAAATACGGAATCCTCTTCCTATACCTTTACAATTGTCGATTACTTCATCGGACTGCGTCCTCCAAACACAGCTATCTGCAGCTTATTTACAACTGTCAACTACTTCATCGGACTGCGTCCTCCTAAACAAAGATACCTCTAGTTATTTACAACCATCAATTACTTCATCGGACTGCGTCCTCCAAACACAGATACATCTAGTTATTTACAACTGTCAACTACTTGATCGGACTGCGTCCTCCTAAACACATATACCTCTAGTTATTTACAACCGTCAATTACTCCATCGGACTGCGTCCTCCTTCAAGCCGCTGATGTAGGGATACTTGGGACTTTTACATTTGCAAGCTTAGCATTATTCCATCTTGTTCCTTTACTTTTGCAAGAATCATCCCATCTTGTTCCTTTCCTTTTTTAAGAGTCATCCCTACACTTTCCAGTTTTTTTATTAAAGCTTTTTTACTTTACTTGTTCCTGTTACTTTTTTGATCACTATCAGTTTGAACTTATTATTTGTATTCTATGTTAGATGTTATTTCATTTTGACAACTCTGTGAGCAGCAGTTACTAGTCTAGCAGATGTGAACGTGCACAGCTAGGGTCTGGAGAGTAAGGAGTGTAGTTTAAAATAATGTTTAATAATTATTACCAATCATTCATTGAAAGGTTTAAAATAGTAAAGAGGTTAAGGACGCAGATAGCAAAATATCAAGTCCAGGTATGATTTGACAACATGATACTTGTTATTACAGTAATGGATGAAGGAAGAGACTAATACTGACAACTCATGATGCTGCAAGCCCAATAGTACGAGCGAGCACGCCTAGTAGAACCTTGTTGATGTCAATATCACACTCACAGAGGCTTCTAGTCCTTTACAACTTATCTGCGTGGTGTAGGAACCTTACTGTGTGTAGAATCTTGCTGCCGGTAACTTAGAATACTTGTTCACGTCTGGGTATGTCAGTTTTAACCCGCCATCTGAAGCTTTAACGAACAGATCAGTGTTACTTAGGGTATAGTACTGCTCTAGACAAATTTCATACCTCTGGCTTTCGCGCTGAAGCGTCCAGAGCAGAGACAAAACGCAGTATCGATCGAGATAGCTACAAAACTGATGTGGGCGGAGTTAATGATACGAGCGTCAAGAGGGTTAAATATTTAATGGCGTCTTCAGTCCAAAACGGCCCAAAAACCATGTTTTTCATGGATTACTCACTTCTGGTAGTGTTTAATGCCTATCTAAGAAGTAAGTGCACTATTCCAGATGTATACACGTGCAATTGTGCAGGTTTGGTAGTGATTCGTTCACTCAGGACAGCGCTAGGCTTACTGAAAGAGGAAAGAAGAAAGAAGAAGAAAGAAGAAGAAGATGAACAATTCGCGTGGGCGGCGATTTTTGTTTACCACTTTAGAAACGTCTACTCGCTTCGCCAAAGGTATTTCCAAGCTCAGAACAATCTCCTGATCAATCCTAGATGTCTGGAATCTCGAGAAACGCTACAACAACGAAGATCTTCAACGGCCTCCCTGAGAGTCGCCATCTTGATTTTCGTCGACAAGCAAGCAGTCCCGGCGACTTTCATAGACTTCCTACAAGCGCTCGCACTTCAGATTCCCTTAGAGATAGTGAAAATGCAGTAGAAATGTATAACAGTGGAGATATGTGCGAAAACTCATTTTCACACATGAGTAGCCGCCATCTTAGTTCGAGGTCATCCCTACATATCATTGCCGATCGGCAATGATAATTGACTGACACTGTATTAGATACAAATGTGAGATAAATTATTATTATTGTCTAGCAAATGACACATGTTCCTGGCCCTCTTTTCTATAGAAAAAATAGAGAAATTTGTAAACACTTGTAATCACACAAAACATGTTGGGAGAGAAAGAGTGAAGGGGGAGGAAAGCAGAGAGTGTGTGCAAGTCTTACTCTTCTTCTGGTTGTTTGTGAGCTTGCTGAATAGTCGTGTCTTGTGTGTGATGAGAGACAATTATTTACTCTCAATGCTTGATACCATTGTTCAACATCACTGCTGTTTGGACACGATATTTTTAAGCTTCTAAAAGTTCTGATACTTGGATTGGTTGGGTGTATGTGAAACACAGTTGACTCTTCACTGCTTGGTTGTATTGTGTAGTCTCTTTGAAGGTCGAGTGTGTGACATGTTAGTTTAGCTGCATCATCTAGTGTGTCTATATCCTGATGATAGGTACCTCTCTGTAGAATTAAGACAGGATTTGTGACTTTGATGTGTTATGATATAGAACTTCCCCATAATTATTTCAAAAGGGGTACACCCTCCTATGAAGGAAACTGAAGCTATTCCCAAGACCTTACTAGTAACAGGCTCAATGAAACTGCTATGGATATGTTCAACACAGCTGGTACACAAAATGCCTTATCAACCCAGGATATGCTCATTCCTAGAAAGGAAAACTCACCACTTCAGTGATGTAGGTTGCCTCCTCTTGAGTCAGGAACCTGATTGCACTGACTGGAAAGAATTTCTGTCTATCTCCACGATGATTACCCACACACCTGAACATGGAGACAGTGATGTCATAATAGTGATCTAATTTGAACTATGTACTAGGCATTATGGCTGCTGGCTTACCATTCTGACGATTTCCTAGTAATGTCTGAGATTAGTGATCCAAAATTAAAAGATAGTTCATTTTTTCTGGAGTCGCCTCTGTAGTCTTGAATTGCAATGGCACAGCTTTGTCTAGCGTATGACTGTAAAGAAAGAGGCAGCCATGAATGAGTACAGCTGTAGAATTTGTAAGCTCACTTCTTCCTCAATTGGGTACTGCAGGACAGTTTCTCCGTGAATTGGGTTCTCCATAAAGTAGTGTATTAGCTTGTACAAGACAGGTGCTGTGACGCCCGCCAAATTGTAGCCATGTCTGTTGGAAGACATGATTGGTGCATGTCTTATACTGTCATTGGATCTGTGTAATAAAGTAAACTACATTATACAATGTTCTGTTATTAGTTACATCACATAGTACTGTCCCCAGCATGACACAGAGATACTACAATGAATTTAAGTAAACTTGACCATTGCATACAGCTAACTGATCTAGTATAATAACTACAACTACTAATAACTTGATGTACCATAGCAATGAGGAAGTACAAATGATGAATATATTCCTGGAAGGTGCACCAATGTTTACACAATACCAGCACAACAGAATTATCATGGGAGGGTCCCCACCATAGTACAATTCATTTACCATAAACTATAGTCACAAGCTATACTGTAAACTTTATTCACAGTTCCAAGGAAAGCCGGTCAGGTACACTGATCAAGTGAATCTAGTCATACACTGTGCATATTGCACTGTACTGCTTCCTCACCTGTACACTAGAGAATAAGGTGCAATGCTGGATGTTGTTTTGTAGACAAGGAATGCTCCTTCTCTCTGTTCTCTCTTCATGATTTGTTCGGCTTGTGACAGCGATTGTATTCCCGCGTTCAACCAGCTTTGATCAGGCTGTGGACAAGAAGGGATGCATTTGAAACAATATAGTATACAGCTGTAAACTAGTTAGTTTGTAGTTTGTGTGGAGTGTGGCGTACCATGGGAGGTGATTTCGTGAGTATTAAATCGAACATGTGGTTGTGTATGACTTCAGTCCTTTTAGCTTCATTGATAAGACTGTACAATGAGTCAAAATATGGACCACTTGGTGTGATGTGATACACTACTCCTGCCACTGGATCTGGCTTGGTTTCTATCACAACGTGCTTTATCTTTGATTGATACCTATTGACAGGAATAGTGTTATTATAATGTGGCAAATCACCAATAAAACTGCTATGCTAGTTCAGCTGACAGTGTTTACTTAAATCACTAGGGAAAGCATAACTTCAGCCAAACACACAATGCACTCTTTTTGATAGTTTTTACCAATTCGATTTCATGACTCAATGCTATTGGTCTGGACTGTATCCAAACTTGGCGAGGTCTTTATTCAGCAACCCTAGCAACTATCCCAATTGTATGGGTTCACTATGTCCCAATGCAACTATGAATCAAGTTTGAACTCACATGAATGAAATAGCAAATTTTCCCTTATAGCTTTCACTGTCTCTGACCAAGAAGCTGCCATCTCCACCCTCACTGTCTTGAAGAATGTACTTTGCATCCCGCCTGCATAAATTTCCATGGAACCATCTGTACAACAGAAAATAGATAATGTCATTCTGCGGATAGTATTTCCTAGAAGCATAATTGATGTTCTATAATTGCATGTTTAGGCTAGACAGCAGTCTGTTGATTACATGTATATTCCTCACCTTTGTTGTAAATGAAGTAACTGCTTTTCGTTAATCTGCAAGAGGAAACAAGGAGGAAATGCAATGAATAATGGTACCACAAACACAAAATTCTCACCTCCATTCGTGTGTCTTCATGCTCTGTTATCTGCAAATATGGTGGATTTAGCGACAGTTTGCACTCGTGCCACTTCTAAAGGAAAGATCAAAAATTAATAGTGCATTAAAACTAGTTTGCACACAAGGACCGTGAACATGCACATGCTAATAACATTCGTGGAAAGAACTAGGTAGACGGTGAATGCACAGCAAGACTCACAGCAAACTTTTCGTTCCATATGTACGCTTGCTGCTGTTTGACGGCTGCTCCGGCGCTAGGAGAACTGCTTCTTGCTAGTGCTGCAGCAGCGGCTAGCTCTTGCTCACTGTCGGAGAGAGTGTCTGGTGCTGCAGTCTGTGGTAGATAGGTTGGGTCAGCCATTCCTAGGAGGAGAACAGGACAAGTGACGATCTGTGTACTGCATATTAAAGCTATGAGCTCGCTCGCTGCTGTAACAGTACCCGCCGTGTTTACTAGTGGACTCTGCACTCACCTATTTCTCACGTGGCTGTGCCTTCTCTGGTTCACAGCTAGCGCGGTAGATGTCAAACTTCTATAACCGCGACTGCCCTCTACTGCAAGCTTTTATGCCACTAGTCTACATGTAAGTGCATTCACTATCATTCCTAGAAACTTCTCCGAGATGTCGATTGCGTGGGCGACTTACAATCAGCCGCGCCCCAATCTAAATTCAACACATCATGCGCTGCTCTGCATCAAAATTAGCCCCGCCTGCATAATCTCCGAACATGGCGACCTACCACTATCCAACCTACTGGTATGCTGTCGCAGTCTTAGCTTGTTGGCTTGACAATGTTACAGCTAGAGGACCCTGCGATCCGCTTGTACCCGAGTACTGTCTGTTACCATTTCCTAATTCGTTCTATACGAAGCAAGATCCAAGCACTAAGACAGGAATAAAGATCAACCTAAGCAATGACTCTATTCCTCGGTACGAATGGGGAACACGTGTAAATCCTCGCGATTGGAACAACTTTGGTATGTGTGTAATATTATTGGAACAATGAACATAACTCTATAATTAGTTCTGATTGTTGAAAGCACACGTGTGCGTTGATAGTTCAAAGCACTATTTTCTTTTAGATGGATTTTCTCCATTTCCATCGATTCTAACATATTTTCCTAATCTTGACGACAGCAACTTGCCTCCCCATTGGGATATGGCGCAGAGTACGTCGGACGTAGCTCCAACTATCCTAATGGAGGTAGCTAATGGTAAGAGATACATCAATCACTAAGACATTTTTGTGTGATTCTGTGCAGGTTCAATGTTGCCCCACTTTGCAGAATTGGACTCATCTCTTTTGGTAGGTTTTGTATCTAATAATGATGAACTTAGTTCAGATAATGACTTCAGAGTACAAGTACTCTTTGAAGTAACATTGTGTTGCATACAATGTATTGTAATGTGGTTACACTATTGTATGCACACAGACATGATTTCATTTTCCAATCAGATAAAGTTATGCAGTGAGAATGCCTAAAGGCAATAAGTATGGTTCATGTTGCATGGCTAAGGTTATGACTGCCTATGTCATCTTCCTCTTTCTCATAACTATGTTATTATTGCTGCATTCATAAGGATCTGCCCACTGAGTGATCTGTTATTCTCACTAGTGCATTGTTAGGCATGCTATAATTACAGATAGTGTCTATGATTACAGTATCACTTGACACATGTTTTTGTTAAGTGCAATATCATCTGGTAGCCAGGATAGTTTGCTTATTGCTTTTGTCCCTCTCTAATTACTCCTAACTGCACAATAATTACCCACCTACATGTACGTTTAATTTATCAGTTTCCTTCTTGTGTTGCCTTATACGCTGGGTTCCTTGTTGTGTTGTATGTATCAGCATCTGGTAGGCTGTTTACACATTGTTAGGACTACCAACTCATGCCCATTTCTATAGCTGCAGTATTAACCCAGCTACATACAGGGCCTAGTATAGTATACTACCAATGCTTCACTAACAATGCCAGGTAGCACAATAGCAATGTGTAAGCTAACTATTGTATGAGCATTGTATAATGGTTGTGGGATGGTGCAAGCTGCATAGCAACCATTGGGTTCTCATGGTAGTTGGTAGGAACCGTTGCTAACTGTCAATCCTACTTTGTTTCTTTTCAGGGCGCTCAGTATGATAAGAAAGCTCTCATGATATGGCCCAGTAAAAGACTGAAAGACAACACACAATATATTGTTGCGCTGAGGTTTTTGAGAACAAAGGATGGCGAATTGGTACAACCATCACGATCATTCAAAGCCTTGAGGTCATCATGAAGCATGAATACTTGGTTCATACATAGCTGTTTTATGAAGTGTGCCCAGAGACTGTGTTAGTGCAACATGGTAACACTCAACATAGCTAAGTCGCATTTAGTCGCTTACTCATATCCTTGAGACTCTATCATAAACAACAAGTGCAATTGCAACTCATGTTGATGATGTAGTTATTTTTTGTTTATGTTATGTTAGTTTGCATATCAATAGCACAGCTTCCAAGAATCATGCTTTAATCAAAGTGGTCAATGTGTAGGTCATGTGCAGTAGTACATGAGTAGCAATACATCAGTAACACTGAGCATGTGTAGCTTACTTGGCACATGTCATAACCGACTGACCATTGGTGGAGAGTTTTCATTTTTTATACTGCAGGGACAACCTTCCCACTAATGACACTGATGTTGAAGAGAGAAGGAACAACTTTGAGAAGATGTTTGATAGTCTCAAAACAGTTGGTATGCTTAGGCTACGCACATGATCTGTGTTTGCTGCTACTAAAAGTCCATTTACGCTAGTACTTGATAAGTTGTACGCAGCACTACAACACTAGAACTCATTAAACACTGGTTTGCTATTCGTGGTTCTGGAAGTGTGCATTATCAGCTGTACCATATCAGTGTAGTTGCTACATTTTGTAAATGCATGTGATACAAGCAGAGTAGATTCTAGTCTTTGACTTGCATATCTGTGCCTGGCAAAGCTGTGTTGAACTACAGAAAGTATGTGTAATGTACATTTATCTGGAAACACTCCCACCATGAATGCCACTCTTGGCAATACTGCCAGTGAGGGTTTTTCTACTACAGACACAATGTAAAATGCTGCAAATTAATTATTTAGTTGTTGGTGTTCATGTGTGTTAGGTATGATCATAGATAGTATAGTAATACTATCTATCTATACTATCTATGGTATGATTTCTCAGAAGTACAGACTTGAAACACACTCTTCTCAGTTCTGGTAGTGTGTGTTTTGTCACTTGTGGTATGCATTGGTGTATTCATTTTCAGTGAAGCCTCTGAATTCAGTTTACCATTTGAATTCTAGACATATTGTGTAGGTGGGGACTGTGTATGGTATTGTGTATCCACAATATGGAAGAACATTAATTCAATGAAGTAACTCAATAGTAAAAGCATTAGTTGGTTACAAGACAAGGTGCCTGGCTATAACAAGCGTTTGCTACAAGCCGTGAGGTGTTTGAGAATGATTGTGTTGACGAGTAACCAAGAAAATCGATTATGTCCAGAAAACTAACACGAAATTGTTTATGTTGTACGTGTGCATAATTGATTCTGTTTGCTCCTTTACAAGGTGTACAGAGAGACTCACTGCAGTTGGTATGGGACTTCACTACTGCTAGCAGAGAATTTCTGACTGGAAGGTTATTCATGTTTCATGCACTACTAGCTAGTCAACCATTGTAGTGTAGTTACATCATCAGTTTCAGGTACATCAGTTACATCAGTTTTACTTGTACCATGCATGCAGCTACTATTGCTTGGAATTAAGAATTGCTTTTAATATCAATACTATGTTACTCAGAAATGCCGTGTTGTGCAGCCAGCTGCTAGTCCTTAGACGATCTATAGGACAACCCTGTCATTCAAATTTTTAATTAGTTTCTAAGAAATTAATTGCACCATCTGGCATTACTACCACAACTAATTCAGAGACATGTGTCTTGAAAACCACACCTTGTATGACATGGTACACATTCTATAATGCCACTATAAGTCAATGCATGTCACCTCAATGAGCGTGATAGTAACACTATAAGGTAACTTAGACCCATGAGAATCCTTATTTTATTCACTGGATCACTCTTTCAACTAAACAATTAATACAGAAATATAATACCCTCATTGCTATGTAATTAATATCGTGTTCGACAAAAACAACCAATTGTTTGGTGTATTGTGATGGTGTAGAACAGTTCAGTTATAGCACAACTCATTAGCATTGATACTATCAGACCAGGCCAGCATGGTTTGAATGATAGTACAAGTTGTTTATTGTGTTAACTTATGTGAAGTACTAGGCAATACATTGTACAGCTTTAGGTGAATATTCCAGTTTACTGTTGTGTTTCCTGTTTTTCATTTTCTCTTTTAATTTCACATCATTCCTCTGTTCTTTCTCAGATTGGTCAGTGCTCGTGATGACGCCCTGGCTCGTGTTGGACTAGAGGGTCCCAAGTACACTATACAACATGTGTATGACAGCTACTCTGAGTCGATACACAGGTGACTCATGCACACTATGATACAGACTAACACATCAGAGTAGTAGCAGTGTTATCATAGTGTCTTTATTAGCTAACTTACCACATCAACTGGGTGGATAATGGCACTTACTAAATGACATAACACTTGGGCCAGTGATCATAATGGTGGGCGGCTGTGTGATCATCTGTGTGTATCATAGAGGTGTAGACTAGCTGTATTGTGACTAGTGAATTGCCAACGGCTTTTCTAGGAATTGACTGTATAATCTGTTTTAGTGTGAAAAACATTTCTAGTAGCCAAAACAAACACAGTGCCAATACAGCAATAAAGAAGTTTAAAAAATTAATTAACTCATTGGAATACCAGTTTTGATTGAACTGTGACATGTCTACATGCAGATCATGCATGCAGTCCATATGGCTGTGTACCCTGCACACTAGCCATATTGTTGTCTTACCTTTACCAAATTGTTTAGTCTATAGTGTATGTGAACTGTACATCTGATACCGAGAATTTCTCGCTGGTATAGTGTGTACCACACATTGAGTTTGAATAACAAAAATGTAGCTTCTATAGCAGTCCAGTGTATGCACCTCATGCATCATTGCTGTTATAGTATGCCCAGAGATTGGTGGTAGTTGTTCAGTCACAGTGAGAAATTCAGCTAAGAAAACTTGGTCACTTCTAAACTATCAAATCAACATGATTCCAAAGCACCATTGGTTTGATATTGGTATTTTTTGTGTGTTGTAGATTACCAGGCATTATATATAACACTGCTATCTGTATATACAGGAAGATCAGTGGTATCATGATGGTACCTACCTATCTCACCACATCACTGCCTGGTTCTCACTTAGTGGTAGATGACAATGGATTACCTGTTTACCGAAGTCTGTCTGAGGCAACATTTACAGTCAGTTCAACCAATAATAATTAGTATTTTTGAACAAACACTATTATGCATCTGGCTTTGGAGAGACTCTACCATTCAATTTTCCCTCCTGTTTAAACCCAGTAATCCATTATACAATAGTGGAATTTACTCTCTGCAATATGATCATTTATCATTATTGAGACACTGTTCTTTGTCTATGCAGGTTCTTGTACCACACAGTGTTGCTAATGGTTCACTGTCTCCTGCTAGAGTACTACAATATGGTCATGGTCTATTTGGCAGTCAAGTATGTACAGGCAATACATTATTAGTATACTATTATAATGTATAGTTCTCGAGAACTACTAACGATAACAACAACACATAGCCGCTTCTCTTGAAGTCGATTAAGAACATTAGTATTACTAGTTGCAGGCTTTTCCAGTTAGTATGGGCATGTTGTGATTAAAGGTAATTGAGGTACTTACATCAAGTTACATACATGTACAGTTGAACTATTCCAGTGAACTTCTGTTGCTAGGAGATTTGCATAAGCTTGCATGTATGTACATGTACATGTGTGTACAGTACCGTTAATTGGCAGCCTTCTTTGAAGATCAAAATACATACACAGAATCCTTACAGCTCACCCACTAGCTAATTAAATATTCATCTCTTCTCATTTAGTCAGAAGTGGAGACAGGCTACCTCCAAGACCAGGCTAACCAGTATGGTTATGTACTGGCAGCCTGTGATTGGTGGGGTATGAGTGATGTTGACCTTCCATTTGTAGCCGCCATGCTTGGAACTGACCTCTCAGATTTCAGAATCGTTCCCGATCGGTTGACACAGGGAGTGGTTAATTTCCTGTTACTAATGCGGCTAATGAAAGGCGGTCTGAGTAGGGATCCCGTCATGGTGTTTGGTGGTAGAACAGCTATCGACACCACTAAATTGAACTATTACGGTAACTCTCAGGGTGGTATCTTCGGAGAGGTATACATGGCTGCTACCACTGATGTGACTAGAGGTGAGCGATACCTGTAGTTGATGTGTGTGTGTGTGTGTGTGTGTGTGTGTGTGTTAGGTGATACTAGGTGTGTTAATAGTTAGCAATTCTTGGAAGTCAGCTAAGTAAAATACTTTGTTGATATACACTTCTATACACATGTTTTGTACACATGCACTGTTTGATGTGTGTGTGTATAATATGTGTTTGTTCATAACTATTAGGTGTAATGAGAGTTTTAGTGTTGAAATGTAGGTTTGTATTGTTAGTGATTTGGCAGATAATGTGGTTATAATTATGCGTACACATAATTTTGGCAATTGCTTGCATACCATCTCAGAGTCTGAGTGAGGTAAGTACTGGTGGAAGAGTTTTTAAGACACGAGACCACGATCTGAGTGCCTGAGTTGTGTAGAGCATGAACTCACCACAACATTAACCACAACCAACAAGTCACCAGTGGTCTTGTATCAAGCTTGTGAAGCACTAATGTTGGTAGCATCCATACTGTATGAAATTCAATATCATGCTCAGAGATTGAGTTCTGAGTGGGGGGTGATGCCTTTGCCCATAAAGTAACAATGAGCTCAGTATAAGTGTGCTTAGCAGTTAAATCATGGATTAGTGCATGTACTATTGCCACACAGGTATATTGGGTGTGGCTGGAGGCCCTTTTGGTCTAATACTACCACGAAGTAAAGACTTTGCAGTGTAAGAGATGTCATGCTCTAGTTAATAATTACTATGTCTATATTACTTACATTGTCAGGTATGAAACCGAGTTACGATTGGCATATCCTGATCCTGTGGATTTTGTTACAATTATCAGTGTAGTCAATATGGGATGGTCCAGGTAGTGAAAACAAAAAAGTGAAGACATAATTAGCATGCTTTTAACAGGCTTGAACCAAGTGGTTATATGTCCTCAATCACGTCTGATCCTCTTCCTAATACTCATGTACATCAGGTAAGTTTAGTGAGTATTGTGATGTACGTGGTATCATCTCTTGTTTCAGATTCTATATCACTATGCATTGGGCGATGCACAGGTCAATCTGCTAGTGAGTGCATAGTAATGTGTGTGCTATTTCAAAGTACACTATAAATAGGGAACTTATTCCATCGCTCGTTCAGCTGGTGCTGTTATGTTTGCTAGTAATGTGAGAGCAGAATTTGCTCTGCCTAAAGGAGATGTAATCACAGAGTCACTCTATGAGTTGCATCTAGTTGAAGACACTACAGTTCTTCTCAACCAGTCCGTGGTGATGGGGTTTGACTGTCAGGTGCCTCCTGAACCTAGTGTACGTTATTAGTCATACTCTGTAATAGTAGCAATTCCTGGTTGTGTATACAGAATAACTACCCACCTGATTCTAATACTGACACACATGAGCGACCAAGGAGAACATCATATGCTCATCAGCAAATGGTAAGATCTTGTGTGACAAAGATTATTGCTTAATTTTGTTGCAGGACCTGTTCATGAGGACGGGCGAAGTCACTAATGTGTGCAACGGTCCTTGCAATGACTGCTCTTGACTGATTTGTGATTATTGAGCTTTTATTTATTTCTAGTATGACAAATTATCTGCTGAACAGGTCTGTGTGTTGTGATATAATTTTTATCTATTTATTGCGATTTTTGAGTGAGCTTAATAGTTAACTAGCTGAACGTTGCAGTCTTGTCACGTACGCATGACACTCTATTGAGCGAGTCAGCTAGTACAAATATCTAATTGTGACTTTAAACAATACAACTACTAAAGAAATTAAAAAGATTTCTATCGAAATCAAAAGGATGTAGGGTTGTGAAATCTACCACTGGTCCACAATGTAAACTAACAAGGAACAAGCATGGAATGGTAACACGATTGACTTGCTAACAGACCATAGATCCCTACATCAGTGGCTGCTGTGGTTGGTTATAGCTAGTTTAGCTAGTTGCTGTTGACTGACACCTAACGTGCATTCAGCTTGTGACAAAATATTGATCTTATGTACAGCCACTGATGTAGGGATCTATGGTCTGTTAGCAAGTCAATCGTGTTACCATTCCATGCTTGTTCCTTGTTAGTTTACATTGTGGACCAGTGGTAGATTTCACAACCCTACATCCTTTTGATTTCGATAGAAATCTTTTTAATTTCTTGTTTGTGTCCTTTTTTTCTTTTTCAGCGAAGTGCAGTTCAATATCATGCACGTACTGAGCTGTCTTTGTTTCAACCATTGGTTTAGTTTTCCTGTTGTTGGTGGCTTTTCTTTATTATTAATAATTTTAAACTTGTAGCTAATAATAATTGTTATGCTGTACATATCAGCTCGCCTACACATGCATGAAGTGGATACGAGCCCCGCCCACAATTGTTTGTAGACATGTACGGCGGTTGTAATTATCTGGCAAGCGCAGAATGGTGATCCTATACGAGCTTACCGTTCTTCGAAGACTCCAGACAAATACATGTACATGTATGTGTTCTCCGTGATCCATAAGGCGCGCGGCGACTCAAGCTAGTGCTTGGTCACGTGCGCTAACCACTGCTTGGTCACGTGCGTATTGCGCAATCACATCAATGGCGTCCATCACTTAGCTGACAATGGATCACGATCGAGAAATCGCGGAATTTATATCGACGTTTCGCTAAAAACTAAGTTCAAAAGGCACCTGCCAGGAGAATTTCATGACTGTTCATGGGTGTTTTGGTCTCGGCATTGCTCGCGTAAAGGCGCTAGGCGCGCTGAAGAAAGAAAGAAAGAAAGAAAGAAAGAAAGAAAGAAAGAAAGAAAGAAAGAAAGAAAGAAAGAAAGAAAGAAAGAAAGAAAGAAAGAAAGAAAGAAAGAAAGAAAGAAAGAAAGAAAGAAAGAAAGAAAGAAAGAAAGAAAGAAAGAAAGAAAGAAAGAAAGAAAGAAAGAAAGAAAGAAAGAAAGAAAGAAAGAAAGAAAGAAAGAAAGAAAGAAAGAAAGAAAGAAAGAAAGAAAGAAAGAAAGAAAGAAAGAAAGAAAGAAAGAAAGAAAGAAAGAAAGAAAGAAAGAAAGAAAGAAAGAAAGAAAGAAAGAAAGAAAGAAAGAAAGAAAGAAAGAAAGAAAGAAAGAAAGAAAGAAAGAAAGAAAGAAAGAAAGAAAGAAAGAAAGAAAGAAAGAAAGAAAGAAAGAAAGAAAGAAAGAAAGAAAGAAAGAAAGAAAGAAAGAAAGAAAGAAAGAAAGAAAGAAAGAAAGAAAGAAAGAAAGAAAGAAAGAAAGAAAGAAAGAAAGAAAGAAAGAAAGAAAGAAAGAAAGAAAGAAAGAAAGAAAGAAAGAAAGAAAGAAAGAAAGAAAGAAAGAAAGAAAGAAAGAAAGAAAGAAAGAAAGAAAGAAAGAAAGAAAGAAAGAAAGAAAGAAAGAAAGAAAGAAAGAAAGAAAGAAAGAAAGAAAGAAAGAAAGAAAGAAAGAAAGAAAGAAAGAAAGAAAGAAAGAAAGAAAGAAAGAAAGAAAGAAAGAAAGAAAGAAAGAAAGAAAGAAAGAAAGAAAGAAAGAAAGAAAGAAAGAAAGAAAGAAAGAAAGAAAGAAAGAAAGAAAGAAAGAAAGAAAGAAAGAAAGAAAGAAAGAAAGAAAGAAAGAAAGAAAGAAAGAAAGAAAGAAGAAGAAAACGAAGATGACGAAACACGATTTTCACCGTTTCCAGGTTCGTCACTTTAGTAACAACTTCGAGCAATCTCCTTGCTACTGTAAGATGGGGCAACGCCAGAGAGCAGATTTAAGTGTCTTTTGACGTATACAATTCATGACCAGGCGAAATATCAGCGTTTGAACGCTAATACATTGTATGTAGCCGCCATCTTGTTTTCTCGTTCAACCCTACATAGGGAGGCACTACCGTGCCTCCCTAATAATGTACTATAATTTTGGTGAATGAATTCATTTGTTCTACTATACTGTTCATAGCGGGTCGCTTGGTTGGATCATACATGTACTCCTTGTTTTCCCTTCACAGAACATGCACCAATATAACGTACTCTGCCTTTGACAAATTTTGGTGTATCTTTTGGTCTGAATGACAGCTCATCTCCCAAATAACTCATTACTGGCACTAGAGTACTGCATGGAGACATTGCTGTCACTAACAGCTCTCCTTTATGTACTGGTAGCACCGACTTTCTGCCTTGTATTTTACCATTCTTCCCTCTCAGTAGAAGAAATACAGTATTAGTGGCAGTGGAAGCGACAGCATGCAGAGCTAGCTGAGGGACATTCGATATTTTAACTGCGCCTTGTGCACAGCATGTAAAATTTATGCAAAATAAGAGAACTATAACAAGGTTCCTAAAAGTTAAAACGAAGGCGTATTCTTTTACTGAATAAGCACAAAACCTAGTACTAGTGCCACTGTGAGTGACTCAGCTCCTACCATTGTCTCAATGGAGCAGAACCAGTAGTCTAAATGTGGCGGAAAGATCATTATGAACGATAAGCTTAGCTAGAGCACTGTGGAGACACTAGCATAATCATAACACAGCAAGTCTAGCAACCCAAGGCTAGCCTGTAGAGAGCAGCAATATTAATATGCAGCATGCTGTTGCATGACGCAGCATAGAGTCATGCCGAGGGCGGAGCTTAATTTACGCTCCGCCCAATCCAACGTTGCAGCAACATGGCCGAGGTAGTAGAATGGGTCTCTGATCGGCTGCACGAATTACTGGGACTATCAGACCGCTATACAGCTGAGTTCTTGGTCGGATTAGCCAGAAAAGCACCATCCCCTGAGTCATACTTGCAGCAGCTTGAGAGTACCGGTGCAATTACTGTAAACGATGACGTTCGCTCGTTCGCTGGTCAACTATGGTCTCGCGTACCTCACAGAGCAGCTGTAGAGAAACCAGCTCGCGCTAAAGAGCGTGAAATGTTACTACAGCGACAGCGCAACAAGGCGTATCAGCTGCTCTCAGATGACGAAGAAGATTTCAAATCAGCTGTGAGGACAGCTAGATCAAGCGAGAAAGGTACACCTTGGAACAGTAATACTTTATCAGCTACCCAACTGATATATACTGTCTATATTGTCAGGTATCAGCGCACCGCCACCATCAAAACGCCGTCACTTGAGAAGAAAGAGTGCTTCACAATGGGAGAGTAGTAGCGAGGAGGAGGAGGACAGAAAAGGTGAGAAAGAGGCAAAGTCTGACTCAGATGAGTATGAGAGGTAAGGGAGTAGCATCGTGTGTGCTTACTGTGGTGGTGTGCCGTGCTGATAGGATGGAGGAGGAAAGAGAGCGTGATCTGAAAGAGAGGGATGCTCTTGCTGAGAGGATAAAAAAGAGAGACAAGGAACATACCAGGAAGATCGTGGAGAAGAGTGACAAGAAAGTGAGTGTCAAATCTTAATTTTCACGTGATTTTTTTGCATTGTGCCCAGGGATATGAGGAAGCACTAAAGAGATTACAAATGACAGAAGAAGACAAGAAAAAGAGTGTTAGTAATGTAGTGATGTAACTCAACTTTTATCATCTTCTCTTTGCAATGCAGTTGCCTAAGTTGCGCAAGGTAGCACGTGAGAATTATGTCAGGAAGAGGAGAAAAGACAAGATGGAAGAACTGAGAGATGACATTGCTGATGAGGAATTTCTATTTGGAGATATGGAGTTAGATATTCATTCTAGTACAGCCGGTCATGCATTTGCATTCTCCATTTAGGTCTAAGTTATCGAAGTCTGAGGTTTTGAAACATAGCGAGAGAAAGACACTCTTTGAGCTAGCCAAGCAGCATGAGAAGGTGAGCAAAGAGTTAGCCATTAGTTGAGCGGGTAGTAAGTATTGCTGTTCTAAGGTGTACCTAACTCGCTTGGTCTAGTTATCTTCACAGCTGTTTTCTCAATTACTGTCTTTCTTTCACTATCAAGGCACAAGAAATAGCTAAGATCCAGCGTTACCACATGCCCTTAGAGGATGATGTAAGTAGGAAAAGAGGCAGATAGTAAGAATTGATGTATTTCTCATTCATAGAAACCATCAGCTCGTTATGAGGAGCCTAAGAATGAAGAGGAGGTGATTTTATCGTTATCTTTACCAGTCACTTATTCCATTTTTCTCACCTAATCTTGCTAGCTTGGTCCCAATGCTGATTTGAGAAAATGGGAGGAGGAACAGATGGGAATAGCTACAGTGAGGTTTGGAGCCAAAGATGCCAAGGAGAGAAACAAGGTAAAGAACAGGAAAGGAATAAGGATGATTGAGTGTGTTTGTACTGTAGCAACAAGAGTATGAACTAGTGATGGATGAGCAGATCAACTTTGTGCTAGCAGAAACTGTTGCTGGAAGCAGAGGAAAAGGAGAGGTCTGTCTGTTTGTTGTATTTTTGTCTGGGATTAGTTATGTGTGGTTATAGGTAAAAGATGAACCATCAGAAGAAGAGAGAAGAAAAATGGACCTGGATGATGTAAGAAGAGGAGAGAGTTGAATTCTAATTTTATTGATATTGTTTTAGGTTCGTAAAAGTTTGCCGATATTTCCATTCAGAGAAGCACTTCTTGATGCCATTACTGAGCATCAGGTGAGAAAGAGAGAGTGAGTGAGTGAGTTGAGTGAGTGTCTGAGTGGAATAGTGGGTGAGTATTATTGTGTTTGAACAATTGGAGTCTGTTCGTGATTGAACATTGTTTGTACATAGTTGTTTGTCGCTGTGTTCTGCACTGCCTTATGTGTCTAGAGTTGTAATCTTAGTGTCTCCGTTTGTAATTCATTGTTCCTAGCTCTATTTAAATGTGTGTGTTCTGCTAATAAGTCAGTCTTTTGAATCCTGACCTAATTCTGTCAAATCGTCTCTTCATCAGATACTCATCATAGAGGGTGAGACAGGATCAGGCAAGACCACTCAGATACCACAGTATCTATATGAAGCTGTTAGTCGCAGCGTAATGTATTGTTAGTACCGTGTTGTGTCTCACCTCAGGGTTACTGTAAGGATGGTAAGAAAATAGGTTGCACTCAGCCGCGTCGTGTGGCTGCCATGAGCGTGGCTGCTCGTGTCTCACAGGAGATGGGAGTGAAGCTAGGCAATGAAGTGAGTGGACTCTAGTGTATCATGATCCAGCAGCATTGTGCATGTGTTGTATAGGTTGGTTACAGTATTAGGTTTGAGGACTGCACCTCAGAGCGGACAGTTGTTAAGGTGAGTGATACTGTGGTCATGATACACTCACTCTTTGTTGCATCCAACACCAGTATATGACAGACGGTATGTTGCTGAGGGAGTTCCTAGGAGAACCTGATCTTGAAGGATATAGGTAACAAGTAGTCTCTCTTTTTTCTTTATTCTCTATCTTCCTTTCTCTCTAGTGTCATGATAGTAGATGAAGCTCATGAGCGCACGCTTCATACTGATATACTGTTTGGTTTAGTGAAGGACATCACTCGATTCAGACCAGATATCAAGCTGCTCATATCCAGTGCTACTATGGATACCGAGAAGTTCTCACTAGTGAGCAGTCGTGTTACATGAGCCAGATGTTTTATAATTTAATTTCTCTTCAGTTTTTTGATGATGCTCCAATATTTCGCATTCCCGGTCGACGCTATCCAGTCGATATCTTCTATACAAAGGTGTTTAGTGTGACTGTGTAACTATGCATGTATGTGTACCCTAACATGCAGGCACCAGAGGCAGACTATCTTGATGCTGCTGTAGTGTCAATACTGCAGATACATCTCACACAACCTAATGGTGACATACTAGTGAGCCTTCTTCCTACACTACCTTGCTTAGTGACCCTCTCATTGCAGGTATTCTTGACTGGACAAGAAGAGATAGAAACAGCTTATGAGATGCTCAAGGAACGCACAGCCAAGCTAGGCTCTAAGATCAGAGAGCTTATTCTACTGCCCATATACTCTAACCTACCCACTGACATGCAGGCTAAGATATTTGAGCCCACTCCACCAGGAGCTAGAAAAGTAATATTCTGTCATTGTGTCCTCTCTTTGTGATTACTGATTCTTACTCCTGCTAGGTAGTGCTGGCTACTAATATAGCAGAGACATCACTCACTATTGATGGTATAATATATGTTATTGATCCTGGGTTCTGTAAGCAGAAGAACTACAACCCTCGTACTGGGATGGAGTCTCTTGTGGTCGTGCCATGCTCTAAAGCGTCGTCCAATCAGAGAGCAGGACGGGCTGGTCGTGTGGCTGCCGGGAAGTGCTTTAGACTGTTCACAGCTTGGGCCTTTCATAATGAGATGGAGGATACCACAATACCTGAGGTGTGTGAGTACATGTGCAGTGAGGGTACACAAGTGTTATAACATATTATGCTATGAGATGATTATGTTACTTGTATTATGCAAACTCGACCACTAAATCACATATGGTTTCTTCAGATCCAGAGAACTAATCTTGGTAACGTGGTGCTCATACTCAAGTCTCTGGGAATCAATGATCTGATTCATTTTGACTTCATGGATCCTCCTCCAGCTGAGACACTGATACTGGCACTGGAGCAGCTGTATGCACTGGGAGCCCTCAATCACATGGGAGAGCTGACCAAGGTTGATAGAGAGATATTTTTAATCAATCAACCTCTGTTCACCTTTACGTACACAGCTTGGTCGTAGGATGGCCGAGTTTCCTGTGGATCCCATGATGTCAAAGATGTTGATAGCATCAGAGAAGTGAGTATTACACAGAGTCTGAAACTATTTTTCCCTTCTTCCTATATGCAGGTATATGTGCAGTGAAGAGATAGTCACCATCACTGCCATGTTGTCTGTTAACAACTCCATCTTCTATAGACCTAAGGTCGGTCTATTGACCTGTATTGTGGGTCACCTGATATATCACATGATCCACTGTTCATAGGATAGAGTAGTACATGCAGACACTGCACGACAGAGCTTCTTCAGACCAGGAGGGGATCACCTGACCTTGCTAGCAGTCTACAATGATGTGAGCATCATACTGACTCTGCTAACTCATTTCTATTTCTCTGTAGTGGTTATCCACAGATTATTCCACTCAATGGTGTTTCGATAATTTCATTCAGCACAGGTAAGTAGTGTATTACTACCCTCCTGCCTTTGCTAATTACAACATTATTTTGTACAGATCAATGAAGAGAGCACGAGATGTCAGGGACCAGCTAGTAGGGCTGATGGAGAGGGTGGAGCTTGAGCTGAGTAGCTCTACTGATAATGTGGCTATCAGAAAAGTACCTTTGCATGCAGTTATCAAGATTGTATTTATTTACCTGCTTATGCTCCTTTCTAGGCAATTACAGCAGGTTATTTCTACAATGCATCACGTCTCTCCAAGGGTGGCTATCGCACAGTGAAACACCTCCAGCCAGTCCATGTTCATCCTAACAGTAGTTTGTTTGAAGAGCAGCCACGATGGGTCATATACTATGAGCTGGTCTTCACTACTAAAGAGTACATGAGACAGGTATATGCCTATGCCACCTTTGTGCTAGAGTATATCTTTACTGCTGGTAATCTATGGTATGATTTCACACAGATAGTGGAGATAGAGAACCACTGGCTAGTAGAGGTGGCCCCTCACTACTACAAGGCTAGAGACATACAAGATACTGGCTCTGTCAAGATGCCTAAGAAAGTCGGAGCATTGAGTGAGGGCAGCAGACTAGACAATCAGTGGTGACACTACAGTAACACATTTTTGACCTCATTGACAAAATAATCGATTTAATTCTTCATTATTTATTTGGGTATGTAGAATTAGGTACAGCGTTTAGTAACATGTGACTATGAGAGTGGTGTAGCAGTATGGAGACATGTTGTGAATACACAAACATACAAATTAGGAGTGAAGGTCAATCTAACTTGTTTATCACACAATACACAACTGTGATGCGATCAAAAGAATGAGAATGTGGTACAAAAATAAAAGTGTACAGATTCACTTAGCTAATCTATTCAGTTGTTCTACTATACTGTTCATAGTGGGTCGCTTGGTTGGATCATGATCAACACATGTGCTGACAATTCGGTGCATTAGTGGCCAGCTACGAGCCATTGACTGCATCATAGAAGGAAAGGCTATTGAATCAGGAAATTGATTTGTGAAGACTTCACATAGAAGCTTTCCGTAGCTGTAGACATCCATTTTAGTGGACTGCTTCTCTTCTCTAAGTACCTCAGGAGCTGTGTACTGACGATTGCCTGGACCAGGAGTAGAGGCATACTGGACAATGTTAGCAGACCCAAAGTCAGACAGCTTTCCTCTCCACTTGTTATCTGGTAGTGCTTGTAGTAGAACATTAGCACTGCTCACATCTCTGTGAATGATAGGTTCTCTTTGAAGGTGAAGGTAGTTGAGGGCAGCCGCTACATCTCTGAGGATAAAGAGACGAACACGATTGCTGGCTAGTTTCCCATCGTGGTAAGCTGACCTGAGGTCAGTGTCTAGCAACTCAGTGATGATAATCGGATCACTGCGTCCTGGTTTATCAAGCACAGCTGCTATGAAGAGGAGGAGATTGGGATGACGTATCTTGGCCATCAAGCTGATCTCACGTCGAAGGAGTTTGTCAAAGACAGGAGATCTAATGGTGGAATGGAGCTCTTTCACAGCTACACTCTGCCCTCTGAAGCTACCCACAACTACCGAACCCCAGCCACCCTTTCCTAACTTCTGATCAGTGGAATGGACCTCTGTATGGCTGACTAGCCAGAAGCTGATATCTGAATCACTACCTAGCTCGGGTTGTTGTTCTATCCTTGACTGCAGCTGTTGTACCCTTGACTGCAGCTGTGACACTTGCCTCTGAAGCTGAGCAATTTCGCTATCTTTTTCCCTCTGAAGCTGAGCAATTTCGCTATCTTTCTCACTTTGAAGACGAGCTTTGTCTTGCTGAATACTAGTCTTCTCCTCCTGAAGACGTTTTGATTCTTGTGTTTTTTGCTGTAGCCGACTAAGTGTGTCTCTTTTTTCATTAGTCATCAACAGAAGCTCTTCTTGTGTTTGAGATGATACTTGTTTCTCGAACTTCAACTGTTCAGACAGAGTTGCCTCCATATTCTTTTTGTCTTGCTGTAGCATGACAGACTCCTTGGTCAATCTTTTTATTTCATCCTGTTGAGATTCAGACTGCTGAATGAGATTTTCGTTTTCTTGTTTCAGCTTTTGAAGTCGAGAATCAACAGTGGTAGTAGTTGTAGAGAGTGGGGATGGGGCTACTGTATGTGAAACTGGCACTTCACAATACCCACCATTATCATCCCCATACATTTCTAAGTCAGGGTTCACATAGACACACATGTAGCCATCTTGTGTGAACCTACGCACACACTCTGGTATCTCATATGACTTGCTGGTCATAAGACGATCAACATTTCCACTGTACACCCACTCATTGAGCTCCTTAGTGACTTCTGTCACACATGGGATGTTGTACATGTCATCTGGAGAGACAATAAACTTCATTAACACTGACTAATAAGGACACTACTTGGAGACTATAGCATCACTCTGAAAGGTGGTTATAACCCACTAGTTAGACATTAGATAACCCAGGGTTTCATACAGTACCCCAGGGAAAAAGGATTTCCCACCCTTAACTCCAATGTCCCAAAAAATCATTGTCAGAAAGTTATTTTGTGCTTTTGTGTTATCAAGAGTTTATAATGAACAGAGAGTATCGCACTCCAATTGGTCCATCACGGAGACTCTCGGGAAAGTAACGTGACCAGCACGCGAGCAAATGACGTCCGCAAATACTTAATTTTATAACGTGACGTAACAATGCATACTCTAATGCGGCTGGCATGCCGCGTGGGCACGCTGAAGCAAGCTACGTATATTAAAGTCTGATGGAAGAGCTATTTGAAGAGTGCATTGGCGCTGAAATCTGATGTCCTTTCGTTAATGTGTATCCCACCCGAAAATTAAGCCAATCGCCATATTCTTTGTCTCCAGCAGTACTTAAAGCGTTAATGAAGCTGTCCACTGGTAAACTAGCTGGTCGTTTAGCCTGCGGAGTTCAATGAAACTCGTGATCGCTTGCTGCTGCTCGCTTCATCGTCGTTGCTAAGGCTTGCACATGCAGGTCGCTGGGCGTGCCTAGCCTGCATGCATTACGTAGGCAAAATCGACAAGTATTGAACAACGTCAGAACACGTAATAGCGCTCGCGTGCTGGTCACGTTACTTTCCCGAGAGTCTCCATGATGGACCAATTGGAGTGCGATACTCTATGTTCATTATAAACTCTTGGTGTTATTAGAAGCCCTCAAAACCAGTCTCCGAGGGCTTATTGGACATGCACTCAAAAGCAAACACAGGAAAAGTTTCTCCCCAAGAAAAAAATCTATGTAAAACCCAGATGACATATACATGTGAGCACATCAAAGTTGCAACTACATCACAGGCAAGCATTATACGACATGGCCACTGCCAACATCAAGTGACTGACACATGTACATATTGACAAGATTGTGTTTTAAATAACTTATGGCACCCATCCAGGCAATAATCTGATGTCTGATAAATCACTTATTGTGTTATATTAGCTGAACTATTTCTGTGTTCAAAGTAGCATGGTCCTCAGGACAAGACTATCTTGAACAAATGCAGATATAAAATTAAGCTTATTGGTTATGCTTAATACAGACTAACAGTTATGCTATTATCACTATTAAATTTCCCATACTGCTATGGGAAACACCGCTCTTTCATACAAAATTTGTGCAATCGCCTACGCATATGAATATGAGGACCCGCCACCTTAATCACTGCATGATTGTGCACAAAGGTAGTGTGATCAAGACTATCTTGAACAAATGCAGATATAAATTATGCGTATTGGTTATGCTATTATCACTATTATGAAACCCAATACACATGTGCAATATGAATTCCACTTACACACTCTATCAGCCATACTGTCATGGAACAGCCATCGATCCTCACAACGTGTGAAGCACACATAATGGCTGGTCTCTATACAGATCACGGACAATAGCTTCATCTTTGAATACATATGAAGACCAACAGGACTGTGATCTTTACGAGATCTGTGACTTATTTTCAAGCAGCCATCACAGAGAGCCACCTCTCTATCACTATTATCTACTCTGAACACTGTCTCAGTACATTGAGGACATGATACTGTAGCTGGTGATCCACAAAACCAACATTGCTTGGAAGAATCAACAATAGAGGAAACATCGAGAACGAGAGAGGGAAACACCTTTTTGTACATCTTAAAATCTTTCCCAAATCGTTGCATCTGTAGCAGCAACTTGCTAGGAATCTGGAGAAATGCACAAAATTAACTATGTGACCTGTAACTTTGATTCTTACTACATGGCACTGCAGAGCAGGCTATAACTAGACTTCTAATGAGCACATACCCGTGCACTGAGCTAAGATCTACATAGTTAGTACACGACGACTCCAGCATTTATATACTGCAACAGCTAGTCCATAGACAGCTCCAGATAAATTGATGATAGCATAGCTACCATACATGCACTACAGACTAACAGTTGATTGGCACATCACAGAATGCCTCAAGAAAGACTGATACCCTATGATCAAAGGCCTCAAGAAGTTTAACCATGGCTTTGACGTACGGTACATGTGAGACTGAGTGAGGACATCAATATGGATAGGAGGTTGGGTGACACACCCACAATACCATAAAGTGCTCTTGCAAGGAGGACACGTAGCTTTAGAAAGTCATGGATTAGCCGCTTGAGCAAGGCTTGCCAGCACATAAAACGTTCGTGAAGATTTTCGAGCGGTACGATGCAAACAGGTGTGTTTTTTTGACAACACACATAATTATAATAAATATAGACGGACACAAAAGCATAACCCTAGCGCATACTGCACACGGGTAATTATGAAGATACGTTGCTATTCTTAGTTATTGGCATAAGTCATGAATATGCACCGCACCAGCTTTTTTGACAAGAACAAAAGATCAAGAGTCAAGACACAAGTTGTGTCTAAAGATCATACCATACATGTTCATATTACTATCTATGGGACTTTCCTTGTCTGGTATAATATACCTGGCTGTTCTCTTTTTCTATATTAAGGCTGACGATACACCATGGTCTAAAATTTACTTTTTACTCAAAATCTGTTGGGTACATGATCATTAGACTACATACCTGTATGTAGTCTAAATACTCAAAAATCTATAGTAAGGTCCAGTGTACTGGGGTATCTAGGACTACAATAGTGCATGAGGGTACGTTTGGTGAGATGGAGAAAACTAGCGAAAACTAGTGCACTTTTAGTGCACTACACTGTACTAACCAAAATGCAGACGACAAGAATAGCATCACGATTCACACTAACTTACATCCACATACCATCCAGTATTATATTACATCATCACATTCTATCATTAATTTTATTCTATCATTTAATTTTATACTGATGAAAGACCATGCATCCAAGACTTCTATAAAAGTTCATTTTGTTAACTACGTTATCTCAGATCTGTGCACACACATTTTCTTAAGTTACTGGTTATGCACATAAAGTACATGACCTAGGCCTAGGCTTGCTCTGAATAATACCTTTGTTAATGATATCTTCTGCTCTTCAAACATCTTACACAGCAGATAGTCAGTGAAGGGTGTGATATCTTGTTTGGGATCAAGTTCAAAGAACAGCTGAACAAAATACTCTCCCTCTACTCCACTTGGTCTTCTAAAAATACAAAGAAATGAATGGATATTAAGCAGCCATCACTATGATTATAGAGCTTTTTCGCAAGTCTAGAGATGTCTACACAAACCAGCGCAGTGCTATACTGTAAACATAGAAATTTCTGCAGTAGCTTAATTTGTTCGATAACAAATTTACTGATTTAACCAATCATTTAAACTAATGTCTAGGCAGCAAACTATGAAACTTTTGTCTTAGAGAGGTCCAAGTGAGCCAGCCATAACTCGAGAACAAAAGGCATGACAAGCCATTGTTGTGCTTAGCTGTTCATATCTTAACCGACACGTAGAAATGAGCACAACCATAAATCCCATCTATTTTTAAAACAGGTATTAAGTAATATTTAGACCACACTAGGCGGTGCATTACGCGATATAATGCACGAGGGTGGGGTCAATAACGGTCGAGAACGCGTTGATAATGCACGAGCCGGAGGCGAGTGCATTATCACGCGTTCGAGACCGTTATTGAGCACGCCCGAGTGCTTTATATCGCGTAATGCACCGCCTAGTGTGGTCTAAACGTTTTAGACCATGCCAGGTGACTTTCCGACCGAGTGCTTGCTATTTTGTTCAAGTGCGCGTTAATAAAAGTGTGCATTAAGAACTTAATCCGCGAGGTGCATTAATAAAAGTGTGCATTAAGAACTTAATCCACGAGGTGCATTAATAAAAGTGTGCATTAAGCTATTTAATGCACACTTTTTGAGCGATCTGATTGGTCGAAAGTCACGTGGTATGGTCTAATATAATTTTATTTTTATGAGGGGTTTGATTAAGGATATTAGTTTGTATCTCACTTGATGCTGATGAATGGAGGAACATGGAGAACCTTTTTGAACAACATGTTTAGGAACTCCTCAGGATCTGGAAAAAGGTAGACGACATTGGATTACAGTAATGATCAATAATAATAATTATTATTACTACATCATAAATGTGTGAACAAATAATTGGTAAGAACAGCACTACAACAACCTACAGCTTGCATGAGCTTATCCATGTGTTTACATAACTATATGTAATTCATACATAAGCAGCAATTAGACCAAAATTCAGTTGTACATGTAGGTTCACAAAACCTTCGAGGCATTGAAATTTATATTTCAAGAATACCTTTCTCATCTCTGTTGGCTCCTTCCATTGCTCCCAACTGCTCTAAACAATCTCTCAACTCCATCACACTCTCAAAGCGAGCAACACCATGCCTTTAAAATAAGACAGCATTAGAAAAGCTTAAATGAATAACTATACTAAACTACTAAAGAGCAAGTACCGTGACCCTCGCACATGCGCTGAGGGTTAATAACAACTACATGTAAATAGCTTATATATAACTTCATATGATCGCTTTATCTACATTTTATATGAGGCAGGACAGGTTGTGGGGGCTGTTCTACACACATGCACAATTAAGATGAATCTTCAAGCCATCTTGGTGGCTAGACATGAACGTCCATATTTTCAAAATCGAAAATCTATCAGTAAAGTCTGAGTAAAGTTATCCAATATCAATTTACTTTCTCAGTGGGTTGACAATTCCTTTCCACAAGATTTGTTTTGTTTTCTTGCAGTACTCCTTCTCTTGTATACTCACTGGTAGTGACTGCTCTTCCCCACTCAGAAACATCTCGTCAAATGCATCACTGAGAGCAAATAGCCCAAACACAGTAGAATCAAGGTAGCATGAGTTGTGGTGTCCCTGGATACCTCTCTCATTACCAATGTATTGAGAGAACAACCCTGGTCCATCATCATCCTCATACTGAGGATACTTGTTAAGAGCTGTAGTGAGATAAGATAGTGACACCTCCTCTCACAACACACTATACTCACGATTAGTGTAGCTAGCACCACCTCCACCAGTAGACACAGGTACAGTAGCTCCACTAGTAGCAGATGGAGTAGAATGAAGTGAATCCAGTGACTGGAGATCACAAATACGACAAAAGTATCCTCTGCCATCAGGACAGTAGAAATATCTCTTATTTCTAAAACCTCCATTACTACAACCCTCAATTATCTCATCCTACATACAAAAATTCAAGATACACAAGAGCACTCACATATTTAACTCACTAGTTCCAGTCCTGCTACCAATCCATCAAATCCCTTTACGTGTCCAATGAACCTCATTGTACCAGTTACTGGTTTGGGAAGTGTTGTATTCCTAACCGCAACTACATTGCCCATTACTAACCAAGAGGGCATCTCTTCCTCTTGATTCTTCTTCTCTACAGCTGCGGAGCGATGAGGAGCAGGGACAGGATGATTGCTTTTGTGATGATCAACTGGTCTGTTTTGAGCATGTTGATGGTGAGAAGAGTGAGGAGAAGCAGATGTGTCTTGGTTGCCAGGATAAGGTGGCTTGACAGCAAGATTAGGGCTTGACTTCTGATGATCGTGTTGTGAAAGAACCTCATCACGATAGTGTTGTCGATCACGATCTATTTCATGTCTACTGCTGCCTGAATTTTGACGTTGGTAGCTATGCACACGTTGTGGTTGTCCAGGGTAATGAGGCTGTAGTTTAGTTCCGTAAGACACTTGGTTGTTGCCAGCCTTCAACCTTGCCTGCATCTCATTGTCTTTCACCTGTTCATACTGTTTCATAAGCTCTTCTTGTTGTTTTAACTCTTCAGGAGACATACCCAAATCAGCATAGTCTGGAGTTTGACCAGCTGTGAGACACTCTTCATTGCTCTGAATTGGATCATCTTGACCAATACGCTGAGCTTTGGCTTCATCCATTATCTTCTGTTGTCCCTTTCTGTCGATTCCTTCTAAATCTCCAGTAGTAAGGTGACTTACAGACACCTCTAATTCTTTAGCAATTTGTTGCTGCTCTTTCTGTTGCTTCTTGTAATCAGCTTCAGACAACAATATTTCCTCAGGAACGTACAGCTTAGTGTGACCTCTCTTTACTATAAACTGGGCCCACTGGAGACCAACTAGATCAATGCAAATGTCAGGAAATTCCTTCTCGGGAACAATCATAGAATCCTGTGCAGAAAAATAAAATGTAACAAGCAGACCTTATTAATATTGACAAATCACATTATAGCATTACAGCTTAGATATTCATCTTACTAGTTCTAAACCAGCAATAATCATTGAAGGCAATCCTGATCGTTTGGACATCTCTACCAGTCCAGTCCAGCGCACAGTAGCAGTGATGGGCCTCTGATCCTTCATAGAGTAAATGACAACACGATCTCCTTCCTTGTACAATTTGCTGCGATGATGTTTATCCTCTAGAACTTTATGTTTATCCACCATGAATTTCTTTACTTTAGATGCAACATTAGATGCACCACTCTGGCGAGAAGACCTGCTGTCATCATGAGATGCACGACGACCAGCAACTGGTGAGTGGTTGCTGCCAGCACAAGCAGAGGGTTGATCCAGAGAAGATTGATCACAAGGTGCACGACGACTAGAACTAGAAGTGTAGACAACCATATCCATGGAGACCCAGACTGCATTTTTGTGAGCACAATTAAAGTAAGGATATCCTGCAGTAGTACCTTTTCCTCGATACTCATCATTCTGAATATGCAATAGAAAGACTTGTCTAGTACAGCTAATGAAACTATGGGATTGTCACGTGTTTATTTGGCAGCAGGGAGCTTGAGCTTATTATATTTTAGTGCCATATGATGCGAGAATATTATATGGACATGCACAAAATGTGTAACAGATGCTAAAACAAGATGGCGTCACTGGAAATCCCAAATTTCTACCTTCTGCCAATGTTTGATGCTTATCCAGCAAGTAAGTGCACTAGCCCAAATATATACAAGTGAATGTGTGTAGGTTTGATAAGAACAGCACTAGGCTTGAATAAAAATTTGTGTGGGCGGTGATTTCGGCTTCCCACTTTAGAATGTCTGCCAAGGGCATCCTTGAGCTCAGAAATTGTCTAGATGGCTGAAGTTTTAAAAATTCTAGATCATGACATAACAGCAATGGTGCCCATTAAGGCATAAAAATAATCATCTCACCTCATCAATCTCCACACCAAAGTAAGCTCCTTTCTTCTTTTCAACAGGACCAAGATGTCGTATTCTGCCTCTGACAGGTTTAGAATGAGTACTCACTCTGAATGATATCTCATCTCCCATTTTCAGTCCCATCACATACTCTTTCTTGGGAGTATTAAAGAACTCTCTGATTCTCAGGTCATGGCTCACAGCCATTAGATAGTTGGGCTGAGCTTCTACCAATGGAGCAACATCAGTAGCATCACAATAGAACGTAATGGAAGGCTCATTGTATACACGGTAGGTGTGTTCTCCACTAAACTGATCAGCTGGGATCACTTCGTTCAGTTCTTCAACTAGTTCTCCTTTACGAACTGGTACCTTGGTTCTAGTTTTTCTTTTCCGACCATCCTTTGCTCTCAGTAAGAGAAACACAGTGGACTCTGATTCAGTGGCTGCCATAAAATTAATTTAACAATAATGATTATATCATAGATACAATATACCAACAGGGAAACGGCCAATGGGTGCGCACTCCAATACATTTTGTATTATAATTATTAATTTTACGACCTGATTTTACATCCTCGCCACCGGTTAAACATTAAACGTTGCCTTGCAACGAGCCCATTGCTAAGCTAGCTCTTGGCGACCGTGCTAAGAAGAGTCACTTCCACGGCATGTTGTCGAGCTTTGGTGATTGACTAGAATGTTCTGCCTACACTTTGATAGTAGAGTACTGATCGCTAACTGATGAAGCAGTTGTTGGTTGCAGGACAAGCGTTGTAAAATGCTAACAAGCAGCTAACTACCATTAACTTATTCAGGAATGTACAAGTTGGACATTGTTACAACACCACATTAAATGATATTCACTGTTTGTACAAGCATGTTAACCCTTTAATCGCTGAATTATTTCGTCCAAATTTTGACCTGCTCTAAACTGGTAGTTTGTCTTGCAATTTTCTCCACCATCCCGTACGCTAGCTGTTCCAAACTAGCACCCTCTTCTCCTGACATATAAAATTTTACGACCATGTGCTAAACTCCAAGTTGGCCACTCCCACTTCGGAACTGAAGCCACTTAAGTGTTGCGGCCTCATCATTTTTCAGCTGATCTTGGTCTTTGTCTAGCCATGGTGAATGATACAAAAACCTGGTGGTGTCCAGGTGAGCATACAGGACAGTTTAGACCATAGTCAATGCAAAGTGTGCGTTTCCGAGCATCTTGAAGCCACAAAAATGCAAAAAATTCGTCCCGGCGCTTGGCGCCTTTTGGTTCCGCTCTACGGGATACAAACCTATGTCAATCTTCGGTCACAGTAATGTTTTAGTTGAATAAGCACGAGAAACAATTTTCGTTTTTTTAGGAAAATTCCCATTCTACACTTTGAGATTTCTGAGGCACTCTACACACTATTTAATTATGATGTCCAATGTGGGTGGTACTAATTATGACGCCTAAAGGCGTCATTAGGGGTTAAAGGGTTAAGCGATTGACAGTAGCTAGGCAAGATCACGAATAATACATTCCTCAATAAAACTCTGTCTGTGGTCTTCAGAATAGACCCAAACTTGGATATAATTATGACTATTAGCGACCAGATAAAGACCGTAACAGAGTTTTTTTAATAAACACCCTCTAAGTAGGAAAACCACGAGGTAAGCAGCTCATAATCGCACTTTCAATCACAATACACGAAAAAAGCTCTAAGTTACTGCCTTCGCCTTGTTGAAGTACATATAATAATATCCAAAATCTGAAGTTCTACTGCCTGAGTGAACGAAAGTTTTATTAGCCTAAGCGTTGTATCTAGCCGCACCCGTCACTTTTCCGTCTGGCACTTTCAGTGCTCATAATTTGCAATGTGTACAGCCTACACCAGTCTTGTAACATAGGTCTTTGGTTTCTTGGAATATCAGCAGTAGTTTCTGAGATACAATCCCCTAGCAACCAGCCAAAAATACATGCATGGGCATGAACCTGCACCCTTAACTCCGCTGAAAAGTGAATATGTGTAGGTTATATCCCGCGTTAGCGGGATATAACGGGTCGTACGTCCCGCCAATATGTGATATAACTTACTTGTACCATGCTAAAGACTGTTCTGATCTTGGGCACGTGATGCGGAGGGAAATACGACCCGTTATATCCCTCAAATAGCGCAATCTGATTGGTCAGAATAGTCTTAGTATGGTATAAGTATCTGTTATTAGTTTTTTAGTTGTTGTTTGGTCCATTCTTTACATGTCCTCGTGAGAATAGAGAATAGAGCATTTTCTATTCTTGATCTAACACAGTGTAGCGCTATCGCACGAAAAAAACTAAGCCATTCACAGCCCTGTTTGTACGGGTGTTAGTGTACCTCTTCTGACAATAGAAACACTCTGGCTGCTCTTGTTTTCAGTTTATCCTCGAGCCGTTCTACAATATCAAAAAAATGTTGATTTTTTAACATTGGTTTTTACATGCTTTGAATCCTTCGTTGCACTGACAATTTTCCGTTTTAAAGTCAGCTGGCCTGTTTCAAAACCGACTAGCCCATTTTAAAGCTGGCCAGCAATTTATCTGGCAGTAGTGTGGTTGTTTGATGAACCTTGAAACACGCATGGGATGACAGTTTCTTACCCCGGTTACATACAGCGGTTTGAAGAGATCAACAATCACATAATTTTCACCACTATACTTCCTATTTCAATGTAATAATTATTGTTATTATATATATATATTTTTAAGAGATCTTGCAACGCCACGGTCAAAGTGGAAGTAATACGTTTTCTTATGTTGACCAATTATACATGTGGTTCATTTCTCTGATCCAGGCCCGCACGTGACCAGCTGTGTTTGATTGGTCATATTTCACTTTGACTGTAGTGTTGCAAGATCTGTTCAAACCGCTGTAGTATTAATAATCTCTGATACATGTAACAGTCTATTAATAACCTTATTATAATTATAATAATTATTATTATTATAATAACAGTTTGCACGACGACTCACCGGTATGCATAATAATTATCTAGACCAGAGAACACATGAGTGGTGAAGAAGTCACTTTTATCTACACGTGACGAAAGTGAAGAGAACTCGGTGGCTTGAATATTATCTATGCTTGAATTGAGGCGAGAACTTTCGTATTCTTCTTATAGCACTCTGTAAGCATGCTCCGTGTACTAATCTTGAGCTCAGTGTTAATCCGGGTTATACCGGTACTGCTAGAAACAAACGAATGGAGGTAGAGTTTTGCCTGACGTCGTCACTGGAAGAAGGCGTGGTCATCAGATGGGCCGCGCGCGCCGGGCTGATTATCAGGGGGGGTACGACAAGCTAATTTATTCTGACGTATTGCTAACATACGACACGCCCACTAACGAATGGAATGTATGCAGGCAGTGGCGTAGCCAGGATTTACAGTTTGGAGGGGCACAAAAATGGGCGCGCTTGCGCGCCCGCGAAAATTGTGTGAACCACGCCCAATTTCGGTCAAAATTCGTATGTTTTGGAGCGTTCGAGACAAGTTGTTGAACACTCTGGTTCATAGTGGAGTCACAGATACTGTCGATCAGTCGATAAGATCAGTGTACTACTTTTATTAGTAATAATCTTGGAGGGGCACTGGCTATGGTTGGGGGGGCCTTGCCCCCCCAGGCCCCCCTGTAGAATCGCCACTGTATGCAGGATAGTTTAAACAGTTTGCCATCGCGCTATAGTACATGATATCGAGCTCAGGTGTGCATTGTTTACACTCCAGATCAAGGCAAGTAATATTCCAGAACAATCTACTGAAAATAGCTGAAACAAGTTTCTACTGTTACAGTGATTGGACAACATTTGTGCGTATTGCAGCCAGAGTTTGTGCGCCACAGTCGCAATTTCTTTACATTATTAACTGAATGATGCTCAAGAATGGTAGCGATGCTGTTTTGATCACGTTGGTGCTTTCTTGGGTGAATAGTTTTGCCAACCAATTCTCCATCTTCATCTCTCTATACTGCAAAAACTAAAAGAGGTAAGGGTGGGGTAAGGTAGCTTAAACGAAAGCTCTTGGGTAGTAGTATCCATTCCGCAACACACTTACCGTTGAAATTGTCCTCTAAAGACGAAGCTGACCAGGAAAGTCGCAATGTATTTTGATTTACCCTACGAGCAGTAACGTCAGCATTACGTCAGAATAAATTAGCTTGTCGTACCCCCCCTGGCTGATTATAGTCTATCTAGCAGCTAACCCTCCCGCCTACTGATAATGGGCCAGTTGCGTGTAAGGCAAACTATTTTAATGATATGCAAATTGACATAACGTCACTTCCGGACTGCTCGTAGCCGCCTACTTGTACCTACTTTGTATGGAGTACATTGAGAAAATATGAGTTTTTAAAACTTCGCGGGCAGCCAAAACTTGGCGCATGTGCAGGATCTAAGAATGCGATGCGCAACTACTACCATTGGCACATGCAACGCAGTAAAAACAGAGACGATCGGTGGAGGCGCGGTCGAGAACGAGCCATCACTGTACAGCTAGGTAAGCCAATGTGACGAGCGATGAAAACGCGAATACTAACACAGCTTAACTAATGGTAAAGCAAGATGCTCACTAGATTGCTCGAGAGACAGTGAAAGGTGACAGATGTGATACTTACATTGCGAGAGATGACAATCTAGGCACGCATTTTGCCTCTGACAAAAAGAGCATACCCAGCTGTACAGTGATGGCTCGTTCTCGACCGCGCCTCCACCGATCGTCTCTGTTTTTACTGCGTTGCATGTGCCAATGGTAGTAGTTGCGCATCGCATTCTTAGATCCTGCACATGCGCCAAGTTTTGGCTGCCCGCGAAGTTTTAAAAACTCATATTTTCTCAATGAACTCCATACAAAGTAGGTACAAGTAGGCGGCTACGAGCAGTCCGGAAGTGACTTTACGTTCAATTATCAATAATTAAATTCCTTGGCTCTTACACGCAACTGGCCTATTGGATGGACGGCGGAGAGGGTCTAGCAAACATTGCCATTCATAGTTTTCAGATTCGTAATGAATATCATTTTCCTCCCAGAGGAAAATGATATTCATTCTTCGTGGCTTTGTTATTATTATGAATTATGCCACGCGGTAGCAGTGGCATATTTAGGGTTGGGCGGAAAACAAGATGGCGGATACACTTAGGCTAAACGCAATAATTCTCGTATATCTTGGCTGTTGACGATATCAGGGGTATTTTAACTACCTAGGGGCTATCCTAAGAGGTAAGCGCTTACAATGAGTCTACTAAGAAAGACTATAAGGCCAGGTGCTATGGGCATGAAAAGATGGCGTCTCGCCTGGAGGCACGACTACGGCACTGCCATATCTTCGCCGTACGGGCGTTTCAAGCTAATCTAACGTTCTGAAGCTCTTTGCACGATTTGTGCGATTACAAAGAGACCTTCAGAAGCAAAAGAGACCAGGTCTAAGGTGGTAAACCAGAGTTCACGTGGTCACCCGTTTGTTCATCTTCTTTCTTCTTCTTCTTATTCTTCTTCTTCTTCAGAGAGCCTAGCGCCGTGGCTAGTGAGCTATTCAAGACAAAACCTACACAGAAACTACACTAGTCGTTGGGAGCAGTGCACCTGATATCTATTTAAGCCTAAAACACTAGCAGAAGCGAGTATTTTCAAGAAAACAGCGATTTTTGGTCCATAATCAGACTCCATTCCATCATTCTTTTGAACTCCGTTACTAGGTTACGCCTACTCGCGCACGCCCGTGTATGTAATTATTCTAATACAAGCGCACCTTAGTACAAATTGCATCATGGCTTGGAACGCGAGTGCTGCTGCCACTAGCAGTGTTCACAGCAGACAACGAGCAAATCGTCACTGTTACACCGGATTTGTCTGTTCAGGCTTGTAAGAATGCTAGCTTAAGCTTAGCTAATGTTGCATGGTACGTGTTGCATGCAGTGCAGACTGAGAGTCGATTGACTCGAGTGCATTGCGGAGCTGCCCGGCACTTAGTTCTCTTTATACACTGTTAGTCTGTATTAGCATAAGTGCCAACTAAGTCATTAATAAAAAAAAGAAAAGAAACAAGTAATAAAAACATTTTAACCAAAATGGAAGAGATTTAGGGTTGGTACATTTATCGAAAAAGTATGGAAACAAGAGTTTGAAATGAAAAGAATTGTAACAATAGCAGTGTAATGCTACCTCCCTAAATTAACTGCTTTCGATAGTTGTGGTTAATTTAATAGGGAGGTAGCATTACACTGCTATTGTTACAATTCTTTTCATTTCAAACTCTTGTTTCCATACTTTTTCGATAAATGTACCAACCCTAAATCTCTTCCATTTTGGTTAAAATGTTTTTATTACTTGTAATGATTAAGGTTACGGGATACCACGCCCACTTACGAGCAGGCAGAAATGGTTGCCTGAAAAAACACTCGTAGCATCGCGCTTGTTGGTTTGGATGAATATAGCGCTGCATATCCAGTTAGAACAAAGACTGCACTTCGTCTTCAGCAAAAACGGTGGCTAGACGCGCTACCATAGTGCGTTACGAAGTACACGAAGTCACGAGCAGCTTCGTCAACTAAGAAATCGAAATTCTCGTAGTGGGCACTCTGTAGCACGTCTAGACTTGGCATGCAGCTAGACAGCTTAGTTATCTAGGGACCCAAGGATCCTTTTTTCGATATCAGCTTTAGTTGCCGAGTTATGTTCACGCATACACTCGAAAAGCTTGTCAAAGCTAATTTTCGAGTGTATGCGTGAACATTACTCGGCAACTAAAGCAAGGGCGTATAGAGAAAGAGGGCATGCAACCGTCAATCACTCCGTAGGTAGGATAGCGAAATATTTATTGTTACTAAAATTAGAAGTTACGCCCATCAATTACTGACGTAGAAAAAAGTAGGCGGTAACAAATGACGCATAATATTTTTCAGATCCATGAACCAGCCTACCCGAGCCTACCTACGCCGTGCCTAGGCAACGTGTTCCGCGATCTCAGGCACAGCGACGCATACCAGTCCTACGCCGGTGTTCTCCTGGCGCCTTTGTCGTCTACGTGTTTGAATAGTGCAATGGCCTCCAGCTTGAAGAATGCGTGACTAGTGTGCCTTCCCTCGCGCATTTAGCAACAAGCAATCGTCTAGCGGTTACAGACAAGGGCGAGCAGCTACTACTGTCACTACGTCGCCGTTTAGATACAGGTGTGCCTGGCTACCTGCACTAGCCATTCTGCACTCTCCGCATACGCTCTGACGTATGCACTGTATACTAAAAGTATACGGAGTTTAATTGATGTTTATTTTTAGTAACAATAAGTATTTCGCTATCCTACGGGAGTAATTGACAGTTGCATGCCCTCTTTCTCTATACGCCCTTGACTAAAGCTGATATCGAAAAAAGGATCCGTGGGTCCCTAGATAACTAAGCTGTCTAGCTGCATGCCAAGTCTAGACGTGCTACAGAGTGCCCACTACGAGAATTTCGATTTCTTAGTTGACGAAGCTGCTCGTTACTTCGTGTACTTCGTAACGCACTATGGTAGCGCGTCTAGCCACCGTTTTTGCTGAAGTGCAGTCTTTGCTCTAACTGGATATGCAGCGCTATATTCAGCCAAACCAACAAGCGCGATGCTACGAGTGTTTTTTTCAGGCAACCATTTCAGCTTGCTTGTAAGTGGGCGTGGTGTATCCCGTAACCTTAAACATGCAGCTGAACTAGAAGCAGTGTGTACACACGTACACGCGGTTGGAGGCAACGCCCAGCTAATCATAACGCGGTTTACTTCATTATTATTCATTAAAAATCAATGAATGGCAATGTTTGCTAGAGCTAGCTAGAGGTTGTGCACATACAACTTTGACGCACATTTTTCGTGTTAGTAACCGTTGCTACGACGCCATTTTGAGTGTCAGACAAGAAGTACTTTCTGTACGTACTTTAGCATTTTTGATAGCTAGATAAAGCTGTACAGTCACGCTATGGTGCAAACAAGCACTGCTAGGTGGAATACAAGAATACTACAAGCTGTATGCACCAAGCAAGGGCTCTCTCGTGGAACGGCAGCACTTGGTTCCGCTCGAGGTACGGTATCCAGATGGTTGAAGCCGTTCTAACAACACTGCTTTGACGTGGTATAGACTACAAGGACTCGTACGTACTGTACGAGCGAAGCCTGGCCACTGAAAGGTCTGTTTAAAGAAAGTCGCTATTCTTGCTCTGCCGCACTTCTTTGCTTCGTCTTCTGTGTAGCCCTGGTACTAAGCAAGACTGCTATCCACTTTTTACTGAGCGGTGCAGCTTACAAACGAGAGCAGAGCACGTTGTTTCTTGCAGTCATTTGTCATTGTCAGCTTTTGTCATTGTGTATGATATGTCAAGAGTTCATTTCTACAGTACATTTAGTATTACAAGTGGTGCTATTGTAGTTACTGCTAATCTAGAGCTAGTTTCACAGGGTTTCCTTGTTTATCCAGTCGTGGTAGACCATGCTGCAGGTCATACTGATGTGCCATAAATGCATATATGACATCAGTGATGAGGAAGATCTGTGCCAGATTATAGACTAGTGTCATTGAGAAGTAGAAGTTAGCATTAGCACTGCCTGAGTGAATCCACAGGTGCCATAGTATAGGACCTACTATACTGGATACTACAGCCATACAGATCACTACCAGTGAGAACCTGAGGTCTGCACAGAGAAGAGAAATATGAGTAAAACACAGTTAATGTTATACATAATTCAAAATTTTACTGTTATACTTGATTTAAGTGGGAAGACATTAGGGATGCGCGGATTATGCCGGAATAAGTTTTGAACAATTCTCAAAAGAATAATGGGAAAACTTTGAGCATAATCCACGCATCCCTAGAAGACATCTTGTCAGTTTTAATTTTAGCTCACATCTGAAGGTGTGACTCCATAGAGGAAGAAAGGAGAGAGGGAGAGCTATATCTCCAACACTCGGGTATGACTTAAAGGTAGCTGTCACTGATAATAAGAGAAAGATGAGAAACACAGGATGCTTGCTGTGGAGGATCAGAGAGAGGGTAGATGTAGAGAGCAGTAAACACATACTGATGATGAGTACTCAACTAGTGTACCTGAACTGTACTGACAGAGGTAGTGTGAAGATGAATGCATTGATTTGAAACACACAGAGAAAGAATGTTCTGAAGTGCTCAAACATTTCCATGAAGAAGTACCAGAAAAGACCAACATTGGGTGTGAAATCAGTCACCATCAGACTAAGACAAAGAACAAAGCACACTAACAGCTAGTCTTGTATTCTACAAGTACTGTGACTGACTGATACTCACATGATCTCATACATTGCTCTGATATAATCCCATGATCCAGTGATGTAATAACACACTACTGACAGAGCCAGTAGCATACTGACCACACCTACCAGCGACAAGACCGAATATTGGACACCACACTGATGATTGAAAATAGGAAAATTATTTGTTTTGTCAATTAATTTTGTTCCTACACCTTAGTGATACATGTTGACAACACTTTAAAATGTGTACTATTAGATGTTTGACAAAAAGAGCAAAAGAAATGTAACCTTGTGTGCCATGATGAATAGTGGGAGAACAAGAACCACAGGGTAGAGGGAGAGATGGGTTGCTATAGCAATACCAAGAGAAGCGAGAAAGAAGTTTCCTAAAGACAAGACACAAGAAAGAGTTTGTTAAAAAAGTAATGTGTACATGAACTTTAGTATGGGGCCTATAAGAAATCCTTATTAGTACTATGCACACATGAACAAGTGTAGAGTATTAACTATTATGTCACAATGATCGTGCTCATTGCTATGTAGAATCATGAAGTTCTAATAAATGCAGTGATTACCTCTAAGAGCCAGCCACAGTGAGCATACAATGAACAGGTGTGTGAGAGAGATGGAACTGTAACCAGCACAGCTAATGATAGAGTATGGGTTCATGAGATAGCTGCATGAAGAGAGTGGTAATTAATGAGTCATGGTGTATCATGCTGCTGATTACAGCATATGCAAGAAAATTCAGGTATTTTGATAAGAATGTGTTGCACTCAGTGATCTAAATTATTCACTCACACTGCTGCTATCATGAGAGGTAGAGAAGGGTCCTTCTTTAGTAATAGCACCTCAACATCTTTACCATAACTCTTTTTCTCTTCTTCTTGGTGCTTCAACTATACATTATACAGACACCACAAGTAAGTTGCAACATCTGATCACGTGCAACAGAATCAGAAGCTTAGATCTAATGATGACAATATTATCACCTTATTATCACGATGCAATTGAGCGATCTTGCCCAGAAACACAGCAATCAGCACATCCACACACTACACACAATCATAGTAATACAGTAGTTTTCAAAATGTGAGTGCCATCTCTTACCACAAACACAATACCAACTGCAGTACTGCCTAATGGAATGAATAACTGGAACAATGACAGTACTAGTGGACTCTGTGTTGGAAGGCAATATTGTATAAACATAATATCGTCATTATACTCCATCTATACAAGAACCGTGCCAGCCCAGGTGAATTTCAATAATTAAAACAGAACGCATACCCTGGGCGCTGGAGCACTGCTACACCAGCACAGAGCAGTCAATTGTAGCTCACATGTAGCAGATATAGATTGTGTATTTATGTGCTCGCTCAGTCTCATCATTAGGTGAACACCTCGCCCATTTACCATAGTGTTCTAATAGAAAGGCATGACTATAGCACGCGCAACAAAAATTTTCTGACTTCGCAGGCGTCTTTAGTGGAATCAAATATTCTACCAAGCTGTAGAGAGATGATCTTCTTGCAATAAGGCAGTAAACAGCCAGGTTTTGGTCACACTTACACACCATGGGTGGTGACTATAATACTTGCGCCCACTACCACATTTAGACAGCTTTTAATATTGACCAAAAAGAACTGAACATGGCCTGGCATATGGTTCTGAAGAGTCTATAAACGGGGTAATAGTAGACTAGTGCCTGTACCTGATGGTATATATCACCCTTGTACGGTGATAGCCCCGCCCACTTCATGGCCACACCTTCTTTCACTGGTGTAATAAAAGTTATAGTTGCAGCTTTGGTGACGAGAGAGCAAAACTTACTTCTGCTCCATGAACTGATAGAAGTAGCTACCTCTACTCGATCTCCTAGCCATTCGTTTGTTCCCAGCAGTACCAGTATAACCCGGATTAACACTGAGCTCAAGATTAGTACACGGAGCATGCTTACAGTGATATTACAAGTAGGTCTACGGACGATCGATACGGAAGAATACGAAAGTCCCTCATTTTTATGCCTCGTTCGTTTAGTGACTTCTCCTGTCATCATCCTTAAACTTTGGTATTAACTCGTGTCACTGCTCTTTTCATAATCAGTTTGTGCATCTGGTGAGTGAATTGTACGAATTAGATTAACATTGTGTTCGATCTCCCTGCTACCCGTTCACATGCAATTAATGTACACACTGCTGGCATACTATTTTGTTTACTGTTACAAAAATAATTATTATCTGCATGATAATGTGTGCTCCAACAAACCATAGATACAGTATCCCTTAGGGATACTGCTATGCTGTGCTGGGGTTTAGGGAAATCCCCTTTGTCATAATGACGTCATATTATTTCGTTTTCCCAAGGTTACTAATGGCCATTGAACTGAATTCCACTGTGTTTCTCTTATTAAGAGCAAAGGATGGTCGGAAAAGACCAACTAATGCCAAGGTACCTATTCGTAAAGGAGAACTAGTTGAAGAACTGGATGAAGTGATCCCAGCTGATGAGTCTAGTGGAGAACACAACTACCGTGTATACAATGAGCCATGTATCACATTCTATTGTGATGCAACTGATGTTGGTCTACTGTTAGGAGCTGAGCCAAGTTACCTGATGGCTGTGAGCCATGAGCTGAGAATCAGAGAGTTCTACAATAATCCCAAGAAAGATTATGTATTAGGACTGATAACAGGAGATAAGATATTGTTCAGAGTTGATGCTCATTCTCAAGCTGTCAAAGGCAGAATACGATATCTTGGTACTGTTGAAGGAAAAAAAGGAGTTTACTTTGGTGTGGATGTTGATAAGGTATGAGAGAGACGAGTGTCAAATAAATTTTATAGCTTCTTGGGCAAGCCACATTCATATGGTAGTTGTGGTGACTGTTCCAAGCATATCTCTTTGTTCAGAGATTATTAATACTACGTAACCGGGATGCAAAACTATTGCAAGTGGTGTGTGTAACCATGCGTGTTTCGCGTTTCGTCAAAGAACCACCAAGAACACGCAGATACAGAGTTTGTATGAAGGCTGGCTTGCTTGCTTTAGCACTTACTCTTGGCATACAAGGAGCATGTTTCTTCACTACTACTGTCATAAACTGTCAAGGTTTTATTGGCTTTAGACGACTGGTGTGTGTCATGTTGACAAGGCAAAAAGCTGTGTTCGTGGAGATGTAAAAATAGTTTATGAACACATCCATGACTTCATGAGATGCCTGTTGCAGTTTCTGCCTAGTTTATTGTAAATTTGAAGTACTAGAGCATGTAAATATACATTTTGTGCTTCTTGGTAGCGCACCAGAGACGGTTGAAGCCATTTCTTGGTCCCACTTTTGTGAACACAACCGTACAAAATCTGTTGGCTTGGTATTCGCTTTCATAGCATCTTATGTTAGTTGAACTATTGCATTGTGTAAATATCATAATTTAAGCTCTGTAACTTGTCTACAACCACAGTTTACAAAAGCAAATCTCATGCACTTTAACAAATAATGCACATAGCTGGCTGGCCAAGACTAATGTGCAACTCTCACGCACTTTAACAAGCTAACTGTGCTGCACATGTGCATAGCTGGCTGGCCAAGACTATGGCACGCTCGGTTGCTTCGTATTAAAATGATACATCGGATGATCCTGACCTCAATCATCAGGCTTTCTGATGGTCAGGCCATGACTGAAAAAATGGTAAAGGACCTGCAAGTCCTTCTGACAGAAAGCTAACCAAAAAAGCTCTCATTACGTTCAAGGCTTACATGTGTGAGTGTGGTATTCTTCAAAACTCGCATAATTATTTCATACTAAAGGTCAGTCCAGTCTAGTAGCAATAGAAAATGATCATGAAGTACAGGTCGATCTACAGTTGCAAGTGTATAATATTATTTACTTGTTGTATAATATAATTATTACGTGTTTCAACACAAACTTTATTGAACCAGAGATTATTAATACTATGTAACTGGGATACAAACAATCTGGTGTGACCATGCATGTTTCACTCATACTCGTGAAAATGTATTACAGCATTCGGTGACTCATTCAGGCATCCGCATGCACGAGTTTTGTAGTTTGTAAACTGGAATTTCTCAAACTCGCATTTTTTCATGCTAAATGTCAATACAAATTACAGTTGCTTGAAATATAATGACTTTACGATTACTAAAATCCAGTAGTGATGTAATGGCAATCTACAAACTATTAACCAATATCTAGTCCTGTGTAATTTGTTGTATTCGGAGGGCGACACAAGGACATGTTTGAATATCGAATGTCGAACATTGCAGTTTTATGCTTTATGCAATTGTTAGTGCAGCATAGCACTTAGTGTTGTGGTATTTTGCGTTTTTATGCCTCGGTGGGCGGAGCCACGGGGCATACAGTAGTCGTGTTGTCAGTCAGTCATTCATTCTGTCTGTCTGTCGCAACGATTTCTCGTAGCTCGCTGAAAACTAATCGCTGAAACAAGCAACACGGGTAGAAATCAATACTTGCTCGGATTTGAATTTCAAGAACTTTGATTTTAAAGCTTAGTGCGTAAGTTACCGCGTGAATTGCTCACGGCTGGTTCGGTTTTGTAGCGCACGCTGAAAGTTAAGCTCTGAAACTAGCAATGCAAGTAGAACACGGTATTATCTCGCTTTAGAACATTGGAAAACTTTTTACGAAACTAGTTCGTGAGTTATGGCGCAATTTGCTCACTCACGATTTATCATGGCTGTGGAGTTCTTCAAAGGCAAAGCTATCCACAGTTGACTGCCAAGAAGCTGATAGGTTAGATTTTCACTACAGCAATTGTGTAAGCAAGCTATGGACGCTATCTCGCTCGTGTGCTGTGCCCTGCACTCGAACTGAACATTATAGACACGCCCAGTTGAATTAGTGGTCAGCACTGATTGGCTTTTGATTGCATAACTATTATACTGCATTGTGATTGCTGTACAGAAATGTATAATAGCTGCAGTTTATTGTTATGTATGTGAATGGTTGCATTCCACCGAGGCATCTGCACCTTTGGTGCTTCATTAGTTATGAATTTGGTGGCAAACTCTTGTGTTGTCCTTAGGAAAGCTGTTCAAAGCATTGTGATCACTGTTTTGCCACACTTGAAGAATCCCATGAAGAGATTTTAAGTGTTGGGCTGCATATATCTGGCCTGCAGGACAGCTGGTTTATCTCCTAGCTGGACCGCAAGTTGTTTTCTGTAACCACTGCAACAATTGTTGTCTTTTATGCTTTTTGACCTTTGTCTTTGTTGTTTTTTGTACTGTATCTCTTCGAAAGATTCAGCACCTCATTTTTTCAGCACCTTGTCGCTGAAATGCATACTAAACCTCCAAATTTCGGCAAGCGTTTTAGTTCTTCGTCATAGTCAGCCAACAGCCCAACACAAAAAGTCCTGTACTTTATAGAACAGAGCTGTACGCATGCTCATTGCCACACCTCTATTATTCGGTGCTTCCAGATCTTCTGTTATAGTTATCTCCAAATATTGGGCAAGCAAATCTTATTTTTCGCTGAATTTTTAGAAGAAATACGGTAGGGTTTGTAATACTGTATCTTTCTTCTGTGAAGCATATCCATATCAGCAAGTTTAAAGGCCATGGTAAGTTCCTAGCAATAGTGCGTTTTATTTTTGGCGTTTATATGTACAGTAAGTTAGTTCAACAAAAGTTCTCAGCCAGAAACGTCTCCATGTAAACAGGGCCTAACTATTAGAGATTCCAGGTCAGTTTATAATGCATACAACCACACGCGCAAGCGGTGCGATATGAATTTTAACAAGGGTAGCCCACCACCTAGCCTCGCCTCCAGGCCACTCGATTGAAAACTCAATTGTCAGCTTTTCAGGCTATTTATGAGGCTACTGGTTCACTCACAAGTATTTACTACCACCAATTCTCGTTGAAACAGCTGCAGCAGATCTACCAGGCAGTAAGCGTACACAGCCCTAGTTTGTTGTGCTTGAGCATTGTTTGTACCTTTGCGAGTAGGAGAGAGTGCACCAAAAGCCTTCTTGCGTAACTTAAACTAGCCATTCATCGCTGTTTTAGTAGGAAGATCAAACGAACATATCTCGATAGTGTACACTGCTGTGTGTTCATTTATGCCATACCAATAATTGCAGCCGCGCAATGATCGAACGATTGGAAAAAGTCGTGCTGTTTTGTCTTGCTAGGCATTTAACTATCCTTACGTGCATTTGCTTTTGCTTCACTATTTTATAAGTTACAAGGCTAGCTCTTGTCAATATACACGAAGTAGGCCCATAGACAGCAGCCAAATACGAAGTGTTGTCCTAGTACAGCACAAGACATCTTCAAGAGTTGCTGCCATTAACTCTCTTTGAGAATGCACGTTTCCAGTTCCGGTTACGTTAGTCTATACTGTCTATGTTTTTTATTACATGAACAAATTCTTGAACTGAACAAGCACTGTCAACCATTTCAAAAAGTCTTTAGCTCTTTTAAACACAAGCAATGAAGTGGTTGACCCATCCTTAACAAGCTTCAAGGGACCGCTAGCAGGGATGTAACTAGTATTTCGGCAAAGGTGCCACTTGCCTATGCTGAAAATTAATATCTATTACCGTACTGGCACGTTATTAGGTGCATGCGCTTATATTGAGAGCTGCAGCTAAACAAGCGGGTATGCACCTAATAACACGCGAGTACGGTATCTTACCTTCCACTGGCTAGCCTACAGATATCCAGTAGGTTAGGCACTATTAGACTGTGCTAGCTACATGTTTGGATGGCCATTTTGCCATGAGGCGTTTTTAGCATGACTCAAAATGATGTATTTCTCATGAATATTAATTAGATATTGTGCGCCTCCTCAATCCTAGTTATGTGACTTATGTCCCTGTGGCGCTTTTATGTCAGTCATGTACTTGCATGTATTTTTAGTTTGCAAATCTTATAAGCTATTGCATTTCAGGATGATGAGTATCAACGAGGAAAGGGTGCTACTGCAGGACGGAAATGGGTCTCCATGGATATGGTTGTCTACACTCCTGGTACTGGTCGTCCTGACCAATCTTCTCTGGATCAACCCACTGGTCATGCTGGCAGCAAGCACTTCCCAGTTATTAGTCGCCGTGCATCTCATGATGTCAGCAAGTCTTCTCACCAGAGCGGTGCATCTAATGTTGCATCTATAGTAAAGAAATTCATCGTGGATAAGCATAAAGTTCTAGAGGATAAACATCATCGCAGCAAATTGTACAAGGAAGGAGATCGTGTTGTCATTTACTCTATGAAGGATCAGAGGCCCATCACTGCTACTGTGCGATGGACTGGAGCAGTACAGATGTCTAAACAATCAGGATTGCCTTCAATGATTATTGCTGGTTTAGAATTAGTAAGATGAATATCTAAGCTGTAATGCTATAATGTGATTTGTCAATATTAATAAGGTCTGTTTGTTACATTTTAATTTTTGCACAGGATTTTACGATTGTTCCCGAGAAGGAATTTCCCGACATTTGCATTGATCTAGTTGGTCAACAATGGGCTCACTTTAAAGTAAAGAGAGGTCACACTAAGCTGTATATTCCTGAGGAACTATTGTTGTCTGAAGCTGATTATAAGAAGCAACAGGAAGAGCAGCAGCAAATTGCTAAAGAATTAGAGGTGTCTGTAAGTCACCTTACTACTGGAGATTTAGAAGGAATCGACAGAAAGGGACAACAGAAGATAATAGATGAAGTCAAAGCTCAGCATATTGGTCAAGATGATCCAATTCAGGGAAATGAAGAGAGTCTCACAGCTGGTCAAACTCCAGACTATGCTGATTTGGATGTGTCTCCTGAAGAGTTAAAACAACAAGAAGAGCTAGTGAAACAGTATGAACAGTTGAAAGATAATGAGATGCAGGCAAGGTTGAAGACTGGCAGCAACGAAGTGTCTTATGGAACTAAATCAAGAGATCCACCTAGTGATACATCACGTTACTCCCCAGGACCACAGCCTGCTTACCCTGGACAACCACAACGTGTGTATAACTACCAACGTCAAAATTCAGGCAGCAGTAGACAGGAAATAGATCAAGATCGACAACTCTATCATGATGAAGGTCTTTCACATCATGATCGTCAGAGGTCAAGCCCTAATCTTGCTGTCAAGCCAGCTTATTCTGACAACCAAGACACATCTGCCTTCCCTCACTCTTCTCACCATCAACCTGCTCAAAACAGACCAGTTGATCATCACAAAAGCAATCATCCTATCCCTGCTCCTCGTCGCTCCACAGCAGTAGAGAAGAAGAATCAAGAGGAAGAAATGCCCTCTTGGTTAGTAATGGGCAATGTAGTTGTGGTTAGGAATGCTTCCAAACCAGTAACTGGTACAGTGAGGTTTATTGGATACATAGAGGAATTTGATGGATTGGTAGCAGGACTGGAACTGGTGAGTTAAATATGTGAGTGCTCTTGTGTATCTTGAATTTTTGTATGTAGGATGAGATGATTGAGGGTTGTGGTAGTGGAGATTTTAGAAATAGGAGATATTTCAGCTGTTTTACTGGAAGAGGATACTTTTGTCGTATTTGTGATCTCCAGTCTTTGGATTCACTTTCTACTTCATCTGCTACTGGTAGTGCTACTGCTACTACTGTACCTGTGTCTACTGGTGGAGGTGTTGCTGGCTGCACTAATCGTGAGTATAGTGTGTTGTGAGAGGTGTCACTATCTTATCTCACTACAGCTCTTAACAAGTATCCTCAGTATGAAAATGGTGATCAAATGGCTGGACCAGAGTTGATTTCTCGGTACATTGGTAATGAGAGGGGTATCCAGGGGCACCACAACTCATGCTACCTTGATTCTACTGTGTTTGGGCTATTTGCTCTCAGTGATGCATTTGATGAGATGTTTCTGAGTGGGGAGAGGCAGTCACTACCTGTGAGTAGTATACAAGAGGAGGAATACTGCAAGAAAACAAAACACATATTGTGGAAAGGAATTGTCAACCCACTGAGAAAGTAAATTTGATATTGGATAACTTTATTGATAGATTTTGAAAGTATGAATAGATAGATAGATGGGACTAAGTTTGGTCATGTCTAGCCATCAAGATGGCTTGAAGATTCATCCAATTGTGCGTGCTAGTTGTGTATAATATGGCTTGATGTATTATAACTATCATTCTATGATGTGTAGTTGTTATTAGTATATAGTTTAGTCAAGCTATTCAATGGAACTTTCTCTGATGCTGCTTTACTTATTTATCTCTCATAGGCACGGAGTTGCTCGCTATGAGAGTGTGATGGAGTTGAGAGATTATTTAGAGCAGTTGGGAGCAATGGAAGGAGCCAACAGAGATGAGAAAGGTATTCTAGCAAATATATTATGTGCACATACATTTCAACACTAGCAGTTCCGTATGGTCTGGAGGTTTTTGTGAGCCTACAACTGAATTTTTGTACTAGTTAAAGCACCGCTCCGAGTGCTCTACGCAATATAATAGCACGAGGGGCGTGGCGAGAGGCAAATAGAGCACGAGCCGAAGGCGAGTGCTCTATTTGTCTCGAGACACGACCCGAGTGCTATTATATTGCGTAGAGCACGAGAAGAGCGGTGCTTTAACAGGTTTAGAGTGTGACCTTGTACAATTACCATAAGGGATACTGCTAGCAGGCCGAAGACAGTCCAGTATAAAACGCTACCATTATGGGAATTTACGGAATTTTACGGAAATCGTTACACGAGCACATGGTGGAAGGTAGCTGTGGACGAGAGCGCTGTGATTTCGACTTGGGAATATGATAGGAGCAGAGAATTCAACACCAGAAAAGAAGACGTGTCTTATTTATCTAACTACCACTACCACTAGTGGGCTAAAGCTATGAAGGAATCATGAATCAGTGAGGAACGACTTCACCGAACCTCGTGGATGAAAGTATCCATCAAACGTACATCAGCAGTGACGCCGAGCTACTTGCTACGCTGCCATGTAGCTACTTTCCGGTTTCATCCTGTCTTTGAGAAGCTGTAGCGCCCTGGATAAACCTGACGTCACCAGGCTACATTGCTAACGGCGTGGCCCTCCTATCTAGCTTTCTTCTGGCCTTTTGATCGCTGTTGAAGACACTGAATAGTCTCTGTTCGACATTGTTTTAGTATTTTATCAAAATGAAAGTTGTTTGTGTTTCATCGCATGTATTTTGTAATTGAATTCACTGCATATCGGCATGTTAACACCTGGTAGATAGAGCACTGCGGTGGAAAATAGAGCACTGTAGAACAATGGGTTTTGGAAAATAGAGCACTGTTTGAACAATGGGCAGTGCGTACTATGGAATATAGAGCACTGTCGGCGCCTTTGATCTTGTATGGTATCATACTCTAAGGTCTGATAGAAGCTTATGTATGAATTCCAGTTATGTGAATACATGAATGTTTTTTAAAAGCTCATGCAAGCTGTAGGTTGTTGTAGTGGTGTGCTTTACCAATTATTTGTTCACACATTGATGATGTCAAGTCATTATCATGGCACGGCTTATCAAAACAGCATTCTGTGCCTATAATATTAGTCTAGATGCTAGACTAATATTATAGGCACAGAATGCTGTGACCCTTTCCCACAAACAAAACATAGCAAAATGATTAGTTCATTACCCAAATTTTGGTTAACAGTAATTATTGCACCACCATACTTCCTCTTTCACAAAACAGACATGGCGGTCACACTATTGTTGTGTATTAGCTGTGATCTATACTCTGTGACAAATGAATCTGGTGCAAACGCCATTGCAAGCTAGTCAGGCGTAGCCCGACCCATCACGTCTACGTATGGGTCAGGAGACACTAGTATCATCGAGTTGTCGCTTTGGAATGTGCACTATGCAATAATTGAGTGATGAATAAAGTTAATAACCACGTTGTAATAACTGTAACTGTACTGCATTGATTAGTTAGTTACCACCCACCCGGACGTGACGCGACCTTTGCTGCAATCTAATTGGTTTGCATTATTTCATGCAAAGTGTACAACTCGATGATACTAGTGTCTCCTGACCCATACGTAGACGTGATGGGTCGGGCCACGCCTGACTAATTGCAAGCTTTCTCTGTACTATCGAACTCTCGTGCCTCTTCAGAACAATGCTATTAATACCTCATTCAGTGAAAAAGCTCGTTTGTTCAACCATAGAATATAATCTATGGTTCAATGCAGGTGGGGAATGGTGAGGTTTGGTATTGCCATGGTGTACTTAGTTTATTTTGGAGGCTCTGAGAGATGAGCCTGCTGCAAACTACATCTGCAAATCTTCATAGAACAACGGTATCAGTAAATCACTGCCATCAATGTTATAGTGTCTTCAGTCGTGACTAGTGCATTTACGTCGTTTGACGTAATAATGTGAATATAGTTAACTGAATATAGAAATTCAGGTTATGAACTGCATAATTTTTTTCTGACACCTCCTATTTTTCGGTACCTTGTCGCTGAAATGTGCGTACTAAACCTCTAGATTTCGGGCAAACGCTTTAGTTCTTCATTGTAGTCGGCCAACAGCCCGACACAAAAATGAGGATGAAGTCCTATACTTCATCCTTTGTCCTGTACTGTAGAGCTGTAGACGCATTCTCGTTCAAAACACATGCTCATTGCCAAACCTCCAATTATTCAGTGCTTCTAAAAGTTATGTCACATATTTTATCTCCAAAATTGGGCAAACAAATCTGAATTATTTATTTTGTGCTGAATTTTGGAAGAAATACGGTAATCATCTTGCAAGTTTGGCTAGACCCTCTTCTGCAGTTTAGCCCCTTTTCTTTTGCAGGAGAGGGTTATAGCACGGTAGACTAATTAACCCTCGGCGCATGCGCGATGGTTACAGTTGTCACAAGAAATTTGGCCGCTAGGAAATCTTGCCGCTGTGCCAACTTATCTTAGGAAATAAGGCAGCGGCGTGTCAGCTCAGAGGCGAAGTTTCCTAGGAAATACTGCCGCGTTTAGGAAATCGTGCCGCTAACAAATCGGCACGACTTAGCCTTTCCTGAACACGGAATTATCTCTAGCTGTTGTTGCTAGCTAACTCACTCAGTAACTACTAACAACTCAGCCTTTCTGTACTAACTGAACTGTTTAGTGTAGAATTACGCATATGAAAACAATGCAGGCAGTGACTATTTGGGCGTGGCCAGCTTGAACCATAAACAAAGGGGCATGTATAATTACTTATCGCCATCAGTAAAGCTTTTATTTTTTAGTTCACGGTAGTCTGGATTGACAGAGTGTGATACTAGTGTTGCAATTTTAACCACTAACATGTTGGTTAAGACGATCCGTGACATCAGTCACGACTCAGTTACCTTATATCTCCTATTTGTCTCGTTTGCATACCACCCATTCGGCTCTCTAAAATGTGCATCGTACAAATCAGGCTCCATATTTCAATACTGCAGCTGAAAAGCGTAGCAGGTGTAACTCAACAACACAAGCACAGGCACTAGCGGTCCGCTAGTGTCTGTGTTCATGAGTAGCGGTAAGCAGCATAATTTCCTAGGAAACCGTGACCATATTTCCTAGGAAACCATATTTCGACCATATTTCCTAGGAAACCGTGACGCTGATGCCGCCAAATTTCCTAGGAAAATTTGGCGCAGTGGCAAAATTTTGAGCGGCCAGATTTCTGTGACACGGTACTTGGTTTGTCATTAACCCTCGGCGCATGCGCGAGGGTTACAGTACTTGGTTTGTCATTCGCTGTCCATCGAGCTGCAGAGATCAGCGATCACTTTTACGCGCTGATAAGGTTATGACATGACAATGGCTTGCAATTTGACTCGTGGATTTTGCTAAAGTGCTTTCATTCTCGAGTTATGGCTGGCTCACCTTGATGGCTAGCTTGGACCTCTCTGACTACAAAAGCGCCCATAGTTGACTACCTAGATACTTGTAGGTTCCATATAAACTGCAGGACAGCTCTGAGGGTGCGTAGACATTTCAGGAAAGAGCCTACACTACTACAGCATGGCTACCTACTACTCACTGTTCATGGTCACGCCCTTGTGGTCAGCACTTTGCTGTCTTCTTGTTAGCTAGCAGGTAGGCACTATAGCTGCTCCAAACAAGGACCTAACACTACAATGTGCATGACACGCCAAGAAATCTGTTCATTCGTTCATTCATTCATTCTGTCCATCGAGCTACAGAGACCATCGCTCACTTCTGAAACTCGGTAAAGACATGAACAGGCTTAGCATGACAATGTCTTGCAATGTGACTCGTGGATTTTGCTAAAGTGCTTTCGTTCTCGGGTTATGGCTGGCTCACCTTGACAGCCGTCTCAAGTTGACCTCTCTAACGACAAAAGCGCCCATAGTTGACTACCTAGGTACTTGTAGATTCCATCTAAACTGCAGGACAGCTCTAAGGGTGCGTAGACATCTCAAGAGAAAGCTTATCAAAGCCAAGAGCAATGGCTACCTACTCAGTGGTCACGGTCATGCCCACTTGACACACCTTGTCCTTGTGGTCAGCACTTTGCTGTCTTCTGGTTAGCAGTGCAGTTTCAATAGCAAGCAGGTGGGCTTTAGCTGCAAAGCTCCTTCTGCAAACCATAACTAGTGAAATGCAGGACATTTGTGGGGCGAGCCTGAGAGAGTAGTGTTGGTAGCCATAAGTAGGCATTTAGCCGAGGAGGTGCATTTGGGAAGGCGTGATGCACTGATTGTGCCGCAGTCGAATGAAGGCTGATTTGCTGCACTCAGCAGCCTGTCCTCTCTCTGTTCCTCAGTCTCTGCACCACGTTGTTCATGCTGCATCTCTCTCATTTGCTGCAGCCTGTCCTCTCTCTGTTCCTCAGTCTCTGCACCACGTCGTTCATGCTGCATCTCTCTCATTTGCTGCAGCTGTCATCTCTCTGTTCTTTGGTCTCTACACCACGTCGCTCAGCTCCTTCTCTCTCATTTGCTGTAGCATGGCTGTAGCCTAACCGCTCTCTGTAATTCTTCAGTCTCTGCTTCACGTCGCTCATGCTCCTTCTCTCTGGCCTAACCTCTCTCTGTTCTTCAGTCTCTCTGACATCACGTCGCTCGTGCTTCTTCTCTCTAGCCTAACCTATCTCTGTTCTTCAGTCTCTGCATCACGTCGATCGTCATGCTCCTTCTCGATCTTTGCGCTTGCTCAGTCTCAGTTGAGCAAAATTGAAACCATCCGGTGAATTACAACGCGCGGGCATTTACGGAATGACGTACGCATACATACATACATAGATAGATAGATAGATAGATAGCGCGGGGGACGTTTTCGACCAGTATGGGGCTCGCTCAGGCTCGCCCCAACTAAGGAGCTAACTCTACAATGTGCAACACGCCGAGGGTTTTGTGAAATCTTTCATTCAATCATTATTATAATCCAATGTCATCTACCTTTCTCCAGATCCTGAGGAGTTCCTAAACATGTTGTTCAAAAAGGTTCTCCATGTTCCTCCATTCATCAGCATCAGGTGAGATACAAACTAAAATTTTTGAGGTGGCGGGTACAGGAATTACAATAAAAATTTACTCATAACAAAATATGGGAATGCGCGACAAAGATACGGGTTAATTAACTAATTAATTTTTATTAGTTAGATAACATTGCAATTGCAGACTTTTTGTTCTCTCCACAAAAGTACGCGTACTTTTATACACACTTTTATTATGATGCCTGGTGTTCGTAATTCTTTGTTGATTTCAGCTTTAAGATGTGCAGCCTCGCCTTCTTCGTGGTTCTACGCATGCTTTTGAATCATGGCGACGTCTTTCTCATGTTATGGCCACCAGAGTGGTGCATGGGCGGACGCGATCGCTCAGTTGACGGCCTTAGAAGCTGAGGAACGGCAAATCCATGCATAGGACAAGGACCAGGTATGTAACAAAGCTAGCGAATAATAGCCCAATGGAACTCTGTCATAGAACTGAGGTGTCACAAACCGCTCGTTTTCGACAATGAGCTTCGAGTGTTATTTCTTATCCGTAGCACTGCATATTGTACATACAGTAAGTATACAATAAAACTAGTGTATTTTGTAAGTTTGGTTCTTCTGAGCTGTAGAAAAACTAAATAAACGTGGTTAGCAAAATGTAATTCACTAATGATATTCATGCGCACCCGCCCACCTTAATACCCCCTTCTAAAGGATTTATAATAGTGCTCACTTCCATGCATTGGTTAAGGTATGAACAGGCTAAGCATGACAATGACTTGTAATGTGACTCATGGCTTTCTTTCTTAAGTTATGGCTGGCTCACCACCTTGGCAACCATCTTGGACCACTTTAGGACAAAAGTATCTTAGTTGGCTGCCTATAGGTATTATTAAAAGTGATTGGCTAAATTGAATTAAGCTACTGCAGAAATTTCTACGTTTACGGTATACCACAGCACTGGTTTGCTAACCATGTGCTAGTCATATGAGAAACTAAATTCATGCATTTCTTTGTATTTCCAGGAGACCAAGTGGAGTAGAGGGAGAGTATTTTGTTCAGCTGTTCTTTGAACTTGATCCCAAACAGAATATCACACCTTTCACTGACTATCTGCTGTGTAAGATGTTTGAAGAGCAAAAGATATCATTCACAAAGGTATTCACATAGGCAACCCTTGTATCGTGTATCTTAATAGCCAGACATTGGTGCCATAGATTTGTACCCTTAATTTATTTTTGATGTACTTGTTTGACTGTTAGAAACCACACTGTCAGTGCACAAAGAACTCGGTTTCAATGCCCAGACACATATGTCTACATAAGATTCATAACTGTGAATGCTTGTATCAACATGAATATTTGGGTATCTGCTGATACAGTAGCTGAGTCTCAACCATTGCTATTCTATACATAAAACAAACCAGTGGACTCAGGCTTGTACAATAAATAAAGAGGATATCTCATCATTATGCCTCGGTGGGCGGAGCCACGAGGCATACAGTAATCGTGGTGTCAGTCAGTCAGTCAGTCTGTCTGTCGCAACGATTTCTCGTAGCTCGCTGAAAACTAATCGCTGAAACAAGCAACACGGGTAGAAATCGATACTTGCTCGGATTTGAATTTTCAGAAGTTTGATTTTAAAGCTTAGTGCGTAAGTTACCGCGTGAATTGCTCACGGCTGGTTCAGTTTTGTAGCGCACTCTGAAAGTTAAGCTCTGAAACTAGCAATGCAAGTAGAACACAGTATTATCTCGCTTTAGAACATGTGAAAACTTTATACGACGCTTAGTTCGTGAGTTATGGCGCTATTTGTTCACCGTTGCTGGCGATCTGGACTTCTCCACTGGAGGCAAACTTGCTGTCCACACTTGACTGCCTAGAAGCTGATAGGTTAGAATTTACTACAGGATAGCAGCGCAGGTCCAGAGAAATTGTGTAAGCAAGCTATGGAGCTATCTCGCTCGTGTAACTGCTGTGCTGACGGTGCTAAACACTGTAGACACGCCCAGTTGAATTGTGGTTAGCACTGATTGGCTTCTGATTGCATAACTAAAGCACTGCATTGTGATTGCTGTACAGAAATCCTGTATACATGCATCTGCAGTTGCTGTGTTTGTGGAATGGTGGATAGTTGTGTTGGATAATGTGTCATTCCACCGAGGCATCTGCACCTTAGGTGCTTCATTTTATATCTGTTTCTTCTCCAGATTCCTAGCAAGTTGCTGTTACAGATGCCACGATTTGGGAAAGATTTTAAGATGTACAACAAGATCTTTCCCTCTCTCGTTCTCGATGTTTCCTCTATTGTTGATTCTTCCAAGAAGTGTTGGTATTGTGAAGCACCAGCTACAGTATCCTGTACTCAATGTGCTAAGAAGGTGTTCAGAGTAGATGATAGTGATAAAGAGGTGGCTCTCTGTGATGGCTGCTCTGAACTGGGTCACAAGATTCGTAAAGATCACAGTCCTGGTCCTGTTGATCTCCATATGTGTTCAAAGATGGAGCTGTTGTCTGTGATCTGTATAGAGACCAGTCATTACGTGTGCTTCACACGTAGTGGAGATCGATGGCTGTTCCATGACAGTATGGCTGATAGAGTGTGTAAGTTTATATGTTCTAATAGTCATCGAAATTCAGTAAACTTAGAATAAAATGATGTCACCTACAGTATAAGTGTTCAGATATAAAAATTTTCTTTGGTTACGGCATTTCTTACATTCCAATTCTATAGTTGACATGTACAACATCCCATGTGTGACAGACGTCACTAAGGAACTCAAAGAGTGGGTGTACAGTGGAAATGTTAATCGTCTCATGAACAGCAAGCCATATGAGATACCAGAGTGTGTGCGTAGGTTCACACAAGATGGCTACATGTGTGTTTATGTGAACCCTAACTTAGAAATGTATGGGGACGATAATGATGAGGAAACCCAAATTTGATGTTTTTTTCTTTAAATTTGATGTGAAAATTCTTTGCTAAAATTTAATTATGACAAAAAGTGATATAATCATTACAGATACAATAATATGAGACCATTACACACCAATGCTAGACTACTTAATTATTCTACTGCTACAAATTGCAAGTCATTGTATTTGATGATGCAGATTGAGTCAAGGTGTGTTCGGAGTTGAGAGTAGGTCAGACCTAAGTTAGTAGCAAGAGCAGCAATAGCTATTGGTTGATTAGGAAGTTGTGTATTGATTTCAATACGAACTATTCTGAGGAATAGTTGAAGAGCATTTTGATCCACTACTCCACCACCGAGAGCAGTTAGTAGCTCAAGAATGAACGGCTCTGTCAGCATATCGTTGCTGACAGGATCTCTAAGTAAAGCTAACAGCTCTGCGGGCATCTTGTGCATTTTACTGTATGGCTCAAAGTAGAGAAGATCTGATATTTTGACGAGGTTTGCTGGATCATTGGTAGCCACATACTCGTCTCCTTTATTCACTTCAGCTATGATGTCCGCCATATTGCAGTGCCAAAGTGTCGGATGAAGAGGATTCAGAATAGGCAGTCTGTTCCTGAACTTTGTGCATTCAACTCTCGATCGAGGAATCATTATTTCTCGGACGGTAAACTCACTGTCTAGCTCTGCAATAAGAGATCGGATTTTACTAATGATAGCTGATCTCAATCTGAGGCATTTGATTTCATTCCCTTTGAAGCAACGCATGTTAAGAACAAAAGCTTCACTATAATAATCCGATATTAGCACTTGCACACCGATAGAGGGATCGACCCAAGCAAGGCTTCGCTGTGACCGACTGCAGTGCAGTGGTACTATGTCAGTGGATAATGAGATTCGGAGAAGAAGCTTAAGCGTGAGATGAGGCATAAAGTAAAGAAAATTATGGGGAATCATTGCCCAGGTGCAGATGTAGGTGTAGTCAGGATCAGGAATAAGCCAGCGCTCGTATGTAAGGTCTTGCGGTAGAAGGTGTGGAATGTAGAAGCACAGACGATCTGGTTTAGGTGGAGTCTGGGGTAGGCCTATTTCAACAGTGTACTTGAAATGCTCCATCACCTTGATGAGAAGACCGGTGTCAGAGGTTGTATTGTGAAATCTTTCCTCGACCTCACCTCTTTCCATGATACCACTGCTGTGTTGTGACAAGATCAAGCTGAGTCGACTAGAAGCAATATTCTGCCCATTACCATCCTGTGGTGGGTAGGCAGGTATTGGGTTAGGCTGATTGGCAAAGAAAGCTTCCTCAATTTCTTCAAGTAAGGGCAATGGATCTGTTATGATCCAACTATTCTCAATATGGTCGCTGTCTTCTAGAATGCGGAGGATATTGAGCTCCTTCAGATGGTCACAATACTCTAGGAGCTCACCCGGATCTTGAGTAAGGAGTGGGTAGTGGTCTGGAGAGGTGTTAGCCAGTTCTCTAGACAGCTCATATATTGTGATGGCTTTATCTTTCTTCTCATCGCAGAGCATATCGATAATACTGTAGAGCACATAGCAGATACTGGGCAATGCTGGACGATGTTGTCTCAGTCGTTGCAACACATAGTATAGCTTGAACTGAATCTGGAGCACTTGAAGTGTTGCTCGACGAAAATCCATTGTGTAATAAGAGAGCAGGTTGCAGTCATGAAAAGCCGGTCGTGCCCTGCTGTAGGCATGCAAGAACCTCTCATTTGGAGCTAGCAGACGTCCAAATGGGAGTACGTCCCTATGGCTGCCTGTTATAATTATATTTGGTTGAGAAGGGATGCCTTGTGTCCGGGCATAGTAGCAGATGAAGTTGGTCCAATAGACCATTCGTTGCGTCATAATTGGAATGTCTTCCCTAGTGTCGATCACTACAATAAAGACAGCATCTGCAAGATGGCCACTCTCTAGTATCGACTCATGGACAAACTCCCGATTGCCTGATAATTCAAAGAATACTACCCTTCCCATATAGCTATGCTGGTATACCTGAGTAGGTATGACACCTCCTCTGTGCTGGGCAGTTCCCGATACATTCCTGAAGAGGTAAGTTAGCCTCCTTGCAGCTCCCTCAATCTGAAGTGATTTGATAATGGTACTCTTCCCTGAGTTTTTATCACCGACTACCACGATCGGGACCACATGCTCTAGCTGCACAGAACCTCTAGGTAGCTGGCAGTCTGGGTAGTGAGCATTGAAATTGCTGAAGATGTGCAGCGGATTACCACGACAACACCGCAGAAGAATTCGCATGATATCCTGTGAAGGATCAGTTTCTAGCAGCGTGGTGGTCGCTGTGATGGGAATGGTGTTGTCCCTTGTCCAGGGCGGATCTAGGAGCTGCTTGACGATATCTTCTCGTTGGTTTTCGCACGCATAGTGAAGTGGAGTCCACCTTTTCTTGTGATCTTGCAACCAAAGCAGTGCCTCTCTCTGTTCGTCTTCGATTTCCGATTCCCCTATCGTACGCAAAAGCGTTGCGACAGCATCGAGGGAAGCTTTATTGCAGGCGACATGAAGGAGAGTTTGACCCTCATGGATGATTTGAACGATCTCGACCCGTGCTTCGCGAGACAGCTCATCAAACTGCTGCTTGAACCTATCAAACTTCTCTTCTTGCAGAGCCTCCCACAGCGGCTTGTACTCGCTCCTCAGCGTAGACACGGAGCCAGACAGCGACAAGTTTTGAGGAGAACTCATCACCAGCTGGTTACATCAATAGTACAGCTTCCAACCACTGCTGAGACTTGAAGGATCAAAACAGCAGCCGTAGAACAAGGAGATAAGGACTCGCTTCTGCACAGACGATGACGTAATAATCAAAGACTTCACGTAAACACTTGCAACGCCCAAAAATTTAATTATTATTAGGCCTAAGGCAATAATAATCAGCAAACACAAAATTAATACACGATAACAATGTCATTGTTTTTGTTTATTTTGGTGCTATGGCAAGCACTAGTGACAATTCCTACATTTTGGATGACACCTTTTCCCGCCAACTCTACACTTGCATCCTCCACTAGTATCTCCATGTCCCTAGAAACAAACAAAATAATAATAACTACCAATTGTACAAAAGTCTATTGTATGTAAACACAATAGTACATTCCGCACATCCGATCAGAGACCTGTCTATTCCTATAATAATTATTGTCATAGGAGGAATGGTACCTTTGGTCCCCAGCGAGGTCCTTTAGTAGCCCAGCACATCTCGGTCTTGCACACACTACAGCGTATCCAGTCACATCCAACCTTTTTGGTGACAATGATTTTGCACGAGGGGCAGTTCATAGCTTCTCCATCCTTCACAAGTTGCTGGAGAGAAGAGAACACACTGGCGTCATATTACATCCAGTGACTACATTATTTATCCCTAGTATGTTCAGTTGTTATAATGTCAGGACAGTAGCCCATCGAGAACACCTTATTGAGTAACATATTGAGGAGCACATGCCCCCGAACACCTTATTGAGTAACATAATATTGAGTAACATTTTGGTCAACAGCTACACACTAGTAAGGAGACGTGACCAAATTTATAATTTCACTTTGATAGAGTAAAATAATTATTACCGTACTAGAACGTTGTTAGGCGCTGCTCACTTATAGATTCACACTGTCTGTAAAGCGCATATTTTGCTGCATATACTTGCATTGAAAAGGGCAGTCTTTATTAGGCGTATCTCGCATATAAACACATATTTCCTTGCTGTGGAAATATAAGTGCATGTGCCTTAATAATATGGCAGTGCAGTAGCTGGTGGTCAAGCTGAAAACACTTTTACTACTTCAAATCTAGATCCTTTTGTATACCTCAAGCATTTCCTGTGTCTTTCTAGCAGCTTCATCATTGGCAGCATCTCTCTTCAGGTCATCCTGATACTCCTGACAGTTCTTGTCCTCGTGAATTGCTTTGCAAGTCAGGCAGTTACGATGATTGCAAATCTGGCATGGAAACTCATTCACCTGAGTAGAAAATGAATTTTGAATGTTGTTATAGTGTGAGAGGATGTGAAAAGGAGCAGTTGATATGAGCATAGCCGAAATGATAGCTATGGCAATGGAATGCAAGCTCATGATTATAAGTATTTTGCGGTCAATTAGGCACCAGACATTAAGCCATATACAGCAATGTTGCATATTGAAAGTACAACAGAGTCCATGCTATACCAACACTAAAATAGGACAAAGAATAAGTATGTAAGTGTGGTATCAGACCTCGTCTTCATAGAAACAGAATCCCTTGCAGTCAGGAGTGCGACAATGGAAGGCATTAGCAGCAGCAGCCTCAGCCTGTCTCAGACCACGCTGGTACACCTCTTCCATCTCCTCAGGAGAGAGAACCTGAAATAAAGACAGCAGAGAGAATAGTTTCACATCAATGAACACACTGACTCACTTCTCTCATTTCTCTCTCCTCGATGGGTTCACCACACTCTCCAATACAGGGACACTTCACATCAACATCTGGGGAGTTCACAATCGAATATCGCAGACAGTTTCTACAAGAGCCAAAGAGGAAGACAACTGTTTGATCATATAGTAAATAGAACCAGAATCTACATTTTAATTTTTGTACTTATGAGAAGGGTTCAAAATGTCAAACATAATCTGAACCTATGAAACGGTGTACATTGTACAGACTACAGAGGTTTTCAGAGTTCTTGTTTAGTGGCACTAAAAAGTAAAAGCATGAAGTTATGCAATCGAATGCATGGATAATTGAATACACATGACCATAAGTGAACATGAAGTCATAATAATGATCATGTGGATTACAATACTTTGTGTGGGAATTGATCCAACAACACCACCAACAATGAACAGTCACTTCTTTGTGTTCAGTCTATTGACTCACTTGCAAACTTGATGAAGACACTGTTTTAATATTAAGCCTTCTCCCACTTCAATATCGTCAGTGCAGATGGGGCACTCAAACTCTTCAGTGTTGGTCACTATAGCTTGCTGGTCAGCCTGCTTGATCTGTTGGAAACGCTCTTCCCTCTCTCTTCCCTTTCTCTGCTCTTCCTCCTCCACATACTGTACAGGAACAGACAAGACACATGTTGTGTGAAATTATTACCAAACATAGGTAGTGAATTTAACAAAAATGGGCACAAGGCTAAAAATGTGTATACTGTTGTGTTTGGTTTACAGGCATTACCAACAGTTTACAGTTTAGAAAACAGTTTGTTGGGGAACACTAGTAAAAACATTCCTCTACAATATTGAGAGCATGGCTAACGAGACTAGTAAAATACCTTTTGGTACAATTTCTCCTGTTCTTGTTGTTGTTCTAATAACTGCCGCTCATCTTGGTCTAACTGATAATCTGGTGGCGGCTCATAGTCTCCTGGTCTAGGTGCATTGCACATCTCACAACCTGGCTTAGTTGGCTTATTTTTGAATGTACACGCCCCACATGTCCAGCCTGGTTTCTCAGGCTCAGGAGGAGGAGGCGGCTCTTGTCGGGCAGGTGGTGGTACAAATGCTTCATGATGGGCAGGTGGTACGAATGCCTGTACTCGTCCTCCATCAGTAACTACAGCAGGCACGTTTTGACCTCCTCTGAATACAGCAGGTTGAGGATCAGCATATCCAGTCTGAGAACCACCACCACCACCACCACGATATCCAGCTTGAGAACCATCACGATACCCAGCTTGAGAACCAGGATAACCAGACTGAGAACCAGGATAGCCATTTCGAGGTGCAGGTTTAGCTGGGGGATAAGCAGCTTGCTGTTGCTGATACTGACCAGGTGGTCCCTGATATGGTTGGTTCGGTAGGAAACCTTGCTGAACAGCTCCTCCGTCTCCATTCTGTGGCTGCTGTTGCAGTGAGTTTATCTGATCTTTAACTTGTTTTCGCAGTTTTTCAATCTCTTCATTGGGAATGTTGGCTTTCCGAGGATGAGTTACATAAAGGAACACTTTCAGTTTATCATTGACACCCACACTGCTCAGAGTAGTGGTGTTATCAGCTGATATTACCTTCCCACCAATAATCCATGTCTGGCTGCCTCTGGGAATACGAAACCTGTTTTCTACCTACATGCATGAAAACAGCAGTATTGAATATGCTGACAGAAGCAATGACAAGTTTAGTCAGTAGTAGCTAACCTCAGCCTTGAGGTACCCTATGGTATACCAAGATTTAGCCTCTAGATAGAGAGAACGCTGTCGCTGTTTCTCCTGTTCCTCTACTGTCACTTCCAGACTGTACAAAAGAAGACAAAAGATTAGACAATGGAACTGTACATGAGAATGCAACAAGTGACAGGAGTTGTACAATAGAGGGTTTACTAACGAGAAACTCTCGTGTTCTTCTAATGGGTCTTTCTGCTGTTGAACACTCAGAGAGCACTGAATACTATTATTAGACTGCAGAGAACTTCTTCGTTTTTCTCCAACTAGTTGTCGAGCTAGTCGAATTGATTCATTCTCATCTCCTCGGTTGATAGCATCCTGCATGTTCTGCATGAGGACCTTCATGAACTCTGCAGAGAGAGAAAAAAATAGAATCAGTGATTAAAATGGATGAAGGCAGAGGGAACCTTCAGTGGTCTGTGCTGGTTGAGGTCTCTCCATATACAGCTCATCCACTACTGGTTGGTGATGCTGAGGCATCATCACCTTCCTGGGCATGGCTCCCATACTACCACCACCATCTGGTCTCCTCACTCCTTCTTGGTACATACCTGATCTGCTTGATGGCGGCTGAGTGTCTACTGGTGAGCGACCACCATAGCCACGCACATTTGCCTCTGATGCTCTATAATAAGCTCCACCTCCACCAGCCTATATAGTAAATAAAGTGAACCCATAATACATTATCAAGCACAATGTGATTACTCTGTTGCCATAATGTTGGTTGTTGTTGGCAGTGTAGTCTTGTTGAGGGAGTGGTGCAGGATGATATGGTGATCTGGACTCATCAGGAGGATAGGAGGGCCTTGAGTACTAGTAACACACAACAGATAAGAAAAAATTTTTGTGATTGAAAGTAAAACATGCGCACATGACAAACACACTCACAACATTCTCACCTGATCTGATCTGTTCCCTTCCCAGTTTCTACCACCACCAGCACCACGTGGTGGCTCATGGTAGACACCATGAGCTGATCTATCATCACTATAACCTCTCTGTTGCTGTGGTGAAGGACCAGGAGACCGTGGCCTAGAGACAGGATGATAAGGAGAGGAAGATGGCTGTTCTGAGTGACCATAGTGAGAAGCATTGGGAGCAGCTGGACCAGCATAGGGAGCAGCATGGTGGTACACACCACCTGCTGGCTCTCTTTTGGGCTGGTAGGCATCATTAAAAATCTGCGGATCTTCCAGAGGCTGATCTCTTGAGGAGGAGCTATAGGCTCTGTCACGAGGTCCTCCTCCATAATGGTGAGACCGTGGCTGGTCATTCATAGGATAGGGGTCATTTCTTTGAGGAACAAAAGGAGGGAGGTCAGAGGGTCCTGCAGGAGGCAGGTAGTCGCCTTGTTCCGGAGGGTATCTGGTAGCTGAAGCATAACCAGGGTCTAGGGGCGGGGCTACAAACACTAGTGAACTGCGAAATCTACAATGGCAGAGGCTCACCTCTAGAGAAAGCTGACTGAGGAGGCGGCATACCTAGGCAGGAGAAGAAAATAGGATTTCAGTTAGGTAAACTAATGCATGTATACTTTTATCTATCTCGCTTTGCACAGCATCAATAAAAGCTCTTGCATTTGATTTGAGCAGGGCTCCAATCAGAACACCTCCGCTGCTGTCCTGAGTGTCTTCAACAGGAAACTGAACCATTCCGTCGACCTCCTTCATTTGATTTTGAGCTAGTCGCGTCAACTTGTATACCTGCACAACATGTTGTGCATAAAAACATGCATAAAAATAATGGCGTACCTTCATTTTATCTCCCTGGGGCGTTATTCTTACAAAGAATTCTCTGTTTCGTGTGGTTACTTGTAGCTTACTCGTGGCGGTCCCTCCTGCGTAGTTTTGCCATTGTTTTTGAGTAAAGTCCATCTTATAGACGTGGACCGATCCGGCAGTATAGATGCTTCGCTCCATCTTTGTCTCTAGTAAATTAGTTAGACTAGCTGAGAGAACTTGGAGACTCGGCTGGATTCAATGGCAAGTATATTCAAGTAAGAACAGCTGACTATTTCACTTCAGATCTCTAGGACTTCAGCAACGACAGCGACCTCCATTATTAGGTTAGTGCTTCATGTTAGCCAACATGAAATATCTCTATTATTACACATTTACGGTACAGTGTAATTATAATGATTATTATTGCATCTCACCTGTCTCTAGCGTCTCTAGTCTCTACCGTCTCACCTGTCGTCTCTAGCGTCTCTAGCGTCTCACCTGTCTCTAGCGTCTCACCTGTCTCTACCGTCTCACCTGTCTCTACCGTCTCACCTGTCTCTACCGTCTCACCTGTCTCTACCGTCTCACCTGTCTCTAGCCTGTCTCTAGCGTCTCACCTGTCTCTAGCGTCTCACCTGTCTCTATAGTGTCTCACCTGTCTCTAGTGTCTCACCTGTCTCTAGTGTCTCACCTGTCTCTACCGTCTCACCTGTCTCTAACGTCTCACCTGTCTCTAGCGTCTCTAGTGTCTCACCTGTCTCTAGTGTCTCACCTGTCTCTACTGTCTCACCTGTCTCTACTGTCTCACCTGTCTCTACTGTCTCACCTGTCTCTACCGTCTCACGCGTCTCACCTGTCTCTAGCGTCTCACCTGTCTCTAGCGTCTCACCTGTCTCTAGCGTCTCACCTGTCTCTAGCGTCTCACCTGTCTCTAGCGTCTCACCTGTCTCTAGCGTCTCACCTGTCTCTAGCGTCTCACCTGTCTCTAGCGTCTCACCTGTCTCTACCGTCTCACCTGTCTCTAGCGTCTCACCTGTCTCTAGCGTCTCACCTGTCTCTAGCGTCTCACCTGTCTCTAGTGTCTCACCTGTCTCTAGTGTCTCACCTGTCTCTACCGTCTCACCTGTCTCTAGCGTCTCTAGTGTCTCACCTGTCTCTAGTGTCTCACCTGTCTCTACTGTCTCACCTGTCTCTACTGTCTCACCTGTCTCTACTGTCTCACCTGTCTCTACTGTCTCACCTGTCTCTACCGTCTCTAGCGTCTCACCTGTCTCTAGCGTCTCACCTGTCTCTAGCGTCTCACCTGTCTCTAGCGTCTCACCTGTCTCTACTGTCTCACCTGTCTCTAGCGTCTCTAGTGTCTCACCTGTCTCTAGCGTCTCTAGTGTCTCACCTGTCTCTAGTGTCTCACCTGTCTCTAGTGTCTCACCTGTCTCTAGTGTCTCACCTGTCTCTAGTGTCTCACCTGTCTCAAGCGTCTCACCTGTCTCTAGCGTCTCTAGTGTCTCACCTGTCTCTAGTGTCTTACCTGTCTCTAGTGTCTCACCTGTCTCTAGTGTCTCACCTGTCTCTAGTGTCTCACCTGTCTCTAGTGTCTCACCTGTCTCTAGTGTCTCACCTGTCTCTAGTGTCTCACCTGTCTCTAGTGTCTCACCTGTCTCTACCGTCTCACCTGTCTCTAGCGTCTCTAGTGTCTCACCTGTCTCTACCGTCTCACCTGTCTCTAGCGTCTCTAGTGTCTCACCTGTCTCTAGTGTCTCACCTGTCTCTACTGTCTCACCTGTCTCTAGTGTCTCACCTGTCTCAAGCGTCTCACCTGTCTCAAGCGTCTCACCTGTCTCTAGCGTCTCACCTGTCTCTAGCGTCTCACCTGTCTCTAGTGTCTCACCTGTCTCTAGCGTCTCACCTGTCTCTAGCGTCTCACCTGTCTCTAGTGTCTCACCTGTCTCACCTGTCTCTAGTGTCTCACCTGTCTCTAGCGTCTCTAGTGTCTCACCTGTCTCTAGTGTCTTACCTGTCTCTAGTGTCTCACCTGTCTCTAGTGTCTCACCTGTCTCTAGCGTCTCTAGTGTCTCACCTGTCTCTAGCGTCTCTAGTGTCTCACCTGTCTCTAGCGTCTCTAGTGTCTCACCTGTCTCTAGTGTCTCACCTGTCTCTAGTGTCTCTAGTGTCTCACCTGTCTCTAGTGTCTCACCTGTCTCTAGTGTCTCACCTGTCTCTAGTGTCTCACCTGTCTCTAGTGTCTCACCTGTCTCTACTGTCTCTACTGTCTCACCTGTCTCACCTGTCTCTAGTGTCTCACCTGTCTCTACTGTCTCTACTGTCTCACCTGTCTCACCTGTCTCTAGTGTCTCACCTGTCTCAAGCGTCTCACCTGTCTCAAGCGTCTCACCTGTCTCTAGCGTCTCACCTGTCTCTAGTGTCTCACCTGTCTCTAGTGTCTCACCTGTCTCTACTGTCTCACCTGTCTCACCTGTCTCTAGTGTCTCACCTGTCTCAAGCGTCTCACCTGTCTCAAGCGTCTCACCTGTCTCTAGCGTCTCACCTGTCTCTAGCGTCTCACCTGTCTCTAGTGTCTCACCTGTCTCTAGCGTCTCACCTGTCTCTAGCGTCTCACCTGTCTCTAGTGTCTCACCTGTCTCTAGTGTCTCACCTGTCTCTAGCGTCTCTAGTGTCTCACCTGTCTCTAGTGTCTTACCTGTCTCTAGTGTCTCACCTGTCTCTAGTGTCTCACCTGTCTCTAGCGTCTCTAGTGTCTCACCTGTCTCTAGCGTCTCTAGTGTCTCACCTGTCTCTAGCGTCTCTAGTGTCTCACCTGTCTCTAGTGTCTCACCTGTCTCTAGTGTCTCACCTGTCTCTAGTGTCTCACCTGTCTCTAGTGTCTCACCTGTCTCTAGCGTCTCACCTGTCTCTAGCGTCTCACCTGTCTCTAGCGTCTCACCTGTCTCTAGTGTCTCACCTGTCTCTAGTGTCTCACCTGTCTCTACTGTCTCACCTGTCTCTACTGTCTCACCTGTCTCTAGTGTCTCACCTGTCTCTAGTGTCTCACCTGTCTCTACTGTCTCACCTGTCTCACCTGTCTCTAGCGTCTCACCTGTCTCTAGCATCTCACCTGTCTCTAGTGTCTCACCTGTCTCTAGTGTCTCACCTGTCTCTAGCGTCTCTAGTGTCTCACCTGTCTCTAGTGTCTCACCTGTCTCTAGCGTCTCTAGTGTCTCACCTGTCTCTAGCGTCTCTAGTGTCTCACCTGTCTCTAGCGTCTCTAGTGTCTCACCTGTCTCTAGTGTCTCACCTGTCTCTAGTGTCTCACCTGTCTCTAGCGTCTCACCTGTCTCTAGCGTCTCACCTGTCTCTAGCGTCTCACCTGTCTCTAGCGTCTCACCTGTCTCTAGTGTCTCACCTGTCTCTAGTGTCTCACCTGTCTCTACTGTCTCACCTGTCTCTACTGTCTCACCTGTCTCTAGTGTCTCACCTGTCTCTAGTGTCTCACCTGTCTCTACTGTCTCACCTGTCTCACCTGTCTCTAGCGTCTCACCTGTCTCTAGCATCTCACCTGTCTCTAGTGTCTCACCTGTCTCTAGTGTCTCACCTGTCTCTACAGAGGTTTTATTACTTCTTTCAAGGAAGGTTTGAGTGTAAAAGCGTCACCTTGCAGTCACTAATGTGTCGAGTCGTATTTATTCACACAAAATTGAGCATGATCAAAGACTTATTGACAGCATTAGTGCTCCACGCTTTACGGTCTACGCTCTGGCTCAAACTCCTTCATTTGAAGGTGCTAATAGAAGTGAAACAGTCAGTCAGTTACATAGCTAGCTACTACAATTCAGTCAGTCACATAGCTAGCTACTACAATTCAGTCAGTCAAATAGCTAGCTACTACAATTCAGTCAGTCACATAGCTAGCTACTACAATTCAGTCAGTCAAAGGCTACCTGGAAGCAACTAACCAATTTACTCTCTGTACGCAACTAACCAAAAAATGAATCTTTCACATTGAATAATAATCCTTATTACTTTTTACCAACCCACCAAACACTTAACCTTAGGTACCCACATGCCCAAAATATTGAAAGTAAAGTTAAAGCAGCTGTGGACAGAAATACATTGTACATCTGTTTCGGACTCATTCTGTCCTCTTCAGCACAGCATAGCTTGCAACATGCTATTTGCCTAAGAAAGCTCATGAAATTGCAACATTTTTGACTATCACCACCTAAATTTAGGCATCCTACCATGCCTAAATTTAGGCTGTCTCAAGCAGTTTTATCCATTAATTTAGACTAATATCAAGCACCCACCTAAATTTAGGCAACTTTGCAGATGTTCAGACAATAAAATTTGGTTCAAATCTGCAAAAAATAATTGAAAATAATGTGTTTTGCATAAACACACAGTTATGGCATTCAAACAGCAACATTGGAACTGTAGTAGTGGCATGCACTAGGTAGTCGATAAGTATTAGTTATTGCCCGAGTTGTGTAGGGCAATAAATGATTTATTACATAGTTCATCTCTGTGAGCGCAATAACATTGCGAATTTTTCAAACTCGCAAAGACGCAACGGTCTGTTGCTATAGAAGACGCTATGAGCGGTCAATAACCTACATTAATGCCCTCGAATAGAGCAATCTGATTGGTGAAAGATGACGTACTATGTAATAATTCATATTATTGTCATCGTTGTAAGTCTAGCAACCAATAGTGTGTGCCTATGTAGTGCGAGGACGTATACAACATGTGTGTGTGGGTATCTTGTAAGTGTTGTTCTAAATAATAATATCGTTTTTCAGAAGTGATACATTGTGTTCAATGCGTCTCTGTTGAACTTAAACGTGCAAATTTGTTTCACTTTAGGGTATGGGCCAGGCAGTCTTTGTGAACCGGGAAGTTTGAGTACTAAACAAGCTAGCAAGTAGTGGCTAGTATTATTATTTAAAAGTAATTGTATAAAGGTGCTTGGGCTAGCTCACCAACTAGAACACCAAGCGTAACATCCAGTAACCCTTCACCTCTAATGGACTGGATTATCAATGAAGAGGCTCAAACCTGCAAATCAACACACAGTCTGAGGTTCCGTCATGTCAAGCGAACTTTGGCAGTATACGAATCCTCAGAGCTATAGAAATAATTTAATATGTAATAATAATGACACCAGTGTACATGCATGAATGTTTACACTACAGTGCCTAAAATTCAGTACGTTTTCACAGTAATTAATAGGCCATGACGCAAATCTATGTATGCTACACCACTAGCCTCGATTCTAGAGAACACATGATCAGATCATACTTCTTATTGTATTGACGTATCACTGGCTGCATCTAAAAGTTATTATACCTCAAATTTGTGCTGTTACACTTTCAGAGAATAAGCGAGAAGAGAAGCGCAGTCCATGCAGGGCGAGGCAGTACGAACGCTCTAGCCAGCTAGTCTTAATTGCTGACCCACATTTTAAACTCCGCCCTTTCACTCCGCCCTATAAACTTAGTTGCCCAGCAACGACAACAACACGTGGTTATGAAACGCAACACTAGAGTAGAGCAAAAATTCCACAAGATTCAGTGGAAATGTTCCACAACTGTTGAGTGAAATATTTCCTACCTGGTGGAAAAAGGCATTGGTGGAAATAATCTACCAGTGGAGTGGAAAAGTTCCACCCCATGCAGTTTTTGCAGTGCACATACAATAACTATAGTCAACGATTATAGATACATAATAATTATTATAGTTTGGTTTGGCAAGAATGGTTCATGTCTGACTACTTCCTTTTACGTTTAGTATTAGAGGGTTGATATAAACTACTTAGCCCATCTTGGAGGCAATCAGCTCTCCTCTTTTTCCTCTTCTTGATGCTAAGTATTGAAATAAACAGTATAAATTTATTAGCATAATAAATTATAATGAAGGAATTTTTTAATGTACATGTACATTGTAATGCTTAATAATAATTATTAAATAAAGTAACACACTGGTGTAAAGGAAGGAAAAAAAACAACTAAGTTATTCAAGTAAAGCATATAAAAAAGTTAATTTACAAAAACTAAAGCAGGTCAAGTAAAGATAAGCTATGATTATCTAACTGGACCTGCATGTGTCAGCAACGTGGCCCTGTATACTGAACCAAGAGTTCATTAAAGTGGCAGGTACCCTTTCGCCCACGCATTGTGAATAATTATCATGCAGTGAGGGAGGGGCTCAAAGTACTACACAATACACGCTAATAACAGAGATCCAGTTCAGAATTTTCGCACCAGATTTTTAATGCTGTGTAGCAAACTGTTTAGTCACTAGTACCTACTTGTAGCTAAACAACTTGCGGAGGGCCTGACAAGGCTTTTTCGAAAATTTACTCCTATAGGTATTTTTATGACTGTTAAATGTTATTAGTTGATTATTTTACCTTGTGCCAGCTGAAGTGTGATCTGAACTGTATGGATTGAATTCAATCAATTTTAACGTTATAGTAGTTGATTATTTTACCTTGTGCCACCTGAAGTGGGATCTGAACTGTATGGATTGAATTCAATCAATTTTAACGTTATAGTAGTTGATTATTTTACCTTGTGCCACCTGAAGTGTGATCTGAACTGTATGGATTGAATTCAATCAATTTTAACGTTATAGTAGTTGATTATTTTACCTTGTGCCACCTGAAGTGGGATCTGAACTGTATGGATTGAATTCAATCAATTTTAACGTTATAGTAGTTGATTATTTTACCTTGTGCCACCTGAAGTGTGATCTGAACTGTATGGATTGAATTCAATCAATTTTAACGTTATAGTAGTTGATTATTTTACCTTGTGCCACCTGAAGTGGGATCTGAACTGTATGGATTGAATTCAATCAATTTTAACGTTATAGTAGTTGATTATTTTACCTTGTGCCACCTGAAGTGGGATCTGAACTGTATGGATTGAATTCAATCAATTTTAACGTTATAGTAGTTGATTATTTTACCTTGTGCCACCTGAAGTGGGATCTGAACTGTATGGATTGAATTCAATCAATTTTAATGTTATAGTAGTTGATTATTTTACCTTGTGCCACCTGAAGTGGGATCTGAACTGTATGGATTGAATTCAATCAATTTTAATGTTATAGTAGTTGATTATTTTACCTTGTGCCACCTGAAGTGGGATCTGAACTGTATGGATTGAATTCAATCAATTTTAATGTTATAGTAGTTGATTATTTTACCTTGTGCCACCTGAAGTGGGATCTGAACTGTATGGATTGAATTCAATCAATTTTAATGTTATAGTAGTTGATTATTTTACCTTGTGCCACCTGAAGTGGGATCTGAACTGTATGGCAATCAATTTTAATGTTATATTAGTTGATTATTTTACCTTGTGCCACTTGAAGTGGGATCTGAACTGTATGGATTGAATTCAATCAATTTTAACGTTATAGTAGTTGATTATTTTACCTTGTGCCACCTGAAGTGGGATCTGAACTGTATGGATTGAATTCAATCAATTTTAATGTTATAGTAGTTGATTATTTTACCTTGTGCCACTTGAAGTGGGATCTGAACTGTATGGATTGAATTCAATCAATTTTAATGTTATAGTAGTTGATTATTTTACCTTGTGCCACCTGAAGTGGGATCTGAACTGTATGGCAATCAATTTTAATGTTATAGTAGTTGATTATTTTACCTTGTGCCACCTGAAGTGGGATCTGAACTGTATGGCAATCAATTTTAATGTTATAGTAGTTGATTATTTTACCTTGTGCCACTTGAAGTGGGATCTGAACTGTATGGATTGAATTCAATTAATTTTAACGTTATAGTAGTTGATTATTTTACCTTGTGCCACCTGAAGTGGGATCTGAACTGTATGGCAATCAATTTTAATGTTATAGTAGTTGATTATTTTACCTTGTGCCACTTGAAGTGGGATCTGAACTGTATGGATTGAATTCAATCAATTTCAATGTTATTAGTTGATCATTTTACCTTATGCCACCTGAAGTGGGATCTGAACTGTATGGATTGAATTCAATTAATTTTAACGTTATAGTAGTTGATTATTTTACCTTGTGCCACCTGAAGTGGGATCTGAACTGTATGGATTGAATTCAATCAATTTTAACGTTATAGTAGTTGATTATTTTACCTTGTGCCACCTGAAGTGGGATCTGAACTGTATGGATTGAATTCAATCAATTTTAACGTTATAGTAGTTGATTATTTTACCTTGTGCCACCTGAAGTGGGATCTGAACTGTATGGATTGAATTCAATCAATTTTAATGTTATAGTAGTTGATTATTTTACCTTGTGCCACCTGAAGTGGGATCTGAACTGTATGGCAATCAATTTTAATGTTATAGTAGTTGATTATTTTACCTTGTGCCACTTGAAGTGGGATCTGAACTGTATGGATTGAATTCAATTAATTTTAACGTTATAGTAGTTGATTATTTTACCTTGTGCCACCTGAAGTGGGATCTGAACTGTATGGCAATCAATTTTAATGTTATAGTAGTTGATTATTTTACCTTGTGCCACTTGAAGTGGGATCTGAACTGTATGGATTGAATTCAATCAATTTCAATGTTATTAGTTGATCATTTTACCTTGTGCCAGCTGGAGTGGGATCCTCTACTAAACTATAAGTATTGATTTAAAAGTTCAGTTGATTATCATTCCGTATAATTACAGGAGATATTTTCCGAGGGATTTAAACATTATTTTGCCAATCTATGATCATTTAGTGAAGAATGATCAGCGTTCAAATGGGTGTTGTATAGAAGGAAGGTTTTCGTGGTTTTATTTTTCGTAATTGATGCCAGGATTCACAAACATTGCGAAATTAATTTTTCATCCCTCAAAAAAATGCCACCTATACGGTACCTTGTGTCATTAGCTACTGCGTGATCCTCCACTGAACTACATAAATTGAATTGATGTAAATTCAATGATAATTATTAGTTGATTATCATACGTACCTAATTGGAACTGTGTCACCAGATATCTCTCCTGAGCTAGACAAATCTGACGTAACTGTAGTATTGATAAGGATTGCCAAGAACTGAATACAAGTAACCCTGCTTCAAATGTTAAGTATTTCACACATTTTTGGCAGTTTAATATTATGAGGCCAGAATCATTGAGTAAAGAAAATAAAAAGATTTCTAACGAAATCAACAGGATGTAGGGATGAAGAAATCTACTACTGGTCCACAATGTAAACCAACAAGGAACTAGCATGGACTGATAACACGATTGACTTGCTAACAGACCATAGATCCCTACATCAGTGGCTGCTGTGGGCCTGTGGCAGACTATAGCTATAGTTTAGCTAGTTGCTGTTGACTGACACCTGACATGCATTGAATCGAATTCAACTTGACTGTGACAAAAATATCTTATATACAACCACAACGCCAGAGAGCAGATCTAAGTATCTTTGGACGTATATAATTCATCACTAGGCGAAATATCAGCATTTGAACGCTAATACATTGTATGTAGCCGCCATTTTGTTTTCTTGGCCATCCCTACATAGGGAGGCACTACCGTGCCTCCCTAATAAAGTACACATCAGCAGAATCTTTTAATTGAGTGATTAATTTACACACATGCTCGATCCAATTATGAAATCACAAGCAAACATACACGTATGCACATACCATTAGGTTTCTTGAGATCAGGATGAGTAGTAACTAATGAAAACATGATAAACAGCCACTTAATTTACTAGTACTACATTTGTATCACAACTATACCTTCTGCAAGGTATTTCTGATATGTGTCAGAAAAGATTGTCAAAGGAATAAGAAGACAACGCTTCTGTTCGGCATTCTTCCGTCTCATTATCTTGTGAGAGCTTAACAATTATGCCTGTAGGAGCTGCTTATAAATATTTACCTTTTTCCAACCAGCAGCTTCTAATGACGACGAAGGCAATTTTGTAATGAAATCTCTTTTAGAATGCCTTGCTCCCGTGGTGGATCTGATAGCTGATTTCAGAGTATGAGGAGTACCTTCAGGCATGTCATCTACTCTTATCATCAGTTCTGAACAGTCTGCTCTCATAAATTGCCAAATCTGTAAAATTAAATTTACGAATTATTATAGGTGCATGTTGAATGATAAACAAATCGAGAAAATAACCTCATGTACTGTCAAACCTCTGCAAACACATAGCAGCTCTTCTGCTAGCGGATCTGCTGTTTGTTGGCAGACGTTTGTGTTGATAGTGTTGCTTCCCGGCAGGCTTTGCATCCTCAAAATTGTGTTAGCACATTGATTTTTGAAGTGAGCAATCAGCCCACTCTTCAAAGTACTGAAACGTTCTGGATTGGAATAGCATGCTGCTTCTATGACCTATAATAATTGCAGTATTATATTCACATAATGATTAATGTTTTGGTGGTAAGCTAATTATCAATAACTTGCCTCAGTTGTAAACCATAGAAGCATGGCATAGGAGGGTACAACTCTTGGGAGTGCATGACCTCCCAGGGCCTCCTTGACGATAGGTACATAGTCATTTTGTATGACATGTATGCCATTTTCTAAGAAATTTTTCCCACATTGAACGAGAAGTCCAACTGCTGAAGATGCTTTCTCCATTATTGCAGGAAGTTCAGCATAATCTTCAATAGAGACATCTAGGTGTGGCTGAAGAAATTCTATCAGCACACACCTAGAGATATATCTACAGACATGGAAAAGCCAAAAAATACCTCCAGCTGAATAGCTACATAACTTAAAACTTACTGCTCCTTGTCTGATGTGGTAAAATTGGCGCCTATAATCGCCATTGACGATGGCCTCTCCTCTCCTCGACCGATTGTTCCTTCATATGCTCCATTATACAACGATATCACCAGGTCGCTGATGGTGTTCTGACTGCGAGGATCATCGATCACGAGGGGCAATGTGGTGTTGCAGCAAAGAGATGCATACTTTTCTTTCGTCCCCTTTGAGAACATGCGTCTCATGCAGCCTAGCAACGATAAACCACATCTCAGTGCTGTCGATTTTCCTGTGCCAGGCCCTCCAAATATTAACGGCACTGGACAATAGAGACATTTGTCTAATATTGCTGTATAGTGCAGAGCCAAGGCAGTACTTCCTAGCACAAGTAGGGCTGGGAAGAAATTATGATTCATGACGACCTCAAGCTGGTCTATCATCGCAACCATCGAATTTCTACCCAACGGTTTGGATATTCTGCATGCACTGTCTCTGGAGGCGATGGATGGCCCTGTATGCAGGTGCCCAATCCATATGTAGGTGCTGGTGGAATCGGGCATGCCGTCACTGTCCAAAATAGTGTCTGGACCAAGCACCCACGTCTTCCTGTCATCTTGCAGACCAACCTTGAACAAAATTCGGATAAAAATTATAGTCAGCAAAGTGCCACTGCGGCCTTGAACATAATTCAGATATTATTGTACAGTAACAATAATAGTCAGCTAAGTGCGGTCTTCTGACAAACAAAAAAGTTTTATAAACTATTTTTTGACAAGCCCCACCCATTTCCCCATAATACTCTGCAGAGTGGCGAGCAATAGTCTATACCCAGCCTATGCAGTATAGTATTATACGACAAGATTTTACACGTGGTTTATCTGCCAAAATTACCACATGTAACATTATTAGTCATAGTTATAGTAGTCTTAAACAAAAATTGGGATTCAGGCGTGCGAGCACAAAATATTCTAGATGTGTCCTGCTGACACACTTGATTTTGACAATTATTTTGACAGTTGAGGCTACAAATCAGTGCACAGTGCACTAGTGTCAAGGTGTCACATTTAAGTCATGGCATTCACAAACAGGACTTGTTATTTTGACAGTTGAGGCTACAATTCAAATCTATGTACACAGTGCACTAGTGTCAAGGTGTCACATTTAAGTCATGGCATTCACAAACAGGACTTGTTAGTTCGACAGTTGAGGCTACAAATCAAATCTATGTACACAGTGCACTAGTGTCAAGGTGTCACATTTAAGTCATGGCCTCTCACAAATTGTACAAAAATCATTTCTCTCGTTTTGTACACTTGTTAGCATAGTCTTTAACTAAAAAGTCCTAAGAAATTCTAGGAGGGGAAGTCTTGATTATAATTACATTTTCACACTTAGCGAGGTACTAGTCTTAAAATAATCTATTATTAGTTTTCATTCAACATTGGTCAACATTGGTCACCACATCGATCTGCTTGCAATAATGTATAAAATATAATTATCAGTGTTACTGAAACGTTCGAAGATTTACAGGCTTTGCCCATGAACATTCTTATGCATGCGTGCACTTTTTGGGATGTGACACAAATATTTGACATCTATACCTTTCGACAGTATTTCGTGAGTCGTGCGTTTCAAACACTGTAATTGTGATGCTTATGTCTAAAAGCAAGTGATGATAAAATAATACCTCCATTATACCAGCTTCTTACTGTTATAATTATTAATAACCAAAAGACCATTCATAACCGGTTATGGTGTCTTCTTACAGATTCACAAACCCCCTTATTGGCCCATATCTATAGGATTAACCCATTAGAGCATGAAGGTGACCTCTACGGCCTCATACATGAAACCGCTGTATTCACCTCTAGTTACAATGTAGTGGGAGTAACAAAATGTAAATGTTTCCAGCTGTATGCAAGCAGAAGAGTAACAAGTAGCAACAGGAACAGTGGATAACATAACCAGGAGGCTAGCGTTCATGTACACAAGAAGTGACAAACATTTGGAATAGGATATTAACCAAAATTAGTAGAGCAGAAAATGTATGTAAAATAATTAATAATAATGGGCAACAAGACTAACCTTGCTCACTGCTGTTAATGATGGGAGTACTCCAGCACCTCTCTTTTTCAATTGATAGAATTGATTGAGCTGCATGTTGTTGAACGAGCAGCTGAGCCCTCCTTCAGGGAAGGAGAAGTTGATCATGCTCATGAAATCAGGCATATTCATTGTAGACTTTGTTGTAAAGTAGCATGTTCTGGAGTATAAAGAATTAATCAATATTAGTAGTAGTAGTAGTATTAGTAGTATTAATTGCTGTATAACCTAGATTGACTTTCTCCTTCAATTTTCTCTGTTGTCACTTCTGCGAGATACCCAGTGCTTCCTTGAGCTGCTACAACCTTAGAAATCAACTTGAAGTTAAAGTCCGAATGGGGTACTCTTTCACCCCCCTTCTTTCGTGAACCAAAAGTGCAGGTTTCTTCATCATCATAGAAACCTAATAGTATAATAATCAGGCTTAAAATAACAATAGAAAGTGAGTGCATGCTACATTGGCATAATAGTGCTGTGGTAGTATGTTTCAGTACAACTCAAACCTGTTTGGTAGAGTGTGCCCTGCGATGCAGACCCACGTGAAGGAGTCAATGATGTTGCTGCAAGGAAAATAAGTATAGCCAGCCAGCTTCTGTATAGCTGTATAGTTATTCAGTACCTGATTGGGACCCTTCAGCATCTTCAAATTCCATGGTAACTGAAACTGTGACTGTTTTCACGCATTGACTGCACTCAAGTTCTGTCTCGCTGCAGTGCGGTCTAATAATAATACGCGTATTAAATTTTATGATCGTGTTGACGAGCTAATAGGTCCGAAATATTAATTATTTGCACAGTACATGCTAAGTCTATTCGATCAGCAGTGTATTCTTTGTTTGAAATCGTGGAGAATTGGTGAGAACAACCAGACTCCAGTAGTGTAGCTAGCTTCTTACGATATATTCTTTGCAGGAAGTGTGTCCCCTGAGGTGTGCATGCTTGGTCAGATATGAAACAGCCAGGAATATTCCTGCTGGTTCTTTTGGTGGCACATAGTGCATCATTCGGCCATTCTCTTTCGCTACCAAAGCACTGGCTTACTTATTTTCAGTGGCTGGAAAAATTTTTCAAAGCCAATCCACTTGTGTGCTTACCTCAGGTTATCTATCCCAATGTTATGTTGCTCTCTCAGAATGAAGAAGGAAAATCATTTATCTCCCTGTTGCCATCTTTGCCCCCTGTCATAATCTGGAGACCTTGTCAGCAATTTCCAGGTCTGTTTAATAAACCTACTACTAAAGAAACAGGCCTACTATTATGTCCTACATGCAACCATCGCCTGTATGAAGGCCAGTGGAACACAGGGCATTCATCTTATCAGCCTCGGATAATTCATGATATAGATACAGTTGTGGTACTTATTGGTATCACATACCGTTGCTCCAATGGCCACAAAATCCTGTCGTATGATCCCAGGATCCATGCCATGCTTGCGGAAAATGCTATGATACCCTTTGTGCTCAGCTACAAGTCAGGTTTTACTAAACAGGTGATGAGAACTGTGCTTGGTCTTATTGAGCAAGGGATTGACTTTACTAAAGCAACGACATTGCTTCGGCACGGCAGGGAAGCATTTATAAACACTATGCTAAAAAAACAAGACAAAGTAGTTTTAGAAACGGAATTAAAAATTACTGAGTCCATTTTAAGAGCTACTCCTTCCCGATTCCTTTTGACATCAGCCTTTCTACAGGAATTTTTTATGAGTAGAGAAGATCACATGAACTCATACATGCGCTCATTGTCAACTTCAGGAGGTTCTATTACAATTGATCACACTTTTAAGGTTGCAGCAAACATTGGATACTTCAGATCTGACAAAAAATGGACAACACAGTATAATTCTGTGTTTATTGTTTTAAACGAAGCCGGCCAAGTACTTACCTGGAAATTTACACAGACAGAATCATATCAAGAGGTTGAACCAGTACTTTCTTCACTGCGTGGACGATTGTGTTCCCTTGAGTCCCCAGTAAAGTCTGTATACCTTGACAATTGCTGCCATTGGGATAATTCACTCAAGCGTACATTTGGAACTAGCCTTAAAGTTAAACTAGACTTGTTTCATGCTGTACAGAGAATCACTCGCACTCTTTCAAAAAAAAACAAGCACCATCAAGCCTTATTGAGGGAGTTTAAATTAGTATTCCGCAGTGCAGGTGATGTGGGAGAGCGGAGAAGTTTACCTACTCCTAGTGCACAAGAGATGGAAAAAAATCTTGATAAATTTTTGGAGCGTTGGGAGCACATAAGTACTACTGAAGAAGGTGCATCTTGCATTCTTTCCAAAAAAACAAAGCACGCTATCTCTAACCTGAAAAAACACATCCAAAATGAGTGCCTTTCAGAAATCCCACCAGGATTAGGAACTAGTAGAAACGAAGCGCTCCACCATGCAATAAATCCTTATTTTCACAGAAGTAGGATGAGCGTGCAAGTTGCATATGCACTACTCTGTTTTTTATTTTATGCACATAATTTAAAGTCTAGTACTTGTACTAGTAGGCAACAAGACCATGATTCATCAGCTGCAACTGTTGTGTCTCATGATCATGCATATTCAAAAAAGGAACAATTTGGTGTGATACCATCTGAATCTACAGCAGCACACTGGGGAACGGCTCCAATTCGTTCAACATCAGATGCCATGGCAATGTTAGAAATGGAAACAAGCGATATGGAAACAGAAGAGGAAGAAGAGGAGTGTGCTACAACACGTATTGGCTTAGAAGAGGCAAAGTGCCTAATAGCTAAAGCTTTACAGTTAGCACAAATTAGCTCCAGTGTGGCAGCTTTGTTCCCTAAATCTCCTATTTTGAATCAAGAATTTTGGCCATTTATTACGAACCAGCAGCTACCTGTTGACTCATCTAATGCAGGAGAATACAAAACCCATCATGATCGGCTAGAAGAGGTTATTAGAGTATGTGGATTGAGCAGAGTTCTAGTCGAAGGTGATGGTAATTGCCTTTTTAGTGCAGTAGCAGTAGCACTGAAGCAGTTGGCTACTCATGTGGATTTGTCAGTACATGAAGAAATGCTAATTGGAAGTGATGATCTTTCTGGAACTCTAAGAGACCTGGCAGTAAAAGAATGGACTGATAACAGCGACTATTATAGAGAATTTCTAACTACTGTAACAATTGAGGAAGAAGTCATGAAATTTAAAGAAAATGGATACTATGACTCGGAGTTAGGAAACACAGCTGTTTTGTCTCTTAGCAACGCACTAAAAATACCAATAATCATGCTCACATCAATGCCAGAGACACCAATTCTAACTGTGCAGCCTAGAACAGTCATCATCCCATCACCAATCGTGATAGCATATAACCAGTTTGGGTCTGGGCACTATGATGGAGTTGGATATTCTACTAAAACTATACCAAGTGAATCAGCAGATGTTACATGCAGATGTGGAAGAGGTGACAAAGTAACTATTTTAAGGTGCTCTCCCAATCCTAAATATAATTGCCGCTGCCCATGTTTTAAGGAGAATAAAGCCTGCTCAAGTAAATGCCAGTGTAGAAATTGTGACAACCCCAATGGCAAGCACATCGCTTCTTCAGCAGTACCAACTTCAAGAAAAAGGCAGAGACAGCCGATTCAAAGTGTTCAGGTCAAGAGTGTTTTGTTTCTGGAGCAGAAAGGAGAAAAGATTGCACAAGGAAAATGGTCCTTGGTTGAGAATCTCTTACTTCTGGAAGTACTAAAGTATTTAAAAGAAATACTGCAAGTTGAACCTACAACACAGCTTGTTCACGAGTATTATATGGATCTAGTTAAAGCGTGCTCACTATTTAAGCTGAGCCTTCCAGTGGGACCCAAAGAATTACTTTCTGTCAGTCAGAAAATTGAACATCACTCAATGTTGAAACATACCTTTGAAGAACTCACTAATACTTTTTGAACTGACTGTCACTGTTATGTGCACAACACAATTAGATAAAGTGTACGGTCTGTAGTTGTTGTATTAGTGTGAGTAAAATTATTAATAATAATATTAAGAATAACTGTATAATAGTCTAGGCCCTGACTAAGATTTGTATGCATTTAATTTAGGAGAGGATAAGTCAACTGTTTTAGGGTAATTTGACCCCAAGGAATAAGATGTGATATGTGCCTTTTTGTCTATCCGCTGCGACATACCCGAAATTGACCATGCCCTTTTTATCGGCATTGTCACTAACAATTATTGGTCTATCTTCTTAACCATTCTAATAACATACTTTCTGGCAACTGTTCTAAGGTAATATGACCCTAAGTAATGCATTGGGATGTGTGCCAAAACCAATATTCACAGCAAAAAAAGCAAAAATGGCCACACCTTTCTCTGAAATGCATTAACGTCTCTATTCTCAAGAATTTGATTCTGATGGTTTGAAACAGTACAAGTACAGGGTATTACCAACAAAAAGGCACAAATTATTATGCTGAGGAGTCACTTAAACATAAAACTTAGGCAGCATTTAGTATTAAAAGAATGATGTTCACAAAAATGAAGTTATTCAGTGATAGGGATTTTGCAAGATTCACCTCCTTTACACTTGCAACACTTGATTCCAGCTACCCTGCAGCGACATCCATTCTTGTGGCCGCATTTGCCACATGTACAAGTATCAGGAAGGTCTTCAGGCTTGTAGATAACAATAATTTTCAGGAACAATTAATTTTTTCTTCACAAAGTGAAACCATACGACTCAGCATTCATTTATAAACTGGCATCTTTAAAGGGGCTTGTATCCATAGCTGTTGTTGATAATATGCCTTTGAATATGCGTTCATGCACTGATGTGAAGGGAATTGTCTCAAAGTCCATTTTGAGGGAATTGCTATTAAAAGCAGCAAGACGCAGGTTATTAATGTTTCCAAGTCTTTTGTTGGCTTGAGACACCTTACCAGAAAATTTTCTGCCATCTGCAACACACTCTCTGTCAACTCCAAGTTGTTAAAGTTCTGTATCAGTGTTAAATGTTGTGGATAGCTTTCATTGCTGCATGCTCGTAGAAATTTTGTTAGTTGTATCACATCCAGTCAGAGCCGGCATTAAGTGCAGGAAGATAACCTGATTAGAATTTCCTGTATATGGTACATCATCCTATCATCTGCTTCCTCATGTGTCACATGATATCTGCACAGCACTGGGGACAAGCTTGCAAGGCTTTTCCGTGCACTCCATGGTCTGACGGGATGTGATTCAACCAGCAATATTTCTACGACTTGAATAACACTGCCTATGTTACAGAACGTTAACAACTTGGAGTTGACAGAGAGTATGATGCAGATGGCAGAAAATGTTCTAGTAAGGTGTCTCAAGCCAACAACAGACTTGGAAACATTTGATAACCTGCGTCTTGCTGCTTATAATAGCGATTCCCTCAAAATGGACTTTGAGACAATTCCCTGCATGTCAGCCAATGCATGAACGCCTATTCAAAGGGCATAATAATTATCAACAACAGCTATGGATACAAGCCCACTTAAAGATGCCAGTTTAGAAAGGAATGCTGAGACGTATGATTTCACTTTTGTGAAGAAAGAAAATTTAATTGTTCCTGATAATTAGGTTATCTCCAAGTCTGAAGACCTTCCTGATACTTGCACAAGTGGCAAATGTGGTCACAAGAATGGATGTCGCTGCAGGGTAGCTGGAATCAAGTGTTGCAAATACTGCAAGTGTAGAGGAGGTGAATCTTGCAAAATCCCTATCACTGAATAACTTCATATCATTCTTGTAATACTAAATGCTGCCTAAGTTTTATGTTTAAGTGACTCCTCAAGTTAACAAATTGTGCCTTTTTGTTGGTAATACCCTGTACTTGTACTGTTTCAAACTATCAGAATCAAATTCTTTGGAATAGAGACGTTTATGCATTTCGTGTAGCCATTTTTGCTTTTTTTGCAGTGAATATTGGTTTGGCACACATCCCAATACATTCCTTAGAGTCATAATTATTACCTTAGAACAGTTGCCAGAAAGTATGTTATTAGAATGGTTAAGAAGATAGACCAATTATTGTTAGTGACAATGCCGATAAAAAGGGCGTGGTCAATTTCGGGTATTTCGCAGCGGATAGACAAAAAGGCACATATCACATCTTATTCCTTGGGGTCAAATAACCCTAAAACAGTTGAGTTATCCTCTCCTAAATTAAATGCATACAAATCTTAGTCAGGGCCTCTACTAATAGTTATGCCAAATGAATCAACATTAAAAATGAATTGCATGCTTGCCACCTGAGGCATATTTTAAAGATCACTTCTTCATGCTCATTGATTACCACTAGAGCCAGGTGAGACACTAGAGACAGGTGAGACACTAGAGACAGGTGAGACACAAGAGACAGGTGAGACACTAGAGACAGGTGAGACAGGTGAGACACTAGAGACAGGTGAGACACTAGAGACAGGTGAGACACTAGAGACAGGTGAGACGCTAGAGACAGGTGAGACGCTAGAGACAGGTGAGACACTAGAGACAGGTGAGACACTAGAGACAGGTGAGACACTAGAGACACTAGAGACAGGTGAGACACTAGAGACAGGTGAGACGCTAGAGACAGGTGAGACACTAGAGACAGGTGAGACGCTAGAGACAGGTGAGACACTAGAGACAGGTGAGACACTAGAGACACTAGAGACAGGTGAGACACTAGAGACGCTAGAGACAGGTGAGACGCTAGAGACAGGTGAGACGCTAGAGACAGGTGAGACACTAGAGACAGGTGAGACACTAGAGACAGGTGAGACACTAGAGACAGGTGAGACAGTAGAGACAGGTGAGACACTAGAGACAGGTGAGACGCTAGAGACAGGTGAGACGCTAGAGACAGGTGAGACGCTAGAGACAGGTGAGACGCTAGAGACAGGTGAGACGCTAGAGACAGGTGAGACACTAGAGACAGGTGAGACACTAGAGACAGGTGAGACACTAGAGACACTAGAGACAGGTGAGACACTAGAGACAGGTGAGACACTAGAGACGCTAGAGACAGGTGAGACACTAGAGACAGGTGAGACGCTAGAGACAGGTGAGACACTAGAGACAGGTGAGACACTAGAGACACTAGAGACAGGTGAGACACTAGAGACGCTAGAGACAGGTGAGACGCTAGAGACAGGTGAGACGCTAGAGACAGGTGAGACACTAGAGACAGGTGAGACACTAGAGACAGGTGAGACACTAGAGACAGGTGAGACAGTAGAGACAGGTGAGACACTAGAGACAGGTGAGACGCTAGAGACAGGTGAGACGCTAGAGACAGGTGAGACGCTAGAGACAGGTGAGACGCTAGAGACAGGTGAGACGCTAGAGACAGGTGAGACAGTAGAGACAGGTGAGACGGTAGAGACAGGTGAGACGGTAGAGACAGGTGAGACGGTAGAGACAGGTGAGACACTAGAGACAGGTGAGACGGTAGAGACAGGTGAGACGCTAGAGACAGGTGAGACGCTAGAGACAGGTGAGACACTAGAGACAGGTGAGACGCTAGAGACAGGTGAGACGCTAGAGACAGGTGAGACGCTAGAGACAGGTGAGACGCTAGAGACAGGTGAGACCGTAGAGACAGGTGAGACGGTAGAGACAGGTGAGACGCTAGAGACAGGTGAGACGCTAGAGACAGGTGAGACGCTAGAGACAGGTGAGACGCTAGAGACAGGTGAGACGGTAGAGACAGGTGAGACGGTAGAGACAGGTGAGACGCTAGAGACAGGTGAGACGCTAGAGACAGGTGAGACGGTAGAGACAGGTGAGACACTAGAGACAGGTGAGACGGTAGAGACACTAGAGACAGGTGAGACGGTAGAGACAGGTGAGACGCTAGAGACAGGTGAGACAGTAGAGACAGGTGAGACGGTAGAGACAGGTGAGACAAGAGAGACAGGTGAGACGGTAGAGACAGGTGAGACGCTAGAGACAGGTGAGACGCTAGAGACAGGTGAGACAGTAGAGACAGGTGAGACGCTAGAGACAGGTGAGACACTAGAGACAGGTGAGACGGTAGAGACAGGTGAGACAGTAGAGACAGGTGAGACGCTAGAGACAGGTGAGACGCTAGAGACAGGTGAGACGCTAGAGTCAGGTGAGACGGTAGAGACGCTAGAGACAGGTGAGACAGTAGAGACAGGTGAGACACTAGAGACAGGTGAGACACTAGAGACAGGTGAGACGCTAGAGACAGGTGAGACGCTAGAGTCAGGTGAGACGGTAGAGACGCTAGAGACAGGTGAGACGGTAGCTAGAGACCTGTGAGATGCAATAATAATCATTATAATTACACTGTACCGTAAATGTGTAATAATAGAGATATTTCATGTTGGCTAACATGAAGCACTAGCCCATTATTAGGGAAACTCCCCCTTTCTTATTATCGCGCACTCAGCTAGACACGTGCGAAGAACCGCTCGTCCGCTTCAATTCAGTGGCTTTATTATTCGCGCCAATCACGCGGTTTTTGCATCTAGGGCTCATTTTGCAGCCAGTAAATCACCATGTCTCAGCCAGATTCGAAGAAGATTCGATTGGACGGGCCTCCTGAGATTAAGTTCAAGCAACTCTTCATCAACAACAAGTTTGTAGATGCAGTGAGTGGAAAGACCTTTCCTGACGTGAACCCGTGCACAGGCGAGAACATCTGCCAGGTTGCTGAAGCTGATAAAGCTGATGTAGACATCGCCGTGAAAGCTGCTCGCGAAGCGTTTAAACTTGGTAGCGAATGGCGCACCATGAACGCCTCTCAGCGTGGTCACCTGCTGTACAAGCTTGCAGACGCTATCGAGCGAGACCGTGAATATCTATCCCGCTTGGAGACGTATGACAACGGCAAGCCTTTCTCAGATTCTTTCAATATCGATTTACCACTCGTGATCAAGTGCTACCGTTACTTCGCTGGATGGGCTGATAAAATTCACGGAAAGACCATTCCAGTCGACGGAAGCTACTTGTGCATGACTCGTCACGAACCGATTGGAGTAGTTGGTCAAATAATTCCATGGAACTTCCCTCTGCTAATGCAGGCGTGGAAGCTCGGACCAGCGCTTGCTTGTGGAAATACGATAGTTATGAAGCTTGCGGAGCAGACTCCTCTTTCTGGTCTCTACATTGCTGAGCTCATCCGAGAAGTTGGCTTTCCTCCTGGCGTTGTCAATGTCCTTAACGGCTATGGTCCATCAGCTGGTGCTGCAATATCTGGACATCCAGATGTAGACAAGATTGCCTTCACTGGATCTACTGATGTTGGTCATATTATTCAGCAAGCTGCAGGAGCCAGCAACCTGAAGAACGTCACATTGGAGCTGGGTGGAAAGAGCCCTAACATAATACTGGAGGACGCTGATTTGGACTATGCTGTTGAGATGTCTCATTTTGCTCTTTTCTTTAACCAGGGTCAGTGTTGCTGTGCCGGGTCACGTACATTCGTACAAGAATCGGTGTATGATGAGTTTGTTCGCAAGAGTGTTGAGCGTTCCAAACGTCGCAAGGTTGGCAGCCCACTGGACCCTTCAGTACAGCAAGGACCACAGGTGGACCAAGAGCAATTTGACAAGGTGATGGGACTTATTGAAACTGGTAAGAAAGAAGGCGCTAAGCTTGAATGTGGTGGCAATCGAGTGGGCGACAAGGGATTCTTTGTTGAGCCGACTGTATTTAGTGGAGTGAGCGATGAGATGCGTATTGCGAATGAAGAGATCTTTGGACCAGTCATGCAGATAATGAAGTTCAAGACAATTGATGAAGTCATCGAGCGTGCCAACAAGACTAAATATGGTCTAGCTGCTTCAGTATTCACAACCAATCTGGATAATGCTATGATGCTTGCTCAGGGTATTCGTGCTGGTACAATTTGGGTGAATTGTTACGATGTGCTTGAGAGCCAGCCCCCATTCGGAGGATTCAAGGAGTCAGGTATTGGCCGCGAGCTTGGAGAGTACGGTCTCTCTCAGTACTGTGAAGTGAAGACCATCACTATCAAGCTGCCACAGAAGAACTCTTAGATATTAGGAAATAAAATGTAACTTTGGAACTCACTGCGAGTCCATGTACACTTGCAACCCCCCGCTGACAATTTTGAGTTTTGTAACAATTTTGAGTTCTGTAACAATTTTGAGTTCTGTAACCACGTGGTGTAAAACACGAGGAAAATGTCTGCTAGGTACAGCTGTCTATTGACGTTCGCGTCTTTACGATGTATAGCTAGAACTAGAAGCATAGCTAGCATGCCCAGGTACTCCACTGTTGTAAGCGAGTTTGGGCAACTGGGAGTGGACGATTGGTTGGCCGAGAGAGTCAGCAGCCTGGGCATCAATACACCTACTGAAGTACAGAGCAAGGTTTATTAGCATGCAATGTGCGTACTAGTGATTGTGTGTTGTGCAGTGTCTCCCAGACTTGCTTGCTGGTCGTCATGTTGTGATTAATGCTGAAACTGGTTCTGGTAAAACACTTTGTGAGTCATCGATTGTATATGTATGTATGGCATCATCGAATTTATGTATTACACAATAAAGGCTACTTGCTGCCTGTTTTGCAAGCTGTGCACAAGACCGGTCTTCATGGTCGTCCACCATATGCTCTGGTGCTTGTACCTTCTCTGGAGTTAGCAACACAGGTAACTGCTCCTCCTACCACTCCACTTCATGCATCGTTTAATTAACACTCAGGTCTCAAAAGTGTATGATGAAATTGTTGGAAGTAGTGGCTTATCGAGTGTACTTTACTCTAATCGTCGACTAGTACTCAAGCCAAAGACACAGCTGCTGGCAGCCACTCCCAACTCTCTGATACAGTATGGAGTGAGAAAAATACTGAAGCCTGTTAGGATAATTTGCTGTGACGAGGCAGACGTTCTGTTGACTGGAGGAGAAAGCAAGGCAACATGGACCATACTGAAGACAGCTAGAGAGCTATATAAACAATCACTTGAAAACTCCTCTTCAACTGCAAACCCTGGTGTGGCGGAAGTATCACGTCAGTTGGTATTTGCAGCTGCTACACTTCCAAGTGGAGGAAGAAAAACAGCCGATTCATTGCTACGAATGTGGTTACCCAAAGATGCAATATTCATCAGCACCTCTCAAGTTCACCATGTTCTTCCGTCTGCCAAGCTTACGTTCACTAAAATTCAATCGTCTGACTGCTTCAGAGAAATAGAAGACAAATTGGCAGACCTGAATCATGAAGAGATGAAAGAATACGAGAATCATTTATTTGAGTGCAAAGTATCACATCTCTTTCAGGTATTGGAGAGTTTAAACTCTTCTGATTTATCTTTCATGTATTCTACTTCAGCAACTGAGACAGATACACCTCGAGTACTGTTATTCTGTAACAAAGTGGAAACAGCTATAAAGTTATATGATGTTCTGACCCAGAAGACACTTTTTGGAAACTGGTGGTCAGAGAGAGTGGGTCTGCTTCATAAAGGAGTCACAGCTGAAGAGAGATTAAACATACTCAATCAACTGCAGAATGAAAATTTGAGAGTAGTTGTGTGTACTGACTTAGCATCCAGAGGTTTAGACTTCCATGTGACAGACGTAATCCAGTTCGAGTTCCCTGGCAATTCAGCAGATTTTTTGCACCGCGCAGGACGCACAGCAAGAGCTGGAAGAAGCGGCAGAGGTGAGACTGCAGGTTCCTTTATAAGTTGTCATTCTACAACAGACTGTGCAGTAACATGTGTTCTTTTTTCTTACAGTGCTGTCGTATGTTACTGCATCTGATCAAGGTATCGCTGATGAAATCCAACATGTTTTGGAGAATCAGTCAGGAAAGACTTTTGCTAACATATTCAGCCGTAATGGAATGCTAGGCAGAAGGATGAAGGCACGCAAAAAGGCAATAGACGCACCAGCAGTCCAGCACTAGTACTTTAGTAATCTACTATAATTATTATGTACATCCAGTGTGTACATCTACTATTATGATTGTACTGTTTCGGGAATATTAATTAGTAGTTATGATTGTACTGTTTCGGGAATATTAATTAGTAGTTATGATTGTACTGTTTCGGGAATATTAATTAGTAGGGCGTGATTAACTCCGCCCAGCGCCTGCAGTTCAAGATTCCGAGCTGAATTCTTTATAGACTCATGTAGACATGAAGCTACCAGGGCCTTTACGAGTAGTGATCGCAGTGATTATAGCTTTCGTCTTCACATCTGTGGCCTACTATACGTTTGGCAGTAAGCAAACAACACTTATTTGAACTGTTCTCTCTCGCCCTATCATTCATCATCTCTTTCGTGTTTCCTCTTCATGTGCTGTGGACTACATTCTACCCTTTTTTATAGTGTCGCGTCCAAGCCAATATTACCAGGCAAGTGATCCACTTGTAAAGGATGTCGCCAATACACCAGATGATGACACTGCACCTGCACCACCACCACCATCATTACCAGAGAAAGTGGACCAGGAAGTAACTCAAACAAAAACAGAAAATGCTGCTTCTGGTTAGTGTTCTACTATGCTTTTTATTACTTCTTCCATCATTTCAGTTCTCCCCTCACGAGCTCTTCCATCTGTTGGAGCTGAATTCTTCACCAAAGATGTGAGCTTTCCTTGCAGATTTATAACCTAATCATCGAATTCCTCTCTTGGCTTCATGTAGTTGTTTTACTAGTTGTTGCTTATTATTATAGATGATGAACAAACTGAACTATGATGTGTGGAAGTGTAGGCAGTACATTGGCTTCAATGTAGATGATATGAGAATACGCAGAGACTGGCCAGCTCATCCTACAGTAAGTAATGTTATGCAAGTTATGTGGTACATGTAGCATTAAATTTTGTTGTTTATCTTTGAAGTTTGCATCTCGATCATGGTCTCATAATTATTCTTTTTGCAGGAGCGTAAAAGTTCTGAGTCATTATTGTTAGTAATTGATAAGATGATCAACTTTGCAGCAAAGCTGTATGGCTACCTATTGCCACAGCAAGATGGTAAGAGAACTGTGTTAACTGTATAGCTGGGTAATGTGGCGAGATAAATTTTGGTGAATTTGACTTATTGTTGAGTTTTCACCAAACTTTGATTTTTATTTATAATAATTATGGTCCATGGTGAATTTGACTTATCCTTAAGTTTTCACCAAACTTTAATAGCTAGACACCAAAATTAAACACAAATTTTGGGCCATTTACCAAAATTTGTTCCTCCAGTGCCCAAACTGTTAATAGTGAGTTCCTCTTCAGGTGATTATGTGTTATCTCTCAACATGCGTGATACTATGGCTGCTGTTGGAGCTGAGCTATGGCTAAGCAATGACACCCATCCCTACAACATGAACAAGATTGCTGTATTAGAGTACTCTTTACAGGTAAGAGAGTCATGATCCTGAGGCATCATAACCCAATGGACCACATCTGAACTATATAATTTTAGTCATGTTCGATCTATTATAATTATTGGTAGTATATACTTACTTCATCCTTGCAGGATCGGCAGGATAAGATCCCGCACAGTACAGTAGCCATGTCTTCTCCAATAAGGTGTGATTTATACAGTTACCTCATCATGTCTTGATCATAAACTGTCAGGTTAAAGAAGAATGCTGTCTACTATATGGAATTTCATGTAAAGTCATTCGAAGGTGCAGCATCAGTGGAAGTGATGGTAACTTATCCTCTTCTCTTCAATCTTTATCTCTTTGTCCTGCTCCTTTTCTCTTTGCAGTGGCAGCCACCTGATACCACCAATCAACAACCAATACCAAACTATCACTTGGCCATGGCAGTAGAATGTGAGCTAGACATCATAAATTAGCATTAACTTGACTTTGTGTAGTGGATGGAAACCAATATTCTTCTAGCGCTAAACTAGTAGATGTACTCAATGGCTATCTCCCTAGCAATGAGTTACAGGTGTGTTATGAATGTGATCATTGCTTCTCACATTGCTGCTTCTCATAGTCTCATGGTTATCAGGAATATGTCACTGACAATGTTCCTCAAAGTAAGTGCATAGTTCATCATCACTAAACCTCTCTCTTTCCTCTTCTTTTCCCACTCCAAAAGTTACTGACCTCAAGATTCTTCAAACATGTGAATTCAAAGCAGCATATGTTAGGAAACGAAAAGTCAAACTGTACACTGGAATCTATGAGGCAAGTTGTATTCTCTTACTGATGTCCTGCTACTCTGTGCTCATTCCAGGTATTTGAGAGCACTGTGTTTCCAGCTGATCCAACATATTTCAAGAATCATAAGAAAGACGATAGAGGAAATAGGCGGATATCACAACAAGTAATAGTGCCGTCCTGTGTGTGTGTGCGCGTGTGTGTGTGTGTGTGCATGTGTGTGTGTACGTGCGCGTGCATGCATGTGTGTGTGTGTGTGTGTGTATGTGCATGCGTGTGTGTGTGTGCATGTGTGTGTGTGTGTGCGTGCATGCGTGCGTGCGTGTGTGTGTATGTTACTCATTATTGTGCATCTAGACTGCTGATAAAGTACTGGAATTGTATCGGAAAGCATTTGCAGCTTCATCATACAGGTTGGCTGATATAATATGTACACTAATCGTGAGGTCTGCTCTGATCTCCAGTGGTGAGGTCAATCTCAGATATCTTGAGGAGACACAGAATAAAGACAGAGGATCACGTTTTCTACTAGAAACAGTCAGTCACCATTTATCTATACCCAATATCCTTTACAGTTCTTTTTCTAATCTTCCAGGTTATCAAGCTGGACGGTCAAGGTAAGCCAAACGTTATTTCCTTATGTAACTGCTCTTCTTGGTCTTCTCAGACAAGATGATATACACATCCGAGTACGTGTACCTAGCCAAAGGAACAGAGGAGTTGTGTCACACGTCAAACCTTGAATGGAGGAAAGATGCTGAAGTTTATGTGATAGTGTCAGGTAATCCTATCACATTATCACTCTACTCTGATTCATCCTTCGTGCAGTTAAAGACCTGTCACCATGGATACGACATCTCATACACAACATGGAACATGTGAGAGTGTCTGATTGCAGTGGTGGTGACAGACTCACTCTGTTTCTTTAGATACACAACGTAACAGGTGACAAGCTCTTTGAGCTTGTGATCATTGATTTCGGCAGCACAGATCTTGATATTGAGAATGAACTTTCTCATAGTACATTACCAAGGTACATAGTTCTAATCTACTGTGCTGTTCCTTCCACAATGGCTTTTTATTAGATGGCACGTAATAAAGTTACAAGGAAAATTTTCTCGGAGCTTAGGTCTACAAACTGGCATAGACTATGTTAAAGTGAGTGTGGACTATGACATGCAGCAATAATATAACTATTGTGTTAGGATGAAAACAGTATTGTGATGACAATTGACATGCATCTTAATCTACCAGTGAACTTCATTGATGCCGTTAGAAAAGTGAGTAGCAAATCCACCAGAATCTGTCATAGTGAATAGTTGCCGTGGCTGTCTTTAGAAATTAAATTATTTACCATACTTTTTAATGTGGTCTTAATTTGTGCACCAACATGGATGTTGTATTAGTGCACCTCATAACCACTGAGTTGCCCACAACTAGAGAGCACTAATTAATGCCTCACTTTCTCCTAACAGCATACTGTACCAGGAATGATGTCATATACTCCAATGTTTTTCCGACTACATTCTGGATACACAGAAGTGAATGTTAATGGTAGGTTTCTCATGGTAGTTCTGTACTTTGAACATTACTCTGGCTTCAATCAAGGTTTCTGGGAGACACTGACATACGGTTTAATAGGCTTGTACAAGAGTGACTGGATACAGACCAAGGGGTTCAATGTACGCAAGTACAAACACAAATGGGGTGGTGAAGATTGGGATGCTTTAGACAAGTAAGTCTCACAAGAGAAGATCTTGCTACAAGTTGTAGATAAAGCCTTAGTTCTGCATTGCATCATGATACCTTACATAATGTATAATAATGAACTATGCTAAGCATGTTATAGAAAGACAGCACAAGTTCTAAGAATGTACTCCTGTGTAGGAATTAATAGACATTGCATTAATCATAATCATCTCTCTCCTGTTCAGAGTAATTTCCAAAGGCATAGAAGCATTTAGACTTCGACCACCTGGACTGGTGCATTATTACCATTCAAAAGCTAATATGTGGGGTGCACATAAAAACCCTAATCAGGGTTGTTGATAAATCAATACTTTTTTTTAATAACATTATTCATGAAATTTCTTTACTGTATAAAACACTGAGACGTCTGTGAATGACATCCTGAATGAAAAAATAATGGATTATTGCTGGCCTTGATGATGCTGGCAACTGACTGAAAAAAAAGTAGACAAACTAATAAAAAACTGGGCAAGAATTGCTTTATTTGCTCACAAATAGTTACTTGTGCTTTCTTGATAGTTTTTTATACTGCATGTCTTCAGTCCACACCACTGCTGCCTCCTCCTGTGATAAGAGTAGTCTATATAGAATCAAAAGAATGAGTGTGAAACTGACTTCAGCTACAACTTCATCTGATGATCTCCTTTGCTTTGTCTTCACTATCGGAGACATCTCACCGTCGCCATCACTTCCTGAGCTTCTTCTCTTCCTTTTCTTGTGTTTCTTGGTTCTGTAGTAGTGGATCGTATAAAATTAGACACTCTTCAAACATCATTTAGTTGACTTTTTCTTTTTATCTTTGTGTTTTCCTTTTTTCCACTCTTTCTCTGCTTCCTCTTCCACTTCATCATCAACCTCAACATGTCTCCGTTTTCCTCGTGACCAAGGATCAATCCATTGATCTGGAGTGTCATGTGACTTATTTTCGTGTGCTTCATCATCACTAATAGTAGAGAAGGTATGGTGCGTGCGTGTTAGTGATCCTGTTACTGACATACCTGTCTTCAGAGTCTTGATGCTTCGTCTTTAATAAAATAAACAGATGATGCTGTAAATATAATGAGCTGCTAGACTTACTGGTAGCTTGTGTCTGGTATTCTCCTCAGGAGTATAATCTTCTCCGGTAATGGTTCTCAGTCGTAACCAACCATCACTCTCCTCTTTCTCCACCACTGCTCCACCCTAGTGTACCCAGCTAGCAACTGAAGTATAGCACGCTATCATTACTTACCCAACCAGCAGGACGGCTAATGGTTGGAGGAGGAGCCAGCTGATGAATATTAAACGGTGGTGGGTAAGGATATGGTTGTCCCTCAAACGAAGGAGGAATTGGTGGAGGAAATCTAAGTGGAAACATGGCTATGTGGAGAGATGAGAAAATAAGGTGCTGTGACATTGAAAAGTGCAACAAACTTACGAAGTGGCATTCCGTTAAGCATAGGAGGTGGTCGTACAGGTGGTCGATGATATACTCTGTTAGCAGGAGCAGGAGAATGAGGTGATACACTCCGCTTGGGAGAAGGAGGAGGAGGAGAATAATCTGATAGAAAAGAGCAGTGAGATAATGAGTAAAAAGGAGAGAGAGAGAATACCTGGAGGAAGAGTGTGAGAAAATCGACATTCTTCACCCCATGAACAGCGACCTTGAAGAAAGTGTCGACAAATACTTCCACTCTAAAATACACAACAGTAACTATTAGTGTTAGCGATGATGGACATACTGTTTGTGGTGTGGGTGACTTGCGTAGCTGTGACTGCTGTCCACTAGCAGCAGCAAATGGGATAGGAGAACAGCTGTGACTTCGTTCATTATTGCTAATCGTTGACAGCAGCACAGATGACGTTGTATCATCTAAATAGCAAATACCATGTTGTTACATAAACACACTAACTTAAATCGATACAGTTTCACTGTTGTTTTAACATAACTTGCCCACCTTTAATTTCTCCCTCTTCATCAGAGAATAATTCTCCTTCTTCCTCTTCCTCCTCCTCAACCAGTTGTGAAATTCCGATAGAAGAAATGAGTATAGTGGATGTATCATGAGATGGAAATTCCTCATAGTCAAGTTCAAGACAATGTGATGATACCACATCATCAGCAGGGCTCTCTTCCTTTGGGTCATCAGATGAGTCGCTTGTGTAGAGGCCATCTTTCTCAGTCGCCATAATACTGCCACGGTCTGGAAAGAATACTACAGTCCATGTTCAATTCTCCTCAGTTCATCAAATCACAGCCTATACACAACTACACACTGGTGGCATGACGTCATGAACTAGTACTGTACTCACAGTGAACTGCATAATCTTTTTTAATAGCCAAAAAACTACAAACTATCAGCGGAAATATTACTAATGCCACTGCGTCCTTTACTAGCTCTTGCTAACAAGAATATCAACCATCTAGATAGCTGTCAAGTCACTTGTAATCTAAGCTAAAACTCACGCAAACTCTCAACTGCTCACCGCAACTTCGGAAGAAGAGATTGTGGTGACCACGCCCATTGAATAAATTTTTGCGGATGCCATCGGCATCCTCAACCACGTGTCACGGCATAGTGCAGGCTATTCACAGGAGTGATGAATCTTCTGTTCATTCTTTCGAATCAGCGTACTAGTCATAAGATCTTGATGTCTTGACATTTTTTTTGCAGCATTGAACTAGCCAGTTACTGAAGTAACTGAACGAGTCGGTCAAGGACAACCACAAAAAATATTGACTCCAAGACCTGGCATTATTTTTACGTGCACGTGGTTTTTGCTCCAGTTGTGTGGGCGTGCAATGATTTGCTGCTTGGGTGTGTGAGCAGAGATAAGACAAAAACAGCTGCTGTAACGTGGTTGCTCGCTTGCTTGCTACAATGGAGGAAGACGAAGAAATTGTGAAGATTCTTCTCATGGGAGATACTGAGGTGGGAAAGTCTGCGATGGTGGACAAATTCGTGAAAAATGAAGAGCAAAGAAAAGGAGTCCGACCAACCAGCTCGGTTTATGACCCAGACGTGATCGTCAAAACGGTCACTCTTGATGGAAAGAGGATAAAGGTTTGTGCACGCAAACACACGACAGCTAGAGTAAAAGTGTGTTAGACTAAGCGTGCGTTTTACATGTGTTTACTGGTGTGCAGGCGTACATACACGACCCAAGAGTAGAAGGAACGACGGGCACCAACCCCGGGCTAACATCGAGTATCATTTACCGAAACGTGGATGTCGTGATTCTGGTGTTCAGCGTGGACAATCAACACTCACTAGACGCACTACAGGACTGCTGGGTCACGGAATTTGTCACCTTCCAACGAATCACCGATGCAGCCTGGGTTGTTGTGGGTAACAAAAACGACAGACCACTAGAAATTGACAAGGCTATCCTGGAGCAGCTCTGCACTCGGCTACCTGACTGTGTCTCCATATACACATCAGCAAAAACAGGAAACAACATAGATGAGGCTTTTCACCTTGCTATCAGAAAGGCATACAAGAAAAGAGCACAAAAAGGAACATTAATACGGCTCCATTCTCTCAAACCAACTGCACGTAACTCACTAGGTTCTAACAACGCAGCAGGCAGTCATAGAGATGGTGATGGAGGAAAGGGCAAGAAGTCTACCTGCTCATGCTAGCTAGTCGACACTAATATATTTGTTAATGTGTGTTCATATCTGTCTAGCTACCAACACACTACCAGGCATACATATTCTGTACATATTTTAAAAGTGCTGTGCAATAAATTATTGTCATCAAAATGACTGTTATGTTTATAACCTGAACTGTTTATAACAAGAAGGGCTGCAACCTGCCTGTACAGCATGTGTTAGAGATGATAATCAATGCAACATACAATGGTTATCTAAACCTGAGGTCTATTCCCATAGTCAGGGAGACAGGAGTAGTGTAAACTTGCTTTCTCTCAATCCACACTGTAGTATCAATGGCTCAAAAACAGTCACATCTCTAGTAAACACTGAAAGTAGTAACTGGCAAACAACAGCCATTTGCCTATCCACTATATACCTAGGTAGCTCAACAAATCAGCCATGCTGCTGGAGTAAACTGTAAAATTTCTTGCCGTGAATGGAACGCTGAGTCAGAAAACTCTTGTGAGGAATATTGTGTGAGGGTCCTAGATCAGTCTAATAATTAGTGCATTGTATGTTTCAATATTCGTATTTGTGATACAAAAAAAAGTCGACTCATTTCTTAGTATCATCATCTGTGAAAATTCAGATCAAATAAGGTATTGACACAATGTGTTCCTGATAACAGTACAAGTACATAATGCATTACTATTAATAGCAAAGTGTACACAAGTGTGCTGTCATGGTAATGGCCTAAGAGGGATAGTAGCAGCAGCAGCAACAGGGAACTTGAGATGGTATGTGTTCTCAGGGACTAGCTGGGCAATAATCTTATTACCTGTATAGAAAAATGAGTAGCATTATAATGATTCATTGAGCCAACTAGATACATGTGCAAGGTCACGAGAACACCTTTACCACTTTGAGGATGACAGAAGGCATCATTATGGGCTATCCGAAACTAAACATTTTTCTAAACCAATTGAAACCAAATTCTCTGTGATAGGAATCCTGAGATCTTAATGACAGACAACTTTTTCACAAGTACACATTTACAAATGGACATGTGAAATACACAGCATCAACGGGTCAATATGTAACAACATGAAGAATGTTCTCACCACCATAATATCGACCATTGAATGCCCCCACTGCTCCAGCAGCTACTTGTGGAGTTTGGCACTTGATGTAAACATTGCCAGCTGAGAACTTGTCCACAAAGAGATGCATCACATTACCACACTTTGTGTTGATTTCTTCAATCACATCATCCTTTATCTCTTGATCCCATCCTGATCCACTCTCACTGAGGGAGGAAATAAGATAGTGAGGATACGAGGTCAGTCAGTACTCACGCTGAAGCATCAAACATGTTTGAGATCATCACACAACATGACACTATGGGTACGGATGGCATCTGTATCTGAGGTACACTAAGGCCTACAAGAAGAAACCATTAGATTCGGTTGTGACCTCTTAATAATCTCACCTGCATTGTGACCCTCTGCAAGCTTAGCCATCAGTGCTGCTCTAGATTGAGGAGTCATTCCCATTCCAACATCTGATTCATCAACTTCAAGAGAGTCAATAGACATGACCTCTCGTTCTGTCACATGATTGACCTTTATAGGACGTCCAGCTATCTCAAAACCATTGAGATTAGCCATGGCCCGTTCAGCTGAGTCCGAATCAACAAACTACATGAGTATGTAACAATGCAATGATAAACTAGTTAGATATTATATTACAGTGGTTTGCACGATTATTGATTTAAAGTGCGATCATAGATCGTCAAATGGTCACTTTGGCACAGGTAGTGCGAATACCATTTTGACATTCAAATTCTAGGCTATCTATTGGTTAGTGTATCAGTTTAATTTGTTCCCAACCAGGTGGCCATTTAATTGCCAACAACCCATGGGTTCACGGTTGATGATCAAATTTTGCAATATGTGCCGTACCTCGACAAATCCAAATCCCTTTGACATGTTAGTATCTGTATCTTTCATGATAGTAACCTTTTCCACCTGATGAGCCATGATACTGATAGACAATACTGGATATCACACGGCACAGCTCACCTGACCAAATGGCTCAAATATTCCCTTCAGCATACTCTCATTGATGTTATAGTGAAGAGAGCCAACATACAGCTTCTTGGGACCTTCAGCCTTCTTAAGATTCTGAGCTGCAGCAGCCAACCTGAGTGATGAGGTTGATTGGGCTTCCACCTGATCAATACTACTTACCTGTTCTTCTCAGCCATTGTCGGCTGCACAATGATGGGCACCCCAAACAGCTTCTGGCCTGTCATAGCCATTGCCTGTAATCAGTATCACAATAAAACAATATCATTAATAATAGACGCTCACAAGGGGTACAGTCTCTTGACTGTAAAACTCCACGTATGCTATTCCTTTAGAACGACGCGAGTTCCGATCGGATATCATCTGAACATCTCTCACCTATGACAGAGCAACAGTTAGTTTCTCCTGTCCATTGTAACTACATACCTGACCAATCTGTTGGAAGAACTCTTCCAGCTGCTTTGGTCCAACTCTGGCTGACAGCTGCATGCACATCACAGTTCTCTTGTCTCTGTCTTCAGGTGGTGGTTCAGCTTCATGTACGCGAGGAGCAGGAGGTGGGAGCAAGGGCATACCATTGCCTGCTGCACCAGAGGTGCTCTGTTTGCGCTCTGGAGATCGAGAGCGTTTTTGCTTTCGATCTCGAGAGCTTGAGCGTGATCTTCGCCTCTTGTCACGAGATCGGGACCGGGAGGAACGACGCCTACGCTCACGAGAACTACGCCGTCTGTCACGAGAACGTGATCGTCTCCTCTCATAAGAGCGGGAACGAGATCGCCTTCTTTCGCGAGAGCGGCGCCTGCGATCTCGATCTCTTGAATTAGATCGACGTCTTCTTCTCTCCTTGCTCCTAATTAGAAACTAAAGTAACTACATCACTGCTAACTCACTAACCGGTGTCGACGAGGAGAATGTGATCGGCTCCTACTACGAGACTTGCTCCTTCTATGCCTTTTCTTGTGTCTACATGTTCTACAGTAACAATTACTCATTATGAGCAGATGATCTTCACCTTTTCCGTTCCCTGTCAACCTCCTCATCATCTTGGTCAGAAGGTGGTGGAGAGCGGTCAGCAACAGCATCAGCAGTTGGACTTGCCTGTAGTTAGCAAGAACCATGAGTGCAGCAGCCACATATACCAGCAGCCCAGCATGAAAATGAGAGGAAGAGAGTAGGAAGGTGAAAGAGATGCATAGAGAGGAAGAAAAAGTAGTGCGAGATGTGAGACAGTACTTATATTTGCAGTAGACCCCACCCGTTACCCACCCTTCACGAGCACAGCTGAGGGTACCACCTGCAATTAACAACATGCCAAAATGTGTATGTGTGCGTGCGAGAGTGCTCCTGATGTACAGTGTAGGGGCCCTAGCAGATGAGACAGACATTTTGTTTACTTGGAGTCCTGCATATAGTCTCATGCAAATACTTGACGATTAGTGACAATACATAATACTGGTCGTATTACTACAAACACACACTTGCTACTAAGACACAAGTGCAGTAGCCATTATTTCTGACTATAAGAACCCGCCTCCTCCCTCACCTCTTGTTGTTTGCGATAGGGAGCCTCTAGTAAAGCCTCCACATCTACTTCGTCTGCCATTTTTATTGACGAAGCCTTTTCACTTAACACTTGACTGTGAAATCCCTTTACGCACCTAACTGCACAACAACCAGGAACACCGATACCTGAACACGAGGTGGCCGAGTCGATCGACGAACGTTGCCGGGGTCACGTGACAAGTTAGAAAAGTGCATGCATAATGTATGGCTTGCATAACATTGCGCACTTGGCACGTGCGAGCACTAGTCAATGGCTACCATTTACCGTACTGTAAGCAGGGTGCTTTCCTGGACTCTCCCAGCAAGTAGATTGCCCAAAAGAGATGTGCATTTGTCGGTCATAGTTAACCAGTCACCTCAACCGGCCAGTCAGGAAGGAGCAGGCACGTGGTGTCAAATTGTCATTCATAATTATTGATTCAGTCGCGTCTTTCTTGCAGACCTCAAACCACTTTACTTAGATGCACAGGCTACTACGCCAATGGTACCAATAAGTGTTACATTATTGGTGGCATAGACTGGTTTTATTCTCTAGGATCCTCGTGTGCTGGATGCAATGCTACCTTATCTAACATCACTGTATGGTAATCCTCACTCTCGCACTCATGCTTATGGATGGGAGAGTGAGGAGGCTGTAGAGACTGCTAGAAAGGTGCATCAGCTTACCAATATGTTATAATCATTATTGTTGTTATTATACAGCAAGTGGCAGACCTGATCAATGCTGACCCTCGTGAGATTGTGTTCACCAGTGGAGCAACAGAGTCCAACAACATGGCTATCAAGGTTAATAGAGCTATTTATATGATCTATTTATAGTGTATTGTAGGGTGTTGCAAGATTCTACAGCTCTAAGAAGAAGCACATCATTACAACACAAACAGTAAGTAGATATGTAGTGTATAGTTATGACCCGAGACTGAGCTAATTTTCATGCAACTACTAATGTTGCTCCATAACCCCACGACATGTTCATTCTAAATGCACTGCAAGTCTAATCACTGTGCAGGAGCACAAGTGTGTTCTTGACTCATGTCGCTTGCTGGAAGGAGAAGGATTTGATGTGACTTACCTGCCTGTAAAGAATAATGGGATCTTGGACCTGAAGGTAACGTGTCTGGATTTCATCTTATAGTCAGTGGGCACCTCTCTTGACCTGTGCTTCTCTGTGCCTCAGCTGTTGGAAGATACTATTCGTCATGAAACTTCTCTTGTGTCTGTAATGGCTGTCAACAATGAGATTGGAGTCAAACAGCCAATGAAGGAGATAGGTGTGTTGCGCTACTATGTGTGGTGTCGACTATGGCGTGTAAATATTAGGTGAACTATGTCGCTCAAAGAAAGTATACTTTCATACTGATGCTGCTCAAGTGAGTGCAGAAGCAATAGACCACTGAGTTTGTGATCATATACCCACTGTAGGCTGTTGGTAAAATTCCTATCAATGTGCGTGATATGAAGATTGATTTGATGTCTATTAGTGGACACAAAATATATGGTCCTAAAGGTAACACACACGCAAAGAGAGTATTGTCATCAGGGTTGGGGCCAAGTACATTGGTTTTAAGGACACTTTTTGCCGTACTTGTACTTATACTTGAGTCCTATATCAGTTTTGTGGATGTACTTGTACTTAAATATATATCAATGTACTTTGAATACTTAATGTAACAATACAGACAATAAGTAACAGTATGTATTAGCCATTTTAAACATAGTTTTGGACTTTGGGTTTATAAAATAGTGTGAACAGTGAAATGACATGCTTAAACATGAATTCATTTCTTCAACAAACTTGACAAGCTCACTGTTAAAACCGTACTTGTACTTGTATTTAGGTCCCAAGGCAAAAATTGCTGTACTTGTACTTCAGTATTTTCTGAAACTTGTACTTTACTTTCAAAAGTACTTCGCCCCAACCCTGATTTTTCTTCAGGTGTTGGTGTTTTGTATGTGAGTCGTCGTCCTCGTGTTCGTATCGATCCTATAATGAGTGGTGGTGGGCAGGAGAGAGGAATGCGTAGTGGTACTGTACCACACACACTGGTGGTGGGACTGGGAGCAGCTTGTGATATTGCAGCTAAAGAGATGGAGGTATGAACTGCGATATCACTACAGGCACATGATCATCTATTAATACAGAATGATGCTCAGTGGGTAAAGAGGTTATCTGATCGTTTGGTTAATGGCATTACATCACAGCTCGATCATGTTGTGCGTAATGGAGACAGTGAGCAGACATACTGTGGTGAGAGTATCATGCTCTTGTGTATGTACCTTCATTCCTGTTTGTGTCAGGTTGTGTCAACCTGTCCTTTGCCTATGTTGAGGGTGAAAGCTTGCTAATGGCACTAAAAGATATTGCTCTCTCTTCTGGAAGGTATTGAGTCAACTTTATTTTCTCACTATTCCTGTTACTTCTTTCTCATTGTTTGTCTTTGCTTGCAGTGCTTGCACATCTGCCTCACTTGAACCATCCTATGTTCTGAGAGCTATTGGATCGGATGAAGACCTAGCCCATAGTTCGATCAGGTTTGGTATAGGACGGTTTACTACTGAAGAAGAGATTGACTACACAGTGGAAAAATGTGTTGAGAAGGTCCGAAACCTCAGGGACATGAGGTAACTATTATAAATAGCTATGTAATAGTTAAGGCGCGTTCACATGGATTATGCAAAGTGGATATTCAATCCGGTTCGTCAGCGTTCACATGAATCCACTTGAAATCAATGCAAATTGAATGCGCACTGGGTTCAATCCACCTCTGGAGGTAGATTGAAAGTGGATTGGAAGCAAATTGAAACTGTCTACTCACGACGGTGTGTGGGTGAATGCCGTTGCGTGGAGACAAAAGGCGCTTGGCAGACTAGTAAACCTTCGTAGTGGACATTTTAAGCATCGTTGAAGGCTAGGAAGAGCGCAGTGTAGCTTTTTGAGCAGCGTAATTCGCATCCAATTCGCTACATGTGAACGCTCATGATGCGTATTGAATTCGCTTCCAATTAGCATTGGTGGTTGTGGGGATACAATGTGCATCAAAAGTGGATTCCATGTGAACACGCCTTTAGGTCACCCAAATGAGGGAACTCTAGTTGTTTTGTTTTTTTACAAAACTAGAGTTCTAATGAACACATACCCACACGTTAGTACATGACTACTCCAGCATTATGTGCCAATGTCGCATCCCAACACGGGGCGAGGTGGGGATTTGCACTTGTGGCTTTTACAATGGCCCAGGGGTGGGGGAGTGATTGGCATACAAATCCCCTACATATCCCCCACTTGGCCCCTACTGGTGCACCGTCCAAACAAAGAACACTATGCTACATGTCCCTATGTCCGCATACGTATGTTTTACTAAAAATACGAACGTGTCAAATGCCACACTCCTCGGGCAGCAAACAGCTTGCAAATCCCGCGTAATCCCCCACCCTACCCCGTGTTGGGAGTGGTGGGGCGTGACAATGATAGCATAGCTACCATACATGCACTAACAGACTAACAGTTGATTGGGTATCACAGAAGGCCTCAAGAAAGACTGATACCTTATGATCAAAAGCCTCAAGAAGTTTAACCATGGCTTTGACATACAGTACATGTGAGACTGTGTGCAGGCCAGGACGTTGATATGGATAGAAGGTTGGGTGACACACCCACAATGCTGTAAATTGCTCTTACAAGTACATGTAGCTTTAGAAATTTAAAGCCATGGATTAGCCGCTCGAGCAAGGCTTGCCAGCACAGAAAATGTCTTCATAGGACTATAAATTCAGGGAAGAAGCTGTGAATTGCATTTTTTGTGTCAAATTTCAAGCAGTGCGACTTAAACAAGCGTGCTTTTTTGACGACTCGTATATATACTATATAGACGGACACAAACACATAATCCTAGGCCTAGCACATAACTGCGCACGGGTAACGAATTTATACATGAAGGATCTGACTTCAAAGTTTCCGACTCAATGAGTGGTCTAACCTCATTTATTCACTCTCTCTCTCTCTAGCCCATTGTATGAGATGGTGAAGGAAGGCATTGACATCAAGAGCATTCAGTGGACACAGCACTGACCGTTCCTAATTTGTCATCATTTTCTCTTGTGCTCCTCTTCTGTTTCTGTTATGTTGACTGTCTCATCATGATCATCATTCATCATTATGACCCGCCATTATTACACTATCATTATAATTATTTTGATAAAGAACCACGCCCTGATTATCACACATTCCTTCTCTAGGCGCTGTTACGTTGTTGCTGAAGCGAGGAGAAAACATGAAGCGTTTCGAGGAGGAAGACAGCAAGCATCGTAGAGTTTGCTCGCTGAACAATTTTAATACTGTAGCGGTAAGAGAATTCACGAGTTGTCTCGCTGACCAATGAACCTACACCTTTCCAGTTGCTCAGTATGATTCTTCTCGCCATCAGCTTCATCCTGTCGTGTGTTAGCATTGGTATGGACGAATGGTCTAGTATGGAAGTCAGAAGAGGAGCAACTACCGCTAGTATAGACTCGGGCACGATTAAGACCCAGGGAATAGCTAGACGGTGTGTCAGATACATGCTGAGTGAGGACCTCAGTAATGTCCCTCTGGATGAACAACCCCAGGGAGGCTGTCTGTTTGTGGGTGAAATGGAGTGTAACCTAGAGAGAAGCTTCCTAGAGAGTGCTCATGACCAGCCCTCTATTAATGAGCTACAGAATACTGATAATATAGGACAATGTTCTGAAGGTATGTGTGTGCATAATGGTGTGTCCATAGTAGCTTCTGTGCATGTTGATAGAGTCACTACTGTTACTATAGGGCTAGCTGTTGATCTATGGCCAAATGTGTTTATTGTGGTAATTAATAGTAACATATAATGTACATGTACACAATAAAGAGAAGACTCTAACTTGTGTGTGTACACACAATTCAAGGGGTAGTGTTTGTGTTAGGAATCCATGTAACCACACCATAGAACTTACAATTATGTCATTACTTTAGAATGTATGAGTGAGTTTGGTCTAGTGTGACAATATGATGTGCATGTTGACTATATGTAGCTCATGTTGGCTATGTAACTAAACAGTATTACTACAAGAACTCTCTACTTGTTCACTCACAGTCAAGAGGAACTTGGAAGTGTCGCTGTCCTTCATGGTAATGGGCATGATACTAACAGCTGTAGCTGTGGTGTTGCTGTTCCCTCTATGGCACATGGGAGTATTCCTTGCTGGAGGATTACTGGCTCTTGGTGCATGTAAGAACAGCTGTAGCATGCTCACATTATGTTCTCTATCCTATTCCTAGTCTGTTTTTATGCCATTACCATTGGCATGTTCCTGGGTACTGATGAAGACTATGCTGGGTTCTTCTCACTCAATGGTCTGCCTAGTGAAGGCTGCTTGTCATACAGTTTTGGTCTAGCAGTGGGCTCATGGATGACTAATCTAATGGGCGGAGTACTGGGCATCATTGCCTTTGTGTACGGATATCGCAAGAGCTCGGATGATAACAATGAAGGAGTGATTGCGAACTAGACCACTATTCGTTTCTACAATCATCTGTTTCACATCATGATAGTCTATATCGTGAACCAAAATAATAGTAACATCATTTCACTCCATCCTTCTTCTCTTCTAATACTATCATTTTTAACCCCATGTTGTAGCACCAAATTGATTGATACAAACTTTTGTTACATAATTAAGAAATAATGTTTTAGAAAAATGACCTCTTGGATGAAGAGCCCGGTCTGGCTGACAGTCTGCTGGAGCTTGGAGAGCTGTAACTAGGTAGCATCTGCACCATTCTACAGAGAATATGCCATAAAGCAGTCATGGCTAGCAGTTTTGTCCATCTAATGTGTGATATACCTTGTGCTAGTTGTTCTAGCTCTATTGTAAGAATCTGTGTTTTAGAGATCAAAGTGTCAAGTAATAATACTACTGTCTCATCTTGCCTTGTTGTTGTTGTTGTATGACATGATTCCACATTGCTCTGCTACTGTAAGTGAAGAGAGGTACACGTATATTCTGTGAGATGTGTTAGTAGTGTACCTCATTGTCTGTGGTTTGTTGACTGATGCTAGGAAGTGTCTGGTACGTGACTCCCATGATGAGAGGTTAGAAGGAAGGCCTTGAGAGAGAGATGGCATTGTGACTGTGATTGTACAGCTTCACTCACTAGATACATCTCGTCTTGGGTACTGCATGCCAGGAGGTGCTCCTCCCATCCACCTGTTACCACCCATAGCAGGAGGGGTCATGAAGGGAGGACCAATCATGTAGCTAAGGTTAGCAACACCGCCACGTCCCCTCCCAACACCAGGAGTAGGCTACAGAAGGTGGGAGATACTGACTGCCCGTACATACACACACTGTATCATACCATATTCATGAAGTCATCCACATGCATTGAAGGAGGTCGACTGGTGTTGAGTTTACGAGCTCTGAACAGATCCCTACCTCTACCCATAGCTAGACGCTGTTGGATAGCTGAAGAAAGAGTAGGAGAAAACATAATAATTTTTAGGCTTTTGATAATAATAATATACTGATCAAACTATGTAACACACCTTCCTTCAGCTTCTTCTGTGCTTCTGGTCCACTAATAATTATCTTTCTCTTTCTATGAGTAGATGAAACTAGTGTTAATCTGTAGCACTGGTACTAACCTGTCAGCTTTAGGAGGAGAAGAAGGAGGTGAGGGAAGAAGTTGTTTCTTCATCTCCTCCTGCAGGTTGAGTCCAGGACAACTATCAGATGATAGCTTGAGGAGATCAACAGTTCGCTATAATGAATGGGTAAGTGGATAACCGAATAATAGAGTTGAATTGTGTTCTTACTGTTTCAGGTTCCATGTTAGTCTCATCATAAGGTGGAGCAGTCAACCAATACTCTGGACTATTGTGTAGTACAGCATAGTAAGGGGCAGCCATGATGCTTGCTCCTCCTTACCTTGAGGGCTCATCAGTATGTAGTATAGCTAGGCGTGCTATAAACTGCTCCTCTAGTAATTGTGCGAGCGGGAGCTCCATAGAAGGTGTGGTAATCTGGCAGTTAGTGGGTGTAGCCAGTAGACCATGGAAGAGATCAGAGAGGCTCTGAATGGATGCTTGGAACCCATCAAAAAGTTGTTCCTCCTCTGTACAGCACTCCTGTAATGATACAATGTAAAGTCAATACACACAACTGTTTACACACATCTAAAGGAGTGTGTGAACAACCAACCAAAGACTATCCATCAGTGTACCGGCAGCATACACAGTACACTAACCTGTAATACAGTGAGTAGTTGTCCTAGTAGGTCCTTTTCTCCATCCTCACACACAGCACACTTGAGAAGAGAAAGAGGAAGAAGGTCACCACCAGCTGTAGACAGCACAGCGATGGTGTCGAGAAACTCTGATGCACAAGATAACACATCCTCCACCAGTGATGGCGATTGCCTAGAGATACAACATTATGTGATAGACACACTGTAAAACATCCAGTACCTAATAGCCGATATAAGTCTCTTCAGCAATGATGAGAATCCCTTCATATTAGCAGGTAAGAGGCTGTGGGGTACATACTGTCACACGCACGCACGCACGCACGCACCACACACACACACACACATAACTGAAATCGTTACTGACCCTGCCAGTATCCATAGTCCTGGTTGATAATGAGAGGCAGCAGCTATCACTTTGAGACCAATAGTGATGGTGGTGAGTGGTTGATCAGACGCTGTAATGAGCTTTAGCACTGCTGATAACACATGCTCCAGCTGGTCAGTAGTGGGGATACTATTAGCAAGCTGGAGGAGGATACAGCACGTGTTGTGAAAAATGCAGTAAATTGTTGGTACCTGTTGTAATGATGGCTCATCATTAGATGGTGAGAGGGTGAGTGAAACGTAACAGTCACACAGTGATTGGAGAATAGACTATCAGTGAGAGAGAGAGAGAGTGAGAGAGAGAGAGAGAGAGAGAGAGAGAGAGAGAGAGAGAGAGAGAGAGAGAGAGAGAGAGAGAGAGAGAGAGAGAGAGAGAGAGAGAGAGAGAGAGAGAGAGAGAGAGAGAGAGAGAGAGAGAGAGAGAGAGAGAGAGAGAGTAAAAGCTATAAGGTAACAGTGAGATCTCACCATGACGCACAGCTTTGCCGGCAGCACAGTCTCCTTTCTTTGTACTAGAAACAAAAGGAGTGGAACAAAACGAGGGAATCTATCCTTCTTGCCTCCACCCCTGCAGTATTAGATAGAATTAAGAAGGCGCAGGTAGGTGTGTCTCTTACTGTGTTTGAATGAGAGAGAGAAGAGCATTCTTGTACATTGGTTGTTGACTCAGTACAGCACACACTGTCAGTATCCGGACCAATCCACAGCTACTCAACAGTGTGATGATATAATACAGCAGCTACAGTAACAGACGTACCTCGTCTCCTTCTTATCCTCTCCAGCAGTAGTTCCATCACCTCCCACTGCCTCTCCCTCTCTTCCTCCCTCATCTTCAGCATCTATCTCACCTAGCACCATTCTGACAGTGATTCTGAACAGACAAGATTAACATCACACCCTCACACATTACACACATTACACTCTACATGTAACTAGCCAATAGACTGATACAAAAACATTCTGAATATGTAATGTCTTACTGGGCAGCCATGAAAGCTAGTGATGGTGCAAGATCCACTAGCTGAGCACACACTCGTCTCAACATCTGCTGTAGAGCGACGCATGTTGATGGAAGGAGTGTATCCAGTAAGGAAGATAGAGAAGTGGACAGGGGGATGAGATGAGCTGCCCATAGCTGCCGCAGTCTTACAACCCGTGATTCATCTTCTGACGAGTGATCCTATAGCAAGATAATGATGATGAGAGGAGTAGATGATGACATACCTTAGGAGAGTGTAGTGGGAGGGGCAGAGGAAGCAGTTCCGACAGTAACATCAAACCACTGAGAAATGCCTGAGAGGGAAGTAGATATGTCACGTACTCACTCACACTCTCTGCTCTTACCCGAGGAGTGGAGAGCGTGTATGTCAGTAACTGGTCTACTAGCAAACACCAGCAACTGTTACTGGGTCCTGAGAGAGTGAGACACATCATATGGATCTCAGTGAGCAAGCAGCTATACTCACCAGGAGCCTCACTGGGGTCCTCAATATGTGATTCAGGCTTTGTATAAGAAACCAGGCAATCCACCATAAGACTTTGCAGCTAAGAACAAAGAGTTAAAATATGGTTTGTGTAAAATCTTGTCCAACCCATAATATGGCAGTATTACCTCGTGAGTAGCAGCAGTGAACACTGACGAACAAGGAGCAGAGCACATGACAGTGTGCAGAGAGAAGATGGCTGTCAGTATTCTAGTGTCCCTCAGCTGGTAATGACTGCCTTCTAGCAGCTGCCAAAGCATCAAGCGCAGTAGTTGCAGTGACAGGACAGCTAGCAACACCAGGATGTTAGCCTGTGTGAGTCCTATCACCCTCCTCCCTACCACCACTAACACATCAGCCAGTTTCTGTGAGCATACACAATCATCACTCAGTAGTTTTAGTGACAGCTGACCTGAATGAGAGCTGTCAGGACATCTATTGCTGATGCAGAGAATAGAGCAAGTAGAGCCTCTCTCTGCTGTGGGTCTGGAGAAGAAGGAGATAGAGAACAAAAAAAAGTGAATAGGTACCAAATTTGGCAGATTTATGAGATGCTGGACGAGAACGATAGAGAATGAGCCTGAGTGAAGTGATGATGGGTCCACTGCCCTTAGCTGGCTTGCTCCAACTGATCTGAGGAGTGTACCTACATACACATCACCATCACCATCACATCATCACCATCACACCATCATTATTGCTCACTCTTTCACTATCCCAACTAGTAATGGAATCATGACAGATACATCTGAGGATATTTGATTAAGTGGGTGGAGCCAACTGTGCAAAGAAGCCATTGTAGAACTCTGGTTGTCTAAAATAGACAACCAAGTGAAAGAGTAAGTAAGTGAGTGAGTGAGTGACAGACCCTTGAAAAAATCAGATACTGCTAGTAGACGACGAGATGATGATGTAAGAAAGTCTTGATAAAGACTAGCAGTATCTGGAAGAAAAAGTAGTTCAGTGATGGTAATGCGAAGTCATACACATACTCTGTAGCATGTGCAGTATGAGTACAGCAGCATATCGGCTGGAAATACTAGATCGATATAACTTGTTGTCATGCTCCTTCTGACCTAGAAAGAACGAGTGAAAATTATAGATCAAGCGACCATTACATTTCTGTTGCACTGACTTCTAGGCTCCACAAAGGGCAGTAGTGAGCTGATATTCTCATCAAGTGAGAGCACGTGAGCTACAGCACACTTGCCGACCGGCACTAGGGTCATTGAGAACAATGTATGGAGAGCAGTAATGCAGTCATTGGACTCTAGGTCACTCATAGTGTGCTTTGGGGCTCGACGCAGCATGTCCAGGCTCTGTAGGACCTGAGGAGTCATGCATCATGATAATTGTGACCAATTGAGCAAGGTCTTGACTCACCTGCAAATGATAAACCATCAGTAAGCCTGCATTGATACCAGTGCATGACTGAGTGGAGCCAAGCTGAGTGAAATACTGTAAGAAGACAAAGATGAGTTGGTTGGGAGTGGGTGCAGTGTAGCGTACAGTGAGTGGTTGTATAGCATCAAGTGGTACTTCACTGTCCATTTGAGTGAGTGATCTGATGATAGCGTTAGTGACAGGAGGAGAGGATGACAGGAACAGGAGACCTAACCATAGGGAACAAGCTATTTTATTATACTACAGTCAAGAAGACTAACCGTTTTGTGAGGAGAGCAGCAGTAGAATGAGGTCCCTCACTGCTGAGAACACAGCAACCTCCTCCACTAGGTTAGGAGCTGTCAGCAACACCAGCAGACACTCTAACAGACGCCTGGGAAGAAATGAGGACTAGATAACAGAGGGAGCTGCTCACCTGGATTGAAACATTCTCACTAGTCCAGTGAACACGCTGCCGCTATTCTCACGAGAGGCCTGCTTGCTTGCTAGCATGTATGGTAATGACTTCTCTGGAGCCAACAGCGTCTCTGCTGCTCTCTCTACTGCCTTCTTAAGTTCTTCAAGAGATGACACAATCCTTTTCACCACCTCAGCTGGGATAGGTGGAGCTTCAGGCTCACAGTCCATTGCTTGAGGGCCATCACTCTCCAGTTTATCAATATGCTCTGTCGATGGTGATAGTGCCAATGGAGGAGGAGGTGGTGGTATTGAAGATGGTGGCAATGTAGGTGGTGATGATGAGGATGGAGGTGGTGAAGAAAATGATGATGGCTGTGGCAATGTAGGTGATGATGCCAATGGTGGAGGAGGAGGTGGTAATGATGATGGTGGCAGTGTTGATTGTGGAGCTGATGAATGTTGTTCAGTAAACTCCTCCTCTGGTGGTGGTTTTCTAGGAGGTGTGGTCTCTACTATTTGATCAACAGATGTTTGTAGTGTGGCTAGCAACTCATACACACTGGCCTTGTAGAGAAGGCCTTGTAGAGCAGCCTGGACACGCACAGTCTGTAGGGACACAATCACAATACACGAGGAGCTACACATGTACAGACAGACTTGTTGTGTGAGTACTAGTTCCAATATTCTCTGATATGGTGTCTTAGCATGTTCAAGAGTCTAAAAACAGAGAAACAAATTGTAATGCAGAATAAAGAAGAAAATATTACCCTTCCACTCCATCCTAGAAAGCGTTCCATAGCAGTGGGATAGTCTAACAAGCTGTGGACTACTCTGAGTGCCAGCAGCTTAATAGAAGAGGGAATAGAGAGAGACAAGGAGGTGGAACACACAATATCACACAGCTGCTCTAGAATCCTGTGACGCTTTGGGAGAAGATGGTGATAGTGAAGGAAAGTAGACACATGCGTACCAGTAGTGTAGAGACTGGCTTTGTTCCATGACTAGCAATAGCTTGAGCAAGTCTAAGACCCGTCTTCAGCAGTCGAATATTCAACTACAATCAGAGATAAAAGAGTACAGTAGTACATTATCAGGTGCTAACTGGAGGAGACAGTTTCATTATAGACTCCCAATCTATACACGTAGCCACCCATGAACAAATTTTTTGCAGAGCCTCTGAGAGAGGAAAGGAGAAAAATGAGAGCAAACAGAGGGTGAACCACACCTTTCCCTTCAGAACTGGACTTGATAGTGAGTTGTGCGAGACCAGGATACAGCTGCTGAGGGAGCTCCTCCACACCCTCTATCCACCTGGAGTAGTGACAGGAACATAGCCAATACATTAAGAAAGACAACTACTTTAATGAAAGTGGAATTTCTTTCTGTTTTGATATCATATCCTGAAGACGGCTACCCTGTAAAAATTCAGAATGGTAATTGAAAATGAATTAACTTGCATTTGTAATCTGATTGTTACCTCATCAGTTGCACTCCGTTTAGTATCTGCAGAGTTAATAATAATTATAACTAATAGCAGACAACAGCAGCAGTGACTAACTAGTGGTGTCAGACTTGCTCTTCTTGGCTATAAGTACCTCATGAGGGGTAGCAGTGATGGAGGGGAAACTCTGGAAAGAAATAAAGAACATGACTACAGCATCATGCTGCCGGCTCACATCCAGTGCTTCAATACCGCACTGATATGGATTGAAGGATGCTGAACTAGTCACCCAGGCATCCTCTGAATACACATCAAAATCCAGTCCAGGCTATACAAGGAGAACCAGTACAGTACTGAGTGCATGTGTGAAAATATCGTACTGCATCTTGCATGTCAAAGTCATCGTCTCCAAATGCTATCTCCTGTAAAAGGTACGAGCAGCATTAGTAACAATGAACATTGTCAAACTTACCTCATCTGAGAATTCTTCAAAGCCAGCATCAGACACCGCTTGCTGGGGACAGAAAGAGAGAAATCAAAGAGAAATGAGTGAATGACAAACCCTCTTTCCAGTTGGGATGTCGTCATCATAGAGATCAAACGAATGCTCGGGTGAATGATCAGGAGAGAACGGCTCAAACAATGTGTTATAAGAGTCCAGTTGACTAGACCAGGTCTTATTTTCCTGAAGAAAAAATAGGTAAAAACTAGCTGCACAAAGGTGCAAACTGACTTTAATGTCACTGTCTCTGTCTGGAGACAGCCCACGTTCTTCAATTTCTCTTCCGCTACCTGGTCGAGGAAGACTGAAAAAAAAACAATGAACAGCTGAGGATGGTGTACAATAAGCTTGCTCTCACATGGTAGCTGGAGGAACAAATTGAGGAGGAATGAAGGGAAGAGGAACTGAGTGAGGTGGAGCTACATTGCCGAGCAGACAAACTGTGATGGCGGAATAGCAGCCGCGAATCACAACCAGATCACAGGAGTTCTGAGAGAAAAAAGTTAGCAGGCATAGAAGATACTTGTGTGTATCTCACAGTAGATTTCGCCGATAAGGAAATTCTGTCATCGTTCACTTCCAATCTATAAGCATGCACAAACAGATATTGATGTGATTATAGCGTGCACTCACGTTCCCACAGTATCGAAGGTAGGTGCTAGAGGATTAGAGGCATCGTTACAGTACACATCCAGTTTGAACTGAGCGGGACTGGTCTTGCTGAATAGAAGCAGACACACATTGATTGACATGTAGAATATCATGTACATTGAAACTATAGATACTCTCACCCTAGTTTGTCAGCACTCGTAAGTGAGACGTGTGGGCAGCGATTTTTAGGGATAATCCGTATCTCCTTCAAGACAACAGGTAGGCTGAACCTCACCATGTCAGCATGATGCTCCTGAACGCAGAAAACACACAGATGCATTAACATCTGCACGTACTGCAGGCAACCTCTCTCCTCTTCCTCACCTCTCCACTATCATGAGAGAACGTGTCACAGAACAGCAGCTCCCTGTCAGACGCCATCTTGAATGTGCAAATTATAATTTAACCTGCTGACCGTAGTACCCGCCTCTGAATAAAAATTAACCATGCAGCTGTTCAGCCCCGCCTATTAGCGCCTGCAGATCAGTCTTCTTCTCGCTTATTTCGCAATGTCGCAGGTCGAGCCAAAAGTTAGTTGGAGTGAAGAAGACGTGCAGCTGCTCCAAAAATCTGTAAGTTATAAAATATTCAACCATTTCAAATTTTTTCCAGGTTATGTTGGTGAGTACAGCAAGAGATGGATTGAGAGAGCTAATGGAGGGATGGAGACTGCTACAAGCGCCTCAAGTGGACTCTCAGGTGAGTGGACCTGAGTAGTATAAGAAGCAACAACACTGTTTGTTGTCAGCACTACATGGTGGTGAAGAAGAGTGATGTTGAACAGCTAGTGAGCGAGGTAATGATGCTAAGAGAGTTCCTGCCCTCTCTCCTCACACCTGAGTACCTATCAACTACACGGCAGCTTACTACAGCAGAACAGAGTGAGTAAACAGAGAGACAATATATGACTTGTGTCTCTTCCACAGAGCTGCAGAGTGAGCTCCAGCTGAAGGAACGGGCGATAGTTGAGAGAACAGCTCTTCAGAGGAGAATGAAAGCAATGATGGCAGACTATGAGAGAGAGAAACAAGTGAACACGCTCACACACTTTGCTCTGCTTTGTAATATTTATTAATTTGTTTTCTTGCTTTACAGGAAAAATTCACAGCTAAGGTCTATTCTGCAACTATACTCAACCGCACGCCATTTCTCTATCTTTTTAATAGTGTGAGCTGAGTATCAGTAAGCAGCAGTTAGAGCAGCAAGCTGACTACTGTGCCTCTCTTGGTTCAACATGTGGCACTCTGCTGTGGAGAGCATCACAGAATGAGGACTGTGTACACACTCTACTCAGTGGAGTGAGTAGTATCATAATAACCTTTCTCTCTTTGGTCATAGCAGTCAATCCATAGTCTCAGATGACAGGGTTTCTTCATTTGGTTGGTGTGACAATACAAAGTTATCTGTCCACTTACGATGATGGCGATGACTCAACTGATGATCATGATGAGAAGAGTGAAGAGGTTCAGTTTGTGCTATCACTTTGTGGAACAGTTACTAGTAAGCAGAGTTATTAGTACCTAGCCTTATGCTGCATACAAACCAAGAGACTTGCTAAAATTGTCCATGTGATATAGATATTGCAGCCTCTGCCTATGGACGTGATTTCTTGTCCACTAACCCAGAAGGCAAGGCACTGGTACAGACACTCTGCTCCCTGCTCTCTTCCTCGCCACTCTCTCCTCATTGGTAAGACCTCTTTCTTGTACTAAATTCAATGATGTTACATTTCTTTTATGCAGTACTAAGCTACGAAGGTGAGTGTTGTTGATGTGATCCTCATCAGTTCCATGGTGTCTAATTTTATACAGTTTGATATTGATGCTACTTTACAATGTCAGGTAGATACTGCATGCATTGTTGTATTAACTTACTCTTCTCAGTATTAATCAGAAAGGATTGCAGCTACTCACATCACAGACCAACCTTCTCTCTGTTCTAGTCTGGTTAGCTCAAGGTAACTGCAGCATAGCAAGATCATTCACTCATTCTGTCCTTTCAGAGGACAGCAGCGTGGTCAACAAGGTCCACAGTTTAAGATTGGTTCAGTCTCTCATTCTTGACCAGCACACTCCACTGCTGGCCCATACTGCACTAGAGGCTGTTCCTATGCAGCTACTGGAGAGCCTAGCATCATCTAACAGCACTGAAGTAAGAATAAGTCAATAAGCTATACAGTAATAGCAGTCTCCTGAGCCTAATCACCTTGTGCATGCACGTACATCAGTTTTCTCTCAAATCTGTTACCAGCTGCAGGAAGTTGCTTGTGAACTAATGGCTGATCTGAAGGCACTCAGGCAGCAATGTTGATTGCACTGCTGTGGCGTTGTACAAAGCTTCCTTGCCAGAAACAAAGCTCAAGCAAATAACAAACAAGCTGTCAGTTGATAAATCAGATAAATTATTATTATTGGGAAATTTGCCAAAAATTAACACTTGCAACTAGTGTCAATGATAATAGTGTCAGCCTATACAATAGATGAGGGTCATTAGTGGCGGATTAGTTCAGTAAGTGTGTCTAATATGTTTTTATTGCGTGGAAACTTGAAGTGTTCTATATTTGAGTACATTTTCCAGTTAACTGAATATTTCTGCTGTGATTGCCATGCCTGACAAGCTGCGAGACTCTTAATGTTGACTGTTCCATCACCGTCGCCGTAGTTGATGATTGGCTTGCCATCAGGGTAGCTGTGTCTCCCAGAGCTGGTATAACTGAAGGAGAGCTCTGTGTTTCGTTTTCCTGTGCTATACAAACATACAGTGGACACATTAGGGGGTTGGAGACGTGGTCCAGCATCCTTCAGCATGTTGCCATACATTATGGTGCTGTTGGTGTATTCAAGATCAGCAAGTAGTTTAGTGATATCGTGAGCAGTATACTGTTTAGAGGGAGTAGAGAGAAGGACTGTGGTCTCATTCCATGCTTCAGAGGGTACTGGAAGCAGCCAATAGTCACTGGGGAAGCTCCTCTCATCTGGTCTTAGTAGTAACCTATTAGCGAATACAAACGTACCATCCGTGTCACCCGACACGAGTGCCTTGATAATCTTTGCTGCACCCAACCAAACACCAGCCATGGATATGAATTGATCAATGTACTTGTCCTTCCACTGCTGAGAGACGTGTTGAGTGAGGAAATGATGAGTGACTAGTGAACCCATGCTATGAGAAACAAGAGTGACTTTACTCTCCTCATTGGTATTATACATATTTTCAACAAGCATCTGTAAGTCATGGAAATATCCACGAGTCTTCAGTTCTCCTGTAGAACAGAACATTACAACATAAGATCATTGACTACACTAAAGTAAGCCACACAATAGAAGTACAATTCTTTTGTGCAAATACTGAACCCATAGATACACTGCTATTCAACACTGCTCAGCCAAAAACATTTTTGCAATCCACAACTATTTGACAGCCATTCACACTCACCTGGTCCCATTCTCCAATCAAATGGTGCTGCACCAATGTCCTTCCCTCTGGTGTAGCCCAGATCCACAAATCGTTGAACCATTAGATCAAAATAAGCCGTCTTCGACTCTATACTAGCAGTTGGGTCTAGATTCTCTACGCTAGATGTGTTGCCAAATCCAGGGACTCGGGTCTCCACTCCTGGAGCATTGAAGTACTCTCCTGTGGTGCTGTCAAAGTGTAGTCTGTAGAAGAGATTGAAAATAATCCGTTTGTTTAGCCCACTGCACGTGCAGATAAGTAAACTACAGTTACCCCGTGGTGCGTGCATTGATCTCACTTTATGTTTTCACCAAAGCATTTCTGTGAGTACAGGTAAATATCATGATAGGCAAACCACATGTGATACCAGTCACGTTGGAGCGGACAGTACGAGTAGTAAGAGGAGTTCTTGTCAAGTCTAGCCTCCATTTGGCTCCCCATAATACCCGGTACTGCAAGAAAGGGGAAACTGACAACATCAGTCGTGATCTGATGCTACTCACCGATCACGATCGGGCTCCTTGTCGCATCAGTGCAGTAGAAGACCACAGTGAAGAGTAGTATGCAGCGAGAGAAGGTCCATGCAGCAGCCATGCCTGTAACAGTTATAAATGGGTCTTTGTTGTCTGTGACTCCCGCTCAGTTGCGGTTTCCTTGCCACGTATGCAGAAATTACGCATGTGTTTAGCGCGCCAAATGAATGTGGGGTGGATCAAATAATAGAGAGAATTAGAACCAGGAGTCGATTATGGACTCCTGAGAGAACATAAAGATAGCTGTACTAAGACAAGGGCGTAGGTTCACTGTTGTTAGAAAAAATTTCTAATCGTGGTTTTTGCCATTGAACTGTTTATGGCACTGTACATTGTGCAAGCCTGCAAACATTTTGAGTACTGTAGTGATACACAGACAACGATCGGTAGGTGAACTTCAGTGCACACTGAAGCAATGTCTTTGGTGCATTGCAGTTGATTTACTACTAGTCTTGTACAAGTTATTATAGCATGTATCTGCATCAGTAGTATTAGCCATCATAATTATAACTACAGTTATTCTTACAAATTATAGTAGTAATGATTTCAAAACTCCAGTATCAGTACATGTACAATACAAGGAAAACAACTGATTTCAATAAATATATCAATCAGTGATTGGCAGCTGTTTATCAAAAATTAACATGATACTGTTAAATAATACTGTTAACTACCACACAGTCTGGACTAATCTACACACACTACATTATAAGTAGGATCAAGTCCACAGCTTATCCAGGTAACACAACCTCTTGCACTGCCTGTAACACTTGTGAATTTTGTACCATGTCAAAGTGCTTCACACCGCTAAACTCTTTAGGAATGACCTTTGATGCTGATCCTGTCCACTGGGTGCATACCTTCAGACTACGTAAATTAACAGTTCCGTCTCCTTTTCCATAGGTATATGACGGCTGCTTGTCTGGAAACTGATCTTTATCATACACTAATTGTTCCTCGGTTTCAACATTTATACCGTAAAAACAATACACAGTGACATTTGGACCGGGCAAGTCACTGCCCATCAACCCTTGCACTCTCTTCCATGTGTTGTATCCAGCACTGTACCCACTGTCAGTAAACAGAGCCTCATAGTCGCTCACAGTGTAGTTTCTCTTAGGCTGCACTACAATAACATCATTTTCACTCCAAAGTTTTGAAGAAGGAAGAAGCAAGTATTGGCTCGGAAAAGATCGCTGAGCCTCTCGAAGAACAAGAGCGGAAGCAGTGAAGATGCCTTCAGTATCTCCAGAGAGTATTCCTAGCAAGGGAAGCACTGCTCCACCAAAGGCGCCCGAGAGGGACACATATTGTTTGATACGAGATGCTTTCCAATCTTCTGACACAAACTTGCTGAGAAAGTACAGTGTTATTGGTCCACCCAAACTGTGAGACACCAATGTGACAGAGGCATTGTTATTACTGAGATAAGTGTCTTCAATGAGATCACGGAGAGCTTGGTAATAACCAGTGCTCCTGAGACCAGCTGCACAAAAGAGATTAATAGCAGTGCTGCTGTAATATTCACACTCACCTGGTGATAGCCTCCAATCATAAGGAGCTCCTCTAATGTTCTTTCCTCTCTCATAGCCAAGCTTCACAAAATGTTCTACAAATGGTCGGAAGTATCGTACCAGTTGAATCCAGGGGGTGTCATCAAGGAATTCTATAGTGCTAGTATTGCCAAATCCCGGGACACGAATCTCAGTTCCAGTATTGTTCACATACGAGTCTGTGTCTTGGTCATATTGTAATCTAAAAAAGAATAACAACATTTGGCGAACACTTTATCATGTAAGTATAGTCTCACTTAGTGATGTTAGCAAAACAAGTGTCAAATCCTGGCACCACGAGCTCTACTGATGCCCACATTTCGAGCCAGTCTTCACTAGTTTTGCACAGAGGGTTTGAAGGCACAGCCCTGTTCACTTTAGCCTCCATTTGACTGCCCAGCAACCCAGGAACTGTAACGAGACGTAGCTAGACTAAATTTATTTACTAGTGTGCTCACCGATGACAATTGGAGTGCTCACTGCAGCCCAGCTCTGTGAAGCTAGCTGTAAAAACAGCAGCACAGCCAGCTCCATGATCGCGTATATATCAGCACATACCTTTTGCTGTGCGTGATTCTGCGCATGTTACGTAAAGTACAGCCATAAATGTAAAGCCAGCCCCGCCCTTTATAAAATTTGCAGAGTAGAGGTGTTTTATAAACAGCTGATATCTATACTCTTATTTATCAGCATTGAGTTGCCTATCAGTTAGTTTAACTTGTTCTCCTGGTTTGAATGCAGGCATGCCAATATATGGGCAGCTAGAACAACGAAATGCATCACCCAAATAGCACTGTGAGTAGAGAGAAGGCAATAAAGGTAATAATGTATAGATGACTACATACATTGCCACATGATGAGGTGGTGGTAGTAGTCTGTGATTCACCAGTGAGTGTGTCAGCCAGTCCGCAAGTACTATAAAGAAGAGAGGTACACATGAAAATACTACCAGTACTAACCAATTCTTGCAAGCTTTTCTTTTCCCACTGCTTGGTCCACAAGTACCTGTAAGAGAGATGTCAGGTGAATTACAGTGTAACGGTTAGTACAGGCTCACTTCTTAATGACAATGGATCGGGTTTTACCAAATCTTCCTCTTCTAACAGAGCATCACTATCTAGTAAATCCTTAGGAAGAGAGTGAGATTAATAAAAAAGTGAATTGCTCATACCCCAAGATCATCGTCTGCCATATCATTAGCTGATAAAGTCCATATCTTGGCTGAGTTCGAACTGCCATTAGTTTCTAAAAAGAAGAAATGGATTCATACATAATATGCACAGCCGATCATACCTAGTTTTGCAGGTCTTGATGGTAAAGATATCTGACTACTGGCACCAGACTCATAGGATGGGTTGAAACCAGTAACCTAATATGGGTGTGGTCAATAGGGTATGGTGCGTGCTGATGATGGCACTTTACCATAGCTACACTAATGTCAGACTCCACATCAGGGCTTAGCTGCAATCTTTTCAACACATCTTTATCTGCTCTACTGCTTTCAACCTACTCTTGATGTACACACATGAACATAATACAACCCCCATCACTCACTTGTGTTACATTGATGAAGCCAGCTAATCTGAGAGATGATGATAGTTTCCTGTTTGATCGCACCACACCTGTAGACCCTTTAATACACGATAGTATCACATCACTACTCACATAGTCACTCTACAACCCTCACCACTGTCACAAACAGGTTCTCGTACAATGATTCTGCCAGCAGGTTTCAACACACGTGCAATCTCTACCAGAAGATCAGCAGAGTGGGTTAAAAAAGGGTCTACCAGGCCACACACGACTGTGTCAAATGATGACTGTGGATAAGAGACTATCAAATAGAAAGAGAGAATCCGAGTGGAAGTTAGTGAGAATCATGTGCAGCTACACGCACCAGCAGTCAGTCGTTCCACGTGTTCAAGAAGAACCTCTCCATTTCTCCCTGCCTTTTCTTTCAAAGACGATAGTACTGGCGAGAGAGATTCAGGAGAACAACCTTGATGCCACAGCAACAAGCAACGCTTGCTACCGACATAATTATCAGCCATAAACTCCATTATTTGTAGCAGAGTCGCGCAATCTTGCCCAGGAGCCGGAGTCGAGTCTAGTCAGCTCAGGGAGACGAAATCAGCTAGATCAGCATAATTTAATTTTACACTAAGTTAAGCTTAGTTTATAAAAACTTACGGTATCAAACATGGACCCTCTGTGCAGAAAACTTCGTGTCCCTTCTCCTGTAAAAGAAAAAGCTCTAGAGTACAAGCGCTTAGCAGAGCTAAAGACAACAACGATTTCATCCTCCTGCATGGCATCAGTGTGCATTGAATTAGCTTGCACCCAGCTTGATGAGCCTGTAGACAAGGTTTCATGATTTATTCATGATGAACAATTGAACACCCTAAATTTCTCATTTTCTAGCAATACTTGCAAAAGTCTAGTGGACTACACAAGAGTGCTTACCTCACCAGTTTACAGAATGTGAAACAGCTACTTGGTCTTTCTCAAGAACCTGTTCTGCGTGATCTCTGCATTCGATTTGGTTGCATAGCAGCAGAAAAAAGAGCTAAAGATGTCCTCAAAAGGTAGTGCTTGCTAAGGATCACCATGACAAACACAGCGCCATTATTAGTGATGATTGTTAGCACTATGCAATATTAACCATGCCACCTGCAAAACCAAGAGTAGTTCATGATCAAGTGCATAATCTCTAGCTATAGTGAGCGGAATGCTCACATGACATTAATTTTTGCCCAGTGACCATTAAATGAGCAGTAGGTGGGCAGGCAACCTTTTACACCTGCACAATTGAGACTTGTGACAATGTTATACTCAACTGTTTGTATAGTTATGAGGAGTTGTTGAGAGAGCGCTATACTACCACACAACGCAGTGGGATAGACTTGAACAAACCATTATACTCTGCTACTGCACTGTATGCTGTCTGCAGGTGTGTCGTACCATAATTCATGGACTTCATTATCACGTGCTGTAATCTTTGTGTACAGACTAATGAAAATAAGATGTGACAAGAGCAAGTTTTTTGCTGTGGCTGCTTCTCCTCGTGCTATGTTTAACACTGTTTTAGGAGAAATGCAGGAATGTGCAAGTAAAGCTGTTGCTACTGAATCAGGTCGCCCATTAAGACACATCATCACGTTCAACATATCCATGTGTATGCAGGTAGTACTAGCCGTGATAAAGAAGCTGATGACGGTGATGAAGAAGAGGAAGATGAAGAGAGTGAAGAGGATGATGGATTTCTGAGTACAGAACAACTGAAATCGAGAATCTGCTGCAACCCATTTAGTGAGGAATATCTCTCATGGAAAGAGAACATTATAGCAAATGCAAGAGAACAACTCCAGAACACACCACCATCATGATCGATCAAAGGTGCATTATCCTAACTGCTGTAATGAGACAAGCAACAAGCACGGCAAACAAACCCATATTATATTCTCTTCTCATTGTCATAATAAAAACAATTCAGACATGTACAAGATGATGTGATGATTATTTATAGTACAATAATAATTGTAGCATTATGTCGTTGTGGAGGAAACTATTGGTAGACTTATAGTAGTTAGTTGTTCGTCTGTTGGTTGTTTGTCGGCTTGTAGCATTGTTTCTATCCAGTTAGTCGGGTCATAAGGTCCTCTACTTCCTCCTAGTTCACTTGGCAGTTGTGACGTATCAAAGTGTTCATTGAGCATGTCAACATTGTCTCCCAATAGGTGTATCTGGCAAGAATTTGAGAGTTGATGTTAGAGAAAGGAAATAAATTAATGGACTTACTCTGCTGTTCATCTTTTCAGACAGCAGTCTCTTGAGTATGGTCAAGAACACGCTGATGTACCAGGGCTGGTTTAGTAGGTAGACTCCTTTGAAACGAGCAGGAAAAGCATTCTGTGGTAGTGGTAAACAACAGGAAAAAAAGTCATACAGTACATCTTAAAATGGAAGTGAAGTATTAGTAGTGTTTACATTGCGCATGCATGTGTGATCAAATTAGAGTGGATCGTGTGGTACAGGAATACATGTAACCAAACTGACCTGGACTAAGGCAGTCATGAGTTGAAAGTACCATGGTCGAACTGATCTTGCAAGATAGAATGAGAAGTCAGTAAAGTCTGCAATTAGCACTATCCCAGTTATTTGTGTCTCATCACTTCGGATGAGGTACTCGAGTTGTAGTATAAGTGCCCTCAGTACGTCTTCTAAGCTATGTTGCTCGGGATCCCATCGACCAGGAAAGGCTACCATTACTGCCCGACCCTGCCTGTCTCTCTCCTGCAGTCCACCAAGTAACCCTGCCTCCCAGATATGTCGTACACCATCTGCAGACAGCCCAGCAAACATGCCAGGGTTCTCGTGTCGAAATGCATGGTAGCGGTTGTACACACACAGGCCACGGTCCACGTCGAACTTTTTGCAGCGCAGGAACCGCAACAAGAAACTATCACTTTGAGCACAATCACTTTCGTCGCCGCTCTCCTTCAGTCGAGCCCTCAGTTCTGTCAGTGCTTGGCTGCGTTTCTGAGGAGACTCGTTGAGTTCTTTTGTCGCCAGTATGGCTAGCTCTGGCGAGAGAGCGCATTGCGAGAGCTGCTTCAAATCCGTAGACATGGCCGTTTCTGCTGTCATCTGACAATCAATCAGTAATAATTTTTCTTTTATGCAAGCTGTTGTGATTCCTAATATGGCAATTATACCAATAAGGCATCTATATTTTGGTGCCAATTATTATCAATCAGCGACTACTTCGGTAACAGGATCCATCTCTTGTCCATCATTAATAATCAACTTGTAAAGGAGGCCTTTTCTTTTGTGTCCAGAGGGGACGGTCTTGATGTAGGCAGGATAGGAGCCTATAGTGAAATGATTCTCGGCTCCTTGATCAACAAACTCTCCCTGTGAGAGGAGAAAAATAAGGAGATAGGGCATAACACTATATCAGATTTACCACAGTATCAGTTTTCTCTCCATCTACGTAAACATCAAGCGTCTTGACATCTGTGTGAGAATGAGTCATCAACAAGTATCAAATATCATGCATCAACAAGCTGCATTACCAATAGCTAGGACCATAGCTGATACACAAGTTACTGAGGTCATAACTCATCAGCTGCATGCCTCTAGAACAACACTGTTTGTCTTACCAAGGACTACTCGATGCCCCTCCCCTGCAAGAGTTGGTAACCAAGTTCTGGTCTGTTTACTCTGTGTTTCAATAAATTTCTTGAGTGTCTGTCCTCCAATCGACAATGTGTAATAAAATGTGAGTCCGCTTGATTCAATGGTGATTTTAGCTGCCATTTTGGAAACTTTGAAATTTTCTGAACCAACCAAACTGAACATCCAATTCTTTCGGAACACCTTTGGTGGAAAATACAAGTTAATTATAATCACACAAACATCGATCATAGTCATGTATTTCTAATAACAGACTCTAGTCACTCTACACTGTTATAATAATAATAATAATAATAATTTATACAATAATATTATTATACCTCTTTCTCATCAACTCGTATTACACGTTTCCCTGATGTAGTTCCATGCTCTATTTCCACATGGTGTATCCCGTCAGGAAGGTTTACTTGCCATTCTGCAGCCACGTCTCCTAGGACCCTCTCTTTCGTAGTTTCTTTCGCAGGCTCTTGGGCCATTGGTTTGTTTACCAGTCACTATGAAACAATATAATTTAGTGCGAATCGGGTTAAATTTGTGGCACAGCGGGGTTAAAATTAATGATGGCTGATGTGAAAAAGAACCATAAATATTCAGTCCTTCTGCCGACGTACGAAGAACGAGAAAACCTACCTCTGGTCGTATGGCTTATTGTAAAGTATTTTGACGAGAGGTAAGTGTAAATTTATAACCCAGGTCGCGGACTAGGCGAATCTTTTCTCTTTCGATCTCAGTGGGTATGATTATGAAGTAATAGTTATTGATGATAACAGCCCTGATGGTACACTGGAGGTTGCTAAACAACTACAGAAAATCTATGGAGATCAGAAAATAGTGAATAAAAGCACTCACGCGACACAATCATGTTCTATGTCTCTTTCTCACTTGCATATTTCCAGGTGCTAAGACCCCGAAGTGCCAAACTTGGATTAGGTATGTAACTGATAATCAGCACACCCTTGATGTTCTTGTCACACTAGGCACGGCATATATGTACGGTATCAAGCATGCTACTGGAGATTTTGTGATCATTATGGATGCAGATCTATCACATCATGTGAGAATTTGAATCTTGATGTATTAATTAATTTTTATGCTTGTTTTTTTCAGCCCAAGTTCATACCTCAGTTTATAGAAAAACAGGAAGAAGGAGATTATGATATTGTGACAGGCACACGCTATGCTGATGGAGGTGGTGTGAGTGGATGGGATCTGCGCAGAAAACTGATCAGCCGTGGAGCTAATTATCTTGCGCAGATTTTGCTTCAACCAGGAGCTTCAGACCTTACGGGTAGCTTTAGGTGAGACTACCTAGCTCTCAGTATTATTTTTGTCTATGTAATGCACACAAGGTTATATCGTAAAGAAGTATTGGAGAAGCTTATCTCAAGTTGTGTATCAAAGGGTTATGTGTTTCAAATGGAAATGATTGTTCGTGCTAGACAATTCGGATACAGTGTCAGTGAAGTGAGCTAGTGTGTGTATGTTTTAGCTGTGATATTTAAATCACTTTCTGGTTAGGTCCCTATCACATTTGTGGACAGATTGTATGGAGAATCAAAGTTGGGAGGTACTGAAGTCGTCTCATACGCCCGTGGATTGTTGCATCTTTTTGCCACTACATGATTATTAATTTTTATACAGTTGAACTTCCCGCTGTTTTTGCTAATAATTAATTAACCGGCTTTTAAATTTTCTGTGTGCACGTGCGTGCTTGACGGACAAAATGGCCGATGATCGTGGCTGCACGCCTACTATGGACAGTCCTGGTCGTCGCAACAGAGATACTACTAGTCCTAATGAGGAAAGAAATAGTTGGGAAAACAACAGCTCTCAAAGAAGGCGTTCTAGGCAAGTAGCACTTTATCGCCCCATCAGCTAACCTTCCTCATGCATGCAGGTCTCGATCGCGCAGCAGAGAACGCACCGAGCGCAGACAATGGAAACCGTTGGCCAAGAGAGATCGCCAACGTGTATACGATGTTGAGGGCACCAACACTACACGCCGGGAAGTCCATTTGAAGCGTTCCCGGTTGTTTGTTGGTAACGTTGATCCAATCAGAGTGCACAGGAGGGACCTACTCCGTCGATTCCAGGAGTATGGCGAGGTGTTGGGCGTGTCCCTCCACCAAGGATATGCCTTTGTGCAGTTGGACTCTGAGCGCAATGCTAACAGAGCCGTTAACTTTGAGAATGGAGCAAAGATCAATTCAACCAGGCTTCGTGAGCTTATCAGTGCACATGCTCACATACTACATGTTTATCTTTTCTCTGCAGATGTGGAATTTTCTCAAGCTGCTCTCAATTCAGGCGCTAGATGTAAACCCCCTTATTACCTGTAGCTTGATTGCTTTAATGTCTTGTTTTCTTTCACTGTCTTACTGTTTTCTTGTTCTTTCTCTTTTTCTTTCTTAAGTCAAACCTTTGGATGAGCACCGGTCTCCAATACGTGACATGCCTCCTCCTCCACCACCTCCAGCTTCATCTATCTTGGACCAAGATGACAGGTTGTCCAGAGTTCTTTCTCTGCAGCGTGAGCTGGATCGAGAGCTGTCTTATCTAGTAAAGGATGAGCCTGAACCACGAGGCAGATCAAACCCAGAAAATGCCACAGATTCCAACTGGCACTTGGACAACTATTCTCGTGGTGGTGGTTCTCCTGGCCGAGGAAACTTTTCACGAGGACGAGATGATTACTATGATCGTCGTGACTACCAATCACGCCAATTCTCTCGCCAGTCATCTGGCGGTGGTGGTTCATCGAGAGGATACCACCATGACCGTGGCGGGAGGGAGAGAGGGTTCGAGTCCTCTCGTTACAGCAGTGGTGGGTACTCCTCATCACAGAACTATGGAGGAGGGGATCAAGGTTGGTCTGCTCCTGATCGTGGCTACGCTGGCAACTCCTGGCACTGAAGACACTTTACTCTTGTGTTTATATTAACTGTGCAACGGCAGTGTCGAACGCCACTTGTTGTAATTTTATGCAACACTTTGTTACTGTTATCTTACTATGTTTCTTTGGCAACAACTTCTCTATACTTCCAACATACTTGCTTGTGGTTTATTGCTACATAGTTATGTTCTTGGTCTTGGTTGCAAAGTCCTAGCCTCACACTGTACAGTTCTTGCAGTGCACGTGAACACAAAATAGACATGAGTTTCAATAATATTATAAAAAATAGCTAAAGTTGTAAATGCTCGTCTCCATGGACCAATGGCTGTCGTGGTGTTCTCTTAAGAATCAATTTTCCATGCTCATCACATGACATGTTGTAGTTCTTCAGCACATTACGACAACGTCCAGCAACACTGCATACCACATATCAATTAAATGGAAAATTTAAACCTAACTAGCACTCACATTTTAGCAGCTCTTGCACGTTCGCATACACCAAAGAGAACAAGTGATAGTATGACAGAAACACACAATGTTAGACCAATGTGACCTTTTAGATGATCCCATAGAGTATCCTACATACAAAATTGAGTAAAACATTTTCTAAATTCACGTCACTCGCATTTTTGAGCACACAGGTCATGGCAAATACAGCCACATGGTACCACTATTAACTTACGTATTGTTCTTCACTGTTCCACCAACACCATAATGAGTAAACAAGCCATAGCATCATACCAGCAACCAACACTGCAAGTTACAAGAATGAATCACGTGATGTGTTTTGCCACACCCAGTACAAACTTCTCCATTTCCTTGCTGTGGCATATATGTTTGACACACTCTCTGTTAACCGCTGCTCGAATGCCTTTAGATCTGAAGTACATTAAGTATCACATGAAAAGTCAAATTGGCTAAACCCACCCACCTTCTGTCTGCTGCTCTCGCGGGTTCATTTTGAGTCACGATCACGTGATTGTTTTACACAGACACGCCTATTGAGCGTCCATATTGAACTCACAACAGAGCTTCGATCTAAGAAAATGACGAGTTACTGGCGAAACGCAGGGCTGAGGTGATTATAAATGACTAATACTATAGGGAACAATGTTTTATTTTTGCTTTATTTGTCTCTGTAATGTAGTTACATACAGTATTCAGCGATTTGTGCCAGGTTACTGCGCAATGCTCTCAAACCTGAACTGCGTGAATCTGTAGTTAACAAGCAAGTGAGTGGAATGAAGGTGGCACACTGGGAGAATGGGCGGATGGGTGCAGGAAGTGAGTTACTGTGATAAAAATAGCAACTTACGCTTCATAACATGTTTCACCATCACAGAGACGATAGAGCAAGTGTCCAAGTAATCTCAACATAGAATAGCTCTATTCGAAACTTGTAGATCTCATTATTTAAAATAACAATAAAGAACTAAACTGAACTGGCACAGTAGTGTAAACAGGGTATTATGACATCTTGGACATATTTTGCACATAAGATTCATGTCCATCAGAATTAGACGGCTACATGATCTCTTTCCAGCATTTTAGCTGAAGTAGAACAATTTTTAGGATGCAAAGCAACCTGCATAATTATTTTATGATCCATACTTATCATCGATTCCACCTTGAGATGAATGCTTGATCTATGTAGTATGGATGCAGATCAAATTTACTGCGCAGTGCAAGCATGCCTCTCCTGTTCACACTAAATGTAGCTGTACCTCAAACATATCTAGCAATAATGATGCAATGCCGCAAAGGACAATTTTGGAGGGTAAAAATTTGGGCAAATGATCCATTTAATTTGGGCGCCCAGTGCCTAGTTCACACATTATTGTAACAGAAAAAGCTCTCGTGAAAGCTTGACAATTTGCAAAATTTTTCTCCTACCAAAATTACTTGCTATACGATAATCAGTCTATCTTGCATGTTGCAAGATCAGTTACAGGTGAACAAAAACAGAGTGCCATGCAATTTGGTCTAATCATGGGTATGTCATCAGTGCTCAAACGGAGTATACATCTTTGAGCAAAAAAATAATAATAGCGAAGAATTATAGAAATAACTCGAGTGTTCTAGAGACACAGAAATGAACAGATGGGTTGATTAACATAACATCCTATGGTAGTTTGATGAGAGTCTAATGACTACGATAGAACATTCCTGGACTGGTTTGTAGTCTGTGAACAAGAGCCGCCTCAACCAGAGGAATGAGAGACTGTTCTGTGAGATTGATACTGACAAAACACTGACAATTGGTCAGTTTGGCTGTGTGTGGAGGTGCACAAGAACTTTATCACATAATAATTGAACAAGGCTTCATTTGCTTACCTAGTCTTTGGGCAACAGTTGTAGACGTCACATCAGTGGTGCTACCAACTAAACCATAGCCAGCTGCCTGCTTAGTATCCTAAAATACTGTGAAGGTAATGTACTAAGCAATTCTATTGACTCACATGTGGAGTCAGCATAGCAACTGCTAGTGCCTCCATTCCACCATCCTGTTCACCTACCCATAACAAAAAACTTTGCTGGAGTTGGAGCACGTAGAAGAACACCTCACGACCTTGCAACACCTCCTTAAAGGTGTGCACAGCAGGACCACGTGGTGTCTCGTTATTCTCCATTTAATGCGCATTAGGAGTCTTCATGGCAAGTAAAAAGCGCTTGAAGAACAACTATGAAGAGGATGATGAGCAAAAGGCAAGACCAAAGAAGATACCAAAAACCTTGGTACAAAAAGACTCAGAAAAAAGGCTCATAGTAATACTGGAGAGAGCAAATCTGGAGACTGTAAAAGTTAGCCTTTATGTTTGATTTGAGATTTTGTTATGCTATAGGGTCTACACTGTACTCTCTCTTAGGTAGGACGAAATTTTGAACTTCTCAACTCAGACCATCACAAGCATCAGATTAAAGATTCAGCTTCAGCATCAGCACGACCTGACATTACCCATCAGGTGTGCAAGATAAAAATTTACCTGACGTTTCCTGACAATACTTCTTGTCTAGTGTTTGATGATGTTACTAGACAGTCCGCTCAACCGAGCTGGTCTGCTACAGGTGTACATACACTCAGAAAAGAATGTGCTAATTGAGCTCCACCCTCAGACTAGAGTGCCACGTACATTTGACCGATTTGCTGGTCTAATGGGTGAGTATCTATCTCACCCAATGATCTTATCACATTGATAATGTGGTGTACTGCAGTTCAATTGTTACACAAACTCAGCATACATGCATCAGATGGTCCAATGAAGCTAATGAAGGTTTGTAGCTACAGTTCAAATGTTGGTATCGTCACTATAACCTTTTTCAGGTGATAAAGAATCCTATTACTGACCATCTGCCTACTGGTTGTAGGAAAATAGGCACTTCTTACCGTGCTGATCTGTGTGTAGACCTAAACCAATTTGCTACAAACCAACCTATTGTGTTTGTGGTTGGCGCTATGGCACATGGCAAGGTATACAATGCTAGTCACCAGTTTTCCCATTGGGAGTGCTGTGGTGACTTGTTCTCTGGTGTGTTTACACAGGTGGAGGTTGACTACACTGAAAAGGAAGTTTCCATTAGCAGATATCCCCTGTCAGCTGCTCTGACTTGCACAAAGTTGTGCACAGCTTTTGAACATGCTTGGGACGTAGTTTAGCATCTCCTGTTTGCAAATCTGATTGTCTATTCCCATTATCTGTTCATGCATTGACTTGATAAAAACAGTTTCAAAAGTGCTTTATAATGACCTGCATGCATGCATACTAGAGCAGCACTAGATAGATAGTTCACAGTTGTATATTATGTAGCAAGTTTAGGCAGCTTCTTCCTCTCCCTCTTCATCTTCATCAAAGTCTCCCTCATCCTCAGCAGTGGCATCCTGATATTGCTGGTATTCAGATACAAGATCATTCATGTTGGATTCAGCCTATAAAAGGAAAGTAAATTGATGTGCTAGTCACAATAGCAACAAAATGTACCTCAGTGAACTCCATCTCGTCCATACCCTCGCCAGTATACCAATGAAGGAAAGCCTTACGACGGAACATAGCAGTGAATTGCTCGCTGATTCGCTTGAAGAGCTCTTGGATGGCAGTGCTGTTGCCAATGAAGGTGGCAGACATCTTGAGACCACGAGGAGGAATGTCACAGACAGCAGTCTTGACATTGTTTGGGATCCATTCAACGAAGTAGGAGCTGTTCTTGTTTTGCACGTTAAGCATTTGCTCGTCGACTTCCTTCATTGACATGCGTCCACGGAACATGGCAGCAACAGTAAGATAACGGCCATGACGTGGATCACAGGCAGCCATCATGTTCTTGGCATCAAACATTTGCTGGGTGAGCTCGGGGACGGTGAGGGCACGGTACTGCTGGGATCCACGGCTGGTAAGAGGAGCAAACCCAGGCATGAAGAAGTGAAGACGAGGGAATGGAACCATGTTGACAGCTAGCTTACGCAAATCAGCATTGAGCTGGCCAGGAAATCGCAGGCAAGTGGTGACTCCGCTCATGGTGGCTGAGACAAGGTGGTTAAGATCTCCATATGTTGGGGTGGTAAGCTTCAGAGTACGGAAGCAGATATCGTACAGGGCTTCATTGTCGATGCAGAAGGTTTCATCTGTGTTTTCAACCAGTTGATGGACAGACAGGGTGGCATTGTAGGGTTCGACAACAGTATCGGATACTTTGGGTGATGGTACAACACTAAAGGTGTTCATGATCCTGTCAGGATACTCCTCACGAATCTTAGAAATGAGAAGTGTGCCCATGCCAGACCCGGTGCCTCCACCAAGAGAATGTGTCAGCTGGAAACCTTGCAGACAGTCACAACTCTCAGCCTCCTTACGAACCACATCAAGTACTGAGTCTACAAGCTCGGCACCCTCTGTGTAGTGACCCTTAGCCCAGTTGTTACCAGCTCCACTTTGACCTAGTGAAAAGAAAAACCACAAGGTCATTAGCATTCAACCACCAACCGCTAGACTCACCGAATACGAAGTTGTCTGGCCTAAAGATTTGTCCGAAGGGTCCGGAACGGACTGAGTCCATGGTTCCAGGCTCCAAGTCGACCAGGACGGCACGAGGCACGTATTTGCCACCTGTAGCCTCGTTGTAATAGACGTTGATGCGCTCCAGCTGCAAGTCGGAGTCACCATGATAGGTACCTGTCGGGTCAATTCCATGCTCGTCAGAGATGACCTCCCAGAACTAAAAGAACAAAGTATGTGGTAATACTATTGCAGCAGCAGATGCATTTTCCAAAAAAAAGATTTCAAACCTTGGCTCCGATCTGGTTGCCGCATTGGCCAGCTTGAAGATGAACGATTTCACGCATGATTGAGCTTAGTTGAAGTTGTAGAAAAGTGATAGCACAGAAGGGTAGTAGATAACTAAAGCCACTGGCACACACCAAAAATTGCGAAGTGGGAAGACTTGCGAAGGCGTCGCCTTTTGAACATCACCAACGCGCGGTTTTGTCGTACGGCAACCGTTGCTATAGCGACCGCCTGTTGCTGTGCCGTCGTTATGCAGCACTACTCAACGGCAAAATCTGATTGGTTAACCAAGCCTGACGTCATGTTAATATTCTTAGCTGCGGTTCCACGTGTTGTAAATAATGGCTAATCCCTTCAAGCAGAATCTTTCTAAAGGAGTCGCTGACATGAAAGTGGGCTTCATGATAAAATCAATAATTATCTAAAAAAATTTCGTTCAGTTTATGAAAAGATTATCACATGGTGGACAAGAAAGTGAACCTGCGAAGGATGTCTTGACAGAAAAGTGGGTTGTTGAAGGAGCCCATCCTCCTCCAAAGGAGGAAGTATGGCCTTTGGTAGAGCACAGTTTTGTTGAGTTTGAAAATCTGAATACTTTGGGACGTTTCTCATATAATAAATACAATAAGGATATCGAGGTTGGAGCCATTATTATTATTAGCAAAAAATTAATTCTAAATCACACTAGCACCTTATGGCTAGAGAGAGGGGCAGTGATCAAGTGATGGATGATGATCATGAAGACAATGAGGAAGGCACTATCACAGCCAAAGAGATGGCAAGAAGGTGAAGAATGAGTAATTGTTTGTGTGAGAACATTTCTATATTGCACTAACTTCTATTCATGAGGTGTTTTATTGGTGCCATGAATGCACTGTCACTCTCCACTCCTCCAACTGCTAACCTCATTGCATCACTCTCAGATATGAAACACTGTCAGATCGTCCTAAAGTTCTTGGCAAAAGAAGACGATCCTCTCCACCATACATGCAATGATCATTTCCATCTCATCGCAATAAATTGAATAACAGTCAAAATTATTATGATAAATATTATGTCAGAATGGTTTTAAAAAATAATTTTAAATGATTGTTATAGTTCAAGTTCTAACTTGCTCCATCCTCTCCTCTTTCTATATCAACAGGGGTGTCCATTTTCCATAGTTCAATTTTAGCCTTGCGCACTAAATAAACTGATAACAGAACACAAATAATTATCTGAAAGCTCAGGAGGATATACGCATCAGCTCGATCTGCTAACACTTCTCGTATGTTTCGCAATGTACTTCCAACATAAGTGTTCAGTATTTGTGTGGGTAGAAGGCCAAGCGCAGAAGCACTCAACACCTTGAAATAACTGATGTTAGTCATCTGAAAAAGAGATAATGAACTATAGCACATACAGTTTCAGAAAATGCAGTTGACCCTCTCACAAATCTTTGTGCCAAATTTATTTACTATCAGTGCACATTATCACATACATGTAATGCAGTCAATTTAAAATCAACAAATTAATGGATGTGGTTGATGACCACCAGCACAGGTGTTTGATAAACCTACTAATAACACTACACAATGATAGCATAACAGAACTCTTATCACTGTACAGACATAATAATGATTTCAAAGGGCCTAATCAAAGTTCTACAGTAAACTAGTCTGTCCCCAGACCACTCCCCTTCAGCTATGCTTGGTAGAGGGTCTGGTTAAATGAAGGCAAATTCCTGGTTCAATGACGTAATTATCACGCGTGAAATCATGTGCACAATACTTAGCTACCTGGTTAGCCTCATCCCCAGGCTCAGAGTCTGGGGACAAGGCTAGCTACCTGGTCTTCCATCAAGCTCTTCAAAAGACACACTACTATAACTATGCTAGATTTACTGTTACGAAGCAAGTTGAAGATACTTGGTAGTACTAAGTAGCAAAGAGACTTTCCAGCGCCTGTGGGAAGAGAAACAAACACGTTTCTCCCCGCTATGAAATTGACCACTACTTCTTGCTGCTCAGCCAACAAACACGAATATCTAAGTTGTTCGGCGCTCTTAGATAACGATTCCATAATAGCATTGCTTGGGTAAGCCATGATCAATGCAAATGGTCGTCGCGTGCAAGTCATGTAAATTTTGGGAAGTACTGTAATCTGATTGGTATTTCACAATTCTGAGAATGAAACGTCACGGAACCAGGAATTTGCCTTTATTTAACCAGGCCCTCTATCAAGCATAGTGGAAGGGGATTGGTCCGGGGAGAGACTACAGTAAACAGCAATGTAGCACTTTTGGTACATCATGACATGACTAGTAATCAAAAATTACAGAAATTAATTATGAAAAATGACATGTAGAGGTGCAACAAATCATTTAGAAAACTCACTGCAAACAGAGTGTTCTGCATTCCAAAGGGTATAGGGGTTAGACGTGTTAACATTATCACTTTGAATCCATTAGGCCCTTCCACTACTCTCATAAGAGCTAACATGTGAGGAGAGACGTTGTTTTGAGCATACAATCTCAAGCAGCTTCTACACAGCAGGAACGCAATAGAGAAACCAATAGCCACAGAGATCACAACTAGCACTTGGCCCTCTACAAACCCATGCACATAGCCAGCAGCCATATTAATCATGACGTAGCCACAGCCAAATGGAAGGGAAACGAGAGTAAAGAGAATGGTGAAGACTATAAGATTGCTTAACAGAGAGAGATCTTCCAGCCATGCTGGTAGCTGTTCCAGATAACTGCGACCAATTACTATCAGCAACACAAACAGGAAGATGACAGCCATCAACGGACAGAAGGTAAGGCGATGCAGATTGCATGACAGCCATTTGTGGTTATCAATGTTTTCACTCTTTTGTTCTGAAACGAGGACAGGAGTCGGCTGTGCAGTCTCAATCGCTTCTCTTTCACTCATCTCTGTAGCAATTGTTAACTGAAGAGAAGGTGACCAAAGAACTTGCAGCACAAGCCAGGCATTTCGAGTCGAGGCATTATTTTTACGTAAGCCACGCCTTATAATGCGTCCATTATTAATTATTGCTTCAGACCACGCCCCGGACTCGTTGGCATTATGAGAGCAGTCTCTAGAAGACTACTTGAAAATGCTCTTGTTGATCAAAATGTGACTAGTACACAACAGGTTAGAATTCCTTATTCATTTTTTATATATCTTCTCTCAGCTCAAATACAGCTGTAACATTGCTAAGCTTCCAAGGGATGTGGCTAATAAGTTTATGCAACTTGGACAAGATGATGAAACAACAGAGTTTATTGATCGAAGTAAAAGCAGAGCAGGAAACTTGTGTCTTCAATTACTGTACACTTTATTACAAGTCATACTGGGAATGTTTCTTTCACAAACATCCATTAATGGGTAATATTACAGTATAGTGCAGTACGGCCGGATTTGGAGGAGGGTTATTGTGTGTTTTTTTAAGTTATGAATTAGTTTAATGGGGGTTAATGTTAATAATAATTATTTTATCAAACAAATTATTGGAATTTTTTATTAGCTTGCTTCATCGTGGGCAAATGTTTGTGTTTTCCAAGAAGCATCTACAGTCACTGTTATCTTCCTCTTTCTCTCGGCCTGTTTTGCTTGATATTGGTGCTGGTGACGGTGCAGTGACAGCAATACTCGAACAGACACTGTCTCCATCAGCAATCCATGTCACTGAGGCATCTCCTGTAATGCAGCGACGTCTCAGAAGCCATGGTTACAAGTGAGTGGGATTAGGACCACCCACACTAGACTTATGCTTAATAGTATTGTAATAATAACTATTGCTATACTGTACAGAGCATATTTCAAGTTTTGTTTGAATTCTAGCACCATGAAAATGTAAAATTTCACCTATTATACTGCAAAAGTACGACAACTATTATGAAAATTGCATTGTTTACCCAAATTTCTTCCATCCAGCGTTGTCAACAAAAATAAATTGACTTACTGTCACTTTTAATTTCACATTAACTTACTGTGAAAATATTACTGTGGTAGATGTGCGGCAAGTAATATTTTACCATCATCCAGCTCTTAATCTTTTTCAGAGTTCTCGATGTTAAGTCATGGCCACTCACTAATCCTTCCTATGATGTGATAACTTGTCTCAATGTGCTAGATCGCTGTGAGCGCCCACTTTCTCTTCTTCATCTCCTTTACCAACATCTTGCACCAGGTGGACTACTACTATTAGCACTAGTACTGCCTTATGACCCTTTTATTGAAAAAGGTAACACTACCTAAAGTTTATGACCAGTCTTACATGTATGAAATATAAATGCTCTAGGTCCACGCCATGTAAATCCATCTGAATTTCTCCCAGTGGACGGAGTTGGGTGGGAGGAGGAGGTGACCAGCTTATTGCAAAACCAATTACTGCCAATGGGGTTTGAGCTGCATGCAGTGACTAGACTGCCCTACCTGTGTGAGGGAGACAGTTCACAAGATTACTACTCACTAGACGATGTGGTGGTGGTACTCAAAAAACCACTCTAATACACCTCTATTATAATTATTTGGAACTAGCAGAATACAAAAGTCATCGTTACAGGTTAATAATAATTATTATAATTATTATGTAACACTATACCGTAGTTTGTACAAACAGTCAACATTGTTTATAGCAAAGTCCATGAATCAGTGTATCATCAGGTTGGATCCAGTAATCTTGATCGCCAGTGTCCTCACCAGGAATAACAATGAGTTCTTGAGCTCATACACGATTCTGAAAAACAACTTTGTACCTTTTTCTTTAAAATTGAATTTAGTAGCATATCCTTCAGCTACCTCAACAAAGGGAGTAGAATATATTCCTGTACCATTTGCAAACCGATGGCACTTGCTCAAGTCGTAGCCTTTTCTAGCAATGCTGTTAGCATAGCCCCGTTGTGTCCCATGATACATCACAGGCCATTCACCAGAGGAAGACTCTTCTCTCATACCACCTACTAATAAACGTAAACTTCTTTGACTATTAATTTTTGGGTCTCAGAATCTCAAATTGCACATTCACATGCAAGTACATACTGTAAATGTAGGAAATTTACACATGAAAAGATTTTGTGTTTCTCATGGGTGCTTTCAAAGTGCGATATTCCCCATACATTTTACATAGGAGCAACAAAAAATTTATCCACGAAAAGTTCGACTTGATAAAAACAATAATTCTGCATGTATGGTAAAAACCCTTCAGTCAATGTGAAGCTCACTCAGGCTCGGACATTGTATACTATAGTCATTTTAAACAACAGCAATAAGAGCAACTATAAAGTAACAGTCTAACCAACACACCAACTAATAATACAATTGTCAGCCACACATCCACATTGTAATACTCAATCCAGCTCCATCGATATCGTATGAAGGAAGGAATGCAGTGATCATGACCCACAGCAGCATAGTACTCAACAAGATCAGCAGCAGTGTTCACACCTCCTGCCGTCTTCAGAATTTTACTCATTTTTCTTATCTGTTTACGAAACTTTCCTGTATTAATGGTGTGAATTGCATGTTTCACCTTATCTTGAGACATTTCTTTAGGTAGGATCCAAATCCCGAGTCCTTGAGAAAAAAGTCTAACTGCATTATCAAACTGGTCCCAAGCATAAGGTAAACAGATAACAGGGACTGCATTGATCAGTGCCTCCTGTACTCCCCCTAACCCACAATGGAGGATTGTCATAGCTACTGTCCTGTGCTGAAGCATGGCTACCTGGGATATCCACCCCGATACAAACACTCTATCTTTGTCCAGGTCCATTCCCTCAAGACATTCTCTGTTGCTCTCCCTCAGAGCCCATACCACACTGTACTCATTCATTACTCCATTCAATAAGGCATGAGCTAGCAGAGGAGTAAGCTCAGCAGTGGATCCCATGCTGATGTATACTACACTCAACTCATCACGACCAGCCAGCCAGTTCTCAAGGTCTTGGTCTAAAGAAGGAGGGTTTTTTGATATTAAAGGACCCACATAATGTTGCATAGGGTATGCAGTCCTGGGATAAACAAATCCCATTACAGTATGGAATATCACTGGATAATGCAAGCCAGGATGATTCCAGAGGTTAAAATCTTCATTAATTCCTAATTCTCTTGCTATTGGCATCATGAACAATACAGCCATCATTTGGCCTGCCCATTCAAGCGGACTATATAAAGCTGTGTTTAAAAATCGATCCAAGAAGCTCATGTTGCTAGTAAAAGGAGAAAACATCACAGGATGAGGCCAAGCTGGACGAGCAGCAGGAATTATTGGGAGAGGAGAGTAACTGATCATTACTTTACTGCCCCATGAAGTGACCAGGTACTGATGTAAAACAATTGCTAATGCATCAACAACCACATAGTCCCAGTCGCTCCCGTTCATCTCACGCAATTTCTTCCATGCTCCAGTGAGGTCTTCAGTGGAATCTTTAGCTGCTTCAGTCATTTTGTACATTAGGTCAAAGAATGAGGTTGCATTTTTGCTAACACGGGCCATTGCTTGTGCAGGATCATTGGATAGTTCAGCAGTAGCTATGAAGTCTATTCCAGCTCTTTTACTGAGATCAGGAACAATAGAAGACCCATTAATGACTGGTGCCATGAAGGTGACATGGTGTCCTCTTCTGACGAGTTCCTCTCCTAGTGCTACTAGAGGCAACTGATGGCTAGTGAATACTGTAGCCACTAGCAACACTGTTTTTGGACTGTCTAACGATCCTTCATCTTCGTTCTGCCCAGCTACGACTAGATGGACGAATGCGATGAACGTTATAAACGTGAACATAATAATATTCCAATTTGTGCACTCCAAAGGCGTGGCCATTAGGACTACACTTTTCACAATGTTTATGCAATAATTATGTTCAAGGCTTTGCCTGCTTCTTCAACTCCTTGAATTTTGATCTCACAATCCTTGTTTTCTATAAGAAAAACAAAACAATCATTTTACTATTATATAAATTATACCACTCACTTGTTGTTTGAGACATTTGATCTTAAATCGGTCAAAATCTGTCAGCTTTGCCCTTTTTTCTCGGAGCGCTATCCTCTTAGCAAGAGCAGTTTCTAACCACTTCTCCTTGATCTTCTCTGCTTGGAAAGATTTCCTGACTGTCCGATCACGAGCAGAATGAGGTATCTTGATTGTGAATCGAGTGAGTGTGAGATTGGTTAGCGACATGGCTTGTCGCGGCACTCCACTACACGGCCCAGTGATTAGAGCCTACAAACCAACATACAACGTCCATGACACATACGGTATCATACACACACCCTTCTCTGGTCTATAAGATCAATGATCACAACCAACTTCCCAGCTTGAGGGCCAGAGGTCAGCTGGGCTACGCGCCCAATCTCCACAAACCTTGTGTATACCTGTACAGTGAATACAAACTACAACAATGGTCTATCTATGGTTACTCACCATCTTGGTCAAGGATCCAGAAAGTCGGGAAAACGTGGTCACTTTCCAAACTGCGCATGCGAAATGGGCGTGGTTTTAGTAATCGCATATCGATCGTGTGCACGTGCGCTGTCGCTAGTAATTCAGGTGTGTAATTACAGGAGGAGGTGGGGCCGTCACAGTCGCGAACTCTCTTGTGGAAGGTATCAGAGCAGATCAGACCGCTCCTGACTGTGAAATAAATGGCCATGAATCCTCATCGTCTCGGGGAGATGATGCAGGCCCTCGAAAAGGGAACTGTCATGATAAAGTTTCGTCGGAGAAGGCCGCCAGAAAAACGTGTGCTCGCTCTCCGAACGAGTACTTTCGAGATACTACAGTTTCCTCTTCCCAGTCGTGGTAGACCAATAGCCGAGGACACTGGTAGGTGTCAATTGTCACTATTACTTCTAGTAGTGATCCACATCTCTGCATTATTCTCAGTCGACCTTCGTGAGATCAAAGAAATCAGGGACAGCATGGGATCTCTTGACTTCAAGTCTAATACTGCAGGTCAAGCTAAGATAGCTGATCCACAATGCTGCTTTATCATCTACTATGGATCTGAATTCAAACTAAAGACACTAAGTGTTGCAGGTGTGTGAGTGTGTTTAGCAGGTTTACATTGCATGTAATGCTGCATTATACAGCATTTTGTAAGGAGGAACACGATGCTTGGATCAGTGTATTGGAACATCTAACAGGACCGGACCAATTTGAAAGTCATCTACTCACAAGCCGGTGAGCGAGAGGGGTGTGTTTGTTTACATGTATGAGTATTTGTGTGTGTGTGTGTGTGTACATGAATGTGGTATGTGTATGTCTGGTAATGCTCTGTCACCTATGGTCTGTGTGTACTGTTTATTGCGCACTTGTTTTTTAACATAATTTCTCTAAACAAATCCATGTTAGTTTCAGTTTGAGTTCCTTCTTATCGTTTTTCCTTTCTTGAGTAGTTGGTTAAAGAAAAAGTTTTTCAGTCTCGAGAAGGGAGGACCACCATCTCTGTGAGGAATACACACTAAACATACTCACTGATCAGTTTCTGTTACCTAGTATCGGAATGGCTGAAGTGAAGCGGTTTTTCCAGCAAGTCAACCACAGACCGTACATGAATAAGTCACGGCAAATTGTCCAGGTATAGTGCTATACAGCAATACTTGTGTGTTTGTGTAGAGAGCTGTAACACTATGAGTATTCTTTGTGCTATAGCAGCTAATTTTACCAGCCTTGCCTTGTTCCTTTTTTATTAGGAGTTTGATATGAGTCATCAAGGTGGTCTCACGTTTGATGATTTCTCAGAAATGTACCACCACTACGTGTTTGATGATCGTATTGGGCGCCATTTCTATGCCTACTGCTCGGACAAAAATATTATCACATTTCAAGAGCTGCAGGCGTTTTTCAGAGATGAGCAAAATGACTCCCGGGCAAGCACCGACTCGCAGTATGTGTCTTCTCTTGTGTGGGACTTTGTGCGGCAGAGAAAGAATATGCGAGGTTATAGAGACCCACGAGCTCCTTACCTCTCCATGTCTGAGGTATTGTGTTCATATATTCTGTATTGTGATTTTGGTGTTGTTGTAGTTTGTGGATTTCCTGTTTTCAAAGCGTAACTCAGCTTTCGATCAGATGGCTACCACTATATATCAAGACATGGATCGACCACTTAGTCACTATTGGATAGCTTCATCACACAACACGTACCTACTCCTCTACTGCTTTCTTTGTCTCACCTCTCTACTCTTTGTTTTTCCTCTTGAATTTAAGTTGTCTCGCTCTCTCCTCTTTAGTTACCTCACTGGCAATCAGTATTCTAGTGAGTCATCTGTCGAGGCTTATGTCAGAGTATTGCGACAAGGCTGTCGCTGCATTGAGTGTAAGCATCATCACCTCGCACTAGTACAGCACCATCACACTATGACTATTCTACTCACACAGTGGACTGCTGGGACGGTCCCGATGGCCAACCAATCATTTATCACGGCCGCACACTCACAACAAGAATCAAATTTGTTGATGTTGTCCACGCAATCAAAGAGCATGCCTTTGTAGCTTCAGAATTTCCAATCGTACTATCTATTGAGCAGCATTGCGACATTGCTCAGCAAAAGTTCATGGCTGAAACATTCAAGGAAGTTTTTGGAGGTTAGTCCTTTCAATGCCAACTAACTGCAGCTGGTCTGTATAGTATGAATAGATTTTCACCTCTGAAAAACTGAATAGCGTATTAAGCATTCGGGCACTTTCTTCTCTTTCTAGACATGTTGCTGACAATTCCTATTGATGCCAAAGAGTCGTCACTACCATCACCATCAAAACTCAAACACAAGATTCTAATAAAGGTGCATACATTTAGCACCTCTCTTATCTGGTTGTCGCTAACTATAATCATTATGCAGCACAAGAAGCTACAGGATAACTCAGGGCAGTCACTAACTACTTCAATGAAAGATGGTCAGTCTCAACCTCCACACTAGCTCTCATACTGCCCTGCTCTCTCACAGAACCAGATCACACAGCTGATGACCTCAGCAACTCTCTCAAGAACGGTCTACTCTACATGCAGGATCCCATTAATAAAGTGAGCAATCCTATAAAACTGATAATTTATTATCTTTTACTCTTCAGAAATGGTCTCCTCACTTCTTCGTTCTGATCAATGACAAGCTCTCATTTACAGAACAGGAGGAGAAGGAAGAAGATGAGGAGGCTGTGGAGGAAGTAGAGGTACAGCTTGAGATGCGTGACTTGTGGAATAAACTATCGATACCACTCAGCAATTGTTTTGTGTCCAAAATAATTACTTGTTTTGTGTTTACTGAAGTTTGAATGCCATTGTGTGTGCAGCTCATTTTCTTTTTCCCTTTTGCAGCTTCCTCCAACAGAAATGCACTTAAAACAACCGTAAGTGGTAGCATTGTGTCTTGTATTGTATTACACTTCTCATGCTTCCTCTTCTCAGCTGGTTTCATGGTAAACTCAGTGCTGGTCGTGACGATGCTGAGCGGTTACTAGTAGACTATCGACAAGTTGATGGAGCTTTTTTGGTGAGAGAAAGTGCCACATTTGCTGGAGACTACTCACTTTCATTCACGTATGTTCTCACCTCACACAGTTGACCTGTTTTATGTACACCTACCCTTCTGTTCCTTTCTAGGAGAGATTCCAAATACAATCATGTTCGTATACACACCAAGTCAGAGGGAGGCAAGACTAAGTATTTTCTCACTGACCAGACCTTGTTCGATACCATATTTGAGCTTGTTGATCATTACAAACAGTATCCTCTACGTAGCCCACGCTTTGAGCAGATCCTGAGCTTCCCTGTCCCTCGTCAGGACAGCTATGAACGGCAGCCATGGTTTCATGACAAACTCAGTAGCAAAGCTGCAGAGGACATGTTGAAGAGAGTGAGGATGGATGGAGCTTTCCTGGTGAGACCGTCTGGTCAAGATGCCTCCAAGGCCTCCAAAGCCGATCATGGATCCAAGAGTGGCAAGAAAATGTGGGCCATCACTTTCAGGTAACAATAACCTCTTCATCCAATCACGTTTCTTTACTTGCCTCTACGTTCATGCAAAGTATTACAAATGTATTCATTTCTCTGTAGGGCTGAGAACCATATTCGTCATTGTAGATTTGCAGAAGAGAACAATCAGTTTACTATAGGGTCAGCAACCTTTGACTCTATGACTGAACTGATCACATACTATGAGCACAATCCACTATATCGCAAGATGAAACTGAAATATGCAATCAATGATGAGATACTGAAACAAATTGGAGAGGTCCTTATTGCATGCACTGTTTGCTTTCATGTCCTCGCTCTCTCTTTCACAACCAGCTAGTTTCAATCACATTGGTTTACCCCATTCTCTATTTCTCTTCCAGGAACCAGAAAACCCCATCTATCATCCGATATACTTCACCTTTAATGAGGAGAAACCCACGTCACTGTCAGTTCGTGCTGTATTTGATTACACTGCCATGCGCAGTGATGAGCTCACTTACTCTCATGGTGCTGTCATCACTAATGTGGAGCGTCACGAGGGAGGTTGGTGGTGTGGAGATCACGGCAAGATGACCCGAGGATGGTTTCCGGCTAATTATGTTGAGGAGATCAAAGACGAGAGCGAAAACGAGGAGAGAGAGTTGGGTAACTTGCAGCAGGGTTCCATCAGCATTGCCGGGTGTAGTGCAGAGATTATCGGCCCCTACAGTGGTCAGAAGATGTGCGTCATGAGGATATATCCACGAAATGAGCCAGCCAACATTGGTCAACCAGCTCTCGAGGTAGCTGCTAATACTCTTCAGGAGTTGCAGTCATGGAAAGAAGTGCTAGAAGAGGCAAATAAGATAGCTAGTACAATGGTGAGTGCTGAGCTCTATTTGTGTACCAATAATCATTCTCTCTCACTAGCAAGCAGCACGTAACAAGCAGCAGCGTATTCAAGGCATAGCACAGGACATGTCTGATCTTGCCATCTACTGTCAACCTATTCGCAACTTCAGCCTTGATAGTATGAAAAAAAGATTTCTTTCTCTTTGATTATGATCTCCGGTTATTTAATCCGCAGGCAAATATGCTCATTTTCAAATGACGTCTTTCCCAGAGACCAAGATAGAACGATTTGTCAAGAGTGGAGAACTTGCTGGCAGTTTTGTCAAGTTCAGTCATACGAACATCAGTCGAGTGTATCCAAAGGGCAGTCGTGTCGACTCATCTAACTATGATCCTACTCCAATGTGGTGTGCTGGCTCACAGCTTGTGTCTCTCAACTACCAGACTCCAGGTTAGTACATATTATATTATGAACAGTTAGTTATAACAGGTTTGTTCTAGATCGCACTATGCAACTCAACGAGGGTAAGTTCATGCAGAATGGACGATGCGGATATGTGTTGATGCCTGATTGCATGTTCAACGATGGATTCAACCCTTTAAAATCTGCCACCCACAAGACAGAGCCTCTCAATATCATTATTGAGGTATTCTGTTATTTCTTTTTTTTAATTTTAATCTCATTTTCTGTCTAGATCATAGGAGCTCGCCATCTTGTTAAAACTGGGCGTGGTTATCCCTCTCCCCTAGTGGAGCTGGAGGTTGTTGGAATGCAATGTGACTACCAGAAGCATAAAACCAATCAAGTTGGTGAGTGTTTATCATTAAAAAATTTAGTGTAGACTTTTGCTGTCACAAATTGACTGTAATAAATTATGGTAACACCCAAAACACAAAAAAAAATTAAAGCGATTTGGGAACAAAATATTAATTTTTACCGTAGATTGATGCAGCATCCTTTCTTCTCCCCAGATGTCAATGGACTGAATCCAGTCTGGAACAAGAAATTTGACTTTGATGTTGACAACCCAAGCTGTGCTCTCCTGCGATTTGTAGTTCAAGATCTTGATGTGTTCAGTGACCCGATTGATCTCGGCCAGGCTATCATTCCTGTCAGTTGTCTTCGCTCAGGTTATCGATCTGTGCCGCTCAGAAACAGCTACTCTGAAGAGCTTGAACTAGCCAGCCTTCTCATTCACTTGGATATCCACAAGGTCTCCACTCACATTAGCTTCATAGCTACAACCATTCATTCTTTTCCAGGCTAATGAGGATGAGGAGCTATACTGTAACATACGATCACTAACAGAGGACATCCAACAAATCTCAACTCAGATGAGTCATGTTGCTCTCTCCTCTGGAGGCAGCTCCACAATGAGGCTGACATCACTTGGTGACAGCATGGTGACAAAACAAGAGCAACTACAGAGGCTCAGGGACACTCGCAACAGACACCTGTACGTACTACCATTTTTTGATATAATTATAACTTCTCTTCTCTCCAGTGAACACAAGCGTAAGAATCCTCACCACTAGCAGCTGCCAATCAGCCTTCATTTAAAAAACAAACAATTACGTCTCTCTGTGTGTGAGTAGTGTTGAAATCAGCCATCCACCGACACTAGTAGCCCTCTAGCTATCTCTGTCATACAATAGCTATTAGCACATGCTCGAAAATAATTATTAATTATTATGTTTTAAGTACATATGATACAGCATACCATACCAGTTGTATAATAATAATAACTACAAAGTGATACAGTTACTTCTTGTGTCTTCTGTTCATTGTCGTCGTCATCATCAATTATTATCTTGACTTTCTTTTACTACAATCTCATCCTCTTCTTCATTAGCTATGTTTATAGCTTCCTCGTCATCACTGATTTTCTTTGTTGCGATTTCTTCGTCTTTTTTCATCTGGTGTTGCTTGGGTGAGTAGTAACTAGTGAATGGATTAAATTCGCGAACAGACACAGTTCTTTAAAGCTGATCGACAGATGTTGGTACCGGGCAGTGCGTTGATGCACTTTTTAGATGGTAAATATAATAGATCTACACACTGACTCCTACTTGCAAAATAAACAAGTACCTTCTCAATGGTGAGTTGGAACTTATTTCTGCTAAACCAGTCTAGTAAAATGTGTTAGTTTGGTAACTAGTCTAACCTGTCACTGGCTAAGATGATGGGGAGTTAGTAACCATCGGTACATCATTACAGTTTAAGGTGGCGGTATACCAGTTTTTACGAATATTAATGAGCGACTTTCTTTTATCTGCAGCTCGTGACAGAGCAACGCTAGCACCGTGAAACTCGCTCTGATGCATCATCGAGTGTGTCTTAATGTATAATGCAGCTTGAAACGTTGCACAATATTCTACACCTAGGAATAATCGACATCGTACCGATACGCATTTTTCTAGCCAAAAATCTCTCCTGGCTAACCGTGCAGCAAAGGTTACCAGCTGAAATTCTACTCTTATAAACCATTTCTAGGTGCTGACGAAGAGTTTTCTACATTTACTTTTTCTGATTTTAAGAAAAACACTCTTACATCCTAAATCATGGCTGATTTTGCAGTGACGTCCATGTTTGTCGATGCATAAAACAGTTATGTTCAGCGTGGGTCAACAAAACTCTTCGTCAGCACCTAGAAATGGTTTATAAGAGTAGAATTTCAGCTGGTAACCTTTGCTGCACGGTTAGCCAGGAGAGATTTTTGGCTAGAAAAATGCGTATCCGTACGATGTCGATTTTTCCTAAATTATTCCTTGGTGTAGAATATTGTGCAACGTTTCAAGCAGCGTTATACATTCAGACACACTCGATGATGCATCAGAGCGAGTTTCACGGTGCTAGCGTTGCTCTGTCACGAGCTGCAGATAAAAGAAAGTCGCTCATTAATATTCATAAATACCGGTATACCGCCACCTTAAACGAGGAGAGTTCTTTTTGATACAGAATATTCGACGTCGAGCTGATCAGTAGGGTAAGTACATAAATGATTTATATATACACTAGCCGCAGAGTCTCTTGCTGGGAGCTGCGATGTCGCTTTCTTTCTGACATTCTGCTTAGTCGGTCACGCGCGTGCAGCTAGCTCCACCTAGCTCCACCTATAACTTGCAGCAGAGAGCATGTAACTGCTGGAGTTCTCTCTATCATTAAAAAAAAATAATTTTACTTTCTAGTCAGGTAGACTACTAAAATGTATAAACATTATTGTACAGTAGTGGAAAATGGTAATCACTTGGTGTTGTAATAAGTCATGTTTTTATGCTGTGTTGCTGGTGAATGGGGTGGAAGCATTGTGGTGTAAATATCTTTCCTAGTTTCAGGACGATCTTTTTGTGAATCAAGTGGCTCATAAACACTTATAGGAAGCCTTGTTCTTGATGAAAGAGGCTGATAATCATACTGTTCGTCGCAATCAAATGAGTGCTGTGATACTACTGTTGAATGATGGGGAGGTGGAGGTGGTGGAGGTGGAATAGGTCTGTCATTGTGTGTTGGTGAAGCTTGAGTTGAAATCGCAAAAGAAGAGGGATGAGTAGATAAAGGAACGGGTGGAGAAACGGGACTAGAGTATTCAGGAGGCAGTTCTGATGCTCGATAAGGTATCTGTCTTGGTTGATAGTCAGGACCATCACTGCCATTATGCTTCTTGTCTCGTGATGCCTCACTCACAAACTCTACTGAACCTTGAGAAGTCAACTTAACTTCGTCTTTGTCAGATATCAAACGTCGATGTTTCGAGACTTCAGGACTTGTTGCACGGAGTTTCGGAGGCAGCGATGGTAGAAAGACATCACTTGTTTTTGACCCACCACTTCCAGTGTCACAATCATCATCTTCATCTTCTTTTCCTCCGCTGCAAACACTTGTGGTCTCCATTTGTAGCTCAATAGTATCAGTTGTAGACCCAACACCAGAGTCTCTAACATGGACTTGCTCTCCTCGTCGAATCAGTCTAGCTGCTCGAGCCTTGGTCTTTATTTTCTCTCTGAGCTGTTCAAACATCTCAGACATACTTGGACCAATAAAGTAGAATCTTCCATCTCCCGTTTCTGATGCTCTGTGTAAGGAGAAGATGATTGTTAGCTTATAGTCACAGAATAAACAGTTGTGTATGGTGGTTGTTTGTTATTTTAGTGTGAAAATACCCTATAAGTATATGTTATACCATGCCTACCCGTGGTGTATCATGAATACACGAAGCAATAACTATTAATTCCGAGGGCGTAGCCCGAGGGATTAATGGTTATTGCTGAGTGTATGATCTTTTTTGCCCAGTGGGAGTCATGTGACTTCCCGAGGAATATCCAGTTATTTCACAGGAAATCATGTGACTTTCCATGGTATATCTCAAATACACCACTGGCGGTGCCTTTGAAAATTAGGTTTCCTATGGTACAAATGCATGTACACAAATTAATGCCTTCAACTGCAGTCTAGCTAGCATTAGCATGATACATAAAAACCAGTGGAAATTTTCTTCAAATAATTTTTTAATAAAACTTAAGCAAGCTCAGGCAAAATGAATGGCATAAACGGTCTTTCCTTGAGCTAGGTGTTGACTTTTTCTCATTCTGAAAGAAATTCAATGAGCAGATCATATGATTTCCATACATGGTAATGTTGACTAGATTAAGATTTTCATACTTGGGCACACACCTAGTATTGCAATGTAAGCACATTTTAATCGTGCTATTGTACGTGTGTACTAATGGGCACAACAAGTATTATCTGCATTGATGCTATTTTAAAACTGTTTTGATTCAATTACCAAACAGGCATTATGTGTCAACGAGTAACTTTCCCTAACAGCTTAACTAAACATTGCACTACATACATGAATTTCACTGGAAGCCATTGTGACATGACTGTTATACACACACAGAAATAGCAACTGGGTCTCCACATAAACAAGTATAATATTATACATGTAGCTATTCTGTCATAGAATTGTTCAAAATAGTTTTTTTCTAATGATGTGCAGCTGATATTATAGTATTCTGCATACCTCCCAACTTCAATTTCCACTTTGCTAACCAAACTGTAAAACTGTGCTCGTCGTATGTGCGTCAGTCTCCATTCAAAACTGAGGATGTTCTCGTGCTCTGGCAACCATAGTTTGAGCGTGTCTGTGCACACCTCCATGATGTACTCTCTCTCCCTCTCAGGATGATCTGGTGATTTCACAAGCTCAGTGAAAAATCGTGCTAAAATAATGATGAACTATATATAAAATAATTATAACAAACGTACTCCTTATTTTCTGAAGTTCATCCAGCCACAACTGAAGTTTAGACATAGAATCGAACATCAGAAGAAGCGAAAACTGCGCAAATGTAACCTCAATAACTTGCTCATTTTTCTTGCTGCCTGTGTCGAAACGAGACACCTGAAAACTCTTCAAGGAATGCTTGCTGGTGGCACTGTTTATCAACCATTCTTCTTCTTTGTTGCAACAGCTGATATGGCACCTCATTGGCGACAAGTTCGCCGTTATAACGACCCACTGTCGCTTCCAGTCCTACGTGCATCAGTAAAAAAATATTCGCAACGGTAGTACATATTGTAACTACAGGAAAGGATCACCTTCAAAATGGGCTGTGGCAATTGACTGGAAGGAATCTGTTTGGCTAGTTTGCTGTCAATCTTATGCTTCACTCGCAAGTAGTCGTACAGCGACGCTCCGGCTTCTGACGCCATCGAGTATTGTCGTCACAATAACATGTATTGAATTGTATTGCACAGTGTACTTAAATACTCCAGTGATGAATGAAGCAAAACATTGATGTTTTTAAAGACAAGGCCAAATGAATTAATAATAGTAAGGTCACCCTTAGAGGGATCAAAAAGAAAAATAAAAGAATTTGGAAAAGATTGATGATTTATTTACAGTGATCAAGTGATTTACATGATTTAGTATTTACAACAGACTGAGAATGTTAGTCATTGGTCGGCTTGGTTTCAGGCAGAGGGCACAGAAGCCTGTTCTGTTTCCACTCACTCTCTAACTTAGTAAGACTGTCTGCGCGATGGTTCCTTGTCCTACGCTTTCCCCTCTTAGTAGACTCTCCATTTAGTGAAGTGAGAGAGGAGGCAAGGCTCTGAGAACGACGAGAGTATCGTCGATTATATGAGGTCAGAGAGACCATTGAAGAAGAAGAGTGGAGGGACTCATAAGAGCCTAGCGATGACACATCATCTGGCGCTGAACTGCTGAGTGGTGGAAGTGGACGATGGTTTCTGTGAGCAAGGATTGGTTCATCTGAGAGAGGAGGAAGAGGTGGCGGAGAAGGAGCTTGCAGTGTTGAATCAGATTCTGTAGGTTTAGTATCACCAACAAGAATGTTACTGAATGAGACAACCTTCTTTGGTTTCATAGAGTAAGGACGAGGAGAGATAATCATTGCTTGACTACTGCTGTTTACAGTAGTCACAGAGTTGTCATGTGAAATAGAATCAAGTGGTTGGCTGTATTCATGAAGGGTGCTACTAGTACAGGAGAGTGCAGCATACTCTACTGGTGATTCAATGAAAGGAGGCAGTACTGGTGAGAGACACTGTGAGGTCAAGAGGTTATCATGTCCATCTGTTCGATGCAGGATCACATTATTGGGAGAGGGCTCCGCTATTCCATGTGCTCTATCAGGAGTCTGCGCAGTGTAGTAGGTCTGAGAGTCCGTCTCTTCATCCTGTATCTGGAGCTTGGGAATGCTAGTGTCATTAGCACGCAGTGCCTGGTGTACAAATGGGCTGGTGGTGAATGATGAATGAGCATCAGGAGATGGCAGAACAAGAGATGTGTTTCGACTGCCAGGAAGTAAGTTGGCATCAGCAGGACTGAGTGCATGTGGGAAGAATGCCGGAAAGCTTTTAGATACATTCTGGATCAAGGACTCTCTGCTCACAAAACCCTCGGGCGGTTCAACAAAAATTTGGGTCATATTTCCATCCTTCTTGTTTAGAGTCTCCTTAGTTGATCTAGTTGCTGCTACCTCACTGCTGTTGTTGTTATTACTGGTGTTGATCTGACAAGAATCCATAGCCACCTCTGTTCCACCCAGTGAACTGAGTTGAATGCCATTTTGAGCAGAAACAGATCCAATAATAGGCTTGGCAAAAGTGTTTGGCTGCTCAGACAATGGCAATGGTCTATCCTCATCATCAGAGTGAGGTGGTGTGCGACCAAATGTAACCATACCAGCAGAGTCACTGCTGTTTTTTGATGCAGCGCTGTCGTGTGAAGATGTGAATTCCTCTGATGAGGTCTGCTCACTGCCCAGTATGCCCTCCTCCATGGCACTTGGTGTGACACGATTTGTCTATGAGAAAAAAAAGAATTATTATTATTTTTCTACTGTTAACACAATCAATACTGTATTCTCTGATGAAGTACGGCCCATTATTGGGTGCATGTGGTTATAATTTATTCCATGTTTCCATAGAAGGAAAATATGTATACTAGTCCCTATCATAGATTGTAGAGGCGCACCTTAGCACAAGAGCATATCTTGGTAGCAATGCTGCAGCGAGGACTAGGTGGTTCATTCCTTTGTTCCACAATGTAGTCATAGGTTGTGATTCCTCTGAAAACTAAGGTAGTACAAAAAGGTATAATAAACGGACACAGTGCTCGTGTACAACACAAATGTTATTGTAGATATGCAACAACAGGGTACATACACCTGGTCTTATAGCAAACTGGTAGACGTTTATCTTTCCCTCTCAAAGCAAACACATAAGGCAATGCACAGTGGAGTATAAACAATCTGTTACAATAGACAAACACACAACACCCTCCTCCCACTAACAGTGTGTGTGTATCCATACTCACTGAGATAGAAGTGAAAGATGGTGAGGTGACCAATCAGACCAGTTCCGACCACAGCTAGGAGGCCCAGTATAGCTACCACAGTAGGGAACACAGGGTCAGGTACAGCTATAGCAAGTATCCTCAGAGTGGGGTCACATGCAGTGGCGTTTCCAGGCACATCACAAAAGTACCGAAGTTGATCACGAGCAGCAAAGAAAGTAACAAAGAGTGTCAAGCAGACTATGACCATTAAGACCACACCCAAAAGAGCAGACACCAGAGTGACTATGAACAACCTAAGCACAGATGAAGAGAAAGTGAGTAAGAGCATTATTATGTACTCACTTGTAGTTCCTTGATCCGACACAGTTGTTGATCCATTTGCAATGATGGTCAAAATTAGACACACACTTATCACACAGTCTACAGTGCTTGGTCTTGATACCACTACAAAAAACATAGCATATATCTCTAACTGTGATCAAGGCACAATAGTGTTATACATCTCTAACTGTAATCAAGGCACAATAGTTCTAACTGTGATCAAGGCACAATAGTGTTATACATCTCTAACTGTGATCAAGGCACAATAGTGTTATACATCTCTAACTGTGATCAAGGCACAATAGTGTTATACATCTCTAACTGTGATCAAGGCACAATAGTGTTATATATCTCTAACTGTGATCAAGGCGCAATAGTGTTATACATCTCTAACTGTGATCAAGGCACAATAGTGTTATACATCTCTAACTGTGATCAAGGCACAATAGTGTTATACATCTCTAACTGTGATCAAGGCACAATAGTGTTATACATCTCTAACTGTGATCAAGGCACAATAGTGTTATAAACAGACACTCTTGAGTTATAAATACATCAGTTCCAATGAATGCACCACAGAACCCATGTGAATCAAAACTACAACTAATTTATACTCACACGTCAGTGTCACAGATGTGGCAGTGAAGATTCTCAATGACATGCTCATGTTGAGAGCGATCAAACCCAGGTCCCTCCGTTGCTTCTCCTCTCTGTGACTTACAACGGAGACTAGGATCAGCAGGGTCAATAGTACTGGTGACAATACTAGCACACACATGCACCAGAAACACAAAGCCAGGGACCTGAAGGTTGGTGAGTTAGGGAATTAACACATGTTATAGGATCTGTATTGTGTGTGTGTGGATAATATTAGGATACAATATAGCCAAGGTAGATCCAGTAAGGTGGGAAGTAGAACACCAGGAATCCATAGTGAGATAGAGTGAACAGTAGAACAACTGTCCATACAATCAACTGATAGGGGTGCCAGGGACAGTCCCATCCATTGGTGCGAGGGTGACGGTGAGTGACAACATTGGGTGCTGTTGTCGCATCTGTCATGACCTGAAGCAGTAAGCGGAACACAAGTTTATAATAATTATAATTATTATTATTATAATAATTATATAAAGTTGTTAATCATTATCATGAAAACGCGAGTTAGCCATGCATGCACATGAATGGGAGGAGATATGGGCGGGGATTGATTATCACTTACAGATCAGTTGATAAAAACGTTTCACAATCGTGATACAGAATCCAGAAATGAATACAGTAGAAGTACAACCAGGAACTGTTCGCTGACAGGTCGTAGGTACCTTCTGGAGCGCTCTCTTGTTGATTGCACGCTGTGCTGCATCGCTATGGTTACAGCTGGGTATACCGTAATCAAGATTTCTAATTAACGATAAGCTTTCAAATTTGAATTGAATGTTCAAATTTGAACGCTTAAAAATTTACGTTTAGCAATAAAGATGGAGGACGTCGATGAGATGGTGGAAGAGCGCGAGGAAGAGCGTGTAATATTAAAGACTTCGAGTGTTGGTATGTATGCACTTTTTATTGTTCAAACAGTATTTTGTGTAAACGACGCAAAGACAAAAGTAAGGAGGAATGGCAGAAAGTAAAGAAGCGACATATTATAGCAGCTCTAGAAGCTGATCCTGTCGACCTGGAGACACTGAGGAGAGAAGCAGTGTGTCGAGGTGGACTATTAAACACTGAGTTAAGGCGCAAGGTGTGGCCTAAACTGGTAGGAGTGAATCGGTTTCGTATCAAGAAATATACAGGTGTGCTGTCATGTACTGCACAGTTACTGTGCATGCATTTTGTTATATGTGTAGGTCCTCCTCTCAGCTCACACAAGGAGACAGCTCAGGTTCAGCTTGATGTCAATAGATGTGGTCGGAGAATGCCACCAGGTCAGTCAGCACTCCTTGTCTGCTGGCTGATGTCGTTCCTTTTTCTCAGAACTCTCAACTGAACAGCGTAAAAGAGTACAAGAGCAGCTTTCTCGGGTCATACTGAGACTACTAGTGGAGCAAAGAGACATCTGCTACTACCAAGGTCTGCATGAAGTAGTGCTCTCACTGTTACTGGTACTGGGAGAAGACCTCACGTATGCTGTCATGAAGAAACTCACACAGTATCATCTCAGGTGTGCATATTATGATCCTACAGTGTTCACTAGTTGGTATCATAACTACAGGGATTTCCTTGATGTTGACATGGGTAAAACTAAAGAAGTGATAGCGTACATTAGTCCACTACTATTCCTCGTAGATCAGGAGTTGGAGGAGTTTATCACACGGTAGATTATCAATCGCCCATCGTGCACTATGCTGTTATTATCTTCACTGGTTTTAGATCAGATTGTGCATATTACTTCAGTCTAAGTTGGTTGATCACATGGTACAGCCATGTTGTTGACACCCAAGAACACGCCGCCCGACTGACCGACTTTTTCCTTGCCTCTCATCCCATGATGCCTGTTTATCTTGCCACTGCTGTGAGTAGCATGATGTACTGTGTGACTGCTCAATATCTGTTGATGTGCTAACTTCAGATTATAGCTGATAGACGTGATGATGTGTTAGCTCAGGAGTGTGAGATGAGCTCTGTTCACGGCCTCTTCACTCACCTGCCCAGTGATCTAGACTATGAGGCAGCTATTGCTACAGCAACACGATATTTTCAGCAGTATCCATTGAATGTGTTAGGTACCAGTAAAAAAATCAAGCTCAATTCTAGGTGAGGTGGCAATATGCTGCAAGCATGAATGAATCTGTGTCAATTGAATATACCCTAAGAATACATGTAGACTGCATTATAGCTACTTTGACTACATCTCTTCTTCTACAGCTATATGAACTACTACCATTCTTCGTTTCTACGTTATACTCGTACTCAAAGACCTGATCATATTCTTGCCACACTACCAGAGGACCCAGCCTGGTTGTCATGGGCTTTCATGTACAGACTGTTAACTAGTAAATACACTGCATCAGTGATGGTAGGCATGATCAGTATAGCAGCTTACTACTGGTGGCATCGCCAACCTGCTAGACCAGTTAGTGATCGTGTTTGAGCAAACTAAAAAATTGTATCAATAAATTTTTACTGGGCAACAGTTTTACCAGATAATTATTATCTTGTGTATTAACAAAACCAATAATTGGGTCCTTAATAAAAAGTATGCTAGTAGCGCCACACACAAACAACACCAGTCACTCCTTAATAATGGACACTAAAGAGACACGTCATTGTAAGTTTCATCATCTTGATCAGCCTGCAAATGTTTGATGTGCTCCAGTGTGTTCTCAAAGTGCTTCGACACCTGATCTCCTCCCTCCTCTAGACTTTGACTGTCTGAGCGAATTTTGTCTACCAGCGACTTTATAAAGCTAACACTAATCTAGAAGCAGTAGAATGATAACAAATGATGTACCTTTACAACAGAGTCTCGCAAACCTCGGTATTTCCTTTCTCTTTAAAGAACATGTAAGTGTTCAGCAGCTCGACTAGTAGTTGGACTTGTACCACGGCATCCATTGTGCACTGGCTAGCTATACGTCCTGACTTCTTCAAGCACTCCATTACTCTCTTGCCATCACGACACTGTGAGAGTCGAGGCAGATGATGTAGCTTGGTATACATTAATGAACAGGTACTCACCTCGCTTGCTTCACCATCAGAATCTGTGACACTTCCTGACCAGAACAAGTGTGCTGACAGACCAACACACCTACACTGGTCGGGTTTCTTGAGCAGACGTGAGGCAGCGACAGCGCATTTGGAGCGCAGAGCAGCATGGTTGTCTTCACTGAGACAGGATAGTTGCTCAATAGAGCCCACAATGAGATTGAGAGCAGCAACCTGCTCTCGAGAGTCTGATATTTCTTCTTCATACAGTGTAAATGCCTGGATAGACAACATAAATAGGAATCATGTAATTAGTATAATAGCTCTGATCTAAACACTGTATGCACCTGTGTGAGGAACTCATAGGTAGTGCTCTCAGACATCACAGAGTCTGCACATAGTGCACCCTGTAGGTAAAGCCTCATGCTAGTCTCTGGTTTACTGCGAGACAGGACTAGGATAGTCTGCAATGTGTTCTTGAATATCTTCTCGCACTTGGCCTCCCATTTGCTGTCCTGTAGCATTAAAATCACAAACAAAACATATCGGAGATCACTGAAGCATCAATACTGACCTCGTTCTGGTTGGCTTTATAGCACATCACTAGTTTATAAGTAGCAAATATGAGAGCTGGTAGTGTGTGCACTATTCTGCTGTCTCCTCCAGCGCAAAACAGCTTGCGAGTAATATTCAGCATCTAATAAAGACCAATAATTATTATAACCATCATAGTAACATAACACACAAACCAGGTATTGTTGGTCTGGCATTGGAGCTCTGAACAAGTGCACAAGACGAGCAACCAACAACTGCTCTTCCGCAAAATCTTCCGGATCAGGCTGGATGGAAGAGGAAATAATAACAACCATGTTATTATTTCCATGTTACACGCATAAGCAAACTACAACCATGTTACATGCATAAGCAAACTAACTGTCATAGCAGGTTGGTCAGCTTGGTCTTTAAGCAATGGAGACAGTAGTTCGAACAGTCCACTAACCTATGGAGGGAAGACACACGTGTACCACCATTGCTACTATCACTACTAACATTCTCAGTAGAAGTTACAAGAGCCTCTTTATCCAATACTGCCTGCAGTAGATACACTGCCAGTGAACGACGACCAATGAAGTCAAATTTTTCTATCAGCTTATGAAAGTGTTCCAATTTGAGTACTGTCAGCACATCATCATATCCATCAAGAGGGACCTTGAGCAGGTTCATGAGCTGTTTACCAGCTCCTGTGCTACTATCGACACTAGAGAGAGAGAGAACAACAATGAATGTAGATGGTCACTCATGAATACTTTATTAACATACGATGACTCTTGTTTCTTCTCTACCAGATTTACACAGTACTGTAGAGCTGAATCAACATAGCCGGTCTGTTCAGGATAGCACCTGATGGCTAGGTTGATGAGAGACAGGTACAGCGATATGCTGTCATCAAGATCCATATTGGGACGACTCTAAGAGCAGAGACAAGAATAAACAAACTCAACACACACGTGATGCGCACCTGTATGATGCCAGCAATCTCCTGTTGGAATACATCAAACAGTTTTATGTGAGCAGGTATTCCTCCACTGTCCTCACGATGAGCATACGATGCTAGCCTGTCCACTAGTGCTATGATAATACGCTTCACATTGACACTGTCTAATAATTCAGCACATGTCTGTAATATAGACAAGAGTAATGAATCATTCTGGTATGTATTATTGTAACCAAAATACTAAAGCAATATTATTTTGTTCCATTACAAGGCCAAATTTTTGTTTTGTCATGTGTGTGTAAGTAGCACGTGTTAACATTATGGCCCACAAATTAAGCACTTAATGTGACCTGAAGTAAAGGGTTTAGTGTTAATAGATGATTCTCATCTGGGAACACTTGTATGATACACTCCATCAGATACTCCTGTGATATGGCATCACGACACTTCACTACCTGCTCCAGAATATGAGGAAGAATAGACTGAAGAAAAGAAACAATAATGTGTGTACACTATCATCATCCCTGTAATACCTTCTGGTATAAAGCAGAGTCAACTCCTTCAAGCTGTGACAAGCGAACTAGGTTGGTCCCAACTAGAATACGTAACTCGAGACGCTCCTTCTCTCTTCTATCCTTCTCCTTAGTGTGGCCCTGGTGCTGCATCCTAACCCACAGCTTGTTCATCTCAGAATAGTTGTGGAGAATAAACTGAATAGAATCCTGGACTGTTCCATCTTTTTCACTATAAGAAAAATTAATTAAAATGTGCTGTCTACATGGTACGTATAATGTGTATGTGTACTATTATAACAATGACATGTTCTCACCCATCACTCTCTGTGTCGGGTAGTAGGTTGCGAGTGCACTGCAAGAGATAGTTTCTCAGGAACAATCCTCTCAAGGGATGCTGTACACCGCGACACATCTCAACAAGATCACGAAGTATGTCTCTGCGAGATCCTTCATTAGACTTGATGTAAACTGTGCCCACTGTCACTAGTAGATAACTGTGAGACGACCAATAGCAACACAGTGGTCAACACTACTTGGCAGTTGAAAATTGAAAATGCAATGTTCAGCAAACAATAACACTACTAGTATAAGTATGCTCGATCTTATTTAGAAAATTTGAGCAACTAGTTAATAGTAGAACTCACAGTCGAGGGATGATGTTCCCAGCATACTGCACTAGCTCATACAAGTCAGACATCTTCTTTCCTTTCTCAAACTCCTCCAGCAAAAACTGCTCCAAGTGATGGAGCTGATCAGACACTGATATATCTAGAGAGAGAGAACCATAAGTTACAGTACTCTCCAAAACGAACACATAAATAAAGAGACTGATGTTCAGATGGTATGCTAACATACCCAATACAAGATAACCCATCCACAAACAGATGCACTCTACTATTGAGAGAGAGCAGGGGCGTAACTAGAAATTTGGAAGTAAGGAGGCGCGCGCGCGATTTTGGAAAATAACTAATTAATATTCATTAGATTATGTCATTTTACTGCCTCGTAATAGCAGCGCGCCATAGCATGGTAATCTGGTGCGTTCGCGGTACGTAGCCTGGATAGAGTTGAGAGCAAGATAAAGACAGCTGTGTCAGGCAAGACAGCTGTACTAGGCAAGGTATATACGTTCATAAAAATTATGGTTGGGCAAAAGCGAGGAGGCAAGCGCCTCCTCTGCCTCACGGTAGTTACGCTACTGGAGAGAGAGAAAGAGTCAAACATACACAGCTCATAGTAACTCCTAGGTGATAGAAGAGATGTTCTCAGCTCTCCTAACATAGTGGATGCGTGCTTGAGAGCATCCATCATTTTACCATTGTCCTGAGAGAAAAATAATATAATTGCATGCACTAATTCATTTTTTGGTATTATAACTCACGAGACATGTCTTCATCTCAAATGCATGTGTCTCTACTTGTTTGGTGGCCTCACCCAAGAGCTTATCCTGGTCATCACCGGCTGACAAAGACTTAGACTATGAAGAGAGAAAGAGTAAGTCCACGCCCCCTTTAGCACTTTTGCAGTCCCACTCTATTGTTACAGCCTTATGTTTTCTCCTATGACTTACCATGGCGTTACTACTGTAGCACAGGGAAACAAGAAGACAGGGTGATGGTGTTCAGCCACCAATAAGCTACACAGTGAGGGTCAGGGGGGCTTTCAGCTAAACAGATACCAGCGGTCACGTGCCGTGCAAACAGGTGTGGCTCTAGATAAGTACTACTATGGCAACGTGGGCGTGTCTCTAACAACTGACAACGGCAGATAGCTAGTAGCGCTAGCTACGGTGATCGGATCACCAGGAATCAGGATGAATCTTTCGCCGGATATTAGTAGAATGACCATTGGAGAAACCACTAGTAGTACAACCATTACATCATCCACAGGAGATCTCACTCCACGATCGAGTCGATCGACTGCCAAGACGATCACCTCTGATCGAGCTTCTGATACTGTTCGACATGGCGTGGTACCCTACGTGTACTCCGACTATCAGAAATGGGAAAGAAGAAAGACACCAGCAACTAGCTCTCACAAGAACCCTCTCTATCGACAATTTAGTCAAACCAAACACACGTGCTGTCATGCCGGCACGTCGTCCGCTGAAAGACCGCCAATGTGGTGCGGCGCACGTAGCAAAGACCCAGTGCTCCCGCGAGTGAAATACCGTAGTTTGAAACACGAGTCTCCTGAAATCGCAATGTTGAAGGTGAATAATAATTTATTAGTCGGTGTTCGCACGATAACTTCCGCATGACATGTTTGCAGGCACAGATTGAAGCCAAAAAGATGTCCATCCAAGAATACAAAAAGCATAAAAAGACACTGTATCCTAATCCTATAGACCATGTTGATTGTTGAATGTCAACGTTACACTCCTTCACTTCTGGTACTCAGTACTGCGGACAGCATATCTATGATAGAGGCCATGCAGAAAACAGATGCATCCACTGTAAGTAGTCATTTTTATTTAAAAATTGATTATGCATTTCTGCTGCGACTTTCTTCAGTATAAAAACGTAAAGCTGTCATTGGATCGATATCAGAGATTCAAGGTAGCAACAATAAAGACACTTATCATAGAAGTGTCGTTCCTACTAATAATAGGGAGCTATAGTGTCTGTCAGAGACAGATCCACTCGAGAGGTGTCTCAAGCTAAAGAAGAACTGCTGCTACTCAAGAGTCAAACTCAAGCCAAAGCTGATGGTAGAAAAATGCGCACACACAGATTGCAGCACTGATGTGTAATAAAACTCATTTAGCATTGCAGCAAGAAGTAAAGACTGTTGAAACTAATTTGCACAAGGCACAAGATGAGCTTCAAGTTTTGCAACATTACAAAGTGAGAACAAATCAATAATGTGATGTTTTATCTTGTATACTCTTATCAAATTCACAAAGGAGAGAGAGTACCCTATTAGACTAGCACAAATAGACCAGTTGAAAGATCAGCTAACAATCATGCAAGAAAAACAACTGGTAAGACTGCTATTATAAAGCTGGCAATAGGTGTATTGTTGTTGTAGAATGACATCAAGTTAGCCAAGGAGAATGCTCTGATAGAGAAGAACAAGATACACGAACGTATGATGTCTAGCAAGCACGGGATAGAAGCACAGGCAGCTCAGGTCAGTGATAAGGTAGTGGGTACTGTGACTCATGTGAATGTCTGCAGTTGACATTGTCAAGTGTGACCAAGTCAGTATTGGAGAGAGGTGTCCATAACAAAGTTATGATAAAGGTAGAAATAGAGTCGCTAGTATAATAATAATAATCTATTTTACTTAGGAGGTAAAAAGGCATCGTTCTCAGTTGATTGAATTAGAATCGACTATTACCCAGCTCAAGACACAAATACAGTCAGTACTAACTTGTTATTATTGTCAACATACTCCCTTGAATTTTATTAATAGGATGCTGACATGTAAAATCAGGAATATGAGAATGGTCAAGTCACCACTAGCTGCAATGGGAAGGTACTACAACTAGCTATCTCCTATTAATTAATTTTTATTATCATTAATTTTCCTTCAGGTGTAATCCGGACACAGAATTTTTATTGGACATTCCAATACAAGCAGAATTACAATTTTAGTAAAAAAAATTTATTGACATTAATTGTTTTCTTGATGTTGAAATTCCAGAAAAGATAGTAATGTAATGTGAGGATAATCGCATTAAGTACAGAGATGATTGTACGATCATTGAAAAAATACATGCAGAAATGAAAACATCACACGGGGCAACAACAGCATACTGAATTATAATAATACTGCATGGAATGATGAAAGTTGTGGAGGCATAGTAACTGAGTTTAGTTGATGTATCGGTAGTACTCTACCATGTACATGAGAATGGCTAGAGGCTGGCCAAGTACAATAGACGCCCAAACAATCACATTACCTAGCTGGCCTCGCATGAATGGAAATGATGTCAAGTATGCAAGTGGAATCTGTAACAAGAGAACAGTAGTTAGTTATTATTGAAACACGCTAGGGCACCTGAGCAATCATAGCTCCAAACGCCCAAGGTCTTAATGTTAGAAGAGGGACACTGCACAAATACTGGAGCAACGAGAAGATAATAATGCCATTGGAAAAATAATTATAAGCTTCTTACCTCATGGAAGAAAGCAGAAAAGAAGAACACAGCAGCCATGGCTGTAAGTCTAGAGTAACCACGCTCAATGAGTGGGTCGTACATGTGCCTGGTGGTACATAATGTAGAGAACACAGATAAAAATAACTATTACCGTGAGCACCAGCGATGAACAGGAATATTCCATGTCTTCCAAAAGTATGCTATAGTCTCAGAGTTCCTAACAATAATGTCATTTTTATGCACATGAAGTGTAAAATTTAACCTACCACCAATCCTTGTAGAAGCATCGGTCACCAAACCTAAGTAATTCTGCAATGACATTGAGTACTGAGTGGAACAACCAATAGAAAGCCATTAGCCAAAGAACATGACTAGGAACCTGAGGAAAAATCATGTTTATTGCACTCTCGTTAAAATTACACATCCACTCACTGCTAATGTTAGATGTCGCTCCATCATTCGTGCTATGTCCCAGTTCTATCAACACAGATTGATTGATTACTCATTTTAGTATAGCAAGTTCATACCCTGAATGGTTCGACCGATCCCATGATAGTAGGGATTAACCACTGCTGGACTAGAGCTAGCACCACGTTGAACAGAAACACCTGTATAATAGCAATGGTACACATTCTAGTGCTATTATTGACTTACGGCTTCACATATTCTTCTGAGAAGAAATATTTTCCTGATTTTTGGGATTCTTGGAAAATTGAGCTCATAGCAAAGTGTAGGAGCAACAACAAAATAAGCAATGTCTGGAGAGTAAGATTATAAACTACAAATAATATTTATAATAAAAACAGGCGAAACCTGTCAAATTAAGGTTATCAGGATAACTGACTAATTCCTGACTCTCACTATCCTCCACTTGGCCTATAGTAGCGACAACAACACTGAATAAATCTGGGATACGATTTGCTTACCTTTGTTATTTCGATACTCTTTCCGACACCATGAGTTGACTTGTGCATATGATATGAGCTTCATGAGAGTGATAGTGTACAATGATAGAGCAATGAACGACCCCACTATAGAACAAAACAACCACTGTTGCACCAGATAGCAAGACTCTTCTGTTAGCAAGAGATGCACTGCAAACACTCTAGAGTCTCAAGGACAAAAAGCAATCTATTGATGAGATGTAACTAGGATCTAGCTGTTGTGAGATCTAGCTAAAGTACAGGTGCAGGATACTGTTATCAATGTTGTCAGATGTTGTTAATGGTTGCTATCACCTGCTATTGTGGGCAGACAATAATTATTATTGTCTTGTACCAGGCAATGCTAACAAAAAAATGGCGGTCTTAGTTTCCATGCCTATTGACGTGTGTGAGGGTGTCTGTTTGCCCGCAGATCAAACCACGGAAGCACATTCCAGGAGAGGGTGTCCGTTTGCCCACAGATCAAACCACAGAAACACATTCCGATTATTATTGAAAACAAAACATGTAGAGGAAGTAAAGGAACTCACATGGTCCACATTGAAGCCAAACAACAAAGCCCACAGGGAACAACAGCACTGCTACTATGTTGATGCAGTTACAAATGAACAGATTTTTGTCATTAATATATCTCTGGGTAGTTTAAAACAATCATTAAACCAGGTGGAACAAGTATCACTAATATTTACCTTCACTGCAGCTTTCTCTAACAGCAGAGCAACCAAAGGAAACATACCACACACTAAAGAAGACACGGCAATCATGACCAGAGTAATTCTATCTAGTAGTGGTATCTATTCTTTAATGATTTGCCCAATGTACATCCCCTATGTGAGATAGTAGACGCACATGACTATCTATACAGATGTATCATGTACATCAACAGGATTAGATCCATAATATCATTGATAATACAGAGCACACCTTTCAGGAAGTCAATACTGATCGGTTCTTAGGTGTATGTACAAGTGTGTAGCTACAGCGCATTTTATGAAAATGCTAACAATGTCAAATCGGGAATTTGTAAAGTACTTATCAGCATTGTGACTGAATTAATGCACCAGTGCTAATATGCACTGGGCATTTGATGATGCAATACCAAGCATTATTGATGTGTTTGTCAACTGACATCAGCTGCTTAAAATATACCACATCACTGACACGTTATAGAATAAACTACCAACAGGTACAAACACTAAACTGGCTACCTCACAGTGTTCATTATGTCTACATGTTCTTTATTTCGCTTACAATAGCCCGCTGTGCCTAATAACATTATTACACTATAGGGTTGCTGCTTACAAAGTGTGAGCACTGCACATGGAGAGCTGGAGAGGTGTACCATACCACCGATCCACTTCCTAGGATCCACAAGCAGACCATAACTACAACACAACAGTTCATACCAGCACATCTGGGACTGTAGTATGGAACTTACTTTAGCAGATTTGTTACTACATTTTTGAAATTTGACAGTAACTGCAGTTAACCAGTGTGATTGTAGTTATTTACAACAGTTGTCTAGCTGTTGGCACAGCAACTGACAAGGGACTTACTAGCAGTAGAATGCAATCATTCAGTATCCCTCTGTAATTCAAGAACCCACTACTTGAAGAGAATAGCGAGTCTCCTCTTCTGTGACATCTACAGTAGTAGTATTAGCAGCAACAATAGCAACAGCATGAACACAATGGCGAGTGGGTGTATCTCACGGTTTGTCAGGCCGCTGTACTTCCTTGGAAGACTCGTCTGGTTTGCCGTTTTGGTCAGGTCTCCTGCGTCGAGGGGCTTCGTCTTGCTCTGCACGGCTCGCCATTTTGAGCAGGTTACAATACAGTGCACTGCTAAACAGCTCGTAAAGTTGTAATACAGCCGAGTACAGCCCCTGCGTCCGCTTTAGCTTAGCTCAATAACAATGATGCACGCCTCTAGCACGTGGTATATGTCACGCCTTCTAACCACACCTTTCTCTTCACGTGTCGACAGTATCACGGACTAGCTATTATCATGCTATTCAATGTATCTCCCAAGGCATACGGAAAGCTTGTGTTTCATTGTTGCAAGTACCCACACGCAGCTGTAAATGGGGTCTTAATTGGTGCTGTCAGTAAGAAGGACAATAACGTTGTCATACAGGACGCCGTTCCTCTGTTCCATCACGATCTCTCTTTGGCTCCAATGCTAGCAGTTGCTGTAGCACAGGTTATTTGACATTTGAGTGTAGTGATATCAAGTATGATAGTGAAATTTGTCTACAGGTAGAGGTATATGCTGAAACTAAAGGTCTTTGTATTGTTGGATATTATCATGCAAATGAGCTTATTGATGACCACAGGTATTGTTGTAATGAAACTGTATTTTTAAAGACTAGTTCATAATATGATGGATGAAACGCACGAGCGCTAAAAGATCCTCCTCTTTTGTATGTACGCTGCTATGCTCATGACTTCTAATCGCAAGCGTCACAAAATTGCATTTACCGGAGTCAGTGTTGGTATCACCCAGAGTTCGTATTATTGTGAACTAGCCTTAACCCTATTTCACCATGTTTAGCATCAATGATACAGCAGCAACTATAAGTAACAAGATCGCTAGCAACACTGAAAAGTCGTGTCTCCTATTGGTGAGCTCTATTTTGTGATTGGTTAATAATAAGTCTTTGTACGTACTTAATAGGTTGACAACAACAAATTATCCGCTGATGTCATTAGCTCTGAAATAGCTCTCAAGGTTTGTGACAAGGCGATAATATGATTAATCATGAATTTCTGAACAGATGTATACTAAGTTTGAATCCAGCAGTCAATGGAAGGAGCACAAGGATATGTTAGTTGTAATAATGCACACAGTCCAAAAACGATAATAGAGCATGATTATAGTTTAAACTCCACTTGAAAATCTTATACATGTATAGCCAGTTATTGCAGTCTTAAAAATAGCACTACATAATTATGTGGTGGAGCTAGTGCATGCATATACTGACTATATACAATGAAAATTTGATGCAGCTAGCTAGAACACGCAGCAATATCAGAAGCAAAGATGCAGTGCAAGCCAAAAAAGGCAAATCACTCCAAAATTCATCAGCAGAGCGTACAGAATTCAAAATGTTATATCTGCCTGTGTTGCTTATTTAATCGCTTAATTTTTGTGAGTAACAAGAAATTTTTTACAGACTGACAGCACAATTACTAAATCCCTCATGGCATTGATCATGTTCTCAGTTTAATAGAAGGAGGCAGTCGCACATTGAAGGCTATTGGAAGGCAAGTGTACAATAAAGCATATGAGGACCTAGTGGACTTTGATAATCATTTGGATTGTGTTGAACTGGACTGGACCAATCCTGAAATCAACAGAGCACTGGCTGACATTGATACTAGCACAACTGTTGAATAATTATTTTTATTGTGTGTTGTTGTGCTACAAAATCAACTAGTTTATCGCTTCATACTACATTTCCAATAATGGGTGCAGTGATAAAAAATAGTGGTATTAATTCATCTCCATTTGTGCAAGCATTTTGAAGCTCCTTTTGTATGATTGTTTGATGAAGGTACATTAGCATTAAAATATAACCCGGCTCCAGAAATGGTTTACGATGCAATAAAAATGCTGAGGCCAACATGATGGTTTGTGCACGCTAAACGGTGTTATTAGGGAACTAATACCAATGACACTGTGTACGCATACATTGTATTTGTACACAAAATGTGATTTTAACAAAAAAATTGTTTAAAAACCTAGGTAGATCTAGCTTTAAAACTATCATTTATTTTTTGCAGTGTTCCTGGTGTTGTGAGCACATCAATGCAGGTGAATGCTAGAGCTTTGGCAGCAACGATTGCATTAGTGTGGGAAATCGGCTCATTCGATACTTTCGTGAACTCCAGGCTATGGTTGACCTCTTTTCCTGACCCAATAGCAAACTTAGGATGGATCGATGGAACAATGTGAGACACATTTCCCATGTCAGTGGAGGCAGCTGGTTCACCAGTAGCCAGCTCCTTACCACAGAGATCCCTAAAGTTATCAGCATACAATCCAGCAAGGACAGGATTGATTTTCAAATTCTCATAATCCTTTCCAACTTGCTTGACAGCAACCTGGCATCCGGTGGCTGTTGCAGCAGCTTCAAAACAAGACACTACCTTCTTCTTCAACTTTCCTAGTTCTTCTTTAGTTGGAGTCCGAATGTAATAAAGAAGTGACGCAGTCTCTGGTATAATATTGGGTTTTATACCTCCGTTAGTGATAATCCCATGAACACGCCATGCTGGTCTAAACTGTTGACGAGCTACAGACACAGAATTGTACGCCATAACTGCAGCATCAAGAGCATTGACACCCTCCCAAGGAAACGCCGCCGCATGAGCTGCTTTCCCAGTGTATGTCACCTCTAGTTGTGACATGGCTATATAACCACGCATACTGTCAGTTGGTGAAGGATGAACCATTACTGCTATATCAATATCTTGAAATGCTCCATTCTCGATCAGGTATACCTTTCCTCCGCTTCCTTCCTCAGCTGGTGTTCCTAGCACTGTTAGCATGCCAAGACCAGGACCATTTTTCTCCATTGCTGCCTTTATGCCTAGCCCTGCAGCAACCCCTGCCTCTGCGATTAGGTTATGGCCACAAGCGTGACCAATCTCTGGAAGAGCATCATATTCGCAGATCACACACACATGAGGGTGCCCAGCACCATACGTAGCTCTAAAGGCGGTGCTGATACCAGTATATCCAGGCTCCACCTTGAAACCTTGACTCTCAAGGTAAGTAGTCAGTAGTCGATGAGCAATGTGCTCTTTGAAGCCAAGCTCAGGTTGGCGCCATATCTGATCACTCAACTCGTACAGTTCTTGCTGCCGTTGTTCAATAGCAACTGCACTTGCAGCTTTTAGTTTACTTGGAGAAGACATGGTTGAATGGGCGTGGATAAAAATTCAGTGACAAAGCGGTTAAAGAAGGTATACTCTATTAACTCGTCATAATAATGGATGGTGGTATAGGACGTCCCCAGCTATGGACAATAGGACAGAGACGGTTGTGGATTTTTGCTCTGTTTGCGTTACTGCTTTTGTTGTATGCAAGTAGAACAGCATTGCCTGTCTGTATTGTAAAAATAGCAAACGAGAGTCACTGGAATAAGAGAACTACTGTGAGTATAATTATGAAAAAGTATAGAGACACAAAAATTAGTAGATGTAAAATATTTGTGTACTAATTGTGTTTATTGTCTGACCATATTCTAGGGTATAGTACTGTCATCGTTCTTTTGGGGTTACACAGCAAACCAGGTTACTAGTGGCTGGTTGGCTGATCAGCATGGAGGGGAGCTGGTGTTATGGGTCTCCTGCATTGGATGGTCAATGGCTACTCTAGCTATGAGCATCGCTGGTAGGCTGTCACCATGGGTACTATTTCTTACCAACTTGATCAATGGAGCAACACAGGGTTAGTCACGCATATGCTCAGTTTAGCTGATATCAGATAATGGGTTGGGCACTATAATTACACCTGTTATTAATAATTATTCATGTAGGCGATCGCCTACATGTTTCCCATGACAGTATGGTGAATTTAATACAGCAACTCGGTTTGGTACGTCTCATTTGCACATGCTTTAAAATATCGAAACAACTCCTGCATCCGTTTGTGCACAGTGATGAAGAGAACAACCTGAGCCTTGTTTTTGAACCACGATAATTTCGCAGCATGCGATGAAAGTACTCAATACTACTTGAATGCAAAGGTAAGTATCATGCAATCGTCCAGCAGTTGTGACAAGATGTCCAGACGCGCTGCTTTGCAGTTACCAGAAGTACAAAAAGCTGAATGTATAACACTGATTATAATGAGTGGCCCTGCCTCCTCACTTCCGGTACCTCCCACCTTAGTACATTTCATAATACATGGCTTGTTAGCAAGTGCACACACACACACACAATAATGCAAAATAATATTACGCCAAATAGTGACTGTTTTCTATGTATGCTTGAAGACATAATAGAACGCAATGCTAGGTACTAGTTTCGAGATTCAAATGCATGTGCTTTAATAACTGCATTTACGGTTTAATAGCAGTTGCTGATCTTATCCTCACAATATGTAGCTACATGACCCGCTGACATGCTTGCTTGTTAGAATCTAAAACTGCAATAGCACCATTGATTGGCAACAGCAGGATTCATGAACTTCAGTTAAAAAACTCCAGCACATTAAGAAATAATTATTTTAATGATAATAATTTTGACCAAAGACAATGTTTTAATTTTTCACAGCTGCTACATTTCCTTCTCTTTTGAGTCTTTTGTCAGTTCGCGTGAGTGAGGAACGGAGGAGCTTTTCATACTCTCTCATTTTCTTTGGTGCTAGTATTGGGTGAGTGTAGTTTGCATAATTATAATTATTATTATGATCAAAACCCTGTATATGACATAGTATGCTAAAGCAGTGGTGGATCCAGAGGGAGAGTTCTGGGTGATGAATCAGCCTCTTTTTTTAACAAGCAAGAGGCATGGCACTAGCTGCTGCATTATAGTGACAGTGGTTTGTGTCAGAGCGATGTATCAATGTCATGCACAATGAAAAACGATTGCAAATAGATGAAAATTACATAAATCACATTCTCACTTGATAAACATTTTGCAGTGGTCTTTGCTTGCTGCTTATACCATCCCTCTTTTCTCCATCCTGGATCTACCACTGTAAAGTATTGCTGGGCATTACCTCATTTTTATATTCAAATAGTCACAAGTACAACGATTGAATAGTAATTAATACTCAATTGGTTTATAACTAGTATGTAAGAATGAAACAATGCAACTAATCAGGGCTTAAAATAATGCTGTGGTCTGTGTGTAAATAGCTCAACAGTTAGAAGTCCCTGTCACAAGATGGTTGTTAAAGGAATATTCAATTAGCTGCTGCAATAGCATTGAATCATGTCAAAATGATCAAATAAATATTAGAGTAGTATGAGTATTCGTTTCAGCCCTAAATTACATACTGTACCTTAACCCTTTAAGGCCTATAGCGGCTTTAGCCGCCATAATTGACTCCACCTACTCTAGACGTCATAAAAGTGCAAAAACTGCTCTAGAAAGGTCAAATCAAGTTGATTTGCAAAAGATGACTTTACCTGAAAAAACCACCTGTTTTTCGGCGCGCCCTCCCCACTAAAACGTACATCACGGGGGGAATTTTAAAGGGGGGTGTCCCCCCGTTAACCCGGGGTTCGAAGGGGCAGAGCCCCTCGCCACTTTTGGCATTTTTAAGGCTTCAGGATGCCCAGAAATGCATACTTGGGCATGGAAAATGGTCTAAACTATGCTGTTTGCTCACCTGGACACCAACAGGTTTTTGTATCAGTCACAAGGGCTAAACGAAGACCGAAATTGGCTGATAAATGACGAGGACGCAGCACTTAAGCGGCTTCAGTTCCGAAGGGGAGTGGCCAACTCAGAGTTTAGTACATGGTTGTAAACTTTGACATACCAGCAAACAACAGTGCTAGTTTGGAACAGCAAACGTACTGCATGTTGTAGAAAATGCAAGACAAACTGTCAGTTTAGAGCAAGTCGAATTTTCGTCAAAATAATTCAGTCCCTAAAGAGTTAAGCACTGTGCTAGTACTTTATGAAGCCAATGAGAATTTAAACTGGAGGTAATTGCGTCACGAGTTGCGACTTTAGTAGTTGCTGTTGAAAGTGCATGTGCCTATAGTACAGTAGCTTATATTATTTCTTTGCAGTGTTATTGCAACAGGGATACTTGGTCAAGTCTTTCTGTCACGTGATAGAGGCTGGGAGTACATATTCCTATTGATAGGGTTCACCAGTGTAATGGTGGGGCTGATACTGAGAGGATTGTCCAAAAGAGTGGCACATAAGACTCACTACAGACTACAAGATTCCAGTAGCAAGCTTGCCATTGATAATGGTAGAGCCATCAATGTCAATTTAACAAAACCAACACGATCCTGTGCTGATGTTCCTTGGAAACACCTCATGAAACAAAAACCTTTTTTGTAAGTGCATTAATTATTTTCCCAATAGTACCCGTTGTTACTTTCTTCCAATATTTCCTCTGGTATAATACAGAGCTCTTGCTTATACTTGTTTCTGTCAAGGATTCTTCTTCCACAATATGATGGCATGGGGTCCAACTTACTTTTATGAAAGTTTTCCAGATCAACGTGACAAGGTATGACTGTGTTGCCATCGCTCTGAGTAGTTAGGATGACCTTATGACCATTGAGACATCTGTCATTGTGTTCTAAATGATTTTCAAACTTTATATTTATACTGTATGCTTAGCCAGCTATCTCTACAGAGCATGTACACTCAGATTTGTCTTTCTTCCGATAGGCCTGGTTATTTAACAGTCTACCATGGGTGTGTAATGGAATTACAGCATTGTTGTCTGGCTGGCTTGCTAACAACCTTATAAAACAAGGTACGAGAGGGAATGGTTGAGGAAATGGTGGCTGTACAGGAGGTCAGGATGTGGGTAGATAATAATTATTATAGTTTTTGGGAGAGAATGTGGTTGATAAGAATCAAAGCAAAGGAGTAATCTTGTTTCATTCTTGTCCACAGGTTGTACAATTACAATTACTCGGAAATTAATTGAGTGTTTTTCACTGTTTGGTACAGCAATTTTCCTGGGCATTCTTGCACTTTCTGGAGCTGGTCATGCTTCTTTTCTAATTGGTTTATTTTGTGTAGTAGGTTCTTATTCATTGCAAGGCATGCATGCAGCTGGTAGTGGTATTAACGTGATTGACCTGTCTCCTTCTCACTGTGGTGTTTTGTTTGGTGTCACAAACTCAATAGGTGCTCTACCAGGTTAGAACTTAATGATACTCTCTCTCTCTCTCTCTCTCTCTCTCTCTCTCTCTCTCTCTCTCTCTCTCTCTCTCTCTCTCTCTCTCTCTCTCTCTCTCTCTCTCTCTCACTCATTCACTCACTCACCACTCACTCACCACTTACTCTCACACTCACACTCTCTCTCTCTCTCTCTCTCTCTCTCTCTCTCTCTCTCTCTCTCTCTCTCTCTCTCTCTCACTCTCACTCTCACTCTCACTCTCACTCTCACTCTCACTCTCACTCTCTCTCTCTCTCTCTCTCTCTCACTCATTCACTCACTCACCACTCACCACTTACTCACACACACACACACTCTCTCTCTCTCTCTCTCTCTCTCTCTCTCTCTCTCTCTCTCTCACTCATTCACTCACTCACTCACCACTCACTCACCACTTACTCACACACTCTCTCTCTCTCTCTCTCTCTCTCTCTCTCTCTCTCTCTCTCTCTCTCTCTCACTCATTCACTCACTCACCACTCACTCACCACTTACTCACACACTCTCTCTCTCTCTCTCAGGCATCATTGGTGTATCGATCATTGGTTCCATACTACACTCAACTGGTAGTTGGGTTCCTGTCTTTCTTATCATATCTGTAGTTGAATTATCTGGAGGATTAATATTCTGTTGCTATGGTAGCGGGAAAAAATTGAATCATTCTGACAACAGCTCTTGATATGTGCTGTGATATGACAATATACAATCTGATTATTTTCATCGATAATTATTAATTTTTTATAGCAACTCTATTTTTGTAGGTATTGTACATATGAAGGGAAGGATTATAATTTATTTTAATTTAATTGTGATGAAACTAGCGATTCACTATGTATAATACAAGTCAGTGTACACTCATTTTGCTGCTCATTATGCACTCTGCATCATGCATTGATTGGTCATGCAAGCACAATAAATTTGATGTGATTACTTGATCTCAAATTACTGCAAGTTGACATATATAGGCACCCGTTGCTATAACAATAGTCACATGCTCACAACACTCTCCAGCTGATGATAAACAGAGGTCCTGCGAAGTGAAACCACACCAAGTTCAACTATGTCATTACTGTCAATCTGTATGAAGTGAAACCACGACAAGTGAATTAGTTGCATCATGCCTACTGCATTGGTTCCACAATGGGAAGTTTGATCATAGATACTTAATGTGTGAGGTAACGTGATAGGAAATGCTACAACAGTGAAGAACTATATCGTACCAATTAATACATGACATGTATATCCTATAGTGTAACAGAAAGTAGTCATCCACTATGATACAGGATATCAGTGGAGAAGAGTTCAGATCATCAACTATTGAAACATGGAAAGCGTCTTATAATCACTATGCCAAGATTTTCTCTTTGATATCACGTGAAAATGAAACACTTACATACAGTAGTTGTAGTTACAGTACAAGTGTCTGCACTGACCACATGATGTCTAGAGAGGATGCAAAATTGATGTTTATATGTAATGGGAGAGTACATGATACATGCACTCAGTAACTATGTCTGCCAAGTTAATTTACCCTCTATACTGCAGTGCAAGTGATAAAATTATACATGTACTAGCCAGAGGGCAAGGGTGGTAATAATGCAGCCACGCCTACAAATTTATTACGTCACGGTTATATTAGCAGCAGTAGTCATCTCTCTCCGAAATCAAGTTCCTGAACTTCTCTGTTATAGCGAACACTAGGTTGTGTAGAGGATCAAATACCTTCTATTAAACGTGATGGGCTGTGTGTCTTCAAGAGACGATGACGCCGTACGTCGTACAATGGCAATCGATCAACAGCTGGCGTCCCAGAGCGCGGCAAGACGGAACGAGATCAAGCTACTGTTGCTGGGTAAGATAGATTGTGTGATGATGTGTTGTGTGTGGTTTAAGAATGGTGGTGTGTGTAAATATGCTGTACCAATACCAAGAGAGGTGTAAGAATAGTTGCTGTGTAGTTGTGTAATATTCACGACCTGCTCGTGAGTGCTTTTAGTGGGCGAGCCAGGCAGTGAATGCCCTCTAAGCAGCGAGAGGGCACGCACATAGTCTACAGATATAATACGTGGATTTGGGGTAGTATGCAGTCACCTTTCTGCTATCTCGCGTTACTTTGTGCACCTAGGGTTACAAGGCCTGAATCATGCCTGAATACATAACATCAAAGGCTTGCGATGAGCACCTGTAAGATCTCCCGCCCACTCACCATACTGTCTAGCTCTCAATTAGCAGATGAGACCTGTCTGCAATGCGTGTGGTTGTGGTGAAGCTGTATGTGTGTATTTTCATGCAAATGCTGAGAGGCATCCACCATTATGCATACACACTCACAGGCAGAAAGATTCGTGTATACAGAGTACATGTTGTATTTGTTGCTATGTTACTGGGTATTTCCATGCATACTTTCAATCAAGCTTCATCTTCTTTGATTGCTTGTTGCCATATCCTTTAGCAGCTAGCAAGCCCTTTGTTGATATGTTCATGCACACCACCACACCCTCTGTGTTCTCCACTACTATTACTAATGCCTCTTTCCTCATTCTAGGTGCTGGTGAATCTGGAAAAAGCACTTTTGTTAAGCAGATGAAGTGAGTGCCCCCTCTCTCTCTCTCTCTCTCTCTCTCTCTCTCTCTCTCTATCACGTAATCCGCCCAAACACACCTCAACCACAATGTAATATAATCCTCATCTATTCATTCTTAACTGTCAACATTAATCCGACTGTCTCCCACACATGCCTGTTTGACTACTGACAACAACAGCTTGCTGCATGTGGTTGCCGCAGACACATGCTCTCTGGGAATAGATACCATGAATTCTATAGTGTTGATGTAAACTAATGTATGAATTTCTTGTTTTTTCTTCTGTTAGGATTATTCACGAAAATGGATTCACTCGAGACGAGTGTAAGCAGTATAAACCAGTTGTGTACAGCAATACCATACAATCACTGGCGGCTATAATTCGAGGGATGGACATACTCGGAATCAACTTTCACAATCCCTCAAGAAGAGTAGGTGGAGAGAGTGAGTGTGGGAGGATGGTGGAGGAAGAGTAGGTGGAGAGAGTGAGTGTGGGAGGATGGTAAAGGAAGATGTTATCACTTTTGAAGCCAATAAGTCCATACCCACTTGTATCAACTACAGCAACCCCTGATTTTCTGTTGTTTGAAGATGGTCTGCATTCTTCAGCCTTGAAAATAGACTAATTAATTGCACTAATTGCTGTGCATGCAACCAATGCTTTGTCTAGATGTATTGTGTGTCACATGTATTGCTCTTGTGTTTATACGCTAGCTGTAATTCCTGTGTGCACCTGTAAACACGAACATCACAGGCTTGTGTGCGTGCATTGTGTTCAGTAAGGATGACATCACAATGCTTCACCTTTTGCCCTTCCTCTTTGTCAGGCTGATGCTCTCATGTTGTTCGAGATCACAGCTAGTCACATGGACACAGAACCATTCACACCTCCTCTACTGGCAGCAATGAAGAGACTATGGAATGATCCTGGAGTCCAGTATTGCTTCAAGAGATCAAGTGACTATCAACTCAACGACTCAGCACAATAGTGAGTTTACTGTAACAATTATTATGAAGAGTGTCTCGAACTTGACTTGTGCTTATTCCTCATCGTTATCTCTCTTCTTTACGCTTCATTACCTCTTGTTTTTATCACTCTACCCTCAGCTATTTGGATAGTTTGGACAGAATAGGTGATCGTAGATTTGTTCCATCAGAACAAGACATACTACGTACTAGAGTCAAGTCAACCGGAATAGTAGAATACGAGTTCAGTTACAGAGGATTACAGTTTCGGTGAGTATAAATACCGGCCGACTTGAAATTAGAATAGTGTTGTATAGGATGTACTGTCTGATGTATGGACATTAGGATGTGTATTCTAGCAATCAAGTGCTGTTTAGACATCTTGTTTCTGTCTACTTGTACATTTGTAGTCAGAGAAGTTAACGAAGAACAGTTCTTAGAGCTTTGAAGAGATTTTATAACCAAGGCGGTCCCTTGTTCTAAACTTTGATAAATAATTATTCAACAAAGCATCGTTTTGTTTGCATAAACTGTTTCTTGCACAACAAGTGATAAACACACAAACTTATCTCCCACTTATATTTCTCAACCGCTAACTGTAATAACATGTTTGTCCAAGCATTTTTATATGCTAAGTCATATATGGTCTTTGAACACCAAGTGTGGTGTCTGGTGATCTGAAGCATTTCATTAAAACCAAATGTTTGTATTGTGCAGCTAGAGATCAATACCGATAATCAGCTTGAGTGAAGTGCCATAAAAACTGATTGTTTAGTGCTTGTGATATGGAGCTCCATAAAATTCAATTGTCTAGTGTGCGGCCTGTTCTATCTAAACAAAGTAGTACTGTGTTAGCTGCACTGCTCATTCTTTCTCTCTTTCAGTATTGTTGATGTTGGTGGTCAGAGATCAGAACGGAAGAAGTGGATTCACTGCTTTGAGGATGTGACCGCCATCTTGTTCTTTGTGGCTCTGTCAGCTTATGATCTTGGTCTACGAGAGGATGGATCAGTGGTAAGCTAACAGCGAGAGGGGAGGAAGTTGAGAGAGAAATTGAGAGAACAACTATTACAGTGAAAGTTACTATATCTGTTCTCCATCAGAATCGGATGGATGAAGCTCTTCGACTGTTTAAATCTATTTTGAACAACAAATGGTTCCTTGAAACATCGGTTATTCTTTTTCTCAACAAGAAGGATCTGTTTCAGGAAAAAATACAAGATAGACCACTACACGAGTGCTTCCCTGATTTCAGAGGTTTGAGACTTATGTTTTATCTAGTAATAACAATCTAATAAATTTTGTGACATTTCTGGTTCACTTTTTCGTTTTTGTCATAACTATTATTGTTATAATTATACATGTACAATGGCACTAACCCTCTCTCTCTCTCTCTGTCTCTCTCTCTCTCTTCAGGACGAAACACTTATCAAGATGGAGTCAATTTTATACGTACCAAGTTTGTCTCTCTGAATCAGATACCTAATCGCAAGACAGTCTACACCCATGTCACTTGTGCCACGGACACCAGCAACATTCAATATGTGTTCCAGTCTTGTACTGAGATCATTATATCAGAGCATTTGAGAGATGCTCATCTATTTTGATTATAGCATTTAAATTATTATTGTTAATTGTTTGTGTGCATTTTGTGTTGTTACAATAATAGCATGAGGTTATTTACTGGTTATTGAAATGACACTTCTGGTTATTTAACCACACCGCATCAGCATTGTCAGAGATTATTTGAACTCTTGCTCTTATCATTTTGTTTCTGTACACTTCTCATTCTCCACTATTTCTTTCTCCTGCAAACTGTTATAATTCAAGTGTGCTATTTTGGGAGGTAGCTACATTCATTAAAGAGAAAATGAACCTGGTTTACTGTTTATAATACATTACGCTACTAGCTGGGATTCTGTTTGCTGTTAAAAGTGCACAAGATGTATGACACATGACAAACAATCAAAATGCTAGTAGGTATTATGTAGTCTCTCTCTCAGCTGGTATTCAATAGGTCTGGTCTCTCTCTCGTAGTGAGATTAATAATTAACTCACATTCATGTACTCTGCAGTGCGATGGTTATAGTAGACTCGGTTATGCATGCCCTATTTGTAATGACAATTACTTTTTCTGTACAGCTCACGTAGAGAAGTCTGATTCATTTAACAATAATGAGTGTGCTGTATTCAATTCTTGAAGGAACAAACTAATGATCAGATAGAAGCAGAAGCTAGAAGCCTAATGACTAGGTTTATTTGGAGTTCTTAAAGCTCTTTGAGTTTATGATCTTGTCTTAGGTACTCCTTAAAAATTGTATTTATGCATCCAAAATAATATTCAAGGTCTCTCTCCGATCGTGCACTACTGTCAGTTAGTATGACTAGTTTCAGTACTATCATTCGTGTATTCATTTGTGTATCACTATCATTGTCTGTATCATTGTGTGATGTAACAGTAATCTATATCAACAAACAATGATGTTGTTACTGTAGTTGAAAATAGACAAACAAAGTAGTTGTAGCTTACAAAATATAGGAATAAAATATAGGAATATAAGAATATTTGTCAAACAGTTTTGTTGAACTCACTAGATCCTCTGCCATCTTAATGCTGGTGATTATAAACTGTTAACATTATTGTTTTGAACATGAAAAGTTCGCCAAGTTAAGTTATAATAACTTGTAAAAAGCTCTTATAAAATTTTTATTATCAGTGAAAATACTTTGCTTTGTATGTGTCAAGAATGACTTCGGGGAGCCTGATCTTAACACACAAATCAGAACGAATGTTCTGCATTGCGATAAAACCAGTCAATAGTACAGTTATAGGATCATCTGTTGACAAAGAAAAGAGTCGACTGAGTGTTGGAAATTCTAGTGGACTACTAACATACTCTATCACTTGACCAGCATGAAGTATTTTATTACTCGATACTGGCAGAAATGAACATTCGATATCTTCTCCATCCAGCTGCAGATGCACATTTTTGAGCCCAAACTTCTCAGAGACTGCATTTTCTGACAGTTTCACAATTATGCATAAACAAGACCGAACGCTTGCATAAAATTTATTTGTATCTGGAAATATAGCATCAGCAACACGCACTGTAAACAGCTCTGTAGTTGCCTCACAGTTTGGTTTTAAAATGAAGCGGGTAAGCTGATTCTGCTGAGTGATGTAGTAATGCTGCATCTTATCAGCTTCACTGCTCAACCAGTCAGCAAACGTTGAAGTACAAGGAATTCGATGCCATTCAAACATGGGAGATGAAGGATGTATACAACAGCCACCTGGTTGACCAATCCCATATCTTATGGAAGTAGTGAAGGCTGTAACTACATGACCTTTCGGACAACTGTCAATAGTAGACCAAGTAGCATTGATCAAAAAACATTCCTTGCCTGTTATTGGCTGTTTATACTGCTTCTGACCAAATCGTGTCCTTTTTGTTAGGAAATTGTTTCCGATTACCAGAAAGTTTGCTGACTGATCTGCTTGCGTTAAATAAGGTTCGAAACTACTCAAGTTGATAACTTCAAGCCGAACACCACGTACACCATAGAGACACGTATTCTTGACATTGACTTCAGCTTTTTCGTTTCTTTCTATAACAACACAGCTAACAGTGCCGAGTGGTATTGCCTGTTTTCCACTGAGCCTCAGTGAACATCTGTAGTCACAAGACAACTGTACAGCCAATCTCTCTTCCAGTTCATTCAATTCTTCTTCAGACACAGGTGATATTACCACACCAGGTTCACACACACGAATGACCTGCTCGATTTTTCGCCAGGCTATTCTGATCTGAGCAAAGCAAGACCTGTACCGATTATACTGCTTGCAGAATTGTAGCCAGCACTCGAACCAGGTATTAGCACACTGTAGCTCCTCGCATGCCCATACGTGTTTGCAGTGCCTAGACCATAATAGACCGTCCTGGCTCACAACAGAACGTGCATAAGAGCAAGAGTGCGCCAAGGACAACAAGTCATGCACATTCAGAAACCGACATATCCGAGAGATGGCAGTTGCAGGGAGATTCACGAAAATCGATGTTGAATCTTTTTCCATTTTTATACAACCAGCCTGAGGTACTAGCGGGTTGGCAGAACAGTTGTCGCGACTTAAAACTATAAAACCACCATGCAGGATGCACTCTGAAGAACACGTGGGTCTCGTGAGTCGTGACGTGCAAACACCTCTACACCCCACGTGTACACTGAATGTGTGTTTGTTTACATTTTGCACAGTGCCATCATGGCGGTTGCTCCGGTTGTTTCGCTGATCTTTTTGATAGCAGTCCTTCAGATTGTCGAGTGCGAAGAGTGCCCAAAGTTGGATAACTTAAGTATCCCGTTCCCGTACCCGCTGAACGTACGTGATAAAAACGGATCCTCAATCAAAAGCGAATTTCTCTGTGACTTTATTTGGACAGACAAGCAACATCTAAAGAACAAACTTCTCGACAGGCTTAAGAAACGACAGAAAACATTTGTTCGCTTTACAGTACCTGTAATGGGATACAGCAATCCTTACCTGTCTATGTACAATGCATCTGGTTACCTCACGTGGGCTTGGGTTCTGACTTCTCATGATTACATGCTGTTCTACCCGCACAATTTTATCATCAGCTCAACTCTTACTTTAGGGATAATAACACAAGATTGGGCCATAGACTACCAATCATCATCTCCAGTGTCACTCAAGAAGTTTGGAGTTGATCCAGATGACTTTGACACGGATGATATTGTTGGTTATTGTGATACCGAGTGTGTCAAGGTCAATCAAAGCTGTGGAATCGGAAAGTATGAGCTGGAAGAATTTTTACTTGATGTAACTGCGAACAAGACAACTCACGAGTGGGAGTGGTTATGTCTGCAGGCGTCGTACGATGTGCAGGACATTGCACCAGCGTCTCAATTTGCCTTTCCCGATCTTCTCTATCAGTTCAGGTTCTTGTCAATGTTATACACTAGTAGACCATGGTTTGGTTATATGCAGAATAAGACAGATTTGCCACACTACTACTGCTATAACGATAAAGATAAGTGTAAAATGAAGGAGCTACTGATGCACTACTGGCTGATCCCTGCTATCGGTATCTTATTGTGGTTCTACTTTCCTCTTTTGATTCACTACTTTCCCAGTTCTACTCCCAGGTCACATAAGAATGTGCCAAAAGATATGTTTCCCTCATATAAGACACCAATCTATATTGGACGATGCATAAAGTGCATGCTGTGTTTTTATACACAGAAAGGTAGAGCAGAGGCAAAATGGTATGTTCGCATTCGACGCTCCATCCTATTGGTCTTGATTGCTGTAACATCATTTCGCTTCTTCAAATATTATCCGTTATGCATACCACTGGTGGTATGTACCTTCACTGCAGCTCTCATCCCTGACTATGTCAGCCATTACATCACTGCTGAGCTTCCATCCAAGTTCATGTTCTGGAGTCTTCCTAAAGGGTTAATGCACAACAATGAAAACCTAATGGAATATCAGCAGCTTGCTTTTGTGATGCAAGAAAGGCTTTATCTTTTCGTAAACTGGGATTTTTGGTGTTTTGTTTATGAGAAGACGGTCGGTGAAGTCAGATTTGTAATTCGTTGGTGCGATAGAATCTCGTGTGGACCTATAAGTGCAATTTTAAAGTTCCTAATTCTTCTTGGTGGGTGTTTTGTTTACGGTATCGTCTTCATTTGCAATAGCCTGTACTTCACTATTCCTTTGCTTTACTTTTGCAAGACACTCATAAAAAGCATTTTCAAAGGTGAGCAGCAGATTCATGTTCAGAGTCAGCAACCCTCATCCCTGATCTGGTCAGTGTGTAAATTCATTCATGCTGTGTTCTTGGCTGGTATGTTGCTGTTTACAATACTTGTCGTACTCAGCTGGTGCTTTGCCCTGTCAGAGTTCACCATGTTTACATTCATTGGTGCTGTTATTACGCCCACCATGGCTTATCAATACGTTGTACTTGTTGGAGCAGTTGTTTTTGGTATATATAAGCTAGTGAGTGACTTGCATGAAGCATATAATCACGTTCTTAGTGAAATCATCACTATACTGAAAGACAAGGCCTCTTTTGATAAACTCTTGAATGATGTTAAAACCATGAGCAATGGGAAAATTATTCTTGTGCTACGTAAGGAACCTGCCAATGAGTTGGAATACTCAATAGTAGTCAAAAAACAGGGACAGCCAGCTCCTCTTCGTCAGATTCTTATCCACGATGCCATTACTACTTTTGTCAGCAGCCATTTGTTTGATTTTATAGTGAAATTGTGCAGGCCTTTGGGGAGACAAATTCTCTTCATAACAGTCAAGATAATTGCCATACTGTTCTACAGTATGATTGCGTTGTGGGTGAAGAATGTGTATCACATGGAGGAGAATGTGTCAAAAATATTCGGTTTGATTGGCACTGTTGCAGTGTACAACGTACCGAATGTTTTGCAATTTGTAAGCTACAAGGGTAGCTTTGGCAAGACAGCTGGTGGCGTTCTGAAGCAGCAGATTTATGACTCTCTTGTAGTGTACCTTTGCAATTTATCTTGAGTCGGTTAGACTGGTTATGAAGCTACTCTCTTTATCTTGAGTCGGTTAGACTGGTTACGAAGCTACTCTCTGTATGTTGTCATTAGTAGATACCTACCAACCCCATTGTGTACTACTGAACGCTGATAAAGTGATAAAAATGACATTAACATGGTCAAAAACTACTAATAAAGATATGTTCTGATTGCATTGATAATGTGTAGTGAAATTCATTTGCTTTTTCGTACCAAAAGTTGTGTGTAAACTGCATCTGGACGAAGGGTAGTAGTAAACAAGTACACATCTATTCATTGAAAATACCGTCTGATTGTTGAAAAACTATTCTTCGCTGTTGGTCTTTATCAACGCGATAGTCAATGCTGTATTAAGCAACAAGGCAGTACAACTAAGGAAGAAAGGAGTCAACTCACACATTCTGTAGTGCTATTGTCAGTTCTTCTCTGACTGCCTCAAAGTATGCAATGCGGAGGATAGTAACCACTTCAGTCTTACGGCTACACAACAAATGAAAACAGAAACAGTGCATACTTATTTATTCAACAAACCAAAATTATGGTAATCTATGTATGTACACAATCATGTATGCCTAATCTCCAGCCCACCATATCCATCACTACTCACCTACTCAATAGAAGGTGATCATATTCTGTTGGTACATGTACCACAAAGAAGTTGTCGGGAAGAAGAGAGGCACTGATGTGGCTGATGTTAGCTAGTGGTACACGATGATGGAGCTTGGCGGAGTTTGGCTCAAGAAAATACAGTGCCCCTTCTGTGTGTGTGTGGATAGAAATAAATTCACCTCAGAATTGTGTATTATACTTGAGTGGGACCTGTTATTAGCAGCCATCTCTCCTGTTGTCGTCCCTTGCGGTTAACCTTAAGACCAGTATCAGAGAACAACACGTTTAGTTCATCTAAGAGAGAAGCAGGAGATAAACTGGACCAAGGAATATATCACGTACGTACCATTCTTGCTCATCATAGCTATCACTTTACTGTTGTCACGTAGGAACAAACTGTCGCCTACAAACACCTTTCCATCACTAGACCGTCTACGTGCCTTCCTCGCCCAGTGCTGTCTCAATCTGGCGTCTTGTTGCTCTGGTTCTTCGGATTCAACGGCTTCGCAGGACGACATGTTTTTAGATGAATAAACCACGCCCCATCCAATTTGTCTTGAGCCTGAGCGAGACTACCCCTGAGTTCTTGTGTACATTACTTTGTTGTTTAAATTGAACAATAATTATTATAATAGAACAGAAACTGAATAAAGAAAGTGATACAATGTAGAAAAACAACTAAATCAAATAGTTAGTAAAGATTGATTTTAGCAGCTACACTTTCTATCTGATTGTGACACATCTTTGTTTAGTTTAATAGCTCCCATCTTGGTGCTGTCTGTTGTATATTTTTCCAGAGGTATGCGCTCAGCTGTAGGAACAGTAGTGATTCAAACATAATGCTGCTTCAAATCAATGATTATCATTATTTGATTCAGTGATACGGGGCATCTCACAACTTGATACTCACCAATAGTATTAAACATTTCAGTGATGTTAGTGTCATCTTTAGCACTGCACTCCATGAACAATGCTCCTTGTCCTTTTGAGTATTCTCTTCCAGCTTCAACACTAACCTGAGGTATACAACAGTGTATTACTACAGGTCTACTATGCTGCTACTTGTTTTGTCTATATTTGGCATTATTCAAGAGCCATTGGGCATCAGGCATAAACAAGTTTCTCAATCCCAAGTTGAATGTTAATTTTTGCATTCCTAAGAGGGCTGAGTCATACACACAAACAAGTGATGGCAATAACACAAGCACTAAGAGGGTGCACTCATTGAGCACACCCATTGTGTTTGCATACAGGCATGTACTATTTACCTGAAAACTAACAACAGTGTTTACACAGTATTATCAAGCTGATACAGATAGTGTTGTGGGGTATTCAAGAACATGTACACAAACACTGTACATGTACTGCACTGTAGACAAATTGCATTGTCATGTATTCACAACTCTAACAGGTTTTAAAATGCTGCTGAATGACAACAAACACCCATTGCAAGAAAGATCAGCAAAAATGAGGAGAATCTCAGACCTGTCTTCTCTCATCAATGTCTACTTTGTTTCCTGCGATGGCTAGAACAAGGTTAGGCGGTCCCAGCTGACGCAACTCCTGTATCCAACTCTGCATCTCAGTGAAACTTCTCTAACAAAAGAAAACTGAATATGAAAGTGCAGTAATGGTCCAGAAAAATCAACACAAGGAAGTAGTAGAGGAAATGATGAGAAATAGAGAACTGACTAGATTTGTGATATCGTAAACAACAACAACAGCTGCTGATCCTCTGTAATACATAGGGGCTAGACCACGATACTAGCAAGGAATAGAAAAGTAATACACACACATACACACTATAGAATTATTACGTGTGAATATGCATAGAGATGTACATCGCAGAGTATGAATAGAGATACTAGCTGCTGAATGGGTGAATTGTTTCACTGCCAACTTCCTCTCTCGTTAATCAACTTACACACATTAGAGAGTCAATAGACTCACACAACTGATCACAAATATTGCTGATCGGTCACATGCAGATTTAAACCTACTTACACGTGTAGTAAACTATGAAGTTGTGGATTCTGAAAGTTCACATTCTCTCCCAGTTACACACACATACACGCGTGATCTTGGCACTGTATTAACATACACACATACCTTCTCTTGACCTGCTGTATCCCATATTTGAAATAGTATGGAGTGATCCCCAACCCTTACTGTCTTGGTTGAGAATGCAGCACTAATTGAAAAATAAAACCATACTAAATACGACTTTTTCACTCTTACCCTACAGTTGGCGGTTCGTCTGAAAACATATCTGAAACGAATCTATTCACGATGCAAGTTTTTCCGACACCAGAGTCCTTGAGTGAAAAAAAAGAGGCAGTGCATGGGCGAGGGAAGTGAGGTAGAGTTGATTGCAAAAGGCACCGTTAAGGTTTAGCAAAAATAGCGTTAAGGTGACAGGAAAAATAATGGACGTTTTGTCTCACCCCCAGTAAACACAGCTTCACTTCGTGGAGAGCCATCATTCCGCTGCATCACTTCTACTTAGCCACACCTTCTAACATTTAGCGAGAAAGGCGTGGTCTAGCTGCAGCCCATGCAAAACCCTGATGGCAGATCTGCGCGTTTCCGGACTCAATGTCTTTCCGATCAAGTCGTGCAAAGCGTCCAGAGTGCAAGATATTGTCGTGGACAGTTATGGCGTCGTGGGTGATCGCAGGTTTATGATTGTAGACGGGAACAATCGTTTTGTTTCTCAGCGCAAATTTCCCCAACTTGCAACAGTGAGTGTTGCCTTTGAGGACGGTGGGAAAATAATGCACGTGACTGCTCCATCTTTGTCACGTGATCTGAGACTGGTACCTGTGTGTGAGGGTGAGAGAGTGGAGGTGACAGTATGGGAGAGTTCAGTGATGGTGATCGACCAGGGAGACGAAGCAGCATTATGGTTTACTGAGCTAATCGGTGTTGGAGGATTATATTGTCGACTGGTTTCAAGTGCAGAGAAAGAATCAGACAAATTTGTCCGATTTGTGACCAATCTTCCTCCCTCTCTAAAGGGCCGACTACCACCTATGCAGCTTGCTTTAGCTGATGCAGGGCCTGTATCAATCATCTCAGAAGCATCTCTTGTTGATCTAAATCGACGACTAATGGAACGGACAGGAGAGCCAGAGGGTGTGCCACTGAAGCAGTTCAGAATGAATATTGAGATCAGTGGATGTGGTCAGCCATATGAGGAGGATGAGTGGTTGATTGTGAAAATTGGTGATGTTCCTTTCTTGTGCTATACAGCTGCTGAGGTGTGTTGTATTGTAGCAATAACATGCAGTTTGTTCCTATAATTATTATATGTATACATTCTTTATTCAGAGATGCAAGATGACAGCAGTCAACCAAGACACTGGGGTCATTGATAAACTAGGCCCACTCGATATACTGCGTACCTATCGTGCACCTGGCGGCCCTACCCATGCTATGTTTGGTCAACTCATGCTCCCACTGCAGACTGGAGGGATGATCAGAGTAGGCGATAAGATCACCGTCATGGAGAGAAGGAAGAAAGTGGTGTAAGATATCTATATCACATCATCTCCTTGCATTGTTCATCGTTATTTTCCTTTTTTTAAACCAACAATACTGTCTGATAAAAGTTATTACTGAATTCATCTACAGTTTCTGATTTTAAAATTTCTAGTCTCTCTCTTGCTAGTCTATAAGACTGGATGATGATGATGATCCTGTGTATAATGCTACTTGTAGTAATATTGCAACATCCACCAGTATTTGTATTATACCACACACACTAAACTGGATCGGAGCTTGTCGAATTACGAAATAGACTGTCTTGAATATGTCCCCACATAGCCACATCACCACCATTATAGCACTAATGAGAAAAGCAGTCATTATAATTATGTGCATGGCAACACGGACTACAGGCTAGCTATAATACAGTAGTACTATGTACCTCATTCCTTTGGTTGAGCGTTGTTTCAAATTTCTCCATAGTTGAGGAACCCCAAGAGAAGCTTCAGTGAGAAGAGATGCGAATCCAAGCAGCTCCACGTACAGTTTTACTCTGATGAAGAGAATCGTGACAGTACCAATAGCAAGACATAGAATGATAAGGAAAATCAGATAGTCAGTGAGCTCGGTCCATTGCCAGAAGAACTGATACTTCATTTCTAACAATAAGACAACAATATTACAGTATACACATGCATAGGGTTGAAACAGACAGTGTTACTGCAGGATGAAGACTGACTTACCCCAGATTCTGTGTGGTGGATCAATCTCCTTTTCTTGACGGACCCTCACACACAAGTGTACCATTGCTAACATGGTGACTATCATCAGCAGACTTTGGACTAGTAATGGCAACTCATAATGTACACAAAACCTACAAGAATAATTATAATCGTAAAAATTAATTACCGTATAGCGAGAAATTTTGGCGAATTTGCTAAGAACAGATTTTGACGGTTAATATTTTGGCGAATTGATGCCAAGGCGGATAGACACACGCACAATCATTTCATTTTGGCGGTTAAAATTTTGGCGTTTCGTGTGCAATCTGCCAAAATTTTGTCCACCAAAATTTCTCGCTGTACTGTATTGCAGGAAAATTATAGAATATGCAGTGAACTACATGCACTTGCAAAGATTTTGCATAGAGAAAATAGCTTTTGTACTCACCAGAAGAAGACTCTCAATATGTTAGCTAGTAGTAGTACTAGACATACATAAGTGGAGAATCCCTCTGTATCACGTGATTTTCTTATTGTCAAATACTGAGGTACAAATGGTGGCACGACCCCAAACACCATAGCCCCCACACTGATCCACGTGACCGCTTCTCGTACGAAGAATACCAACTGAGATGACTCCATCTTGACCTCAACAAGTACTACAGGCGCGAGTCCCCGGCCGTCGTACTGGATAAAGTACTGGTGTGTTGCGGACTTGCGGTGTACGTGTGCATGCACAGTTACGTTTGCATAGAAACTTGATATTCCCCATTTCTTATTGTTGAACGGATTATTGGAGTAGTCTAGTTGGAAACCAAAAAAATGGTGAGTTCATAAACAATTTGAATTTATACCTCTTGTAAATTATTTCTTTGTCTACAGCATGGTCGCATGAAAGTACGTACTAGTGAGGAACAGGCTGAGGCCAAACGAAAGGAGAGAGAGAAAGAGGTGACAGCTTATCGTCAGAACATGGCAGCTATATTTGAACAAGTATGTAACTCTCACTATTATGGATAAACACTTGATGTCATTGGGTCAAGCCAAAAATGATTGTTCAACGGCAGGAAAACTATACATTGTATCTGGCATATGATGGAGTATACAATAATATGTAGCATTTGGCCCATATGCAATTAATGTTTCTGAGGATTAACATGTCTATTCCACCAATAAAATGAAGTGGAACCTCTCTAATCCAGACACCACTGGGACTTCAAAAATTTGTCCTGATTAACAGGGTGTCCTCTTTTTAGGGATTAAAATATACAATCGTCGTCAATCGGTGCCCACATTTAGTGTCCTTTAAAACGGGATGTCCGCAATTCAGAGGTCCGGATTAGCGGGGTTCTGCTGTACATGAACTTTTGTGGACAAAATGCTCACAAGTGAGCAGTAAATCATGAAGCAATGCATGTGTAATTTGCAATCGAAGAGGCTTTTCCCATGTGCACTATTAATTTTTTGAACACACTAGTATAATGTGTGTGAAAAATATTTCTCAAGAGCCATCTAGACACCTACGTTCAGTCTAGTACCATAGCCATGCTTTTTTAATAGCTGCACTGGCAATGAGAGTCAACCACATTAAGCCTGAATGAACAGATACAATTGAATGAGTCCAAAAAGCAAACTGTTACAGCATAACGTGTTGTGTTCTAATCTCATTGTGTCAGTTGGTAATTTGCATTACTAGTGCATATACATGCACTCACCATCGACTACTAGCAATGCTATTCTATTTGTTCCAGCGGACATCAGGTTCTGCTGACAGACACACGCTCAAGCTGACAGAGCAAGTGCTGGTTGGTAATCCTGACATATCTACATTGTGGGCAATCAGAAGAGAGATCGTAACCACATTGACACAATCATGGTATCACACTACTAGTTGTGCTTTATTCATTGTGTTCTAGTTCCTCAGAGGAAGCAACTAAACTGTATTCCAGTGAGTTGTTGCTGATGGAACGCTGTTTGCGTATAAACCCCAAGTCATATTGTGTGTGGTTACATCGTCGCTGGACAATGGAGCATGCTCCTTCTCCACAGTGGGAGAGAGAGAAGAAGCTATGCGATTTATTTCTGCAATATGATGAACGCAACTGTGAGTAGAGAAAGAAAGAGAGACCATTTTCACGTTCTCCACTCTTTCAGTCCATTGCTGGGACTATCGTCGCTATGTTGTTAAGATGTCTGGTCTCCCTCCTTCTGATGAGTTCCAGTTCACGGAAGAGAAAATTGCTGCTAACTTTTCTAACTACTCAGCATGGCACTATCGTAGTAAGCTCCTCCCACTAATCCACCCATCACAGGATTTAGAGGGTGTGGCTGAAGATGCCTTAAAGAATGGTGAGTATTCTGTACCATTCAAATTGAATTTGAGTTTATGTTATACAGAGCACGAGTTGGTGCAGAATGCCTTTTATACTGATCCTAGTGACCAGAGTGCCTGGTTCTATCACAGATGGCTACTTGGAAAAGGTACAGTCATAGAGAAAAGTACCATTATAGCTTTCTCCTGTAGCCAAGCGTCCATTGTGTATTGGTTGTGTTCGGTTTACACAAGGTCCTTCATCTGTTCTCATGATCTCATTCAATAAACCATTTATGGTGGGTGGTAATGTACAGAAAATGAGTATTAATCTAGTTCCATGTTCAGCCTTCAAATGTAGAGCCCTTAGTAGTCACTGTTGGTGAATCAACTGCAGTCACTGTCAACCAATCAGATTGCCCCGAGTCACAGTGGGTAGTTACCCTCCCTCCTGCTCCTCCTGGAGACAAGCTGAGGATTGCTGTCAAATGCGGGACAGCCCAGACTGAGATGTGGATAGAGCCAGGTTAGTTATTATTAATTTTATTCTTTCTAACCGTCACTGCTTGTTCACCAGGTCAGCAAGATCACTGTGATGTACGAAATATTGATGAGTTGCTACGGTGAGAGTAAGGCTACTAAAAATGATTATCATTGTAATGTTGGTCACAGGCTCAATCCAATGTCAGCCTCAATGACTGTGCTGACCTCAGAGCTCAAGATGTGTCAAGAGTTGCTTGAAATTGAGCCGGACAACAAGTGTATGGAAAATGATACCAATGTATTATCTGTTGTCCTCCTGTAGGGTGTCTACTGTCCTGTATGGAGCTCATGCAGTCTGTGGATCCACTTCAGTACCATGACGACATAATGAAAAATTTTGACAAACTACTAAAAATTGATGCCTATCGTAGTGGATACTATCGTGACCTCAGTATGTCTGTCAGTATGTCACAGCTCCACAACCACTGTTCATTGTAGGAAGTCGGTTCCTGATATCATGTGCATTGAGACATAGTCTGACTGAGAGCAACCACAACCTGGATTTGTCTGGAAAGGTCATTACAAAAATATGACTGTCCCTCTCACTATGATCATCTTGTGTAGGGGCTGTCTAGGCTGTATTACACTGAGCATATGATGTCCTACCAGAATGTTCTACTCTCTAACAACTCTCTCTGCTCGGTGCCTAGTCTAGCTCATCTCAAGGCAGTGCAGCATCTGTGTCTGGACAACAACCATCTTGAGCAGGTGCCTCAACAGATAGCATCACTGATCACACTAAGATCTCTCTCACTCAAACACAATGGTAGGTGGAGACTGTTATCTATGCAATGCCTACTCTTTTTCCTTCAAAGCGATTAGAACAGTTCAAGATCTTCATGGATTGAAGGGTTCGAGTCTTGTTGAGTTAGAGCTGTTAGGCAATCCTGTTTGTGAGTGTTCTGACTTGAGACAAGAGCTGAAAGCCTTTCTACCAACCCTCACATCTTTAGACGGAAAACTTGTTTGATTTTTTTACAAAAACTTAAGCGTGTTACATGTACTATTCTGAATGAAGATAAGAGAAGAGTATAGTCACTGAATAACTTAACAACACAAAATTATCATTATCCATTGTGAAGATCAGCTATTGATGAGCACAGCCCACTCTAGGCGCACCGCCATCACCGTCTTCATCATCGCTGCCTTCATTGTAAGCTTCTCTAGAGTGCGATGCAGTCCCTCGAGTCAGTTCATAGTCCATCATGGTCACCTCTTCTACATCCTCAGCTGTGTACTCTGGTTTACAAGGCTTAGTAGGAAGGAGACGTTGGAGTTCCTAGAATACAGCAAACACACCTAGTAATGTATCATAGTTTGGCAGTGCAGAAACTTGGAGGTGTTGCTATTCTGAGATAGTATGGCAATAGTGCAAGGGTCCACTCAGCTAAGCAAACTAAAATTATAATCATTGCTGAGCTGTTAGCCTAAAGTATGTCAGTACTATTAAGTGCTGTGAACCAATGAAGAGTAACACAGCACCTGGATATAAATACTCTTAGTACTGTACCTCTATTTGTTACCCCACTACCATGGGTATAGGGTAGTGGTGCTTTGAGAAGAGGAAGAGACAGGTCAGAAAAATTGTTACCTTAAGTTGGTTGTCATCAGCGAAATTATTGTCAGGAAAAATGACATCAAAATCAAAGTAAAGATTGCCCTTGAGCTCTGGCGAGCGAAACTTGGGCATTCCCTCTTCAGAAAGCCCTCTGATGCACCCTGTAATCAGAAAGAGAAACTCGTAACTAGTGGTCCATACATGTAAAGTTTTGTATTTCAAAGCACACTTTGATGATAACGAGTGTGTGTGTAGGAGTCATGTGTACCAGGGAAGATGACTTGTCCTGGTCCAGATGACACTGCTAGTTCGCGGCCATCAAGATGCTCAATGATGAACGTGAATCCACACAGAGCCTCGGACAGTGTGATCTTCTTCTTTAGGAAAAGATCCATCTCTTTACGTTCAAACGTTGTATGTTCAAGCTCTTGTAAAATTATTACTATATCTCCTGCTTCCATATCAGGCTAAGAGGAGGATGAATGAAGACAAATCACACTAACAATTCAAACTCACAGACTCGTCTGCCATTTGACTGAAAGGGATCTTGCGACTGTGTTCCATCCCTGCAGAGATTGGCACCTATACAAGAGGAATACTGACATACAGAACAAGACAGCTAATGCACACCTCAAGCTTATGTTGAACCTCGACTACTTGTTGACCTTTGCATTTCTTACAGCGATCTTTCTCCTTGATGAAAGTACCTGAGAGAAGAGAGAACAAGAGGATGCCGCCAGGCCAAGAGGTCCATCACACACACCAGATCCATGGCAATCAGAGCATGTTCCCTGCATCTGTTGCAACATGCCGGGACCAATTTGTCGTGTAGTCACCGATATACCACTGCCGCGACACTTGCGGCAGCTTGCAGACACCCCAGTAATCTTTGAACCACTCCTAGACCGGTGGTAGGGAGATGAATGCTAGTATAGTATCACTCTTACCCTTTACATGTCTTGCACAACACTTTTCTCTTATACTCAACAAACTTAGTTGCTCCATTGTACAGCTCTTCAAGAGTAACTCTAGTAGAAAAAAGTAAGATTGTCAATAAGTGTAGAAGGTGAAAAGTCTCCCTCACTCTAGAGGAATCCCAATAGACTCTCCTTTGCGACGCCGTCTGGAGCCTCCTCCAAACAGTCCATCACCAAAGAATGAGGAGAACAAACTTTCACCACCGCCACCAAAGAAAGCACCTGGAAAAACACAATAAGTTGACAGCGCTAATTTCTGTGTGTACCGTTACCTGGGAATCCTCCTCCTCCTCCGCCACCATCCTTTAAAGCCTCAATACCATAGTTGTCATAAATCTCTCTCTTCTGGGCATCTGAGAGAATTTCATACGCAGTTTGTATGCTCTTGAACTGAAAGAGATGTATAGCACATTGTACACACCGTTTTTTAGTTATTCACCTTTTCCTCCCCTTCTGCTCCCGGATTTTTGTCAGGATGGTACTGCTTTGCTAGTCTGTGGTATGACTGTACACACAAATATACAGTGAGACAGATAGAAACATGTACAGTATTTTCAAGAACTGAACAACTACAAACCTTTCTTATTTCACTGTCACTGGCGTTTCTTGATACGCCGAGTACCCCGTATAGGTCACTGTCCGCCATTTTTCACTCGCACGTGCTTCGAAAACACCACCTTCACAGTTCCTCTCGACTCGGTATGAACAACAATAGCTCTTTTTCTGGCCGCTGGTGTTACAAGGTCAGGCTTGTCTAACCGCGCTCGTTTGAGGATGACTTCACAAAATCCCCGTGTTCGAGACGCTTCTTCTTCGCCAGACCACACCTTTCGTCGTAAGGGCGTGGTCTGCATTATATAAGAGTTGTTCACGGTCGTTGATTAGTAATAATGCTATGTGTAATCAAGACCTCTGTCCAAAAGCAAGGCTCAAGCTAATAAAATTAATAAAATAAATAACAATGACAACTCCACCTAGCTCAGTGCAGTGTTTAATTAATAAACTCAGTACTAAATTTTTACTGACAATTCAAGAAACTAATAACACTGACTAATTGAAATAATTGATATGTCGTTCCTATATAATCCTGTTCTGCAAACAACTACAATGTATTTTCATTGTACGTTTCTTAGTCATAAATATTATAATTCCTGGCCAGTTCTAACACGCCTCAATTATTTTACTTCCTGCATGCGTGACCATTTATAGTCAACACTGTACATAAAAATTCAGTAATAATTATTTATCAGCATATACAATAACCGGTTCATTAAGTGTTATCAATATTACACAATCTGGGCCAAAATCTGTTTGAAAACGACCACGTTTGTCTAATACTTGGTGAATATAGCTTGAGCTGTTCCTTGATAATATCTTGTGCTCCAGATCATTTCGAGACTGTAGTTGATACATTTTTTTATTGTCATTAATAAATTATTATTAATTTTACCAATACATATTATAATCTGAGTTTAATTTTAGTACACAATCTGGGCTAAAATCTGCTTGATAACAATTATGTTTGTCTATTATTAGTATATAATTGCTTGAGGTTTTCTTTGGTAATATCTTGTGCTCCAGATCATCTCGAGACTGTAGTTGACATAATTAAATTTTTATTGTCAGGGTGTCTGTCATACAGAATTCTTTTTTCTTGGGGGAACTAGCTTTGTCATGTATGAAAGTGAGGGTCTCAGCTAGAGTGGATGTACCAAAAAAAGTTAGTGCTGAGAGAAACTTTGACAAAAACTTAGTTCTGAGAGAAGTGATTTTGAGGTAGCAAATTAACTTTCTGAGAATGATTTTGGGGGACACCGAAATTATAGGAGCGGAAATTAAATGCAGGGTACTGTCCTACCACAGCATCACAGTTAGTATCAGTACTACAATTACTGTGCTGTAACTGATTTAGAGCAGTTCGCCTCGTGCTGTATCAAACTCTCGACCCAATTGCAACCTCTCATGCTTTAACTTCCATACAGAACCCCATTAACTAATACATAGTGCACGCTTGATTATAGAACAAGTGTTATTATAATTATCATACAAACTGTTACAGTCTCACCTTAAAAGAATTGAAATAGTAGTACGATGTTTTATATTGATAATACACTGGATTCTCCTTGACAAGCTGAAACAATTGGTAATTATTACTTTTTACTTTCATTCTGAATCCTCCTTCAAGTTGTATAAGGTAGAGCAGTGTGCCATGTTGTATGGTGGGGTAGTCTCCAATGAACATCATCCTGTCCTCCTCGTCCCAGTCCTCTAGAATGGTGTCTCCTACTGTGAGTCGCTGCTGGTGTGTAGGTACACCAGTACTCTCCTCAACACACTCCTTCAGCTTCACTATGGGCATACTCTGTAAGTGCAAATACCATTATTGTACTCATTCCATAAAGAAGAGCAGTAACTGAAGACTCAAATCTGAATGTTACATTAAAAATTGATCTTCCAAGACAATTTTTAACATTCCAAATGTTATACTGGATAAGTCCATCATTCTCAATGCTTAAAATACTAGCAACCATGCCTGTTATTTTGCCTGTTCAGGATACTGATACGATGAGCTTGCCTTGCATTTCTTGTGCTGTCAGCAAGTGTTGAAGCAGTTAGGCTTTATAATAATTTACTTGGAAATCTTTGAGAGCAATATTTGAGTTCTGCTGAACACATACCCTAGGCACCACAGCTGACCGACACCGCCCAGTATCCCATCAGCTGACCGCACACCACCCAGTATCCCATCAGCTGACTGCACACTGCCCAGTATCCCGTCAGCTGACCGCACACCACCCAGTATCCCATCAGCTGACCGACACCGCCCAGTATCCCGTCAGCTGACCACACACTGCCCAGTATCCCGTCAGCTAGTGCTTCAGTATTAATTTGTGAATAGCCAATATTAATGTACTATCCTGTACAGCACAAGATACAATATTTACACCAAATGCATGCAGTAGGCAGCACCTTTCTCTCAGGAATATGCACCGATACTTTAGTACCGTTCAGCCTCTTCACGTCTAGAACCCAACCATCTCTTCTGATAAGCTTCATTTTAGACTGCACAGTGTCATCTTCATCTCTTGACAGATAACCATTTCTGAATTGCAGCTGTTGCTTGGGTACTACTTCTGATTCCAACACATATGCTCCACACTTCAGCTGTGTTTGCGATACTCCTGTTGTATATGACAACTGTTGCTTCAGAAAGCTCATTTTTGTGCCCTACGTATGCATGTAGAGTATAGTAAAATAGAAATTCATCGGTATAAATAATAGCAGAATTAATTGGCATACAGTTGCAATACGATTATCAAAGCTGTTGTGACATTGTCTACTTTAGGCTGGCTACACCATGCATACTGGTGGAGAAACACACGCTCACAACACCAAATAGTGGAGATAGAGCTTGCCTCACTGACCAGACTCGATGCACTTGTAGGTGATTTTCGAGCAGTAAGACAGTTGATAATTACACCAACATAATAATTATACTATTCAACCTGGATGCTTAACCCTTGCGTTCACCTGGGTAAAAATAGATTACCTGTGGTGAATGAAAAATAAAATGGCCACGACAATCGTAGAGGTCTACTTCTACCAGTTGCCTCTGCAGTATTAATTTTGCTCCATCAATGACACCTGGATATTCACTCAGTTTAGTGTTATCCTTTAGTATCTCTCCTTTACACATCAATATCGATGATGTGGCAGCATCAACCCTATCATGTAGCATATGTTTTAGGTACCACACTTTTTTGTTCTGCAATAAAAAAACTAATAGCATAACACTGTTTTAGTAGTCAAAATTGGATCTAAAATTTTAGGATAAGTATTGGCTCATTTGACTGGTTCACTATATACCTTGATCGTATGGTGAAGTTTGATTTGAAATTCCTGAGGAGGGCTACTCAAAAAACTCAGAATATTCAGAGTGAGAGGGCGCCTGGACAAGTACACAATACTACCATCGTTGAGACCTGAAAAACTACTCAAAATGCTGTCATCTTGCATCAGCTGTTCTTGGAAGTACAGGGACTGTTCATTGACTGGAATATGAGCCTTGATTTCTATAGCTACTTTGAGTTCAGCTACAGATGCACTCTACGCAATAGTAAGATACAGTTCATTTCATGATTTATATACCTACCTCTTTAACAAAAACAGCAAAAATTTGCTCAATATTGCCACAGACACAGAGGTTCCATGATGAGTCAGCAGCCATGCTTATTTTATCAAGTACCACACCCCACTTAAATGAATGTCTTTAATCACTTAAGTAATAAAGTTACAAGACAATTTAAACTGCAAAGGGTCTACTATTAGAGCCACACAAAGGGTCTACCATTAGAGACAAATTATTTGTCAACAACAACATTTTGCAGCTTGCTTAGTCATTACTAAAGCAATTATCAAAGTTCATGGTCCTTTCTTCCAGGTCTTTTCTCCTCTCTGCATCCATGCTTCAATCTCTTCTACTCTGCGTGGAACATCTGTCAGCAGCTCTATTCCATCTGATGTCACCATGACATCATCCTCTATACGAACCTAATGTGAAACATCATAATAATACCTATTGTATCTTATAATACTCACTCCTCCAAATTGTCGAAATCGTTCTAGCATTTCCGTGTTGAAAAATCCTTTCTGAGCTGGATTATCAAGAGCCTTACTAAGCAACTATATACAGAGAAATCTTCATAACCATAACTGGTTTGAGATGGTACTTACAGCATTATTGAAGTAGAGACCAGGTTCAACAGTGATACACATTCCCTCCTGCAGTACTCTAGTGGTGCGGAGTGACCGCAGTCCAGGCTCCTCAATACGCTGCTCACACTAAGGGTTAAGAAAACATCTCTATACTACATTCTTTTTTCATTTCAAGCACATCCTTTTTTACCTCTGGGTATCCTCCCACATCGTGTACATCCACACCCATGAAGTGCCCCAGACCATGAGGCATGAACACAGCTCCCATGTGCACCTTCATCATCTCGTTTACGTCTCCACGCAGCAAGCCGAATGCCTTCATCTCTTCCAGCTCTACTCGCTCAGCTAAACGATGCATATCAGCCCACTTGACGCCTAAAGGAAGAGAGAGGTAATGAAAAAAAATCAACAAGACAGTTCTCGGTACCTGGCTTCATGGCAGCCATTACTGCTCTATTAGCCTTGAGGACAGCATTGTAGATGATCTTCTGGTCATCAGTGAAATGTCCATTGGCAGGGAATGAGCAAGTGATGTCAGAGGCATAGCAGCAATATTCCGCACCCATATCAAACAAACTAGGAATAAGAGGGTTTGAATATTTGTGACTTTTTTGCAGAATTTGTGTCAACTGACCACATGTCTCCATCTTGTATCTTGCGATCATTGGGAGCTCCAGCATGCCCATAATGCAGCACAGCAGAGTTAGTGCCACTAATACACAGAGCACTAATAACGCACCATCAATGATATGGAAACTAACCTCCCACAAATACAGGTATAGGAACAGTGTCGACAGCCACCACGAGAGTAACACACGTGTTGAAACAAGCTCTCCAGCATGTACTCTGTCATACCTGGTTTAACAGCACGCATCACCTAAAATAATGATTAACATAATTCAAACTTAGTCCGAGCTTCGCCTACCTCACAATGAGCATTGCTACTAACAGCATTAGCATAGCGCAATACTTCAATCTCCATTGGAGTCTTGATAACACGACTAGACAAGAAAGACATGACTTATAGTGAAGTATGAAACTCACCATTCCATGATAATAGGATGAAGAATCTTATTATTGACATTGAATCTAGTGTGCACAGTGAGATAATAATAATAATAATTTGATTTAAAAGGAGACCATACTCTCCAATTCCATCAAAGATGGCTTCTCTACAAGTGCTGCCACTGTCTGTGTTAACACCACACTGGTAGAGAAGGAAGCTAACGAGTCATTATACTAATGTACCTACCAGAGTTAATAACAATGATGGCTTCAAATCCTTCAACACTTTACTGATCTATGGACACATGATAGCAATGGTATACAGTGATTGAACCAATGCCTTACCTCATCAGTAAAATAAACTTTGTCTAGATTATACTTCTTCTTGAAGTGCTCTGGAGGTAGAATCCTGTGATACAACAAAGATTAATTTCACTGCAACTATCTCACTACCATTCTTACTCTCCCATCCAGATGGCATAATCTGGTGGTAGACGTTGTATAAACAAGACGGCTTGTCCAGTGCTGACTTGCAGTGCTCCAAAGCAGTCTGCCTCTGTCACTCCAAACAACCAGTGGAAATAGGACTCCTGGGCAGGAATAAGTCAAGAATACAATACGGTTTTGTGATGCAAAAGTTTCAATGTACAATAACATGATGTCTGCATACATGCATGCACTGCAAGACCCGCCCACCTGTCTAAAGACCACATCAACGTCCGTGCAGTATCTCTGTTTCTGCTCTCCTCCCTGCAGTACCACTACAGCATCTCCCGGCACCTCTTCACACTGACACAGACGTTCTACCAAGCGACGTCGGTTATCAGCAAACATACGCATGGAAACTTTGAGGGTTTCATGACCCAGAGAAAAACAAGGCGCTTCACTAGAAGACATTTATTTGAAGGATAAAAATAATGACATCAAAGCTTGTACAGAGATTGTACAGCAAATGCTTACACTTCATCAGCTATGCTGGCCATTTTTACAGTATCAGTATCCGTCGCTCAAATTCCGTTTTCTTATCCGTCTGTTCTTGCACGGAATAGCACACGTGGGGAATGGCAGAGGAGATCGAGTCAATATTGCAGCGGTTGCTGCTCCCTGATAGCGCTGTTATACGTCAGGTGAGCTCTTGTGCACTCTATAGAAGTGCTGCAATTGTTGCTTGTGTTATCTTTAGGCGACAGCTGACCTACAGGCGTCTTACCAAAACCCAGCAATCGTGGGGGCACTGTGCCACATTCTGCGCGGTTCTCATAGTCCACAGGTGAACACTCAGCATGTATTTTATCATTACTCAATACAACTACAATAGATACGTCAGCTTGCTGCTGTACTTCTGAGGAGGAAGATTGTCAAGTTATGGAGAGGACTAAGTGTGGAGGAGAAGACGAGGTAGGGACACAGAAAGCAGTGTCTGCACTAATATATCACATGTTCTGTGCAGTATAAAGTCTATTTTACTCGAAAGTCTTGCTAATGAAACTGGGTAAGTAGCACAATATAATCACTGCCTTTGTAGATTCTTTTTTTTTTCTTGCAGGCATTTGGTTCGAGTGTCAGTAGCTTATCTGGTGAGTGCAATATGTGATGCAACATGCATGTCTGCATGCTATTATGCAGGTTGGTGTGTTAGCCAACTATGAACTGGCTCACTCACAGTGGGTAGAACTGTTGCAGTTTATGCTGACTCACTGTCAGAGTGCTCAGCAGAGTGATAGAGAGGTACACGCTCTTCCACTTGACTCAATACTATATTGTTCCTTCAGATGGGTATGATGTTGATCAGCACAGTACTAGAGTCAGCTGCTATTCAGGTATCATGGTTTATAATACCTAGCTATCTCATCTCATGGTTGTTCTCATGTAGCTACAGCCTCACATGTCTCAACTACTGCAGCTAATGTCACAGGGTTTGGAGGACCAGTCCAGTAAGAATGTACCTTACTATGCGATCAAGTGAGTACACACCGCGGTAACTAACGGCCCAATTGCAGTGTGTGTGTGTGTGTGTGTGTGTGTGTGTGTGTGTGTGTGTAGGTCTCTCACAGCAGCAGTGGAGTATATCCGACATGAGGATATGGTATGATGCTGACCATTTATCAGCAATAGGCAGTTTACATGTTCTCGCTTAGCAAAACTTTCAACTTCTTGTTCCGAAGTGCATGGCAGTTATCAAGTTACTGATAGTCCATGATGAGGTGAGTTACAGACTGGTCTACCTGCTTCCATTTCTGTGTGTTTGTAGAGTCATGCGTGTGAGGCAATGGAGTTATTTGATGAGATGATAGAATGTGAGCTCTCACTGGTGGGACCACACTTGCAGCTCCTGGTGCAGTTTTGTCTAGAAGTATGTACTTAGTTTTAGTTACACGTTTATTTGTGCTAACGTCTGGCAATGCTGATGTCAAAAATTATCACTTGATCCACCATTAACATCAGGCTGTATGGTTTTTAAGGAGTTATTACCTCTCTCATCTAACACAAAGCCACTTGATTCATTTTTACAAAATAATATGCAGCTAGAGTGCCATGACTAGATTGGTATACAAGTAATACGAGAAAATTAGTGATGTCATTGCGCCAGCCATTGACGTCCAGTCGTGTGGGTAAACAGCTAACTGAAATTTTATTAATGTGTACATGAATGTGTGTTTGATGTTAGTTATCTAGTTTCATTTTCACATTGTATTTGTTTTTGTAGATTGCTAGTAACCAGGATCATGGTGACAGCATTCGTGTCAAGGCACTCTCATTTATATCTTGGCTTGTGACCCTTAAGAAACGAGTGAGTCATTATGAACACAGCACTCATAATAATATAACTCTTTCTATAGACACTCATCAAGCGAGGTCTACTCATGCCCATCCTTCATACCCTCTTGCCCATCATGGCTTCTCCCATTGACCCTGATGAGCAAGAAGAGGAGGAGGAGCTTGATGCTGACAGCTCACGTAGACCATTTAAGTTTGCATCACAAGTGAGTAAACATGAGTACAGTGTGTTCAGTAAATTTAAAATTGTCATTATAAGCATAATAATGTCTTTCTACGCTAGGTACTTGATGTGCTGGCACTCCATTTGCCTCCTGAAAAAATCTTCACACCAGTGGTGAGAAAGACACAGTAATCATGATTGTGGTACATACCAATGATAGATAGCATCTTGTCATGTTAGATTATAATGTGTTGAATAATAGGTTATTTATACGTAATGAGAGCAGTGTTTGCATTTGTACAAGAGATATTTATCCCTCCTCAGGCTCAACTGATACAGCCATGGTTGGTTAGTCAGAACTGTCATGAGAGAAAGGCTGCACTGATAGCAGTGGCTGTGATGAGTGAGGGGTGTGCAATACACATCAAATCAACGTGAGTCAAACACATCATGAATCTTATCTATACTGCATGAGATTGTGTCATAATTTTGCACCCATTATACTTATAGTACCAAGAGGTTATCTAACCTAACAGCAAGTGAGCATGCAACTCCTGATACAGTATTATAGACAACAGCATAATGCCGAGTGTTGTTATGAAATCATACATAAACCTATGAAGGATAGTACTAGCAGTGTGTTATTATGAAGGATAGTACTAGCAGTGTGTTATTATGAAGGATAGTACTAGCAGTGTGTTATTATGAAGGATAGTACTAGCAGTGTGTTATTATGAAGGATAGTACTAGCAGTGTGTTATTATGAAGGATAGTACTAGCAGTGTGTTATTATGAAGGATAGTACTAGCAGTGTGTTATTATGAAGGATAGTACTAGCAGTGTGTTATTATGAAGGATAGTACTAGCAGTGTGTTATTATGAAGGATAGTACTAGCAGTGTGTTATTATGAAGGATAGTACTAGCAGTGTGTTATTATGAAGGATAGTACTAGCAGTGTGTTATTATGAAGGATAGTACTAGCAGTGTGTTATTATGAAGGATAGTACTAGCAGTGTGTTATTATGAAGGATAGTACTAGCAGTGTGTTATTATGAAGGATAGTACTAGCAGTGTGTTATTATGAAGGATAGTACTAGCAGTGTGTTATTATGAAGGATAGTACTAGCAGTGTGTTATTATGAAGGATAGTACTAGCAGTGTGTTATTATGAAGGATAGTACTAGCAGTGTGTTATTATGAAGGATAGTACTAGCAGTGTGTTATTATGAAGGATAGTACTAGCAGTGTGTTATTATGAAGGATAGTACAGCAGTGTGTTATTATGTACAGGTGTTTGTCTGATGTGGTGCAGCTGGTGTATAGAGGACTCAATGATGGAGAGAGGATAGTGAGGAATGCTGCACTATTTGCACTTGGACAGCTTTCAGAGCACTTGCAGGTACTGACCCACTGGAAAGTACAGTAGGTCTATAGGCTTTTTGTTTCTCTCTTATCTTAGACGGAAGTTGTCAAATTCAGTGCCGAACTGCTGCCAGCATTGTTCCAGTTTCTCGACCATTCACTATCCACTTCAACTCAGAGCAAATCCAGCATATCACGAGTGTTCTATGCTCTTGAGACTTTCTCTGAAAACCTTGGTGTGTTTGCAGTACATGTACAAAGTTTACATTACATAGTGTTTCTTATTCCTTTTTAAGTACAAAATATTTGTATCTTGACATCGCATAAGATGTAATAATTCTGTTTTTTCACATGTTGTATCTCTTCTTAGGCTCTTCACTATTGCCTCATGTTCCTGGGCTGATGGAGAAATTGCTTCTTGTATTGTCTGAGCAGTATGTGAGTACTATGATGTCATCATTGTGTAACCAGCCTTGTTACTATTAATAGGACATTCACCTGAAAGAACTTGCTGTCAGTGCAATTGGCGCTGTTGGTATGTCACATGACTGTCATAGGATATGTCTGTTACACATTATTATAGCTAATGCAATCAAGTCTGATTTTGCACCATACTTTACCAGAACAGTAGAAGAGTTGAAGGTATTTCTGTTTCATGGTGTGCTTGTGTGTCATCTACAATCTATCTTATTCACAGAAATACCTCGCTCTGCCCTATCATCAAGATCATCTGTTATTGCAAGCACAAGCAGTTGGTGAGAGTGTCTTTAAAAATTGACATATTTTTGATCATTTCTGTTTTACTCAGACACACTTGGTACACTTGCTAGGACAGTTGGACCAGAACAGTTCTCATTCATCACTGAGGACAGCATACTGCTGGGTGTGGTCAGTGCTTGCTATATTGTCATTCATGATTGGATTATGTTTCTTTTTCTTTGTGAAGGAATTGATCAAATCTACTGATCCTGATCTCAGAAGATCAGTGTACGTTCCTGCACATTGGTAGTTGTATATAGATTAATGTGTTTTGTAGGTATGGTATGCTGGCATCAGTATCTACTGTTGGTGGAATTGTGCTGTCCAAGTACTTGGAGACTATTGTACCAAGAATGCTAGAGTCACTACGCTCACAAGAGGGAGTACAGGTACGGTTAGCGGACACTCTTCTTAGTGCTATAATACAATAGACACTTCCCGATATAATAATGTACAGCTTTATTGGGCCCAATGCTGTCTCTTGTTCCACTGTATAATCACCATAGTGTGCATCACTGAATTCCGGTGTGTCTCAAGACAGTGGTAGGAATGTAAACTAATGCACACTCTAGTGTTCAAATGAAGGAAGCACTACATTCTCTGCCTCATCTTGCTCTCTTCTATTGAGAGCTTGTTTAGTTTTGCATGCTATTGTTACAAGCATTAAATACAGTCTACTGTACGTACAGGTCCATTATGCATCCAACATTGGTTCATTCTTGGACTTTGATAAGAATCAGACCAACTCTTCTCTTGACGACTCACAGCAGAGCCTGGACGACGATGGAGACATTGAAGGGTGTGTGTGTGACTGTGAGAGTGATAAGTTGCTGGGTGATAATATTATTGCAGCTATTCTGTTGAGAATGCCTATTTAGAGGAGAAGGAGGACACTTGTAACGCCATTGCCGAAATGATGGAAAATCTCGGGTAAACCACCTATCCATTCTCTCAGCTATACTCGTTCTTTGCCAGATCACACTTCTTACCGTATATGGATGACTGCTACAAAGAGTTGGATAGTCTCACCGAGGTACCATACTAGTAGCCAATATTGTAGTGTAAATGAACAAATCATCTGAGTATATTATTGTTATCCTCCAGCACTCATCAGAAGATATCAGGAAAGCTGCAATAAATGCTCAAGGCAGAATGTGTGCTGTGTGGTATCGTGTACTAGTAGAGGGTAACCATTCAGAAGATGACAGAGCCAACCTCAGCAAGTGCTTGTGTCATCTTGTACTGTTGTCATTTTGATTATTTCCAGAGCTTCTAGTCAATGTGACGTTAGCTTCAATGGGAGCTATTGTGAGAACAGACATGGAGAGAAGTGTTGTCATTGCAACACTAGAAACACTCGAGGATGTACTCAAGGTAAAAGTTGTTATTGAAAAGTAGTTTTATGTACTGTTACTTGTCTGGGACCACATTGAGAGTTTAGCAATGATCCTTATCTAACTACTATTACTTTATAGCACGTTTATCTGCACTTTATATTATGATTTTACCTGTGGTTTGGGGTCATTTGTGCAGTCACTAAAGAAGGTCGAATTTCCTGTTGAAGTAAAGGTGCTGGAGAGTGTTCTGGTATCAGTGGAAGATGTGCTAGAGAGGAAGGTGAGAGTTGTGAGGGAGGGATGATGGTAAAGCTGACTGTGTGTTGCAGGCCGAGTGTCAAGGAGTGGAGGACGAGGAAGGAGGAGGAGAAGGTGATGATGAGGAGGGAGGGTGTGTGGCAGAGTATGATGGTCTGCTACTGGAGTGTGCTGGCAGTGTGTTAGGACCACTAACTAGTGTGGTGGGCGGGGCTACTATCCTGCCTAGACTGGTCAAAATTATTCAACTTCTCCAGAACAAACTAGTGAGAAACACTGAGGATAATTTGTCTAGTTTTGTATAAGGGTGTAGTCATCTTTGAAAAGACTGTTTAGTCCTATGAATTACACTCTGCATGTCTACTAGAGTATTGGTGTGAGACACAGTTTCCCATTGTATAGGCTGGTAATAAGAGCAGTGTAAGTGAGCGATCATTTGCTGTTGGAACACTGGCTGAGGTAATACCATGTTGTGGCGATAATGTAATGATGATGTCATGCATGCAGATAGTTGAAGGGATGGGGTCTCACTCCACTCAACTCATGAACCTCCTGCCATTATTCATGCAATGTTTGAGTGATTGTGAGGATGAGGTGGTCAGTAATTCAGTGTTTGGACTTGGTCTACTGGCATCTCTAGCTATGCCTGCTGTGTTAAGGTATCATTGCAGTCTGTTAACAATATTATTTCATATTCTCTTAGTCACTATCCCACTATTCTACAAGCTCTGTTCAAGTTAGCTCAGACTAGACCACACGGCCGTCTCATTGACAATGTGTGTGGTGCTGTGTGCCGCATGGTAGTCGCACAGAAGGACAAAGTTCCACTCGATCAGGTATGTCACTCTAAAATAGACACTTCATAATGGATGGTCCCATTGCAGTTGTACATGCATGTACATAGTGATCACAGTGTGCTGTCATTCTCAAACTTGTGTAGGTGGTTCCAGTGTTGCTACACAACCTTCCCCTCAAGGAAGACATGGAGGAAAACAAAACAGTCTACAGCTGCCTCTTTCAACTACTGCAGGAAGACTGCATCACAGTGAGTAGTAGTACACCCAGTCTGTAGAATACTCCTTGTCACTTCTTCCTGTCAGGTTATGCAGAATCTTCATCTTGTGCTGCGAACATTTGCTCTTGACCTATCACCATCTTCGAGACTATCTCAAGGTACACTCTCGTACACACATACTCAATATGTGTACACACGCTCTTTAGAGCTCCAGACCCAGATTATGGAGGTGACAGCTGCTCTCTGCTCTCAACGCCCCCAGCAATTCCAGAAAGCACTTTCTCTTCTTCCTCAAGAACAAGCTGTTCTATTAACATCAGTATTTAACAACCCTTCATGACTTGTGAACTGAAAGATTCTACCAAGTTGAAAGTGTAAATATCAGCACTAAAATTGATTTTGTTGTATTTTGAGTAAAAATAAATTCATGTAAAGAATTTTGGAGAAGTTATGAAAGAGGATATAAGATACATAATCAGCTGTTTATTTTTCTTCTAGTTATTCCTCGCATCATCTACCTTTCATGTATTTGACTTTCTGCTTCTTTCCCTTCTCTTTGCCTGTCCCTTCTCCCACTGGTTCTGAACCAGCTTGAAACCATGGCCACAAAAACAGTGTCCATATCTTGTAGAAACTGTATCCTGGCACCTGAGTAAGAACCACTGTAGATCACTTTCTAACTAGCTACCTGGCTTACCAATAGCCAGAATAACCACAGCTTGTTACTGAGTGCTGACATAACCTGTAGTATGCTGATTAGGATTACAACATCCTTGCTGTACCTGTGATTGATAACAATACATGATGTGGACATTCATTCCTGGAATGCATGCAGTGATAACGAGCAGTGTGCCAGGGCCCTATGGACTCCTGATATTAGGCTAAGACTTTCAGTGTAACGTTACGACCTATATTAACATTCTACACTCACTCTCCAACCCAGGAGTTGTTAATCTCTAGTTCAGAGCCAGCCAAGTGTCTCAACATCCAATGAGCAGCAGCATGATGCAACCCAGCAAATACCACCCAAAACTAAATAAACAAACATGGAACATCAGAAATTAGTTATTGATAATCTGTGACAAACAACAGTGAATGTAACTGACCACACTCCATAGGCTAAACCCCAGCCACCAAGTCCATATTATAATATGTGCAATCTGGATTATCTGATGAGAAAACACATGCCATATGGGATAGTGGCAAATTAAGACATGCAGTGCTCACAGATGCCACTCCTGTGAATTTCCAGTAGAAAGATAGTGTCTCACTGTTGTCTTTGTTAATCTCTTTCTGACCTTTCTTTCTCTCTTTAGGCTGGAAAACACAGTGATTATTATTGTAGATTGACCCTAGCCTTGCTTTACTCACTGGCATTGTTTACTCTAAATAACGCGCTACTTATTCAATTCCAATTAATGCGCGTCAACTTCACTTTGCGCATGCTCAGCTGTTGCACTCGTGTGTTGCAATTCTTCTTGTTCGCCATTTATAATACAGAGAAGGCGATCACAACATCAGTGGTGAAATCAAGATGCAAATCTTTGCTCAAGGAAGGCAACTACATACTGTTAACGTCACTGATGAGACCACTGTCGGTGATCTGAAGACCCTGTTGAGCCAAGTGGAAGGATTGCCTGTTGATGAGCAGGTGATCGCGTTTGGAGGAGTTCCACTAGAGAATGAAGGAGTACTAAGCACTCTAGTACCAGAATTAGGGACTTTAGCTGTGTCAGCTAGACTGCTGGGAGGTGTGTGTGCGTGAAGGAATGAGACTAAGATCATGTTAACAATCTTCCTTTCCTATCTCACAGGAAAGGTTCATGGTTCTCTTGCTCGTGCTGGTAAAGTCCGTGGTCAGACGCCAAAGGTGAATTCTGGGTGTGGTCATACTGTATACTTGATTTCATGACGGAGGTGTGATGGAATGTTTGCACTGTATATAATAAAAAAATGCGCTATGACGAGGTGACTGCTAGCCTCGTCCCCAGTCCCTCAAAAGAGGGCCTGGTATACACTGACTGCGCATGCTACAGATTTCCCAGATTTTCTGGGGAAATAGGATACCTTCGGTACACGTCCGTACCACGTATGACGTAGTAAATAATACAGCTCACTATCAGTGAACAGCTGCTGGTCAGCTATGCTTGAGCCCCTCCTAGAGCATTACAGAGATGTCGTTTGAGGATGCTCTATCTTTTGCGCTCCAGTCGTTGGTGTATACCTTCACGCTGAAGGCGGAAGGTACGACTCCTGTAATTAATAATTCATCATGCACACACGTTTTCCCGCGCGTGCGCAGTCAATGTATACCAGGCCCTCTTTTGAGGGACTGGAGACGAGGCTAGGTGACCGCCTACTGTTGGACAGGGTCCACAGATGAATTTTGCGGGAGTATACAGTTCTACTGTCAGCTTCGTATACTATCGCGAAACTCATCCGTGGACCCTGTCCAACAGTAGGCGGTCACCTTGTCATAGCACGTTTTTCATTATAATTATATTTTTATTCAGTGTGAACATTGCATCACGCCTCTGTCACGAAACCAGTGTAGTCGGTAAAGCATGATAATGAAACTGATCATCTGGCAGTTTGTCTTGGCATGTTTTGACTGTGTGTTATTTATTTTTCTGTTGCAGGTTGATAAACAGGAGAAGAAAAAGAAGAAGACTGGCCGAGCCAAGAGGAGGATGCAGTACAACAGGCGTTTTGTTAATGTTGTGCAGACATTTGGACGAAGAAAGGGTCCTAACTCCAATGCCCCTTAAGAACTGGACAGTGGAAACTCCTTATCTGATCATATTATTGTCTTGACTTGTAACTTGCTTGTAATAAGAGTTAGTAAACCATTGTTCTGGGCGTGGTGAATAGTATCCGGAGTGCGTGCACGGAATTCTATAAATAGAGTTCTATTTTTTGTCTCGCTAACGGAAGTACCGCGGGTATCAGGTGAGCTCAGCACAGCTCTGTAAACCGCCACCCCAAGAGCTAAACGACCCGGCTACTGTCATCTGAACGACTGAATTGAGCACGATAAGCTGGTTGAAAGGCAGAGTGAACCAGTGAGTGAATTACTTGCCTTAAAGGGGTGTCTGCGTGCCCTTGTGAATACTGATATCTAGCATTCCTCTGTCAGTACCGCAAGCGTACCGAAGCAACCCTTGCCAGAGGGAGGGTTGCTGGGCTGTATTATCCGGGTAGCAATGGTGCCAGTTATGTATATAGCTGTCCTACAATGTCTAATAAACCTTACTTTGTGGCTATGAACCTGTAGCTAGCCATTTATAATAATGATTATGATGCTTTTGATAAATGCGTCTGTCTATGTAACCATGATATAGCTAGCTATGAATGTCTCATTCCTACTCTCTCCCACTTTCTTTTCTGTGTTTGTTACGTATATACACACCTGGTTGGTTACAAAATCAGTTTACATACACAGGCTGGGGATAGTGTATATGCACACTATGCACATTAGTGTAACCTCAAGGCTGGGCCTATCTTCTAGTGTACTGTATGTGGGTGCATCTGGTTGCATGATAAATCTAAGCCTTCAATGTTGGTGTTCTTGTACTGTATGTATTCTAAATGTGTTGACCATATTCTCTCCTCTCTCCTTCTTTCCATCTCTCTTTCTGTATCTTTTCTCCACTTCTTGTATTCCAGCAAGTATAGCAGAGTAGCGTCTTTCAATGAAGGAGTACAAGATCGTAGTGCTGGGGTCAGGTGGGGTTGGCAAGAGTGCACTTACAGTTCGATTTGTAGCCGGCCAATTTGTGGAGAAGTATGACCCGACGATTGAGGATTTCTATCGTAAAGAGATTGACATAGATGGATTACCTGGGGTTATAGAAATATTGGATACTGCTGGAACTGAGCAATTTGCATCAATGCGTGACTTATACATCAAGAACGGACAAGGCTTCATCCTGGTATACTCCATCATCAACCAACAATCCTTTATCGATGTACAACCGTTACGAGATCAGATTCTTCGAGTAAAAGGTGTTCAAACGGCTCCTATGTTACTCGTTGGGAATAAATGCGATTTGGAAGCAGAGAGATCGGTCACTGCACGTGATGGTCAAATGTTAGCACAAGAGTGGGGGATACCTTTCTTTGAAACATCAGCCAAAACTAAGCACAACGTCCACCTAATGTTCCATGAAGTTGTTCGAGAGGTTATTAAGAGCAAGACAAAACAAAGCGATAGTTCGTGTTGCACATTATTATGAGTTCTGCTCGCCCTCCTCCCCCCACGTCCCAGAACTTCTTGATGTCCTTCTCTCTCTATCAATAGTTTTATAGACTGTGGTTTGGTGGTACATTCTTTTATCTCTTCTCAAATTGTATTGTGTTGTTAACTGCACGTGTTGTACTCTCCTGTACGCATGTCAGAGAGTAATTATCATCATTATTATTATTATTTAAAAAGTTAGCGGCAAGTTACCAAGAAAATGTGCGTATGTGTACCTTTGTGTTTAACTGCTGTACATAATATTCTAATAGGTGATAATTATTATTACTAGTTTGTTTATGGAAATGATAAATTAGTACATTGTGGCCAGTTCCTCAATACCAATTGGTACTTATATTTGTGGTACCAACAGAGAACTCTGAAGGTATTTGCTGACATCACAACCACAATACAAGACATTGTCTACAAGAATGTGGCTTTGTGTATCCACAATGAGCAGTTGATATCTTTTAAATTAGAACAATAGTTTATTATGAATTCAACAATAAGTGGAAATAAAATAATCTAGTCATCTACGGTTCAATCCACGGAGCTAATTCACCACAATAAGGACAACCACACATGTCCATGGAATTACTATGAGCACAATTCTCACACTTCCAAGGATAACGAAGAGAAGGAGGCGGAAGATCATTAGGTGATGAGGAAGCAGCAGAGTAGGGTGGTAAATAGTAAGGGACTGGACTGTGAGAAGGAGAGGGACGGTTGTGCGGAGGGAGATAGTTGTGAGAAGCTGGAATAGCTAAATGATCACGATCTATTGGAGAGTCCACAGCTGGATGAATAGGAGCAAACAAGTATGAATCAGGAGAGGAGTGGAATTTGGGAGGAAGATTTGAAGCAATAGAAAATGGAGGATGATCCAATTCAAAGGATGGCGAAGAAGTTGCATGACGCATATGGTATTGTCCAACATTCTCACTAGAAAGAGACGAAGGCGCACTAGAATTTGCTCCAGTTGGTGCTAGTGCATGACAGCTTGCATTCTTGCAGCAAATGGAACCAGCAGAATTCCATATATAGCATTTAAGGCACACCCACCCTTTGGTTGGTGCTGGACAAGCAATATTGTCTCTGTGAAGTATATTAGAGGAATGCTGATTAGCTTCATATCCATTCATTCTTGTGCTTGCCAACTCATAGGAACTCAATGATGATAAGGCAGGTTTCTTGGTAGGAGGGTTCCTGGAGGATGGAGACTGCGGTAAGCTAGAGGTGCTGTCTGAAGGAGGAGGGACTGAATTAATAACCACTCCTGAGTCTGCTATTACACTTTGCGGGCCTCTGTTGGAATGATGGCTGTGGCTGTTCACAGGAATGCTACTGTTGTTCTCATTTTTTCCAAGGTAGACATAATCTGAATCAGCTGATATATGTGGTTTGTGGTTATCGTAGGTAGGAGTACCTCGTTCAGTTGCTGCTGGTGGAGAAAGGAACAATGAGGGAGTGTGTATTGAGGGCGTTGGCACTACCAGACGCTTCAGTTCAGATTGTGACATAATTGGAGAAGGCAAATTCAAAGGTTCAGGAGAAAATGATTGCCTGTAAGTGCTGATTCCATCCCGATCAATAGTCAATCCCCTCGCCAGCAATGATGATGTTGGTTTTTCTTCAATATAACTATTCCAGCAGTGGCTATACGAGTCCTCTAACCAATGTTGAGGCCTTGATTCCGTGAAAGAAACAGGATATTGCCGAAGTATTTGAAAACATTCCTCAATGCCCGCAGGACCGTTAGCACGAACACTGATGATTTGACGTAGAGAAGTGTGACTATTATAAAACTTAATTCGTCGACCAAGCTCCTTCAGCACATCTAGTTCCTCTCGCAAGATTACAAGATCCACTGCCACTGATAGAATCTGTTCATTTGAAGAGCTTCCCTTTAATATCAGGTCCTTGGACCTTCCTTTCCCTCCAGGGGTCTCCTGGTAGCCCATTTGTAATAGTATTTGACGTGCTCCGGGAAATTTTCTTGATATGTGGTAGATCCAGAAAGATGTTGAGAGCTAAGAAGAGAAACACAAATACAGGTCAGCATTATGTAGGTGTAGGGAAAGATAATAGTCATGACTCGTGAGTCCCACTCGATGCTAATGATGTTAGCCAGAACTGCAAATGATACTTCACAGACTGCAGTAAACTAATAATGAGTACATGTAATGATTGTAACAGAGTTCAGCCACTACATAGCAATCAGATAGCTATCAAGGATATGATCCATTCTGATGCTTCCTTCCTAACTATTAAATCAACACACCTATTATAGTGTTGGTTTCTACGAAACAAGAGACATTATGCTGGTATGCACTATTCAAGCACTTAGTCAGTACCAAAGAATCTGAACCGACAGTACATGTGGTCCATAGTTTAATCAATCATGTGGAGACCACCTGAGCTGTCATGTGGTGTGGTTTATATAGTGTAGCTACACTCATATAGTGTAGCTAAACTCATACTGATAAAGAGGAAACTGAAATACAATACAGCTTAAAGGTAAAAAACACAATAAACACTAGGTGGGACTCCCCATTAATCAGGGACTGTTCAGGTATTGTTAACTAGCCAACCACACAAATTCTTTATTCATGGCTCAACACAGACACATGCACACTAACATTAACTCACACTTATTCTCCTGAATTCAGGACGATTAGGAGCCAACAGTAGGTTCATGGGGTACCTCAACACAGCTTCAGATGCCTCCTGTAAACTGTTAAACTCTTGTTCTCCTTCATCCACTTCTTTGTTCCCAACTTTGTCACTCAACAATATGTAAAGCATTGGTATTCCAACAAATCGCACAAGTTTCTGTTGCTCGTCGTTCCATGGAACACTCGTGGTATATTTCCGTGCCAGTTCGTAGACGTGTGGCGGTAGTTGGACTTGCTTTAGCTGTTGTTGCCGGCTCGCCTGCAAGGCGCCGTAAACCGCTGTAGCGACATGTTCTCTACTGACATCCATAAACAAAGGTCTCGTCTCGTCTTTGATAATACGATACTCGAACCTCTACTATATATAGACCTGTAAATATTATCACGAGTGATTTAATTGTCACGGGATGAACTCGTGAGCTAGCTAGTACAGTCTCACCTCACCTACGGCTACGCCCGTCGCGTCGTATATGCAACTCAATATCTGTGGCTCAAAATGAACGAACTATGTATAGTAACTGGTCGACGTTCGCAGCTGCATCTCGTTAAAACGGCCAATACAGAGATAGTTCCAGTATTCACCAGAATTTGCTCGATGCATAAAAAAATTATTATTCAAAAATTCAAACTTTTATTTAAATTATTGAAGGCGTGGACTGGTTTATGTTTCTATAGCAACCGTGGCACGATAACATAATAAGGACAAGATGGTAAGCTTGTGTACGAGAATACGATGATTTTACCCTCTATATAGCCTAAGGGAAAGAAGAAAGGAAAGGGCAAAGGAAAGGGGAAGGGAAAGGGCAAAGGGAAAGCTAAGAAGGCAGCAGTAGTTATTGATGGCTTGTCAACAGATGACATGACAAAAGAACAGGTCAGGAAAGAGACCCTGGAACTTGTCATGTGATTATGTACACATCTGGTACAGTTGGAAGAGCACTGTGCTCGACTCAAAGAAGAAGTAGACAGAGAAAGAGAGGAGAGAAATTTCTTTCAGCTGGAGAGAGACAAAGTGAACACATTCTGGGACATAACAAAGCGTCAGCTGGACGAGATTCGAGCAACGGTCAGGAACAAGGAGAGGGAATTAGAGGATGCTGAAGAAAGACATCAAGTGGAAATTAAGGTAGCATTATGTAACAAGTGTTGTTTATCAAAAAGCAGCTATTCATGAATCTGTGGGTTTTACCCTAGTTTCCCCAGGGACAGACAGATAGCCAGAAACCATTATGATTCATAGATATGTCAGTCACTCTAGAACTTCTTACCTGAATGCACAGCAATAATTATTGCAATTAACCACTAACCATAAATTTTAACATGGTTTGTGTAGTCAGCACCACAAGCAAGCTGAGTGTGCAGTGTTAGTCTTGTTGATAACTTCCACATAAGTGATGTGTGAATTATTGGCTCCATAACTGTTGTAGACATCACACTCCAGTTCATGTTCCCTTTTTATGCTACATGTACATTTCTGTTTGTAGGTCTACAAACAGAAAGTCAAGCATCTGCTGTACGAACATCAAAACAACATTACTGAGTTCAAGAGAGACAGTGAGTGCTGTAACCTACCGTAGCACTTATTTCTATCACTTTATCTTCTTTTCCATTTTAGGTGCGGTGGCAGTAACACTAGAACAGAGCCAGCACAGAGAAAGAGAGAGTGTGACAATGAGAGAAAAGAGAGACCTCAAGGTGCAGCTCAAGGAGATGGAGCTAGCACAGCAGCAGAAAGTGAAAACACTAATGAGAGTAAGTGCAACAAGATTATAAGCTAGGATACAGACCTATGTGCAGTTTGAGGAAGTTTTATCAAGTGTACAGGAAATTTAGTCATCTCTATCTCCTCCTTTCAACTTTCACAGGAAAATGATCATGCTGTCACCAAGTTGAGAGAAGAGTTTACACAAAAAGCTCTAGGTATAATAAGCTCTTTTTAATATTAATTTTTTTAGTAAAATGATTATTATTTTTTCTCAGAACTTGAAACGAAGTATGAGAGGAAAATGAGGGCACTAACTGAAGAACTAGAGCTGAGGAGGAAGACTGAAGTGCATGAAGTGGAAGAGGTAACTTTCTTTATAATTATTCTCTTTCATTGCACTTCACACATCTCTTCATGATGTCCAGAGAAAGAATGGTCAAATTCAGCAGCTGATGAAAAACCATGAGAAGGCATTCAGTGACATCAAGAACTACTATAATGACATTACGCTCAATAATCTTGCTCTAATAAACTCATTAAAGGTGTGATAGCACCCCAGGACTTGTACTAGCTATGCTGCTTCTTGTTTAGGAACAAGTAGAGAAGATGAAAAAAGAGCAAGAACACTTGGAGAAACAACTTTCTGAGACACAAGCTGAAAACAGACGACTTGTTGAGCCTCTACAAAAGGTCAGTTGAACTTTCTTGCCTAAATATAATAATTAATTATTGTCTCCTTGTTCATAGAGTCGGGAGGAAGTAGCTGAGTTGCAAAAACGATTGTCCAACTATGAGAGAGACAAAGTTTCTTTGCAAGTAAGATGGCTTGGATCATTCACTGCTTGGTAAAGGTATTCCTGGTCTCTGTTCTCTAGAATGCCAAGGCTCGTCTCAAGGTACAGGAATCAGAGCTAAAGAGTTTGAGGTGGGAGCATGAGGTATTGGAGCAACGGTTTGGACAGGTACTGTATCCTGTGCATGACTGTATATTGATTAGTACACTCTACAGATTCAAAAGGAGAGAGATGATCTCTACAAGCGATTTGTTTCAGCCATTCATGAAGTGCAGCAAAAGAGCGGCTTCAAGAATCTTCTTCTGGAAAAGAAACTTACAGCACTTGCAGACACCTTGGAGAAGAAAGTGAGTTACTGTAAAATTCATGATACTATTGTGTTGTTGTGTATTAGGAAGCACAGCTGAATGAGGTATTGGCTGCTTCTAACTTGGATCCCTCTGCACTAACTATGGTGACCCGGAAACTGGAGGTGACTATAAGTTTGCCTGATAATTATTGTGAATTATGATTATCACTATTGATTGATTTCAGGATGTTCTTGATTCTAAGAATGGTGCTATACGTGATCTGCAATATGAGTTAGCCAGAGTGTGCAAGGTGAATTGCTCAATAATTATTCATACTGTTGATCTTTTTCTCACTCATTGGTACAGGCACACAATGATCTCATCAGAACATACGAGGCCAAGCTGGCTAGTTTTGGTGTTCCTTCTGAAGAACTAGGCTTCAAGCCACTGCAGAGTACAATGGTGGGACAGACTCTAGGACAAGGACCAGCTGGACTAGTAGCCTCTCCAACATGATTGCTATGTGTTTAGCTGTTGTGAGGTGTTTAACATTATTATTTATTTTTGCTGAAAAACACAACATTCAAAAAAGTATAACGCTCTATATCAAGTACACAAAGCATGCAAATAATGCCGAGTGTTATAGGTTCTCCTCCTCTGGTATAACTTCCTGTACTATGTAAGCAGGCTTTTTCCTCTTTTTCTTGTCGAGAATAGCTGACGGATCGACATACCTGCATTGTGAAATTTATCAACCTTGCATCTCTCAAGTTAAGCTACAGTTGATATTCAATTATTATTATAGGCAGTCCAATTGAATTGGAATACATGAAAATGTAATAATCTCACTTTCTGACGTAAGTGATATCCCTAAGTGCCACGCCTTCTGGTGTGAGAGGACCAGAGAACACAAACTTCCTCACCTCATTGATAGTGGCTCTGTTGAGATCCTGATGAGGAGGAGCAATAATAATTATTATTAATGACAGAACGGCCGTACCTGAGTGGATTCATATGATGAGATGATTAGAGAAGTGAACAGGTTCAGAACAGCTGTGACAAACAGTGCAACGAATATGTAGACAAATATTCGACTATAAACGTATACTCCAATGTCATCAGGATGAGAAGAAAAAGACCGAAAGGTTGGGTACATGTCATCTCCATTGACAAGAACAAATAAACTCTCCAGGGAGTTTGAAAAATCAGTGAACTATAAATTAATATTGTTGATGACATGCAGTAAAACAAACAATAGATAAAACTCACTCGTTCGTTGTATGGTTCAAACACTACAAATCCACAGAGAGCAAAGGCAAAGAACAGTACTGATGTACACAGCAAGAACTTGAGTAGATCAGGGAATGCTTTATTTAGTGTTCGAGACAGCGCCTATGCATCATAGACTTAAAAATTACTAAAAAATGAAGACTGTACTGACATTTAGTTGTTTAAAGTAGCTGGCATAGCGGAGTATTGTTCCAGCCTGCAGTACTAGAGCTGTTCCCAATAGTATACGCACATAAGTGGTATTAATTGAGGCCTATCAATAATAACAATAATGCATACTAGTGAGCATGTAGTTCAGTATGACCATAGTATCTATGGTAAGACTAACATTAAATTCAAGACTGATCTTGGCTGCCGATTCTATTACAAGAACAATATCAGTGAAAACACTGAAAATAACCCATTTAGTGAAAAGTGGTGTCCTGTCCCACCATGATAAATTGAGTTTTAATTGATCGTGATAAAAATCATCAAGAGCCTAAAGACACATTGATCAATAATAAAGCCAGGACTCAATATTTTATTACCTTGCTTAGTATAAAAGACGTTACCAAACTTTTTACTGTCAATATGAATGACACAATGCAAAGAATAATGACAACTAGATCAACAACTGTAGCAACTGCAGTTATCGCTGTCTGTGGAGCTACAGAAAGGAGTTAGTTGATGCAATGCAAGATGAGGTTACCTGTGCTGCTGACAACAGACCCGTTGCATTGCAACTTAGTCACATCAGTGTTTAGTGAGTAAAATATTTTCCCATGATGTCCTTTATTTGTGTAGAGCAGCTATGTGTTATTGTTTGGTAAGTACATGTTATGTTTGATCTACTCACTTTCACCAAGAAACGAAAGCACTGTGCTTTCCCATTGACAATCCATATACTCTTGACGGGAAAACTGAGTTGAAGGTCAATGAATCTATTGAAGGTGAGGTCCAGTCCATTTTCAGTTAGTTGATTAATAATGTTGTTGGTATCTCCCATTGTTAGATTGAAGGTATCTGTGTAGACATGTTAAATAGATTTGTTAAATTAATATTAATTTTGAATCAAGACATCACAGTTGAACAGTAATGTTTTGACAACATTGTTACTACTGTGTCTATTTTAAGTTTAGTTACATCAGTAATAATGTTCATCATTATACCCGCAATATAATACACATTCTTACTTGTAACAGGACTACTGTCAAGTATGTACGTGTCAGTAGATGGTGAGAGATCAGCAACTTTGTACTGTTGTAAGGTAGCCAAGATTGGGACAACACTTCCACTCTCATTTAACTGATGATCAAAACCACCTATAGACAGCTGTGGAATCTGATAGTACTGTGGAGTGAAAATGATGAATGAAGCACTAGCAATTTACTTCGTGCTCACTCTTTCTGCTGCATAGCTGATTTCTGAAAATAGCTGCTGCGGAGAAAATGCAGTGTAGGTCAACTTAATAGTGTCAGATGGGTCAAATGATTTAATAAATAGATTCTCAAACACTACTCTTGACTCAACCAGGAATATTTCTCTTTCATTTGGAACGGTGACCAGAAACAAACATGCCTGCAAAGATGTAAAAATGAACAACAATAGTTTATTGTAGCTTACTTGCAAGATGACAGTCAAAGTCTTGATAACTTGCAATATCATTTTCCAAGGTACAAATCTTCCTACTTTCCACCTCTTCAAAGGATTTGAAATATGGGAGTAAATAGCCACTTTCAGATCTCTTTCATTAGTCAGATCTGGCTTGGCTTTGAGCTCTAACAGACCAGGAGTTGTGTTTCTTTGCAAAGAATATCTGCTGTTGCTTTTTAGTAAGACGTGCTTATTAGGAGGCACTTTGTTTGGCAGTTCCTTCTGACCTGTAAACTCGACACTTTTTTCTTGCACAGTATTCTCTTCTCTGCATAAAGCATTATGCATGATTAGCAGCTTTTTCTGCTTGCTATCTTACCTAGAGTTCTTTTCCACCGCTTCTTCTTCCTCATCCTCCAGCTCATTGATAGCTAAGCAATTCTCGAAGTGTACGAGTTTATCATTACTTGTTTCATCAGCGACTTGATTATGTTTTTCAAGCTCGTCCGTCGGGATTTCTTTGTCGCGGTGCCGTATTTCGGTTAGAACGATACCTTCTTCGCTCATGATGACAACGTAGATATCGCACCACTGCAGCTAGCTATGTCCCGCCCTCAACGAACAACTTCTGGTCGTGAATAATGTTAATACTTGGGTGGGGCTCATTTAGCTTCTGCACCAGTCTAATGATAACAATAAAACTCAATCATAACTCTGTTGTCTGGTCTTGCTCTACTGGATATGAACGTTTCCTTTTATCCTTTTGCTTGTTTAGTACATCAGACGGATGCACATATCTGTAAGACAAATAAATGAACTACTGACAGCATTTTATGTTCACATTGCAGCAATGCTACATTGGCATAAGCCTGATATTTGCTCACTTTCTGACATAGGTAATATCCCTGAGTGCCACACCTCCTGGTGTGAGTGGACCAGAGAACACAAACTTTCTCACTTCATTTACGGTGCTTCTGTCAACTCCCTGATTGTGAATGCAACAACGCCACTTTAAAAAACTGCCATGATATAAATCAATACCTGAGTGGACTCATATGATGAGATGATCAGAGATGTGAACAGGTTGAGAACAGCTGAAACAAACAGTGCAACAAATATGTAGACGAATATCCGACTGTAGATGTATACAACAATGTCATCAGGATGTGTAGAGAAAGAACGAAAGGTTGGGAAAATGTCATCTCCATTGACAAGAACAAACAAACTCTCCAATGAGATAGAAAAATCTGCAAACTAAGCTCATGTGAGAAAGGGTTTGTTGATGAGTTTAATAATAGCTTACTCTATTATTGTATGGTTCAAACACTACAAATCCACAGAGACCAAAGGCAAAGAACAGTATTGATGTACACAGCAAGAACTTGAGTAGATCAGGGAATGCTTTATCTAGTGTTCGTGTGAGTGCCTGAAGTATGTTCAACAATAATAGTTATCAATAAATATCAAACTGACATTTAATTGTTTAAAGTAGCTTGCGTAGCGAAGCACTGTTCCAGCCTGTACTACTAGAGCTGTTCCCAATAGTATACGCACATAAGTGGTATTGATTGATGCCTATAAATAGATGATGAGAACAGGCAGAGTGTAAGCTGACGTACAGTGAAACTGACATTAAATTCTAAACCAATCTTGGCTATTGATTCAATAATGAGGAAAATATCAGTGAAAACACTGAACAGAACCCATGCTGTGAACAGTGGTGTCCTGTCCCACCATGATAATTTCAGCTGTAGCTGGTCTTGATAAAAGATACCAAGAGCCTGTATAAAACACAAACTTTCTAGATACAAAGTAAAAGTACCTGAGTCTACCTTGGCGAGTTTGTAAGATTTTACAAGTGCTGCTGTAGTAAATAGAATAGACACACTAGAAAGAATGATGACAGACATATCAATAACTGTTGCCACTGCAGTAGTTGCTGTCTGTAATGCTATGATAGAGAGAGAGCTCAAGAAAGTACAATTAGAAGAATAATGTGTTTATACCTGGCCCTGTGATTCTAATAATAGTCTCGTTGCATTCCAACTTAGTAACATCTGAATTAAGCATGTAGTCTATTTTGCCGTTATTATCTGAATTTGTGTAGACCAACTGAATGTAGGGACAGTCTCATTAACAATGTGAAAATTAATGATAAAGAAAACCTTTATTAAGAACCGAAAACACTGTGCTTTCCCATTGACAATCCATATACGTTTTACTGGTAGACTGAGTCGAAGGTCAATGAAACTATTGAAGGTGTGGTCCAGTCCATTATCAACTAGTTGATTGGAAATGCTGTCAGTATCTCCTCTTGTAAGATTGAAGGTATCTAAAGTAGATAAAAATTCTCTTGGAACTCATGATATCAGTAGTAAGATGTAAAAATTGCTAAAACAATTCTTTTATTTTACTCACATGTAACAGGGCTACTGTCAAGTATGTACGTGTCAGTAGATGGAGAAAGATCAGCAACTTTGTACTGTTGTAAGGTAGCCAAGATTGGGACAGCACTTCCACTCTCATTTAACTGATGATCAAAACCACCTATAGACAGCTGTGGAATCTGATAGTACTGTGCAGTGGAGTGAAAATATAATATCAATAATTTTAGCAATACACCAGTAAGGAATTCATGTTTAATGAAGTGTAATTAAATTATAAAATCCAGAAAAAAATAGTGTTTACCCTTTCTGATACATAGCTAATCTCTGAGAACAGCTGTTGAGGAGAGAATGCTGTGTAGGTCACTTTAGTGGTATCAGATGGATCGAAGGATTTAATAAATAGTTCCTCAAACACTACACGCGACTTGATGAAAAACTTTTCTCTTCCGTTTGGGACTGTAACAAGAAATAGAATTGTCTGCAGAAAAGAAACAACGAATAAAGGCTTGGTATAGTTGTAACTAACATGTAAAATGACTACAAAAGTTTTTATGAGTTCCAAGATCATCTTCCATGGGATAAGTTTTCCAACCTTCCATCTTTTCAGGGGGTTTGAAATATGACAGTAAATAGCCACTTTTAGCTCTCTTTCATTTGCCAGGTTAGGCTTGCTACTAAGATGAAGCAGACCAATGGTGTCGGATCTCTGCAGTGAGTATCTCGTTCCACTATTCTTCAAAGTTTTTGGGTGATGACTGACTTAATTTTGATGATCCTCATTTGTGTTCACTCTTCTAAAAATAAGAAACAGTGTAGCTATGATGTGAGATAGTGCCTGATTTATAGTCAGCTAATGATGGAGCCAAATCACTGCACTAATCACATCCAATCACCACTGCATGCACATGATACAGTTTAAATTATAGTCTAGGTGCAGTACGCCGTCTAACTTACTCAGGTCCGTTCTGTTCGTTCTTGATGCCCTCGTCCTGTTTATCTGTCTCTCTCCCTTCGTTTTCGAAACAAATCACTTCATCAATTTCTCGGGTACGATCTTCCACAATGTGAGCTTGCTTCTTGAACTGGTACATGTCGTTTGATGCAGTTCTGTTGGCAGTAGGCAAAACTGCCCGGCTTCTGCTGGTATTTGTCTGTGCAAACAGTGTATATGGTGCAGATTCCTACTGGCCAACCTACGCGTGCAGCACAGAAGACACCCGTGCACTATCGATACACAACTTTGCACTACATGTATGCACTACTGATATACAATTTGAAACCCGTGCACTACCGATTTAGAGCGACTTTCAGTGCTGCGGTGTGACTGACTGAATGATGGGTGGAGCTCGTTGCATGCTCATAGCTAACTCTATAAACTTCTAAGGTTGAAATATTAACTATGTTTCAGTGCACATGCTGTTATTCTTCGGTGATAGTCTGGCAGCCTCGAAGGAACAGAGTAAGCAATGCTCAAGTTATAGTGATTGCCGTGTCTACTCTCAGTCTGTGCAGACAGTCTGCAAAGTATTTCCGCAACTCGAAGTGCACTTTGGCGGGAATGTATCGTGTTACTTGTCCGTATATTATCGTATACTGTCAACGTGGTCTCACCCATCATGGCTAGCTTAGACACAGCAGCCTTCTTGAGAAGACTAGAGAGACTGTACTCTGACTGGGAGGTATGTGTAGTTGAGTATGTAAGCGGAGAACCTTTCCTTTTTACCAATGGGGTTTCTTATTAATTTTATCTGGGATGTCTCCTCCATTTTCTTCCTCCTGACCTTTCTTCATAATCATTTTGACCCTGTTTCTCTTATTGCAACACACTGTCATTGCAAGTGTTTATTGCTGCTTGCATCTTTCTTCATGCCCTCCCTTCTCTCTTACGTGAATCCAGTCATTGGAGGACACCAACCAGTGGAATGGTGTGGATTGTGTAGTTGTGGCTGTTGGCAGAGATGATGTAGTGTACTCCAAGTCAACTGCACTACAGGTATAGTTGAATCGAGATACAAAGCAGTTAACGTAGCAGGGTTCAGTGTATTCCAATGTTGATCTTCTACTCATTCTCTTAGACATGGTTGTTTGGGTATGAGCTCACGGACACACTGTGCTTGCTTTGTGCTGATGAATTTCACATTCTGACCAGCAAGAAGAAGGCCGACTTTCTCAACCCACTAGCTATAGCTGCTGAAAAGCATTCCTCTCTACCAAAGATTGTTACGCACCTTCGTAATAAGGTAGTTTTGCTAAATTTCCATTTCTTTGTCATTATTTTTGATCATAGGGAGATGGAGACAAGGAGAATTTCCAAGACTTGTTGAAGTCTGCACAAAGCAGCAAAAGTGTATGTTCCATACTTTGTTAATCTACTTGTCTTATTGTGCATTCCATGCAGGGACGCACAGTTGGCATCTTTGCTAAAGACAGTTTTACTGGAGAGCTTGTCGAAGGTTGGAAGAGTGTGCTTTCTGAATCTTCTTTGGAGCAGGTGAGAGGGACAATGTGGTGACTGAGACTCCATACTTCATCGTCAGGTTGATGTGAGTGCTGCATTTGCTTATATGTCAGCTACAAAGGATCCCTCGGAGCTTGAAGTTATGAAGGTATGTTTAAGTTTTGTCTTGCATATAGAACCTGCTCTTCTGATTGATTGCAGCAAGCGTGTCTGGTAACATGTACAGTGTTCAACAAACATGTAAAGAAAGAGATTGTGACAATTGTTGATGAAGAGAAGGTATCATAGTGTTAGAGAATGTGTTTACTAGAGTATGTGTGTGTAACTCTTTCACAGCGTGTCAAGCACACTAAGTTGACAGATGGCATTGATAAAGCAGTCACAGAAAACAAGAAGCTGATACCAGCTGGTATAGATCATGATCAGGTTCGTGCTGCATGTGCTGCTTACCTTATTGAATATTTCCCCTCTTTTCAGGTTGAAATCTGCTACTCTCCAATTGTTCAGAGTGGTGGTAACTATCAGCTCAAGTTCAGTACTGTGAGGTGAGGATTTTTAGTGGTAACTAAGTGTGTGTGTGTGTTTATTTGAATACTGGGAAGGTGCTGGTTAGGTTTAGTGGATATCATCATGTCTATGACTGCTTTGTCTACATGTAACTTCCACATTCTCAGAACAGTGAAAACCAGTTTAAAATCATTCTGTTTCAGTCATTGTATCACCCTCTGTATCCCAGGTCGTCCATTATCCACTTCATCTATAACCCCTCTATCACTAATGCAAAAGTTGTCAGCAACAGCATTACCAAAGATTTGTTCACGAATCATAAAACCTGATGCATAGCACTTCATTGCAAAAGTCATAGTTGGCGTACCAGTTAGTCTATACTCACTGCAAAGCAGTTCAGTGGCAGATCTTATTGGATCTTGTTGGCATCATACTGTCAAATCTATTTTATTGCTAGACCTTGGCGTTTTGTTGTGTTGTTCATGATGTGGCTTAGGCTGTTCATGCCACAAAGCTTTGTTTCATGTCTACTCAGTTGTAGTTTTGTACTATTTCAGGCAAAGACTTGCCTATTTACAGTAATACCAGTATGCTGATGTCTGTTGTGTTCTCTTAGTCAGTGAGTCATTAAACTGTAGTATGTGGACACAAAGGGGACTAAGTTGCTCACATAAAGTGGAGCTCAGTCATAAACTTTATTGTATAGTGCTCTGGGAGAAAACTTTACCTTACCAATATGCTTTGTATACCACCAAATTATTCTATATTGTAGTGCTGAAACTAATAACAATTTTGGTATCCTGATTAAAATTCAATTTGAATATCTGCTGGATAATTAATTATATTCAGACACTTTATATTATATTAAAGTAGAGCAAATTTATCATAAAGCAGTTTCGGAGCTATTTTTATTCCATCTAATAGAAAATCTTTCATTTTTATCACTAAAATTGAGAGCATCAACACTCAAAATATCCTGCCAACTCATTTTTTAATATCCGGATAGTAAAATCACAATGGATATCCTACAGAATCTGCCACACTGGTAACACCACGTACTAGCGAATACTACTGTGCTGTGAAAAACTAGCTTTGTATACAGAAATGATTATTAGCTTTCACACATACTACAGGTCTAGCTATGCAGCTGTAAACAATATTTTTTCACATAAGTATGATATAACAGTGTTGAAAGTGCTAGTAGCTCTTTAGGCTCTAGAGAAGGAATAGAAGATTTAAGGTTACTGGATACTGGGACGGTACGTGGTCAGTTATCAATATATTTTGTATTGTGTTTTACGTTGCAATTTTGTGGTCAAAAATATAAGCTTCTGCAATGAAATTTGGCAAAAACCACTTAGTAATGAAGGGTCTTTCGAAAAGAGATTGACGAGAGCTGTTTGTGACGTCCATTACGGAATAGTTTGTGTGTGAATTTGGCTTTGGAGTGGCATTTTTGCTCTTTACAGCCAGTTTTTCACTTCAGGATTAAGCTGTTCAAAAAGCTCTCGTCAATCCCTCTGTTCTGTTGATTTGTAATTTCAAGCGCAAATTTGTAAAGGCTTGTCCGCACTAGGCTCTAATGCGGTTCAATGCACATTCGAAACCCGTCCGCACTACACGTAAATTTTGCAAAATTGAATCTATGTGAATCAATGCGCATTCGCCCAAATGCACCTACGGAGGTGCGTTGAAGTGACTTGAAACTGGATTGGATATGGGTGTGGTCTCAAACACAAGTCATGCGGCTAGTACAGTGCTAAAGAAGATAGCCCTTGTCCACACTGGAGTGTAGAAAGGGCGCGAAACACAGAGACTAGCGATGGTACGTGGTAAGACCAGTTTTCAGGCTGTCTAGCAAGCTGTTACTTACGTCACATGACGCGATCAACACCAGCAAGTCGATGTAATGGCGACCAGTGTGGACATGCGGTAAGCAGATCGATGCACTTTGATCCGATCTTTAGCTAATGCGCATTGAACCAGTTCTGTAGTGAGGACGAGCCTTAAAGCTGGCGATCGTCCAATAAGAGATTTTTGGTGAATAATTTTACGATATTGGACCTGCCATACTGTGCAAAGAGTATTAGTGACAGTCTTTATTTTGCTTATACTTTTCTTATCTATAAATTCCAATTTGAGCATGTAGAGCTAGCTCCTTCACTGCTTGTTGACAGCATAGGCTACGCCCATCATATCAGTATCCTGTAACCTTAAAATGTTAGCAACCAAATCTGAACCCACATGTCTGTGTGGCTGGTTGAATTTGAGTTTGTTCAAGTGTGAACATAGTCTTTAGATAGCAACTTGTCAGACTCACTCAACACCTTTTATCAGTGAACTTTTCTCATGGCCTTCAACCACAGCAGTCACAACTGGGTGGCTACTATCTACTAGGTACCTTCTCAATAGTTGGGATGTTGTAGTGCAACTCTCAGATTGCCAAAACAATAATCATGATGAACTACAGACACATACTATGCAAGTTCGAATGTGTGACATGCCATATGGCTATGTACAGGACACTTGATCACTAATAATGTGCCAAGTGCTTGATACACACCAAAACACATTTAATATGTGTTGGGACTGATTACCAGTGAGGGATTGCGATCAAGCACATACGTGATCTGGGGCACAAGAACCAAATCACATTTCATTGTTTGTTGTGCCTCTAGCAGACTTTGCTTTTAGTCAACCATATCACTAATAATTTCTCGTTTTTGTTCCTTTTTTGTGTATGCACTATAAAGACAATCGTTATCTGGAATGTTTTTAATCTCTCTCTCAGTTCTGATGAAAGGCTCCATTTTGGCACTATTTTGTGTTTTCTTGGCATACGCTACAAGTCATACTGCTCAAATATATGCAGAACTATGTTTGTTCAGCCCACTCAGGTGTGTGTACATACATGTACCCTTCTGTCCCCAATTGGTCAATTTCTTGTTTTCAGGAGATGCAAGACAATTATTCATTCCTGTTGTCAGTGTATGATCAGTTACTGGAGACGCTACAAGATGGAGTTGCATTGAGTGACGTGTACTCTACTGTTGTACAATATGTGGAAGAGAAAAGACCACACTTGAAGGACTACTTTACCAAGAGCTTAGGGTATGAGTATATTATTGTTGTTGTTTTTTATCAGCTCCTCTATTCTCACTAGGTTTGCTACTGGTCTCGAGTTTAGAGAGCCCTCACTTGTCATCAGTCCCAAGTGTTCTCTTAGTGCTAAAGAAGGTTGTGCAATGCATTTATCATGCTCTGGTGACAATGATAATAGATTATGATGTGTGATAGTGTCTTGTCACTTCATGAGATGTGATAATGTCTCTCTCAGGAATGGTGTTCTGTATCAATATTGGTTTTGCTAACCTCTCCAATCCTCACGCTGATGATGCGGCCGGTAAAGTGTATGCTCTGTTTGTCGGAGACACTGTGCTAGTAAATAATGTGAGTACTGTAACCAGTGATGCAGCTACTGGTGATGGTGATCTTGTGTGTAGGGATCGGCGGCTACTGAACTAACCAGTATGGCAAAGAAGAAGATATCCAACATTGCTATATTCCTGGGGGTGAGTGTTAGTGCATGTGCTACTTACCTTATTATGTTGAGTCCTTGTAGAGTGATGAAGACGACGATGACAATGTTGATGTAGCGGTGAGACCTGACCTCTTCTTGCACTCACTCACTTGCTCACTCATTACTCTCTTTGTTGTAGGAAAATTTGTTCAGTGGAGCTAATGAACATGGAACAGCTGTCCTAGACACTCGTACACGAGTATGTAGACTTGTACTTTATTATAATGCATTAGTGTACCTGTCTTAGACAGAGATATCGTCCGAGGACAAGCGCAAAGCTCACCAGAATCAGCTTGGGAAACAGATCAATGACATTGCTCGGGTAAGTGAGTCAACTTGAGTAGGTGTGATCTTGTCATTCTGCAATAGAAACGAATGCTGGAAGGTCTACAAGATACCATGGGCAAAAGGTAGGTACACTCGTCCTTTCTCTTTCACTAAATCTCTCCTTTCTTCAGACCTAAACTTTCTTCGTCAGTAGCATATAAGCACCAGTCAGCACTGCCCACCAGAGAGCAAGATGTGCAAGATTACCGGGTGTTTGTTGGTCAGTTTCTCCTCCTTTTGTTTGTTTCTTCAGTTGGTTGCATATCATTTCTGTCAGATCGTAAACATGAAGCTCTCATACTACCAATGTATGGAACAGCCCTTCCTTTTCATGTCTCTACAATCAAGAGCATTAGTAAGAGTGAAGAGGGTCATTATACTTACCTCAGGCTCAACTTCTTTTTCCCCGGAAGGTGACTGACTATCTTTATGTGTGTGTATGTGTGTGTGCGTGTGTGTGTGTGTACGTGTGTGTGTGTGTGTGTGTGTACGTGTGTGTGTGTGTGTGTGCGCGTGTGTGTGTGTGTGCGTGTGTGTGTGTGTGTGTGTGTGTGTATGTGTGCATGTGTGCTGTGTGTGTGCGTGTGTATGGTTTTGTTGTGTGTTCCATAACACACAGTGATTTACAGTACTTGTTATGATTGTAGCACTATTCGCAGTCAAGATGGTGTCATATTTCCTAACACAGAGGCCACTTTTATAAAAGAACTGTGAGTGTGTATTAGTAGTAGTATTGTCTAGGTATGTGGACATCATCACTGATTGTTTGTTTATTATACAACAGTCTTTGTGTGTTGTGAAATGTTTATGGTAGACTATGATAATTACTAGTCCAACAGTCCTTTCAGGTGTGAAAGCAGCCTGTGTAAATAGCATACTCATCAATACCTAGGGGATGTGCTGATCTGAAACCTCATGTGAACTCTCAATGTGTCAAACACAAGAGTAAATAATAGACTGTTATCTATTATTAATTACTCTTTGTCAAACATCTATTATTTCAAACCATAATTGGTTGTATGTGTTGTCCAGGTCTCTGCGTGGGTCCAGTAATGTTGGTGGTGCACTACGTGATGGTAGCACTAGCCTAGCTAGTGTCTATCAACTCATCAAGGACGTGCAGAAGAAGTACCGTACTCATGAACAGGAGAAGAAGGAGTTAGAGGGCATTGTTGAACAGGATCAGCTTATTGTGAGCACGTCAAAGGGAAATCCTCGACTGAGTGATCTCTACATGCGCCCAGTCCTGGGGTCTAGGAGAGTACAGGTGTGTGAACACACCAATTATGATTATAGGTCTATCATTGTTTTCAGGGAGTACTAGAGGGTCATATTAATGGACTGAGATATCGAACAATGAAGGGAGATAAAGTTGACATCATCTATAACAATATTAAACACGCCTTCTTCCAGGTGAGGTGTAGGAGCTGTCTTTCATTACATTGCTTCTCTCTCTCTAGCCCTCTAAAGGAGAAATGATCGTTGTCCTGCACTTCAATTTGAAGGTATTTGGGTGTGCACGCCAAGCAATGCCTGTTATGATTCATTATTAATTTTTAGTCTCCAATCATCACTGGCAAGAAGAAGCACAAGGACATACAGTTTTACACAGAGGTATACCTTGTATTACTAGTTACAATACACACCATCTTGTCTTTTCAGGTTGGCGAGATCATGACTGATTTGGGTAGAACACATCACATGCATGACAGAGATGACCTGATGGCTGAACAAGTGAGACAGATGGACCTCTCCCACCAGCTGCTTATCATCATGTTTTCAGGGAGAAAGGGAACTGAGACAGAAACTCGATGGAGCATTTGACAACTTCAGACGAAGAATTGAATCTTTAGCACAGAGTAATATATCATTTGAGAAACCTTTCAGAGAACTAGGGTAAGTGGAGAATGTCAACAAGATTGATGAAGTTAGTCTTTGTCAGGTTCCCAGGTGTGCCTGCCAGGAGCACAGTGTTTCTTATGCCAACCACCAACTGTCTTGTTAGTCTGACTGAACCGGTAGGTTTGTGTTATTAACTACAGGAAAATGTTTCTAATGCTGGCTTATATCCTTTAGCCTCCTTTCATTATCACTCTTGATGAGGTTCAGCTGGTACATTTTGAAAGAGTGCAAGTAAGAATTACTTGACATTCAAGTAGTTTGCAATGCAAGTACAAACTGTTTCTCTTCTCCTTTAGTTTCATTTGAAAAATTTCGACATGGTCTTTGTGTTTAAAGATTACAAAAAGAAAGTAGCTATGATAAATGCTATTCCCATGAAGTCTCTTGATAAGGTCAAGGAATGGCTCAAGTAAGTCGTGCGCATCCCGTGTCGTGTGCAATCTATGCTGTGTGCATGTGAAACCGGCGCGCGGTTGCACACGTGTTATAAAAATAAAATTATTGCTATTATTATAAATTATTGTGCTCTCAAGCGAGAAGCTTGAAGCTAGCTTTCAATATGGTGTTCGTTAAGGTTGTTCATTGCCAAGAAGTGCGCCGTTTCTCACTCGATTCGACGGCTATACCGTTCGGCGAGTTCAGAGCCAGGATCGCCCGTTTATTCGAGGAAGAAGCTCCCGAAAAAGTGTTGTTGCGTTACCAAGACAAAGATGGAGATTTCGTGAGCGTTTCATCCGACGAGGAGTTGCAGGAAGCGTTTCGCCAACTTGGAGAGAAAGAGGACGGCACGATTCGCTTTTGCATGAACGTGAAAGGAGAGAACGTCGGTGACCACCACGGGGGTATGCGGCGTCATGGGTTTGGACGTGGCAGTAATGGATGTCCTCTACTAAAATGCCCAGCAATGTTCGGTGAAGACGGCCATTGTTGTCCTTTGCTATACTGTCCGGCTATGTTCGGTCGCGGAGGAGGTTGCCCTTTCTTCAACAAAGGTGGCTACGGTCGTCGCAACAGTTGTCCCTTCCTTGCATGCAGTGGAGGTTCTAAGCGGGGGTGCCCTATGTTCTCTGGTCGTGGTGGCTGCCCCATGTTCTCTGGTCGTGGTGGCTGCCCTATGTTCTCTGGTCATGGTGGTTGCCCTATGTTCTCTGGTTGTGGTGGTTGCCCTATGTTCTCTGGTTGTGGTGGTTGCCCTATGTTCTCTGGTCGTGGTGGTTGCCCTATGTTCTCTGGTCGTGGTGGCCGTCCAAAGTTCCCTGGTCGTGGTGGCTGCCCTATGTTCTCTGGTGGACAACATGGTGACTGTCCTTTTTTAACTAAGTTTCATAAACAGGAATCTGACAGTGAAGGAGAGAATCATGGTTGCCCGTTTTTTGCTTGTCCATCAATGAAGAGTTCCCACTATCGTCCTGACACTGAGGAAGAATCTGATGAGCAACAGGAGGAAGGTGCTGGTGTGAACACTCACCATCGTAGGTGGGGTGGCTGGAGAATGGGTGGACGGCCTCATGGATGGGGTGCTGGTCACTGGGGTCAACACCGTCAACCAAAGAAGAAAGAAGATCAGTAAAGATTGCTGGGCTCAAGCAAGGCTGTTTTCAAGAACTAGTAACACAGGACAGTCCTGTTTATGTTGTTTACATATTCATTGCATGTTTTTTCAACATGATATTTAAGTTGAAATGAAAATACTGCTTGATACGATAACAAAACTTGATGGATAGTTTGCAGGAAACATGAGTATAACAAGAATTTGAATTTAACCTGTAAAACTTTTTCAAGTACTAGCCTCGTACCCAGGCTCTTTCTTGGATGTCCAAAACGTTGCATTCGCTGCAGTTGAGTTTGCTATTACCATACTGGTACTGGCATGTTATTTCTTTGCCTGCTGTGCTATATTTTCCCACCATTCGCATTATGAAAATAATAGGTGCATATGCTTATATTTCTACGACAAGAAAATATGAACTTATACGCAAGAAGCACTAGAACTGGAACATATAATATGCACTCTTTGCTCCTATAAGCAAGTAGCTTAACTACATGCCTGTACAGTGCAGATCTGATATCATCATTATGTGGATCTAATTTTGATCAAATGCATGGGAGTGTCTCACTCTTGCCTTCCTACTTACTCTTGTTATGCACTCCTTGCGAGAACTCTTTATTGTGGCTTTGGTAATAGGGTATAATAACATAGGTAGTCTCAGCAACAGCTGTGCATACGAAGTTATGTGTCAACAGAATTACTCTCTATAGTAGAGGGTATGATCAACATTTGATCATGCTTATGTTTCCACTGTTATGCTCAGCTACGGTACAGCAAACTTGACTCTCAGTTTTGACAAACAGACTACAAGGATTCATATTTGTGGTCAACACCACACCTCTCCCTGTACAATATGCTAGTATCTCTATACTAGAGGTGTGGTGTTGACCACAAATTAACAGTCCTTGGTTGCTGTGATCAGCTCTATAGCTACAGGTTCTTTGCTGCATGCAGTGTCTGTTGTCAATTAAATGCACTGAGCTACCTGAAATTCCACTGAGGCATAAGCACTGTCGGTGCATTTTTGGTCCAGTTTTTGTAATGTGTTCATGGTCCCATTTCTAGTTTTCAAACAACATTGTGTATTTAATTTTTTCCTGCACATTGCCAAGATTATTTTGGTCAAATACCCTACCAATTTCATTAGTTAGTGTATGGTCCTATTCCTAGATCCAGCCCCAAATTTTGTATCATGTGTTCATCACACCCATAGCTCATGTGACATCAAATACACTGAGGGCATTCAGAGTCTTAACTGGACCAAAATAATGAAGACTATCAATGATGACCCTCAGGGATTCTTTGACAGTGGGGGGTGGAGTTTTCTGGATCCGGAGAGTGAGGTAAGGATTATTGTTACTGTAAACGTAGAAATTTTCGCCAGGTGACCATGTAAAAATGTAAAAAAAACTGTATCAATTTGTTATCCAATAGTTTTGCACTTTGAAGCACTCACGAAAACTTTCATGCATCAAATTTTCTGTCAGTCTAACTGTAGAGCCTGTTGACAAATATTTATTCATGATGTCTGACTAGATATGATCTTGTGTCTTGTCATCTAGAATGAATCTGAAGGTTCAGATGATGAGCAATCTGATGAATACGTACCTACTGATGAAGAAAGCTTTGAAGAAGAAGAAGAAGAAGACTCTGATGAAGATTATTCCTCTGTAGCAGAAGGCTCTGAATCAGGTATGTTGTACTGCAGCCATGATGTGTTCAATGTCTTATTTATCAGAGTACGAGGAAGAAGATGACAGTGAAGAAGAGAGTGGCAAGGACTGGGACGAGCTGGAAGAGGAGGCTGTACAAGGTCATTAGAGTAAATTTTAAATTGTGAAATATTGGTACAGTTTGTAATGAAACAAATTCTTGGCGGCCGATAAAGCAAAGTGCTGATGTCTAGGTGTCATATGGGCGTGATGTGAGAGAGTAGCCATTGCTGTAGGCCTTTTTGAGATGTCTACTTGCCTGTCCTGCTGTTTAGAATGAATTTGCAAGTACCTAGGCAGTAGTTAACTATGGGTGTTTTAAACTTTCTCAGAGACGTACAAGATAGTGAGTCAACCATAATTTGAAAACGAAACACACTTTAGCAAAATCTGCGAGTCACATTGCAATCTGTTGTGCTCAGCCTGCTACTCCCAGTTTGCCTACATGATTGTGTTAAAATTGCTAAACTGGTGGCTGCACCACCAGACCCCTGCTTAAACCTATTCACTAACACTGAAACAATGATAAATGACCACTAGGGTCTTAAAATAGGAGTCTCATACCAATTCTCTATCACATAATGCGTTCTGAGACTTAGTGCTGTTCTTTGGTGTTGCAGGTAATTTTTGTAGATGTGAAAATTATGAAAAAACATCAAGCCATTATAATTTTGTATCTTTTGCTGATCTATCGTATAGCTAGAAATTTTGGCGAATGTCCCAGACTTTGTTTGGCGATTTTAATTTTGGCGCCCAGCTCACGTATTACTCTAATATAAAAACAGATTTTGGCAAATGGTCACCAAAATTTTAGTCCACCAAAATATCTAGCTGTACGGTATGTGGTTTTATTGATAGAATATGGCAAGCAAGTACTGTAACCCTTGCGCATGCACCAAGGGTTAAAAATACACAAGGAATAATCCTGCCGTAAAATACTTTGTTTCTCTTCTCACAGCTGACAAAGAACGGTACAGTGATGAAGAAGAAAGATCATCAAGGAAGCGACCGCATTCCTCACAGCATCGTGGTTCTCACAAGCAGCATAAATCTCCTCACAAGCAGCATAAATCTCCTCACAAAGTAAGCCTGATTTGGTTAAGTTGCTAGAATAAAAAGGACGTTTCTTCTGGTGGCGTAATCCAAGACTTAAATACTGGTGTTTTATTATAGGGTTCAAGTCACAAATCTCCTCACAAAGGACATGGAGCTTCTTCCTCGTCCAACAGAGCTCACAAGTCAAAGCCTTCCCATGGACATTCTAGCAAGAAGCAACGACGATAACCACCAACAAGACAAAAAACCAACATAATAATAGAAAAGTGACATTGAACAGTGTACTGTACTGTACTACTTGTCTGATTGTACTCGTATCTACAACAGTTATTATACTGCCATGCAATTGACGTCTTGCCAGCAGGGCTAGTGTGGAGATGTGTCTGTGTGACTTGGGAAAGAGATTTTGCACAAGAACAAAACATACACAAGCATTAATGATTGCTATTGTAACTAAGAAATGGGGCAAGTTTTGTCTTTTTTCACTTCTTTTCTCTTTTTGCTTCTTTTTTCATTTTTTTTTTCACTTTGGGAAGGGTGTATGTGGTTATTTGAGTGCATGAGGGACACTAAAACACACTTACAAACAAGTGATTGAGAGCTCATCAGTACGGGGCATACCAGTTGCTTTTTGCCCGTCCCCTAAAATTAGCACAGTAATACCAATAGACTAGTGGTATTGTTGTCTTACCGAAAGCCCCGCCCTCTTCCTCTTGATGGCATCCTGACCATGTAGCCACCAAAGTATGGATTGAAGCCCATCATCATACCTGCTCCTCGGAACATGCCCCGCCCTCTTCCTCTCCCCCTACCTCTATTTATCACCTATCATCAACAGTTGTCAGATAAACTAAACGCTAAAATTATGGCACTGCTTACTTTTATTTGCCTGCCTCTAAACAGTGATTCGTCAAGAGCTAATGCATTGTTGATTGCATCCTTTTCAGAAAACTCTATATATGCATATCTACATGAATAATAAAGGAGTCACATAATGTGTGTTGGTCACTTAATTTGATTATTTAGCCGTTTGACTATAATACTCACCCTTTAGGATGACCAGAAAATTTGTCACAGAGAATAGTGACTCTGTTAACAGGACCACAGCCATGAAAGTGTTGACCTAGTTCTTCAGCTGTAGATTGGAAGTCGACCTGTAGAATCAGTGATTCAAAAAGTGAAACTGTTAAGAACAATATACCCACATTGCCAACAAACACAGAGCGCAGGTCAGCGTCCTGCTTTTCCTCTGGTGTGGGAAACTGTTTGCCAGCTGAACAGAAAACAGAATGTGTGTATCAATGGTTTCTTCTGTGGGGTCATGATGGGGTGTCTTTGTACCTACCTGGTTTGGAACCCATCAGTTGTTTCTCAACTTCACCTTGCATCTCTTTGAGCTTCTCTGCCTCTTCTTCCATCTCTTTCACACGAGCCTTGATTGCCTCTATCTCCTGTGCAATAAAATCAGTATGCACAAATTAAAAATCTTATAGCTGAACACACTGGATCTTCTATTTGTACTCCGTCTCCATCACCAGTCTCGTCTAGTATGCTCAGAGCAGACTCGTCTGGCTCAACATCCCCCTCTCCTAGTGCACCATCAAGAAGAGAGCTGTCTTCTTGATCAATCTCTTGGAGTTTAGTAGTAACATCACTTGGCTCAGCACTGTTGGAATATTCTCTGTGCTGTTCTTCTCTCTCAACAATATCATTCTCAGACTCGACTTCAGACGCCATGTTTTCTCCCTCGCTCGCGGAGCGCGCGCATGCGTAAAGTATTTGAATTCGATTTTGGCGAAATTTTGAACAAGCCAGTTTTTGAATTTCAGTTGACAGCGAGCGCGCGAGTCCTTCTTTCAGCTGACGCTCTACAGTCCTCTATTTAGCAATGGCGGCTAGAACATGTAACGTTAAGGCACTCACTACCCAGGTGTGTTGTCTCGATTCTTCTAGCGTGTTTTATTATAGTATAAACATTAATTTTAGGTCAAAGACATGGCTATTAGAGTTGGTAACAACAAGGAGAATGCACCATCTTCCACGTTGCTTACCGCTGTTAAAGCAAACGACACTTCTGGGAGTGCTCTTCAACCAAAAGTAAGGATACTGAGGAAAGCATTCATTGTGTAACTTTCAAATTTCAGGTTCTTGTACAAAAGGTACCATTGTCCCAGCAACCTGATCTGAGTACCAAGCATATTCAATCAACCACAGCCATTCAACCATCTACAGCCACTAAACCATCCTCTGCTGCCAGTGGAGACACTGCAACTGCACAGAGTGAGGAGAAAGAAAGAAAAAGGTAAAACAATCTGTTGTTAATAACAATTGTACTTATTGTAACAAGGTGGTGTTTGGATGATTTTGAAATTGGGCGACCACTAGGAAGAGGTGTGTACATTACACATGCATGTCTTGTTTTAAATTATTACCTTTCTAGGAAAATTCGGGAGTGTATATTTAGCTAGAGAGAAGAAGACCAAGTTCATTGTTGCCCTCAAGGTGTGGCGAGTGATGATTGAGAATCAGTGCTTTTATAGTACACATGTAGGTTCTGTTCAAGTCCCAACTCCAGAGTGGTCAAGTTGAACATCAGCTGAGGAGAGAGATTGAAATCCAAGCACACTTGAGGTACATGTATACTGTTTTCTCTTTCTTACTCTAACTAACACTTTCTGTCTTTTTAGACACGAAAACATTCTGCGGCTGTACGGCTATTTTCATGACAATATGAGAGTGTATCTTATACTAGAGTATGCTCCCAGAGGAGAGCTTTATAAGCTACTACAGAAGGATGGTCATTTTAGTGAAAAACAATCTGCTACTGTGAGCATACATTGTCAAACCTTTCACTCTCTTTATTCCGACATGTAGTACATTTCTCAGCTCACCAAGGCACTAAGGTACTGTCACTCAAAGAAAGTCATTCATCGTGACATCAAACCAGAGAATCTACTTGTCAATCTCAAGGTACTGCAATCATACTGTTTCTGATGAGAAGGTCCATGATGTACCACATTAGGGTGATCTCAAGATAGCCGACTTTGGTTGGTCAGTTCATGCTCCATCTTCCAGGTAGATAAGACACACAAGTCACGTATTGCAATGTATTTGTATACAATAGGCGCACTACAATTTGCGGCACACTAGACTATTTACCTCCTGAGATGGTTGAGAATAAGGTCCATGACGAAAAGGTGCGGTGATGCTAGTAAAGTAGCTTTACTGCTGGTAAATGATTCCGTAAAGGTTGATTTGTGGAGTCTTGGTGTGCTGTGCTACGAGTTTCTAGTCGGGAAGCCTCCGTTTGAGGCGGAAACAACTTCTCAGACGTATAAAAGAATTGTGACTGTCGACCTGAAGTTCCCAAAAGATGTTTCACCGGGAGCAAGAGACCTCATCTCTAAAGTAAAATAGTCACAACCATCTTTATTATTAGTGTGTTCTCTTCGTTTAGCTGCTTCAATATAATCCACAAAAACGACTGTCTCTTGATGATGTTTTGTCTCATCCATGGATTGTGGAGAACACCAGTCAACCATCACTAGCAGCCCAGCAGTGATGATCTGTCCTGTCACCATTGCAGACTATAATTCACTAATAGTTTATTTGAATCTACAGTGGTGCAGTAGTGCTGTTCACTGTTGTGTAATTGTCTTATATTTGAAGTATTCATGCTCTCTAGTGCTCCCAAGAGTATATAATAAGAAGAGTGTCAAACGTAGCATACCCGCGTACAAAATCTGTGTATAAAGTAACGTGACAGGCACGTGAGAGTTCGCCATAAATGTGTCTGTAATATTATGTCATCTGCTACGTTTCAGCTCATGTGTATGTCATGATTTTGTATGCGGGTATGCTACATTCGACACTCTTCTTATTCTTGTTATATACTCTTGGTGCACCCTGCTCTACATAATTTGTATTTGATACTCTCTCTCTCGTCATAATGTATCTGTTAATTTTTTGGTTCAAATAACAGTGAATGATTGGTGATGATTACATGTTCTCTGTAGTCAGTGAAATTATGGAACTAACTAGTCCGTTTAATGGGCATCTTCATGATTCCTTTGGCACGTAGCCAGCGCACCAGCACAGGAACAGCTGTGATTGTCACGGCTGCTCGAAGAGGAAGAAACAATTTGTGCAAGAGATAAGCAATGGCAAATGTAGATGCTTCTTTCCCCATGGGTATTTCCACTTTAAAGTAGCTTATAAATCCCTCCACGTTAACTCCCCTGCAGTAGAGAAAAATCACCAAAACTTTTGACAATGTAAACAACAATGCAATTGATATACTCGTTTTGAAACTGGTACCATAAATTATATTAACAGGATTATGGTAATGCTTGATGACATTCGGGAAACTTAAAAGTAGTGAGAAAAATCATTGCGAATTTCTATTTCGCTAGTCATTGTGTCGATAGCAAGTCTTTTGGAAGCTAATGCAAGTGCCAATATTTTTTTGGTTGCAAAGTTTACAGTACATGGTATGTGTTCACCAAAATCACAATAATAGAGTGATCAATTTCTCACATGTTGACAACAGTGTAGCATGTGCCAAGAGAGGCTAATGACATGACAGTGTGAAACACAACCGCCACTGTCCCATATTCCCGCAACACACGCCGCACATTGGCTAAATTCCATTTGGTCGACTCCGAATTCACTGCTTGATCACCTCCAACACTATTTTTACCATTAGTTGAAAAACTGACACGTGAAATGATGAGGGAGTTTGGAAACTGAGAAGTCAATTGAGGTGCTAGAGAACCAGGGATCACGTGATGCATGGACAGTGGACTGCTGCTAGATCTATACGCAATAAATACAGCGTGTGAATAGCAGAGCAATGGACTTCACCTTAGTACAGCAGTCGTTCTTACTGGCCGGGCGGCCAGAACCCCGCTTCGCGACACGCAAAAACGAAGCATCGTGAATAGGCGTGCCTTTCGCATTTATCACAGCCCTAAAATTTTATAATTCGCGGCTATATATATATCCCAACATATCCGATAATATAAAATGTACAGCAATAGTTATTGTTAAAACAAATTGAATCAACTATAATGAATATAAAAATGAGGTAAAATTACCAGTGGAGCTATAATCAAAAATTATACGTTTAGAAATCTCTCAACCACAATTCACTTGATATCCGATGAAGTGTCACTCAATTTTGACCATTTCTTGAACTGGAGTTTTCATCAGCCCCTTGGCTCGAAGCCATCGTACAATAATAGGAGCTGCTGTTACAGTGATGGCTGCTCGGACAGGAAGAAAGGGTTTATGGATGACGAGAGCAAGGACAAAGGTTGATGCTGTCCCGCTGCCAGGGAATGATAGGTTCATGTACGTTAGGAGATGCTCCACATTGATACCACTAAAGAGAGAAATACACAGTTATCAAACACAATACCACGACTATCTGATGTGTTGTTTCAACACTATTTGATAGTGAACTCGGCATTTTTGTAGTTAGGCAAACTACCACAGTTTATGCCCAGGGCTGCTCTTGGCAACACTTGCATGTATTATAACAATAATAGTTAAATTCATGTGACAAGTGTAATGATCATGAGAATTGCATATGCAAATAGTAGTTGTACTAAGATGTTACAACAACTTTCTATTTGCAAGCAAATCATTATCACAGTATGTTATCAACATACTGTGAATTAGACCTTTCATTCCTACTAGGACACCTGGCAAGACTCTAGGAAGACCTCCAAGCTAATAGAACAGCTAAGAAGACCTAATAATAAAGCTAAATATAACACATAATGTACTATGGTAAGCAGGAGAAAGGCGATCCACATTATTTGAGCTTACAGGTTAACGATAGTGTAGCAGAATCCAAGAGATGAAAGTGATATGCAGGCATACAGTAGGACGGCCACGCCCCCATACTCCTTCAAAGCACGTTTGACGCTCTCCTTGCTCTGGCTCCACACACCCTTGACCACTGCTCGCTCGCTCTCCTCCTTTGAGTTGCACACAGGGTGATCCCGGGGCTCCAGGAGAGCCTTCGAGCTTTCTTCTCCGGACATCACGTGATGTCCTCCTCGGCTGCAGTAGCGGTAAAAAGATCGACTAGTGATCGCCAAAAACAAGGCTAAATGATTCTAGCGGCTCGATAAAACAATCGTAGATATTGATGAACACGCATACCTTAGTGGAGAGGTTGTTGGGTGGTTAGATAAGGTCACCTGCTGCTGTGCAACACTAGATCGTTAGAGTGGTATGTGTTCAGCCTGTTCACTCAGCCGCTGGTGATGGCCGTGGGCGTAGTCAAATGGGCGCGGTTACCGGGCACTTTGGCGGGAATCGACAATTTCTCTGGTGGAACCCGTTCTTTTATTCTCTGCATGCTCAGAATCTATGATCTTGTGAGTCATAATGAGCCAAGCCGACATTCGCCAGGAACTAGCGAGCTTTGGTGTAGATGTAAAGAGTGCTGTCGTGCTGGAGAAAAGCTAGTTGCATTGTTATTACATGTCACTAATTATTATCTATAATTATAGTTGAAAGTGTTTGTCTGCAAAGAGGCTCGTCTGCTGAAGAAATAGTTGAAGAATGGATGGCTTACTCTGTACAAAACTCTAACTGCCCTCCTGATATGCACAATGTAGAAAAGTTTGTCACTCATGTGAGTAAAACACTTCACTCCACTCATGCAGATAGGCCACTGAATCTCATCCGTTAAGCATGAAAAATTTTGTGTCAAATTTTTGTGAGTTAGCATGACGCTGTGACAAAATTAAGGCAATGTGGCATACCACAGAAACCCAGCGAACAATTATTGGACCGCCTGCTTGCACCATGGCTATGCTTGCACATAGCTGTAGTGTTAGCCCAGATCAGAAAATATAGTTTTTTTTGGATGCGCACAGCACCGTGTGCATTCAAAAACTTCCATATTTGGAAGTTTTGGCAAGCGGCTGTTTACCGGTTGGTGACTTTTAACGTGCGTGGTGTTCAGATCGCCAGCAAATCTGTCTGCCTTACTGCCTACAAGATGCCCCATAGCTCGCAGCAATCAGCTTGGAAATCATGGAAGACAGTAAGCCTCATGTGTGCAGCGCGCGGCGGAGTTTACGTTTGGATATTTCTATTGCATACATTGGAGTTGAATGCTCCTTCCTTTTATGCGCTCCTGGTGATATTGACACGCACTGAGCTCTAAGATAATAAGCTGAATACAATAATGGATTTATACAGAAGTCAACAAGATAATATAATACACTTTCTTGCATGCATGCATGACGTTCAAGTTTTTTACTAAGCTCAGATCAAGTTCTTAAATGCAATTTTATAGCCCCGTGTACACCTACTGAAGCCAGCTTAATCAAACTGGTTTGGAATGTGCATTGATAAGCTTCAATGGTCAATGTAAAGCTGTCTTACCCACTCATCACAAGTATTTGTCTATTTATTTACAAGCAACAAGGAGCTTACAGTATCTGTGTGAAGAAATGTGCTCGAGCAACAAAAGAGTTAGCCATGCCGGCGCGTGCAACTAAATCATGGAGTAGTCTAGCTTACCCCAGGCTTGTATTCACTAACAAGCAGCTTGTGTTGGCTGCACACGTGTGTTTAACCCTTTAACCCCTATTGTCGCCTTTTGGCGACATACATACTTCAGACACCATAACTTTATGAAAAAGTGCTAAAATATCCCAAAATTGAGCCAAATTGAAGAATACAAATACGGCATTTCTATGGCTTCAGTGCAAATTCCACAACATTTTAAGAAAAACAAAATGGCCGCCAAGAAAATTTGGACATTTTATGGCTTCAGGGTCCTTGGAAACACATTTTCGTGCATTCTCTATGATCTGGACTACATTTTGCACTCACCAAAACCACTGCTAGTTGTGTGTACTTTTCAGTATCCAGCCCCAAAGCACTAACTTTGAGCAAAATTTGACGAGGTCGTTGCACTTTATCGGCTTCACTTTCGAAGTGGGAGGGGCATATCGACTGACTTGAGTGTGGGCAATTGCGGCTACTCACTGGCGTAAAAGGACGCAAATTTGAGACCAGTAGCACAAAAGACACACGAGATATTCACAAGAGAAGTGGTCAGCATTTACGAGGTTAAAATTTCAGCAAGATAATTTAGTAATTAAAGGGTTAAGCAAGAGAACAACGAGCTAAGCTACCTTGACCCGTTCACACGTGCAGTAAGTGTGCTTCAAGCCACCTCCAGATGTAGATTAACTAATCCAGTTTAGTAACCGGTTTGGACCGTCCACACGAACCACGTTTCAAACTAACCACGTTTCAAACTAAGCTAGGTTCCAAACTGGATTAAATGCCTCGTGTAGACGGGGCTTACGTAGAGTAAACACCATTCTATTCCACGCAACAAAGTATCATCACGTTAAGATGTGTCTTTTCTACAGCTAGCAATGAAGAAGAGCCAGCACACACCATCCAGTCGACGACCTATGTCACGCATTCAACCATCTCAATCCTCCACAAGACTCTTCACTAAGAATGACCTCAGCATGTTACTGTAAGTAGAAGCAAGCTGCCTCTTCATTTCACATTTGCATAGAAATTTTTCAGAAGAAGACGACACCAATAATCTGATAGCAGCATACGGAACTCCAGAAACTAATGATAAAAAAGTGAGAGACGAGCACAGACAGTTAGAGTGGTGTCTGTGGGACTAGACAATATGGAACTAATTTAGAAAATGAGAGTCAACGAACCGAAAAACTGCATTTATCACTCGCCCATGCACATGACAAACAAACATGCATTATTGCACACAGACGCACGCTAGCATACACATGTCGTATCTTGTGCACACAACTACAGACATAAATTATCTTAGTGTCTCGACAGAACTCAAGTCAAAAGAGAGAAATGTCTTCACCAGTCACTCCTGTCTCAAAAGTACGGCACGCTCCATCATCTCAAGCATCACCTTCTCAGCTGCTGACATTGGAGCAATCTCCTAGCAGTACCTTGCAGTACGTGTGTTGTTTATTAAGCATGGGACAAGAGATATAGACTGTCTTGTCAAACACATGTATTTGGTATAGGTTTGACACTCCCAGTTACAAGTACGGTAGCCGTCCAAACAAAGGCAAACTGGTTTCATCTTCTAATAATCATTTATTCACACACTGGTTGTCATCTGATCATTGTGTGTCTGTGAGTCTCTATGACAAGGAGGCCTCTCTCACTACTACAGAGAAGTTCATGTATCAGAGAGTGTCTGATAAGATGATTGGTTAGTCATAAATTTATTCTGTCTGTTACTATCAGTCTACAATCACTGATAATTAAAATGTGTTAATGATTTTCATTGCAGCACTTGTCAATCGCATAGAGGAGCTGGGTAAAGATCTTCTAGAACACAATGGACTGGAGGAACTGTATGAATCTGCTAGCCTGGCATACCCTTCTGTGGTTAGTCTGAGTCTCACTCTCACTCATATGCACGCATAGCGGTTGTTTTGTCATCAGTGGCTTGTTGGTCTAGAGGTATGATTCTCGCTTAGGGTGCGAGAGGTCCCGGGTTCGATTCCCGGACAAGCCCTTTTGCTTTTTTTACCGGGAGGTTTTGAATAGATTTGTCAATGAGGTTTTGTCTGGAAATAAATCAATCTTTACCTCTACAGTCATAATATCACTTTGATACTTCACAGTATGATTTATGGGCTTTATGGAGCTGTATCGTAAAAGGAGAAATTTTTGCCGTGAAAAATTTTCACAGATCTCCCCAGATAACCAATTTTTAAATTTTTTGAATTAATTTTCTCCAGCATGAAAATTATCGCTGGGGATTATACAAATTTTGTACTTTAAGAGCACCTACAAAAATTTTCATGCATAAAATTTCTATGCTTACAGTGGGTTTATGGTAGTTATTTTTTTGTGAGAATGTGATCAAAAATCTCAAAACTTCATTCACTTTGTTGACTTTTAGGAGCCTGCAGTGTATCTTGGCATGGTAGCATGTGAGGGAGAGGGAAGACTCAATCCCAGCTCATGCTTACTGGAAGGAGTGGACTCCTTTAGAAGCAACTGTAGGAGAGGAGTCTCTGCTAAACTGGAGCTACCAGACCATCTCTCTCCTTGCTCCCTCTTTCCCGGACAGGTTCTTTAGCTCTCATTTTCGTTGCTACAACACGCTTTCTTTGCCTTGTGTTTCAGGTGATAGCAGTTGAAGGTGTGTTGAACCACAGCAGGATTTTATCTGTTTCTAAAGTCTATGACCAGGTAACCTAGCAACACACTCCTCCCACGCACACACAAACTGATTCACCCATTAGCATCTAGTACACACCATCCCATTGCTATTTCATTGCATACCAACACACACTAATACTTGTACACATTTACTATTGTCATAACTCGTACCAAATATCTGAGTGGCTGACAATGTCCAATGGCGACTGTCAGTAATTCAGGCAGACAACACTGGAACTCTGTGTCTTATGAAGTACTGTGTGTGTGTGTTTGTGTAGGGTGTGTATTTACCATCACCAGAACGACAAACTGATCAAATAGGAGGTAAGATGTAGTATGAGCTTAATAATACCAAGGAGCGTATGGACCTTCAATTACACCACTTGGTGTGTTGCAAAATTTCCATTAGTAAGATTTTTGCTAGCACAACAATTGTTGCACAAGCACAGTATAATACCACTGCAATTTAAATCTGTAGTTGTACACTCCTTGGAATTATAAGCTTGTCAAGTGCAGTCTGTAGGAAATGTATCTCCATCTCTGTCTAGGCGTATCTGCTATGGTAGCTGCCGGACCATTCACCACCTCGGATAGTCTGGATATGGTACCACTCAGTGACCTGTTGAAGTCAGTTGCTGAGGAGAGACCTGATGTCCTCATACTGGTGAGTGAGAGAGAGAGAGAGTGAGTGAGTGAGTGAGTGAGTGAGTGAGTGAGTGAGTGAGTGAGAGAGCGAGTGAGAGAGAGAGGGAGCGAGCGAGTGAGTGAGTGAGTGAGTGAGTGAGTGAGTGAGTGAGCAAGTGAGTGAGTGAGTGAGTGAGCAAGTGATTGATTGATTGAGTGAGTGAGTGAGTGTATTGTATACCTGAGGTATGTTGTTTGTGACTAATATGACATATGTAACAGCTACAAGGAGAGTAGGTTATTGTAAATATGAAAAGCAAACTGTGAAATGTTCATTACTGTATGGCAGGTTCTAAAAAACAACTCAGTGTACTACTGGGACTAAGATCAAAATGCCCCTCTAGTGTAGTGTATTCACAGGTGTGTGTCAAGCATCTATAGGGCAGGGCATATTTAGTAGCTAGTAGTCTATGATTGCGTTCTAATCTGTTTAGAACAACTAAAGTATACTAAACAGGATTTGAGATTTAGTTGTGTACCAAAGAGTCTAATGATAAGTTGATGACAGACATAAACAAAGGATACCTGGAAATTTGACGTAATAATGTATAAGGTAATTTTCTTTTACAGATTGGACCGTTTGTAGATGTCACACATCCTGATGTTCAGGTATGCTTCCACGTTTTCCTGTCTCTACTCATCTCTCTTTGAACAGAGCAACAAGATGAGCACAACATTTGATCAGTTTCTGAAAGAACAACTTACGACAGTCCTGCACTCACTAAAGAGGTATAGTGCGCTGCTACAGCCAGCACATGTATACAGCAGTATGATATGGTTTTGTATTTTAATTTCCAGGAAGACTAGTCTGATTGTTGTTCCCTCTCAACGCGATGCTCTCCACAAGTGGAAAGTATTTCCTCAACCACCTTACCTTGAACAACAGGTGTGTGCACGTGTGTACGTTTGTGCATGTTTATTGTACCATACTTGTACTTGCTCTTCATCAAAGTTGTTGATTTAGTGATCAATTTCAGTCATCTCTTGTTGATTGCGTCAGTTTAGTGCAGCTGCATTAGTGTCTGGGCGTATTATTATCTAATAATGATCTTGAACATTACCTTCTCTTTAGTCTCAGGAAGCACTGTTTGTCAGTGATCCTTGTACACTGTCAGTCAATGGAGTGTGTATTGGAGTGTCTTCTACTGACATACTTCGTCATCTCTCATCGCGGACTATGTTCAAAGGGTATCACTAAATGCACAGTAACTTCCTCTTCATACATTTTCTTTGTCACTCTTTTCTCTCACCTTTCTTATCCCCAATTTTCGCATTCTTGTTTATTTGTTTCTGTCATCCTCCCAGACCCACCCCAGACAGAATGGCAAGATTAGCTAGTCACATCTTGCAGCAACAATGGTAGGTGTGGCATGGTTTGTGTCCTGGGTGGAGTGAGCGCTAACACACTGCACATGTTGTTCACTTGTTGTCTACAATGTAACTGCCAATAATTATTACTATTTTGATATGTCCAATTATACTGTAGCATACTTTTGCATACTGCAGTCGTTCTAATAATTTTACACTTTGTCATTTGCTACAGTATATACAGTTCTACTAAGTACACGGTAGACATGATTGCTGTTTGTTGACACTGCTCGTCTGGCTAATACTTGTTTGTCAATGTACATGTTTCGGCTATTTGCAACATATCCTTGATCGATGGTAATGATGGTGGAAGTATGCAAGGAATTATCTTGAACTGTCATAAGTTGGAACTGTCATAAGTTGTTCCTAAGTCATGGTTATGGCTTTGGTGAATCATACTTTAGTCAGTTTTTGACGAATGTTTTACAGTCAAGCTCAAGCTCTAGTTGTATCTCGATGTGTTGTAAGGATACTTTAGGTTAGACGCCCTCCTCTGTATTCAACAAGACTAGAAATGCAAGCAACTGTTTTTATTGCATAGCCTAGTACTCTTTGGGTGTGTCGGGTGACCTCAGTGCTATATAAATTCTTAAGTACAGTACTATCTCCTGGTTCAGTTGAAGTTAGATCATTATGTCGGTACATTGTATAAGAACACTGTGCCAGTGATTGATGCTTTGTGTGTTTCTAGCTGTAAAGCTACAGATCGCACCATATGATTGATAGTTGTACACGTGTAGCTTATTGTGATTAGCAGTCAAAACACTCATGTACACATACACTCATTGCTTTAGATCCAGGTACAGATAGTGTCATATATTGATTGAGTGAAACTGCCTAGTTAGAAAAGCTGCTTGACATGCTCTAATGTTGATGATATGGTAGGGTATTGTTATGTAACAGTAGTGATGTACAGCACAGATAACGTGACTGAGAGCTGCACTGTAACATTCGTTGCACATGTATCGATGAGGTAGTTACACATATTAATGTTTCCTCTGTTAGATCCAACTGAAACTTCAAAGCTTTGCTTATCATAGATTACATGAATTCCCATGTCCTGAACAGTGCACCATAATTATTCTCATGCACTGATACTGTTTGCTGTGCGGGAATGAAGAATTGTATTGTGAGAAGCTATGTGGGTGGTCTGGGGTGACTCAAGGTTTAGCACTCTGAACTCAAAAATGGTTTACAATGATCTGCATTATGCACACATCGATGCACAGTGTGTGTACTACAAATATTGAATGATTTCAGTAATTCACTTAGAATGCTTGGCAGGTACAAACATGCCCCAATTTTGATGATTTGGCGAGAAATGGGGCGTAATCTAGTACAAAACACTATGTATGCAGTCACACGTTAGCTGATGTTACTAGTGTTAACAAGATGGTACATACTGTCAACATCTGGTTGCTGCTACTGCACATAGGCTAGTGTCCTCGGGGGGGAAGTCAAGCAGATAATGCAATGCTTGTTTGTGTGTGCATCGGGTAAAGGCTGAACTCAGGTCATGAACCATCTGTTAGTGCTCAACTGTGTAATAGACGCACTCTGACTATTTGTATAACGGATGCTACAGCTGTTCTGTATGATAGAGATTACAGTATAATTACTGTGGTGTGTGTAGGTGGTAAAAATAGCAATATTAAACATGTCTGTTTTTCATACTTTTAATTGTTGCCCAAAGTGACAATAATTGGTCAACATTTGTAGTATGAAATTAGGTTATGAATGATGAGCTCTCAATATTACCACTGTGAGTAGGTGTGAGAAAAATGAGGCTTCTTTGTGACAAGTAATGGGATGTGTGTACTACTATCGATACTATAAACTTTGTGGTATAGCTGTTGCGGTATAATACTAATCTACTAGGGATTTTTTGCCATTACACTGTGGGCACCCCTGGAATAAGGACATCCGCTCTAATGTATGTGGACAGCGCTTTGTGTACATACCAACCCCTGAAATCAGGACACCTTTCTAATCAGAATGCTACTTGTGGGTCCCGAGAGAGAGAGAGAGAGAGAGCATTGTGTGGGTAGATTCCATATAGTCTATTAGGGAGGCACGGTAGTGACTCCCTATGTATGAATGGACGAGAAAACAAGATGGCGGCTACATTAGCGTTCAGACGCTGATATTTCGCCAGGTGATGATTTTTATACGTCCAAAGACACTAATGGTGTCTGGAATAGAGGGATTCTACTGTATTACAGGAACACTGTCCTAGTATTATTTTTGCTGTGTGTATGAATGTGTCAGTAGTTGTAGATATGGTGTTGCAGCAATATTAACAGGAGAGTACAAGGTTGTTGGGTTCACACTGGTGGTACATCTGTGAGGTCTTTCTGTAGCATCTAATCATGATGCAATGCTGAAGCTAGGCACACACGTGTAGAGAGGAAAGTACACTGTGCCATTATCCATGCCTAGTTGATCACTGATCCTATTATCTTGTCTCCTTGTCAGCTATTATCCACTGTACCCCACACACAAGCCAGACGATACCATGACAGGGAAGACTACACCAGATATCAACTTTGATGTGCTACTTGCTTATGAACGAGGGCTAGCCGGGTTGCCTGCTCGACCTGACCTCCTAATATTACCCTCAGACCTAAAACCTTTTACTAAGGTCAGTCGCTGTGGTTTGCAGTTAATATTTTTAGGTTTGGTACACTTTTAAATTCTTGTACAATTTCACATTCATGGGGGCCTACCTAGGGTATTACATAGCTTATTGTTTCTAGGTACTAGTAGTGCTGAATGCCGACAAACATAGTTCTATTAAAATAACAATTTTAATGGTCTTTTCTACCATTCCTCCTGGTATAGGTTGTTGATGGATGTACTGTACTCAATCCTGGTCATCTTACTAGGAAAGCGAGCGGTGGTACTTATGCCAAGTTTGTTGTGTCGCCACAAGCTGATAAAATCAACACAGCAAGTGACGTTGGGACTCAAATCTTGCATATTTAAGTGAACTTTTTAACTACATGTATCGATTTGTGTTCAGATTGCGCATTATGCGCAGTTTGCGGTTAGCAGAATAATTAAATTATGATAATTGAACTCGCAAGCATTGAAAAGCGTTGTCGCGTGCTACCCAACGGCAATTTGTGCGTTGGCACCTCAAGCAGCATTATCAACGGCTGAGTTGCTGCATGCGTTATTGACTGGCTGTGGGTTTCTGATTTAGCGTTTCTTTCTACCGCCATATCGCCCGCGAGTTAATCCCGCCGTGATGTCCTGTCGTTCCTCTGTCTATGCTACGGCTAACAGCGCCATGGCGCACAGCCACACTCGCACGTTCATTGTTCGCCGATTGGATGGCGCAGAGCAAGAAGTGTCCGTGGACAAGAAAGCAATCGGTGATGAGCTGATGGACAAGGTTTGTTTTAATAGTGCTTGTGTTTTGCATGCGATTTTTGGTAAACCTGTGCTGATAGTGAACTCACCGGTTGCACTAGTCTAGACAGGGTCATGATATTGATGCCTAGTACATGTGTATCATTTCCTTACTCTTACTCTGTAGGTCTGTAAGTCAATTGGTTTACTGGAAAAAGATTATTTTGGATTGCAATACCGTGACAAAAATGGTGATCATTTGTGGTTGAATCTACGCAACCCACTTCATGAGCAAGTGCCCCATGGACCACGATCTCTGGTGGAGATGAGAGTGAAGTTTTTTGTGCAACCACAGAAACTGATGCAAGTAGTCACCAGGTGAGAGCAGTGGTAACTCCACATAGCTGTTTGCACACTCACACTAGCTCATTGCGTCAACACTAGCACACCAACACACCATGTCATAATTTGAAGCTAATTTTAAAGATGAGGTAGTTCTAACTTTATCAGCCACCTGTTGACAACACAACCCTTTCAAGTGTAGGGTTGGTCACCAAGCCAATAACATGCTTGATGAAGTTTCAGTAGTAGAGTAGCTATCCCACAATGTACCATTACTGTCGTCATGACATGCTTCATTCACTTTAATTGTTAAGATTAGCTATATAAAGAGCAGCTGGACTTGTGTCCTTGTGTAAACATATTGATTAATCTTTCTTACTCCAATTCTCTTCCAGATTCCATTTCTATCGACACTTGCGAAAGGAGCTGATTCTTGGTCGATTGCGCTGTCCTCCTACCAAAGCCACCCACTTCACAGCCCTCATTGCTCAAATCGACAAAGGAGACTATCATCCCTCATTTGAATACCGTCACAAGGTCCCCTGTGACATGGTCGACAATGAAACATTTGTGACTCGTGTCCGAAGAGAGCACCATTTGTTAATGGGAACACCTAGTGAGATAGCTGTGGAGAAGTTCCTCAATGAAGCAGCTGTTCTTGATCACTATGGTGTGGAGATGTATCATACACTGAGCAGCAAAGGAGGAAAGCGTATAATAGTAGGAGTGGGACCAGAGTGTATCTATGTGTACAATGGATCACATTTGGAAGTTCAGAAGAGGTGGGCCTCTTTGTTGATTGTTCTTTATTAGTTAAATTTATTAATTTGAAACTGTTATATCTCCAACAATGTTGGAGCCAGCGTGTCTAGCGCTGTGTGTGTGCCTCACACATGATATCCTGCCAGTAATTGGCTTCCCACTGGTCTGTTCAGTCAGGATTCAGTGTTTGTTTCTGGCAGCGAAAGCATTAAATGATGCGGATATTGGCTAGCAATTTCTATCCATGACCATAGCTGGCTGATCATATTACACTAGCCATCGTTCGAAAGCGTTTATCCAGCTATGGTTACATGAGATGACTTGATGGTGTGTGGGAGCGTGTCTGTTCTGTCATCAGCTTAGCTGGCTGATAGTCAATACCACCTAACCACCTCTATTTCCCCAACTCATGTTTGTCTACATCAATAACAAGGAGTCAACATGATATTATCTTTTACCACTTCTCAGGTTCAGCTATGGATCGGTTCAATACACCGCCTTTCATGCTAGAAAGTTCACAGCTGTTATTGAAAACAACTCATCACAACTTGAGTTTGAAATGAAGAGCAGAGGTGCAGCACAAGCACTCTACAGAGCTGTGACAGAGTTTCACACCTTCTTCCAGCGAGATGTAGTGGGCAGCATGATTAAAGATGCTGGCTTTTGTAAAAGTCTAATTGGAACTTTCAAGGGACAAACTCCAGATCGATTTTACTTTGATGTGATCCGCACACACAAGCAAGTGGTGGACAACCTCTGGCCAATGATGCATCCAAACTCTCCCATGGCTCGCCGACCTCCAGCTGCTCTTCCTAGCACAACCTCTCTTGCCTCACAGCGATCAACACGGTCTCTCCCATCAGGAAGAAATCACAGAGTGAATCGACAAGTTGGTTCAATGCCTCGCAGTGCATCGTCTGATAATCACTTCCACCATCTCCCACCAGCCTTCCGTCTTCCTCCTCCTACTCCAGTTCACCGTCCTAATCCTGGTGTTGTACGGCATAGCTCTGATCGCAGTGCTCCACCTAACTCTCCCTTTTTCTACCGCTCTCACCTGCAGCCACCTCACTCTCCATTCAACCCATATGCCAGCAACATTGAAGAGAACAGCAGTGACTCTGATGACCAAAGTGCCTATGTTAGTGGAGAGTCTGATACCTATGTCTGCATGCGTGGATCTGAGACTCTTTCTATAAGAAGAGCATCTGATCATTCTGTTGAAGGATCAGAGACATACGTCAATTCCACTGCTTCTGACATCAGTTCAACAAGTATGGATGGTCGCATTCCTTCTCCTCCGCCTGTCTATTCAGAAATTGATCCCCATCGTGACAGAACTACAAGATCTCCTGATAGTAATTTCGCTCTAGATCCAAGTGCCCTCACCATGGGAGCAGTCATTGGTGAAGAAGATGCTCTCAATTTCGATGCCAGTGCTGTGCTAGCAAGAACTCGTGAGTTAGAGAGTGAACTGCAGCGTTTACGGACAGCAATGACATGTCGACTATGTCAATCGAACCCAATAGGAGCGACATTTTGTCCGTGTGGTCATACTGTGTGCTGCCATGGCTGTGCCACACGACTCAACAACTGCTTAGAATGTCATCAACCTGTCAACGGTGTTCAAAAAATGTTACTAGCATGATGACCTGAATCTTCTCTCTGAACTTTAACCATTCTTAAGATTTGGCACATTTCAGCATTATTATCTCATCTCACCTCGAACATAATCTCTCCAACAAATTTAATGTTTCTATATTACGATTTTTATCTCTCACTATATATAACAAATGATGTCACATTTTTGAAATTCTGACGTTGCAGTCACTAAGCTGTTATTTTCATAACAGAAGTATTGAAATAGCGTCTATAGCACAAATGGAGTAATAACACTAAGTACATTGAGGAATTTGTAATTAAATAGCTATTTTTCCTTGCAAAACGGAATACTAAACATCAATAAATTACAGAAAACAAAATAAATCAAATAGAACCAACCACTAGTGTACTACACTCGGGCAGAACACTGAAAATACAACAGGAAACTTGTGCACCAAATAATAGTATCACTAATAATAGTGTTGTAAATAAATTAATTATGCTACTATTTATAAAGTATTTGGGTCAACTTCTTCAAGTTAATTAGCACTCAAAAATTTTTCCTATGCTCAAAAATGGTGTCCATTCTCCTGTAGAATAGAAGGTAGGCAACCTTGGTTTGAGGCTGTGCCATGCTGGGATTGAGGACAGCCTCTTCGGTGATGGGCTTGACAAAGCTATCATCAATTCTTACCCAGCCTCTAGAAGGCGGGTGATAGACATCGCACGTGTAATGACCACCTTGAGCTGTTCGACCATGATGGTAGACAACTACAGAGAAAGGAAGGAAGGAAAGATCCTGTGTGTACAATGACAGCATCCTAAGGGTAAGTCCCTCTTGTTCTCAGTACCTATCCCTCATAGTTTGGATAAAGACACTAGCTGAGCTCAACCCTGTCTATCTCTAGTTTGGGACATCCAAACCTACTAATTACTCTGAGCATCACTGGGGACTCTGTTGGTACAGCAGTGAAGCACTAATTATGTGGAAACCCCCAACATGGCTGTTTGATGTAGGCAAGCCTGCCAACAACACTATAGCCAACATAAGAGTTATTAGACCAGTATTAGGACAATAACCTGTATGGGACATACACTTGGACGATAGTGATATAATATTCAACCATACTTGGTTTGATAGATGATACTGTAAGCACAAATGCCAAATCTTTTACTCAATAAACCACAGGCTATACAACAAAAATTAATATACTATACAGTTACAGTATGTATTAAATAACAGTGACTGGGGCAAATGCAAGTGGTAGGTATACATGTATAAATGCATGTAGCAAATACATCTACATTATGCAATAAACTGGTCTACCAGTACATTTGTGATTTCCATAATAATTATTATTCCCAAAATGATACCAACCTCTATAGAAGGGGACTGAACATCAACAATAGTGCTCAAACTAGTAGCCAAGTTAAAGGATTAACCAGCAGCAACTTGATATGTACAGAGTGTGCACTGTTAATTACAATAATAGTAACTCTATTACAAGTATTATGCACTATGTACCAACTGTAACCAAGGCAACAATATCTGTTACCAATAGGTCACAGATGATTGGGGAGATGAGGATCAGCGGCATAGTACAGTAGTATCTCTTGAGGCCACACTAAGCTGAGTCGGTTAGCCGACACCAATACCTCCCACCAGTTTGTATTCAACAACACATGGTACCAGTGAACAATAATCACCACTCACCAGCCCAGAGCTGATATTTCTTCTGTTGATGAGTAAACTTTCCTCTAACTGACTGACTGAGCAGATCTGGAGAATGAAAGAGACAAACACGATAACAAGGAGTGGCAGGTAAACGGAGAAGTAGAGAGTCAATAACAATAGCTGTGGTAACTCCAGGGCTGTGTGTATGTGTGGTGTCTGAGAGGCAGCCCTGCAGGCACACAGAGCTACTACACTATAGACCTAACAATGGATCTCTGCACTAGATAGGATGCCACATCCCATTACTTCCACTACCAGACTCATCTTATTAACAGACCACATTACCACTTGGCCGGAATAGTAGTAAACCAGAGATTATCATAAACTAACTTTCTCCCAAACTCATATGATGCTCTCTACTTTGGTCATTCATGCTTGTAATATAATTATCGTCTTTCCAAACTGATCTAGTTTCGATGTAATATTAGACTACATGAACAGACTGGCCATTATTATGATCTACTACACGTGGCCTTTATAACAATAGAAGCTTAGACCTTGATTACGAAATACAATTATAGCATATACTCATTAAATTAATGTTAATAATTATAGTCTAAACTACTGAAACTTCAATAGACTGAACACAATATACAATTACACAACAGAGACAAAGGGTTTGCTATTAGGAGTGCATCCACCATCAAGAGCTACTGTGGGGACATGCTTCAATAAACTAGAATAGTAATACAGGTCTAAAAACAACGTGCAGAGACTGTCATGCGCATGATAGTCGGTCTAGTTGCCTATACAACAGACAAGCACGGTCTAGCTAGAATGGTGCATACACCATTGACATCACTGATGGTGGTAATGATATACTGCCTGTGGGAACAAACCAAATGCTGTGCACTCAGTGTTAATGATAACACAATCAATGTGTTAATGCTTGTTTACTAAATAATTAAGCAACACACAAGTATGGCTATTATTAAATCAGCTGATTAATGTGAATTAATGATTTTAAATCTCAAAGTCATAACAACAACCCAACACTGAAGTTGACACAGCATCTTGTATATTTCCTATACATTTTGGAACATTCTCAAGTATTTCAATAATTATCATACGATTTCCTATCACATCTAAACAAACGACGGATGACACCAAATGTAGCACACCAGAAATGACCAATGGAAGTGTATTTATTTACCACAACACAGACATCACTAGCAAGTACTGTACATGATTAGTTGGATGTGGTGACTTATCACCATCACAACAGTGGATAAAATGTCTCCTGAGCGTGTTGCCATCACAACAGGTTTATAGCAATATCAAGAGAGTTGGTTACATCATGTAATTAGTTTAACTGCTTTACAGATTGCACACAATAAACCTCCCCTACCATGGACCAGTGAGTTGCTCATTATAAACTTATCATCAATAGTGAAATGTGAACACATCAATTCTCATAGCAGTCACATTACATCACAAGAAACAGAGACGGCTACTAACTGAGTGACTTCACACTACTGCATGAACTGTAATATTCCAAGATGCATAGAAAAACCAGTCGCTTGGTGTTTCATTCACAGAGCACGTATGTATACACACTTACCGCTCAAAGACTAGTTAATGGATCATTACAGACTTGTTGACACTGTATGGATGTGAATGTTTGGCAGATAAATGTCAACACACACACATGATAGCTGTGTATCTGATATCATCTAGTATTGTATCGCTATGGTGTTTAGAGGCCCTATTAAGATGTGATCAAACGCTAATTCACAGGATTTGTGACTCAATTAGGTGGGAAAAACATAGTTTTAGGTACCACAGGGAAAGCACAATGCACAGTGGTACACGTGTAGTAGCATTACCAATTGAATTAATGCTGAATTTAGGAAAGCTTAGACATGCTTTAGTCCAGGAATGGTTTACTACAATAATGTGTACTACTACGGAATAGTCGTACATGAGAACCATTGTAAACCGGTAATTAGTTAACAGTATCAAAATACGATTTGGAGAGTATTGACATGTGTGCTTGCCTATGCATGGTCTAACTGCTAATGCATGTGACTGATCTGGTAATTTGTACATGTAGTGGTCAGGTCTGTAAGTTTGCCAGAGGGCCTCTGCACAGCTGTGAACAAATGAGTACCAGCTGGGAGAGAGTAGCCACACCACAGGAACATCCTGTACTACTTACTATTCCAGCTAACCTGATTATCAGAGACACATTGAAACAGAAACAACCAGATGCCTATGGGACAAACCCAATTCTGGATTTTAGAGACCAAATATACACGTGAAATGTATTTCATTCCTGCGTAAAGCACCCGTTGTCTATATTATAGGGATTCGGATTAGGAGGTTCCAATGAAGACATACAAATGATTGCATGTGACTGGAATTAGTACAGATTGAAACGTGTACATGTAAGATAGATTTACAGTGCCTGAGGGGTAACATATTAGATTATATGGTCCAATGGTATACGTAATGCAATTATCACACTGAAGCACCACTATAGGCCTTCTCGTTCAACAAACAATTATACCATCCCACTCATTCTTTTCCCTAGTTCCAACAACAACGTACAAAATGACGTCCTCTACTGTATACAGAGACTGATTGGGTTAATTGGAGCTGAAATAACATAGTACATGTACAAATCGTCCAGCCTTCTGCAACCCTTGAGCAAGTACGCTACTAGTACAGTACTGCACTACATACACAACAGTGCATAACAACATAACTACAGTGTTTAGTACAGTGCTGATACATACTGTATAGAGCACAGTGAGGAACAGTGTTACACTACTCTCTCGACTCACCATTTGAGATTTCTAGATTCATGTTGTACGCAACACGTTTGTTGATTTTCTGTGAACCTGTGGAGTCAAATAAGAACCTCTTGAGATGAAGAATGAGGACTGTGGGGAGATGAACCAGAGCCATCCTCTGGTAGCCAGTCTAGTGCAGGAGAGAGAAAACACCATTACAAGAGAACAATACGGGATTGAGGTTAATATAGTCTCAGACAAAAGATACTCACTGTCCCCTCTCATCAATACAAGGAAGATACTGCAACATACACACAAACACTGCCATGTAGAATGCTTTGATATTCCCGTTAATGAGCGCTATTGCAATAAAACATGTACCAGTGTGTGTGTCAACACTGATAAAATATGGTGTTCAACTGTGTTCAATCTGTACTGTGCACGTAAGAAGGCACATGTACAGCATGCATACATGTACACATGTTCTACGATGTAGGGCGTGGGCTTCACTCAAATTACTGTAGTGCCTTCTAAGTAGCCTACAAAAACGCTGCAATTAACCTACAAAAACATTGCAATTAATTTAAACTTAACATATAAACTACACATAATACTATGATCAAAGTGATGAGATCAAAGCAGGCACACCCGATGTGCTACACGATGGACTATGAGCTAGGAACGAGGCAACCGATGCTCTTGCAGATCATGTGACCTACACTCAATCAATGCACATCACACTAGGGGACAAAGAATACCATGTATGGTCATATCAGGAACTAGCTCGACAACACACCCACATTCACTACTGGTAAGATCACAATGAGACATCCAAACAGGAAGCAACTGATAGTGCAGCAGAAACCCACTGACATATGCACGAAACATTTCAAGGAAGCACCGGCTACATTGTAGTTATGTATGCAACCTCAAACATTTCTGGTGTTGTTATTTTTTGAGCATCTGAGTCGAGACAGTAATTTCCTGATGGGTTATCAGCTTGAAACACTAGATAACGATGATCACTATCATATTGCAATGCACAGTAGAGTACGGAGTGCACTAGCATCATGAATGACCTCACAATAACACAGACACAACACACACTCCTCTTAGTATTATACTGCTCTGAGCATGGGAAAGGTCAACAGAGGACAAGTTGCAACATGGGAACATAGACATGCAAGCTGCTCAGTTCATTGATCTGTACTACCTACTAATGTCTATTTCTTGTTGCACCTCAGTAAGAGGGTTTTGTGTAAAACGAGATCTTAAGACCAGCTACAGTATACTATATTGCAGCATCTAACAATATGCTTCACTATTATTACAGTAGTTAACTCATGTATAAAGACACATTCGTTAATAGTTTAAAACATGAGATATTGTCACTAATGTCTGTTTACCAGCGGCCACCATGCAGTACAGTTATTGAGATGTGGTAGGTACACGTATTACACAGTGGAACAACAAACAGTCCAGCACATGATCACATTCTTGTGGTGCTCATAGAAGCTATTAATAAGACACACCAGATTGACTAACGGTGTCCAGGAGCGCATAATGAGAGAGCGACATAATAGAGTAGGAGTGTGAAGCACCCACGAATTTGATTAAAAATTGGAAGTCTACACACATGATGGATGTGTTATTAAAGATAGACTGGATGATGGCTGCTGTATGACGTCGAGCTAGCTTGGTTTTTGGCTGGACCTGGGTGGTCAGAGGCTCCTAAGAGGCAAGCAGCAGTTTTCTATACACGCGATGACTTTCAGACGATCGCCATGTGCTCGTGCCACAAGCTGTAAAGAAGCAGAGTGTCTCGATTTAGCAGTATCCACTGAAGGCAGCAAGCAATAGTGATCGTTGTGGGGTACCTGCTTGCCTCCTAGAAGTCTCTGACAGCCCGTTTTCAACAAAGACAAAACAGACGGTACCGTCAGAACGTCCATCTTCCACTCTATCTTTAAAAACACATCCATCATGTGTGTAGACTTTTTATTTTTAATCAAATAAGTGGGCACTTCGCAATCCTACTCTATTACGTTGCTCTCTCGTTATGCGCTCCTGCAGTGTCGTAAAAGATGATTAATATTACATGAAAGAATAAAATCCAGAGCTGAGTCTCACACTACATTTTTTATAAATAATACGACGGAGAAACTTCACTAATTCCTTAAAATAATGTAAGCAATGCATTATAATATCACAGGTACATCTCAGTGTTAGATTTTAAACCCCAAAATGAAAACATCCGTAGTCCCGTACACATCAACTATACTATGTGATACAAAGGGCTCATCAAATGGTGATACGGATGAGTGATGTTAAGAACAAGCCTAACAGACTAGTAGCAAGCTTCCCCACTCATTGTAGAATGGTTAATATACAACAGCACTTAGGCCAAGTATCTTGTGGTATGTAAGAAGACACACACAAACACACAAGTCAATCTTGAGGTTCTAAGCAGACAAACAGACAAACAAATAGACAGTCACTACAAGATTTCCCACAAGAGAGACGGAACCACAATATTGACCACAGCACACTAATTACCTCCTCATCTTTGTCAGCAGTGAAGTGTACTTGCTGCTTCTGAGTGAGTAGCTCCAGAGCATCAGTCACATTCCATACCTTATCACCCTAGCAACAAGAATAAAATTATTACTGATGAAGAAAAGCACACTTATTGACTGGTTAGCAGACAATGTTGTCACGTGGAGCTACGTAACTGGTAATCAACGATTCTTGCATCTGCATGTACAGCTCAGACGTAAGCTAACAAAAACCTGTGCGTTACGAAAACAAACTTGCAACGACACAATTTATGAGTTACGATGAAGCAGCTTGCGTCATTCTCTCTATGATAGCTTCTTGTAGCATGTGGGTGTTCTTGCTACAGTAGCTCGTGCATTGCCTTGCATGTTATGATGAACAACGTGTGTGTTACAACGACGCAACCTGCGTGTCACGGTGACGCAAGATTGTGAGTAGTATTACAAACCTCAAATCTACTAATACAAAAAGGAATAAAAACTAGTGCTATGTGACATTATGAGTAGAACACTCTATTCATCTATTATGACGACAAAAGTTTACGATAGCAGTTGTTCAATGAACCAATAAACCACTACAAGCATTGCCTCCTCTTATAGAAACACATGACAATATAACTGGATTGATAGTCAACTGTGTGTGACATCTGGTCCTTTAGTCTCCATATTTGTACTACATGTGAAAAGATGTCTTGAATGAAAATATACAAACTTGGAATATTTACACACAACCACTGCGCACGTACATGCTAGTAGGAGGGAATAGAGTTGCATTGATGTCTTTCCATGGTATTCAGTAAGCTTGGAAACACGTCCTGCATGACCAACACAGTGGCTAAAACTGAGCCACAAAAGAGTCTGCAATATCTGACTGACCATGTGGGAGTGAAACCAGAAAGCAACTACTAGCTCAAAGTCATTGTTGTCTTTTAAGCTGCTAATTATTATTGTGAGAAGCTTTATCAAAATGCTATGCGAATCAAAGAACAAAGCAAATGACAATTTACTAGTTTTAGCCATATCGGTGCGTTATTAGGTGTATGTATTATTAGTACAAAACTAGACGGATTGCAAGGGCAATGTGAGGCGAGCCTGAGTACACCTGATTGACAATGTAGTATAACAATATATTTGTTAATGCTGTATAGAATATTATAGTTCAAAATACAGACTCTTTGTTCTGTTATGTGTACTATTGCGACTACTACCTTGGCTACGTAGGCACTGGAGGGTTAAGCATTTGGGTTCGTCTGTATGTATGTTTATATATATATGTGTGTGTACAAAAACGCGGCTGTTTACCGCCTTACTGCTCGAAGATTGTCATGAAATAGTTTTGCAACAGCTTGGTTGTTCAATATTTATTCTTTAAAAGACGCCTGCGAAGTCGAGAAAGTCTTCTGTTGTGTGCTATGGCCATGTATTCCTAATAGCAACATCGCAGATTAGAACATTCCGGTGAGTGGGTGTACCACAATTATGAGACTGAGCAAAAACGTATAATTAAATGCATGCTGTAGCGTACCGTATAGCCGGTTTTTTTCGCTGGTCAAATAATTCGTTAGCCAAATTTTGGCTGGGTCTAATTTTCGTCACAGAGCCACGTCACAGAACTTTTTAAATAGGCAAAAAGAATTTTTCGAAATCTAATTTTTGACTTGCACCAGCCGTTCGAAAATTAAATCCACATGAAAATAATCGGCTATACGGTATGTGTTCACTGAACTCTAGTTATACTAGTGCTATTGTAGTATATAAATTAAAGCTACACATGCGCTTATACGTCCGTATACCGCGCGCACATGTACATGTTGTGCAAAAATAATTTCCATCATGGCTGCTATTAAGTGTGAGCTTGACGTGTCTGAACTGAACCAGTATACAGCATGGGTTTCCCTCCATGGAAGAGTCTTGGAGATGTCTCACTGAACAATGAAGAACTAAAGTATGGTGAAGGTCAAGTGAGCAAAGTCAAAGCAGTGTATTGTTTGATACAACACATAAAGCCGAATTGGCGAAGAGATAGAGAGCGTTGAGTATTTTGTAAAAAAAGACAGGCGGCAATAGCTTTGAAATCGTTCTGATAAGTCTAAGTCATGATTAAAGATGGATGGAGTTGCTGTTAAAACTAGATTTCTAATGAACACATACCTGTGCGCTGAGCTAAGATCTACACAGTTAGTACACGACTGCCAGCATTACTGCATTATTACTTCATTACCATCATTACTGCAACAGCTAGTCCATAGACAGCTCCAGATAAATTGATGATAGCATAGCTACCATACATGCACTAACAGTTGATTGGCACATCACGGAAGGCCTCAAGAAAGACTGATCAAAGGCCTCAAGAAGTTTAACCATGGCTTTGATGTACGGTACATGTGAGACTGAGTGAGGACATCGATATGGATATAGAGGTTGGGTGACACACCCACAATATCGTAAAGTGCTCTTACAAGGAAACGTAGCTTTAGAAAGCCATGAATTAACCGCTCGAGCAAGGCTTGCCAGCACAAAAAAACGTCTTCATAGGACTATACATTCAGTAAAGAAGCTGCAGAGAGTGTTTCCGTGGAGATTTTCAAGCGGTAAGACGTAAACAAACGTGTTTTTTGACGACACACATATATATATACGCATATAGATGGACACAAACACATAACCCTCCCGCATACTGCACACGGGTAAAAAGAGAATGATCTAGCCAAGTTAAAGATATTGCAGGCAATTTAGGTGCGAAACTTAACATTACAGGTAAATCGTTTCTGTCATTACAGGTGAAGTTAGTGAGGTGAAGCCAGCAGCAAAAACATATGGTATTCAGAAGCAATAATGCATTATCAATGATGATCTAAAGAAGCTTATCGCTTATTAGTATGAGAGGAAATGGTTGGCAAGGTCAAATGTACATGTACCAAATAAAAGTGTTACAGTGTTACAATTGCCAGAAGTATTTCTACCACTAACGCATTGTTAGTTGATGATAGCGACACTCAAGTTTGTGAGAAAGAAGATGTCAACATTTCTACTAGAACAACCGCCTGGACATCAGTCAGATGCATCACGCTCGGCTAGATCACCGGCAGCTCAATCTAGGTGGCGTAGAGGTATTTCATCATGGAGTGGCAGGATTCCAACAAGCTATAAAGCCACACAGCTATAATTGTCTGCAACAAGTTGCGCAGAATAGAAATGTTTCTATTTTCAGACTTCAAAGGAATACTGCTTCTGCTAGATAACCTAGAACCAGCAAGCACCATCGCCACTCTCGCATATTGTACAAGTGGAATAGCAATTCAGATTGGCCATGTGGATGTCTCAGAGGTGAATACAAAGCTTTTTGAGCTGAGAAACAGGTGTTGGATTTAACGCCTTGATGTGATTTCTATCAATAGTCTAGAGCCACTCATTATTAGCCATCCGCATGTTTGACCATAATATTATAAATACGAAGTAACCATAATACGCTACATAGTATTATACTTTACTAGAGAGACGAGTTGCTGCTGGCATCATACACGATGCGAGTGAGTGGTATTGTCACGAGACTTCAGTCGCGCGATGAAAGTCGCCTTGTGTATGGTGGCCTTCACACATGATTCTTAAAGAAGAGCGAGATTTTCGAATTTAGATTGATACTTTTATATAAACTCAAAAACAATTTTAAGGATAAATTATTCTGCACTCCTTGGTGCTGCTTACCTGTACATCTAGCTGCAATGAGAAGAATGGCTCTACTGTAACAGACTCCTTCTTGTGTTGTCTAGTTACTGAAGACTGTAGCTTGCCCCCAAATATTTCACTAATTAGTGATTCAGAATAAGCCATCTGAAAACAAAATGAGATAATTGCAGTGAGTGAGCTGTGTGAAACTCCTCTATCAAAATATTTTGTTTGATAAACAGTGTAGAAATAGTCATGTTTGTTGAGGTTAATGTAAAAAGGCTATCCACAAACTACAGAATATTTTCATCTTTAAAATCAAATGTGTCTGTGTAAACAAAACGCCAATATTTTCGTTTTCAGTCAACAGATCTCATGTGACAATACTAACTCACTCTTCTAGTGATGGTAGACCTGTTACGAGGTCCCACCTCCTGCCATTCCTCCTCATCCTTTGCCTCCTCTGACATTTTCTCTTCCTCCTCTTCTCCTGACTTATCATTCTCTTCTGATGAGGGAGAGACAGCTTCCCTAGCTGCAATGAGCTCATCATGAAGATGGTTGAGAATACAACCAAGAAACTCTTCAGCATCTTCTTGTCGTCCCTACAGCAGAGAACACTAGAACTGTGCACGTACAAAATGAGCAGAATAGCTATTGAAATTCGAAACTAGTGCTGAATGCAACAGTCAATTTTTTAGCCTTCACTAAAAGAAGCTGCTATACAGTAACTTCCACACGTGCTATACCTTCACTGACAGACCGCACTTGATTCTAGTCAGCATCTCATACACGCCCAGTGGTTTGAAGGGATCCCCATACAGCAGCTCTCCCTTGCCTCCTCTCTTCCTACGACCAACTACCCTAGATTCTGAAAACAGTAACTTAAATTACTAAAGTTTAGCATGTAAAATTAATATTCAAGTCATAAAATTAATGCTATTGAACACCAACACAGGTTAGAATAATTATGTAGCAGACGATAAGTAAACAGACATGCTAGTGTGTGTAGTTAAGAAGGAAAGAAAATCAAGGAAAAAAGTAGGAAGAAATGCTATACCCTGATCAGTAGGTGAGCCATCTTTTCCACAGTAAGGATAAAATGTGTTCGCAAAATGAATTCTGAAGAGAAAGATAACATCATTCAATAGGCTGGATAGGCATGCTACAGCTGCCACTAGCATGAAACAAACAGTGCAAAATAAACCAGATAGTGCAAAGGAGCTTCAGCTAGAACAAACAACATAGATCAAAAAGATTCCACAAGCAGCTATTATGAAGTGTTTATGAGATGAAGCCACAACAAGGTATGCATCATACACTGGTTACATTACATGTACAAGGGTAAGGCGTAAAATTTAGAGCGTAGACCGTAAAGCACTAATGCGTTAAAATGTCATTAAGTCTTTGATCATGCTCCATTGTGTGAATAAATACCAGTGACTTGACACATTAGTGACAGCAAGGTAACGCTTTACACTCAAATCTTCCTTGCAAGAAGTAATAAAACCTCTGTATTAACATGCAGTAACTGCTTACAGACTATCGGTGACAACAGTAGAGGAGGAGACAGTGTTATCAGTTGTCTTCAAGGAGTGCAAGAGGTTGTAAAATGAAGGACAACTGATGAGAGCTTGCAATGGCTAACAAAATATGAAAACACATGATAGAACAAGCAGCAACACCATAGCTACACACTCACAGCATGAACATAGCACAGGTGACCTGAGTTAATGAGACCACGAGGAGTGAGACTGACTGGTTGATGAGAGACTGACGCACTGGCTAGCTGTTCTGTAATAAGAGACAAAAACATGGGACAGAGAACCAAGACTAGCTTACCACCAAGTTGCTTCAGTCTTGACGAGGTTGCAGGTATATCTAAGTTCAATTCGCTATCTTTTCCTTCAATTTTTTGACTAGGTGCTATGGAGCGAACACTAGGTGGAGGTGTGGTTTCACGAGTACTTGACGACATGGCCGTGAGTGATACTGAAGAGGAACTGCTACCACTCTGTTTACCAACCACTGCCGCCCATGATCGCGTGGGCAGTGATGGACATGACACTGTCTCATGAGTAGCTGATGATCGTCTGGTGGAGGATGCCTCATGAGATTGACTACTGTCTTTACTGGTCACTTGGCTACTATGAGTCTCTTCACTCTCCTCACATTCACTTGAAGGTGCTATAAACCCACTGCTCTCACCAGACAAACTGCTAGCATCAGCTGGCTCTCTAGAGAGGGGTGGTGATTCAACAAGGTCTCTCTCACTGACAGGACTGCCAGCATCTCTCCCTTCTTGTTGAGTGGGAGAGTAAGTCTTCTGATAGTCATCTCCTCGCTCACTGACATAGCCACTACTGCATGATACTGGTGGATCATTGGTGTCCTGAGTGATAGTGATAGGTGTAAGAGCATCAGACAATGGTGAAGCAGCAACAGGAGAGGACTGCTGTTCAGTCTGTGGCCACGAGCTAGGATTGGCTGAGAGTGGAGGAGAGGAGGGAGCTGGTGAGGAAGGAGAGGAAGCAACCAAGACTGGGCTTTGTGAGAGAGGAAGAGATGAAGGTGGTGGAGGAGGAGCATGAGTTGCTTCCTGTTGTGGTTGCCAATCAACCTTTCTGATTATAGATAGATTCTGAGACTGTGGGACAAACTCCTTTGCATGAACATTGAGCTTTGAAGGGGGTTTAGTACTTGGAGAAAATGATGTAGATGGGGAAGAAGGGGTGGGCATAGCATTGGTTGAGGGAGTGAGTGGAGGTGGTGTAGAGCTTGAAGGAGAAACATTGAACAAGGGACTGCTACCAAACTGGATGTGGTCAGAGAGAACAGGAGATGAGAAGTGAAACACTGGACTGCATGCTGGCAGGCTGCTCCGGGGCTGAGTATGACCTGCTGACATCAAAAAGAATGGAAATACACATTTTATAGATAGCACACACGACACACACACACGTTCAACATACCTGAAGTAGAACTAACGGGTCGCTTGGAACAAATAAACTAGACAGAAATAAGTGAAGAGCTGTGTGACACAACAGCAATACCATACATACCTCTACTGGTTTATTGTTAGTTTGGTTGTTGTACAATTGATCAACTTCATCATCACTAAAACTACCAAACCCAACACCCTGCAAGCAAATGAAGTACTGTGGTAACAAGTAAAAAACCAATGCACTTACGTCCATTCTTTGTTTGGCTGCTTCAGCTGAAGTGCTCATGCTCTCTTTGTACGCACCTAATGAAAAGGAGACAAGTGACCATGTGATCCACAACGTACTGACAGGAAGTTATATATAGGTCAAGATAGTACGGCGTTGTGCCGTGCTCTGCTTGCGTGTTCAGCTAAAAATGTATCAGCTACTTTAAAAAGCTTACCTGATACTATAAACACAATTAAGAGAGCATAGAGAAGGTGCAGCAACAGCTAACAACCAAACTTCAACAACTATCTCGTTCCGGTAGCCATTTTCTACGCATGCTAGAGATCACGTGATCGGTACTTAGCTAGACACGCCCCTAGGCTTAGTGAAAGGTGTGGCTGAGGCACATGGCAGTTTTCGGAGCAGTTTTCATGTTTTCAGCCAGAAGACAGCTGTATACTCTACTCAGACACCCTAGAAGATGGGTAAGCAATCCAGGGTCATCATTACGGCTAGAGAAAGAGTTAATGGATGTTCTGGTGTGTCCACTAAGCAAGGAACCACTGAGGTACGTACTACCACATGCACCATATAGACCCCCCTTAGTGGCTAATTGGTGACCGCAATGCATATTAAGGGACTACACGGCGAACTATAGAAACGGCTCGATTTGCGTGCTGTTTTGTCTGCCTCACCATCTAGTACTTCACAGCGACCTTACCAACTGCTGGGCGGTCCTAGGGTGGAGCTAGAGGGCCGAGGGACCCAAATGTTTTACGACATAGTTTTTCTTTAATTTAAAGGTAGCAACCAGGGTGGGTGGGAGGGGGGAGGGCGGGCAAGCGAAGCGGGTGAACCTTGCCTACCTCTGGCGCCACAAATGACCTTGCTGCGTTCTTAGCTGACCTCTGTAGCTCAATTCTTGTGCAAACCACGAAACTAATTAAATATTCGCGGCCTTGTGACTGACAGACTGAACACTTTACGCAAAAATGCATGCATACGTTTGCTCACCACGAGCCATTCAGTTCACAAATCCATTTTGGTAGGCGTGGCTTGTCCGCTCATTGAATAAAATTTTTACTCTTTCTACAGTGTTTGCTCCGCCCACAAGCAGATTTGTGAGTTTCTTTGATGATAACTGTCTTTGACCACGCTTTGTTTGCCCGAAGAAACTGAAATTTTCGTCATTCTGATGTTCGACGTGTAGTCCCTTAATATCTTTACTGTTGTACAAAAATTCTAATTTTAGCTGGAATCTTGCTTTTTCTGCCACCGACAACGTTTTTGCGTAGGCCATAACATCGTTCTTGCCCCATAAAATGGCATATGCGCCAGTATGGGTGTGACTAGAATACTCGCTGGAATATTATTTTCATTGTATTACAGTACGGCCACACCAATTAGCCACTAAGGGGTCTATAAAGCAGTTTGCTATCTGGTTCATTACTGCAGGTATGATGAAGCTACTGGAGAGTTGGTGTGTGACACACTACGAGTGGTGTATCCCATCAGGAGAGGGATACCTGTTCTCACTCCTGCTGATGGTAGAATACAAGACAAACCAACCACACCCAACATCAACAAATAAATTAAATTGCTCTATAGTGAAATACGATCATCAAGAACTTAAGCATCAACACTTTAATATTGATAATAACAACACTATAATTATACATAAACAATCTAGTCCATAGTGCTGCTGATGTTAGTGGTGGTGGTTTGTGCTCTGGCTGCTATATTAGACCACCATTCTGACATTCTCTTGAATAGTCCCACTCTCACACCTTGCACAACTAGCACCGTCACAGCCACACCAGCAAATCCCCACACAAGAGGATCTTTCCAGAATGGAACTGATGTCTTAATCACTGAAGACACCATAGGCTCTGGAGAGAAGAACAAAGTGCTATGTATTATAGCTCCCATAGGACATACTTCTTTTCATATTAGGGAAAGCTAGGCTACGAATTTGGTCACAGAAAGCAACAAGGTTGTGGCAAGAATTTAATTTGTGCTGCAGGACATTATCACCAGGTAGAGTATACTGAAGAATGATCTCCAGGTAGCCAAACACCATGGCGTCCAGACTGCTCATCCTGCAGAGAGACGACGATCAGGCTCACTTTAAGCATAGTTAGCAACTCACTTTCCTCCAAAGAAAAATGGTTTTTCTCCTAGTCTGGTTGCCAAGAGTGATATACACTCTTCTGCACTATTCAACAACTAAAAAAATACAAAAGAAAACAAAATGTTGAATCAACAGATGACTATAATTAGCAGACATGTTCCTTCAAAATTGGCATTCTCAGAAGGCGATAACAGACCTCTATCTTTCTTTGTTCAAGAGTTGTGTCACTGGGCAGCTGGTCGGTCATCAGCTCTTGTTGGACTCGGCGGTGTCTCCATGACAACAATATCATAGTGAGAGGAAACATTGTAGCTTTGCTGTACCACGTGCGAGTGAGCTCTAGATAGTTCTTGCTATCCAACCAGTGAAGATAAAGCTGCCATGCAAATAAATAATTATAAAGCTGCCATGCAAATAAATAATTATAAATAGATCTATTGGTTTCAACTCCTGACTAGCAGTGTACTGGAAAATTAAAAGCACTCAATTCTTACCACAGCAGGTTTCAGTCTGTCTCTCAATAGTGCAGTGAATGCAGTCACTTCAGCGCACTGTTCCTTATTGAGGTACTGATCTAGATTGATGGCCTAATAGAATCAGATTTACATTGCAATTTTGAAAAATGAGCTCATTCAAGTCATGTAGCTGCAACAAATACAGCTCACAAAGTGAGTATTCTGTTACTAACATGATGATGTATCAAATGATCTGCTATTCCTTCTGCGGTCGATATCACTGCTCCAGTGGACAGGAGAGCAGGGAATCGTCTAGTAGGCGAATCCCAGAATTTACAAGAAGTAGTAATATCCACAGTATTTTCAGTACCAGCCAAGCGCAAGAGAGTCTGTAAAGAGACGAAAAACATTTTCTCTACATGCCTTCAACTAGTTCAAGATTAATATCGATCATAAATCTATAGACTTGTTATTGACATTATAAATAGCTTCTTACCAGCAGCTGTAAGCTCTCTGGCTCAACAGAACCCACGTACTCGTCTCCAGAGTGGAGGTACAGTCTACCAGCAGTAGCAGCCATGTCATACACGTGGGTGGAGTCGGGTGGAGTCAATACTTTAAAGAGCCTGAGCGAGCACATTTTTACAGTTGAAAACACTGTTTTTAGTATGGTACAAAATCAAACAAAAATTATCACAGTACATGGTTATGCAAAATTATCTGATTAATAAAAACAAAAATTAATATGTTATGCTTCTTGAGATATAGAGTTGTCCAATTGCTGATTTCCAGGAGTATTACTACCTGACAATGATTTATTGAATTGCTCTATTTGTGCTAGTTCTTCAGGTTTGCCGATTGTTCTGCGAACTAGAAAAAGAGACAGAGAAAATTATAAAAATGAATAATATTAATAAATGAACAAATTAGCTGTCTCACCTATTCTTCTCATTCCGTTTGAAGCTGCTCTTCTTCGACCAACATGTTTCTTTGACTCTTTAAGTAGCTGATCTGCCAGAACTGACACAAGATCCTCATCATCAGGCCTTTTACCACCATCTTGAGGATCTTCTTCTTGTAGCTTAGCCGGTGAGGCTGACACTCTAGCCTGTTACCAACAAAATACATGCATTAATCAGGCTGAACACTACAAAGGACTGTTCTTACAATCAGCTTTCCCTTTGTCTTCTTCCTGTTCTGCTCTTGCTTCTTCCTAGCCATTCTCTGCAACAACTTGTTGTGAGCAGTACGATACTCCATGGAGAAGTCACTGATCAGTTTAAAGAATGCATCAATCTACAATAAACACTATAATAAAATATATGATGTGCTCTTATAGTGCATTTCACCTTTTGTTGCTCAGCTTGTGAGTAATTCAATCCCATATACAACAACAGCTTCCTGAATCGATTTTGAACTCTTTTCTGGATAGTCTCCAGGACCCTCAAACGTTCCGCAGCATCAGTCAATGATTGGGCAGCTTTCATCTTCTTCTCCATACTAGCTGTGTCAGAACTCTCTTGGCGTGCAATTGCTCGCAAGTATTTCCAGCTCTTGGCCAAGTCAGCAGTGAGACGATCGAGTTGTTGACGACGTTCAGACCAGTTAGTCTGCAAGAGAACAATAGAGTACATACACATTATACATGACAGTACTACAAACCTTAGCTACTCTATGAACATGTGCCAGTTCAGAGTGTAGGTCACTGCTATCTGGAAACTTTTCTACTGTCAGTTCCACAATATGCACAAGCAATGGTGTCTTGTGCAAAGTGTCCTTCACATCTACAACTCTAGTGAGGTATTCCAGATCAAATGCTTTCTCCTGCTTTCCACTTAGAGCGTTGCCAATGCACAGTAGAGTACCAACAATTCTCCTGAGTGTCACACTCCCTCGAAGTTCTGTTACAGCCATTTTGAGGTCCATCAGAGAATCTGCTAGTTCTTCTTCAAGTGACTGGAATTGGTAGTTAAATCGCCACAGGCTCAGTCGAGCATTCAGCTCAGGAATAGAAGCTAATGTGAAGAGAAAGTCCTCTGCAGGACCGAGAGGAAGATCGGGGTGTGCTGTCCTCTTCTCCTGTATACTTGTTTTTTCTTCATCAGTAGGCATCAATGTCAACAGTAGTTTCTGAAGTGAACAACATGGCAAAGTGAAACCCAAGGGAAGATACACTTACGTCGACTATTTCTTTGGTGAATATGCTACTGTCCATGTTTAGAATGGCTGATCTGATATGATGGGCTTTTGGCATCCTCTTAATCTCAATGAGAATATTGTTTGCTCTTCGTTGATCTAAGACAGTGATGCATTTTTGCTTGACAACAGGCTCCTGTAAAAAATCCATAGTTTTGTGCACTGACATGTATCTATTTAGTACATACCGTTATTTTCTTGTTTACTTCTATTTTTTGTGCAAAGAGTTTTAGAAATCTGTCTTCAGGTACTTCAACATGTTCAAGATCACCCCAAAAGCTTCCGTGAATTTTTTGTACACTAGTAACAAGATTTTGCCTTTTCCATCGAAGCTGTTTTACACACCTACGGTCACCTGAATCCACTCCTTCACCTTAATTTAGAGGAAAAACAATGTTTGGTTGTTGTGTGTGTCTTACACTTACCTGGAATACCTGGAGGTGGTGGAGCACCAGGAGGAGGAGGAGGGGGAGGTGGTGCCCCAGGTGGAGGTGGTGGAGGAGGGGGAGCTCCAGGAGGTGGTGGTGGAGGAGGAGGACCTCCTGGAAATGGCGGTGGAGGCGGTGGAACTCCTCCTGGGCCAAATGAAGAAGTAGGTTGTACTACTGCTAGTACATCTTCTTCATCTGTTGCTGTCAAGTCAGTAAAGTCCATGTCATTAATTTTGAGTGCACGAAGCTTGATGTCTGTCGGAGCATAGGCCCACTCTAGTTCAGGAAAGTACTCCTCCTGTTCTTCCTCTACCGGCTTCGTCTTAAGGACAACATCGAAAAGTGGAGGGGGAGGAGGTGACTCTTGTTTTTTGATACGATGTATTTCCTTCTTCTGCTCTTCAATTACAACTTCGTCATCATTCATGAGTGCCATCATTTTCTTTGTTTTGTCTGCAATAGTAGATTGTGTGTGAGTAGGTGAGAGTACTCGAGGAGGCTCATCTGGCACCTCTGGTGGTGGTTGTGGTATAAATGATACAGGAGCAATGGGTTGGCGAACTGGAACTTGTTTTGGCTCAGGTGGCAGTGGTTGTGTGACTATTACTCGAGCTACTGGTTGTACACGAGCAGGTTCTGGAGCTGGTGTTGACTCTTCTATTCTCTTCATTCTTGTTGATCTAGAGACATCAATAGGCTCTGGAGCAGGTGTAGGTGCTGGTGTAAATTGTTCTTTAGCAGATGGGGATTGGTTGTCCCATTTTGACATCGGTTGATTTCTGACTGTGACTGATGTTGTAGCTTTCGATGGCTGCGGTTCAGTCACAACTGGCTGCTTGTTGAGCAGTGAATTTGTCAGTGGCTGTTTTCTCTCATCGATTGTTGTATCTTTAACTTGTTGAGCGACTGGTTTAATATTCCTGGTTTCTTCACGGGAAGAAGTACTTGCATAGTTTTTGACTGGCTGTGAAGTAGATGAAGTGATTGAGACAGATATTGGACTCAATGGTGAAGTCAGAGGTGCTGGACTAGCAATTGAGCTGGTCTGATTAGAGGAAGAAACTGATGATGATGATATAGTACTAGGAGCAGGACTTGCTGTGGATCTACTGTAACTAGGAGTGGGGCTAGCAGTTGATCTGGTCTGGCTTGGGGCGGGACTTGCTGTCGATCTAGTATAGCTAGGGGTGGGGCTTGCAGTAGATCTTGACTGACTAGGAGCCGGGCTTGCAGTCGATCTAGTCTGGCTAGGGGTGGGGCTTGCTATCGATCTCGTCTGACTGGGCGTTGGGCTTGCTGTCGATCTAGACTGGCTATGGCTAGTAGTAGAACTTGTAGTGGATGGTGTCTGGCTGGGGCTAGGGCTTACTGTTGATCTAGTCTGACTAGGGGCAGGACTAGATGAAGATGCACTGCTCCAATCTCCACTCTCCACTAGACGTGACCGCCTTCGGTAAAACACACCCAATGCTTGATCACCAGACATCTGCCCTTGACCTCTTCTTCGTACACCAGCTTTGTTTCGACGAGCAGCAATTTTGTACTGGGGCGCAGCTGCAGTTTCTGTTTTCTCGGGTGGTTTTTCAGTAACTGGATTCTCTTTTTCTGTTTCTTTCTGTTTTGTTTCAGGTGATCTGCTGTTAATGGTAGCATTTCTGTTGTACTCTTCTTGATTTGTCTCTTTTTCTTTGCTGGATTTTATTTTATCATTTGCAGTTTCTGTTCCTTCTGATGTTTCTTGCTTTCTTGAACTATTAGTATTGTTGTGAACCGTATAGGTAAGCCCATACTGGAATGGTTTGGTGATACAGGACGCACTACGAGAAGCTCTTGCAGCTGAAAAGGGACGTTCTGATCGTGTCGTTGTTGCTGGTTCACTTGATTCTGGACTATTGATTGATTTTGGCTCGGGACTCTTGATTTGAACAGGCTCTGGACTCTTGATATAAGCTGGTTCAGGACTCTTAGTTATAGCGGGCTCTGGACTCTTGGTGGTTCCAGCAGGTGTTGGAGTGCGAGAGGACTCAGGGCTAGACCCACTGTTACTGTCCATTGTAGGTGACCTGGACGTCTTTGTGCTCTCCTTACGACTTGCCCTTGTGGCTGGAGCAGCTGTAGATGTTGATGCATAGGCAATACCAAAACCAGAGAACCCTCCATATTTAGGTTTTCTTTTGTCATCGGTTCTTGATGCCACTGGCTTTGGCTCTGCTATCGGTTCTTTAGCTGCCGTCACCTTAGATTCAGTATCAGCAGTATCCTTGAGTATGGTTTTACCCAATGACTGAGAAGATTCTTCTTCCTTGTCTCTTACTACTCTTGTGTTACTTAGTTCTTTCAGTGAGATATTGCGAGGAGTCACAGAAGAGTACAGGTTAGGAACAGAGGAACGAGCAGACTGAGGGCGTTGATGTCGACGTGAAAAGGAAAGATTGCTGGTGAAATCATCCAAACCCTCAAACCCTGTGATTCATGCTATCATGATAATAACCGAATACGAGATCACTTACCATCTGTTTTCACACTTCGTGTTTTTGATTCAGTAGTATTTCGGTCTACTGCTGCTGCTGTGCTTGACAAAGGAGAAGTAGATCTGTCTAGTCCCTTTGAACGCTCGACAACAGCTGTGATAGAATTAGTATTCGGACGCTAATGATCAGTTATAGCAAGCAATATGTGCTTACATGAACTAGATGAAGACAAAGGAGAAGTTGATCTGTCAAATCCCTTAGATCGATCCACGATGGCTATAATAATAAGAGTAGAGTTGTTGTTGTTGTCTAAGTAGGCAAAACTTACATGAACCAGAACTTGACCTTTCAAGTCCTTTCGATCGATCTAAAATAGCTGGAGAATAAGGAAAACGTTAATAGCATGCTAAATAGAGTTTCTCTTGCATTCTTGCAAAGGGATGCAATAATATTGTTCTGTAATGAAAGTGCTTACATGGAGTAGATGAGGATGATAAAGGAGAATTTGTTCTGTCAAATCCTTTCGATCGATCTAAAATAGCTAAAAGCAAAATGGTAGTTAAAATTGTGCTAATCTTAGCTTGCTAGCAACTTGTCTACAAGTGTTAGCAAGTTGAGTGCTTACATGGGCTAGCTGAAAAAGAACCATTATCTGCATAAGGAAATTAGTGTGGTAACAAGTGCAAACATGTTGACGGCATGTGAAGTGTTTCTGTCACCTTTCCTAACACTGCTGTCCTTTCTTGCACCGGATGGAGGCTTTGCTGCAGTGAATCCAGGAGAGCTGACCGGAGTAGATGTGTCCACCGGCTTTGAAGACTGATGTCTGCATATAAGGTGTTAGTATTAATTGATGTTGTCAAATTATTTATTTTTGTGTGCATTCGATTTCAAGAAGAAGCTCACTTGGGTGTCACTGCTGGTGATGTTGATGGTGTTGAAGCAGCACTTGTACCATTTGTAAGTGTCGATAAATTTCCCGTCTGGCTCTTGCTACGTCGCATCTTTCTTGGAGTCCTTGACACATAAAAATACACTAAATTCTATTTTGTTTGATTCTCTGCCTTCACTTACCCTTGCTCAGTTTCATACTGAATGTCATAAAACTGTTTCACTGAATCCTGAAAGGAAAACGAAGTATAATATCGGCATACGACATACACAAAGCAATAAAAATACCTCATAAGTCTTGAATTCTCTGAGCAAGTGTGTGTTTCGACCTTTTCTTTGATGATACTGTAAACAAGAAAGAAAGGATTGTAAAGCGTGCAATACCTCATGCTCATGATCTTCATACACTCACACTCATGATCTTCTCCATTCCCTTTTCTTCTAGGTCATCGACCACTTCATAAAAGCTATCCATGTCACTAAAATTTGCAAGTGTCTACACATACAAGGAGTATGGAATGTGAGTCATTTGAACAACCTGCCAGGTGGTATGCATCTTACTCACCCGATTAATCAGACTCATTGTCTTTGCTTGAATGTCAGCATCGGCTACCGACTTCTCGTCAATAAGCAAAACCAGCAGAGCCCAAGGTTGTTGACCTAATGCAGACAGCGCGACAAGGTGTGTAACTTGTGGTCACAACAATCCTTGTAGTACCTTTCTGGTCAGCTACCGTCTCAACAGCCTCTTTCAGGAGCTGTGCTGTCGACAAGCCCGAGTTCGAGTCAGGTGAACCAGTTCGCTGAGGAGAGTCTCTTCCGGATCGAGACACATTTCCTTGTCCTCCGCTGTCACCACTCTCAGTGTAGTTAATGAACAGCAAGAGCAAGTCCAGTACTGTCTTCACGACCATCTTAAACTACAGAGATGTTCCACACACATGGTCATCGATCAGTGAGCTAGGTCACTATACCTTTGATGTACTCAGCTGATACAACCACTGAATTATCTCATTGCACTGGATCATCCCTTGCATTCCATCAACATAAACAACAATTTCACCCAGTGCTGGAAGAAAGGATATGGTCAACTGAAGCGAACAATGATCTAGTACCTTTGAGAATGTACTGTTGGAATGTTTGATCTGCATCTCTGCCTACAGTAACTAGAGCATTGAGACCTTGGTTAGCTACGAACTCAGGAACAAGGTCGACATCATCCTATGGAAGGGAATAGAGATGTGTCATCATAGATAATAAGATACCTAATAAGAAGTCATGCACGAAGAAATACTATAAACACTTTAGTTACATACCTGAAACATCCTCTTTAGAGAAAACAGTGCTTGACGTAGCTTGCTTTTCTCAGCATTAAGCAGTGTTTCTGTGATGGAATGTAAAAATAATTTTATTATAATTGCAAAAATTATCAGAAACTTGTTATTGAAATTCAAGCACAAATGTAAAGTGATCTTAATATGACTCACCAACTATGGTGTGTACTCTGACAGACAGCTTAGTGCGGAGTATCACAGCAGTGTCCCTGGAGTAACAAGAGACAGATAATTACTATAAACATTGTGACACGACCACTATAGCGCTCTAGCAGCAGTATTGTTCTTTGTCTTGAGCTGATGCTGAGTGTAGCTTGAATGGAGTCCTTGGCACCATACTTAGCTTGCTATTAGGCCAGACCACCCCTCCCATGTGCTTATTCGTCACTTATTTATCTGATATTGTTCTCTTATAGAGCTCCTAGCCACAACACACACTGTCCATGCTTATCGCTAATGTCATTAATAATTAGCGATCATCACGCCAGGTATGATATTATATTGCTGCTATTTTGGGTGTGTTACCATGGCAATTCAAGCTGGAGATCAGCCAAGCCACATGGTTAATAGCACATTCCATTGTGAGACCAGGACTAGAGCCAATTATAATATCCAGTTTGTTAATGTGAAACTCACACAGATTATTAGCAAAAAATTCAATTGAATTTACTACACCTTGTAAATAGATAATGCATGTCATGCCTATTGCATAGTGTTTAGATCAATTTACAAACTCTGCCCCAGCAAAACACACAAAGCAATTCAAACATGACCTCCTCTTATGCTTGTTTTAGTAATTGTGGTTAGCCAATGCATGCCTGTGGCATGATTTATCATCAACAAGGAACAATAATTATATAATTGCCCCTTAATACACTCCATTGAGATGTAGATGCAAGATGGGATTTAAAAATTTAACATCACTCACTTGTCAAAGATGAGACAAAGATCTGACATGTTCTCATCAATATCAGCCTCCAACTCAAGGTACTTGAACTCTTTCTCACCTCCAGCATTACGAGAATACATGAGAGTAGCATCATCGATCTACAGTATACATCATAGTTAACTACCACCAAGAATATGTAACAGCATTTATAGCAGTAGTTATAGTGATACACGGTATATCAGCTACATAGTAAAATGTGACCAATGCCATGTTCCCACAAAGGAAGCACTTCCTTCTCTATTTAGTACCAACTACTGTGTCATACCGTGTGCTAGCACTGCAAAAAATAGCTAAGAATTACATAGTGGAAATAGTATAGATCAATTGGATTTGTTTACTGTTGCCAGTGACACTACTTGGGCTGCTTTGTGTGTGTGGCACAGTATGTCAACACATCAAACATGCAAATACTTCTACAGGTCTCCCACAGACCAAACGTCTCTCGGCAAAGACTGATCAAAGAAAGTTAACATTCTTTTCAAGAGTAAAGGCTGCCGCCACTGTTTAAAATGGGTGTGATAAATAACAAAACACAAACACAGAATTAGTGACAAAGTGTGCGCTAACTCCAATTGATAGCTGCACTAATTCACTTCAAGGCTCTCAGTAATAGTTATCAATTGTTTGTCAGCTCAACATGCTAGAGCAAATTAACAATGCAGACTTTCGCAATGGAATCAGCGTCTGCAGTGCTATGCAAGGAAGAACCACCAGCTAGACATCCAAGACTTAGCTAAAACTCAGTTTTAACAATATTCATAGACCAGGAATGAGCATATGCACGAATAATAATAATCATAACAGGCTGCTGCTGGCCGCAGCAGTTCACATCACAACACACATCGACCGAGCGTAGATACTGTTATACATGTGGATCCAACTTGTCACAGCCAATAATAGTTCAAGCAATGTGTGAGTGCATTCCATAGTACTGTAAAGTAATAGTTTAGCATGAACAATGATTTCTCAAACATAATGCTAGCTGGATTGTGCAGATTATTCATTACCACACCTGGGGCAGTCAACACTTTAGCATCTGATTGACATGCACATAACTTATTAACCAGTTCATGAATATATAATTCTCTGGTTGTGTCTAGCAATAGTGTAATTCAATCTGAGAGGATCATTATGACAGATCATTACCCATCATCAAAGTACTGACCATCAGCTAGACTAGTACAATAGAAGGTCGTGCACTGACTGACAGAGATGACAGCATGTTATCAGTATAGGTGTCAACTACTTAGTCTCATGCACATAGCTAGCTACAACAGTACAAGCTGCTCAACAATAACTAGTGTGGTTCATTTATGCTTACACAAACACTTTTGCATTGCTATCAACGTTATAGCAGTGACATTACCCAGCTGTGCAGGGCTGTGTACACTGTGGCAACAGCTGCATGCAGGCTTTATTCATTCTCACCTTGTGTGGAGCTCGTAGAAATTTCTTCAGTCCAGCAATCTGGTCACAGAGACGAATGCCACCGACACAGGTGTACGACTTAGGCACCGATGGCTCAGCGTGCTTGAGGCTAGCAAGAGCGTTGAACGGGTCAACATCATCAATGTACTGCACACGGATCTCCACAGCCTCGTATCCGCTCATCATGAAGGCGGTATAGGCAGGCGATGGTCAAAACGCGTACACAGAAAGAACAGACAAAATTAACGAAATAGTCTGCTCACAAAATCAGAACTTCTTTCTTCTTTGCACTGTGAATGAATGAGAATTTATCGTCGGAACAAGAGCGGATGTAGCGATAAGCCACTTCCGGTTTGTGATTATAATACGATAATATTGACCAGCTCAGCACGCACGTTGTCTCGAGCGAGGTCTCGAGCATGTCAGCTGAGTTTAGTAGCAAGTCAGAGGAGGTCCTTGGAAGGAGAGTTTGTGTGGATCAAAGGAAAAGACATGTTGAACTAAATACTTACTATGAGATTGATCGATGTAAGGAGTTCCTTGAACCTTACAGCAAGGTATGTTCAGCTTCATATGTCAAGGCAACACACACTTCACTTTATTTTCACAGGTTGCTCTCCAGTTTCCAGATAACCTCTTAGTAGACTCTGTTACAGTGGCAGCCATGTTAGAAAAAAATGATACCAATGATAGAAAGATGGTGTATATACTTGGAGACACATCATACGGCAGGTATGTACCATACAATACAATTTGTGTCATAAAGAACAGATTTTACAAAACCCTCGGCTTGTCATGCACATTGTAGCGTTAGGTCCTGGTTTGGAGCAGCTATAGTGTCAACCTGCTAGCTATGTTAATCTGAAGACAGACCACAAGGGCGTGACCATGAACACGTGAGTAGGTAGCTATTGTTGTAGTGTACTGAAATGTCTACGCACCCTCAGAGCTGTCCTGCAGTCATTAGATGGAATCTACAAGTACCTAGGTAATCAACTATGCGCGCTTTTGTAGCCAGAGAGATCTAAGATGCCGTCAAGGTGAGCCAGCCATAACTCGAGAACGAAAGCACTTTAGCAAAATCCACGAGTCAAATCGCAAGCCATTGTCATGCTTATCATGCTAATAACCTTACCAGGGGGTAAAAGTATCGCTAATCTCTGCAGCTCGATGGACAGCGAATGACAGAGCAAGTACCGTAACCCTCGCGCATGTGCCGAGGGTTAAATAGAAAAGCCGCTACTGTGTGCATCCGAGTGAAAACAGACATGCTCATTATTAGGAAATTTGTTGTGATCGTAATCATAGTGGTTTCAGTTTACCATAGATAGTTAATCCTAGGTCATAGTAAGATTTTGTTGTGTCTTGATAAACAGTCTTCTCTTGATACTCAATGTGTGTGTTGCCTTAGTGTAAAAGGCTTGTTGGTCTAGTGGCATGATTCTCGCTTTGGGTGCGAGAGGTCCCGGGTTCAAATCCCGGACAAGCCCTTTTTGCTACTTGCAATAGCACTTTATGTCTTGACAAACAGTCTTCTCTTGATAGTCAATGTGTGTGATGCCCAAGCGTAACAGGCTTGTTGGTCTAGTGGTATGATTCTCGCTTTGGGTGTGAGAGGTCCCGGGTTCAAATCCCGGACAAGCCCTTTTTGCTACTTGCAATAGCACTTTATTAACCCTCGGCACATGCGCGAGGGTTACGGTACTTCATCATGAAGCAAGATATGGGAGTCTGAAGCATCTACATGATATACATAATATAGTAAGCAGTGTAGACTCTGAGCATGCAGAGTAGGTGATTGAATTTTATGCTACGTGGATAGCGGATGTTGCTATCATAAAGCTGTTATCAATGCAACTTTTACAGCAGGTATCTACAATAGATTCACGCACTATTATTACTGATAGGTAAGCACTGAACGACCAAAATAAGCAGAAATCCATATTTGCTCAGGTTTTGTTGTGATTCTATTTTGCACATGAACTGTCTACCTTAAGTGAGGAAACTTGCTCACCTAGTGAGTTTGTATTGTAATAAGCTCTTGTTGTTGCTACTTTTATGTGTTTATCTCTTTGCATAATCTCTTAGGAGTTTTGAGTTTATCAAAACATTACTGATCACCCTAACACTAGGCAACTTACCATAACATGAATGTTTAAGTAATGTTTACTAGAACTGCATGCTCTTCCAACATTTTGTGTGTACTACATACTACTGCTATGATGTTATGGCTCTGTAGACAAGCCTCTCAAGTGTGTACGATCAGGAGCCTATACGATGTCTTGATGTCAAAGGCTTGTTGGTCTATTGGTATGATTTTTGCTTTGGGTGAGAGGTCCTGGGTTCAAATCCTGACATAGCCTTTTTGCTACTTGCTATAACTGTACTCAGAAATATAGGATAGACACTGATTTACTTCTTATAGCAAGCAATGTAGTCTCTGAGCGTGTAGCAAGAGTATTAATGGCAAATTAAAGATTTCTGTATTGTATAGCAACAGGAGCGCATAATGAGAGTGAGCGGAATAAGAAGGCAGGAGCGGGACACTCCCACGCACTTGATTAAAAATTGCGACTCCAAACATGATGGCCGTGTTTCTAAAGATAGACTTGTGATGGCCGACAGTACACGTACGTACAGTTTCGTATTGGATGGAACTGGCCTTCTAGAAGGTAAGAAGTAGCTTCCACTCAACAAGTCGAATCCGTGATGGTGGACCGTCATGCTGTTTCTCTACAGCTGGTATACAAGCACGTGGAGATTGTCTGCGTGTCATCGTGGGTGTAGAAAGCTTCTACAAGCTGTTGCTTACCTCAAAGAGCCTCTAACTGCCAAGTTCCATCTAATACGAAACTGTACGTACATGTACCGTCGGCCATCACAAGTCTATCTTTAGAAACACGGCCATCATGTGAGTTGCAATTTTTAATCAAGTGCATGGGAGTGTGTCCACGATCTCTAAAGCATTTCTCTAGGGTTCTGAATACGTGAACAACCAATCGATCACTGTATTATAGAATATTCGGAAACACATGCCGCATTAGATGGAGCCATAATTGCTCAATGGTGCTTTGCAAGAAGAGTTGGCTACTTTTAGGTGTTTATCTCTTTGCATAATCTCTTAGGAGTTTTGAGTTGATCATATCACTACTTATACACGAAGTACTAACTTACCACATTAATGATAATTGTGTTTCTAAGAGCTGCACGCTCTTTCTGTGCATTACATCTACTGCTAAATGTTATGGCTCTTTAGACAAGCCTTGAAGTGACCTTGAATGTGTACAATGTCTAGATGTCAAAGGCTTGTTGGTCTAGTGGTATGATTCTCGCTTTGGGTGCGAGAGGTCCCGGGTTCAAATCCCGGACAAGCCCTGTTTGTTTTTTGCACTAAGTTGCTGAGTCTGTTTGTTATACTGCCCATGCATGCTATGAACTGAAGACCATGTATGCTATAGATTATTACAGGGTTGACTGATTGTCCCTTTGGTGTATACTGATATAGTTTTCATTTACCAATTACCGTACAAAGAACGATTCAATCATAATCTTCTACATGTAGGGGTGCGACAATTAAACATGTTTTTCATAATTTTACAACTAAAACATTTATGCTTACCTACCTACCTACCTACCTACCTACCTACAGTTGCTGTGTGGATGAGGTAGCTGCTGAACATATGGCAGCTGAATGCATCATTCATTTTGGTCCTTCGTGTCTTACACAGTAAGTTCCTTCATCTGTCTCTTGTCTGTGAAAGAAACTAGTTGCTGTGTGTGTGTGCATGGATAATTATCATTTGGTAATCTGTGTACAGTTGTAAGTCTGGTTTTGTATAAGCTGATTTGTAGTGGCTGGTTATTATCTACATTCAGGACCAAGCGGCTACCAGTATTGCTCATATTTGGTCAAGAGCAGGTGGATGTTGCTGATTGTTGTGAGAAGTTCTCAAACTTGTTTCCTGATCAGTCTCAACCCATACTGATACTCTATGATACTGTCTACTCGCACTGCATAGGTACATCTCTTACTAGTGTGTGTTCTTCATACTTAATACTATGAACATAGAAAATTTATTTTTTAATGTGTATATGGAATTTAAAGTACATGCATAGAAATTCAGATACAAAATCTTACAGTACTGTGAGTACTTGTGTACTTTACAATGTCTTCTGTTGCTATAGAAACTTTCCTAAAACTGGTTTTATCTCATGGTTATATGAACACAATATCTTCTGAACTGTTATTGCCTCATCCTGTGGGTCAAGCATCTCATGGGAATGAAGTGAAGAGAGAGTGCTGCCATCAATCTGGTGCCTGTTGCAATGGTGAGGAAATAGTCAGAGAGAAGATGAATAGCATGACTTGTGATGCAGAGAAGATCTCAGATGGCACATCTGTTGTGAGGTAACTTGCTCTTTATTCTAGAAATGTTTCTGACACTTTTCTTCTCTTGTCAGGTGTGGTCGTAAATTTTCCCTTTCTAAACCTATCGCAGAGTACAAGGTGTTTTACATTGGAGAGGAAGGGGAGTGTCTTGTTAATCTACTGCTCAATATGACTGAGTGTGAGGTCTGTACATTACTTTTTAAACAAAATATCGTATAATACTTGTCTCTCAGTTTTTTAGCTATTCTCCTGTAACAAGAGTGTCCAGAACAGAGTCAGCTGTAACTAACAAGATGTTGGGAAAGAGGTGATTGCCAACTTGTGCTGTGCACTTCACCTTCTTGATGTTTGAAGGTACTATCTGGTGCAGAAAGCAAAAGAAGCTAAGGCAGTAGGTATTCTAGTGGGCACTTTGGGAGCTGGTAGGTTCTCTCCTGCTATACTATTTGCTAACTCTCTTTCAGCTAATTATCTTCCTATGATCAAAAGGCTGAAGTATGTTCTTCAAAGAGTTGGCAAGAAGGTAGGTAGAACAACATTTCTAATTTTCTATTTGCCTGGTTCTTCCTGTTCATAGTACTACACTATTGCTGTTGGAAAGCTGAACCCAGCCAAGTTAGCAAATTTCATGGAAGTGGACATATATGTCCTGGTTGCTTGCCCAGAGTGCAGTATGCATGACTTCAAGGTGATGTGGTCTCTGGATTTGGAAATTGAGTATTGATGTCTATAATCAGGTGTTTTATCAGCCCGTTGTGACTCCTTATGAGATGGAAGTGGCTTGTTTGAGGTAAAGCTTTGATGTATATCTGATTATGTGAGGCTGTAGAGTGTGTTTATGATGTAGCTGTAGAGAATGGAATGGAAGGCCGGTCACTGACTATCAACAGCTGCTGTCAGGTAGAAGATTGTTCAACTGTGGTGAAGGTGTATTTTGCTGTTGTTTACAGGAGGGGACCATCATGTGGGTATAGATAGCAATACTCAAGAGGTAATAATATTATGCCCTGCTTGCCATCTGAGAATTGCTGTGCAGGAAGAGGTTCAGTTTTCATTCATCACTGGTGGACTTATTCAAGCACAATGTTTGAATCATGGTAAGTCAATCACAAGAGAGTACATGGTTGTAGCTAAAACCACAACTTCCTATGAGGTAATGAGTAATGATCCTCTATCTGTGAGAGTATTTTATTTTTAATCTGGCATGCCTATGTGTGTAGTGTATAGAGTAGTATGACATGCATGTATTATTACAGGGACATCTTCTGGTGTTGTAAAGTGTGGGTATGTCTGTTTAGTGTACTTGGTAAAGCTTTCTCTCCATTGTTGTCATAGAACCAATCCTCCATGGAGAACAAGGAGCTATAGTTCCTAGACAAGACATGTCTGTTGCTCTGCCCCATTCAGGTAGAGGGGTCTATGTGTGTGTGCCGCTATCTGTGAAATATTATGATCTTCTTATTTCTTCATAGCTTCTTATTTACACTCGAGGAGCTGGGGCGGGCTAGAGCAAAAGCTAGGAGAGACACCAGTCAGCAGTGTAGTGGAGGGAAGGAGAGGTGTGCCTGTTTCCTACACTCATGAGACAGACTCAATTTCAAATTTATGATTCATCGCATTCCCTACTATTTTTTGCATTATTTATTTCACTTACAAACTTTATACAATCAATAAAGGATGTGTCTCGTGAGCAGCACTCATGCTGGTGGCGCTCTAACTGTACCAAAGTTATTGAACGTGAAAATTCAGAAACTAGAGTCCAGGCAGTGCCTTTGATGTCACCATAGATGTCACCTATGAAGCAATAATTATCATTATCCTGATAAAATGAATTATTATTAAACATAATATGCTGATCTCTTCACACAAAAATATCATCAATGAATTGTTATGTATGTATGATTATGTCAGTGATTCAAGTTATAGGCAGTCACTGTGAACTAGATGCTCCATCAGACAGTATCAGACGAGTTCGCTGAGGAGACAGACAAGGCTCCACACCATTCTCCACGATCAGGTCCGTGTTGCTCCCGTCGCTCGTAAAGTCATCCTCACCATCCTCATCTTCACTGTCATCCAGTGCAAACTGCTGAAAGGTTCTGTCCACCAGTGACTGCAGGTCATTGATTCTCTCCTCGCCTGCTAATCTACAGTTAGCAAAAATGACAGTTGGTACTGTGCAGTGTGTGAGCTAGCCTCATACTCTGGGTTGCTGGGTATGAGGCTATGTGCTTCCTACCTACCTTGCTCTCCTCTCCTGTTCAAAGCGACTCTTCCACATGTGTGTTGCTCTCTTTTGTTTAGCAAGAGCTTCTTTCATCATTGCCAACTGCTTTTCAAGTGACTGAATCTCTGTGAGTACATGAATGAGTGCATGCAGAGTAAAACAGAGATAGTACCATTAGCAATTGAGTTCACAAGAACTTCTGAAGAAACAGTGTCAGTGTGTGGTATGTCCAGATCAAGAGGATCTGAATAGAGAAATTGATTATTATTACAAAATCTGCATAATTGTGTCCTTACCATCAAAAATCCTGGAGTACCTCTTTGATGAAGTTATCGAAGTTGGTGAAGTCATTGATGGTTGCGAAAACACTGCAAGTAATCACATGTAATGAATATTATAGTTACTATTATAGATGAGGGGGTTTTAATACTAGACGGGTGGAGTGTCATAGTACAACTTGGTGAGGAAGGGCATGTACTTATCACAATGCAGACATTTTGTACATGAAGTAAACACATTCTGTACATGCACACACGCACACACACACCATCATCGTCCTCTGTAATCACCAACTGTGCTTCGACTTCATTGCCCGGCATAATCCTCAGACAGGGAGTCGGGCTCAAGGTGGGTGTGGTCTGTCCACTAGAAGGTGACGATATCATGACTGGAGACACTCGACCACTGCCACATGCTGACGATGGGTTCCCCAGATTGCTAGAGCTCTCAAACATAGAAAAGGTATACTTTCTGTTTGAGTGAGGTGACCCTGGATTAACGTAATGATTATACAGCTATTTCCACTACTAGAAGGGGACTTACCTCTAAAGACTTGCTTTTGAGACTTCCCACTAGCTGGTCCTTTGATCTCACCAAGTGTCAACAAGGGGAGTAGCTTTGCTGGGAAGGAACCCATTCTTGGTCGAGAAGTGTGATGCTTGGATAACTGTTCGTTGTGAAAAGAGCCCACTGTCTTGAATGTAGTATGTTTGAGTGAATGGAGTTCAGGAAGTATGTCGAGTGGAGCCACCACACTGAGTAAAAAGTGCAGTCACTACCTGACTATTTTAAATGCAGCTGTTTTGTAATACCTCAGTCTTTTTGGTGGTTTCTCATTATTTGTGAATGGAAAATATATTTTTTGGTTACGAATAAGAGCACACACAAAATTGGCACTAGCATTTGAACATTCAATGAGGTCCTGCGGAGTCTGATTCTGCAGAAACATAATTTTATTGCTACTCTCTGACAGACAACCTTACCTCTGATTTCAAGAGGTTTGGTCCAAACACAGTAGCCAGATTGGAATCGCTCATTTTATTGACATCAGCATGCATTGCTACTTCACTGAGAAATCGACTGAACAAGAACATTGACAGAAGCAAGATGATTTATCAGTTAATGTCCCAACACACCTGAGATACTTGAGGAGATTAAAATGAACCAGAGGAAGAAGAGCAAGTAGATCATTCATTTCTCTCATGCCCTCATCTTTGTCTTTCTCCAAAACTGCAAGTGAACACAGAGTGAGTACTGGTATAGTAATGCACACATTCTCATCGTACTCCTTGTCACTTTAATAGCTGTTTGAAATGAAGAGAAAGGAATGATTGGCTCTGGAAGCTCTCGCAGATACAACTTGAGTAGAGAGGCAACAGTATGCACGTCTTCTGAAGCAGGTATATCCTGCTGTGACCCTGCAGATAATAATAACAAACATAATTCAACATCTGCTGGTATCATTAGATAATTATACTTCAACACAAAATAATATAACTACATGTAGACTGTCCAGCCCAGGGGCTGGTACTGTATCCATCCTGAAGATGTTGCTATTACCTTCATCGTAAAGATTCTTCAGTGACTGTACTCTACTGCTTTGTCCAGGAAGACGAAATATTCCAGTCTCTGTCAAGCCTACACGAATAAAAAACAAACAGATTCTATTTGTCTGCACAACTATAAACAGTATGCTGTAGAGTCATTCCAACAGTAACTCTTGCTGCTGTGGTTAAAGGACTGTCTACTGTTAAAACTTAATAACTAGAAGTCTAGGGAGCACAATGACTGATTTGTCTGTACACAAACAAACCCTTGATCACGAACCCACTCTTATTATGTCTGTGACATTGTTTAATGCAATAGGATCAGGATACACACATGATGAGTAATGCACCACCACATGATAATAACAATAGCTAACCGTGTTCTCGGATGAATTTAGCACAGCGATGAACCAGTACTGGTATGTACGTTCCTCCTAGCCGAGCCTCTACTGCCATGGTCTCTTTTAGACTGCGCCCAAACATTCCCCCTCCGTAGGGCTACAGGTAAGCACAACAGCTCAGTGAATGAGACAATGATAAAGAAACGACAGTACTCTGATATCAAAACATCAGTGCTGCTGCACAACCAGGGCTGGAATCATATCATTAGTCAAAATTTGCACATTCAATATAAACATGTTACAGATAATTACATCAAGATCAGTGAAGGAATTCAAGATGAAAACACAACATCAACATAACAGGCTCACTGGGAACGCCATTAGCAAACAGCTACACATAATGCTTCCCTGCAGCTGGCAGATTGGTTAAATAAACTTTCAGACATTCAATCAATGCGGCTGTATTAGCTGGACCATGAATTATCATTGCTGCTCTCGGCAATAGAGATGACCGCAAATTAAGATGGCGGCTACTCATGAGTGAAAGAGTTTTTTCTCATAAATTTCTACTGCATTTTAACTATCTAAATAGTGACTTGATAATTTCCTAGCAAGAATCCACCTGCTATATACAAAATGTTGGCATACACTACTGGTGTTGGAGCATACTAATTTTTCTGCACCTACACACAGCGACATGTAACATTATCAACTGATTATTCTTGCCTTGCAGTGTCAATCACGTCAAAGTGTTATTTATAGTGATGATAAATAATTATGCTTATAGTGAGGGCAACGTCAAAGCAAAAATACACACACTCATGATTAGCTAAAATAACACTGACAGGTGACATACCTCATGGACCACTCTCTTGATGGCACACACCCAGCTGTCAGCCTCTTCAGCTGTCTCAGCACCAATCAAGTATGTGTCATGAGTTGACGTGATGCCGCCTCGTCCACTGCCAGCTATAACATAACATCACATATCAAAGAAATCATAGTATAGTGGTTCATTAAGATAATAACAACATGGTTAATGCAAGTATGCAAACAATGCACACTTCAGCTTATATGTACATCATTATTTAAACCGCTTGTGCAAAATGATTCACAGTACATTACCGAACAGCGCATGTGTTCATCCACGCACCTGTAATTTCAAACTTGTATGTAGTTTGCCTAAGATCGTCTTGGTGTCTTATGACATTGTTTCCAGCTAGAGGGATGGTGCCTGTTGGTCGTGTGTCCTGGAAAATGGCCAAATATTTACTGTGTAGCTTCTCACACCCTTTGAATTAGGGCAACTGATTGACCACAATACATGAACAGCCCACACCCAACCTGTAGGAAGCCTTGAAACAGAAACATTTCCACCACTACACACATGCACTACTGAGCACACGTACCACACAAAATTTAACAGTTTTCTACAAAAACAATGCTAATGAGTGAAAAATCCCTCTTCTGCAACAACACATGTGCACAACACAATATTGTGTACATCTACATTTTAGCAATTATTTTATTCCACACAATTATTACAATAATTTATACCTGTGGACTTTTATAGTAGAACAACATATCTCCAGTGAGCACAAACCATCTCTTGTGCCAGGTGTGGACACGACCACCTCTCTTGCATAACCATCCTGTTTTGCAAGCCTGTGGAGTGAGCATTCCACATTTGAGTGTCAGTAAACCAAATGATCAGAGAACACAAACTATGAACACGACTACATCACCACTAGTACTACTGATAAAACAACTCACTCAAGTGCGGTGGTATGCTATATTACTATAAACACAGATAAGGACTAAGTTTGGTCAGAATGCCATTATCACTAAGTTGTTAATGTCTGTTTACAATGGAACCACATTGCATAAAGTGACTTTATTTGTATGAGGCGATTGGTGCCCATAAATACAATAAAGATGAGTAATATAGCCAACATTTTACGAGGCAACAAGGGCATGCTCAGCTACAAGCTGACATCATGACTTAGCTAGCTACGACTACGTAGTCGAACGACAAAAATTCCTTACCTCTTTAGATCTGCTTGACATTTTAAGAGCTCCAGGCTCGATTGCTGCTTGACCAACTAGGTTGAGACTAGCAAATGTAAGTAAATCAGGAATCGAGTTCGTGCAGCCGCTAGCCTTTCTGCGACACGCCCACGCTGCAGCCCAATGCTGATGACGCAAGGACACGGCCCCGTGCATTCTCGTGTTGGAACATGGACCGCGTGGAAGATGATCAGAGCGATGACCAGAGTAAAGAACTGTCACATGTTGAAGCAATGAAAAAAGTAAACGAACTTCAGGAGCTCATATTATCGGACCCATTTCTTCAAGATCTTCCTAGTGATGTCTCGCTAGACGAAGTTCAGTCCAAGTTAGCTCTTGAACAGGGGCGGGGCATTCATCTCAATCTGAGGAGGCTGGATAATGACGTCACGTGTGAGTTATGTAAAGGCTTCTTCTGTGTATTGCCTGTGCATAATCAGGGAGGTACGACAAGCTAATTTATTCTGACGTAATGCTGATGTAGCTTCACGTAGACAATGATTTAGTAAACCAGAATACATTGCGTCTTTCCTGGTCTGCTACGCCTTTAGAGGACAATTTGACCAGTAAGTATGTTGCTAAATAGATTCTACTGCCCAAGACCTTTTGTTTAAGCTACCGTACCCCACCCGTACCTCTTTTAGTTTTTGCAGTACAGAGAGCTGAAGATAAAGAATTGGTTGGCAAAATTATTCACCCAAGAAAGCACCAACGTGATCAAAACAGCATTGCTATCATTCTAGAGCATCATTCGGTTAATAATGTAAAGAAATTTCGGCTGTGGCACACAAACTCTGGCTGCAATACGCACAAAATGTTGTCCAATCACTGTAACAGCAGAAAACTTGTTTCAGCCATTTTCAGTAGATTGTTCTGGAATATTACTTGCCTTAACCTGGAGTGTAAACAATGCACACTTGAGCTCGATATCATGTACTATAGCGCGATGTCAAACTGTTTAAACTATCCTTCATACATTCCATTCCTACATTCCTTTGTAGTGGGCGTGTCGTATGTCAGCAATACGTCATATTAAATTAGCTTGTCGTACCCTCCCCTGGTGCATAATTATATGAAGCAGGATCTCAATAGAGGTTGTGCGTGTGACGTCACGAATCGAACGCACGTGATGCACACGGCCATTTTGAGTGTCAACTGCAAGAAACAACGTGCTCTGCTCTCGTTTGTAAGCTGCACCGCTCAGTAAAAAGTGGATAGCAGTCTTGCTTAGTACCAGGGCTGAAGTGCGGCAGAGCAAGAATAGCGACTTTCTTTAAACAGACCTTTCAGTGGCCAGGCTTCGCTCGTACAGTACGTACGAGTCCTTGTAGTCTATACCACATCAAAGCAGTGTTGTTAGAACGGCTTCAACCATCTGGATACCATACCTCAAGCGGAGGCAAGTGCTGCCGTTCCACGAGAGAGCCCTTGCTTGGTGCATACAACTTGTAGTATTCTTGTATTCCACTAGCAGTGCTTGTTTGCACCATAGTGTGACTGTACAGCTTTATCTAGCTATCAAAAATGCTAAAGTACTTCTTGTCTGACACTCAAAATGGCATCGTAGCAACGGTTACTAACACGAAAAATGTGCATCAAAGTTGTATGTGCACAACCTCTATATGTGCTCAACTTATACTCACAGCTGTCTTGTATCTTCAGCTATTGTCGTGCTTCAAGGTTCTACAGTTGGTGACCTAATGAAGGCTATAGAGAAGAGCATCACTCGCAGGTGTCGAAGGAGCAATCAGACTACTTGTATCAGTTGGTCAGTACTGATGCTCAGTTGTGAAACAACTTAAGAATGTTCTGCTTTATTGTCAATTGCTACAACTGCAGGAGAAAAGTGTGGAAGTTTTATTGGCTTTCCTCTGGCCACCACAAGCTAATGGATAGGAAAGCCAGACTTTTCAGGTACTAATTACATTGTATAATTTACGGCCTCTTACTCGGTATTGTCCTCTTTGGACAAAACTTGTATACTACCAAGGGCGTATAGAGAGAAGAGGGCATGCAACGCAATAGTACCCGTGAAAACATCGAAATCTTAATTGTTACTAAGAATAGCACTTTCCGTTATCAATTATTGTTATAGTATACGGAGGGTAAACGGAAACTAACGTCAACTACACAAAGTAATGGCAGACCAAGCTGAAGAACACTGCACTGCACCATACCATGCTGCGCGCGCGGATCACAGCCACGCCAGTCAAAGCGGAGAAAGACCGTGACTTCGTCTCCGTCCGATACTGCTCGTCGCCTGTTGCTGGTAAAATACTCTGCAGCCGATCAGCAGGAAGCGACAGCGCCAACGATAGACAGCAGTTTCGTTTTACCTGCGTCTCAGCCAACGCCATCAGTGATACGCGACATGGTTGGCAACCACCAGTATCCACAGCTTCATGTCGATTGTAGATTTGTCAGCTAGTTTCTATTGGAGCACGCCTCGACACGCCTAGACAAGTACGCTGTATGACGCATCCACGTTTTGTGAACCTTGCGTGATGTCACATCCGCGTGGGCGTAAAATCTAATTTTAGTAACAACTAGGATTTCGATGTTTCTATGCGTTGCATGCCCTCTTCTCTCTATACGCCCTTGATACTACTCATAATGAAAAATTATCTTTCTAATGTACAAGCCTGGATGCTTCTCTTTTAACATCGCTGTAAATAATGGTGACTAGCAATGCAATGTGCTGGTAGTATGAATAATAGCATGTTCCTTTATTTTGTGCAGCTATGGTATAGGGAATCATGATGAAATTACTTTTGTGAAAAGACTGAAAAATGAAGGAAAATAAGTGCAAATCCAAACTCTTTAATTTATTGTTTTATCTTTCTTGCAGTCATTGATAATTTCACCTATCTGAAGATGTATTTACAATTATTATTTGTCTCTCTTGATATTAAGTTTTATCCATTTTGGACCAATCATTAAGTCATTGTCTTCATGGTCAGGTCTATCTCTTGTTTGTAGTTACTTCTTGTCTTGTTGCAGTTGGTGTCTTGGCTATTTTAACCCTTGGTTTCTTGTATCCTCCTGGGTTTAGTATGGAGTGTGGTCGCAATGAGCAGGAGGAAGGGTCAGCATAAGTGAGGATATCGTCAGTAGGCGGTATCAACTGCTGAGCACGTAGAGGATCAAACCAGCCGTAGTTGAAGTCGAACCTTTCTCCATCGGTAACTGGGCTAAGTCTTGAGCATGGTCTTGACAATGTTGGTCTATCTTTCTCAATCTCCTTCATTTTGTGTACGCTGACTGGATTAGGTAGTTTAACCATGTACATCTGCCCCTGTGTCCCTCTTCGCCATGTCTGTAGTGTGGAATCAAAATGAAGGTGAGATTGTCGCTCTGCTATTCTGCGATCTCTAAGTGGGTTGCATTCTACACTCCTCTCTTTCACTGTAAAGTGTTTCTGAAGATTCCACTGGCAGAATCTAAGACTGTTTTCACACTTCTTTTGACAATAGATTCTTGACAACGAGACAGCTGTTCGGCCGTCTACATCCTCTATGCGCACATCAGCCCCTTTATCGAGTAGTATGCAGAGTACCTTCCAGCGACCCATTCTAGTAGCTGCGTGTAGAGCAGTCCATCCTGATGAGGGACTTTGGGCATTGATTGGTGCATAAGTATCCTTTAGTATTCGTGCTACCATATTTTCGTATCCATGGTGAGCCGCTACATAGAGAGCACACCAGGCGCAGTGTTTGTTCCATCTAGAACTCCCTGTGATACTCATTGTCTTCATGACGGAATCTACCTTACCGAGAAACGCGTGCTCGAGTAGTTCATGCCAGATCTTCCACGGCCTTAGAGTAAGAGTTGAACCATCAACAACAAAGTGATCGCCTAGCGATGATTTCTCGTCTAAAGGATCTGCGTCGAGAAAAGTTAGATAGTATATCTCCGAAGGAATACCCAGCTCTTGCTCAATCTTCTTCCTGACTTTTGATATTTTTGTCCGTAGACCATGGAATTGGATTGTTTTAGAAACAGAAATGCTCAGAAGTAGCTCTAGATGGAGTGTAAGAGCTTGTTTTCCTAGAGGCATCGCTTGTCTCTGCAAGGTGCGAATCCAAGGAGCCCCACCCTCTCGCTGGAGCTGTACGTAGGCGTGGTCTGGTTAAATCTGGTTAATTAACAGCGCTAATGAGCGCCCAACCACCAATGCACCCCCAGCAGCACAGGAGTACTCGGTAGCATTGTACGAAGCGTTTTACACCTCTCTTTACAGCCACCTACAGCGTGGTAGCTGTTTCAAAGCTGGAGAAAGTGCTTGTGGTTGCCTACATCTTAACGTATGAAAGGGAGCGGGAAATATTCCCGTCACCACTAGCTGTGAGGCACCCAAGGTAGCCCTCAAGTACGTGAGGAAGAGTTGCCAGTGAGAAGATGGAGAACGCTACCTCTACTTTTAATCCTCTGTTGGTGCTTCCTGTTGTGCTATCAGCTTTATGGATACTGTGGGACTTGTTGTACTCGTCTTTCTTCTTTGGCTTTGTAGTCAAAACGCTGATCAATCTGTTTCTCAAGGATTCTGGAGTGCACATTGGTTAGTTGATTGCTGTCCTACTATGGAACATCGGCACACTAAGCTAGGCATTGTATAGTAGTGTTGTAGAATATTGAACAGCATTCATGTAAACAGGGCCTAGCATTCATAATTGCTGCTGCTAGCTGCTTGCAAGCCATCTTTATCACTGCATGGCTGTAGGTAATCTGAGAGTGAGTGTTCTCACTGGACGTGTGCTGTTCAAGGATGTCCACTACTACTGTCGAGACTATAGTTTCAGGTTAGAACAACACACAGTTTTCTATACCTTATCAGAGTAGAGCCATAACTACAATATCACACATTTTTGTTCTCTGTACAATACGTTGCAGTGTGTTGTGTTTCTGTTTGAAGTCACACATAGTGAAACTATGACAACAGAAACACTCACTTGTGTGTGTGCTGCAGGATTGGTGATGGACATGCTCTCCTCAGGTGGTGGAAGAAACCCACTCATAGCAGTAAGACTGTGTGTTGTGGTCTTGGTAATCTAGCTAATGATTGGCATGCTTTCATGCTGTATTTGGCACTGCTAGTACAGATTGATTTCTTTACATTCGGAATGTGTGTAGTGATGTATTTTAGTTAATTCTCTGAGTAGTGAAAGCTATGTCAATCAGTTTCGTGCTGGCATTATTCTGTTTCCTTTCCAATGGTTATACTAGTCCAGCAATGAGTCACAGGTCATTGCTTTGTTGCTAGTGGTATACATTACTTATTATCAACACCAGCTAATCTCAGAGCTATCTACTGGGAGGCTCCTGGTGGAAATGGTTTTTACAGTGACCTCCCATGTCGATTCTGGATTCCTCCCAACATTACCAAAAGAATGTTTTTCAATCAAAATGAGTATTATCATTTCTTGGTGATTTGTCAAGTGTTTTATGGCTATGACATCTGTGCCTGTGGTCATAATATGCCCACCTCTCGTGGTTCCACTGGCTACCACTACTGCACCTGCTGTGGTGTGATGATGGTCAGGGGCTCTATGGACTAACAGCTGTTGCTGTTCTCAGTAATGCTGTAATCAGCACTGTTTTCATCTTGAGTACATCATTTATCATAACTGACCCTTACAGTGCCCCCAGCATTAGTCTCTTATGTGTTGTATTGTTTGTTTGTTATGTACCTTCCTTTGTAGCTTTCCTTGTCAACGGCACAAATTGATGGTATCCTGCAACTCACTACAGCTAGGTAGCAATCAACGTACCCACAGAAGAGATTTGTCTTGTGGCGTAAAATTATGTAGAAATACCCTGTTCTGTCTATATAGTAACTTGCAAAGCTGCCCTATTGTACTGTGATGGTTGCTCATGTAGTCACCTGAATACTAGTATGTACCTTGTGTGTTATTGATGTTTGTCAGTTTGTACATGCAACACTTTATTAAACACAGCTCGGTGTTATCCCATATCAAGATAAGTATATGAGTAAATGTAGGGTGTGGCTCATTATGCTGCTTGTAGGCTAGCCCATACACCAATTGTGTGTCTATTTTTATGCTGCTTTCAAATTTTTCTCACAGCTGAGGAAGTCGCGTGTAAGCATTGCTCCACTACCAGTCATGCCGTAGCAAAGAAGAACACAGGACTGCTGTTTCTGCAACTGAATGGATTCCAGTTTCACTGGTACAACAGGTCAGTAGTGAGTGCACAGCCTCATCATCAGTTATGTCACAGTAGAAGTAGTTGAAGTGGTCTAGACCTGTGACCAATCCCTCAAAATAACAAGTGTTCATTGTTTATGTCACTGTGTGTACAATCACTTGTTGAGTTGTCAGTAGACTCAGTATGTGTGATGTAGTATATAAAGTAAAAAAGTTTTAATAAAAAAACTAAAAAGTGTAGGGATGACGCTTGCAAAAGTAAAGGAACAAGATGGGATGATGCTTGCAAAAGTAAAGGAACAAGATTGGATGATGCTTGAAAAAGTAAAGGAACAAGATGGGATGATGCTTGCAAAAGTAAAGGAACAAGATGGGATGACGCTTGCAAAAGTAAAGGAACAAGATGGGATGATGCTTGCAAAAGTGAAGTATGTAAAAGTCCCAAGTATCCCTACATCAGCGGCTTGTTGCGATGGCGTGTAACTGACAAATGCGGAATCCTCTTCCTATACCTTTTACAACCGTCAATTACTTAATCGGACTGTGTGACAGTGTCTTCCAAACCACAGATACCTCTAGTTATTCACAACTGTTAACTACTTCATCGGACTGCGTCCTCCAAACACAGATACCTCTAGTTGTTTACAACCGTCAATTACTTCATCGGACTGCGTCCTCCAAACACAGATACCTCTAGTTGTTTACAACCGTCAATTACTTCATCGGACTGCGTCCTCCTTCAAGCCGCTGATGTAGGGATACTTGGGACTTTTACATACTTCACTTTTGCAAGCATCATCCCATCTTGTTCCTTTACTTTTGCAAGCGTCATCCCATCTTGTTCCTTTACTTTTGCAAGCATCATCCCATCTTGTTCCTTTACTTTTTCAAGCATCATCCAATCTTGTTCCTTTACTTTTGCAAGCATCATCCCATCTTGTTCCTTTACTTTTGCAAGCGTCATCCCTACACTTTTTAGTTTTTTTATTAAAACTTTTTTACTTTACTTGTTCCTGTTACTTTTTTTTATCACTATCAGTTTGAACTTATTAGCTGTATTCTAGCTATGCTAGCTCTTATTTCATTTTTACAACTCTGTGAGCAGCAGATACTAGTCTAGTAGATCAGAAGGTTAATAGCCTCTAGACAGAGAGTCAAGGAACATGGAATGTTATTATCGGCAATCACAAGAATAATGAAAAGGTTTAAATTAGTTAGAGAGGTTGAGAGTATGAGTTGACAACATGATATTTCTTAGCACTGTGATGGATGAAGAAAGACTAACACTAACAACTCAGTGTATGATGCCATGCTAGTCCGTAGACTAGTCCCAGGCTTGCATGTTGATGTTGATATCACGATCACAGAGGCTTCTAGCTTGTTACAATGTCCAGTTGTCAACAGCACAGGGTCCTATGGGTATAGCCTACGCCGGGTAGTGTAAGAAACTAGTAGCCTATGCCCCAGGCTGAGATCGGGTAGCCACCGTCGTCCGGTTCGCGCCTGCCGTGGGTCATGATGTCAGCATAGACAGATCAGTGCTACCCAGGGTATAGTATACTGCTTGTTCATACCTCTAGGCTCTACCTTGCGCGCTGAAGCGCCCAGAGCAGAGAGAAAGCGACAACAGAGTTCAGTTTCAAAACTGATGTGGGCGGAGTCAATGATCAGCAGCGACAAGAGGGTTAATTAATGGAATCGCTCTAACTGTCCAAAACGGTCCAAAACCCATGTTTTTCAAGGATTATTCGTTTCTTGTAGTGTTTGATGCCTATCTAAGAAGTAAGTGCACTACCCCAGATGCATACACATGCGATGGTGCAGGTTTGGTAGTGATTCGTTCACTCAGGACAGCGCTAGGCTTACTGAAAGAAGAAGAAGAAGAAGAAGAAGAAGAAAGAAGATGAACAATTCGCGTGGGCGGCGATTTTAGTTTACCACTTTAGAAACGTCTGCCAGCTTCGCCAAAGATATTTTCTTGCTCAGAACAATCGTCTGATCAATCCTAGATGTCTGGAATCTCGAGAAACGCTAAAACAGCGAAGATCTGCAACGGCTCTCTGAGAGTCGCCATCTTGATTTTCGTCGTCAAGCAAGCAGTCCCGGCGACTTTCATAGACTTCCTGCAAGCGCTCGCACTTCAGATTCCCTCATAGATAGTTAAAATGCAGTAGAAATGTATAACAGTAGAGATATGTGCGAAAACTCATTTTCACACATGAGTAGCCGCCATCTTAGTTCGAGGTCATCCCTACATATCATTGCCGATCGGCAATGATAATATTATGTCAACTGTAGACATTCATTTTCTTGCAGCAGGTAAAAGCTTGTGAAGCTGTATGGTATGGTAGTAGCAATAACAGTTAGTTAGAAAAAGTGATAAATAAGGGTTTTTACCTCATTTTGTCCCAAATACTTTTCACTTGATTTCTTAATAGATTTTATGTTGTGTATCAAAGGCACTGCCCGTTCCATAATGCGAACAGTTGGAAAATATAGCATGGGCAGAAAAGTTATAGCACGTTGGGGCGGAGACTGGCTTGACCTCAAGAAAAATTTGCCCGGGCGCAAAGATCCAGCGACAGCGGCAGGCTGTCGTGCTACAAACCAGCACATGAAAAGCACTGTCTGGTCGTGCAATGCGAGAATTATTGCGCTCGGAGTGTCGATCTTGACGTTGATATAGCACTCGGCTTCGCCTGATGCTGTATCACCATCTCGACCACACCCATATTGCACATGCAATGGTGCTTTAACTAGTTAGTATGAGTGTGTTATGATTAATACCACACTGCTGTGTTTAGGAGTGAAGTGTACGATAAGTGGGGACAGAAGAGAACACCACAGACAAGTGAGCACTGCTGTACTAGAGTATATTAACACAGCATCTGGTTGCAGGTGATGGTGGAGTGGCAGAGGAGGAGGAGAGTGGATGGTTTAACTGGAAGAACATCCAGCCCTCAGTGCACTGTAGCTTCTCAAAGGTATGGCCAGTAGGAATGCATCATTAGATAGGTCCATTGTTTGTGCAGGGTCGAATGTTGTTTGGTAATCACATGGTTGAGAAGACACTGGTTATCTACTTCAGTAGAGCTGAAGGTCATTACTCAATGACGCAGGTGAGTGGATATAGTCTGTTTAGAGAAGTCCCATATCTTGAATTTCTATTGTGTTTGGTTACTAACAGGCCTCAAACCCATATGATGAACTCATGCATCTTGTGGAGTGGCACGGTGATAACATCAAAGCTGTACTAGAGCCAAGTCATGGCTACAATAAACCAGTCAAGGAAAGGTATCTCACCTTACCGTACTCACTTCATGTTTATTCTTTCCTCTCTAGTCCTCCACCGACTGATGGCAGTGCCACTAGCAACAGCGACTCTTACCTGCTATTGAAGACAGACTCTGCTGAGTGTGTTTACTCTGTTGATATACCTGGTGAGAATGATGACGTGCCTTTGTTTGGACAAAATGTGCAGCCAGTTTAGTAGCCTAACCTAGTAGCAGGGTTTAGTAGCCTAACCTAGTAGCAATGTTTAGTAGCCTAACGTAGTAGCAAGGTTTCCTCAGTAAACTACTGAAGAACCTAAGTCTAAACCCAAGACAAAAATACCTACTTGGTTTCTGATCTGGATAGAAGGTGTCATAAGTCACATTGTTATTTTGCTACTCATCAATAGGATTGGTTCCTCTTGATGATACGTCATCACCCAAGTTCTCCTTTGACACTCATCTTGGTAACAACACTGTGGTGAACTATGGTTGCTATGCTAACAGGCAGAGGTGAATGTCGATTATATGGGTGGAGTTAATGTATGTATACATGTTCCCCTGTTAGTATAACCAATAGAGACAACTCTGTTCACAGCATGAGCACTGCATTTGAATTTTGAACATGCTGCATGTATTACTACACTGATAGTGTGTATGAGTAAATCTACTACTGATTAACCCTCGGCACATGCGCGAGGGTTACGGTACTTGCTCTGTCATTCGTTCCTTCTGTCCATCGTGCTACAGAGATCAGTGATCACTTCTGTGCATCGGTTAAGGTATGAACAGGCTAAGCATGACAATAGCTTGCAATGTGACTCGTGGATTTTGACTCATTCGATGCGCTTCACCCCCATCGTCAATCATTCGCTTGTGTCGATAGAGGGGTCCCATAGCTTGCTAGACTAATCAAAACCTAGATCAATGGCTACCTACTCAGTGTTCATGGTCACGCCCACATGACACACCTTGTGGTGCTGTCTTTTGGGTAGCAGTGCAGTTTCAATAGCAAGCAGGTTGGCTTTAGCTGCAAAGCTCCTTCTGCTAACTCTACAATGTACATGACATGTCAAGGATTTTGTTCATTGCACTTGAGACAGGAAATGAACACTGTTTTAATGTCACTCACTTTCTTTGTTGCAGAGCTATCCTTCAGCATTTCTTCTTTCCCAATGACTACACTGTGAGTGAAGTGGATAAGCTGCCACAACCTGGAGAGAAGAGGTGAATAGCAACTTGTAACTAATGTGTTATTACTATGATCTCTACAGGATATACACACAGTTTGATGTATCTGTAACAACCTCTTCGTTGACACTCTTCAAATTAATTTTCTATGAGAAGAATGAAGTAAGATGGCTCTCGCTGGCAGTCAAGGGTCACTCAACAATAACAGTGAACCAGCCATGGGTGACCAAGGAAGATGGCTATACCTCTATTGTGACAGGCACTCTGACTCATGCTGAGGTGCTCAGCAGTCTCTCATACCCTGCACTGGGTCAAGCTGAGATGGTTCAGGTAATGTGTCACAAACTTACCTTGATACTCACAGCTTATGATTCCAAAGAGCGTACAACTGAGACATAAATTGCAGCAGTGCTGTGTGTGAGAATTGTATGTATTCTGCCTCTAATCTAGAAATTTGCATTGATAAAAAATTCAAGGAGCTGGCGCTGTATAGAATGATACTGGTATAGATTCAAGGGGACAAGCACCCCGCCCTTCTTAAATGTAACACGTCATTGGAAGTTTGTAACATGCCGAACAGTTGTGATACTAATATATTATTGTACTTACACTATTGTACACTCCATAGTGGTATCTGAATGAGTAGTTGAGCATGTTAAGCCAGGATTACCCGAACTATTCTTTCTTGCTGCCCTTTGCACAATATAATCTACAGTTTCCTGGCTATTACTTGCCCGTTTTACACGGAAAATAGGTGTAGCCACACTCCAATAGCACTTGCCGTATTTAGAACAAAATTATTTCGTACTCTGCAATCACGAGAGACCCACATAGGGGTGGGTGGGTTGTGGGGAGGGCGGGATTGGGAAGAGATGGCATTTTTTGGCGCTCTGGCAAAAGGAGATGTATCTTCTTCCATCGCTCTTGCTAGTAGGGAATTTTTGCCGAAATCGTGTCTTCTCATTAAATATTTGCCCCTCTGTAACTAACAGACAGAGACCTTTTTGCAAAATTCCAAACATACGTTTCTTCCTTGTATACCAAAGTTTATGTCTGACATTTTGTGTGGGTGTGGCATGCTCACAAAAGAAACGCAACTTTTTGTCATTGGGTGGGGCTTGCTACGCCCACAAGACGAATGGCGACTTTCTTGGGTGATCAGTGTGACTGAGCAAGCCTTCAACTAACAGTAGAAACCAAAATATTTGTAATCCTGATGTTAGGGCAATCCACCCTTAATAGTAGCATGCTCAACTACTCATTAGCTTTCTCTTGTTCAGGCCTCGATCAAGCTTCATTTTCCAAGAGTGTGGAACACCACTCAAATGTGGGACATGAACTTGTTAGGAGACAAGGCTCAGGCCAGCATCTTATTTCAGTACATCGACTTCTTCAACGGTAATTTTGGCTTGGATCATGTAGTACTGATATTGCCCTTTTTCTCTATTCTGAAAATTGCTACTTCCATATGTACATGTAGCTCTGCTTGAGGACTGGTTTGGTGATGAACCTCCTGATCTGATGCAGTTTGTGCCTCTAGACTGGAGGGTTGGTATTGATCTTACCCGCTATGAGATATTTCTACACACCAGCCGATGCAACTGGTTGGACACTTGTAAGGACCCCCGCTCTGAAAACAGTGAGTGCTGCATGCTGATTGTTGCTATACTCTGAACAAGTCATTTGATTGTGAATTCTTCTGTCTCAGATCGTCTCGCATTTTGTGGACAGTCAGGTCACATCTCTGTAGAATTACCATTTACTGAATTTCTTCCTAAGGTACAGCGAGTCGGGTTCTCTGCTCAGGTTAGTAATCATTGTTGTATAGCTGTAGCTATGTTGATCTCTCGCTCAATTGCAGGGTCATGATATTGTAGTGAGGCGATACGTGTCGCCATCATGTACCAGCAAGGAGAGCTTATATGCACTATCAACTAGCAACCGATATCGCTGGAGAGTGCCTGAACAGAAGACCTCTCCTCAGGGCACAAAGTCACCTTTCTCCCAGACTTTCTCTCCATCTACGGAGATACAGAAACAAGAGTCTGTGGACTCCATCACTGCTAGCAGTAAGAGCAGAGAGAGCAGCAGTAGAGAGACATGGAGAACAGCTCATACACAGCGCCAACTCAGTGGCAAAGCCAGCGTGTCTCGATCGCAAGCTGCACAATCATCTCTTAGTGACGTGCTGTTGGAAGAGGACCCACTCACTACTGAAGTGGTAGTGGACCATGAACAGCCATCATCAATAGACAGAGAGTCACTTGGTAATGAGTGTTATCCTATGGGTTATTGCTGTGAGACACAGTATGAGAATGGGTGGCTGGATTTGGGCTGTGGTGACAGCATCACTATCGACATCAACTACTATGGTCACAATCATGACACTAGTGTTGACACCAATGGTAGACCTACTCCCAGCTTGGTCAGAGTAGACATTGACGCTCCTGTTGTGTACCTGAGAGTGTACGGATTCTTTGCTAGAGATCTGCTTTGTTTAAAGGTGATAACTACACACGAACAATAAAATCACACCAATGATCATAATTATCATTCTTGTTACTGTTATCTTAGAGCACATGCACACAGTATTTGCTCTGTTCAGAACTATTTTGTTTGGTTGTAGGAGAACTATGTCAGTGAGTACATGAACTTCAAAGTGTTCGACTCTCAGTCATCGGTCTTACCACCATACGATCAGACTGGATCTCAAGCTGCAACACGGGAACCTGACCCTTCAGATGGGCCTCATGACCTTGATGAGAGGTTTTTGGATGTGATTGTAGATTTCAAATTACGCAATGCTACTGGAGAGTTCCCTACTGTAAGTGTGTGTGTCTGGGTGTGTTCTTTCATAACGTTCTCTTATGCAGCACCTATCAGCTGCCTATCCGAGAGATTTCCCTCTCCCTTCTGGGCATACTGACATGCTGGATGTGTATGTGGAGTATCATGGGCATGAGACCACTGTTAGACTGCGTGTTGAGCCCTTCACTATACACCTGCCTACTATGGTGAGATAGTATGTGGTGTACGCTAGCTACAAAATTTGAATAACTGACACATACAAATTGTTTTGCATGTGCTCTGTTTTGTTGTGTTTTAATTTCTTGTCTCTTCTCGCTATATAGACTAATGCTGGAAGTGTTACTGATCCTGAGTACAGTCTGGGTCATGTGTCCTGTAATGGAGCAGACTTCTTGTGTCAAGGTTTCACAGAGTTCCTACTGCAGGAGAGGGTCGAGTATGGCTGGCTGATGAAACTGATAGTGGACAAAATAGTCGGCAATGTATCAGTTGATCAGGTGCGCTCTGAATCAGCTAGTGTCATACTCTTTGTCTTAGTTATGTCTAGTGGGTGATTGGTTCTTGACTGCCCTCGGCTCTATACTGTGCTATGGTGACGATGTGCTCAAAGCTCCTGATCCTATACTCATTGAGCCTCGTGTTGAGCCACTGTCTGAAATGATCAAGTACAAGTTGTTTGCTCTTGCTATCACTCAGGCTGATGTGTGCGTCAGTGATGGTACAACACTGACCAGACTGCAGGTAACTACTAGCTAACTCTGTGTATGCTGCACTAGATGTTGACACATGTTAGTTAAAGCATCTGTTTCCAGTCTCCAGGGCTTGATGTGAGCATGTGTAACCTACACCATGGTGTAGAAACACTGGGACTATCTCTTCAACTGCGCAGACTAACAGCTAGCAGCTACATGAGAACACCATCAGAGCCACAGATGGTACTGGAGTGTGCTCATGCTGATGTTGGAACTATACACGGTGAAATCAACCTCAGAGAGGAGAAAGAAGCCATGCCAGAGAGACAGTTGCAATTCTTGAGGAAAGCTGACAGCAAGACACATCGCTTGTACTTCCTGTGGGACTCTAATGCACCTTGTGGATGTTGTGGAGGATGCCCCTTCCTTGATGATTTGTTGTGCTGGCCTTCAGTACCACAGATATCAAGTGAAGAGTTAGACATGTTTCGCTACTTTTCTACCAACTCAACGTTTGTCGGTGAATCAGAGAGCCGCAACAAAGGGTTTGAACCCTTCCCTGTCTCTTTGGGAATGTCTTCGTTTAGCTGCATTGAACGACTTCATGACACTCTTCTAGATCATCATAATTTCCGTGGCACTCAGCCACCAAGTGATCCGGTCAGATCAGCAGCTGCTGCTGTGGTGCTGAACACTGTACCAGATGATGCCATCTCACAGGGATCAGACAGCTTCTGGTCTGCCAAGTCTAGTCTGACTTCTCTGAATGAGTTTGATAAGAGTGTCGAGGGTTCTCCTCATGTAGAGCCCAAGCTGTCAAGGCATCGACGGAAGCCAAGTCGAGCTGATACTGCTACTGCCCCTAGTCCTTTAGCTGAACATAGTAACAGACACAGAGCTAAACCAAAGATCCAACCAGGTGCTGACTTAATAACCAACTACCAGGACGCTCTAGATTGCTATAAATGTCGCTTGTTGACACTGAAGGTTCCAGTCACTGGACAACAGCATGGCACCAGTTCCTCCACTCCTGCTGTATCCTCTCCTCCGAGCCAGAGTACAAGAAGAGATGATGCAAGGCCTCACAGACCTTGTTTCTTACTGCAAACACCTGAGCTAACTGTCTGTAAGACTGGTCACATTCCGATGGTCATACCTAAACCCAGTTCTGAGCAATGGAGCACAGATCACCAGCAGCAGCAGACAGGCAAGCTAGGGTTTGTCTCTGTATCAGTAAGCTTGCTGGGCAACATTGGTATCATGGCTTCACCTCCGTTCTTGTCAGTCCTGGAAAGGCAAGTGTGTGCATGCTTAGACACTATGTGTTTGACAATAACTTGATATTCTACAGGTATGTAACAAGGGTAGACAATTTCTTCACTTCGCGCACTTGTCATGCATATCTGGATGCTCTTTCTTTTGATTGTCTCGGTACTGTCCAGAGTCAACTCGCTAAAACTATTTCCAATGCTGTTGACTCGCACAAACAGCAGACAGCTAATTCCCCTCTTCTTCACTTGTCAGTCTCGATGAGTCCTGGTACGTACGCTGCATTACAAGTGTTCCAGACCTCCACCATTAGCATGCCATTGTCACTGCCTGAGCTACCAGTTAAAGAAGATCCACCAAAGCATCGAGAAACCCGAATGAGTCCGCTAGTCACGGTTTACACGTCAGGAGCTCAGTGCAGTGCACTGGTGTACCATCATACCCGCAATCTGTCACGAAATACAGACCAAGAGACCAACAATGCTCAAATGATTGTCAAAATATCTTCCAAGCTTCACCTTCCTGTCCTCCAAGCTGGTTTGTTTTCAATTGTTACAGTGCCATCTGGTACTGCTGTTAGCTCCACTGATGACCCTCAGAGCATTCTGAACTTCAGTCTCTGCCTACCAGACTGTGATCCTCAATCTTATCGTGTGGTCAACCTAGTAGAAGGAGGCTTAAGACACTCGTCGGCAATGCTGACAGCTAAGATAGTGCAGTCTGAGTGGAGTACTGATCCCGTGCTGCTCTGGAGTCAGCTTCATCATCAACACCGAGTACCATCTGAGCTGTCACAGAGCGAGCTCTCTACCAACTCAATTGCTGTGGACATTAAGATGCCCTCTTTCTCTATCCGACTAAACGGACCACCAAAGGCCTCACCCTCTCAGGATTCTCTTCTCCTTGATCCATCTCTTGTTGCTGAAGTAGTTGCTACATGGAAACCAAGAGTGATCGGTCTTGCCGCGGCAGTGGACACCTTGTTGAAGAACAAGCGTCATGCTGATCGCAAGTTGCTGTTCACTCTCCTGACCAGTGCTATGGAAGTAGCTTCTATTGCCAAGGTTTGCTTGTGATCAATACAGCAAATTGCAAGCATGTCAATGCAGTAGTGTATTGTGTGGTTAAGATACAGTGTTGTTGATATACATGTACTTAACATTCTGTTGTATCTATTAGGTTCGCCACTCACTGCTCAATGAGGAGTCTCTGCAGCTCAGGGAGTCAGTGGTATATGCCATAATTCTTCGCATGTGGCATTCACTACCATTTGATAATATGGTATCTCTGGTTCCCGATTCAGCTGAAGATATTAAACTAGAACTACTGGCTTCATCACTTGCTCTAGCAGCTAAGGTCGGGTGCCAACATTTATTTCTCCGACAACGGCAAGTAGTTGGTAGAGTATCGTCGGCAGAGAGAGGATGGATGGAGAATTCTACCCACAGTGTTGGGTATGTCAGCATCAGTCCTTCACCATCAGAGCTTGCAGTGCCTAATGTAGTGTTTGTGGCTTCATCTGCTCAGCAAGATGCTCAGGCTGACATCAAGGACATAATAACAAGCAAATTAGATTTTGACACTCATTTGTTGCTCAGAGAAGCTCTCTTACCTTTATTTTCAGCTGCTGGTCTCAAGGTGCCTTCTCAGCTGAAAATTAAATGCCACAACAGCTCAGAAATAAACATGGAGTACAACTTTTCTTTGTCTGAAGGCAATGTGGTAGTTGTTGACAGGAGTGTGAGTGGATCTACTCTCAGACCCTCTGGCCAGTCTCATAAACCAGAATCTGTGTTGCTTGTCCATCAGTTGTGTGTCAGCGGTAGCCTCAAATATCTCGTCAAAGACAAGTCTCCTCAACTTCAAAGTACGTCGTATCTTGTGACTACTAAACCTATGGTAGATTTGAACGCCACTCGACAACATTCAAATATTACTTCAAAGTTTTCAGTCAGACTTGATAGCTTAATAGCTAATGTCACCTTTCCATTAATGATGATTTGTCGACACTCGAGTGAGAGTTTTCGACACTGGATAACATACCAGCGACCGATTCATAACCAGCTTGATAAACACAGTGCTGCTGCCAGCACAGCAATGGAAGAACTAGAGGAATCAGATCAACAATGTGCCACAGCATCAGCAGCTTGGACAACATCACAGCAGTTGGTTGAACTGTTCTTGAGTCTAGAGAAGGACAAGAACCCTCCATTAACAGTGGAGTCGTCACGTGGATCAGAGCCAAGCAGAATTATCGGCAGCAACACTCCAATCGAAAAACACAAACTAACCGAGTATTCCCACAGTCCCAAATATCCTCGTGCTCATCGTGTTGTAGCACAGGAAGGAGGCCAGCTATCCAGCGGTCAGTCCTATACTTCACTGACCTCAGGTGATCGAGAGCACGATTACCCTCATGATCATGTAGCTATCAAGATAGAGCCAACACCATCGGTATCTATCAAGTACCATCCCTCACACAATCACGAAGCAGCTGATGATACAACAGATAGTCCACAGGTACTCAGCAGTGATAACGACACTGCCAGTAGCTGGGGTGCAAGTTACAGTGTGCCTTCACGCTTTGCTAGTAATCACAACAAAAGATCCAAACTAGAGACAACAGATCATGTTCAGAGTCGTCTAGAGACACCTAATATCAGAGAGGGTCTGTCAGTTGCTGAGGATAAGCTGCAGTTCAGTGTGTTTGGTCTGGTCAAGATCAGCACTATTCAAGTTCGATCACAGCTCGAGACTCTACTAACAATACTAGAGATACAGGGAGTTACTGGTGCTGTGGACTGCCGTAAAATAACACAAGGCAAGTCATCGACTGGTCAACACAAAGCCACACCTGGCAAACCAAGCAAGACTCTACTAGTTTATAAAGGTAAGGGTGCAATGGTTTAATCATTCTTATTATTACCATCTCTTTCTAGTTCTTCCCACATACCTGTCTGTTGCAAGCACCCTCAAGAAGTGCAGCATAAGAGTGTCTGACACTAAGATCTCAAGAAGGTATGTTGTATCTGCACACTGTGTCCTATATTAGACTCGATATTATACATTTCAGTTTGCTGTTACTATTCATTGTACCTGCAGTGACCTGGCTGTGCTATCAGCATATCCAGTTGAGTTCTGTGCCAGTCTTTACTATGGGCAACACCAAGCAGCTCCAGCATATCGCACGCTGTTTCGCCTGCCACTAGTCACTACTGCTGTCAACCAGCCTCCTGTGGTCATACACAAGCAGTTCTTCAAATACTTACCTAGCTTCACTATCATCTATAATGAAGTGTTTGCTCCCACAGTATCAAGGTACACATTACTCTTTCTCTAGAGTGTATAAAATAGTTATTATTATTATTATTATTCAGTTTGAGTGATGGAGTAGCTGTACCAGTGCCTGCTGCCGCCACATCAGTGAGTGTGTCAGACCTGCAGTTTCCTCCTCATCTTCCTCAAGGATCAGCACTGTTCTACCTAAACTGGTTCCATCTTGTGATCTCTCCACTACCCTCTCTGTCTGTCACTTACAAGGTAGATCTGAGTGTGAGACAACAGTAGTGTGATATGATCTTACTAGGTGAGTCCTGTCACGGCACAGTTGGAGACATCTGCTGTTGTCAACTTCTCTCTCAATGTTGGACAACACTCTCTGGAGTTTGATCCTAAGGTACCGTGTCATAGTGTCTCTGTTCTAGCTCATGTGCTTGTGCTGTTTGTCGTACAGGAACACAAGGATGAGTTGTCTCTTCGGTGTATTCTGCTTCCTCTGTTGAACATGAAGGGCAGAGTGGTTCCTAGCCCTACTAGTAGGCTCCCCAGGGTCACCATGGAGCTGGCCGTGAAGCAGGTCATTGTAGACGTTACTACCGACGTACTCAATCAGCTGCTCATCTTACAATCATCCTTCATCAAGGTGCTTGGTCAATGCAAACACATGTCTTGGCTTTGTATAATACACTCTAGCATTCCAAGGTTTGGAGTCTAGATATGATTGTATTTTGGTCTTTTAACAACTTGTTCTGATCTATTGTATGAGTGTACCATAATGTTCTGTCACCTGTCTGTAGGAAGTCAATGAACTCATCAATATGTTCTTCAATATTGGAGAGTCCATCACTCCCGAGAGATTGGATCGCATCAAACAGCAGTCCGAGTCTGGCAATGAATTTCTCTCTCTACTGAGCTCTGTGAAATTCTCTGTTCAGGTAATGATTTTTTTGCATAATGTATGAGCAATCTTGGGTGTGATTGTGTATGTGGACAAATCTTGTGTGTATTCACTACACATTGTCACTGTATGCTCTATCACACACACACACACACACACACACACACACACACACACACACACACACACACTCGCACGCACACACAACACACACACACACACACACAGGGTGTGCAGATTACTGTGTCTACTCCTCTGAGGACAGCTACAGCCATTCGGTTCTCAACAGGCAACAAGATCGAGATGCTGATCACGAACCAGAGCCACCAGCAGTCAGAGCAGGAATCAACTGCTCGTCTTTCCCGGAACCTGTTGTTTGCTCTACACGGAAAAGTAGAGACTGAGATCAATGTTGCACTGGGATACCTTCAGGTGTGCTATATACTGAGTGCATGGTGCTACCTAGTCTAGCTGCTATACCTTCTTCCCGGCCGCTATCATGCCCGAAACCAGCACACGCGGGGGAATAAGGTCTAGCAGATGTTGTATCTTTAGTGGGCCGGGCTACGTAGAGCGTTATCAAGTATTTGTGTACATAACTGCCCATGCATGCCGTACCTGTTAATGAACCACGCCCTGTGCTACACATCGCGCATGAGAGATGTTAAGGGTGAAATTACTAGTACTGCTGACTTGCCCGTCGCCCAGCTAGTGGTAGAAGTGGAAGACAGAGACTTCGTGCACAAAGGCAGCACTTGGTATATGGCAGATTTCCCATAACCAGTTGGCAACGTCACGAACACGTTCTTCCCGCGCAGAAGTAGCTGTACCGCTTCCTGCTGCTCGGGCTTTAGCTCTGTTAAGCCGAGACATGCCAGACAATCGTCTATAACTCCCTTGTACTCCCTCTCGAACGCCTCGACAGTACTGGCCATCTTGCTCGTCGCGTTCGTGTGAATTTCATTAAAATTCTTTAGTGATCTCGGTTGCTGGGCAGTTGGCACCAGGATTCGTGGTGTTCCGATGTAATTATGCAACATCTGCTAGACCCTCTCTGCTATAGCGCTTCCGAAACTCCACCCCTAGGCGGAGAGGGTCGAGCAGCTAGACTAGGTGCTACCAGAATGCTGATTATCAAATAATTATTACCACATAGAAATTTTTGTAGCATAAAATAATTTTAGTCCAGATTACCAATTTAAAATTTTTCGCTGAAAAAAAATTTAATGTATGTCAATTTATATAATTATAAAAAAGGTGCAAAAGTTATGTGCAAAATTACGGTATCACAGTTCTTTGTAGCAATCCTTCTTCACAAATTTCAATTCATCTATTGTGTATTTTGTTAATAGGAGGATATTGGTGTGGAAGATGAAGATGACTTTGTAGAGCTTGCTTACTTCAAGACTTGGATTGCTGTCAGGAACACATTCCAACAGGTACGTGACCCTTGCCCAGCATGGTCATTCATCCAGGTGGTGGTGGTTGATAGATAAGGTGTACTCATTGTTATTGTTGGTTATCTGTAGAATGCTGCGCCATTGTTAGCTGGAGGAGATAGTGAAGATGACGATCAGATTACCTCACCACTAGACACGTTTGTCATCTCTATTCACTCTCCTCATCTCTATATACAGTCTAATGCTGTCGAGAAAGGTTTGTAGAATATACACCATCACTATAGGCGTCATTTTAGTACACACATCTTGCCTTGTGAGTATTTTTTCATTGTTGTGATACTGCACCTGTAGCAATCCTCTTCTGGGTGAACTGTAAAAGTGTCTATAACTTTTGGCAGAATGAGTACAAGCAGTTGAATGCTGAGGTAACGTACAGCACTCACTAGAATATGATTATTATGAGATCTGATGGTGTATGTGCAGGTCCAACATGCTACAGAGGCTATTGTGGACAGGATCACTAAACCATCTACTCAGCTGCGCACACCGTCAATAGATTTCTCCAAGCCACGACTGGTGCAGATCAGTGTTAGTGATGCTGGCGCCTGCATGCCTCTCATACCTCAGGTACTGCATTTGTCTGTCAGCTAGTTAGCTCATCATTGTTTCTCTGTTCTTTAGCCTACTACCCCTCACAGCAGTGTGAAAGGTGAGCTAAGTTTGACCATTGATTTGTGGTTAGTCAGTGTATATACTTTTCCTCAGGTTTTCCTGCTCTGGTGTTGACTATCAAGACTATGCAGGTGTCAGTCAACTTGAGCAAAAGACTTGCCTCTGCTGGGAAGTTTTCGGGTTTCTGCATCCGATTTGATGAGCAGTTTCACTTCAGACACAAGACATGGACTGTGGACCCAAAGAAGCACAAGTTCCTCAACTATGGTATGATGCATAATGTGCATCTGAAGTCATAGTTATTGTGTATGATGTCACTCCAGGTGTTGTTCCTAGTGGTACATATCGATTGTGTATTGTGAACAGACCAAGATATGAAGGAGGAAGTGAGTGAATGCACCAGTTACTGATATAATTTCATTGTGTTTCCTCAACAGACTCCGTAGGAGAGAAACTAGTCAGTGCATTCACGTGGAACATGTCCGGTGTAGACATTAACTCTACCACTGACATTGGTCGGCACATCTCTACTCTCGTGAAGACACTAACATCCATTGGCAGTGAGATAGAGGATCCTCAGGCATACAACTCCCCTCCACCAACCACTGCTGGCATTCTCCCTCATCACTCTCCTCGACCATATCACCGTAGGACTCATTCTGGTGTGAATCGTTCTGATGAGCTGCAAGCACTCAGAGCAATGGAGTTGGACCTTGCTAGGCAGACTAGAAAGCTGCAAAAGCTCAGGTAAAGATGGTTTCGTGCTCAACTGTGTACATAGCTGAATTAATTCCTCTCAGATTGAGTGGAGCAGAGCCAGACAGTCTCAGGTCTGAAGAAGACACGTTTCAACAACTAGAGAAGAACCTCTATCGTGGGATCAGAAGAGTACTACGAGGAAAGAAGATCTCTCTACAGCAGCTGGGACAGATACTGTACCCCAGGTCTCCTGCTGTGGACCACAATAAGAGAAGGTCCTTGCACTCTCTGACACTACCCAGACGCCGGCTACTCACTCACCATCAGGGCATGGAGTCCTCTCCTACTCCTCTTATTATGCACTCCAGAGGAATGCCTGACACTAAAACTTCTCGAACACACACACGCTTCAAATCAGATATCTCAGAGCTACTGAAAGGAATTCAAGTTGATGAAGATAGTTGTACTGAGCAGGGCAGTGAGGAACTGCTAGCAGCTAGAGCTGCTTCACAGCAGTCTGTAGACACTATCAGTGAGACCACAGTTGAGAAAGAAGGACCAGTTGAGAGAACCCTCAGCGAAGAGAAAGAGAGCAGACAGGAGAAGAAGGATCTTTCTAAACAGCAATCAGAACCTCTCATTCCTTCGATTGATATTGAAATCAATGTAACTATCAATATTGATTGTGGTTCTATTGTACTTCACTCAGAAGATGTCGGGTGAGTAGTATATATCAGATCTTTGATGCTGTTGTTTGATCTATTCCTCCAGAGCTATTGATCGTCATTTGTCAGGTGGCTGGGGATCAGCTGGTGACCTCCACTCTTCCTCAAAAGTATGGGACAGAAGCAAGCAGCACACCTCGGTGGTCACGTCTATAGCTGTCCCTGCATTGGAAGTGCGAGCTCACTACCAAGCCATCGTTGGCAAGCCATACTCCACTACCCCTGTCTCTCCAGTGAAGTCACTCTCAGCTGCTCATACTCCACGAGGAAGGAGCCCTGTACCAACAGGAGAGCGACAGGACCCTATCGATACTACACCACCATTTCTATCAGCTGGTGACAAAACAGCTTCGTTTACTATGACTGATGAAGAGTCTGCTAGACTCAGCGGTCTTCCTGTGAAGAAAGGGATACTGTCTATTAAAGCTACAGTTGGGTCTGTTCCACAGGACGTGGAACTCAATCCTAGCCTGATGGAGTTCGTAGAGCAAGTTGTGCGTCCAGTTCATGATAGCATTTTCCGTAATGACAGAGTACCGTCACCAGTGGATGAAGATGAGGAGGATGGAGATGAGAGTGTGAAGCAGTCTGAGAGCAGTAGCAGTGCAGCAACATCTCGACCTCTCTCCTTTCCTGTCGATGTGTGCATCACGTTTCAGATGCATCCCTCCAAGGTGTATCTGACATGCAACCCTCACTCACGTGTGAGGTGCATGATTGCTATTCCTACCATCAGCTTTGCTGCTTCTTTCTCTCTGTTTTCACGCAAGATCTACGAGTTGCCTGGAATCATTCCTCAGGCTGACTCCAGTATCTATGGTGCTTGTGTTGCTGATGACATCACTATGTTCAACAACTTGTGTGTCACTGGTTGTCTTCAAACCTTTGCTCTAGTTCTGTACACTCCTCAAGTCCATACCAGCAGTACTAAACTGTCCTCTGCTAAAATCGAGGACAAAGAGGCCTTCAACTTGCTCCTTGGTCAAGCATTCATTCACCTTAGTCGCAAGTCAGTGTTCACGCGAGGACCACCAGTTGGCAGTGATGTTAAGAGTGTTGATGACTACACACTTCACCAGAAGACTAAAGTGTCAGGTATGTCTGTAAGTAAATTATGTGCACGATTATTAATTACCTCTAATAGTGATTCCAATGGTGGAGAGTCTGGTTGTGGCTTATGACATGCGGAGACTGAACGATATCGCATGGTTTAGGAAGTGCTGGTACAACACTGGTCTAGTGGAGGCTATCTTCATTGGATCAGGTCAGAGACAAGGAGACCCTACCACTCCTCAGCAATCCATGTCCTACTCAACTACAAGTACTCCTCATGCTGACTCTACTATCTGGAGTCCATCCATCAGTGGAGAGTCATCAGTAGGTCAGTAGACCCGTTATGTTAGTCAGCTACCTGTAACAGTGTCAGTAGACCCGTTATGTTAGTCAGCTACCTGTAACAGTGTCAGTAGACCCGTTATGTTAGTCAGCTACCTGTAACAGTGTCAGTAGACCCGTTATGTTAGTCAGCTACCTGTAACAGTGTCTGTAGACCCGTTATGTTAGTCAGCTACCTGTAACAGTGTCAGTAGACCCGTTATGTTAGTCAGCTACCTGTAACAGTGTCAGTAGACCCGTTATGTTAGTCAGCTACCTGTAACAGTGTCAGTAGACCCGTTATGTTAGTCAGCTACCTGTAACAGTGTCAGTAGACCCGTTATGTTAGTCAGCTACCTGTAACAGTGTCAGTAGACCCGTTATGTTAGTCAGCTACCTGTAACAGTGTCAGTAGACCCGTTATGTTAGTCAGCTACCTGTAACAGTGTCAGTAGACCCGTTATGTTAGTCAGCTACCTGTAACAGTGTCAGTAGACCCGTTATGTTAGTCAGCTACCTGTAACAGTGTCAGTAGACCCGTTATGTTAGTCAGCTACCTGTAACAGTGTCAGTAGACCCGTTATGTTAGTCAGCTACCTGTAACAGTGTCAGTAGACCCGTTATGTTAGTCAGCTACCTGTAACAGTGTCAGTAGACCCGTTATGTTAGTCAGCTACCTGTAACAGTGTCAGTAGACCCGTTATGTTAGTCAGCTACCTGTAACAGTGTCAGTAGACCCGTTATGTTAGTCAGCTACCTGTAACAGTGTCAGTAGACCCGTTATGTTAGTCAGCTACCTGTAACAGTGTCAGTAGACCCGTTATGTTAGTCAGCTACCTGTAACAGTGTCAGTAGACCCGTTATGTTAGTCAGCTACCTGTAACAGTGTCAGTAGACCCGTTATGTTAGTCAGCTACCTGTAACAGTGTCAGTAGACCCGTTATGTTAGTCAGCTACCTGTAACAGTGTCAGTAGACCCGTTATGTTAGTCAGCTACCTGTAACAGTGTCAGTAGACCCGTTATGTTAGTCAGCTACCTGTAACAGTGTCTGTAGACCCGTTATGTTAGTCAGCTACCTGTAACAGTGTCTGTAGACCCGTTATGTTAGTCAGCTACCTGTAACAGTGTCTGTAGACCCGTTATGTTAGTCAGCTACCTGTAACAGTGTCAGTATCAGTTCAGCTCAACTGCTTACTATAACAATTATGTTTCACTGCAGAGCCAAGTTGTGTGCCTGAAGAGTCTGACACTATAACTGCTGAGATATCAGTAGCTGCATCTGTAGCTGATCTCCGTCTGCTTTGCAACATGGCACAGGTCATGGGAAGTACACAGTAAGTATTGAGACAGTCTAGTACACATGACCATCTCATCTCTGGCTAGTGTGCTGGTGTCTCATTTGAAGTGTGAGGGTCATGCTGACATACAACACAATGAGTTGGTGCTGCTCAGCTGTGACGGTGCCATTGCTGAGATAGAGGGTGAGGCTAAAGGAGGAGTGCTTGCTGGCAATGTGAATATCGGAAGCACCAAGATTAAAGGTATGCTCTTTTCTAAACTTTATTATTATGTTGTGATTTGTTTGTTGCAGTATCCACATCTAGTCAAGATGGTTGTATTCCTCAGCACAAAGCCAGTACCTCTATTGGGCTCATTCAAGGTCACATTGACTACATGAGTGCCCATATTCTTCTGCTGAGAGCATCAGAGCTGTGTGTGATGTTGTCGGATGAATGGAAAGGATTACATCAAGAGCGCAGTAATCACCAGGAGCCACCTCAAATACAGGTTGAAGCTAGCTTCACATGGAACACACTCCAGATCTCTATCCATCGTTCCACAACCAAGTGCATGTTTGGTATTGCCCAGCGACTGTATGAGTTTGTCATGCAGCAGAAGAAGCGAAGCGAGCGAACTATAAGTTTGATGCTACCAGCAGGTACAGCTGTGTCATCAGCATTTGCTGCCTATCAGGAGGAACAAAAAAGAGCCGAAGAGAGCAGAGCAGCTAAAAATGGTTAGTGTAGCATGCTAGGAGATTGGTTTGCCATGTTGTTTATTTTATTCCACAGGGAATCCTCTGTTAGAGTATCACCACTGGCTGTGGGCAGTAAGAGTGGGCAGCCTTGAGCTGATGAGGACTCTGGGTCTCAATGCTCCTCACTGTCACCATGATGTGTCTCTGGGAGGCAGTATAAAGGTGTCCGGACAGAACTTGTGTCTCGTGTGCTTTCATGGGCCTAGTTTCCGTGACAGTGAATGGGCGGTGTTCAATGTTGACTTGATCAATGCTAGTTTCTCTACCCTTGCCTTGCCTGGGGTGATAGAGAGAGATGATGTGGAAATGGGCTATTCACAAGGTAGACGGCTCTGTCAGCAGGTCTGCACACTGCGTCTAGGACACAAGGGTGCTTTGTTCAAAGAACTAGCTGCAATCTATCGTGTGTCTACTGGAAGGAGTGGAGTATTACCAATGAATCCAAGAGAGCTTCACGACTGGCTAAAATATGTCTGCATTGACCACTACATTCATGCTTCCTCTCAGGAAGCAGCCAAGCCTTCCAGTTTATCCAAGTACACTCAGAAGCTCATTATCCAGCCTATTCTTTGCATGCCAGCATTTGAAGTCAAGCTCATAAATGATCATTTTTGGCCGTCACTTCATGTACTAGAAAAACCTGACCCGCGTAATCTCTCTGCAAATGCCACTGTTGAGTGTAGCTTCTTCTCGAACTTTACTGACGGAATATCTGTCACTACTACAGTGGACAACTACTTATTCCTTCATGATCTTATCACGTCATACATTGACCACTTGGAGAAGAGCAAGATATCATTCCGTAAGTGAATATAGTTAGATTATGACATGCTTGTTACTATATCATTCTTAGGTCCACCATTCATTGAGTTACACCTGTCTGCTGCTGGCCCATCAGCACCTACTGATGAAGCCATCAGCTTCTCTGCTGATCCACCCAGTCCTAATAGTCCTCCATTACGACGTTTCACAAACATACACTGGGAACTGAACCCCAATCTGCTCCTCATGTCAAAGTCTCAGTGGGCTAGTGGACAGTTCAATCCTCACATAAACTGGCTTCTAGAAAGACTTGGCTTTGAGCATGCTCGAACAACAATCCCCGAATGCATTCAACGTGGCTTGATGGATCCTGTTGACTTAGCAGTATCTTTATCAATAGAACTGTTAGTTAAGCTGTCTGCTACAAAAAAAGTTCGCCAAAGAGGTTTGTCTCCTGAACCAGATCGAAAGGAGCCATGAGACTATTAATACTACACTGTCATCTGTAATGTTCAAATGTACTATACATCAGTCAATAATATGATAACTGTGTTACGTTTGTGAAAAATAATGCTTTGACATTCATCTACTGTTAACCAGTCAAGAGTTGCACAACTAGTCTGATATTTTAAAATCAGTTTTAGGAAGAAGGCTAAGTTTGCTAATGCTGCATGCAGGTGTTGGACACCCCATCAACATCAAAAGACTATTTAGTCTACACAACCCACAAGCCCAATAGATCAGTAATGCTGTGTTAGTAAAATTAATAAACAAATTGATGAATACAGAGGATGAGTATATGCGTGGTCGTACATGATTCAAGAGAGTATATTACACATTACTACAGAGTTGATAAGCCAGTTCCAGCAGTAGCTGACAGAGCAGCTAGCATGTTAGTGAAGTGCTGCTCAAGCAGCTTGAAGGAAGGACGTTGCTGTCTCTGCTCATTCCAACAGTGCAGCATCAGAGTGTACCTGATGTTGTAGAAAATTAAAATAAAATTGTGCTTTCACATTCGGTGATCAAAATTGATCAGTTTTTGAATCAATTTTGATACTTACATATCTTCAGGGCAGTCAGATGGCTTCATTAATCTTTTTCCATCTTGGAGATGTCCAAGAACATCGTTGTTTTCGATTCCCTGAAAAGGAGAAGATACACAGCATGTGAAGCAAGGCTAACACAGCTGCACATACCCTGTATGGTGTGAGTCCATATGAGAACACTTCCCATAATACTACTCCATAGCTCCACACTATAGATGGAGAAGACAAACAACGTTGTTAAGAGCAATGACCATGTAAACTACATGTGAGTCTATTATGATCAATTGGATTACAGGGACATACATCCCTTCACACCACGTGCCTGGACCAGAATAGTCTCATGTACTCTGACATATATCCCATACCAGTGTACTACTACCAGTGTACATAGTAGTAGCAGTGTACATAGTAGTAGCAGTGTACATAGTAGTAGCAGTGTACATAGTAGTAGCAGTGTACATAGTAGTAGCAGTGTACATAGTAGTAGCAGTGTACTACTATTTTCGTGTTGTTTGCTAACCATCATTATATCGAGAGAACTTCTTCTCTTGCAAACTCTCAATGGCCATCCACTTCATAGGTAGCTTATTAGCCTCCTTTAATCTGTCAAAGCTGTTGGGTCTACCGAGAGTTCTTGATCGACGGAATCCTCCAATCTTGAGTGACAGGTTGTCTCCTACCATTATGCTCCTGGAAAGAAACACACACAAGACATCATGTCGCAGCTACTAATGAGCAACATACGCTGCTTGTAGTGCTCTATGGATGAAGAACTTGCTCGATAGATATTCCATACCAGATGCAATCTGTATCAACAAAAAATCAATCAAATACACAAGTGCTGTCCACACAATAGTACCTGTATTGCCATTCTAAGCTGATCAGATAGCCCTATGTCACACTGCTGGTTTTCAATTCTTGTCCTTCTTCGTATTCTGTACAAAACACAACCATAAATTATAAGTTAGATAATAGTACACCTTCATACAACAACACTATACCAGTATAACCAGTTAGATAAGACACTTCCTATACTAGTATAACCAGTTAGATAAGACACTTCCTATACTAGTATAACCAGTTAGATAAGACACTTCCTATACTAGTATAACCAGTTAGATAAGACACTTCCTATACTAGTATAACCAGTTAGATAAGACACTTTGGGACCTGGTAAGTTTGTCCCTTCAAGTTGAAACTGTGTTTTTTTAGGCATAGTCATAAGGCGCGTTCACATGGAATCCACCTTTGATGCGCATTGAATCCCAAAAACCGCTAATGCGAATTGGAAGAGAATTCAATGCGCGTCATGAGCGTTCACATGTAGCGAATTGGATATGAATTGCCCGGCTCAAAAAGCTACAGTACGCCCTTCTTAGCCTTCAGCAATGCTTCAAATGTCCATTACGAAGGTTTACTAGTCTGCCAAGCGCCTTTTGTCCATTCGCGACGGTGTTCACTCACGTGTTAAAGTCTCAATTCGATTTCAATCCACTTTCAATCTACCTCCGGAGGTGGATTGAACGCAATGCGCAATTGATTCAAATCGATTTCATGTGAACGCTAACAAACCGGATTGAATGCGCATTCGATCCACTTTGCAGAGTCCATGTGAACGTGCCTAAAGTTATTGTGTGAAGGCTTCTTTCCAATCATCAGCTCATACCATACAAGCAACACTACTATTATGGTACTTATAGTATACAATGGGACCAGGTGTCTAATACAATTTGTTATGCATAATGCCCAACTACCAGCATGGCAGCAATTTCAGGTTTACTCACAATGCAAAATAGTTATGAAATACAGCTCACGAGACTGCCATGACAGACATACATACATACGTACCTGGTGAGGTATTTCTTGAGGTCTCCATTAGACATGTAAGTGACCAGCATCATGACAGGTGATGACAGCGTACACACACCAAGCAGCTGTAGCACATTGTCGTGAGAGAACTGGCTTAGTATGTAAGCTGCACCAACAAAGTCATCCTTCTGGTCCTCAGTTGTCTCACCTGTACATAGTAACCATAAGTCTCTCTACTAACACTTGTATTATGTGACATCTTTTGAAGGCAACATCAAAGTGACCAATCAGTAATTAGCCAGACTACTACTTAACACTATGATGGACATACTCTAACTACATGCTGAAGGATAATGATATTATATTAAAAATAGTATATTACCCTTTAGGATTTTTGCAGTAACAATCACATCAGTAGAGTTCTTCTCAAGTGGCAACTTCTTGACAATTGCCCTGGTCACCCTACACAAAATGGTAACATGATACTTGAATATTTAAAATTGACTATTCTTTGAATGTATACAGGAAGAGCTGGAAATGAACCAGCACTGACAGGTTTCTATGACCAGCTTTATCTGCACTACTGTTGTACTGTGCAAGTGTTGTCATAACAACAACTGGTGTTAATGAGGTAACCTTTACCCAATACCAATAGAATCAGTACAACAGCATAGACTCAAAAAACCTTTCTTTTAGCTACCTCATACACTCCATGCATACATGAATAGTAATCTTGTGAGATGAGAGTGTGTCACTAGTAAACTAAAATAGAAAGTCTTGCTAAAGCAAAATTGTTCATACGTACAGAGTCATGTGTAAGAAACAATAGCAAGACAGTGCTGCGAATTGTGTGTAAGATGACATACTTTCCAGACTCTCCTATTCCAGTCTGCTCCTTCAGTGTTACATCAGACTCATCCACCTCAAATTTGAGAAGACTACCAGCCTCCTTTGGGGACTAGGAAAGACAGAGGAACCACATGATACAGTTGCTATGACAACGCATACAAGTACATCCCATACATAACATGCGCTTTGTTCAGAATAGGCATTTATCACACATGGTCAAGTCATAACTAGTGACTGTCATGTCCTCCTCACACAGAGTGAGATCAGACAGTTCCCCAAAGCACAATAACCTGCTATTATGAACCTACACACACACATCCGCAACAGAAGGTAATATGACTTGTACTGCACCTCAACAATGACAATGCTCTGCTACTATATTTAGAAAATACCAATTATGAAGAAAGGGACTTATTTTGTAGCTACAACTATACAATATAGCATATCCTTGATGGATAAGCTGGATTAGACTCTTAAGGCTAGCTTGCTGGTAATAATACAAGACAGTAAATGATCTAATAAAGTGATCAAACACCAGTACATCACACACAGTTCATAATGCATTAAGGGGAAAAGCCTATAGTTTGTGTAACCAAATGGTCAGACCATTTTCCTGTTTTAGTATAAATCAACAACTGGTATGTACACAGAGCTTATGACCACCTGGGCACAACACAGCACTATTTCACTTGCACATTGTCTGACCTATACATGACCTGTGTACTACTGATGTTCCGAGTACACAGACCCAAGCATCATTTATAATGTAGTGGTAAAGCTAAGAGCCAATAAACACATTCCACTCACTGCCTGGTAAACTGTTTCCATCATGTCAAACAGTGGTTGGTGACCATCATCCACCTGCTCATCTTCAGTTTCCTCTTGAAGTGGAGTCACTCGCTGTACCTCAATGTGTGATCGACTGCACACACTAGACATTGTACTGGGTGTCTCCTGTGAGCGCTCAGTACTGCAATATGAAGGAGAGTGAGATCACAGGGATGAAGAACAGAGATACAAAATCAAAGAGTTCATTATGTTACCTAGCAACCACAACCACATCTATCATGCTATTACATCAGTGAGCTCTAGATGTGGTAATAAGATGAGCAGATCATTATCTGGTTGGACCAGCTATGGGTGTTGATTGTGCAACCATTTCACCATTTCCAGTGTTATGGTAAGCAGTGCTTCAGTAAAGAAGCTGTGCTCCATTGACTGTGCATGCTACTACAATAGCTAGTGGACATAGCTCATGAAAACAGATAAATTCACAAGATAAACTTCACTACTCATCAACAAGTCTTCTGCCCTAACCTGGAGCTGGCTGATGGAGGAGCATCTTCCTTGATAGGACTTTCAGGAATGGTCTCTGGAATGCAGGCAAGTCCAGTAGGTGGCAGTGGTTTAGCCACCATTGTGTTGGCCTCTACTACATCTTCAGCAGTATAAGAGTATATCAACTGGGGCATAGGTGGCAGCAACACTGATGAGGTACCTGTAAGTTGGAGTCATTGAATGAATACAACACATTGAGCAACCTACTGTAGTTAGCATTGGCTCTCATCCATCTCTTGGCTGTTAGCTGTAGTCCAGGGTCATTATCTGTTTCACTAGATCTACAAAATTAGGAAATCACATCATAATAGAGTTCTGAGCCAGCCGACAGGGATAGAGTCAGCGTGTATCAAACAGTGAGCTTCCTCAATAGTGCAAATGTGCCAACAAACAACAGTTATGTCAAGGGAGCAGTAGCCAAATGGATGCAAACAACACTTGTGTACAAGAACATAAACACACTCACAGATTAGCTATGTCTTCAGCACCACCTCCTGACTTATATACCATCTCACCATTCACTCTAAAGTAAAAGGTAAGTTAACATGATGCACATTTCCTGGTATTGTACTTACTCAATATCACATTCTGCTGTTTTTGATTTCCGCCACAACAACAGCAAGATGGCTGCCACCAGAGCAGATATCAGAATCAAGATGAGAAGAGAACATGTTATGCCAATAAAAGCAGCTGCTACTGTGGGCAGACTGCCTGGAGGCTCTGGGGGAAACAGAGAAATGGCATTCAAGCTATTATGTCTTTCAGTAATTATCTAAATACACATTGCTGTGTAGCTGCCAAATGACCAGATGAATTTTCACACACAAAACAGAAACACTGCCTCTAGCAAAACCAACAATAGTTACATTGACTGGTATCCCATGACCACTATTCCCTAAAGACTGTCACTAGTAAACACAACACTCACCACCAGCTTCTTCTCCTGTTGTGAATGAGTACACTAGAGAAGAAGGTCCTTCAATTCCACCACTTAATACGACCACAACTTGAATGGTGTAGTTATTGCCAGGCAACAGATTTGTCACAACATAACTCAATATTGTGTCATTAACCTACAGAGCAGCAAGTGTAACCCAACAATAACATAGAGGTACTAGTACCTGAATTATCAGTGGATGAGTAGATCTCTTGACGCCGGTGTTAGACTGTGATCTAATCACTATTCTATAACCAATCGCTGTACTCACTCTACTCCATGATACTCTCACTGCAGTAGAGTTCACAACTACTATGCTGACATTAGGAGACTGCCCTAGCACAATCGAAGGGCTGGGAGTAGTTGAGAAGATAGTTTGTGTAGGCATAACCAATGCATCTGTTAGTGTTGTTGTAGTGAACAGTTGAATGCTAGTGCTCTCCACAGGTGTCTGGGTAACACTGAACTCAGCATTAGATGACATGGTCACAGATGGAGCAAAGCTAGTAGTATCCATCGGTACACTGGTCGTGCTCACAGGTTCTATGATGGTAGCATCGATGGATCCACTGGTAGTGTCTATCAGTACACTGGTCGTGCCCACAGGTTCTATGATGGTAGCATCGATGGATCCACTGGTAGTGTCTATCGGTACACTGGTCGTGCCCACAGGTTCTATGATGGTAGCATCGATGGATCCACTGGTAGTGTCTATCGGTACACTGGTCGTGCCCACAGGTTCTATGGTAGCAGTGTTCATGGATCCACTGGTAGTGTCTATCGGTACACTGGTCGTGCCCACAGGTTCTATGATGGTAGCATCGATGGATCCACTGGTAGTGTCTATCGGTACACTGGTCGTGCCCACAGGTTCTATGGTAGCAGTGTTTATGGATCCACTGGTAGTGTCTATCGGTACACTGGTCGTGCCCACAGGTTCTATGGTAGCAGTGTCCATGGATCCACTGGTAGTGTCTAATGTTGCACTGGTACTGGGTACGTTACTGGTGTCCATGGGTCTTGCACTAGTGGTAGGAGATGTGACTATCTCAAGTACAGTTTGTGATGAGCTAAAAGACTCTGAACTTGTCATCATAATCTGAGCAGTGGTAGCAACAAGCTCAATTGACTCAGTATAAGGCATCATAACATCGGATTGCATCACTTGAGATGAGCTATCTCCTGAGAAGTCATCCACATCTGTACTAACAGGAAGTGAGCTAGAGCCTACAAAGGGACAGCATTACTGACACAGTATGAACTCATTTAAAATTCTAAATTACCTGGCTGCCAACAGAAACCATAGTACAGCAGAAGCTACAGGGTGAGAAAGAGAAGGAGAATGTCTTAACAAAATAACACTTACAGAAAGTGGGAGACTACACATGCGTTTAGAAATATGGGGAACCTTGATTAGACTAAATCAACATTGTTGAAAAATAGACCACCCATACAAGATAATAGTACACTAACGATCATCATTGCATGTACGTGTGCGCTGAAGCATTCAGGTCTGGATGACCATCTCCAGCTCAGGCGTGGACGAGTCGACAGTGCACTCACTCAAATCTGCTACTTACAGTGGTAAATTAGACACCAGACCAGAGAACTAAGTGGACATATACAGCTATGCTGGTCATACAACATCAAGCTGCACGTAGTTGCTGACAAAAATATTAACTCGTTGGTCATGTAGCCGCACTAGACACGCAACAACATTTTGTATTGTAATTGCTCACCAGCAAAAGTCTTTGTATCACTGCCATCATATTCCAACAGCAAAATATTCAGACGCCAAACGCCACCAGTGACGAGAGGATCAGATCTGGGAGACGGAGGTAGCACACTAGCCAGCCCACAAAGATAAACCGCGCGTGTGAAGCCGTGTAAGAAATGATTAACCCGCCAATTACTCAATTAGCAAGCAAGCGAGCCTGAGGGCGTGTGCATGGTGTGTGTGTACGTGTGGACGATGATGATCCAGTAATCCAGTAATCCAGTATACTCCTAGTGCTGGTAGATCTGTGGTCATACATGCTGTACATGCACAAGGAACTGTAGATAGCTGTTGAGGTTTGAATAGGAGCCTAGGAGGTGTAACAATAAGGTGTGGCTGGTTATTATCGACTTCACTCGCGACTTCACCACTAGACTACTGCGCAGACTAAAAGATGTATAGGTCGTTTCCTTGTGGAGCGATGACATTACGGTTGCTGTGTTCATCCACACCAAAGCACAAAGTAACGCCACTCAACCGATTCATTCTCAAACTCACACGTACAGTAGACCCAGTTCCAACCGAAGTCAGGTATAATAATTATAAAAATTATAATACAAATCCATGTGTAAGATCATAGTCTTTAGGGTCAGTTCATTCTGTCACATCAGTTTCAGCTTTTCATTGCTCATGCTAAAGGCTGCTCCTGCTAAAACTAAAAGATACACAAACAAATTTGTTTGTATAGAGAATTAAAAGTTCCCTATAGTTATCACTTGATGACGATGTGTATTACTTTTCTATCAAGTTGTAATTTATATGAGTTCTGTCTTCGTTTTTGTAGTTTTCAGACAATGGACAAGGCTCATTCACGATTCAGGATTGGGCTTACTACTGCTATTATGCTGTTTAGTATAGTCGGGTCTTGGATTGCTATTAGACAAGGTAAACATGCTGCAGAAATGGGAGGAGAGTCCGTGTATGACAAGAACAGACAACGATACCAAGATGAATCAGACACCAAACAATAGTTTTCTCAAGCAGTCATTTTAATGAATATTTTCTAACATTCGTTTAAAAATATAATTTCTGTGAATGATTTTGAATGATTGATGAGGCTGTCGAGTGAATCATAAGTTGCCTAGAATCCATGAAGGTGGTTTGTGTCCCAATAGATTGAGAAGATGAAACAGTTTTCGATTGTGAGTGACATAGTAGTCTGCCAAATACTTGTAGTCCTCGTTGCTCATTGGAGGGTATTTGCGACCTTTACCTTTACCTAGGCAAGTGTCTCTGTTCTTGGTATTGATGACACAATAGTATCCTTTCCTCTTGTTGTACCTTTAACAGAAAGAGGGAATGTTAAGGAAGCAATCTTTGGTTGTCTCACTCACCTGATCATGTTAGCGTAGTCAACTTTTTTCTTTAATTTTAATACTCGGACTAGATTATTCAGCACAGAGACTGGATCAGTAACTAGCTGGTTTCCATCAATGAAGTGCATCTGCATGTAATAATAATCCAGTTATGAACAATGAGTTTTTGATTCTCACAAAGAGCAAAACACCTGTATGTAGGTTTGGAGCAAAGTAGTTTTGTACCTGTACTTATACTACCAGTAAGAGTTTGTAAGTATCACCCTTACAAAGGAATTATCTGGTTTACTGTCACGAGCACGAGGGCTTGAAGCGTCCGAGTGTGAGTGAATGTAAACGGATAATTCCCGAGTATAATTATGTGGTGATATGACTGATTTATATTCCGTTGCTTCCATGACGTAATCACATGCACACTTTAGTGCATTTTAAACCACAGGCAACACCTTTGGTGATATCCACGCAATGGATATAATGTATTGTATTGTAGCATAAAGCTGGTTTCTTCCATGCACATTAATTTTGAATTCTGTGAAGGAACAATTCACGAAAATTAAACCTGCCAAATTTAGTTTTCAGTACAAAAACTTGTATTGTGCTCATTAAAATAATTTGTCCTGCTAAATGAAATAAACTTTACGTTGCGAAAAACCAGCCCTACGATACTTACCCTGCTCAACATTTTTTAAACCACAAAAATCAGTATCTTTTGCCAGGAAAACACTATTTTGTCTACATACAAATCCCCATAAGCACCTGCTGATACTTGTAGTGAAGTAGCCATTGTTCTATGTGTTCATGATAGACTCCAGGATAAAGACAGTGGTTCCTCAGGGCCAGCAAGTTTTTAGGTGAGCTCTTGACCTCAGCAGCTCTGATCACTTCAGAGAAATTGTACTTGAGAGCAGTTTGATCGTTGTGTGCTCTAATGTGCTAGTGGAGGAGAAGATATCACTTCACAGACCAAATAATGCAAGAGGTCAAATTCTTCCGATAAATTTACAATTTTGACTAATCTACAACTTTTTTCTTTCAAAATTTAATAATACTATCACTAACACTATAATACTAAAACAGTGCATACATACTTGATACCAGGAGTATGCTCTCTTGATGGGATCAGCAAGAATGACAACAAGTTTGGCTTTTGGTAGCAAAGAGTGAATTCTTTTGGGAACAATAGGACTGGCAAAGTAAGTGGCACTCTTCTCAAACAATAACTGAGCTGGAGATCTTGTGTTAGGAAAATTAGACATGTACCTGTTCAAGAGACATCAGTCACTATAATACTTAATGTGGTGTGGTGAGTTGTTCTAGCTCTATAATTCTTTTACAATTATTTTTTGCCTCTCAATTATTATCTGTCAGGCCTGTAGCAAGCTTCAAAATGGAGGGGTCAGAATGGACCAACACAGGGTTGTAGTTTGTACAATCTCAGGCTTAGAATTGTTTTTACAGTGCCTAAAGCATGCTATTGTCCTTCCTCGCTTGGTCAGTGAGTCATAATATCCTCCTAACATGTGTCTGAGGTCCCTTCTAGCTACTGCCGTAGCTAACGTTGAGATATACATGAACCAGTAATACCATGTGCTCGTCACAGAAATTTCTTATTATCAAATAATTAGAGCAATGAGAATAATGATTATCTAACAGGAAAGGTCAGTAGACCCCACTTGGCTTGTTTGTGTATCTAAAGCCATTAACATACGTAGTAGTAGTAGTGACTCACCACTCCACTCCACGAGTATAGATATCATTGTTACTGAAGAATTGAATCTCCTCAAATCCATGTGGGGTATTATGGTTAGCCAGTATGTCAGGATGGAGGCTGAGGAATGCATACAATGCAGTAGTGCCTGTCTTCTGTGGACCCAGTACAATCATTGACGGCAATCTGGAGCAGTTAGTCCGACCTGTCCATATCTCAAGATGACGATGATCGTTGCAAGGAGACTGTGTAAAATAACATTATCGTAGTGAAGGCAGGAGTGTATAAGGGAAGGAGCGTGCAACTCCGTTTATGCCAAAATTAAATTCAGCTATAAGTGCTGGGGAATATAGCAGTTGGATGCTCCTGGTGAAGGTTATTTACTATGAAGGCATCTAGAGCTACACACTATTTTTGCCATGTAAAAATAGCTACTACTGATAAAATTTTAATAATTTGATTATGCTTACACACAAAAGCAAACACAGAGTTTTGTATAATATGAGCAGCAAACAATTTCTCGTTATAACCACTACCACACACTTACAGTCCAGAGTGGATACTTGTCCTCTGGGAAGGTCTCAAAGTATTTCTTAGCTAGTGCCGTTGGTCTGGCTGTTTGCAGCTTAATATTAGTCCAGCGATCAACAAACTTAAAAAGATGATCAAACAGAGTTAATGCAACGCGGTCCATTGCATAGTTAGTAATGTGTGTCATGAACACTGCCACCTGTAACATGAATGCATCATAATAGTCTCTCTTGATAATAATAACTACTATGTGTCATAATCTACCAGAGGATCAAAGTTAGCTCCCAAAACTTTTACAGAAATCATTACTATATGAATCACTTACTATCACCACAAAATCTCTATAAGTATCAAAATGATGTGATAATGGTGACCAGCACTTACTGGGTTGTTAAGAACACTGTCAAACACTTCTCCACCTTCAGCGAAGGAAATCAATTCTTTGCGACCACCAGTGAAGAAGCTGAAATTGTATATGTGTGTGAACAGCTTGCAGGTTTGCCGAGGAAGGATCTACAAAGAAGAATTGATTATTAAACAGCACCAGCTGAAATCATATTGACAAGTTGGCTACATATGTGCTTCTGTATACATTCACATTACAAAATAGAAACCACAAAAAGAAAATCAACACAAAAAATATATACAGACACAAATCAACAAATGATGGTGTGTTGACTTACATTAACTTCCTTGTGAATGAAGCCTCGTCTACGATGGTCAGGACGCAAGTGAGGATACTCCTCTGTACTAGAGACCGTCACATTCCATACCTCTCTCCATGCAGTGTACAGTGCCTCATAGACTGGGTATACACCAGAGTGATGAGGAGCCACAGAGTAATGATTAGAGAATGCTGGAATACTGTGATTCTGAATCAAACAAAGTGAGATACAATAAAATTAAGAAAATCTGATAGTACCTTGGCAAATTCTAGATTCTTCTCCATCATTCTTCTGAGTCCCTCTGGAGATACAAGGTGAGGCTGAATATGGTGATAGGTATGACCAAACCACCAAAACTGATCAGCATTAGCAACTAGCAGCTCATCTCCTTCCCTCTCCTCCTTCAGTCCATGACCATAGTAGTATCCACAATAACCCAGGTTAAAGGTAAATCCAGGAACTAACTTTCGGAAAGATTTCTGTGCTGAAAGGAGTGCCTGCAGGGGTTACTTATTATCACAAAAACATCGTTGTTGATAAAATTTTTCTAGTGAAGTACAAAGTACATTCTAAACCCCAGCAGTGCTGTGTACTGTTCAGATAGTATTAACTAACTTAAAAACTTACAAGTGAAGCAGCTATTGTGCATCAAGTTAGTAATCAAAACAGTACTCAATAAAGATTACACACCTGGACATCGGTTGTCTTCATTTTCTGGCCTCTTGGAGCTACAAATGTGTCATCAATGTCTACTAAGATCCACCTGTCGAGACTGGGGTATCGTAACACTGGACTACGCTCAGAAAGAAATCTAATAGCATCCAGGAGCACTAGTTTAGCCAGAGCTATTGTCAAAGGAGCACCAATGTAGACTTTCCTCACTCCATCGACACCTTCCCACTCCATCAGGGCTAGCGGTCGTTGAAGCTCTTGAGAATTGTTAGGAGTACTATAAACTAGATTCATAATAGGCTCAAAGTCTGGGTGTGTAGATGGTTGAGATTCCAACGGCGGGTTGAACACAATAAATAGTGAGTCATTTTGAATTGCTGTCCAGTCTCCTCCATTTTTGGTTATGTTCAGTAATCCATGATGGCGAGGAGTACACAGACGTATGCAATGCACATGACTGGACTGAGGGTACACCACTGACATGTGCACACCAGTGGGACTCTGCCAGCTGAGAACAGCACTGTAGCTCTTGGTCAGACCTCCTGCAACAAGAACCATTCCTGACTTGTAGCTACGACAGTAGTCTGTAACTAGCATCCACACTGACTCGTCCAGTATCATATCCATAACGTCGACCACGATTATCACCGAGTAACGACCGACTGGAAAAGGACTGCTAGCTGACAGACGCACGAGTATAGGAGTTCTGAAAGGAGATAACATGTAGAAATTATGATTTACACGCTGAGCTTCTAGTATCCGTCGAACTAATCGAAGAGCTGGGTTAGATTTCTTCTTGTATATAACCAGTACTGCAGGATCAGTCGTGGTGTGATCCGACCAGGGAACGTGTTTGTAAAGTCTTTCTGTCTCCATGACATGTCGAATAGAATGGTTAACGGGTAGTGGATTCTTTAAACTAGTAGTAGAAATAGTTGCAGTGTGGAAAGATCTCACAGAATTTCCATTAGCAGTAAGAGTAGTCGAAGATTTGTGTAAATCTTTTAATAGGAAAAACAAACAGACAGAGAGCAGGGTGGCAACGACTAAAAGAGTTCGGCGGATGAGGGATATTCCTGAAAAACACCCGCGAAGGCCTCCAGCCATAACGATCCTCTCCTAGTCATGTTCTGAGGAAAAACGGCTCTCTTGAGCTAAAAGCCCCGCCTAGTATAAATTAGCACGCCCACGCATGTTGTGAGCAGAGGTGGTACATGCCGCACTTGTCTAGCCTTGTCAGTCTTCAGCTTCTGACACCAGACTGCATGTAAGGGTGAAGTGTATATCACATAAAACTTACAACAATAAGAGATAAGAGCATGCACTGTTGCAGTGTAGGCTGTACTGTACTATGGATGGACAGCATCCAATTCAAAATTCTCTTTCGCGGGCTTGATTATTTTACTATAACGTTTTATTAGAAATACGGTAATCACATGGTTGCAACATTATGTTGGCACACAGCAAAAGAGACTGTAGCTCACGATTGTCTCAAGTGAAGGAAGCAAAGACTACTTCAGAAGAAAAAGACGAAAACTCTAGTCTTTACAGTGAGGTGTGTGTGTGAGTACAAAACAGGGCTTGAACTTGAAAGAACACTCATGCTTTAGTTTGTGTCAAGCATGGTTGTCTATTCTACACAGGAGGATGAAGATCTAAGCAGTGAAGAAGAGTTATCTTTCAGTGAAAATGAAAACTGGTCTGAGGAGGAAAGTGAATTAGAGGAGGAATCAGATGTAGACAGTGTGGCTTCAGAAGAGGAGGGCGCTGCTTGGGACGATGCTTACCACACAGACACTTCTGATGAAGAGGTCTTTTGAATTAATAGGCTGCTCTGAGTGCACCCACTGTGTCCTTTACAAAAACTTTAGAGTATTGAGATTATCTATCAAAGTAGAGATCGTAGTAATGTATGGAGAGTATAGCAAGTATTATTCCAGGCTCACAAACTTGTAAAGACCAGATTTAACAGTGATATGTAGTAACTCCTATAAAATGTGTGAGCAGCATGACTAATTCTTTAGCTTGCATGACTAATGACTATGACTAATTCTTTAGCTTGCATGTGCCTAGTTTGTAGTTGAGCTATGCAAGTAGTGTACTTATTATTATTGTATTATTTCAGGAACTGCGCAACACAGTGGGCAATATTCCTCTTCACTGGTATGATGACTACCCACATATAGGCTATGACCAGGATGGCAAGAAAGTGCTGAAACCAGCCAAGGGAGATGAGGTGTGTTGCATGCCTGAGACACAGTATCATGTAATACTGAACTTTTTACTACAGCTGGATGAGTTTCTTAGAAAAATGGATGACCCTAATTACTGGTAAATCTTGTGTATGCTAGCAGCGTATAGTGGTGTTGTGTTCATGGTGCTGCTTGTGTTCAGGCGAACAGTCAATGATAAGGTCACTGGTAAAGAGATACAACTAACAGATGAAGAACTGGATCTCATACACAAGATGCAGAATGCTGATTATCCCAGTCAAGCTGTTGATCCATATGCTGTGGGTTGTATGTATTGCAATGTATGTGTACTATATTTTGTTGATAGCCTTATGTGGATTTCTTCACCAATGAAGAACTGGACCAGCCCCTCTCTCATCGTCCAGAGCCCAAACGACGGTTTCTCCCATCAATGTGGGAGCACAGAGAAGTCATGAAGATAGTGAAGGCTATCAAGAATGGTTGGATCAAGCCCAAACCTGTGCCTGAGCAACCTAGCTTTTACATGCTGTGGAGTGACACAAACCAAGTGAGCAAAACAACTGTTCACGCTAGATGTTGCCATTGTCATCGTCGTCTTTCTTTCAACAGAGTGACACTTCAAAACAGCGTCAGTACATCCCTGCCCCTAAAGTGAGGCCTCCTGGTCATGCTGAGTCATACAATCCTCCTCCCGAGTTTCTCCCTACTGAGGACGAAGTGAGAAGAATTCAAACACAAACTCGCACATTGTTCACTTATACAGTGACAATTTTTGTGATTTTAGATTGATTTTTACGCTTGTTTTTGTATTTTGTAGATTAAAGAGTGGAAGAGTACAGATCCTGAAGAAAGAAGTAGCAATTTCTTACCTAAACAGTACGATTTGAATAGTGATTCACAACAGAACGTTTGTTACGTTTTCTAGGTATTCCAGACTGCGTCAGGTTCCTGGATACTCTCAGTTCATTCAGGAGAGATTTGAGAGATGTCTGGATCTGTACTTGTGTCCCAGGAAGAGGATTATGAGAGTTAGTAATATCTACAGTTTGTTTTCTACTGCATTTCCTTTCCTATAACTTGCTGCTTGATAGTTTTTGTTTTCTCAAAGGTTCAAGTTGATCCAGAAACCTTAATACCCAAACTCCCCAAACCAAGGGACTTGCAACCATTTCCCTCGAGTTTGTCTGTGGTATGTCTCTGGTGACACTTCTTGCAGGTGTGTTAAAATTTATAATTGTTGCATTACTTCAGGAATACAAGGGTCACACTGGTCTAGTGAGATGCATTGCAGTTGAGCCATTGGGAAAGTGGCTTGCTTCTGGTAAGTGACTATAGTACTCCATCTTTGCGTAGTAGGCTAGGGTCTCTGTTTCTAGGAGGTGATGATGAGTCTCTGAGACTGTGGGAGATTGCTACTGGGCGCTGCATGCAAGTGATACCACTTTCTGGGAAACCAACTTCACTCAGTTTCTGTCCAAACAACAGTTTGCTTTTGCTGACTGTATCAGTGTGAGTCAACATTGTTTTCTAAGTACACAGCAAGAACAAAAATATTTTGTGTACAGTAGAAGTACTACTTGGCTATCAATCTAAATATGTTGCACTAACATTCCACTTTGGCAGACAATGCGATTGTGTTTACCTGGTCTTGTTCGATATTATATACAGGGATAAGACAGTGATGCTACTCAATCATGGGCTAGGTGATCGATTGCTGTCATCAGCTACAGATGCTGCTTTACTCAGTGATAGAGAGGACACGGAACCAAGCTCATCTAATGATACATCATCTGTGAAATGGGAACTTTGCTCAGAAGAAAAACAACAAGTTGGATTTAGACTATGTCTTGAACACTCTAAGGTATAGATAGCTACTTACAGTTACTGCACAAACTATTGATCCTCCTCAGACTGTGAAACAAGTAACATGGCACTTCAAAGGAGATTATTTTGCTTCAGTTGTATCTGAAGGTACTCTATTTCAGTCACTGTTCATTCACGAAATATTGGGAATTTTTAAAACTCATTAATGATGAGAATTAGTTTTAAAAATGGTACCCAGAGATATCAGTTGCCTTGTAACAAAGAACCAGATACTACAAATGTACCATGCATTTAGTCCTTCGTTGAAACAAAGTTGAGTTCTGCTGCTTGAGCTAACAGTGAGTAAACAGGTCCACTGAATGCACAATGGTCTTCAGCTTGAGTAACCAGCTTTTTGTAAACAGGGCAAGCAGATCCAGCTAATGTACGTGGGTATGTACATGTAACTATGCCTTGTAAACACTGCCTCAGACTCTATTACAGTAAACTGCTGATAACATGCTTAGCACTATATTATACAATAGTGGCTTACATAAACATAGCTTTACCTCTGCAGGTGGTACTACTGGTGTGTTTGTTCATCAGCTTTCAAAGAGAAGATCACAGGTTAGATGGTGTGCATCAGTTTCTGTGTTTATTAATGATTTCTTTCAGAATCCATTTCATTCTTTAAAAGGACAAGTTCAAAAAGTGGTGTTTCATCCTTCGAGACCTTTTTTCTTTGTTGCAGTGAGCATTGAACAACTTCAATCACTAATATCTAAATAATGTTACTGCAGACACAAAGGTATGTTAGAGTCTACAATCTTGTCAAGCAGGAACTCGCCAAGAAACTCATGTCTGGTGTGAGATGGATATCCAGTATAGACATTCATCCATTGGGTAAGCGACCTAACATGTGAATTTCACTACGCACTCTCTGTAGGTGACAATTTGATTATTGGTAGCTACGACAAAAGATTGTGTTGGTTTGATATGGACCTCTCTACTAAACCTTACAAGACACTAAGGTGAGGAATACTCATCTTTTGTTCATTTCGATCTTTGTCTGCAGAAACCATCAGAGCGCTATACGTCAGGTTTGTTATCATCCTCGCTATCCACTGTTTGCATCGTGCAGTGATGATGGTTCCGTCATTATTTTTCATGGCATGGTCTACAAGTGAGTTGTAATAATAATTATGTATCATTATTTCCACACTCAAATGCACTTGTGTGCATGTAAGACTATTTGTGTATTTGGTTAAACCATGCAAGCATCATTTTCTAGTGACTTGATGCAGAATCCATTGATTGTTCCTGTGAAAGTATTGAAACACCACAAGCCTACTGATGGACTGTGTGAGTTATCACCCCATTCATGAATACACATGTACATTCATTTTCATTACGACACGTGTTGTTTAGCTTCAAACAGGTGTAGCCTAGTACCTCGGCTAACAATAGAGCGCCTAGTTTCAAATGTATACGCATGTGCGAAATTTTATTGACATTTCAGGAATACTGGATATTTTCCGTTCAAATTTGTGACATGTGCTCTGACCTCGTGCTTCAGTTTTGGCGATGAAGAAATTTGAATACCAAAGAACGACAAGACGTAATTGGCAGCAAACGTGGACATACAATCCTGTAGCTACGAGTATCCATGGTTGGTTAGATGCCGTACTGTTAGCATGCTATAGTTGTCCCCGCCCATTTATTCATGCATGCGTGTGCATTACTTAGTGGTGTTATGATACCAGTGTGTTGACAGCTATTTCTATGACCGCAGTGGTTGTGGTTTTGTGTTGGTATAACTCGTGACCTGTTTCTCTTTATAGGTGTGACAGATTGTCAGTTTCATCCCTCACAACCCTGGCTCATCTCTGCTGGTGCTGATGGAAGACTCCTCATGTACTGCTAGTATTGTAATTTGGAATTGAGTCATAGTTGCAAAATTACATTCAATAGGACACAAATTATTAGCTTCATGCAGTGGGAAAAGGCAATCACATACCATTCCACTAGAAAGTTGAACATAGACATTAATTTAGACTAACTATGTATGAGCTAACATGGACATCCACTTTGCCGAGAAGCAGGATCGTAATTGTTATTCAGCTGATGAACACCCTGATCAACTGGAGTTGACTTGCTAGCTTGTTGTAGTAGTGCTCTGGCTAGTGCATCAAATGCATCTTTCACTCCCTCATTGGTTTTACAAGATATCATGTTGTCCAGCTCGAATTCATGAGTTCTAGCAAATGACTTGGCAGCAAATTTATCTACCTCAGGGTCAAGGTCAATCTTGTTTCCCAGGAGCATTCTTACTGCATTAGGAGCAAAGTTTTGAGTGTCTTTCTCCCATTGAGAAAGGTAGTGTAGAGAAGATATGTCTGTGACGCTGTAGACAAAAACTGCAGCATGAGCGTTGCGATAGTAGTTACGTGTCAGAGTGCGAAACCTTTCCACTCCTGCTGTGTCCCAAATGTTGAGCTGTGTAAGTCAATAGTACTATGAACTGTGATAAACTGAAAGTACTATGCTATACATGTAGTCAAAGGTCGGGGATTATATACTATGATAGTTATAAGGGTTAATTATATCATTGCCAATAACTTTCAGTGTTTGAACCACATGTACCAGGATCACCGATGCAGTGGTACGTATTGTAAATATTTTTGAATGACATTGCTATGTATATAGACTACATTTGCAAACACTCGTGTATAACTTAGAGCAGTTGCAATGCTTTGAGTACCCATATATATATACACATGTATTGGGGCACGATTATCATAAGATTGGTTCGGGCTAGCTAGTCTTTAGCCAAAAAACAGTCGACATTGTGCGTGTACTTAAACAAACCGTGACAGTCTCTCCGTCCACTTTTGTGACCTTAGTACAACTGTCAATACCAGCCGTCGCAGTCGAGAACTCATCAAAAGTGTTGTCTTTGAGCCTACGAAATAGAGCTGTTTTGCCCACAGCTAGTTCCCCCAAGAGGACAACTTTGTAAGTAGGACCGCGACTGTTTACAGCCATCTAGAAATAGTGGCCTGCCAAGCAGGGTGCAGCAGATTGATGATCGGGCACAAAAAGCGGACTTAACTTATGCCACGCCCAGCAGCATGCAACGCCCATTAACTATTGCTGACATTATTAAATTTTACAATTTGAACACACCAGAATACACAAATTGCACAACTAACATTTCAGACATCTACTGGATTTATTTCCATGCTGTTGTCTTGCACTATTATCCACTGAAAGAGAATGGGAGCCTGTTGACACCATGAAGCTGTACTCACCATCCACTTCCTGAGTCAAAGGAGCACCAGCTGTGACAATCTCAACTACACTGTTAAAGGCATCCATTATGCCTTTCCCCGTTAAACCTGACACTCTGAAGTGAAGAGATGGTGGGATGTTGTAGGTATCTATAAGACCTCTAACTTCGGCACTCAGCTCAGGTCCATTCTCGTAATCACTAGTCTGGTTAGCCCACAGTGAGAGGACTAATGAATCAACTGAATTATATCTGTAACAATTTTCAATCCACTCTCTCAAAGCAGTGATTGAAGCTGACTCAGATGGATTGGAATCATATACCAAGATCATGGCATGACACAAGTGAAAATAGCTCGAAGTCATTGAGTTAAACCGCTCTAATCCACCTGTGTCCCAAAGTGCAATCTGTTTGGATAAAATTGCAAACCAACTTAATCACCATACACTGTAATGCTGCATTGTACTGCAAGTAAAATTTAAGAGTAATGTGCAATCTCAATCCATTATGATTATTATTACATAATTATTATGACGTCAAAAAGGCTCATACACTATATATAACCATCACATTCTCCACGAGGCTAACGATAAGTGTCTTCATCTATGGTGTCTTGAACTCACCGTTTTTCTACAGTTACTAGGACCAGATTGATACGCGAAATACTGTTGTCCGGTTACTTCGGGAATACTAGTAGGGACTTCTTCTGCAACTGGCATCAACTGGGAGTTTTCCTTACTCATCCGATTTTGTACGCACTTGTATATAGTCGATTTACCGACTCTTGGAGCGCCGGCAAGAATAATCTTATAGTGAGACATTCTGGCCGACCGAGAGGTTCTACTGTGTACACGCGAGCTGCTTGTAATAACTCGCGATGTCAGCTGCTTTATTTATAGAACATGCACGTCTTCCGCCTATATGGCCTATTTAGGGACTATCCCAAACTATGAAGTAATAAACAAAGTTTCAACAACTATTTCAAACTTTAACTACCACTTTTCCAATGTTACTGCCTTTAAACAAGCAAGCAAATGCATCGAAGGTGCTCTCGAATCCTTCAAACACTACTTCATTGTATTTTATTTTTCCCTGCAGAAGAGAATGTTAATGAAGAAAACTGGGAACAAACACAGACCTCCTTGATCCACTGATACATTTCCTTGAACGCTTCAGGCCATTGAGGAAGCCACCGTGGGACCATGAATCCTCTCACAGTCAACTGTTTTGTCAGTATCAGGCCACTCACAGGCTGAGCTGAGATATCGGAAATTTAAATATTAACCATGTGTAGCCACGTAACTGGGTACAAAACACTGATATTGAAAGCCCCATATGCACCATGCTGGAGAGCGTGAACCAGGCCCCATGTAGTGATCCCATTTCCTTCACAAATCTTTTGCAAAAAGTTTATATGAACAACCATGTGAACAACCAACAATTTCAGTCATTAAGGCCTGGTGGGGTCCACACCCACCAAGTTAAAGCAGTGCCTCATCGCACAACCACGATAGCCCTAAGCAGTGGTGTTTTGCAAACTCATTGTTTCCGGCCAGACAAGCACGTTATGGGTTGCCTAATAATCCAAGCTATGCTACTGCATGCTTGATTTGTACTCCTAAGCTTGTCAAGTGCACGATGGTTGTACATGTGAGTATACCTTTTGGAGTCTCTGTTAGATTGTATTGAGATATACAACCACATACTGATACTCTGCCATCAGTGTTCATATGAGATAAAACAGTCTCAAAGAATTCTCCTCCCACCTTTATGAAAATGATTTCAGAGATAGAAAAAAACCAGCCATTCTTACATTATCAAAGAAAACATCCACACCATTTGGACATCCTTCTTTAAGAGCATCAGAGAGTGAACTGATTGTCTTGTAGTTATAGGCAGCATCAAACCCCAGGCTCTTCAGGTAGGCAACCTTTTCGTCTGATCCAGCAAATCCCACCACTCTCATTCCTTTAATCTTTCCTATCTGTCCCACAGCTGACCCAACAGCTCCTGCTGCTGCATTGACTACAAGTGTCTCTCCAGCTTTGGGCTTACAAACTTCCAAGAGGCCAAAATAGGCAGTTGCTCTGTATGGCAAAACACACAGAGAAAATTATAGTGTTAAAATATCATGCTGGATATGCTTACCCTGGCATTCCTAAAATACCAACACTAGTTGAAGGACTGATCTCTCGAGTGGGATCAACTTTGGTAAGACCAAATGAATGTCCTTCAGAACTGCCATTGCATATTGAGCGTGTTTTCCACCCAAAGTACCCATTTACCAGATCACCGACTGCATAGTCCTTGTTTTTGCTCTCAATTACTCTACAAAAAATTGATCATTATTTTAAAGTAGCACTTCAAATAGGTTATACTTTCCAACTTGAGCTCCCGGCATTGCAGTACCAGTGGTGGGAGACAGAAACCTTTATGAATATAAATTTCTTATAGAAACTTGCAAAAACAATACTTACCTCATGTAAGGATCGACAGTAATCCATTTGGCTTCCAGTAGAAATTCTTGTAATTAAATTGAAGTGGGGGGCGAAACTTTTTATACACCGCAAGACCGAGTTGCAATTTGCATCACTAACCTCCATCCTTCAACGCTGGCAAGGTCTCCTCGACAATTTCGAAATCTTCTCGCTTGGGATAACCCTCAAACGGCTTCTTCAACAACCAGTATTTCGTAACCCCTGACATTTTTTGTGTAGGCTTGCAAATGGTCACGTGCCGCATGCAATAACAATGCCTTGACCCTTCGCTCGAACAACAATAGCGCGAGCTGTTTAAATAATAATAATTGCTACTCGATAGATGGAATCAAGTTATGATGCAGGTAAGCAGATCTTGAGACTAGCATAATATTTCGACCTAGCAATCCACTAGACGGCCGTCTAGCAATCCACTGCATGCAACCCAGCCAAGCTAGGGTGGGGCTGGCTAGCTGTAGTCAGTAAAATCATGAAATAAAACAGCAAGCACAATACAACTGTTTATTACTAGAACAACAAAAATAAACATCATATTGCATAGATTTATTTATCTACTTCTTGCAGCCGCACTTCCTTGGCTGTGATCGTACTGTTCTGTCTGCAAACACCTTTACTGAATGATCAACATCTGTTGTATCATGAGTTTGGGGATCACACATTACAACAGCATCAACTACACTTTTAAAGGCATCCATTATGCCTTTTCCAGTTAAACCTGACACTCTGAATTGCAAAGATGGTGGAATGTTGTAGGTCTCAATGAGGCCTCTTAGTTCAGCACTTTGCACCAACTCTACATTTTCTGTAGGCTCGTCCTTAGTCTGGTTAGCCCACAATGAAAGAACCAACGAGGCAACCGGATTATATCTGTAACAATTTTCAATCCACTCTCTCAAAGCAGTGACGGTGGCTGTTTCAGACAGATCAGGATCATAAACCAAAATCATGGCACGGCACAAGTGAAAGTAGTTTGATGTCATAGAGTTGTATCGTTCCAATCCACCTGTATCCCACAGTGCAACCTATATTATGGAGAGAATAAAACATTCATTGTGATATTGCAGACTTGCATTATTGCAGTCTCTGTAGAATGACCATGCATGCAGCTTTGACAGTGACTGACTAGTGTGTGAACAAACTGTCACGTTGTTGACTACTTAAAAATACACGTCGTTGCATTGAGGACAATTGATGCTATAAAATTGTTTTACACAACTAAACTATAGATCACAAAAATGAAATCGAAACCCAATCGACCAAGCAAATAACATTTTGCATGCATGCTCATTACTCATCTTGCACTCTAACAATTGTACACGCTGCCTCTGAAATTGCTTAATGAATGCAATGCCAGGCCTAGGAACTGACCATTTTACTCTGGTTCTTGGACTCCAAGTGATACACGAAAGACTGCTGTCCTGCAATATCTGGCAGGCTCTCGGGACCACTGGGAGCTAGATTCTCTTGCACACGCGATATATGAGAGCATTCGAGGTTCGTCTGATTCCGTACATACCTGTATATAGTCGATTTACCAACTCTTGGAGCTCCGGCAAGTATGATCTTGTACTGATCATGAGACGACATGGCTTTTTGAGTGGGAAGAACTGCTAACATAACACGCCCTTTTCATCACAACCCAGCCCCACCCACTAATGACGTACTATAATAATTATTATTATAACAAAAGAACTGTGCAGAATGATACTTCATGTATAAACTTGAACTATTTTTTTACGCAAACAAAACATCAGCAACGACATTTGTCCCTCCAGTTTCTAGCTTTTCTTCCTGAATTTTGTGCATCACCAGCAGTGTTTATAACATGACCAGCTTTGCTGACTTGAAGGATAACTGCATGAAGAGCCGCCATTAATCGTTCTCCACTTTTAGCAGAAACACAAAAATGCATTTTTTCTGGGATGTGATGTTCTTGCATAAAGGCATCTACTTCAGGTGCTTTTTGTAAGCTGGAGCTCTCATCACACTTGTTAGCCCACAGAGAAAGAACTACTTTATCTGAAAAACTACTGTGCTTGGTGACATCACTGATCCATTCACGGAGTGCAAACAGAGTCTCTAACCGTTCAGGAGCAGAATCATACACTAGTATAACAGCATTGCAATAGCGGAAATAGTTTGCAGTCATTGAATTGTATCTTTCCAATCCTCCTGTATCCCACAAAGTGACCTTGAGAGAAAAACAATAACAACATAAATTAATAAGCTACAGAAAAAGAACATGTCTAGCTGGCACAGAAACATGTAAAAACAGTTACATCATTTACATGTTTACTACTGCACAGATGTACAGATTAGGAAACTTTGTCGGCCTACTTTATCGTATAATTATTTGTACATTAATTATTGAAATGAGAATTGTAAGTTAGACCGATAGTAAGTGAAAAAAGCATCAGAAAGTGATTTGCAAAGTTTCAATAATAGCACTGTTCATATCAGTATAGTGTTGACAAACAATGGGACCACGGGATATAACACAATGCCAATGTATACCAATAACATCCTCTAACAATCAACTCTCTCATATGCATGATTTGCTGCGCATATGAGGCACACATGACAGTCTAAACTATGCGTGATACATAGCTCAAGAAATGGAGCATGTTAGTTAAAGCTTTACACCACAAAGCACCTGTACTTTAGATCACATAGAAGCACTCTAGTAATCTGTTGAACACACAGCCTGTGCAGCATTTGTATAAACAAACAAGATTGAGGACACTTTACACTCAATTATGAATGTGGCTTCCTTGCTGAACTGCAAATACAGTGGTCTGCCCAGCAACCATCAGTTACCGAGTATATATCAGTGCCGTATAGCGAATATCCCTCGTGCTTACTGTATAATCCATTCCGTCCAGTGTTGTTCTGTATATATAATTCTCGAGTTCTCCTTCGCCGGACTTTCCTGTGCTGACAGCTGGGTACTCTGTGTACACACCCGTTTGTATACGCCTGAATATAGAAGTCTTTCCTACTCCAAGCTTCCCTGCAAGTATAATAGTGTACTCCCGCTTGTCGGAGTCCGAATTCATCGTCATTTCTTCGGCTCGACTCGCCATGGCTGCTACTGCTGTCGACTGCTGTACTACTGTGACCTCCACCGGATAGGCGTGGTCAATAATGAATCAGCAATAAATCACGTGAACAGTTTCCGGGAATCATGAATAATATTATAAGTAACAGCAAACTATAATCATTGACATCATCACATCAATCATTATTGTTAGCTGCTGTACATCTGTAGGTACTATTCCCAATGGTACCTCCACTCTCCTACTCCCAGGAGATGTCTAGAAGTGACCCATCCTGTATCTCTTAGTGCCTCCAGTACTTGAGAGAAGATACCCTCCGTGACGTCCATGGCAAACGTCACCAGATCATCACTACTAGATACTAGTACAGAATAACTGGTAAAGAAATAATACATATATTCTTTCACTACCTTGCAATTTACGAAATTCATCCTTGTACGGTGATAGAATCACGCTCTAAAAGAATTAAATTTTGTGATACAGTCAGCATGCAAGCACTCAGATCAGCCACATCATCACAAAATCATTACATGTACACAATTTGCTTGATTTACCTGAGATACTCCTCCGGTTGACAGTATGTAGTCCAATACCTCAACAACCATTGTTGATTTAATGTGATCAAGAGCATTGCTCTCCTTGTGAAAGGCGACTTTGACTGATCGATTGCATGAAAAGAAGACAAAGCATCAGATACACAATTTTATTAATTTGCTAAAATAATAAATAATATGGTGTCCAAGACATGCAATTTTGTTTATAAGCAGTCACATGCAATTTATGATTAGGCAATAATAAAAATAGCAATCACACCTGCTTTTTGATTCTGAGAAAGAGATATGATACATTTTTGTCCTTTCAAATACTTTTTGTAAGATGCCTTGAGATTAGCAGCACTGTGAAGAATAAGATAGAGTCGAATTCACCACAGTGTGCTTACCTCAAGTTCAAGCCAGAAAAGGATACTCCTAAACTGACAGTTAGATGCCGTGAAATATCTGCAATATAACGCAATTCATTTGTGCATTAAATTAATGCTACTCTAATAGCAGCATGCCTGAAAGCACAGGTTCTTGTTTATTAACCCATGGAGGAGATGGTAGTTGTCCTGAGCTGAATAGGTGGTCCATGATGAGGTGAAATCTCTTCATATTTATTGTCTCCATACACACCACAGCCACTGCCTGATAGTTGCTGTACAAATGCAGTGTTGTGAATATACAGTAGAGCATCCATACCAACCTACAGGATAGAGGGTTGGGGATCATAGACCACAGCAGTATTGCTCACCATGTTTTATCAGCAACTATTGGAGTAAGAAACAAACCAACAATGAGGCCAGTTAGCTGTACTAATGTTTCCTGAGCATTTTAGCATTAAACGTTGTGCATGCACACACACAAGCTTACACACTAACCTGACTGCCATCTTTGGCAGACACATCAGCCATGTTGTCTCGTCTTGCCTGATGCTGTACCAGAGCAGCTCTTGTAGCCCCACCAGCAACACCAACTATAGCCTGCATGATCAATACAAGGCAAGCACACTACTTTCAGTGCTATATTATCGGTGTTACCTTAGCAGCACTGGCTGCACATATTATCATCATGAACATGAATGGAAACAAAGGAGCTAGCAATTCCAAAAATAAAGCCACATCATTGAGAATATCAGCCACCAGTCTGAGAAAATGTCGTACGACTATCATTATGTGATTATTATTACATACCTCCACTTCTTCGCATTACAGTCCAGATCAGTGCTATGTAACACAGCAATATACACCACATGCACACCAGCTCAATCCTTACCCTTTCATCCATGCAAACAAAATCCTACCAATCATCCCAAGACCATCTAAGTATACCAATACATTTGTTGTGTTGGGTTGTTGGGTACAATACAGTGAGTACATTACCTATTGTCATAATATAATATACCTTTTAGTAACCAAGTGATAGTAGCAGCAACTGGTGACGCACTGCTATCACCAACACCAACACCCTTCAGTACAGCATGAGTAGCCAAGGTTCCAGTGATGTAAGAGCAGAATGCCTTGCATGAGGACAACTAAGAGTGCAACGACATTCATTGAGCAATGACACTCACTTGTATGGTGTCCCAGATCTGATAAGAGAGATAATCACTGCTAACACTAGTGGGATAGCCTTGTGGTAAGAATGCTTCCTGTAGGCATTAAAAAGAGTCATGGCAACAAAGTAAGTTATAGTGTCACTCACTCGAGTAATTATGAATGCACTGTAGAGTGGACCATGTGATTACTGTTGGAGGTGTGTCAGTGCAGTCTACCCCACCACTCCCAGGACTAGAAAACACCTCTAGACAACTAGTCCTGACAACTGCTGAGGTATATGCCCATATGGATGCTTATTGGATCTCATTTGATGCACATAAACATGACTAGAGTTCTAATGAACACATACCCATGCGCTGAGCTGGGAGCTACTCCAGCATTACTGCAACACGCACGTTACAACTAGCCCATAGACTGCTCCAGAAAAAGAGATGGTAGCATACATGCACTAGCAGTTGATTGGCACATCACAGAAGGCCTCAAGAATGATTGATACCGTAGCTATAGGTCTCAAGAAGCTCTGATGTACGGCACATGTGAGACTGAGTGAGGACATCGACATAGATAGGAGGTTGGGTGACACACCCACAATACCGTAAAGTGCTCTTACAAGGACACGTAGCTTTAGAAACCCATGGATTAGCTGCTCGAGCAAGGCTTGCCAGCACAGAAAACGTCTCCATAGGGCTATAAATTCAGTGAAGAAGCTGCAGAGAGTTTTTTCGTGGAGAGTTTCGAGCGGTAAGACGTAAACAAGCGTGTTTTTTGATGACACACATATATATATACACATACATACATACACACACAGACGGACACAAACGCATAACCCTCGCGCATACTGCGCACGGGTAATGAACTACAATGGTTTCATGAAATCTCTGATATCAGAATTGGTGTGTCAAACTGCATTATGCAATACTCTGTAGAAACAGAGTTATAAAAATAATCGTACAAGGTCGATCTATTTAATTGCCTCGTTAAATAGCTATAGTGCTCTAATAGATGATAATCATGTACAATGTAGTGAGCCAGATATAAAAAGGCTGTAAGCAGGTATTTGAGATTCTCAAGACACCAATCATGGAGCCTTGAAGCACCAAAATTAGGCAATGACAGTGATATGACACTCAAAATTGTCAGTGCACTTGTGCACAGATCATAAACTAGACCACTTGTAATTTCTTTGCTTCCTATGCTCCAACTCTACTACAGATCAGATTGATTAGTAAAGAAGGAGATTTCATTATGCCACTTTCATCACTAAAGTCAATTGAGGTAAAGATAGCCAATAAGATATTCTATGGGAAGGCATCTTGCGATACCTTGGAATATCCACTGACAAACTGCATGTAGTCAACTATATCCTATTATTCAGGTATACAATACTAAACATAATAGCAATACTAAGAGTAGAGTATAAAACAATCTATCTACATGAAAACTCCAACAATAAAGTTTACTTTACTTCTTTCATAAACAATTCATTGATAGTGGCGACATTATCATTTGCTTAATTGATATTGCAGGTTCATCAACCAATATTTTGGGCCAATTACATCATAGCTGAATTCGAGAATTTAAACGGTAAAGCAGTCATCCCCTACAGTCTAGTGATCATAGATATCTAGATTGTTCAATTAGTGAAGCCCATGTTTTAATGTGTATTAAGTTTTTCCTCAGTTTACTCTATACATTCTGAAACTAGATAGACTTCAAACGAATCGGCAAACTCTAAAATTACTATTATCTCAGGTCAGTCAGGGCAGATGACGTTGACATTCAGTGATGGTGGTGCTACAGATTTTGCTCAAGCATTTTTTCGATGTACAAAAGGACGTCTTGACACAGAATGTGAACTCACACACACACATGAAATTTATGATAATAGTCGTGATAGAATGTCTGTGCTGAATGTAATGAGAAAAACACTCAAACATAGGATCTTTGCAGAAAATATATACATCTACTGTCGGTTATCCAGTCTGTCAGCGGACATCACTTTCTCATTACATTCAGAGTGAACATGCATTTTATCACGCCTCAGTGCTTATGCTATGACACGTACTCTTCTCTCTTGTATATAGATTCACAACAACTTCAGCCCACAGCTACGTCGACCAGGCATGAAAGCAAAAAAACTTTGTAAAATTTTGATCTTACTGGTGATTTTAGGATTTCCAGCATAATAATAATTATTATAATACAAGCTACATGTAATGAGACACGTTATGTATTTACATGATGCATACCTTCAGAAATTTGTGTAGTGGGGGCCCTACGTTTCGCTGAGTGCTCTTCCGAACAGTCTCTCCAACCACAAGAAAACGGTTTTTAATAGACGTGTTTCCATACGCCTCTTCGAGTACTGGAGGCTCGTCTCCAACGTGGGCAGGTACTAGTAGTTGCTCTGTTGCCGCCATGTTTATTATCGAGCCTGAGCGAGTTAATTGACAATTGCAGTGTTCTGTCAACTTATGAGAATTAATTTTTATAATGAACTCAATATGCAAAAATTAATTAAAAATCGATTTTGGGAGCACCAGATGAGAATCAAGTAGTGAAATAAACTTTCAAAAACCTATTATAAACTGTTATTATCATTAGCAATCACAGTCACTCTTTTTCTTAGTAGTCGGGGCAACTGTTGTGAGCTTGGTAGTAGTTGTAGTTGTTGTCGTCTTGTTGCCATGTGTTGCATGAGCAACTTTGGCTACAGTTTGAAACATTTGCATGACATTTTCTCCTGTTCTGGCTGAGGTTTCGTAACTGTACTTGGCATTAATTTGCTTGCAGAATGCCTTCACTCGTTCATCTGTAATGCTTTCTGCTCTATGTTCATCAGCCTTATTGCCCACCAGGACCCAGACTAGATTCTCAAATTCTGGTCCAAGACTGTTGTGGCATTCTTCCACCCAAAGAGTCAAATTGTCAAATGTAAAGGCATCTTCAACACTGTAGACCAATATGACAGCTTGAGCATTGCGAAAAAAGTTGGCAGTGAGCGTTCGGAACCTTTCACCTCCTCCTGTATCGTGTACATACAACTGTACACAAAATAAAACAATCGTGAGGCAACGACATACATGTATTAATTACCTTCACGGTTTTGTCGCCGATGTCTATGTCCTTCTCCAAGTAGTCAACACCAATCGTGGCCAACTCCTCTGTATCCACGAAAACTCCTTTTTGTAATCGAAGAAATAACGACGACTTGCCCACGCAAGGGTCACCAAGAAGAATAGCCTTGTATGACGGAGGAGCAGCCATCGCACCACACCTGCAGTTAGCTTGCTCAATACTCAATCACGTGCATTACTATTATGAATACGTTTAGATCTAGAAGTGATAGTATTTCATTTTGTGTTACAACATCTTTTTTTATCAACAGTTCCAACAACAGTTTCAGAAGGCGTGGAGCCTTTAGCTCTTTGATTCATCTCTTCAATTATTGTCTGCAGTAGGTTTTCCACTCCAACTCCAGTCTTAGCAGAAGTCAAGAACAGTCCATCACATTTGAGTCCTGCTACAGCATCAACCACCTGAGATATTGGAAGATCAGCTTCTAAATCGACTTTGTTGCCTACTAATGCAAAATAGCATTCGTCATTGACGGCTATTGAGCCACCAACAGCTTGATCACGGAACCCAGCTAATGCATGCATTGTTGAACTGTCATTGAGATCAAATACGAGAATAACAGCTCTGGAATTTGCATAGTAATTGGGTGTAAGAGAATCATATCGTTCAAGACCAGCAGTGTCGAAAATATCTAGCTGCAATCAAAAATCCACAGATCAAATCACAACACTCCATAGACCACAATTATAGTCTACACTCACCGCAATAGTATCACCTTCAAGTTTTCTTCTTACTGTGTGCCTGTCTGTAGCAATTCCATCAGTACCGACAATCGAATTTCTGTGACCGCAGCTAAGGAATCTTCCGAAACGAATGCGATGTAAGAGCGATGTTTTTCCGACTCCAGCGACACCGGCTAAGACAACTTTGTAAGGCGCACGCGGAGATCCTATTCTAAATGCCAAAGCACCACTTGCTTGCATAGAATGAGAATGCTGGCTGTTGCTTTGGTCTTCCATGGATCAGTAGAACCTTTGGCCCAACCTCCCGTGGGCGTAGCTCAAATCAGCTGACAACTACTTGCACGCAACGCAGATATACCACTCGCATCACTTGTGTATTCAAAATTAGTTTGCACATAAAATGGCAGCAAAATAAGGATATCAGAATGTAGCCTTTGCGCCATAAGAACAAGTTGCTACCCAATAAAATTTATTACTACGAGATGAAGAACTACGTGTGCAAATACAAAATCAGCAAAAGCCCTCTCTGGTGACATGGTCTTGAACTGTGAGCGATTCTGCGGATTTGTCTGAATTCGCAAACAAACTGAAAAAGAAACCAATAAAGTAGGTGTGACAACAATTTTTAGACCCACCTCCGAGAACGAAACACCCAACGGTTGAAATGAATCCAGAGAGGAAGGAATTGAACGGGAAAGTGCCCACGAGACAGCAGTACACAAACTGGACGATACCGGTCATCATCACATAGGCTAGGTAGGCATCAATAAGCTTGAGTCTCTGGGGAGTGTCTTCATGATACCGCCTCCAAAGATCTTTCAAAACACTCGCAATACTGTCTCCACTCATTCCTTTGTTGGTCTTTGTCCTTCTAGAGCTCTGAAAGAACACTCGAACTAGGGCGCGATTTATTACACGTTGTGCTTCAAAAATACTTTGTGACGAATAAATAAAGCGACCGTAAGTCTTAATTATGACCTAACGGTTTCCAAGCAACCACGAGCTGTTGATTCTAAAATCATGGATGCTGCAGTAGGAGATTTTATTCGAACACACAGGACAAGACTGGGCGAAGAAAAGGCAAGAGCTGGATTAGAAGGGAATTCCAGAAGGTGCTTTTTATTATTAATTTTATGCCCTGAGGGGTTAGATCTTGAGTCTAATATTAAGTTCAGCACAGTACATGCAGTACAATAATGTACAGCTGGTGATCGTGATCATTTATATAATTATCTGTTATCACAGACGTGCTTATGGAGATGAAAGACATGGAACACGCCGAGAGGAATTGAACAGAGGTGGTAAAGAGAATAAAACTCCTTCAGATTATGTCCGAGACCTTCGTCATCGTTTGTCTGAAGACAGAGATGAAGAGTTGCAACAGTACAGAGGTGGCCGCCGACAAGACAATGCACGAGAAATGAGATATGACCATCCTAATAACTCCTATTATCAGCACAGAGAATCTCGTCATCTCAATGAAAGAAAGAGAGGAACCTGGGCGGAGGACGAGAGAGAGCTAGACAGCTGGGTGAGACAGCAAGGAAAATATCATGGCTCTGTTCGACAGCAGTCAGCATCTTATCGTGCTAGTAGAGATTTAGAAGAGAACAACAGTTCTAGGTCTATATCAGCTCCTGTCTTCGGTCTACCTGGTTTTGGGCAACAGCGAGATGATCCAAATTATCGAAAGAAGAAGCAGCTGCAGTATGCTGCAGAGCTGAAGGAACAAATTAGAGAGAAGAAAGAGGCACAAAGACGAGAGAGGGATGAGATAGACACACCCAGCAGATACAGAGATAATGTGTACATCAAAAGAAGAGGCAGAGAGCCAGATGAACCAATGCCGAGACATAGCCATCAACAGCAAAATGACTATCTTGATGACAGAGATATGCATGGCTACAGGCAACCTCCTCCTGATCGATACAGGAGGCAGCATCCTCCACCACCAGAACATGATTATTATCCTCCTCATGGCTATAACTCTTCTCACTACTACCCTCCTCATTATCATCCCTCTTACCCTCACTATCCTCCTCCTCCTCCCCACCATCACAAATACTATGACCCTTATCATTATGGCGGCAATCCTTACCTTTCTCCTAGAAGAACAGATTGGTCAAAAAATGTTGAACGTAGCCCATCACCTCCCAGAGCACATAGGAGGGAGGTCAGAATAGCTGACAGACATGAGGAGAGTGATGACAGAAACCACAAGCAATCGTCATACTTTGGTCCACAAGCTACTGCCAGCAAATCAGACAAAGCTTCATATCAGCAAGAACTGCACAGACAGATAATAGAGAAGAAAGAAAGAGAGGAACGAGACAGAAGAGAAAAGGATCGCTACTTTAACAAGCTTGAAGAGGATGCCAAGAACTATAACCCATGGGGCAAGCCAGGTGCAGGTGCACCGCTCAGAGATGAAAAGGGCAACATTGTTGCTGGTCGTGGACTCCGCAAGTCTGTTGATGGAACTAGTCCACGGTATGCTCAGCTAACAGAAGATGAGCTCAAGAAAATAACACAAGAGAAACAAGCTCAAGATCTTACTCAACAGGTAATAATACAGAGTTATCGCTAGTGTGTGTTTATCATTTGCACAGATAAAGGAACGTGAGCAACAAAAACAACTGGAACGAATGAAGAAGCAGCTTGCTGACCTTAGGGATAATGAAAGAATAGAAAGAGAAGAAAAGGAGCTTCTAATACGATACAAGAAGGAGTTGTCTGGGGAGCAGATGAAGCTAGAAAAAGCAAATGCAGAGAAAGCACTAAAGAAGCAATTACAGTCAGAAGGTCCCACCAAGGAGGAGCTTGCCAGAATGAAACTGGAAGAGGAGTTGGCTAAAAAGGCAAAAAAGCAACAAGAGCAGCAGGAAAAGTTGGACAGGCTGTACCAAAAAATGTCTGAGGGACCTTCTTCCGACCACCGAACAGCTTCTCCTCCTATTCCAGCTCTTCGTAACAAACCAGGTCCACCCAGATCTCCACCAATACCTACTTTAAGACAGAAACAAACCACTGAAACTCTTTCAGACCCTCAAGCAACTGCTATTCCTCATCAGCCCAAGGCTCACAACACTGTTCTTCCTCCTCATCAACTCAAGCCTAAAGGCACTGTTCCTTCTCCTCAGTCTCAAGACACTGCTGTTGTTCCTAAGCCTCAACCTGTTCCCAGCGTCCTTGAAGAGCAGTCACCTGTTGTCCGAGTCTCTGTCCAGCCATCAGTAGAGTATCAACGCAGCTCTAGTCCAGTACAGATCATACCTGTCACAACCAATCCGGTACGATCCAATGAATCTGCTAAACTACTAAAAGGTCTCTCGAGCCTCAAGAATCATATCAAACAGCGAACCACGCTATTGACTGAAACTAACCCTGGTACTCACACTACCAGTGATTTACCAAAGCATCCACGTATGGCTCAGCAATGGAGGGACAGTGAGACACAGGCAGGTCCAACCTCTACTGCTATGGAGGAGTTTACCAGACTCAAATACAAGCAACCAACAGAGTCTCGTATGGGGCTTTGGCAGCAGTATCCTGAACCCCCTCGTACCAACACAGCTCTTGAGATGCAACAAGACGCTATGTTGAAGTACCAACAGCAACAGCTTGACAGAGCAAGAGAACAAAATTCCAAAACCTGTGAGTACTGTGTTGATGGTGCATGTATCCCTAAACCTGTGAGTACTGTGTTGATGGTGCATGTATCCTAAACCTGTGAGTACTGTGTTGATGGTGCATGTATCCTAAACCTGTGAGTACTGTGTTGATGGTGCATGTATCCTAAACCTGTGAGTACTGTGTTGATGGTGCATGTATCCCTAAACCTGTGAGTACTGTGTTGATGGTGCATGTATCCCTAAACCTGTGAGTACTGTGTTGATGGTGCATGTATCCTAAACCTGTGAGTACTGTGTTGATGGTGCATGTATCCTTAAACCTTCATTACCCATCTCTTTTCTGTGTAGATGCTAGCAACTCGAGACACAGACGATGGGAACCCATGGAGCCCACTGCTCGTCCTACCATTACTGACACACGCTCAGCCTCACCGGGCGGTCACTCACAATTGTCAATCACAACACTTGACATTGATCGTCTTGCAGCTGCCAATAGAGAACGAGAACAACGTCTAGAGTCTATTCTCAATGCAAGACCTAGTGTGAATGCTGATGACCACAAGGTTCTGCAAACTTTCCTCGACAAGAGCAACTCTAGCCAGCCTACTAGATCAAATAGATCTGCCTCTCATCGCCTGGTGTCACGATTATCAGAGAGAAGCCTAGATGCTGAATCAGCTTTCAAACCATTAACTACCCCAAATGACAACTAGTACATAGTAATAATAATAATAATGATTTTTTTAAAAATAGACTACTGTACCTACATGTATTTTGTTACATCACAATCTGTTGATAATAGAGAAATCCATGATACATAATGATTTTTGGAAGACGATACCAAACCACGGGTCACGACACACACTAGACTGCTGTTGGTTAGCTGTTGCGAAGAATATCAGCAACTGCAGTGACTGTCTTAGAATCTCTGACCATATCAACATGTTCAATCCCAGAAAACGCTTTCTCGTACACAGCTTGAGGTTGCTGGGTCTTCCATCGCTCACAGACCTTTAGACTGCGCTCATTGACCGTGCCATCACCATTGCTGGTCTCTACATCTGGATTCTCATTAGGAAACCCGTCTGAGTAAAGGAACAATCGTGGAGTTTTCATATCAAAGCCGTAGTAGCAATAGGTTGTAAGATTTGGAGGAAGAAATCCACTAGTAAGATCTTTGACGTCTAAGAACATGTCCCATGCTATAGGGTAGTCAAGGTCATTGAACAACTCTTGGTAGTCAAATGCCGAGTAATTCTTTCCATTGTGAGACACGAGAATATCCTCTTTAGTCCAAAGGTCACCAGGAGGTGGCAATAACCAAACCGTACTCTGATAGGTTCGCTGACTAGCTCGTCCCCAAATCGGTCTGTCAATAAAGATGTTTTCATTGTCACCAGACACCATGGCTCGAGCTGATTTAGCAGCTCCGCCCCACACAGCCGAGAGCGTGATGTACTGCTTGATGTACTTCTCCTTCCACTCTGCCGAGACTATCTTGGTCAAGAAGTATAAAGACGTTGGTCCTCCCATACTATGAGTTAGAATGGTCACTTGCTTGTTACCATTAGTACTATACAATTCTTCAATGAGTTTCTGAAGGTCAACAAAATAGTTGCGCTCTATCAAAGCAGCTGCAAGAAAAGAAACTAGTTTATTGCAATGATGTCAAACTATCTTACCAGGTGCTAATCTCCAATCAAAAGGAGCAGCTCTGATTGACTTTCCTCTTACATAGCCCAAATTTTTAACCAGATAGTCGACCATGTTGTGGAAATAATTAGTGGTCCCAATATTAAGGGTAGGGTCCAGAAACTCAACAGTGTCTGTATCTCCAAAACCTGGCGCCTTGACCTCTACACCAGGAGTATTAGTATACTCCTTAGTAACATTGTTATAGTGCAACCTAAGCAACGATAATAATATTATGATACGTACGACCTGGAAATTCAATGCATACCCACATAACACAAGATGATGAAATTTGTTATACTAACAACCGATAATAGTGCTCACATGATGTTGTCTGAGGCACATTCCACCACAGGTTGTAGTAGTTGTTCAATACTCAACCACATGTTATACCAATCAGATTTTTCCTCACACCAAATATGTGAGTGGTAGGTCTTGTTAAGTCTGGCCCATAGTTGGTTACCTAAAATACCTGGCACTGTAAAAAACATAAACAACAGTAAATCAATAGTTTAAAGGAGGTATTAAATGTAGGGACAGTAAGGGGCCTGTGGAATGTGCTAATGAAGTGTGACAGATCACCTCATTGTAGTACCAGTAGTCACTGACAAGCCAAAGTTTACCACAAGCTGATTCACAAGGTATATACTACTAAACAAGTATTGGCAAGTGAACATGATTGATGGAAGCTAGCAATAATGCACATTCACATTATGCCCAAGCCTGGTTTTTGTGGCACGCAGTTATGCGCATATCATTGTCATGCCCCACCTCAGGGTAGGGTGGGGGGCTACGTGGGGATCTGCCCGAGGGGTGGGACATTTGACACGTTCGTATTTTCCAGCAAAACATACAAATGCAGACATGTAGAATAGTGTTCTCTGTTTGGACTGTGCACCAGTAGGGGCTAAGTGGGGATATGTACGGGATTTGCATGCCAGTCGCTCCCCCACCCCTGAGGTATTGTAAAAACCACAAGTGCAAATCCCCACATTTCCCCACTTCACCCCGTGTCGGGGGGGGGGGGGGGTGGTGGTGGGGTGTGACATTGATAGGCACATTAGTCAGATACTTAGGACTGATTTTCAATGGTATGCAGCTAAAATTTGGTGTCTCTGATATAAACTTACATGTAACTATAATAGTTGTACATCCGGCAGCAAAAAGATACTCTACAACAGCTCTACAATGACAAGGTTTTGCGCTTTCTACTGAACTCAGTGATGTAGTTTACATTGTCACACATCAATAACATACTACTAGCCACACCAATCATACGAAACATACTGATATAGAGCTACATGTACATCAGCAGAACATTCTAGGCTAACCAGGCTAGTCTACTGCTTTTATACAACACCCATGCAAAGTGCAAAGTCAAATGTCAGCATGTTTGTAATGAAAGGTCGAGAAGATCTCGCCTTGAGTATGTGGTTTTATAATTATACATGAACATCAGTCAAAACTCACCAATTACTACAGGGCTGTTAACGGTAGAATTCTGTGCCACCACAGACGCTATAAGGCAGGCTACCACTAGGCGCAACAGCATTCTTCTCAGCTCCATCGTCAGACCGAGATTAATCGCGTGATCTGTGCCTAGTATGCACCACAGCCCGGGACCCAGGTCAGCCAAACTCGCGCCGGCGCCAAGCAACACCCCCGGCCCCGCAAAGCATAAAGTATGTCAACAATGTGATTTCAGGATTGTAGGCTGGTATTATTATTTGAGTCGTTGCTACAGCTGCTGCTTTTAGTGCCTCGATTAGCAAGTGTTCATCTCTTACTCGTGTACCTATCTCGTCCGAGTGGTTGTCTTGCCTAGTACTTGCAGTCTCTGTTGAGTCTCAACATGGCCAACGTCGACTTGCAAGACAAAGGACTAAGCTCTGTCGGCGAGACTTTTAAGTACCTACACGGTTACATGAAGGTGCACTGATTAGCAGCAAGGCATGATTGTGAGATGATTAATGATTTTGATGTTTAATACAGACCAGCTTTCCTATTTGGGAGGACTTTGTGCAACGGGGACAACGGTTTCAAAAGCAGCTGGAGTAAGTTGCATTGAGCTGCAATCTGACTGTGTTGTATAACTTTGTATATACCAGATAGGATGGTAGTTTGCACAGTCCTAGTTATTGATAGATGAGCTTTACTATTGTCTTTGTTTTCACAGAGCAACTATTATTGCATTCAACTCGTTTCTGGATGGATATGCTCGTCTAGCCGATGTTGCTAGCCGTTCTAAAGGTAATGTCATATATGATTGGTGTAATGATGCTAACTGTTAGTTGTTTGAGGAAATCACAAGGAATGTGTTTGTTTCTCTTATCCAATGTGTATACGAACCGGAGCCTACCAGTGTTAGTTTAGGATAGGGTATCTTATCCTGGACAGCTTTGCCTGCATGAGTCTCTGTGTTGATACTGTAATCACTCCTGCACACAGGTGGTTCTCATGAAATTGGAACAACACTGACCAACATGGTGAGGTGGCACAAAGGCTTGGAGCTTAAACTGAGAGAAATCAATTAGTAAGTATACAAAGCTGTTTGATTGTTAACAGTGCTTGTTGCGTCAATTCTTAGCCATTCCTTTCCTCTCACAGTGACACAGTGTACATACAATAGTCTAGTCAATACGATGGTGTACTAAACTGTGGTCAAAGGTTTCCTGACCCATAACATAGGCCCAATCATCTTGTTACCTCTATCCCACACACATAGTCACTGCAGACTAAATGTTTCCATTGTAAAGTATGTGACTGCCAACATACTTTTGGCTTTTACATTCAATAAAGAATGCTTATGGGAGGTGCCCAGGATTTTAAGAGACCACCCAGCTATACCTAACTTGTGTGTGTGTATATTTGCAGTTCTCTGAGCAACAAAGTTATAGTCCCTATGGGCAACAAGGTTGACGAATGGAAGAAGAATCTTTCCTCCATTGAAACAGAGCATAATAAAGGTTTGGAGTCCATAATCTTGTCTTTGCTTATACTCACTCACCACCCACTCCTTTACTTAGTCAACACCCACTAGCTCAATTAGTGTCTTTACCCATTTTCTCTCTCTACTCTGTTTTTCACTGTCTATCTATGTGTACTTGTTCTCAGTGATAGTTGCATAGTATTCTTCTGATAGTGCAGGTTTCAAAAACACCATTGTTGTATCAAACATCAACTCGGCTATGTATAAGATGCGCTCTATTTGTGAAGCATCTTATTATGATAATACTCAGTGTCCATTGCCTTCAGTATGCAATTGACTATGGCTATGTAATGATGACTTGCTTCAGTGGATAGTATGTTTAATGCACAGAGTTGGCTGTGGTTGTAGTGGCGACCTTAAAAGGAAACTACAGTGTGAGCGTGTCATGAAGTTTATGGTTTATTTTACTACAGAAATGCACAAAGCTGTTAAGGAGACCAGAGACGCTATGAAGGGAGTTGTCAAGGCTGGTAAAGCACTTCAGAGCAGAAAAAGAAAAGGTTTTAAACCAGTTTGCCTTGATTAGAATAGTGTTTAATCTGTTGTTGCTATTGAATTTCAAGTGTCTTTGTTGTACATAATTTATTATTATAATGCAATACTAGAATATCACCAGCGCAGTGGTAACTGGTCTTCTTACTCTATATTTAGACAAACCAAGTGCTCAATTGGAACATCAGTATGAACAGCTTCTAGCTGTGAGTTACTTGTGTTTGTAGCCTTCTCTTATTACAACCTCACTAACATTACTAGTAGCTCCACTAACATTATTAGTAGCCACACTAAATTAACTGTAATGTACTGGTACATACACTATGATGTCACAGTGACATCACCCGATGTTCTAAAGCATTTCTATGTGGTGATATTACGAGCCCATAATGTGGAATATCATAGCTGTGATTATATTTACCTGGAGTTGATGATTTGATGAGTGAAGTCAAGCACTGAGCATCTGCTTTTAAAAAATCTTAGACAAACCAAAGTGTGTTATAGCAGGTGTCTACATATTCAGTGGCTGTGTTTAGACATCGCTCACCTTGTAGACTGTATCTGTGGTTGGTTTACACACACTTTCACACTCATTTTCACTTGGAACTAACTTGTTGTGTGTACTATAGTGCGATGTAGGTGCTGGTGTGATAACTTACTCTGTGGTTGTTGTGTTTAGGATACAGAGAAAAAGTTGAAAGATACTGAACAGAAGGAGAAAGTGCACATGATTCGACTCATGGTAGAGGAGAGAATGTGGTTTTCTTTCTTAGGGAATGCTTTTCATCAAGTACTGGTGAGTGAAGAGAATCTGTGTCCCTTTTATACTGCTCGACTAGTTGTAGTAGAGTAACGTAGTGTGTTAATATGCTGCACGCTTCACAATCTCATAGTTGGCATTACTAGTGGTGGTGAGTCACATTCTTTCTAGAGTGTGCATTCTTATGTGGTCCATGGGAGTACTCAAGCATGTAGTTCATCAGTGTCTAATGCTAAAAAGGACAAAGTTTAAGTGCTGATCACATTATATTACAAGGGTGGGCTGATTCAAAGCTTTGATAAAACCACATTCTGAGTTTGGTTTGTCTATTGGTATTTCAGAAATTTAACCACTCCCTTTGTGCCGCACATAGTCTATTAGTGAATAAAGAGTGTAATAGACCAGAGAAAGCTAAAACAAACATTCATTGTAGGAGCAAGAAGCTGTCATTGTAGGTGACTTGGGCAAGTTACAGAATGTGATGAAGGATCTCAAAGATTGTTCCTCCTCTCCATCAATCTTACCCGAGGCCGCACGAGATCTTGTTGAGGTACGTTAATCACACCATACAAGTACTATAAACTGGTCACAAGTAAGCAACAGTGAGTTTGCGTATAAAACAATAATTATCAATATTTATACAACAGCATCAAAAGTGTGTTTATACTCTTTTGATTCGTGTTGCTCGATCTATATCAACACTCTATGTTAGTCTAATAGACTGTGTTTGACATTTCACAGAACTGGCACATATCCGGTTCTTCATCTGGTAGTTTCAAGGATCGCATTGCCAGCCAAGCATCACTAACATCACAGTCGTCAGCTGTCAGTGACTCAAGTAGCAACTCGTTTGAGTCAGCAGAGATTCAGTCAATTGGTGCCCCTGCACCTCCTCCTCCACCACCCCCTCCTGGTGCTCCTGTACCTCCCCCTGGTGCTCCTGTACCTCCACCACCTCCTCCTGGGGTTGCTGCTGCTCCACCTCCTCCTCCACCACCTCCTCTTGGACCACCTACGATGAATTCAACTCCTCAAAGTACTGCCTTCTCAGATCCTCATGCTGCCTCAAATGCTGGTCATAGTTCACTTCCCCCACCACCTCCTTTCCAACACCCTGTTGTTAGTGGCGGTTATACTAATACTACTCCACAACTGAACGCTGCTTCCACTCACTATTCTCAACCTCCTTTACCTCCTCCGAACAGTTATAACCATCGCTCTGCTACAGCACATGACATGTCTCATAGAACACTACCCCCGCCACCTCCTCCTAACTTCCCTCCTGGTCCGATGACTAGTGGTCATTCTTCAGCTCTTCCTCCACCACCTCCTCCCAATTTCCCTCCTGATCAATTTTCTACATCAGTCAGTTCTCGTCCACTACCACCTGTCCCTGATGGCATGAGCGATCCTCAAACCACATCATCCTATCCCCATAGAGGCAGTTTTGGATCAGCAGCACCTCCAGATGCTCATTTCAATTCTATGGGGTCGTCACAGCCTCCTCCAGTACACAACAACGTTCCTGCTCCATCAGGGCCTCGCACAATGCAAGAAGAGATGGCTCTCAAGTTAAGAAAACGTACAATGGACCCTGCAGAACAGAGACCTTCTCTGCCTATGACAAATCAGTCAGCTCTGTCCAATATAGATCGTAGCTTTGTTTTAGCTACCCTACCACGCAGGAAACCTCAACTTCAACCTCATCAACCTCCTACACAACCTAAACCAGTGCGCAACAGCGGCCATCTTGCTGGAGCAGTACATTACCAGCCACCAGCACCTCCATCACACCACTACCAACCACCAGCACCTCCATCACACCACTACCAGCCGCCAGCACCTTCATCACAGCAACACTATCAGCCACCAGCACAACACTACAATAGCTCCTACAATTCAACACCAGCAGCAAATAGACAGCCAGCTAACAACACTGCAGCTTATTCTTATCCTCAACATGATAGCAGTGATGAAGAGGAACTAAGTGATTTTGCAAAGTCGCTCAAACAAGCAAAATTACGCAAAGCAGCAGCAACTAGTGGTAGATCTTAATCCTAAATTATGAGAATATAGTGTCAGTGTGAGATTGAACACACTTTTTAGCCCATTGTCTTAGAAACTGTACATAATACAATACATAGTGTTTCAAAGTATTATACCATGTTTGCATTTGTATCTTATGATTATATGTATTTAAATTCTTGGATGTGTCAGTGCTGACTGTGACATTAATCTATCATCTTTTAACAGTATTGTTTAAAAAAACTTTTTAGAGCTGCACTGATATAATTATGCCGATAATCTTATTTTGTGTTCATTAAATGCCATGCTTCAGGTATTACATATTGCTGAGATCGAGGATCGGGTTCCTATAGTGAAAAATGATGTGTATTAAAAACATAGCACGTGGCTTTTGATAAAAAAAAGAGACTTGGATTAGGCTTGGATAGTAAGATTTGCTACATTATGCTCACCTTTTGTAAGTAATCAGCAATGTAGTCTGGTTTAAGGCAGAGCACATCATGCTCCACAAGATACTCAAGTGATAGGTGAGGTAATTTTCTGAGGACAGCCATGTTTATAAAAGCACGTGTGATGCAACCTGACTCGACAGCAGTTGTGTTGCTATGGCAGAAACCAAACACTGAGTCATCATCCATCATAGCAGTATACCTGTGCAGGAATACTTCAGCTCCTCCAGCTTCTAGTACTCTTCTCAATCCACTCATCTTTCCTGACTCAACACACAGAAGTACCTGTACAACAACAGACAGGTTCAAGGTATATGTGTGTCTTAAGACACTACCATTTCATACTTCACAATGACACACACACACACTCTCTCGCACACAAAAACACAAACATGTACACACACACATCACACAAACAATAACTCGTCATACAATAGTGTTGTGTTACACGATATCAGTTGTTATCTAACCTTCCACCCATCAAAAGCACCATATCTACAGTTCGTATGTCCTTCTTCCTGTAATAAACATATTACATCACATATAATTACAGTGCAACTTGCATACCTGTCTCCTGGCTATCTTAAGCCTCCATTTTCCTGGAGCATCGTCCAAAACAGATCTCTTGTCAGGAATTGCTCCTCTCCACTCGTACGCCTCTTCCTGAATAGAGAAACTGAACTAGTCTAGTTACTGTGCGAACAGGTGTACCTCCACAAAGCTTCCATTGCCTCTGCATGCCTCCATATAGGACTTGTTCAACACCCACTTGCCCGATGCACAAGCCGCCAGGTACTTCTCAGTACGACTAGAACGTCCTAAGACAAACATTAGCACTTCACAATGACACACACACACACTCTCTCGCACACAAAAACACAAACATGTACACACACACATCACACAAACAATAACTCAACAGGTATGAAATGGTAGTGTCTTAAGACACACATATACCTTGAACCTGTCTGTAGTTTGAGAGACTCACTTACCCACTATCAGGTGTGTACAATCCACTACAAAATGATCAGAGTCCAGATACACTCCACCAAGCTCTTGAATCAGTGCACCATAATCAGCCTTCTCCTATAACAGTGACATAAACTAACTAAAGCGTAATTTCCCTGACAAACACCTGTAAATTGAGCGAAGAGAGCAGAAACTTGTGCTGTATAGATGGCTGATGAGAATGCTACGATGTAGTGAGTAAAGAGAGATGTTACAATACACACAACTACTCACTCTGGTCTTCATTCTTGTAGTGTGTTCATCGTACAGTAGCTCTCCTGTTAGCAACACAATAACAAGCAGTTGAGTACGCACACATCATTGTTGACCTGGATTAGTTGGTTTGCATTGAGCCACAATAGGCATATTGAGAGAGGGAACTGGTACTTGAGTTGCTGGTGGTAACACTTCCCTTACTGCCTCTACACCATCTCCTTCACGTCTTTCTTCTTCATTAGTAGTAATCCTCTCACTAAACTCGTCACTGTGAGCTCCCACAGTGGCGGTGAGCTCGGGTCGGACCAGCACACTGTCAGTATAGGTATCTGTCATGAATGCTGAGAGTGACTCAAAGTTCTCTTCTGGCACTACACCCTCTTGCTCCACTCTAAAAACAAATTTAAGACACAACATAAGAGCAGCGAAACAAACAGAAAACAAACACTGACTGTTGCATTTTAGCTAGTAGTAGTTTCTGCAACTCTTCAGGGTCATCATATGTGACTGGCATTGCTTGTGAGTCAGTTGGTAAACTATCGCAGTTTGATAAGGACTCTGTGAAATAACACACAGTGACAAACACTCACTCACACATACATACTGTATAGTACTGACAAACAGTGAATGCTTATAGAGACTATACACAAGTTATAGTACGTTGTAATCTATTGAACAGTCTTGTTCTTTTCTTTGTGGAATCTTCCTGCAATGAAACCAGATCATGATAATAATTATCAGAAAAAACACTTATCAGTCACATACATCATTTAGTAGTAGCTTAGCTGGTGAGAGTTGCTGCCCTGATAGTGACAAAGACAAGCTGTCATTGCTGACACACTATTGTGCTTACTTCTGATCAACGCTCCAGCCTGATGCCGCTTGTGATTCCTGCCAGAAACACAAACAATGAAACAGGAGGTTGCATTACTACATGTACTAACATGCTGGCATTCTCCATAATCAGCTGTATCTGTCTCCTCAGTAGCTCACCACCCTAACCATTGGATCACAGCAACACTATATCATAACACACACTAACCTGGTGAGGAGGAGGAGGATCAACATTCTCCCTGTCATCTTCATCATGTTCTTCAGCTTCATTCTCCTCCTCCTCTTCACCATGCTCTTCCTCATGCTCTTCTTCCCTCTCTTCCTCAATATTTTCTTCTTCCTCCATAACCATCTGAGTTTCCTCACGCTGCAGTCCATAGACTCTGCTGTCCAGCGTTGGTACATCTTGAACAGTAGATTCATCCCTTTCCAGTTGTGATGACTGTGACTTTTGAGTAGACAAGGACTAAGTATGAATAAATGAATCGAACCAGTTAACAAAATATCTTCTCATTTTTCTTACAAGTGCTTTCTGAGGATTGTAGTTGAAAGGGAACAATGATTCATCCTCTCTTACTCCAGAGGCTGAACACTACAATATGCAGTCAAAGATATTGAAACTGAAATTTAGGTTTGTTGATGACAAACGCTTACGGTCAATAGCCAGTGATGAGATACAATAAAGCACCCACTCTCCCTTGCTTGCTGAACCTCACGATCTCTAGCAGCTTCGTACAGTTTGCCCTGTCACGAAACATTAATACTCACTATCATGGAAATTAATGTGTACTAGATGTCACTCACTCACTCATTCACCAACCCACTAACTCACCCCACCCACTAACTCACCCACCCACTAATTCACCCGCCCACTAATTCACCCGCCCACTCACTCACCCATTCACTCACTCACCCACCCACTAATTCACCCATTCACTCACTCACCCACTAATTCACCAATTCACTCTCACTCACCTGATAGAGAAAGTGTGTGCATTGGTTGCTACTGAATGACCACTGACAATGAGCACCAAGAGAATTGCCGATATTGTGTAGCTCAACTGCACAGGGAGAAAATCATAGCAAACATAGGACACAACCCTCAAATCATTGATGGAGGATGAACACATGTGCACAAAGATGACCCTCACATTGGAAAAACAAAACATTTCTTGTGTGTGCTTACCTTGAAGTGAAGAGAGCTTCTTGCTCACACAAATGACCACACCTTGCAGTACGTTTCCTCTCGTCTCAGCCTACACATGTGGTCACACAACTCACAGCTGCACACAACATTCACTTGACAAATCACCTTCTTTTCATATTCAGATACAGTCTCAAGTGCCTTCTCCATATTAACATGAAACATTGTCGCCATTTGCTATACAACAGTAGCAGTAGTATGAGTACACTGTGCTGTGTTGAGCATACCGTGTTGGGACCATCTACTTGTGAACCCAGTCCTTCAACTGCATCCTAGAAGCAAAAATATATATTATTTTGTTCAACTATTGAGTTCACTTTACCTTGACATCAAAATGAGGATGAAATGATTTGAGAGGAGTCTTGAAGTGTACTGCATCACTGTCCAGTGATGTATTCATGCTGATAGAAGAGGCATTGATCGATAATCTGGTACGAGCATTTATAGGAGTCGTAATAGTAGTAGCGTCATTGTGTAAGCCAAGTACTCTGTGCTCATCAATACTAACAATTCTCTGAGCCTTAGCACAGGCAAATAGCCAGCTATACACAAAGATGGATAAGAATCACAACACAAGGTCATACTGACCTGTCCTTGACAGCTGGTATTCCCCACACAAGAGAGTGTCTGTATTTATCACCAGCAGGTTCATGCAGGATAAGGTGAGTGGTAGCTGACACGCCTCCACTGGGATAGCGAGCAAAAGAGTCTTGAACACTGTTCAAGAAAAAGCAACCTTGTACATAGCTCACATCAACCCAACATACCAAGCACCAAGTGATCGGCCAAAACGAACCAAATGTTCACGTTCAAGACCGCTGTACTGACTGGGAATCATAAATAATAGAAAACCAACTAGGTCCAGGTGTATTTAGTTACCTAATGGTAAGGACACAGTCAGAGAGAAGTGTGTTCATCATTGTACTATAGGGCAGCGGAGAGAAGAGAAAGTGAGAGGTAGGATGAAGAATGGTGTGTGCTTCAAGACAACGTTCTAGCCACAACACAGAGACTACAGTAGTGGAAGAGTGAGGGAGGTAAGTGGAGTCGTATGCCAGAGGAACAACATAGTACGTGCAAGACCTGCCATACGTCACTATGCTACCTGAATAATGGGTGTAGATAATGTTGGGATTAAGTCACGACATTGTGTACCTCCATGTTTAATGACTTCAGTAGTGATAGTGTCTCTAGCAGTGGTTGGAAATCTATCACTAACAGCAACAGTCATTCCACTGAACAGACCACCAGTGCCACCATTAGCATGGAGCACCTCAGGCATTACAGCTAGACAACACATCAGTCAATGAATAAATACAAACAGCACATCCATACCATCTTGGTATTGTGACATAAGATCATCATTATCATCAACTGGTGGTGTAGCATTGTTGTGTTTCTTGCTATTAGGTCCTGTAGTGTTGTTAGTCTTCCTATGAATAATTATTATGAACAAAAGTCATACACAGCACAAGAGCATTGTACATTAGACACTATAGGCAAGTTTGCAGATCCAGATTGATCTACATGTACATGTACTAGGTCTGAACCACATTGCAGGTGGATACAATGTACATCAGTTGCAGTAGAGCAGTCTTCTTACCAACCTTTTCCTGCCGGCATCAGTAGTGGTGATGGTAGCAGACTCTTCTTGATTTGCTTCCAGTTTATAATCATTCTCACTCAACTTCTTATTTCTTCTGCAGCAGTCCAGTAGCCATGATGACAGCACAACTGCTGGTCTGCAGCAGAACACATAGTGTTCAGAATAACCAAATAGATTACTACTCACAACAAACAGACTACTAAAGCTAGTGTAGTTATTGTGCATGGTTGCTAGGTCAGAAGACTGAGCAGCAGTTACTACAGTAGTTACGAACCTGTTGTGTAACTGTGCTATTGTTGCTAGCTCAGAAGGCTGAGGGAGACCAACCACTACATGAGACACATGCTCACTCAAACGATTGTACCTGTAATGAGATCAGACCTTATCATAGTTAGTTACATACTGATGACTAACCTCACTCCTCCACCATAGTTGACTAGCTTACAGAGCTTTTCAAGCTGAAGATCACTGAAACCAGTCATGTATATCTGAAACACAGCATACATAGAAAGACAAGATCAATACATTATAGTCTCACCTTACAACCATCTAGGTATGAGCCACCATTACTGGATGACGGGACCACAAACTGATCCAATTCTTTGGTCCAGTCAGGTCTTGTTGCTGCTGTGTCAGTCGTTTGTTTTGCTATCTCTTGTTTCTCAGCCATGCTGTAGTCTCCCTCATCAAGACAGTAGCCAGCCTTTACACTGTCGTATATCCACTGCATGGAGACACATACCACACGCCACTGACAAGCACGTCGATACTTCTCAGCTAAAGAAGAACCAACAACTATAGTTCACACATCACTTTAGTAACAGTCTCACATGACTTGTTCCCAACAATCAGATGTGTACAAGCATCTCTGACTAGTTGTCCACTGTACTCGGCACCATTTTCCTGACACAGCTTCTGCAAATGACCTCTATCCTCTAGACTGAATCCAGTACTAGTGATGACACAGCCAGACAGGATAGGACACCAGTGAGCTGACAGCTGAGAGAGAGAATGGAATCCATCACTCAATGCACAGACTATCTTACCAAGGCTTTGTCTTTGGAATCAAAGAACTTCTCCATTCCTTCATCCCAGCATGTCTCAATCCATGACGGCTTCACAATCGGAATACATAGCTTACGTGCCACCTAATAAAAACTGGTGATCGATACATTAAGCAGTATTGCAACATACCTTGTACTTGGTGCTTCCAACCTGACCAGCGACAAGATGTGTTACCTAAAAATAATAGAAATTGATTGTATTATATTATTGTTCTCCTGGTAATGCAACAGTGATACTTACATTACGGGTAAAATGCTCAGTGAATCTTCCTCCCATCATTTTTACTAGCTGCTGTAGTCTTGCCTACATAGTTATCAATGATCCACAGCAGCACAGTATGGCTGGATACTTACACGTGTTTCTTTGCCACCAGTCTGGGTACAGCAGACCACCAGACCATGCATAGTCATAGTGAAGACCGGGTTAAGTGGTAGACGCTGTGTTGAACAGTGTATCATGTAGTGATAGTCATTAGCTACTTGCTAGCTCACCAGACTCTTAGTAGCAAGCTCCAGTATCACCATTGGACCTATCACTCTACACACACACACACATAATCATCAACATTAACCACAGCCGTCACATACCTGGCATTGCCTGCTACCTTCTTGTAAGGTGGACAGTCAAAGTTTCCGAGCACATAGATGAGCTCTTTGTCAACCTGATCACAGCTAGTCCATTGCACTCTACCTCCCTCTTTCTGTACAGCCTGTATGCAGCAAAAATAATTATTCCTGCGAACAAGGAATGCTGCTAAGCAATAGCGTATATGCTAGCCAGCCTCTTATGAGCAACTATACCTTTATGGCTGACTGCAGACACTTGTCAGATAAAGCACCATCATATTTTACAAACCGTATACGATCTAATGATACAAGAAATAATTATGCCTATTTGATGTATTCTGCACTATAGTCATGAAAGTACACAAATGCATGGACATCTTGATCTTGGCACACTGAGTTATTGCACAGTGGAACTTTAAGTAAAGAGAATACAGAATGCACATGTTACATGTATATATATACAGTAACAAAACGACCTGATGAAATATATGCCTGATATGCACACATCAATAACAGCAGAAAACAGCTACATGCATATACAGCTGCTACATACACACGAGATTACTGCTATACTGAAAATTTTACAGTACATGATATTGCTACGAACCACGTACGCCCCGCAAATTTGACATGGCTGCTGCTCCCTCGGCTGCTCCTTCTCTTTAGCCGCCACTGAACCTCTCTATCGGGAGTATACGAGAAAAACCGATAAAATTCTATTAAATGCGCATCAGCCACACCTCTGAGCCACCCAATACATACAGCTTGGACGACAGCACGAGCTAGCGAGCACGAGGAATCAGCTGCAACCAAAGTGTAAACGACGATCAATTTTAAAGTACATTGTATGTCACTTTCATAGTTGTCCAATGAATATATGTTTCTGTCTTGCAGCAGCATGGTTGTTGTGATTGGTTTTGAAGGCAGTGCCAACAAGCTCGGTGTGGGCATTGTGAGAGATGGAGAGGTACTGGCCAATGTTAGACACACCTATGTTACTCCACCTGGACAAGGATTCTTGCCAAAAGACACAGCCAAACATCATCAGCAATACATTTTGTCTGTTCTTCGCCAAGCCTTAGAGGTGAGGTGTCATCTTGAATCATCTTTCATGTTTTTGTTGTACATACAGGAATCTAAGTTGAGTCCAGATCAAATTGATTGTGTATGTTTCACCAAAGGTCCAGGAATGGGTGCCCCTCTGGTATCAGTGGCTGTTGTAGCTAGAACAGTAGCTCAGCTGTGGAATAAGCCTCTAGTGGGGGTTAATCACTGCATTGGTCATATAGAAATGGGCAGACTGATCACTGGTGCTAACAATCCTACTGTACTATATGTCAGTGGAGGCAACACACAAGTCATAGCATATTCAATGAAGAGGTATAGGATTTTTGGTGAGACCATTGACATTGCTGTTGGTAATTGTTTGGATCGTTTTGCTCGAGTTCTGAAACTTTCCAATGACCCTAGTCCCGGCTATAATATAGAGCAGCTAGCCAAGCAAGGAAGCCAGTATATTGAAATACCATACACTGTTAAAGGTATGGACGTGTCCTTTTCCGGCCTTCTTTCACACATTGAGTCAGTTGGCAAAGACAAACTTGCCCGTGGTGAGTGCACAAAGGCTGATCTATGCTATTCCCTACAAGAGACTGTATTTGCAATGTTGGTTGAGATCACAGAGCGTGCTATGGCTCATTGTGACTCTAATGAGGTACTAATAGTAGGAGGAGTTGGATGCAATGAACGCTTGCAAGAAATGATGGGACTAATGGTAAAGGAGAGAGGAGGAATGCTGTTTGCAACCGATGAGAAGTTCTGTATTGACAATGGTGTAATGATAGCTCATGCTGGTTGGGAGATGTTCAGGAGTGGAGTTGTCACTCCATTGCAGGATACATGGTGCACTCAACGATATCGAACTGATGAAGTAGAGGTTACCTGGAGAGACGACTGATAATCATTGTTCATTATTCGTTTGTAATTGTGTATAATAAGTAAACGTAAGTACGTAACGCAACGATAGTGGGCGGGACGTACATATCTAGCGTACGCGTGTCGTCTCCTCGGTCGTCTCCGCCTCTTCTTGAAGTGAAGTTTGATCTGTCACATGTGCAGCAATGCCTCCGAAGACAAAACGATCTCAAGTAAGTTCTCACGTCCGTAAAGTATGCACAAAAATTATTACCTCCACAGTCAGTGCATTGTGGACAGGGCTTGCTGAACTGTGTACATGTAGCTGTAGTAATTCTAACGAGAATTCTAATAAATGAACACATATCCTATACTAGCTGCTGTGAACCACAGCTAAGCACCACTCGTTTGAGTCGTTTTCCATGTTTAATATCTCAGTACGAAGTTTGCAAGAAATGCAGCTTTTGAACTTCAGTCACATAGTTAATTTTAATACAGCCAGCACTGATATCTATGCATTTCTACAACAGAAAAAATCTGGGAAGGGAAAAGAGAAGAAATTGAAGCGAAAACAAGTATAGATCAAATTATTATGACACAATAATAAATTATACATGTCATAATAGGAACAAGCAGAAATTGATCTAGCATTGAGCAAAGTAAAAGCAGCTTATCAGGTAATGAATGTTGAATGACAAAGACTAGAGATTACAAGAATCATGCTAACAGATTGCAGATTATATGGAATACTTCACTCCATTCAAAACATACAATAGAAACAGGTAAGTGTACAGTGTTACTCGGTTACTGTCTTCATAGTGGAATTGAGCTTAGTAAACCTATTAGCTACTGTGCATGTGCTATACCTGGTGTGTTGTCTACCTATAGACTATAGTATAGTACATCAATACTGATTATTCATTATGTGCAGTTTGAGTGTCAGCATCTCCTATCTGAAGATTTCTGATGTTCCCGATTCAGAACAAAAGTGGGCATATCAACTGTTGAAGGACAATATGAAAGAACAGTGAGCTATAGCTAGTAATGCGGCCAGCAAACTTGATCCAAGCTGAGATGTGACATGTATTGTCAGGTATGTATCAGCTGGCTTTGGTTGGAACGAAGGTGAAAAGTGGGATGAGTTTACTCATGAATCTACTTGGTGTGTTGTAACCAATTTGTTGGATCGATATTATTCTGTCCTCTTATAGTTTTCTCATTGCTAAAAACACAAACACAAGTGAACCTGTAGGTTTCGTCAGTTTTCGATTTGACCTTGATGACAATATTGAAGTTGTCTACTGGTTAGTCAAGTTCACGGCTGTTTCTAGTGTTGTTGTTATTGTAGCTATGAGATACACATGACAGTGTGTGCTCGGCAGAAGGGTTTGGGTAAGTTCATGATGCAGATACTGGAGCTCATCGGTCACAAGGCAAGCATGAAGAAAGTTGTACTCACTGTATTCAAAGGTGCTTTATTGATGATGCTTGCAAAACTATATTATTTAAAGCTTGATGATTAGAAAACGCTGCTTCAAACAGATTCTTCCGAGATAAACTACGGTGAGTTTAATTGAGCTGTAGTGTTGATTGTTACTATTCTGTAGTTATGAAGAGGACACCACATCACCAGCACTGTGTGACCCTTACAACCCTCAGGAATATACTTATTCTATTTTAAGCAAGTCACTAATAAAGCCAGGAACAGCATCATGCAAAGAGACTAGTGCCGCCACCTGTACATGTGCATGTGCTCATTAACTGTCCGTTTTGTTCACGTCTTGCGTGCTAATTAATTTTATGTATACGTAAACGTAAAACGACGAAGGAAAATGGCTACAGGGAGGAGATATTATGGTGGAATCCAAGGGTGAGTTCACTGAGTTGTGTGTAAAATAGGAGACCTTTAGCTGTGACTGCATTTGTACGTGGTTTTTCAACGTTTGCTCGTTGCTGTTGTCGTTGTGCGTGTAGTGGAGCAACACATTCTGACATGGTGATCTTGGATGACCAGGGAAAGTGTGTTGGTAAGGCTGCAGGAGGTGGTACTAATCCTTGGGTGAGTGATACTATTCTAGAACTAGTCTTTGTGATTATTCTCTCGCATCTCAGCAAATAGGCCTGGATAAATGTGTGAAAGAGCTAGCTGAAATGGTGGTCAACGCCAAGAAGTCAGCTGGACTGGATTCATCTTGCTCGTTGGAATCACTGGTATTGTGCTGCTGACTTTGCAAATATGCATTTAACACTTGTGCAGGGCATGGCACTCAGTGGCGGTGAACAACCTCAGATTCAACAGAAAATATCCGACGAACTGGATAAGCAACTTCCGAAAGCTAGCAAGCATTACGTTGTACAAACCGATACATTTGGATCAATTGCAACTGCTTTTTCTGACGGTACATAAGCTATATACTTCATGTGCTTAGCTGTATATACCCCCAATGCATAGTGGTGCACTATAATGCATAGTTACCTCATGATAATGTATCATTTTGCTATCCTTCATTGTTTCAGGAGGTATGGTGCTGATATCAGGAACAGGATCTAACTGTCAACTATTGAATCCTTCTGGTGACTCACCTCGTTGTGGGGGGTGGGGTCATATGCTTGGTGATGAGGGTGGTGGTAAGTACTGTAGCTAGCTAGTATTATGATGAGCTTGTCTTCACAATAGCATACTGGCTTGCTCATCGTGCTATCAAGGCAGTTTATGATCATGAAGATGGGTTGAATGTTTCCCCTTATGACATAACAGTACTCAAAAGCGCGATATTCTCTTTCTTCAAGGTGTGTTTAGTTTTACGTATCAATGCACTCTTTACTTATGATTGGCTCATTAGCTGAAGGCCAAATTCGACATTCTTGACTATGTATCAGCCGAGAAGTTTGACAAGCCAACTATTGCAACGTTTTGCAAAGAGTTGTCTGAAGGTATATAATTTCACATGATGCACTGCTATATGCTTCATGTGACTTCAGTTGCCAATGCCACTGGAGACAAGTTGTGTAGTCAGCTGTTTTTTGATGCTGGGTATCAGCTTGGAAGGCATGTAATGGCTCTGATACCACAAGTTGATCCTGTGAGTATACTGACTAAAGCTAACAGTGTTTTACTGTGCATTTCATATACTGTAGGAGGTGACCAAACATGAAGGATGTGTTCCAGTAGTTGCTGTTGGCTCAGTGTTTAATAGCTGGTCACTTCTAAAACCAGGTAAGACAGTGTGGAATTCTGATGCTATATCTCACATTCTTACAGGGTTCCAGTCAGCTGTAGAGAGTGCCAAAGTTGCTATATCAATCTATCAGCTAACTATCACTTCTGCTGTTGGAGCGGCATTGATAGGAGCCAAACATGTTCCTGGCTGCAAACTACCAATAGACTACAACACCAACAAAAAACTATTGTGTCGTTTTAACTAGAACCAATTTTTCCAAGTTGTTATAGATATGAGTGATTTTAATGATACTGTATCATGTCTATGTACAATATTATTATTTTTAATAGTGCATGTATAGTAAAATTTAGTACTGCATGTATATAGTATAATTTTATTAGTTGTACTCAGCAGGATTGAGCATACGATCAGCATATATGTCATCTACATTGATGAAGCCAGGTAGTTGTTCTGCTGGTATCAGCTCATTGTAAGCTCTGTTTGTTATCTTTCGTACACAGCAATGCTTCAGCAATCGATAGATGAGATTGAGACACAGGACCACGAGGGGTGAGTACATTAAGCACAAGCCGGTAGAGAATATTACGACAGTTGCCTGATGATTTGTGATGGGTATCATTTCCATGCAAGCAAACAAAAGCAGTACAGTGAACAGCAAACAGTTAGCAATGTTGTGGATAGCTTTTCTGTATGGTCGAAGTATGACAATCATTGCAGCAGTAACAAAACTAAGACAAACTTGAAAGATAACTAATGATAAATGAAAATTTGTGATTGTGTTTAGGACTAGCATGAAGGTAACATAGCAGAAACGGAACATAAGAAAGATTCCAGCAAAGTATCTTCTCTCTTTGCCATCGGTTACACTGTTTTTGAAGCAGCCTTGATAAACATCTGCAAATGCATGCAAACCTGGCCTGTCCAATTTACATATTGTCAGACATTTTTGGAAAGATTCGAAATGGTAAAATAAGAGACTTATGATAGGAAATACAACAAATATTACCAGACACAATATTGCTAGGACACCATATGCGAGATGAGTTTGACCAAAGTAGCTCAAGTTGGCATCATAATAAAAAGCAACGGTGTACTTCTCTGAATTACTGTCATTAATTACAAATGTGAATTTTAACAGCTCAACTGAGGTGGTTAGGAAGCGAATGTAAGATAGTAGCATCAAGCCAGCATAAGTATCAAGTAATGATGGTTGTATTTTTAATTTCGACCAAAACCGAGCCAATAGCCTGTGAACTGGTCTAGTTGTATAAAAAATAAGCTTGTAACCATTGTTGTACATGGTTATCCAAGAGTATGTCACTACTATGAAGACAAGCGGAAATGCAGCTATGATGTACTTGAGTAGAAACACTTTTAATGCAGTGTCTACATGTGGAATGCAGAAAGGGACTGTATCAAGATCAAAGAAATCAAGATTCCAAATGCTGTATAATGAGATCAAAATACCAATATGATAATGTCGTTTAAAAAAGTGAAGAGGTGTTTGCGGTTTAAAGCAATTGCTACTGACAAGACTTGTACTTGGTGTCACCAACCAAGATGAATAACCTTGCCCAGGAAATTTAAGTGACACCATTTGACTAAAGAGAACAAACCCGCCAAGACAACCATCAGTGATTTTAATATGAAAAACTGCCATTAGTGTTAGCATAATCAGCAACGGCACGAGTTCTAGGAAAATATAAATAGCCACTCCATAATACGGGTCACTGCATTCTATACAGGTAAAATCAGGATCATTAAAGGCTACAGAATATCCTTCACTACACCTGCCACAAAGTATTCCTTCTCTGTGTAGAGCACATGTTTTGTTAGTAGAGTTCATGTATGTGTAAGGGCAAGCTCCTGAAAGACCAAGCGAATGACAGAAATCACAATTCAATTGAATACAGAAAACACATTCTGGATAATTGCATTGTTTAAAGTTAATAGTAACAGTGACTCCAGGAAATTGATGGATTGGATGAATATACAAAAGAGAGCTTTGGTTAGTGTAATCACTAGAGCAATCCACTCCTATTGATGATGATAACATGTCTTGTTGCTGAACAAATGCAGAACCATGGACAACCTCTAATAGAATCTTTTCCTGGTCTGTTATATCATTATTCCAGATATCGTATACTCTAAACTGGGAGTTGTCTATATAGCCACCTGGATAAATAGTGTAACTGAGCGGTCCTGTATAGTTGACATAAGCTGGACCAGATGCTAGCTGGTTGATACAATCTACTTTGAATCCAGAGTTGCTCTCGTACTTCCATCCTCTCCAGCAGAAAGTTCTGTCAGAAGAATCGGACCAAATACAAGAGTGTATTGTATCTATGTATATTGCATTAGTCCGACCTGTCCCTAGTTGATTATCAATAAAAGTAATGTTTATTCCCCAGTCATTAGGATGAAGAGATGAGTTGGTGTGGCTAAAAAAGCAGTTCTCAGATCCTGCTAGTCCTACAGTACAACTTTCAACATAAATGGCGCTACCTAGTCTAGAAGCAGTGTTGTGCTTGAACAAGAGAGTGGATCCTTTGTCCACACTGATGGAGCTGCAACCCACCAGGTGCATGCCAGCCCCATAGACAGCACTGTTGTTAATGAACTGTAGTTCACTTGATGAAGAGAGTGCAATGAAGGAGGAGCGTAGAGCCAGTGCTGAAACATTGTTAGTGTAGCCAAGCTCCGGATTGTGTGCAAAAAGCACTGAACCCTTGAATGTCAGTTGTGGCAAAGATTCCAAGAGGACATTTCCAATACAGCGCAATATGAATCCATGTTTCAAGATGGTACCACAGTTGCCATTAATGAACCTACTGCAGCATACTGTTGTGTTCAAAAGAGGTTGGCTACACTTACCACCTTGAGACAAGTAAGCAGATGAACCTTGAAATGCAGTATTGCTGTCAAACGTACAATTTTCGATGAATAATTTGTTGCTAGTGGTGGAGCACATGTGAGTATTGTACACAAGATTGACAGAAATACCACCGCCAACATCAGCTTCATTTGAGACAAAACTGGAGTTGCTAATAGCAACTACATTATCAAATGGATTGTTTGTTCCGATAGCAGCAAAGCCGATAAAGACACCTCCACCATTGGCAAAGCTACCTTTTCTTTGAAATGCATCATTGTTAGTCACATCAACACTTTCCATAATAACAATATTGCTGCTTGTATTATCACAGAAGGCTAAAAACATGCCACCTCCAAACTGTGCTCTGTTGTTGTTAAGATGCACCCTATTAATCAATATTGTGTTATTGGCGGCTGTTCCTCTAAACACTATCGATATGCCTCCTCCTCCTCCTATGTTAAAACCATTGGGTTTGATCCAGTGTTCACTTTCGGTAGCAGTGTTGTAAGTAAAGGTTGAGTTGCTTATAGCACAGAATGATTGAAATGTGTTCTTATCAGCCACTATTACTAAACCTCCTCTTCCATATATGGTCTTATGCTCAACTATTAAGTTGTTGCATGAAAAATAGCACCCACTAATGGAAATGTTACCATCTGAGTTGTAAGTAACCACACCAGTACCATTGGACTCACCAATGTAAAAATTGTTCAAGTATATTGATTTGCAGGCAGCAAACAGTAGTGCCGCTTGGATCAAGTAATGTTCACTGATATTTTGCAATTTTCCACAGCCTATCAAACTCAAATTGTTTATTGTTATATTGGCTGACCGGAAGAAAGTCAGACCTACTAACGACTGGCACCTGACAACTACCTCACCTTCACTGCCATTTCCATTAATGGATAGCTGAGACAGGTTCTTGAGCAGAGTCTCACTGCCATTGTGCAGCGGGTGTTGTCCTGGTTGGAGGATAATTTCAACGAAGCGACTATAGTGCTGGGCTCCTTTGAGGGCGAGGTTGAGAGAGAGACAAGGAGTGGAGTAGCTACCCTCCCAGCAAGAAGAGTTATCGACTGCACCAGCATGGCTGTCTACGTATATCTTGTATAGCCACTGGTCAGTATAGCATGGAGTGATCAGAGCCAGCAGCAGTAGCCGGAGGTACATGATGGCGGCACTCATAGCAACCATCAATTGTCCCAACAAACTGTGACTAGCACATTTATAAGGCTGTTGTGGCACTTGCACAATAAACACACAAGCGATTCATGATGCTGACAGCATGCTTTCTACACAGCAAACATTATTGTTTTACTTTCTACATACTGATAGTGAATTAAGACTTTCCATAACAGAATTTTCCCAATTTAGGTATAGGTAAAAGGAGATTAGAAAACCTGATTTATATCATAAGCTTTGCTTTATAATTTCAAAGAAGTACACATGTACAGTGTATGCATGTCGTGATACTACAGACTGCAGTGTTTGATTACTTATTTACTCTTTACTGTCAGTATCTTTCTTCCCTTTATCTTTTCCTGCCTCGTCCTTGCTGTCCTTGTCTTTTGTATTTTTGTCTGTGGTGTCCTTTTCCTTTCCAGTTGCTGTCTTGTCATCCTTTTTAGTCTTTTCATCTTTCCTTCCTTCCTGTTTCTCAGCTTCTCTGTTCACCACCTTATTGCCAATTAGGTTATGAAGTGCGATAACAGAGCGAACCAAGGATGCCATGTAGATAACAAGCATTTGGTCATTGGTCTTCATAGCATACGCTCGAGCAAACTCTTCTAAGTTGAGGTTAGGAAGAAGGTTAAATATATCTTGAAGCTGGTTTAGTATAGGATAGTTGAATGGGAGGTCCTCCGCAACCACCTGGTCCAGGTACACCTTGATACCCTCCATGTGTCTCTGTAGACCCTCTAGAGAGTGCAGTTGATTGCTGATATGCTGTGAGAGAGTTCCTACTGTCTTGTCTTGTATGTCTCTGAAAAACAAAATAAATAATTTGTTACCATAGAGAAGAGAGAGATGAGATACCTCAGCAAGTGTTCCACTCCAACTTCCTCTGCTTCCTCTGCTCCAATCTCGCTGCCGACATGTTCAAATGTCTTTGTAGTTGGAGTTCCATCCTGAGAAATGGTACAAAACCTAGTCACAAACTGGTATACAAACAGCATGCACACACATGTCCAGACGCTAGTTACTGATAGCGGCAGACTCACATCATGTACTTCCTCCACAGAATAGTATGCATCTGTTGGTAATTTTTGATCCTTTGGTTTTGCTTCAACTACCACCAGAACCTATTGCATCATATGTTCTACAGTCATGTGATTATACTAATGTAGCTTACTGGATTAGAGCAGTACTTTCCAATCAGTTCATGGATTGCCATGTCATTGTGATGAAGTTTAGGTCCAGAGTGATACCATCCGACAATACGTTCACGTGCTGCATAAATTACTCGTGAGTTTTGGAATAACAAATTTCATGAAAAATTTAAATGTGGGTAGCAGCATCTAGCAGCACCTTTACAACGTGTATGCATATTTGCTGCTAAGAGTTGTTCTTGTTGCCACATCGTGAATTTGAATTTTTTTAGAAAATTTTAGTGTTAACCACGTCCAATCAGATCGTACAGAAAGTGTCACCTTCCATGGCATTCAAAATCACAAAGCCAGTGCATAAAGCACACTTTTCCGTGCCTTAAGTTGATAACACACTTGTCAGCGCCAGTCGAGCACAAGAATGCAGAGGCCACTCAGTAAGCATATATGTGATTCAAAGCACTCGGGTGTGCTAATAATGCACTCGCTTTTGGCTCGTGCATTATCATCATTATTGGCCATGCCCTCATGCTTGCCGCAGTATACCGGGTAATTTTGGAGGGTCAAAATTTTGGCAAATGACCCAGATTTTGCGTTTTGGTGAATTTAATTTTGGCACCAAGAGCCTGGCTCACATATTACTGCAATAGAAAAAGCAGATTTTGGTGAATTTTATTTTGGCGCATGGTTGACAATTCGCCGAATTCGCCAAAGTTTGCTCCCGCCAAAATTACCCACTATACAGTACCACGCTATCACCCAGAGTGATTTAAATATTACATAACATAGTGTCTGATACAATTAAAATGTCTTACAGTTAACTTTGCGAAACATTGCAGCCATATTCTCAAGATAGTCATGATCAAAGTACCACACTTCAGTGTCTCTGGTGTCCTCATCAAATGGAACTGCAATATAGCAGGTCAATGTATAGAAAAGTGTTAGCCACAGTGCAATTGCTAATTTTCAAGGGTCATACATCGTGGATCAAGATTAAAAAATGATCCTGTACACGTACTACAAATGTCACGATGTGACACCACTAAAAGAGTAGACTAATGAAACTGCACCTGGCTGTACCCATGGAATAGACAGCTAGCAACCAAAACACCACTAGCTGCAACACGTACACTCAAAAGTGGCAAGTAGCTTAGGACATGTGACTACAAATCTCACCGGCAAAGCTAGTGGCAATATCTACAACATCATTTCGTCTCCAGGAGCCCAGCAACACACCAACAACTCTACTAGAGCTTCCAATCTTGCTCAGACGGTTGTAATGATCGACCGCGCTGAGTAAGACGATTGGATGAACAACCACACGCTTCGGCACACGCACCGGCATTTTGAAAAGGTGGAGCTAGCAATAACCATAAAGCCACAAATAAAGCCACCATAAAGCCAGTAACCATACGCCCTTGATGGTGCAGATATCTGCTTCATAATGACAAGTCTTGAAGACACAAGAAATAATTATCTTTGAGAGATTATCATTACTGTCTTAATGCCTCAGAGCTCACGGAAAGAGTATCGATGTAGAGTGACTGAAATCGTGCATAAACAAATGCACTCAAGACAATCAGAATGTTACAATAAACAAGTGAATGATATAGAGTGATATAATGTGCTCTAGTTCTGAGAGAATACAATGTGTAACACAACGCATGATGATAAATATTACACATATCCAGTTATGTGCATTGGTCAGTTGCTCAAGAACATTACAGAAAGAGAAATGATCGGTGATTGGTCTCACATTCTTTGCAACCACAAGTAGCCGAACAAACATCGCAGCACAGACACGATGTTTCCATGTCCGCTCGTGCATATCCATCAAAATACTCAGACAATTTATTTTGTCTGCAAACTGTTTTGCTTGACATGTAATCTATCATTGTATAATTTGCACACTGCCGATCAGCAGATTTCTTGTGCAATAAAAGGGAAAGAGCAGGATAACCATCTCGACCGGCACGACTGATCTCTTGAAAATATGTCTCCATGTCGCTGGGAGAACCTAGGTGAATTATTTGCCGAACATCGGGACAATCGATGTTAAAAGCAGAAGTTGCAAATACTATGCGAAGAGGCGACTGCTTTGTAAATGATTTAATGATGGACTCCTTCACATCTGAACAAGTAACACTATGATACATGTCCACGAGGCGGAATCTAGCCAGATCAGGGGCACCGGAAGGCTCTGTGAAATCGGCTCTCAATTCCCCTCTGAAATACTGATAGAGATCGGCACACTCTTCCATACGCCTGCAGTAAATGATCATCCTAGGAAATGATTTTCGTTCTACGCGAAGTCTATCGAGTACAGGTCGAAATGTTGAACTTATACTCTTAAATGAAGAAACTGCATACATGACATTAGGCCTGGTAGGCGAGGTTGATACTACTACTTCATTCTTCATGCTTAACATCCTTGCAACCAGAATGCGAGTATTCTTGGATGCTATCGGAGTCAGAGCAAGAATATTAACATGTAGAGGTAGGAAATTGCGAATATCTCCAATCTGAGAAAGAGCTGGTTGAAAGGTTTCACCCCTATTGTGATGAACAGTAGTAAATGAGCCACATGAAAAATAACACAACTCACCATTTCTTTATAGTGTGTGCCTCGTCAACTATAAATGTCCTCAGGCGTCTGGAGTACACTTCACTGTAAAGCATTTTCCTCCATTTCTTCCTATTCAGGATCATCTCTGGTGTAAAAAACACCAACTGATAATCACCTCTCATGACACCTTTCTTGATAGCCTCATCTTTCTGATCCCTAGCTATATAAGCTGCAACTCCATCAGCTAGCAGACCAGCAACCTACAAAAAAATGTAATCCAGATCAGCTTTAGTGTGCCTGCAAAGATAATTATTAAACATGACAGGAGCGTGTCTGTCACTTGTCAGATTCAAAGGACACAATGTACATATAAGAGCATGATCTGTAGTCTAGTAGATCATTAACACTGGCTGTCATAATTATTAATTTGTCTAGACATCCAGAACCTGGTGTGAGAACATACCTGATCTTTGATTTTAGTAATTGAAGGTGTGACAATGACTATAATGGAAGGCTCCTCCGCTGGTAGGAGCTCGTCAAACACGAACGGAAGACAGCCAAAGCATGCGGTCTTCTCAGATCCGGTTTCAGTCGGAATAGTAGCGAAAACATCTTGATTACCGAGTACCTCGACGAAAACTTGTAATTGTTCCTCACTGATTGATGAACAAGAGATACCCAACTTTTTTGCAGCTGTGGTTGCTGCTGTTTTTATGATCCCGACACTAAAACTTGGTGCAGCAGCTAAATACGCCATAACGTACGTGCGACTAATCAGCTCAGTCGGTTGGTTGACGGCACTGTAGGGTAGGAACTGACTAGGCTTGGTTACGCGCTTGGTTAATACAAGGTAGCTTTCTCGCAGACTCGCAGTCGCACACCAAAATGCAACACGTGCTCAGAGGCGGAGCTGAATTTAGATTGGTCGGTGGGTTTTACCCCGAGGGTAAAAGCGGGACCGGGATGGAGGATGGGTGAATTGTTTTTTGCGTCGTCTTAGCTATGTCTGACACTCACAAGGAGTTAGAAAGTGAATTTTAGTTAGTAAAATATAATACTTGCTTGTTTATTGTTTCTCAGGACAAAAGAGAGGGCTAAGACGTGCCTATCAAGCAAATAACCTAAAAGAGGCCAGCCTATTCTGCAACAGCATTGGTGCTTTGCTCAGTGAAATAGGTAATAAAGTTCAGTATGTACTGTATAGGGTTAGTGGTCTTTATTTCAAAGAATGTATTGTGATGTATTGTATACTAACAGGAGAATATGAACAATCTCTGCATTATCATAAAGAGGAACTGCAGCTATGTGACAGCCTACAAGATCTACTGGGCTTAGCTGTGAGTCATAGAAAGATAGGAGAGAGTCTGGCCAGCTTATGTCAGTTCAATGAGGCTCTGAAACACCAGCAGAAGTATCTAGAGCTAGCACAGGATTTGAACAACATGAAGGAGATACAGCGGGCACATACCACCATCGGACGGGTTTGGTATATGAGGATGAAGTCCAGTGATGAATGGGACTCAAAATGTGCTCTTAAGAGTGCTCGAGGTGCATTTTTAGCTGGTTTGAGTTGCTGTGATGAACTGGAAGATCAAGAGTGTGTTAGCAAGAAGGAACTGTCTGAAATGAAGGCTGGTCTTTACCTTAATCTTGGGTTACTTGCAGAGGAGGAGAATGACTACAAAACAGCAGAGTATTACTATGAAACAGCCACTAAAATTGGAAAGTAAGAGTCAGTGCAGAGATTTAGTCAGCATCACATTTGTATAGTTATATACACTACTCTTACAGTGGTATGGTAGTATGTAAAATAATGCCAGATTTGTATAATTATTTTGAGTATTGTTTGTTGTACAGAGAAGCCAACGCTTATTCTCTGATGTGGCAGAGTCAGCTCAATCTAGGTGACATGCTACTCCGTCAGGGCAAGCATGAGCGTGCTCAGGCTGCTTTTAAGAACAGTTTACAGCATGGCATGGGCGGGAACAACAAGCAGCATCAAGCTGAGTCTCTTATACAGCTAGCAATGGTAATGTGCTCACTGATGATTGATGTCTATTAATCAAGCTGTATTCTAGTTATATGTACGGCAAGTCAACCTCCCTTTGGTCAGGCAACACCTCAGAGCAGCTCTCAAACTGAACTATCAAGGTGGAGAAGAGGACAGAGACACTACCATGCTCCTCTATAAAGCAGGTACACCAATTGACAACTAGGAATGTCCCAATTAGACACTTGGTCTGCTTATAGTGTGCAAGGTGATTAGACTGGAGAAGAGAGTGATGCAGCCATCACTTGGTCCACTGGACAGGATGAAGGTGTATGAGGAGATGGGCGACCTGTGTGCTCATGCTCGCATTGGATTCTACTCAGTTGCTGCACACTACTACTTACAAGAGGTTAGTAACATGTCTAGTTACAAATTAAGACACTTTCTATTCTGTATTGAAAAACTGTTGACTCTCAAAAAGCCTAGTCCCATTTTTGTGATTTTATGAATCTGGATTCTATTTGTCCCTCAGCTTACAATCGCTACCACTCATGGAGTAGAACCAAAGGAACTCTCTAAGATTTTGTTCTCAGTAGCCGAGACTCTTGTTGACAATGAGCAATACGAAGAGGCTCTCAAATACTACGAGCAAGAGCTGGATGTTTGTGAGCAACCTAACGAGGTAAAGACTGATGTTGTTGTTGTGATCCATTATCAAAGGTCTTGGTTATCATAACGGTTGTTCTGTGTGTTCTCTAGTTAGCTGAAACACTAACAAACATAGCACGGCTACATGCGTCTGCTGATCACTCTCCCACCATTGTATTGGAGGCTTATACCAAAGCTACTGAGATGGCAAAGACAGCACAGAATCACAAATTGCAGGTTTACAGCTATGAAACAACTGTATTCAGATGCAGAAAAATTTGCACTTGAGTGCACCTATGAAAAAAAATTGTAGTACATGTATATATGATGGTTAGAAATTTGATATAGCTGATAGTTCCATTGCAGCCACCATCTTAAATCACAATCGCTCCTACACATGACGTCATTGCTGAGCAGCAATGACAATAGCGCATTGATATCGTTTTGAGAACCCTGGTTGAACTAAAGCTTATAGAGAGGAGAAAGAGGCCTGATCCGATCCTTTTACTACATAAGCACTCAGTAGCTCCTTCTTTGTAGGCATAGCTTTGTGTTTTAATGTGTATAGGCAAGCTTATATAACTCCACAATTGAGTATCTCGAAGGAAGAAAAGGAATGGAGAAAGAGAAGAAGAGAATAAAGAGTGAGCTGGAGGCTCTGTTAGTGAGTTATCCTACAGCAGATCAGCAGTCACCAGCTGGTGTGGACAGTGACACACCTCTACTAAACAGTAACAATATAATTGATGACCTGGAACTCTCACCAAGTATGGTTCATGAAGTGATGTTAAGAGAGTATGTGTTCCCTCAGCTTCAGATGAAGATGAAGAGGATGATATTGTGGGAATAGAATGTGTGCAGCCTCAGAAGCAAAGAGGAATGGCTCTCAGGAAAAAATCAAAGGTCTTGTTTTGGGTGAAATGGGAAACCTTACCAGAACATTATTATACTTGTTTAGGTGACTAAAAGAAACGAGAAAGGAGAGACATTGTTACATGTTGCAGTGATTGACGGCAATCTTGCTAGAGTTCAACAGCTAGTTGATGATGTATGTACCACAGTAATTATAGCATCATGTTTATAATTATTATAATTATTATTATTAGGGTGCTGATTTGTCTGCACAAGACTACTGTGGTTGGACTCCACTTCACGAGGCTTGTAACCATGGACACGTAGGTATGAAATTCTCACCTAGCAATAATATGAGTCTTTATCACTTCTGGTATCACTGCCTAATTGTTCAGACAATATTTTATTCTACTGTAGATATAGTGGAGTGTCTAGTTGATGCTGGAGCTGCTATTAATGATCAAGGAGGCACTCATTGTAATGGTATTAGCCCTCTCATGGATGCAGCATGTAATGGTCACTTGGATATTGTCACTGTCCTTGTGGACAAAGGAGCTCAACTGGATTTAAAAGATACTAATGTGAGATATGTCGTCTTTGCATGCACTCTCACTGTCAAACAAGCGTATCGTTTATTCTGTTGACTTGCCTCAATTTTGAATGTAGCCCATGCTCATCTTGTTCTATCTTTCTCTCTATTCTAAAGGGCAAGACTGCTCTGGCTATGGTAGAACAGTCACTATCATCACCTTCAACTAGCAGCACTAATAATGAAAAGCTGATCGCTATCAGAGATTTACTCAGACAGGAAATGATCAGGCAGAATCTTCTCCCAGCTCATCAGCGCAGTGCTAGGCACACTCGTCCTAATGCAGTGAGCAGCAGCAAGCAGACTGCCTTCATCGTTGATTCCAGCAGTGAAGAAGATAGTCCACAGCATAGACCAGTAGCTGTCATCAGTCCTATACGCAGAAGAACCAGCTTAATGGTGGTATGTGTGACAACTAATAGTGATTTATTTACTTGATTATGAAGAATTGTTAACTAGATTACATAGTGTATTGCAGTATCCATGTATGTAGGGAACAGTAATAAGAATGAATTCATGAGAATGGGTAATTATAATGATTGTGTTTCTACTTGTCATAACTTTATTTCTTACTCACAACTAAAGAATTTGACCTTTGCGGTGTTTCATGTGTGAGTATTTGTACTTCAGACTCTTTGTTTCAGTGGTCAACTGGTCATGATGACATAGCCATGAATCATTTGTCTAGATAGTCTATTACATAGTATGCTGACCATCAAACAGTACCCACTGAATAATTCCCCTCAGGTCATTTTGAATGCAAAAGTCAATGTTTTTATAGAACTATGTGAGTTGTACACTCCTTCACATGGTTGGCTCATAATATTACCATCACTATCTGTTGCTTGTTTGTTTTCTATTACAGTATGTCTCTTTGTATACACAGTAGTATTGCTTCATTGAAAACCTTATAGTGTTTGTTCCTAGCTTGATTAGGAGCTTGCCTGTTTATTTGTGTCACATTGGAAACTACCCTCAGACAGTCTTATTAGGTTATCTTATTCCTGTGATTTTATAAATAATCATGTTCAGTTATAGCAATATTTCACTAGTTTGGTGCATGCCTGAATTGTTGTGACTGGACTGTTATCAAGTCACTTTGTGACTGAGTCACACAACTTGCATATTCAGGTAATCTGAGCCAATACACCGAATCATGTATTAGAGATCATTTTCAGTGCTGTGTTGTTTCAAAACTCTAGGGATTAGTGATTCTGTATACAAAACCATTCATTGTTATCACCACAGGAGCAGCCTAACACAGCACTGCTTTCAGACAACTTTGTTGATGAATGTACCTTCTCTCAACCTCAACATCCTGTGGTCGATGACTGGTTGGTAGATGATATGGTTGCTCCACCAACTAAGAAGAGAAGACAAGCTGTTTCAGACGGTGTAGTTCCGGCTAGACGAGTTTCATCTACTCAACCGTCAGCATCTTGTCGATCATCTTTAGAAGGCAATGTAAGGAGACGACCAAGCAATGCTACTAGTGCTAGCCAGCATAGATCGACTAGTAGACCTAACACAATCGTCTTAGCTGAGGATTTGTCTGGAGGTGAAGAAATGGACATCTACAACAATGAATTTATGTATGCTACTGAGAATCACTCGACTTTACCAGAGGACACTGCTGTTCCTCTTCTTCCCACCTTTCAGCAAACTTATACTCAGCCTGGAAACTCTATTAGGATTCAAGTTCTTATTGAGGAAGATCGTTATTTGATACCATGTCCAAGACTACTGGATAATGGACACAGCACTACTGTTGAATGGTTGTCTAACAAAGTAACTGATCGATATTATAATCAGTATGGCCGTCGTCCAATCCTATACCTGACTACCAATGAAGGTGCTTTACTGTACTCTCCTGACTCCTTGTTTGATGTAGTGAAGGAAGGAGAGACTGTGACTGCTGTGGTGGACAGGTGGGAGAACCCTCCACTGGGTGACTATTATGAGTCTGTCTGCTCCAGAATGAATTGTGGTAAGTGATACTGAATGTACATTTCATTGATGTTTAGATTATATCCTACAGTGTGTTACAAGCCAGTCCTTGATCTGTTCAAGACCAATGCTAATCCTTCCACGCTCGACCTGTCAAACACTGGCCTACAACCCAAACACTGTCCGGCTATATTCCAGTCTCTTGTGTCTCAAACCAGCAACCTCACAACTCTCTTGCTCTCTGGTAACCGGCTTCTGGACCCGGCAATGGAGCAATTGGCTAATACCATCTCTCATCTTTCTTCTCTTATCACTCTTGATCTCTCCTGTACTGGGATCACTGCGCAAGGATTGGCCACTCTGTCCACAACACGATCAGATTCCAGCACCTTGCAAAAACTTGTCCTGAGTCATAACTTCTTTGGAGATGTTTGTGGTTCCTCTTTTGCATCTATTCTTACTAGATTCTCAAGCATTGTATACCTGTATCTTGATGGGTGTGGCTTGACTACATACTTGCTCCAGCCTCATACAGGTTTCTTGGATGCCCTAAAAGGTTAGATGACACTGTTACTACAGACCTCATGATGAACTCATAATGTATATAACCTGTCCTGTGCATTATCTCTTTGTCTATTATCTATGATAGGACACACATATTGTTATTATTTATGATTGTAGTAAGATACTTCTTGATCTCAGATTATTTGTAATTTAACAATGTTAGTGTGATATGTAGTGAATTACATTCTTGCTTGTAATGTCTATCAGGACTGACAGGGCTTCAGGAGTTGTCACTGTCTTGTAATCCCATTGATTATGAAGGATGTCAGTTAATTCTGACAGCAACAGCTGGCTCTAGACTGTGTCTACTCGATCTTTCCTCAACCATAATCTCATCTACAGCAGCATCTTGCCTGACACAGGTATTAACAAATAATTATGAATTAATTTATTATTGATTTATTATTGAAGGTATCATCTTGATGTGAGTATTTACTATCCAGCAATATGATCTATAATTCTCTCTGATCCTACAGTTTGGAAGGTCTCTCTCTTGGCTTTCAAATCTCAACTTGTCTTGCTGTAATCTAGAAGACAATGATCTCTCACAATTTGCCTCCTGCTCCCTTCATTTGCTAACAAAATTAAAAGAGCTCCTACTAGCTTCAAACAGACTCAGTTATATTGGTATTCAGTCCCTTGCCAGGTTTGGTCTATTGCACCATTAGGGTTTAATTTGATTCTGTATGTTTTTGTTGTAGATGCCTGCAAGATTGCATCAGCTTGCAAGTTCTTGATGTTACTGGTAATACTGGTGTTGGTAACGATGGCTTTGCAGCAATACTACATTGCTGTGTTCCACCATCATCAATGAAGAAGCTGAGAATGGCGGGTTGTGGACTATCGTCTCCACTGCCCAGTGTATTCTGGAGTAATTCCAGGAATCTAGAACATTTGGACCTGTCAGATAACAATTTTAGAGTCGAGGAAAGAAACAAGATTGATAATTGGTGGTCTGGGGTAGCTATTGTTCATGGCAGGTTGCTATTACTGAATGAGAAATAATTATTTTTTTTCTATTTCCGGTATTGATTATTGAGCATGGGCGGGGTGTCATAAAATACCACCCTTGTCGATCGATCAGAGACGCCCCTTGCCATTTAGGAACTTGCCGTTCCAGCATAGCTTCCAGCTTAGCTTAGGACATTGCTGCTTCCAATACTGACCGATCTCGCTGTTCAATTGCGAGAGGAGGCAACTGAAATCATCATGGCATCACACGAAGAGCTGGTTGCTGAACTTCCGAAACTAGAAAGGTTGAGCAACGCAGCGCGACTCAAGCTAGCCAAGAAACGTCGCCAAAAACAACTCAAGAAATTTCAAGATTACACGAGAGTGACGAGGCAAGTGTCGCGCAGTGAGCGATCGGCTACTAGTGTGAACTTTGATCAGGACTGTTTGCTGCAAGATGCCGTAACTAGAAATGATTCCAGTGAAGGTGAGCGGAAATAGGATCGAGGAATGCATTGCATTTTCACCTTTGTTTGCAGCTGAAAAAGTTCTCAGAACTGGCTCAAACCCCAACGACAGTAACGCAGACGGTCTAACACCTCTACACAGGGTGTGTTGCATAGTGTAGTCTCGCATGAATAATTAAACGTTTTCGTGTATTTGCACTAGCATCATTTGCTTGTATTCTTGTCTTCAGTGTTGTATAGACAACTCGTACGAAATGGCACGAATTCTGATACTCAACGGAGCAGACCTGAACACTCGAGATATAGAGGGCTGGACTCCATTGCATGCTGCTGCTGCCTGTGGTAACCTGCAGATCATCAACCTCATGGTGGACTCTGGAGCAGACCTTGTGGCACTCAATCATGATGACAAGATGCCAGTTGATGTCGGCTGTGATGCTGATATACAGTACATTCTCCAGCAGAAGATGCTTGAAGCAGGTATGTTCTACTGCCAAACTAGGCTTGAAAATTGATCAATAGATTTTAGTTGTTGCCTGATTGCTACATAGTAAATTCCAGTCAAAATACTTTTAGTGATAAAATCTGCTCTGTCATCAATTGAAGCTATTATCTAGATAGCAAACTGGGCTGTGCAATTATCAAGTCTGTTATCACAACTGTAATAATTGTAAACAGCTGTCAGTGTGGCGATTATTTTTGTCTACATAACTGTAGTGTGGGGTAGGCACAGAAAACAAAGCATTGATCTCCTAGGCAGTGCAAACAATTTATGTTATCTACTATATATTTCCATTACCACATACCGCTCACTGCAGGTTACACTGATGACACATGTCAATACATCAGATCATCAGTTCCTAAAACCATGTTAGCTGATTTAAAAGACAGCATCAAGGGTGGTCGTTCGCTCAATATTCAAGACAAGTATGGTGCCACAGCGGTTAGTGTTATAAGCACATTGTCTAGTACACCTGCATTATGCTATTCTGTCTAATAGTGTCTACAATAATGTTTATTTTATAGTTGCATGTGGCAGCTGCTAATGGCTATTCTGAGGTACTGGATTTTTTGTTATCACAAGAAGTCAATGTGAACATACAAGACAATGAGGGATGGACGCCATTTCATGCAGCAGTTTGCTGGGGACAGGTTTGTTGTACTTGCATGCGCTATGTTTATGAAAGTCATTTTCAACCTGAAACACATGCAAGGGTGATGGTTTTGTAGAGTGCTAGTTTGAAGAATGTGTCACTGAAAATGAAACCTTAGAAGTCATAATAATTGACAGAGCAACCTAGTCATTTTGCTTAAATTTATTTGCAGAAAGAAGTGATGCAGCAACTCTCTGAGAAGGGAGCTGATATGGAGATTGAGAATATTCATGGAGAGACACCATATGGTGAGTGTGCCAGTAACAATGTTGCTCACTGTTATCAATGTTTCTATGATCCTGAAAATGTTTCTGTGAACAGACAGTGAGAAAAAATGTTTTTGGCTACAATTATAGATGGTAATTTCATAAGGTTAAATTTTCGTTCTACTAGAACGAAATTTTTGTGTGTACGAAAATTTAGTCTAGCACGTTGTGATAGAATAGCACACGGTTTGCGAGAACGTACAATGGGAATGCTACTTCAAGCCAGTAGTAGTACGTGATCAGGCTCCAATCCAGAATCAAGAGGAAGTTTTATCTCAAGAAAAGGCATCTTGTTTACGAAATCTTAACTCACAAAATTCCACCTCACGTGTGTAAAACAAAATTTAATCTCACGAAATATACCAGCTATACAATACAAAGTTGCCTAGCCTTTGCCATTTGAAGCATAGTTCATATTACCACATTTTTGCAGCTATCACTGATGAAGCAGAAATTCGTCAGCTAATTCTTGAGCTTAAGAATCAACAAAACTCAAGGAGAATGCCTATACTGGCAACCAAGGTGGAGACTGATGACGGAGCATTGTCTGACAGAGCATCTACTCCTGATCATGAGGGCACACCAAATATGGGCAGGAGTCGTACCAGTAGCAGGAGGTATATGACTATTGTACTCTTCAATTATTACCTTTCCATTACTATTTCAGTTTGCAAGCAAGACGCTCTAGCACACTAAAGAAAGATATGGTAAAGAGATACTCAGCTAAATCAGAACGACTTATTCGACAAGAAACTATGGATCAAGAGGTACATTTAATGAGTACTTAATAATTATGCCCTGTTGCCTATAGCTATCAATGCTGTTAGGCACTAACATGCAACCAAAATACTTATGTGTCTGTTAATATCATGCCAAGCTCCAATATGCAAAGTATTGAAAATGGTTTTCTCTTCATTATCTAGCAGATAATGAAATTCCATGAATATCACAACAATATTATTAGCTATGTTCAGATTAACAGTTATAGTACACATTTGTTACATATAGTTAATGTTATAAAACTCAGAATTCATTCTATATATTGATTTTATATGTTTGTTGTTCAGGACATAGAGAGGACTATTGGTGGAGAAGTCATAGTGGACAACATAGACAATATGGATCCACTATCCCCCTCAAGTATCAATGTTGAAAATGAGTCAGCATTTACAACTCCTTTGGAGGACTCGATGGCTAAGAGTGAATCATTGTCATCTTCAAGCAAGGCAGACATGGCCGAGAAAGGAAAGGATGATGCTGCTAGAATGCAACGTAGACAGTTGAAGAGCGTCCTAAAGAAAAAAGGTCCTACACCTGTAGTAACTGTTAGTCAACAACTGGACAATGATTATGAAGAAGAATTTGAAATTAGCAATGGAAGAAAAAAGAGACAGAATACTCAAGAGTGCTGCACAATATCCTAATACCTACTTTGACTTGCTTATTATAATTTTAAAAATAATTATCATAAGTACCAACCCTGATATCGTATTTTTGTTGTTTTGTATTTATATTAGCACAATAATTGAAACACAGCACATTTATTTGCTCTTGTGTCATGTTCAGACCTTGTTGCTACACAATGATATCTCATTGCGTATGATATGTCACACTCTCAGAAAAGCCAATTAAATTTGTTTTGGGAAATTGATGATGAACGCACAAATGTTCTTCTGCAGGACTCTGATCTGGATCATGAATGCAAGTGCTTAAATCGTTGCAGCTGTGTATGAAGACAATTCATGCATGCAATATGAATTACAAGAAACTAGTCTTAGTCGGTAAATAGAAGAACGACCATAGAATGATTATGAGTCCAACTATGGAGCCTGAGAGCGTTTACATTTTTGCACAACCGGTATAAAGTATAGCACTAACATGTATATCTAATGCATGGTATTCCTCCAGAATGATGTACTATAATCTAATGCACCTTTTCCTTCCTCCCGCTATTCGGGTGAAAATCTTGCAAGCAACAGGTCCATGGTCCACTATCAGTTAACTCATCTATAGAAGCAGATGTCCTCACAATGCAGAGGCAAAAGCACATCATATCAAAATCAATATGACCCTAGCTACCAAGATAGGTTGTTGACTTTATACCTCAACATTACATGCACATGTATGTTGAAATCAGTGATAAAGACACCCTAGTAACTGTAGTCATTCCTACCTGTTTGTTCGCAAAAAAAAACCAGTTCCACTGGGACTCAAAGAGAAAGAAGGTTTATTGTTTAAAAACGTGACAAATTCGTTTATCCAGTTCAATGTGATTTTTATGCAAGCTTTATTGTGTGTTGCAATACATGTGAATGATAGAACAAAATCTTATTCAGTTTTATTTTCAAATACAGCATAAGACCCTACTAATTGTGACAACAATTCTTTGTCCTTAAACACCTCTGTGTGCAAGAAATATCCAATCCCATTGGCTTGAAAGGTGCTAAAAGAGGTCACACTATTAGGAGGACCACTATCAGAGATATGAAACTGTGCCACACGTTTCCTTAAGAACATTGAGTATCTTTCAACAGCAAACATTCCAGTAGACTTGTTGAAGTGTAACTTGGTGACGTATGTCCTGATGAACCAGTGAAGTATAAGAGTGGTAGATATACCCAGTAAAGTAACAAAGGAGGTTAGCACTACACGGCCTATTAGTGTCATGGAAGGATTGCCATAAAATATTAGGATGGGAGAACCGACAGATGCTATAAGTGCTGTTGTGAGCGAGAAGGCTTTCACTGCCTTTACAGCACCAGCGAGAGGTGCAGTATAAACGAGTACGCTCCCCGAGTCATCACTTGCAGCTTGAGTAGAGTATGACTGAACTACTCGAGAAGAAGCCCACGTGTTTTGACCAGTGAATGTGAATGAAATGGCAGCTCGTCTTTGTGGTGTCACAGAAGATATAAGTTTACAGGAGCGATTTCTCAACAATTGGTTGAGCACCATAGAACAAGAACCGAATCGAACGGGAACGATGCGACGTATCGAGGCGGCCATGCTGCAGACACACATCCAATATTTTAAGTGCATGCGCACTATCTAGAATGTCAACAATGGCGCTGCGATACATTGCACGTGGGTGCACAGCGAGCAGACTTCTGTTTCGTTCTGCGCCTGCTATTGGAGGAATTAGACGTCTATCAAGCAGTGAAGAAAACAAGAAAATTTTAACAAATGACGTGCCTGCTGCTCGAGCAGCAAACGAGCAGTAAGTGGTTTGACCTTGTCCATGATGATGCTGGTCTACCTGACATCACAGATCTTTGTCTAGTGATCGATTCCATGGCATATCAGAATCAGCGTTCCCTCCCAAAGTTACTGATGTGTTACGTGGTGTGATTGATCCAAATGACATTGAAATCAAACCAGACGGTGAGTCTATGCAGATCTATGTCTACAAGAATTAGGTAAAAAGATTTCTAACGAAATCAAAAGGATGTAAGAATGGTTGATCAGCAATGAAGAAATATTCCACTGGCCCACAATGTAAACCAACAAGGAGGTAACACGGAATTATAACACGATTGACTGGCTAATAGACCATGCATCCTACATCAGTGGCTGGCTGGCTGCTGTACAGGCTTGTTGGCTGTTTACTATTAGCGGCCTGCATGAAGTCATCTGATATTGGGATGCAGTCACTGATATTGGGATGCATGGTCTATTAGCCAGTCAATCGTGTTATAATTCCGTGTTACCTCCTTGTTGGTTTACATTGTGGGCCAGTGGAATATTTTTTCATTGCTAATCAACCTTTTGATTTCATTAGAAATCTTTTTAATTTTCTTGTTCGTGTTCTTTTTTCCTAAATAATATTTTCAGTGAATTTTCATATTTGGTGCAGTTCAAGATACACATGCTGAGCCTTTGTGTTTTCACATTTGAACGCTAATACATTGTATTGTAGCCGTTTCCGTACATAGGGACACGCTACCGTGCCTCCCTAGTGGTCTATGCTTACATGAACACATCTACATTGCACCCTTACTGTAGTGTGTGTAGCCCTCCATCCTCACACACAATATTGTCACTTGGTTATAGTAGGATACACCTTCAGTTTTCACTGTGTACTACAAACTAGGTTTTTAGTAAATTGTGAATATGTGAATATTCTCCGTTGTACTGATTTTATTTTTCAGGTGCAATCTATCTTCCAGAAATAAAGTACCGACGTATTCTAAACAGTGCATTTGGACCAGGTGGGTGGGCTCTGATGCCATCAGGAGAAACTCAACATTTTAAAGTGAGTAGAACATAATATTATTTTAAGAAAAAAAAACACGAACATGCTGAATGCTAGTATGTTCTTGTGCAGCAGATGCACGAGAGCATGTGCAGGCAACGGATGCGAGTAGCTAAAATACAACTCTTGTTGAGCAAGATATTGTGCATGTAAGCAGTAATTGAGTCAAGATGCTTTACAAACTATGAACCTGTGAAGTTTGAACTGTACATGTGCTATTTACACTGTACTCGTAATGGTTATCAAGGTCAAAATAACAATAACTGTCTTTTTTGTCGTTGAATTTGAGGGGGAAAAAACTCGCACAAACTTCAGCAATTAATCATAAGTACGTGTTCTGCATGCCTTATGCTCAGTTACGCCTTCATTGGGAAGTTGATCTCAAGAAACCACAGTAATTTGCAGTAGTTTATATTTTGCTATTACAGGACGACAATGATGAAAGTGCTCAAGTTGTTATCAGAGATTATACTCTTTATTGTCTCGGTCGATACACATCACAAGCTACAGGAGAATATGGTTTCTACAACAAAGGAATTTTCCAGTATGGCAGAGCTTGTGAAAGTGCCAAGTCTAATGCTCTTGTACGATGTTGCAAGGACCTGGGCATAGCCAGTGAGCTTTGGGACCCTAAGGTAATGAATGAATGTAACCGTTGGTCGGTAAATGTTGTTGCGTGAAATGGTACACGCCATCTCAATGATAGCAGGAATTTAATTCTGCGTTTTTAGCACGAAAAGTGCAAAATTAAATTCTTGCAAATATACGGTACCTAATAGTAGGATGTGGTAAATTTGAAACAAAATATTTGTCTTCTGCGTCAATAGATCATAATCATAATTAAGGGACTTTGAGTGTTACTCGCAGATGCATTTGTTGATTACTTGTTAGTTTTGTCTGTATTCAAGTCACAGTCGCTATGGTTTAATATCTACAGTATGCATCAGAGTGGAAGGAAAAGTATGCTATGGAAGTATGGTGTCAGAATCACAAGACTAAAGAGAAAAAGAAACTGTGGAAAAGAAAAGACAGACCTGCGCCATTTGTATATCCTTGGATGGTAATAGATTAACATATTATACTTTGAAGTATTATCATTGAATCAAACACATGATGTATTCATCTACTTTTGATTATTCTATCAATTTCATTATCCGCCAGCATTATCATTATTATTTTTGTAGCATCATGATAAAATTATTTTATGTCAAAACACCACGTGTAGTCTCGCTCAGACTCGCCTCGATCAGCCCCGCCCCTGCCATCGCGATGAGCTGGTTGATGTTGCTGGTTCTAGCACTGCTGTTTGTCCTGTGGCGGCTCGAAGTGATCGGAAAAATTAGAGCCTATCGTCGACTATGCCGCTGCTTGAAGAGCATTCCAGGATTGCCTCCACACTGGCTGTTGGGAAACGCCCACCAGGTAAGTGACTAGCTATTATACAGCTAGACCTTTATGTATAGTGTTCAGATAAAAAACAACAGTGAAACGTTGATGTGGCTTCTGAAACGAGTGACTGACAACCGGTACAAGATCACTTCTTTGTGGTTTGGACCGTTTTTCTGTGGAGTATCAGTGCATCATCCTGACCTGGTGCAACAACTGCTTAAAAGTTAGTATAATACTGGTTCATCGTTATGTAGTTTGATAGTATATTAAACAGCTCCCAAGGCAACTCTTGTTTATGGTATGCTAAAGCCTTGGCTTGGTAAGTTACTATAATAACATCATGCATGGACAATAGTAATGCTATCCAGGTGATGGTCTATTGATAGCTGGTGGAAACAAGTGGTTCAGGAATCGTCGATTGCTGACTCCAGCTTTCCACTTTGAAATCCTCAGACCCTATGTTCAAGTGTATAATGATTGTGCCAACATACTGCTGGTGAGGCTCCTGTTGACAACTGTGGTATGGTCCACTTATTATCTTATCTTTCAGTCCAAATGGGAGGAAAAGGCATCTAGAGGGGAGCCTGTACCTCTATATGAAAACATTAGTCAGCTGACACTGGATGTGGTGATGAGGTGTGCCTTCAGCTACTACAGTAACTGTCAAGTTGATGAGTGAGTCAATGCCTGTGCTGTGTGATCAGTTTCTCATAATTCATGTGCTCATAATTATTAATACAGTGAAACTTGCTTAATAAGACCACCCTTTGGACCAAAATTTGTGGTCGTAATAGAGAGTGCCTATATAAAATCATGTATAAAATGATCGAAAATTGTGATCTTAATAATAGAGGTGGTCTTATTACACAAGTGGTCCTTAAGACAGGTTTCACTGTATGACCAGAGTGTACATTCATTGCACAATATGCAGGAAAGACTCTGAGTATATCTCATCTGTAAAAGATCTTTGCTCTATGTCTTCGGAAAGATTTTCGTAAGTACAATGGTTGTGTGTATGTGCATTCTTTGGTGCTGTTGTTGTTCTTTTACAGTTCAGTTTTTGCTCAGAATGATTTCATATTCTTTTACTGCACATCCACTGGTTGGCACTTCTCTAAAGCAATGAAGATTGCCCATAAACATTCTGAAAAGGTTATTGATTCTCACTGTTGTGTTTCAAATGTTGCCCTTATTAGGTCATTAAGGAACGAAGAGCAGCACTAAATACACAGGTCTATATCTAAAAGTAGAAATTATTTTGACTATTATGATTGTTACACAGAGGAAAAATAACTCCAAGATGGATTTTGAAGATATTGTGTCACAAGTTCAGTCTACACGTAAACATCTTGACTTTCTTGATGTGCTACTGATCGCAGAAGTTAGTAATAACATGATCACTGATGTAATGGTACATCAATGTATTATACAGGATGAAAATGGATGTGGATTGACTGACCTTGAAATTAGGAATGAAGTGGACACATTCATGTTTGAAGGACATGATACAACTGCCAATGGTAGCAGCAAAGCTTTGATGTAGCTTAATTCTGTTAAGCTTACCTCTGTACATAGGTCTAATGTGGACATTGTATCTGTTAGCCAAACACCCCGAGCATCAAGAAAAGTGTCGAGAGGAGATCAAGAGCATACTGCAGGGAAGAGAGCAGCTGGAGTAGTGAGTAAAATGGCCTACAATCTTTGTTATCATACATTATGTAGTGATGACATGTCCAAGCTGCAGTATACACACTGGTGCATAAAAGAGTCTCTGAGACTCTTTCCTCCGGTATTCAATGTTTTCAGAGAGCTAACACAAGATGTTGAGCTCGGTGGATTCCTTGTGCCCAAGGGTATATTCTGTGTCGATTGTTCAGTACTGTGTTACTTGTTGCAATTTATCGTGTAGATGTGAGTTATGTGTGTATTGATATCATTAGTGTACATCGAAATCCGGAAATTTGGGAGAATCCTGAGGTAATTTTTATCTATAATAATAATGATTTTATTTACCATAATGTTGAAGGAATTCGATCCGCTTCGTTTTCATCCTGAAAATGCCATCAACCGACATCCATATGCCTACTTACCTTTCTCAGCTGGACCAAGGTCCAAATGCAAATGCTACTAGACTAGACTGCAAATTGTTACTGTCTCTTGTAATGTTAGAAACTGTATTGGACAGGTGTTTGCACTAAATGAGGAGAAAGTTGTCATTGGATCTATTCTAAACAAGTTGAGCTGCAAGCACTAGCAGCGAAGAACTGTCATGCATATTCTCCACTGCAGATTCAAAATATCGCTGTCTCTTGGAAGTGACCAGAAAGAAGAGCCCACACCATTCGTTCTACTCAGGAACTCCTGTGAAGTGCTGCTGCAACTCTCTCCATTGGATAGCTGATGATTAACAAAATTTTACTACCGTTAACCCGATAATAATAATAGTAAAAAGTTCGATTTTTCCACTTGCCTCATGAACGCACGTGGACGTCTGATCATAACTTTGAAGTCAGCTTCAAGTCTGTTCCAAGGACAGAGGAGGCCCTCTAGCTATAGATTCAGTAAGACTATCGTGTCTGGTTATATAAGAAAAAGACAATGTGTGTAGCAGTAGCTAAAATGGCTACTTCAGCTGAATCAGGATCGTCATGTTTGGTGACTTTTGTCACTTGCTCCAACATAGATGAAGCAAAAAAACTAAGCAGGTATGATACGTCGGCATCACCTCTTCAGCAACAAATGCATCGACTACAGAGACATCGTCAAATCAAAGCTCGCAGCATGTGTAAACATTATTCCTCAAATAACATCTGTGTAAGTACACCGGGTCCTGTCGCAGATAACCGTGTGAACCACTTCTAGGTATGAGTGGGAGAGTAAGATAGAGGAGGATACTGAGTCTATGATGGTATATGAACCAACCATTACTCATCTTCACTGCTAGCAATCTCTGACACAGGTTATCAAAACCATGAAAGACAAGTTGCCTGATCTGATAGCTCACATACAGAAGGAACACTCGTATGACGTCCCTGAAGTGATCGCTGTTAAGGCTAGTTTACAACAAAAATTATTTAAAAATATATTTCTTCCATCATGATGGATAGGTGGAAGGAGGATCTGTGCCTTACTTGAAGTGGGTAGAAAATACATGTAATCCTAAAAAAGAAAATTAACTATCAAATTCAATTCATAAAAATTCATGTAAAGTTGAAACATCTTTTAAAGTCCTACAACTCTGTTTAGCATAAGTTTCACTCCTGCCATTTGAGGTCCCAGTTTGCTAGCTGCAAATCAAGAAAGAATATTTGCAGGCGGCTAGGTGCGTACGTACACAGACTCACAATACACTGCATGACAACAACAATGTGGTATTGTGTGTATGGTTTATCATAAGCCAAGAGTTAGTGTATAGCTAACACTGACATAGCTACAAACCAATTATGGTGTAGTCCACAAGCGAAGCAGGTCAGTTGTGTACCATACCAACTGCCAGCATTAGAGTGGACATGTATTAACATTGGTGGATTAAAGCTCCAACAATAGTGTCACCATATATATACACGTACGCGTACCATAGGCTGATGAAGTGTATCCCCACCAATCCCAACAGCCTTTAGGATTAAGAATAGAATTGACAGCTTGTGGAAACAGAACAATAATGTTATTAGCTTCAGCTATTGCAATATATCCAGCATTGCGGGAAAACACATCTTGAACATATATCCTGAAAAGAAAAGAATGATGACAAAACAATAGTACAAATAATTACCTTCCTTGTTGACAGCCATGAAATGCAATGTGTAACCTACATTCTTGAATAAGAAGAAAAATCAATACACCAAAAGTAGTGGTTGAAGCCCACCATTTAACTTTTGACAACTAGATGGAACATAAATGTAGCCAATACTATCCATACTGACTGTGCTGGGCAGGTCCAAGAAGAATTCAGATTGATAGAACTCCATCAACTGTATATAAAGGTAAACACAGGGGCGCAACTAAGATTGGAAGAGTGGAGGGCGAGAATGAAATGTGCACACACACAAAGCGACAATGACATCATGCACAATCGTTGCCTGCAGCTAACTTGTACCCTACCAGCAAACTCCAACTAAATTATGTCTATATAATAACTAGCTATTTATAAATAGAATGTTATTAGCTGAGACTTACATTACTAGGAATTGCTGCACTTGAGTTAGCATATCTGATGTCACCATAGATATGCTGTAACAAGTAGTAGACAGTGGAGTAGTTGCAGTTGTTAATGAACGGTGTTCCCAGAGTACTGCAAGAGTTACCAGTATCATCAGTAACCTGCATGCTGATGCATATGAAACAGCTTGCTAGTACACTTGATCCTACCATTGAATGTTCAGCAGGTATTGAAAACTCAGAGAAGATATTCTGTTTGGGTAAAAATGCAGAATAGTACTCCAACAGCTTCTTCATTACTCCTAGAAACAAGGACATACACACAAAAGTTACAAATAAAGTAAAAACTTTCAACCCACTGCTCACCAGGGTCCACAACAGTGTCATGTGTTCCTGAGAACAGGTACACCTTGTCATTACGAAGATGGCCTGGTAGGTCGATGGTACCGGTTAGGGCAGTGGTTTGAGTGATTGAGATCAGCTCAGGAACAAAGATTAGTTGAGGAGACTTCATACAAGAGCTCAAAGCAATAGATAAATTATCCTGAGCACACCAAAATGGACCTGGACAAAACAAACAAAATGAACAGATTTCACAAAAACCTCAGCGTGTCATGCATACGTTTCCTCTTTGTATGCCTACCATTTTTTGTGGGTGTGGCATGCTCAGGAAAAAAAATGCAATTTTCGGTGAATGGGCTGAGTTTGCTCCACACATAAGATGAATAGAGACCTTGCACGTGACGTCACAACACGTCATTAACCGGAAGCCACCATCTTTGGCAGCAGGCGCTAGAGTATTAACTATGGTTAAAAGCTGTTGCGTAGTTCACTGTACAAATCGTCAAGGCCACGATGAAGGGGTCTCTTTTCACAGTATTCCAGCGACCTTCACAATCGTCTCGTGTATGCTCTGTGCACTTTTCTTCTGGCAAAGCTGCTGTAATAGAAGCCATTTAAGCATGCATGTATGAATTATGTTTTGTATAGGAAGGCCAGCTCAGTTGTATGACTGCAACAATCCTGACTGGGTACCTAGTTTGAAGTTGGGCTATGAGCGGAGCCAAGCCCCAGATCAGGAACGTTACACTAGACTGCAGGTACGAAACAAAAGGAGAAAAGTCAGCACCGTAGAAGATGAAGACACAGAGACAGGCGTTGCCTGTCAGACTGATACAGTTGATTCGGTTGACGTTGCTTGTCAAACAGATGTTGATGCTTTTGAATTAGCCAGAATGCATGCAGAGTTACAGCAACTGAGAGAAGACAATCAGTGCCTACAAACCGAAACATCAAAGGCCAAGCAGCAACATCTTTTAGTGTCGAATCGCTAAAGAACGATGAGCAGAAACTCAAGTTTTACACTGGTAAATCTTGTTATAATAATATTAATGATTTTTTCTGACATAACAGGAATACCAGAGAGGTGTGTCTTCACTGCTCTCTTCGACCTGATCGTGCCAGCACTTAATGAAAGTCCTAAACTATCAAAGATGTCCATGCTACTAATGTTCTTCTTAAAGATCCGCCTTAATTTGTTCGATGAAGACATAGCATATCGATTTGGAGTTCATCCATCTACTGTTTCAAGAAATTTTCATTGAGTATTGGATGTTGCTTTTGCAAGGACAGCCCATTTGATAAAGTGGCCTGCGTCTTGCAATGCCAATGTCATTCCGCAAATTTTTTAAACGGTGTTGTGTTATTATAGATTGCACTGAGATCTTTATAGAGCGCCCATCCGACTTGCTTGCTCGTGCTCAAGTTTGGAGCAACTACAAGCACCACTCAACTGTCAAATTTCTGATCGGAATAACACCACAAGGCACAATAATTATCATATATATCGAATTGTGTTGGTGGACGGATGTCTGATAAAGAAATAGTTGAGCAGTCATCTCTCCTAAAACATCTTCTTCCTGGTAAGTAGTTTAAACATGCATGCATGGTGCTAAAGCAACTCTTGTTTTATGTGTATAGGATACATCATCTTAGCTGACAGGGGATTCACTTGTGATGAATATGCTAGAATGACAATGGCTGAAATAAAAACACCACCATTTACCAAAGGCAAGAAGCAACTGCAAATAGTTGAAGTTGATTGGAGTAGAGAGTTATCAATGTTACGAATTCATGTCGAACTTGTCATTGGAGTGTTGAAGCAAAAGTATACTATCCTTCAAAGTATTCTCCCCTTTGCTTTAATACCAGACAGTAAAGACAATCTAGCTACTGTTGATAAGATGGTCAAGGTCTGTTGTGCATTTGTAAACCTCTGTCCGTCTGTTGTTACACAAGAATACTATGCTCAACTTCTTTATAATCATGCATTATAGTTAATATTTATTGATGAAAATCACCAAAGTGAAACCCGCATACGATAGTACATTTATCGTTGTCACAGTGTATCATAACTTGGTTCGTTACAGTAGCACCAAAGCTTTGACATGTCTTCATCGCCAATAGTGCCCTGTTCTGCAGAACTTGAATCTGTAGTTGTCGGAATTTGAACTATGCCATCAGAATCAGCAATCAACTTTCTTGCATACCATTATAATTTCAGGCAAGATTCCATAAACAAATACTATGCTGTATCTACTACACCTTAGCAACAATCCTTTCCACAGTGAAATCCATACTACGAAATCACATGATAGTTGACATACTTGTAGTTGCAGTTGAATCTGATAGTATTATGCATGGTCTCGCTTCAATGTCCAATGATCCCCCCTGTCATGAAGAAGTCAGCTTTGTCAAGATTCTCTATAGGGACTAGGAGTAGCAATCATGTAGATCATCATATCGCACTGCAGGACTCAGAACAGCAGCTGGTTCTTCTGTCCACTGGCTGTCATCGATAGCATAAGGATCAATGTTGAGGCCACTAGAAATCACTTTTGATTCATATCTTCTCTGAGAATCAACAATGAGGTTAGCAAAGTACTCTGATTTTCGTTGCATATTCATTCGTACTAGCGCTACATCGTACACGTGGCTTGCCGCCAAAGATGGCGGATAGCAACTGTTGCTATAGACACACCTCTAAATTTACTTCCGGTGCAAGGCCTCTATGGTGACTTTCTTGGACAATCTACATGTAGTTCTATCGGATCAACCGTAATATTCGCCACCTCGTTAATTATGTGCGCAATTGACGCTTAGCAAGGGCCGAAGGCCCGGTTTAGGACGACCCTCCCGACGATCCTTAGGCTTACCAAGGGCCAAATGCCCGGGTTAGGACGACCTTCCCGACTTTGCACAGTTAGCGGCGAAGGTTTTTAGGGTCTTGGGTTTAGGAGTTCATGAATAATTAACGAGGTGGCGAATATTACGGTCCTCTGGCAGTCCACATATCGCGGCCCTCTGGCGCTGCCTTTTATGTGTTTTATTTTTATTGTACTTTAATAAAAAATATTACGGTTGATCCGTTCTATCTTACCGCCCACGTTACTATCTTGATCTTACATGCAAAAGTCTACATTACTGCAGTGTATAACTTACCACCAGCGACGATTCCTGCACCCATTATCAACTTAGAGAAGGCAATGTGAAATTGCACAGCAAAGTAACCTCCAGATGAAAGACCAGACACTGAAAGTTTTTGTTCGTTCACAGAAAACGTCCCTGCAAAGATAGTAACGTTAACCAATAAATTTGCCTTCAACCAACCTAATCGTACTGGAAGACCTGGGACAATCCCTGGCAACAGTAATAGCACTACCAAACATCGCAAACTGACCAACTGCTCCATTCCTCTCGTGCGAGCCCTCGTGCTTCACTGTCCAGTAGGCGTGGTCAGTCAATGCCATGTGCGCGTGCGTCTTGCATGCGACATATCCATCATCAAAATCATCATCATCTTAATGATTATTAACGTACAAGTTATGTATAGTGGAAAATTAAACAACAAGCAATGGCTTCAATATCAGCTAATCATTTTGACAGTCTAAAAGTAGATAAAAACATGTCACAACATCATTTTTACAAAATACTAGCTATTCTTACCCGTCTACGGCTAGCCCTTGTGGTATTCTTCTTTCCTACTATCACAGTCATTGTACTGTCAGGTAGCTAAGAACAGAACAGTATCACCACCTCACTATCACACAAACACCTTATTATGGCTCTCATTCTCTAGCTCCATCTCATCTTCCTCCTTGTCACTTATGTCTGACCCCTAAAAACCAAGGGCACTGCATACTAGCAATACATATGGTAAACTGACCATTGGCTCATCTAAAGCACAATCACTGCTTGAGTCACTGGTATCTTCGACCATCTTCTGTACAGGAACACTGCTCTCCATAACAAGTGCACTTTCCATCTTCTCTGTCAACTCTACAACCCATGCAGACAGCAGTGTTACCTCATCAGTATTGATCTGTTGTTACCTTTTAAGTCATCCTTTTCTTCTTGTTCTAAAGAAACCTTTTCAAAGAATTAAAACTATCACATACAATATCAGCATTGCTTACAAGATTGAAGGTTCTCTTCCATTCAGTCACTATCTCAGCTGATATGTGAGCTGGCAGCTGGTGTAGCTCAGGAGGATTACTGTAGTATGTTATACGACCCCTGAAGAAAGCATATTTTACAGTAAATTAAAAGAGCCATTCTGTAATAAGCACATGCAGTAAAGTTATATGGTTCAAACAGCGGGTTCAAATATGACTTGTGCTGCATTGTGTCAACGCAACACGAATACAACTTTTCTGCATGTTCCTGTACATCATGCAATTCCTTGCATCATAATGTATTTAGAGCAACGCGCACTTTATTACAATCATAGCAGTCTTTCGCTCTACTTTTGTAAATAAGCCGGCCCATCACAACATAAAGCATGTCTCTTACATATTCCAATCTCTTATCATAATGCGAGCAGCAGCTTCAGAGTGTGGTATCCCACCTGTACAATGCAACAATGTTGTGATTGTAGTACTTTACTTAGCTCTCTAGTAACCTTTTCTCAGCTTTCCCATTCTCCTAGCAAGATGAGCCAGAAACTCTTGGCTGTCAGTGTAGTCCGGTATACAGTAGTGTTGAAGCACTTGCTGCTTACTACATCTATTGAGGATAGTCTCCACTGCACCAGTAATGTCTGAGAGTGTCTCAGCCTAATAATGAACGAGGAGGTACTTGTCTAGCATGCTAAGTGCTCTGCTGACCATAACACAATTTCTCAGAGCCAGAGCTGGGTCGTCCATAGACCCTTTAGCAATGATCACACCAGGACTGTCCAATAACTTAATCTGCTTGTCAAGTTGAATCTCCTGTATTGAACTGTATAGGAAGCGATAATAAAACATGGTTAGCCAACTAGTTGAGTAGCAAACTATAGTAAAGAGATCATGGTATAACTATTGCTCACCTGGTAAGGCCAGGTATTGCCCCAACACTGCATGCTCTGCTTCTCTTCAGACTATTGATAAGACTACTTTTACCAACATTTGGGAGACCTGTGCAAATCGTGGATTGTTAGAAGGTAAACAGGTTCCAGCCACCTCACATCTTGTCAGTACATTTTTATTTACACTGTACCTACAAGGTTGCTATGGTAGTCTGTCACACATACCTACTACACCAACAGTAATGCTAGTCTTGATCCCTGCATTGTGACAATAGTTTCCGAGTAGCTTCAATAGTGTGTCTGCACCAAGACAAGCTGAGCTGTGACTTCGACCTTCTGGCATGGTGTTCACACCTCTTCTTTGAGACTAAAACAAACACAACACTGTAAAACAGCATAAGACACACAAAGACAAGCTTCTCCAACCGACTTAACAAATCAATTTTTCGAGAGACTAGAGCATACCAGGTTTTGTTTTTGACTCTGTGTATTGGCCTTGAAAGCAATGGCAGGAAACTCATTTCTCAAGTACTTCAACCATTTTTCCACTACATCTCTGGGGACCAAGTCTGTTGGTCAAGAGCTCATAAAATTAGGTGTCAATAGAATTGGAGATATTGAAACCTATTTTGTTCAAGACCAAGACAAGCTTTTTACTACTGCCAGAGCCAAGAACAGCTTGCTCCATCTAAAGAAAAGAGATGAAATTATAGCAAGACTCAGTATTGCTGCTCACCTGTACACATCTGGAACCCAATGGATCTCTACAGTCCAACACTTCAAGGACAACATCAGACAATTCCACAACCTATAAGGGTTAAGATAATTATTCTCATCCTACACAGGAGGAGCCCCATGAAACTATCCACCCTTCAGTAGGCTGCCCATTGCAGTTAGAAGCCTTGCTATAACATTCAACTTTGTATAATTCACCAAAAACATGAATTTTAGACCATTCATCACCGACCAAAAATTTATCTGCTATACGGTACTTAAAGAGTGTAGTTATACTATTTGCTCTCTATAATTTCCTATCTGAGTACCTTCTTAAATTCTTTGTAATGTGATCTCACTGTAGCAGCTGTAAACAGAAAACAATGCACTAATCATTCAGCCACACTGTCTTACCATTAGTGGGTTCATTAGCTTCTTGTTGTTGCTGCAGTTAGGCAATGCATCAATTTTATACAAATGCTCACACAAACCTTATCAAACTTCTTTGTTCTGCTCATAGCATCTTTCTGTAATGCATGCAAGCTCCGTAACCTGGTCTGTTCCTGTTGTCTCTCCTCCTTCCGTCTTTGTTTCTCTTCTTCAGCCTTTGCTTTTCTCTCTTGAATCTGCTTCAGCAACTGTTCCTTAAATGGATAAAGATTGGGAATCCCAGGATCTTTTTTTGAACCTGAATAAACAAACAGCATAGTGGTTGTAAAATGTGTTTTGCAAAAGGTCTTAGTTTGACCTCTATTTGTTTTCCGCTGCTTGGCTTCTTTTTTAACTTTCCTATGATGTTCCTTGACCTAATCAGACATAAAAATATACGGAGGGAGAGAAATTTTTAGCAAAACTAGTGCATTTGTCAAAATTAGACAGAATTAATGTAATGTGACCCAAAAAGGCGATTGCCTCCTTTCTTTTGCCAAAAATTAATATCATAACCTTCTATTAGCTAGCGGCTAGGCAGCTATTAGATACGAATTTTGACTGCCATTTTGCCATGAAGTGGTCTTGCAGCATAACTCGAATAACATAATTCTCATTAGATGTTTTCAAAATCACATGTACACAAGTGCACGCCTCCTCATTCCTAGTTGCGTCCCTAAACACTCATCCCAATTTTACCATCATTCCTTGAACTGACAAAGAAACTCTTAGGAGGAAAACCTCACTTTAACATAAACAGATACTACATGTACAGTGAGAAATTTTGTGTTCTTTACACATTATTTTACCAAAAGGTTTGATGAGGTTTGTGTGACTTAATTACCTTCTTCGCTATTTTGTACTTCTTGGCAGCAGACACTCTTTTGCTAGTCTTTCCTACAGTAGAAGTAACATTACAAACAAGAGTAATCAATGTCTCACTCACTAGTTCGAGCCATGATTCGATGACACGGATGAGACCACGTGCTGCACTGCTGCTTGAATGAAACCACGCCCAGATTAAAACCGCCCGTTTCAAGGAGGCACTTATGAGTCATGACTGGATACACTCATTTGGCGATCAGCATCGTTTCTGCTGGATCTGTGGTCGCTTGTTTGCTTACTCTGTGTGAGATCTTCTATTTTAAGCTCTATAAGCAGTTCACATATCGTCTTCTTCTCTACACATTCATTTCTATTGCTCTGAGTTCTGCTATTTCTACTGTTATGCCATTGATTCTATATAACTCTCCTGTCCTTAGTCTTTCTCAAACCTCTAATACTATCAAAGCACTCGTGTATTTGCACACCAGTTCTTATGGCACTACTCTTGCTCTAGCGGTTGTTACTACTAAACACTTGCACTACATGGCTGTTGACTTGCAATACTGCAGAGGAAGTTGTATTGAGGCGCTGTGTTTGTTGTGTGCGTTACTCGTTCCTCAGTGCTATGCCTGGATCCCCTACACACCAATCTACTCAACATTAGTTCACAGCCCATGGCAAGAAACTTCTATCGATTTCTGCTTGCCTTGGCCTGATCCTGTTCTTGGTGTAGAGGTATTGCTAACAATGTCATTAGCTGTAATTCTCATCTCAGTAGCAGTATTATGGATAATGTGCAGACGAACATGCAACCGCTCCACTACAGACTTACTTCTCAACCATGCACAAGCACTGAGGGAAACTGTTCCTTTATTTTCTCTTTACATTACCATTGCAGCTTATGCTGTTCTACTGTCGCCAACTGTACTTTTAAGAATGTTTCTATCAGACTTTAAAATTTTCAAAATTTTCCAACTTGTGATTAGTGTACTTGGTGCATGTGTGGGCCTAATCAGTGGTCTATGTTTCTTTCTTCATCTTCTTGCTCTTGGGAAGCAAAAACGTCGACGACTTCGTGATGAGAGTAAACAGCGAAGACCACATGCTGGAGTACAAAGGGAACAACAAACTGGATATAGGACCACAGCAATATATGTACCGTCACAATGGAGTGTGTACACTACTGATGGATACTATACTGGCAGCTGCAATACTGAAGCTCCCATTGTTGATGAAGATGAAGTGGACAGACAAATGCTACAATAGTACAACAGGCTCAAATATTCTAGTTCTAGTTCATATCCATGTGTCACTAGTGCTGTTTGTTATTTATTGTACTTGTGCCGCAGAGCCAAACCACTCTTTTTACAATTTTAACATGCAACTTCAATCTATTTTTTCCAGTTAATGACTGCCAACTTACATGAAAATTGTCACAAATTAAATCACGTATCTACAAACAAACAGTTGCACAATATTACTCTAATTCACATGAATCTGTTGTCCTGTTGAGCTCAACATGCCGATATGTCTTTTGATCTTCATCCAAGCAGCGTTGACACAAGTGGAGTCTAGTTGATGGACGAGGAAGAATGCTCTGGCAAGACACTTGTATGTTGCTGAAGAACCAAAGCTACTGATCCACAATAAAAACATTTGATACGACCTTTCAACGACTCCAGTGTTGTCAGACAGCACTCTCTCCAGCTGGTGATTCTCAAGACCAAGAAATCTACCAATAAACAGCCATTTAGTAATCGTGCTATTATGGCAGATGTCATACAGTAAAGACACTGGGACTTGCAAATGGCCAACTTGTTTTTCTGCACTGGCCAAGCTGTCGTCAATACTACAGTTAATATGAATTGAGTAGTTGCAGGTTTTAAGAGCGTCTAACAATAATTTGAGTGAAGGAGCTGTATTATGAGATGTAGCCCACGTAAGTAACATCTGAAAAGCTTTTTCACTACTCTCATTTGTGCTGTGATTAGCATCAATTGTATCCAGGTTAGCTTTGTCTATTTTTAAACATTGACCAATCATTCTCCATTTAGTTCCCATGTGGTAGCTCAAGTAGGCTAAGAACTGATAGTGTTCATTGCAACTGGTAACATCAAGCAAATAGATCGAAGATAGTTGTGGTGTATAAAGATACCGTGTTAAGAAAGAGTGTAATTCTGACACACTGCTGAATACATCATTATGAAGTTGTAGGCAAACAACAGTAGAATCTTGATTTCTAGTGCTACCTGAATAATTAGATAATATATTATTAACAACAATCTTCTATGTTTGGTGTATGTACCTCTCCAATCTGACATTATATTGAATTTAACTGCACAATCTGTGCTCTCCTCTGCTGAAGGCATTTGCTTTACATCAACCACTGTGTTTAGAATGCCAGAGGACTTGTCACGTGAGCAGCAAAATGTCTCCTTCTCCAAGCCTGAAACGATTTGTAGAAATTTATCCTGTGAGTATACATATAAAACTATGATTTAACTGTTGTTTAAAAGATGTTGAAAGTAAAATGAGTAAAGGATTAACTGAAAGGAATGAATAAAAGGAATAAAAGAATGAAAGGTCAATTACAGTATATACTTGCTACTATTATTATTCACACCCAGTATTACTTACCATTGGTAGAATGTTCCAGTCAGACAAACCACTGCTATCGACAGTATACAATAGTGAAGAGCAAGTTTCTGATATTGGAAAAGACTGACTTATTAGCTCACGTTCAGAACACTTGCAGATTCTTGCTGCTTCCATTACAACACTCTATATCAAACACACATTGTCAAAGCACAAGGGTTAAGATTTGGTTTTGTAATTCCTATTTTTTGAATTATGTAGCTCCATGTTCCCGACTGATTTGGCAATGAGGAAACATTCTGGTCACAACTGAGCAAAAGAGTGCCCGTGTGCTCAATGATTCTTACTAGCAGTCAGTAACCCAATCTAAGCCCACTTATTAATTGGTAAAATAAGTAATAGTATCATGGATAGCAATGTTTGCGTGGGAGTATCACATTTAGAGAAGTCTAATTTGGGCATATCAACAATTGGACTACTGCAGTTGTGACCAGACTGTGGACCATGCAGTTGATACAAAATTGAGTGCTTGCTCAATGGGCTACCCTAGAGAGGCGCCTTTCACCAGAGAAAACTAATGAAACACAAATTTAACTATGACACTATGACTAACTTTTTCCAGTGATGGTAGAGTCATGTAACACAAAATCACAAATTGGAAGTTATCAGATCGTCTCAAAGGATAACAGCACCTAACCTGCCGATAGACACCTGAGTCATTTTGCTGTGCGGTAAGAGAAACCTATACAATACCAAGAAACTACTATCAAACATTATAATACCAAAGCAAATAAATTTAGTTCATGTGATTCACAAAAACATGTCTGGCAGTCATGCGGATATCGTCATGATGTGAGGACATAATTATGATTAGGCTAAAATAAATTAGAGCAATCACGGAAAATTTAACGAATGCAAAATTGAGTCACAAAATGTTATAAATCAGCAAACTTGTATACTTGTTTAGATACATTAGGTCGACACGTTACCTGATTAAATTGCCATATGAGATGATCCTGAGCTGCATGATAAAATGCGAAGTCATTTGTGCGCTTGTTGGGTCTTTTTGCAGCAGGATTTCGTACCTCACGTGTGTTGAGAGGTGGACCAGAATATCGTCGCCTCTTTACTCCTGCAAACAATGTGAAGTGACTAATGTTGAAATGAGCACAGCATCCATCACCAAAATCAGCTTTAATTTCCTCTCCCATTGAAAAGTCTATTGGAGCCTTTTTAGTCAATTGAAAAGGCCCAGGAAGAGCTCGTACAGAGAGACACTCAGCATCAGAGAGACGGGACACTACAGCACAGTGAGGAATCGATACCAATATACTATCAGCTGCAAACTTGAGAATTTGAGGCTTAGTCGTGATGTCCACCATCATTGTACATAATTCAAAGTCTTCTGAATACTTAAATAAGGACGGATCGAGCACAGTCAGACTAACTTCAAACTCTTTAACAGGAAGAGATTGAAAAGTAATGGACACACCATGAACTGATGAATAAAACATCATGTTGGACTTGTTGATCAATGCAGTTTCGACAGGGAAGTAAAATTCTTCTGATGTTACAAACCATTTCAGATCGTTTAGTCGTTTCTCGCAATCTGGACTGAGATTTAGTTCACTCGCTGGTGCATCCTTCACTTCATCAATCAGTCGTTTCAAACAGTACCAAAAATCTTTGTCTGCTGTTTCACTGTAACAGTCTCGCAAAACCTCCAAGAAGTCTATGAACCTGTCAAAACCATAGTATTTGACAAAAGATAATAACCTCTCAACTTTTTCCGGCTTGATTCTTTTGATTCGTTTAATATTCGATTCTGTTAGCACAGAGGCCCGCTCGAGTCGATCTAGGAGATAATCGATATTGCGTCCCAGATGGGCATGAACAAATTCTCTATTTCGCACTAGTGCAGTAACGTGAGGCTGTTCTTTGAAAGGCTGTGGTGCCGACATGTTGTCAGACAGATCTATGAACAGAAAATGCAAAGTCCGGGGCGGGGACTGGTCAGACTGCAAGTGCATAGTCCACAACCACACAACCGTGACACAGGCCCTATCCGGCCATGACTGACATTCGCCATGAATTCGCTACTGATGGCTCGACTGATGGTGACCGGGAAATTATTGACAAGAGGAACGGTGGATGCGCAGCAGTAGTTGGCAACAGACTCTACGTCTGGGGAGGTCAAACAGAAGACATAGTGAGCCAGCAAATCATAATTCTATAACAATCCATTTTCCAACTACAATACACATGCTAATAACAGTGACTACTATAATATTATACACGATAGTTAATTACTTTCCAAACAAAAACTAACTATGAAGAATTATTACACGAATTGTAACCATGCAACCTGTCATCATGATTAGGAAAATGAACCTGGTGAACCGCCAATAAGAAGCGCACGAGATCTGCCACGATATTTCGATGAAGACCATCCGTTTGATGTGTTCCACTTTGACACTAGAACATGGACTAGACAAAAAACATCAGAGAAATTCCCTGAAAATGGTCTTGGGTCTATCTTAGAGTATGATGAAGAGAGAGACCAATTGTACCTATTTGGAGGCTTTAAAGGTGGACATTTTGATTCTGAACTCTATGTAGTGTCATTGAAGGACTTTTGTTGGGACATTCTGCAACCTTCAACTGATTGTAAGCCGTCACCACGCTATAATGTCGCTTCAATTCTTCACAAAAACAAGCTACACATTTTTGGCGGAGTTGGCACAGACACCAAATGGAAGAAAAGGAAAGAGGATCCCTGGGCTGATGAGTGGGTACCTGCTCCTAGAGCTCCTGTAATGGTTGGAAATAATCCCTATGGATGGAACAATGAGTATTTTCACTTTGATCTAGTCAAAAGTTAGCATTAGTATAAGCTAGTTTATTATTATTGTTTCTTCTTAGAGTGCTGGACAGCTCCTTTGAGAGAATGGGACATTCGTCCACCACCAATAGGAGGACATCGCATAGCAAGAATTGATGAAGAGAGAGCTGCAATGTTTGGTGGTAGAGGAGAGCATGGCTGTAGCAATGACCTCTGGGTACTTAACCTGGATCAAAATGTGAGTTTATAGACCATTTGTGTCCCAAGTAATACCATGTAGCGGGTAATTTTTTGACGGGGGAATTTTGAAGTTTTCGCCAAATAAACTCGCCAAAATCTCCACAATGATACGTAAATTAGGCGCTGGGTGCTAATAATAATTGCAAATTTGGGTCATTTGCCAAAATTATGACCCTCTATAAATAATTATGATTGTTACCAATTCACAGATCTGGACTGGTCCTCTTAAAGCACAGTTTCCTGACCAACCATGGCCGATTCCCTGTCGATTCTTCTCCTTTACATCACTTCAGCCTCCGCATTGTAGCACTGATCACTGGAATCAGCAAATATTGTTGCTGTGGGGAAAGGCAAATTATGAAGAAGAAAAGGACGAAATTTGCCACAAATCTACATGGATACTGGAGTTTAATAAAGAGGTCCCTCAGTGGACTGAGGTGCTGTTATTTTGTGTTTGTTACTTTCAATTTCCTTTTCAGTTTTCAGTTAATGAAAAGCCTAGAGCATGGCATGTCGCTGGCATTCATCCTACAAGGTGTGAAGTTGTGATAACAGGAGGTAATAAGCACTACAGGGGTCACACTGGTCCGAGACTGGCTGTATCTGACACATGTACTCTTGTGCTAGGTAAGACTACTCATTTGTTCAGCCTATGATATTGCTTCGATGTTATGCATGAGACTGCTGCTACAGGATTATTAACCAGTTTTCTATGCTAGGTGCGATGAGCTTGCAAAGTCTATGTCTCAGTGTGATCTTGAAGCTCATAACAGCACAGAATGCTAGTACTGATGTGGATGCACTATTGGATCAACTCAATTTGCCACACAATGTCAAGAAGCTACTACTGGATCATAGTAAATTGCCGTTTAGTAGTGTTCCAAGGTTTGTGCCAGAGCCAAAGCATTGACTAAGATACAATGAAGTTTGTTAGGAGCAGACTATAAGTTAGAGTAATAGAGTTTGTTGATAATTGAATGATGTATGATGTATTGATGATGATGTATGATGTATTGATGATGTATGTATCTGATTAGTGATTTCTACTGTACTCGGTCATGTGTGTGATTTATAGTCAGAAAACTTCTGAGGAGGGAGTCCATGAACCCCTAGCCCCTCAACAACAAACACTGCTCCAGAGTGAGGATACTGCTGCAGGTCAGACTCACTGGCATACATCATACCACTTGTGACAAACAGTTTGTCATAGTCAGGACCTCCAAAGCAACAAGAAGTGATACAATGTGAAGGTATTGGTACATGAGCTAGCTTCTTCCCTGAGACGGGATCCCAGCGTGTCACTACTTGATGAGTGCATCCAGCGACCCACAGCATTCCCTCCGCATCAATACACATGCCGTCTGGTAGACCAAGAGCATCATCTTGAGCATAGTCCACAGCCACCGTCTGGTTGGTGATGGTACCAGCAGATTCATTGTAGTCAAAACTGTAGAGCTTTTTAACAAAAGTATCGATGAAATACATTTTAGTCCAGTCTAAATTCCAAGCCATTCCATTAGACACAGTTACATTTGAGAGCTGCTTTGTAACTTGACCTATATAAAAGAAATCTATAAATTAGTTATGTCAATGATAGCTGGTTTGGCTGAAAATAATCGAAAGGTGAGCAAATCCCTTAAATAGAAGGCATGTCTATATCAACCATGGTTGACACAAAAAAAAACAATTAAATAGTTCACACACCTCCATTAAAGCTATACAAATTTCCGTTGGTCCTGGGAAAGCCAGGAGTAGCTACTGATCCACCATCAGCTGTTCCACACCACAATCTACCCTTCCGATCACATTTAGCATCATTAAAACGATTACAGGAGATGCCATCTTCAACAGATGACAATGACTGCACAGCACCTGCATAAATAGATGGATACACTCAACTTTATAGCTAGCAGTCTGCAAACCTGACTCTCTGTCCACTAGACAGATGCTCCTCCCAATCACTGCTATCAGCTTGCTATCATCATCCTCACACGGTATGGCTGCTCCCACCTTGTCCTCCAGCTGGATACTGCGATTGGTCTTCGTGTTCACGTTCAGAAAGTTGATACTCTTTCCCTCAATGTCCACCCACACCAGCTCCTCTCTGGACTCATCGTAGAAGGGACCCTCACCGAGTAACGCCTTGGGATCGCACAACACAGATACTGTTGCCATGATGAGCAACGTAGCATCTAAATCCACTGACAGGACGAGGCTGAGGTTGCAGAATGTCTGCAGCTTTAAGCACGTGATTGATCGTGAGTGGTATGCAATATTAATTTTACTAAAACAACAGTCATGACTGGCTACCCTCAAAGTCTTTGATATAATGCACAGTTTCTTCGTCCTTGAAAAATCTTGTCACTAATGCAGAGTGTGAAATGTGCTCTGGCAATCCTATCAGCTCTTTAATGTACTGATCAAGTTCAGGTAGTCTGTCCATAGCTAGCTGCTTTGTGCTGCGCCGGAACACTTGTTTTCCAGGTAGGTACGGCAAGGTCCGCTGAGATCCCTTCTCGAGACCGGCTTCCTCAGGAAAAGAGTCCAACAGTTTGCATTGGAATTCGAAAAATTGTTGATAGCCCCTGAAACAAACTGACTTGGTGTCGTCAGACCAGTTTATGTCTAGCTGGAACACAAAACGAGACTTCTCCTTTTTCTCGATGTCCTTCTTTTCCTTCTCTTTCACGCTAACTACAGCAGCAGATGCAACCCATAAATTGCTAGAGTCGTTTATGCTGGTAGCCATCTCTGGTGAAACAATCTACGAAAGCACTAAAGTCGACTAAAGTTGCGAGTATTGAGCCACGCCCATCACTTCTACAAGTAGTAATAAATTATTACTATGCATGATCATTGTGTTTGCGAGCTTTGGTCTTTTGTGCCAGAGGTCAACAGTGTTTGTACACCGAAGTCAAGACTAGCTATATCTTCCAGTGAAGTGTCGAGTGTCTGTGTTCCAAACTCCATGCACTCTGGAGGGAGTAGCTCTGACAAGCATAGTTCATCTTCTCTGATAGTAGTCTGTTGGTCAGAGGAGAGGAGTAAGGGTGGTGGAGGTGACACTGCTGCTCTTGATGCTAGTAGCAATGTCTGAGTACCAGAGTCATTAGAAGGAACAGTTTGTGTTTGACATGATTGATGAACAGCCGGCGAGAGGAATGACTCCAGTATTGTCTGAGTTGCTATGTTTGAGTAAATGTCTGTGTCAGGCGATAAGTCTGTTGAGGTTTGAACTGAAGTTGATGTGCTAGGAACAGGAGAAGAAATCTTTGGTATTGGAAGAACAGTTTTGATTATGATTGGTGCTATAATTATGGGACGAGAATCATCTGACAAAGAGCTATGAAGAAAAAATTACACTGTAAAATAGGAGTAGCAACAGCTTAACACAAACATTGTTACCTGCTTTGTTTATCTTTATCAGAACTGTTAGGAGGTTTGTGACCTTTCCTTTTGGCATGCTGGTAAAGAGCATTTTTTGATCGAAACTCATCCTCACACACAGTACAGTGAAACACATGACCACACTCCCTCTCATGTCTTTGACACATATCTCGCAGTCCAAATGTCTTGCCACATCGACTGCACTTAAACTCCTTCTTTCCGTGAACTGTCTGATAGTGCTGTAGCAAATTTATTCCCATACCATATAATATTTTATAAGTTGAAAATCATAAGTTAAAACCTGCTTAAGTTTTCCCAGTCGAGAGAATGGTCTTCCTCCTTTACTTCTACCGCATTGCTCTACGGGACAGAAAAAGATTTTGTTCGGGGCAACGGCTGATGACAAGGTTCGTCCTTCGTGACGGCGCAGAGTATGCATTAACAGCCGAGACGAACTGAGGAATTCTTGCTCACATCCAACGACAGGACAACGTATTGGATCTTCAATACATAATTGCTCTTCTGTTGGAGTAACTGCCTGTCTCCCAGAACACCACGAATCTGCCATTTTCTGTTGTCATGCATGCTCCGCCTGTAGTGGGCGTGGTTTATGAGTAGTCTATCTATGTATTATTTTTGGGTGGGGCTGCTTCTGCAAAAATGTCTGAGCAGGAGTGTGTCAGGATGCTTATCACCCACAGTTTTAAATCTTTTCATGCTCCAGTCTCTAGAATTGTTGCTGATAATTCGAGTGAATGTGCTTGTGGATGGAAGCTAGCCAATGGGCGCCCAGAGTACGTCTGCACATCGAAGGCACGAAGAAAAAAGTTTCCCAACTCAACCCCATCGAGGTACAACTTGTGCAAGTCGTCTATAACACTAGACACTGCTACTGCTGAAAATGGAAATATGGGAGGAAAGCTAACAGAGAACCTTGACTACGAATACGTCGGAGGACTAAGCAACAGAGTACGCGGGAGCGAATCACCAGCGATTCCTTTGGAGCATCCCTCAGTGCAGTACCGCACTTTTACATTAAATCCTGTCCTTGAAAACAGATCGGACTCTATGACTGAAACGAGCAGAGTAGACCTATCGCGGCTCGTGCAAATGCAACTGAGACCAGACATCACATACGAACAAATGATCATCGAACAGAGGCTAAGAGCGATGAACTTGGCTATGAATTCACAACCCTCGCTGTCCATTACTAGCCTTAACAAGCAGTCCTCTACCAAGCCCTCGTTGCACACGCAGTCAATCTCTGAGCCACCTATCCAGCATCATCCAAACAACATGCACGTCAAGAAACATAAACACAGAACCAAGACACTCAGACCGATAAAATGGTGTTCACTCACTCATCACAGACAGATTCCAGCGTTTGCGAAACGATCTGAAGATTTTAGGAGCAGTTTCTCGCGATTATTGCAAAGATCTCCTCATCTGATGCCTGACCATAAATAAGTATTGATTTTGTCATGGATTTGTAATAATTTTTATTGATAATAAAGAGAGCTGATCACGCCCATAACCCACGTGTACAAATGGCTTTCAGTCGAGCTTTCAGTGAGAATAACTCAATGGCGTTTAGTAGGATACTGTCTAGCCATCACCTATTTCACGCTGTAAGTATTATATGCAGATAGTGAGAATTAGCCTGGTAGATTGAGATACTGCAGAGTTATTTAACGTGGTAGGTTGAGGTAATGTGTCCAGGAGATCCTGATTCACTGCCTGATCATCATCTGGAATACTACACAATGCTCTTATATTTAGAGCAACTTGTTTGTCCGTCTCTACTCCAATTGTGTACCAAGAATAATAATATAACCGGTTTGAGTGTTCCTCACAGCGCTACTATCTGTTCTCAAACAAAAGTGTTGCTCACTAGCTCAGGTCAGCAAGTGAGCAGGATCATTGTATGATATTTTCTATTCTATCTTAGGTGATCTTATTCTATCGTTAGACAAAGATGATAGTCAGCTTTTAGGTCTTGATGGAAAGAAGCAAAAAGACAGAAATTACCGTGAGCGAGAGTCTGAATTAGTTTTAGTGAAATGCATTTTTGTACTTGCAGTTACTGTTATAAACCTGATGTCAGAGTCTTTCAAGCCAGGCAAACCAAAATACAATAAAGCAAAGGAGTGTTTGAAAAGATTGTCCAGCCCTGTGAATCTAGTGATATGCTTGAACACAACAAGCTCTAATCAAGGTACTCTTTTATCAAGTGGGTCCTGTATAGCTACCCACTTGTCTCACAGAGGCGAGAGCCCAGTTTTTATCATCTACCAAGGCAACAAGATGCTGTTGCGAGAGTACCATCATCACACAATGTTCTATTGATGTTCCTGTAATAAAAGAGTCACTACCAGCTGGTAATGAGCCCACTGCATGTTCGGCTGAGGAGTTTTATCACTGGATAGGAGCTATCAGTTGTGGATTAAACCTGTGAGTATGTCATACATTGTGACTAGAGTGACTTGCATGTGTGTCTTTTAGGACAGAGAGTAGTTCAGATAGCTACTCGTCTAGGTGCTGCACTCCAGAGCCTTACCAACGCTGCGGTGCTGTATCACGAAGACTATGGAGAGGAGCAATCAACTCTGAATCTGTCAATATTGTGATTGATATGACAAGGTATTACAATAGTAGATATGGTACCATGTACTGTGTGTTGCCTTCACAGGAAGTCTCTTAGTACGAGTGCTCTTCCTTGGGCAGTTGTGACAGTGTGGGGATTTGTAGAGTCACTACTGAATTGTTCAGAGCAACGTGACAAAAATATGTGTTGGTCTATTGTTTTGTTTAAAAATAGTGAGCGAGTATGGTGTTTTATATGATCATAGTATTATTACAGTGTAAGAACAAGATGTAAATATTAAAAAATAATGTCTTGTGATGATGATAGTACCATGTGTTCAATGCAGTATTAGTGTCTGTGAGTCTCTGAGTCTGGTTCAGATAGTACTGGTTCCAGTAGGTCAGCAATTTTCTGAAACCCTGCCATTCTAAGACGACCTAAGCTATATGGTTCGTCATCACTTGTGCATATAGAGCTAAGGCTGCCTGCTAGTGAGCCATCTCCTTCATCATTGTATGATCTGATGGAGTCAATGTCAGTGATATCTTTGTTTGCTAAGTTGACATGGTCTTCAATAAAGCAGTCAATGTCAGGAGTGTTTGCTCGAGGATACGGGTCGCTCTCCAGTAGTGGAGTTTTCTCAATGTTTGTTACCGAGGACACAGGAGATGGTCCTCCACTGCTTAGCTCGTGAATTGATACCTCGGCTACTGGTCCTTCGTTAAAGTGAGTGTCTGCCTCTCCTCCTCCCTCCTCATGATAGCTGTAAACATTTGAATGTATCTCATACTGCTGCTCAGAGTTTAATTTTGGTTCATTTAGCCGAAAACTCTTTGTCTTTTTTGCTCTCCACACTAAAACAAGCAATCCCACTAACATTGCTATAAGCAACATTAATGCAAGCACACTGACTGCAATAACAACTGCTATTACTCCAATTGGTGTTACTGTTCTATCAATAGAGCAGTTGTTATCAGTAATGCGACCATCAGGACAGGAACATGTGATGGTTCTGTTGTTGGCTTTCTCGGTACAATTGCCTGGTTCACAAGGATTGGGAGAACATGTTCCAATAGTGCAGCCATTCATTGCATTACCACCAACAAATGTCACACTCGCAAACTCAGTTGATCCTGATAGTGGTAGCGGATTGTTATTCAGTCGGATGTCCTGTAAGCATCCATGATAGCCATCTATGACAGTTCCATTCAAACTGGGTTGCCCTCCAATGAACACATTACTGCTGTTGTACTCGAGTGTAAAGTGAGGTCCTGGGAGCACTACTTGAACCACATTAGTGCTGTCTACAGTCAGTGACAGGTCTAGTCCAGTCCTACTAACATTGACAGTGTGCCATTGCCCATCATTGAATGAACTGCTGGATGTATTGTTGAAAGTAGATCCTCCCAGATTGACTGAGACAACAAGTTGAGCACTGGCCAACTGCAACAGTAAGATATGTATAATGTAGACAGTGTGAGTACTGACTATTCACCTTGAGCATGAAATGTTCATCTGAGTAATCATTGCTGCCTACCAATAGTAACAGTCCACTTATTTCAATGGTTCTGAATCGCAATAACACATTCTCCTGATAACTGGAAATGATAGTTGTGGTAGAGAGAGGGTCAGCTTGTCTACGAGTCCTTCTTGTGTTGAATAGTGAATACTGGGCATATCCATCTCCTCCAAATGTAATCATCTCAGCAGCTAAACAGACCAATAAACCACAATGAGATACTAAGTAAAGTACACACCTTTATTGCACATGACTCCTGTAAGGCTTGCTGGGCAAATACACACGTGATGCTTGTACCTGTTCTCACAAGTACCAGTTCCACAATTATTATCTGAACAGGTATCAATCTGCATTGAGTAGACAGAATTGTGTAATACTTTGTGTTACAGTTATTGCCGTGTACCTCAGAACAGCCAGCCTGTGATCGCTGCTCAGCTACATGGCTTGCTAAATCCAGCAAGACGCCATCAATGTACATGTTTCTCACACAAGCCGAAATCCCCTGACTCTGAATAGGCAGGAATTGAGCTGTCCTTGCTGGTACTCCTCCAACCCACAATGGAAGACCAAGATCCAAGAACCTGAAGTTCACAAAATAGTATAACCGATAGCAGAGAATTATTTAGTACTGTAGAACAGTGCGCAATAGTTGTATGTAACCTGTAATTTCCACTGGCAGTGTTAGAAGCAGTGCAGTCTGCTGTGACCAACTGGGACTCCTCTAGTGTGGTGCAGTAGTCCAACTGAACAGATATTCTCTGTTGAACAAAATTCGTAATTCACAGTTAGTAGCACGGTATGGATTACATACCTTCTGCAATATGTTAATCTCTACTGTATGAAACTGTCCATCACTGATATTAAGAGAGCTGCTGAGTACAGTGATATTTGCCTTGTCATCCGATCCAAGCGAGAACAAAATCCTCAGCTGGTTGTTAACTATTTCAGCACTGATGATATCCCTACTCTCTCCTTGTTGGTACTGAGTGTTCAGTAGTAGAAGACCATTGCTGTCCAGTGTAGCGAATTCAAATTGTATAGCAAGCTGATCACTTGCAGTCAAAGACCTGAAAGCTCTATAACTAGGCAAAGTGGTGTTTCCTTGAAAGCTGACGGTAAGCAGTTCACAGCGAGGCCCTCCCATTGGGCATTGGCAGACATGCCCATGTTCTACTGAATCCATGCACGTTCCTTGATTAAGACATACAGTATTATCGCATCCATTAGATATATTGCATACCAACCCTTTGAATCGGGGTTGACATTGGCAGCTGAAGTTACCAGGCTCTTCTATGCAAGTTCCTCCGTTCTGACAGGCAGTGTCCGTACAATAGTTGATGTCATTCTGACATCTGTCACCAGTTTGCCCAAGGGGACAATGTACCTCACATAGCCTGCCTCCATACTCTTCTGCACAAGAGCACAAGAAACCATTTACACCGTCAACACATGTGCCACCATTTCTACAAGGAGTGCTGTCAGAGCAGTCATTGATGTTGGTTTCACAGTTTGAGCCAGTAAAACCAGAAGGACAGGAACAAGAATATGCTGATAAAGAAATATCATTACAAGTAGCTCCATGCTGACATGGATTAGAGTCACACATAAGAGACGGAGGGTTGTTCAAGGAGCAATCATTACCAGAAAACCCAGATTTACATGAGCAAGAGTAGCCATCTTGGCTTGAAGTACAGTTGCTAGTAGTTGTTATGTTACACACACCTGCTAAGCAACGATCAGGTGGATTCAAAAATGTCTGGCAGAGGTCTCCAGTAAATTCCCTGGGGCATGAGCATGTATATGTACCATCAGCTGCTTCATTGCAGGTCCCACCATTATGACAAGAGCTTGAGGTGCAAACTGGAACTGAATCTGTGCAGTTTTGACCAGTAAATCCTGGAAGGCATACACAAATATATGATCCATAAAGACCAGTTTCACATGTTCCTCCATTCTGACAAGGTTTCAACTCACAGTTGTTTAACGGAAAGCGACAGAGTGGTCCAGTGAAGCCAATTGAGCATTCACATCTAGTGATATTTGCTGTTACTATACACTCAGACCCATTGTAGCACGGTTCTGATAGACATCCTCCCTGGATATCAATCCTGTCAGTGCATGTCTTCCCACTAAAACCAACTGGACAACGACAATTGAAAGTGTCTCTTCCTTGACTACAAGATCCACCATTTTGACAAGGACTTGCATCACAATGCTTGGAAACAAGAAAGTGTGAATACTGACATAGGTTGCCATAGTATCCTGGCAGACAATCACAGACAGGGGCTCCAAATCCATTCGTGCAGATGGCACCATTTTGGCAAGGTTCGGACTCGCACTCATTTATGTTGATATTGCAGTCCTTTCCTGAAGTTCCGGATGGACATTGGCACGTATAATCTTGCAAACCATCTATGCAGGTCCCTCCATTTTGACAAGGACTGCTGAAGCAATCGTCATAGTTTGTTTCACATCGATCTCCAACAGTCCCTAGTTGGCACATGCACTGGTATGTGATGTCCACTCTTGGGCTAAAGAGGACAGTCTGTCTTGAAGCTATCCGGTTTGTGCTCTGTCCAATTACTTTATTTGTTCTGCACTGTCCTCTATTCAGACATGGCTCTGTGATGCAAGGATCAGTAGCGATCGAGTACAGTCCGACAGATCCAAATTGAACATCATTTCTTGCTGTATACAGTTCTTGACTTATAAATGTTGGGTCTTCATATCCTCCACTACTGTCAATTGCTACAATAGCAACGTCAATCGTTCTATCAGAATCTTGAATTCCTTGCTGAACAGACACATTTAAAACTTGGTGTTGCAACACAGAAGTGAGATTATCAAGAAGCGACTTGGAACCGATATTGTCAAGATAGTAACTCCCAGATGAATTTAAAGTGAAAATAATAAGTGAATCAAGTAAAATCGGGATTGGCGTGAAATGACTAACTTGAACAGTGACTGTTGTATTAACAGACGAATGCATACCATCATTGCCTTGAACTATCAAACTGTAGACACCTGCTTCAGGATTGGCTTGTGTTAGGGTAAGGCTGCAATTTGCTAAGTTTACCATGAATATAGATTCATCTCCTTCAAGAAGAATGCAATTTTGGAACATATCCTGATCATCAGGATCTGAGAAGTAGACTTCTCCTAGAATACTAGCTGGAAATAAGCCGTCTCTAGCCGAGATTATCACATTGAAATGACCACCGTTAGAAGAAGGGTTGTCATTCACATCTTCTATGTTGACTACCACAGTAGCAGTCCCTGTTTGTGGATTTACTGGATCATTGTCAACAGCAATGACAGCAAGAGTAAAGAAGGGCTGAGACAGAGCCTCCCTGTCAAAGCTGTTTAAGGTACTAATCAGGCCGCTACTGGGGTCAATTTGAAATGGGAGTTGACTAGATACAAGTTCGTATAGACTTACTCTTCCTCCTGGTATGTTATCTGAGTCAGGATCAGTGGCTGATACTTGAATAACACTTGTTTCAGCTTCGCTATTTTCAAGTATTGACATCCTGTAGTCCTTTTCAGAAAAGACAGGTGCATTATCATTCACATCGGCTATAGAAATGTTTAGTGTAGCTGTAGAAGACAGAGAAGGGTATGCATCTTCTTGTGCTTTGATAGTCAGCACATAGCTAGGTGTGGTTTCATAATCCAATGAGCTAGCCACCCTTACTGAAGCTATTCCATCAGTTCCACTAGATATACTGAATGCTTGATCTGTGTTACCACTGATAATACTATAGGATAATGATCCTGAATCGATACCACTAGCATTGAGACTGTAAATGATTGTTCCAAGTCTAGTGTCCTCTAGAAGTGACGGGATGTGATGATACGACTCAGAGAATATCGGTGTGTCTAGTATGTCTATTACCAGTACACCTACGACCGAGCCATTGAGCAAAGGATTACCATTGTCATGGATACTGACATCGATTGAAAATTGTCTTGTTTGCAGATTGTTCAGTGCTTCACTGACTAAAACATCTCCAGTAGTAGAATTGAGTGAAAAAGGAACTTCAGGATTTGAAATACTCAAAAAGACGATAGACGCATTGTTCATGTTGTCTGGATCAGTAGCTTGGAGTTTGAAAACAACACTACCTATCATTGCATCTGGAAATACTCTAGCATACATGTATGAAAATACCCACATGGGTGGATTGTCATTGTAGTCACTGATTTCTACAATGATGTCAGCAGTAGAAGAGCGACTAGTTGGCATGCCTTGGTCAGTAGCTTGCACTGTGAGTTTGTAAAACTGCCTTGCCTCTCTGTCAAATCTTTGGTGAGCAGTAACAATTCCTGAAGTAGAATCGATCTGAAACCCATCATCTCCTCCTGAAAGAAGACTATAGACTATGTCTCCATTAGACCCAGCATCTTTGTCAACAGCTGTAACTTTAACAGCAAAGAGTCCATCTATTCCTGGATCAGTGTTCTCAGGTACAGCTCCAATGAAGGGTGACTCAGTTAATTTAGGTGTCTCATCGTTGATGTCTGCAATGTCGATGGTGATGGTAGTTGCTGAAATTGGTCCGCCAATTGCAAAAGCTAGAAAACTCATCCTACCATCGGGTAGAAACTCCTCTCTATCAATATTGCCACTGACACTTATAATGCCACTACTATTAACTGATAGCCGTCCCAATGCCGGTCCTGAGAGTTGGTATTGAACTTGGCTTGTATCACTGTCTGTGGCAGAGATCTTTAAGACTGATGTACCAGGTGGTGCATTTTCAGTAATTGAAGCATGGTAGCTACTTTGAGCAAATATTGGTGGCTCGTCATCTACATTCAAGACATTGATTGTTACCAATGCTGATGAGCTGTATTCACCATCACTGACTTCTACTTGTAAGGAATACACCATTGTCGTCTCATAGTCGAGTCTCTGGTTTAGTATTAGTGCACCTGTTTGCCCATTCGGTGCCATTGTTTGAAATGTACCGTCTGAGTTTCCAGTAGTGATTGTAAAGATAAGGTTTTGTTCAAGATCATTATCCATAGCTGATAGATTTCCGATCTTAGTATGTATCAGGTGAGTTTCACTGATGTTGAAGACATAGGGAGCTCCGATAAAAGATGGCGGTTGATCATTTACACCTTTCACATTTACAGTGACTTGAATTTGATTAATAGGTGGACCACCATTTGAGCCACCTATGTTGACCATTTGAGTATCAATAATAGAGGCATCGAATACAACTTTGGTAGTTATAGTACCGTTGAAAGAATTCACTCCAAAGATATCACTTGTAGTTGAGTAGACAATCACAGAGTTCTGTCCATTATCAATGTCCATTGCCTGGACAACCGAAACGAAACTAGGCACCATCTCGTCTTCACGAATTGAGACGCTGGTTGCACTAACTGGAAAACGAGGAGGATTGTCATTTTCATCAGTTACGTGCACAATAACAGGTACTACACTGAAACCATCATTAGAAGTTGCAGTAATCAGTAGCCTGAAATAGTACGGGCCGGGAAACAACCTTTCAAAGTCAACTAAACTAGCACCAGAGTCCACGTATATTGATCCCGATGTGGTTACACTAAAAGTCAATCCACTATTGAAGCGATACAATGAACCTTGACTGATCTTGTAGATAACATTGTTCGAATTAATTGTTGATATCATAGTGACAATTGATGGTAAGACAGGATAGTTCTCTGGTATTGTGACATTGTACTGACTCTGATCAAACATAGGAAGAATAACTGAGCTGTCGAAAATTGTGATATTCATAAGTGCAGTGCTGCTACGAGGTACATTACCTTGATCGGTTGCTGTGAGAGTGAGTTGGCAGTTTGTCACTGTTGCTGAAATTGTGCCAGTAACAGTGATGCTACCTGTTGTAGTACTTATCGTAAATGGACATTCAGACTGCATTGAAACTGAATAATCAACCATGCCATTTGAGCCTTGGTCGGGATCATAAGCTAAGACTTGCATTACTTCATCACCAGCCTGAGCACTTCTACGAATGCTTGCTGTATAGACAGGCACTTCAAATAGTGGAGTGTTGTCATTTTCATCTATCAGTTGTATATCAATTAAGCAAAAGTCTTGTCTAAATCCACCATCAGTAGCCGTTACTCCTATCTTATAACCAGCTGTTTCTTCGCGATCATATTCCGTGGTAGATTCAACTGTTTTTATCTCTCCAGTCTTTGGATTCACAGTAAATAGCTCAAATTGTCCAACACTGTTTACAATGGCATATTCTACATCGCCTCCTGGTCCAAAGTCTCCGTCATTAGCTACCAATGTAGTCACTATTTGATCCGGTGGTGAATTTTCAACCAGTGTTCCGACGCAAGTAGCTGTATTCAGTATAGGTTGATGATTATTAGTGATGCCTATGTTAATCACGACTGAGATGGAACTTGTGTTGTGGCAGTTCAGGTCACTAGCTGTGACGTTCAACAAGTTTTGACCACGAATACTGCCACTATTATCAACTAGCGATATATCACCTGAATTAACATCTATTGTGAAGAAGCCAGCATCATTGCCAGATATAATAGCGTATGTAACTGCTGTTAATTTGTCAGGATCAAAAGCTGTTACAGTCAGGACTACACCAATAGGAGGAGGGGAACTAAGGTTTGGGAATGGAATCTCTTTAGCATACACTAAGCTAGAGAAGAGCGGACACTCATCATCAATATTCAGAACATTAACCAACACCACAGCGCTTGAGTTCAGACTAGGCATGCCCATGTCTGTCACCATGACATTCACTCGGTACAGCTCCTGCTGTTCGTAATCCAAGCTATGCTGTATAATCAACTGCCCATCAGTAGTTATTGAGATATCTGAAGTTGAAGGACCACTTAGAGTGTAGCTGAACTGACCATTAGCACCACTATCGAAATCGGTAACTAACACGGACCCAATTATGCTGTTAGGTGGTACTGTTTCACTGACATTGAACGCGTACAGTGCCTCAGACAGTGTCGGAATATTGTCATTAACATCAAGGATACTCACTTGAACCTGCATCTCTACATAACCAGCACTATCAGTATAGCGGATTGTCAATGTATATGAGGCTTGTTGTTCTCTATCTAGTAATGTTGCAGTGGATAGAACTCCTGTTTGAGAGTCAATGGAAAATGCACAATTTTGATTGCCGCCAAAGATTGAATAACTACGTGCAGTATCTGTGCTGTATGGATCTAGTGAGAATGCTCTGATCACTGTTACCAGTGTGTTTGAAGGCCTGTTCTCCACTACTACTGCTGTAAAGCTGTTGTGTTCAAATATTGGACGAGTTTGGGATTGTGAGACACTACTAATTGTGATGTTAGCATCAGCTCCAGCAGCACCCGGGGACCTAGCTTGCACTACTAGGTGATAGTCCAAGTTACTAAGTGGTAGCCATGTTCTTAAACTAAGTTCGCCACTGGCTGAAATTGCAAACAGCTCATCAGGGTCAGACTGCACCAAGCTGTAAGTTACTGAGTCACTCACTATTTCAGTGAAGAACTGATAGAACACATAGCCAGGCCTTGCACCACGTGAAACGTAAGCTGTGTACGGCTCTTGACCAAGAAACTGAAGAGACTGTGACCACGTTTGAGGCAGACAACAGAAGACCAGCAGGAATACCACCCAACACATTCTCGCAACTGCAGCAGTCCTGGCGAGAATACAATTTGTAAGTGCAGTACACTAGACTGCTCTTAAGCTATTAGTTATTCAACCTTACCTGTTTTAGAGCTGTTTTCTAACGAGAGTCTGTCACGAGCATATTTCTTTCAGCATGCTAAGTGCACACAAGCAATGCAGCTACGCCCCAAGAGAATTGAGCAAGAAACCGCGCCTCCACAATTCAATTCATAGCCTACGAATTCAATGAATAATGTTGTTAAGGAGAGTACACGTGCGTCTTTCATCCACACAGCAGTCCACCAGTGGAGACAACTGGAAAAGATTGAAGGTATCAGTGTAGAAAAAATGACACATCTCATTGTTATTGTTATTATTAGAAACGAAAGTTTGTTGACTGGAAACAGGTAAACGTTTATGGAGGAAAAGGTGGTTCTGGGTGTGTCAGTTTTAGGAGGTATTGTAATTTTGCATTATCTGGCTCACTAGTCATGATCTCCTTCAGGGAGGCACATACTCCCATGGGAGGTCCTGATGGTGGTGACGGTGGCAGAGGAGGAGCAGTGATATTTGTTGCTAATCCAAGTGTAAAGAGTCTGTTGAATATGCGAAATATGTACAAAGCTCCCGATGGTACTAATGGTCATGGCCAGAACTGCCATGGCAAGAACGGAAAGAATATTGTCATTAGTGTATGCGCTTCTCTTAACGCTCTCTACGTTTCTATTAATGTTGTTCACTTTCAGGTTCCTCTTGGAACAATCTTCAAGGTGAATGGCGAGCTAGTTGCTGATTTAGCTAATCCAGGTGATCGTCATACTGCAGCAAGAGGAGGCAAAGGAGGAAACGGAAACATTGCGTTTGTATCACCCACAAACCAGGCTCCCTTGCGCAATACTGCTGGTACAGAGGGAGATAACTGGACTATTGAAGTGGAGCTCAAGACTATTGCTGACATTGGTCTGGTAGGTGTGTGCTAATAATATGTAGCACTGTGGTCTTGATCATTCAGGTAGGGTTTCCAAATGCCGGCAAGTCCACCCTGCTGCGAACTTTGTCTCGAGCTTGTCCTGAAGTGGCTGCTTATCCCTTCACTACTCTCAATCCTCACGTTGGTATAATGGAATTACCTGATCATCCTGATTCATTAATAGCTGGTGAGTGAACTGACTTTACAGTGATAACCTTCTCTCTCTATGTTTGTAGTCGCCGATATTCCTGGACTGCTACCTGGAGCCCACAGAAACTATGGCCTGGGTCATTCGTTCTTGCGCCACGTTGAGCGATGCCGCTCTCTTCTTTATGTCCTGGATTGCAGTCACAACTCACCTCCTCTCTCACAACAGTTACAGCAACTTCAAAATGAGCTTTGTCATTACAGTCCATGCCTGCCTGACAAAGCAAAGTTGATAATAACAAACAAAATGGACCTGGACGGGGCGGATGTGCGAGTGAAAAAATTTAGCCAACAAGCTAAACTACCAATTGTCCCAGTTTCTGGACTTGAAAAATGGAACATTGATCATCTGAAGAGATTGTTGTATGATGTCTATTGCACAAGCACCTCGTGATTCTGAATTTAAAATAAGATAATATGGAGTATAATTATTATAGCAGCTTAAGATAAATACAGGTATGAGCAGGGTATGAGTGTTCTTTTTATAATAGTGGTATAGGTCACTACAGCAAATGTCACCATGTCATATCATTCTGCTTGTCATTATCGTCAAGTCGAGGGCTGTTCTTTGAGTAGAACTGCACGTACCACCTTCTGTGGTTGAGAATCAATTGGTCCTCTTTCACTAAAAGTGGCTTCGGCCGATAGGTCTTGTGTGTCCATACCATAACATCTCTGTTCACCTAGTGATGAAAAGAGTGATATATAGCTACTCGAGTCTTGATTTCTGTAATTACCTGCATGCATTCTACTTTAAGCATTGCCTGTGCTAAGAAGTTAGGAAGCCACCAGTTCGAGTACACAGAGTTTGTCATTCGCTGAAGCAATGGTTTCTCTGGGATGACACTCTGCACTATCAGGACTGTGCCAATAGGGAATGTCAATTTCAAATGAACAATGGCTGGTCCTATCTGTTAGGAAAATATTTCATTTCGTCACAATTCACTTCCGCTTCTTACCTGATCAGCAGTAAAATCTGTTGTACATATTGGGTACCCAAGAAGCTTGGTCCTCACTTTGCCAGTTAAGAGACCAATGTGTGAGTCAGGAGGTGAGCATGCTCTCCAGATAGGTTCCACAGCTTCATGATCCAGCAGTTTAGCCAGCCACCCATTCATAAAATTTACTCCCCAGCCTGAAGTGATTCCATGGTGGTGCAGATGAGTGAGGTGATGAATGTCACCGCCATTCTCTGGTATTTCCTATAGCAAGAAAGCAACCTCTGTTTCTTGTAGTCATACACACCTACCTGAATGTGGCATGGTATGTAATGAGCAATGCGTCCCTTGTATGACCAGTATCCCGACTTTATCTCATCATATTCTGGTACAAAGTAGGTTGGATCTCTACCTTCAGCGTCATACCACAATAAAATTAATCCGTTGCATTCTATTGATGGCCACACTTTCACTTTAGCAAATGTTGGAACTTTCAATGCATATGGTATCTTGGTACATTGTCCTGTTTCACCATTAAATTGCCAACCATGGAAAGGGCATTCAATACAGTTTCCCTTCACTTGACCTCCCACACCCAGGTGTGCACCAAGATGAGGACAGTAGGCATCTGTTATGGACACTTGTCCATTTTCTCCTCGGAATACAGCAAACTGCTCTCCGACCATGCTGATGGCTTTTACTTTTCCAGTAAGGAGCTCTTCTGACCGCATCACCTCATACCAACCGTTCGGATAGACGGGAGGAATTTCCCCAGATTTCCGCATTATTCGCATCATTTTAGCTACCTGACGCTTCGTTCGTCCAGGAGTGATGATGTGTCCAACTTGCTCCTCGGTCAAATTGTCCTTGCTGTTGGCGGAATATTCAATTCGCACGAAGAAGGCTTTGTAAAGGGTGTAAAGAATCAACAGAGTGTACATGGCTATGATCGACACTGCAAGCCATTTTGAAGCAAGATCAGTTTTGATTTGCAGTAGCGAATCTGGTACAATGTCTGCAATAGTAAGATTATGTGTCGATTGAACACCAAAGCGCAGATGAAAAGCAGCGAAAATTACTAAAAGATGGACAATAAGCAGAAACACGTATTGACCCATGGCCAGGCAGAACACCGAGACCAGCTGCACCGCCAAATTTAACCGCGTATGTGAAAGTAAAATTAATAATAATAATAAATTATTTATTATTAAAAAATTAATGTTCAGAAAAATTAATTACAACGCATAACACAAAATAATTTGTAATACAGATGGTGTCATGTATAATAACGGATGATCAATTCATTAGTCAGTAATAAATAACGTGATCTCTAAAACTATTGTTGTGACAATGTCATAAGTTTTGCAAGAGTGCAGATGAAGCACTGTGATCAGTATCCTCAATGTCCTCCTCTTTGTCTGATGACGGGGCCTCTCTAACCCCTCGATACCACTCTGCTGTCTGTCGCTGCATCTCATGGCGGGCAGCAGACACCTCCTACATTAAAACAGAATAATATATAAGCTAACAGCACTGGCTGACACTATGTAGAAAAGTACGTACAACAAACAAACTAGCTAATTACCTGACGAGTGAATCTTCTTATCAAGAAGGGTTTCACGTACCTAGTATAGAGGATAAGAGTATTGTAATAAGAACAAGATGATGTCTGTCATTTTAACTTACTTGTAGTCAAGATACATGAACCAATTTGATATGCTCCTGTAGTTACGAGGAGGCAACACTTGAGCAAACTGTTGAGCAGGAGCACTGTTCACTGCTGTGCCCTGAGTAACAAATGTGACGTCATGTGTATTACAGTATCAGCTAAAGGGCATCACCTGATCCTCTGTTTTACTGAGAGTAGAACCTTTGCCAGCTTTCAGAAACTAGAAAAGTTGAGAAATAATAAACTTTTAATTAGGAAAAGTTAGGCCCTCATTGATCCCCATGTCTATGCAACATGTGGTACATGCCCATTCATGCAGCTTAGACACCCATTGCATACTACACGATGGCGCATGTCAAAAACAGCTAGTTGTGCTTAGCTTTCACAAGAAATTTGCGTGTATGTTGCAAGCATTGGTTGACCCACTATTTCAAGGTAGTGCAATAGTAAAGGTCTTTGAAGGATAATAAAAATCTCAGATTTGTTGCATGTTTATGTTGATTGGTGTAAGACATTATGCGTGGCACCTTGAGTAATGGCATGGTAGATCCTCCTAGTATAATGATAGTGAACAATACTATGAGTAGAGTAGTAGTCACTAGGTAGCCAGTCACTTCCTTAGGAAAGTACTCATCTAGATTCTCAGCGAGAGCAAATGCCACAGCTCCTCGCAAACCTGAACAGCAACAGTAAAACAATATAATATACCTATGCTCATGTATAATATCACAGAGAGTGTGGCGAGGGCGAGAGAGAGAGCTGACCACTAAACCACATCACACACTGCATGCGCATGTTAATTTTAACTGAGCGACAGCAGTTCATCATGGCAGACAATGGGAAGATGTTGGCTGCTCGAGCTATCAATATCAGCACCTAATAGATAATAGTGACACACATTCAGATTGGTACGTAGTGAGCTCACCAAACTCCATACAATCAATCCAAGATTGAAGGACTTGTTGATTGAGAATAACGCCATACCAAGATAGAGGAACACTACAGTTTCTGCAGTACAATCAGTAGAGTAATGGATTTGTTGAGAGAAGCCAACTGACCAGCCATGAATGAGACAGTGCGTAGTGATTGCTGTACTGTGACCTGTGTTACAGGAGACAGGTTGAAGTGAGTGTAGTGTGACATAACAATCCCACAGAACAGCACGGCCATGATTCCTGATAGATGAAGACCCTCTGCTAGGAAGTAGGGACCGAATGCGAATATCACCCACATAGTAAACTCCAATGAGTGGTGCTTTCTCAAATTTATCACCTTCAGAAACTGAAAACAAAAAATAGCCAATCGTAACTTTAAAATAATGAAGTCACCAAAAAAGCACAAATAGTCAGTAGAGAAAATTGGTATGTCAATTTCCCATGCCAAAATTAGGTGACACAAGGGCATCCACCATTACTACATTGTACACATACTTACTAAAGCACTGATAAGAGCAAATACTGTTCCCAGTAAAGCTGAACCAAAGAACATGATACAGAACTGTCCAGCAGAGTTGCCCAGTATTTCTGCTGCTGAGGTATTGACAGCTGATGAAGCCTCAGATGGGAGTTGTTGAAGAATAGTCCTGAAACAGACAAGAAAATGAATGGTTGCTTGATGTTTTCACAATTGCACATGTATGAACTATCTACATGCATGTTCAAAGGATGCTTAGTATACTACTCACTTTGTCAGTACGATGGAGACAGCATCATTGAGCACACTCTCTCCAAACACTAACATATTGAGTGTTGGATCGACATTGAGAGCATGAAATATAGCAAGTGTAGCAACCGGGTCCACAGCAGATATGAGAGATCCAAATGTAAAACTAGAGAAGAGCATTATAAACAGTGTTTACTGAAAGTAACTGTTTCACTACCTCTGATATATGTCAAGTGGATATGCTACGCCCATCTGTAGAAAAGACACAATAACTCAGGAGTCAGGACTGATGAACAGTGTGTACTACTGACCACTCCCAGTGCATAGAGCCCTCCTCCAACGATAGCAGCACTGATGGTAGTACCCACTACAGCAAACATCATGATGGATCCGAGGTTCTGAAAGAAGTTTCCCTAAAGACAACACAAGATAAGGCAGCATGGAAGCTGTGCATGAGTAGCAGCACTGCTAGCATACCTTGTGAAGTGAGTATCCTGACTCAAATATGATGGGAGGCAGGAGAACGAGAAAGAATGACTGCGGAGAAAAATTCTCCCAATACTGAAGGAGACAAACAAGACTTAATGCACTGTACATAATATTATACATTAGTTCTGTTTGATGCAGTCACTAAAACAATGTGTACTACATACAACTGAGAGTAGACATAAACAGGAAAACTACAACTAGTACCTGGAGATCTTTCCCTCCTAGTCTCTGAGTACCCCAAAACAATGCTCCAACAACACAACCTTGAACAAAAATAAACGAATTAATTATTATCGTAACACATTATGGTCATAGCAAGGTCAGAAGAAAAGGTAATTGAGAAGATTGGTTTACCGATGATGACAAAGGCGATGCTCTCGGGAAGATAGTGGAACTTAATCTTGATGAAAACATGCACCAGCATGACTGACACACCTGCAGCAAGACAAGACAAACACCAATGATGAGTTATGTGAACATTCTACCATGTTGTTTCAAACACACGAAAGGAGAGCAGTATGTTAGTATTGAAGAGTATAAGGAAGCATACAGCAGTTAGTTAGGTAGTCATGTTCTACCTGACACACAAAGTACAATCTACATGTACTCACCAAGTAACATCAAAATGAGGAATATTGAGATGCTGGCAATGGACTCCTGAGACTCACCCGGAGGACTGGTTGGATTGAAAGCATTGGTAGGCGAGTCAGTACCTTCCGATGAAACTGTGTTATCAGATGATGTAGTCATATCATTAGGCGATGTTGCTGCAGTGCCTGGAATCGGTGTAGGGGATGGCGCCGATGGTGAGGAACTACTGGCTGATGATAATACAGAGAAAATTTGTTCGGAAGACACTAAATTATTGTGTGCAGGCAACGAGCTACTCGAGGACAAGGATTGAGTGGGTGATGATACTAACAACGGAACAGATGATAGAGGTTGTCCAAAGAGAGAAGAAGACGGGGCAATAGAGACAAGAATACTGCTACTCATAATATTGTGGCTGCTGGTAGTTACAATAGGCTCTCTAGTAATAGGTGAGTCGATTGTTTCATCATCAGAACCAGACCTACAGTAAAAAGAGTTCGTGATTTGACTCTTTTTAGTACAGTCCGTAACCAGTAAACTCACCCATCATCAGAGTCAACGGCGCGAACGTTCATAAACAAGGCTATTATTAGCACGACAGACAAATACGTACACTGCACCATGACCGATAGAAAAGAGACACGGACAGACGAACCAGATCGAAGATGACTCACCAGCAACAACACGACTCCATTGAACAACGTGTCCGGAGTAAGATTACGGAGATAATAAACGTATTCATAGCACGTGTTGTCGTGGTAATAAACAGACCGGTCATCATGGATGACTTGGATCAGCTCTTGGATGAGTTCGAGGATGAATTTCATCCCTCTAAAGAAACCACGATTAGTAACAGGTACGTATATTCTTTTAAGCTGTGTAGCTGACTTTTAAAAACTCTATAGAGATCCCCATAAGAGTGCACTATCCTCTAACAGTACCTCAACTGAATTGGATACCATTATAAAAGATTTTCTAGATGATGACGACGATGATGAGGTGTTGGAGTTGTTCCAACCACCAGAAGAGTGTAGACCATCAAACAACCCAAGCACTACGAGAGGACTTCACAACATGATCACTGATGGTCAAAAAACAAAGTATTATATTATTAATATCTGTGCAATAGTTAATAACAGTCAATGAAATACTTCTGGCACATGTAGATGTTATCCCAGTTTGCTCATTGGTGGTTGCTCTCTCACGATGGGTGCCAACTGCACCAGTGAACAGAGGTTAGTACTTGTTAGTGTCAATATGAGATATTTCTTGTATTTCACACGTCTCAGGGCTTGCGACAACCTGAGGTGCACCTCTTGTGATTTCAAAGTGATATGGTTCAATGACCATCATTGGCACAGTAGGTCAGACTACCTGTTCTTTAGAAACAATGTTCCAGTGTTTGATAAATTGAGAGCAAATCTTGTGCGAGCAAAAGGTTAGTGTAGTACTGCATCATCAAACAGCTACAATTGTTTCCGGTCAGGTACAAGAGCTTATGCATGTCAATGTTCATGGCAGTCAGTAGACAGTACAGAATCAGTGAGTAAAATCAACGGACTGAAGTGGGTGTGTGGAAAACACTCGTTGTAATCATTGCATTGCACTCAATTATTTAATTATCAAATAAATATTGCACTTTGAATAAATATTTGTCACAATAATAACCGGTCATCAGTATTGCTAGAATACTCTCCATTGGTAGTAAGCTCCTCTTCTTCATGATTAGGTAAATCACTGAGTGGTATAACATCATCCACTTCTTCCTTTCCTATTGCTTGCTTCCTGCACTTGCACTGAGTACCATACCTCTGGATGGACGAGACATGTATGAGCATAACCGTAAATTAGACAGCAAAGGGCACAAGGGAGTGATACCACAAGTTACTTAGTGATAGTAGAGAGTCATAGTTAGCTGTTTACGCCACACGGCTGAACGTCAACGGCTGGTACAATGCAAAGAAGGCAACCTAGTCATGCACGTATACAGCACTCTAGCACACACAATATTTCGCAAACGAACGTAAGACACACAAAAACATTAAACCTAAAATGTGCCTTTGTCTTCTGATGTCAGCATTGCCAGACGTTAGCCATTAGTGCAAATAAACGTGTAACTAAACTCTCTAATGACTATCATCTCTATCAAGACACAGTTGATACCTTCCATACAGCATAAATTGATGCAGCAAGCAACACAAAAATTGCCTCAATTGAAAATCCTGAAAACAGTGCAACTGTGCCCATAAGAGCTCCTGTGACTCTGTTGAAATAAATCAATTAGCAAACAAATCAGAATATAACATACCCGATAAGTGGTAGAGTGAACAAAGACGTCAGTATAGCAACAAGCCGGGCTCCAGTTCCGGGAATAACAAGCTTGGTCTGACGATGGAGTGTCAACCAACCAGTCAGTGACGCTCTGGTTGAAACTATAGCACGAAACATAATTATAACACTATGTTGAGATAATACAACACTTACCAGTGAAACAGAACAGACTGAATATTCTCAGTGGGTTCACACACAGTAGAGCAAGATACTCAGAAACACCAACTACATCTCTCATGATGATCACAGATACACCGGGAACCCAGAACAGAATAATGGATGCCTAATGGATTTATGCTGATGTCATTGTGCACCTAATAACAGTATAACTCACAATAACTGCTACTACTAGGGCAATAGTAACAAATACTCCAATTTTCCATCCTTTGACTCTCTTTCGAACATTCTCTCCACTATCTGACTATAGAATTATAATACATAACACTACTGTATTTTTAAGGTGGCAGGTACCCATTCATCATTAATATTCTACAAATACTGTCAAGATGAAACTCACTACAACAATAAAAAACAAGTAATAGAGACACCAAGGACTGTTCTGCCGCAATAGTTCTAAAGCTAAGCTCTGACACAAAGCAGCTTGGCAGCAGCAACCACAACATGAGTCATTAGTTTTGGCATCAACTTTTGTCCCAACCTTGGCAAAGAATCATTAACCATCCAACGAATCTACATTCAGCTGAGTACCAATGCCATTGAGAGTTTGCAGGTGTCTCGGTAAGCTAGAAATGAGCTGGTAAGTCAGGGTGATCTCACACCTTCTTCGAACCATAACTCTCGAACAGTAACTTTTCTGAGATTTTACCATTGGCCCTGCTCATGAAATCGTACAACTGGTAAAACCAGGTCATAGTGTCCGCTAAATAGAGCTGCTCGCAAACTTTGACGCAGAAACTGCTTACCTGAGAGTAGTCATTTACTGAGCTACAGTGAGGAAGTCCATGCCAACAAAGCTTTGATGTAACAATAATTATATTTACAAACAGCAAGATGATACTCAGTGAATTCTCAGTGAATATTCTCACTGAATACTCAGTGATACTCAGTGAACCAGAGCTCATAAACCAATGATCAGTAGTAGTATGATTAAGAGTATTATCACTGATCACCTTTGGAGTAAATGCAGGAGGAACAGCTCTGAGTTGATTCAACCAACCATAGGGTAAACGTCCCACTGGATAGCAAGCCGTCAAAACAGCTACTGCCTGGAAAAATACATACACAGTGCCACAATGACACACAAAGAAGTGTTCATACAGTGTCAGCAGCACATGGTGTTGAGACAGAACGAGCCACTAGTAAGTTGACAATAGGTCTACTGATTCTCTGGACAGCTAGTGCCAACATAAGAGGTGATATGAAAGTGGTCAATCTCCACAAACTGACTGGTGACTGAGTGAAAGAGTTGCACACATATACAACAGCGCACAATGAACAGTGCACATAATGCTTACTGTAGTCTTTGGTGATAGTAGTTTGAATGTCATCTTATAGCAGGCAGCTACATTGATGACACACCTGACAATCACTCCACAGTAAGCAGCTATGATGGGTATTGCAATAGTGTTGTTACACAACAGTGGAGTGAACACCAGCCCTGCCACTGACACTATCTGGGAAAGGGTGCATACAAAACTGCACTACTGTACAGATACACATTGATTAACAATCTATCACATTCTGTGTGGGCGTATCGCCCATTCTACAATTTATATTACATATGGCACCGCGTACGGTATATGGCACTAACAGGGAACTTATACATGTAGCACAATGTGAAATATTGACCTTCACTCAACCTCAAGAAAAATTTGCCCGTGCACAAGATTATGTGACAGCAGCGTGTTACAATCCAGATAAAGCACTGTTCACTCGTGCATTACGGGAATTATTGCACTTCAATGCTTTAATTAATTAGTAAAAGCTTAATTGGGTGGCTACACTCTACATCACATGACTTGATGCCAACTAACATCAGAACAGAAAACTAGCTCTCTAGGAACACGTGGCTCAATGTCATCATGTGCAGTAGAGTGTACCTGTGCAGCAATATCTGCTAGAGATGCTATTCCCACTACAGTACTGTGATGATACTGCATCAGTAGTCCAGCATGGTACCAGGACTAGACAGGAGAGAAGGAAGAGAGACAAGATACTATACTTTTCATTAATTTTGGTAACTTAAAAATCACACTTGTCACCTTCTCACTACAGCTCAAGCTCACAATTAGGTCAATAGTAGGATAGAATGCCAGTAGAGCCAGGGCCAGACGTGCCTGGTCAGTGACACGAGGACTCACTCCATGAAGATCTTGAATCAACCATACTCCAAGCTGAGTAAGAGCTGTTGACGATTGATAATTATAAGCAACAAAGATTAGATTACTATAATATTCTCACCTGTAACTAGCAGTAGCACAAATACAAACACTCCACACACAAGGAAATATATCATTGTCTTGAAGAACGTCCATCTGTCATGCACTAATACAAGACTAGCTTGTTTGGCCTCTCCCAACACTCCAACAAAGAACTTAGCAAATACGTAAGCCAGTCCAAAACCAGCCAACACCTCAACCACATCTTCACCCTTGGCTATACTGCGGTTTAGAACCTGCAGCATGAACGATGATCATGACCTAGCTTTAGCAGAGTCTTCTACTCACTTGTTCTGCAACGTCCACAGCAAGCTCAGCAAACGCTATCGGCACTAGAAACACAGACAATCGGTAGAAATCATTGTTTAACAGCCGTCTAAGAGCCATTTTGCCATCATACATGTAGATTTCTGATACTGAAAATCTATGCTCCTCATGCTGATATTAAAGTGGGCGTGATGCGAAGATCCACGGAAAACACGTGGAAAGTTTGGTTGATCAATACAGATGTATGCTACAATACATATACAGCATACCGAACTACACCAACAACGTAACATAGAAACTATTGCTAATGCCAAATCATGATTGTAATTTATCCCTCATTTGTTCCCGGGGGTTCCAGCTCAGTAATAATACCATTCTTCTTTTCTTTGCCATCGCCAGCCTGATCTTCAAAACCAATGCTTTCAGAAGCAACAACTGCATTTTCAATGGCATTCCTAACCAACCCAACAGCAGTATCACGCAGGTAACATTGATCAGCTGTAGATATTTCTGCAGATCCTTCTGTAGTTATTTGTTTGACAGCATTTTCCAGTGATTTTTTAACCAACATAGCAGCAGTTTTCTGGTCAGTATCTATTTCTACAATCTCTGTCTCGTCAGACATTGTTTCTTTCTTCTCATTTTCCAGTGTTGTTTCAGTCAGCACAACAGCAGTCTCCAATGTCTCGTCTTTAGCTATTTGTTCAACGGCATTTTCTAGTGATGCTTTCACCAACACAGCACCAGTTTGCTTCATTGCATTGTCAGTAACTTCTGATAAATCAGAGGCTTTTGTTGCCAGTTTCTCAACAGCATTCTCAAGTGACTGTTTCACTAACACAGCAGCTGCATCTTGTATAGGTTTATCAACATCAGCATGGCCAGTAATCATTGCATTTAGCTCCAAAGATGCAGTTGTAGTAGCTTCAGAACTATCTGCACGGTTGTTGCTGTTATTATTTTTCTTTTCATTATTTGCCACTTGACTGGATAAGTTCTTCATTTCTGCTCCCGATGAGCTCTTACTACATTTACTGCCACATTTCTGAGTAAGCAAAAATAAAATAGAAGAGGCATCAAAGAATGATAACTAACAATCCAAACAGCAAATGGAATTGAAAATATAGCAACAAAAATGGCTTCCACCAGAAACCCAAGGAAGAGTGCAGTGACACCCATTAGTGCTCCTGTGACACTAGAGTAAAATACAACAGTGGCTCATACACCAGTGATATGGAACAAATATAAACTTACCCAAAATAAGGTAATGCAAACAAAGAACCAAGAATTGCAGCAAGTCGAATTAAAGCACTGGGAATAACAAGCTTGGTTTGATGATACAGTGTCAGCCAACCAGTCAATGCTGCTCTTGTTGCAACTGTAAGAACATCAAACAAGTTTGGTCAACAACAACAACTAGCTATGGTCAATGGTAGCTAAACAACAACAACAACTAGCTATGGTCAATGGTAGCTAAACAACAATAACAACTAGCTATGGTCAATTGTAGCTAAATAACAACAACAACAACTAGCTATGGTCAATGGCAGCTAAACAACAATAACAACTAGCTATGGTCAATGGCAGCTAAACAACAACAACAACTAGCTATGGTAGATTTGTTGCCTAACCAGTGAAACAGAACAGACTGAATATTCTCAGTGGGTTCACACACAGTAGAGCAAGATACTCAGAAATACCAACTACATCTCTCATGATGATGACAGATAAACCAGGAACCCAGAACAGAATAATGGATGCCTACATAAACATAGTCAGCTAAGAGAAAATATGTAAATGATACTTACAGTGGCTGAAACTCCTAGTACCGCAGCACAAAATACACCAACTTTCCATCCTTGAACTGGTTTCCTGTCTTCCTTCTTAAGCCCTGTCCTCTGCATCCTTGTAAAATTATCTGACTTCTCAGGCAATGATGAAGTATCTTCTGACTTCCTAGGCTGTTGTGTAAAAACAGCATTCAAGTGTGAATTTAAGCATATTTGCATAGAGCATTGCACATAAGCACATACATGTGTGAGCCTTTGTACAAAGGAATGATGCACATTCCAGGTAATCCACGAGTGGACTTAACTATGAGGTGGTTGGTCACGTCATATTCATGATGGCTGAATAATCCCTCATTGGGTAACTATGCAACTAGCCGAGACTGACAATGGCAGTGATACAAAGGAAATTTGTTGTGCACAACAAAAAGTTTCACATAACAACACTGCTCGGCAACTTCATTGTCTATCATGGACTATGGTTCTATTCAATGTTCTGTGTAATTTGTGTAGAGTATTATCACCTAACAAGTAGCAGAGACATATCTTCCATTTTTGACTTCATATCAACAAATCAACAATTTAAGCATAATCGTGCTAGGCATCTTTCACTGACTGTAAAGTGTCAAGAATGCTAATGCCATATGCTGTCAAAATGTGTGAATGCAGCGTGATCACACGACCTCGTGAAGTTGCGTAACATGTGTGACCAACCTCTTCAGCACTCAACTATCAATCACACACTTACTTTTTTCTGAAAAGCAGGTGGAATTAAACGCAGCTGATTTAGCCATCCAAATGGCAGCCGTCCAACAGGATAGCAAGCAGTCAATACTGCCAATGCCTGTGATGATTAAACTAGTAAGTAGAGTTTGATTGCTATTATATTTGGTAAAAATTATTTAACAACACAATTATTACAGTCTTTGATCAAATGAAATTGCCTACAAATAGCTGCCCCATACATATAAACAGTTGCTCAAGCTGCTCTGTGATATCCAGCTAGATGTTAGGCAAGCACAATGCAATGGTTGAAACACCGATCAATTACCACATGATTGGTATACAACTCACAGTATCAGCTGCACAGGCAGATGGAGAGAATCGAGCAACTAATAAGTTGACAATAGGTCTACTGATTCTCTGGACAGCTAGTGCCAGCATAAGAGGTGATATGAAAGTGGTCAATCTCCACAAACTGACTGGTGACTGAGTGAAAAGATCATGGTGAATATTACAAATCAAACATTAGACACTGATGCTTACTCTAGTCCTTGGTGATAGTAGTTTGAATGTCATCTTATAGCAGGCAGCTACATTGATGACACACCTGACAATCACTCCACAGTAAGCAGCTATGATGGGTATTGCAATAGTGTTGTTACACAACAGTGGAGTGAACACCAGCCCTGCCACTGACACTATCTGGAGAAGGAGAACATAATACACACAGTAGTTCAATACTACGCTTCTAATTTTGAACTCTATACACATCATGAGTTCTCATAAAGATTATAATTTTACCGTTCACTGAACCATCCGACTACCTCATTGCAAAGGCGGATCCAGGGGGCTACTGTCTTACCAACCAGTAAACAGAAGTGAATTTTCCTGGACTATCCACATGCGCATGTGCATTTAGCTTAAAATGGCTAATGAACAACGAAATTATGTAGGCTGTACAGCTACTACTACATCACTCACTGTCACCTTCCACGAGCAAGCGTAGCTGTAGAGACGATCGCGTACGTGGGAAAATCACATAAAACACATACTCATGAATATCAATTAGAAAAATTTTACTGCTCACTTCCCGCGCTGCTTATCAGCCCCCATCCTGGATCCACCCCTGGATTGAATATTGTCTTATCATCAATCATGCTCGCCTTGTGTGCAACTGACATAATCATTGTCTACTCACTTGAGCAGTAATATCTGCTAGAGATGCTATTCCCACTACAGTACTGTGATGATACTGCATCAGTAGTCCAGCATGGTACCAGGACTGGACAGGAGAGAGATTAGAGATGCACCTCAATAGTACAGCTCAAACTCACAATTAGGTCAATAGTAGGATAGAATGCCAGTAGAGCCAGGGCCAGACGTGCCTGGTCAGTGACACGAGGACTCACTCCATGAAGATCTTGAATCAACCATACTCCAAGCTGAGTAAGAGCTGTTGACGATTGATAATTATAAGCAACAAAGATTAGATTACTATAATATTCTCACCTGTAACTAGCAGTAGCACAAATACAAACACTCCACACACAAGGAAATATATCATTGTCTTGAAGAACGTCCATCTGTCATGCACTAATACAAGACTAGCTTGTTTGGCCTCTCCCAACACTCCAACAAAAAACTTAGCAAATACGTAAGCCAGTCCAAAACCAGCCAACACCTCAACCACATCTTCACCCTTGGCTATACTGCGGTTCAGAACCTGTAGATGTCATTATCACCTAAAACAGCTGCTGTAAAAGCATACATGTATGCTACTTACTTGTTCAGCTACATCTACGGCTAATTCAGCAAAAGCTAATGGCGCCAAAAACACCAGGAGACGATAAAAGTCGTTGTTCAGCCAGCGAGTAACAGCCATCTGTAAACAGTAACTCCGAGGTGTTTATCGTCTCTACGAGTCATCAATTCTAGTATAAACTTGTAAAGAATGTACTGTGTGTGTCGTCGTTGTACATGATTGGGACACGATCACAGGTTCGAGGTACAGGTAAACAGACAACACTCGTGTAGTGTAGATTTTCCGGCTGAGCCGAGTATCGTAACCGGGACAACATTCCTGTTTGTCTGAATGGCTTCAGATCGCTTAGATTTCTATGATCGGTATACTGTGAGAAGAAATCGACTAATTATGGCTATATTGTCTCGTAGGAGTGCTATCTTGAATACTGTAGTTATTTCTGGAGGCACTCGCCATAAACCAGTTTGGCACAGCTAGATCGCATAATACATACACGTGGGCGAAACCACGCCCACGTGCACCGCTCTGATCTGTGGGCTGCATGAGCAGGAGCTCTCCTACACTTTGCTAAGTCTACACTTCAACTACATTATGTCTGTTTTACGGTGCCAAAATTGCACTGCCCACGAATCATGGTCAGTATAAAACAAATCAGTATTCAACACTCTAACTGTGAGACTCTTATAATTCAAACGAAACGTTTCGTTGAAATGAAGTGCTGCATTGTTTTTCTGCTGTGTTTGTTTGCAGCTGCATCTGAAGGTTAGCATCATTAATTAATTTTATTGTATTTGATAAGATTTTATGAGTAGGTACAACATGCACATCTAAATTTGTGCAAGTTCAGCATATGCATCACCTGAGTATGCCAGCTAGAAGAGGAATTCCTAAGCATCGAACTAGGAGAATGGCAAACCAGGGATATTTTGGCAAGCAGGCTCTATTTACTGACCTGTCATTCAATTGCAGTGGGCTTTTAACACACTGGATATTCACTGCAGCTGGTGTTAAAAATAAAGGCAATCTACAGGCACCCGAACTGCATGTTTGGAGGAATACTAGCAGCAATAGATACGTGCTTGTTCACTCTACACTTGTCTATCCCACTAGCTATACCGGTACTAACCAACTATACAATATGTCTTTACTGTCCAACCCTCTACTGGTGCAAGCTGGAGATGTTCTTGGCATCTTTCAACCTGAGAAAAAGAAAAGTCTGTTCAGCATATCATATTCAAACTCAAACAGTGGCTTTACAACCACTGTATATTTAATGAAGAGTAAAACACACTTGAATACTTTTTCTACTGAAACAATAGAACATGCAAACTCTGGTGTTCCACTAGTGAATGCTGTTATAGGTGAGCATAATTATTATGAAAAATACAGTGTGTGTTAATCATGTTGATGTTTTGCAGTACCAATCCCTTCCTCGAGTAGCAGTGTGATGATATCTGATCAAGTCACAGTTTCCTCATTATCATCCAGTAAATCATCTATACCAAGCCTATTGATCACCTCTTCGCCTTTTTCAACCATGAATATTTCGCCTAGCTCTGCTACCTCTCCGACTACTTCCTCTTCACTAAGTCACTATACTGTGGTTCCATTCTCATCTTCTGTTTTGCATACTTCTCTCGAGTTGATTCAGCCGACAAGAGTATCACCAAGCACATTGAAGACAAAACAGACTACACTCATGGTTGCATCCGGTAGTGGGCTGAAGAGTTCTTTCAACATTGTTCTACAAAGTTGGGCCACTTCCAAACACTCAACGACTGTCACAGCAAATCACAATGCCGACAACGACACACCCAGTTACCCAACAGTAACACCAAGCCTTGCTGCGCAGCTAGGCAACGGCTCTGTTACCACATACATCATCATCATCGCAGTATTGCTGGGCCTGACAATTATCAGTACCACCATTGCTGCTACAGCCTTTTGTGTTGTAGTTGCTATTGGAAGGAAAAAATCAAAGCCAGTTGTCACTGTTATCTACCCATCTACTACCTCCCACCTCGAAAGAAACAGCTCACCGACAATAATTACAGATGAAAACACATGCCCACACACAGTATGCAATCTTGAACCTGTCCCCATATATGAAGGAGCTTCTCTTGTTAGAGGAAATCAGCAAAATGAATCTCAATTGCAGACCTGTCAGTCCGACACCTTCCTAAGTGGACAAACTGAAACTTTATATATTAGCATTACTGGAGAGCCTGAATCTTCTGGAGGCATGTTTACACAACCAGTACTGAATCCTAACTATGACAGAATTGAGACCAACAACAGGAGCAATGGAGAGCAGGTTAACAGCTCTAGACAGCATACAAAGCCTCCTGTGTCTCCCTATGAGATGGTCAGTAGTAATTATTCACTAGCTAGCACTATAATGTTAATTTTGTTTGTTTTTTAGCCTTTTGAAAGTGGAAACAGCAGCCTTTGTGGTTATGACTTGTGTGTTCCAGATGAGGTTTGTCACAATGAATATTGCATTATGGTTTATCATTATTCTTGTGTGTAGTATCAGCGACAACAGCTTGTTCAGAATAGCGGTTATGAGTTTGACCAAGAACTTTATGAGTCTCTTGTTCAACAGGTGTGTTTGTATGACTTCAAAGAATACCATTGCATACATGCTTCATTCATTGTGTAGACACAACCTGTTCAAGAACCAGCATTTTTTGAGGAAGCACCAACTTATTGGCAGCCAAGCTCTTCAGCTTCAACTCTTTACACACAACTCTCAAACAAACGATTTAGAGAAATACCACGACAATTAATTGAGTAAGACTAAAAAATAAAGTCCATCGTAATAAAATTATCATCACTACAGGATTACTGAGTATCTTGGGTCAGGACAGTTTGGAACAGTGAATAAAGCTACTTGGAAGAGCAGAATGGGAGAAACTGAAGTAGCTGTAAAGATGCTCAAAGCTGGAGCATCGGAGACTGAGAAAGTCAAGTTTCTTCAGGAAGCAGCAATAAATGGACAGTTTCATCACCAAAATGTAGTCAAACTATTGGGAATGGTGACTGTAGGAGAACCAGTGAGTGAAGATTATAGTTTTATACAAATAGCTTTTACAGAGATGCATTGTAGGCTATGATAGTACTTGAATTAGTAAGAAATGGAAATCTCAGAAAGTTTCTTTCAAGCAAGCGACCAAGGTAACTTAATTACATCTAAACCGATAACAAAAGCAATTATTGTTGCCACTAGAAATGGAAAATTGCCTAGTGCTGAACTACCAGAACTCCTCCTAGACTGCTGTAGACAGGTAGCAAGTGGAATGGTCTACTTGGCTAGCAAGGCTTTTGTACATAGAGATCTTGCAGCCCGGAATATTTTGGTGTCAGATGAATTGGTTCTCAAGGTATGCAGTCAAAACAAAGCTATTCACTCATTTGGTGGTTGGCTTTATAGGTTGCTGATTTTGGCATGTCAAGAGATCTCATGGAAAAGACCTATTATGTATCCCAAGGAGGTCCTATACCAATCAAATGGACGGCACCTGAGGTTATACATATTGCCTGTTACACAAACAGTATGTGACTAAATTTAATTCACTATAGGCACTTTACTACCGTAAGTACTCAACATACAGTGATGTTTGGAGCTTTGGTGTAGTGATGTATGAGATATGGAGCATAGGAAGAAAACCATTCCCATCTCTGACTAATGAGCAGGTCAGTATGTGAAAATATCTTGAGCAGTCATTTATTTCTAGTTATAATACAGTACATAGAAGAGATTGATGAGGGCCATCGGCTTCTTCCACCTCCTGGTTGCCCTAGAAGAATGTATCAACTGATGATAGACTGTTGGTAAGTGATCATACGTAATAATGTACAGTACTATAACAATGCATGTCTATGTGTAGGCATCCAGACAGCTCCTGTAGACCTTCATTTGAAACCATAGAAAACAGGCTAAGAAAAGATTCTTCCAATCTGCTTGAGTTTGGGGCAACTGAGACGGAACTGACAGTATGTCCTGAGGCTTGTCTACTGGGGACACGTGTAGAATCAGGCCAACATTTGTTCCAGGATCTGCAGCAAAAGTACTGGATGCACTCATAAACTGCATGATAAATTCTACTAATAATAATGATTGACAACGTAGTACTATTAGCTTTTGTAATAAAAGGCAGGAAATCGATACAAGTCATAGTATGATGTAAGTGTTAATTTACAACTAACTACACAGTGAGAGAATCATCATTAACAATAGATGTGTAAACTAAGCAATTATTACATTTTGGAGATCAACACTAAAGCTATTGCAGCGGTTATATTACTTCGTGCAAGGGAGCACTAATGCATTAAAATGTCATAAAGTCTTTGATCATGCTCTATTGTGTGAATAAATACCAGTGACTTGACACATTAGTGACTGCAAGGCGACGCTTTACACTCAAATCTTCCTTTCAAGAAGTAATAAAACCTCTGTGTCACTATCATTAAGAGCGTGTGTGTGTCCAGATTCCACTATTGTCGCATCAAAATGAATAGTTTACATGGTTTTACTTATAGCACTTCACCCACTATATCAGGAGAGAGTGATCGTGGTTAGGAAGGCTTCTTAGCACGCTCACTCTCATAAAACACTCTTGCCGCTATCCAAAATAATTACATTAATATCAATAATAGATAATATTATTTAATATTGATTATTACATTAGAACATTGTAACATCAGTCTGTATTATAAATCTAATAAAACCACATTAGCTATAATGCAGCAAACTCAGTATTATTACATGCATACTTATTAGCTACATGTGTATAATGTCATGATAAATTTCTATGATAATAATTTGTCTGTCTTCAAAAAGTCTTGATCGTCTACACTGGTTTGACTGCCATTCTCACAGTCTTCATAGAAACGCTATCTCCATACCACTTTTCCAGCTAATTCCATCATATTTTCTTGCAGGGACTTGCCTTAGTTTGTAGTATAATTATTCCATTTAAATAAGCATCATGGGAGTCATTGTACCACCAATCTCCTTTGTGGTACTCGGCACAACTGCCAGACAGATTATTGTCATGATCTTCACCTCTACTTGAAAAATTTGTCCAATGTGAGCAGATAAAGAATCTTCGATGGTGCTTGCTATCTTGAGAGTCAAATCCAGAGATGGTAAGAAGATATTTTGAGTTTACATCCCAATGTCAAACTTTTATAGCGGACATGAGCCCATGTTTGTTCAGGTTTCCATTGATGATTAGCAACTTGATTGTACTTTTCAAAGCTCTCTACATGTAGTCCAATCCACAACTGCTTCTTGTGTGAGAGTCCTGATACGCTCAAGATCCAAATAATGACCAAATCCGTTCGATCAAAACTAACTGATTTGTTGACTCTACGCTGGATGATTGTCCATCCTCCTCCACTCAAGCTCATGTCATAGTATGCAGTGAATTCCTCGTTATGCGGTTTTATGCGCCATATGCGGTAAAGACCAGTTTTGGTGTACCCATCGTCAGAAATAGCCTTGCATTCTCTGCCAGGTAAACTTGTACAAGTATAATGCACGAACTGTTCTGGTAAACACGCTGCACATTGGCATACTTATTTCAAGGTTCAAAATTTTACAGTTTGAGGGAGCGTCAGACTGCTTGCTCTTACTGTTTGTTCAGTTAAGGGCTGAAAATCGCAAATACTGAAATTCACTGCTCGTTGTAGAGCCATTCTTATTGCATTGCAGTATCCAAGTAGTGGTCTAGCGGCCTGGGACGGAGCTCGCTTTTTATCTACACACTGCGCATAAATCTGACATAACGAATGAACAAGTTAGAACAAGAGATAACAAAACCATAAAAAGTCTAAATACAAGGAATAATAATAGTTATACAGCAAGTGAAAGCCATAATCGTTTTTGTGCACATTATCTGAACTATTAATTAAGCTGGTAATGAAACAGTGTTAGTCTAAGTAATTATAAGTAATATTATTTATTATTAATAAAATATGAATAAATAAAAATTACAATTTATGGTGTCCACAATTTGTTATATTGGTCACCTATTCAGTCAGATGTTTAAATATCACAGAACTACATACAATTATTTTGGTCGAACAGCCATCACTATTGTCTTCAAAGATTTATCCAATCCATACCACGGTTCCCAACTGATTCCGTCGTTACTTCCTCCTGGAATTGATTCAACATTGTAATATTTTCCGTTCAGATTCGTATTGCGACAATCTCCAAACCACCATCCTCCATTAAAGTTTGTAGCACAATTGCCGGTGGAATCGTCATTGTCTTTATCTTTAGTGGTGAACTTTTTCCCGTTGTGTTGGTTACCAGTGTGGGTTAAGGAATCAGCTGCAGTACTCGTGCTGTCATAGTCAGCAATTGTCAGTGTGTAGTCTGAAGTTTCATCTCCAACTATAAACTTTCCATATCGTGCATGTCGCCATTGGTCAAGAGGATCAATTACACCGGATTGATAGCTCTCCATTCCGATCCAAAGCTCCATGTCGCCGTTTTCGGTCAGTGACCTGATGTTGTCCAAGCCCATCCAGTAGTTACCACTGTATTTACCAAATCCAGACTGGTAAGAAGTCCAAGACTCGTGAAAATCAACTTCGTCGCTAACTCTTCGCTGGATTACTGTCCATCCACCGCCACCTAACTTCATGTCGCAGTACACGACGAATTCTCCTTGTTTGTGTGACTGGCGTACGTAATAGAGCCCGGTTATTCTGTCGGCTGCATCCAACTGGTCGTAAATCTCTTTGCAATTTCTTCGAGGCGTATCTAAAGCAAACAAGTTTAAATTAATAAAATTGCATGTCACCATTAATCTTGCAGAATAGCTTACATAATCCTTGCAGATGAATGGTCGTGTCAGTGGATATAGTGTCTCCGAGCTCGGATTCATAGTCGACTGTTGATCGCCTCACCACCGGAACACCGTGTGCACATGCAAGAAGAACAATGATAGCAACGAACAGAGGAGCCATTTCTTGGGAAATTCTTGCAACTAACTTATGCCAAGCAACCTCGAGTTGGCTTTTTATACCCTCGAACAGGTGTCCGAGTTATTTTTAAGTTTAAACTCCGCCCATCTTAATTAGCTAGCTAAAGCATGGCCGCCGACCACGATACGTTTCTTGCCGGTGTGAGAACTAGAGAGCAAGCTGTTGCGCTATACAACCAGTGCGAAGAGGAAGAGGTAAATGAGCGTATACATAGATCAATGTAATAGCAGTTATTCATTCAGGCGGCTCTTGAAGAGGAACTTGACGCTCTTCTTGACCAGCAGTGTCAAATGGATGTTCAAATTGTGTCACTCCAAAAGTTAATGTGAGTGCACACCTCTTTCTCAGTGTTATTGGGTGATTGTGGTGGTGTAGACCCACTCTACAGGTATTGCATGGCAGTGCCGATGAACTGTATTCTGGTGTCACCAATGCAAGCCAGCTGGCTGAGTCTATAAGCAGCAAGGTGAAAGTATTAGACCTTGCAAAGGTGAGTTGGTGCTTTTGTGTCAGGGAAATAGCATGCTTATTATAGTCTCGATGGGCCGACCTGAGGCAGAGAGTCTGTAGAAAACTGTCTGGTTTCCATAAATGCTGTTTAAAGTGCTGCATTCCGAGTAGAAATTTTACAATGGCCTTAATAACCTCACAACCACACCAACCTCTGCTTTGCAATGAGGATCCATGCCGTTCACAGAAATCTGCTTGGTGTACTGGTTTTCTGCTCTACATGTAGCTAGCATATCACTACAGGTATTAACATAATTATTTCATCTTCAGCGAAATGTCTACAGTGCTTTACAGAGAGTGGATGACATCATTGGACTCAAGGTTATAATTAAGTATACTTCTGATTTGTCTTCCTTCCAGAGCTCTTCCATTTCCTTAGTTCCTCACTTTAGATTTTGCATCAAACTCCTTGACCCCTTTTCTCACTAATAATTTAACTCAATAAGATACCATTGCTTACAGCAAACACTCATGAGTTGTGGCTCTGTGTGTTTGCAGCACTTGCATGCCTGAGCTAACTGCTAGACTAAACATTGGTCAGCAGTGCTTTTGAATCTACCCTTGAAATGGTCACTGGTACTCAATTAGACTAGTGTTGTATGAATAGCTCTACTGCAGAAGACAAAGTAAGCTAAATATGCCTTGGTATGGTCCAGTAACTGATCATGGTATCTGGATAATCCCAGTTAATAATGTGTTTGTCTCTCCAATTTATTTAACCCCTATAACTCTGCATTGACAGGCTCTCTATATTTTTTGTGTGCTTTAATTGGTACTAGTATTTGTTGCACGTGTTTGCTCAGACAAACATCTTTTATTAGGCGTTACTTAGTATCTCAGATTCACTCAGAACTCATATATGTATGTCAACAAAGTGTTGTGTTCTAATATTTTTGTGCTTCTTTTGGCACACACTTTCATTTACCATAGAATTGCAATATCCAGGTGTCTTTTGTCAACACTGTATCTGCCCTCCCTAGTGTCCACTGACCAGCTCATGCCCATGGCTTTAGTATGACACCCACTCATTCACTACTATTCTCTCTGAACGTGTCTCTGTGTGATCCCCTCCCTGTACACATTGCTGCTAGTTTATTGTTGTCCCACACTCATTACCATGCCATATTCACTGATTGTAGACACCACAATCACTGACTGCTAATCCTGGCATTCATTGTAGAATCATCTAGAATGTATGCAATAATTATACAAACAATAACAGTGATCTGTTTCCTCACAGAACTGTGTTGATGGTGTGCAAAAGGCAATGTCAGCCGGAGTCTTTGAAGAGGTGAAATGCACTACAGTGGAACCTCTCTAAGGCGGACACCGTTGAGACCAACAAAATTGTCTATTGTAGAGAGGGTGTCCTATGGTCAGGGGTTTATTATACATTATATTTGGGATTCAGTAAATGTCCATTATAGAGGGATGAGGGGTGTCCGCTAAGAGGGGTTCCACTTTATATACTAATCACTAGTTTATGTATGATTCATTATCTGAGGCTGCTGCCTCATAATCTCATGTATAATTTTGTGTGCTACTAAAAGTTTCTTCATTGTGTGATCTACAGAAAAGTATATGTGCTAAGGCTACTGTACCAGCTGGCAGATATGAACTAGCACCTACTGACATGTTAATATTCAGCAATGACTGGTTGCTATGATACATGCTAGTTGTCATGGTTGCTTGAACAGCTGTGTGTTCAGGTCACTAGTTAGCAATCATCTACTGTAATTTTCACTCTAGTCACAGCACTCATTATCACAGCATGGTTACTGGCTTCTTGTGACAGGTGCTTCTTTCATTCCCAATGTCTTGTTACACAACTGAAGCTTGACTCAGTATGTGACAATTCTGTTGCTAAACTTGTGATAAAATTAATGATGAATGATGACGTCGTTATAGTTGTTATGTGTTGTGCCTCACCAGAGCCCACTTGGTCCAGTGCAGCCATCTATGGTGCATGGTGTTGTCCAACCCTTATTGAGTGGGTAATACAATTACCAATGGGATGGTCTCTAAAGTGACTACTGAGATGGTAATTTTGTTTTCATGACGAGTCATTTATGATTAGTTTAGCGACCCAAGGTCATTGATGTTTTGTAAGATACCGTGGGTGTGTGTGCATGTGTTTACTGTGTTAGTGAACACACCATGACACCCATTTAGCTTATTGGGTGTTGGACACGGCTTTGTGTGGGCTGACTGCTGCTGTATTGAGCTTAGTGTAGTGTATTAGGATAAGTAGTGAGGAACTGCAGTAGGGACCAAGAAACATGACACATGACACACTGTGTGTGTGCCTGTAGCAGTTGATGTCACATTTTCCTGATCTTAAAGACAAAACAATGAGTGATTGATGATGGAATGCGGCATTATCATTAAGGACAGCAAACCAACATGCTCTTATCATTGTTTTTTTTCCCTCACAAACACTGTGTATAAGAATTGAGTAACTAGTGTCTTTGTAGCTTCAAAGCTGTTGTTATGTGACGATACCGTCCCATTAGTGTTTGTTTATTGGCAGACGTCCCAAACACTGGCATCTAGCCAGTCCTATAATAGCAATAATAATTCCAATTTTTACTGTTTGCTGGACACAACAGAACTTGTAAAGGTGCAGAAATAGTTGTGAAAACAGTGCCTTTCCTGGTGGCTCATGTCAATTTGTTATTAGGCTGTAACTAGCAGAGATCATAGTGAGCCGGTCCTGCAATGTCTAGAACAAAACAATCTTTCAAAATTAACTCTAGTACTGTAACCTTCGTGCATGCACCGAGGGTTAAAAATGATGTTCATACTGCAGATACATTAGCAGCATTGAGAGCTAGTTTCAGTAACCACTAAGTGCTTTATTTTTCATCTTCTCAGGCAGCTGTTTATATCCGCCGATATCTTGATCTCGATGAATCGGTTCTGATGGAATCTGCTGCCGATGATGCAAAAGGTAATGTGTTGACTATAGGTCAATGTTTCGTGACATTATTGGCTAGCAACTGCCTTTCTATAACTCACCTCATTGTTTAGTCTATCGTTAACTCCTTGTAGTTGGTGATGTGCAATACTGGATGTGTATAGCGGTGGAATTTGTTTTGTTTTGTGATGTAAAATTTTGATGTGATTTGTGGTTGTTTTGGTGATTGTGTTAGTGATTGTTTTAGAAACAGCTTAGCTAGTTAATTGGTTTGTTCCGTCAAGTCCTTAGAAGAGTGATGTTGTTGTGATACAAGAGACTGTATTAGTGACACGTGAAACCATCTCGGATAGCATTGTTCAGAATTAGTTTTACACATTTATATGTTTTAATGATAAAATACAGAGAACACGTCAACTAAGGGTCTCGCAGCTCATCTGCTCTCATCATTATAACAAGTCAGCTAAGGGTCTTGCAGCTCATCTGCTCTCATCATTATAACACGTCAGCTAAGGGTCTCGCAGCTCATCTGCTCTCATCATTATAACAAAGTGCGATGCTAGCCTATTGTTTTGACTAAGCTCGCATAAGTTGGCGATTTGAACCATTCTTCAGTTATGGATGAAAGTGATGAAGTTGTCGTGGCAACTGTTGTACAATAAACTGCGTGGGGTACCTGACTCTAACACCTCAAGTGTTGCTACACATGTGCTATACATGTATATCATTATAAGCATATATGTACAGAACTCTGTGTGTGATTATGTTTAGCTGTTGCTGTTCAGCTATGTGTTTATGATAATGAGATTCCGTGCTGTTACTAATGTGTATGGTATGATCAACACCAAAACAGGTTTTGTTCTCTTAGGTGCTGCGATAAGCAGCTCATTTGCTCTCCTCAAGAAAGCAGAGCTAGAGCTCAGAGAAGTGGTGACAGAAAATCTCAACACAGCTGTGAAAATGAGTGACAAACACTCTTTAGAGAGGTAATAGATGGCTAAAATTTGATATTACAGTGTAGCTTACTATTTTTCAGATTTGTCAAAATTTGTCCTCAGTTGAACATGCACAAGGAGGGCCTAGACAAGCTTGCAGAGTACCTCAATATTATGGTATGGAATTTTGGAATATTCACTTCATGCAGGTCTGTCTTCTATAGATTAGAGAGTCTTCTGCTAAGCGGTTACAAGCAACAGCTGAAGTGACAGGTTATTGGCTTCCTTCCTTAGGGAGGTCGTGTACGTGTAGACTAGCCATCTTGTGTCATAATGTTGAAGGAAGGTAGTGTCTGGTTCATGGGTAGACTACTTCGACAGAGGGACTTGACATTATACTGTTTTAAAGGAAAATGTGTACTGTAAATACTGTAGAAGGAGTGTCTGAGTGTGTGGCTGATGGTTGTTTACTGGTGTGTTCATTCTCAGGGAGTGTTTGTTTACTCCTTGCCTGACATTATGATAATAACGTGATCAACACATGGACAAACTGGGACCTAGAATAGAGGTGACATTGCATAATAGTCTTGTGCCAAACTGATATGTTGAACAACACTTAGTGATGTAATAATGATAATTAATTATAGGCTAGTTAAGTTGTCATCTATGATTTGAATACCTGGGATGCTTAGGCGTCAAAGGGTTAAGTAATCTTTTTTTTGTATAATGTGTGTTGTCAAAAATCACAGCTGTTTACTGTGTTCGAAAACCACCACAAGATATCTTCAAAACGTTTGGTTTGCAATTCTTTTCTTCGAAAGACTCCTACAAAGTCGGGAGAGCTGAGTGCTACAGGCATGTCTTCCTAATAGCTTCACCGCCAATAAGAACATTACGGTAACTGGGTGTAGCAAGCCTGAGCAAGTGCAAAACACTGTAACAACAATGAGGCCAATTGAGGACATTTACACTATTCGTACTCACAGTGCCTGATCCTGCCACCACTATACAGCTTGCTGATAGTCTGTATTACAGCTACATGTGTATTGGTACTGCTGCAACCATGCTGCAGTGGTTCCATCAGAATTCTAGTTTATGTTGTTTTCTTTTCTCAGGAGATCGTGTGGGTGTGGTGTATGCTGATACACTCACAGTACTGTATGAGAGTGTAGCTCGAGCATTGGACTCACATCAGCAACTAGTGTTCTCTTGTTATGGTGAGACACACTATAGTACTTCATTTAGCCATTGTGTCAGCCATTAGGTATCCGTGTCAGCCATTAGGTATCCGTGTCAGCCATTAGGTATTGGTGTCAGCCATTAGGTATCCGTGTCAGCCATTAGGTATCCGTGTCAGCAACGAGGTATTTGTGTCAGCCATTAGGTATTTGTGTCAGCCATTAGGCTAAAATGAGTACTTGGAACATTCAGCAGTATTTGCCAACTGGATTATGCCGGGCTATTGATAAACAATTTTTGTTGTATGGTTGCTAGCTGATAGCAATGTGCAGTTCTCTCAAAGTATCACAGTTCAGAGTATGTAAAAATATCCTGTGTTATAAACTTCGTGGTGCCAATGTAACTGGCAATAACAAAGCGTACAGTTTTCCCACATACTGTAGTACACACCAAATGATGGTGAAACCCATAGTAAATCAGAACTAGCTCAGTTCCAATCATTAGTAGCTAACTACATCATGTGTTAGCAGATACATGTGTAAAATGTTTCAGGAAACGTCAAGTGTATCCTTACTTTAGTGATTTGTTACTGTCATAATTATCATCATAGCCATTTCTGACGAATGAGATATAATGGATATACTAGTTTCTATTAAAATGAAAAGCATAGGGTGACTAATTGAGATGGCAGTGAATATTGAGACTGAAAATCATTGTTTTCATTCAGCATTTTGTATAGTAATGAAAAATTTGTCACTTTGTGTTTTAGGAGCAAAGTGGGTACCAGAGTTCATTGAAAGACTGCAGGTATGTTTACAGCAGTTTTATTACTTCTTGCAAAGGTAAAGTGCAAACCATAGAGCATAGACCGTAAAGCATGGAGCCACTAGTGCATTACAGCGGTTTGAAGAGATATTGCAACACCACAGTCTAAGCAGAAGTAATATGTTGACCAATCAAACACGGCTAGTCACGGGCCTGCATCAGAGAATTGATTGATTGGTCAATGTAAGAAAACGTGTTACTTCCGCTTTGACTGTGGTGTTCCAAGATCTATTCAAGCTGCTGTAAAATGCTATTAAGTCTTTGATCATGCTCCATTGTGTGAATAAATACCAGTGACATGACACTTTAGTGACTGCAAGGTAACGCTTTACACTCAAATCATCCTTGCAAGAAGTAATAAAATCTGTGTAAATCTAGCATTTTAACCCCTCTTCATGAAGGCCAGGTTGCAGTGCTGTTCTCCATTAAGATTACTTTAGCTTGTATGTGAATGGATCATGGTGAGGTGTATTCTGCTCACAACTGAAGACAAAATACAACTGAAACAAACTAACTAATTGATCAAGAGCTACATTCACTGCTTTACTGTTGAACCAGGACCCTTCAGCTTTTAGCCTCACCTTCATGTGGAGGGGTTTGTGCTGATGTCCCTTCAGCTTGTAGCCTCACCTTCATGTGGAAGGGTTTGTGCTGATGTCCCTTCAGCTTGTAGCCTCACCTTCATGTGGAAGAGTTTGTGCTGATGTCCCTTCAGCTTGTAGCCTCACCTTCATGTGGAAGAGTTTGTGCTGATGTTTGTATCAGCAGATGATGCTAATACCATTATAGTGGGTAATTTAGGTGGGAGAAAATTGTGTGCTTTCGCTATCCACCAAAATCTGCTTTTTTAAATACGTGAACTAGGTGCCTAGCGCCAAAATTAAATCTGGGGCATTTGCCAGAATTTTTGACCCTCCAAAATTACCTGCTATATGGTACCTTCCACAGCACGAGTGTGATCAGCAGGTGAGCTGTGTACTTAAACAAATGGAAGAGGAGAGAATGCTAGAACACAGGGTACGCTTCATTCTTACTAATTCTAATAATTCACTATTAATTTTAATCTTTAGGTGCAGACTATCAATGTAGCGCTTCATTCACGCCACACTGCTGGAGCAATACGGTAATCACATGTACATAATGTGTATACAATACATTATTGTATCTAGACCGGACCCACGAGAATTAGACACTTTGCTGACTGAACTAAGTCTGTGTAGCTCACGTACAGATCTCTACTTCAGGTTTATGAGTAAAAAAGCTGTGGTGAGTGAAACTGTATGCTTCACAATTTGCATGCTTTACAGTCTTCTTGCAGGCATTTGACAAAGGTTAGTTGTGTGTCGAAGTCTGTAAAGCATGCAAATTGTGAGGCATACAGTTTCACTCACTGTGTTTATGGTATAGAGAATCAGGTAGCTACACAATTGAAACGATCCAGGACAAGCGATATGATGCAGGTGTGTGTGTGTGTGTGTGTGTGCGTGCGTGCGTGCGTGTGTGTGTGTGGGTGTGGGTGTGTTCATGGTGCCCTCTTTACCTTAACTGTTTCATAGGAGCTTATTGGTAAGTACATAATGATTGAGAACTACTACATGAAGGAGACCCTGGACAAGGTGAGGGAGAGATAGTATGAACTACTGCCATTGGTTGTCTGTAGGCACTTGGAGTAGATGAGGTTACTGATGGTGGTGTGGTGTCTAGTCTACCTGATGATGCTTTCTACATTTTGTTAAAGAGCTTAAAGTCAGTTCTGCTGCCTTAATTATTTACTTGTGTGTATTTCTTGTAGAAGAGCATTCTCTACTAGTAATAATGATGGAGCTTGTGCTATGATCAATAATGCAAGGTTTGATACACATCAGTGCTGCATCACTTGTATTGTCTTTGTCTCAGTTCTCTACTACTCACAGAGTACAAGACTTGTCTTCAAAACAGGCTACAGCCCAGCTCTGGTCCAGCAGCGAGGTGCTACAGTATAGATAAGCTGTAATGTGTATTTAATTATTCTATAGCTCCTCGTATAGTTCAGCCATTGATCTGACAGACTTTCCTGGCATGTTCCAGCAGACGACAGGCTCTAAAGGACCCAGTGGAGGAGAGCCATACAGCAAGACCCTAGCTGTGAGTTGTGTACTACACAAAAATTCAAACATTTTGTTTCAATATCAGATAGCCATCAACAATATTAATGTCAGTGTACAGAACCTCAAAAGACTCATCAAGAGTGTGCAGGTTAAACTGCATTATCTTTGATTGATCATTATTGCCATTTTACAGACTGAGATTACGAAACTCTCATCTCAGATTGGTGATGGTGCTAAATTGAAACTAGATGTAAGTTATATTAGTAACTAAGTACATGTTTGAAGTAGGACTGATTGTATAAAAGCATCTATTTTGCAAAAAAAATCTGCTAATGCGTAAGCATCCTTGATTTTTTCAAATGACACTGTCAAAACTAAGTCTCTTGCCCTGTACGGTAGTTCTGTGATGTGCATTTATTGTCTAACTACATTGACCTATTGTAATGTTGGTTGTACATTAGAGCTGTCTAGCTGAACTATGCTCAGTGTCTGGACAATTTCAGGAAGTCCGGCAGGTTAATATACTGATAGAGCTCTATCATTGCTTTGCTGCTATCATCAGGAAGCTTTATCTTGCTATGTGGAGAAAATTCTTTTGCCTCAAATAAAGTCATCACTAGAGACCATGTTCTCTACCAGTCACTGTATTGAGGTAGTACATTAGCTTAGCTGCTTACTCAGCCTGTAACATTAAGGCTTTTGTCTTGACACAATTGTACTATTGTCTTTCAGGATAGTGCCAGTATTGTTGACAGCTCCTTTATTCAGAGTGTTGTGTTAGCACTGTCTAAATGCTTGGATAATGCTGAGGTAATATATCTGGTGGCAGCACCATTTCTATTCTCTTGCTCAAAGGTAGCTCTTCTTCCTGAAGTATATGAGGACGCTGTGGTGTTGATGGTGGCTGAAATTAATATACTGCTGGAACAGCAAATCATGCGATCTAGTTTCAACCAGGTGATATCATGTAAACAGATTCTCTGTAATGAATTTCTATTCTGTAGCTTGGTGGAGTGAGCCTGGACAGGGATATACGACAACTCGTCTCGTTCTTGTCATCACGCACGCAACATCCACTCAGAGACAAGTTTACACGTGTATTACAGATGGCGAATATTCTGAGTGTTGAAAAGGTCTGCATGTGTGCCTGAAATACCTAGGAAATGAGAGGTTTTGCCTGTGTGTAGGCGAGTGAGATAGAGGAGTACTGGAGTATGCAGACTGGGCCTGCTCTTTGGCACTTGAGCAGTAGAGAAGTGAAGCAAATTTTACACTTGAGGTAAGTAGAAAGTCACTTAAATGCAAGTGATTATTGCTGTTTTCCTGTGTGTAGAAAAGACTTCAAAGGGGAAGATATCGACAGTATTAGATTTGCTGTTACAACACCATGAGACCTGACTGTTATGAAATCTCAGCAACCCCTTAATTATTATTGATTGATTGTGGGGTTTATTCGCGCGGGAACTTTACACACCTCTAGAGCTTTGAGTTTGAGCGCGATGAACAACAAGTCGGCTCTACCACGTTACGGCATCGCCAGTCTAGTGTGGTGCCGTTGGTCTAATATGACATGGCCCGCCATGGTGTCGTACGATCCTCACCAGGCGGTGTTTTTCAGGACAACAGGCAAGACTGTCACGCACTATCACGTTCAATACTTCGGGATCAAGGCTCAGAGAGGCTGGGTACGCGGCAAAGACATCACACCCTTGTTGGCCGGAGAGGAAAGGGTACCACAAAGGATGAGGAAAACTCTTCAACATGACTACCAGGTCGCCATTGCAGAGGTCTCTAGAGCCCTAAAAGTTGGGCCAAAGCAAAGAAAGTTACGTTTTATTTTCAACTATGGTTCAATAGGCAAGGCAAACAAGACCTCTAAACTCGATCACAAACGAGCAAAGCGCCTTCCTTTTTTGGTTGAGCAGGAGTCAAAAGATGATGATCCAGTTCCGCCTTGTGATGTTACCACCTCCTCCATGGAGACTTCCTCTGTATCGCTTGGTGTAATTCCCCGTCTTACTTCTGTCTCTGAAAACCCTCAATCGATGGAAAGTGCTTCTCGTCTTCCTCACTGTAACGTTTCTTCATTGGACGTGCTGACTCCTCCCAGCACTAGCTCAGAGGCTGATTCGATTGATAATGATCTGGGCTCGAACACCAACCAGAGGTCAGCAACCAGTACTCTCCAATGTGATATTTGCAACAGTGACTATGGGAACAGCTTGGTCACTTGTAATGGTCACTGCCTTAGATCGTTTCACATTGACTGTCTCGGACTGGCTTCATTGCCAAAATTTTCTTTCGTCTGTGACGAGTGCATCTTATCTCGATCCTCTTGCTACCTCTGTCACTCTTTAGATGGAGAGTTGATTAGTTGCAGTCATTCTCGTTGTGACAAGCAATATCACATGTCTTGTGCTGCTTCTAACAAGCTGTTTCAGGTGAATTCCTCTAAACAGACGATAGTGTGTGCTATGCACCATTGTGCAAGATGCTACTTAGGAGAAACCCAATGTTCACAGCCCAAACGATCCTCGAAGCTAGTCCAGTGCATCAGATGTCCATTTGCTCTTCACAAGACAGCCTGTCTCATTGCTGGCTGTGAATTGATTGATGATAGTCACATGGTGTGCTACCAGCATCTAGTGGTGAATTACTCCTTTCCGCAATGTTTAAGACATCTTAACTTAAACTCGTGTTTGGAATGTGGAGAGACAGGCACTCTAGTCTGCTGCGAGTGGTGTCCTGCAACATACCATGCTAACTGCCTTCCCGAGGACAAGCGACCGCTGGAAACAGATCTCAAGTGGCTATGTCCAAGCTGTGCCATCCATGACCTTCCAACCTATGAGTCGGTTGTTTTGTGCAAGTGTGGCAATTCCAAGTATGTGACCTCTCTTGTTCTGTAGTCCACACCTACATGTACACATTATACAGGTGGTGGCCTGGTCAGGTCATGTCAGCGGTTCCAGACAGCATGTTGGCGTCCCGCCCTGCTAAGGGCATGTTCCTGATCCAGTTCTTTGGCACACAGCAGTACACATGGACCAATCACGGTAGAGTGATAGCATTCACCGATGATGGTAACTGGGTTGAGGAGATGACCAGAAAGAGCAGGCTCAATCACCAATCCACAAAAGCTGGCAAGCAGAACGCACTATTTAGGAGAGGTGAGTGGTTTGTTCAGTTGAAAATTTGATATCAAATTATGTAGCATGCGAGGAAGCACTGGCTGTATTCAGGGAACAAAGTTTACTTCAACAACAAGCTAAGTCGAGGAGTACAGACAGTAAGACATACTGCCATATTAAGGTATGCTGCAATTTAATCACCTTTAATAACTTATGATACATGTTTTATACCACTTTAGCGCAACAAGTACTTAGTACCCAAACCGGCGGTAGAGAGAGAGACTGAGCCATGTCAGTGTACCACTGAAGACCCATGCTCTTCCTCGTCCAACTGCATCAACAGGGATCTCTTCATCGAGTGCAGTCTCTCTAACTGCTCTGTTGGGGATGCTTGTCGCAATCAACGCATTGGCAAACAGCTTTCAGCTGATACCTATCCATTTCATACAACTACACGTGGCTGGGGTCTAAAGAGCAAACATGACATAGCCCAAGGTGACTTTGTTATTGAATACATTGGTGAGGTAATGGACAAGAGCATGTGCCTTAAGAGATTGCAAGAGTCACAGGAAAAATCTGTTTCAAATTTCTACTTTCTTACTCTGGAGTCCAACCTGGTCATCGATGCTAGTCGCAAATCGAACCATGCTCGGTTTATGAATCACAGCTGTGATCCTAATTGCTCGACTGAAAAATGGACTGTCAATGGTGAAACAAGAATCGGACTTTTTGCCACAAGAGATATCCCTTCTGGAACAGAATTGACCTTTGATTATCAACTGGACTGTCTTGGAAATGAGAAAAAGAGGTGTTTGTGTGGAGCAGATAACTGCAGTGGGTTTATTGGAGAGAAACCAAGGAGTTTCCAAGAACAGCCTTCACTACAGCAGCGAGAAAAGAAATCCAGATTGAGAAAGAAGCGCAAGACATCTATTAGACGTCTAAGAACAAAGTTTGCTAAGATAGAGACTGACCATGAAGACGAGTGTTTTATCTGCAAAGATGGAGGAGATCTGTTGCTGTGCGATTGCCCTGGCTGCCTCAAAGTGTACCATCTAAGCTGCCTTGATTTAGATGATGTCCCTAGTGATTCATTTGATTGTCCTCGCCACATCTGCAATATCTGTTCCTCTCCTGCTACGGAATATTGCTTTAACTGTCCTAACTCCTACTGTACTACTCACTATATTGATAAACTAAACACCGCTTCACAAGATCAGCCACTATGTTACTCCAACTGTTGTACTGAAAATTAAGATTATAGGCTTTTGTGATTCATACAGAACGTACATGGCTTACTCAAAAAAATACTTTTAGTTGTTGCTGTTTATAATCACATTCCACACTTTCATTATTTTTTTGCGATAGCGATAGCCACGCCTACACTTATGCAATCGTAACTCGCTCTGCAATGACCTGCACACTCTTTCTATGCTTTCTCGTGTGTGGACTACACAGCCTAGCCTTGTCGAGCGATGCAACAATCAGCAGCACACTCAGGGTCAACATGGACCAATCGATTTTTCGTGTCAGCGAGAAGTACCTCTCTATCTGTTTGGACGCACACATACTCACGGATCCGAGCTGGACGATAGACTCGTTTCCTGCTAGAGCTGTTAATATGGCCAAAGCACTGGCTCCAGCTATGCTCAGAGTGGGAGGCACACAAGGAGACCAATTGGTGTTTAACAAGAGTCTCATTGGACTGCCCAAGAAAGTCGAGTATCAAATGAGCCCTTCCCAATGGGATGCACTGAATGAGTTTACTAAGAATGTTGGTTGGGATTTCATTTTTGGTTTGAATATTCTACTCAACAAACCCAACTCTAGCTTATGGGATCCAGCCAATGCGAAAGAGTTGTTTGAGTACACTAAATCAAAGGGTTATAAAGTCAATTGGGAGCTAGGAAATGGTGAGGTATCACAATTATTCATACAGTATGATAATAGTTATCATTAATTCTTACAGAGCCATCATTGCCATTTGAACAGTTAGCCAAGGATTTTGATGAACTATCAACCATATTGAACCATACAACATGGATAGTTGGTCCTGACATCACTGATGGAAACCAACTTAAACTTCTAGGGTAAAATATTAATTAATTCACTATAATAATTCTAAATAGTCGTGTCTCTCTCTAGATTTTTGTTCGAAGTAACACTAAAAGGTAACTTTCTCCATGCAGCTACATGGCATCAGTAAGTAACGCATTCACTGCAATATTCATACAAGTTCATTATTTAAAACTAGCTACTATTTTGGAAATAATGGAACACAGGCAATGTATACTGATCCAGACATTATGAATAGCTTTTTGATCCGAGCTGGCATCACTACATTGTTAGCAAAGTTGACTGGTTTTAAAGGAGAGATATGGCTGGGTGAAACTGCTGATGCATTCGACGGAGGAATCAATGGTATCAGTGATTCCTATCTTGCTGGTTTTCTGTGAGTCAGTTCATTGCTTGGTGCATGATTTCACATTAACACTTTGCTAATAGGTGGTTAGACAAGCTTGGAATTGCTGCTTTAATGAGGCACTCTAGAGTATTTAGGCAAACATTTTTTGGCGGCTACTATTCTCTACTCACGCCTGATTTTCAACCCACTCCTGTGAGTTACTGAGACTGTACAGGTAATATAAAATAATAAAGAAGTTGTATTTTAATGAGTACGAATAGCAACAATAATGTGACCCATAACTAAATGAGCAGTACATGCATGCATGGTTATTACATGCAAAGTATACAGGATTATTGGATCCTGTATACTGCTCATTTGGTTACGGGTAAATCCTGTATTCTTTATGGACATGAAGAATTTTTGTGTTATACTAGTGTCCAACAAATAATTGTAGGTGTTAATATGTTTCTGCATTTTGTTTATCATAGAACTACTGGATTTCAGCAATCTATAAGAAGCTTGTTGGACCACAAGTACTTGGTGTGTCCCATGCACCAATAAATGTCAGAGTGTATGCTCATTGTGGATGCCAAGAGTAAGCATCATGATTTTTTTGTGAAATATAAGGATTATGCTAGGTTCGGTACTGTCTTAGTCAACTATAACATGTTTGCGCTTTTTATTAACAAACTTGCTTCAGTCCTGGTAGCGTGGTCCTGATCATGATTAACTTGGATAACTCTGAAGTGGTGTTTTCTCTTGGAGACTCTCAGCTACAGGAGAGCTCACGGGACATCTACTGGCTCACATCTACTAATCTACCTGAATTGACAAGCAAGTACGTCTCATTACATTCGTAAGAATCTCAGCACGTTGTATCTATCTTTAGAGGTGTGGCTCTTGGAGGCAAACCACTAGTTCTGAATGGTGATAATCTTCCTGAGCTCAATCCAGTTCACCAGCAACCTAGTAACACTATCACTATCTCACCACTCTCCTACGGATTCATAGTCTTCAAAGAGGCTCAAGCATCTGTTTGCAGTAACTTACAATGAATTTCTCAACCGTTACCCAGCCGTTACCTATAGCTATTCAGAAGCTATTAAAATCAAATTTATTCTACATGTAATACCTGTATGATTATTGTTATTACTTATTATGCTGTAACTTACAATGAATTTCTCAACCGTTATCGCGTAGAGCTAAAAGTTAAAGACTTCCAGATCTAGCGTGCGGTGGCGAAGTTTTATGCCAAAATGCGTGTTGGCAAGCCGCAAGGGCAGCGCCATTGGAATGCTAGCTGAGTATACATAATACAGTTGCTATTGGCTGTTGTTTGTGTGTAAACAGTTGGCTATGTCAGCGCAGCAACCAACTTTGCGGTTGCATTACATACATGATTATTGCTTGACCAAACAATTTCCTGTTAGCGCATACCCATAGTGTTTTTTTTAAATACATGTATGTATAATACCGCGTTTACACTGCCACTTGGAGCCGTGCCAGTGGCGAGCTGGAGCCGCTTTTGGTCCGATATTGGCAGCGTTTACACTGCACCATGGTCGAAAGGAGCCAACGCAATCATTGAGGCGGGGACTTCCTGTCTCAAGATTACGTGTTGTAATAATGGCGTTTCTTCAAAAAAAAATAGTTCCTGAGCTCGCTTGCTTGTCTGCGTCATCGCCTCCTAGCTCTTTTCAGAGCTCTTTGACCGGGAGGAAGCCTCCTAGCTCTTTTAAGAGCTCTCTGACGGGAAGGCGACGCCGTGCGTCTAGACATCGTCTTGCTGACTACCGTGGGCATCTAGGAGATCTGTTCCTCCGTCCAGCTTGCTATCTTGTGATTCACGCGTGCTTTGGCACTCCAATGGTGCACACACGTTGTTGTTGATACAAGAATTCGCATGCTCGAGCACAACACGGCACGGCTCCAGCGCTGTTTTGCGTTTACACTACCAGAAAATTGGTGCCGAGCCAGTGCCGAGCCGAGCCAGCACGCTTTAAAAGTCGGGTCAAAACGGGCACGGCTCCAGATACCCTGGCTCGGCACGGCACCGCTTTGGTCGCGTTTACACGGACAATTTTGGAGAGCCGGTGCCGCGCTGGTACGGCTCCAAGTGGCAGTGTAAACGCGGTATAATACATGCAGTACATGTAGGTAGCTGTGCGCATGCGCCATCAAAAAGTCAAGCAACTTGGCTGCATTACTTGTAGAAGAGATGGCCAGTATACTCTCTTTACTTTTAGTATGTAGTTTTCTCGTGTGTGGACTACACAGCCTAGCCTTGTCGAGCGATGCAACAATCAGCAGCACACTCAGGGTCAACATGGACCAATCGATTTTTCGTGTCAGCGAGAAGTACCTCTCTATCTGTTTGGACGCACACATACTCACGGATCCGAGCTGGACGATAGACTCGTTTCCTGCTAGAGCTGTTAATATGGCCAAAGCACTGGCTCCAGCTATGCTCAGAGTGGGAGGCACACAAGGAGACCAATTGGTGTTTAACAAGAGTCTCATTGGACTGCCCAAGAAAGTCGAGTATCAAATGAGCCCTTCCCAATGGGATGCACTGAATGAGTTCACTAAGAATGTTGGTTGGGATTTCATTTTTGGTTTGAATATTCTACTCAACAAACCCAACTCTAGCTTATGGGATCCAGCCAATGCGAAAGAGTTGTTTGAGTACACTAAATCAAAGGGTTATAAAGTCAATTGGGAGCTAGGAAATGGTGAGGTATACATGTATCTGTCTTGATGCCGTAAATATGAATAGCATTTGCAAAACTAATAGCTATTGTGAAAATTTATATGTATATTCTCTACAGAGCCATCACTGTCATACAAAATGTTAGCTAAGGACTTTGATGAACTATCAACCATACTGAACCACCATACAACATGGATAGTTGGTCCTGACATCACTTATGGGGAAAATCTTAATTTTTTACAGTATGCTTTTTCATTTCTGATTAATGATTATTCATGTTTATGGTTTATGGCAGATTTTTAATAGAAATTGCAAAAGAAGGCAACTTTCTTCATGCAGCTACATGGCATCAGTAAGAACAATGTTATAATACCAATCCTGCTTGTTCTAATCACAACTATTATAGCTACTACTTTGGAAATACAGGAACACGGGCAATGTTCACTGATCTGAAAATCATGAATAACTTTGTGATTAAAGCTGGCATAATAACATTAATAGCAAAGTTTACTGGTTTGAAAGGGGAGATTTGGCTGGGTGAAACTGCTGATGCATTTAATGGAGGAGTTGATGGTATTAGTGATTCTTATCTTGCTGGTTTTCTGTAAGTCATAATTATTGGTAAAAATGTTGAACACTATAAAATATTAGGTGGTTGGACAAGCTTGGTGTTGCTGCCATAATGAGGCATTCCAGAGTATTTAGACAAACTTTTTTTGGTGGAAACTATGGCCTACTCACCTCTGATTTTCAACCAACCCCAGTGAGTACTATTATTTTTCCTTTAGTCAAAGGATTACAGTGGAACCCGGTTAGTTTAGAATTACATGCAGTGTCCACATTACAGGTGTGTTCTTATTTGAAGGGTTTCACTTAGTATTTCCGGGTAGGTGCATAACTCATTTATTCTTAAGTCGTCAATTGACCAATCAGATTGCTAAAAGGGCTGTCATGAATTCTACTATCCAGGATCAGTGACAGTAGAAGTTCATTTTATTGTGCACAGTACAAGAATCGCTACAATTCACAAGTTTACTTATACACAGCAATGATTGTCATTTCTGTGAATATACAAAACATTAGCGTTGCAGCCACTCTCTACAGTAGACTTCACTTGTTATGTAGAAAATGCACAACACTGTCTAACAGGGCATATTGATGGTAGCATACTCAAACTCTGTCTTCAATACTGTGTGAGTGCAGCAGCAAAGTCGCCACCAATTCTGTATTTGTGCATGAATTAAGTGTTTCATATAGAACAAGTGGGCTTATCAGGAACTTGACAAACTCATTGAAATAAAACACAAAACTGCATACAGTACATGTATGTGTCCAACAGCACTCAGTACTGGGTCTTGAGATGCAATACAGCACTTTTTTGAGTTATAATAACAAGTTGATTATAACATAGTATAAGGTGTAATACTTTACATAAAGTGCCATACTTTACATGAAGTGTACACTCAGTGGTTATGATTGTGTGCAGTGGTTAGCCTACTTCCAATAGTGGTAGTAGGAGAGGGAACAGCCTAATATCTAAGCCAAATGAGTTGTCTAGAGTACATTGGAAACACTGCTTATTGTGCAGAATTCGAGTTTAACAAATATCAGTATTGGCACAAATATTTGCATTTTGCTTTATAGATGTATTGCAGACTACGTGTGTGATGTTGTATGTTCATTTGTAGCTTGGCTAATAATGACAAGAAGATTGAAAGAGTGGTAGTTTTTACTGTTGTTCCCAATGATAGCCATAAAGCTATCGATATTTGGTTTTCTAACCAAATATCTGTATCGGTTATAATTATTGGAAAAATACCCGATACAGATATTCTGTTTTAAGAGTGTTATTACAATACATTATTATCTTTACCGTAGAGTTACTGGATTTCAGTGATCTATAAGAGGCTTGTTGGACCACAAGTGCTGGAAGTATTTGGTGCACCAATAAATGTCAGAGTGTATGCTCATTGTGGACTCCAAGAGTGCGTTAACAGTAATGTGTATTATAATCATACACAACCGATGAGACATGACCAATGATAGGCTAAATCTTTAACAAACGCATACTGCAAGCATGCACCGTTAACTGTTTATACATAAAGCGTATGCAAATGCATGTATGTATTCTTTTAATTATGCACAGTATAATCTAACCACTGCAGTCCTGGTAGCGTGGTACTGATCATGATTAACTTGGATAACTCTGAAGTGGTGTTTTCTCTTGGAGACTCTCAGCTACAGGAGAGCTCACGGGACATCTACTGGCTCACATCTACTGATCTACCTGAATTGACAAGCAAGTACGTCTCATTACATTCGTAAGAATCTCAGCACATTGTATCTATCTTTAGAGGTGTGGCTCTTGGAGGCAAACCACTAGTTCTGAATGGTGATAATCTTCCTGAGTTCAATCCAGTTCACCAGCAACCTAGTAACACTATCACTATCTCACCACTCTCCTACGGATTCATAGTCTTCAAAGAGGCTCATGCATTTACGTGTACTAACTAATGATACTGTCATTCATTTTTATCCATTGATCACATCTCTCATTTGTCTAATTATTAGTTCTGTAATAGTACATGTAGATGAAAAAACCTACTTGCACTACCGGGTATAATAATAAAAATAATGTATTATCCCTGATTATTATGCATGATCACCGCTGCGCAGTGGGGGCGTGGTAGCCTGGTAGCGAGCGAGAAAATGGCTGTCGGCAAGCTGGTTGTACTCGTGGGAGCAGTTTTGCTGCTGCACGCTGGTTACTCAGCTGTAGAGCGTTAGTTTATTGTGTGGTTGTTTATTTAAGTGTTTAAATGCATACTACAGATCGATCGTTAGTAAAACTTGCTGAAGAGGAGTATGACGGTCTACCAAGTGACGTAAGTCATGGCAAAAATAGTGTAACTCTTGTGAACTGTTGGTGTTATAGTTCAACTACTTAGCTCCAAGAAAATTATGCTGAAGTATACGTGTGATTGTGTTACCTCAATGTCATTATACCAGTGTACCACCCAGAAATGTACGATGATTGTACCATAGATATATTTTCACACACATGAGTAGCCGCCATCTTAATTCGAGGTCATCCCTACATATCATTGCCTATCGGCAATGATAATAATAAAGGGGTAATAAATGGAGCTGGGTCCACAGAAATGTGTTGAAACACTCACTGCATCGGGCGTGGGCGTGTTGCACGAAGTTGTAAAGCGGTTTCTACGGTTCTGGGAAGCGGGTAGAAGTTGAATCAAATGGCGCACGTGTTCATTTGCTGTTGAAGAAGAGGCTGTTGTTGTAAAAATAGCCTTGTTATACATGCTAGGCTGCAAATTCCGCCGTTTTTTTCCTGAAATCCTGTGTTATGGCTACTTGTGTTAGATTATTACAGAGCTGGTTTGTGTAGTGCTGGTTTGTTGTATGTTTTTTGGTAGCTTATTGTGTAGTGTAGTACATCAAAATACTATTAGAGCGCTATGCTTCATAGAGAACAGCAGATACGCTGCCAAGTAGCAGGGAACAAGCTTGTTGTTACGGTTTTTTGTGTTAGATTATTGGCAAGACTGATAATACCAGGACTTCATAAGCAATGCCAGCGAATACCAACATCCTTGCTCCACTGCATCAAATACGTTTGTACGCACAAAAAGATCAAGGAGCTCCAGAGGAGCTCAATATTTTGTCTTGAGCACACACTACTACTGCTGCAGCCATTCATTTCTTGTAAATGTTTGGAAATGTGTTACCCGATGCAGTGATTGTCTTACCCCGGATTGCAATATATGGTCTCGTTGCATATCCACTTGTACTGTACTATCACTGTTGTGGTTGTGGTTGAATGGTATTTTTAGCAGATACAACGATATCGCCAGGTATAACCGCGGTATTATGATAGTGGGGTTATATGGATCAGATTTGTTGGTGAGCATAGATAAGGAGCTAGCTAGATCTCAAGTCTCAACATTACAATAAATTCCCGCAGGAGAAATTTTGCGAAATGGAGAGATTCACAAAAATATTTTCACAAATGGGCTTTTTGTCAAAACAAGACATTCACAGATAAATTTCGCGAATAGTCTGTGATTTATAAAAAAATTGTCTCAAGAGTAAGAGTTCATAATAACATTATGCATGAGATAATGTTGTGACAATTTCAGATTCTAGACTTCTGGTGATATAAATTCAAACTACATGAATAAAGACCATGACACACTAGGCAGCTTTGTTGCGCGCAACTGTGCCTGCAACAAAAATGCGTAGTGTGTCATGCAAATTCGAAGCAACTTTAGTTGCGTGCAACATTGTTGCGTGAATAGAATGCTGTTCTATTCCAGGCAACAATGATGGACAGTGTGCAACATTTGTTGCAGGCAGTTTTTGAGACAACACGTATGAACACAAATACTCACTCACCACACAGCACTCATACTGTCTTAGGTCCTTCAATTTAAGCAAAGGCTGCAAGTGCTATAAGTATAGGTTATTTCATGCTTACCTGGTGTGTATAGGAATATACAAGTGAATGTGTGACAACCCCGGCATAGCCCGAGAAGTTATCATGCATTCTGTATGTTTCCTATGCATACCAGGCAGGCATGAGATAAGCATGCTTATAGCATACCCTCACCAGATTGCGCTATTTGAGGGATATAACGGGTCATAACTCCCTCCGCGTCACGTGCTCAGATCATAAATTAAGTATACCACCACATCGTTAATAACCACAACAAAGTGGCGTCATCGAAAAACGCACGCGAGTTAACACTACCATCGTTCGAAAACAGGCTGTCGCTTGACTCTGGGAACATCTCTGGGCTCTCTACTACCTCGAGCGCTTAAGCGCAGATATGGTCTAAACACCTCAGATGATAGATTCTCGGTGCCTACGAGATTTAGCTCACCTTGGAAACCGAAATAGACACCCTCGCACTATGCGCTCTGGACATCTAAAACATTGGTTTCTGCGGTGATGATCTAAATCCCGTAGACACCTCGAATCAATCATCTAACCTATAGTTATATCCCAGTTACTATTCACTATGTGCTACTTCTATCCAGCTATTACATATACCCATGAACAAAAGATACCTACAAAATACACACATAGCTTTATACTCTAGTTGACTACATGTAAAAAACCAAAGAACACGTTATAATTTTTGTTTCAGTTATCTAGCTTTATACTCCAGTTGACCAAAAGATCAACTGGAGTATAAGGCTAGTTAACTGAATGCAAAAATTATAACGTGTTCTTTGCGCATAAATCAAAATTAGCTAAAAGTTTTACAGTGCCTGGCCAATCTTAGTCTAGCACGCTATGACCCTCTCCCGCAAAACAAAAAAAGGTGGATCCCACCCCGTTTTTTGTTTTGTGGGAGTGGGGTCATAGCGCGCTAGACTAGGCCAATCCTACCTGCAGTGATATACGTAATGACAAAAGATTTCTGAGTGGTCTAGCAGTGTGCCTTCATCCTTCAAGGGTTTGGAAAAACCCCCAAAGGGTAGCCGCCTCTGCCGTTGCCAACAGAGGGTGTCCCTTGCGGAACCGGCCTTGTGACCCACACACTTACGTAAACAATGCCACCCATCAGACAAGAGCGCTTGCTACGGTGGCAGGTCATGGCTCTGAGAGATATGAGGCATGAGGAGCCAGTCTCTCGGAGGGTTTGTGAAGACTAAGTATGATTTCAGGATTTCAACCAGTGGTTCCAGAAGGAGCCTGTTGGTCAGGGCCACCGCGTGAGGCTTGTGACCTGCACCGTGAAGCCCAGACCTCGTAACTACCAGCAATGGCGTCACGACAGCACAGCTTCTTGAACAGGGTCCCATACTTCCGACCGATCCCAAGCTTTGGAAGGAGATGGTCGTTTTCTGGGTCCCATGCACCCAGCGATCCAACAATGAATGCATCTAGCATTGTATCGAACCCCTTGTCCTCTAGCTGCTTATTCGTCTCCGCATACTTGTCCAGCTTACGCTGCCTGGCCGCGCTCAGGTTATCAGGACGTTCGCACGGACAAGCAACGTCGATCAGGTAAGCCTTCTTTTGGTCCTGGTTAAGGACGACAACGTCGGGCCGTTGGATGCCGGAGCAATCCGGCACTGCCTGATCAATGAACTTTGTTCCCAGAGGGTTGGGAATGGCTTTGACCAGTCGCTCCACTACCATGTTGTGGCGAGCTCTGATGGCGGGCATATTCTTGGAGCAAACGCTGAGACAGTGTTCTTGCGTCTGAACGCTACCCGTGCATCCCCTGCACCGTGTGGAAGCCACATCTCCCCCAAACTTCAGCTTGTGGGCAGCCATGGGCAACAGGTTAAGGCGAACCGGTACTCTCTGTACCGCAGGAAGCGACAGTCCCGTATCCAATAGTTGGACTCGGACGCTCGACTGAAGGTGGGGATGAGTCCCCCTGTTCAGCGAGGCCGGTCCACTTGGACAGCCAGGACGCACCCCTGTCGGCACGCTACTTCCGCAGGAGAACCCTACGAAAGTCGCCAGAAAGTTCCGTACCACCGACGCAGCAACCGTCAGGCGTGGCGTCCACGTCAGTTCCACCGCAGAGTTCAACCCGGGCTTCCTTGACGTGGTCACGAACACGGCTCCACATGGTGCTGACGTCGCCACTTCGGCGGCTCTCACAGTCTCTCTTGATTTCCCCCCTCAGGAACTTCCACCTGTCCTCAGGTCCTTCGGTCACCCCGTATCGCTTCCGGATAGTCAAGTCGAGACTCAGTCGCGCCACTCCCCGGATCAGAGGATCGGGGGAAGTGAGCATTTTGACTGCCTGCGTGATCATGGAGTTGCCCAAATCATCTTCTACGCAGCGCAGACCAAGCCCTCCCTGGTGACAGGGAACGTAGAAGACCGTGTCACAAGTACGACTCGGCAAGCCGAGTGACCGCTTCACGACGTGTCTGACGAAACGGTCTAGTCTTCTAGCCCACGTCCTATGCGCCAGAGTGGACCTGAGTGCATAGTCCAGTTTGGGAACGACAAAGTCCCGAAATGCTTCCAGCTTCATCCAGTCAGCTAGAGGCGACTGGAAGAGCTTCTCCGTGTCCTCTTTGAACTCAGCCGCGAGTCCGTCCAGACAAGCATTGGGGTCCGGTCCAATCAGAACACCCAGATGCTTGTAGCGGTCCTCCCACTTCATGACAGGAATCACCCGGTCACCAAGTTTGTACTCCTTCTGGAGGACCACTCTCTTCCCACCGCGGTACGACGTGGAAAGTGATGCGCACTTGGCCACGTTGAACTGTAGGTGGGCCCAGCTGGTGAACTCTTCGATCAGTACCAACATCTTTTTGATGTCCTCCTCCGAGGAAGAGGCAATGGACAGATTGTTGGCGTAAGCCAAGGACTTGGTCTCGGAGAAAGAGTACCCCTTTGCAGAGGCCGACTCGATCCCACGGAGGAGACCCTCCAGAGCCAAGTTGAACAGGAGAGGGCTCAGGGGACAACCCTGCTTGACACCCGTCCCGGCGGAATCTCGTCCGTCGATCGGTTTTCAGTTTGCACGACGAACGCGGAATCCGCATAAAATGTCCTGGACAACGGACATCCACTATAATTGATAGATACCTGTTGACAATCTGATGTTGTTTACAACACTGTGATACTGTTACTTGTTTTATACAGGTTTTGTTAGAGTGTGTGCTGGGTAGTCTACTGTGCTGTTGTGGAATATTAGCTGTAGTCGGTGACTTCAAGGATACAAAGCTCACCACAGAGCTCAATTCAAGGTATGTATTATCTTATTCTGTAATCATATACAATCTCTTCTGTAGAACAATGGACATGGATAGTTATAGAAAAAATTTCATGGTATTCAATCACAGAGGATCAGTACTTTATCCTAGCTTGAAATGAGAATAATCAATGTTTGACCATAAATATTATTAATTTTTTGACTATTCATAGGCGGGACAGTTTCGCGCGTGTTACTTAGCAACCAGTGTGAGATTGCCTATCCTGCGCTAGCTAGCCGCGGAGCCGTTAGCTCGATCCCACCTGCCCATTGCGTTGTGGTGGTGCCATGGCTGAGCGTGTGGAGCAGGAGATAGAGCTGACGATAGAAGCTGTGACTGGAACCGTCTACGACTTGTGTGTAAGCCCTTTCGAGACCATACTCGGCATCAAGACTAAAATACAACGACTGGAAGGTCTGTTATGCTAAGCAACAGCTCCATGGAAAGTGATGTGTGCACTGTAGGTATACCCGTGTATCAGCAACACCTAGTGTTTGATGGACTGGAGCTACAAGATGACTACTGCTTGGAAGACTATGGGTGAGTATGCAAACATACCGTAAACCCGTTCTAGCTCTTTCTCTCAGAGTCCGATCTGGTTGTCAACTCAAATTAGTGCTAGCAATGCGTGGGGGGCCTATCCATGCTAATAGAAGTGAGAACATTATAGCTAGAGGAGATGTGATGTGTACTGTTATACTATAATTGAACAGTTCAGGTAGAGGACTCAGCCTTACTTGAACTAGCAGACTATCTGGATGCACAGTGAGCTCACTGTATTGGTAGCATGATAGTATTGTATGATCATACCCACACACAGATCAGTCGATGAAGACGAACCTCAGTTCACTGTTATGCTTCTCAGGTAAGCTAGTACACATGCTTTGATGTGTACTTGTGGTGTGCATACCTTGCTAATGATGATGTCTTACAGTGACGGTAATATTGGAGTAATAAAGACTGGAGACAGGTATAATTGGTAGATAGCATGTGTCTCTATTACTGCTGTCATTTCCTCATCTAGTCCTATTGAAATGTCAAACGATCGGCTCAGTCGCGGGTGTACTCCTAAGATTGGATCACAGACTAAGGTGTTGCATATAATTATAATTAATTTTAATCTGTGTTTCTATTATTAATTTTATTCAGTACATAGTACATTGTTCTGCAGTAGTCATTACAATCCACATTTCATGTAGCTTGAGAACAAGCTGATGAGAGAGAAAGTGAGCAGCATACAAGCCAGACTCAAGGACTTACGACTTGGCCGAGCAGAGGTACTACTTTCATTATGGCTGTAATAATGATAGTTTCTTTATGTTCATTAGGCTGCCAACATGAGACTTCAGCCTACATGTAGGAAATGGAAAGAAGTGTAAGTACAGCTGATTTGTATAATTAAATGATTTGCATATTGCTCCCGTTAGTGTTATTCTAAACAATGGCACTAATACATCTGCTAGCCACACGCCCACACAGCCATGGACCAGACGAGGGAGCCACAGCAACGGCAATGTACAACGACAACTACAGTTCACTCAAGCAGAGGGTTCTACCGACCTGCCACCTGTGATGCAACATAAGAAACTAGACAAGATTCATTCTGTGAGTAGTGAAACTTATGTCATGTGGCCTCTTATCATGTCCCTGTAGTTAAGACACAGAAGATCTGATCTACTCTCTGGACGCAATTCTCGTAGCAGTATCACTGAATCAGGTTTGTTGAACAATGTATTAATGTAGCTCAGTGTTGGAAAACATGGTTAATGTCACTTGGCACAAGGACAGAATGTTTTATGTAATAGCAACATACTAGAGCAATCAGCATAGCACTTATTATCCCTTATACCCAAGAGGTTGCACAATGACAGTCATGTACTAGATTCATGGCATAGGGTTTAGTTGCACATTATCTGTACTAAACCAGGAGAAGATTTGCAAGTTGGGTTGAACGATAATTATTAACCCTTGCCACATGTGCGAAGGTTACGGTACTTAATTGCTCTGTCTCATTCTGTACATCGAGCTGCAGAGATCGGCGATAACTTCTACGCGTAGATAAGGTTATGAGCTTGATAAGCACGACAATGACTTGCAATGTGATTCGTGGATTTTGCTTAAGTGCCTTCGTTCTCGAGTTATGGCTGACTCACCTTGACAGCCATCTTGGGCCACTATGAGAACAGAAGTGCTCATAGTAGACTACCTAGGTGCTTGTAGATTCCATCTAAACTGCAGGACAGCTCTGAGGGTGTGTAGACATCTCAACAAAGAGCCTACACTACAGCAATGGCTACCTACTCACGGTTCATAGTCACGCGCCCTCGTGACACACCTTGTGGTCAGCACTATCTCACTAGCAGGTTGGCACTATGGTAGCCTCGTCCACAGGCTTTCAACAGAGAGCCTGGTACACATTGTATGCGCATGCGCTGATTATGTCTAAATTATTGCAGGTGCCACTATTACAACAGTGCGAATTCAACTGATTCGGTGAAAATCATGCCATAAAATTATTTGGTCATAATTAGCGCATGCACTTACAATGTGTACCAGGCTCTCTGTTGAGAGCCTGAGGACGAGGCTAGGCCCTATAGCTGCTCTAAACCAGGACCTAACACTACAATGTGCGAGGGTTTTGTGAAATCTGTTCATTGAGATGGGAAGTGGTGCTAAAAATTTATTTTTTATGATAAAGGAAATTATTTTTGTGATTCATTGCTGATCATGTACATCTTACACTATACACTCACGTCACACTATGAGGGTCATTTGCCCACAATGAACCACTGTAGCTGATTGACTAGTGATGTTGTTGCTCTATAGGACACACACGGTACAGACCTTCTCTGCCAGCGGCTGATAGCAGCTTCAGCATTCAACCCACTACCAGAAATGATGGAGAGCCATTCCTTCCTGAACTGTTGTCGCGCAGGAGATTGCTAGCTCAAGGTGTAGTAGTATGAATAACATCACAAGTGCACTGTTTGTAGTTTAGGTGGGATTCAGATAGCTAATGATCTTGTCACTAATAGCATAGCTGTGTGTGAGATTTGCATTTTATTTGTACTAATAGGAGCCCCTAGTCCACCACTTCACTCAATCCAGTCCAGCTTTAAGGTTTGACAGTTTTTCTACAGTAGTCATCTCAATGAATTTTTTGTGATACAGCGAACACGACAGCGTAGCAGATGTATGCAATGTGGGAAAAGAATGAGGCTTGCAGCTACATTTACCTGCAGGTTAGTGACTATAATGATTCTGCAAACACTTGTTTGCTGCTGCCCTGTACAGATGTGGAGGGATTTACTGTGCTACCCATCGTTATGCAGAAATGCATCCTTGTACATTCAACTATAAGGCACACGGCAGAGAAGTCATTGCAAGAAAGAATCCTCTGATTACTGCACCCAAACTACCTAAAATATAGTGCATTTTTATTTCTGATTGAATTTCAAATTCCACAACATGGGCGTGATTGTAGCATGCTGTTAATGGCATGTCGTCTTGTCGTACATCAGTTACTTAGTGTTTGCATTTCTTTCATTCAAAATCATAGTCCTTGTCTCCGAAGTCTGTAGTTCCTTGTGTTCTTTATCGGTCATCATCCCACATTGCAGACATTCTGCATCGATCACTTTGTGATGCATTGACACGACTAGCTAGTTACCCACAGAGTAAACTGCAAAGGGTTAGAGATTATGACATTGTGTATACAATACTCAGGAGTAGTATTCATTAACCCTTTAGTTACTGAATTATTATTTTTTGTCAAAAATTAATAATTTGACTTGCTCTAAACTCTTGCACAAATGCAGTATTCCAAACTAGCATCATTTTCTCCTGGCATGTCTTCATATAGCCCTGGTGACTCATACAAAACCTGGTGGTGTCCAGGTGAGCATACAGCACAGTTTAGACCATAATTATTCTATGCCAAAGCATGCATTTTTGGGCACCCTGAAGCCATAAAATTAATGCTGAAAGATCCGCCCTTTCGAACCCCAGATTAACGGGTGTTTTTAAAGGTAAAAATTGTCTTTTGCAAATAGACTTAGTTTCACCTTTCTAAAAAAACTACTGCAATAATAATAATTAAGATTCAAAGTTAGTTCCACTTAGAATTCATCTTCCAATAAGTCTGCTGAATCCTGTGATATTTCTTCGTAGTCTTTCTCCAAAGCAGCAAGGTCTTCACGAGCATCAGAAAACTCTCCTTCTTCCATTCCTTCTCCCACATACCAATGGACGAAAGCTCGCTTGGCATACATGAGGTCAAATTTGTGGTTCAATCGAGCCCAGGTCTCAGCAATGGCTGTGGTATTGGAGAGCATGCATACAGTACGATTTGACTTGGCCAAGTCACCACCAGAAATGCTGGCAGGTGGTTGATGATTGATGGCTACCTTGAATCCAGTTGGACACCAGTCCACAAACTGCACTGTGCGTTTGGACTTGATGGCACCAATGGCTGCTGTCACATCACTTGGTGTCACATCACCGCGGTAGATAAGGCAACACGCCATGTACTTGCCATGAAGAGGGTTACAGATGACCATCTGATTACCAGCCTCGAAACAACTGTTAGTGATGCCCGCAATGGTGATATCTTCATGATAGGCTTTCTCATTGGTTGTCAGAGGAGCAAGTGTAGCAACCGGAAAATGAATACGGGGGTAGGGAACTAAGTTGGTTTGAAATTCTTGCAAATCAACATTCAGAGGCCCTTCAAAACGGAGAGAAGCAGTTGTAGAAGACACTACTTGAGAGATGACACGGTTGAGGTTGTTGTAGGTAGGTCTCTGGACATTGAGGGAATTACGGCATATTTCATAGATAGCCTCGTTATCCATCAAAAAGCAGCAGTCAGAGTGCTCCAGAGAGGTGTGCGAGGTCAGGACAGCATTGTATGGTTCCACGACAGCTGTTGAGACCCGTGGAGCTGGGTAGATTGCAAACTCCATCTTAGTCTTCTTCCCGTACTCTACTGTGAGACGTTCCAGCAAAAGCGAGGCAAATCCTGAACCTGTACCGCCACCAAAAGAGCGAAAAGCAAAGAAACCTTGCAGAGAAGAGCATGCTTCGGTTAGCTTGCGGATTTGCTCGATCACCTCGTCTATTTTAGTTTTTCCAACTGAAAAATGCCCTCTAGCGAAATTGTTAGCAGCGTCTTCCTTGCCGTTGATCATCTGGTCGGGATGAAAGAGCTTTCGGTACGATCCTTTGCGCACTTCGTCAATGTATGTTGGCTCGAGATCTGCATATATAGCTCTGGGTACGTATTTTCCAGCTATCTCCGAGAAAAAGGTATTGAAGGCGTATTCTCGTCCTTTCGCAGCGTGTCCATCTTGCATGCTCCCATCCGGGTTGATGCCGTGCTCCAAGCAATAAAGCTCCCAGCACGAATTACCCATCTGGATTCCAGCTTGACCGATGTGCAGAGATACTATTTCGCGCATTTTGGGTCGTTTACTGTAGGGACACAAGTACGTAGATAGCTGCAGTCTTCTCAGAAACCCACTGTGAGAATAGATGAGGCTGAAATGCACGCTATAAGTACTGCATGCAAGAGGAGAAAGGAAGGACGTGCTATGCTGAAGATGTAGTTTACTAACACATCTCGCCGCATTTCCTACTTATGCTGAAATTTAATTTTACGGCACATGGTGCTGTCACAGCGATATAAGCTTATGTCCTACCGGAAAATATCATTGTCAAAATCCGTCAGACTAAAATTGTCCTATGGCATGGGACAAAATACAGCTGATGATTATTGTCCTAGGATAAAAATTGATTGACGAAGTTTGTCCTAGGAAAAAATTGCATCAACGGTTTTTGTCCTAGCCGACACAAAATTGTCTTAGGACAAAAAACTCAGGGGGGAACATGTAGGACAAAATAAGCTACGGGAACTGTCCTAACCAAAATATTCTGACGAAAACTGTCCTGGGACTAAAATACACCAGCGAGAACTGTCCTGGGATTAAAATACACCAACGAGAAGTGTACTGCTGGGACTAAAATACACCAACAAGAACTGTCCTGGGACAAAAATAAGAAAACTGTCCTATGGGCTATAGATCAAATTTCAAATACTAGTCTGGGGTATGTTATGAACGAAGAGCCTTGCTAGTCAGAATCTGTGTAGCAATGGAATTATTATGAGGATCATGTTAAAAGTTTGTGTGCAAAAGTAAAATGAATTCAATCATGCATGCTTGTAGATATAATAGCATCAATGCTATTGTTCTATAGATCTAGACAACCCTGCTTACTTTTCGTATCTGGTTCTCTATTGAGAAGATTTCTGTTGACGCACATGACCCACATGCATTGGCAATGATTGAATTCAGAATCCAGTTATCAGTATTCTGCAAACAACATCAAAACAATGTCAATAAATGAACCATGTTGCCTCATGTAAGTAGCTATAATTATTCATTATTCTAGGCATGCTGACTGAGTCCATCACCATCATAGACAGATAATCTGCTGCATGAATTAAACTGAGTCCTTAACTTAAAAACTATGAAGTCACCGTTCTCACAGCATGCAGATTCTTGAAGCAGTGTTCTGGTACTGATTTCAGCACAGCTGTGGTAGTGCTGCCGCAGCTGGTCTCAGGATTGAAACTACACTGCATTCTGAGATAAGGAACTAGGTCTGTATTGTTGTCTGCAGCACTGAAGGCTGAGCTTGATATTTTCATCTTAAGTTTGCCTGCCATTCTTCGGCAATTTTCAGTGCAATGAAGCAGCTCAGTAGCATGATAAGGCAGGCAGTAATATGTCTCAAGTTTCATGTGGCAGCATCATAATCATTTTTATCTTGCTTTTAAAGGCTTGAACAGGCATGCGCGAGAGATTCTCGGCTAGGACTAAATCTGTTAAAGGCGGATTGATTTTTCGTTCAAACCGAACAGTACAAAGCAAAATTATTGTTAATGTAAAAACCAGTGGCATTATAATGCATGACAGTATACTCTTCACAGAAATACAAAGCATGAATGATATAATCTGGTTCTAAAAGTGGGATTATGAATCAAAGTAACATTAGTACTCCTCTTCCACATTTTCTTCTAACTCACTAGAGTCCTGTGCAACTTCTTCGTAGTCTTTCTCCAAAGCAGCAAGGTCTTCACGTGCTTCAGAAAACTCTCCTTCTTCCATTCCTTCTCCCACATACCAATGGACGAAAGCTCGCTTGGCATACATGAGGTCAAATTTGTGGTTCAATCGAGCCCAGGTCTCAGCAATGGCTGTGGTATTGGAGAGCATGCATACAGTACGAGGGGATTTAGCCAAGTCACCACCAGGAATGCAGGCAGGTGGTTGATGATTGATGGCTACCTTGAATCCAGTTGGACACCAGTCCACAAACTGCACTGTGCGTTTGGACTTGATGGCAGCAATGGCTGCTGTCGCATCACTTGGTGTCACGTCACCACGATAAAGAAGGCAACATGCCATGTACTTGCCACGAAGAGGGTTACAGATGACCATCTGATTACCAGTCTCAAAACAACTGTTAGTGATGCTTGCAATGGTTATTTCTTCATGATAAGCTTTTTCTGTGCTAAGCAATGGAGCATACGTCACTAGGGGAAAATGGATACGGGGATATGGAACTAAGTTGGTTTGAAACTCGGGCAAATCAATGTTCAGTGGTCCTTCAAATCGGAGAGAAGCAGTGATTGATGATACAGCTTGAGAGATGACACGGTTAAGGTTGTTGTATGAAGGTCTCTGGACATCAAGAGAATTGCGGCATATTTCATAGATAGCCTCATTGTCCATCAAGAAGCAGCAGTCAGTGTGCTCTAGGGAGGTGTGCGAAGTCAGAACTGAATTGTATGGCTCCACAACAGCTGTGGCAACTCGGGGAGCTGGATATATCGAGAATTCCAACTTGGATTTTTTCCCGAATTCTACACTGAGACGCTCCAGAAGGAGGGAAGTAAAACCCGATCCTGTTCCACCACCGAATGAACGAAATACAAAAATGCCTTGCAGTGAAGAACATGACTCAGTCAACTTTCGAATTTTTTCCACCACCTCGTCAATTTTGGTTCTCCCGACAGAAAAGTGACCCCGAGCGTAGTTGTTCGCGGCATCTTCATTACCAGTGACCATCTGATTCGGGTGGAAGAGCTGTCTGTACGGACCACTGCGTATCTCGTCAATAACTGTTGGCTCAAGATCCACAAAAACGGCACGTGGAACATATTTTCCCGAGCCGCCTATCTCCGAAAAGAAAGTGCTAAACGAATCATCCCGTCCGTTAGTGACTTGCTCTTCTTGCATGCTGCCATCAGGCTTGATGTCATGCTCTAGACAGTAGAGCTCCCAGCACGAGTTGCCAATCTGAACTCCAGCTTGTCCAATATGTAAAGAAACAACCTCACGCATTGTGAACTGTTTAGGTACTCGCGTTCTTGTACAGTTAGTTGTTGAAGGCTTCAATTGCAAGCTAGACTAAAGACAGTAGACCGCTTGATAACATGCCACCCACATAAGTACGTAGTAGTAACCGGAGATTCACGACAAATGCGTAGGAATGTTCGCTTTTGGCGCGAACACTGCCCACGCACGTGCACGTGTAGTCTTAAATTTGCATGACTTTGATGCCCATTCCAGCTTTTCCAACATTCTCAATCTAGTTCATTTTTGCCGAATGTTACATCCTCGGGAGTTCTTCCTTGTCATCATCTGAATCTTTCTGATCACAGAGCAATTTTTGCTTCCATTAAGCCAAATGAACATTTCATCATGAGCTCTAGCAGGTCGAACTGTGAGGACTTGGAAGAATTACTTAACATAATAATTGTTCGATCTCATCACTCTTGCTCGCGCGTCTCGTACATGTATCCTCTATCCGCTCTCATACCAGTTGTAGTTAGGTGGAGATAATTAAAAATTATTGGAAAAAGCTAATACTGAAAAACTATTATTAATAAACAACAATAATAATCATAGTTCAAGCAATTCCAACTCTCTTTTCAACTTGTTTTGCTTCTCATCTAATTCAGCTATGAGGCAATTTAGAGTATTAGTAGTACGTACAGCAAATACCTGCCAAATCATAGTCCTCCAGTTCAACTGCTTCAGATATTTTTGTCTCAATGTCTCTGAGTTCCTCAGTGAGTTCTTGTCTTTTACTGTTACTTTCTTCTGAGACTCGCTTGGCACTCTTCTCCATTCCAACTCCAGGAGTCCTCTCCTATAAAGTACAAGGTGCATTGGTTGTTTGTATAAGGCTAGGCAGAGTAAACTAACAACACTACGACTATACCTCAGTGAGTGGGAGAAAACTAGCAGTGGTATTGGAAATGTAATCAGTGGTTAATAGGTCTTGTTTAGCACACAAGTCTTCCACTAGAAGCTGAAGTGAATCAACAATAATAACATTTTATGACTATTATAACAACATAAATCTCACCAGATAGAGTACTCTGCATTGTGCTAGTATGACCGAGAATGGAGTCTCAGAACTACACGCGCAATAAAGAGCCATTATTTACAAAAATGAACAAATTACCTGTCAGAATGAGAAGAGTTGTAGCTTGAAGCTAGCTTCTTGATACACTCTACATCTGTATAGGCAAACAATGTATTATTGTTCCGCAGGTGTATTAGCATACCGACACACTCACCATGCTGTTTCTCAGCTTCCTCTCTCTCTTGTCTAGTAGCTATTAGCTCTTTGTTTAGCAGAGACAAGGACTCGTTCATTTTAGTCAGACTCTCTTCCAAGCCATCAATTTCACCTTTTAACTCAACCATCATAGCTGAAACACTCTTTTCCTCTTCAGCAATTTTCTTAGCTTCTCTGAACTGACGTGCTAACAGAAATAACCAAGAACAACTACCGTAAATCGGGAAATTTTCGTTGTTAAAATATTTTTGTGGTTAGGATCAACCACAAAAATGAAACACATGAAAAATTTTTAACAACGAAAATTAGTAAACACATGTATGCCGAGTTGCGAGTTGTATGCTGGCCAAGAGCTGGCTACAGCTGAAATACTGTCTGTCTGGAGTTACTTTTCAGCCAGCGACTGTGAGCGACTTTCTACTTTGCTGTCAGAAGCATCTCTGATCAAGCGTCTCTGACGATTGCCAGCGCCGCCTGGTCTGGCGAACAAATGGGCAGGATTCTTTCATTCGGCTGGTTCCTACACTCTTGTACAGTTGTTTGCGAAGATCTTGCGTAACGGAAGCGAAAGCGGAAGTGTGACGCTGGACAATCAAATTCACTTTTCGTCACGTGTACAGCTTCAGTTAGTCACGCTTACGTGCGTTTGATTGGCCAACGTCATACATCCGCTTTCGCTTCCGTTATGCAAGATCTTCGCAAACAACTGTATACTGCAGTTTGCAAGTTGGTTGGCATAGTCAAGTTGAACGTGTGGTTAGCCTGTGATAACAGCTATACAGGGCTTCCCTGTATTTCACAATATTATCAGGTGTGGCTACTAAGCACACCTGATAACCATTCACTATGACAACCAACTCCGAACTGCAGTACACAATAATCACCAGCAGCAAGTCATGCAGGTCGACCCACGAAAATATGGGGCAGGTCGACCCACGAAAATATTTTAACACGAAAATTTAACACACGAAAATTTCCCGATTTACGGAATTATTAAAAGTCTTAGGGTTGTTAAGAATACAAACTAATACGTTGAGACATAACGCAGTCATACTTTTTACTGTCATACTAGTATTGAGGTTTATTCAGTGCACAATTACTGTCATACCATTGACTGCAGTCTTCTTTGACTCCTGCAGTTTAGGTAGTTGTACTTCGCAGTCAGCAATTCTCTTATGAATAGAAGAGAGCTTGCTCTGCATTGTTAGCACCTGAAGCAGAGTACAAACCTTTCTGCAATAATTATATATAGTACTCACCTCAGAGGTTTGCTGTTTCACCTCGCAATCCTTTGATTCCTCTTTGTCTATGAGACTGTGTAAGAACAGTAGATACAGTTAATATAGTCAACTGAAGTACCTGTTGAGTTGTGCTGATGGTTTCAGTAAGTGAGAGATGCCCTCTGTTAATAAATTGTTTTCCTGTGCTGTTGACTGCTGTAGCATATCTTTTCTTGCAGAGCAGCTTTGCAGCGTCCTAGCATAACCCTCGACAAGCTCTGTCGTCCTGCACAGTACAATGATGGTATACTGCTTGCTTTACAATCTACCACTAGTATGACTATCAACATTGCTATACTATAAGCACCTCTGAATCTCAACATTTTGCTTCTTTTGCTTAGCTTCGAGCTTCTCTTTACTTTCATTGACTGTTTGCTGTACAGCACATGATCTACACTGCACATACACACTTTGCGTACCTCATCTTCTAAAATTTTCCTCCTCTTCTCCTCAATCATTGCTTTCTCCTTGTCAAACAGTTGTTTCTCCACTGCTAGTTCATCTGCCACTTGCTGAATCTTCTCATTTTCACCATCAATCTGCTGTTCTAACTCTCTCTGATGGTCTCTAAGCTCTCTCAACTTGGCCTCCAGACCAGCAATCTCTGCTTCTCCAGCTCTGTGTTCTTCCTCAAGTTGCTCACGTCTAGATAGGAACTCTGCTGCACGGTGGTTCTCCTCATCCTAGATCAAGACATATGACACTCAGCTCATTAGATGTCATTGTACAAACCTGTAATAGCTGCTCTCTCTTTTCCAAGTGTTCCTGGTCTATAGCGATGAGTCTAAAGCACAAGAGAAGCTTAGGTGCGGCAATCAGAGCAACTTATACTCACCCTCTCTCCCTTTGTAGCTTGTCCACCATTGTCTGTAACTGGGCCTTCTCTCTAATAATAAAATGCAATCATTTGGCATGTAATGACAGTGGTGAATGTTGTGATTTACAAAATGATACTGTATCAGTGTCATATTGTGATATCTAAGCCACATAAAGCTCACTTTGCTTGTGATGATAGTAGCTCTTTCTCCAGCCCTGTAAGAGCATTGCTCTGCTCTTCCTAGAAAGACAATTTTTTGTTTTGCTAGTATGAAAATTGACCTTCAGATGTGATTACTTTAAGTTGACTCATTGCTTGGTGTAACTTGTCTTGTAGAGATACTTCACTAGTCAGTAGCTCTTGACATTGACACACCCACTCATTAAACTGAGATAAAATTAATAAAGATTATTGTAAACAAAAAATGTTCCCAAGTTGCTTTTTGGGCATTGTTATTAATTGTAAAGTGAAAGAAATTTTATTGTAACTCCACCAAAAATGTAAACTAGTCGTCAGGTGACATTGGGTCATGCGTCAATTCTTATGGTAACACTTATTAGCCGAAATCGGTAAATTCACAATTGAACAGCTACCACCTCTGCATTTACAGTATTTCTTTTGGTTCGTACAATTTTGTGAGTCTTCTCTGCTATCCTCCACTCTGGCTCAATACTGATAGTTTCCATCTTTCTGTTGAGTTCCTCAGCTGCAGGATAAAAGCATTAGTATATGCACTCACACCAGCATCAATCATCTACAAACCTAGTTCATAGTTTTCTTCAGACAATGCTACAGCTTCATCAGCCTTGAGCTGCTTCACATCGTGACGCAGCTACATATTAGAGAGCAGCATGACATCAACTGTATTGCTATGTAATATTAACCCACTTTAATCTGCTGACGCACTGTTTTTAGCTGTTCCTCGACAGAAGATTGGTAGCTGTTATCAATCTTAGCAAGTGACAATCTAAGCAAAAATATTATTCTTGTGAGTATTATAGGTCACAATATTCATAACCTGACAGCAGTGAGGTCACTCTCCACAGCTTCAACCATAGTTTCAAGTTTCTCAGTAGCTGATAATTCCACTGTATAGTCCGCTGAAGAGACAGTGCCATTATTGGCACTGCCATTCACAGTGGCTCTCTCTTCTTCCTGACTATCTTCTTCTGCAACAATAGCCCTTTCAGATGAATCGGGTTCTTGAATATCATCAGTCGAATCCGACACTTTATCCATAGTGGTGGGTTCATTGACCACTGAAGTGACTAAAGAAGGCTGGTCAGTGACTAAAGAAGGCTGGTCAGTGACTAAAGAAGGCTGTTCAGTGACTAAAGGAGGTTGTTCAGTGACTACTGATCGTTCTTCAGTGATTACTGAAGGCTGATGTATCTTATGAGTTTTACTGGCACTATTATCACTATCATCCTGTGTGACTTTATCTTTGTGCGTCTCCGAGGAAATAGTACTGTGTTTAAAGACAATATCTTCTAGAGGCTGTCTGGACTTGTGAGGAGAACTGCTATGTGTCTGTTCACTATTAGCCAGAGAACCATCAGGCTCTTCAGCAGTGATGTCATTTCTTGGTTGTGTTTGCTCTTCACTTTCACTTGATATGGAAGATGGTTGGTCTCCAGAGTGACGTGGTATGTCAGTCAAGTCTACTAATGTACCAGTGTATGGCTCACTAGGCCTGGTTTGGCCTGGTCTTACAGCCTTCTTCTTGATCTTCTTGGCCTTCCCAGGAGGAGCTTGCCTCTGTACTCGTTGCTGTGGAGTGTTGGGTCGGGGAGAAGAGGATAAAGGAGAGGATTGAAGTGAAGGAGATGGTGCCTGTTTTATGGGTGATGGTGAGTGTCTGGGGCTACTACTAGTGACAACAGGCTGACAAATGGTGGCTTGTTGTTGCTCCACATGCTCAGAATCTGTGCTAGTAGCATCCAGTGACCTGGAATTAGAGAGAAACCCAAATCCACTCTGAGTGCTGCTTGAAGCGTCTTCAGTCGTAGTAGGCTGTTCACTAGAGGGCGGTTGGTGGTCTTCAGAAGGTGAAATAAAAGAGAACGAAGACTGCTCAGCCTCACTGTTATCAACTTCACTAACAGGGCCTATAATATTGAGGAATATTATCACTTATCATGTAGGCTATAGTACCTTGGTTCAAAAACCCAAATCCACTGCTAGACACATTATCATTTGGTCCTCCTATAATACTCAAGTCATTAACCAAAACCTAGCTGTAGCATATACACGTACCTTGTTCTAAAGTCTCAAATCCACTGCTAGTTACTGGTTCAGCAGTCTCATCTGGTTCATCTATATATGCATCAAGGTGTAATTTACAAAGTATGCTATATCAAACGATGTTTGAGTGGTCACTTTAATTGGTCCTGCATTCACATATTATGCGATGGTGGTCAAGAATTTTGAGCGACCAAATGAGGCTTGACTGTTTGATCATATCGTTTTGACGTGTTGGCCCTTGGGACAGCCTCTGGTAATTACCTAGCACTGGCATGTCTTGAGCGTTGACTGAAGCAACATGCTTGACTGTGCAACCGTTCCCTTGACCAAATCTTGACAGTGATTGCAGATGTGAGTACAGGACCAATTGGAGCAAGCTAGCTAGTTAACTACAACCGTTTGGTAATGCATTAAGGTGTTTGCATGTGGGTACCAGTTGATGTGGGAGCTGGGCTGAATGTTAATCCGCTGAAAATACTCCCTCCCGTAGCTGGTGACGGAGACACATCCACAGGCTCAGATGAAGGAAGCTGAGAAAATCGACGTTTATTATCTCAAAAGTAACCTGGCTTAACTTACTGAGCGTCTTGGTTCAGCTGTCGACGAGGGAGTTATTTGTACTGGTGGATGTATATTAGGAGGAGGATCCTCATGCTGTTTAGTAGCTTTCTTTCCGAAGCGCTTGAATATCGACATGGCCCTGTGTGAAAGTGGGCGCGGCAGCAACATCCGAGTGCAAGTGCTTATGGGGTTAAAATTAGCAGAAGTGGGCTGGGTCTGAGCACACGTAGTACTATACAGTAAGTACAGAAGTGTAGTTCGAGCATGCCTGTCGTTGTGGGGGTAAGAGTAAGGAAAAGTGAAACATAATATTATTTCATGTTATGCAGAAATCTTTGCTTGATCTTGCAGCTGAGGATCCAGGACAGAGGCTCCAGAGTATACGGTACGCAAGCACTAACTATCATTCATTATCCGCTAACAAAAATTCATTATCAAGGAAAGTGAAGCATGCTATTATTGGAAACAAGAGGAAAAAGCATGAGTTGGCTAATAGTGGACTGATACCCAGGTACTTGTGTGTGAAGTCAGTAGTACTAAGAGCTTGCCATTCCAAGGAACGTATACAACAGAACCAAATATGGGCCGGGCCACAAATGCACGAGAATTATATAGCTATAGCTGGCCCATAGAACAGTGAGATTTATATGTGGCTGTACAGCTCGTAGAATAACTGCCTAATAGGGAAGTTTTGCAACATGCCGAGTGGTGGAAATATTTTACCATTGCGCTATTTGAAGTCGTACGGGATGATACGTTTCTGGCATTTCACAGTACATGTTTATTGAGTACATGACATGAATATTTTTGTTTGTTTGTTGTTCAGGTCAATAAAATTTTAATCAATACATTAGTTAACACTTTCATAATTGTTTAGCTCATGAGTATATTATGCCATTTCTCACTTTAAAGCTCTGATTGACCACTAGATAAGGGAAGCAATTAGAGTAGCTGTATTCTACAGGTTAGTTGCTGTCCTGGAGGATGATAGTGCTTCGATAGAGCTCATTTGTGAAGTAATCCTTATCCTTGGCAGTCTGGCTCATGGTATATACATGTTATCACGCACTTCATCAATATCTCTACAGGTTCACATGAGACCTTGCAGTCATTGCTCAACACTGAGGCTCCTTCACTATTGTTGCAAGGTATGTCGGTACAGTATTTGATTTTTCTAGGCGTTTTGTCTTGCAGGTTTGTGTCACAGCAATGCAGTGATAGTGAATGCTTGTGCAAGAGCTCTAAAGACCATCTACCGATCAGATCAGTCTGGCAGGGCACCAGTTGTATTTCATGTAAGTGTATATTCAACCTGTGTGTTAGTGTTCATGTGTGTGTGTGTGTGTGGTAGGATACAAGTATTGCCAGACAGCTGATACTGTTACTAGGACAGCCACTCCCACTGTGTGAGTGTGCTGCTATTATTCTCGCAAGCTCATGTCAGGTTAATTTTTATTCGCTCATTGTAATGCATCATACTCTGACGATTAGACTCAAGAGCATCAAAATTTCCTCTTTGCTAATGGCATTGTGTCCTCCCTATACTCTCTACTTACCTCATCCATGGAGAAGGTGATCTTGTCTCTGCAGAATAATGTTACCGTGTTGTTGCTTGCATTAGGTCGTGTTTGCTGGTCTTCAGTGTCTTTGTGCTGTAGTTCATAATAATCAGTTCACTGCTTCTACGTCACTAGATGGTAATCCATGTATACACACACACACTCTGCATCGATGCATTGAGGCTGGTTTACAATAATTATGACGATGCAAAGAATAAACTGTTGCAAATACAAATACAGCCTTTAGCCTATCATTTTGAATTTCTCGCATAACTTGTTAAAGCAGTATTGTATGCTCCAGTGGTCTTGAAAGGTGATTCACTAGTAACAATACTGACCCAATTGCTGTCTGCCTTGCATTCTCAAGATATCAACCTTCGAGCCGCACAATGGTAAGCTGCATTGACCTGTATGAACAGGATATTGTGAAGTTCATAGACTAGTGTTGACTTCTATCTCTGCAGTTTGTCATATCTGTGTACGACGGGAGCAATCAGTAATGAATGTAGTATAATCACATCAAGAGTTTTACCAACTCTTGTTCACTTGTGTGGGGACAACATGAGCTGTACTGTGAAGGCTGATGCTGCTAGCATATTAGGTACTCCATACCGGTATATATGGTGCCATTCACTCTCATACACGCACAGCTCAGTTGATAGAGGGCACTCCTATATTGCAAGAAATAGCTGCTAACTCTGACCAGCTCATTTCTACTGTGGTTGCTTTCTTTACCCAGCAGCTGAAAGAAGATGATGACCTGGTAGATGAGAAATACATTAACTTCTATAACCACCTCAGAAAGGTAACTGGACACTCTTCATGTTACAGTAACATTGTACTTGTTTTTTTAGAGTGCCTTTCTTCTCTTGGCAGCTCTTGCATCATCAGAGGAAGATATTCGCTTTAAAGTGATTTAATGATTTTTGTATTGTGTAGTAAAACTGATAAATGTTGCCAACTATAGGTAGCTGCTAAATCAGAATTGATACCTCATCTTGCGGAGGCCTTGCGTACTGATGATGACAAAGTTCAGACTGCTGCATCAAGGTATGGTTTGATTGTATGGTGACTGTTAGTAAGTGAATTCACTTATTTACCACTGACAGATGTCTACTTAGCTTGTCTCGTTCGCTGAAACTGCTCAGAACATACCTAGCAGATGCTGAGGTGTGGAGACCAGTGATGAAGGTGACAGACAACACTTTGTTATTACAACCGTTTGTAGTACAGCGGTTTTATTACTTCTTGCAAGGATAAAGCGTAAACCGTAGAGCGTAGACCACAAAGCACTAATGGTTTAAAATGTCATTAAGTCTTTGATCATGCTCCATTGTGTGAATAAATACCAGTGATTTGACACATTAGTGGCTGCAAGGTGATGCTTTACACTCATAATCTTCCTTGCACAAAACCTCTGTAGTTAGTTCACACTAGTGCTATCCTGTCTGTGTTGACTAGATGCTTCCCTGTGTGAGTGAAGAGTGTCTTGTGATAGTCACTAGTGCTGTCTGCAACCTGCTCCTATCCTTCTCTCCCAGCAGAAAGGTACGCGATGGTGGATTTTATGCAAATTATTGTTTGTTTGCATAGCCAATGGTCGAGGAAGGTGTTATTGAACTACTGAGTCCTTTAGTTGTGCATAGCAACCCTGACATACAGCTAAATGCTCTCTGGGCTCTCATGGTTTGCGATAAAATATGATTGATGTGTACACTTTATGTAAATTTTTTAGAACTGTTGCAGAGAAGCAGAGCAAGAGGTTGTGAAATTAGTCAAGAATAGCTTGAGCCCTGAACAGGTTTTAATGTACGTGCGGCACCATCTTAAGTGTTTTAGCATGAGTCATGTGTGTGTGTGTGCTCATTATTATTCTTCGTCAAAACAGAATGTTAGTAGAGTCAACAAGTGAACCGCTCAAAATGAAGTGTGTTGGATTGTTAGTGAACTACACACAGTTCAAAGATGTCAGTAAAACACTCGCACACATCACGTGTATATGCTAACACTGTCTGGTAGGATGCAGACTTGATTCTGTCAGAGTATGGTGTTGGTGTGCTGGATATCATATCTTCCCTCCTCTCTTCTTCTCTATCCACTTCTAATCTTGTTGAACAAGTAAGTTCACGAAATCATGTATGTGAAATTTATGGTATCTGTACAGGTGTTTTGTATTGTGGTCAATTTGTCGTGTGGCAGTGCACAGACAAGAGACAAACTAGCAGAGAACACACAACTGATGGAGGCAATCTCACTGCAACTTGTGAGAGTATGATACCATTGTGGCTGAGCTCTATAATTTTATAATTTTGCAGAGAAAACCAGGTAAAGTTGGAGTGCTGATGTCAGCCTGCACTGTTGTTAGGCACCTAGCTGAAGTGATTGTGACCGGTATATGCTGTTGAATATTGTAATTCTGAAGTAGCTTCATGATCCCTGTAGGTCACACTCATCGTCAGAACTGTCTCAAAGAGTATGGTCTGCAACAGCTGGTTCAGAAGCTAGAGCTCACCAATGATAGCTTATTGCAAGACCTGTTAGTCAATGTATCCCTTCATGAAATTAACCTGTAGCTGTATCATTCAGGGCAAGACAAACTGTGGAACAGTTTTCTATGGCAACTTTATAAACCGACATTTTTATTAAATTCTTAGTTGATTTTTACAAGTAATACTTGTTTTGTACAATGAGGGGAATCGGTTCTGGGGTCATGTTTTGACATTAGTCAAATGTTGTCACATGTTGTACGTATGAGTTGTGTGTTTTAACTACGGAGCAAAGCAAAGCAAATTTCATATACATAACCAAGTCATGACTATGTGTGACCACAATTAAGTACAAACTAGTAGTTACTTTAGATTTGTGTATTCACTGCAAGAGACTCCTACAGCATAATATTCTTTCCCTTGAATCCAATTTTATCAAGAGCAGCCCCAGATAGGCCATAAAATGCTTGAATAGCTCCAATAATGATTTTGCTCTTTTCTTCTTCTGTTTCATTAACACCATATGGTCCAAACAAGACCTGCTGGTGATCTTCAGTTGATATTGCTAACAGATTTATCTGCCCAACAAACATCCCACCACGAGCAAGTTTCACTGCAGCTCCATTGAGTTGATAGCCATTCAAATTTACTGTGACTTTTTCCATGTCATCTGACTCCTCGCCATGTTGAAGTATACTTCCATCCCTGCAGCGGAACAATAAAAACACAGACAAAATTATAGAGAATGCACAATGCACCTATAATGATGTAGTTACCATAACATGCTTAATTTGGGAAATTAAAAACTAAAATATTACAGCAGTTTGTGAAGTCCTTGCATAGGCAATTTTGTAAACATTGACCAATCAAAATAATTATTATGAATTTGCATGCTAACAATAATAGTTATGAAGTGCTTGTAACGTACATATAGGTTGTCTTGATGTAACGTATACAATGAGCATCTGAACCGAATTCTATTGACACAATTGAAGTACTGCGACGGCAGGTATCACTAAAGCTTCCTCCTCTAGTCCCTCCAACAGAACCAAGATCAGTACAAAAATTTGCACTAGATAAACCAGCTGTCCTGTTAACACCAGACAATGATTGGGAACTGTTCAGCAAAGGAGCAGGTACAGGAGAGGACATGATTGTTCCTGTAATGCTAATCAAGCATACAATAAATGCTAGAGTAGCCATAATGCTGATCGTCATGCAAACAATCCTGGTCTATATTTAGACTATACGCTACTGCTTTATAGAAAACTGAATCCTTCCGATTTCACTGAGCTAATCAGTAAGTGATTTCAAGTCACTTCATTGAAGCAATAGTCAACAACGAGGAAGACAACAAGATGCTATAGTTGCTATTACTAAATGTTACTTCATTGGTAACCATAGCATACAACCAAAAAAAATCATAATTATAGATACATGTGTCGATCATATTTGTCCAGCAATTATAAAGGTGACAGTATTCAAGATCAATCAGCTAGGTATGAAACCAGGAGCGCATAAATGAAACTAATGTATAAAAAACATGGAAGAACTATCAGTGAAGAAATAAAATGCTAATAGACTACTATTCTATATTCTATGTTAGTCTCAAGTTCACTTAGTCGAATAGTTGTAGTAGTTGTAATAGTACAGGATACCAACAATGATCGCAAGAACAAGAGCGAGGAAGAACTCAGCATAGCTTAATTGTAGACCTGATGCTGCTTGGAACTTAGCTGGCTGTGGAGTCGACTTTGGCTCAGCATCTTTCTTTAGTGTTGTGGAGCTCAGAGATGGGACTTCACGTTCTGCCTGGACTGTCACTGGCTTAGGAGCAGTGTGAAGCTGTTTACGAACTAGGCTGTGTTTTTTGGAGGAATGAGTTGATTCCTCATCACTAGAGAATGTTGCTAGATATGAGCTCATCGAGGTACGCTTGCGTAGGTTGTATCGAGGTTCACTCACTGTTAGTGGCTTCTTGTGTTTTGGTGTTGAGGTAACTGGTGTGGAGATTGCTGGTGTCTCAGTTACTAGTCTAGCCCTCAGGGATCTACGAGGCATGCTTCTTTGAGCTGGATTAATGCTGCGTCTCTTGGACTGACGAACTGGTGTTCTTGGAGCCTCATCATCACTAGACATCAGTACTCCTGTCACCTGAGGTACAATACATCATGATGAACAGCATGTGCATGTACAGTTTAATGCTGTGTAGAGTAAGTGGGAGCTATTTCGAACCGTTTTGGTGTCAGCGCGTTCGTTCAATTTTACTTGGCTGCTGACTCTTTTCACGTGATCAAAATTTTTCTTGCACCAAGAGAATCAGCAGCCTTATTCAAACAGTTTACTGCTAATCTAATGTTGATAAAGTTAAAGAAGCAAGCATTGTTTTTCACTTGCCATCTTGAGGCTATTTTAACAGTTTCAACAGAAACAGCGAAAACCAGTGACTTAAGTGTTAACGTGCCAGTCCGTTTACCAGCATTTTGTTAAAGATTCCTGCTTACTTTTCTCGCAAGCGCTTTTTATTGGTCAACAAATCTGATACCAGTGTATACACATACAAATGCAGAGAGGAATCTGTTCTGAATCTATTAGTACCAGATTCAACCTCTAGAACCATCGCCATCGAATTTTACAACAGAAAGTGCTGGGCTATTTCGATGGTAAGTACGAGTGGGTAAGTGTGGCTTCCTCAATGCATGTGTATGTGAGCCCCAGGCTACTCTACAGTACACACTAAGAGGCTTAAAATTATTTTTCGAACTGATGCATGGTCACTTCATCTTCCCCATTTATCACTTGTCTATAGGCGCATTCACATGGAGTGGATTGAATGCGCATTGCGTTCAATCCACCTCTGGAGATAGATTGAAAGTGGATTGGACTTTAGCGTGTGGGTGCACGCCGTCGGAGTAGACAAAGGCGCTTGGCAGACTAGTAAACCTTCGTAATGGACATTTGAAGAGTCGCTGAAGGCTTAGGAAGGGCGTAGTGTAGCTTTTTGAGCCGCGCAATTCACTACATGTGAACGCTCGTGATGTGCATCGAATTCGCATTGGCGGATTCAATGCGCATCAAAAGTGGATTCCATGTGAACATGTCTTATTTAAGTTACATTCATGTATAATTATATCATAGTTGTACAGATTCTCAAGCTGATGCACTTAAATGTCCATCACGATGATACACATACATTTTGTGCTGCTTTGGTTCTCAAATGTGGTGCAACCTATCTAGTGCAAATTACCAAGTGTGATTACCCAGAATGTGTCAGGGTTAAGTGTTTGTGTCCGTCTGCGTACGTACGTATGTATATATGTGTCGTCAAAAACACGCATGTTTGCGTCTTACCACTCGAAAATCTCCACGAAAACACTCTCTGCAGCTTCTTCACTGATTTGTTTTCTCTGCAGCTTCTTAATCTTCCTATGAAGATCGATGTTTTTTGTGCTGCTCATGCGGCTAATCCATGGCTTTCTAATCACAATTAATTTTATCTGGAGCTGTCTATGGACTAGCTGTTGCAGTAATGCTGGAGTAGTCGTGTGCTAACTATGTAGATCTTAGCTCAGCTCAAAGGGCTCAACGGGTATGTGTTCATTAGAACTCTAGTTTCATTAACAGTTTATTGAATGTTGGACAATAACTAAACTTGTGTGAAACCAGGAGCCCTGGTGAAACTCTACCTGGGATGACTCCTGATTGTACTCTTCGATGAGATCATCACAGTTCTTTAGGTTCTTCTCAGGCTCCCAACTGTCTTCTGAGCTAGGGTATCCTTTCCAATGGACCTTATAATAACGTTCTCCATCTTTTTCCTTACTCCCAACCACGCACTCTACCTGTGTACGGGTTACGGAAAGATGATTGCAAATGCGGGGGCTGAATCACTAACTTACCTTATACAATCGGCTAGACATGACAGAAAAAAATTTCGCGCGCGTTTGCCACACAGTTTGAATGAGAAACAGTCTGCAACACAGCCACAGGCGTATGCAAAGTTCAGTTCTGCCACTAGCGCGCGGACTGATGTTGCTAACCAACCAAACTAATTCAAAAATTCAAACAACTCCCTTGTGGGTGTGGTTATGGCGCGCTATGAAGTGGGCGCTGTTTAGAATTACTGACAGGCGGCAAAGACTGCATGTACTGTGAAGACACCATCACCATCATTATAGGGAACCCTGCACGATCATAGGGATACCCAGCACGATTTCGTGATTATTATGGCGTCATTTGACAATCAAAAGCATCGTCTTGCCGGATCCGCAGGAGAAGAGATTGGTGGGTTGGTGGTTAAGAAACCTCGTGAGGAGTTCAAAAAACCGTCAAGTGCCCGAGAGTCTGTTCTTGGTCTAGATGTGCTAGCGAGGAAAAAAAGACGTGAACAGGAAGAAGAAAGAAAAAGAAAAGCAGAGGAAAGAAGATCAAGTGAACAGTCTAAAAGACCCAGAAGTGATCATGAATCATCATCATCGAGATCATCATCAAGAGATAATAGTGGTGGAGTAGGGGACATGAGGGTTAGCTTTGGAAGCAGTGGGCATGCTCGAGACAGAGCTTACAGGTATCGTAACAATTACTGTATGAATGAATAAGTGAGATGTATATGTTACGACCCGATTCACAACCTGACCCGTTTCGAAGCCGGCCGCCGGTTTCGAAGCCGGTTAACCCGATTTACAACCACATAACTCAGTTGACCCGGTTTAAAACCGAACGTTTCAATGCTTCAGGGTGCCCACCTGCATGCTAGATCGTAGGAGTGCTGTCGCGGTTGCTGTCGCGGCTGCTGGAGTGCTGTTGTGCTGGAGCGCGGAGTGCTGCTGGAGTGCTGCTGGAGTGCGGAGTGCTGTTGCTGTCGCGGCTGCTGGAGTGCTACGTAGGAGTGCTGTCGCGGCTGCTGTCCTACGTAGGAGTGCTGTCGCGGTTATAGCTCACTGCAGTGCAGCGCAGCAAGACTAGAAAGTGTCCGCGGAGGCGATTTAGAGCATCATGTGCTACTACCTTCATCGACAGGAGCGTCGTTGTAAGTGGTTTAGCAGCGCAACACAGCAAGCCTACCTGCTAAATTGACAGGAATGACGTTACGAGTGGTTCAGCAACGCAGCGCAGCAAGAAATGTTGTGTGCATGCAACAGTTGTTTTAACAATCAAACTCATAGGAACATGTCACAGCTTCTTATTCAAACGTGACTCCTGTACATGGAAGCAAATTTAAAGAACAGTATAATTGCGATGCAATGTATATGGACACTCAGAGTACACGTTATGTTTAGTAGTCGAAGTCTATTACACGCGCGCACTTAGCATTATGCACGCTTTGAATCTGGCGCGCAGCTAGCTAACCCGCTTCGAAACCGGTCGACCGGCTTCGAAGCGGGTCAAAGGTTGTGAATCGGGTCGTAACATATATATGTTTTGTCCAGATCATCTCATGCAGAGACACCATCTCACACTGGGGGTGTGTCTAATGAGGCTTTGGAGAGGATACACAGTAGAATGAGGAGAGCTGATAGACAAGGAGTATATGCTTCATCCTCCTCTGATTCAAGGAAGCGAAATGACAGGCACAATAGGTCAGCAAACTGTAGTCAAATTATTATTTTATGTTAGGATTGATTATTGTGAATTTGTTTGAGTAGACCTTGACAAGTGTCAATGCTTTGAGATCAGCAACTCATGTTATGTGATTTATTCATTGCAGGGAGCCTAGTGATCATCATAGAAGGAATGCAGGTAGCAGTACTCCTGATATTAGAGTGGGAGGTACAGATGTGCTGGTAGCTATTGGACCATTATCATAATGCATGTATCTACAGGTCTCCGTACACCATCTCACTCCTCGTGGGAGGCTGGTGACTCCACTCCCATGCGTGTCAGTGCCTGGGACATGCCGACACCAGAGAGATCCGTAGGCTCTGACAGCGGAATAGGAACCTTCTCAAGAAGGCAAGAATACTAGATACCACTATCAATCTTAAGTGTTATTATGCTGAACATAAAAATCTTTTCGCTTTAAGGTGGCGGGTACAGGAATTTCATTAAAATTTATTCATAAGAATATGTGGGAATGTGCGGCAAAGAGACGAAATTTTACTAGTTTATTTTTACTAGTTAGATAGCATTGCGGTTTCAGACTTTTTGTTCTCTCTATAAAAGTACACGGATTTTTATACACACTTTTATTATGATGCCTGGTGTTTGTCGATTCCGGATCTGATAGCTTCAAGATGTGCAGTCTGGTGTCCTTCATAGTTCTATGCATGCTTTTGAATCATGATAACTTCTTGCTCGTGTTATGGCCGCCAGAGTGGTGCGTGGGCGTACACGATCGCTCGGTTGACAGCCTTAGAAGCTGAGGAATGGCTAATCCATGCATAGAACAACAAGAGTTCAATGGAGTTCAAGAGTTCAACTCTTGTTTCAGGGTATGCAACAAGAGTTGCATACCCTGTGCGCTATGCAATGTGCAGAAATTAATGTGAATGCTGCTCCTAGTGACTTCAGTATGAACTATTATATTAGAGTTCAGTGAACACGCGTTTAATTGTTCGCTCAGTCTCACAATTGTGGCACACCCACATACCGGAATGTTCTAATCGGCGATGTTGCTAATACGAATACATGGCCATAGCACGCGACAGGAGACTATCTCGACTTCGCAGGCATCTTTCAAAGAATAAATATTCAACAACCAAGCTGTTGAGAGCTATTTCATGGCAATCTTCGAGCAGTAAGGCAGTAAACAGCCGTGTTTTTTGTACACACACACATAATACATACGGACATAGCCAAGCGCTTAACCCTCTGGTGCCTATGCGCCCAGGGTAATTACCAGGTATATCACAAAGCTCTGTAGCGAATAATAGCTAGATAGAATGTTGTCTGTATAACTGAGCCGTCACAAACCACTCTGTTTGTGATGAGCTACGAAAGTTGATTCTTATTCGTAGCGCTGCCTATTAGTAAGTATACAATAGTACAAATGTGTAGTGTAGGTTTGCTTCTTCTGACCTGAAAAGGTCATTCACTAATGATATTCATATGCACCCGCCACCTTAATGAGAGCAATATCTATAGGCAACGAGGTACACTGGATACTCCTCTTCCTACACCCACCCATCGGTATAATGCATGGGCTGAAGACAGAAAGAGCTTTGGTATTACACCAGCATCAGGAGAGAAAGGTACGATCATGTAAACTGAGAGAAAAAAGTGAATAATTATTTTTTATTGTAACAGATGTTGGTGAAGATGGTATTCGGTTTGCTAATGATGATGACCAAGAGGAGTGGGAAGAAGAGCAGAAGGTGAGTGAACACTGCAACTCCCATGATATGAGGTGTATATCTGCTAGCTTTGCATTACCACCTCTAACATTGCACAAAATAATCGTGCAGTAGTTGATCATGTTATTCTTGCACAGCGTATTGATCGAGCGTGGTATGATTTTGATGGCGGATATGATGACACTAACAATCCGTTTGCTAACATTCCCGAAGAGTACACTCGCAAGAAAGAAGAAAAACTGACTAAAACTACCGTGAAGAGGATGTCAGCTCAACAAAGACAGATCAATAAAGTAAGAAGAAGGAACATGTAGCATGGATGCCTACTAGTTAGTTGATTATTTGTATCACAGGATAATGAGAAGTGGGAGACTAACCGTCTGCTCACCAGTGGGGTCGTACAGCGTACGGACTATGATGAAGACTTTGAGGAGGACTCAGAGGCTAAGGTTCATCTGCTGGTACACAACATAGTGCCTCCATTCCTGGACGGGAGAATAGTCTTTACTAAGCAACCTGAACCGGTCGTACCCATCAAGGTGAACTGTTTATACACATGTCAGCTGATATAATAATGTGCTGAGTAAAATTTTCTTTACGACTACATGTAGAATTTTCAAGCATGTAAAACAGATTGCATGTACAAACTAGAGTTCTAATGAACACATACCCGTGCGCTGAGCTAAGAGCTAAACACGACTACTCCAGCATTACTACAACACTCACGTTACAGCTAGTCCATAGACAGCTCCAGATAAATATTGATGATAGCAAAGCTACCATATAATGCACTAACCGTGTTCTGAGCTAAGAGCTAAACACGACTACTCCAGCATTACCGTGTGCAACACTGCCTGCGTTACAGCTAGTCCATAGACAGCTCCAGATAAATATTGATGATAGCATATAGCTACCATACATGCACTAACAGGTGATTGGCAAGAAGTGACTCTGGCGGCTGGCCGCGTACGGTACATGTGAGACTGAGTGAGGACATCGATATGGATAGGAGGTAGGGTGACACACCCACAATACCGTAAAATGCTCTTACAAATACACGTAGCTTTAGAAAGCCATGGATTAGCCGCTCGAGCAAGGCTTGCCAGCACAGAAAACGTCTTCATAGGACTATAGATTCAGTGAAGAAGCTGCAAAGTGCACTTTTGTGGCGAATTTCGAGCGGTGAGACGTAAACAAGCGTGTTTTTTGTCCACACACACACACACACACATATAGACGGACACAAACGCATAACCCTGGCGCATACTGCGCACGGGTAATTATTACATAGTGTCAAGGGCGTAGAGAAGAGGGCATGCAACGCATACAAACATCGAAATCTTTATTGTTACTAGCATTAGATTTTACGCCCACGCGGATGTGACATCACGCAAGGTTCATTAAACGTGGACGCGTCATACAGCATACTTGTCTAGGCGTGTCGAGGCGTGCTCCATGGAAAACTAGCTGACAAATCTACAATCGACATGAAGCTGTGGATACTGGTGGTTGCCAACCATGTCGCGTATCACGATGCGTTGGCTGAGACGCAGGTGAAACGAAACTGCTGTCTATCGTTGGCGCTGTCGCTTCCTGCTGATCGGCTGCAGAGTATTTTACCTGCAACAAGCGACGAGCAGTATCGGACAGAGGCGAAGTCACGGTCTTTCTCCGCTTTGACTGGCGTGGCTGTGATCCGTGCGCGCAGCATGGTATTGTGCAGTGTTCTTCAGCTTGGTCTGCCATTACTTTGTGTAGTGACGTCAGTTTCCGTTTACTCTCCGTATACCATAACAATAATTAACATGCTTCATGTACATTAAATATCTGACCGGCCACACAATTCCCATCACTAATTACCAATGAATAATTACTGACTCACAGATACGACCAATAGAATAAGATTATAGTTTGGCGATGGATGGAGATTCTCCTGCAGACTTTGAGCAATTGATTCCGACACTGTAATCTCACACAGGATGCCCAAAACAAGCTGACACTGACTTACCATATTAACCAATTATTATTACCTTTATAATATTACCATTAAAATTACGGCTTGGGCACCAAAACTGCATCGGAACGTATGCTCTCATCCAAAGAAGGACCAAGCCACCAAATGAAATTATACTTATAATTAATCACTAATAATCCTCTATGAAACACATGATAATATTAATGATTATAATACTATCTGCAATGTTCTATATCCAACTAGCAAATTTTGGATGAAACCTCAGCAAGCAAGTGTCTCGGCGTCTTGATATACAATAAATACGCAGAGCTTTCCCACCGACCCAACATCTTGATCATCACTGGAGAAAGCCCACTCGATCCCGCAGCGGTTGCCGCCCCTATGCGAAAGCTGTGACCCGAATAAGGGGCGGGGTCTACACCAGCAGATGTCAGAGCTGCTCTTACATGAGAGACAAACCTGTCTCTGGTCAAAATCCTTCCGTCCTCAAATTTAAACAAAAGGCCTTCCTTGCTGCCTCTCTTCGCCATAAATGCCAGCACCGCAGCCACCGGGCATATCTCGTTTCCTGTTCTCCCAACAAAAACGTCGACACCTTGTCTAAACGGATCTGTCTTGGACGCCTTGATGCTAACCCGAAGAATCTTAGGAGCTGCTTTGCTGTCTACCGCCACATCACCATAATTCAGGTGAGCACCTTTGTCGTAAGCTGACTCTGATGGAACCGTAATCTCTCCCGCTCTCAGAAAACCAAAATAGCATAACGATGCTGCCGCCCACAACATTCGCGAGTCATAGCTGGGATTACTGAACCACACTGAGCGAATCTTCCTGAGAATATCAGGCGTTATTGGAAGTCTAGGCTTAGATTTCAAACCCTGTTTAGCTGCTGCTCTCTTAGCCCCTTTTAACACCTGCTCTAAACGAGGCATCGCTGACATGTTAGGATCTCCACCGTCCAAGAGATCTGCAAATGCCTCACTGCCGACAAGTACATTTTAACAGACTTTGGAGACAAACCCTCTGATGATAAATGAGCTACAAATCTACACAACAACTGTTCATCTACTGGTACCGGCTTGACTATGTTTATACTTGCGCAGAACGAGATGAACCTTCTTTTTGCTGAGTTGTACGACTTTTGTGTCGAAGGTGCTAAACCCTCATGAAAATAGTGCTCCACAAGTCCGTCCAGAGCTGGGATGTCCAGTCCGGTCTCAATATTATTGTCATATCTAGCAGCTGAGGAGGTAGCGGTGTGGGCAGCAGGTCGGCCTGAGAATAATGGGACCGGAAATAACTACTGTAGATAACTACTAATAACTACTACTGTAGATAACTACTACTGTAGATAACTACTACTGTAGATAACTACTAATAACTACTAGACAACGCATCGGCTAAGTCATTTTTTTCTCCTGCTACATGTTCTGCGAACAAAGAGAACTGAAATTTGGCTTTGAAAAATGACAGACACCGCATGAGATGCACGACCTCGAGCTCTTTGCTGTCCCCTTTATTCACGATGTCTACAACAGCTGAATTGTCACACCAAACTTTCACATTTTTTGCTGACCAAACCTTTCCCCAAACAGCTGCCGCTAAGACAATTGGAACTAGTTCCTTGAAGGTGATATCGTGCTCCAACAAAGATGTGGGCCATTTTAACTGAAACCATTTCTTGCCGCAAAAAGCCCCACAGCCCCAGCTTTCTGATACATCTGACATCATCACAATGCTACACGCTTTACTGCTCACTCGATACATCAAGGACACTCCATTCCATACATCTGCAAAGCGAAACCACCACTCTATGTCTGATCTTGCATCTGCATTCAGGCGAACAAAATGATCTAACCTCTTCTCACGCTTAGAAAGCACTATCAGCCTACATAGGAATGGACGACCCAGCTTGATGACCTTACATGCGTGAGACAAAGAACCTATGAGTGACAGGAGCTCCCTTTTCTTACAACCCTTTCTTCCTCGGAAATCTCTGATAACTTCTCTCAGCCTTGCCAGCTTATCCAACGGAAGTCTCATCTCCATCGAGACGGTGTCTATCTCAATTCCAAGAAAGGTCAACATAGTTGTAGGGCCTTCCGATTTCCAAAGACTCCACTGGAAATCCTGTTACCCTGCACGTTTCTAGCATAGTCTCAAAGTTACAATGGCATTCAGCTGAGCCAGGTTTTCCAAGTGTAATGAAGTCATCTAGGTAATGGTCTACAATGGACACACCCCTTTGCTGCATCATCCACATCAATGCATCTGCAACTGCTGTGAATATCAGAGGTGCTGACCGCAAACCAAAAGGAAGTGTCTTATCCACGTACACTAGTTTCCTTCCCACATCATTCCAAGCAACAAGCGATCTTCAGGGTGCACTGGAACATTACGATATGCATGCATAATGTCCATCTTGGCTATAAGTGTTCCTCTACCCAAACGGAGGACATGATTAGCTACCACATCAACCGAAGTGTACGAGAAACTGCACAGCTCCTTTACAATTCCACTGTTTACGCTGCCACGAGTTGGAGATGACAAATCTACTATCAGCCGCCATTTGCCCGGCTTATTCTTTTTTGGAATCATGCCAATGGGGCTACATTGAACCGACAAAGCTGCAGCTTCTTTTAGAGAAAACTCAAGTAGCCTCCCTTCACTCAACTCTTTTTGTAAGTACACTGCTACAACGCTCGGGTCAGGTATCGGCATGTTGCGTTTCATCTGGTACAGCAAGTTTTCCCTATGAAAGCCAACTCTGAAGCCCTTGCAAGATGTACTCAGCAAACTTTTTGTCCAGGTGACTTGCTAAACCCTCTTGCCAGGACAAGATGCACATGGTCAGCGGAGACTCAATATGGAGCATGGATGACGGCAGATCAAGCAGACCTTCAGCTGGTCTACAACTGTCTAGCTCCCACAGCTGATCGGTGTATTCATAGTTATGTTGTACTACAGCTATGTGTGTGTGCGTGTGAGTGCATTAATGTATGAATAATATGTGGATAAAGAAGATAGAAGGAAAATAACATAATAAAATTATGTTCATAAACATAATAATAATGATGATAGTATGGTTAACATGTAAGCAATGTCAGCTAAACATCACAGCCTTCACTTGATGAGTAATTACTGCTGAACCCTCTTCTTGGGTTTAAGACACTTAGATGCGGGGTGACCTGGTTCACCGCAGTTGTCACACTTGTGTTGAAAGATACAGTTCTCGCCAAATCTGCAGTCGCCATCGTACTTATTGAACTTCTTGCACACTTCTGGAATGCTCTGCGGAGCTGCTCTTTTTCGCCCCGCCAGCGGAGGCCTCCTGCTTGAATCAAAACCTGCAGAGTACCCAGTGCTGGGTCCAGGTTTAGCCGGGCAATTCTCGGTAACATGATCAACTGATTGGCACCTTCTACACCATCCTTCCACGAAAGTCTGTGTGGCCCCAGTAAAACACTGCGTGTAGATACTGGGGTCCACCTTGGCCCAATCCAAATTTCCTGACTCTGCAGTTTCTTGCCGAAAATTTTGATCATACACCACCCAGCTCGGCCACCTGTACTTCGCACTGCACCTAGCAATCAACGATGAGTACGCGAACAGACTCCTGGCTCGCTCAGGATGCTGTTTGACTACCACCGCTGCAAAAAGATTGAAGCATTGGCTCCATGTAGCTAGATCAGGAATTATCTTTCTGGACGACATCAACTCCGCTGCCTGAATAATCACTACTTGTCCCTCCAGCGCCTGAGGTGGACCTTTGCTCTTCCCCTTAGCTGGAGGCAGCTCTGAGAAATCCACATAGTCGCCGGCAACTATCTTCTCGACTAATCTCTTTGAGAGAGCTGGCAGCCCCTCCCCCGTAGCCACAGATGAGGCGTGGCTCTTGCCGGACTGAATAGCATTTCCCAGCTGCGCCATCAGTTCTGCCGCTGAAGTCGCCCTGGCACTGGCAGACACACTTGCTTTATTTCCGAACTCAACTACTCCTTGCAGAGCGTTCTCGTCCGGCACCGCACCCAATTCTGCAAAGGAAACACGCCATTTATTTACAAGCTCAGCGCTTTAACTCTTTAGTGACTGAATTATTTTGACGAAAATTCGGCTTGCTCTAAACTGACAGTTTGTCTTGCGATTTCTACAACATGCAGTATGCTAGCTGTTCCAAACTAGCACTGTTTTTTCTTGGCATGTCAAAGTTTCCGACCATGTACTAAACTCTGAGTTGGCCACTCCCAATTCGGAACAGAAGCCGCTTAAGTGCTGCGACCTCGTCATTTTTCAGCCTATTTTGGTCTTCGTTTAGCCCTGGTGACTGATACAAAAACCTGGTGGTGTCCAGGTGAGCAAACAGCATAGTTTAGACCATATTCTATGCCCAAGTATGCATTTACGGGCATCCTGAAGCCCCAAAAATGCCGAAAGCGGCGAGGGGCTCTGCCCCTTCAAACCCCGGGTTAAAGGGGGGACACCCCCCTTTAAAAATCCCCCCGTTCTATATATTTTAGTGGGGAGGGCGCGGCGAAAAACAGTGTGTTTTTTCAGGTAAAGTTAGCTTTATCAATTAAACTTTATTTGACCTTTCTAGAGCACTTTTCACACTATTTATGACGTCTACAGTAGGTGGAGTCAATTATGACGGCTAAATCCGCTATAGGCCCTAAAGGGTTAATACTTATAACATGCACAGATACAGCCGAACGGTCCCATGCTTGACCATCCTACACACACTGCCCATACAGCACTCAGAAACCACCGACCGAGTAGGGCGAGTGCACACCGCTTTAACCAGCCCACCTTACAGCAACAGGCAAAGCTCGGACCAAACAGGTCCCACCATGCAAATCAGCAACACAATGCACAGACCTCTGCAGGTCACACACTCCAGCAACACAACCTCGGACCACAACTGGACCCACAATACAATCATGGGGACCAATGCGGGTCACAAACTCAGCACAATGCTAGGACCAAACGGATCTCAAAATTCAGCACAACTTGACGAGGGACGGGCCAAGCAGGTCCCAATTTCAATAAAGGCCCTTATAATATCACACCCGGAGCGCGAGTGGAAAAGGGTCAGAAAATAAAATAAATAAAATTCTCACCGTTGCCAGCCTTTTGCTCCAAGGCAGTTATGAGCCGCCGCATAAGCTGCTGGGTTGTTTCATTCTGTTCCTCTCCATTGCCGTCGTCAAGACCACGGTCTTCATTATCTTGCGACATGACATACAACGTGACTCGAGAGAAAGAAAAGTAGAGAGTAGACACGCAAAGCAACTAGCCAGAGGGAAAGATCGTTGCTATGCGTCAAACAGCAACAGCTGAACATAATTCAAGCTACGCGCGTAAATAACGAGAACTGCATGCGCATGCGCACTACCCAGCTAGGATGTACCCTCGCCTGTTAACTACGATTAATTCTGTGAATTAATCTACAATTGATAACGGAAAGTGCTATTCTTAGTAACAATAAAGATTTCGATGTTTTCACGGTTAGTATTGCGTTGCATGCCCTCTTCTCTCTATACGCCCTTGATAGTATGTCATCTTTCACCTCGGATTGCTCTATTCGAGGGCATTAATGTAGGTTATTGACCGCGCGCAGCGTCTTCTATAGCAACAGACCGTTGCATCTTTGTGAGTTTGAAAAATTCGCGATGTTATTGCGCTCACAGTGGTGAACTATGTAATAAATCATTTATTGCCCTACACAACTCGGGCATTAACGACCTTGAGAAAGTCGGTTGCCCTTGTACAGTCTCGGGCTGCGCCCTCGACCGTTACTCGGGCAACCGACTTCCCGCGGTCATCAATGTCGGTTAATGCCCTCGCGTGAGGGCAATAACTAATACTTATTTTGTATTTAAAACCCATTAAAATTCTAAGCTTATGGTATTGTACTGTACAGGATGTCACCTCAGATATGGCAGTGTTCTCTCGTAAGGGGAGTCAGCTTGTGAAGAGATATCGACTGGAAAAGGAGCGAAAAAAGGCACAGCAAAAGCACTGGGAGCTAGCAGGCTCTAGGCTAGGAGATGTACTTGGTATAAAGCACAAGGAAGAAGATAAGGTAAGTTGCTATTCTTCTACCTCCTCACATCTTTCTTCTCTACACAAGGACAACACTCAAAAAGAAGATGGCTCCACTAACTACAAGTCTGGTCAGCAGTTCTCAGATCACATACAGAGCAAGAGCCAGGCAGTGAGTAGCTTTGCAAAGAACAAGAGCATCCGACAACAGAGAGAGTTTTTGCCGATTTTTGCTGTCCGTGATAAGGTAAACAAACTCTCATCTAACACTACATGTGTTAATGTTTCTGTTCCGTTAGTTACTGAGAGTCATTCGTGATAACAATGTTGTGATTATAGTCGGCGAGACAGGATCTGGTAAAACAACTCAACTAACTCAGGTTAGTGTGATTAGATACATTCGCTGTGTTGTTAAAGTCCTACAGTACATGCATGAAGATGGCTACAGTCAGTATGGTATCATAGGCTGTACTCAGCCTCGTCGTGTTGCTGCCATGTCTGTGGCAAAGAGAGTGAGCGAGGAGATGGAGGTAAAGCTAGGAGAAGACGTCGGCTACTCTATACGATTTGAGGATGTTACTTCAAAGGTGCGTAGCTCTGAATTATGATAGCCCTTTGAAACAAAATGAGATCAATTACTCTATGCAGACCAGTGCAACAAACCTGTGTAGTTATAATACTATTCTTGTTAATTGCAGTCCACATATGTCAAATACATGACTGATGGTATATTGTTACGAGAATCACTGAGAGAACCTGATCTGGATCACTACTCTGTAATCATTATGGACGAGGCTCATGAGCGATCACTGAACACCGATGTGCTGTTTGGATTGCTACGAGATGTATGCAACTCACACACTACGCACAACCTAATGCAAACACACTCAACTGATGGAGAAACATTTGCTGATAGCACTCTTGAAATGTCTGAACTACAGGTGGTGTCTCGTCGCAATGATATCAAACTCATTGTCACTTCTGCTACAATGGACTCGGAAAAGTTTGCCACATTCTTTGGCAACGTCCCTGTGTTCAAAGTGAGTAACTATCTGTATGTGGTGCAGATTGTTTACTTGTACAACTAACTATCTATTTTTAGAACTAACTATCTATTTTTAGAGCTAACTATCTATTTATTTGTAGAACTAACAATCTATTTATTTTTAGAACTAACTATCTATTTATTTTGTAGAACAAACTATTTATTTTGTAGAACTAACCATCTATCTATTTTTAGAACTAACTATCTGTACATGGTGCAGATTGTTTACTTGTAGAACTAACTATCTATTTATTTTTAGAACTAACTATCTGTACATGGTGCAATAGTTTATTTGTGATTTTGTGTAGATACCAGGGCGTACATTCCCAGTGGATATACTGTACACTAGGAATGCATGTGAGGATCATGTGGAGAGTACTGTGAAGCAAGCAGTGCAGATACACTTGCAGCCATCAATAGGAGACATTCTCATCTTTATGCCTGGTCAGGAGGAGATAGAAGTCACCTGTGATGTCATTGCAGGTGAGCCCGTCAGTGAAGCAATGTGGACCGCAATGACTTTATGTCTCACAGAACGTCTCGCTGACCTTGAAGATGCTCCTCCACTGGCTATTCTACCTATCTACTCACAGCTTCCTTCTGACCTGCAAGCTAAAATATTTGAGAAAGCTCCAGATGGTGTTAGAAAGTGTGTAGTTGCTACCAATATTGCTGAGACTTCACTCACAGGTCACACACACACACACACACACACACACACACACACACACACACACACACACACACACACACACACACAAATACCTTTAAGTACACATGATATGGAAACATATTTATTGGGGCGAGCCTGAGCGAGCCCCACATTGATTGGCATAATGGCCCACGCGGCGGGGAATGTATCTATCTATCTGTCACGGGGTAGTGTTTGTCCTTTTCAATGTTCCTGAGAACTAGCAAACGCCCTTTTTAGCACGTGCACACATTATAATTGGCGCTTGGTTTCAAACAAGATACCGTGGTGAGACTGGAATCTGGACTGGAGACTGGACTGGAGATGAGACTGGAGTCTGGACTCGAGATGAGACTGGAGATGAGATTGGAGTCTGGACTGGAGATGAGCTAGAAAGAACAGCGGGTTCAACTGATGGTTCATAGAGCTGTTCGTCGTCATCGTCATCGTTGAATGTGGAAAGTTCTTCAGCCAAGGTAATCTCTCTATTTTCATCCAAATCTGCTTCACCTTCCTCCATACCTTCAGGGTCTAGTGCTGGAAGTAACTCTGATGGTCTCATTGTGTATTCAGGAACAGCCTCTGGATTGTAGGGAACTACGCCAGCCTTTTGAAAGCCACCAACTGCTCATTCTGGCTTATTATTTTGCCAAACCTCTGCAAGAAGTTTAGGAAAATCAACCTTTTTCACTATTCTCTTTTCTTGACGGGTGAAGGTGCCTAGTGTCGCCTGCCATATACGCTTGAGATGGTTAAACACACCAACATCAAGTGGCTGAAGCAAGTGTGTTGTGTGTGCTGGTAACTTCAGGATATGGATGTTATTCTCCTGAGCTACCTTTCTAATTTGATAGCCGACATGAGACTTGTGGCCGTCTAGGAGAAGAAGTACAGGCCTGCAGGATGGAAGTGACGGAATGAAAATTAACTGAAACCAATCGAGGAAGGTGTCGGCATTCATCCATCCATTCTCGGTGGCTTTGTAGCGAGTTCCCAAAGGTCCTCCTAGGGAGACACCCTGGCTCCCTTGTAGACTACGTATGGAGCCATGAGTTGTCCACTCCCCGAAATGCATGTCTGCACTGTAATTTGCTCCCTGCCGGATCCGGGAGTCATTGCTTGAGGAGACTTGTGACCTCTTCTTGTCAAAAGCATGGTGGGGTTCCAACTGAGGGGAAACCCCGACTCATTGACGTTGAAGATTCGGTCAGCCTTTCCAACAAGTCTAATTTTTCTAATGTCGGACCTAGGCATTGATCGAACCAATGACTTATGATCTCTGGACATGACGCTTTGGCACGAGCCATCTGGAGCTGTTGTGGTTTGCGTTTGGATGTCACTTAAAAAAACCACTCCACCATCCTTCTCCTGGTACCCCATCTTTGAAAGGATTTTTCCTTTTCATCACATGCAGGTAATCCTTGACGACAGACTCAACCTCTCACCTACCCATGCCAAAACCCCATTCGGCAAAGGCTATACACGTCTCAGCTATTTCAGCTTCTTCATTTGGAGTAAGAGTAGTTGGATGTCCAACCTTTGCCCCAATAGCAATCCGGCCAGTCAATCTATCATTCAGAGTCGAGTATGGTACACCAAAGAGCCTGACAGCTTCTGCTGTATTTTCGTGCTTTCTGGCATGATCACTTGCTTTCCTCATATCTTCATCTGTCCATTTAAACTTGTATCCCACCTCGTGGGCGTATCAAAGGCACCGCCAGGACAATATATTCCATACTGCCTCGACTGCAGGGCAATATGGAATATATTGCTGCCCTAGGGCAATATGGAATATATTGCCCGGGGCCACGATATATTGCCCGGGTGCAGATATTGTCTGAAGGCTCTAATTGGATTGCCCTCGTGTATATTCCATACTGCCCTCGGACCGTTGTTTAACTAGTACTTATTGCCCTTCCGCTTGTACTTACGCACCTGAAGAATAATTATTTATTTTATGTTCTTGATTTGACATAATTATTTTTTGTTACCATATTATTTAAATGAGTGAGTACTTACCTTGTCTGCAACAAAACTGCCAAAAACCAGCTAAAAAGTGCACAAAAACAGCAAAAAAACCAGCTAAAAAGCGCACAAAAACAGCAAAAAAAACGCAAATCTCAGCGTTTTGTTAATGATTATTGTTTTTTTCCCACTTATTTTTCTCGCAAGCGCTTTCTATTGGTCAACGAGTCTGGTACCAGTGTATAGAGGAATTTATTCTCAGCCTAGCAGTACCAGGCTCGACATTCAGAATCGTTGCTATCAAATGTTACGACGGAAAGTGCGAAGGTAGTCAAGCGGGGCTATTCCGCAAGTAAGTTTGGCTTCCTCAATTGATTTGTATGTGACGCGAAATAGCCCCGTCACAAAATAGCCCCCGTATTACTCTATAGCACAAAAATCTGTGGTGAAACTGGTGTTCACATAATACAGACTTATCTGGACTCACCACATAACCTGGTGCAAATAATAATTATATTATGTTATACACAACTATACACTAACGAGGCTCAATGCTCAGGCTCGCCCCTGCCATTCCATGAATGTACTAGTTATTAGGGAGGCACGGTAGTGCCTCCCTATGTAGGGTTGAACGAGAAAACAAGATGGCGGCTACATACAATGTATTAGCGTTCAAACGCTGATATTTCGCCTGGTCATGAATTGTATACGTCAAAAGACACTTAAATCTGCTCTCTGGCGTTGCCCCATCTTACAGTAGCAAGGAGATTGCTCGAAGTTGTTACTAAAGCGACGAACCTGGAAACGGTGAAAATCGAGTTTCGTCATCTTCGTTTTCTTCTTTCTTTCTTTCTTTCTTTCTTTCTTTCTTCAGCGCGCCTAGCGCCTTTACGCGAGCAATGCCGAGACCAAAACACCCATGAACAGTCGTGAAATTCTCCTGGCAGGTGCCTTTTGAACTTAGTTTTTAGTGAAACGTCGATATAAATTCCGAGATTTCTCGATCGTGATCCATTGTCAGCTAAGTGTTAGACGCCATTGATGTGATTGCGCAATACGCACGTGACCAAGCAGTGGTTAGCGCACGTGACCAAACACTAGCTTGAGTATCGCCGCGCGCCTTATGGATCACGGAGAACACATACATGTACATGTATTTGTCTGGAGTCTTCGAAGAACGGTAAGCTCGTATAGGATCACCATTCTGCGCTTGCCAGATAATTACAACCGCCGTACATGTCTACAAACAATTGTGGGCGGGGCTCGTATCCACTGCATGCATGTGTAGGCGATATACAGCATAACAATTATTATTAGCTACAAGTTTAAAATTCTTAATAATAAAGAAAAGCCGCCAACAACAGGAAAACTAAACCAATGGTGGAAACAAAGACAGCTCAGTACGTGCATGATGTTGAACTGCACTTCGCTGAAAAAGAAAAAAGAACACAAACAAGAAATTAAAAAGATTTCTATCGAAATCAAAAGGATGTAGGGTTGTGAAATCTACCACTGGTCCACAATGTAAACTAACAAGGAACAAGCATGGAATGGTAACACGATTGACTTGCTAACAGACCATAGATCCCTACATCAGTGGCTGTACATAAGATCAATATTTTGTCACAAGCTTTATGCACGTTAGGTGTCAGTCAACAGCAACTAGCTGAACTAGCTATAACCAACCACAGCAGCCACTGATGTAGGGATCTATGGTCTGTTAGCAAGTCAATCGTGTTACCATTCCATGCTTGTTCCTTGTTAGTTTACATTGTGGACCAGTGGTAGATTTCACAACCCTACATCCTTTTGATTTCGATAGAAATCTTTTTAATTTCTTTAGTTATGCTAGTACCCACTAACACAACATACTTCTCAGTTACTCTAGTTTTTCTTTACAGTGGATGGTATAATGTTTGTGGTGGACTGTGGCTACTGCAAGCTGAAGGTATACAATCCTCGTATTGGAATGGATGCTCTGCAAGTGTTTCCCATTAGTCAGGTAAATTGAGTAACTGTTCATGTCTTGACGTCATCATCTGTGTAGGCTAATGCCAATCAGAGGTCAGGTCGAGCTGGTAGAACAGGAGCAGGGTGAGTTGCATCGTACTCATTCTACTCACCTAATTCTATTCTCCATCCTCTTCAGGCAATGCTACAGGCTGTACACTGAGTCTGCATACAAGAATGAGATGCTGATTACCACGGTACCTGAAATACAGAGAACCAACCTGGCTAATGTAGTCCTACTGCTCAAGTCACTTGGAGTACAAGACCTTCTTCAGTTTCACTTCATGGACCCTCCACCACAAGTAAGGGTACCATTAAACAAATCTACACTGATGTGCAGTACTCGTAACCTGCAAGTAAGCATAATTCTGTCCTCGATTTCTCAGGACAACATTTTGAACTCAATGTACCAGTTGTGGATCCTAGGAGCACTGGACAACACAGGCTCTCTCACTCCCATGGGTCGGCAGATGGTTGAGTTCCCACTAGACCCTGCTCTCTCTAAAATGCTCATCGTCTCTACTGAAATGAAGTGCAGTGCTGAAGTGCTTGTAAGCTCAACTATTTCGTGTGACCATAGTGGTGCCGAAATTTCACATGAGTAGCTAGCTAATCTTTGTGAATATCATCTGGTATTAGTTCTCAAAATATCCTTTGCCCATGTAAAAATGTTAGTACACATGTACCATAAACATAAAAATTTTTATGACATAAAAATTTCACCATATAAAATTAGCGTTTTTAAATTGATAATCACAGTTCCACATTTTCTTCTTGTTCTGCAGATTGTAGTGTCCATGCTGTCAGTGCCCACTATATTCTACCGACCCAAGGGCAAAGAAGAGGAGAGTGATCAAGCTAGAGAGAAGTTCCAGGTGCCAGAGAGTGACCACCTCACTTACCTGCATGTCTACCAACAATGGAAAATGAACAAGTGAGCACTGTGAACATCATTTGATGACTTGTTATACTATCCTCCTCAGCTACTCCGCGCGATGGTGTGGTGAACATTACATTCACATCAAAGCAATGAGAAAGGTTATTCATTGCATGTACAGCATACATACTGTAATGATTGTTGTTCATAAGGTTCGTGAGGTGCGGCAACAACTGAAAGACATCATGGACCAGCACAATATGCCTATTGTTACTTGTGGAACTGAGTGGGACATTGCTAGAAAGTGCATCTGCTCTGCTTACTTTCATCAAGCTGCTAGATTGAAGGTATTTGAGCTGAGTCTACAAACACACTGTACACTGCTCATGCTCACAGGGTATTGGAGAGTATGTGAACTGCCGGAATGGAATGCCATGTCACCTTCACCCCACTAGTGCCCTCTATGGTATGGGCTTTACTCCTGACTATATAGTCTACCATGAATTGGTTATGACCACCAAGGTACATTATCTAGTAGAGTATGTAAAAGGTCAACTAGATCTCTTTTGCAAGTATTCTTCCTATGTGCAATTCTTCCTTCCTGTGCTAATTTCCTCCATTCCTGCAGGAGTACATGCAGTGTGTTACTGCTGTAGATGGTTTGTGGTTAGCTGAACTTGGACCAATGTTCTTCAGTGTCAAAGAATCAAACTTAAGCAGAATGGTTGTCATTATTTGTATCATACATAGCTAACTTTCATTGACTTGCACAGGAGAGGAAACTTGCCACAAAGCGCAAGCTAGGCCAAATGGAGGAGGAACTAGCTGCAGCATCAGAGCAGATCAAAACTCAGAAAGAAGAGGAGATCTCAGCAATAACTAAATCAGCTCGGTTAGTTGCATTAGCAAGTGTAAGTATTATATATTTTTTTGTCGATAGCAAACAGACAATTTTCATTCCTGGTCGTAAGGATCCTGGTACTCCACGCCACACTCCCAAGAGAATGGGACTATAACAATCTTTATTTTTACCATCTGTCAAAATTGATAATATTCAACTAAACTAAAAACCAAGTTCATTAACAGATTGAGCAGCAAATGAAACTAAACCACATGATTGGATTGGTAAGTCAGTTCTAACTAAAGCAGCTTCAGGTTAGCAAATTTCCTGGCTATCTCATTGGCATCAGAGAGCTGGTCTACCTTTGGTCCTGAGCACTGTGCTGTCACATCCCTGCCACCTCCCGTGCCTCCTATGACAGTAGCTACCTCGTTGACCCACTCACTAGCCTTCAGTCCTCGCTCAGTGAGTGTCTGTGTAGGAGAGTCTACTAATTTATGCTAGTGCCTGGACCCTACGTACCTTTGGGACTTGTGCAAGGCAGAGAATCTTATTGTTGTCATGATCGACACTCAGCAACAGCACGGCAGTGTTTGGAGCAGATGATTTGAACTGCTTCAGAGCACTATCCAGAGCCTGTGCAACATTAGTACGATTGCTTTAGTGGTTATCAACTCACTTTAGTGGACCCTTCAGCTTTCATAACCTCCACTACCACAGGAGTCTCAGCCATGTTAGTGCTCTGTATGAAACGATTAGCATGCTCTACAGCCTAAAAATTGAAAAATAATAAGTATGACTAAAGAAACAATGTAGTCGCATACAGATAGAGTGAGCTGAGCCTTGACTGCTTTATCTGCTTCGTGAACAGCATCTTTGAGAGCCTTGAGCTTAGAACGCAGGCTTTCTTTTTTCCATTGAGAGATCACAGCAGATGACACCTCCTGAAGCAACAAATTATTAATAATTATTGGAAGGAGTGGTTTATAGCCTGAATAATGTTCTTTGTTCTATGCTTATTGTGTCTCGTGGGTGAAATCCAGCTTGTGAAACAGTGTCAGTGACACACACATGCTAAGCCCACCTGTGCTGCAGACACTTAATGTGGTCACATTATTTTTAGAAGGCCGTATGTGTGAAAAAAACAAGAGTGAGGCAACTACTCACATCGCCACACTCCACAATACACTTCCGAGCATCTTTTATGGTAAGTGATCCATCCTTCAGACCAGCATTCACTCTTGTGCCCAACTTATCCACTTCTTGCTCCAGTACAGCAGCACGTTTGTGAGCCTGAGTGGAGCCTATGAATATTCATACTACAGCATAGTCATCACCTTGATTGCCTCCATTCCAGTCAAAGCCACTATACGGCGAATGCCTTTTGATATAGCCTCTTCAGTCACAATAGCAAACGAACCAATGTGACTGGATCGATGCAAGTGTCTGTAGTGAGTGAGACTTTATACTTTACGATTCTGGTATACTTCGCTACTCACGTTCCTCCACAGAATTCCACAGAGTAGGTAGTAGCACCAGGTCCTGTTGTATCTTCCACAAGCTGTTTTACTGGTACTCCAATAGACAGCACACGCACAGGATCTGGATAAACCTACACAAAATACAGGATATACTTATGAATACCTACAGGACATACATGATAGTGCAATATGAATATGGCTGCACGGGATTATGCAATGTAGGATCATGATCATGATCATGATCATTATCATGATAATGATCATGATCATGATCATTATCATGATCCTACATTGCATAATCCCGTGCAGCCATATTCATATTGCACTATCAGTTTCCTATGTATGTTATAATTTAATGACTCATACACACAATGACAAGGTTGCAATGTTAGCATACCCTACCTCATCAAAGATAGCTCGCAGTCCCTGAACCTCTTTGGCCAGGGAGAGAGGAGTCTCCTTGGCGTAGACAGTGTAGTCAGCAGCAATGATATCCAGTACTGTCTGCTCACAGTCTCTGATCTGATCACCCGACATGGCTCCCTGGTAGAGAGCATCATCATGACAAATTTTCAATTTATGACATATTTTCGGAGGGGTTTCATACATAATCTTCTTTAGAGGGGAATTTCTCATGTGTTAAAAGTTGATCAGATTTTAATCCCTAATGACGCCTTTTGGCGTCATAATTGACTTCACCTACTCTAGATGTCAAAACTAGTGTGAAAAGTGCTCTAGAAAGGTCAAATCAAGTTTAATTGAAAATTACCTGAAAAAAACCACTGTTTTTTGTCGTGCCCTCCCCACTAAATAGGGGACGGGGGATTTTTAGAGGGGGTGTCCCCCCTTTAACCTGGGGTTCGACGGGGCAGAGCCCCCCCCCCCCCCCGCCACTTTTGGCATTTTTGGGGCTTCAGGGTGGCCGGAAATGCATACTTTGGCATAGAATATGGTCTAAACTGTGCTGTTTGCTCACCTGGGCACCACCAGGTTTTTGTATCAGTCACCAGGGCTAAACGAAGACCAAAATTGGCTGAAAAATGACAAGGACGAAGCACTTAAGCGGTTTCAGTTCCGAAGTGGGAGTGGCCAACTCAGAGTTTAGTACATGGTTGTAAACTTCGACATTCCAGGAAAAAACACATACCTTGGGTGCTGTTGTGCTAATTGCTATAATAAATTATTCTAAAGTGGTGAAGCCACATGGAACTAGCTAAAGCACCCTTGTGAGTGTAATACGTGAATTATTGTGTGAGGGGTGTGATACAGCATAAGGCGAAGCCGAGGGCTGTTACTGCTGTATCAGCATCGAGACTGACAGCCTGAGCGCAATAATTCTTGTATTGCACGAGCTAACGGTGCTTTTGCTGGAGGTTGAGCCAAGGTCAGTCTTAGCCTAGTACCTAGTCGTTAAATTAACGCCTAGTATCAAATGCACATGCATGCGCGAATAAAATGGGCGTGGATTTCGCATCGCACCAGTACGGCATCTAACCAACCGTGGATACTCATAGCTACAGGATTGTATGTCCACGTTTGCTGCCAATTACGTCTTGTCGTTCTTTAGTATTCGAATTTCTTTGTCGGAAAAACTGAAGCACGAGGTCAGAGCACGTCACAAACGTGAACGGAAAATATCCGGTATTCTTGGAATGTCGAGAAAATTTCGCGCATGCGTATACATTTGATACTAGGCGCTCTATTTGGAGCCGAGGTACTAGGCTAAGGTCAGTCTCTGCCCACAGTGCCTGCCCGTGCTATATTTTTCCACCGTTCGCATTATGAAAAATATAGAACAGGCGGCGCCTTTGATACGCCCACACAGAGTGCTATAACAACATACTGACAGACAAAACAAATGCTTTATAGCACATACTTATGGCTTATTATGGTTAGGCACTGTGGCACTGTGGCACGGCAGGCACTGTGGGCAGAGGTACGACTAGGTACGACTATTACACCACATTGTCTTGTCCCCAAGACCACACTCTCGCTTATTCATCAAGTTGTGGTAAAAGATAGCTGTGGTCTGGCATAGAGGTATGGACTAGAGACAAGACCACACAACAAAGTATATGTATGTACAGACACACACCTTTGAAGTAAAGTCAAACCTCAGCCTGCTTGGAGCAACAAGTGATCCTCTTTGATCGGCATTTCCTAGCACCTTTCTCAGACCAAAGTTGAGAGCATGTGTACCAGTATGGTTCTTCATTACACTGCTGCGTCGCTCCTGATATAAATTAAAGGAAGGAAGCAAATGAACTTGATGAAACTTGGTGTGCAATTACATTGCTACCCTACTTGATAAATTTTAAACAACATTATTGGTTGGTAAATTGTACTGAATGCAATCAAAATGCAATGGTCAACCTATGCCTTAGATAAATTTACGTATTTTCAGTGACATATATCACGTATAAACACGACATCAAGCTTGTGAAGCTCTCGAATGACTTGTGTTGACAGCGCATGTGCTGTATGAAGTTATTGTTTTGTCCGTTCAATATTACGCTCATGAAAATACGGAGAATAGAGTCCGGGCGGTGCCTTTGATGTTGGAGAACAAGTAACAATAATACACTATCAACTTGGGCACGTAACAAGGTAGTAGCACAAAAAATTATTGGCGAATCTTCATCATGTTCTCAAAGTTGCTGTTTACTGTCCAGTACAGTAATGAGCCCTTGTCCAGCAACATCATGTACATAAGGAGTAAATTATTATTAAGAATAATTATTATGACGTATCAAAACAGCATCGTCTTCTAGACAGCAATAATAATTCTTATGGTCTAACCAATTACCCAAAGCAACTCTAAAAAGTGCTTTGAGGTTCTACCAGCCCCCAGATGTTGCTTGTACCAAAGAAACAAACAGCTTTGAGTGACTCATCAAGGTACAATGCACAATAACACAAACTTTATCAACGTCATCAAAGACAGAATCAACTAATAAGGAATTGCTTTTGAATACGAAACAATCTCTAACACAGCACAAATAGCTAACATACCCCATCGATGGTGAGACTGACGGTGTCCCCAACACCCAGTGTTCCCTCCACTGTGCCAACATGAAGAACATAGCCTCCACGCACCTGTACATCACGTACCACGAACTCCGTCTCCTGCAACAACACAATAAACCTCTATAGTACTCATTTAGTATGCAATGAACAGGTTTCATAGCATGCAGATGTTGTATAACTCCTTTCCATAAGAGATACTGAAGCTGACCTCGTCTCCTGTTTTCATCATGAAACCCTCATCATAGATCTGTCCTCCTTGTTCAGCATAGAAGCAGGTTTGATCCAGCAGTACTCCAACCAGCTGACCACTGGTGACCTGGTCAACAAACGACTTGTTGTGACGCAATGCCAGCACCTTGCCTTGACAGGACTGGAACTCTAACACAGTGAAGAGTGTGTCAATGCATCAGCCAAGTCATCACAACATGACGCTTACCATAAACTCCGCCCTCATTGGCAGAGTAGTTGTACTTGAATGAGTCATTAGTTGTTGGTATACCTCTGGTCTGTAGATCATTAATTGCATGTACGTCTAGATTGACTGTTTCAGCAACTCCTCCACCAGTGCCACGAGCCAGTATCTTAGGAATAAACGATTAGATAGGATACGTAACAAACTTCATTTATTGAACCTGTGCATGTTCACGAGCCTCCTCATACGCAGCCATGTCTACACACAGCTGTCTCTCCTCGGCCATTAGTTGTGTGAGATCCACTGGGAACCCATATGTGTCGTACAGCCTCCATGCAACATCACCTGTGGAGGAGGCAGAGGGCTAAAAACCACTCGCATACCAAACAATGACCTGCACGAGTGCACCATTCACCAATTATACAGCTAGCATTGCCCCTAGCCCTGTACAACAAACCGTACTTTCAGGATCAGTGGACCGTGTGAGTGGTCATAATGCCTACATGTGGGTCATAAATTCTTGTCAGTGTTGCTGCACACTCCCTACCCCAGGTTGTTTATTGTGCCCCACCTACTCCCACCTATACTGTTTAACATAACACTGAATTGTGTTATGCTCTCCTACACCAACTCATTGTGCTTGGTGCCGTAATAAATTAATAGTCGTCAAATGGATTATCGATTAGAAGACGTATAATTGCATGTGTACATTTTACGCAAACCTGGTATAGTGTTTCCAGTCAATTTAGCAGCTGTGCGTTCAAATAACCGTCGGCCCCGAGACAAAGTCTTCAAAAACTGCCTTTCTTCTTCATTGATGATATCCATTATCTGTACACAACAATACCGTCAATGCCCACATGTAAAGAGCACCAACTATGACCACAATACTGTGTACTGCACAAGACCTAGAATCACAACATGTGCCAACATCAAATGTGGTTTGTGCATAACCATCACATGCTTTTCCTCATCATACTAATATGTACCAAGACATACAGCACATTGAGTCATCTCTTACCTGGTCTGGCTGCTTTGTTATCTCTGGAAATGCTTCACCCTAACACACGAGAGATGTTCAGTACAACATTACTAGCTGCCGTACACTCACCAATATGTCCACTACAGTAGGTACTAGGTCGGCAAACACTCCCGGCTGACCATTGAGCTTCTCCTTACAGTAACGAATACCTCGTCTTAAAATGCGTCGCAACACATATCTGCATAAGCATTATAGTGATTGTGAACAGGCCATTTACATTAGTCCAACTATAATAACAGTACATTACATCATAATAGCTAGTGCACAAGGAAGCACATGACTTGTCAAAACACACATTAAGTTCCACAGCAGAGTCTGCACAGGGCATCTCCCTCACACGACACCTCTTCCTATTGCATAGCTGTGCTAATAGCAAAGTGAACACACACATCTATTTAAGGCATAAGTTGCGTACCAGAAAACAATGAACAGGAATCAACAAACCATCAAATCATAAGTATAATTTTTCACATCCTCTATCTAGTACCTGTCCTTACACACAGGTGTAAAAATGAATAAACACACAGAAAAGGTATTATAAAGCAGCTGTGTTGGCAATACAAGCAAAAAGTCATGGCAACCTCAGGGCAGGGACTGAAGCAATGCAATCAGAATCACACCTTATTGGCTCACATCATTTCATCAGCTTGATCTCGACAACTTACCTTCCATATTGACCATGACGCTCTTTCCACATCAATTAAAAATATCCATATTAAGGCAATGCAATTGGAAGAGCAACTGAACAACAAGAGGACATGAATGATCGCAATTCCTGACTCATGAAAACAGAACGCTGGCAAATTCAACACCAGGAATCCTCCTCGACGGCTAATGTAATAGCATTATAATATCCGTAATACTTGCTGCATGTATAATGGACAATGAGCTCTAATTTCGCTGGTGCCACAAGTAATGTATATTCAACGATTAATTGATATCGTAAGTGTTGACAATTAACAGTGGGACAAATTCCCACAGCAGACTATGTCTCAAGTGACAGGATCTCATTGCTACACTGATTAGCTATAATAATGAATGTGAGGGTGTGTGAGAAGACAATTGCGCTACCAAGATATCTACTGTTTGGAATGCAACAACAATTGCATTCCACAAACACAGAAAAACTACTATGCAGTTTTTATAGCAACAAGAAAATGAAACAATCTGTGAACAGTGATCTCTGCCCCTGGAGGATTACACAGGTGTATCAACAATAGTAATGGATACCCATATATCCTGACATTACAGACTGGTGTGGATTAACCAGATTGGCTTCTGAATATAGCCAGTACATGCATGCACAGAGCACGTGACATGACTCATAGACTAACTGGCAGTAAGAATTACTAAGAGAACAGTAGTAGCAGACTATTAGTCGCTCAGACAACTAATGCAATAACATTTCGCAAGACATTATTTTTATTGAAAGATGCAGCAGTCAGCAGCTGTTTGTCATCTTAATACAACAGAGCACATTATATCAGACTGACATATTATGTGAGGTTATAGACTACTTCAGCTTATCTCATCAGTAGCTTCCTAATGTGCAGGCTGAACCCTAGCTACATGACCCAGGTGTGTGCAAATTGTGCAGGTGTGGTGTAACTGACACTCTGATAATGTACCAGCAAACTCCTAGAACTTCATTTCCACCCAAGACTATAATGGCTTTTCACACATACTTAGCTGCTATCCAACAACAATGATGGGCTATACAACAGGTACTTGGAGTCTATCCAACAATTTAGGCATCAGAACAGTTCCATGAGAAATACAGCATCACAACAACTAGACAAAACTACTCATTTTGCAACAGTGCAAAAATAACACAAACCGTGATTTGTATCATAAGATAGTACCACTCAATACATGATGAACATGCTTTTTGCTTACTAGAAGCAATACAACTGCTGTACTACACAACACATGCTGATCTGCAGCATTATTGTCTGCACTAGTCTTGCAATAATCACACATTCATTATAATGTAGACAGCTCCCTATCCCTTAATAATACCTGTGTTATTAGTTGTGTGGTGGAGAACATTATATAATGTAATATTTTCCCTTTCACGAAAAAATTATTTTTTAACACTCACAATCAGATGGTTAGACAATCAGATCATCATTTGGAATTTAAAGTGCATTCACATGGACTCTACAAAGTAGAGCGAATGCGCATTTGTTAGCGTTCACATGAATCCACTTGAAATCAATGCAAATTGAATGCACATTGCACCTCCGGAGGTAGATTGAAAGTGGATTGGAAGTGAATTGAGACTTTAGCATGTTGGTGAACACCATCGCGAGTAGACAAAAGGCGCTTGGCAGACTAGTAAACCTTCGTAATGGACATTTTAAGCATCGTTGAAGGCTAGGAAGAGTGCGGTGTTGCTTTTTGAGCTGCGCAATTCACATCCAATTCGCTACATGTGAACGCTCGCGATGCGCATTGAATTCGCTTCCAATTAGCATTGGTGGTTTCAGTGTACAAAAAAAGTGGATTCCATGTGAACGCGCCTTTAGACTTTTGCAAATTCTTAGACCACCTGTGCAGTCGTATTCGAAGCATGATTGCTGAGCGCACAAAGAGTGCAATAGAAACCATCTAGTTGCATTCCAAAATACTTGAGAATTGGACCAAGATGGACTTCTTGCTAAACGTTATTGGCATAGCAGACGTAATAATCTTCAATTACAACACGTGTTGTCGTGAAGAATATGCTATCCATTAGCGGCCATACAGGACAAACTATAGTATGCAACATGAACTATGTAACATGGAGGATATAGATTTTTTCACTGCCTAAACCCACTTACAGTAAACCAATTTAAAATAGTGCCAAATCCATAATTGTATACTGACAAAATTATTTTTTAAGTGCAAATAACAAACAGGCACTTGAAGGTCTGCAGTAATGCCATGATCACCAGCTGTCTAGCTACTCCATAGAGCCGTTACTGTTTGTGTCGATTTAATTTCCGCTTTCAATTAAATCAGGTAGCAAGCAAGCGTTCATTATCAATGGCTGACTGCACCAATAGCAGGATCAAAATGATGTCACACATAGTGAGAACTGCATGCGGTATACTCCCCAGAGCCTAAACAATTATCGAAAACGTGCTTAAGAGGAAGAATTTCCCTTCAAATCGCATTACAAAATGCACTGTCTTCTTGACAACGGAAGACGTTGTCAAGACAATGTCTCTGGACTCCTGTAAGCATAGCAACGCTGGAAAGCAACGACTTCATGACTCAGTTATCATATTATAATGAAATTAAGTCATACGGTATTGGAACTTTCCCACCCACCATTGTCGACAGTAAAGTCATAATGATGTTGAACGTAGGATACACCATCACAATATTCACACGCTACAATAAAGCTCAATTTTGAGAATAGCTCAAAATTATTAAACCTCTAGCCTTCAAAATAACATGCCTGAACAGTTAAAGCTAAAATAAAGTAAACAGAAAACAACTAATACTATGACAACAACAGTTTAGGGTTAAAGTGTAATAGTAATGTACTACTAATATTCAAGTGTTATTATTTGAATACACGTGTCATTATACTAACAATGTTGACACCACTCACCCTCTGCCCACGCTGTCTGGTTTGCCGCCATCTGATATAGCAATGGTGAGTGTTCTGATATGGTCAGCCACTACTCTGTAAGCCATGTCCACTCCATCAGTGTCTTCTTGTCCTACCTTACCACTGTATTCTCGTATACCAGTCTTCTGAGAGAGAGAGAGAGAGAGAGAGAGAGAGAGAGAGAGAGAGAGAGAGAGAGAGAGAGAGAGAGAGAGAGAGAGAGAGAGAGAGAGAGAGAGAGAGAGAGAGAGAGAGAAAGAGAGCAAATAATGAAAACAGGAAATTATAGTGAGGAGGAGGAAAATAAGATCACATAAGATCACATTTAATGTGGAGGAGAATGATAAACAGAAGGTAGGTAGAGGTGGTAGAGAATAACATAATTCCATTGAATTTCTGATGATGCCAAATTATATTAGCCACTCCTTTGGTTTCAATTCCGCAAAGCGGCAGCTAGCTAGCTAAGTAAGACGTGACGCATTTACCCCTACACATGCTTGAACAAATAGTCCATAATCAGCAACGTCATGAGCGTGGGAGCATTCCATATGTAAGAAAAGTTAAGCGCGATACACAATGAGATAACAAGGCTACAGCGTGTTTGATGTGGAAATATCATAAAGCATTCTTCATCATAGTTCATGTAAACTATTGAATGAGTTGATGAGTACTCATATCAGCTCATTTGAGACACATGATAATGTAGTGTAGACTGGGTTAAATTAATACATAGCACAGTTTAGTACGCAGAGACACAACACATTTGTATTATATTCTAATGGGCTTATTGGTCTGCATATTGTAGTAGGCAAATTCATCGTTAGGCGGTAACATATGTTGTGAAACACGCCCTTGTTAAGCTGATAATAAGCCAACGAATGTACACGTTTAAACAAACAGCTGGAGATTTTTAACACTATTAAACAGCTACAAATCACTCCGAGAGCATGAGCATTCCATGTGGTAGCTAAAAAATCGAATTTTAACAACTCAAGTGATTGAGTGGGCACTGCAGCCTTGGGCAAACTTGTGTGGTATATGACATCACAGGTGGTTACCATAGGAACACAGGTCTCTGATCTTATGCTTGAGGTTGATAAAACATGAGAGAATGGAAGAATGAGAGACAGAAGAGAAGAGACAGTAGAAGGAGGAGACCTTATGTATAGCATCAAAGATCGGAGTGAAAAGATCAGTATCATAATTTGACATCTTGTTCTGAATTACTGAAACAATTCGTTCCAGACCAAGTCCAGTATCAATATTCTTGTGTGGTAGTGGTTTGACTTCACCATTAGGCTCCCTACAGAAGAGAGTATTATGTACACATGCACGTACATGACATAAAATCAGTATCTTTTTAACACCATTCGGGAAAACTGTCTAAGAAATTCAAGAGGGCTGCTCATATTCTATATGTGGAATTCTGGAACATTCCTTCCCAAACAAACAAATAAACAAATAAACAAACCAGGTGCAATCGTTAGCAACTAGATCATTCATCAATGAACATTTTTCACATGGTTAACCAACTTCCTCTTCAACAAATTACATGGTTGAGACAGCCACAGTGAATAGCTGTGTTATGTATCAATATGTGACTTTATCGTACACACCAGATGCTATCGCAATCATTTCTCGATTGCATCACGACACTCCTCCTCACATGCGCAATCAGAATGAGACAACACTGACTGCAGTTGAGTCATTCAGGATGTAACTTGGTAACAAAATCTACATATTTTATAAGCACTCGATCTGTTGAGAGCAGACAAGAGGGAGTTCAGGCACAGTAACAACAGAGTCTACTGAACAGAGATACCCACCGGCAAGCTATGTGTTATACTATCATACAAAACAGAAGCCTGCTGGTAAACAATGTTGCTCCACCTGTGAATACAGCCGGAACAAAACTAGACTAAATAAATATCGTAATGTGTTCCCATTGTTGAGAGGGAAATCCCCCTCATTAATATATTACAGATCCAGAACATGCCCATACAATGGAGTGCAATGAGAAGTCGGCTGTTGTGTGGTCTCCATTATCGGAAATGGGAACTAACGCTCTGTGTTGAATGCCGTATACATTGCACCGCATGCAGTGTGTATGTACAGGTGTAGCTACATTTGTATGTATGCTAGTGATTTGTGCATGCACATTCTATAATAATATTAGGATATGTGCCAGCTAGTCACTGTAACTGATGGTCAGTGTTCCATAGTAACAAAATCGACTAAATAATAAACAGAGCTCTAATTTCAGTTTATTTACTGCGTCTAGATTAGCTATACAGCTCGAGAAACATCATCCTGAATTCTCAGCTGTTCTCTTGAGCAAAAACAGATCATGTACCATCAAAACAGCCCAAGGCATATCAGCCTGAGGCACATACACACATACCAGCCATGTTAATCAAATAACATGGCACTTGCATTACATAAAGTTGCATAATAATTATAGCTAACTGAGAACGGCACTATTTTGCTTGTCAAACCGACCAACTAGAACTCACTTGTTGAACTGCATAAATACTACATTCCACAGTTCAAGCACATTAGGATCATCTTGGTTAACAAGGTCAGCCACCATTCTTCCTCCAATACGATCAAAGTGTATCTCAGAGCAGGGACCACATGGTCCTACCTCACCCATCTCCCAGAAATTATCCTTCACTCCAAATGGCAGAACACGATCAGCAGGAAGACTAGTAAGAAAAGACAATGATTCAATGATGTCATTTTAAAAATAATAATAAGTAGATGGCAGGTGTTAAGAAACCAATCAACCTGAACCAGTGGTTAGTGACATGTTAACCAATGGACAGCACCACACATCCTTACCATATGAGTGAGCAGATGACGACAATACAAAATAAGGTCTATCGCATCATGAGATATCTCATCTTAGTAAATTAAGAACTTGAACTTTCTCATAGTACTACCAATGCCTTGATTGTTTGTGGCATCTGCAGACTAAGCAGACTAGCTGGAGTTGGGAATTAAACTGTTGGGGACAGTGTGTCTGAGTGTGTGTGTGTACACAAAATGCTGGATGGCTGGATAGACGGGAAAATGAAAGGATGAGCAAATAAATGGAAGAATGTATAAACGGATACAGCCATACAGTACGTTGTCACACATACACAAGACCAGGATGTCCTTCGCAGGTAGACAATAGTGCTGACAATAATTACACACGTATAATGAGGTGTCAGAAACACCCTACCCAACACTTTGAACTCTCTACCTCTTACTCTTACCCTAGGTTTATCCATATCTTCCTGCACTCCTCATCTGGTGGTAGCCCAAGCTGCTCATCACCACCAAAGTATGTCACATATAGTCTGTCTTTGGGTAAGCCAAGCTCACTAGTGAGAAATTCCCATGCATAAGCTATTGCTTCCTCCTAAAGGAATAAAGGGATCAAACACATGTAGGGCACTTTATAAATATTGATCTAGCATGTCTATGATTTAATTGTGCTATGACCCTCAATGTTAGTAGCAGTTTCAAATCCCTGACTGAAGGGTTAAACACATCGTCTTCGTAGTAAATAAGCTATCATCTTACTAATGAATGTCAGCATATATCATGTACAGTAGTATTCAGAGTGACCCTAACAGGACCTCTGCCCAGTACGTACTGTATTGTAGCTTATACCATAAGATAACATAATAAATACGACAAATCAACTAAGTGGCATACAAGTAAGTGGCATGCTTGGATCGAAGGGAATTTGAGAAACGGCACAATTCTGAACACGTGTGCATATAAACACCTGCATGCATCTCGGCTATCTGGACACTCCTGACAATAAACTATGCTTGCTTTACCACAATATAGAACTACTGTAATACAATACAGGTGGTAACAATAATAGTGATGTAAGTAATTTGGGAGTGGCTTAGGATGCAAAAAATGGCCAAATTAGGTAGCAAAATGTGTTTTAGGAGATATGAATTATCAAATTTATTACAAATATGAAAAATAATTATAGCTAGAGTGAGGTAATGTAATATACAGCTTTATATCTATGGCAACCAATATCTTGGTTCAAAGATCATCAATTTTGTAGTAAGATTACCGTAAACATTCGAAGATTTTTTAATCATCTACTAGTAATAATAGTAATTACGCTGTCACAATGGAATTTTGCACAGAAATTACAATTTGGAGACAAATGTTTTACGAGCTACAACTACGACAGCAGCACAGGATTAGTACACTGAGTTAATTGTGTAAAACATGGCTGTTAACTGCCTTATCACCATAAAATAACTCTTCAGAAGATACCTGGGAAGTCAGGAGTTTTTTGTCTCGTGTTGTAATGGCCTTTCTAATATTTGCACCACTGATTAGAACATAATGACCATAGAATTGAGCAAATGTGTTTTCATTGTGAGCTCAAGTGAGAACGCTTGCATTATACGACTTGCCGTGCGGGTATATGTTCATAAGAACTAACCTGCTATGTTGAGAATTTTGATTATTATACACATCTTAAAGGCTTCAATGTATACAATAAAACCACAATGCATGCCACACCATGAATGACCACATACATGTCTTATTCTTCCTTCACACAGAACTCTTCCAATATTTACCTGAGTTTAATGAACACTAGTGGCTCAAGCCTCAAACGTTAACTCTTGTATCATGACTTCACTAACAAGAAGTAATCCATCTAGGCACACGTGCAGGCACATAATGATTTTATGACCCAATGGTAGTACAAAGTGCACTCTTCTTCGGACAGCATTCTCAGAAACTCAGTAAATGAGAGACATTTTACATTATTAGATAAGCATCATGTTTCACACGATCCTACGCTAGTGCATTAATTCACATGTACCATAATAGTGCAAATGAATGCTGTTGCATAATTAGCACATAAGCAGTCATATCACTCAGTTGTCAGGATGTGTTCCAGCAAAGGTCATTGAAGTGCACACTTTGATCTTCAGTACAGAAGAATGTGACACAGGTCATTGATAAGTACACACTTTTATCTAACACAACAAAGACCAACTGAATGTACCTCAACAAAACATGATCTAATAATAAAACACCCACACAATATGGTGCTAACACAATTGCTACATTTTGACCATAGCCTGAAAAACACAAAGCTTTCCCGCTGCATATTTCAGCCCCTGGTGAGGGAAGGGTGCTCTCTATAAAGGAAATGCTAAGTTAGAATCTTGCACATTAACTAGAGAATAATTAGTGATCGAGTGTCATAAGAAACTATACGAGAGCAAGGGACTTACAATTACTGCAAGTCCACAATTAGCAACCAGCCAAATGCAGTGTTCAACCAACCCTACAGTGAAGCTCTGCAAACTACCATTGTTACTAAGAAACAGTAATTTCATACATAGCAATGAAACTTAATGACGACTAATAGTAGCAACAACCTGTGGTTCTAGGTAACAGCACATAGCTAAGAATGAAAGCAAACCAGGAAAAAGCTATTGATATCAATGCTTTACTATATTATCAGCAGATTTATCACTGCTGCTCTTATTGTCTATGGTATGAGAATGTGAAGTACGCAATGCTCCATGGCAACAAATCATGTAAAATAATCTAATCACATGTTCTCAACAATAACACGCCAAGCGGTCAAGAAATAATTAACTGTGTCAGTGTTTAAATTCGATTTGGCTGGCAACAATCTGAATGTCCAATAAAGTCACTAGGCATGTAGCATGTGTCTGCCAACAGATCAGAATTTTTTAAGTAGTGATCACACGCTTGGCTTTGCATAACCAATAGTGGCATCATCAATCCAACTCAATGTAGTTGCCATTCTGGCTATAAAGACAGGATATATGTATTAGTTATTGCCCTCACACGAGGGCAATAACCGACATTAATGACCGCGGGAAAGTCGGTTGCCCGAGTTACGGTCGAGGGCGCAGCCCGAGACTGTACGAGGGCAACCGACTTTCCCGAGGTCATTGATGTCGGTTATTGCCCCAGCTGTGTAGGGCAATAAATGATTTATTACATAGTTCATCTCTGTGAGCGCAATAACATTGCAAAGACGCAACGGTCTGTTGCTATTGAAGACGCTACGCGAGGTCAATAACCTACATTAATGCCCTCGAATAGAGCAATCTGATTGGTGAAAGATGACGTACTATGTAATAACACCTGGTACTAACTGCAAGACCAAAACTAACCACAACTTATTATCGCTATAGAAACGTTACCTTGGAAACACACATCACTAAATGCCAAACATATAACAGCTCATTAGTTACTCTACAACTAACATTCTGAAAAAATTTGAACGGTAGTACTTTACAATAATAATTTAGGAGACAAAAATGAATAAGGATTTGTAATACTTAAGTGTGTAAACCATAATTATAACGATAGTTAATCATACCTTAAAGAAATCCCCAAAAGACCAGTTTCCCATCATTTCGAAGAAGGTATGATGATAGACATCTTTGCCGACATCATCCAGGTCATTGTGCTTGCCTCCAGCTCTGATGCACTTCTGAGAATTTGCAGCACGGCGCAGTTTACCAAAATCTGACTGTGGATCAACAGTGCCCAAAAAGATTGGTTTGAACTGCAGAAAGAGAAACAGAGAACTGACAGTATTTCCATATTGAAAACTGCTATTGCACATAGTTGTGATCAGCCCTACATTGCATAATAATTGTGGTGACACTATCTGGAGAATGTATCTATGTATCTATGTATATGTGACATGCATGGTGCATTTCAAATGTTTCTTAGAACCCCCAATTAAACATGCAGCACACTTGCTGCTCACAATGTCCATTTCACGCATGATGGACACAACTATGGTCTCCAGAAACCTAACAAGAAAGCTGGCTGTGTTTAGCTGCCACCAAGAAAATGAAATCCAGAAGACTGTCACTAAAATACTTCAAACGGTGAAAGAAGGCTTGCTGCATTGAATCACGGTGCTTGGTGCATATTCAGATAATACAGTTATGCCTGCTGGCAGCTGATGCCCAGATATCTTCTACGAAATACTGTTCACCACTGTGTATTCCCTCAAACTCGTGCACACACATGCATGAGGCTGATACTACTTACTACAGAATGTTGTACATACAAACACGACAATAAACTAACTATTAGTTACAGATTATTTACGTTAATATTTACCACAAACGTGACTGACATAATAAGAAATAAATAACTCAAATAACTCAATAATCTGATCTGTTTGCCATTCATGCTTATAAGAATATCCAAGATCATGAATGCGAGAAAGGAAATAGCAAAGGCTCAATTCATAAGACTTTGTTTATAAACATTTTGACAACAAATAAATAGACAATGTTATCAGCACTGAACATAAAGATTCTGATTTAACTATTCTTAGCATGATTTCATAATTCATTGCTGGAACCTCACAAACCTCACTATCCTGAAGACTTAATACAACAGACAAGCATCATGAATACCTTTGACATTAACACCGAGCAATTCAGCTAGCAATTATAATAACGAGGTGATCAAATATCAGTATACCAATCAATGTGTATATGATCAAAGGAAAATACCATGCAGCTGCATTTATGGTGTGGTATGGGATAGTAACTATGGGTTGTGCATACATCACAACACAGAGCATGCAGCAACACAGAATTGAACAAATTTTATCTCAAAGATTAATTAGTAAAATGTGAATGCACAGAAGATTGTGTCGATATAGCTGCTCTAACTCCATTGCAGTGTAACAGGTAGGGTATATAATTTTGGGTAATAGGGATTCATTTGTCTGCTGATCAAATGTGGACAAAAGACTGTTGACAGAAAACTATCGGCTGCAGTAATAATTATACTACAAAACTAGAAGAGCAGATTTATTAATCTTGCCTGATTCATGCCAGCATTGGTGAAGAGGAGAATAGGATCATCCAGAGGGATTGTAGAAGATGATGGAACAAAGGTATGTTCATACCTCCCAAAGAAATCAATAAACATCTGACGAATGTCTTTGGCTGACAGTGAAGTGTTCATTGTCAGTGGATGTTGCCGAGAGAGAGATTTGCAATTTTTTTGCTACTTCTGTAAAGAAAAGAAAACATGTAACAACTTATTTATAAACATGAGCATTCTAAAATAGGAATTTAAGTACATGGTTGAACAAGAACAGTATTGGGAAAGCAGAAGCAGCAGCAACATGCAGATGAGTGTTGGCTCAATAACTCATCTTATGGTGAGCAGTGAGCACAATATGACTATATTATAAGGTAGTATATAAAGCATGATGCAATGTTGTGCAATAATACATATTGCACCATTGATTGCACCATTGATAGCACACGTTCCACCATACTAGCTTGCTTAGGAGATACTTACCCATCACATAACAGATAAAAACTGCCCACATTCATTTTAGTCAATGAAAAAGCCCCATAACTCGGCAATATATTTAATGAACGAGGCTTGCAAAATCAAAATGAGCTTGTCACAGCAGCTAAAAGTGTCCCAAAGCTTGGAGATTGCAGGTAAAGATATGTAAACTAAAGTAAGGACATACATCGAGCAAGAGGCTGTAAAAATGCTAAATTTAGTGCAAGCTTGCCTTCTTAGTGACAACATAATCTATATCTGCAATGTCCATGCTTTGGGGATATAATCTCAGCAGCTATGATGCAACTAAACAAGCCTCGTTTTCATGCACTAAACCTTTTTGTTGACTGAAGTGAATGTGGACAGACTATAGAATCAGCAGAGTTGTTGTGCTGAAATGTACTATAACTAATACATAGATGCATACAATCGTTATAGACACATGGGCAGCTAGAATAGCATAGAGACTGATGTGCTGCATCTTGAATCTCTGTAGTCAACATGTTTCTCACTTTAATGGGAAGGTAGTTACCACCAGAGATGAGGCAATCTTGTTCTCTGACTCTATCTAGTATACAATGGGTCAGACCTCATCATAATTATTATAAATTATGCGCATGTTCAGATACATACTGAGATTGTATGTCAACGACAATGTAAGAAATTGTGAATTTACACATCGAGCACGTGTTGTTTAAGATCTTACATATAATTTCATGATTCATAGATTGAAGTGCACACGTTTATTTGCTCACCTTAAAACCAATGACCATTGACAATAATGGCTACAACCTTTACCAACAACAAGCAAGAACGCAGTGGCGGCGAAACCTCAATCGAGGAAATAGAACAAAATTAATAGTAGGAGGTGCTTAATGTAAGTACCACTCCCACAAGCACTCAAATAAATACCACGCTCCCCAGCTGTCTCACAAACCCATGCAGAAGACCAAGGCATTCTCGAACTGTAAACTAGTGTAATTATTGTGAGTATTAAATATTGATTGACAGATTTTCCAGTCATTCTTATCAAGGTTCTTGAAAAAGGTGCGCATTTCTTGGCGCCAAATATTGTATTCAAAAGTTACAGTGCTCATGTTTTCCCTTCTTATCCAGATATCTACGTACTATTTATTATATACAACATGGAGTCCATTCAAAGATTTCGACTACATACCCAGTGCATATCACTCTTGATAAAAGATGCGCTTGTACTAGTGTTAGCGATTGCCGTTGCAACCGATGCTGCAGCGATCAGAAGAAACAGTCCTGAAATCACTCAGCGAAACTTAAATATAACAAGTGAGCTAATCATTTTGCTGCTTGCAATGATCGTAGGCTGATATAGTGGTGGTATAATTATTGCTACAGCGCTTGACGGTCCACGTGCATCGGCATAGAGTGCACTGAATATGAAAATTCTTTATTATGGTATTATCTATTTTCTGCAGATTCATCTAATATCGAGTTAGGTTCAGGTTCTCCAGACATTCAACCGGTTGTAAATAAAACAAGGTTAGATTTTGCTCTGCAGTAGCATGGATTCCTCACATGATTCACAAATTGCAATACTTAGTCTTGCAGCAAACTATCATATTTTCTTGTCTGTTATTCTTGTAGCACTTGCAATTGCTCTTCTAGTAATGTCTCTTCACCAGTCTGTGGTTCTGATGGGTTCACATACAGTAATGAGTGTGCACTGCAACGAAAGAACTGCATCGAAAACAGAAGAATTGTAGTCAAGAGTATTGGAAGATGTCCTTTCAGTAAGTGCACATGCAGCATAATATTATTTTATACTAAAAATCTCACTTTTTTACTGTTGCTTATAACAGATTGTACAAAGGAGAGAGAAACGATAAAAGGTTCTCCAATATCAACTGACCATCTGCGATGGTTGTTGGAAAACTGTCCAACTAGGAAAGCTAAAATTCGAGATCTATTGCAAAATCCTTTTGTACCAACCTGCTCAAACGATGATCCCACATTATATGCACCAGTCCAGCACTTGAGCAAGAAATTTTGTCCAATCAATGGTGTCTATTGGTGTTCCACTCCTGATGGTGTAGCTATTGAGAGTTCATTGAGCTGGGGTCATCAGCCTGACTGTGGCAGCCGCAAGGGATGTTTGAATGAAGGTGTCAACTACAATGATGGAGAAGTATTCACATCATCATCATGTGGAATATGGTTAGCATACAACCCATTCACAATGCAATTCTTATGGTGATTTTATTGTGCTTGTAGTGAATGTTTGGATGGCAGTATCAAATGTATCCGTGATTTCTGCAATACCACTGAGGGTTCACTGTCTGATTATCAGCTCGGCCTTCTCAAGTCTGATATTTTGCACCTTTTTAACTTTCAATACCAACAAAGACAACATATTCTCATTGATCTGCATCATATCAGAAAAAACCAACAAGGTGTGCATACCTACATGACAACCCTTGCCCTATTAACTGTTATTTTTCTCATACCAATGCAGCTTTTACCTCAAGGTACATAAATCGGATCCTTGAATGGAAGTTCAATCATTTTGATCAAAACGACAATGACAATTTGGAGGCTTCTGAAACGTATCATCTGGTGGCCGAAATTGTAGATTTAATAGGTACAAAACCGAAAAACTTGACCTCGCAATTGCGCGGTTGTATGGATGAGACACAGAATGGCAGTGTATCTGAAGCAGAGTGGATGGCCTACTTTAAGACTAACGTCTGTGAAGGTAAAATCTAAGTAGCCAGCATCGTGTGCAATAACTTTATATCTTGTTCATGCAGGTAGTGGTGGTAACAGCGGGGAGGCTAGTAGAATGACCAGATCGGCTTCTAGAAACTTTCGAGATTCTACTTCAGAATATTAATTAAAGAAAATATTTATTAAAAATATGTGTTAATAATAATTTATTTAATTGGAAAATTGATATTATTTATTCTATTATAATAAATTATTAAAATTAATAATCAAGATAATCTGATGATTTTGTACGTCGATCTAGCTCATGCATAATGCATAATTTATTCGTAGCCACGCCTTTTTGTTTTTCTGCAGCTCGAGTGGCTAGTTGACATGGGGATCGATCACTCTGCAATGAGCTAGTTGACATGGGGATCGATCGATCACTGTTTGTAGACGAAGTTCCTGCTGATTGTGTGTGTTCTATCTGTCAAGAAGTACTGGAAGACGCTAAAGAGACTCTCACGTGCCAGCATGCATTCTGTAATGCTTGCATCTGCCGCTGGCTACAGGAACATAACTCTTGTCCAACGTGCAGATGCCCACTCTCACACAATGACCTCGTATCGCTGCATCGCATCTGGCGAGAGAAGCTCAACAAGCTACGCATTAAGTGCTATAATTCAAGAGTGGGTTGTCAGACAGTGCTTGAGCTAGAACATCTTGATGGACACTTTGACGAATGTTCATTTGTACGTGTGAACTGCCCACACAGTCCGTGCAGTGAGATTGTGGAAAGATCAAGGCTACCGTCTCACCTTGGAGTGTGCAGCTACAGGAAGATAGAATGTGTTAAATGTGGTCTAGGAATCCCTGCAATGCTTGTCAGCAAGCACGAATGTATGGCTGCTTTAAGAGAAGACCTACAGCGTCGGTTGGAGATACAGAGGCATGAATGGCTTGACTGTTTGCGAAGCATGAGAAGAGAGCAAAGACGCTTAGAAGAGCGGGTTCAAGAGCAGGGACTGGAAATATCTGAGCTAAAAAATACACTCTCCGGCATCATCACCTCACGACGCAAACATTACACTTCACCTCACCTACCCTCTATTAAGATCTCAGGCAGTAGTGTGTCACGTGTAGCTGCAAGCAGACCTACCGCTGGCTCAACACATGCGTCTTCACGCAGGTCATCACTAGCTGGTCAAGCACCAAACACGACAAGCAACAACCTCTCTTTGCCAAGACTGGCACCTCTGCATACACGAATGACGCTTACAGCAAGTAGAAACTCTGGAAGATTCTCAGGTAGTGTGCAAGTATAGTTAGTGTCAACACATGCAATACCGTAATATAATGGGTAATTTATGAATTTCGAGCTTTCACCAAATGCAATTCTCCAAAATCACAGTAAAACTTGACCTAGATGCTGGGTGCCAAATTAAATTCGCCAAACACAAAATCTGAGTCATTCGCCAAAATTTTGACCCTCTTGAATTACCTGCTATATGGTATACAGTGAGTGCATGAGTGAGGATGACTCTATAGTTACTATAATACTGATGACTTGATCTGAACTTACCATAACTATGAATGCCAATGATAGGTTCATGTTACATCTTAAATTTCCACATGACAACAAACTTCGATGTGTCATAGCAACCAGCAATAGACAGCTAGACTGTAGCAATAGTCATAGTTTCTATTCATATCCTCCATTACATCACTGCAGATGACTCTAACTCAAGAAGCTCCAGAGCTGGATCATCAGCCAGCAGCAATCCTCCCAGATGACAAACACAACAATAATTATTTTTAGTACAAATGATCACTTATAATAATAATTATGTGCTTGTCAATAATCATGAATTAAATTATCCTCTGAACTATGGTTTTTTGAAATCGAGCATGTGTTACAAGAATAATCTAATTACAATCCACACTATGACACGTGTACCATAATTATATCAGTTAATGTACAATTGCAAGACCAAGTTACTACTGCAAAAAAATAATATTAAATTTAGAGGTTAACATCAAAGGTATTGCGAAATTGATTTCTCTTTATTTGGTAGCAACTCAGCAAAACTTTAACCCTTATAACCATGGGTCTTCAGACTTCCTAACCTGGCTGGTCTGCAGGTGTCAAGGAAGCGATTTGCTTAAATTGTTTTAAAACAGAATCACTGCACACCAAATAATAACTACACCGTATGTCTAGTTCCTGCTATTGTCTATAATAGTTCAATTATGATGGACACAAGTCCGGAAGTGTATGCACGCTGCAGATCACTGCTTGTGATCCTTGATGTAGTTGATGAGTCCATTAGTGCTGGCATCATGAGCAGTAGCTGGTCCTGAAGCACTCAGCTCGGGCTGTATGATCTTTGCTAGCTGCTTGCCGAGTTCCACACTAAAGAAAAAGACAACTTATCTGGCAAAGTAACAATGTTGTTTCTTACCCCCATTGATCAAATGAGTTTATATCCCAAATCACTCCTTGAGTAAAGATCTTATGCTCATACATTGCTAATCAAGAGAGAAGAGATAAGTACATACAGATAGTTTTAACAAACTGACCAATCAATACTCCCAAATTGTAAGGGGTCAGCTTTTGGATCATAATGGAATTAGTAGGTTTGTTGCCTTCAAATACCTTAGACCAGAGAAAAACATGATCAAACGTAAAGAAATCAATAGCATACACACTTTATGCGGTAGAATGTGTTCGAGTTGATCTCCGGACATCCCTGCCTTCTCCAGTTCAGCACGAGCCTCTTCCTTTGTCTTTCCTCTCATAAGAGCTTCTGTTTGAGCTAGGAAGTTCGCAAGCAGAATCTAAGGGAAGAGGAAGTCAGTTGCTAGGCTTGTTAGATCATGCATCAGTGACAGACTTCATGATGCACTCCTCCAGCGATAGGATTCTGAGTCTCTACTGGTGCTATAAAATCAGCTGGTATGATCTTTGTACCTGGAGCAAAGCAAGAACAAAAGATAAAAAATTATAAGAATATAAAATAAAGTATGAGACTAAATATAAACCATGTAGAGATTGCACTCTGCTATCGTTCAACCAAATCAATTGTTCAACCAAATATCCCAGACATATCACATGTCGACTGAACAACAAATAACTAGCGATATTCACATCGTCATGTTAAATACACTGGTGTGTCGATATCTGTCTCGAGTGTACGTCTCATGTGCTCAAAAGCATTAAGTGTTTTGGTGTATATGTTATGCGCAAACCATGGATCGGGACAATCCATGGATTGCGCTGCTCAAAGTATGGATCCGTGCTTTGCGCGGGCAATCCATGGATTGCCCAGCACTTGCGCGATCCATGGATTGCGCAACCACACATGTGTCAAGCATTCATGCAAAAGAAGAAAGGTGATCAGTCGAGCGAAATGAAAATAAATCGTTGCTTATCTTTCGGCTGGCGAACGGTGAGACTGAGGAGAGCAATTTCTGGCTGAAGTCTCGTGGATTTCGCCTATTAGTTTACCCATGTGCAGCTCTTGGACTGAGGAACTCAAGTTATTGTGTTTATCAGCCAAGAAAACAGCATGGAGCAGGAAGAGTCAGGTAGTCTTCCACTGAATGGTATGCAGTGTTTTCGTCTGGCACACGATGTTCTCTTCAGAGAAGTATTATTTGCAATGAACTATCTCTGTACTGAGGCTGTAATACTAGCGATATTGAACTGAGAAGAACCCCGGGATATCTATAGAAGATGCTACATGAGGCCTTCTATTGCTAGTGTGATCACTGCATGCTCTGCCAGCTATTACAGCCTGAACTCAAGACTCATACAACCATAACTATTCATCTCATGTATCTCAACCTTGCTGCCTCAGGTATAAATGTTTATTAGCTAGAATACTATAGCGGCAATCAAGTTGAACAGCATTGCTGCTGACGACGAACGTCAGTGGCTTTAGTGACGAACGTCAGTGGTTTTGTAGCCAGAGTCCTCCGCTTCTGACGAGCGTCCATGCATCAATGGTTTGGCCGAGATCCATACTTCGAGTCCCTCGTTTGCGCGATCCATGGATTGAGCAGACAATCCATGGATTGTTGCGCAAAGCACGGATCCATACTTTGGGCAGCGCAATCCATGGATTGTCCCGATCCATAGTTTGCGCACAACATATATATAAACTACCAGCGAAAACAAATAAACTAATGCACTAGTGACAAAACTTAGTCAAGAGACAGGAGACAAAACTGGGTCAGCCCAAGGAACAACACCTAACCACACACTCAAGTGTTTATTTCCTTCTAGTTTTAAATCTCTTCCCACCTACCCTGATGTATCAGCTGATAGAAAGCATGTTGTCCATTTGTTCCAGGCTCTCCCCACACAATGGGACCGGTAGAATAGTCTACACGAGCTCCTGCACGACTCACGCTCTTTCCATTGGATTCCATGTCTCCCTAGAGAGAAGTAAGATTGATGAAATCACACCACAAGAGATAATTGTGTTACCTGTTGAAAGTAGGCAGCAAAGCGATGCAAATACTAGTAGAGAAAAAGAAGTTAAATGTATCAGTAGACAATCTCTAAACTAACCTGATCATACGGCAATAAGGCATGACTTTGAGCGCCAAAAAAGTTGTTGTACCAAACGCCCAGCAGACCCAGAATAGCTGGTAGCTGAAAGAGTGAACGAAGTGAAAATTTTATGAGAAATTTTTGTGGGTACACACATTTTACAAGCACGAAACCTGAACACACAAGATGAAAACATACACAAAGAGACAACTGTTGACTGCAGTGTGGTGACTACAGGTCTATAGTCACAAAATAAACAAGAAATACAACATAATAAAGTCCAAAAGGCATGCATACTTAACTACCATATTAAGCATGTATTAGGTACATTTATAGCTATGAACGGCTTTCTTCCTGCAAGTTATGAGCTAACGGGGAAACTTATGATGTTGGGGAAATTCCCCCAAAACCTAGGCTTGACAGAAAGACTACACTCACATTATTTTCCAGTGGAGTAGTACGATAGTGTTCATCCTATTAAGAAACAAACAATAAGGAGTATTAAATTCCTGATATTAGTGTAAAATGATTTTTGACACTTAACACTAGCACATTTTAAGCACTATTTAATGTAAATCGTTCATTTGCATACCACATAATGAGCACCAGCCAACAATCGCTCAAAATTGTCCATTCCTGAGAGGCAAAGAAGGAGTGACGCATTACATGCAAATACTAGCACACTAACCAATAGAGAGAGCAATAGACAAACCAATAGCTGACCAGAGTGAATATCGTCCGCCGACCCACTAAGTGTGTAAACATGACGCAGTGCATAAACACAATAGACAGTAATGGTGGTGATTAGTGTGACCAACTCACATCCCAGAATGCAAACATGTTTGCCTTGTCAATACCAAATTCTGTCACCTTTGCCTGAAAAATTTATGTGAACTGATGTCTCATTTCTCTCTCTCTCTCAGCATACCTCATTTGTAGATAAAGCTACAAAGTGTTTCGCTACTGCAGATTTCTGAATAAATATAACCAAAAATGCATCAGATTATCTATGCAATGAGAAATGCTTGTGAGAACTAGGCTGTACACATTAACTGAAATGTTCACGTACGTCTTTAGCTGTTTTGAGCAGCCAATCCCTGGCAGTGGTAGCATTAGTGATGGTCTCCAATGTGGTGAATGTCTGCAACATAAAATTGGTAAGAAAATTCTTTTAAAATAAAAAAACAAAGCACCTTGGATGCCACAATGAAGAGTGCAGACTCTGGTTTTAAACGTTGCAGGGTCTCTGCAATGTGTGTACCATCCACATTAGAGACGTAGTGGACTCTGGGACCAGTCTTCCCATATGGTTTGAGGGCTTCTGTTACCATGTAAGGCCCCTGGAAAACACAGAACAATTATTGGGAGACTGTAACTATGTGTTGGGACACATACCAAATCAGATCCTCCAATTCCAATGTTGACAACATCAGTTATCTTCTCTCCAGAGAAACCTGAACAAAAGTCAAACAATAAAATTATAGAACTTAAGGACTTACCTTTCCACTGTCCATTTCGAACAGACTAAAAATTTCATAAGATAAGGTCAGTAAAATACACATATCTGAGATGATACACTTACTTCAGTAAAGGTTCTCATTTGACCCAAAACACGATTGACATCTGGCATCACCTATAAACAAGATTCACTCACATAATACAGCACAATAGTGATCAGTACAGTAGCACCATAGTACTACTAGTAATAGGTTTTCTCTCTCACGCCAACAAACAGATCAACCTCGATTACCAGCTACCGACAACACAAAAGAGCCGAAGATAAAATATGAGGAAAGAGTGTTAGAAGTGTAAAAGGCTACATTCACACCCTGTGCATCTGGAGGAGCTAGCTCACCAGCACCTTGCCTCTCTACTGGTTAACAAACGAGACTTGCAGTACAGTTAATAAACTTCAGCCTATTACAAGCAACCATCATATGTATCCATGGATCATGGTGTAAAAACAACTGATAGTCAATGAAATTAAACTATAATTATAATTATTGCTACATGCAGTTATTATTATTATTGCTTCATGCAGTTACCAAACGAGCTGAACAAAATGCTTTATTATCCATCTACTCTAGTATTATACTTGTTCATAAATTTTTGTAAAAGTGCTCATGCATAAGATGGCAAAGTAATGCTGGTAGAACACTGTTGTGCAGAGTAAGGTGACAAAATCTAGAAAAGTGTTATCAATGTAGTTTGCTAACACATACCAATGTGCATGTGTCGCTAATAATCAGGTGATCTATTCTGAGCTACATGTAGATGTGACAATGTGAGGATCAACTTTGGCAAATTACAGCAAAAATTCCTTCAGCATTATCTTTAGCACTATCTTGCAGGTATTTATACAGTGGAACCTCTCTAATCCGGACACCATTGGGACTCCAAAATTTGTCCTGAACTCAAGAATCATTCCCTGTAAGGTACCATTTTCACAGCACAAAAGTTTTATTTCAAATTTTGACTGTATCAAAATGTTACAAATTTAACAAGCACAATGCAAACTTATAATACTTAATTTCCACGTATGCAAAATTTAAATACACACAAAAGAAGTCAGCTCTACATTGTCATGCAATCATGCTATCAATTTATGCCAGTTTGTACACATGCAAACTTCACTTGCCCTTGTCTAGCATAGGCTACGTTATATGTGTCCATAGCTTGCTTCCATTTGCAATATCATAGAAAAATTTATTTCATGCTTTCCAAAATTCCACAAGAGTGTAATTGTTTTGTTTCTATGTACACTCAATGTAGGAAGAGTTCACGATTAAAGCTTCAGGTCACTGAATAACTTTCAGGGCCAAGGAAGATTAGACTAATGTTGTTATGATAATTACACTACTCACATCCTTGCCATCCACCATTATCGGCCGGTTTGAACGGTTTCTCAGTGCAATATGCAGCACAGCCCGATCCTGTGAACAAATAGCAAGCAGTAAAATAATAGTGGCAGCAAAACCACAGAAAACATGCAGTGACATAAGAGAGAAAGAGAGAGAGCAGTGTAAGAGAAGGGCTACTCTCATCTCTTGTTCTAGATGCATAGTGCTAATTATAAATGATGAGGTAAATGATGAGGTAAATGAACGTTCATGCAGTAACCTCAGTGAAGTTGATCTTATCTCCTGAGAACATACGATCCCTCATTCCTTCAACATTACGAGCACGAGCCTACAAAATTCACAGTTTAGTAATAAAAGAACACTGTTTGATACAGAGTGTTGCTATAATTAATGATGCATTGTTGCACTATTATGACAGCATACAAGTTTGAAAAGCAGCTGCATAGTCTCCTCAGTAATCCTGTTCTTAGAATAATCCAGTAGGACCTCTCCTTCCTCTCCTTTAGTTGAAACACTAGAGTAAGAGATTGCAACAGTACATAATCACATTTAGAGGAACATATTCATGCAATTACCTAAAGTGCTTAAAACGTTCCTCGTCTTTTTCGAACAATGCCCTCATATGCTGGTTTTTAGTCTGCTCATGGTGAGCCTGGAGCGCTTTGTACTCTGCTGTTTCAGTTAGTGGAGATGCCATGACTATGTTGAGAGGCAAGGAGTAGACAGCAAACTAGAGCCCTTAGTGCAGATCAAACGGATGCAAGCATAATGGGCGTAACATTAAGGCGGGGCTAAAGAGAAGTTCGATCCATGCCATGGGTAGATCCAGAAGCAGATCTCGTTCCCGGTCTCCTCGTGGTAAACTGGTAGACCATTTGCTGGTTATAGTCTCTACATTCCTCTATAGATCGTCATTCTCGAAGACGTCGCTCCACCTCACGTGACAGAGGAAGGAGAGACAGGGATCTTGGTGGGAGGAGGGACAGAGGTATATTCCAGCTAGTATAATCTTTATCAAAAAATTCATTCACTTAAGTATATGTTTCTTTGTTGTTTAGATTACCGTAGAAGTCGTTCCAGGTCACCACACAGAAGAAGATCACGATCAAGGTGCGTGATATCCGGGGTTTTATTGCAAAAGGGCCGCTAATGGACGTCGATAAAATAGTCGGTCAGAAGGAGAAGATTTTTTGTTCAAACAGGTCAAAGGAGAGGGACAGAAGAAGCAGAGACAAAGGGAGAGACTATGATAGGGACAGAAATATAGAAAAAGAAAGGTGATATGATTTGTGTACGTACCCTGTATGTTGTTAACACTGTTCTAACACAGAACACAGAACAAAGAAGAGGAGGAGAAGGAACTTTCCAAACAGAAACAGGGCGAGAAAAATGAAGAACTTGATGGTATGTGTTTCCTACAACAGTGCGAACATGAGTGATCACATGCTGAATTGCTGGTTTGCTCAAGACTGCATTATTTTCTGTCTTCTCGCAATGGTGATAAAGCAAAAGGGCAGAGCGCCACCTTCATATACTTATTAGCATTAAGTTGCTATTTTTGTTCCGTTCCCTGCTTTACAATAAAAATTTTTTAATATGCATGGGTGGGATTTGACATAGCAAACATTTAAATTGTCCACTCGTGGGACAAGCCTTTGTGTCAAATCCCCACCATTGGAATGGGGCCTACTGTAGAGATTTGACAAACGACCTTTATTGTTGTAATTCGTGCATGCATAGTTCAAAATCCCCGCCCACAGGGTCGAATCTAAGTTCAAACCCCCTCACCCGGGAGTGGGGCTACAATTGATGGGTGCACTACAACATACATCCTCCATTGTGTGAATATAAAGTACTAACTTTAGTGCACGCATTACACATTTTGTTACAGCATTACAGAAGTATACACTGCATCACCAGTATTGTATACATTGTCTTGTGAGACAGATGTTTCGAGCTATACATCACTGCAAAACTCATGCATGCATATTGCAGGATTTTATGATACAACACTAATGATCTAGTTACTATTCAGATGAAGATTTACTTATGAAAAAGATGATGGGATTTCACAGCTTTGACAGCACCAAGGTATGAGCATGCTATAAGCAGCCTCTCTCCCTCTTCTATGTGACTACATTACGCAGGGAAAACATGTCCCTGGGAACAACAATGCCAGTGCAGTGAAGATTAGGACACAGAGAAGATACAGGTAGACTCATGTACTGCTGCTGCTGCTGTATTCCCTTCATCATAATTATAGGCAGTACATGAACAGAAGAGGTGGATTCAACAGACAACTGGATCCTATTCGGTGATGGAACTTACTGATTCTCCCCACAAACTACTACAACTCACATTTCTTTACCTGTGCACTATACTAGCTGCTGCTACATGCATTATGTATTTTCTGCTACTAGTATACAAATCGATCTGTTGTCAATATGCTAGTACAGTGAAAGGTGCAATTAGCTCTGCAAATGGTTTAAATCTGCAAATTTTATTCACAAGCACAATCGTCATTGTAATATATACATTGTTCCGTCCCAGCTGGAACAAGCTACTGTTGATGGTAACATAGGATGCCAAGATACCGCTACAGTAGGAGCTGATGACACTTTGATTCTCTTAATCAGTTTAGCAGATGAGTAGTTGTAGAAGAATATTGACCCACACGCACTACCAGAGCACACTAATGAGCCATCTGGTGAGATACTGAACTGCAATGGATTCCCGTGCACAGAGTGTCCTTCAAAACGTTTGTACTTGTTCAGTTTGTACGGCTTATCTGTAGAGAATATGACCACATAGTCTCCATTAGACTGGGCTAGAAATGTTCTATCCCAAGGGTGTGCGTGCAACGATGGACAAGTGAATGGCTCGGTGTAGATCTGGTTTGAACGCACAATAGTAGATGAAGTCTCCCAAACTAGCATCATCTGACTAGCTGCATTCTTCCTCACAATATCAGATGAAGCAACAATCTCTTTCCCATTATTCAATAGTTCTAAATCAAGTATCTGCCCACCTGCACCAGTATAGGTGTTGACAATCTTGTGTGTTCTCAAGTCCCAGCTTTGAACTCGCTTAGCAGAGGTTCCAGTGAAGAATATGTTAGTATCTGTTGGATGTAGTGCAAGAGCAGAGACTACAGCATCATGAGTGAATGATTGAACAGCTGTTTGGGTTTGCATATCAGTGTAGAGGGCTACTTGGTCATAACCGCCACTGACTATATGTGTTGAAGATATCCACTGACATGCTCTAACAGCAGCAGAGTGTGTGTGTAACCTAGCTACCTGCTGCTGCTGATCCACGAGTGTATGATCCCATACTATGATGCTAGTATCAAAAGAAGCTGACAATAAGAGACGATAGTTGGTTGGGTGCCAGTCAAGACTGAGCACAGGTTTGGTGTGTCCACTCAAGTGACAAGCTACTCTTCTGCTGGTATGATTGCTGCTGCTACTACTACTCTGGATAGTAGGATTCTCATTTAAGCACCTTGATAGTTGCTTTACACTATCTTCATCAGCTGCATTATTCTCTGATGCCAGGCATTTTGTACTGTCTTCTTGCAATTGCTTACGTTGCTTTCTCTTAGACACATACCCGACACTTGGTGATTGATGGGCGGCTATAGTATTATGATCATCTGCAGTTTCCACACGTACACATGGCCGTTTTATATCAGGAAAAATAGTCTGATCTTCCTCACTCTCTGATTCAGATTTGTAGCCAGCTATCGACTCCATGATGTTGCCACGCCCTGGTTGCACTACGCCTGAGTTCAAAATACAATGCTACAGTACACTATCATGATTGTTAGCATGTACAACACTACGAGTACACATACTACGATGGGTAATTTTTCAGACTACGACTACACTACGATGAGTAATTTTTCAGATCATTTGAAATTATCTTCCATCCAATAGAAGTGATGCCCAGCTCTCCAATAGCTTCTTGAGATGCTTGCAGAAGCATTTCTCCATCAATATTGTTCTGCTCTATCAGATTTGATTTATCTCGCAGTACTCTGTGCTTTTCAAAGAAATGGACTACTTTCTCTACAGGACACTGTTCCGCCAATCTTGATCTACGACCTGAAAGATGTCTATGGTAGAGGACGTGACAACGAAGTTGTTCTATTGGTTCCATGTCCAATTCTTTCAGTACACTCATTCCAGTGGGTCCAACCAGCATATCACCTGATACTTCACTATCGATGACATTTTCAGCATAACAGTCAAGCCCTATTGTTCCAAGAAAGTTGGCTAGTTTCGTAGGACTGTGTTTTTTTTCTCTTGCAATTGCAATGAGTGCCTTTTCATCTAAAAAAATAAATAATTACATGTTATATATAGTCGTAATAGCAAGAAATTTGAAGAAACAAATTCTCGAACCCAGTATTTTGTTTAATTTAGCATCCAGTACATATTTCATGTACAGTACATCTTCGCTTATCTGAAACCTGTGGCAAGGAAACTATGCAAGCCAGTTGGAATGGCCAATGGACTATATGAAAGGTGCTGACTACCACACTTTTCATCATCTGATGCTATAATTATTATAGCAGAAATGAGGAGCAGATAATTTAGGATCTGCTAACAGTGAAAGACTAAGTCAATTTTAGTGAAAGCTCAACAATTCTATTATCTCCCGCTAGCTATTTGGTACTAACCTAAATGTTCCTGAAAGTCGGTACTTTCTAGGTTCATTGTTTGTTTATCTCCTGTTGTTGCTGCTGCTTCAGCATCTTCACTTTTTATAGTTTCATTTTTATCTTGTTGTTCTTCAAGTCTGAACTCTTGCCTCTCCTTCTTTAGACTAAGCAGATTATCATCCAGGCTTTCATCTATCCACTCTTCGAATCCATAGTTGCCATGGGTGTTTTCATCCACCTGAATGGTGTTACTGCTTGTACATTTCAGCTTACTCCAGAGATCATCATCTGCTCTATCATTCCACTTTTCATCATCTGATAGCTTCTCTGGTACTATCTCTACAACAGTATTTTTTTGCACTTGTTTATATAACCTGAAGGTAATGTAGCAATCACAATATCTCACTTTGTTAATGATAAGAATACCTTCTCAGTTCCAATCTCAGATGCACATAATGACAGACTAAAATACCATCTGTAAGGTACGTCTTTAATAGTGGGCAATCTTTACGACAGAGCACTTGATTGAGAGGAGCCTATGCATGTGTTATGGTATCAGTCTATACTACATCAGAGACATACATTGATTTCTCCATTTACTGCACTCTGTCTTAGCTTGCTGTCTGCTTGAACCAATACAGTCTGGAGAGATTTGAGATCTTGCAATGCTTGGTTTCCATCCTCCGCAACTATAAATAAATAACATTTTAGACAGTGCTAACAGCATAGTACAATTGTGTATTACCATGTTTCTGTACAGTGTCAGCAAGTGTGTGTTTATCCTCATCAGTTAGATGAGCTTTCATTGCAAACGGTAGAGAACAAAAGTCATACATGCCCAGTTCAAGCCATTCCAATAGTAACTTCTGTGTCATGAACACGTGTGTCAGTTTCATTTCAAGTAAGAAATGTGACTGAGAACTGGTCAAACTGAATATAGGCACATTAATGCTGGTAGACTACAGAGCAATACTTACCTTCCACGCTGTATTCCAAGGTCATTTAAACTGCCTGACTCAGCAATATTCTTCACAAGATGTGACAATGTTTCCATATCTCTTGAAATCTGAAAACCATCCTAAGAGCAAATTCTTACTGTTATTATTATACTCAACATGGTGTGGCTGGTATACCTTCACCAAGTATCCAACAGCAGTTCTGAGTCCTATTGTGACTTCCAATAGTGTATAATACTTCATAGAATGGCACTCATATTCAGTTCTTCTCGTAACTTTATCATCGAGAACTCCCTGCAGAGGCAATGTACATCAAGATAGCAACAATGTAGCATTGCTGCATGTAACCTTGAGCTCATGTTCAAGATTATCAAGAGCTGCCATCTGAAACAGTGCACCTTGTGAGCTGTATAAAATTAATATAGAATACCTGGACATGCTACAAATAGCACACTACTCTCACATATTTCCTGTAATTGGCTGCCCTCGGCTTTGTTCCTTGAACTGAAACTTCACATAAATACCTTCGGGCATTTGTACAAGACGCTTTCCAGCAAGAAATGATTTTGCAATATCATTTTGCAAACAGATCAAGTCAAACTGCTGCGGTACACAGCATGGCAGTAGAGTAGAATCAACAGTTACAAGAGGACCATTTATCTGTCTGAATGCAACAATACTACAGCACTTCGAAATAAGAGGCAAAATATCATCTAGATCATCCAATCTAAATTAAAACATTAAAATGATCAAAACATCTAGTTAATTATCTATCTACCTCGATGCAGATCCAAAGCAACAAGTAGAATCATCCACTTCAGCAAGTGATACAATCAGACTTTCTTTAGAAAAATCTTCTTTCATGTACCGCTCTACAAGCATTTTGTCACCGTGATCTTTGATATCTTTGAGAAATAAGTTGTATGAATCTACCTGCAGTGAGGAGAATAACACACACTATACCAAGCAGGGCCAGCTGTACTCACTATATGAAGCATAACTTTGTACAGTATACCATGACTCTTGCCATGCTCATCAGATGTTGACAGTAAGTCGACCAATGGAGTCGCAAAAGTGAGTTCAGGCAATTTAGAAGAGCTCTCTACCATTTCCCTATACTCCTGGTATTTGACTAAAAAGAAACAGACTTGTTGCTATAGGTTACAGAATAGTGCACTACCTTTTACGGCATTAATCAGTCCGATAACTTCCTTTCTCTGTTCGTCGTCTTGACATTTTCTCTCAAGATACAATCTCATTTCACCAACAGTCACTTTTTTAGCAACTTCCAGTGACAGTGTGTAGTTGAGCTCATTGTGCAACCACCAGTAGATTCTCACTAGGCCGGGCAGTAGTATGCCTCCGATATTGAGCTTAGACCTCCTTAATACAAACTGATACAAAACATACAAGCAACAAGATTGATTATCGAGATCAGTTGATGAAAATAGCTGAAGAAGAAAGCTAGGAATACTTGCAAAAACTGGAGACCTTCTATCAAGTTGACTAAAGTAAAATAAGTTGTTAAACAACAAAATTTCAACACTGACCATTATAGTACCTTAATTTTTCATCAAGAACTGGATGTGGTAATAATGGTTTCTGAAGTTCCTATCAAATGTTCAGTATGCATGAGCTTAACAAGTTTACAAAGCTTACTTGCTCTTTTGAAGCGACCCAACCATTCACAAAAACCTCATTCCACTCCTTCTGATATTCATTTAGTACTTTGTTTGACACTATTTGGTTATTTTCAAAGTCATGCTGTGCAAATTACAACATCAAACACACTTAAACCATACATGCACTTACTTTATAAACTCTCTCCAAGACATTGTTGACCATGATAAACCTATTCTCTGTTGTAAGACAGAGGTGTGTGCTCAGTATATTCCATAGCTCCACCATACGCTCAAAACAGTACTGTAAGGGAAGGAAATTTTGAGGGAACACTTCTCCCAGTAGACCCTTTGCAGTGTTGGGGTTCAACAGCTGGTTCACACAGAGAGCTCCATAGTTAGTCCAGAGTGTGAAGTAGAAACACTGAAGAGACATGGTATGTGTTTTAATGGAGGCCACTTGTTGTAATCCAGGTAGTGGACCTTCAACCAGTTTAGTGGCTTTATCATACGTATTATCAACTCCAATAGCTACTTGTACCTGTCAAGCACGAGAGTCAACATCAGCTTTACTACTATAATGCATTTCCTTACTGTTGCTCCTGGTACTAGTGTTTTCGAAAGCTCCTGTGGTGAGAACAGATGGTGATTGAGGTGGCAGGGCTTCTCACAGCTTCCCAAAACAGCGGCAACCAAGTGTGCAAGAGTGTCTCTCAGTTCAACATTACCAACATCTAATAATTATGATCACCAGTATTATTATTATTGTAGTGAATGTTTCCAAGGACCTTTTGATCTGAAAAGTTCACCGATTGTCTTTGGATTAACAACTGGTGGCTGCCGATCCCAACTTGCTTGTTGAGAATTAGCGAACATCAGTAGCAAGGAGAGGAATGTTGGCTCAACATTATATTGAGAGAAATTTTCCTTTAGAGCACCAGCAAAAGCTAAACAGCTTTTCTATAATAGAGTAGTAATAATAGCATTATTTTTGTAGGTGTGGTTACCTCACGACAATAGAATTCATAGTAAATGCACAACCATATTAACATGTTGAAGATATGTTTCTTTTTTCTTCCTGATTTTATCAATGCTCCTTCACCATAACTGAAGAACAAGCAGCATAAAACACTGCTACTTCTTTATGTCAACGTACCAATCACCAATAAGCTTCTGCAATGCGTCACTGTATTCTTCTCTCTTTGGTGCCCTGTGCAAGTTTGTTAGCACTTTCTTAATCCGACCATACAGTACTTGCTCATCAGTTTTGTTTCCAACCATCATATTAAATGGAAAAGTATATTTTAAAGATGGCGGGAAAGGTTCCCTTAAAGATGGTTTGTGTTTTGCTGGAGCTTCTTTCTGTTAAGAAAAACAAAAATGTAAACTAATAATTATTGTGTCAAACCTCTGTTAAGCTTCTATGAATAGGAAGAAGGCACTTAAAGTCAGTGTAAACTCCATTTTTGGCAACCATGGCTTCAATGAATGCTCTAGAGCTTGAGTAATCTCTCAGCAATTGCAGAGCTAACATCAAGCCATGGCTCTCCAAGCCATCACCAGCACTACCCAACATGTTATTAGCATCATCATATATTTCCGAAAGCTATATGAGATGAAAATAGGCTAGTCAAATATCACATAATACTTCATACCAGGACAACATTGTATTCTTTAGCTGTCAATAATTGAGACAACTTCTCAATAATACACTGAACCGTTGCTTGCTGCTCAGCAGTCCTGAGAATGACACCTCTCGACATTGTGCCCTGCATGCATTCAGGAATATAGTGCCTCACTCATCAACCCATGTTACAACTCACAGTAGACACTTGTGAATTCAGTCTAATGACGTCTTGGAGTGACATGTTTCTATTCCGTACAACTTGTAGTACCAGATTACAGTATATGTGCAGTAAGGGGCAGCCTCTCTGTGTGCAAAAAGATTATGAAGTTTCGTATGAGTATTTATACCTCAATAGGATTGCCCGCACAATAATGGACAGGAACACAAACAGGCTCTCCAGTGTCACTCTTAGGAACACAACTGGACAAGAATTCTTCAAGAGTACAACATAACTGCAAGTAAGAATATGTAGTGCATCATTGTATTACATCATTGTATTACATCACAAATTAATAGTGCGTACCTTGCTGGAGAATATCTTTTCTAAGGTGTCACTTGATGAATGGGTGGCATCTTGTGAAGATATCAGCAGTATCAGTAAGCGATGCTTCACATCATAAGCTGATAGAGTCATACGCTGCTGTGATGAAGTGAGGCTTTCTACTACAGCAGAGCTATTGGCTAGCTTCAAGAACCAGTTGAGATCTGTAACACTGGGAGTGCATAGAAAATTCTCAAACACTCCTTCAAGCATGTAGTGAAAACTGGCATTATATGGCAAAGTAAGGACCTCCACAATAGTATCTGATGAAGCATTGGTGTCAACAATGGTCTGAGCAACTGCGATGACTACTTCTTCAAGTGTGAGTTCTTTGCTTGCACCATCCTGAAATAAAAAAAATCACGCAAATATGTAAGTCGATGACAAGCTCAAAATGAACATGGTTCACCTTTTTGGACAGTAAAACATCTAGATTGCTAAAGAGAGCTATCGTGGACTCAGCTGTATTCTCCACTTCTGAAAATAGCATAAGAAAGGTAGCATACAAAACTTGCAACATGGCTTTTTTGTGGCACGAAATATCATCAATCGTTTTCTTCATTACAGGATTTGAAATCTATACAATTATTAGGTAATATTCAAGTCAGTATGAATTATAGAAACTCACTAAAGTATAGAAATAGCCAGACAAATTCTTCAGGGCAGAAACGCTGAGTCTATCAGGTTGAGACAAGAAATTGCGAAGAGAATCATAAAGAGAACTTATAACTAGTTCTAATAGCGAGTTTAGCTGTTCAAAGTATTCTATAGCCGAAGTCTCATCACCAGCAGGCTGAAAAGATACTGCTGGGTCTTGATAAAGGTTATCAACATATCGAAGCAACTCCAGAAGATTTGAATCAATCTGGTTGAGTTTGATATATGCGTGAAGTTCAATTGCTCTTCGCTGAATTTCAACATCGTCTAATTCTGAAAACAGCTTCCGTAGCACTAGCACACTGGGAGAGTTGCTGTTGGTGACAAGATCAAATTTTACAGCCATGAAATCGTCAAAGTAGGCAGTCCATCTCTTAGAGTCTTGTCCCATAATTTCTAATGCAAATTGCAAAAACTTTAGGTCTTCCTTTTGAGACAGCGATTGATTAATGTGCTGGTCTCCTGCCATACTTGCTTCCAACAGCTTTTCCTCTGCTTTGTAGCACAACGCTTCTCTTGGTGAGGAATTAGTTGATTGTCGCAGGCCCAGACTCATTGGCTGAGAGTCCATACTGCTCTCTAGATCACTCTCGCTTCTCTGCACATCTTTTTCACACTGATCAAGTAGATTTTTCAATACACCACATATATAATGAAAGAAAGGAAACTTTGTAGTTTTAAGCTGCTCTTTAGAAACACGAACAACAGACATGCTGGCTACTTTGAGATGCGAGAGTGTCCTTGGCTTAGGAAAGTGTTCCACAAATTCTAAAGAAATATCCTTAAATCCACTTTTGTCAGCTTCCAGGAATGGTATGAGCACAGACTCTTTCTTCAGTACTGACAAAATATAGAAAAGATAATCATAAAAACTGGATCTCACGATAGTGTGGATGGCATCAGTGATGCTCAGAGTGGACTCGTACATGTGAGGAAAGTTAGCAGCTTGCTCAGAGAAGTCTGCCATCTCTGTCGCCTGCCAATAAGATGCAAACTGCTTCTGAAGGACAGTACCAAGTTGAGTGTCCACTAAAATTGTTTTTAAATCTTCTAAGTTAGCTTTATGCTGATCTAGATTTGGCAATTGTCCGTTCTTAGCCACACTAAACCTGGTAGCTAAAACAGGTACAGCTTTCTCCATGAGCTTACGAAGAGGCTCAAGCAAGAAATTGCTCTGCTCCGAATTGCAGTTTTCAGAAATGCAGAAGTAGCTAAACCATTGACTAATATCAATAACAGCATTCTCTTCTGAAGGAGCAATGGTGTCAAGATAGTAGTGGTCCCAATTGAACAGAAACAATGAAGGATAGCAGTGGCTGAAAAACATTTCAGGCGGAAAGTGTAAAAACACAACAAACAGCTTTGGCATATCCATCTTCACCTTTGGCATATCCTTCTCCACCTTTGGCATATCCTTTTTCTCCTTAGAATACAGCACTTCCGCTTCTTCAATCATAATTCGTAGATGGTTAACAATTTTGACAGAAAAGTGCTGCATATTGACGACAAACACCATTACTTCAAACGTTTCAGATGTACAGAATAACTTCAACTTGCTAGTGATCGAGCTTTGCGTAGTACTGTTTGTTACCTTAGTAACACGTAGTCTTAGATCAAGGTCTCGCAAGCATCCTTCTTCATCATGAGGATAGCTAAAGACAAGGCGTTCAAGATCCTCAACACTTTTACCCTCGATTGGAAATTCATCAAAAGTGGAGGTGTGTATCAAAGAAGATGATCGACTGAAGCAGAGAAGCTTATTAGGAACAGACCTGAATAAAAATGAATTAACAACAGCAATATAAAGTATAATAATGTATAGACTGACCGTACATACGGAGTGTCTTTGCATCGTAACGCACTGTGATAGTCAGTGATGAGCTCCTTCAACTTAAAGTGATGTTGCTGGTTCAGATAAACATTCATATAGTAACTAGGAATCTTCTTATGGTTGATAATAAGTGCCTCAGGAGTCACAAGTTGCATTAGTCTCTCACATAAATATGTGACAAGCCATTGCAGCAGAAATGCTATTACCATCTTGCAAGCTACAGTAGGAATCGTTGAGGCATTACTCTTGTTCACCAGATAATCGACAGCGTCATTTATGATACTACTGGAAATAGGTTGCTCGAGTAAATTTGACAAGATCCCAGAAAAGTCCAAATCAGTCGTTAACACTCTTGCAACGTACTCAGCAGCACTTGATAAACTGGCTTTTACCTGTAGGACACTATGAGATGATAATAATACATTGATAATAGCATACATTAGGAAAGGACAGATTCAATCTTCCTTTGATCACACTCAAAAGACAGTGCAGCAGTTTCTCCGTGCTGTCAACGATTGTTTCATTAAAGGTAAACTCGTGATCACTTGAGTAAACAGGCAGAACTGTGAGCAAGAGTGACTGGAGAGTGGAATCATTCTGCCCATACAGTCCAGAAACACCAAAAACATTGAGAAACTGTTCAACCTGTACAAAAAAACGTTAGTAGTACAACTCCGATAATAGGGGTATATTTAATACCTTGTTTATAGCAGCATCGATGAGTAGCCTCAGTTGGTTAGGATAGCTATCAAGCACATCTTGTAGCAATACCTGGTGGCTCAATGCATACTTCTCAAATCTATTCAAAAAGGGAGCTGGTGTGCAATGCTGTTCAGACTTCTTAATCACCACCACACATTGAAAATGAGGATCAACTTTGCTGGGCTTCACGTGAGGCCCAATTGCTATATTAGTGAAATAAAGTTTTCCATGTTTTGGATGATCAATGCATGTAAATCTCTGGTTGAAAAGGTCATAGAAGGTTTCGTGTATCTCATCTGTTTGACTGAGTATGACAGTATGACCAAGAACTGCTGAGTGCCTTATGGCAGCAATGGTATTAATCTACAAAAATATGATATGCATACATAATAATATAATTTTTACAAGCATAAAGCACCTTTTGTGCCTCGCCGTCTCCAGAAAATTTGCTACAGATATACAGTCTAGTTCTGTCTCTTTGCAGGATTCCATAAGTGAACAGGAATCGAATAATGGATTCATCTTCACTCGAATCAATGATGAGCTTATAGCGCACTTCATTTTCAGCACTCAAGTCTTTACGCTTGTCAAGTAAACTATCTCTTAAAATAGCAAGAACACTCCTTTGTTCGACTTGAGCAAGACTTGAACCCATCTAAAAAAGAACCTATTAAGCATAGTAAATAAAACAATTACATACCTTATGCAAGAAGAATTCACATAAGTCTTTAAAATCGTGACTTCCGTTAAAATTTCTTTCCAAGGCTTTCAAGACTGTCTGAGGAGATTTAATGTCGTAGTGATGCAAGAAGGTACAAAAATGTATGAAATCACGAAGACCATAGAAAGCTCGAAATTCAGGAATTTTCATCTTTGACAGGTACACTTCGCACATTCCTTCAGTAAAGCTGAATTTTTCCTTCAGACAACCTTCAGCGAGCTTTATGACGTCTTCTTTAGAAGTTTCTGGACGAAACAAACTGACAGCACGATTAGTCTTAGCAGCATCAAGAACATGATTAGAGATTGCAACAAAAGACACAGCCATCGTATCGAGATGGACATGTAGCACTTTGAGAGACTCGTGACTTTCTTCAGGCAAACCGGCCTCGTCCATTATTACTACTGAATAGCTATTCTGACAGTGAGAATCATAAAATTTCTGGTTCTTAATAGCAGTTTCAAACTTGGAATCGATTTCAGTAGAAGTAGATCTCCTTGAGCACTGATAGAAAGTTGGTTCAAGAGCATGGAATACATCACTTAACCGAAACACTTTATTGATAGATGCCATGCCTTGTAAATTACTAATGACGATTTTGAACGAGAGAGTTTTTGATGAACCAGGTGGTCCTAAAATAATCAAAGGAGTACGAGTCATAGTGCAAATAACTATGCTGTACAAATTCTCCTTCAATGCTTCAGTTGCTGCAACTCCATCAGGTAGCGATATATTCTCAATTAACCAGTCGAGTTCATTCTGCAATGCATCCGAGAAAGTGACAGGCTCTTTATCAGAAGAGAATACAGGCCTATTATTCATTTCTTTAAGATACTTGGCTCGGCAGTCACTGTCCAATCTAAAGTAGTACACAAGTGCCATAGAAACGTAAACAGCTCTAAGGTTCACTTTCATTTTTGATTCTTTAGCATATCGCTTTGTAGTTTCAAACATCTTTTGAAGCCATGAGTAAAACCTAAATACTCTTTGAATGTCTCTTTGGCTAACAGTGCTTGAAGCACAAACTCTAGCTTCCTCTTCGTCAGCTGAGCTGAGTACTTGAATGCTCCTGGTTTTCTTCATCCTCTCAATAAGCGATTCATATGCATACTGCCGGACTAGATCTTGACTTTTAACGATTTGATCAGTTAGACTAGAGTTGTCCACATTATCAGAGTTTGAATTCATTAAAGACTGAGTAAACTGAGACTTGTTCAAAGACATTTTTGCGAACACATATTCTCTTTCTTGGTTGGGATCTAGAGCCTTGTAATCCCACATCAATAACTCCAATGTGGGATGAAGAGGACGAACATAGTAAGATCCACGAAACCACGAATCACTCTTCAGTGAAGCTAAGCTATCCCCACGATAAGGATTACAAGCTGCAACAATAAATACATTACGAGGTATTTCCTGCAATTAAAAGTTTGCACACAATAATGATCCTGTCAGACGCACAATAAATACCTTGCCATCTAGTGTGCCATCAATTACTATCTCCTTGAGTACTCCGAGACAACTAGATGTGTTTATCTCATCAAGAAATACCTAGCCCACAACCAACAATATACTCTGGTAACTAAAAACAATTCCACTTACAGTGACAACAGGCAATTTTAACTCATCCATCATGCTATTTATACCCCAAAGATTTCTACTTCTTTCAAGAATCAAATTGGCTTGTTCCAGGATTGGTTCAAATAATTTTGTAATGTCACTTGGCATCAATGCTATTAAAACAAGAAATCAATAATAATTACCCACATAGTACCATACCTGCATTGACACTAATCTTGTGAAAAGTTTCCGGTAGTTTACCGTACAATATACAGTACATCAATTGGACAGTTGCCTTCAATAATAGCTGTTAGGTATACAACATGCTTAGTTTAACCACCACAAAAACACTGACATCTGACCTCTTTGGACTTTGATTTAGATGCATTTTCTGCTGTTCTGAAAAGTTCACTGTAACTTTCGCCTTCTTCTACACAAGATGGTAATTCTAAAATTGACAGCACTGACGTGGTCTTCAGTAATCGTAACTTATCGTGATATTTTTGTGAGTTTGATGGTTTCAAATTCATAATGAACGTAAGTGTAGCGATCGATATCACCTCGTCGGAAGTATTGTTCAGTGCATCATCAATCTCTTTTGCTCTGCTTACAGAGCTGTGGCTTGTGCTGTTAACAGCTTCTGATAGGTCTTCATTGAGAGTATCTCTTAGTCGACTTCTTTCAAGTTCAAGATCAGCAAGAAGCGCATAATTCCAGAGTGACGAGAGGGTCTCAAGAAGGAATGTTTTGCCCACTCCTGATTCTCCTTTGATAACAACTGGAACGCCACACAACCTTCTCTCGTGAATAGTCAGCATTTTCACAGCATAGTCAAGCGTCATTACATACTCCTTCTTGTCAAGCAGATCAATATGTCCTGTAGATTCATTGTAAGGAACACCTAGTGCCATTGAAACAAGTTTGTCCAGCTTTTCTCTTTTACGAAGTTGTCTACAATAAAACACAAAATGCAATATGCTTCTGCTATCACAGTATGCTTACAGTGGAGAAGGAAGGTCAAAGCCAAAATCAACAAATTTCTCTTGTTCTCTTGTCATTTTACTTCGATCGGGTGCTTCAGATAAAAGAGAAAAATTTCCATCACCTTCTTTTCTAAAATCATAAACCAACTGGAAAACACATCAACTTTGAACTCAAATAAACATGACTGACTTGATGGTAATGTGACTTCCTTTGGTCATATTGTTGACAGAAATCTGACACTTCATCAAGCATTGTTTCAAACAGAACTGAACGAAGCTTGCTAGTATCGGTTGCTTCCCTCTGTCCAGGTTTAAGTATACCAGAGCCAGCATTAAACTTCAAATATGGGCTTTCCTCTAAGAACTGGCATCGTCGAAACATGTACCTAGAAATCATTGACAATAAATATGCCAAAAACACCTTGATCATGACAAGCACAATAACTCAGTAAAGTAACAATGATGCACATCACTAACCCTTGCTGATATGCATTTACTTTTTTCTAACCTTAAATACAACTTTTTGGTTATTTTTCTAGCCACATGTTCAGGCATAAACTCATCAAGTAATTTTCTGCAATCTTCATCAGTGAGGTTTGGAACTTTGCCAATTTTAACTTCAATTAATTTTCCTTTCTTTTCTAAAAAGTATTACACAATAATACCTATCATCACTTAGATCTGCACATGACAGCTTACGTTGTGCAAGTTGGTTTAATTTATCTTCCTTCTTTGCTTTGAGATACTTACAGACAAGTTGTGTTCGATGATCAATATCGTATGGCTGGCTTTGATCAATCATTGCAACCTGACCAAGCATCTTAAATGCTGGATATGTAGTCACAAATGTATCTAAACTGTGATGGATTTCATCGTTTATACAAGGGATCTATAAAATAGCATGTAAACATAACACTGTAATTAATACACGTTATTAAATACCTCGACATACACAGTCCATTGTGCATCATTGGGTAATCTGAATGAGACACCAGTACAGGCATCTTCCACATACCCAAATAGAAGCAAATTCATTAAGAACCAACTGATTTGATCAGCGATGAAACGATACTGCTCTTTTTCTTGAGCAGATTCTGAAGACTGGATCAACACAAATATTATATTCATGCTATTCAATCTTAATACAACATACAGCTGGTAAAACAAATGTGAAGTTGAGATGTAAGGCCGTCTTTACACCTGGTTTTGTCGACAAACTTTGAAGCTGCTTGATGACACGACATGCTTCAAACGACTCATTCAATGAGAAGATTGCATGTTTTGAAAATCGAGTCCTCATCTCTTTTCGTATATAATGTGTCTTTCCATCACCTTTGGTAATAAAATAATGTAATACACTACCCACAGTGGTATCAAAGCTAACCAGCAAGTCCAGTCACTAAATATATTTTGAGATACCTATCCAGTACACCAGCCTCTTTCATCAGTTCATGAATAATTGAATAGGCACTAAGTCTAGAAGAATCCTAAAAGATCATGTAAAACAAACCATTTGATATCATAAAGAAATACTTACTCTGCACTCATAAATAGACACTGATGGCATGAGTCTTAACACGGATTGACAGCACTCGATAAAATCAACTTTCGTTTCATCATCTGATTCCAGTTCTGAACACTTCTGCACAAGCATCTGGTGAGAAAAGGCAAGGATCATTGTTTGTGGACAACATGTACTTGAGAGAAGTTATTTTTACGTAGAATCTGTTCGCTATAGGCTCAATCTGACAGGGTTTATGAAACAATATCTATGAACACACATTTGGTGCTTACTGTTAGTAATAATCATGCATTTGCCAAACTTAGAAAGCTCCATACAAGAAAATAGTAAAACCCAACACAAATCACCTCTTGCAACTCATTTGAGAGACAGTCAACACCAATGATAAGGTACTGAATTCCTCGCCATTGTACAATGCGATTGAAGAAGAGCTCAAGTTGTTGTCTTGTGGTACTAGTTGAGCACTTTAACAATTGGAAAGACTTTGGAACACACTTAAATACAGTAAAGATTAGCTGTAGCATTTGCTCAGGAGTGAAGTTATGAACAGAGTGTAAAGTAAATCTGCTGTCTATTTGTAAACTTCTTTCCAACTTCTTTGAAGATAGACATGACAGAATACTGACAGGATCCTGGTCGAACCTTTCCATGATTACTTTTTGCAAAAACAATCCTACGATTTCCACGGGAAGCTTTAAACAGGCAACTTCACTGGTCAATGATGGTAGATGTGTCTATAAAAGAACGAACTATCACAATACTATTATACTGTATGACACTTACTTTTACAATCTCAGTGAGTTTCTCAGTAATTTCACTATCACACTCGAAGAGAAAATCGATTTCTTTGACTAGGCTATGCGCTGGTTGCTTTTCCTGAATAATTCTTAAGATTCGCATCACTTTTTCATTGCTAAAGAAAGCAAGCTCAATGTGCTTCTTTCTGTAGTCTTCTGTGTTCTCCTTCCATTTCTCCAATACCTCTTTAGCTTCTTTAACCTGTCATATAACAACAAAATATCATTGTGCAATGTTCAGTGATACTTTGAGACACCTCATTATCAAGAGCATTTGCAAAGAGCGTACTGCGTAGTTTCTTATCAATCTTCTGATAATCAGGATGTCCTAATGCTTTGAGTTCTCGATACGAGTACAACAGATCAACTGAAAACTGAAAAAAATACATAGCACCATTGTATAAATTCACCAACTTTAAAGACTTGTTGGTAGTACATCACGTCACGTTTGAGATCATCAAAGCCCTGTTGGTCACATTGTATAAATCCTAACTTCAGAGCAAACTCGTTCATTTGTTCAAGTGACCACTTCTCATACTCAGACGCCACTAATGCTGGTATCAGCGAATAAAGATTAGCTATTATTGCTAATGGTAAATACAAACCTGCTGATTCAACATAGCTTTTTCTGCTTGGTTGGCAATACGGATTATAAACCAGCTGAAACTCAACTGTATTTCCACCATCACAAGTGAAAAAAGTGCACTGTCCTGAGTCTCGGATAGAATTTAGAGTCTTCTCAATATTTTCAGTAGTCTCTCCCTAAAAAAAATTTTGCACCCCATAAGAAAAATCAAAGTGCATACTCACCTCAACCTTTCTGAACCACATTTCAATCAGGACAATGTTTCGTGAGACTGTTTCCAAATGCTCAATGCCCTTATCAAGATGCTTCAGATCCATAATAGCAGTCATAAGTTGACTAAAAGTTACCAACGTATTAAAGAAAGGTGCTATGTAATCGTATGATCCATAAAGATGGTGGAGAATAGCTTGATTGAAATCTTCATGTTGCACTTGAGCTTGAACAATTCGATACTGATCTATAAATGATTTCTTGCCAGTGGGACCTGTAAATTTGCTCTTTTCGGCAAAATGATAAAAATTAGCACATCTTCGAACACTTTCAAATATCCTGAAGCAGGTAAGATCACTGTCTGATGATTTCAAGTGAAGAGCATCTTTGAGTTGCTGTAATGTTTCTCTTGCTGTGTTTAAGGACATATTGCCTTTGTCTGCAAGAACTGTATCAGCCTCTTGGAGCACATTATACTCATCACTTTCCAAACAAATTCGAAGTTTAAACTGCCTTAAAACATCCGTAATCGTTCCAATGTACTTGTTAATAGCATCTAGTTCTGCAAAGCATTGCAATCCGTACAATCCATCAGGAGTGCCAACAAGATTTCGTGACAAATCACTAGAAGCAAATGTAATAAACAATTCGATTTCAAAGTCAACCATCTCAGTATTTGATAAGTTGATAAGACCGTTAAGAGTAACCTCATCGTGTGTGGCTGTTCCCATGCACATGTTATTAACAAGAGCAAGAGCAGATTTCACAGAAGCAGCAGCATATTCAATATTTTTAGAGTGATCATCTCTCACTAGCACACGAGTAGTTGTCAACTTTAGACCAGGACTGACAGGCTGTTTCTCCATAACTTTGACCATGAAATGGTTAGCGTAAGCAAAGAACATTCTGCTGTTCTGTAGGTGAAAGAAAACAACTGCCTTTAAATTCTCGCCCAAAGGCTGAATAAAAGTACGCAAATTAATTAACAAATCATTCAAATCTGGTATCCTGGCTTGTTCGTTCAGTTCAAGTTTTGATGAAGCTGACAGTGGTAGAATTCCAAGCATATCTGAAGAAATAACTAATTTTGTAATTTTCTTCTCAATAACAGAAGGAAGAGCCACTCCCAACCTTACTAGAACATCTGGTAGGTAACTCCTATAAAACAAATCTGATTAGGACAGCCCCTGGCCTATTATGACAATGCAAGTATTAGGATGCAATTTTTGGGTCAATTTATGCATGTAAGCTTTTGTGCACATACATTATTGTACTACAGAGGTTTTCCAAGATTTTGCCATTTTCAACCGAAAACCGTCGAGCGTTGTGCACGCATGCGTACTATCAAACATGCGCTTAATTGCTTTATTAGGGAGGAGGCACGGTGCCTCCTCCCCAAGCCACACCTCTCTCTCACCGGCCGTGCCTCCCTAATAAGCAATTAAGCGCATGTTTGATAGTACGCATGCGTGCACAACGCTCGGCGGTTTTCGGTTGAAAATGGCAAAATCTTGGAAAACCTCTGTACCACATTAATCAGAGTACAGCTCAAAGGGTGACCAAAAATGCACATTATTATTAATGATGTGAGTGATAAGGTGCATCATTACACATTAACCTGTTAGAATGGTTGGGGATTTGTTGAAACAGAATATCTCCCAACTGTGTCTCAATTTCCTCATAAGTAAATGCAAGCTTCTTCACCTCGCTTTCATCAATGCAAGAGCTTGAAACAAGTGCAGCATCGCACATAAGATTAAACCATTTCCAATTTAGCTTTAAATTCTTGATATCATCAATGATCACATTTTGATCTGTTACTTTCTGTTTCCATTTTTGTAAAGTGGACTGCAAATCTTGACAGAAAGTCACAAATGTCTCAAATTCAGGACTTTTCACTTCTTCTAGAAATTCGGCAACATCAGCATCCAAGTCACCATCACTGTGGCTAATATGCTTACAGACAACTTGAAAACATCTGCACAGTTCAATAAGTAGTTGCACATGATCATGATCAATCAACCAACTAAGATCCTCCTTTGCAACTTGAACGTGTGAGGAGATCTTTTGAAGAGTTCCAAATACACACTTAGCACGTACTGAAGTATAGTTAGCAGCTTTAAGTATGTCAGTAAGTTGCTGAGATATTCCCGAAACAATTATGTTATGAAAAACTTGATACTCATCCTTTTTTACTTCTATAAAGACCTCCTGTGTGCATACAGAGTAAACATAATTTGAGCATTGAGAATTCGCATAATTTGTAATTATAGTTTTGCCTCGGTGGCACAACTACCAAAGACATTATGTTAGTTCTTTGTTTGTCAGTCAGTGTGTCATTCCGTCAGTTTTGCGGTACACACTGAACGATAAGCCAATGCCAGTAGAACTCTTGCTTTTCAACATTTGAAAGTTGCATACAAATCTTCATTCTCAAGTTATAACGTCATTTGCTTACCTCAATTGCTAATGCTTCGAAAGCAGGAGTGTAGCCGTCGAAGGAGCATGTAACTTTGTAAATCGTTTCCTGATGCACTACTTAGTATCAATTTTTGTGAGTAAGGGTTTAGTATCATACTCAATCAAATAAGAAAAAGGAGCAGTGAGCACACTTAACGTGCAGTCTGCAGACTGCAGCACATGTTGGCATGCTGCAGGATAGTATTAAGGAGCATGCCCTAGCAGTGATAATCACAGGTACAGTATTCTTGCAATGCAATGCAGGTTGTTACAGGATCTCTTGTGAGCTAGGACTTAAAGCATAGCAATCCACTGAAAAGCTAGATACCAAAAAATAGATGATTAGATTTTGCTGTTGTATTGTGAGAATACGGAAATGCATGCTCCCTTGCCCACTTCGTGGGCCCAATATGCCCCTGGCTAATTTTTGCCAACAATTTTGTATAGCCACTAGCTGCTACGATATTACAATATTTAGCACTGTCATAATAATCAAGTACCTCCATAGTTGCAGAAATCACTAACATCATAAAATAATTTTTTTCAAGAGATGTAGATTCCTATAAGTGTAAAAAGCATAATATTGTGATAGAAGATGACTGGCTGCTTACTATTATATGAATGTACTTCTGCACAAGTGATTCTCTCAATTTAAGTATTTTGATGTAACCTCTTAAGTTATCAGTAAACTCAGAAGAAACTTCAGATTCACAATCAAGAAGCAGCTTGGGTGTGTTGAGAGATATTAAATCAACTATAAAAGATTGTGATCGTTTTGACTTTGAGTATTGCTTGCTGGTTTTCCTCAATAGGTCAACCACAATCTTTGAACACTGCAGAGGACTAAATGCAAGAAAAACTAAGTATGATTCTTATCTAAAACAAGCTTACCTATCACTAGCAGCTTGAAGAAGTTGCTGCCACATGTCATTACAGATGACGATATTTGGTTGAGGAGCATAACATTGGAGATAGCGTTGAAGAATCTACAAGCACATTGCTTTCTCTTATAATGCTGTCATCAGCTACATGTACTTACCTCTGGCTTCCAAAATGAGGCAGCAGAAAATATGGGTTGAAATTGTTCAACTGGTAACTTGCGACAGCAATTCAAGAATTTGTTGTTGAGCTGAATATTTGAAATAAATTGTGTACACGTCGCAAACTACTGGTCAGTACCTCTTCAGTACAATGAGTGACAAGACTCTTGGGTAAATGACTAATGCCTTCAACAAAAAATGTTATACATTGTAGTCCGTCTGCACTGCTGAAGTCAATGACAAACAGTAGTACAGACATCCACCGAGAACATTCATCAACCAAATTATTGTAGCAGTTCCTATCCTCAAGTATCTCTATTGTTTTTGCCATAAAATACCATATCTGAAGTTATAGTTGTCAAAATACTAAGCTTTTCACACAGTACTAAATTCTGACCTCTTGAAATACTCCATACATTCCTTCCAGTTCTGTAATAGCAGCGTACTTTGGTTGTTTGCTATTTAGAACCGAGTAATACATTTCAGCAGTTTCAACCAAAAAATCTTTTAGATGATTCTCCCAAAAATCAGTTTTCATTTTACTAAAGCAGAAGATAAGTCGCCTGTAGGACAAGAAGTAGTCTGGTATGAATGCTAGAAACAAAACCTCATATAATTTATTACATGAACAATTGTACATTATAAATATTAGCCATCGCAGAAGTATAATATAAAGTAAAGTAAAAAAGTTTTAATAAAAAAAAACTAAAAAGTGTAGGGATGACTCTTGCAAAAGTAAAGGAACAAGATGGGATAATGCTTGCAAAAGTAAAAGAACAAGATGGGATAATGCTTGCAAAAGTAAAGGAACAAGATGGGGTGATGCTTGCAAAAGTAAAGGAACAAGATGGAATAATGCTTGCAAATGTAAAAGTCCCAAGTATCCCTACATCAGCGGCTTGCTGCGATGACGTGCAACTGACAAAATTGATGCGGAATCCTTTTCCTACACCTTTTACAACCGTCAATTACTTCATCGGACTGCGTCCTCCAAATACAGCTACCTGCAGCTTATTTACAACTGTCAACTACTTCATCGGACTGCGTCCTCCAAACACAGATACCTCTAGTTATTTACAACTGTCAACTACTTCATCGGACTGCGTCCTCCTTCAAGCCGCTGATGTAGGGATACTTGGGACTTTTACATTTGCAAGCATTATTCCATCTTGTTCCTTTACTTTTGCAAGCATCACCCCATCTTGTTCCTTTACTTTTGCAAGCATTATCCCATCTTGTTCTTTTACTTTTGCAAGCATTATCCCATCTTGTTCCTTTACTTTTGCAAGAGTCATCCCTACACTTTTTAGTTTTTTTTTATTAAAACTTTTTTACTTTACTTGTTCCTGTTACTTTTTTGATCACTATCAGTTTAAAATTATGAGTCAAGGAACATGGAATGTTATTATCGGCAATCACGAAAAGGTTTAATTTAGTTAGAGAGGTTGAGTTGACAACATGATATTTCCTAGCACTGTAATGGATGAAGAAGAGACTAACGCTGACAACTCAGTGGAAAACTATGGTGATAATGGCTGGAAGACTCTGAGTCCGCCGGGATCTCATGATGGAGGATTCGAGTAGACAAGCCTAGTAGAGCCTTGTTGATGTCGATATCACGATCACAGAGGCTTCTAGCCATTTACAATGACCAACGTCCAGTTGTCAACAGCACAGGGGTCCTATAGGTACAGCTCACGCCACGTAGCTAGTGTAAGAAACCGTCTAGCCTAGCTAGATCGGGTATCACCGTCGTCCGGTTGGCGCCTGCCGTGGGTCATGATGACAGCATAGACAGATCAGTGTTACCCAGGGTATGGTATACTGCTTGTTCATACCTCTAGGCTCTAGCTTGCGCGCTGTAGCGCCCAGAGCAGAGAAAGCGAGAACCGAGCTCAGTTTCAAAACTGATGTGGGTGGAGTCAATGATCAGCTGCGACAAGAGGGTTAATTAATGGAGTCGCTCAGCCCAAAACGGTCCAAAAAACATGTTTTTCAAGGATTACTCGCTTCTGGTAGTATTTGATGCCTATCTAAGCACTAAGTGCACTACCCCAGATATATACATGCGCGATGGTGCAGGTTTGATAGTGATTCGTTTACTCAGGACAGCGCTAGGCTTACTGAAAGAAGAAGAAGAAGAAGAAGAAAGAAGACGAACAATTCGCGTGGGCGGCGATTTTGTTTTACCACTTTAGAAACGTCTGCCAGCTTTGCCAAAGGTATTTCCATGCTCAGAACAATCGCCTGATCCATCCTAGATATCTGGAATTTCGATAAACGCTAAAACAGCGAATATCTGCAACTTGCTCCCTGAGAGTCGCCATCTTGATTTTCGTCGTCGAGCAAGCAATCCCGGCGACTTTCATGGACTTCCTACAAGCGCTTACACTTCAGATTCCCTCAGAGACTGTTAAAATGCAGTAGAAATGTATAACAAAAGAGATACGTGCGAAAACTAATTTTCACACATGAGTAGCCGCCATCTTAATTCGTGGTCATCCCTACATATCATTGCCTATCGGCAATGATAATATGTCAGGAGCTTCCAAGGAGCATACAACTTTCAATAGTGCAATGGTAATAGCACAAACTGCTAAGTGTGTTAAGAAAAACTTCCTTATTAGGCAGTTTTTCTAGCCACACGGCCATGCATGAACGTACAATGTACTAGTGATATTATTTTCTGTTGTTACCTTGTGCGCGTGGGCGCACAAGGGTTAGACGCGTTTGGTCGCGTCACAACAGACGCGTTTGGTCACGGCTGTTTATGTGTGTGCAATCAAAAAAACACGGTCGTTTACAGCCTTACCAATCAGAAAGCGCGAACAAATAGTTCTCGTGAATTCGTAGTCTTTGAAAGTCGTCTATAAAGTCGGATGAGTATTCTGTCACGTGCTATGGCCTCTAATAGCTGCGGCATTTATAAGATCATTACGATAACTATCGCCCAACCTCTCGCAGATCAAGTGGTGGAAGAGGCAGTACAAGAGAAACATCCACAAAAATTTTACGATCTGTGGTATCAGTTAGCTAGTTGAGCAATCAAAAAGCTGAATCAACATACATTAATGGGGCGATCTTGACCTAGAAAGATACTGCTATGACAATCTAATTATAATCTCACTTGATACAACTCAAAGGCCTTATCACAGTCTTGCTGTCCAGTAAAAATTCGGTGAAGTGGGCAGGTGTAAATGAATATTGGCGAGCCACCTGTAGATTACCCATGTATTTCACTCCTTTCTGAAGATAGTAAAAATCTTCATCTTCAAGAGATAATCTGCTTGATATCTAATAATGAAATTCAAAAAAACAGGCATAGTCATAACCACAACAATGATACTAGTATATTCATACAATAGTGGGGTCATAGCTTGAGCTGATTTCATAGAATAGTGGGGTATGTTAGCCTGAGCTGATTTCATAGAATAGTGGGGTACGTTAGCCTGAGCTGATTTCTAAACACTAGTCCCAACAGCAAGCAACTTGCAATGCACACTAACAACATACATATGCAATGGCAAGCTTCTTGATTTTTCAAGAGCCCTCTTGTGAAAATGCACATAAAGCTAGCATTCACTGATGGGTGGGCACTGGAGGTACTAATTGATGGAATGTCAGACTTCTTGCCCTGGGACCGGATTCAGACTAGTGTCTTCTGGGTTATGATACTCTACCAGTTGACACACACATACACACACACACATACCTTCACATTAGCAATGTGTTGTTTCCACACTGACATGGTACGCTCTTTCGGATAAGTAAACAGTTTTTGAGCAAATGTTACTGCATAAAGATTATTGTACATGTACATGGATCCATTCACGTCAGATGCAACTTACTACAAAGCATTGCTATGTCCCAGTATCTAGGTGGAATCCTAATTTTCTTGTCCTTCACCCAAAAACTGCAAAGATTCAAGAAACCACTTCCCAACAGATCACGTATGCTGTGGTGTTTTCTCATAAACAAAGTTTGAAACACAGTCCTGTGAGTATGAAATACAAACAGCAGTCTAATGAACACTTGATATGAAATGTCGAGTTTTAAACTTATATGGTAGCAAATGCATATGCTAGTACATTCAATGAATGCAGGGGCAAGCCTGACCTGATTTCTGAACACCAGTGCCAGCAGCAAGCAACTTGCAATGCACACTAACAACATTATAAGCATCAACAAGATTCAGCATCTATGATTACCAGCTAGTTTTAGTTTAAAACACACACGCTATCTTCTCGTGATTGAGTGGCTCGCCTCACACATAAAGCCAGTTTTCACCTCATGTATCAAGATTTCAAGCTCCCAAGCTACCGATCAAGCTCCTGAGAGCATCAAGCAGCTGATGCTCCCGCTCCTTACCATGTGCAGTAATGGCCGTTACCGGTTGTTATTGAGCGAGCACGTGTATGTGTTGTTGATTGAATAGGCGTGTTCTAATTCTCAGGAACACTGGGGCGACAAACACACTCCCTGACAGATAGATAAACAGACAGATAGACAAACAGACAGACAGATAGACAGATGGAAAGTTTCGCAAACGTTGTCACGATCAATGGGGACTTGCTCAGGCTCGCCCCAATAAGAAGTTACAGTTTTATATTTTCTTCACTAAGCAGGATGATAGAGCAAACAAATGACTGTCACAGCTTTATTGTGTTGCTACTTTGCATAAGAAATGAAACTTTTAGCCATCTGCACTCTGCTTCAGGCCCGGCAGAAGCAAATTTTCATTGGACCGACAGCTCATTAATATTCATATTTATTGCGTATGACCCCGCCCCTTTGCAATTTGTTCAATGTTTTGGTCACGTGTGACGAGAGTCCCTGTCTACGAAACAAGTTTATACTGACTCGTAGAGTGACTATGGGCGCAGTTTAGCTCGTGGCAACGTAAGGAAAGTGCTTTTGTATAATCGTGGCCCAAAATTAATAATTATTGGTCCGGCACGTGCCGGGTTTGCCCTGTTGGGTGCGCCGGGCCTGTGCTTAGTGCGTGTACTGCCACGGTATAAAAAACAAGTGAATTATGACCTCTCATTTTTACATACCTGCTTCTATGCGATCACCAATTGCCGATCGCTATGCAAGCTTTTGTGACTGGCCTCAGAAGCAAGCATGGGTTTCTTGATATTCAGCTCAGATCACCTTGAAACAATGAATTTGTACGCCCACGCATGCTGTTTCTAGGTGTTCTGAGCTGTGTGGAGCTGGAAACATTCAGTGGTTTCATTTTGTCCATAATATCGAACTTGCATTCCTTGTTGAGCAGTGACCTTCACAACACCAGGACTTGTACCACCATAGTATCCTACTGTTGCTATTGATGTGTTGATCTCTAGTCGGAAACCCATGCTTGTGTCTGAGGCCAGTCACAAAATGAGCTTGCATGCATAGCGATTGGCAATCGCATAGTGAGAATGTAATAATGAGAAGTCATAATTTTTATGCATAATCACTGTTTTTGGTGCATGGATGTGTGTGACGATCACAGTTTCTCTACCTCTCAAAGATAGTATTCAAAATCACTTCATGTTAGTAACACAAAGCCACATGCTTTAGGTCACTGTATGTTCTATTACGTGCTTTAGGTCTATGTATTTGTGTATTCTACATCTGTTTTCAAAATGCTGTGCATGCTAGAGTGCTGTATATGGACATGACTAGGTTGCCTTCTTTGCCTGTATACTAGTAATACGAGAAAAGTGGTGACGTCATAGTATCAGCTGTGTGGTGACGTCATAGCATCAGCCGTGTGGTGTAAACGGCTAACTAAAACCCTCTTATGTCGAAAATCAACCTTCAGACATACAAACATGTTTATAATACACAAGACTAGTGTCTAGGGTATAAATACTAGTGTCTAGGGTATAATACTAGTGTCTGGGGTATAAATACTAGTGTCTTGGGTATAAATACTAGTGTCTGGGGTATAAATACTAGTGTCTAGGGATAAATACTAGTGTCTGGGGTATAAATACTAGTGTCTTGGGTATAAATATGATTCTAGCTTAAGGTGGCGGGTAACCAGAATTAATGATATTCATGATTTTAGCAAGTAGCTGTATTTTTCTAGCCAAGGGTATTCGTGCAGACAGAGTTGCTGCGTGCAGTTAGCTTGCCTATCGAAAGGCATCGAATATAGCAAGTTTCAGCGACACAGTGTTAGCCATCGCGGAGCGACGAGCTCGCCCTGTGACTCTAAGCACGATCGATTGTAAACACTTTTTCTTTAGTTGTGCGAAAGTTACGACACTAAAACTGCTCAAGCAAGCTCATCTGGCATCTGTGCAGGTATCTATGCGATGATTTCGCCGAGCGCTGCTCATACGCGATATTACAGCTATGTGGTGCCAGACAGCACAGCCTGCGTTGCTGTAATATCGCGTACGAGCAGCGCTCGGCAAAATCATCGCATAGATACCTGCACAGATGGCAGATGAGCTTGCTTGAGCAGTTTTAGCTTCGTAACTTTCGCACAACTAAAGAAAGAGTGTTTACAATTGATCGTGCTTAGTCTTCACAGGGCGAGCTCGTAGCTCCGCGATGGCTAACACTGCATTGCTGAAATTTGCTATATTCGATGCCTATCGATAGGCAAGCAAACTGCATGCAGCGACTCTGTCTGCACGAATACCCTTGGCTAGTAAAATACAGCTACTTGCTAAAATCATGAATATCATTAATTCTGGTTACCCGCCACCTTAAGGCATACCTTTTAAAAGAATCCAATGATTGCAACATTACTATTAGATGTGTATCACACAGTCCCTCAATACAAATTCTGCAAAATATCTTTAAAAGCTTCTCATTATCACATAAATATTTATCATCCCTGCAATATTAGGAGTTCCATAAGTATTGAATCGGTCATTTTATCAAACTTACAAACTTATTATTCGATGAGCTAGTGCTACATACAAAAGATAGTCACACTGAAACCAACGTCCAAATCGAGTTGGCTGCAACAACAGAACTAGAAGATCATCTACAACCATCAAGCCATCTAATAATGGTCCTGGTCCCTATTCAAAACACAAAAATCTCATGAACATCTATGTAAACTATAATTATTGAATAGATAGAAATTTATTGCATTCATCGTTCATCTTAACGATGAAAATGAACATAGATCTGATCAATGCACTGCTTTTTCAACTAAATGTTGACGAGAATTAAGTAATGTAACTGACAAAAATAACAATTATTAGTTAAACATCACCTCCATCTTTTCACACGCTGTCATGATAACTTGAAAGTCATGATGAGATATGGCAGCATTCTGGCTAACAACTTTTAAAATCTTTTGCATTTCTTCTCCAATGTAACCTGCACAGAATAACAATGTCACAGTCCTTCCCAGGAGCTCATTGGCCACACCCAGCAAGGAGCACGTTACACCATAAAAGACAAAATCTTGATACTAAAATTAGATCCAAATAAGGATTAAACAGACACAGATTAATGCTAAACACATGACTTCCAGCTAATCAGTTTGTCCATAACATGTCACCATTAAATCACATAAAGCACACTTTTGCAATAGATTTGCCAGAGATTTGCACACTTCAACTTGTGCTCCTGCACTTCCAGAATACACCATGCATATTGTACAGAATATATACAGATATACGGCAGTTCATCATCGAAATATAATTATACAGATATACGGCAGTTAAAATTTTGCCATCAACAGAAGCAACTTATTCTTTTCCGACCATTTTATTCACAATTTACACGTGTGAATATGGTAAATACCAGGCCACTAAATAAAGTGGCCTGGAGGCGAGACTACACTCACTGCCTACACTACTGTTTTTGTCACTAATTACTTCACTCACCAGTAGATTTATATCTTGATAAACCACCAAACTTTGGCTCTGTAAAAATATAGTTTCTCAAATCAAAATCAAAGATAGGAGTGCATTTACTCACAAATGTAGCTATCAGGTACCTACAACACTGTGAACACAACAGTTGTAGTTATTTTCTTATTACAACTATGCTGTACAGTATCTGTGTACTACAGTTAATGCAATAACAAGTGATTGCAATAACAACTAATGAGTGACTAAGTATACATTCTTACAATTGCTAAACAAACATACCAAACTAAAACTGAAAGTGCATCTCTATGAAATTTGTACTGCAAGCATTCATACTATTGTGCAATACAAACAAACATCTCAGTCTTGGCTTACTACGAGCAGCAGCAGGGTAGTGATCAGGTACAATGTGTAGATCATCAGCACAGCTGCTAGAACTGATCCAACAGAAGACATTATGATGATCCTCAATTCCTTTAATCAACTTTTTGCCATCACCAAGTGATATTAAAATACAGTTAATGCCTCTTGGTGGATTCTTTTTAGCTACAGCCAGTGTGGCCATGAGTTCTGGTTGCAGTTCATAGTTATCGCTTGTGTTGATAAAAATAACAGTACTGGCACCAAAATGATGATACAGAACAAGCAAATGGGCCATGTTTTGACCTTTCTCCAGTCTGTGCAGTTGTATGCACTCACGTGATGGAGGTGGAATAGTCTCCAGGTAAGTGGGCTGCTGCTGCAGCAACCGTCCAGTGCTTGATTCTAGATCGTTTATGGTGGAATAATCCACTTTTAAATCACAACTGCATATCAAACCTGCCGATTGACAAAGCATCATTGTGTCTATGGGAAAATTCTAAGCTCTGACCATTTTTCACGATCTCCCCCGCTGCCACTGGAATTTCTATGACTGTGGGTCCAGGTTCCAACAAATCTTTAGAAACACGTGCATGTATATCCATGACCACAAAAGTAGCCAGGCGTTTTCACAACAAGCTCAGCAACTGTAAGTTCCTCTAGCCCAAGCACGAGGCGATTAGATGGGCAAGGCAGTGAATTATTTGAGGAGCCTGAGTGAGTAATCATAGATAGTACACATAACATGTGTACTATGTGTACTGCGGTTTTAATAAATCTTGCAAAATGTGTTGTGCACGAAACGTCCTTTGCACATGCGCAATAGCTAGTTAAGTAACTTTTTAATATTATTTCTAGCTATTGCGCATGTGCAAAGGGCGTTTCGTGCACAATAAATTTTGCAAGATTCATTAAAACTGCAGTACTATCTATGGAGTAATGACCGCGGTAAATGATGAGCCACTCCCCTATCATTCACGTGTCGTGCTGTACTCTGCTAAGCACTCAGCAGAGGACAGTCTCTGTAGCTATGAACGCAACCGAGCTAGTCATTCATGTTGTCTACAAGACGTTATTTTCTTCTCTCTGGCTGGCAGCACTTTTGTTGAATGTTTTCAACATTGCACTGCTAGCACGAACTGTGCAACGACGTTCCACGTGGTCGAATATTCTGCTGCTATCTCTGAGCGCGTCGGACTGTTTTCTGGTTGCTACTGGTGGTACCATTGCTGTTGCTGCTTTTTTCAGAACCACACTTCTGAAGGAATTCATTGGCCTGTGTTATTTTCAAGGATTCTCACTCAACTTGTGCATTAGCTTCTCAAACATCCTAGTCGCCTTTATCGCAATTGACCGTTACATAGCCGTTCTCCATCCATTTTGCTACAACAAGAAGATACTAAACCAACGCCCAGCGTTGTTGTTTATTTGCATCGCTTTATCTCTACTAGCAATTGGTTCAGCAGTTTTAGCAGGAATTCCGTTTTCTCACTCACCAAGCTACGAGCCACTTCAGCCACCTGTGTTCTGCTGGCCACCATTCAGCCATGAAACAGAAAATTCTATTGACAGTAATCGAATTGAATATGTTGTCCACATCATCGTTAAAATTTGTCTTGTGTTAGTTGTGCTAATATGTAGTACATGTACTTGTATTAAATTGTTTATGGAACAAAGAGTCCTCAGAAGCATTGTTAGAGATGGATTGGACAGTGGAACAGGAAATTCTGTGCAGGTGAACTTGGGTAAATTGACTGCTGCAATAGCAATTATTTTCTTCATGTGTACATTGCCTTATTTGGTGAGTGTATTGCAATGTACTGTAATAGAAAATAATATCATTACATATTATGCTGTAGGTGGTGATATTCCTTCATGTAACCACTATCTACTCTAATCCCAGCACAATCATTTCCACTTTTCTTATGGTTCTCTCGTCTACCCTTCTTGATCCACTTCTTTATGTCTTGGTCAAGGTGACCATTCGCAGAGCATACATTGAAACACTGAAGACAATTTTGTACGGGCTGTGTTGCTGTAAAAAGACATACAAACCGAATGGAATTGGTAAGAAATTAAAATACTATTATGATCAGATTATGATATATTTTTAGACTTTGCCTTGGGATTAACAAGATCACGGAATACAACTATAGGCAGACGTAAGAAACCTAGCTACTGCAACTCTTCTTGCAAAACTTGATTGGTACATGTAGACCATAGCCTTGTCGTATGCACTGCATAGATGGTATTCAGCACTCAGTACTGTGCATATGCCATTATTGCTGACAATCTATGACTCATGCTTTATAGTCTACAAATCAATTTTTGTAAGAAACGTGCAAACTGCTGTTACATTATTTCACACACTAGGTGTTCCTGAAACTTCGCACGGACCTCAATCCGCCAGTGCTTCCACACAAGCACTAGCAGGAAGTTATCACTCTCCTTCGACAAATCGATCCTCCAGGTCTTCTCAACCTACTTCACTTATTCACTCCTCTGGGTCTTCTGAATCGAATTCTCCTAGTTTTTCAACACAAGCACTAGCAGGAAGTATTCACTCTCCTTTGACTAATCAATCCTCTGGGCGTTTTCGACCTACTTCACCTATTCACTCCTCTGAATTGAGATCTCTTTGTTCTTCTACTCAAGCAGTATTAGGAAGTGACCACTCTCTGTCCTCTCAATCTCTTTCAGACACTCAGCTGTCTGAGCCTTCTCCAACTGCTCAGCACACTGTGTCCCCTCCTCAGCCCTATCTAGTCCCTAAACGGTCTCATACTCCACGCTCTTTATCTTCTAAATCATTTCAAAGACGACGCAGTCATAGCAGATATCCCGTGTCATCACCCGAAGAGAGACTTCATGCAAACCTTTCAACTATTTCGGAAAGATCAGAGCCAAAGAGTAACAAGAAAGAACCAATAGTGAAGAAGGTCAAAATAGATAATAAAGTGGAGATGATAGATGAACATTGTGGACAAGTGCATACTGTAAAGGAATTCCATAAACATAAGAAAGTGATAGAAAAGAGCTGGGTATAGGAATGGAGCAATGAAGGATCATTACGACTGTATCAAGTTGACAGTGTGATTATGGTGCATGACAGACTTATAATTTGGGAACATTCTTTATCCTTAACTGAAATGAAATAAGATTGTGTTCTGTGAGAAAATTGTGCCTGCTCTTGTTCCCAATTAATAAATTGGTTCTAATAAACAACTAGTTCCACCTTTGATACCATGGTAACTGTGTTGGTGTGTAATTATGTGAATTCATCTGCATAATAGCTTTCATTAAATGTGTAATGTACCACACACACACCAAGTATACAGGTACAGTAGACTTAAGAAATAATCTTAGCACAGAATCATAGATGGTATCCATGATTAATGTTTTAGAATGTTATTATTTTTAGCTTTTACTTTATTGAACTAGCTATAGCTCCATTGAACTAGTACAAGCATAAAAATTATAGTTATTTGTGTCTCTGAATAAATAAAGCTAGCTCTAGTAGTAATAAAGCTGCATTCTTTACAGCAACCTCTGCTGTACAGGTAGTGCAGTTAGACCGAGCATTGACCGAGTTAGTATAGTACTAGTACGGTATCATTGCCTACACAAACGTAACGTAGCGAGTTAATACGTTTTGTAATCCGCATTCCAATGACGTTGGTTCTGCAACTCCATGACAACTGTAACAACTTTCTCACTTAATCAAATCAAGACTTCTTGAGCTGCTGATATAAAAGCAGTTGAAACTGAGTTACTTTATCAGATATTAGTCTTGATATAATCCTTACTGTAAATCTCTTCATTAGCTAACTAGCTAGACTACTTGTCGATCATGAAACAAATCGTTTACATATCAATCCTTCTCTGTGCATGCACTGTGTATGGTTCACTTTCCAACCAAGATTACTTGAAAGGAGGACTTCTAATTGAAGAAAATATTCTGGTGAGAGTGTAAAGTGCTTCAATGCACCAAATTTGATGCTCTTCTTTCTCCAGAAAACAACGCTACCAAAGTCAAGTCTACTAGAAAGAACAACCGGCTTACAGCATGAAGATCTTTTGAAAATCCTCAATGAACTTGTAGGATTGAATGAGCTAAAAGGAAAGGTTGAGCAGGCTGCATCTTATTCACCAAACCAGCATCTGCAGGGACTCTCAGTACTGCTAGCAGAAGTTGTATCAGAGGGCTGTACTTGGGTGAGTAGTGCTGTAGTGCTAACAGCACATTGATCACGCATCATGTGTTCTGTAGATCAATGGTGTTGTTGATGGCGGATTATCCTGTGATGCTTCAGGACTGACTGAGCTGAGGAACAAGCTGACAGCTCACAAGGTGATGCAGCTATCAGCGAAGTCAATGGACGTGTACTTGAAATCAAATTCAACATGTGCATAATCAAAACAGTACACTTACTTTGAAACATGAATATTCGCGAATCAGTCTTGTAAACCAATAATTATTTGTGAACAGTACTAAACATGTTATCATTTCACTTACTAGTTATATTAAAATTATCAAGCTTGTGTATTTGCAATAACATTATACAGTAACTCTGAAGAAAGTAAACACAATACTGACTGGTCCTAATCTGGTAACTGTAGCGTAAAATCCAACATATCTGGCTGTGCATTGATCGTTAAAGACTAGAAAAGAAGAGAAAAGGTCAAAAGAAGGTTTACATTCTTGTCTTACCTTCTCATTGACCAAGTGAAGGAAGCATACGAATGATATTGGTATAGACAGCTCCTTGCTTGTACTGGCAGACACTCTGGTCTTGACAGTGGAATACAGTTTACTGAACTGGAGAAATGATGTCTCAGCCTCATTATCCTAACATGCATGTAAGGACAGCATAGTAATACTAGACAGTGTCAAGGAAACACCTTAGTTGATAAAGTCTCAGAGATGACCTCCCACATCTTGGTCTTGAGATTCTTCACATCAAGTTTCTTGGCATGACGGGCATAGTCAATGTGAATCTGAGCAACCTATTAGCACAATATAATATTGCCATGATTGACACAGTACTGCTATACCTTCTTCGGCATGGGTACCAGGTTGGTGCCAGTAAGAGGCTCTTGAGAATCAGGTGGAAACACACCATCAGAGGTAGCCTGAGTGTCTGATAGCATGGCCATGAACTGTGATCCTCCTACCACTACACCCTCCTCTCCCCATTCAGGAGCACCACCAGGATCATCATCATCACTATCATTACCTGGAGCAGCCTGGAGCACACACACACACACACATGAACAATGTTTAGATATTACAAACCTCAGCCACTGGACAGTAGTTAGCTCCATCATTAGGATTGTTGTAATCATAGTATGCACCTGAGAGTGTATGGAGTGATTGAGTGAAGGAAGCAGCATGGTCACCTTACCATCAGTCTTGTCTTCAAGAGGATCGGTTAATCTTCTCTGTCTCTTGATCTAGCAACATATACAGTTTAACATACTCTGAGTCAACACTGTACCTTCCATTTTGGTCTTAGGAACAATGCAAACAACAATGATTGATCAGTGTGGCTATCAACAGGTAGAGTGTATCGATGAGCCTGGCTAGTGGAAACCACTGACTTGGCTAATTTAATACTACCCTATTCATGATTCATGAACAAAATTAACAAACTTATTCTGCATAAACTCACTCGTCCTTTTTTGAAAAGCTGTGGGTCAGGCACAGTATCCATGACCACACGAAATGGTTGCTTAATCTGTTTCTTCTTTTTAATTTTTTCATCCTTTTCTGGTTCACCTACTGTATTGCACACAGTTATTAGACACACAACATGCCATACACAGACCAGTGGTTGTAGCTGGATCTCTGTTTCTTGGCCTCAGCTTCCAGTGCTGTGGTCCAGCCCATGTGGACATTATGTTAGGGTTGAAGTAAGAATACTCAGACAGTTCAAGCACATCAGTGAGGCATAGTTCACCAGCCACTGTGTGTGCTAGCTGAGCATAGCTGTGGAACATAGTGAGTAAGAGATGCAGCATCAGGCTGTCGGCACAAGTTGCACCTGTGTGGTTGCTGTCTGGTCACCGTCTCCAGCACCCTGCCATCACCACACTCTCCTAGCACACTCATTGGCTCTTGCTCCATTGCTGTATCAACCTGTGTATGTGTATGTAGGTAGATAGACAGTACTAACATCTTTACAAAAATGAGGTAAATGGGCAACACATCATTATGATTATGTAACTGGCTTGTCTACTGATGAATACATCATCCTCTAATGCAGCTAGCGTACCATAGTAGTGTCATTGGTTATACCCGGAGCAGGTTCACTATCATCATAGTCTACATCACCCAATGGTAGGTCAGGCTCCATCAGAGTGTAATCCACAGCTGTAAGGGGAACACAACTAACCATAATTTCCTACTACTTCCTGAAACCATTGAATTTTAGCTTAGTATTATTGGATTATCATCAATGACATTATCACTGTCACATGAAGGTACATTGATGAACTCACTGTACCTGGTTGAGTATGGTGAGCAGGGGACAGACTGGTAGTGGACAGGAGAGTACCTATATCCCACTGGTCTCTCTAATACATAGACAATAATAATTATTACTAATGACTAGTAGTATGTTACACTTACTTCACTGTCTGTTCGATTAAACTTAAAATCAGCAAATGTAGCTGATATGGGCAGTGTGTCAAAGTCCTTAATAGACTTGAAATATTCTAAAATAAAAAGAACAACAGTTACTAAAAAGGTGAAAAACACTGGAAACTAGAGTTCTAATGAACACACATGCCCATGCGCTGAGCTAAGATCTACATAGTTAGTACACGACTACTCCAGCATTACTGCAACAGCTAGTCCATAGACAGCTCCAGATAAATTGATGATAGCATAGCTACCATACATACACTAACACGGTTGATTGGGCATCACAGAAGGCCTCGAGAAAGACTGATACCCTATGATCAAAGGCCTCAAGAAGTTTAACCATGGGTTTGACGTACGGTACATGTGAGAATAAGTGCAGGCCAGAACGTCGATATGGATAGGAGGTTGGGTGACACACCCACAATGCCGTAAGTGCTCTTACAAGGACACGTAGCTTTAGAAAGCCATGGATTAGCCGCTCAAGCAAGGCTTGCCAGCACTGAAAACGTCTTCATAGGACTATAAATTCAGCGAAGAAGCTGCAGAGAGTGTTTTCGTGGAGATTTTCAAGCGGCAAGACACAAACAGGTGTGTTTTTGATGACACATAATACATACGTACGCATAAAATTATTATAATATATAATTATAATAATTATTATATAGACGGACACAAATGCATAACCCTGGCAATACTGCGAACGGGTAATTACAATAGAAAAGTACCCAGCAATGTGCCAAGTTGATCATGCATTGATAATGCCAGGTTCTTCCAAACACAATCCCTGTTCTTGATAATTGAGTTATAAAAGACAACTCAGAAAGGTAAACCAATGACATAACTGATGCAGTTCAAGCATGATATGATGCAGATAAGTCACAGATCATGACCTCAAGCAAGAACTGGCGTCCCTTACATTACAGCTAGCTATAGCCTTACAGGAAAACGAGGCATAAACTGGCTCATTTTGAAAAGGCCTGACACACTATTGCCAACTTCAGATCAGAACAACTACTGACCTGCTAACTGTGCTATCTCAGGAACAGGTTGATCAGTATGAGAATAGGAACCCTCTAATGGTGGAACCTGATTGGGATCCAACATTAGTAGACACTTATCACTGTCCACGTGAAGCTGATTGAGGAGAAGGCCTTGTACACCACCCTCATCAAATGAGGCACATGTCTGCTTGAACAGTGGATCGACCTTGAGAGAATAGAGATCAAGGCAGAAGAGAAAGAAAGTGAACGTACCTCAAACTCCAGATCAAAAGTGTTCACATCTAATAACTTGGGATTTTTCTCCAGTGTCTGTACTGTATGCGTTGTCTGTATAATCACACAATAATATATTATACAATGTACATAATTTATTATTTGAAAGCAACATTGTAAAATCAAAACCTTGGCATGCCAATCAAAAGTACACGTAGCACCAGCAATGGGTTGTTACCTTCTTGGTTCGTTTCCGACTCTGCTGTTGCTGCTGTTCTCCTTCGTTGCCTTCTTGCTGGTCTGTGTTAACAAGATCCGTAATAACACTAACAGTTCTCTGTATAGGCCCTTACCAGGAGGCTGATCACTATGTACTAATCCACCGAGTACCTTGTGAGCATCATTGTATATGGAGTCCACTCTCCCAGCATAGATCTTAGCACTAGCATCAATGGTACACCCAGCCACCTGTACACACAATGTATACACAAAGTAGCTTTATCTACGAAACAGAGTCATAGACTAGCTGCATTACATCCAGCATGAGGCAACCAAGAAAGGGAACTCTTCTGTTTGTTCAGATACCAACGTCTTATTATTTTACAAAGAGCAACTCAAGTGTCACAAACAAGTAACATAACTCCATTATAGAATCGGTATGTAGTACTATAATGAGATACCAGTCAGCCCACCCTCTTGTTCCCTAGCAATATCTCATTACACTAGTCCAATGTCAGTAACAGTACCTGAAAGTTAGTCATTTCTCCTCTCTTGCTAAGGATCTCTTGCATATAATCAATCAGTCGGAGACCAAATGCATTTTTGGAATTGATTTTCTGTGAAAGTGCGCAGTAACTATAATACTGCATTACACACATTCAGGTAGTCTGTATGTGATTGTGCCAGTAGGTGCTACAGTAAATTCTCACATTCTCTGCCGATAGTTTCACACACATAGAATAGTGTTCAGAAATCTGAGCATTAGTGAAAGTGGCAGTACCAGTTTCAACTGTCTTCCTGCTGCACAACAGACATGACAGACAAGTGTGAAGATCAAGCATATGCATGGGTGCTAACCTGTCCTGTATTGTCGTGGGCGTGTGGCAGCTTGGACTAGCTGCTGCGTGTGTCCTTGTGTCAAGACGTCTTTGCCGTCGTTCGGCAGCGTCATCATTGATAGGAATGGTGCTAGTTCCCGGAGTGACCAGTGAGGGAGAACTGTAGGCGTGTCCTCGTAGGCTTGGAGATGCTACAATTGTCGGTGTAAAAGTTGACTGAACTTGAACACGTTTAGTTGAAGGGGTTTTGTGCCTTCTGGATGCCATTGTCGATCTCGTGTCGACAAACGTTAAGCTTTATTATGTCCAGCAGCAGTAGGCCTAGTTTCGCGCCCAAAACAAAAATCAGTGCATAACGGGTTAAACAGTTGGGGCGAGCCAACACAATGGGCAGAAAGGGAAGGGGTAAAGACACTGATAGGTCGAAAACTCCGATAGACCATTACAGGAAAACACTTGGTACGTGATCTAGCTATTTTTTTAAAGATGACTTTTAATCTGGAGAAATCGGACTAACAATCTTTCTTAATAATTACGTGTCGATCCATTGTTGGCAGGTCACCGTGAAAAGCATGAATTCAAAAGCAGACACCGTTTGAGGCAAATAAAAAATAAAGAAGCATCATATTTTATGCCAAGCAAACAGTTCAATGTTAGTAGTACTAATACAGCATTAGATTATTATTTCAATGTATTTTGCTTATTTCGATCCTGTAGAATATTGCTTGGTTTGGTGTTGTTCTGGCAGTGCTACTAACTATTGCCTACATCTGCTACATGTATCCAGTAATCGGCATCATCAAAGAAGGGATTATGAGAGCAACAGGATCTTCCTAGTGCAATTGTTTTATGATCAATAAAAATTTTAAACGCATCTCAAGCAAAAATTGCGCACGCGCGCGCTCGGCTAAAATCTCCGCCTACTAAGCAATCGTTGCTATAGTTACACTCTTCAAGCGTGTATCGCGAGTCGGGCACGTCCGCAGCTGGCTATCTAGACACCGGACAAGTGAGTGAACAACCCAAGAGCAATAATGGATCACGAAGAAGAAGAAGAAACGAGTTCAAGTAAGTTAACTGATATGTGGATGTAGAGCCTTTGTGAAATCTTATCTCCTCTTAGGAGCCAGTGAGCAAACAGAAATGGAAGAAGAAGAGAATGAACTCGTGTTGCTTGACCCAAGTCACGTAAGATTCTAGTGTACAGGTTGCTTATTGAATGTGTTTGTGTACATCCACAGCCTCTAATGGAGCGTGTCCAAGCAGCACTAAAAGAACAGCTCACCAAACAGAGAGATAGGCTTGAAATTGAACTGCGAGAGAAGGTGATTCAAACTGACTTAAGTTAGCCAGTGAATAATAATCTGGTTCAATAGCAAGAGACGATGAAGAGTGTTACAACACAAAGAGAAAACATTGGTGTAGAGTTGTATGGAATACAGCAGCAGTTAGCTAGACAGCAAATGCTAATTGAAAAGGAACAGGTGAGAATGTAGGTTCATTGTGTTGTACTACAGTGGAACCCCTCACAGAGGACACCCCTCATCCCTCTACTTACTGAATCCCAAATATAACCCACATAATGTATAATAAACCCCTGACCAGAGGACACCCTCTCTAGAACGATTTTTGTTGGTCCCAATGGTGTCAGCCTTAGAGAGGTTCCACTGTAACACATGATACTACCAGGTTAACTCATTCAAATTTTGATTGGAAGTAGAATGACAATAATTAACCGTGCGCAGTATGCGCCAGGGTTATGCGTTTGTGTCCGTCTGTGTGTGTGTGTGTGTGTGTCGTAAAAAACACGCCTGTTTGCGTCTTACAGCTCGAAAATCTTCACAAAAACACTCTCTGCAGCTTCTTCACTGAATTTATAGTCCTTTGAAGACCTTTTCTGTGCTGGCAAGTCTTGTTCGAGCGGCTAATCCATGGCTATCTAAAGCTACATGTACTTGTAAGAGCACTTACGGTATTGTGGGTGTGTCACCCAACCTCCTATCAATGTCGATGTCCTCACTCAGTCTCACATGTACCGTACGTCACGTAACGTTCGTGTTGCAGTAATGCAGGAGTAGTCGTGTAGCTCGTGTTTAGCTCTTAGCTTCGTGTTTAGCTCCTAGCTCAGCGCACGGGTATGTGTTCATTAGAACTCTAGTTTAACGGTTGATTTCCTATCTACAGGATGGACACAGCGCTATGGCTCAACTTCGCAAGCAAACAGAAGAGAACCTCAAGCTAGTGCAGGATATGTACCACAAAGCTCAGCAACAACTGAGAGAAGAAGAGGAACGAAGTGTGTATTAAAAGTTTTGTTTTAATCTTTATCTTCTTTATTCTTCAGACCTTGCTATGCGTACTGATGTGGAGACAGCGGTTGCTCGTCTGCAATATCTCTCCAATGCTCAGCACACTATGCAGCAGGACATTGCACTAACAAAACGAGCAACAGAGAAGACAACTATAGATGTCTCTAAAGCACAGGAAAGCAAGCTGGAACAGGTTAGATACAGCTGAGCCACTTTCATTCATAATTATTATTGCTCCCCAGGACATGTATCTAGATAAGTTAACACAAGAAGTGCAACAGATGGAGGAGCACAATAGTCTGCTGGAAGCTCAATGGCAAGCTCAAGCTCAGGATACAAAGGCTATGAAAGAAGCAGTTACTGAGGCCACCATGGAGATGGAGGTAAGTGATGTAACCTCACTAATCCAGAGAACTGATGGGACAGAAAATAGTTATTGTTGTTTAAAGAGATGTCCACATGTGAATTTTAGGCACATCTGAATCACATTCTGTGGCTATGTGAAGCATTATCATTTATTATGACAATGTCTGCATTTCAAGTTAAAAATGTTTCACTGTGCTTATTCTTGTAGTCATGACAATAATTTAACTGCTTTATCATAATAATCGACCGTCTTCTGTAATCTGGTTGTTTTGCTTTGTTGATACTAATAATGAAGCGTAAAACATGGTGGCTATCATACACTGGATTGCCATCATCCTTTTAGCTATTGTCGTAGAAATTTCACTGTGTTAATAACATCTTTTTATGGCAAAATTAATTGGATTGAACAGCACTCACAAAATAATTATTAAGCTACAGCAAAATGTTCTACATTGACAGTACTAGGTAAATCAGGTTAATGTTTATAGTGACACTTACCACTAATCATTAAAGTTCCACGTAAAACTGCTCTGAGCATGAACACATGTCTGGTAGTCGTGTCTTGAAATACTGCCGATACTGTTCACAGGCAATTACTCTGTTTGATAATTTTGGTTCACACTTGTTAATTTACATGATTGACAGCAGGTTTTACAATACCAAGAGGTTATTAATTGTATACCGTAATAGCAATACAACAGAATGTGCTGTTAGAGTGAATAATGTTTAATGGAGCTGGTACTCGTTGTGTGTAGACTTTGCTGTTGGAGAAGAAACGACTGATGCAACAATGGAAGAACAGCTTGATAGGAATGAAGAGGAGAAATGAAGCCTACTCTGCTATGGTAGAAGCTAGAAGGTTTGTATACTAACATAATAATTGTTTGTATAAACATTGTTCCTGCTATTGTTTGTTGTGATGTTTACAATAGTGCACAGGATTATCTTCCTTCACCTTTTTCCTGATCCTGTAGGCTTGTCATATCATGTACACCATAAACATGTACATGTACATACATTGCATGTACATGTACAAGTTCGCTAATGCATGCTACAACATAATGCATCTACAAAGCAGTGTGTAGTGTTACAGTATACACTAGACAGTGCTGACTCGGTGTTGTTACTCATCTTTCTTTCAGCATACAGGAACAACAGCAGCGTAGTATGGACACTGAGCTGAACAACTACAAGAAGACCATTGCTCAAGAGCAATTGCACAATGAGCAGCTCACTCTGTTGCTCAATAAAGTCCAAGCAGACATTAATCATGTCCAACACCTGATTGATCAGTGCTCTGCTAAGAGGGATGCACTAAAGGCAGACTACATGACCTACACACGCACACTCCAGGAAACTGAACAAGCACTGGCTAAAGTTGAAACAGTGAGTAATAAAGGAGGCATGGTACAATCTTTACAGCAAAAACACTGCATATCTACTCATTATTATGCTGGTACCGCTGTAGTAGCCCAGTGAGTCTGGGAATGTGTGTGCTAGTTACTGTTACTGTGTGCCTGTGTTTGGTGTATGACACTGTACTAGTACTATGGTAACTATGAACGTGTTCTCATAATAATCACTAGTTTTGTGTGTACTGAATTAGCAGTTATTATTGTATCAACCATTTTTACAGGAGTGTACATTGAAGAAGAATGAGTTAAAGGCTTTACGCACTCAGATTGAACATGAAGCAATGGAGAAAAGGCAGCTAGAAGACAGTGTAATGGAGAAAATGATGCAGCGACTGACTATGGACAAGGCTACCAAGTACACTAAGAAAACAGTAGATCAACTACACAGAAGAGCACAAGAATTGGTGTGTGAGAGAGTGTATGTGCACATTATGGTGGTGGGTGGATGGGTGTGGACCAACATGTACATTAGACCTCTTCTACACTAATCAGTGATCCATTATGCATGTACTGAATATGTATGTGACATGAAACTTCTAATTTTGTACACTATGTGAGTTCCCCACCTATGTATGTCTGTACATGCCATAAGGTAGCAGCATAGTCTTCCAGTACAGTAGTGCTATACAATAATGTGTGTACATGTACTGGACATGTACATGTACATCTGTACCTACATGTACATGTGCATGTTTAAGATTGACTTGTGACAGGAACAATTTCATATTCATAGGGAACAGCACACACTGCACAGATCATCTGATTAGCTGCTGTGTGGTCACGGCTCTCTCTGATCAAACTATCTTGTTGCCGAGGGCATTGTTTGTGTGTTAGTGCGTGTGGCTCTCACATTGACTGCTTCATGTGTATTATACATTGGCAGTTAATAATGTTACAAAGAATTTGATTGGCTGGAGGTCATATGATATGTAGGCACTAAATGGGTCACAGTCCTGTCAACAATGAATGCCATTACTACCTCAATCACTACATGTAGATTCCCTGTCTAGCTACATGTCATCCACACACAGTATATGCAGTGCACTTGGCTTTCTGTGCATCTTATTATACACATGTACATGACACTCGGAGCCAAGTGTACATGTACATGCGTATCCTGTACAGTATTGGCATTGTCTAGTATTATTATCATTATTATTATACACTCACTGTACATTTCATATTGCAGGAGATCCTATTAGTTGGGGTAGAGAACAGCATAGCACAGAAATTATTGGATACTTCAGATGTGACATCACGATTGAAGCACCTTAACTTGTTCCTGGAGGAACAGAACTCAATGCTGCAGTCACAGAATGAACTAATCAACAGATCAGAGCTAGAGATCTCTCGCAGCAACGGATTGATTGAGAGAAAGCAAACACAAATAGACCAAATTAACAAGAAAATTGAACAGCAAATGAGCAAACAAGGGGTATGGTGGGAACATATAAGTTACATAACATACTGGTTCAAATTACATTACACAACATTTACACACTATTGTGTACTCTAGGGTGAAGATCTAGGCCCAATGGAGTTAAAGATTGATGGTTTTCAGCAGCAGATCTCAACCAGCCTAGAGCAGTGCTCTCAGATGCATCAACAATGGCTTAGACAGCAAAATGAGCTAGTGAAGAAGACACAAACTGCCGAGGAGCAGACTAGAGATATTGATACACTGCAGAAACGACAGCTCATCTTAGCACAGAAAAAACTTAGAGTTGATGGTAACTGAAAATAATTATTACTTCCTACACTACCTCATTACTGCCACTCATCAGGTGAACTAGCTCGTGAACAGAGTGAGGGTGCTCGAGTACAGCACAACATTGACTCTCTACAGAAGGACATGGTTCGTCTTAACACTCTAGTGACAGAGAAACGCGGTCAGCAGGAACAGCTTGAACACAACAATATTCTCTTAGAGAAGGACTTCATCCATACCCTGAAGGTGAATCTTGCCTTGTAACCACTATGCATACCTGTCTTTAGTTTGCAGCTGCTTACATTTTCTTGATACATTGTTTCAGACAATAGTACATGTAAATGTTGTACTCTGCCTGGAGACTTGTTGTTTGTGTGTTACAGGACACAGAATTAGAGTTCATTCAGCTTCAAAATAAATCTGATCAGCTCAAAGAGGAGAAGGAGAGAATGCTGAACAGTTTGTTTGAAGCGGAGTGAGTCTATGCATTATAATGAGCATGCAGTATGATAATGTGTGTTCAGGCATCAGGTGATGCTGTGGGAGAGAAAGATACAACTGGCAAAAGAGATGAGAGAATCAGTGGACTCTGAGGCTGGTCAACAGGAGCTGAGAAGAATGAAGTCAGAAATACATCGCATGCAGGTTAGTATGTTTGATAATGTACTGGTATAATGTACTCTGCTCTCAGGTGCAGTATAACCAGCTCATACGACATCAGGAGAAACTAATACAAGATATGGAGAAGGCTGTGTATCGACGTGAATCCATCATTTGGAGGTAAGTAGTTGTATTGGATTATCGTTCAGTTCTAATGGCTGTGTATAGGAGTGATGCTCAGAAGAAGTCTGGTAGACAGGATCATACTGTAGCTCATCTGAAGGGCAAGCTGACCGAGACTCGCCGGAAGGTGAAGCAGACCCAGCGAGATGCCAACCAGTGAGTGTGAACAGTAACCTGTGTACCATCACTAGTGTACTCACCATTAGCGGAACCATACGTTGTACATTAGTGTTATAATGGGCTTGCATTCCTTTGATTGTGTGGCATCTTGTCCGCTGACCTGCACTGTGGTCACATGTGATGTTCGGTCAGGTGTGTGCAGATTCCGGTGAACTGAAGCATACTTTATTGTTTGCACCCATACCGCATGAGCATGTACACGCAACAATCATTAGCGACAGCATACCTTTTAGCCTTTGTTGGGTATGGGCTGTCTGAATGGTGACATTCACCATAAGGCAAAACCTCTGTTCATGACTTAACTGTTATGTTGGCGCACTCTTGTTCCATGCACACGGACACTGTGTTATTAGTGGATTACTAACTCTAGGGTAGTATAATCCACACACGGGCACTAATCCATTATCATACACTACAGGTGCGAGCAACGAATGAAAGAACTCACTTCAAAACAGGACAGTTTGGCTGAAGTGATACAACAGAAACAGACGTCTTGTTTAGAAAAAAGAGACAGTTTGTTGTCGCTGCAAACTCAGATCGAGGATGCTGAAGCTTTGAAGCGTGAAGTATGATTCGATACACTTTCATGATCTTCATTATTTTTTTTTTCAATAATATCAGAGAGCAGCTGGTGTGTTGAGCACACAACAGAGGGTTAAGCACCTTGGAGCAGCTAAAGACAGCAAGTACAAGTTCCTCCACAGGGCTCCAGAAACTAGAACAGCTGAGATGCAGCGACAGAGAGAGAAAATGTCCACTCTCCTGTCAATAGTGCACAAGCTTGAGGAGGACCATCCTGATGCTAGTGGACACCTGAAACCTCTAGCAATATCGATCAGATCTCACGTTCTAGCAGACACTCCAACCTCTTCTAAGGAGGTGGTGTGTACCTAGAGACAATCGTTGTAGTTACGCAAGATTAATTGATGTACTGAACATGACATTCTTGTTATTATGCTATTAAGAGTACAAGCGATATTTTGCATTATTGTAAATAGTGCAGCGGCTGGTCTCTGCGCGTGTACTAACCAATCTCTGGTTGAGACGTTCGCGGAAGTTTTTCATGTATGAGTGAAGTCAATCGCTACTTCTATGTCATGTGGCCAGAGGATCGAGAGGCCAACTCAACCTCGTCACACTCTCCACGTGCTTCATCCAGTGTAGCCGTAGCAGTTGAAAATGCCAGCGAAAGCATAGTTAAAGTACATGGGAACGGTCCGATAAGTAAGTCACATGTGCAGTATGCAGCTCTCGTCTTATTTTTGTTTCTCGAGCAGCTACTCCTCTGCGGCTAGCGTATGCACCCCCAGCACTACAACAGCAACAGCAAGATTCCGAGGACGAAGAATCTGAGACCCCGTCGCCAGCCGGACTACTGATAGTGCGTCCTGCAGGAGACAGACACGAACTTAGGAGAGCATCTCCACTGCGCAGCTGCAAACCGCAAGTAGTCGAGAAACCAGCGACTGTCGCTGTGGCGAGTAATTACTGTACACGATGCCTCATGAAGGACTCGGAGATTGCAAGATTGTGGAAGAAAGTGGAGGCGCTCGAAGAACAACTATGCAGAGCTCTCAAATGTGAGGGTTATACTTAATTATTTTCCTACCATTATTACTGCCTTGTATCTTTTTAGCTAAAAGACCAAAGAATATTCCAAGCTTGGAAAACGTTGTTGTAGTCAGTAATTTATACAAACACGCTCACTCTTCCACCTCTCCGGCTACAGTGAGTGTATGCAATCACTTCTTCATCCATCTCCTCATTCTATTCACAGACTGACAGTTCAGAAGATCACTCTCTCAACAATTGTACAGAAATCAGTAATCATGAAACAGTGCCAGAGCCTACCCACAAAATGGTATGCTCTCCACTCTCTGCATTAATTATTTTACTCTTACAAAAAAAAACATACAGGTACTGAGTGGAGCTCAGAAGCAAGATGACAAAATTGAACTTGTCCCTGGGACTAGCTTGTTCATATCAGCCACAAGATTGCAGCAAATTCTTTCAACAGTGAAGACAGGAAAACAGCTAGCAAGGAAGTTGATGAGTGTTTTCTGGGATAGAAGTACACTTGCTCGTTCCACGTTATCAGCATCAAGTCAAAATTATGAACAACTGGATCCGCAAATTGTCTCAGCTATTAAAAGTAAGCAAGCTTTTTAATAACTAAAAATCAATGATCATTTTTCTTAGCTTACTGCATGCTGTTTGACAGCAGTGTTCGAAAGTCTGAAATTCATTCAACTATGATTGACAAGTGTGTTCAGTCGAGGAGACCACGGAGGTCCAGTTTGAAGAGAATGGATTATCACGAGGTAAAGATTTCACCAACGCTGCTTGTACCTGTGACTGAAGCTCCGAAGGCAGGAACTGGTTTTGCTTGTATTTCAGCACCAATTCAAGATACGGTCATAAAATCAAGCAACGAGGAAGAAGAAAAAGAATAATCTGATTAATGTATTCAACAGTACTTTACTGTTTACAATGTGCTATATGTAATATAGTGCAGTGCACTACAGCCGAAAAATGTATATTTCTTCATAAACGGAAATAACTATTGTCAAGTTTTGTTCAATTTTACCAATTTTTGTATCATTATTTATTGAGTGTGATTGTAACAAGTTTTATTATTATTGTTAATATTAATTGTACAGTCACTAAACAGTGAACTAGTGCAACTCCAAGAGAGATAGGTTGGGCTAATTATGGTGAGGCTGTGTCTGTTTGGATATGGTTCCAGTGGACTTCATTACCAGTACTGCTACTGATTGTGATTGATCAATGCAACTTGTTGCAGTGCCATTGGAATAAATTATTTCCAAGGCTCATTACTTGCAGAAAGTGAATTTACTGCTGAAAGTGAAGTGGTAACTGCAGTGTACACAAAATGAAGACTTTCTGAGAACGTAAAAATAGCTTTGGACCAAGTCATAGTGTTATCAGCACTGGATCGTAGTTATTGCTATAAAATTCCTCGACAGTTGCAACATTGCAATCAAAATTCAAACACCGCGCTTAAATTAATTGGCATCACGTGGCAGACTAGACGGGCGTGGCCCGTCCTCGCGGAACCGGCGAGGAACCGCGGAACCGGCGAGGACGGGCCACGCCCGTCTAGTGGCAGACAACCATGGCAGCAGTAGGCAAGGTATCTGTATTGTGCGATCCCAAGGCGTTACTCGGTGAGGGTCCCTTCTACGATGAGTCCAGAGAGGAGCTGGTGTGGGTGGACATTGAGGGAAAGAGTATCAACTTTCTGAACGTGAACACGAGGACCAATCGCAGTATCCAGCTGGAGGACAAGGTGGGAGCAGCCATACCGTGTGAGAATGATGATAGCAAGCTGATAGCAGTGATTGGGAGGAGCATCTGTCTAGTGGACAGAGAGTCAGGTCATGATTCACTAGTGTTTTTATAACTAAAATACACTTGGACCTGTTACTGTAGGTATGACACAATCCTTAGCATCTGTTGAAGATGATTTGATGTGCAATCTTTTCAATGACGCTAAGTGTGATCGACTAGGCAGGCTATGGTGTGGCACAATTAATGAGGGTCCTATGATTCTACCTGACTTTCCTCGCACTAAAGGAGCTTTGTACAGCTTTGATGGAGGTGATGTGAATTTGACTATAATTTAGCATCATGCCGGTGTAGTGGTTGAGGTAATGACACATTATTACATAGTACGTCATTTTTCACCAATCGGATTGCTCTGTTCGAGGGCATTAATGTAGGTTAGTGACCGCGCGTAGCGTCTTCTATAGCAACAGACCGTTGCGTCTTTGCGAGTTTGAAAAATTCGCGATGTTATTGCGCTCACAGTGATGAACTATGTAATAAATCATTTATTGCCCTACACAACTCGGGCAATAACCGACATTATAGCATAGCTACGAGTATTTGACCAATCAGATTGCTCAGTTGCCGGGTTATAATTCTCATATGACCCGCGGGCTTTCATATGACCCGCGGGCTTTCATATTACCTGGCTACAAGTTATTGTGTTATTAATAGAATTCATGATTGATAATACTATTCATAATAACTGCTGTATAAACAAAGTCGGAATACAATGTACAACACAGAAAGCAGGTGAATGATGACTGTGGAGATTTGCTGATATGTTTTAGGTACAGTGAACCAAGAGCTAGAAGCCTGCTGCTGCTGATGGTAGGAGCTAGTAGGGGGTGCAGAGTAGGTAGATAGTGCTGTAACAGAGCTGGATAGTGTCGAAGAGGCAGTGAGGGAGGAGCTGGTTAGTGGTGATGGAAATACTGGAACAGTATATAGTAGACGAGAGAGTGGATCGGAGGCGAAGCTGGAAAAAGCTGGTGTGTGGTGTCAAGGCGGAGGTCAGCGGTAGTAGATGAAAGGGTGGAGCTCGCAAGGCCTAGGGCTGGGCTAGTATCCGGCGATGGAAGTCACTGAGAGCGAGCTGCGCGATGGTGTTGGTGGTGGTGGTGGTGGTATGTAGTAGCTGCCACTAGCTGGGATATAAGCTATTGCTGTTGGAAGACTAGCCGTAACTTGTAGAGTAGTTGGGTCAAAAACGTCGTCATCTTGGACAAAAACGCAGCAGCTCTGGACACTCAAGTCAGCAAGAGAGCGTTCCATTGTAGCTTTTGCGTCGAAAAGTACTGTTGCTATGCTATAAATAACTTAGATACCTCGTCCGCGGGTCATACGTGATTTATAAACCCTCCGCGGTAAGTAACGACCTCGCTACGCTCGGTCGTCACAACAACCGCGTCGGGTTTATAAATCCCGTATGACCCTCGACTCGGTATCTAACTATTATTTAATGACCTCGGGAAAGTCGGTTGCCCTCATACAGTCTCGGGCTGCGCCCTCGACCGTTACTCAGGAAACCAACTTTCCCGCGGTCATTAATGTCGGTTATTGTCCTCTCGTGAGGGCAATAACTACTACTTATGATATGCTACATGCCCAAGTTGAGATCGTATGCAGCTGTATTTGCAATAGGTGCCCCTTTGGTGCCAGTGATGCCGCTTTTATGGTTGTCACAATTTTGCATCAAAAGCTTCACTGGCTTCAAAATTCGATTGTGACATGTAACATGTCATTTCTCAGAACAGTACTTCCTTCAAGCCTCCAACACTAAATGCAATTCGTGTTAACCATTTTGTTTGTGCTATTATCTAATGGAGGTGTAATAACCAAGCTTGTTACTTGTGTGTGAATCTTCTAGTATGGTCAATAATACATGCATTGTAGTATTTATAACAGAACTACATTACTTGCAGGCGATGTAAAGAAGCATGTCTCTGATATATCTGGTTCTAATGGAATGGCTTGGAGTCCGGACTGGACCAAAATGTACTATATTGATAGTTTTGTTAAGAAGATCTACTCTTTTGACTACAATGAATCTGCTGGTACCATCACCAACCAGTCGGTGGCTGTGGACTATTCTCCTAACAAAGTGTTTGTGCTACCAGACGGCATGACTATTGATGCTGAGGGAATGCTGTGGGTCGCTGATTGTCCTGGTGGTGTGGTGACACGCTGGGATCCTGCCTCAGGGAAGAAGCTAGCTCACATACCCATGCCTGCTCAATTTGTCACTTCTTGTTGCTTTGGTGGTCCTAATTATGACAAGCTTTTTGTCACGAGTGGTTCAATATATGCTGACCAGTCTCTTCTGCAGCAGTATCCTCATCCTGGAGCGGTGTTTGTTGTGGAGAACCTAGGGGTTTGTGGACTCCCTCCTCAGAAATTTAAAATATCAAAGAATTGAATTTATAATTATTAATTTTGTGTTCAAACCGGATCAAACTATTTTTTTACAAATGCGTCGCGAACGAGGGGAGTGGCTGGAATTAGTTGCGAGCACTCGGAGAACCGTAAGAGGCACGACTTTATAAAAGTAAGCTATTACATTAGCAACCCAAGGTCAGTGTCTTTTGTGCAGTGGCAGCAGTAGGCAAAGTCTCTGTGTTGTACGATACTAATGCATTGTGCGGTGAGGGTCCCTTCTACGATGAGTCCAGAGAGGAGCTGGTGTGGGTGGACATTGAGGGAAAGAGTATCAACTTTCTGAACGTGAACACGAGGGCCAACCGCAGTATCCAGCTGGAGGACAGAGTTGGAGCAGCCATACCGTGTGAGGATGATGATAGCAAGCTGATAGCAGTGATTGGGAGGAGCATCTGTCTAGTGGACAGAGAATCAGGTGATAGTTCACACAAGCAAAATGGAGGCTATGCTAAATGTCCCACAGGTGCTGTTACAGATAAGTTAGCTTCTGTGGAAGAGGATCAGCCAACTAATCGTTTCAATGATGCTAAGTGTGACCGGCAAGGTAGAATGTGGTGTGGTACCATGTCGTTTGTCCCGGAGACAAGCAAAGACTTTCCCAAAAATAATGGAAACCTTTACACATTTAGTGATGGTGGGTATGCTATGCAACACAACACTACATTTTCATCGGAAATGAATTTTTTGTTTAGGCGTTGTAAAGAAGCAAATCTCAGGTGTCTCTATTTCAAACGGGCTTGCTTGGAGCCTGGACTGGACCAAGATGTACTATATTGATTCTCTTGCTTCAAAGCTCTACAGTTTTGACTACAATGAATCTGCTGGTACCATCACCAACCAGATGGTGGCTGTGGACTATGCTCAAGATGATGCTCTTGGTCTACCAGACGGCATGTGTATTGATGCAGAGGGGATGCTGTGGGTCGCTGGATACTATGGCGCAGCTGTAACACGCTGGGATCCTGCTACGGGAAAGAAGCTAGCCCGTATACCCATACCAGCTAAGTGTGCTACCTCTTGTTGCTTTGGAGGTCCTAACTATGACAAACTGTTTATCACGAGTGGATGTGCAAGTGCTAAAGACTCTGACCTGCAGCAGTACCCTCATCCTGGAGCAGTGTTTGTTGTGGAGGGGCTAGGGGTTCGTGGACTCCCTCCACAGAAGTTTAGAAGTGGAAAATAATCAAATAGCATGCTGCTATGACTAGTAAACCTGATGACAATAGTTAATAGTCTCTTTCATTCTTGTGTCATGATATTGCTGTACTTAGACATTGCTGTAACCAGAAAACATGCGGTTACAAAAAAAAGATTTTTATGAATCTGACAATATAAGAAGTGCTCTGCTTGATTCCCTGTAGCGAAAAATAAGCGGATTCAGAGCTGTGATGTTATTACACATACCGTGCCAATGTTCCTGTGCCTTGTGCTTTGCGCTGTAAACATGACAGTACAGCTGAGCTAGGTGGTTGAAATGTAGAGAGAACTCGGACAGCCTATTAATGTGAGCATTGACACTGCACATGTTTGTATAGCAGAGCGTATCTCACCTGAACCTTGACATGGACACTTGGATCAAGCTCTAAACTGTCTAAAAGAATGTTGAGTATGCTTCTTTCCTTCAGCTGTAGAGCTGCCTGTATTCATGATGATGGAATACAGTAGCATGCTTCATTAACTTACTAATGACACAATAGCTTGTCTTCTTTCAACTTCATCTCCCTTTTCCAGTTTTCTTTGTATTAATAAACATGATTTTGTATATCACAATGTACAACTTACTTCTGTACTTTTGCCTCCACTTGCTCGGTCATTTTTAGCTTTCCTATTAACTCTCCTATGCTTTTTCTGACAGCCTAAAAAATTTTTATTTCACTAAAATTATGTTTTCCTAAACATACTATAATTGGCTCATTCGGTAGTCTTTTCATCAATTTCTCCTGCACAGTGTCTCTGGTGCTACAATTGATAACTGCACTACCTGTACATTATGGACACAAAGTGTTATGATCTCTTGTATATGAGTGCCAATACCAGCAGATTTGAGTATGTTGACTGCACGTAGTCGTTGCTGTATGTTACAGAACATTCATAGTCAGATACTAATAATTTGTTGCATACCTTCCAGTCAGGAAGTGTGTTTATATGACTGAATGCAATATCAACCATTTCATCAGTGATAATGTCATGATGATCAGTAAGATAACACAGTGCCTGTATAGAAGGAAGGCACATGACACACAATACCAACTAGTCTCACACTCACGTTGTACTGGTATAGTGAGTTTTTTGACTTGAGGCAATTGGTTATTAGGTACTCTTTGCAAGTGGATTTATACACTCCAATAAGTGACAGTATGTTAGAAGCTGAGATAGAAATGTATTGATCACAGCTGGAGTCCATCATGAGGTGTAAGAGAACGTCATGCAGGCCTTGCTGAACATCAGGGTCATGTGTGATATTCTGAAAGAGTGAAGATTTTGCGCCTACGTTCCTGCCCTCTCTTTCTCTCTCACCTGTTTCAAACACATGATGGCGTTGTCAGTTCCAAGCACTGAAAGTAGTTCATATTGACAAAAAACAGTTCCTGTGTGTAAAGTGTAAAGGTAATACAAGAAAAATACTGATCTTACCATTTTTCAAAATAACAGTCATGATTTTAAGTGCTGCATTATCGATTATGCCTGCAGAATACACTTACAGTCACCCTATAACAGCTGCTAGATTAGGTATACATTTACCTATTTTGATCAATGACTTGAGAGCTTCAAATCGTACCTGCGGCTGTGGATCTTTCACAAGCTGTCAATAGTAATGTAATTAATATTGCTTTTCATGGAAATAGTAGTTATACCATTTTCATCATTGCTTGAATAATGTCTTGATCAGGTGAAAGACAACCTAACGCCTGTGCGTAGTATTAATAATTCAGTATTGTGTATTTTATACGTTCTCTACCTGCACTGTGTCTGCTCTTACATCTGTGATACTTGAACTCAGTCGCTCTGTTAGTAGCTATTTTTAGGTAATGTTACATCAAGCACACAGAGCTGTCAATCTTACTTGAAGTCGCTGTGCTCGATGCTTTTCAGCTTCAAATGCAATTTGATCTATAACGATAGTTTTTAAAAACAATTAACAGGTGCATGAGTGTGTCTCTGCAATACCCTCTATAATATGATTGCTTGTAGTATTTGCTTTTTTGCGAGTACTTCTATAGTGGAGATATAATATTTAACCAAGATTGAGTAGTGATTAATAGTACCTTTGTTTTTGTCCTTTTGAGTAATATGGAAGGGCCTCCATCTGCTGTACAATTGTTATCAAAATAATAATGATCATGATGGTACTATCTCACAATTAGAGTTGGCTGATCTTTCAGTAAACAGTCAGCTGTCTGAACCTTATTCCACCTACTGACTGGTTGTGGGTATATTTGCTCCATACCCTCCTACACAAGGTCAATCACATATCACAACTTGATGGTATAAGGTCACCTTTGCAAATATCTTTCTGGATGGTCTTCCAGTGGCACCGCTAGGTTCATACATGGAGTCTGCATCTCGAAATGTTATCCGACCTAGTTTGTTTTGCTGCAGCAAACAAACAATTAAAGAATTGTTCTATGACTGTTTATTGTCATTTGTTACCTTCAAAGGTGGCAGCTTAAAAGTGATGTTTGAACTTTCTATAATGATCAAGATAATTATAATGCATGTATTCAATATAATCTAACCAGCTGTAGTTGATGCTCTGGCAGATCCAGTCCTACTGCGCCTGATTCCTCCAGCAGCCACACTGACACTCCTCTGTAGCCCTCGTGAAGGAGGGGCCGTCCTCCCTCCCTCCACTACTGCCTTAGCCACAGCTTGTACCTGTTCAGACAGAGCTGCTACCTCTTCTACCAGTTCTACCAAATCTACTATCTAGACAAAGATTTTCATATTATGTTCTATAATTATTTGTTAGTAACTACAATAACTTACTATTATGCGGTGTGATTTTCTTTTTGCTGATGATCCTGTATTATAGACCAAATACATGATTCAACTGTCACTATACACTCACTTGGTTCAACATAGTTAGTGAATCTGGCAAGAGACAGTGTGTTCCATGACTCTGGTCCAAACAGTTTAGCCAATCGTGGTCTCTCAAATCCATACCATGGGTCTGTTGCTGAGCCAGTTTGTTGACTGGAGTGAGATCACAATAACAGATGATTCCAGTACTACACGGTCCTTTTTACCTGCTAATTTCTACTCTCTCAAATACTCTTGTGTTGGTCGTTTCTTCATTAACCGATCGGCTGTATGAACTATCCAGTGGTATACAAGGCACTCCTCCACTCTTCAATGGTTTTATAGTTTGACTCCTATCTTCTTCATTTGAGCTGCAAGGCTGACTAGGAGTGACCTGTTTGCTCTGCACGTCCATGATAGTCCAATTAGCTTCACTCTCACTGTGCCACTCATCACTATCCTCTTGCTTCTTTGTGCTTGAATCTTGAACTATCCTATGTTCAGTGGTTGATGATGCCCCGTCATTACTGAACTCGTCAGAGGACATTTGACTATCTGTTTCTGAGTCATCATCTGAATCCTTCATAACATGACCAGCTGATGATGGTATACTCATTGTGTATCCAGTAGTAATATCTGATATTGTCGTCACATTACTTTGATGCCTTTGATGAGCCAACACTCTACCAATGAATCTACCTGGCTTTAATCCTCTACCATTAGCTCTCTGTGGCTGTTCTTCCATGACACCATAGTCATCGTCTGCTTTACTTTCAGCCATTCTTCCTCCATCTTGTGTTCCAGCTCTGTTGACCGCTGGAAGTACTGCACGGCGACCTCTTGCTGCTGGTCTGCCTCTATAACGGGAAAGTAGCAATCCTTGCAATCTCTTTTCGAGCCACTGTTGCCTGTGCTGTAATTCTGTTACCTGAATTATAATTTGAAATAATTTCCTTTTTGCAAATAGCATAGATTTATTACACACAATGTCATGTGTAACAAACACATACATTTCCTTTTCTTCTTCTTCTACTATCAGTAATTTCACTCTGTGTAGCAGCCAATTCTTTTCTTATGGTAGTTACAACCTGCAATCAGAAGTAACATACAGGTGATTAGTTGATTATTAAACTTGCCTGTAGTTTTGTGAGAAGTTCCCCACACCTGGTGAGTAGAGCATCCACTTGAAGTCTAGCACTATCTTGCTCCTCCTGCAGTACGTGTGAACTTGTGCTAATAACTGACAACAAAATCTACTCAAAATGATCATACTTTTGATGAACCTCGCTGAAAGATCGACAAAGACTGTTTCAAAGCCTCCTGAGCATTTCTAACTAGCGTTTGCTGCATGTGCATACATAACAAAGTATAATTGATTGAATAGTCCCAAAATTACTTGCTCTCCAATTAGATGGTCAAATCTGCGTGCTGAGAAGGATGGTGTGGAATAACCGCTTGCAATCGAAGACTTGTCAGTTGCAATTTTTCTTCCAGGTCGGTGGTAAGCCATTGCACAGCGCAGTACAGTAGTGATAATAAGGGCGGGGCTGGTTGTCATGATAACGCAGTTATTCATTCATTGGTGGTAATAGTGTGGGCGGAGAGTAATAGGCATAGAGCATGGTCAGGTGCCCCCAGGCATCTATCTACATATCATCCTAAGGATTGATCGTGTAGAGCAGCACAATTCTGGAGATTGCCATACTAGAACTGTGAGAGTTGGAACTACACACTCCGAGTGAAAACGCCTGGTCAGTAAGAACCGTGCCGCTGCGCCTGCTGTCTTCATTCTATGTTCACATGCAGTACAGGTCGGCCAGTAAAGAGGCGGTACATCGCATTGTCCACTAGAGGAGTGCTTGTGTACTGATCTCTGGGTAGCCACGTGTCACGGCACAATGGCCGCGGTAAGACAGTTATAAGATAATGTTTTGTTGTGCATTTCTGAGCGTGTTGTGACAAGATAGTTTCATAACACGCGATCACAAGCATCTTGCCCCAGGTAGAGGCTGCAAATGTAGGGCTTGTACAGACTTGTAGAAATACTATACATAGCTTCCTCTCCAGGTGGCTTCAGTTGTTGCTATGAACTAAGGTATTGTTTAGTCATCAAATGTAATCCACTCTAGATTACTGATAGATGTTCTGTAGTCAGTAAAGAGGCGGTTCATCGCTACAATCAGTATTATTATGGCAGCCATGTTAGATGGGAGTTGACTAATGTTAATGGTGATTATGGCGGCAGACTCCATGCACTCTCTTGGTGGAATGCTTGGTATCTTCTACTACATCAGTGAATGCTGTAACTACAACAACACTAGAATCACTCAGCAGTTGACAGACTATAGCCAACTAACACACTACAAAAACACTTAAAGTTGTGGATTGTTTATTTTCAGTGTGTGATAGTAGTAAAGTGGGTCATCAATCACCATCAACACTCCCACAGTAAGATATTAACTGACCATGATTCTGCTACAAATCACATTTTGTAAGTCATGATTTCACTACTTATGGATGATGTTATAGCTGCTTTGCCAGACCAGTACTTGGCTTCATTTGCATCCATGATCATAATAATACTTTGAACTGTGTTGACATGAGTTCCAGTGTAAATGTGGGTATGCCCTATTGTGGAAGTTTACTGTCAAATTTTATTATGATTCAATCCTAACAAGATTTTGCTATAATCTGGTTTAATGTTGACGTAATTGTTGGTTTGTTGCATTCAGTGACAAGTGTTTGTTGATCGTGTCTAATAAGGTGTGTATCATATACTTCTCACATTATAGTGTGAATGTATTGTAGTCATGGTTACTTGTGTGTGGGTTTGTTGAGTCCCAAGTATTTGGCTGGACAGTATGGTAGGTCTCTTGCACAGCTGCATTTTCCATTGTTCATATACATGTAGCGGTTCTCAAAGATCTTGCACAAGACCGAAAATAAACATTGGACAATCAAATTCACTTTTGGTCATGTGTATTAGAGGTGTAAGCAATTGTCATGCATTTGATTGGTCAACGTCATACTTACAGTCTTGACATCTTCGAAAACTGTTAACTTGAGCATTTGTGAAGCAATGTGCTCCTGTACTAACACGGAGGGAAGTTGCTGTGTGTGGTAACAACCACAATATAACCACTGACAATGCCACTAGGGCTTGCATGTGACTAGCCACTGGCCATTCTAGTTTAAATTGTATTCATGGCTTACCTTGATGAGTGTTGCTTTATTATTCCCAGCTTTATGGTATGTACAAATTAGTATTGTCACTTCCTGTTAGCATTATGTTGCAATAGATACAGATGCCAATAATAGGGTGATCTATTGTTACTGTATTGTAGAGTGGTTAGTTATTATTGTTGATTGTAGCAAAGCTAGTAGAATCCAATATTAGTGTGAGTCTGAGTGAGCTAGTGCATGTACAATGAGAGCCTGCTGGTCATTCATGAGTAAGGATTTAGTAGTCTTCTCTAGCTATACTGTCACCATTAGCTATGTATGTGTACTAGTACATTTGGGCTTCACTCAGTCTGCTGCATTTCACTACTGGTTTATGGTAGCTGTTATCATATTCATTATTGTTAATATAGTGCTAGTGTTGCTGCCCACTGGTAGACATGGTTGTTATACTGCTGTCAGTATGTGCTCATGTGTACTTAGTGATCAGTATGTACATTCGGTATGCCTACTAGTAGTACTATGTTGTGTGTATATTATTAGTTGTATTAGCGGCCATGTTTTTACTCTAATCGGTTCATTGCAATGACAAGACGGTGTGTACAATAGCTGAATTCCTGTTTGGAAAACTCGATACCCAAATTGTCAAACGGTATATTAGTGGCATACACAGATAGTACATGTATATAGACTAGTTCTGTTGTGATGTAGACTAGTTGTAGGATAGAGCCTAGCTTAGAGAGCATGGGAAGTGTTGGGTAGTGCTGTTATGCGTAGAGTGATCACTGTGAGGCATCCTAGTGATGCTGCTACTGCTGGTCCAGTCAGGTTCCGTTCCCTCAAATGGAACCGAAAGTCATTGGCTTATTCACCCAAGGTCTGTGTGTTCACTTGGATGGCTGATTGTGCTCAAAAGTTGGAAGCTACACGTAGCTTGGCCAACAGCTACATGTATATAGCTTGGGTTTTCCTGTCTTCCCATCGTATTATCGTACTCTCTCTCTTTCTTGAGTCTCTCTCTCTCATCTCTGTATGTGTGTGTTGTGTCTCATCATAATTATTGATATTCTGTGTCTATAACAAGCTTCAAGAGAGATATGTTTTACTCATTAAGCTGATAGTTTGAGTCACAACTAAACTGCCAGCATGTTAAACATGTAATATAACTTGTGCTGTTTGCCAATAGTCATGTGATTAATTTGCTCACAGAAAAACATAGCCACCGACCCTGAAGAAGCTCTCAGGAAGTTTGTTGAGGTGTGTTGGTCTCTTCTGATCCTAGTAACTGTCCTGATCTTCACATCTGTTTGTGTAGGAGGGCAAGATAACCCCTGAAGCTGCTGCTGCTTATCGTGAACTACTAGTTAAGGACCAACAGGGTCAGATGTCACGAGCCAGCAGCATCTCTAAAGGTCAGAAACTGTTCAATTTTCACGTCCTTCGATGGACCAAAGGAAAGAATGTCCAGAGACTGATTCTTCAGGTACACACATGATAAGACAGCTTGTGTTCACTGTATATTATAAACAGTGTATGTTTATGGCTATACTCATTGTTGTTACGCTAACCTAGCTGTGTTTCTGTTTCAATATTCTAGTTTGACTTCAAGTCCTCAGTGCTGTTTAGCATTCAACAAGGAATCAAGACAAAGAAACATGAATTCAACGATATATCCAGTTATCAGAGTGAGGTCAGTATCACGATTATATTGAGTATAGTTAGTATGACAATGTGCCATCACAGGATGGGCTTAGACTGACCATACAGTTCTTATCTGGAGGAGAGTATGAGTTGGACGCTGACACTCAAGATGAAAAGAATAAGGTGACAAACCACAGTAGTTATGCATTGATGTTAGTCTGTGTGTCATCTCACAGATGATCAGGTTGCTAGCTGAGATACAGCGCATGAACCAGACAATGAGTGTGGCTGATAGTAGTGAGGGTCTGGAGTATGAGGATGCCTATAATGCACAGTCAGCTCGCTCGTTCTCTGAAGGTTAGTGGACTACTACTATATGAGTGGCTAGTGAAGCAATACTCACTGTATGGTCATCATCACAGGTGAAGAACCAAGTGAGGATCAACAGGAGCAAGTAGAGGCTGAGGAGGAGGAAGAAGAGGTGATCCGGACAGCACCGTCCTCTAAAGTGTTCAAAGAAGGCTTCCTAGAGAAGAAGGGACACTCTTCAGCTTTCTTTATGTGGCCAAAGTAAGCTAGTAGTGAAGACTGTATAGAGACATTACAGTGTTTTATAGGCGATATGTGAAAGTGACAGTTGGTGAAATGTCTTATTATAAACCTGAAGATAGAGAGGTGTGTACTATAGGGTGCGAATGCATGTATCAATCTGTTCTTATCCTGTTCAGAATGCTCTTAATATTCTACCAATCAATGCTGGCAGCTATGACATAAAGAAGTCAGGAGCAATTGGGTTTGATGTGACTCTGAAAGGACACAATAAATTCTACAGGTAAACCTTAGTGTGTGTACCATAGTCTAATAGTAGCTTGTGTTTATTACAGTCATGTTGTTGTTCTATTAGTTTCAGAGCACCTGGCGGCACCAGTGATAGAGATGAGTGGATTGAGGTCAGTATTGTGGTTGTACTACAATGTATACATTAGCATTGTGTGGGTATCATTGTAGGCACTACACCAAGCATCGTCATCTCAAGGACTCCACCATCATGGAAGCAGAAAAGGAAGGAAGAGAACACAAACTAGTGAGTAACACCACTATCATGAGTATAGTGGTGTATTCTATGTAATCTATAGTGAAGGATGCTCAGCGTCGTAATGGACGAACAAGAACAATAATATCTGCATTTAAACAGCAGCCGCTTAGCCCACTGACAAACCGATGGAAACAAGATACTAGCAAGGCGGGTGAGCCTCCTCCTGAACTAGCTGTCCGCCGCTCTAAATCTATACACACGAGTCGTGCATCACGCAACTTTGACAACGAGAAACAGAATCGCCGGAGCCGGACTACATCAGTGTTTTATACTGATCGTGTACAAGATGTGACTGCACCGTTCACAACAGAGAAGGAACTGACACCTCTGCATGTCTATGATAAAACACCAGAAGAGCTTCTGATACTGTTGAAAAAGGTTAGCTATTAGTTGAGTGGGTGGATGACAACAGAAACCTTTTTAGCGAATGAATGAATGAGTTTGTAAATGAAGGAATGGTTGATTAATTCATGTTTTGTTGATGTATCTCAGGAACTGCAATCACTCAGTGATATTGTTCAACCCATTAGTACTGGATCAGCAGAAATTAATATGACGGTAAGAATGTTACTGTAAGAGATGAGTTAGAGCATTTCACTGTTGTCTCAACAGGTGGTCAGACTAAGCTCTATCATGGCAGCGTTACAAGGTGAAATAATGCAGTCTCCATTAGCAAGCCCACAGCAGCAGCAGCAACAACAACAAAAACAGCAGTTATCACCGATACGATCCGCATCATCACTAGAGCGGTCTACATCGCCTCCTGCTACTGATGCTCAGCCGAGTGTGTCAGACGTGACTAGTACTGGTGAGAGAGAACATGCTGTCACATGTTACTTGTGTGTTACCAGGATCAGGAGACCCCGAGCCAGCCACAGACAGACAACCACAAGCCAGTACTCCTACTAATTCTGCATGTACCTCACCAACAACCAGTGACACTAAGGTATCACAGGTACTGGTTACTGCTCCTCATTCATCTCAACTTATCATTAGCTTCCTGGTGATGAAAAAGAACCTTCATCATTGGAACCAGATCCTTCTTCTCCTCTTCCTCCTCTCATGCCAGGAGTAGTTCCACCTCCACCACCACCCCCTCCACCTCCTGGTGGTATTCCTCCCCCTCCTCCTCTACCTGGTGGGCTTCCTCCTGGAGTACCACCACCTCCACCTGGATTTAACCTCGGTATGTTCATTCATAATTATAGGCAGGACATTGAAATTTTTTGTTCACATGATTTATAATGTAGCCCCTCTTCTCCCTCCTCGTAAACACGCCAAAACACCCTCACAGAAGATGAAAGTGCTTCACTGGAATGTACTACCACCACCAGTGGTGAGTCCTAAAGCATTGTTTGCTAGTCCATTCTAAACTGGCTGCAGGTATTAAAGTCAGTATGGATGGACTACTCTAAGAAAGATATGAGCACAAAATTAGACACTAAGAAACTCGAGGGCCTGTTTGCACAGGCTGAAAAGGGAGAGGGTAGAACACATGCTCTCACGCAAGGTGAGGGTCAGACTCTCTCTCTTTCTCTTCTTTAAACCTCTCTTACTCACAGTTGAACCTCCAACTACATTGCTGGATTTGGGTAGAGCCAGAAACATTGGTAAATCAATGCACACACCTATAAGCTCTGTGGCTACTCTCTTGCTTTTATACATGTAGGTATCTTCCTAGCTGGATTCCATGTTCTATTTGATGCTATTGATCCTCAACTGAACAAGATACAAGAGAATAATGACAGTGGAGGTGGTGGTCTTGAACTGGACCACATAGTAGCTATGAAACGGTTTGCTCTCTCTCCTCTCTCTTCTCTCTCTCTCTTCTCTCTCCTCTCTCTCTCCTCTCTCTCTCTTCTCTCCCTCTCTCTCTCTCTCTCTTCTCTCTCTCACTCTCAAGTTTTATATTCCCATGTCACAGATTCCAGCCATCTGTTGAAGACAGAGAGATGTATAAGAGGTATAAGGGAGACAAGAACCAGTTGCAGAGTGCAGATCAGTTTCTTATGAAGGTATGTCAATATGCATCCAATGTTATGAACTTATGAGTGATCCTCTCTCTTTCTATCACTAGCTGTGTGAGATTCCATTGCTTAGCGTTCGTCTTGATCTGCTGTTCACTATCAGAGAATTCCCAGTAGAATTTGAGGGATTTAGACCAGTGAGTACTAGAGTAGTGTGTGTGAGGCTGAGGTGCATTTGATCAAATTATTGTAACAACAACTCATTTGTTGTTCACAGACTCTTGAGCTAGCCTGGGAGGCCTGTCATCAGCTTGATGATACCAGCATGTTCATGGATGTACTGCAGTATGTGCTGGCTATTGGAAACTTTCTCAATACTAAAACTAACAAGGGAGGGGCTCATGGGATCAAACTAAGCTCACTAGCTAAGGTGACATGAGATTTTACATTTCTCTCTCATGCTGATCTCACTTACAGCTTGCTGATTTCAGAGGAGCAGATAAGAAAATGACTCTGCTGCACTACCTGGCCGAGCAGCTTCACAACACAGCTCCTGAACTGGCTGACTTTCACAAGAGTATGGCTTCTGTAGTGAAGGCTTCTGATGCTGAAGGTGACCTCTACTTTCTCATTTATTATTAGTATCATCTTCTTCTTCTCTCTTCAGTATCAATATCTGCATTAGGAGCACAACTGGAAGGTTTGTACCTTCTTGTATGTTAGTAGTGACAACTCATTATATTCTTGTATGCTTTCAGTGATGCAAAAACAGTTGGACAGGATTGAGAGAAGTGTCACCAAAATAGCAGAAGACAAGACCATGGCTACCTCATCCACTTCACTGCAGACTGAAGTGAAGGTATTACTGTCACGCACTATACTGCTGTGTGCCACTGTGACTGGTCTGTAGGTATTTGTAGCAAAGTATCGAAAAGAGTTAAACAAACTTGATGAAACAGGAAAAGATGTGATGGACACATTTGACAAACTGTTGGTGAGTACATTCTGATGAGTTTACTCACTAGTCGCTCTCTTGCTCGTTCATAGTTGAAATTTGGAGAGTCACAGACCACAGAGAGTGAGGAAATGTTCAACAGTGTAGCTGTGTTTGTAAAGCAGTATCAGCGAGTGCAGCGAGAGCTCTATCCTCCTGTTAAACCAAGGACACCACGACCGAAACAGTAAGTCGCTATTGAAGACAGAATAACACTGTTCATGTGCGTATAATAGTAATGACAAAGAAAAGGGAATGATAGTTGGACCTAAAGTACTACCCCAGCAAGTAACTACAGTAAGTAATGTATGTACACAATCATACCTGTGTTGTACTTGTATTGAAAGCTGTATGTTTTGGGAAAATAACTCAATACTATCAAAATGATCACGTTTGTGGCACTCGGCTGATGGTCTTGTGTTATAATTATAAGATTCAGGCTTGTCAACACAAAGACCGAGTACAATCATGGTCCTCTTACGGACAGTACTGGCTACCAGTGTAGTAAGCGTCTTGATCCTAAAGCATATTCTTTGCTTCAAGCAAGTTATGACATAGACATTAGTGTTTTCCATGGATCATTTGTTATTCACACATTTCTGTGAGTGCACATTAATCATGAGCTTGAGCACATACACAAAACTGCATTGCCGGCGCCATACAGTTGTCGTAAGGTAATTCTCGTATGCTGATGTGTTATGAGTTCAAAAGAGTTTCTTCATGCCACTATGTGATTATTGTCATTGTACAGGATAAACCAGGATCAGATGGTAATGTTGCTTTGAAACCAGTACTGAAAACCAAGACTAATGAGGTATGACAGTACTCTGAAGTAATGTCTACATTATACCTCTTGATTATACTATGTGGTGTTTAGAGTGTGACAGGGAAAGGCTCAGGAAGAGCTAGTATTGGAGGAGGAGGAGGAGGACCAGTCAGTGCAATATCAATCAGAGAACAGGCAAATGAACTGGTTAGCCGCCATGAGTGCTCACACATTGATCCCTCTCTGTTGCTCACAGGATGTTCTTAGCACTCTCAAGGTGGCTAACACATCGCGTCGAGAGCCTCCGAAAGCAAAGGATGGATTTTTGTTGAAAAAGGCAAGAGACAAGAAGTTCCTTGGCTCTGAGTGGAACAGAAGATACTTTCAACTAGAAATGGGGCAGTTACATTTCTCCGATGGAAAAGGAGCAAAACACAAACTGAGTGACACCATTGTAGTAGCTGGAATCCCCATCTCAAGAGAGTCTCCTCTAATCATCAAGGTGGAGTCTACACCAGCACTGTTCCTAAAAACAACAACCGAGGATGAAGCTAATGAATGGCAGCAGATCTTGAAACAGCACAGTAATTATTTCTGACAATTGCAACACTTTTACTGTTCTTGATTCTAATAATCAGAGAGGCCTAACATACTATAACATCTGCTAACTAACGAATAGTATTTTATTATTATAATTAATTTTTTGCGTTGTGTGTGATGTTATTTATGACTACTAATGTAGCGCAAAGGATTGTCATTGCTGCTTTTATTTTACCCTCTTTCAATTTTGGTCACTAATAATAGCAAGAAGGAATAATAATTATTAAAATAATACACAAATAATTCCATTACATCTACTAAACACATACATGTACAACAGATCTTGAAGCAAGTGAATTAACTACACATGTATGATCAAACATGATTAACCCTATGCCCACCACAAACAGTACACAGTGTTGTGATAATGTTGCTTGCTCCAGTCTCGCAGACCTGCTACTTCATTTGTATGTCATGCCCTCGGGAGGTTGAGGTAGTTTAGCGTTTTCTTTCTGCTGCATAGCTCTATAGAAAGACAGCTTGTCTCTTAGTCTCTACTGCAAGTGACAACTAACCTCTTTAATTCCTGTAGTACAGTCTTGATTGTGAATGTTCGCTGCCATTTTGCGAGCACTGAAAAAGTTCTTCCATCGACCTAGAAGAGAACAACACACACCTAATTCTCATTATAGCTACATTTATTCAAGTTTAGGTAGGTACGGTAAATTCCTAAAACATGGGCACCTCATTATTCTGAACTGTGATTTAACTGATTTAGAGCATGCCTTGTTCAAAGATTGTCGGTTGAAAGTGACACGAAGCGCGTTAGTAGCCATCTCAGTGGAGTCAGTATAATAAATGCCCAAAGTGTGCAATATGGGATTGATAGCAAGGGTGGCGTCTTTGACCTAGGTATACTTTAAAGGCAGTCAGTCAATAACCTTTCATTGAGACTACTAAGGTCATGAGATAGATACTGGTTTGTATTAGCCTGGTGCCATACCCCATTAACAACAAGGAAAGGGTCTGATACTGCAAATGGAATGCAGTTAGTAGGCAGTAAGGACGAAAAAAATGGCGGTTAGTCAGTAGGCCTCATGTTATCACTGTCTTGGATGTAGATGACTAATGAATATACAAGTGTGTTAGTCACACCTGTAGCAGGAATCTCCATCGCATGCGAGTGGTATGGTTGAGCTGATAATATTATGTGTCATGTGATGTACTGATATCTGATTGGTGCCTGGTGCACTGAACAAATTTTTGTACCAAATTGACCAGGTCGTTGTGGAAGGTCAGGTTTGTGTCATATGTGTTGCTGTTTGTGTGGGTGACAACATTATTACTAAGAGCAAAAGGCAGACATGAAAAGTCACCATACTGCTGCAGCTTGTGATTTAGCAGCCCAACACACCTGCACATATAGCATGCCACCCATGCATCTAATCAGGCACTATTGGGTGTGTCCAGATTAGAGGAACTACTCCAACTTAAAAAGATCACCTCTATTCCAGCATCTATTAAATCTCACCTCTCCAGAATGCTGGTTGACTCCTTGAAGGTTAACTCTAGTGACAAAGTACACCTTTGGTGGCTCATCTGGATACTTACCACCACACTCAAGCTCAAGACTGTATATACGATTCTCAAATACACTCTGCAAAACAAGATCAGATAAACAAGATATGTAAATAGAACATGTTATAGAAAGTTTTCAACTTCAATTATTTAATACATGTAACATACTCATCAAAATAAAAAACATTGTGACGGAAAGTATCCAAGTACAGTGAAACCTGTCTTAAAGACCACTTGTGTAATAAGACCACCTCTATATTAAGGCCACAATTTTTGATCATTTTTATACATGATTTTATATAGGAACTCTCTATATTAAGGTCATAAATTTTCGTCCGAAGGGTGGTCTTAATATTAAGCAGGTTTCACTGTATAAGTATTATAAACCAGCTATCTTTTACTCACACGAGGTGGACCAAGTATCATTCCATTCCAGCGAGTCAGTGTCATGTCGTCGTCATCTCGTAGCCCCCAGCTAATAGTCCCATCACCACCGCCTTTCTGACCTTCCTCTAACTCCTCTAATAACCTGAAATTACGAGGAACTACAAAAGCAAAATATAAATGAAAAGACTATTAATCTACTCTAGTTAAATGAACAGCAACAGTAACAACAGAATTACCTACACAGCCGATGGCTCCAGCCATTTTCTAAGCTTTGTCGGTACGGTATGGCTTGGCGCTGGCACATACGTAGTGGTAGTGGGCGTGCATAAGGCGGGTCATAGAATAAGTAGGGCGGGGTTTTAGTTCGTTGCTTGGTGACTAGTAGCCAGCAAACGATCCGACATGTCCAAAGCTGGTGGTAAAAAGGGTAAAAGTGGCGCAGACCCGGCAGTGAAATGGGACGAAGGCTTAGTAAACGAGCAACTGCATAGTGTACGCAATTTAGATAGAGACTTATTGATAGGACCATCTTACCGCTATATATAATTATTATCTCTTTACAGAACCAGTGGCAACCACTTGTTGCATTCATAGAGCCAGGAGCGCAGTACAGCTCTATTCAAATAGTAGAGGAAATAGCAACAGGTATTAAGTCAGGCTGCAGGAGAAGATTTCTACTACTAAATAAGGAAAATCTTCTAAGCTGTGTAAGACTTAATATTCATGAAAAGTTAGAACCAAGAACTTATATGCAATGATATCACAGGCTGCAGAAGATGCTAAATCAGTGCCATCATCTGCTGCTGGAGGAAAGAAGAGCAAGCTTGGTGCTGCTGGTGCAAATACTGACAAACTGTTGTTCACTGAGGTATACGTATGTGTACATGCATTAAAGCTGTTTATCAGTATGTGTTATTGTGACAGGTGTGTCGTCATGTTGTTGATGCCAGCAAGAAAGGTGAAGAGGTACCAACCTCACTAATGGCAAGACTGATCAAGTACAGGATACTCAAGCAAAGATCACTTGATATTACTGCCAAGGAGAAGGCTAAGGTTTGACAGAATTGCGTCTATTAATTTAATAATTTAAACCTCTATTCTAGGAGAGCCAACAGTCACCAAAGCTGGCTAAAGCAGCAGGTAGTGCTAAGAAACCTGCTGGTGGAAACAAGAAAGGCAAAGACACACCATCAGCTCCTTCCAAGTCAGGTCCTAGTGAAGACATCCCAATGCCACAAAAAGGTCCCACGACAATGAAGAAGAGAGGAGAAGAAGATAATGACGCAAAATTCATTGGTTAGAGTACATTGAGCCTGAGTATTAACTAGTGTTGTCATAATACTCCTTAGATGACGAACCAGCTGATGGACCTGCTGCCTATATTATACTAGAGGGATTCACTAGTGTTGATGTTATCACTGAACTGATCAGTATTGCAGTTCCAATCAATGTTACAGTCAAGGTGTCAGCAGGCAGTGGCTGGAATATACCGCAACCTTCACAAGGTGACTGAAAATAAATTATAATAATTAATAATTTTTATTATGGCTTTAATTTCTCAGACACACTGGATGATGAAGGACAGGAAGAAGAGGCTATGAGAAGAGAATCTCAGATAGTAGAATTCTGGGAGACTCTGCATCACACGATTACTGCCACACCCTCTGGGTCACTGATGAGGAACATAGCACAGGTGGAGTGCACCAGTGATAAACCAAACCAGTTACCCGAAGACAAGGTTATACTGCTAAAAACAAATCTACTGACACCGCAGTTCAATTTTTTCTTCTACAGGAGCTGGGTGCAGTTGTATTTGATCAGTTGGCTGCCCTCCTTTATGATGTATGCAAAAAATACAAGCAGTATCAACTATACTTGCATTACCTGGATCTACTGCCTATTCCTACTGGTTTTACTAAATCAGAAGAACGTCCATACAGCACTGAGGAAGATACAAAGATTTTTTCAGCTAGGTTAGAAAATAACTTGCACTAGTCTCTGCAATGAGACAGAGTAACAAAATTGCATTGATTTTTTAAATGTACAGTGTTGCATGAATTTTCCTTGTTATAGCATGGGCAGATGCCAATCAGCAGTTCCAGCTGTAGTGGACATGAGGCATTACAATGAACTGTTAGATGCTGTTCCAGAGCCTAGTATAGCACACATAGTGAACTGTATGACAGAACAGGTAAACGATTTTGATTACTATTGTTGACTGTTATTTATTCTGCATGTTCAGATCTGCTTGTCAATGTTTGAAGGTACAAGCTGCCAACAGACAGTGTCTTCCAATAACTGTATATTGGACAAGGATCTCTCAAGACAGATAAACAATATCCTATCAACACTGTCTCCTGTAGGACCGAACATATTGGAAAAGGTAAAGTATCAACATGAGAACTGTAAAGAGTGTTATGCTACATTGCTATAGGATCCTCAACCTACTTCTGTCAGTACTCCTCTCACTGTAGTTCACTGGAACAGTGAGCTACGTCACTATCCTTCCTCTCAGCCTACCACTACCAGCCAACAGCAAGCATCATCACTGTTTACTGAACTAATTCAAGTACCTGTTATTCCTGAGAGTATCAGTGTCCAATCTCAACAACAGCTTCAAGTAATTCAGCACTTCAGCACACTAGATGACCTCCACCTCTCTACTTATCTACCCTTGCTCTCACTTGAGCATGTGTCTTCTCCTCTTGCGTCTCAGCGTCCACCACAATCTTTGAGAGTAGGAAGCGACCTTCTCTTTGATTATCCTCTTGATCTCTCACTTGCATCTAGTTCTACTACAGCACTAGTTCCTCGAGACTCATTGTCTTCAGATATCAAGGAACCTCAACCGCTGCTATCCTTAGCTCTTCCCGAGTCATTCTTGGATCTGGAAGGTTATAGCACACTTGAGCCACTTACTCGTGATGTGCTCATTGCAACACTGCAGTCTCTTCAGCACACTCATCCTTACATCAGTCTCTTCCACCATAAGCTAACCAGTCAGCTTGTAGTTGCCATGCATACTGGCTGTAGTGATGTTAAGACTATCCAAACCTACGATTGGACCTCTCATTCACATTCAAAAGTAGGTTTTGGAAACTACATGCGCAGCATTGCAAACGAGGTTGGTGATATTGTAAGCCAAGCAGCAATCGATGATGCCATCTCAAGAAAAGAGATAGAGGCAAAGTGCCAACAGCTTATTGAGACAAGAAAAGTAAGTCTGGATGAGCAGCAGAAGAATGAGTCCAAGCCACCATCAGCAAAGGTGAAAGGAAAAGGAGCAAGTGCTGCATCTAGTGCCAAGGCAACTCCACTAAACAAGAAACAGACAGCCGTAACACTGCAGTCAAATACCCCTCCATCCGACCCTGTTCTGGATATTGATCTACCTCGTTTTGAGGAGAGGAAGCTGTTTGTTGGTTATGATATTGGAGATCGTATTCTGCAGTGCACAGGACTAGTGTCCAGTGTGTTCACACCAGATGGAGCTCACATCACTACTGAACAGTCTAACTTTGATGAAGGAAACAAGTCAGTGAAAGTATCTCTGGCGGTTGAAGATGTCATGATGTCTGTTGCATTGATTAAACAAGACAAATTACCATCTCCTAAACAAAAGGATGCGGTATTAGAAACAGTGCAAGAAGCTTCAAATGAATCATTGGCTTCCATTCCAGCTCCACCGCCAGTACCACTACAACAGCCACCAAGCACTATCAATTTGAGCTACTTGGAGGCTACCATTGGGCAAGGCATCCACCTGTCACTCAGCCACTATGGGCCAAAAGGTAATGGCTGCATTGCTGAAGAACCTTTCTCTACCAGACAACTTGCTCATGTTCTCAGTCAAGTGCCACCATCAGAGTCTCGTGCTCAGTCTAGACTTGCCTCTTCTCACAAACTGACCAAGAAACAACAAGAGCAGCAACAGCAACTTCTTGAACAACAGCAACTCCTTGAGGAAAAACTGAAGAAGGAGAAGCAGAGGCTGATGAAAATGGCTAATAAAGAGCTAGAAGCAATTCATGAGAAGTATCGAACACAGCAGCTATATCTCACTACACCAGATGGTCTTCACATTGTCTGCTTCAATCTGACCTCATCGTCAGGTACTGAGTCATGTGTGGGAGTCACTCAAAAGTACATACACTCAACTGGCAGTAGGCAAAGTAGCACATCGCGAACCAGTCTACAGGATGGCAGTGTAGTGAAGGAGATGTCTGATGGTAGCATGGTGGTGCTTTGCCCTGATGGCCGTGTGTATCAGAGGGTTCTACCTGCTGAAATGGATAAATATCGACACCACTTAAACTCAGAGCAAGAAGAAACGAAATTGCATCCCACTGAAGAGACTGATGTTAAAGTACCTACCACGGGCACATCACCTGTTTCTAGTGCTTCACAACCTACAGGCAGAGATTTGGTGTGGATTCTAACTACTCCCTCTGGTCAACGGTATTTCACAAGATGTGTGTCAAAGCCAAGCTCTTCTTCAACTGAGCATATTGATCAAGATGATGTACCATCTAATGCTTCAGGAACAGAGCAGGTTAAGGAACCAGATACACAAGTCCAGTCTCATCTCTTAGGAACCATTAGTGTTGTCACTGCTAAAGATCCAAAGACCAAAGAGGTATGTCACATACGCAATACTTACAACAAAATAAATTTTATTATGCAATCAGCATGCTATTCATGTGCACTGCTTGTTACTGCAGTCCTTCTTTATTCATTAGGTCATGGTGACACGAGAGGACAACGTCATAATGGTACATCGACCGAATGGAACATCAATAGTAGAACATACAGATGGCACTCGTATAACAACTAGTTCCTCTGGATCTTCTGTAACTATTGAATGCCCTGGGTTTTCAAGAGTCACATATCAACAATCAAAGTTCACCATTCAGTTACCTGGTTCAATGCTACTCTCAACTGAGAGAAGAGGAGAATACTCTATAGTGGGAACTGGTGGCAGTCAGCTGTCCATAGCAAGCAGTGGAGAGGTGTCGTACACTGTAAATAAGACTAGCAAAGCTAGTCCTCGCTACACACTAAACCACACTAGTGAACAGGTCCTATCAGCCACTGACAGTGGTGGTACTGTCTACTCCGTTGACTGGACAGGTCAGATAGTCACTACCACTGCACCCACACCCAAGAAGCAGTCTGCTCAAAAATCTTCTCCTATTTCTTCTCTGCCACACTTCTTTTTGCTTGGCCAAGATGGCTCTGCTTATGAAATACATCACAAAAATTCAATCGACAAGATAATGGAACAAATAGAGCATAGTTCAGATACCATTTGCATGAAAGAAACTTCTACTCGGAATGCAGCAGTGCAGTTTTCAACCATTCTCAAGCCATGTACATGCAAGCAGTCTTCTAAAGAGAAGCTTGAGCCAGTGTACACTGAAGACAACTTCATACCAGCAAATCTTAGAGTGTCTCGTGGTCCACCAGCCTCTTGCTCTAAGACTTCGAATAGTCATTATAGGTTTGGAGTTGGCTTTGGCAAAGACCTCAATGCAAAGCAACCCCAGGTAGCTCAGCACAAATTCGTTCCACCATCCTGTCTACAATATCGTCAGTTTATCCATCTTTCTCCTCTCGGTGCCGACCTGAGAGAGTCTCTTCTCAAGTCGATTGCTCAGTATATTAACTGGCGAGAGCAGCAGAAAGCTAGCAGTAACCAGTTATTGCCAATTGACAGCCGTTCTCCTGATGAGAAAAAAGCTGCTAATGATATCTTAGAGCATGTCATAAGTGTTTCTGAGGCAGAAACACCTAAACAACTTCATGCTGCTTACGAGAATGCATGGCAAGCTATCCATTGTCCACCTCGAACCCCTACTCCACCAAGATTGTCAAAAATGCCAGCAGCAATTGAGCAACTACAACAAGATATTGAGGAAAGTAAAGTAGTCAAGACAACCATTAGAAATGGAATGTTTCCACCATACTTTCAATCCCCGAGAGGTGCAGAGTTTCTTCATTCCTTGTCTCCAGATATGGATACGCTAGCTAGCAAACTACCTACTCATCGACCACGTAAGAAGAGTCTTGTTTCTTTTAACATTCCCACGCCATCTCCACAAAGAGCTGTCTCTCCTGCTCATAGCCCTCAAAGTGATGCAAGGCTGTTCCCCTCTGGTTTATCTACTCCTACTACTCTCGGCTCAACCTCCATAGCAGTGGGTATACAAGACACTGACATGCCATCAGGCAGTGAAGCAAACAGCCCTTTGCCACAATCTGACTCTCTCTCTAAGCTGAGACCATCCAACCCTACTCCAATCCATGCTCAAGGAGATGGCTCTCCTACTCTACTACGTCCTATGAACCCGACCCCTCAGCGAGCTTCTGGGATAGAGACCAGTGTTAATGACAGCAATGATAGTGTCACTCTCAGTACAGAACCAGAAGACCCACTAGCAGACATCACTAACAGTGATTCTGCAGCAACAGCCTATACACCTAATATACAGGCCACTGCTCCTGACTTGCAGGAAAGAAAAACACGAGAAGAGCCAAACACTAAGGTACTTTGCTCCACTGTACATCTACTGTACATTGATACATTGTTGATTGTCTTTTGCAGTTTTTAGAGATTGAAGAGCCTGTTCGTCGCAAAATTAACACTTTGTCTACTACCTCTCATGGTTTGTTGGCCAGAGGATTCGAACTAGTGCCATCTGAGGTGGATTTTGGACAGCTTAAAGAAGGTTGTGTGTATGCTGTTGAAGTCACCATCAAAAATGTTGGAATTGACACTTGCCACTTCAAAGTCAAACCACCTCCTCCTTCCACTGGTGTCAAAGTCTTCTATACGCCTGGACCAGTAAGCTGTGTGATTATTGCTTGTCTTATTATTATCTCTTTCCTGCCAGGTTGTAGCTGGCTTGTCTCGCCACATTGAGGTGCAAGTGTTTGCAATGGCTATTGGTTCCACCTCTCATGATCAAGTTGGCTCATTGTATTATGAGCTAATGGTGACAACAGAGACCAGCATTCTCTACCTACCAATCAAAGCCTGTATCCAATCTACTACTAGTTTTTCGCATGCGGGACAAAATTAATAATTTATAAAAAGATAGGGATAGGAGATAAGACACAAGAACACAAGGTTAAATAGATTGGCATGGCCAACAATAAAAATAATAATAACTTTCATACAGCATGAGCGCCGCCAACAAAAGTTACTTGAGTGCTTCACAAGCTTGATGTCGTTCACAAAGCAACGATAATTTTTTTAAAATGTTGGTGAGTTGTGCTTTGCGTGATTCATGACACTTGTGCCATAAATTGCGTAAAGCACTCGACTTCCCCAACATGACAATGAAGGAATGCCATGAGAAATCAGTTGTTTTTGTAATACCTACATCATTATCTTTCAGTAATCCTTAGCTATTATCAACAGGTATCCACACTGCAGAATCATTCAACAGACTTTACAGCAATCCAGCTGATGGGACTAGCAACAGAGTGAAGCTTCTCGTAAGCAGACCATCATCACGAGAGGATGTAACTAGGCCTCACAAACAGCACTAGGCTACTAGTAGATGTGTTGACAGCATTGATGCAGTATAGATATAGATTATAATTACTGTCAGTACAAACAACATAAAAATCAGAAAACCTATTATTACAACACAACACATCTATTCTTTTTAGAGTCTTTGTTATCAACTGGTCCATTCAGATGAGCTAGGATAGCTTCATCAAACACGTTCTTTAGTCCTTTTTGTGTTAATGCTGAACACTCTGCATAGGTCACTGCATTCAACTGCTTTGCTAGCTTCTTTCCTTCTTCTTCACTGACAAATCTATCTTTGCTTCTTGCCAATCGTGAGATAGTGTGTGGATCTCCTCTAAGATCGCTCTGGGTCCCCACAAGAACGATAGGTGCTCGTGGGCAGTAGTGCTTGATCTCTGGCGCCCACTGTTCTCGTACATTCTCGAAGGAGGTCCGAGATGCGACAGAAAAACAAATCAGGAATACGTCTGTTGATGGATAAGCGAGCACTCTCAGTCTGTCGTACTCTTCTTGCCCAGCTGTGTCAAACAGGCCCAACAGATACGGTTCCTCGCCGATTACGATGCTGACTGCATAGTTGTCGAACACAGTCGGTACGTACTCTGTTGGGAATCTGTTGCTTGCGTAACTGATGAGCATACACGTCTTCCCCACGGCTCCGTCTCCGACTACCACGCACTTGATTGTCTCCATAGCTTTTTATAAGAGTTTCTTGTATCTCAAATTCGTAGCTTTTAGTGTACTGCAAAAACGCCATCGACGATCACCTTTTATGAGGATACGACAGGCTAAAAATAGAAAAGCGTGGGCGTGTTACTATTTTTAGATTGAACCGCGAGTTAATCTTGTGAGTCTGATGACAATGCAAAGGACAAAAATAAAAATACGTCATTATGTCTGCAGTGCTCCAGTGCTGATCAAATGTTTGACAGCAGAAAACAAGTTGACTTCTTTGAGAAGCTGAGCATTTTGTTCCTGGAGTCTTTGTAGACTCTGTTGTAATTGCAGAGACTCTGCCTGCAAGCTCTCCTTACACAGTTCCAGATCTGTTACCTATGAAAAACAATACAAAATAATTGGTTAAAATTCAATCATACAGGCTCACCTGGTTTGCAAGGGTGGTGCTACGCTTCTCTAGAGCATTGCCTCGGTTCCGCTGTTCTTGTAGCTCCTTTGACAATGAAGCTTTGTCACTTTGTAATGTATTCCTCTGGGTTATAGTCTGAGCATATTGGCACTTCAACTCTACACATTATAGAAACACTCAAAAAGTGTAGCTATAGTATTTGCACATCACTATAGTACTTGCCTTCATGCTCTTTAGTTAGTGTTTCTAAATGATCACTGCATTCACTAAGCTCTTTGTTCCTAGTCTGCAGCTCATTCATTGTCCTGCATAGACATTTACAACAATTACTATGGCAGTCAGACAGCCACTGACTTTATTAGTTCAGCTTCAAGTTTTCGTGTGGTCTGTTCAAGGAGTGCCTTGTCCTCAGATAGTGAATCTCTCTCGTGTGTGAGACTTGTCAAAGTCATCTCTAGTGACTCTAGTCTAGGGCCAACATCACGAGTAATGATCAATTCTTATTGTGAGGGTCACCTCGTAGTCTGGTTTGTGAAAGCTACTCTCAGTTGGCTGTGTTCTTCAGCAATATTCAAGAGCTGTACATTATCACAGCGTAATCTCTCAATCTACAGTAATATAGTGATGTGCAAGTGAAGGGTTATTGAAGGGTTGGGTAGGTATCTCATTACTCCGGGGTTACATGTAAAACTAGTTTACATGTGTTTCACTCTGGGATTTACATTACTCAGGAGTGTTAGCTTTACTCACCTCAACACTGAGTTCTTGTTCACAACTCTCCAATGAAGATACCTGTGAAAAAGTTAAAAATTGCTTACAGCATGTGATTTGTTCATGTACCTTGTCTCTCAGTATTTCACACTCTTTCTCTGTTTCCTGGAGCAGTGCTCTGAGCTTGAGACACTGAGCGGGCAATGGATTACATGTCATGAACGAGTCAACTAACCTCTTTATCGACCTGTGTTCTCTTGCTTCTATACTCGCCAATCAACCGATCAGCCTGAGAGAGTGCTAGAGCCTTGGCCTCAAGAAGGTCCTGAAGATGGTTCTCCTTGGACTGCAGACAAGAACACATTACGAGGCCTATGAAGAGCATTGTAACTTACTGCCATTGTCTGGAGTTTGTATTCATAAACACTCATAATCTCTGAAGATCTAGCATCAGAAACCTGTCGTAAGAGAGAAAGAAGTAACAGAATGAGTAGAGAACGGCGTATACTGACCTTTAGACCAGCTCTAAACTTCTCAATCAGTGAGTTCACCGAGCCTTGGTCTAGTTTATGCAGAGGAAGGTCTCTATTTAGCTGTACACTCTGGAGAGGAGTGTGTGAATCATCTGATGCTGAACCGAGAGACACTGGAGCACCAGTAGTAGGATGTGGATCACTAGACTGGTCCATGACTCCTTGTGATGAGGAGAGACTCTTGTTGGATGCTACCATAGCACCACAGAGACTGCAAGAGAGAATGTAGTATCACCACGTGCAACACCTATAACATGCTCGTCACCTTAGCATCAAGGTATGATCCAGACTGCATGCCTCCATGACCAGACACATGGCTGACTCCAGCATAGACTGATCATGAGTATGAAGTGACTCAGCCAGCAATGGTAACACATTAGGGTCCTATCAATATTACTGAGAGTAATCAAAAATTGACGTTTTAAAGGTGTCTGACCTGCAGGTGTTTGTGTAAGAGACCCTGGAGTGGTGAAGATGATATTATGTTATAATTATAACTAACACAATGGTCAAGCAAACCTCAAAGTGTCTGTATTTTCTGTGTTTACAGAGTAGATCAAGAGCCATCACTACTACTACCACACCTGTAGAACTGAGAACACATTGATCAGCAGCTATACCATACTCACCTCCATTCTTTAGTGATGGCTACTTCAGAGCAAACTGGATTGTTCCTGAGCTGATCCTCAATGAGACTACTGAGCTTGGAGAGGTCCAGAGCATGCAGAACGGTCTGCACACACTCTTCAATATCTAACAATAGTACATGTACTGTCAAGAAATCACAACACATATTAAACTGTCTTAATAAGCAAACAGAACTAAAACTGTTATTACAACTGTTGTGTAGGATATGTGATATTAGCTTGATGGTCCAGTGAGCTCTGCTGAGAGTGGTGTGTACTGCAGTCTCTCCTAGTGTGTAGTTGGGAGCACTAAGTCCACTCACTAGGACCGTCATGATGCTGGGCAGGACTGGTACTAGGTGAGCAACCAAACTACTAGCAATAGCCTCCTGTCAGAAGTACAGACAAAAGTGTACAACTCTACTATCACAAATTATTATTTGCAACACTAAAGATCAGTAATTATTAGTTAAAAGCACAACCAGTTGAAAACTTAGTGCACTAGCAGACTTAGGATCCATTGTGTGATGACATGATATACTATGGTCACCTTGACAATATCCAGCAGCAGCTCTAGTGCTGTCAATGATAGTTGTGGATGTGATACTTGTGCCATTGAGAGTATTGATGCTAGTAGAATGCTCTGAGATGATGAGGTAGCTTGCCTCCTTCTAGTCGTAGGAAGAGGAGTGAAGAGCACTTTCACCAGGTGGCACCTCAGACACTGATTCTGACATAGAATAGTACAGAACTGGAGTATCTGTGAAGAGGATTTTATTAAATAATAATAATAATGAAATTATGATTTACCAATAAAGCTATTGGTTTTTCCACATTTAGTAGACGCTGAGCTACTTTCTGCAGACACACAGTCAACTGAGAATATCTGGAAATGTGAACAATAATAAAACACTGTAGATACCTACACTCTCCACATACTCAGCAAAGGATCGGCAGAACTCGTCCACAGTCAACAGTTCTTTGAGCAGCTCATTAGCATGACAGACTGCATTGCGGTCATGACTAGTACAAACGATACTGAGACACAACTGAAAACTCTGCTCAATATTGTCAGACTTGAAGACCTGTAAGTAGTAATATTTCACACATCAAGAAAGAAAATTACAGAGTGAGAGAGCACAAAGAGAAACAGAAATCAACACTTGATGTTGTTAGTGTGTAATGAGTGTCACCTTCTTGCCAAGCTGATCATTGAGGCAGAGCACTGCTAACAGATGAAGAGCAGCCACTATGACACTAACACTCTTATCGGATAGCAGTGAAATCAGTTTCCGCTGGAGTGACTCAAAGTGTGACTAGAGAATCATCATTACATCAAGCTAGAGTACACAGCACTTATCGTACCATTCCTTTTAGTGTTGCCTTGACTGATACATTAGTGGTACAAAGATTAGTGAGAACCTCAAGACAAAGGAGTAGGTGAGTGGGTGACGTGTCATGAGAGAGACTGAGAGGAAGTGAGGGTACTACTACATATCATACTTACAGAGAACCAGTAGTGTACTTGATGAGTCTCTCCATAGCCATTCTGCTATGATGGGTGGGATCACAACTAGCACAAGTGAGCTGTTGGAGGAGCTTGAGACACTGTGTGTGTGTGTGTGTGTGTGTGTGTGTGTGTGTGTGTGTGTGTGTGTGTGTGTGTGTGTGTGTGTGTGTGTGTTAGACTGGGTCATGTGAAACAGAGATTGCGGACCTCAGTTGTAACAGGTTCTCTTCCACCATGTAGTATAGTAGCCAGAATAGCTATTGTCTGCTTCTCTAATAATATCTGTCCGACATCGCCATCACTGCTACCTAGACGTATACAACACATTGAAGCAGCTCACATCACGATCAGATCGACCATAGATAATGGATCGACTCACGTAACAAAATGTTCAGTACAGACAGCACACGAGCAAGCGAGCCAGTCGATAGATTGGGACCACTGAGGAGGTGCACCATCGTCTCTACCGCTTCGTTCACGACAGGAGATGTAGACAAACAATCTTCAAATTGTAGTTGGCACGAGGACTCACTAAGAAATCTCTGAATAAAAGGTTATAATAGATTACTGGATCGGCGGCATGTTGTCACTTACGTCCAGGGCACTGTTGAGCTCTCCTGTAACCGAGGAAGAAGCAGACGGGGCTCTCAAGAGCTTTTGAGCAGCGCCAAGGATTCGTGCTAGTTGTACCTCCATTCTGATTGACATTCAAAAGTCCCTCCCAAAGCGAGGGTGTGTCTTCTGGCGTAATTTATATTTTTGAACAACACAATAATAATTTTTTGAAACAAAAACAATTTTCTTGAAACATTGTTATTACATGCATGTATAGGGGAAATAAAACATTTTGAGCCAGATAGGTCTAGGTTGGTTGAATGGATAATTAGTTAGACAAGACCTCCACTGAATATGGCACTAGTTTTCTTCACTTTTGCTTTCTATGTCGTATTCCAGCAGCATCTGTGTAGAGACCAAATAACACATGACATAAACCGTTCAAGCCAGCCCCATAGGCAATGCTATAAGGGCGAGCACAAGGGACTATTAAGTAGTGTACGACTAAGTAGTGTACAACAACATAGCTTACCAATAGTGCTATCATTTTCCGGCTGGGCCAAGGTGCTTTCCTAAATTTTTATAATAATTATTTATAATGCCCAAGCATAATCCGAACTCATTCACATTTTCTGTGTACTCTGCAAAGACACACTTTAGTTTGAAAATGGTAACATCACTCTTAGGAGCTGTCCTTATCTGGTGTGGCAGATACGTGACACCTACCACGCATGTATAAGAAATGGAAACTCACAGCATAAGATATATCTTCAGGTATGGGAATATTGTCGGATAAAATCATCGATTGAACCATGAACTTGTGTTTTAACTGGTACTCAGCCAATCTAGCTACATTTATCGGCTGCATTATTACTGAACAAGAAGCATATTGAACACATACTTAAAGGGACTCAGGTTTACCTTCAACAACTTCCCGCCCATTTGGGGCTATCTCATTATTGTTTGGACGCACACTGTAATTCATGGGAGCTGTAGTTTTCACATTGAACAAAACTCTCTTATCGGTAAGATTTTGTAGAGTTAGTAGGGTTACGACCATATCATCGAATGGTCCTATAATAAACAGGACCCTCTTCAACAGTACAATTCAGTAGATGCACACTCTGTTACTTTACCCATGAATGTAAGTTCTTTAGAAGGATTCAGTTGAATGATTTCAGGTTTTTCTGCCATAATTTATATCTCCCTACAGCATAACAAGATGAGTATTGGTTGATGAAGAATCGACCCTAATGAAAATTAATGGATTAAGTACTCTAAAGTCTATGATGTAACTCAAATCAGCAAGGAAACCTTACACCGTAGTATATAATTATTATCTATGCTTACACACAGGCCTAGGGCCAGTGAACTTAGCTACTAGTTTACATGTAATGATCGCAAAATCTGTATTCTCGTCGCTAGAGTCGACTTACAGTCTATCAGACTAGCAAGCTAGTTGCTCGTCTCTTGCAAACAGAGCTTCGCCCTACGGTAGTCTCGCGGGGGCCGACAATTTTCGCTTGCAGGTTTCGCGGGGTTCATGAAGGTGGCCATTGGTACTACATGTACATGTATGTATTAACGAAATAATTGTAATATTATTATGTTCTTTTCCAGTGCAAGAGAGGTGAAAATCCAGGTATAATAAATCCAGGAAATTTGCCAGTTGAATCAGGGAGATCAAAATAAACATACTCCCCTAGTATAGCTTGCAACTGAGTCAAGAGGCATGGTGCCAATTTTGGGTTGTAGAAAATCTGCAGTGAAAAATAGTTATAAACAATAATGATATATTATGCATGTGTAACTGACTGTCATCTTTTGTGGTGAGTGATATGACAAGAGAAGACCTGTTGTTTGCAGTCGTAGAAGCATTTGTCCTTGAATCGAGGAGATGCTTACTGATATACCACCAGCTATATAGTTCCCTTCATATAGTTCAGGATTAGGAGGGGAAGGGACAGGAGGTTGATGCTGGTCAAGGTATGATACTAGAGCTGGCAGGAGAGACTGGTATGCCTTCCCAGTGAAGTCTGTTTCATCAAACCCACCAGAGAACAGAGCATTGATACCTGTGTCAGCAGTGATGAGCATGCCACACAGAATCTGACAGTGACACTTACTCAGTTTAAGTTCAGGAATGTAGCTGAACAGTGCTGAGTATCCTGGTACATTGCCGCCTTTAGATCGAATGGTGTAGTTACCATAAAAAATCACCTCCCATGGAGTACCAAATCCACTCTGACGAACAGGATTGACAAATACTTCATGTGCAAGGAGAAACAGAAAAAGTAAAATATTCAATTCCAGCAACTATTTTAACATACATGATAAACCCATCTCTCTTCTAAGAGCTGGACTGAGAACAATATTAGAAACACTGCTATCTTCATTTGCAGACCACTCAATACTGCTATTGTAGAAAAATTGTGCTAACTGAAGAAAATAAAAATAATATTGTCATACAAAGTACAAATCGATTATTCTCATGCTAACCGTGTTCAAGTCATTCATAGTGGAATACATCTGTCCAGCTGGTCCTACCCAACCAAAGTCAATCAATGGAGCTACAGCCCCTGACTGTAGATACCCCACTGCCATCCGAGACTTCACACTACGAATGAATATTACTTAATGTTACCACATGTAGTCTGGTTTGATATGACTGAGCTATAGAAACACTATCATGTGATACATACAGTGTAGCTTACTCATCTGTATAGGTGAACCCAGTGCTTTTCATTCCTAGCGGTTGTAGTATATTCTTATCAATATAGTCCTCGTAAGTCATAGTTGGGAAGAATGCTTCTGTTAATAGTCGACCAATGAGAGCATAAGCAAGATTGCTGAAAGAAAAGCAATACATTGCTACATAGAGTCTATGCATCATTGTGCATGTCAGGGTTTCATTTAGGGGTGGGGCCCCCTAGCTTGAACTATTCTTGATTCTCTTGAGTCATACCAGTATAGTTCTTAGAGTCTATAACTGCTAACTATCTCATCGACGCATGCTTCACCACCTTGCAACAATTTTTAAATGAAACCCTGGTGCATGCAGCAACAACCTGTAGGATGGTCTGGTCCATGGAGGAAATATGAGTGATTGGTTACTCAATGCTTCCAACAGTTGACTGTTGTTCAGTGGACATACGTTTAATCCCACTGCAGTATTACACGGAGCTTCTCTAAGCAGTCCTGACATCTGTGATGCCATTTGCCTCAGTGTAATGTCAGCTCTGCACAGCAACCACATCAGTGAGCTAATGTTCAGATTATGCAATGTTTTACTTTGAAAATGGGTTGTTGATCTTGAAGCTAGGAGCATATTTCACTAGTGGATCATCCATTGACTGAACATGACCTTGTTCATAAAGTTGATACAGCATGATCACCTGGTAACACACAAAATAATAATTATAGTGGCAAGAAAATACTTTTTGCAAATAATATCATTCTTGCTCACAGCAAATACTTTGGATACACTCCCAATCCTGAAAATAGTGTCTTCGTTCAATTTGATTGTGTTTCCCTCTTTACTGCCAACACCATAACTCCTTGACATCAGTGAGTTCCCTTTGTAGGTCACACTCATTACAATGCCAGGCTATGTAAAACAACAGTGAATTATTATTATTATGATTAACAGTACTTTGTACCACTGTCACTGGATTTATAGATGAATTAGCTAGTTTGTCAAGAGCTTTAAGAGCATTCTGAATTTCCTCTGGCAGTTTATCAGTTGGCGGCAAATCTACTGGAAATGGCTGAGAAGGACAGTTGCCATCCATCGTATCTCCTCTTTCAAGTAATGTCTGAAGTGTCTCCTATGCATGTTACTAATAATTGTTAGAAAAATACATTAACACTAACTCACTGAGGCATGGATAAAGGCCGCAGACTGGTGCTCCTTTAAGAGATGGTCAGAGTAGTAACTAGTTGCATCAACTGCAACAACGACAATAAGCACTAGGAACGCGCGATCCATTGCCACAGGCACTCATACAACCACTGCAGGCTAAGAGCTGCAAGTCATGTGTCTCAGATGACGTCATCATCTTTTCCATGTATGGTTTGCGTCGGTTAGCAAAACCGTTTCTTGCTAAGTCACAAGGAAATAAATCATTGATGGCAATGAGTCAGACCCGCGAAACTAGACATCGAATCATCGAGCTCGAGCAAGGGACTCGAGAAGACACCTCCCACATCACGCACGTGTGAAGCTCGAAGGTGTGGCTCCGTCATGCATAATCTTCGTCTGGGTACAGTTTTTCCTCGGCTAGGACTTGGAGTTCGAGCCAAGGCTACTTCTGTTATATCCAAAAGACTAGAAGGGAAAGCAGCTGTCGTGACAGCATCAACGGATGGGTTAGTTGTGATCCCAATCACACGAGGCTCAGCCAAAATCTATATGGCTCATATCCTACTCACATGATTATTGTTATTATTATGTGTGTAGGATTGGATTGAGCATTGCACGTCGCCTGGCTCAAGAGGGAGCCAAGGTGATGGTGAGTAGCCGTAAACAGGAGAATGTGGATCGTGCTGTAGAGCTCCTGAGGAGTGAGCCGGGTGATTTAGTAGTAGAGGGAGTAGTCTGCCATGTCGGAAAACCAGAGCACAGGAAGAATCTGATAGAGAAGGTGGAGAATTAGAAAATGTGGATATATAATTATATTTTCCTTTAGGCAGTAACTGAATTTAATTCACTGGATATACTTGTTTCAAATGCTACTGTTAATCCATTCTTTGGTCATACTCTTGATGTGCGTTAGTCATGCAAAAAGTATTAGTTATTGCCCTCACGCGAGGGCAATAACCGACATTAATGACCGCGGGAAAGTCGGTTACCCGAGTAACGGTCGAGGGCGCAGCCCGAGACTGTACGAGGGCAACCGACTTTCCCGAGGTCATTAATGTCGTTTATTGCCCGAGTTGTGTAGGGCAATAAGTGATTTATTACATAGTTCATCACTGTGAGCGCAATAACATCGCGAATTTTTAAAAATCGCAAAGACGCAACGGTCTGTTGCTATAGAAGACGCTACGCGCGGTCAATAACCTACATTAATGCCCTCGAATAGAGCAATCTGATTGGTGAAAGATGACGTACTATGTAATAATAATTAATTTTTACTTAATTTTTCAGACTCCTGAGTCAGCATGGGACAAGGTAAGGGCAGAAATTAATGTTTATTTATCAGTAATGTAATTCACTCAGATACTCGATGTCAACATCAAATCTGCAGCGCTTTTAGTAAAAGATGCTCATCCTCACTTGAGGAAGAAAGGGTGAGCAGTAGTCATGCCATTACTAATAACTATGCTGCTTCTAGTGGTTCGATTGTCTTTGTGTCTTCAATTGTTGGATATGCTCCTGCTCGTGTAAGTATCAGACTGCAGAAATTATAACTATTTTCAATCCTCTTAGTTTATGGGTCCATATTCAGTTTGTAAAACTGCTTTGCTTGGTCTCACTCAAGTATTGGCTAAAGAACTAGCTCCTGACAGTATCAGAGTGAACGCTATTGCTCCTGGAATTATAAAGACACATTTTAGCAAGACAGTAAGTGATCCTGTGTAACAAGGCTGTTTTTCTATCATTACAGTTATGGGAAAATGATGCTATTTTGAAAGAGACTCTGCAGCAAATTCCTTTAGATAGGTATATCCTCTATCTCTACAGCTTTATCTAACATTGCCTTGTTCCTGCACGTAGGCTTGGTCAGCCTGATGAGTGCGCTGGTGCAGTAGCATTTCTAGCATCAGATGATGCCAGCTACATCACTGCTGAGACCATTGTAATGGCAGGTGGAATCCAAAGCAGACTATGAGTGCTGTACTGTACACAGCAAAACCAAAAGCAACATTACTATGTCTTATTATGACATCACGTGTTAGGGGTGTGGCTCGTCCCAGCTATAGCGATGTCTAGAAGACTAGAAGGGAGAGTAGCTGTAGTAACGGCATCAACAGATGGGTCAGTGCGCTCTTCTTGATGATAAATATTTTGGTTTCTATGTACTGCAGTATTGGTCTAGCCATTGCACGTCGCCTGGCTCAAGAGGGAGCCAAGGTGATGGTCAGTAGTCGCAGACAAGAGAATGTGGATCGTGCTGTAGAGCTCCTGAGGAGTGAGCCGGGTGATTTAGTAGTGGAGGGAGTAGTCTGTCATGTCGGAAAACCAGAACACAGGAAGAATCTGATAGAGAAGGTGGAGCTAGAATTGGCTAGAAAAAGAAATCTATTCTATCGTATCTTAGGCAGTATCAACATTTGGATCTTTAGAAATACTTGTGTCAAATGCAGCTGTTAACCCTGTCTTTGGTACAACCTTACAAGTAAGTAGGATGGTTATATGCACCAGTTATGCTCGTTCCTTTAATTTTGATAGACTCCTGAATCAGCTTGGGACAAGGCAAGATGGCTTTGGTATTGCTGTACTTTTACCTATTGCGTTTTCACAGATTCTCGATATTAACATAAAAGCTGCTGCACTTCTAGTAAAGGAAGCTCATCCACACTTAAGAAAGAATGGGTAAGCGCTGCCATGTATGGTTACTGTTATCACTGCTTTCTATTTCTGTAGTGGTTCAATTGTCTTTGTGTCATCAATTGGTGGTTATGCACCTTTCCCTGTAAGTATTGATGGATTCCACATACAAGTGTGATAGAATATTCACACTGATAATAAAAAAGAATGCTATGATGCAATACACACCCATTGATGGACAGGATCTGTGACAGAAAGTGGCAGTAGATCTGTACACTCCTGCATAGTTCATCCGTAGATCCTGTCTATCAGTGGGTGTGTACTGTGTCATAGCATAGCTCATAATTATTTCTCATTATATCAGTATATCATGCCTCTACGCAGAATCCATCTTTAGTCAATACATTTTATCTTCTCTGTATTAATCTGTTCAATAGCTGTTGGGTGCATATTCAGTTTGTAAAACTGCTTTGCTTGGTCTCACTCAAGTATTGGCTAAAGAACTAGCTCCTGATAATATCAGAGTGAACGCTATTGCGCCTGGAATTATTAAAACTCAATTTAGTAAAGCTGTAAGTACATATTAATTTTTGAATAATGATAATCATTATTATTATCAGCTGTGGGAAGAAGATGCTATTTTGCAGGAGAGCTTACATCGGATTCCACTGAACAGGTTATTTGGCTTCCAATCTGTATCAATAATATTTTGTGTGTGTCTATCTTTCTGTACAGAATAGGTCAGCCTGATGAGTGTGCTGGTGCAGTGGCATTTCTAGCATCAGATGATGCCAGCTACATCACTGCTGAGACCATTGTTATGGCGGGTGGAACACAGAGCAGACTTTAATACTTCGCGCTGTATTGATCACAGATATAAATTAATGATAAATCACTAGACCTAGTTATCATAAGTATGCTGCAGTGTTTGTTTGGTTTTGCAACTGTCTTGGATGAGCTTAGTTCTACGCGAATCTGTAACTAAGTACGCACGTGGTTTGCCAAAAATTATTAAATTCTAATGACTCGCATTTTTTAGGTTAGTGCGCCCGGAATTTACTGTTACTGCGATGTCGTCTGTACCAATGGCTTCTTCAAAGAGTAAGGAAAGAAAGATGGAAGGGAAAATCGCAGTCATTGCCGGATCCACATCAGGGTAAGTACGTGATATGCACACTGGAATAGCCTGTTAAATCTATCTGTCACAGTATTGGTCTAGCCATTGCACGTCGCCTGGCTCAAGAGGGAGCCAAGGTGATGGTGAGTAGCCGCAAACAAGAGAATGTGGATTCTGCTGTGGAGCTTCTGAGGAGCGAACCGGGTAACTTAGTAGTGGAGGGAGTAGTCTGCCATGTCGGAAAACCAGAACACAGGAAGAATATGATAGAGAAGGTAGCTATAGATTAGTTGCATGTCCAAGTGTCAGTAGTCATTTTTATGCAGGCCGTGAGCAAGTTTGGAGGAGTTGACTTCTTGATAATTAATGCTGCATCTAATCCAGCATTTGGTCCAAGTATTGATGTAAGTGTATGACCATGTGTATGCAAGTGGCTCACATTGTCTTGCTCCATATTTGTAGACTCCAGGAGCTGCGTGGGATAAAGTAAGTTAATAATAATAGTTCATTTTCATGGCTGATCACAATGTAAAATGATAAATCAGATATTTGATGTTAATGTAAAAGCTGCAGCTTTGTTGACTAAAGAAGCACTTCCATATTTGAAAGAGCGACAGTAAGGAGTATAGTTAAGTATCCATGCTTACTGTGCATCACATTCTTTATTCCAGGGGTTCAGTTGTTTTAGTGTCTTCTGTGACTGCATATGGACCTAATGATGTAAGAAAACTAGAAACATTTGAATAATGTGTTGCTTTGATCTTCACAAGACATCAGGTGTGTATGGAGTTAGCAAGGCTGCTTTATTTGGATTGACAAAGGTTCTCTCTGTGGAACTTGCACCACACAAAGTCAGAGTGAACTGCCTTGCACCAGGTCTCATAAAAACAAAATTTGGACAAGTGGTATGTCAGAATTTTGTGAAAGGAAGTGTTAATTCGTGCACTAAAGGAAGTGACCATACAACCAATATACCTTTTCAAACTGCTGTATAGAGCATGCATACATTATTAATGATAACTGACAGTATCTGATGAAGTCATTCCATGCAGCTTTGGGGTTGTGATCAGAGACGAGGAGAAACACTAAAGAATGTTCCAATGAATCGGTATAGATATTTGGCACCAATATCATTCAGTTTCATGTATTTTCTGCAGAGTGGGTCAACCTGAAGAGTGTGCAGGAGTGGTTATGTTTTTGTGTTCAAAAGACGCTGGATATATCACTGGAGAAACCGTTGTCTCAGCAGGCGGAATGATGAGCAGGCTATAACACTTTCCAAGCTATAATAGCTTTAGAATATTAATTTTACTTGTGTCTACATTTGTGTATACATGACTGTAATTATTATTTATTTCACTCTGGTCACTTTCTTCCGAATCGTTACCGAATTGTGCAGCCACACCCACCACAGGAACACATGCATGCATGCAACCCGGTAGCTTGGCCACAGAACAAAAGGAGCTGGATTTTTGCTCTGCTGTAGTTTAGAATGTCTCGCGCACGACGCCTAGAAGGCAGAGTGGCCATAGTCACGGGATCTACCTCAGGGTACGAGTCAAATGCTGATTACAGAATTTAGTTATTTTCATGTAGGATTGGTTTATGCATAGCTCGCCGGCTGGCAGAGGATGGCGCTAAGGTCATTGTCAGCAGTAGCAATCAAGAACATGTAGATAGTGCAGTGAAAACATTGCGGAACGAACCAGGAAACCTGATTGTAGAAGGGATTATTTGCAATGTTGGCAGCTACGAGCATAGACAGAATCTTGTAGAGAAGGTGACACACAGAACGTAATTGTGTTTTTTTTCAAGTTCTTTATTGCTTTATACTTTTATTAGACTGTGTCAATATTTGGACAGATAGACATCTTAGTATGTGGAGCAGCTATCAATCCTTGCCTTGGACCAGTACTGAAGGTGAGTCTGCTGCCGAAGAACATGCCGTTCCTTAATTATCTCATTCGAATAGGCTACTGAGAGGGAATGGGAAGAGGTATGTTATCATGATACATTGAGTTTATTACCACATAATGCAGTTGTTCAGGATAAACACCTTGTCAGTTATAATGATGATCAAAGAGGCCAAACCACACATGACCAAGACGTAAGATACCATGAAAAATCAAATTGCATTGTAATTTTTCATTTATAGAGGATCAATTGTGCTTCTTTCCTTCATTGGAGCCTATGGACAAACTCCTGTTAGTGACAATTAAACTGTATGTTATTTTAATTCATCTGTTTGCTTGCCAGCTTTTGGGTTCCTTTGCTGTCAGTAAGACAGCATTACTGAGTCTTACCAAGATGATTGCGAATGAAATGCTACCAGTTCGTATCAACTGTGTAGCCAATGGCTATATTGAATCAAATACTTCTGGACGTACGGTAAGTGGTTGCACATCAGCATAGCCGTCATGATCATTCTTGTTATTGCAGATATGTACAAGACTGGAGGTAAAGAATGAAGTTACCGGAGACGCTCCATTGGTCAGGTGAGTAACAGTGATGGTGTGAGTGCACAATAACTGGTTCCTGTTCAGGTTTGGTCAGCCTGAGGAATGTGCTGGTGTGGTGTCCTTTCTGTGCTCAGATGATGCTAGTTACATCACAGCAGAGACAATAGTAATGGCTGGAGGACAGCAAAGCAGGCTGTAGTAGGTGTTAGTGTATACGTGCAAAATTAATGTTATGAACAGAGAATAATTTATAATAATTATTATATAAAATTATTGTTACAACAAAGAATAATTTATTATTAATGGTGAGTACCTATAATTATTATTTCAATATTATCGGACAATATAACAGTACATGTACTAAAAATAGGGATATTTTCTACTGTTATCATTCACACAGTCATTTGAAAGATAATTCAAGCTTTCCCACAACTGCCTTCACAAGGGTACGCATGTCTTTGGCTTTCTTGTCAGCCATTTCCATGACCTCTTGATGACATGGAGGGACTTTGGATGAGTCATGATCTAGAATGACATCATTAGTTACTAGTGAGAGGCCTGTAGAGAAGGACAGGAATGAACGAACTTGTAAGTATTATCATTAAAGACTTACCCAGTACCTTAATATCACAGTGTCTAGCGACTACCACTTCCGGTGCTGTACTCATGCCTACAGCATCAGCTCCCATAATTCGCAAAAATCTTGACTCAGCTGGTGTCTCGTACGAGGGACCGCTCAGATGTACATACACTCCTTCACGAAAAAATTCAGTCATATTAAGCTCCTTGGCTGTTTTCCTACACAGTTCTCGTAGTTCTGGGTCATATGCTGATGTCATTGGCGGAAACCTTGGACCAAACCTGCAAGGAATTAGATTTGTTAACACCAATAGTGATGACAACAATCATTGCTAATGTGTTATCAGTTAGCTAACCTATCTTCATTTGGTCCTATTAGAGGATTTTGTCCAGCCATTCCAGCAAAGTTTATATGATCCTTCATCATCATGATGCTGCCAGCTGAACACTCTGGAGTGAGACCACCAGCTGCATTAGTCACAATAAGCACTTCAACACCCAGCAGCTTGAACACTCTTACTGGAACAGTGATCTAGTGAGTTCTGGTCGATGATGTGGCTTTGCATGTTTGCATAGCACATACCTTCCAAGGAGGATGACCTTCATAAAAGTGAAGTCTTCCCTGCATGCACACTGTTGGTTTTCCTGACAAATACCCAAACACCAGATTACCTGCATGACCTTGAACTAGAGGTTGTGAGCAAAGTGAAGAGAAGGTGTAGAAATAATTATTGACGCTTAGTATTAATGGAAGTAGTTGTATTCAGTAGAATTATTTGAATGATTCCATTCCTAAACTTCCTTAGCTATGAATGGTAGCAATAAACATGCTAAGACTGCTAATTGTAGCTAAGTTTCTTTGGTGAAAATTAATCAAACCACAATTGGAGCATTCCCAAATGAGGTGATCTGCACTGAGTCACTGACCCCAAAGGCCCAAAGCAAAAACTCTTGATTATCATACAGTGTAGTCACTTTCACCTGTTGTTTTTGGAAATCCAGGAATATCCTCATAAGGTATCACATTCTTTGGTTTGTCTGAATCCAAATTATCTACCAGACCACCAAGACCAGAACCACATATGATCCCAATCCTGGGATTTATTTCTGTCTTCGTCATGAGAAACTTAGCCACTTCGTCAACCTCGTCGTAACCCGGTCTCACATCAGGATGCACCCTATGAAAAAATACACCAAGCTCTGTCTAAATGCAATAGACGTGTCTTCGATCGAGCTCACTTGGCGTCCATGGTATTCCTAATTCCCTTTTGTTTTCTCTCTCCGATCCACACCGAGGTACAGGTCGCGGCGTCGAAAACGAAATCAACTCATGACGACGCCTACTACGTGGGCGTGGTTATAAATAAAAATGGCGTTGAACGACAGTGGGAGTCCCAGCTCGATTGTAACTCGTCCGCGCAGCCTACACAGGAAGATTGTCTGTGCTGTGACACACGAAAAACCGCAGATAAAGGTAGTGATTGTTATGGCAATCGTTGTACTAGGATCTACTCTTCGTGTACTCGGGATAAACTATGGCTCCACAACACCCTTAGCTGATAAAAGAAATCCTTTCAACCAGATATTTGTTAAGTGGTCGTGGGCATGGACATTATTCTGCGTTATTCCTACTGTATTATTGACTTCTGCTTTGTACACTGGACTGAACAAATGGGCTATGGTGCGCCACATGGGTCGTGTAGCTGTTGCTCACATCATCTGGTACCTCACGACCTCATTGTTTGAACGCATTGACAGTATATCCGGAGAATGTTCAGACTCTAGCATCACTTCTCCAAGAGCTTGCATTAAGCAAGGAAACAACTGGATGGGATTCGACATATCTGGCCACGTCTTTCTACTTACCTACTGCATTCTAGTGCTGACTGAGGAGACAGCGGGAATAAAAATGGAAGTTTGGGATGAGTACAATAGTGTTCTACTTCAACAGAAACGAGTGGTCTCTAAACTTTCTGAACAAGTTATGCAACTGCTTCCAAAGCTTCATCGTTTAACTACATTTATAGTGAGCCTGTTGGAGCTTTTAGCAACTGCCGAGATACTCCTCTGGACCTTCATGTTGTGCACCACTTCACTGTACTTCCATGATTTCATAGAGAAACTGTTAGGAGCTGTAATAGGCTGTGGAGCATGGTATATCACGTATAGTTTATTGAATGGTAGTGGTAAATGGGCACCACTCGCTCCTAGTGATGGCCTTCTTCATCCAGTAACTCAACTAAATGTGACCTCTGGCTAGTGCAAATTATTTTCTAGGTGCTTATTGCGCGTAATTTTTTTCTATTAATAATAATAATAATTATTATTTATTATTATAATTTTTTTGATAATCACGGGTGGGCGTGTACGATATGGCTACGAGTGCGTGTACTAGTTCAGTTACAGCATACAGCCTTTCTTCTCAATCTTGCCAGATCTGCTATGAAGAATATTCAGAAGAAGAAAAGAAGGCTCCAAGAGTTCTGTTGTGCGGCCACACTTTCTGTACTGGTCAGCAGCATGTTGTCATGTCACTAGTTCTTACTGATCAACGTTTCTAGGTTGTCTGAGCAAGGTAAAGTCAGGTCTTAACCTACTTCTTGAAGAATATAATGAAGACAGTACTACCACCACCACAGATGTCACCACACCCACCAGAGTTCGTAATATCAAGTGTCCTACCTGTCAGCAGACTCATCCTTCTAATCAACCTATTCCAAAAAACTATCAACTACTCGGTCAACAATCTCCCACATGTCTAACCAGCCTCACTAAATCTTACCTCTGTGAAGAACATCAAAAAGAAAAAGATGTATTTTGCAAAGATGATAACATTGTGGTGTGTTCGTTTTGTGTGCTTTATGGTGATCATCGCAATCACAACACAGTGCCAGCAGCAGAGGAATGTAAAATAGTTAAGAGGGTACTTGAGGGAAATGCTGAGGCATTGGCTGCCTTTCTTCCCGATGTTAGTAAAGCTCAGAGTGACATTCAGAGTCTAATAGACAACTTGGAGTTGGGACAGACTGCCTGCAAGAAGAAGGTTGAGCAGACGGTAGAAGAGATGCACAGGGAACTGATGAGAAGGAAAAGAAAGGCACTGAAAGAGCTTGATGAGTTTTGTGAAGATCAGACTGAGTGCTTGCAAAATCAACTCAGGTGAGACGCTGTATATGTTATTGTTAGAGCATGGCTCTGAGGGCTATACAGCAGATATGCCGAAAATGATATTCATAATCCTGAGCATGTAACCTGAGGGATCAGCTATATCTGCTGTATACCACGAGGAAGGCATGTTCTAACTGTTTTAGACCATAGGAGCCATAAGATCAAATGATTTGAGTGTCTGGATATTGTATGCCAACTTTTAATTATCACTATTCTTCTTATACTGTGGATTTTTTAAAGCAGTCACTGAGCGTGAACTGCCACTTATGAGCAAGTTTATTGTCTCTGGCCATCTTCTATAAGTTGATAAAACTGAAGCTGTTCGCATAATTTAACTTGATTCTTCCGTGTATGCTGGACAAACTTATGCATGAATGACATTCACGACATGTTTAATGCTTGTAAAATGGTATTTGGATCTCAACTAGTATCTTAGGGTTTATTGAGCATAAATACTCGCTGCACCTAATGAGAAAAATCAATCTGGTAGGGATAATCCTACCCCTTCCCATTTTTTAAATTCTTCGGGAAGGTAAGGTCACAAAGTGATCGCAAGGGGCTGTCACTAGCCGGTTTAGTGTACGAGATTTCTCATGATCTCTGATTTTGACAAAATCACACGCATGGCTTTTATTTCAACCCAGAAACTTCTCTGACGAAGCCTGATGACTTTGCTATGACTGTACTGCAATTTTAGTGAATCTTGCAAGCACGTCGACGTCTTTGCGAAAGCGCAATAGCTAATTAATGTTATTTCTAGCTATTACGCATGTGCAAAAGGCGTTTTGTGCATAAGACATTTTGCAAGAGTCATTAAAATTGTAGTAGATGTGGAGTAACCCCGCCCTAGTCCAGGATAGCAAGCAGATTTATAGCAGGCATGCATGTTCATTAGCATACAAAGTACTGTGTTAGTTCATTGCAACAACAAGAATCCACTACGTACACACTTCAGCCCTATTATTCAGTTTGCCTTCAACCGATAATTTCTGATTCCCTGCTCGCATCTTCCTACATGTACAAATGTAAAAAAAAATCGTTTTGACCATTAACAATAGCTTTGAATGGGCAAGCGAAGTTAAGCGAACTGAACAAGCTGCCAAAACAACTTCTAAGGGGCGAGATACTTGAAACCAATTTTGGGGTCTGACTTTAACTGTCGTTATGAGATTTCACGAGTGGCAGGGCCCTTAGTGACCAGGCCAGGAGGTGTTTCGACTCCTCCTACTAGTTATAGACAACATATTATGTTGTCTATTTCCGCCATTTAATTATCCGATATACACTGGTAGGTGGAGTAGGAACACCTCTTTCTTTTGATCTTCAATGGCTTATGCCAAATATACCACTGAAAATCCTTTGATCATATGAGTTCCTATGGTCTAAAGTATACAATATACAGTAGACCTTCGCTAATCCATATCAGCAAAAATGGTCTGAGTAGTGAATCTATTCTAGACATCATTATTTATAAACAAGTAATGAGATGACAAGCATGTATTCACAGTTGAATTTGTGCTTTAAGATATAATGTACATGTAACTGTAATAACAGCAGTTATGCAATGATTTTCTTCAGTGCTCTTAAAGGAGAGAGACAGAAGTGTGAGGAACAGCTTCGTAAGTGTCGTTACTTAGTGAAAGCTGCCCCAGCAATAGTGTTAGATCAACATGAAGAAGTCATAGCATCCTCTCAGCAACTATGTGGACAAATGATTGACCTGCCTCTGAAGCCTATAATGCGGCCTGTTATTGAGGTACCAAGACCGCCCGTTGTTGACACACAACTGATAGATACTGTGTGGGATTGTATCAAACCTAAATTTGGTACGTGTGAAGAAGAGGACGTAAAACAGGAAGAAGGAATGGAAGAAGACAACGAGGAAGTAGGAGATGTGGAACTAGCTATTGAAGTTGAAGAGTTTGCAATAAAAGAGGAGAGTACAGAGCAACAGTTTCCGTCGGTCTGTCTTGATTGATGGCTTGTGATGTGGGTGTGTATTATATCAAACCATCATTATTGTTTTATTCATCATTATTGTGAGTAATATAAAATCAAAAACATCTTTGAATGATTAATAAAACGTCAGCAAAACATTAACTGCCTACATGCTATTTAGCTGATAGTAGATAATAATAAAATTATTATAAAGAGATGATAACTATGTACAATCATGAGATAGATCAGGATGTTCTGGACAAGTTTGCTTTACTCGAAACCATTCATCTATGCACCTTTATAGTAAGAGAGAGTTGATAGTAGAACAGATCAGAATAGCTATGACCACTTACTTCACATGATACACACACAAACACGGCAGTCTGGCAATGGTGTCACCTGCAATACAGAAACAGTCTAAAGTAGAGCATGTGTTCAAATAACACATTACTAATCTAAAGACAGACAGTTCCAATATACACACATAAGAGAACACTTGTGTTGGTGGTAGGTATAATGTGTTTACTGTATACTGTCAGATTCATGCCATCTGTAGTTTCCTGTTTTGGGAGTGTTTCACTGCCCGTCACATTACATTAAAATGCTTGGAATATTATTCAGGAACAGCTGTTCATTACATCTTTTAAAAGTACTCCATTTGACAACGCAAAGAGTACAATGCTGTACAACTTGATAGTTCAACAGTATCGACCAATTATCATGTGTGGCTACTGTTTGTGGTTAGCTAGAATTCCCTTGTGAGATCACTCATCATTACGCAATGTCAGAAGTAAGTAAATGTTGCTTGGCACTAAACAGGTGTTAAATAATTGTACACACAAACAAGGTGGTTCACACATTACTAAGCAGCTCATGCACACAAAGGCTAACAGAATAAGAAAAATGAAGTTTGTAATATGACGTGAGCAAAATCATTTGTACACTTTGTAATAGATTTGGTACAGTTCTTATTTAAAAAGTTTGACTACAATACTACAAGTTTCATAATGTCAAATAGTTAGGATTTTGAAAACTGGTTGTAACAGTGTTTATTAAATGAAACCATATTAATAAGTTGAATAATAATGGTTGTACATGTACAGTACATCAAAGCAGTCACTAGTCATACTTGGAGAGACACTTGTCTGGTACAAATAGACTCACCTGGTGACATATCCTCCAAACATATGCTACACTCTCCAGAACTTATTCTCAGCACATCCTCTGATAAGACATGATCATGAAGCAATGTTAGCATAATTATGACTGAGAGAATTACCGTTATATTGTAGTCTTGGTCGACGTGCACACTCAGACATGTGACGCTGAAAGTCACCTGATGGTACTTCCTCATGACACATAGGACACTCTGCATCACTCCCTACATATTGAATAAGATATTGCCAGCAGACTCACACAAACCTACTTCCTAGTCCTCTGAGAAGCAATGTGAAAGGATCCAGTCTAACACCAGCTGTTGCTGATGCTGCCCCCAATTGCTCTCTCAGCTCAGCTCTTCTTCTCCTTCTCTCTCGGTCGATTGATGAAGAGGCAGATGATGAACGATGTGTTCTATGAGAAGGAGGTGGTGATGGACGAGGAGGACGAGGGAAATCAGTAAGAAGAAAGTCCCAATCTAAGAGGCCAGGGGCAGCAGGTTGACGGTGGTGTGGACCAGCGGAACCAAATCGAGTACGAGGAAGATCATTATTAGATGCTGATGGTCTATATCGTTGTGATAATGGTGGAGAGGGGGAAGGGCGATGTATGTGATGAGGAGGAGATGGTTGAGGTGGTGGTGGCAGTGGACGATGATGGGGTGGTGGTGGTGGCAGAGTGGTAGAGAAAGAAGGCTGAAGAGAGTCAGGTATGACTACAGGTGAGTCGTCTGGTCTGTAGCGAGTTTCAGACAGAGTAGGGCCTTCTCCTTGGTCACTCTTAGACTCGCTGCTTTGTTTACCACCCATGATATGTAATTATTATTATTCGTTAGTGACTTGACAGGGTCTCTTGGCGTAAGTGAAAAGTGGCTGAACCATCGCACCGTCACGCCACGTTCCTCACAACTGGGAGCATCGAGCAAAGCGAGACGATACAGCACTAGAGTCGAGAGTCGTCCACCCGCACTGCATATGCACCGTACCGCGGATGGGATATTTCAATTTACATACATGTACAAACTCGATTTCGTTATAAAAAAATAATACGGTACGACAGACTGATCTAGAGTGTACATTGTAGCCTAGTTATACTACATAATGTAAGTACGTCACATGATTATATATCTATATCAAACTCGTCCAGTACGTTGTAAGTGAGGCTGTTTCCAAACACAAATATTCCAAACACCACCATTACAGAACCAAGAACAACTGTGGCTAGTTTTCCAGTCCAATCAAACTTGAAGCGGGCAAATGTCAGCTTTAGTAAATTCATGCCTGCAAGAAAAAGAACACAAATGCAGTTGAAAATTATTTTATTTAGAAAATATAAGTTTGTTCCAGACTAGCACTCAGCCTTAATTAGCTAACCAGGAAAGACGAGAATAAACAATCCAGCCAGACATCCCATAGGACTGATGACATATTTAACCTGAGGCACAAACAGTGCCAGTATCACAGACAGCACCATCCACACCACAGACTCCGTCCATGCTCTCCATCGCTCAGGACCTGGAAACCATCGTGGTAGTTTGGAAAATTCAATGTCTATCCTCCTCGACCAGGAAGGCTTTGTTACAACAGAAACAAATCTCATGATCGCACTGTCAATTGAAAGCCTATTTTGAATAAAAAAGAAACTTGCATCTGCTAATGTTTAGAGCACAATGTTGTACCTTCCACAGAAATGAAGAATTGGATAAGAAGTAATCAGTACAATAGTCAGTAAGACTCTTGCAATACTTATATCAATATCACTTGGGCAGTAGTTTCTCAGAATGTCTGAGTTGACACACTCTCTCGGAAAGAATGTGAGATATCCGAAAATGCCAACAAAAGAGTAGACTATAAGACAGCTCAGTTGTGCGATTACAGCTATAATGAAGAAGTTTCTTGGTTTTCGATGCTTTGGTTTGATCCCAGAGTAGACTGGAATGCAGGACACGTGACACTTTTTTAAAAGATAAAAAATCAAGTTTAATATCATAGTACATGTTTACCTGGTAGGCAAAACAAACGATTGGAATCGCATTGAGAGAATCAGACCAGTCCCATTCACAAGATCTAAAAGGTACGAGTAATTTATAATAAATAATAATATGCATTTTCATTACGATGGTATATCTCTATTCAGAGTGCAGTCTCCTGGATTATATCCAATTATATACTTCACAGTTACCATCACGCTGATTGTGATGCACGAGACAACACTTAGAAAGCTGTTGGAGTAGAGTATAGCAGCATAGATAAAGTGATAACGCATTTTACCTAGTGTAGGTCAATAATCCAATGGTCTTGAGAAGTAGCCAGGGAAAAATCAACAGAAGAGATACGATGGGAACAAGAAACTGACGGCTCACAAACCACTGCTCTGATAGACTCCTGTTATCATACTCAAATGCTGAGCTGACTGTGAAATGAGTAATTTTTGTTATCACATTACTCAGATACACTTTAGATATCTGATGTAGTACATGCATGTCACGTGCAAATAATAGTATGCATAGCACAAAACTGATTATTGATCTTTATCATAATAATGCTTACTGTCTTCAAACTGATTTCCTATAACCACCAGGTAGGTGACACAGGCTCCAAAACAATAGATTGCAATGCAGATTTCCAGTAGCACACGAGCCCACGTCCCCCACATTCTTTCCATCATCATCTCGTAGGTGCAAGCCTGAGTCACTTCAGAACAGTAGGAGAGAATGGTTAGACCAGCAATACAGAAAGGAACAATTGCCTAAAGTGAAGATGTGCAAAGAGCAAAACGCTTTGTACGCAAACTGCATAATCTGCAGCTCACCACTTCGATCACCACCCCACCAACGAGACTGTCCCTTCCTCCTGCAAGAAAGAACGAATAGGGAAAAGCAAGCAGACCAGCTCCGAAGGCTGCATTGATCACAATGAAGACAGCTCCATATACTGAACTTCGGCCGTTAAGTTGAGGAAACACAGTTCGACCTATAAGCGAGCATAGTGAACCTGATTTTCGCTATTATGTTCATGCATCTAACCTGTAGCTGATTCACCACTAGTTGTAGCTACATGCAGCGCTGGAGATTCTTGAAATCTCACACTTCCAGACTTATCTCCATTTTTTGTGAAAAGGACGGCTGTTGTGCCTGGAGACTTCTTTCCACTAAGCAAGCCACTCGTTTCTTCCATGATAGTCAGCAAGTTTTGCAAAAGCGAGCCCCGCCCATAGTCCAGAGCCCAGTGAGAGGTGTAGCCTCGTTCCCAGGCCTTTGAGGCCATGAGAGGTGTGTCGACATAACTATGAATAGCATCAAGGACTTTCGCACACACGTACCGATGGTGGTTATTTACAAAAAATAGTATAATGCATCAATACAAAAATTTTAATCTGTTATAATACCAAAGTCCTTCAGAAGGTTATAGATTAGACTGTTTGCAAAGACAAATACTCCTATAATCACCATAACACACGCAAGACAAACCATTGCAACTCTAGTAAAAATTGGTCTTGGCTTCAAAAATGTCAATTTTAACAAACAGAAACCTGTGAACAAGAGACAATAAAAAGACATGAAGCAACTAACAATGATCATGGACTTCAATCAGGTTTTTATATTACAAGCGACTGCTTACCAGGGAACACCAGCATGAAGATAGCAGCCAGACATCCCATAGGACTGATGACATATTTAACCTGAGGCACAAACAGTGCCAGTATCACAGACAGCACCATCCACACCACAGACTCCGTCCATGCTCTCCATCGCTCAGGACCTGGAACCCATTTTGTCTTACATCGGAATTTCACTTTGAGTTCTTTCTTGAAAATCTTTCGATATACAACGGAGCTTAAGTTAGTTAGAACACTGTCCAGTGCTAGCCTGAGACAACAAGAGGAGAATAACTTGACACTGAATGCATTGCATAGAGGAATATGAAGAAACCACAAAAAAGCACTGTGATTCTTAACAAGGATCTTTCCTAATATTTTAACTAGTACATGTACAAACAAGCATTCCAGTGAACTAATACAGGTACAAATAATGTGAACTGTCACCAGATATGCTGTAGTGGTGTGGCTTCACACAAAATCTCATTTGGAGGGGAACTTTCAGACCATGAACACACACACACTGCACAGACTCATGATTTACAGTAGATGAGTTTACTGCTATGATAAGCACAGGTCCAGCAAGACATTGGTAACTTCCCTCTCACATCCTGTCCCCTACTATAGGAATGAGGGCTAGACCATGCTACTACTGCCCGGCTAGGTTAGGTCTACTGAATACCAACTCACTTCTATTATGAGGTTGCACTAACCTTCCACAGAAGTGAAGTATTGGATATGATGTGATGAGGCAGAGTATGAGAAGACCTCGAGCAATACTTATTGCTATATCATTGGGACAATAGTTCCTCAAAATGTCTGAATTGACACATTCATTTGGAAGAAAGGTGAGAAAGCCAAATACACCCGTGGATGTGTAGACGTAGAAGCATATTGCAATGCCTAGAACGACAATAACTGAGAAGTACGAAACACCTCTCCACTTTGGCTTGAGCCCAGCATAGATTGGAATAGAGGAGACATGACACTTTATAATGGGATGGAAGAAAGGGAAGGAGACATCAACATTGGTATAATGTATTGATTTACCTGATAAGCAAAGCAAATGAAAGGGATAGCATTTAAAGAACTAGTCCATGACCAATCATCACATGATCTATACAGCAGAACACAGTAAGCACAGTGAGAGCATTGGTACCCTTACTCTGGTATGCTGCGAGGAAATGGACAAGTTGAGTTATCCAATGGAAGAGTGTAGTGTTTTACAGTGACCATTATACTTACAGTAAAGCAAGCCAAGACACTGAGAAAGCTAAACAATAGATATAAAGGAGTTATCAATAATCTATAACACACGCTGGGTTACCTGGTATAGCTGAGTACACCAATCGACTTGAACAGCAACCACGGGAATATGAAGATGATCGTAACAATGGGTATGACAAATTCTTTACTGAACCACCACTCATCGGACAGACTGTGATTGTTGATGGTAAAAGCTGCAGAGACTATGGGAGACAAGAGCATCAATCTTATCACTTGCTGACTACCCACCAATGCCCAGTGGATAAGCTAAACTCAATTAAACGTGAGAGGAACGGTTGGTTGACATGTATTTAACAAGGTGATAATGACTAGCGAAGGCTTCTCTTTAGATGATACCACTGCCCACACACACACTCACTGTCTTCCATTTGCTCTCCTATCACCACAAGGTATGTGACACAGCATCCAAAGCAGTAGATGGCTATGCAAATCTCAGCAGTTATTCTTGCCCATGCTCCCCACATCTTCCCCATCATCATCTCGTAGGTGCTGGACTGAGTCATTTCAGTGCAGTGTGCTAGTGTGATCAAGCTGATTAGAATAAGAGGTAGTAATGCCTGCAAGAGAAGTCAAGCATTATGCTCAAAAAGATTGCAACACTAATAAACTAATTTTTTGGTTGAATAGTGAGATGGGAAATGGTGGGTTGGAGAAGGAAGAGGAAAGATTGATATAGTAACCTCAGGTTTGCAGAGTGCCATGTGACCCTTCAGTGATGAGTGGTAATAGTAAATAAATAAATTATGCTATTTCCCTGTTGACAACCAGTAATTCCCGGTTGTCAGCTTCTTGTATGCAAAAGGTGAACACACTGTTCCACTAATGGATGCTTGTCACTAGTAACTATCACATGATCCGAGGCTAATCAACGTTCTATGAGAAATGGTGTTTGATTGCTAAATACAGTACAAGGGCACAGAACATGTAGAACTCAATCATCATTTGTTCTAAAAAACTAATTCCCAAGTAAGCCTCCTACTCACTAGGAGCTATAAACAGAATTATTCAGAGAAATAATCTCCGATTCATCCACCATCAGATTATGATAAACAAAATCTCTCCCGAGAAATACATGTCGGTATTAGAGTTACAATAGTCATAAAGACAACATGACAACATCAGGCTTGCAACAAATATAATTCGTGGTGGGAGGTATTCGATAACAAAATTTCCCGCTGTCATAGAAAAATACTGACAAAAATGAAGGGATGTACCCAACAGAAGGACAAGGGTGTACCCACTTGCTACTATGCTCCCCACAAACGAGATACAGCTGTTCTGGATATGCAATTTTTCACATTAGAAACTGAAATGTTCCTCCTCACCACTTCAGTCACCACACCCCAGTACCACTCTGTGTGCCCTCCAGCAAGAAAGAAGACATAAGGAAAGGTCAGTAGGCCGGCTCCAAGGGCAGCATTTACTACAATAAAGACGGCTCCAATTGGAGAACTGTCTCCACTTAACTCGTCAGCTTTCTTCACCATCTGACCAGATACTTGTATTTGTGCACTTGAAAGAAGAGGGCTCTTTTCATCTTCCATTGTATCGGAATCAGGGAACCAGTCTAGACTCTCTTTATCCGACATGTTTTGTACGAGCTAATACAAGACACGCCTTTCCAGACACGCCTTATTTTCGCGCACCAGCCCACGCGCTCGTTCCAACACAATGCCGAGTATAAAGACTCGGCTAAGTGGCTGAGCCACCTCTCAGACAAGAATAATTCCAACCTTTGCACGTGCTATAGCTTATTTTCTTTTTTTCTAATTCAGTGTCGTATAACACGACATTCGTGTACCTGGTTTGCTCTCTGTGAGTGCTGGAGCCATGGATTGTGCGAGTGTACTAAAGCGTGGCTACTTGGTCGACAAGAAAGCCAGTCGTCTGGTGAGTACAAGATATGATTTGCTTGTACTGGCTGCAATGAGTGTATGTGTGCTTGTTGTGTGAGCGGGGTTGCGGTCTCTTTGTGGATGTTGTGCGGTATGCGCTTTTGCTTGATCCTGGGCGGCATGAAAAATAAACAACTGAAACACTCACGCGAACATACTCGCAGGGTCCTACACGTTCCTCGCTTATCATGTTGAGTTAGCACCCGTGGTTATGTTTATAGACCACAGTACGGTAGCAGTGATCAACACCATATTTTGGTTTCTTAAAGGAAGTCCTAGCGGATCCTGTGAAGTTGTATGCTGTAGTGGGCTAGGAACCTCATTATGTACAATACTAACAGTGTACTATCAGCACTCAATGAATCAACTTACAATTGTCATTAAAATTAGTTTGTTTTAAGTGTCGAAACCCCTCCAACTGATCTTGATACATTTTCTTCTCAAACAGGATCGCAAAAAGTGGTATGTGCTTCGCCAAGACATCAATCAAGGCTACTGTCTCCTGGAGTTCTACAAAGACGAGAAGTCAGCAATCAAGGGTGACACTCCAAAGGGTTTTTTCAATATTCTGGATGTTGTTGAGGTGGAGAGACTGCGTGAAAAAAAGCAGACCTTTGAGCTCCTCTGTCCCGGTGTGGCTCACAGATTCATGGCTAACTCGGAGGCAGAAGCAGATGAATGGGCCGATTCGATAAGACAGTTGATTTCCTATCGTAGAGGAGATTTCAGATCTCTATCGCTTCCTCGGATTTCCTCATCTCCTGGTTTCTCTGCACCTATTACCACCACTCTTCCACTTACCCGCCAACTCACTCCTTTATCAAACAGTCCTCCCATGAACATTGCCATACCTACCTCATCACACACTCTTGTTATACCACATCATCACTCGATCAGACCTGATCCATTCACACTCTCTCCGTCTCCATCACAAATCGCCAGTTTCACCCTTGTTCCCAATAGCTTTCATACCTCTCAAGATACAATGCTGACCACTTCCACAATGCCAGCACAGGTTCATCCTGTGACAGCCCAACGTCAGATGTCATCTGATTCTGGAAATCCTTTCCCCTCTCCTCCTTCTTCCAGTGACAGTTCCAGCATGTGCAGTGGCTCGAATGCCAGCTTTGACAGCGCATCAGTTATGGATGGAGACAACGACAGCAATACCAGTGAGACATTGACACGCACCCACACAAACATCACTCACACAGTTATAGACACAAGTGCTCACATGGTTACAGAAACACTCACACGCACCTGATCCAAATAAAAATGAGATCATGGCTACCGATACCATGCACTTCAAACACTGTAACATTGATAGTGTGTACTCCAATGGCTACAATACTGTGCTCTCCAGACCCGTTGGCTGTTGTACTCATTGTTGAATTCACAATACTGATTGGTACTATATTATCACAAAAGGAGCTGGTCAGTATTTGTAGTCTATGTGTGTAGCAGTGTTCTATCAACAAAGGTCTTTAGCTAATGATTGAATCCATATGTACAAGTCATGCACACTGGCTGACTGCCATAACACAATTGCTAGTGATAAGCTCCATTATGTCACACCACTAGTATGGCCTCATACCAGCTCGCGAACTAAGCTTGTTATACACAATATTGTGTACATACGTTATATAGCAGGCAAATCGAGCTCTAGCTAGAGATATTTGTAGACATTTAGTGACATGTGTTTACATGTTGGTATGTTTACAGTGTTAGAATAATCATTGGTAGGTTTGTCTACCTCTAGCTATGGCTGAGTGGCTGTATAGAATGCACTTCTTGACAACATCATAGCTAGACCACACAGAATGATGCACAACACAAGTACATGTTACCTCATGCATGATGTGTTAGTATGCAAAATGCTCAGAAACAATTGTTTGTTTATTATTCTTACTATAATCACTAACACGTCTTGTACATTGTTATCTTTGTTGTGAGTTTTGAGTACCATCTTTAGCACAAATATTGTGCACTGACACTAGCAGTGTATTAAATAGCGTGGTTTGTATTTTTGCAGAGAGCAAGTTCAGAATTCACTTGAAGGAGAATGAGAAGTTGGGAGTGTCTGGACCTTGTGATTTGATTGTATCTGATGATAGCCTTACTCTGTGCTGTATTCAATCAGGTTAGTAGTGATTGAATTAGTAGTAATAGGGACTGTACCAATACTTTATTTTGTATATCAATTCTGTATTATGTGCTAATTTGTTAATGGGCAAGGATTAACATAGCAATATGCTTTGTGTGCCAATAAATGGCACTTTCCATGGTTTTTGTTTGTCAATGCTTGTGCTACAATTATATAATGTAGTACACCAATGGCTCAGTGGTGCTAATGGTGCTAATGTCTTCAAGCTAGTTGGATCGATAGTAAACACAAGCGTTATGGCGTGTATGATAGCATAATCCAATCATGAGACTGTGAACATAGCTACCTTTGTTGATAAACCAGTTTATCCAGTCTGACTAGATAAGCCTTTCCCATAGGCTATGGGAAGGTTGGGTGTTCTCATGAATTTTCCATGAGTTGTACACACTGTTTGCCACAAGGCACTCTATAGTTGAAGCAACGATAACATGCTTAGTAGCTGATCCAGTACCAGCACAATACCATTATGAGGCGCTATGACAATCATATTACTGGCACACAAGGCTATAGGCAGTAATTGGCTCATACTGTCATTAGCAGCAGCCATAGAACTCAAAGTGTTCACACAGTGCTGTTGGAGAGTATGGTTTCCCTCATGGTAACCATTATGGTATGGTAACCAGTACAGTGGGAACAGCTGGTCACACCACCCAACCTCAGTACACCGTGCACTTAACACCTTTACCATACCACTGCTGTCTAGCACAAAGTAGAGCCTTTGCCAAAAAGAAATTGTTCTGGTAGGGTGACCAGGAGGTGAGACAGGTGTGTGTACCAACTGTGTAGATCAAGGGAGTCAAGCTTTGGTCTGTTCCTAGTAATAATACTTTATAGGAGTGCAGGAGGGACAACAGGAAGTGACTTTCCTTTGAAGTATTTGGTAGTCATACTAACACTGGATCAACAAATACTGACTACCATGCAATGTACATTGACAATCAGTGACTCATTATGCATTTGTCAATTCTAGCCACACACTGCTATAGGATGCTGACCACTATACCACAGCTACAGACAATATACAAACAGTAGTACTGCTTCACTGGTATTATTATGGCTGCTGGTTACCATGGAGCCTGTTTACAAGCCAACCTAGTGTAGTATGTAACAGCTGCATATATATCGACCAATGAGCACATGACCACAGTTATGCACAAGAGATGATTGCCAGGTAACTTTAATCCTCACAAGTTGCAGAGATTAAGGCTTGTTTTGAAACTAGAAACCTCATTAGTTATGCTGCAAAGAATTATTACTAGTTTGTAGGAGCTATACTTGACTTGCCTTTGATCTAAAGTAGCTCAAACGACTCGCAAGGCAATGAATTCAAGTACATTTGCAATACACCAATAATCTTTATAAAATATTTTACTTTGTGGGTTTTCTGGAAATCTTTCAAGAGTTAAGTTAATAGTATTCACAGGTTATTCTGTCAAAGTGTGGGTGAGTATGATAGGGGAAATGACATAATGTGAGTATGGTTAGTCACGTCACAACCTGGTCTGCATTGTGTGGATATCCTCCTCTCATTGCACCTGTATCAACACAACGCTAATCTAAGCTGTAGGAGACCAACACTTTCCTTGTGGGGCAGTAGGACTTAAAGGAATTTCTTTTATATTAAACCATGCAACCACATCTAGTCCATGCAATTGGTATTTGAAGTTCTTAGAACAGGATATGGTTTGGTGGAGCTATTGCACTTGTGTGCTGTGCTATTTTATTGGTCAGGAAGATGCTATAATCTCATAATCTACAAAATTGTATATTAGCATTATGGAAGTTCTGCACTAGTAGTGTTCATTGTTGTTGCTGGAGATGGTAGTAGTTATAATACATGTTGCCTCTTTATTAGTGTGGGTTTGTCTGTGTTGTGGCTGTATCTGTGCGAAGACGTTTGCTTGTATACATGCTACTGTTTCCTCTCACAGGTCAGATTCTTGTAAGCTGGCGTATTGGTGTTTTGAGAAGATATGGAGTGAACAGTGTGTGTTTCACATTTGATACTGGAAAGTATGTACACACTATTCACTTATTTAACCGTTAATTTTAATTATCTCTCTCTTTATTCAAGAAACTGCAAGACTGGCGAGTCAACGTTCTTTCTGTACAGTCCTCAGAGCAGGTTGATACACACTAAGATTCACTCTGCTGCCCAGCGACTCAATTTCACCAAAGAGCGTCGCAGAGCCTCAGCGGTGAGCAACACAGCGTAGCATGGAATGCATTGCTTGTCTGATGCACTGGTGTAAAATACTGAATTATGTGAAAAATTTATGCAAAACTAACGTAGTGAAAAGGAGTTTGTTTTGGCGGTGAAACATTAGTTGATTGTCTAATAACAAGTTAACAACTTGCTCTTCCTTCATCGACAAGCATGCTTAACTTTACTGAACACTGATTGCTGCCATCATGTGATATCAATACTGTGAGAGTGATATTAGCATGTCCTGTAGGTGCACACTAGTGTCTATAGTTGCTACAACAGATGTTGATCCATGTGTTTAAATTCCATGCATTACTGTCTCTCATGTTTTTCTCATTCACTCAGCCTGATCCTGTCAACAAGACTACACCAATCTCTCGCCAGCCTACACCCTCTCCTTCCATCGTTTCCTCTCCTCCTGGCTATAGCCACATAGAACACAACCTGAAATCATCCACTTCGTCTGAACCATACGAGAAATTGAACAAGCTTGCCTCAACCACAGTCACCTCTTCCACTGAATACAACACACTCGTCCACAATGCATATCCTAAAGTGCCTTCAATACAATACGCCACTCTATCCTTATCGACCTCACCTCCACAAAACACTGCACTGATGTTTTCACACATGTCTCTTTCCTCTTCATCGTCGTCAAGCTCTTCACCACAGTATGGCAACATATCCACAAGCACCGAGAACACCATGCAACATCACTCACCTTCTAAATTCACTTCCTCTCGAGAAGAAAGTGTTGTCTCTGTCTCACCACAAAGAGAGAAAGGTCCTGTTCCACACCTACCATCCCGACACTCAAAGATAACCTCTATATAACCAACAAAGTAACTTGTACTTTTCGTAAGTAGTGATTGTAAAAGACACATGTATACTTACTGTTATTATTATTATATAAAAATTTGCTATACAACATAATATTATCATTATCATGGTTATACTGAAGAACACTTATTACTCAATCTTATGTACTCACTTACTGTTGTGCGTTACTTGTATACACAGACCATTATATTATTGTATACTATCACTCTGTGTGTTTTGTGTAATCATATTCATTGTGTTGTTTATTAACATGACCACCAGCAACCAGTCATAGTTAGAAGAGTGGACTATATACTGTACAGTTTAAATGTTTGCTTGTATCAAGGGCTTGTTGCATTATTGTATGGAATATGTGCAGAGCGTTCATTGAAAAAATTAATATAGAACAAATCCACACAAGGATAATAATTAAGATGATGATGACTACAAAATCAAGTCATTTACATTATGTACAACCACTAACAATGAGTGTTACAGGTGCAGATTCTATGAATCTCTGACACGACTACAATAATATTTTTAATATGATATAATAGCATAGTGATCTGTAGCAATACTGTGGCTAGTACCGATGGATAAATACACACACATACATGTATGTACACACACACACACACACACAATAATGGAACATTGTCACTTTCTTGCTATGTCCATATAAGTTGATGTTTCTGGATTTTGTTGTGTCATTGGATTTAACCTCATGTACTCAGCATCGATTGATGATCGAGCAGGGTTGGGATAAGTGGAGACTGACCGCTGTCTCTCCCTAGTGGCATCCTGTAGACCAGCGTACATGGATGTACTGGAATCCTCTCGCGTGGTCTGATTGATGGCTTGGTAGTGAGACTCTTGAGGATGAGGAGGAAGGGGAGGAGGAATGTTGCTGGGCTTAGGCTGGACAATAGAGAACAACTAGTTCAACAAGAGAGTGAGTGTAACAGCCATAACAGGAGGTGTTCAAGTGCTACCAAATTAATTCAAGAACAAGCAAGTGCACAAAACCAGACTAAACTCTAACCCTTCACAAGGCAATGATAACTAGAAAAAGGAAAATCATAGGAAACACTAGTGTCTAGACCTTGTTGAGATCCTCATAGATGGCAGCTGGTTGCCTGGTATCTGGTATGAGAGGAGCATACGTTCCATTAGCAGAGGAGGACGCTGGCACAGATGAGGAGAGAATTGGAGGGAGTGGTGGTGATGGTAGGGGTGGAGTAGTTGGTTTGCGCTAAATGTGAAAGAAGAAACATGACTCGAGCAGTTGTAGTAGCAGACATCATAATTTTTATAAATAATAGTACTCATCACCAGTGCTCATCACACAGTTTTTCGTACTGTTTTTTTTTATACCAAAAGCACATAGGCATATATTTAGCTGCTCTTCTAAATAATGAAAAGGTATTGGTGCACTCACATTCATGCACCTCGCTGTGGAAATGCAAGCACATGCCTAGTAATGGACCAGTAACAGTACTACAGTAGCTAACAGCTTACTCACCCCGCCAGTACTCATGTGTCTGGGTGCAGGAACTGCTGGTGTGTTCTTGACTTGATCCACAATGTGCTTAGCCCAGTAGTCCACTGATCTGTGTATCTTAGTAGCTGCTCCAGCATCAGTATCCAGTATGAACCAGTCAACACCAGTTGGTGATTTACTGGGAAAAAGATAGAGCAATAGTTTGTTGGTGTGTTGCTAAGCACTACAGTAGGTGATGTATACTTTGTTTACGTAAACATATCCATATAGCCCGAATACATGTGATACTAGAGGGAATGATGAACTGCTACATACACAAATGAACGAATTTCACAAACCCTCGGCGTGACAAGCACATTATAGAGTTAGCACTAAGCACCCTAGTTTGGTTTGCCTGTTTCAAATTTGCATCTAGTGCCAACCTCTTTAGCTTATAGGCTGTAGCTATATTGAAACTGCAATTGCAGATCACAAGGTGTGTCACGTGGGCGTGACGTGAACACGTGCATTGGTAGCCATTGCTGTAGTGTGTAGAGTACCCTCAGAGCTGTCCTGCAGTTTAGATGGAATCTACAAATTCCTAGGTAGTCAACTAGGGGCACTTTTGCGGTAAGAGAGGTCCAGGATGGCCGTCACAAGGTGACCCAGCCATAACCTGAGAACGAAGCAAATCCACGAGTCACATTGGAAGCCATTGTCGTGCTTATCATGTTTATCAACTTATTAGCACGTAGAAATGATCGCTGATCTCTGTAGCTTGATGGACAGAATGAATGAATGAATGAACGACAGAGCAAGTACCATAACCCTTGCGTATGCTCCAAGGGTTAATAATATAATAAGAGCTATCCCCAAGTACTCTATTTGGTGAGTCCACGAGGCTTCGTTTTACTGGAGGAGAGCGTGAGTGAGCCCCATATTGACAACATACCATATCATGGGAAATTTTGCTGTATGTATCTGGCCCAACAACTTGTGCATGTGGAGTCATGTGCAGTGTTTTAACTCTGAGTTAGCCTGCACATTGACTGTGAATTTGTGGACTAGTGGCAACATGTACATGATGCAGATACCGTATACTGGGTAATTTTGGAGGGTCAAAATTTTGGTGAATGACACAGATTTTGCGTTTTGGCGAATTTAATTTTGGCGTCAAGTGCCTGGCTCACGTACATGTGTATTACTGCAATAGAAAAAGCAGCTTTTGGCGAATTTTATTTTGGCGAATGCTTGACGATTCGCCAAAGTTTCCTCTCGCCAAAATTACTTGCTATATGGTACGGAACAATGCTCATTATATTCATTGTACACGTGATAAGATTCACAAGCATAATGATATTCACATCTGATTTTGCCCATTCGGATTAGTGAGGATTAGCGAGGGTCTACTGTAGTTGCATCAATGTACAGCATCTTGATTTTGGTAAAACATAAAGAGGGCAATCATACACCTCATGTTTGGTTCTTACATAACCATGCACTACGTAATTAATTAGCAGAGATGCCTGTTATTTAGCAAATACAGCCACTGGGATTCAGTAAACCAAGGTGTAAACACAACTGTCGCAATCAAACTAAAAATAACTTCTCATAGTGATGATTCTCAGTGTTATGATGCTTACCGTATAACTGGTAATTATAGCGTGCCTAAATTTTTGTGAATAAGCATTTTAATTCGAGTAAAAATGACTCACTATATGGTGTAATGTACACAACTCAACGTGTTACGCATTGACTCGGAGGAATTTGGTGTATAATGAAACATGTCCTGGTAGCATGACAGAGTTTGTCTGTATCCAGTTAGCATGAATCAACATACACTCAGCGCATACACATAATCAACAAAGTGAAGCATAAACAATTTTATTAAGAAATTAGAAAAATAATAGCTTTAAACATACGTTCCGCTCTGAAACTTGAAGGCCACATCATTAGACCCATACTGTCGAATGTGATCAATTTGCCACTTCACAATTAGCTTAGGAGGCTCATCAGTGACAGTATAGATGGATATATGGAACAGATTGCGATCAAAGTCTCTTTGTATCTCCAACAAACAATCTCCATGAAACAACAGTGAGCTTGATTGCCTTAGTCTGACACGATATGTCTCATCATCAGGATCTGGAGATAAGAGTATATAACACAGGATGAAACATATAACCTTTTTTGTGAAATGATGCAATGTAATTTACATGCAAAGGAAAAGGATGACACATAGTCATTATTGAACTGTAGGAAAGCGAAATTACCAAGTCTATTTATGTGTATTTAACTAGTTTCACAATTTGAAGTCACATGTGACTATTTGGCATGGAACGCCTCTAAATACATGTATAGAGACATTAAACAAAGTCACAATAATAACATCATTAAAATAAATGTACATTGAATGCTACACGTCAACATTGAGACATGGTCATATATAGAACAGGAGCCAACCAGACATACAAACATAGACACTTAGAGTACATGTCAATTTAGCTGAAAGCTATTGTAGATGTAGAAAGAAAGTTTGTGATTCGTATTGAAACACAACCGAAACAGTTACATAGTCTTTGCACAAACAGCCAAGGGGGAAACAGCATACACATGCTGACACACTGTAGATTTAGGAAAACAATTTCATCGTCATCATTCACTAACCAAGTCATGACATGTGTATTACATGCGTACACTCTATTTGAGTGTCATACAATAACACAACACTAAAAATACTAATAACTTTTGAAAAAATGTGTCTCTAGGGTATTGATCACAAGCACACACATCTTACATTGTGGATTACTAGCCACCATGGGATCCTTGCTACGTCCAGCTTTGTCTCCTCTACGAACATTCTCTAAGTCTCGAAGCCAGTCATCCAAATCAGCACGCGAAGAACAAATGAAAGAGATAGAGTCATCCTTGGTGACAAGAATAAACTCCTTTCGTTCTGAGCTCATCTGCACTTTAGTGACTTGCTCAAGAGCAATCACTCGCCAAGCACCACTCTGGCGTGTTGCGGTGTCCTCATCTTTGTAGACTTCAACTCTACTCTTTCCATTGAAAGAAGGACCACGTAGGACCACCCAGTTTTTCTTAGATCCCATACGTGTAAGAGATCCCAACTGAGAGAGAAAAATAAAGTATGAGATTTGAGAAATATGAATGAAAATATGAGAAAAAGAATGGAAGTGAATGTAATATAAACACAAAAATGCCAAAGACAAGGTTGAACAAGACCGAGGAGGTGGTGGTGGTCGTGAATTGCTCACAAGCCCATCCTTTGATTTCATGACCATTACTCTCAGGTAGTTGCGCCGCACAACATCATTGTCTGAAGCCATGACGAAACAGCAATAAGTACTCTCGACTATAATAGCAGTAGCGTAAAAACACCGAGCGCTTCTTGCTCGCTGTCTTTCATCGGAAATTGCTGTGGGCGTAACCGTATGCTGGGCGTGTCTATTGAAAAAGAGATCTGATCTGAGATATCACATTCCTGCATTAATTTTCTAGTCTGAACAAAACGTTGTTTTCTTTAGCTGATAAAACTTGCAGTTTTGTACTTACTGTCATCATCTATAGTATGATATGCCTATTGTGCTAGCTACTGAGACTGGCAGACTGCAGTAAAAACTTTACTGGATCACGTGCTGAGAGTTATCAATCATAACATAGTTATTAATCGAGGGCTGCAGCATCCTCCCCCAGTGGCACTGTCAAAGCAGTTCTACAGCTAGTAAGCAGCCATGAGTGCAGGACAGCAGATTGACGTCGAGATTATAAAACGCGGTTACCTCAAGTACAAAACAGCCACGTCACCTGGAACTATTGGAACACCAGCAAGCAGCAGTCAGGTACGTGAGGAACTGTATGATATCGTGCCTGACTACCGTTGGCTATGGCTGGGTTCTTCTATACAAGACTAAGTTTGGTGTGACCTTAGCTCACTTGCAAATAATTCTACTCTGTGTGTGTGTGCATGAGAATCAATATGTGTACAAACACGTGCAGAGCTAGATCTATGGTGCAGCACCAGCTGCAGTACAGTAAATTTCACCATTAATAGATCTAACCTGCATCTTCTTAACTCTGTTTTTTTTTGTATCCTCAGTACAAGACATTCAAGGAATTTTGGTTTGTTTTTCGTGTACGCAAGTCCACACCAAAAGTGTGTGAGTTTTACAACAGTGAAAAGGATTTTTTGAAGCGTTCATCACATCCAAAGGGAACGATTCAGCTCAGTGACATACAAACTATCCACAAGAGTGGACAAGATCGATCAAAACAGATTGTGCTGAACTCTGTGAGTGGATGCTTGCATATCTTGGAGGCGTCCTCTGTCTATGATGCTAATCAGTGGATTACTGCATTGAATGCTGTACTGTTCGGCAGAGGAGTTGATGGTGGTCAGTATAATACTAGTTTTAGTTTGTCATGGTTTGTTGTGGTATCGTATATTATGTTGTTATGCATATATGACGTGTAAGTATGTGTACTCTTGATGCAACCATCTAGTTTTTTTGTTGACAGTCAGGCATACATAAACTGTAAAGATGAACACTAGGTATCCCATTGTGTCATTCACACACGTATGTATACCGATAGTGTACTTTGGTAAAATAGGCTGTTTATAATTTGTAGCTTTAGTAATGAATGATGTGGTGGTGCTTCTAAACGCAATCAATTGCTACTGTGTGCACATCTCGATAAACTGTCAACATGAAAGAATCAATTTGTGTAGGATGAACAGCACTAGGGACCTGTCAATAAGCTCCTACAATACGAATACTGTGTGCTGGCTCCTGGTGCTTGTTTTTAATTCTAGATTTGCTCAACTATTCTCTCACTCTCTTTGATTCTCAGGAAATGTGGTCACTTTCTTCGTTGATGTGTGGGACTCTCCTAAGCTCTCTTATGCTGGACCAGGAATCATGGAGATTACTGAAGACCAGATTATTGTCTGGAACCAGGATCGACAGGGAGTAGTTATCAACTGGAAACTCAGATACATAAGAATGTTCAAAGCAAAGCAAGATCACTTTCAAGTCATGGCAGGAAGGTGAACATGCTTTAACAGGCAGTGCCAAATTAGTTGCAAACAACATAATACACACATAGCATAATACTATGCGCTATGTCACTTAAGCATGAATTATGCTCCTGCATGGAGTTAGTAAGGAAATTAAATTGCTTTATGTGTGTATTACAAATAAATGTTTTGGGTTTCATTTTCCTGTCTATTCCTTTTATTCCTCTTTCGCATTTTAACCATCTTACTTTGTTCACCAACCATAGTCGCAGTTCTACTGGAGAGGGCATATTCCAATTTGGGACTCAGGAGAGTGTTCTCATAACAAACACACTTGGTACTGTCATTGAGTTGTTGGCCGATCAACGACGACAAAGGCCTCTGGTCAGTTTCCATTAAATCTTATTTTGCTGTTTTGATTGCATAATGTTTATAGAGTGCAACATCTCAGACACTGTCTGTTCCTGGGGTACCAGTTCGGTCAAAATCAGAGAAGGGTAGAGGCTTGCATGTTGCTCCTCCCCCTGTTCCTGCTCCTTATGCCTCTTCAACTCCTCCAACTTATAGTTCTCTTAAGAGAGGAAGAGTAGACACTCATAAGGCACTTGTTCCAAATTATTCAGACATAAGCAATTCCTTGGGTGCAGAGTACAGCACTCTGGGATACAAGGGAGGGGCATCAGAGCCTCCTCCACCTCCTCCCGCTGCAAGAGGAGGTGCAGCACCACCTCCCATTCCCCAATACAGTGCCATTGGGCAGACAGCCAGCTCAACTACTGTACCAGCTGTGCCTGATCAAGACATTGGAGGTATTTATTCTGATATTGATGACTACTCGTACGCCGAAGTGGACAAGAAAAACGTAACACATGGTGCTGCGCCACCTGTCCTCTCTCGTACTCCTCCTAAACGTGAAGAAAACGATTATTCTGAGGTTGAAGGAGCAGCTTTAGTTCCATATGGAGGTGGATTGGATGGTTATGATGCTGTTCATAGCTCTGATTTAGGAGAAATTCGCAGAACTAACCTACCAGCAGATACCAGTCCTGAATTGCACAACTACTCAAGACTGCAAAAAACTGCTTCAACTTACTCGCAACTTCATCCGGTTGACCCTTCAAGTACCACAGGAGGAAAATTTAACCCCTACAACTCGATGATTTTGATGAATGATCCAGATATTCTTCAAACCTCAACAGATCAAGGAGAGACATACTCTACCCTTCATACACCAGTTGATCAAGCTGCAGCCACAAATCGCTATGATGATCAAAGTACTTATTCTACTCTCCATGATCAAGATGCATCTACTAATCGCTACACTGATCAAGCTACATACTCTACTCTTCGCAAATCACCAGAAAAGAAAGAACCCGGTCATTCCAAAGCCTCAGGAGACACGCATTCAGCTCTTCGTACACCAGCAGATATTAGTGATCACTACGAGGTCAGTCCTCAGCTTCAGCGCAAAGCCAAACCACCAACATCGCCCGTTCCAACAAGAACTTCCAAGCTACCAAGCATGGACCAGCGTACGCCTGAAGATATTGCTAAGGAAACTATGTTTGAACCTGAATACAGCATGGAAAGTTTTTACTCGGGCATTGCTCAGACCAAAAAACCTGTTCCATCTCCTAAGCCCAAGCCAATCAAGAATCCAGCACTTGTTACAGCTGACCCAAGTGCTCCTCCTGTCCCTCCTCGTAGAGGAGCAAGCAGAACTGACAATCAAACAGGACCGGCCCCTCCTACAATACCTCGACAACCAAGAAGCTAGTTGTGTGCAAATGTAATGTATACTTGCAGTTAGTGTGAAACAGTTCTATACAATGTATTTTTATTTTTTAATATTAAATCCAATATAAATTATATAAACACTTTACTGCCACCCTAGATGGTGCTTCAAACTGTCTTCTCTATCGGTACCCTCCTCCTCTCCACTCACAGAATCTCTCAGAGCTCCAAAAGTCTCCCATTGATATAATGGTTCAGGAATAACCTCCAGAGCTTCTCTTAAGCATGCCACAGAAAGAGTGCTGTTAGGATGCTGTACCAGTAAACCAGTGCTAGCAAGAACTTCTAAAGCATTGTCTATATCAAAAGAGATATTATCAAATCCATACTTTTCAATCAGCCAAGCTTCAATCCTGAATTTAAGAGTTTCTGGTGTATCAAACTGAGGTTTAGCATCAGTGTATGCTACACCTGGAATCCCTCGTCTATTTGGAGGACTAAGAAGAAAAATGTATGCCAGGAGAGCCTCCTTAAATTCTTCGTCCTGTGCTCGATCGGTCAGTAACGTAATCACACCACGATTATTGGACACCATCTTAAAATAGATAGTCCGTGACAGATTGACCAGATACTGGTTTCGCTTGTTTTTGTACCCTACCCATGCTCGTGCACCAATAAGACCAGCTACTCCAAGCCCGATCCATGTCCAATCTAACTTGAGGTTACTCAGAAGACCAGCATAACGCAATGACACAGCTGTTGCTCCTAGGAGAACACTTGATGCCAGAAAGCTCTTGTCAAAACTTGACATGTGTATCTTCCCGTCAGGAAGGAGATACTCAAGCCCAGTGCATGGAACATCTTTGAAAATTTTAAGGTGAAGCTTCTTCTCACCCTTTGATCGCACACTGACAAAAACTCTAGTGTACTTCTCCTCCATAGGTCTTTGGGTACGAAAAGGACTCAACAGCTTTTGCTTTAACCATGAGCCCCAAGAGAGTGTTGCTATCGTTCTTCCTCTGGTCCATATCTCCAGTGTGTCATATTTGTTAACATCTACAGTCACCTTCACACCCTCCCAAGCATCGTGTTCCTTTAGCATCTTAGACACCAAGTCACAAGGAATCTGGAAATAGTTTGCTTTGTATAGTAAAGTGTGAAGCACTTGTTCAAATAAGAATTCTTTGTCCAGTAGATCCTTGAAGCTCAGCTTGTGCATCTGTATTGTATCTTTGTCTGGATCAAGAGGATCGTACAATACCTAGACAATGAATTGTATAGAATATCTCACTGCACTGGTACAGGCTCAACTAACCTTCATTCTTTCCAGTTGAGCATAAAACCGCCTGGAAATGAATGCATCTAGCGCGGCAGCAAACTGACCCAGCTTGTTCCGTTCATCCACAGTCAACATCTCTTCCTCCTGTCCCAGTCTGGAGACGAGAGTCTGACGCGTTAAGGGGATAAACTTTTCCATCAGTGGGCCTTCATCGTCTTTGTGAGCTTCTTTCTGTACCCTCTTCTGCACTTCAGACTGTAGGCTAGACTCATCCGCTGGGACTACTGGAGTGACACTGCTGACTGGATGCACAAAACGAGATCCAAGTTTGTTTAGAGGGTTCTTGTCGAACCTAGCAAGGCGTGGTGGTCGAAGTAGCCTCGTTGTGTATGATACATGGCGCAGAGAGTTTCTGAAAAGAGAAGACTTCAGCAGGAGTCTGCCGCCCTGGAGCAACATGACCACCATTTGTAGGTGTGGCTATACATGCAGTTAATTATTTTTTAATGGGAATCTAGTTATTAAATGTCATGAATGATATACAGTCACACGTAATGATGATGGTCACTACTTATCAAACACTTCAGTTTCCATGACAGCATCAGGTGGTTTTTCAGTTGATTTCTTGGCTGGTTGCACAGTAAAACAGCTTCGCTCTGAGAACCCCGTCTCGTCAATAATATAGAAACTAAAGGAGGGAAGATTGATGGCAAGGCGCTCCTGCACTACATTGATGCATTTTTCTAGCAATTCCTCAGCTTCCTGTCGGGTCATATCAGAGTGATAGAACCTATCCAGAATACTGAGAACAAACAAAGAACCATAACCGTGTGCAGTGTATGCCACATCTGCCAGTGCACCCAAATAGTCCATGTAATACAGTGATGCCTTTTTGGACGATGGGTCAAATCCTCCCATTATGAGGTTTACGAGATTAGGTTTCTCTCGTAGTCGCTTTGCCATTTCATAACGAGTGAAATTTGCAGACGCACTCGGAGAAAGAGAATAACCATTTCTGATACGATATAAAGCAAGATTTTTCTGTATATATTCTCCAAAGTAGACGGTGTCCCCAGAATCACCACAAACAACCATGCCCAGGTTATCGCCAAGTCGAAACAGTTTATCTTGAGACTGTTTCATGACCAAGATGCTCCTCCCAGCAAAGTTGTCATGAGCTAAGAGGACGAAGTCATTGCACTTGATTCCAATGAGGCACTCGAACCCAGACATGATGTACAGGTGTAACCCTTGAAGAAAACCAACACGCGCACAATCCTGTCACGTGACACTAAATTAAAGCACCTCGGTGCGCACGTGCACGCACTACGACTGTATTTCAGACTTCAAACTGTTTGCCGCCATGTCGCGCCAAGCGAGGAATCTTGCAGACCTGCTCCAAGAAGCAGAACAGCTTACTGCAGACATAGATACAGGAAGTGAACTTCCTCGTGTAAAACGGAATTTGCAGCAGATAGCTGACGCGAGCCAGAGACTATTGAACAGATCTGGAGTACCTGTGGACGAGAATACTGATGTGAAAGCGTAAGTTAGTGCGAGTTAGTGTTATTCTACGGTATGTTTGTATTGCAAACGTCCTTACAGCCGTACACATGTATGTTACAGCTAATTTTAGTCGTAGTAGGGTGAACACGTGTGTGGTGGGCATTAAATAGGATTATAGCTGTCCTCTTGTGCTACAGTTCAATTTTACTGGGGGCTAGAGGGATTGATCTGCCCAGGATATCTCAGAGGCTTGAGAGTCTGAATGCAGCAAAAACTTTAGAACCAATTGAACCAGTATGGGAGACTGATATTGAGGTACCTTGACTAGCTGTGCAGTAACTCTCAGTCCTGTGTTATTATTGTGCAGGGATTTCTTCGCAATGAGCGGGAAAATATGTTGCTCTCAGTGATCGAAGAGTCCAGAAAAAATGTAATGCATATCTTACTGTCTATGGTACTACTACTCCACACAACAATCTCTTTTATGCAGACATTTGCTGAAGCCAACCGTCGTCAGTGGCAGTGTGTAGAGACTGAGTGGGAGAAAGAGAAAGAAAAGCTCTTGAATTCTTTATTAGGAACAACTCATGATATTCTTGAACTACCAACAGAAGCAGAGGTATTGGACACATGGTAGCTTATTATTAATTTTATTACAGTTGGTTATAGGTAATATCATCCAACCCATTGAGTGTTCCAGGGAGAAGCTCATTGAATGCTGTAGAATTAGCTTATGCTAGAGAGGTTGGTTCTTCTTGGATTGTCCCTCCCATATACCTCCTGCATATTGTAGGTTTATTGTGCTAATGATGTGGAGCTGAAAGACTTATCACACAGTTTAGTAAATGAATTTTACAATGCGAGTAAGAGTTTTGTTGACAAGGTATTTTCACAACTCAATAAACTGTATTCTTACTAAACTACCATTGTTTCAGGGTATGACTAACTCATGGTTATTGCTGAAGATGATGGTTGATCTACCCAGCCTTCCTCCTGATGCTTATGACCATCGCTCTTCACCTAGTCTTCAAAGAGGTTTTGTACAGCAAGCTCAAGCCTTTCTAGAGCAACAGTGAGTTAGTGACATTAGTTTCTTACCTTTGTCTCTTTCTTTACAGATATCTGGAATATGTGATGGATCTAGTGTATAGTACCTTACCTCGAGCTCAGCTGGGCGGTGTTCCTGGAACACTTCAACTGGTTCGTAGCTATCTCAGTTTGAAGCAAGCTAACAACATGCCTGGACTAGAGGTGAATTCAGTGGTAGTGAATTAATGGATGCTGTGTGTTTGTGTATGTGCAGGATGGACAAGTAGATGGTCAACCATTGTGGGCTCTGATTTTTTATTGCTTGCGGTGTGGAGATTTTGAAGATGCTCTGCAGGTTGCCTCAAAGGCAGGGTGAGACGCTAGCTAGCAGAGTGAGTAGTATGAGTGATATGAGATTCTTTTGTACAGAGTGTGTCCGGAATTTGCTGTATACTTGCAAGACTACATGAATAGTGAGGATAGACGGTAAGTTGGCCAGAGATAACACTAGATTATGATGTGCACATTAATTGCGAGAGTGTTCAGTTGTTACAATGTAGCAACGTTGCTACTTTGCATAAGAAGCAAACGCACATGATTTCTGAACCCAATGATTGTCTCTTTTTGAACTGAGCTAAATCCATGCCTGTGTCCATGAAGGAAGTACAGTTGAATAAAATGCATTCTGCACATGTTCGGTCTTCAGCAAAGTCTATCAACGCCGTTCAAGGTAACAAAGCTTTGAAACCAAAAGTCTGGCTATCGCAGTGTTCTGCCTTTAGACAGAATGAGTGTCACAAACCAACTACTGTATGCCTTGTGGCTCTACCGAGTGCCACTTGGTAGTGTGCTGTATGCTCATGAGTGTTTTCCGGTGTGTGTTCTTGTGACTGCAGTAAAGTGAACCCTGACTTAGCCTCGCCTCTAGGCCACTCTTCCTGCTAAGGAGATGGCCTGGTCCAGATTGTCTGTACATGCTTCAATATTACCCCAAAACTGGGGTAATCAGTAAAACATCGCGTACGATTGGTACTTTTAACGCACTCTATCGAGATATGTCCGTTTCATCTTCCTACTGAAACAGCGATCAATAGCAATGAATGGCTAGTTTAAGCTATGCAAGAAGGCTTCTGGCACACTCTCTCCAGCTCCGGGAAAGGTACAAAAATGCTCAAGCACAACAAACTAGGACCGTGTACGCTTACTGCCTGGTAGATCTGCTGCAGCTGTTTAACGAGAATTGGTGGTAGTAAATACTTTTGAGTGAAGCGGTAGCTTCATAGATAGCCTGAAAAAGCTGACAATCGAGTTTTAGCTGGAGAAAACGTGAATTTTAGTTTCCGTACACAAGATTTGTATACTACTCTGTTTGCTAACTTTATAGATTTACAGCCTAATTTAACGAAAATCTTTGCGCATGCGTCAGTAACAGGGGTATTCAGTACCAGGCCACTAAATATAATGGCCTGGAGGTGAGGCTAAGTTTGACCCTACATGTGCATGTGGGTTCGCTGGATCACCACAGGAAGTGTGGATGTGCACTATACAATTTAACCCAACATACTGTAGTTCGTATTCTTTTCTCAAACAAAACGAATTTTGCATGTGAGTGCCAGAGGTGCAGCCTCTTTTATATACTCTTGAATTTCATAACAGCATTTTTGAAAAATTTACCATCTTCAAAATTGTGACAAATTTGTTATGGTACCAGACACACAGCCACAGTGTGTATTGTGTGAAGACATGTCTCATTCTAGGCTAAGTCCTGATGCTGAAGCAAGAGTGCAGCTGGAATACAGGAGAAATGTTCGATCCAGTACTGACCCATTCAAACGAGCTGTGTACTGTCTCCTTGGTCGCTGTGACAACAATGAAAACCACTCACAGGTCATTGCAAAGACAGAAGACTACATGTGGTTGAAGGTATGGTCACTATGCTATTGTCATCTTCATTTCGTTGTGTGTAGCTGTATCAAGTCTATTTCGAACCTCCTGAATCCACACACATAATCACCAGCCGTGGTGCTGACCACATGTCTCTCTCAGATCTCCAGAAACAAATGCAAAAGGATTATGGTGAGTGCTCATGTGTATTGTGTTATTATTTGACGTTCACTATGCATAGGAGAGAGCCATTTTAATGCACATCAACATCCTCACCTGTACTTTCAAGTTCTTCTGCTTACTGCTCAGTTTGAAGCTGTAAGCTCTATTGTATATCACTGATTATGTTAGAGCATGTATGTATCTAGGCTGTGGAGTTTCTCTCTCGTGTTGAGACGCTGCGTTCACATGCTGTGCATTTTGCTCTAGCACTACATGACCTTAATCTTCTTAATCTCACAGAGTCCTTTCATACCAATCTGTGTAAGATGTTATGCACAGATGTTTACAGCTATTATTGTTCCTTGTAGTGGTTGAAGAGCCTAATGGTGTGTTCAGACTAAACCTTGGTCGTCTTGTGGTTGGCTATACGCGTTCTTTTGCTCTGACTGATCCTCGAGAAGCACTAGAATATTTTTACCGATTAAGGTAAAACTTGCAGGGCAGTAGAGTAATTAGTTTGTTAAAAATATATTTATCAGAGCAATGTTGCTAGCCATTGAAATTATTTTGTATCTTTTACTGTGGTTTAGAGAATAGAGAGGGCTTAGTAATTGATGTGCTTTGCGATGTGAAAAATCTTGTCAAAGTAGTGTTCATAAGTTCTGTGAATATCTGGGCAATGATGGATGCCTCAGATTTTGCTTTCGAATGAGCTTTATACAGCAGTTATTTGTCAATCCTTTAAAAAAGATGGACATGTTCTTTGCAAGATATTTCAAGGGGCACAAATGTCTTGAGGGGGCATGTCCTCCTTGTGGTCTCCATTCTAAAGTCCTTTTTATTGTGTTGTAAATTTGTTTTATGGGCAGAAAACTCCAGGATGGCCGACAAAGAAATTTATTCTCGTCTTGTGTCAGTGATCTGGTTAAAGACAGCAGAGAGGTTTGTGTGTTTTTAATAGTTGTACAATGATGTGTCTACTAATGCAGTTTGAGATGCTTCTAGGCAAGATCCAACCAGATGGAACTAGAAAGGTACCACCAAATCCTGGAACTATTTTCATCTTACTCTCTCTCTCTCTCCTAGCCTGGATGCATAGACAAGTTTTACAGAGACACTAGTTCAATAATTTCGTTTGTTGCTGACGAGACAGAAGCATCAGGTCTCTTTGAAGATGCTGTTAGATTATATGATCTAGCCAAGGTTCATTTACCTTAGATTATTTACATCTTTGTCTCCAACTCACTGTCTTCTGATTTCTTCTTTTTGGCTTCTTATTCTTTTTAGAACCACAATAAAGCTATTGAGGTGCTCAACCTGTTGCTAAGTCGTGTTGTGTCAGCTCCCAGTGTGCCTCAATCAGACAGACATCGTCTGCAGACACTAGCAATAGGATTAGCTGACAGGTATAGAGATTTGGGACTAGGCATACTGTATACAGCTGATGTTATCATGCTAGTAATACATTAGCACATTATGTGCTGTGGTTGTGCAGCTACAGAGAGGCTGCATTGTTGTATTGTTGTCTATTCCCAATCATACGATTTGTTTAGTGGGAAAATTGTGGTCAAACCTAGTTTTAGTCATAATTATTTATCAGTGCATAGAAAGGGATACTATTTATTTGTGCTATCATGTCTACACTAGGTATCGGTCCATGGGGCACTCTGCTAGTCAACAGTTGAGCAGTACATTTTTTCTACTATTGGATAGCATGCAGTTCTTTGACCAGTATCATGCTAAAAGAATTGACATTGCCTTTGAGGTATTCCTGTGTACCATATTTCAAGCTGCTAATGAGATTTAGTAGCTGATGTGACTGTGTAGATAGTGAAGCAGTTGAGGCTACTACCACTGCAACATGGAGACACTGTGGAGCAAGCTGTGGCTACATTCAGAGGCCTGGATGATCAGGTATATTGTGTTACTGGCGGATTCTAATCATCATCTTGTTGGACAGGTTCGGCAGTGTTATCCTGACTTGTTGCTGGCTTCAATGAGTATAGTATATACCCTATACAAGCAAAGCTGGTATGTACATCATCATTATTGCCTTCCTTTATTTACTATTGATCTAGTTCTGCTGCTGTCCAATCAAAGCTTGGTCAAGACGGAGGACAAGAAGTGGTGAGTTAAGGCACGAAGTACTGTGTCTGTGTGGATTCCTTATTCTCTCTTTCAATAGTTCAGAGCAGAACTACGTGGTCTTGCTAGAGCGCTGATTACATTTGCTGGAATGCTGCCATATCAGATGCCTGGTGACGTCAATGCTAGACTAGTGCAGATGGAAGTGCTAATGCAGTGATGCTTCACCACACAGTGGGTGTGATTGGATAGGACATTGTGTATTGATTAAATCATAGTTTCATATTAATTGTGTACTTGGCATCTAGTTTTCTTTGAAGACAAGGCCACATGTGTGCTTGTTTCTCTAAAATCTTCCAGCCACAACAACATTACTAGTGCTGTCTCTAGTCCAGGTTTGTGTACATTATGTGTCTATACCTTGACCACACTTAAGCTTAAGGTAGTAGAGAATATCTCAAGTGTAGCTATTATACTGGGCTGTTATGTCTCAGAAGTCAATTTGGTTCATTAAAGGACCAAGAATGGGCAGGAACCATTCTGTCTGTACATGTAGCTGTTGAATTTTTTTACATGTACTGTTTGATGATGAAATATGATGACTGTAGTCACAGTTAGTGTAATGTACTTGTAGTTGATATAATGTCCTGTTTTAGTGTTGACTTTTCTATGCATGGATGTTCCTGATTGTTACCCCCTGCAAGTGAAGCTGTTCGTTAGCTTCCTGCAAGTGAGTCTGATTAGTTGATTTAACTGGCTGGATCCCCAACGTAGCAGCATGACCAAGACCCTGTAGGAAGAGCTGAAGGGCATGAGCTACTTTCTGTGGGTGTTCTTCTAGTACAAGACCACCACTGTCAGAGATCTGTAGGTGGAGAGGAAAAGGAGGAGGAATAGTGATATCAGACGTCTACCTGTAGGATAGCTGACTTGGGTTGAAGTTTGGAGTTCATTTCTTCCTATAATTGGCACAAAAATGCATTGAACATGTGTGGTATGGCAAGTGCCAACAATGAGATGCCTACATGTATGTGATGTGTGTGGTGTCAATGTGATCCGTCTGAGGTGTGTGTGTGTGTGTCTTATGTGGTTGACAAGGTGTGTCTAATCTTACTATTTCGGTGTAATCTTCATGTCCTTTGCTGACTATGAACAAGCATTTGCACCTGTGAAGTGTAGAGTAGCTTAAAAACCAGTGTAGCTGCAAAATGTATTCTTTTTATTGTGGGATGCACTCTAGGCCTGAAACATTTTGCAAACCTTAATGGCATAGCCAATATTATTTTGACTGATTTCTATTTAAAATACTGGTGCAGGTGTGTACAAATTGAATCAGCTTACTTTGACTGCTTTGAAAACACAGTTGTTATAGGAGCACGCCTGTGTGGATTAACCGGCTAGTTACCTCCCACCAGTGTGTGTTGTACACTCACTTGTTATAGGAGTCCAGGAACAGTGCTAGGTTGTGAGGGTTTTGTGTCTCAAAGTATTGTTGATAAGTTGGAGTCAGATCGGGATCACTGTGTGCTCCCTACGTGCAAGTATTGTTAGCAATAATTTATTATTAGTACTCAATAACACACTCTCAGTGTATGAGCTACAAAGTAGCTCTTAACTCTCTCTTGCAACTTGTTGTTCTTCAGTAACCAACTCATGATCTGGATAAATGTTGATATTCACATGAACTAAATTCATTATTACTGCTGCATGTATAATTGTACAAATTTGGGCTATCTGATTTGGCAGGAATTGGTTGTACTGAACATGATAAGTAATACCTTGGATGTGTAAAAGGAAAGGTTGGTCCAAGTGACACTCCCTGGACTGAGATTGATCATGACTAGACCACGCACCTTGTCTGGGCTAAGCAGCTTTGCAAACTGTCAAAGTTTGTAGTGACACCAGAAACACTTACTGCATATCGGGCTAGAATGTTTGCTCCAGCTCCCACTCCTAGACCAATGATGTGACCTAGACTGCAGAAGCATTTGAGGACATAACAGTTTTATCTCACTTAAAGTGTAGTGTAACAAACTCCACTTGTTCTGCTAGCTGAGTTATAGTGGGATAAGTACTGTCAGAATAAGAGCAGTGCATTAAACTATAACATCAAAAAATCGACTCACTCCACACTAGGAATGGTCTCAGCTTCCTCTTCCTAATTAAAATTATGGAAGTAGTCTAGTGCTTTTACATTTAGGACACACACACACCTGCCCTGGGCCATTGATATGATACCAGCAGAAGAGAGGGATCAGGTCTTCCATGTCTCTGGCACTGAGAAAACTGTTGAAGCAGTTGGAAGCTATGTTTGTGGAAGCAATTTTATTATTATATATAGTAGCTAGCTCGTATAATTTTGTTACAGTTCATTCCAATTTCATGGTAGGTTATGATTGCTGGTTTGTGTACATCTCCCTGCATGAATGGTAGTAATTTAAAACCACTATAGTAATTCAAATACCTTCACGGATACTTGCACTGACCCAAATGGAGTTTCCACATTCTCTACAAACTATTAATGTATTATTGTCATAATGTCTGTAGTGTTATTACAGCTGACTTACGTCATTTTGCGTATGTATGGCTAGTTGTGCAGGTTCTAGTTCAGATTCCAATGCTACTACAACATCGCCGGTATCTAAATGTAAGCACTTCAGATCAGCCATTTATAATACACATGCATAATACAGCTGCTACTATGCACTACGCGCGCTCAATACGAGATCGAGTGTATTATTGCGTCACACATACCCCTAACTTATTCAAAAAGTGCTAAAAAATAATTATTCCGAAATTAAACTAAATTGAAGAATGCAATGGTTTTGAGTGTGGAAGCAACGAGATATTTGCGAGAGAATTGGTCAGCATTTACGAGGTTAAAATTCCAGCAAGATAATTTTTTGTAATTAGTTAATCAGAGTAGTACAAAAGGCTATTATAATTTGATAGTGAGAAAAGAGATTGAGCCATACAGAAAATAGAACATTACACAATATCACAAAAGAGGGTAAAGAAAAATTAATGTGTGATAAACAGACAGTGACTACATGTATAAATAAAACAGTTAAAGTGTAACATAGATAGCACAGCAAATGCTAGTAGTATCTTCATGATCTAGTGAGTGGAGAGGAAATGCAAGTTGTTGTACTGCCCTGTGAAAGTTTAGTCAAAGTCAAGTAGTTCACCAAAGATATTGTCCATTTTGGTATTTCCGAGGGTACGTTGCACTTCCATGTGCTGAGTTGCCTCAAGAGCTCCGGTTCGGAGTGGTGGGAGACGGAGGAGAAGCTTTGAAAAGCGTTGCGGAGTTACAGGGTAGAGAGCCTTGCAGCGACTTTCAAGTGCTTGCAGAATCTGATCTTGGAAGATCTCCACTTTCTTTCTTGCAGCAGGACTAAGTCCCTTGGCATCTATTAAAAAGAACAAAAAAACAGTTAAAGGTGTGTATTGACTTGTTTCGTATGAACTACTCACCAGGATTGAATAGGATGATCCCCTTGAGGCAAGCCATCTCAACACGATCAACATTGAGGATGTCAAGCCAGTAGGCCACTTCTCTAGTGAGGTTCTCGACCACTCTACGAACCTCGGGGTCATCAATTTGATCACGTCGACAGGTGAGTCCTGAGCTCAGCATGATAGTGTCTGATCTGGGACCCATTCTTGTGCACAGCTTGAGCAAAACATGTTCACACCATGATCTCTTCAACAGTTTGACCTGATCGTCCAGAGCCAGGAGAGTGAATGCTGGAATACGCTTGCCCCACTCTATGATCTTCAGCAATGACTGTCTTGCTCCCTCAAAGATATCCTCCAGTTTTATTCCACCATCAGAGAAGGTTACTTTCTCGGGCGGTTCGTCTGCTTGGATGTCTGCATTCAGGAGCACATTGGGGCTGATGTGAGATGGCTGTGTTGCAGTAGGGTTGAACATTGGAGTACCAGGCCCAGAGGAGGCCTCACCAACAGTAGTCGTGGGAGTATATGGTGATGAAAACACTTCACTTGAGCTTGGAATCAAGTTTGACAAGGACGATCCGTGTGACAGGTCTTGTCCGAATTGCATTTTGAGATTTGGCAGTGAGCCAAACAGTCGACTGTTCTGACCAAGGATTGTAGGAATGGGACTGGTTGGTGAGTCAAAGTTTCTAAACATTGATGGCGGGGGAGGAGGAAGAATGTAACCAGGGAAACCAAGCTGTGTTGGAGTGTTGGCACGCTGTGGTTGCTGAGGCTTGGTCATCTGTGGAGTGCGCTCTTCTTGAACAGCTGAAGAAATAATGGGAAGGGTGAGCATTAGAAAAATTAATTTCAAGTGACTACCTACCTTCTTTTCTCATTCCCATTTGAGTACATTTCTGGAGCCGACAGTACTGACAGCGGTTTCTGGTGTGTTTCTCGATGTTACAGTTTCTGCTGGCTCTGCAGGCGTAGCGCGAGTTAGCGCGGACACTGCGACGGAAGAAACTCTTGCAAGCTTCACAGCTCATCACGCCAAAATGGTTTCCCGACGAAGCATCACCGCACACTTTGCAGAGAGTGTTCTGCGATAGATCGCCATTTTCTGTCAGTGAGGTAGCTGGTGTAACTGCAAACTTGAATTCTGGTTCTGGAAACCCTTGAAGAGCGTCCTGCAAGTAGACAGAGAAAGGGTATGTTTCTTGTCTTGGAGTCGGCGCTCTTTGTCGCCAGTGTCCGTTTCCAGGATAGCAGTTATTAGCGGACCAACTAATCGCGGACGGATCGCCGATTGCATTGCATTGGTCAGCTGGAGGGCTAGCCACGAGGCTGTCCGAAGACAGGCTCATGGGCGAGACATTTGTTTCGTCGATGTATCCGCCAAACGATTGACCGACGAGGGAGCAGTCGCCATTTACAATAGGATTGCCGTAGCAGTCATAGCCGTAAGGATTGGTCACTACGGTGATGTCAGCTGGTTGCGTCGCTTGATTGTATGTTGGCGGAGCTTGGCTGTATTCAGCCGCGTAAACATTTTTGAAGCACATTGCTGCTGTAGAATAGCTGCTAATAACAATCAATAAAAGCGTGCTGGCTTTATAGCAGCAGGTGACCAACGATAACAAAGCGAGAAATTACTAGAATCTAATAACGCATTGTGACGTCACACGACCTTTGGTCCTAATTACATCACCAAAAAAATATAATTTTAGTACAGGAACAATGCCGACTTGGAATTTGATTAGCATAGTCCCCAGCAGTTTCGATGATAATGAGTAGCATTATGATCTAGCATTTGTATTCTGCCTTTAATTAAAGACTAATCAGGATTTCATAAAGAGGTAGAACCCCTGCACTAGTTCCCTACTAATTTTCGATCAAACAGTTAATTTTTGAACACAATAATGCAAATAATTTTATCTTTAGAGACAATTGACAGAAATTTTTTCGAAGATATTGATAGCAAGTCCAAATCGAAAGTACCGCATAGCGGGAAATTTTGTGGGAGTTTTTTTTGCAAATTGCAGAATATTCGCAAAAAAATGACCATCCGTGCTGATTTACAAATGTTATTCGTGAAATGCTCTATCTCGTGCATCCGCAAAATTTCTCTTGTGAAAAAATTTGCTGCTATACAGTATAGCAGCATAACAGTATAAATTTGCTGCTATTGTGACCAATCCAATTCACTTTTAGTAGTAAAGTCATACTCATACTTCCAGTTTTGACATGCTATGGAAAAACGCTGTAAAATCACTCTCAGAGGACCTCAAAATTAGGGGCATGCCTTCATCCCCCTAGCTGGTTGTGTTATGGTGCAAAGAGATCCTGCTAAATGCATGAAGATGATGCTACACACTAAAAAGCTATTGTGATTGATCAAAGACCAAACACATTACTGTATTGAGATGCTCCTTTAATAACAGTGTGCATTATAATTGTGGCTTTTGAATAATATTGTCCTAGTATTGGTGGATCAAACTACATGCATAGTAAACAACGAGCCTGCTGTTTTCAACATGCTAAGGTGCTATCCATCATATTTACACTAAAGAATGTTACTCCTGTAAATGCCCCAATAAGTTGGCATGAATTTTACTGAGGCATGTCTGTGTTATCAAAATTAATAGCACAGTGACTGTTGTTGGTGCAACAGGAAATCCATACTTCATAAAACTGATGCAAAACGAACACAAAGAGAGACATGTACAGTGGTTTCATTACTTCTTACAACAGCCACAAAAGTGTAAAGCTTGATTCGTGCCTTATTTGGATGGTTTATTACATTGTGTAAGTTAGCTTGAACACAGTTTACACTTTATGGGCGATGTTTTAAATAGCAAGAAGTAGTAAAACCGCAGTATTAACGATGATGGTGAAGCTTGCAGTACCTCATGGGGAAAAGCAACGATCAAAGCATATTGATGACTCTACAACACACAGACACTAGATAGCATCTAGCCTAATTCTTAGAATTGTATTAAACAAAAAATGTGAATACTGTTATGTAAAATATTCATTATGTTATTAGAATATTCAAAACCAAGTTCATATGGGTGCAGTACACAACAGTACCAAACAAGTGATGCAGCATGCAAACTTAATGTGTAGGCAAAGGAAAGGTTTATGAGGTGTATGGACACTGAAAGTAATCCTAGAAGGGTCAGTACACACACACAGGATGCTAGTAACACATTCTCAATGAGGAGGTGTGAAGACAGCTGGAGCCAGGCTAATAGTGATTGATGTCGCAATACGAAATGCATTGGGTCACATTGAACATTAAAGACACCATCCGACTTGGGCTATACAAATTATGAGCTATTGAGCATGTGAAGAAGATCAACAAAAAGGCTGTTAACAACAATAACTGATCAACACTTCATAGTAGTGTACAAATGCAACTATTGGTTATACCTCTCTAGTATCAGTAGAAGCCACACTAAATAACCACAAGCTTTGGGGACATCCAGACCTAGTGAATATTACCAGCATTTGTCAATGTGTGTGTCTGCAAGAAACAGTGCAAGCAAGTGAGCTCATTTGACTTGCATTCAGCCAGTAGTCCTGGCTGGCTTGTACAACAAAACTGATGTGATGCTAGAATTCTATTATGACTCAGTAGAGCCACAAAGGTGCAAGCTCATTTTAACAGGAAGAAAATGTATACTAACATGGTATAAACCATAAGGTCAGCATCAAATATTCAATATCACCAGCAAAGTGTGAGCCCATTTTGTGTGCTAATCAACACAGCTGTTCAAAGGCATTTAACATAGTTGTGACTTACTTAACAGGAAATAGTCATAGTGACACTGATGACATCATAATTATGGATATAATAATAAAATAATAACAATATTAAAATTTAGAACCACCAGATTTCCTTGCTCTATTATCATAGTTGGTATAAAATCTTGTTACACGATAAACATTAACAACTTACCAGGTGCAGCATTCTTTTAACACGTTTCTATTGACTACTTATTAAGCCACACACAATAAATTAATTTTAAGCTCTATACAGATACAAGGCTGATGGCACCATAATTATGGCCGATGCTACAAGATCTTAGCTAGGTGTCTATAAGTGTTCAAACTAGTGTAAAAACAAAATTAGTTCTGTCAAGGAGGGACAGTCATACTAAATGCTTCTTCTAAATCAAAATAATGAGAGAAAGAGAATGGCTCATACTGTAGCCATAACCCACGACTATAGTTTACTAGTTGATGTGATGGTGATCTATTGAGAGGGGTGTTTGACTTGTGACCAATAGCACAATCAGGAGTGTGTTGATCATCATTATACCTTGTCATCCTCACTAGGTGTTGGTGATGTGCCCATCATAGATTGATCAGTAAGTTCATCCATCTATAGGTAGAGACATCCAAGATTCATCAGACACTATCAATATCAATCAACACGAGAACATTGCCAGCCAAACAGCCATTATTTTACCCATCCACACCACATCTTCTAATCATGCACAGCAGGTATATTATTTATACCTGCTGGTCCTCGTTCACAGCAAAACCGCCTTTATAAAACACAGGCAACTCCCCTTGATCTTGGCCTCGAGGTAACTCAGATGAGACCCTTTTCAACAACATAGCAGAAATCGATAGAAGTCTAGCACTATGCGACACTAAAATTGCTTATTGGACAAACGCAAGAGAGTAGAAACGCAAGAGAGTAGAAAACTAAGCTTGGATTTACCTTGCAGCGAGGACTCAGAAATTGCTATAAAATGAGCACGACCTGGGTACACTGAGGGTAGAGTTCAAAGTATCACGACGCCCGGCTACTGGTTTGTGGCGCTGAAAATGGCCGGTTGATCACTGCTTTGGCCGCTCAAATATTCGTTTAGCACGCCCACCATTGCCAAATTTATAACAGCGAGGGGCCTTGTTCCATCATAATTTACGGACGTGCACAAATAATTAGGCAGCTAGGTCCCGCGTAGGCACGCCTACTCGCTGACTGTGGAAGGGTGGTGTCTCAGTCCCATCGCGCAGTGCCCTGCTGTGATTGTTCTGTAATCATATCAACGTGTTCGCATTGAGAAGCTGTCTCTACCTTCAGAATGAGGTATGATGAAAGCGCATTACCACGCGTTTTGACTTGTGTATAATGCATAATTAATGTGGGCGGGAGGAAAGGTGGCGAGATCTATATTGTTGCATGGGAGGGGTCGGTGGATATGCATTCATAACGCCCACCTATTTATGCAGTCATGGCCACACAACTTTCAGCAGGTCTACCTAGTGATACTACACCACTGTCTCTCACTCTGATCTCCACAAGCCCAAACAATAACTCAAAGAAAATGTTTTATGGCAACGTGTGCTCAGTGTGTACCGACACTGCACAGGGCAACACAGTCTTTAGGAGACACTATGGTGTCATCTGTTGCGAGGCGTGCAAGTGCTTTTTTCGTCGCACTGTTCAAATGGGAAGAGAGTACAAGTGTCGTTTTGGAAACAGTTGCCCTGTTGGACGTACAGCCATTAACATGAAGCAAGTGTGTCAAGCCTGTCGCTACAATGAATGCCTCAAATCGGGAATGAAAGTAGAATGTGAGTTGTGTATGTTTTCTGCATGTATTGTATTTTCTAGCGTAAAATGGTATTGATTTTTGTTTGATTCATAAGTGTTTCAGCATTCCATTGTTTCTTGTAGAATGTTCCACTCTATGATTCACTTGATGTGGTTGTTGTACCCAATCTGATGTCATGATGGGTTATGTCTGGTATCTTGTCTGCTACCACATTATTACATCATGTATATGATAGTGGTAATTATATTATACTAATGAAACGTGACACTGAAAAGATGATGGTTGAGTGTACCTGACTATTCAAGTGTGTACATGTTTCTAATAATTTGTGGTGCATACACATGGTGCCAGATAGTGTATAGTTCACTCCACAAATGGTCTGCAAAAATCAAAACAAATGTGTTTACGAAACTTATATCTCCTCTCATTCACATCAATAACTGTCCTTTGATACCCAGTGAGGTTACAGTATGTCAACATGTGTTGTTCATGCCTCACAAAACCATTGTAACATGTTTACTATCCTATAGTTATTGTCCTCTTGCAAATGACTAGTCCTGTTTTTATGAACTTTATCTTGAAGTAAAAAATACTTTATTGCAGTCCTTATCAAGCTTGTACAAATTGTTAGTATAGTGTAATTGATTGTACAAGGCTACACATTTGTAACGATTGAGTGTGATTGGAATAGTGTTGTTACTGTCATAGCAGATTTTTAGTTATAGAGCACACACACACACACACACACTATTGCACTTGAATGTGATGATTTTTAATACCAGTGTCCACAATAATAAGTGAAGGCTGGGTAGAACATCACCTTTTTGTAATATTCATCATCACATGAATAAATGCAAAGTGAATACAGGACCATGTGATAACAGCATGCATTAGCGAGTATCTGTGCATCGTATAGCGGACAAGTCACTGTTTAATCTAATTAGTAATGTCAACATGTTTCCTGTTTGCTTACAACCTACTAGATTTTTGTTAAGCGGTTTATTCTGAGTGCTAGGACAAAATTTAATTTTATCGTAAATTTTGTGCAAGGAGTAATGTTTCTTGTGAATTATACTGCTCTGCTGGTGATCATGATGCAGTAGACCAGTCACAAGACTTGTGGTGGTTTCCTGGGTTCAAGGGTCACTTCAACTTACCTGTAGAAGCAGGCTGTGAATACTACTCCTTTGTGTGACCATATATGGCTGAAGTATCAACAGTAGTGCATGAATATACACAAGGACAGGAAGTAACTTGTGTTAATGAATTTCTAGCTGCTTGATGACGCACGGATGATGATGCAACATCTTCAGCCCTCAGTGTGTCAGGAGCGCATGAACAGAAGACAGAAGACAGAAGGAGCGTGCAATTTTAGTGCCATCAGAATAATAATTGATGACATAGTTCCGCTATTGCGAATAAATATTTTGCGTCACTGCAGCGAGCGATCGTGAGTTGCAAGCTGTTCTCGGTGCTTTCAAGGGTCTTACTTTGCTTGTGTAATATAAACTAGACACCAACAATATATTTGTAGTATTCTCTGTCGATACGCTCCAAGAATTTAGCTATCAGCGTTGATCACATGCACAGAAATGTAGACCATAATGAAGCACAGTAAATTCCAAATATGGAAGCTCAGACTAAAAAAACATGTTCGGTCTGATGTTTACGTTTTTAACAGCATTGTAATCTGAACTAAATCTCGCTAAACGCATACCGTAAAGACATTGTGATACAATGGATGAATGATCAAAGACAGATGATCAAGACACTTGTGAATCATATTTGAGTTTTCAACACTGCTTGTTTAGACTGTATCCACTCAAAATTACAATGGTGATATAGCTGTAGCAAGTTAGCAGTGAAATTTTAAACTCAACATTAGACTGACATCAACACCACTGTTATTAGACCCAGCAGACTATGTATATAGCTGGCAATGTGGGTGTGTTGATATACTACCCTGGGAATTATTACACTGGAGAGCGGCTGGAGAGATAATATCTAGTAAACTTGTTTTATCATTATTATCTACAGTCAGTTCTTACCAGCTGTATCAGCAAGAAATACTTGCTCTTCTACAATGTTTGTATATTGAATGCTTTTTCTGTAGTGGTTGACTGGTAGTGTGTGTGTGTGTGTGTGTGTGTGTGTGTGTGTGTGTGTGTGTGTGTGTGTGTGTGTGTGTGTGGGGGGGGGGGGGGTGTGTGGGTGGGTGGGTGCATGTGCATACATGATGAGTGTGTTGTGTGTACGTGATGAATACCAGTGACTTCTAGATAACATTCTCCATGTATAGTAGTGAATGATTATCAAGCGTCACCCCACTGGAGACAATAATTGTTATGACCAAGAGTTATGACTGTATGTTATTGGAATGTGATCACTGTACATGTAGTGTTAGGCTGCAGGGCTTCACATTGTACTTTAAAAATTGTTTTTTTTGTGATTTGAATTAGTATGCTTAATTTACCATTGTGTTTATAGTTTATACTGAATAGTGAATACCTTTATATAACTTCTGTACATGCAGCTGTTAAAAAGTTTCCAAGGAAACTCAAGGATGGTGATAAGGAGAAGGATGCAGAGGGAGATGGAGATGGAGAAGAAGGAGAGAACGGTATCGGAGGTACTGGAAGAGGCAGGCTGACCAGACTCGAGCGAACATTGAGACGGAAAACAAATGTCTCCTCTTCAGAAGGAAGTGCAGTTGCTGTCAAAAATGGTATTCCCTCAGTAGTTGTGACAGTGCCTGAGAATCGTGTAAAGCAAGAGGCATTGAGTAGCAGTGAAATGGATCTTGAGTCTGACTTGGATCAGTTCAAGTTCAGCATAACCTCGCCTGATTTGTCTGTTTACTCCAGTGTGTTGGATAATGCTATGCCTCAGTTATTTGGTTCCATGGATAGTCTGCATGAAAAGGGCTCCTCAGCCAAGGCTTCTAGCTGTGCCAGCTCACCTGGAGGCAGTGGAGGAGGGGAAGATGCAGGAGCAAGAAATAGCAAAATAACATCAGTATCTCCTTTGCCAGTTATTAATTCTCAATGGAGTCCTTTAACAGCTTCATCTTCTTCTGGCTCACTTAAGAACAACACTAGCCCAGCCAGTGGTTCTTTAGCATCTACAGTTGATCACTCTTCATTAAAGCGTTCTAGTAGTGCTGATGATCCTACCAACATTCAGAAGAAACAGCGACTTGAAGCTACACTCAGCCAGTTAGCAACTAAAGGTCGTCAGCTATCTCATGGAGGTTCCCATCAGTTGACGTCTCTGTCCTCAGTCCATCCCTATGTAGTGCAGATAGCTGTTCCTGTACAGGAAGCTCCATTAGGCCATCAGCATCAGCAGAGTGTTCAGACAGCTTACAACTCGTTCGCTCTTCCTCCTCAACTTGTCCAAGCCAACAACATGGCCTATGTCAGCAACTGTGGATCAGCTTACAACTCACACAACTGTACACCTTATGCAACACCTGTACATTCTCCAATACCCTCTCCCCATCCTCACTCTATTCCACCTCCACTCACTGCTGTATCTTCTATACATAGCTTCAGTCAACCGGCCACACCCATTAACTATGGTCACCACAGCATGCCTACCAGTCCTATAAGCCTTGCTGGTGGCAGCACCACCACACCAACTAGCACTGTTAGACCTCGTTACTCTAATGAACAGATGTTTTTCCCAGCATCTCGTGATGGCGGTACATCAAATCAACTGCAATTCTATCCTAACTCATCATACAGCAATATGCTTGTTCCTCATCTTCCTTCTTCATCTCATCAACATCAGCGACACTCTCCATTTTCATCTCTCTCGTTTCAGACACACTCTCACAATGCTAGTCGCTCTCTACCAACAACTCCGCTCGCTGTGGTTAGTTTCAGTTGCTAATCTTATTTTAATCCTATTTTACTCTCTTTTCTGTTACTAGGAAGAGGACACTGACTTTTTAACACCATCAGTGAGACACGACAGCAGAGGTAACCTCAAGGTGGAGGTGCCAGAGGAGTTGCAATATCAGGATCAGTATGAGGTAGAGCTGTTCAGTGCTCCTACATCAGCCTGTCCTAGCCCTATAACACGACCATCAAGAAGACTAAGTAAGAGACACACACTGTCACTTTCTAATAATAACATGCTTGATTTACAGTATAGCGGGAAAATTTTCGCAGGAGAAAACTTTCATGACTATTTGCGAAAATTTTATCCTTGAATGTCTTGTTTTAGTTGACGAATATAGGCCAATAGCGCTGATTCGCGAAAGTATTATTCATGTAATACTCTATCTCGACCATTAATTTTGTGAAACATTTCTCCAGCGAAAATTTCCTGCTGTACGGTGCTACTCTCTCCAAATAAATTATTGTTACATGCACTTATCAGTCCATTTTGTCTTCTTTCCTACTCCACTGCTTAGCCTTGGATACTCCAGAAGCTGAAGTAGAAGATGTGCTTGATTCATTGCGACTTAGAATACGACACATGTTTAAGTGGGCAAAGTCAGAAGTTGATGGTTTTGATGATCTTTCTCCGCTGGACCAGAAGGCTCTTTTGAGACGAACAGTGTCCGAGTTGGTGATGTTAGGATTTGCACGTGTCTCGATACCTTATGATGGTATGTGTGTAGATGCATACCGTGTGTGCCAGTACGTGCACAATTGATTGTTGAATTTCATAATTAACAACATGTTATTGTGAGTCCCTAGAAGTTGCTTGTTACATAATCTAACAAAGGATTGCATAACCAGACTGTCTCTAGACATTTCTAAGCAAATATGCTGTTGTCCCAGTTACTTATAAGCAGTAATCACATTATGGCTAATTTTTCATCATTATTCAATTTGTCAATATTACTAAGCCTTACCCCTGGAAGTGTTTATACACACACAGCCCTGAGAAAGCAGCTGTTAAAATATGTAGGCAGCTACTGAAGTTATGCACACTCAAAGTTAACTACTACCATTATTTGAACAACTTCACACTAATTATAATTGTTCAGGAATGCTGTTGCTTGGATCAACTGGAAAGGTGATTAGACCAACCCATCAGAATTCAGGAGTAGCTACTGTTGCCGCTGTGACATTGTCTAAGCTAGTGATACCCATGAAAGTGATTAATATGGATGACCATGAGCTGAGACTGATGAAAGAAATTGTACTCTTTAACCCAGGTTCATTATTCTTCTGCACTCTATCTCTCCTTCTGATCCTGCTCATTGTTTATTCTGTTCATGTGTTGTATTCTCTATCTAATACAGAATCCAATGGTCTGCGTTCCCGGGAACTAGTTCGCCAACATCGGAGAACAAGACATATTGAGCTGATGGAGTATTCTGAAAAAACTGAGTCTGGTCGTTTTGGTGAACTACTTTGTCTGTTACCTCCACTTTATGAAGTTAGTATGGAAGTCACCGAACAGCTGAGGCTAGAACAATTTGTTCACGAGGGTGAAGCACGTATTGATGCTCTGCTACTAATGTCAATGATCAGTCGTGGATCAGCTGAGGAACCAATGGAGTCTGTTGCCGAATGACAATTGTTTGTCTGTCTGTATATAATGTGTGTTAGTGTGAAATTTTTTTCCCTTATTAATGAAATTGATTATTGATTTTTTTTAGTCTATTTTTTTCACTTTCTTATGACTTCATTGTTTATTGCATCTGTTATTATCGACTCTAATGTGTCTGGTTTCAACTATTACTATTCTATTCTATACAAACTAAAAAAATAATAAATTATAATCTTATTGGCACCAAAATGTACGACGACGACGAACAACAATAACAATACTATGTTTGTATGGTTGCTTTCTCTTCTTGCAGAGTAGTCCTTATCTGCTGAAAAAGACTCTGAATGTACTTGCTATGCGGTTTCTGATCCTGATCATACAAATGAACGTACATTTAACAAACAATCTGTTACAAGAGCACCTTGAGACTAGCAATGAGAGAGAGTGCTAGCGGCAGCTGGTGTGCATTGATGGCTGCCTGAATGAGAGTGACTGAGAACACTTGTCTCTGAGCCCAGCTCCCACCCACACGAGCTAAGTCATACCGGAGTGGTAGCAACAGACTGACCACCTAGAGAGGGATTGGAGACTATAAAAATTGTGATGGTACTCTTACCTCACTGTATCGTTCCTCTCCATATGCAAGTAGAGCATTGCAGACTGGCACTCCAAGCTAAGGGAGATATACAGCACTAGTAACAGATGGTGTTTCTTCCTCACCAAGGTAGCTATGTCACAGTCTGTGGATATTCCACTCTCAGCATACTCCTCAACAGACTAGAGAAGGAGTGACAGGAGTAATGAACTAATTGAGAGTTGGCAGAGAAGGAAATCACCTTTATCATCTGGCGAGCCAGTGCAAGACGTGCTGTGGACTCACACAGTTTACCATGAGACAGAGCCATCATGAGGTGACAAGTATACCTGAACAGATATCACAGTCTATCTAGATCTATCCGTCAATTAGCATACCAGGTAACCATTGGTCTCCCCATTAAAGATGTGTAAGTATCTAGCACTTTCTTCCATCTTTTTTCTCCAGGATCGACACCTATTATCTAAAATAATTATGCAGAATGATTTCTTGTTCCTAGTATAATTTCTGCTATAACCTGTAGTCTCCAGAGTAATGATGAACAGTCAATCATCAACAACAATTGATCAGGAGACAGACTCTTCTCAAGAATAGTATCATATTCCTTCAGGACTTTGTCTGACTGGCCTAAGTCTACACCAACTGATCACAGCACATTATTTACACACTGAACCATACCTAGGTAATAAAGGCACAAGTGCCATGTTATGTGATTCACTCTGGTAGTGTCACTCCAATGATGACGACAGGAAGTAAGAAACTCCACCCCTTTAGATGCATCATGCTCCTCCTCTATGACATGTGCTATAATGTGCACAACAGACTATGTGAGTGTGTTAATGAGCATGTCTCACAGATTGCGTGAACAGCTTGTGGAGTCTTTGGCTGTAGCTCCAGTGCCCTCCTGCACACCTTTTCAGCTCTGTCACGCTGATTGTTCTCCTCTAGAGAGAATCCATAGCTACATGGATAATGCAGCAACCCTCCATAGTATTATTATAGGTAGCTATATTACGTACAGAGCTAACACGTAAGGACAAAGAGGCATGTCTTCATTCCAATGAACTACAACAGATGCCATCATATCTCTCAGCCTCATCATTTCTCCCTGAGCAAGGTAACCCAACATTGCAAACTTGATTGCCTGTACATCTGATACACAACAGATGTTGTTAGAGGCTGTGCACAGATATAGCCTACCCAGAGGGTTCTTGATGAGTATGTTGCTCCAATGAAGGCAGGCTTGTGGTAAGTTACCATTACTATAGGCCAGTACTGCTCTAATGTGCTCCTTTTCTCTTTCAGTCACCTCTTCGCCTTCCATAAAACCTTGAATAGCATTCAAATGAGAAGCAACTGGAAAGATGCATGAACTAATGAAAAACAGTTTACAAGTAGTGCACCTTTAGGGTCGGATGAAGCTCTGAATTGTACCATCCACGTGCATGCCTATAGTGCAATGAATCGGGTGAGTACATTTGATAGCATACTACTATGACACACATTTGAGAAAACTTTATGAAGTGAACATGCTTATAACAAATTATTATAAAAGTGAATTTCTCTTGTAATACAGTCATCTCCCTAATTAGCCCGTTTTAACTTGACACAAGGGTGACTAGATAAGTCAGGTTTCACAGTAGTAAAATCACCACAAAAGTTAAAAATAAAAAAGCATTAATTTCCTTAACCCTCCACATGACCACCTAGTCGCTGACGCGGCGAGCATGCATTGACCAGAGTGCGGAAAAAAGGACTTTGCGGTCCTGGGCAGGGGAGAGTTGGAGTGATGCGTTCCAACCACCTCCTCTGAGGGTCCCAGGTCCTCCCGTCCTAATTTTTTTGCAATAATAGTACAATGGTGCGGGAGTGGAGGGGAAGAAAGCAGTGTTGGACCAAAGCGTTGGTCTTAGCATAGATAATAATTATATGGTCTTAGTAGTTGAGAGCGTCAACTGTGCGTGCGTGAGGGTGTAGTGCATTTATGACTAGTTACTGCTCTTTGTGTGCATACGAAGGCGGCCTAGCGCGTTCTTGTGGAACACTTGTGCTGCTGCTTAGCTTCTTGACCGTTGGGATTTGCAGGTCGAGTGCTGGCTAAGTAGTTCCCAACTTCCCAGGCATGATTAAGTAGGGTCATTAAGGTTAACAACTGTTTGCTCCTCCCGGTTACAAACAGACACTAAAGATACAAAGGTATCACACCCAGTAAGCACATAGTCAAACCAGCAAGCTATTTGTGTCTTTAGACCATGCTCTAGTTAATATTCCATAATTTGGAGCCTACGAAGTCATAAATAAACAAGAGTGTTGTGTTAAGATCTCACATGAAAACTTTTATTGTGAATGTGTCAAAGAGCTTTCAAGATGAAACATAGTTCTTTGCATGACATTGCCGTTACATTATTTTTCAAATGAGTTCCTAGTATGTAACAAAATTAATGGTGATTGGTGACCCTAATTATCAGATCAGTATAAATCACCTCACTGTGACAGGGAGTTAATGTATCATAATTTCTTCTGCACAATGTGTTTATGATCAGAATAGCATCACACAAGAATTTTATTATGTCACATGTTAGTGAAACATTTTATCCTTCAGGAAAGACCTAGCACTCTTGTCTTGGAAGCACCTTAGGCAAATTCACTTGAACATGCCCGAGATTTATTGGGTCATAACTTCTGCATAAAAAATATAGGATCCCTCTTCCAAGTGATCTGTCAGATTGTTACACCAATGAGTATACAAGACTCTGGATATCAGAAAATGTGGTGGTACTACTGCACATGAGAATTGTACGACAACGTTATGTACTTGTGGCTGTATGGCTCAAAGGCTGTGCAATGCACTGCAGTGCATGGAAACCATTTCTCTATTGAAACTAGTAAAAAAATTAATAATAATTATGCTCCTGCAGTCACAAAATGGAAAAGCAATTATTTGGCTGAAAAGACTCAAAATGAGGTATTTACTTGTATTCTATGTTAAGGAATAAGCATTGGACTTCTTAACTCTTTTTGCTAGTTACAATAGTTTGAGCAATCAATAACGTTTCTCACTAAACATTATCTCAGCTATTGCTAATTATTATTGGTTTCCCACAGATCACGCTTCAGAAGGCATGTCTTGCAGAAAGATGATTGATGATTGCAGCTTACAGTACAGTCATGTATCAGCAGTGTAAGTACTCACCACCAGACAATGAGCAAGAGGAAAAGCGCTTTCTTCTTCCAGAGCACGATACACATGCGGCAAGCAGTTGGTACGCCAGCTAATGGTTGCCTCCAGCGATTGATTGAACAGCTCAACTGCCTTATCACTACAGCAAGTCACAATCAAACCACAGCAGTCTACACGCTGCCTCGACATCTTCGCGAATTCGCTCATGTTCACGTGAATAGGCCGCGCCCCAGGCCCGGCCCATTATCACCCGTGCACGCCCATGAGAATTCATTATGTTTATTCAACATCGTAGTCATGGTTACCCGCATGGCTGCCTCAGCGCAGTTGTTCTGTCGAGTATGCCGAGCAATCGTGGATGCAAACAGCTTCACAATACTATTCATGGGACTTCGCTTGCCTCATGCAATACCTGGCTTTCCTCTTGCTGAAGTCTGGCAACGGCCGATGATACACCAAGCCTCCAAAGTTGCTCTAACTTCAGCGCGCTTTTACAGCAAGAAAAAGCTGGCTGGCGAACCTCTAGAAACAATGCCTTTACTACGATAATACACGCTTAACTCGTGGATACACTTTTGTACGACCGTGAAATCGCCAACAGAAACACAGTCGCTTGACTCACTAGTGCATAGAGTGCTCTTTCAGCTTAGAGGCCACTTTTTATTTTTATTGTGTTATTACATAGCTATTATGCACACCAAACTTGAGTGTAAAAGAGAATTTTCTAGGGTTCTCTGATTTCAGCTTAACACACTTTTGACACTGAAAAACTCCTTTTTTGCTTATTTCTGGTTGGTACAACACTATAAAAGCGATAGGCTCCCAAACTTGCTGTTGTGAAACTTCAACTATCCTGTGAGCTGACCGCAAAGTCTGTGTTCTTAACTCAAAGTAATACACCAGCTTAAACAGTTTTGCCACTAGCCACCTAGCCTGTCATGTAGGAGCCAGTAGTTTACAGATAGTGAAATAAGTTTCAGATGCTAAGCAATGATAGATGAACATTTTCTGAATAAAAATTTAATTATAGATGAACATCGCATACTTGCAGAAAATTATACGTACCATTCAGCTGGTACCATTATTAATTTTTTGCAACTATTCAATAACCACAAAAGAATTAGTGCTGCCTTGCGCTTCACATGACCCTTGCCAACCCCCTGCATGATTTCATGATCACTGCACTAAAACTTATTATTAATTTTTGTGTGTTTTTAAGCTTTGTTCAGTTTGTGAGTGAGTCTATGCATGTGGTGTCTGTACAACAATGAGCAGGTAGTCTTTATCTACAACAAGAGGAAAAATAGATTTACAAAGCATTCTCAGTACTTACCAGGAGCAACCATAATCTCATTCTTCTTTGTCCTGATTCTCAGGAAAGAGAGATCATTTTGTGGGTCTAAGTCTCTCACGGTTGTACGTGACTTGCTGGTAAGTTGGTGCACTAAACCAGCATATTGCACTGTAGTGGCATTGTCCATTGTTGTTCGAATTGGAATGCCTACATGAAAAATCAGGATCAAATGTGAACATAAGCTTAGTAATTTTATATATCGACCTTCATTGTTGACCACAATAAGACCAGTGACTCCTTTATGAGACTGGATTCGTTTTAGTGTTTCCTCAACCTCAGACTATAGTAGAGAAAAGTACATGTTGTATATAACAGAAGGAAAGAAACTACTAACCATCTTTTACACGGCGAGCAGGGCGGGTCAGAAAAAGTGTTGTTATGACTACAATGCTAGACTATTAGGATGGCAAAGGGTTAACTTATTAAGATAAAAAATAATAATGGCGTCGACTAATGGCAATGCGGGCAAGGCCAAGGCTGCTGTGGTGTACGATCAAGTGGTCAGAGATCATGTAGATCAAGGCAGACCTTACTCTCGTATATTAGATATGGTGCCTATTTTAGAAAATAAGTTTGTACTCGACCTTGGCTGCGGAACAGGCTATCTTACTTCGTTACTGTCCGAGCGAGTTGGAGCGAATGGTCGCGTGTTGGGAGTGGATCCAGACTGTGAACGCATCAAGATAGCCAAGATGAACATCAAGGCTACAACTGTCACTTTCCTAGTGGCAAGCGGTGAGAGTTTTCCCGAAGACCAATACGATGTTGTATTCTGCAACGTAGTAATGGGCTCCATTGAGAACAAGCAAGCTGTTTTCAAACGCGTGAGCAAAAATCTTCGGCCAGGTGGAAGTTTCGTGCTAGGAGTGTACCTCGGCCTTGATCCTCATGTAAAAAAGCTTTCAAAACTGATGGGTCCTGACCGAGAGAAGATAATTGCAGAAATGTGGCATCATGTTCCTGCTCAAGTATATGAGGATCTAGCTGTGTCAAATGGACTTATAGTTACTAAGAAAGAGGAATTTGAGCTATTATACAGCTATCCTAACATCGACGCAGTCATTAGAAATTGGTATGCAGCCACACATGGTAATTTTGATCCAGCCCTTGTTGATTCTGAGAAGTTGAGAGAGTTTAAAGAAACTTATTCAAACCAAAAGGTCGACAAAACTTTGTCTTTTGCTCGATTTTTGCTGACAAAACCTTGCTAACTATAGTAATAACTATTATTTCAATTTTTGAGGTACATGTACAAATTTCAGTTATCTTGAAACACTTGTCTAATGTTCAATCCAGCATTTCATCCCCTTAACACTTTAGCGCTAACCGGTAAGTGAGCTTGAGAAAGAGATTTATGGCTTTAAATTTGTGAAAAGCACTGAGCTGCTCTATGAATTGCAGTTATTAAAAACACATGATATTTAAAATGCAAAATTCAGGTCATCAGCATGCAAACAGCCACAGTTACAAGACCATGCACGACAATCATTACGACTAGCAGCAAAAGGAAATTATTGTAAAGTATTGAACGAATTGTAAAGTATTGAACTAGCAATGACCAAGAGTTGGTCGATAAGTTTTGGTCTTTCATTTGCATCTTTCCTCTCATCAAATAAAATTGAAATGCATTATGAAGTTTACTGTAATGCTTCCTCAGGCTCAATTCTGCATTTTGCTAGGTGAAATGCTGGATTGAACATTAGACATTAGACCAGTGTTTCAAGATAGCTGAAATTTGCTGTATAAAGTATGATGAATGGAGATTTTCAATGCTCTTTGGCATGTGTACTTGGCAATCTACGGGTTGGCGATGAGAAAACCCGCCTGCTGATGAGGCGTGACGTCAAGCTCAAAAATGGATTCCGATAGAGCCCTCGTCGATTGTTGTGGCCAGAAGCTAACGTGTCGAAGCGAGAGGGCTGTTGAACTCTACGACAAGGCGCTCACTGCAATGATCAGTTCCAATGGCGGCTGTCTCACTGAACTTAAAAATGCAGTAGAAGCGGACGAACGCTTTGTAATGGCTCACTGCTTCTTGGTGAGAGCTTTTTGGATATAACATCATACAGAACTAGGTTAAATGTATTGTGTTGTTGCAGGCGTGTATGTGGGCTGGAGAATTTAAAACACCTTCTGATCCTGAACGTATGCATGATAATTATTACATGGCTACTATTTTCACTATAATTATTCTATTGCTAATCTAGTTGCTCCTCATTTAAGTGCTCTCCAAGTTCTTATTGATGATGAAGAAGTGACTAATAGAGAGAAGGAGCACATCAGAGCAGCACTGGCCTTTAGTAAGGGCAGCCTGCCGCAAGCCTGCATTCATTGGAACAAAATAATCATCAAGTATCCTTTAGGTAGGTACTGTCTGGTGTCTGCAAACACCGACTTCTCTTTGATATAACAGATGGTCATGCTATTAAGTGGTTGTTTGATGCCGGCATTACTCTTGGAGAATATGAAAAGATGAGAGATGTCCTGTCATCAGTTATAGTTCATTGGTCATCTTCAATGACACTATATCCTTACATACTAGCTTTGTGAGTAGCTAATCAAGCTATTATAAAAGCTCATTTTTTGTTTCTAGCTATGGTTTCTCTTTGGAAGAAACTAACCAACGTGACAGAGCTGAGGAGGTGTGCATGAAGGCACTGCAGCTGCAGCCAAACACTCCTTGGAGTATTCATACTATGAGTGAGTGACTGTGTGTGCATAGTGTGAGTATAAGCGGCTGCAGGCCCCCGGGCCAGTGCTGGGAATTCCTACCCTTGTCAATGGCCTAGAGAACTGACTAGTTGGTTTCTGCATATAAAGAGTCATATTTATTTTCAAAGGCTCAAGCTCTGGGACCATGTTGTTCCTTGCGCTATCACGTAAATTTTATAACAATAAATTATTAAGCCACGCCCCATATGAATAATTCTGAGCCCGAGCGACAATGAGTTTCTGTAGCCGCCTATAAGTGTGAGTACTGATGTTGCTTACAGGTCATGTTGTGGAGGAAGCACGTGATGCCTCAATGGGAGTGGAGTTTATCACTTCTCGTCGTCAGCAATGGGTTGGTTCAAATCTTGGAAATCATATCTCATGGCATTTGTGTCTCAATTATCTTGGTAAGGATTGTGAAGAAGTAGGACAGTTGTGTAACAATACATTATTGTCTAGATCTTGGTGAAACAGAAAAGATATTCGAAGAGTATGATAGCACTATGGAAAAGAATGTTTTGCCTGGAAACCTCTTTCCTCTTCTCGATGCTTCTTCTCTTCTATGGAGACTCCAAGTTAACTTATTCATGATTTGTATTATGATTTTATTTGTGCCTAGATGCGTGGTATTGATCCAGGAGAGAAAAGATGGCAGAAGCTGGTTGATGCTGTGTCTCCTCAGGTTGGAAAGCCTACTATGACATGGTAAAGTGGTACAGTCACAACAACAAATACTGTGATATCTGTTCAGGTATACTTGTCACCTCATGATGGCTCTGTCTCATGGTAAACTGTGTGAGTCCACAGCACGTCTTGCACTGGCTCGCCAGATGATAAAGGTGATTTCCTTCTCTGCCAACTCTCAATTAGTTCATTACTCCTGTCACTCCTTCTCTAGTCTGTTGAGGAGTATGCTGAGAGTGGAATATCCACAGACTGTGACATAGCTACCTTGGTGAGGAAGAAACACCATCTGTTACTAGTGTAGTGCTGTATATCTCCCTTAGCTTGGAGTGCCAGTCTGCAATGCTCTACTTGCATATGGAGAGGAACGATACAGTGAGGTAAGAGTACCATCACACTTTGTTAGTATGCTAGTCCTCTCCAGGTGATCAGTCTTTTGCTACCACTCCGGTATGATATCATTCGTTTGGGAGGGAGCTGGGCTCAGAGACAAGTGTTCTCAGTCACTCTCATTCAGGCAGCCATCAATGCACACCAGCTGCCGCTAGCACTCTCTCTCATTGCTAGTCTCAAGGTACTGTAAATAATGTGTTCTCTTTTCCTAGGAAGTTGTTTCCATAGCTGCCTAGTAGTAAATTTTGTTGCACAGGTGTCTCGAATTTCAACCCCAAATAATAATGAATAATTATTATCAGGAGCCCATGTCAGGGACTAGTGTAGATGGTAAAATTCAAACATGGTCGCCTAATTACTCATACTTACTAATAATAGCACTGCCATATATGGCCACATGTCAGTATGCATAGGCCGTCAGAATGTGGGCTGTGAAGAAACACTACTTTTGCCTCCTGGCGTGTGTGAAAAAAGCCATACCAAGTGCGCTAGAGCATCTTCATCGCGTGATACTATACAACAAAGCTGTGCAAAACTTACTAAAAATAGATTTTCGCGCCGCCAACACGAATCACCCAAAATTTCGCAAGCTTGTAGTCACCCAGGAAGCAATGACAAATCATTTAATGTTAGTGAGTCATATGGCACTTGGGCTGTGGTCTTCTCCCATAAATCATGTAAAGCATTCCTCCCCAACATTAAGTACTGCGGTTTTATTATTTCTTGACTCAAAAAGCATCAACCGTAGAGCATAAACCGTGGTCATATAGGGAGTGGTAATTTATTATACCATCTAAATATGGTACGAATCATGCTTTACGCTTTTTTACTCGTACGTGCCAGAAGTAATAAAACTGCTGTAATACATAGGAACAAACCACAGTCAGCTGGTTGAAGTGCTACTACTTTGGCTAGATGCTTGCACTATGAGCATACATCTAACTGGGAACTTTTTACCTGTGCGCAGTATGCGCCTGGGTTATGTGTTTGTGTCTGTATATCTATAAATTATATGCGTACGTATTATGTCTGTCGTCAAAAAAATGCCTGTTTGTGTCTTACAGCTCGAAAATCTCCACGAAAACACTCTGCAGCTTCTTCACTGAATTTATATTCCTATGAAGACGTTTTCTGTGCTGGCAAGCCTTGCTTGAGGGGCTAATCCATTTCTTAATTTGGCTTTCTAAAGCTACATCTCCTTGTAAGAGCACTTTACGGCATAGTGTGTGTATCACCCAACCTCTTATTCATATCGACATCCTAACCTGCACTCAGTCTCACATGTACCGTTCGTCAAAGCCATGGTTAAACTTCTTGAGGCCTTTGATCATAGGGTATCAGTCTTTTTGTGATGTGCCAATCAACTGTTAGTCTGTTAGTGTATGTATGGTAGCTATGCTATCATCAAGTTATCTGGAGCTGTCTATGGACTAGCTGTTGCAGTAATGCTGGAGTAGTCGTGTACTAACTATGTAGATCTTAGCTCAGCACACGGGTATGTTTTCGGTGTGAACTGTACTGCTAGTGGTGCCTCATTTAGAAACGATAAAAAATCGATTATTACGCCCATCTTCACTGAATGACATTACAATTTTGGTTGGCACGAGTTTTACAAAAGATTCCATCACTAAATGGTTGGCACAATTCGAGACACCAACAACACAGCGATGCAGGATTAGCACGTTAAACTGCTCTAGATAACCTAGCATCTTGTATCGCGATCATTGCCAACCAAATTTGTGATGTTATTCAGTGAAAATGATCGATTTTCATCATTCTGAATAAGTCGCTGTTGGCAGTGCGGTTCACACCGAAAACATGTAAAAATGCATAACAAAAGTTACGGAAAGGGCAGTGTGCCAGAATTATTCTTTTTACTAAGTCTATTCTGACCAACCAGATTGCAGTATTTGAGGGAACTAACTCCCTCCGTGTCATGTGCCTTGTTAGCAGGATGTATGACCGTTATATCCTGCAGGTACGAGGATTTGCTCATCCGTTTCGATTTACCAACTTTAAAGCACAGAAGAAAGTTTCTCAAACTCTGTTTTTTCTATCAAGATCTTTCTTTTTCTCAATGCGCCTATATTCACTTCACCTATGGATCCCTGACTTAGAAATTTTATCCCTTTTCATCTCAAGGGACCGACACCTCGTACTCTTGCTTATGACTCCCCCTTTTTTCCCAGACACTGCTAAACTATACCTGCTGAGATTGTCTCCGCACCATCCCTCTCTGTTTTCAAGAGAGATATTCGTTACTATCTATCTAATAATATTTAATCTAGTTGTTTGTATGTTCTACTGGTTGGTACCCTTGTATTAGCTTTTTGCTACTGGTACACCCATGCATTTCTTGCAAAATTGTCATAAAAAGGGGATGCATTGCTCAAGTAAAGTTGACACATCGACTTCATTCATTTCACTGTATCGTAGTGTGGTAAAATACCTCTCTTACTCAGGATCAGAAACCCCACAGCAAGACACTGCATAAGTTGTTTGATCAAGTCAAGACTAATATGAAGCAAACGGAAGAAGATAATGACGCAAATTCACCGCCATCCAAGAAACGGAAGTAGTCGACACATGACGAGTGATTTGTATGTATGTAGACTTATAATTTGTATGTATGTAGACTTGAAAAGACGTGTCAATTTTTATATAAAAAGAACGATGCAGAGCGCTACGGAAGACATGGTGAGTAATCGAAGGTAGATCTAAGCAGTATGACCGATCTAAGCATCGCCTTGATATAGTCGTCGGAAGTAGAGCAGACAATGATTCGTCTCGGGAAGAAGAACGGGGTAAAGCTTGTTGCTGCGATCAACAACGAAGGTGATCAGGCTCTACATGTATAAGGCGGGGCTGGTATCGTATCTACATACAGGAGTTGTGATCAAGATCCAGTCACATAGCGATTTAGATGAGGCGATCGTGAAGCAGCTATCAGACCTTGCTGTCAAGCTCACCACCAGTACACGTGCCAACATTAAAGAGTTCGATGCCTCAGAAAGGGCATGCTTTGTAAGGGTGAGGATGAAAGATTGGGAAATTGTCATTGTACCAGGTGAGATCCGATATAGTGTATTGTGTTCAACATGATTTGTCATACTTGATTTCACTCAGACGAAAAGTATACTCTGATAGTTGTGCAAGTGCCGACCAGTGATAATGTCTGAGCTAACACTATCATCATCTAATCATTGACGAGATGGCCTCACCACTATAGTATGACACAGCAGTATAATAGTTGTGGTTTTGTACAGCAATGTACACACTTTTCAAACAATAACGAGCACAAAAATCAGTAATAAACTTCTATAATAATAAATAAACATCATGTATTATAACAGAGTAAAGTAAAGTTATAGTTTGATGGGTTAATGAGTATGAAACATGGATTCTCCTTCACTCCTCATGGGTCCATCAATTCCTTCATCTACCAGGCGACAAGTACGCTTGACAATATCATTAAAAATATCAGGACGTTCTACGTACACATGGTGACCTGCACCCTTTACATAATGGACGTCAACATATGAATCAGGTCTCATCGAATAGACCTTCTCTCCCGTACTATTGTCCATCCATGATCGTGTACCATAAATGAAGGTCATTGATATTTTACTGTCAAGATGATCAAGTCTTTCAAGCATAGGTCTACGAGCCCAACCAAATGGTATTTGCATGTAGAAGAATGCTGTCTCACCGCTAAAGATAAGGAATAGAGGAAAGTAACTAGAGATATGATCTTGTCAATGCATCTGCTGTGTCATGTAACATGAAAGTTGTTGTTACAGTAACTACATGTGTATACCTTGGATTCTGAGCATTACAGTGATAGACATAGTTCATAAATTGTGAGCCAAATTTGTTCTCAAGATCAGGTCTAACTCGATGTACCAAGTATGGACCTGAAGAAGGTGAGTAAAAAAGCAAAACGAAACACGTAGCTAGCTTACCAATTGGTCCAGCAATTCTTAAAGCTGACAGAGGATTGAAATGAGTCAGAAACATACCAACAGCTGAAGCCCAAGCTGGTATCCTTCTCTCTGCTCCAGACTGTATGGCAGGTCGAGTAGAGAATCCCCACGGATCAACCAGTATAAGATGCTTCACTCTCGTCGGGTACTTCATGGCATATGAGCACGCTAGAAATGCACCAAGACTGTGACCAAGAAGAATAAACTTATCCAAGCCAACTGATTGCCGCCATCTTTCCAGTGAGTCTATCAATTCAATTTCTGCTTTCTCAGCTTCAGGTGTAAACTGAGTTCTTGAACTCCGTCCAAATCCAAGAACATCAAACGATAACAGCTCCCTGTCAGTATGGAGGGCATCATAGTTGTGGCTAAATGCACCTAGACCACACCCAAACCCATGCATCATCACAAGCGGTGCTTTGTTTTCTACTATTTCAACACTTGGAGACATTTTAAGTGTTCGGACAAATGAAGAATTGCCAACAGCAACATAACTATCAGTGTACTCATCCTTGAGGTCTGTGGTTATAGTGATTGTGAGCACAACAATCTTAGATCACTAACCTTTTAGCACTTCTTGTTCAGAGTCAATTAGATGCTTTTCTGATGTTGGTTTCCACGATGGGAGCCAAGAAAGCATTCTCCTCCAGCCTTGACTGAATGATCAGAGATCAAAAATAAAGTAATACTCAGATTCTCAGGTTGAACTTACGTTTCGTTGACTGGCGGCGGTACTGAGTCAGTAGTGTCCATGGTTATGATACTATTTCTGCCGCAGAGCTGACTTAAGAGAGGAAGGCACGTGACGGCAACACTGCAGTTGCGAACGTGTAGCAATCGAGCAAAGTCTCCATTCTACATGGGTGTGTCTTATTATTGTTGGGGTGTGGTTTGAGACTGAGTCGACATGACATGACATGGGCATGATGGGCGTAGCTGCTCTGCTGGAGATCAGAGATCACGAATATTGTTATTCGGTGTTTACCATACTATAAACACTTGCAATACTCTGGAGACTAGTCAGATTAGTCATAATAGTAACATAGGCAGCTTTTAACGTCTAAGAATTATGGCAAACTCAAACAGCATGGATAATTCTTCTCCTGAAGTTGCCAAAACTGCAAAGGACAGAAGAAAGACGTTTGCAAATAGGCGTGACTTGTCTCTGGCTGAGATTGGACGAAGGGTGAGCTGAAACAAATTCACAATGGTAGTATGCAATACGCAGTACAAATATTAGCCTTATAACAACCAAGATGAGTCGGTTATGATAGCATTTACTTGATTTGGCGCTCTTATGGCTCAGCCTACGACCGATCGATAGTATAATAATTATAGATAATAGTAGTTAGTGATTACATGGTTTGATAAATTGTCATTGCTAGTGATCGGTAGCGTTTCCTGCTATAGAATAATGGCGACCAGTGAAGGTGTTCTGCGTGGAGTACGCCTCGAGAGCAACGTAGGTGGCTCTAGGTGTTTAAATTCTGCTACTTAGTTGTCTTAAAATGAGCAAATCTGTGTTCCCCGCTTGAGCGGTCAGTGAATTATCTGTTCTGTAGAGCTCACTTGGTGATGTGACAACTATTCGGAGAAGACTCCAAGAGAGAAAATCAGAAGTTAACAAGCAGATTGGAGTGGAGGGAAAAATCAGTGATGGATCGATAAAGCTAGCACGATTGTAAGAATATTTATATATGTATGCTTGAAAAAGCTGTGATGTTTGTTCGTGAACTGTTTTGCATACCATGAAACATGATGTCAATATTATTCTTCTTGTACACTTGCATCGTGTCACATGGAGCATTCATAGGACCAAAGGAATTTTCGTAGATAGTGCATTCGTTGGAGTAGTATGCATGCGTTATTTACTGTGGCATGCAATACACTTTGATGTATAACATTGTTGCTAGGTTTACATTACAGTTAGCAACAGTTAGTATTATAGTAATCGGTGATAATAATTATAATAATAATTTTTATTATTGTGATAATTAAATAATTTCAAACTTGGCGCGAGAAAATGGCGACTTTGATAGATCAACATTTTAGAGTGCCTGCTTCTGGCATAGTTGTGATTTTTAAGCACATGATATGCTCTCGGCTTCCTTTATTCTTGGTGGTAAGCATTTCTGTTAGTTTGTTTTGTGTAAGACTATGCGCCGAGAGAGAGCGACAAGTTCACCAAGCAACACGTGTATTTGTAATTTTAATTTGTCCTTTTAGCTTTACTCTTGACGAATTGTTTCTTATTATATAGATCCTCGTTAGATGCAAAGACTCGAGACATGGCAAAACTTGAACACAGCTTCTCTCGGTCCAAAATTCAAGCACTACAGACAGAGCTAGCAAAGATTAACAGCTCTCTGCAGGCTTATCAGCCAGAGAGGTGAGCAGAATGAAAGAGCTGAAACGTACAAAAATCCCACTCACACAGCATAAGAGACAAGCAAGTTCCACTCATACCATTTTCAATCAAGACAACTGACAAAGTGAGCTTCACATCAGCATTTTCGGTGAGTCCTAGTTCTCTGCAAAAGAAGTACAATTATCATAATCGCAGGCAATTGCTAAAAAACACTACTACCTTGATCCCACTGATATACAAGAAGCTATCTATGACTTTCAAGAGCTTCGTTATGTGAGTTTCATTTGCTGTACTACTTTTTATAAACACTGCATGAAAACTGTCAGTCGCTGCATGACATTCTCAATGTTTCATTGCACCAAAGTGTTGATTTGACTCTCTGTCTCTATCCAGTCGATCGCATCACTGACCAAGGATGATGCTGGAGTGGAGACATTGTTTGAATATGTTAATCAACTGACATTAGTCAACAAGAGATTTCTACAGCACAAACTAGCTGCGGGAATTTCATTTGTATGGTAAGCTTTATTTTGTGAGTTTAAGCAGGAAAAAATGTTGGGAATGGTTGGGTGAGAACTGTAGAACATTTTGACACCATCCAGGTATGATGCAATATCAGGTTTACCCGCTGCTCAACAAAGCACTGTCTTTGAGAAGGTGTGTGTGTGTGTGTGTGTGTGCGTGCGTGTGTGCTTGCGTGCGTGCGTGTGTGCTTGCGTGCGTGCGTGAGTGTGTGTGTGTGTGTGTGTGTGTGTGTGTGTGTGTGTGTGTGTGTGTGTGTGTGTGTGTGAATGAATGAATGAATGTCCTCTATTCTAGGCTTGTGTCATGTTCAACATAGCTGCGCTTTACACTCAAATTGCAGCTCAACAGGTAACAAACTTGGTGTTGAAATTAATCATGATAATATTCATTTTCAGGACCGAAGTTCAGCTGAAGGGTCTTCCAAAGCTATACAGTACTTGCAGAAAGCACTTGGTGTGTGTGTGTGTGTGTGTGTGTGTGTGTGTGTGTGTGTGTGTGTGTGTGTGTGTGTGTGTGTGTGTGTGTGTGCTTTTGTGTGTGTGCTTTTGTGTGTGTGCTTTTGTGTGTGTGTGTGCTTTTGTGTGTGTTTGCTTTTGTGTGCGTGGGCATCCTGGTGGTTCTCAGGTACAACCCAAGGGTCAGCAGTTCGAATCCGACTAGGGCAGGAGGGAAAAATGGCATCAAAGTACCACCAGGCGACCCATTTGTAAAATGGGTACCTGGTCTTGTACTGGAGAAACAAAGTTTACTGGCTGTGGTCATTACAACAGGAGGTCCAAGTGGGCCAGGGCTCCTGCAAGATACCTGGCGAGATAGCATCATGCTAGCACCTGCCCTAGAACCTGCTTAGTGCACAGGAATCCTGGCACATATGTTTTCCTGGGTCCGCATCACCACCTGCACATTCATGGTGTGGAAGTTGTTTTGAGGAGAGTGGCGGGTAAAGTTTGCTTTGCCTTTGTAGCTTTGTGCGTGTGGGCAGGTGTGTGTGCATTCTTGTGTATGGCATGCTATACACAGGTGCATGTAAGTATAACAGAATGTGACAAACACTCATTTTCAAAATAGGTACATTTGAGTACATGAAAAGCAACTTTATTCAAGCACCTACAATGGACATGTCACCAGAGATTTTATCATTGTTCAGTGACTTAGTTAGAGTGAGTTAGAGTAAGTGTTAAAGGTAAAAACTTTGATGATTTATTGTTTTAGGCACAAGCAGTTGAAATGCAATGGGAGAAGCTAGCTGCTGATGGACTGGACGAGGATCAATTGTCCAATCTAATCACATATGCACAGAAGACTAAATCAGTAAGAGGACTAATAATTTGAATAAGGAGAGTACATTGTTATTATGAAAGAGAGTTATTTCTACCGACAATAGTAGCAGTGTCAAAACCGTATAATTTTCCCATGTACAACAGCTGCAACATCTCCACTACCGTATTTCCTCTAAAGATTCATAAAATTTATTGCAGTATAATATATATATATAATATAATTTTATCATAAAATTATAATTTCATGGTTTGAACAGATCCTTTAAAAGCCATACAATAAATTTGTGAAATGTCTTGTCTTGTTATCATCACTTTAGATAACATTCCTATACATGTAGTATTGTAGTGACTTACTGTCTGTTTAGGTTTGTGAGTGCTATAAACCAATCAGAGACCTTGTTGAGGACCAGATAATCAAAGAGTATCTTCCTAATTGCTGGTGTACTCTAGTAAAGGTAGTTGCTCTATTATAGCTTCTTCATTACTCTAACACGTTCTCTTTCTTGTCAGGTTAAAGACGCTCAATACAAATCACTAGCACATTTTTATGCAGCTCTTATCCACAAGAAACTTGCTGCTGTCTGTGGTTAGCTGCTTGATTATACTTGCTGTCTACATAATTCTGCATTTTGTTTTACTTAGAAAATAGTGACTCTTTGCCACCTGATGTTTGGACAGACCTTCACTTTCTTTACAGTAGTGAAACAAACACTGATGAATTATTGTCTAAGGAAAGTACTCATCACATTGGTCTTGGTAGGTGTATCATATTCACTAGTCACTACTGTTATTCAATAATTCTTTATTCAGTCAAATCTCACCTCAACTGTGCATCATTGCTTCATGAGTATGCATTGCGTTATGTGTCACTCTGTAAAGAGCTTCAACCCATCACAGTATTTTCCAGGGTTAGTTCTGATATGAAAAACATAGCATTCACTTTATAGACTTGGTGTTGACAGATATTGGAAGAAGCCAGTAGCAAGACAGAGGCAGAGAAAGCATTAGTACAAGATATGGAAAGCATAGCAATGATTGCACCCTCTGTAAATCGTGAGTGATGATGATCTTGCAGATTAATAACACTACTACTGGTGACTAGCTGTGTAGCAATGCACTAATACACGGCTAGATGCTTTGCATGATTTATACTAGTCTAATTAAGCATGTGAAAGCGTGTTTTTTTTGTATTTCTGTGAAGCAATGAAATCCTTAGTAGAAATAGATAAGTGGGTAAACATTTTAATGACAGCACAGCATATTATTATGTTTTCCAAATAAGCACACCTCTATAGTTGCCATTCGCATCAGCTTGTATCAGTTTTTGGCTTTTCCATTACCTTCAAAGTTAAATAAAATAATAGTGATGTCAATTGAGTGTGGTTGACATTGATGACACAAACCTGTTTACACCAGTGCACTTCATTCAGTTGATTGTTTGTACATGTATGGTCACATGCTCATGCAAACTAACCACAAACTGTTATTTGTGCTCTCAATAGCTTGTGATGTTGAACTAAAGGTAGAGCTGCCAAATTTCAGTGCAGTTAAAGTAAAAGACATATTTAGATCACTGGTAAGTTGTGGTGACATGCAATGTACTCACATAGTCTGTGTTCTTGTTTCAGGGACCTCTCAGTGCATTTTCTGCTGAGCAAAGCTGGTCCAAACCACGGACCATTGCATTATCAAAACAGAGAGAAGGGTTTGGGTTCTCTATCAAGGGTTCCATTCCTGTTACACTGGCTAGTGTGGACATTGGCAAAAGTGCTCATGTTAGTGTAAATATTAACTTGTGGCTCCTGCTCATTAATATAAAATTATACTGCATGTTTATAGCAACAAGGTATCAAGGTCGGTGACTGGATTGTCTCTGTCAATGGTACTGATGTGCGCTATAGTCTACATGACAAAGTTGTCTCATTAGTGAAGGAATCTGGGGATGAACTTGAGCTTGAGGTGGTAACTCCAGAGAACAGATCTTGACCTCTTTCATATAGAGCAAATGACCATATTCTTTACTATTATTGTTAACAGTCAATATTATTGCACAACACCTCTCACAAACAGTACATGTATGCCGTGCATGCGTGGATACACAGTTAATTTGGCATATTGCCACATCCCACATACTAAGACTATTCTGACCAATCAGATTGCGTTATTTGAGGGATATAATTGGTCGGGTCATATCATATCGATAATGGATCGGAACAGCCTTTAGCATGGCACAAGTAAAGTTATATCACATGTTGGTGGGACCATAGTGGGACGTATGACCCGTTATATTCCTCAGGAAAAGGGCTAGCGCTCTCGGAAGCGCGTGAGATAAGTCCTCAAACTTCACCTGTAAGTATGAATACTGAGGTATTTTTTTATTATTGATGTTTCTGTTTTTGTTAGGGAAATCTTACTGGAACAGTCACTTTCACAAGTGGGGAAAAAGAATTTCTTTGCATCAAACTACACTTCTATCTTGCCCAATTTACTATACAAGAACATAGTTTTACATAGAAAAATAGAATTGTACATGTACTAGTATAGACTTATTTTGCTGTGTTGTGTTATTTGAACACTATTAACCCTCGGCATGCATTTGCAGTGCTTTTTTCTGGACACCTCAAGAAAGCCTATCAAATTATACAGTGATGCATATGGTTACTTACCCATTATGTTTATCAGTCAGTTGTGAAATTCCGATTAATAAAAATTATTTATTGGTACAAGATTATTTCCCATACAGCAGAGCTGATCGAGTCTAAGGTCCTGCCAGCATCGTGCCAAAATATTCTTAAGTATGATAGGGATCCGAACTGAAATCACTTCCTCTGAGGCATCCTTTAGTAGTAACTCTGGTACACTAGTCAACCGTTAAATAACTTCTTGTACTCATGTAACTCGCATAAAAATTAATAAACTAGCAATAGCGAATACATGTAGATGCCAGATTTGTACTGAAAAACGTACTACAACAGTCACTGCACTACCACCGCCATTTTGAAACTGTAAATACTTCCATTAATAGCCACTGCGTGGGAGCATCGTCAGTGCCGACAGTGCATCTGAGAGATTGAGCAGAAACCAGCGGCAAAGAATGAAGACATTTTTAGCTGGCTTACTGGTCGGGGCTTGTATTGCCGTAGCCGCGTCAGTACTGGACCGTCAGCACAGATTGCAAGACATTACAATTTGCTGTAAGTAATTTCAGGATTTTTATTACGATAATAATAGCTACCTATATTGTACAGCAAAGACAGAGGGGATCATGGCAACAAAAAATATCACGATCTCACCAAATCCACCTCAAGATCGGAAGACATTGTACGTCGACATAACATATGAATCAAGTAAGGCCATTAACCGTATAGTATACGAACCTTGCATAAACTGTCTTTAGATGAAACTATAAGCTCTGGAAATATTTACATTGACTTGAAAAATGGAGACCAGCCGTATAAATCGAAATCTGATCTCTGCAAAACTCTGCAAATATTTCGAATAAGCTGTCCCATAGAGAAAGGCAACCACACTTTACGTGGAAGTGGTATTTTCTCTGTATTTCATATAGTAAGTACAGTGCACATGCACTTTATCATTAATATTATGAGTTTTTCATAGAGTAAAGGAATCACTGGACGTATTACAGCCACCACAAGTGATGATGTGCAGTTCTTTTGTGTTGATATCGACATGAAATCTTCTACCTAGCTGGTTATCTGTACAACTGCGTGTTTGATATGCCCAACAGTTACTAGAATAGCTAGTTTCGTAGTTATTATCAGATCACTCACTGATTTTGATTATACACTACTATAGTACTACACTTCTTATGAACACATATCCATGCAGTTACTGTAATTATTCTAATCGGCAATACAGCTATTAGAAACCCAAGCCAAGATCACAGCACGCTACAGAATACTTTCTAAACTTCGCAGGAATCAAAACATTTCACACTTAAAACTGTAGAGAGCTAGTCATGGCGATCTTCGTTACACGTGCTATAAGGTAGCCATACACACACCCATTTTCATCTATCCGCTGCCAACCACTATGATATCTGCTCAGGCCACTCCAGTACTGAGATCATGTTGAGGACTATCAAATAATAATATCACTTATTGTATGCCTTAATTATTAATAAGGTGGCGGTATGTTTATTAAGGGGTATGCTCATTAACGCGTATGCTCATTTAACCATTAATCATTATGTAAATTTTTTTACAAAATGTAAGGCTGCACAGATTTATTGGTAGAACTCTCATAGTATTACAGCGGTTTTCGAAGATCTTGCATAGCAATAGAATGTCAAGACTGGAAGCATGATGTTGTAGAGACGGGGATAGTTACGTATCTACTTCCGGTCTTGAAATTTCATCAAATAGGTGTACCCGGCCACTAGACAAGCTTGATTGAGATAATTAGTCTAGAATAATGTTGTGAATAATACCATGCAAACAGAATTGAAAATAATTCTGGCATAATAGCAGGAAAATTCAATTGTGTGGGTGTGTCTGTTTGTTGGACTATAGCCACGCCCAATTATTCAGTCAAGCATGCATGTCAGTCAAACTCTCCAGGACTAGCTATAATTGAATGCTTTAGTACAACTATATATACTGAGTTACATTCGAGGGTTACATTTTAATCACTCCGGCACGCAACATGTAACTTATCTTATGAGCAATAATCACCGTATTACTGAGAATAATTAGAGAATAATAGTAGTTTAGAAAAGAATTTGAGAATGGGTTTTAGTGAGCATACATTTGTAACTCAAACCTACCCGCCACCTTAATTGAGAGGGTGTGGTAATCACGTGATGAATGGCCTCCGCCTAGCTGCTGCTATCGATCAGTGATCGCGATGAAAGCTCGCCCTATAGTAATAGTTTGTATCGCTGTTGCCGTTATATTAGGTCTGTTATATTTAGCATTGCAATTTTTATCGCAAATTCAAACTACTTCATTTGATTCGACTGGAAAACCATGGAGAGAGTGCAGTAAGCTGTCATTACCTAATCTCGTGTCAAACTGGTTCACAGCTGCTCACTTTTTGCAGGCAAATCTAAAAATCTTAAGGTACATGATATTAGACTGAAGCCGTATCCCGTGAAGAAAGGAGAAAAACTTCATGTCGAAATTGATTATCATCTCTGTGAGTATTATATATAATAAATCAACAATTTTACATTTGAAATAGCCTACAATTTTACGTCTACACTTACCCTCGTATGTGGGTGTCTGATGGTTAAGCATTTGTGTTGATCAGTTTGTATATACAGGCTGTTTGTCTCCTTACTGATCAAAAATTGGTAGTAAAATCAATCAATTTTGGGTGAATTTTCTTAACAGTGGTTATTTTTTACGGTACTGTAAACCTTACTCGCCCTGATTCTTATGGCTTTTGCCTGGCTTCTAAACCCTAAAAACCTCCTAATTGCGCAAAGTCGGGAGGGTTGTCTTAAACCGGGCGGCTAAAAACTTGCTTAAAAATATGACATACGCATACAGCGAGAATCAAACCATGAACAATTGCATTTACCATTACAAGCCACCGCACTAATCTGCTGAGCCACTAGTCTCGCGGGCCAGACATTCCGGGGGTGGGAATGTCTGGTCACTAACGCCAGGTTTTTGTGAGCCAGCATTCCAGAGCGCCCTCATAAGCAATCAATTGCGTGGGTTTTCACGTGACTACGGGGCGCGATTGCGCATGAAGCTGTAGACTGAGCTTTTTAGCTGGCAAAACTGCTGTGTATGTCGTGGATAGTCTTACTATCGACGACTAATACCTGCTACTCGTTGTTCTCATTGCGTGAAATTGTGTTCACGCAATGGGTCTTTTGTTGACTCGTGACTGCTCCAGCGATCATAAACATCATGATTATAACCAACCAGGGCAGGTTGGTATCGCTCTAGGAAGAGTTTTAGCATGCTGAAAGCACTGTTAACATGCTACATGCTTGCTAACTAGACTGGTGACGTCGACTAAACACGTGATTTCAAAGCGTGACGTGACATTGATTACATTCCATTGTGCCACGAAAACCTGGCGTTAGTGACCAGACGTTCCCACCCCCGGAATGTCTAGCCCGCGAGACTACTGAGCCACCGGAACCTGCTGACCGGTCAATGCTACAAACAACCCTTTAGAGTAATTCTGTATGCGTGCGCATGTCGATAATAATGCCGTAAGAATGGCACGGGGAGTAAGGTTTACGATACCGTAAAAATAGTCACTACGAATTTTTTCCATGTGCTAATGGATTCATGTGCCTTTCTACAAGCTGCATTGTCAATCCAGGTGTAGCGAACATGATGTTACAGTGAGCACACACAACTACTCTGGGTATGTATTCAGAAGAACTTCAGGGTTCTTTTGTAAGCATTGCAATGCAGCTGGTCTCCTCTTCACAGGAGCTAGCCAGAGTTAGTCATAAAAGGACTTCATAGAAACATTATTAGAATAATTATAGTGGCTGTATAATAATGAGAAATTAAATTTATACCACTTTTGACTCTCTTGATCTTGGTCACCATGACAAACATAACAGCTGGCTAGGCCAGTGTTTTATAAACTACATTGTCTGATTGTGTTCGCAAATACAATGTACAACAGTACAAGCATTTGGATCAAACTTACAAGTATTATTATACTTTTTCAGTCCAGAAATTAGATCATGCTCAAGTAACAGTCGTCGCCAAGTTTGCAATGATTACAGTCCTTCATAAGACACTAGATGGTTGCCAGTTGTTGGTGGACCTAAAGACTAAAGAACGATGCCCAGTTCCTTCCAAGAATACAACTACTGTTGTAGAACAATATATACCAAAGATTATTCCATCAGTGAGTTATAATTTATTAAAAAGTATAAACAATTTGGTAGTACATTGTGTGAATTTGAAGCAACATTGTTGCGAGAATAAAATGCCGTTCTATTTGCGCACAAAGTTGCATTTCAAGCCCACAAAGAGCCTACAAAGTGGGTGAGGTAGTGTGCAACTCTGTATTCTTACAATAATAATGGTGAAATCCCAGCATGAACATGGGAACCATCATTTTCTTGCTAAGGTGCTTACTACTACTTACATCAAAACTACTGTATAGCGGGAAATTTTCTCAAATTACAGGTTATTCGTGAAAATTTTATCTGCAAATGTCTTGTTTTGGTAGAGGGTTTTCATGGTGTTTCGTATGATGGTAGTATGCGTCTCCTGTGGTGGCCATTTTGTCCTAGCGCGTGGGTAACTGAACATGGTGCATTGTCAGAGGAGGTTGGCATTGCCGATCGGCAATGATATGTAGGGATGACCTCGAACTAAGATGGCGGCTACTCATGTGTGAAATGAGTTTTCGCACATATCTCTATTGTTATACATTTCTACTGCATTTTTAACTATCTTTAAGTGAATCTGAAGTGTAAGCGCTTGTAAGAAGTCTATGAAAGTCGCTGGGACTGCTTGCTCGACGACGAAAATCAAGATGGCGACTCTCAGAGAGCCGTTGCAGATCTTCGCTGTTTTAGCATTTCTCGAGATTTTAGACATCTAGGATTGATCAGACGATTGTTCTGAGCATGGAAATACCTTTGACGAAGCTGGCAGACGTTTCTAAAGTGGTAAACTGAAATCGCCGCCCACGCGAATTGTTCATCTTCTTCTTTCTTTCTTCTTTCTTTCTTCTTTGAACAAGCCTAGCGCTGTCCTGTGTGAATGAATCACTACCAAACCCGCACAATTGCATGTGTATATATCTGGAATAGTGCACTTACTTCTTAGATAGGCATCAAACACTACCAGAAGCGAGTAATCCTTGAAAAACATGGTTTTTGGGCCGTTTTGGACTGAAGACGCCATTAAATAATTAACCCTCTTGTCGCTCCTTATCATTAACTCCGCCCACATCAGTTTTGCAGCTATCTCGATCGATACTGCGTTTTGTCTCTGCTCTGGATGCTTCAGTGCGTAAGCCAGAGGTACGACTAGAAGCCTCTGTGAGTGTGATGTTGACATCAACAAGGTTCTACTAGGCGTGCTCCTACTATTTAGGCTTGTAGCATCATGAGTTGTCAGTATTAGTCTCTTCTTCATCCATTACAGTACTAACAAGTATCATGTTGTCAAATCACACCTAGACTTGATATTCTGTCTGCGTCCTCAACCTCTTTAACTATTTTAAACCTTTCATCGAATGATTGGTAATATTAAATATTAAACATTATTTTAAACCACACTCCTTACTCTCAAGACCTGTGCACGTTCACATCTGCTAGACTAGTAACTGCTGCTCACAGAGTTGTCAAAATAGAATAACATCTAACATAGAATACAACTAATAAGTTCAAACTGATCAAAAAAGTAACAGGAACAAGTAAAGTAAAAAAGCTTTAATATTAAAAAAGGAAAGGAACAAGATGGGATGATGCTTGCAAAAGTAAAGGAACAAGATGGAATAATGCTAAGCTTGCAAATGTAAAAGTCCCAAGTATCCCTACATCAGCGGCTTGAAGGAGGATGCAGTCCGATGAAGTAATTGACGGTTGTGAATAACTAGAGGTATCTGTGTTTAGGAGGACGCAGCTAGTCCGATGAAGTAATTGAAGGTTGTAAATAACTAGAGGTATTTGTTTTTAGGAGGACGCAGTCCGATGAAGTAGTTGACAGTTGTAAATATGCTGCAGGTAGCTGTGTTTGGAAGACACAGTCCGATGAAGTAATTGACGGTTGTAAAGGTATAGGAAGAGGATTCCGCATTTGTCAGTTGCACGTCGTCGCAGCAAGCCGCTGATGTAGGGATACTTGGGACTTTTACATTTGCAAGCTTACCATTATTCCATCTTGTTCCTTTACTTTTGCAAGCATCATCCCATCTTGTTCCTTTCCTTTTTTAAGAGTCATCCCTACACTTTTCAGTTTTTTTTTATTAAAGCTTTTTTTACTTTACTTTTAATACAGTCATGTGACATGTAAAATGTTTGTGGTTTGTAAATTCACTCCAAATCAAAATGTATCGTGAATCTTAGTTGTTATGCGATCTACCCGATCCAACCCAGGGGTCCCTGAGCTGCTACGGGCAAGAAAGTAGAGAAGATTCTCAACAGTGGAAAACACTACAGTTATTGCTTGTGCAAGCAATCAGCTTACTGGCAAGTCTGCTACAGATGTCTTGGAGCAAATTCTTAGCATTTAAAAACAGCGAGCGAAGAGACAGCTCCATTGTTACCTGCAAAACCCAATATACAGCTGACGGGACCTGGTCAGAGCTAGATCTAAGAAATTTGCTAAAATTTGAGCTGTTTCACAGCAGAAAGATATCTGAAATCCAGCACAAGTGTGCTGTATACTGGAGTTGTGCTACTTCTTCCTAGATTTCACGACATACAAAGCACAGAAACTGGTGTGCAGTGCACTATACAAATAGCTAAACCAATATTCTAGGATCGTATCTTTAAGTAAGACCAGTAATCAAGCTATACGCAATACCATTTTAGAAAGAATCCACGAATGAGTTCTAGTGCTGTATGCTAGCGCCATTGAGGCACGCCTCACGATGGAACGTTAGCTATGCTCATTCGAAATCACGTGCGCATACTAATGCTTCCAACCTCCTCTGGTGCATTGTATTGTGGTCGGCTGAAGTCTGGTCAAGAGAGTGGCATATCCTTCTACAGAATTCCCATAGTAGTACATGTAGCTGGAAGAAGTGCAAGAGAAGAAGAGCTAAGTAGAAGGCAAAAAGATCGAGGCATTCTTAAGAGCCATTTCTAGAGCTAATCTGACGAGCAGCTGCAGTACTGTAGAGAATGGCAGAATCTGTTCTGAGCACTTTATATTGGGAAAACCAGCAGCATTATTTGACGAGACAAACCCCAGTTGGCTTCCTACAGAAAAGCTAGGTCATGAGAAGGTCAATAGAAAATGTGTTGCTGTATCCCAAGAACATTACCAGTGAAAACGAGCCCGACAAGAACGCCGACTAGCTGCACAAAGAGTTCCCTGGCTGTGTGGAAGCTGCTTGTGCAAGAACTGTTCGTAGTAATGAAGCTGTGGATGCTGTTGATTTTAATGCTGCTGAAGTTGCTAGTCATGGTTTGGTTGCTGTCGAAGGTACTGTATTGAATGCTGTCGAAGACACTGCTGAAGTTGCTAGTCATGGTTTAGTTGCTGTTGAAAGTACTGATTTGAACCCTGTTTAAGTTGCTCGTCAAAGTGGTTTAGATGCTGTCAAAGGTACTGATTTGAACACTGTTGAAGATGCTAGTCATGGTTTGGGTATGGATGCTGCTGGTATTGAGGAAAGAACGCATAGGTCAACTTCAGGTACAATTACAAGCTGCTAATGCTAGGATCATGTCTTTGGAAGATAAATTAGCATTTTAAGAACCATTCACTGAAATAAACTTTAATGATGACAAACGTACGTTATTCTACACTGGTTTTCCCAACTATGACCTTCTTAAAGCTGTTTTTCAATTTGTGGCTACCAGTAATAATGGTTTCTTTCAGACTTCTAGGAGTTTGTAGCAACACTAATGAAACTATGGCTAAATCCTCCATTATTGGACCTAACTTACAGATTCAATATTTCAGTGTCAACTATTTCTCGTTCGATTTCTCGGTGGGCCACCATGATGGACATTCGCCTACAACCTCTAATACTTTGGACTGATCGTGACGTACTTCGGCGTACAATACCAGAGTGTTTCCGGTCTAATTTTGGTGATAAGGTTACTATTAGTATTGACTGCTACAAAGTATTTGTACTACAATCCTCAACTGTGTTTGCAAAGGCTTGCACGTGGTCCTCCTACAAGCACCACAACACTATATAACTGTTGATAAGAATTACTCCACTAGGTTTGGTGTCTTACATATCAAAAGCATGGAATGATGAAACTGTGACATTCTTCTTAACTCATGCCAAGCGATGTTGTATTGGCAGACAGAGGGTTTTGACATCAGTGACTCGGTTGGTATTCGACAAGCAAAACTTAGTCTACCAGCATTCACGAAAGGAAAGAACCAGTTATCAGCTATAGAAATTGAAGAAACAAGATCAATAGCAAATGTCAGAATTCATGTGGAGAGAGTGATTGGGTGTATTAGACAGAAGTACAGTATTCTGAGTAAAACTTTGCCTATTTCTTATTATTAAGGCACACAAGGGTGAAGCAATTCCACCAATTGATCGTATTGTATGTGTTAAATGCTGTCTTCGTAACTTGTGTGATTCTGTTGTACCATTTGACTAAAAATTAATATTTAAATCTTCTTTGTTCATCACATACAGTGTAATTATCACTATTGAAGTTACTTCTTACGGCAGTCTGGACAATACCATTTCTTTGGAACTTTCTTCAACTTGAGACATTTCATATGAAACCACTCAATAGGGAAATTCGTATTGTCACACCCAATCATTTGTCCACTGTGAAAGTCCACCTTTACGTTGTTGGCAGTAGCAGAAAAGATGTTGGTATTGATAGTTGCTCGTTGCTGGGTCTCGACTGCTCATTGCTTGGTCATTGCTTGGTCTTGACTGCTTGTTGATTTGTCAATAACATTAGTGGGGCTGACAACAGAGAGAGAGGGGGACCTCGTGTATACCATTTTCCTAATAATTCAGGTAGCAGGCTAGTTCGAAAAAACTTAGTACTCTTGTGAATACAGGTTCGCCATCAGAAAAGATACGTTCAATGTGAATTTCAGGATGAGAGCCATGTGGGAAAGTGCATACAGAAAAGTCGGGAAAATCTGTGCCTGTACTTGATAGTAGTATGCATGATCGTGGTCTAGGTAAGGAGATCCATCAGTGTCAGATGTCTGTAGACAGGAAGAACTATCTCTAGCAATGTCTTGAACAGAGTTGTAACGATGGGTATATGGACACTTAACCTCTAGAACACCTCTTCCACAACACGAACAGTTCACAATACCGTCAGGTGATGCCCCCAAGTGAGGCCATTCAGGGTTAAGCACAAACCCACTACTTGACATAGTGAAGTCATCGTGCTGGTTGTTCATCTGCTCAAAATATCTGCACTTTCGTGCTCACATCCCTAGCTGGTAGCATTGCTAGTGAATTTGAATACTTCTGGATAGCATAGCTCCTTTATTAACCGTTGGGAGGGCATTTTATCTGATGTCCTGCATACTTGCTTCATTTTTGATGCCGTGACTCTACCAGCCCGATAGAGCGGTACCATAATCTAGATTTGCTTTGCTTCCTGGTTGCTTCTTCCACATTGCAAACTATCTCTTCAGTCATCTCTATCTGCACACTTTCACTCCTATGTAGCAGGTTAAGATAATCAGCTTTAGCAAGTGAAGAATCACAAAGATCATGTAGACAAACTGGGAAGGAGGGCAGTGACGACTTGGGAACATATCTCTCCTGGTATTCAGGAATGAGTGAGAGAATCGCTGGCTTGGACTTGCACTGGCTTATTTTGTCGAAGAATGATTTTAGTTCAAGATCTGTTGGTCGGGAACAAAATCATCAACATCAGACTGCACAGTAGAAGTACTACCCTGGTTTGTGTTGTTGGGCACTTCATTCTCATCCTGAATACCTTCCATCTATTTTCTTTTTCTTAGCCTTTGCTGATGTAAAATCAATTTTCTCAATTGGGGCATAAGGAATATCCTTTTGAAATTTAGGAATGACCCACTGACACTTTTACTGTGTACACACCCATTCACTCTAGATGATGTTTCTAAACAGAACAGCGCCGCTGCTAAGTTTGAACACACTTCACCCAGGCCAGCCATACAGGTACAGTGCCCACTGCATACTTCTGATTCATGGCTATAAGAAGTTGAATCGTCCGTGCTTTAATCAATTTTTCTGCCAGTAAATTGTTGCTAGTGGATATAGTATTAGCACTGTAAAACAGAGCCTTTTGAACATAGCACATCAGACAGCAACTCTAAATACATATTGCAATGTCAATATAGAACAGCTGTGCATTCAGCCCTCTGGTCGTGTCGAAGCTGCTTATCGCTCAATCTTACAATGAGGTAGCTGTTCTGCTTAGTTATGTGTGATATCGCTACTTTTAATCATAGCAACTACTGTTACATCTTCATTAAGAAATTGGATTCTCTTAGGAGATAGCTGACCAGTGATAGGAATTATGTTGGATAACAAGAATCTTTGATCGAATGGTGCTCACAAAGAACAGCGATGGTGATAAAATCAAGCCAGAACTTGCATTGGCTCAATCTATGCTTCCTCAGATTTCCAATAATCACCAGCTTGAAAACTTTGTACTTATAGGCACACAGCAACAAAACGGAGGGATTGACACAGGGATTGACTTGCAAGTGATACAATAGGAAAAATAGTTTCCCTAACACCAAATATGCGTATACATACTTGCGTAGCTCAAAGGCAAATAGTGATGTCACAAAAACCTCTCCCCGATCACTCAGGAAAGCTTTCTTTACCTATCCTCGAACCAGGCTCTTTTTAAATTGTGTGGTTAGCTCAGAAAAAAAGCCTGGTACACACTGTCTGTGCATGCTCCAAATCACACTGGAATTCTGGTGCAATTGGGAACTATCGTGCACGTTTGTGACGCACAAGCTTACGTCATCACTGTGGATCTCGCTTCAGAACGTCTGTTGGTCTTCTTTTTTGAACTTCCTACTGACTAATTGGCAATACTGCACAGACAAGGCAGCAGTGAGCGATGAGTGTACAATAACGGCGATGTTTTGTATTGTCATTGCTATGCACGACAAATCAGCTTGCTGCTTTGCTAGTAGCAGTTTGTTGAGTAGGATGTGTGGCTGTCAAAAATAGCTATTGTTTTTTGAAAGGTAAATGATACGATAGAATTGTGCTAGCCAGAAGCCGCCATGTTTGTCTTCTCGGCCACGCCCTTCGTCCTGCCTGGCATTGATTATTTCATCACATCCGTCAAAACATACTGCAATTTTAGTGAATCTTGCAAAATGTTTCACACACGTGTCAGCGTCCTTGCACATGCATAATAGCTAGTTAAATAACTTTTGTTATTTCTAGCTATTGTGCATGTGCAAAGGGTGTTTTGTGAGTAATAAATTTTGCAAGATTAATAAATCCCTGACCACAGGACACCCTCTCTATAATGGACGATTTTGTTGGTCCCAATGGTGTCCACCTTAGAGGGACCATGTGAATTTTAAGCAAATGCTCAGACAGTGTGCAACAGGCTCTTTTTTCAACCCACACTCAAATAAAAAGAGCCTGATTCAAGGTTATTGTTTACCTGGCAGACCAAGTGACTTTCTCTGTATTTCATTCCAGAAGCTTATTATGTATTACTTAATGTAGGTAAGAAGTGCTCTACGTGATTTATGGCACGAGACCACTGCTCGAGTGCCATAAATCACGTAGAGCACGACTTACCTACATTAAGTGGTTTAAAGTATATGCCCAGGCAGCAGCTATGTTGCGACAAGCGATTTCTTGTGAATGGCTGACTCAGCGTGCTATATGGGAATTAAAGCACGTTCAATATAATGCTGATATTGTACGATGGGCAGGGATCACGAAATATGTGATTTACAGGAAGCGCGGTGCCTTTGATTCCGCCCACGCATATATTTTAATTGGTTTTAAAATGCAGCACAAAACACAATACAAAATACATTGATAACTGCAAACAGCTGACGCACCACCCCCAGTATCCTGTAACCTTAATACTTTCCACATGCACAGGGTAGTAGACAGTATCTGATTGTTGTTTTTTCTGTAGGGCAACTATTTTGGCAATGTACTGCTCAGAGGTGGACATGGAGATGAATTTGGCTGTATTGATATTAGCATCCACATAGCATAAAAACAATACATTACTATAATTATTATTGGATGAATGAATGAATGATTGATATCAGACTTCAGGGACGTAACTAGGATTGATGGAGCGGAGGGGCAAGCCATAAGAAAGTAGAAAATGCTAAGTTCTGTTGTTAATATGCTTCCGGTTCTTCGAAAGCGGGGGGGCAACTGCCCCCTGCCCTACCGTAGTTACGCCACTGGGCTTACCATACATAGAGAACACGTGCAAAAATTCACATGACCGTCATGCATGATAATCATATCACTGGACGATCAGCTGCGCCAAGCTGCATTTGACCAAGTGAACAGAAATGAAGCTTTTACTCGTTCTTGCCGTGGCAGCAACACTTTCGCTAATTGACGCCAAGCCCGACCGGATCCGTTGGTAGCAGACTTTCAACGATCGCAAGTAACACGCCGAGTCTCAGATTATGTAAAAGATTGCGGAGACGGTGACTACCCTGTCAAGATAACCAACTTTGCTGTATACCCTCCTATACCTATAATAAATTAAAAAAAGTCTCTGCCAACATAACATATTCTTCAAGTAATGTCGCCATCGCACGTGTATGCTATGATTCTTAACACGTATATATACAGGTAAATTGGTGACTGGTGGAACAGTTGAAACAGATTTGCGCTATGAATTTAAGGTTTTTGGGGTTCCTGCTCAAGTTAAAGTTGATCAATGGAATAATAAAGCACCAAAGGTGCAGATGCCTCGGTGCAGTAGCATGTATGCTAGCATGCAATTAGCAGATGCATATGACAGCACATAATGCATGAATGCAGTAGATCCATGGAAGCATCAAAACAGTATCATAGAAGCATGCAATGCAAGCTACAGTAGAAGTGACCAGCAGATCCATGGAACGTGCAGGCAAGCAGCAGATCATAACAACAGTGCTATGGAAGCACAGCTAGTGGCAGCTATCCAGCAGCAGGCAAGCAGCAGATCATAGTGACAGTGCTATGGAAGCGCAGGCTAGTGGCAGCTCAGTATCCAGCAGCAGCAGATCATAGCAACAGTGCTATGGAAGCACAGGCTAGTGGCAGCTATCCAGCAGCAGCAGATCATAGCAACAGTGCTATGGAAGTGCAGGCTAGTGACAGCTTATCCAGCAGCAGACAGCAGATCATAGCAACAGTGCTATCGAAGCGCAGGCTAGAGTGGTAGCTATCCAGCAGCAGCAGCTGAAGCAGAAGCAGCAGCAGCAGCAGATCAAAGCAACAGTGCTATGGAAGCGCAGGCTAGTCGTAGCTATCCAGCAACTGTACAAGCTGTTGTAGTGAAGCCAAACAAAATAATACTCATGTTGTAGCTGGGCGTGACTGTAACTGCTCTGCTCGCTCCGGCTCACCAGTCGAGCAGCTAAGTGAACTCAAACACGCTTTCGCTCGCTAGTTTCACTGCTGCCAATGGAGTCGCGCGAGCTGTACTATCACAGATCAAGCCTTCAAGTTGCACTGTAGCCATCTGTAGACAGTTTTGTCTATGAAGTAGGCCCGAGCGCTCAAGACGGCTGTTTAGGTTAGCAAATCACGCCATAACTTCAAAACAAAGCCTTTAATAGCAAATTTGATTTTCATAAACTATCGAGATCTACCTGTCTTGCAAGTTTCAGCGCTTAGTAGCAAGCGGTTGCTGAGATACGCATTGCGAACATACACACACACACACACACACACAAACGAACAGACTACTGTATGCCTCGTGGCTCCGCCCACACCTCGGCATAATAAGAACCTGTTATTAGTCTTAGAAGAGTTTGGTTTTCAGGCTCCTATAGAAAAAACTGATAATAAGACTGCTACTGGTTCTGAGTTTGATCTACCATCATTGGTAACTGTTGCGGTAATTGGCAGTTTATACATGGTAATAATATTACACATGTATAAATTTTTACAGGGAACTTTGAAGGGGACTGTCAGAGCTAAGGACCAGGATGAAAAAGAGGCACTGTGTGCAAGAGTTGATCTACCAATTAAGAAATAAATGATTGCTGAACTGAACTGCTTATAAGTAGCATGATTGTGATTTTTGATATGCATGTATGCAATAATGAAACGGTGTCAGTGTGAACGCGACGAATTAGGTTATCGGCCCTAGTGTGAAAGGCCTATACATGGAGTGGTATCCCATTGGATAACCCGGAAACGAGTCGGCATGATCAGATTAGTCTTCAGTGTGACGAGTCAGTGGTTCGAGTCTGAGCTGTAGCCAATCCCGTGCGAAACAAGTAGTGCTAGTTGAAGCTGTTTAACTATCTAAGCCGGCTCTCATAAAAGAAGATGAAGTTAATTTTTGGTTTTGTTGCTATCTCTCTTGTCTTTTTTGTGGACTCGCTTCGACTCCCACATCCAGCCGTTACTAACAGCAAGAATGTTGGTGATATCTGGTCCAATTGTGGTAAGCAATTAGATTATGTCCCAGCATTACTTTTCCTGCATCACTTATGTCTGCTATTATCAGTTTTGTGCCTGCATGACATTTGACTGTCTCTCTGGGCAATTTTGAATCACTGGACTGGACTAAGTACTAAATATACACTCTAAAATAATAGGATTGTCAAGCGGCATAGAAGCTGAGACAGCCGTTTAGTTACGCATGAATCCCATGCTGCCATTGTTCGCAATATGGACTGCATTGACGTCATTTCGCAGGAAATAGGACTTGTCTTAGCAATGGTGTAGCCAGGAATGGAAAACGGGCAAGTGAAGTGAGCCAGATAATTTATATTCATGAGGATCGATTTTATGGCTAAAAAGAGCCTGCGTATAGACAAATTACTCGTAACAGAAGCACGTCTAGCTTGGGAGCTATAACAGCAATAATTATGTATTACTGGCTGTAGCTGTGGTGCACTGGACAAATTTGGTGGGGCCTGCACCCACCTAGGCTCCTCTGTAGCTATACCACTGTGTCTTAACCTAGTAGTTACCCCTCTCTATGCCTACATAATTGGATGGACGGTTGGAGAGGATCTATCAAACATACATGTTATTCATAGATTCTAACTGAATTCTTCATGAATAATAATTATACATGATATTTGATCAATTATAGTCGTGATCAGTCGTGATGACACTTATGGCACTGCATATAACAATGGGAAAGAGAACTCGCTGTAGTCTAAGCGATGAATTGCTGATATAGATAGCCTTGTACTATTACTACCTGCAGTACTGGAATGCATTGTTCTGCTCACATGATTTACTTTATTATTAAAAATTCGATGAACGGCAATGTTTGTTAGACCCTCTGTCATTGTCCATCCAATTATCAGTATGGCCTGCTAGACTATATTAAGCTGCCTTCGGTGCGCAGTTTACTTCACAGAGCAATAATGTTGCTGACCTTTTGAACTGGTAACAAAGTACTCCTAGTTATAGATCACTGATTACAATTTATCTTAATAAAAAATGTCGAGCGTGGGTGTTGTGTGTTTGTGACGTATCTTCTGACTTAAGTAGCTTCTTTTTGCATGACTAAACGACAGTGGAGAATCTCAACTTCTATGCTCGACAATCACAATCACTACTACAGTGTGTTCTAGAGTGTATTGTCCATTCCAGTGATTCCAGACTGTCGTCTCTCTGTAGTGAATGGTGTTAATGCTATAATAGCTATGTTAGTACTAGAGATGGATGCACATCATGGTAATAGCTAGTTAACATCATCTTTCTTTTAGGCAAGCCTGGGGATGAGCTTAAACTAATCAAAGTTCAATTTACTCCTGACCCTCCGGTACCAGGCAAGCCTGTGACTGTTTTTGTTGAATATGATCTTGGTAAGCTATTCAAATTATCTATTCTTGATCACATGCACTATGGATTTTGCAGAAGAAAATGTCACTAGTGGAACCATTGCTGTTAAAGCCAAGTTTTCCTTTATTACGGTCATTGACAAAACGTTTGACTTGTGTACAGAGATAAAAAGTGTGAATCGGACATGCCCAGTGAATGCAATTACTGATGGCACAGTGTCTGTCACTGAAACACTTCCTTCGGAACCAATTCACGTATGTTGAATACTGTACTACCAGTGCTAAAGAACAAACACAGCAGTAACCATAGTCACTCTAGTAACTAAAATATTTACCTTATAAATCTTGCAGTTTTGTGCACTTTGCGGCAGCCTTGTGAGTATATATAGTTCTAGCAAAGAAAATACTATTGTGCTAGCAGGAGTTCAAATTATGTTCATAATAATTGTTTAGTATGTATACGTATAGTTCATATACATAATGGTTTCATACTAAAGCTGTCATCCAAATAATACCGTAAACTCTCCAGCCCTGCTTTGCTGCTTTTACATTACTCTTCAGAAATTTCTGAGTCTGCATTATTATTATTGACCCATGTTGTTGTGTTGCCTGACTAGGAAAAAAAACAACTAAAGTACTTACTGAAATTTAAAGGTCTAATGAGAAAAGTGTTGAAAATAAGAGGCACTGAATTTGTTGGATGACTAGCCTTGGTAACCATTATACAGGTGATATTTCTTGTGTACTTCATAACTACCCACTTATAACCATGTTTTCTTCTCTTTCTAACAGGGTACTGTTAAAGCTAATGTTCTTGTCAAGGACCAAAACAGCAAAGAGCTTGCATGTCTCAATATTGAGCTCAAAATATAATGAGATGACATTGTGACATTATTATTATTATTTTAGTTTTCTTGTTAGTTCGTTCATAGGTTCGTTGTACTGCTGTATATTTTTTCTTACTCGTACTGCCAATTTGTAATACGATGCTCATCAGGTTGATTTTTGATATTCAAATAGAAAAAAGATTGCTTTTGTCTGCACAGGGTACGTATTAAATCACATGTAGTATACTCTACGTACTGCAAATTTGTGCAAAATAATGAGCCATCTTTACTGTTTGGACTAGTCTAGCAGCTGACCCTCTCCACGGTTAGGGTCATTGCAATATACTGCACCGTCGCATCACGTTCAAAGGTTATTAATCCTTGGCGCATGTGCGAGGGTTACACTTGCTCTTTTTATTGCAGGGACCCAAAGGGTATAAGCATGATAACACAGTATAGTGAATAAAATTTACGCCAGAAGATAGAATTTAAAAAAATAGAGTTAAGGAAATTTAATGTTAAACAGATTGTCACTCTCACAGAAGAATAGATTTAGGACATCATCCACGCCAAGATTTGTGGAGTTAACGGTCACCGCATGTTGAGAGCAGAGATGGGATAGCCATGATGAGTCCACAGGATTGTTGCACAGATTACAGCAGAAGTTGGCGTATGTAGGTCTAGCTAAATGAAATATGCAGTTTTTCTGTGCCTCTAAGGCCGTGATCGAGCAGATTTTACGCCAGAAGATAGATTTAGCAATATAAGCAACACGATTTGCCGGGTGATTATCTACACTCCCTTTCAACATCAGATTGCATTCATCATGATGAAGAATGTCTGTCTTACTTGTGGATATTAGATGTAGAGCGTCGTCAGGTGAATCATGAATGGCCGGTCAAGCGTCGTGCGCATGCGTGTTCGTAACTCTGTTTAACAGCTATGTACTCCCGTAGAGAAGTTAGAAGTAGACGTCTATCATTTCTTCCCACCCTGATTTGAGCTGTCTATAGCTGTCACAAGAGCTCTGAAAGTTAAAGCTGAATATATTCCTCTTGAAATCACATTGCGCATGCGTAGTTCTCGTTTACTTGAAATTGGTAGAAGAATCCTCAGGTTACCCAAGTGGTTCTCTGGCACTGCAGTGAGGATATGCCTAGCTTTGCCATCAATCGCATGTCTTCTTCTACTGCGTAAAATTGGTTACCTGGCTAAATTGCTATCCCCAGACATTTATAACTCCATCAGCTCTAAAGTTCTCACTTCCGTTGCCATTGTCGACCCAGCGAATGTGTCCATCATACAACAATGCAGGATGCTTGAATCCATCGTTGGTGCTACTATCCTGGATGAGTGCCTAGAGTATCCTGATGATGCAATCCATCTCGTCAAAGCACAAAAGCCTCAGATTCTCCTTGACAATATCATATCCGTTATATCATCTGGCCTGAATCACCCGTCTGCCAATTTTGTTGCAATGGTAGCTGGCGACGGTTACTCTTGGTGTAGACTCTGGGACAAGGCGCTGGATCATGGCAGCCATGGCACAGAACAATTACAAAGGATTATACGCCACCTGACTCAACCAGTACATGATAATTTTCGCTGCCATCTTTGTGATCAGATTGTCTCCACCTCTTGGTTACTCCACATTTGCTCCAGTCATACTGTATCCCTTCATTCAAATAACCTTTGTGAACAAGATATCCTCGACCTTCTGATCAAAGAACATGATGATATTTTTAGTATTATTTTTCCTAAATAGTGTGTTCCATGTTACGCCCTTTGGGTCTCGCATTATTATTAATTATTAATTGAATTATTAATTGAATTTACCGCTATACGTACGTACGTACAGTCTTCCTACCAGCATGATCTCTCTGCAGATCTTATTGTTGCTGAGGCAAAACTCTCTAACTAATTCAAGTTCATGTCGTGACTATTACTACATGTATATAGTATTATTATTTCCCTGGGTATAATTATGCATTATATTTGTATATTTTTTCCCAATTATTATAATGTATGCTATGTATATATTATGTTCCAGTCCTAGGCTATGGTCTTGTTATGCCCCCTGTAAAAAAATTCCCTAGGCCCTAGCCCTGCGTACGTACATGTACATACATGTGTATACATCGTGTAAGTACTTCATCTATGCTTTAGATATGCGACTTAAGGTGGCGGTATACCCGTTTTTATGAATATTAATGAGCGACTTTCTTTTATCTGCAGCTCGTGACAGAGCAACGCTAGCAGCGTGAAACTCGCTCTGATGCATCAATGAGTGTGTCTCAATGTATAATGCAGCTTGAAACGTTGCACAATATTCTACACCAAGGAATAATGTAGGAACAATCGACATCGTACGGATACGCATTTTTCTAGCCAAAAATCTCTCCTGACTAACCGTGCAGCAAAGGTTACCAGCTAAAATTCGTCTCTTATAAACCATTTCTAGGTGCTGACGAAGAGTTTTCTGCATTTACTTTTTCTTATTTTAAGAAAAACACTTTTACATTCTAAATCATGGCTGATTTTGCAGTGTCGTCCATGTTTGTCGATGCATAGAACAGCTACGTTCAGCGTGGGTCAACAAAACTCTTCGTCAGCACCTAGAAATGGTTTATAAGAGTCTAATTTTAGCTGGTAACCTTTGCTGCACGGTTAGTCAGGAGAGATTTTTGGCTAGAAAAATGCGTTACGGCATGACGGCATGACGTACGTACGACAGTTGTTGTTCTTTTTTTGCGGAAGTATACACTAAGCGAATTTAGAAATACTCCATCGGCACAGAGTTCATATAGTTCTATAAAAAGCTATTGACGATTCCACGGTGATACCATATCATTGTGGCAAGCTATCATGGACCGAAGTCTAACCGGCGTTTTTCTTCTGCTCTCAGTTTTCATCGCTGGCGTCGAGCTAGCGAGTATCCCACTGAAGCTCAAATCTGGTGTACAGGATGTTGCCGCTAATGCTGCCGCGCCAGTCGTGTGGAATGATTGCAGTAAGTTTCATTAAAAGTCTACAGCCTGTGTGTATGCCGGCATGCATTCTTGTATAGGTCATGACCATAAGTTCATGAAGGTAGACGACGTTGTTATACATCCAAATCCGCCAAAGCTAGGAGCGACAGTTGATATACAAGCGACGATTGAAACCTGTAAGTTTAAATATTTTTATATAGTATCACTTCGTCTATCTCTCTGACTGTGCTCGATCAGATAAAAATATTTCTGAAGGAGCCAAAATAAAGCTCTCTGTTACTCAAGAGGGAAGTCCCATTTCTTTCGAAAAAACTTATGACTTGTGTGAATTGGTGAAAAAATTGAAACTTTCCTGTCCACTTCCAAGCAAATTTGATCTTCACCTGAGTCGCTCGATCCCTAGTTTTATCCCTAAAGTAAGTACATGTATTCACTTTTTACTACTAGCACATGATAATGCTTATTACATTATAGGCTAAATATAATGGCAAAGCTGTGGTACAAGTCGACAATCAAGACGCTGCTTGTTTCACCGTGGAGTTAAACTTCACCGGTTAAACTCGAACAAATCAATACGTGTGTGCGAGTGTCTGTATAGTACTGTGTAGCACTATAATTGTATTTGTGCTGATTTTTATTACACCATCAACTTGGCACTTCTCAGCCGCGGACGTGACTGACATGCGTGCGAAAAACGAAACCTGCGTGTTCGTTCCGAGTAGGCTCAGATCAGGCAATCACGCGGTGCACACAAATCACTACTGAGTTACTTTTTACGAGATAATCCCGGCTTACTTCGAGCGGACCAAAAAGCATGAAACTACTGGTTGCAATTCTGGTCTTTACTGTGATACAGCATGCAAATGGACGCCAGTTGTCAGTGAACTTTTCCGAGCGGCTAAATTCTTCCTGGAAAGATTGCAGTGAGTTTTCATTCTCTTCATCAGTGTTACACGCGGGCGCAGTTTTGTAATAATTAATTCTGAAAGTAAAACTTACTCATGTTTATTTTACTGTTTATATAACAGGCCGATCTTCTGACCCAATGGCAATTTCCTCTTTTAATTTCTCGCCAACTAATGTCAGAAAAGGAACAACTGCATACATTACAATTCAAGCCACTTTTGGTAAGATGCATGTAAGCAGCACTCATCAGTTGTAAAATAATCACTTGTATAATTTATGCAGATGAAGAGATCAGTGCAGGCCAATTGTTACTAAATGTATGGTTCGCTAACATTATCCCAGTAGCAAAAAGGGTTTTCAACTTATGTGACATACTGGATGAAAGCGAGGGCAGTTGTCCTATGGGCCCTGGAGAACAAACATTGAAGTTTTCTGTGTTTATACCTAATGCCATTCCTTCAGTGAGTCTAAATCCACTTCAATTATTGTGTATTAGCCATTAGCACAACATGTTCACACTAGCAATGCTACTAGCAGTCAAAATGTCTTTATCAATGCAATTCCTGAGTCATTGTACATAACTTTAATAATAGACCAGCAGACTGCATGCCAGCTTATAGTCAATATTCATCAGGCTCATAGTCAGCTTGAGTTCAGAATTGTGAGCCTAGTTTTGGCCTGGTTTATTAAGATTAAAATTCATGAGGCCATACATGTTGCTCATGCAGGTATCCTGTTAACTTTTTCAATTGATCAGTGATTCAATGCACTGTGAATGTGTGTAAAGATGGTGGTGGGTCAGTTGACCCCCTGGACACAAGCTGCACTTAGTTATGATGTTATTATTTCCACTCACAGGGACCATACACAGGTAGGATCATAGCAAAAGATCAAAATGGCAAGCAGATTACTTGCATGCGGCTTACCACTCGTATTAACTGAACATGTAATACTCAGTACTAATAGTTAACGTTGAAAGAGGTTTTCACAAGAACTAATTTTTGTCTTAAGTCACTCTGTTATTGTATACTACTATTCAATCAGTGCTGTATAATGTAGCTACAATCACATCTGTGTGTGCATAACACACATGTCAGGCACAGACGCAGGGGATGCACATTACACGGTATTTAATAAACATAACATAGAAGATAGTCAAACTAAAACTGAAAATAATGAATGATAAGCAATAACAATTAGTGGGCAGTAAACATCAACTTGTAGAACGTCTTTGTAAACACAAGACATAGTGTCAGTGGCGCTCTGGTTTTGGAATGGACACAGCATAGTCAACCTTGCCTGATCAACGAGAGCTTGATAACAAAAAGAATTATAATGATGAGATACTGACCTGAAGCTTTGTAGAACGTAATGTTCATGTAGGTTGAAGTGACTATGACACTGTTGAATCCGCCATGTGAATCAGAATGACTGGGAGCATATCGGTACTTTAGAGAGTCGTGTGGAATGTCATCCTGTACACATTATCACAGCAGATCCCGTGATGTGTTCTAGCTTGTACACACCTTGTGTTTGTCCGAGTCTTCTATCAGGTGACCAGCTCCTGATACAATATAGTTGACACTAACATTATCCGGTTTAATATACTGCAGATCATGATCGTGACCTGAAAAGTAGCTGAAAGGAATATCATAGCTGGGTAAGCTACTATTGTATTACACAGGACTTACACTGCTACATTGTACTTGACAAGAAGTGGTTGTAACCGATCAACCAGTACCTGTGTGGGACCATGATGACCAGATGACCACACTGTGTTGGAAATAATTATGTCACAACTACTACAAATGTACAAATTTTCGTGGTGTTAAATTTCTATGCATTTTTGGAGTATATTGGCGATCAAACAACATGTAATCTATCGTGAAAATTTCTAAGTTTATGGTCCAATAATTATTTTGTAAACATATGCTTTGATATCATAATTTCAACAAAAAACATCCAAAGAGAAAGTGATGCTGTTGCTAGTACAGGGTGCATGCATCATGCACCTGGATAATGTCCACATACTACCAGCCAATCAGCCGTTGAAGAGCTCAGTGTTTTCTCAATCCAGTCCCATTCTTTGTCTGCCTGACCAGGATCAGGAGGTCCTGATGGTGGGTTGTACCTCAAGGAACTAGTGGCGTATGTTATTCCTGCTAAAATGATAGTGTCAAGGAACACAATCTGAAGAGTAGAACTGGTCTCTGGGATTGAAAAAATCTGTGCAATAATTATGATGACAACTGGTTAGTTGAACAAGGAGCGGATAAGGGGAAGGAGCATTCAACTCCGTTAATTCTAAAACTAAAGTCCGCTGCATGCGCTGCAAAATCTTCCCTTATAAGGAAGGTTTATGCAATCAGCATAGAACAGCTACCATAACTCTGTTCAACGCTCACTTGTTTAGTTGGAGACGAGTAGGACAAAGCATTAATGAATGTGAAATAGCGAGCACTGAGAAAGGTCGGAAATAACACTAAGAAAGGCCCAAGCAGCAACAGCACACAGTGGTAGACTTTAGTTTTTGATATTACTACAGAGAATTAATACAGGAGTTGGACGCTCCTCCCCTAATACGCTTCTGGTTGAACTTATAAAGCTTTACAGCGGATTTCACTTGACTTGGAACATGGCGTGTTCCGTGAAAGCACTACCTAGCCCTTTGTGTAGATCTGTGGGCCATGGAAACTGTTCAGACGAATTGTAGTGAACAGACAGACGTCACTTGAACAGTTTCCGTGGCCCACAGATCTACACAAATGGCTAGGTAGTGCTTTAACGGAACACGCCATGTTCCAAGTCAAGTGAAATCCGCTGTAATAAAAACAACCAAAAGTGTAGGGATAGTTCGAGGTCATCCCTAAATATCATTGCCAATCGGCAATGATAATTAATTATGGAAAGGGAACAAAACAGTATTTCAATATTTGTATAGTGCACTTAGTATAATAAGATTTGACCTGCAAAGTCAATGCAGCAGTACTATAGTGTGTGCATGTATGAGCACCTTCGTGTAGTAGAAATCAGGCATTTCCCATCTCTTGGAAAAATTGGTATAAGCAATTTCAGCTGAGCAGTTGCCAATGTGGTCATGATTACCACACACTGTATACCAACTGACTTGTAATGATGGTGCAGAAAATACATTCTGTGGTTATATATACTTTACTTGTAAATGCCTGCCTGGAGTCGTACTTACCTCAAAAGTCTCATTGAAGCGTGGATCATTTACGTCTTTGACGCCATTATCGTAGAAATGATCGCCCAATGACACTACGAACTGAGCTCCAATGCTGCTTGCTACCACACCCATCTGCTGCGCAACGTTCAGCTGCGCGTCTGTGTAGTATGGTGCATCTGTTTGCCCACCCCAATCCCCAACCATCATGAAGGGAAGATCACCGGCAAGGCATCCCAAGATCAAGCAGCTGCAGCATAAGCAGAAATGACCAAGCATAATATAATGCGTTAATGATATCTAATCGCGTCACGTGTTCACGTTCTCTATTTTAAGGTAAGGCGGGGTACTAACTAGCTATAATAGGAATAAAATTCAAACTTAGACCTCGTATACAAAATGTAGTACAGTCGCCGCTGTGGCTGTACAACTTTGTAATAATTATTATGGTCCAGTTAGAAGGTAAATGAGTGTCCTTTCTAACCTGTATACAGTATATAAACGTTCCTCTCTCTTCTTTGCACAATTGCAGTAAATTTTAGACGAGGGATACGGACCCCACTAGCAGCAAAATGGAGCTAAAAATTTTCTTTAAATTCTTGGATTTTGATTTTAGCGACTCTGCTACTAACAGTAGTGTAGAACACCAGAAGGAGATCATCCTGTGTAACTATGATTGTTGTGTCCTGCAATTCGCCGCGCGGAAAACATTAGACTTTGTCTGCAAAACTGCACTAAAAGCTTCGGACATAAATTTGCAATGGGGCTATAGGCGACTAGAATTCAGCTTCTTTCCTTAATCATTGCACACAAAGCCAGGAACATGAAAAAAGAGGTGTTCCAAGTTACCCCACCTACTATTTTACCAGTTCACTTCATAATCGAGCTTCGGTTGCAAAGCAGACGAAAAGTAGCTCCAAGATTTACGATCGGCTATGCTATAAGTGTATCTACTGTGTGAGCATAATTTCCGAAGTCCGGCGATTTTATTCTTCACTGAAGGTACGCGAACATAATTTTTTCAAGTTACCGCCCGCCCTAGCCCAACCCGGCCCTAGCGGTTTTGCAGGTTAGCGCGTTTCTGTATACTATACTGTACTATACTATCTACTAGACAACGTACTGTGCGCATGCGCTAGTAACAAATTTTTGGTCAAGCAACCTGTACAGCGCTTTGAATACATGTAGATCTTGCAACGCCACTTTCAAGCAGAAGTAATACGTTGACCAATCAAACACGGCTGGTCACGTGTGGGCCTACATCAGACGTGTTACTTCCGCTTTGACTGTGAGTGTGGCGTTGCAAGATCTATTCAAAACGCTGTACTGCAGTCTTAATCATGTCATAGGTAATAAAATACTACGTTATTTATTATCTATGATCATGTTTATTCCAATTGGTTGGCAAAAGCTCTTTCAAGCTGCAATAACTGCGACAAACAACGTTGTAGCGACAATCTGACTGCTACTATCGTCTTTTCTACTATTAGTACAGGCAAATTAGAGTTTGACCTCTGACTAATTGCAACACAAACATTTTCAGCTGTTTCCTACACAGAAAAATGTCCTCTATAGCATACTAAAAGTCCTAAGGAATCCCGTGAGGGGAAGTATAAAAAATTCAATGTTTTTTTAACCAACCTAATTAATAATTCATGAGTTGAGTGTTTTGACATAGTCTATAATAATTCCAGGTTTTTTATAACTATAAGCTTCCTAGAACTTATTAAACATTCAAAAGGTCAAGTAAAAACTATTTCTTTGATAATAATTATTGAAAAAATACATGTATAATTGTGACAAAGTCCTTGTATATGTGTAGCTTGTGGTAGGACTGTATGTGTGTACTAAGTAGGTGTTAACTGTCTTTGGTTAGTTGTGTAGTTTTGTGTTATTGTATTTTGGTCTTTAGTGGTGTGTCTGTTAGTTTTGTATCACTGATTGGTCTGTTTGTGAGTTTTCGTATCTTGATTTGTTAGTATTTAAGTGTGTGTTGTAAGGAATAATATCGATCTAAGTCGTGGAAAACTTGAAATCGCGACATTAATGTTTTCCGTCAATCTGTTTCATCCATACTATCTTCATCATTATCAACAACTTCGTCATCGTACTCCATCTGGTCTGAGTTTGTGCAACCAGATCCCGGCTTGCAGTTGCCACATGCAGGAGAGCACATTATAGTATGCATTTTACAAGTACACCTCATGCTGCTACAATCAGTCTGGCAGTTGTATCTGATTACATGTAGTAGTTCTTCTGGTGTTGGAGGCAAGTCAGTGAGTATTGGGTTTCTTCCCTACTGGAAAAAGATTATCCGCGGTGCCTTTCAACTGCTGTATCTGAAGGTATACACAGAGGCTGTGATATTTCATTGCTGCTGATGTGGGTGGTAAAGTCGGACTGGTTTTGTTAGTGATATTATTACAGAATTCCTTGTAGCGTAGGGAATCAAGGTCTTCCCCGTTTTTCCCATTGTAAATACTGACCAACATTCGTTCCCCTGAAACAATGACATCTTTAGAGGAAGCTGCATCAAATGCTGTGGCTTGTTCACGAAAGTATTTATCTGACTTGAACTTTTTGAGTGAATTTCCCTTCCCAATGCTGTAAAGATGGGAGGTTGTATCAGGTTGTATCAGGTTGTGTCACAACCAGAAGTTTATCAACATGCCAGGAGGCCAGCTCAGAATATCATGTGTATAGAGTACATCATGCGCCAGGGGATGCTGACCTTCTCATTGTTAAGAAAGCTGTTGAGTCTGCTGCAATTGTGAACACTGGAGATGACACAGATTTGCTCATTTTGCTACGCTATCATGCAAGCTTTGACTCTCAAAGAATCTTCTTTCAATCAGAACCAATTGCAAAGAAATCCACCAAGAATTCAGAAGTTCAACTGAGTCAGATTAATACTTTCGTGAACAAGCCAGAGCATTTGGTGTACAATCAGCTTCCTCTGAAGATGTCATTGTTGCAGGGGAACGAATGTCGGTTGACATTTACAATGGGAAAAATGGGGAAGACCTTGATTCCCTACGCTACAAGCAATTCTGTCACTGCCAATACCAGTCTCACTCGCATCAGCGGCAATAGCCTCCGTGTATACCTTCAGATACAGCAGTGGAAAGGCACCGCGGATGATCTTTCTCCAGTAGAGGAAATAAAACAATACACACTGACTTGCCTCCAGCACTCGACCAGACTGCCAGACTGCCAGACTGATTGTAGCAGCATGGGTGTACTTATAAAATGCATTATCATTGCCGATCGGCAATGATATGTAGGGATGACCTCGAACTAAGATGGCGGCTACTGATTTGTGAAAATGAGTTTTCGCACATATCTCTACTGTTATACATTTCTACTGCATTTTCACTATCTCTAAGGGAATCTGAAGTGCGAGCGCTTGTAGGAAGTCTATGAAAGTCGCCGGGACTGCTTGCTTGTCGACGAAAATCAAGATGGCGACTCTCAGGGAGGGCGTTGCAGATCTTCGCTGTTGTAGCGTTTCTCGAGATTCCAGACATCTAGGAGTGATCAGGCGATTGTTCTAAGCATGGAAATACCTTTGGCGAAGCGGGCAGACGTTTCTAAAGTGGTAAACAGAAATCGCCGCCCACGCGAATTGTTCATCTTCTTTCTTCTTTCTTTCTTTCTTTCTTCTTTCAGTAAGCCTAGCGCTGTCCTAAGTGAACGAATCACTACCAAACCTTCATAATTGCACGTGTATATATCTGGAATAGTGCACTTACTTCTTAGATAGGCATTAAACACTACCAGAAGCGAGTAATCCTTGAAAATCATGGGTTTTAGGCCGTTTTGGACTGAAGACGCCATTAAATAATTAACCCTCTTGTCGCTACTTATCATTGACTCCGCCTACATCAGTTTTGCAGCTAGCTATCTCGATCGATACTGCGTTTTGTCTCTGGTCTGGACGCTTCAGCGCGCAAGCCAGAGGTATGAAATTTGTCTAGAGCTGTACTATACTCTAAATAACACTGATCTGTTCGTTAAAGCTTCAGATGGCGGGTTAAAACTGACATGCCCAGACGTGAACAAGTCCAGTCGGAACACTAGTCAGTAGTAGGCTTACCAGCTAGATTCTACGCACAGAAAGGTTCCTACACCACGCAGCGTAAGGACTAGAAGCTACTGTGAGTGTGATATTGGCATCAACAAGATTCTACTAGGCGTGGTCCGACTATTTAGGCTTTTAGTGCAGCATCATGATCGAGTTGTCAGTATTACTGAGTCTCTTCTTCATCCATTACAGTACTAACAAGTATACCTGGACTTGATATTTTGCTGTCTGCGTCCTCAACCTCTTTAACTATTTTAAACCTCTCATTGAATGATTGGTAATATTAAACGATTATTTTAAACCACACTCCTTACTCTCAAGACCTGTGCACGTTCACATCTGCATGCTAGACTAGTAACTGCTGCTCACAGAGTTGTCAAAATGAAATAACATGTAACATAGAATAAGTTCAAACTGATAGTGATCAAAAAAGTAACAGGAACAAGTAAAGTAAAAAAGCTTTAATAAAAAAACTGAAAAGTGTAGGGATGACTCTTAAAAAAGGAAAGGAACAAGATGGGATGATGCTTGCAAAAGTAAAGGAACAAGATGGAATAATGCTTGCAAATGTAAAAGTCCCAAGTATCCCTACATCAGCGGCTTGAAGGAGGACGCAGTCCGATGGAGTAATTGACGGTTGTAAATAACTAGAGGTATCTGTGTTTAGGAGGACGCAGTCCGATGAAGTAATTGACTGTTGTAAATAACAATAGAGGTATAGGTGTTTGGAGGACGCAGTCCGATGAAGTACTTGACGGTTGTAAATAACTAGAGGTATCTGTGTTTAGGAGGACGCAGTCCGATGAAGTAGTTGACAGTTGTAAATATGCTGCTGGTAGTTGTGTTTGGAGGACGCAGTCCGATGAAGTAATTGACGGTTGTAAAGGTATAGGAAGAGGATTCCGCATTTGTCAGTTGCTCGTCGTCGCAGCAAGCCGCTGATGTAGGGATACTTGGGACTTTTACATTTGCAAGCATTATTCCATCTTGTTCCTTTACTTTTGCAAGCATCATCCCATCTTGTTCCTTTCCTTTTTTAAGAGTCATCCCTACACTTTTCAGTTTTTTTATTAAAGCTTTTTTACTTTACTTGTAATATAATGAACTCTCCTGCATGTGGCAACTGCAACCCGGGATCTGATTGCACAAACTCAGACCAGATGGAGTACAATGACGAAGTTGTTGATAATGATGAAGATAGTATGGATTAAACAGATTGACAGAAAACATTAATGTCGCAATTTCAAGTTTTCCACGACTTAGATTGATAATATTCCTTACAACACACACTTAAATACTAACAACTCAGACAAATCAAGACACGAAAACTCACAAACAGACCAATCAGTGATACAAAACTAACAGACACACCACTAAAGACCAAGATACAATAACACAAAACTACACAACTAACCAAAGACAGTTAACACCTACTTAGTACACACATACAGTCCTACCACAAGCTACACATATACAAGGACTTTGTCATGTATTTTTTCAAGAATTATCAAAGAAATACTTTGGCTTGACCTCTTGAATGTTTAAAAAGTTCTAGGAGGCTTATAGTTATAAAAAACCTGGAATTATTATACCATACTCAACTCATGAATTATTAATTAGGTTGATTTAAAAAACATTGAATTTTTATACTTCCCTTCACGGGATTCCTTAGGACTTTTAGTATGCTATAGAGGACATTTTTCTGTGTAGTAAACAGCTGAAAATGTTTGTGTTGCAATTAGTCAGAGGTTGACCCATTTTTTTCCATAAAATGCCTGTACTATATCCAAAGGTCGAAATTTTTAGAAGCGCGTTGCTTTGCCACCGAGTTGCAAAGCGGAGCTGTTTCGAAAATCGCCGTCAGTCAATTGAAAAAGTGTCTTATGGATTCCTGGATAGTAGAAACGACGATAGCAACAGTCAGATTGTCGCTACAACGTTGTTTGCCGCAGTTATTGCAGCTTGAAAGAGCTTTGCCAACCAAACATCATAGATCATGTGTTCATGGTCACGCCCATGTGACTCACCTTGTGGTCAACACCTTGTAGTCGCAGTGCAGTTTCAATAGCAAGCAGGTTGGCTTTAGCTGCAAAGCTCCTTCTGCAAACCATAACTAAGGAGCTAACTAGGCTGATTTCATTAAAACTATTGCCACTATGGTTATGGAGCTAAATGACATTCTGTTCTTTTTAAAATCTCTTCGCTCTCCAACTTCTGCTTTTGATATCCTTGACTATGTTAGTTTCATCAAACACTCGTTCCTCCTCAAGTCACAAGCTCAATCACTCTCATTGTTTTCTTCTCACTTTTATTTTAAGCGATTACCCCGTCTTTGGAATTGTCTGCCTGTTTTTGACCAAAACATTTCTACTCTTATCAAAGATTACTTTTGGACTTATTTCCTTGAGCATTACAATTCTGCTGATCCATGCTCTTTTCATGTATCATGTCCATGTACTAACAGTCTCTCTGCTTTCTCTAACAGACCTAATTTTGTTCGATCCGGATAATTTTCCAGGCTGTCTCATTGTTGAGGCAGTCCTTCAGTCACACTATTTTTTTTGACCTTTGATTCATCACATACTATTGTGTGTACTGTTAACCCAGAAATAATAATAATAATAAATAAATAACAACTCTACAATGTGCATGACACGCTGAGGGTTTTGTGAAATCTGTTTAATATACATAAACTCAACAAACAGCTACAGACTGACAGTCAGTTTCTTATTGGAGTAAGTGTTGTATTATAAATAGCACTTCCTGTTGGAAAGAAATGCAATATTTTAGCACCACTAAAGAGTAATAATACTGACCAGATGTGCTATAGAAGGTGACTATCATAGCGTCCTTTGTGATACTAACACTGTTGAACCCGCCATTGGATGAAAATGGGTCCAATGGCCCATATCGAAACTTCAAAGACTGGCTAGGTATTTTTTCCTATACAACAAACAAATAAAATAGAGAGCAAGCTACACGTATAAAAATTACTTCGTGAGCTACAGATGAGTCAGAAAGATGACCTGCTCCAGACACAAAATAATTCACAGTGTCATTCTGTTCTCTGATGTGCTGAATATCATGGTCGTGACCACAGAAATATCTGAAATAAACACTGTTAACACATTGTTCACTTAGCAACAACACTTACGCAGATGCTTTGTATTTGGATAGCAAAGGACGAAGTTTTGCCACCAAAAGATCTGTTGGTCCATGCTCTGCTACTGACCAGACTATGTATTACAATACAATATAAACCTGTGATCATACGAGCAAAGAGCTATACACATACCAGGATAATGACCACAGACTATTAGCCATTGTGCAGTAGAGGCACTCAGAGTATCCTCAATCCATTTCCAGTGATCATCAGCTGCCTGGACAGACTGTGGTCCTGAAGGAGATATGTATCTCCTGAATGGATCAGTCAGTCCAGCAAGGATAACAGTATCAATAAACACAAACTGCACTGTGGCACTTGATCCGGGAATTGTAAAACTCTGCACACAACAGATAACCCCATACTAAAAACAGTTATCACTATGGTGCTATACATTATTGAAAGAGTGTTGTGACATGGTACCACATGTCCACAGGGTAAGGAACACCTTTGAGCTAAGAGAAGCAGACATGTACATGTACAAGTTCTTAAATTTATCAGCAGGTGTGGTAACAGGTGTATTTCCCTACCATTAGGCATAAAGGCTGGTTTACAATAATTAATTGATGCAAGGTCAGGGAGATCCAAAACAAATACTTGTTTCAGAGAATCCATGTAAATGTATATAACTCACCTCAGTGTAAAAATAATCAGGAATGTACCATCTTTTAGATACTTTGGTGTAAGCTATTTCAGCTGATGCATTGCCGTAATGATCATGATTACCAAGAACAACATACCACTTGTTTTGCAGAGAACTCGCAGTGAAGACATTCTGAAAAGATAATCTGAATTATGGTGCTCTAGTTGACAATAATTTTTACCTCAAATGTGACTTGAAATCTATGATCATTCACGTCTTTAACTCCATCATGGTAGAAATTGTCCCCCAGTGCTATTGTGAACTGTGAACCAATCTGCTCGGCGATGTCACCCATCTTGTCAGCAACTTCCAGTTCAGCTTTTGTTGTGTACGGAGAATCCTGTTGCCCACCCCAATCACCCAGCATCACGAAGTTAAGAGCATCTCCATTGCTGCGAGCAGTCGCTGGTGATGCTCCAAATACCACAGCTACGATCAAACAGAAACACGCGACAGAGAAAACCATGCTAAAGATTGACCTGCTCGCGAAGTCACGCGCTCCAAGCTGGGGGAGTGGCTGGCATGGGCCGAACCCAGAATCAAACATGGCGGACGATGATCTCGAAGCGATCAGGGCAAAAAGACTTGCCGAGCTGCAAGCACAGTATGGCGGGAACGTCGGTGTTAAAGTAGTTACCAGAAATACTTGTAGTGTATATTTTTCAGGATCCTCGCGAGGCACAGGCACAAGCTGAGAGAGAAGGAGCACAGAGAGCAAGGGAGGCAGACATGAAAAATGCCATTCTTACACAGATATTAGAGCAAGATGCGAGAGCAAGGCGTAAGTACAGCATACAACCCCTAATCATGGTCTTATCAACATTATTACAGTGAACAGTATCGCCCTAGTCAAACCTGAAAAGGCCAAGATGATCGAGGGCATGCTTATACGAATGGCGCAGACTGGCCAGCTATCGGGAAAGGTAACTATCATTTGATTTTCATCCTATTGCTTATCATCTGTGTAACAAAAGCTCCACGAGAGTGATTTAGTCAAATTGCTAGAGCAAATCAACCAGCCCAAGAAGACCACTGTTAAGGTATGATATAAGCTGTGTACTAGCACATCATTGTTTTTCAGTTTGATAGAAGAAAACGTGCAGATGACTCAGATGAAGACTTCTGATTACCAGTCAATGACATGTCATTCCATTATTGTGCTAATAAAATTTGATGTTATGGTGTGAGAAGCATAGCTAGAGGAGGAGCATGGTATTTAATTATTATCTATGATGACACTAACTACCTAAATAAAATTTACTTAGTGACAAACTATTATGATGCTTAATGTTAGGAACATGTCTATAGATTATGCGTCTACAGATTATGCTAGTATTTCTTCCAGTAGAGTTCAATGATATAGAATACTGGTACATACATGTTGTACCGCCCAACTAAGTGTGCCCATTCACAATGATCAGTATTTTGCACATGTTTGTTAACTTTTCTAAAATTGCAGTATTAGTCTTCGTGTTCTTTGGGTTTAAAAGACTCTCCAAATTCGTTCGTTCTACTTCTGTCAACTGGATAGAGCCTGTATGAATCATGTTGCTTGATCCTTAGCTCATTGTAGCATATGGCACTCACCATCTCTGGTAGAGATATACTAAGAATACTAGATCATCTCTGAACACAGCAACCCTGTGGCTTGTCGGCATGGTGATGATGAAAGCAAACACATCATCAATGAAAGTGTTGAAAGCCTGAGAAACCAAAAGAGTTGTTTATCACAGTTGACTATTTATAGTATACCTTATACATGAATGCTCTCCATGGCAAATGAGCAACTGACTTGAGCTATAGAGAAGAGCATTCACACCATGCGTTAGAACTAGTTTGAACTTGATTTAATAAGTATGAACACTGACTGATTATAATTTAACTCTATAAGTGTGCACAGTAACATGGTGTGAACACAGTGCAAGTTATCAAACATGCAATGTGTACATACATACTGAGTCGCTTACTTTTGATTGCTACAATAATAATTGAAATTGTAAGTTACCTTGTAGTTAACAAACAACTGTGGAAGCATAAACAAGAAACCAAAGGCATAAACACCTGCAAGCAAGATAAAGATTTTCATGCTAATACACACTACTGTATACGTATGCTAACGGCTAACCATTTACTAAACTATGAATGATCCAGGAGTACCAGCTACAAGGGAAAATAACAGTTGAGTTGTTCAAGTGTTACAGTGTTACTAACCTTTTGTAACTAAGATACATCAGTGAGTATACAGCTCCTGCCAGCACCAATGGTACTAGCAAGAAGGACAGATAATACATAGCCAATGAGTCATAATTGGATGTTTCAGCTTCTTCTCTAAGAGGTTTACCAAACTAAAGAACCAATAATGTCAACAACTGACGGTGTTATATACTCACCGAAATTTTTGGTATCCAACCAGACCATTTGAACTGCAAATGAAGTATTTTGGTAGCTTTCCAAATCTAAATAAAGTATTTTCCAGTGAAGCAAGGTTCCCTCCATTACCACATACCTCAATAACAGCAGCTATACCAGCTGGTATTACTATGAGCAAACTTGCTTCCTCTTCCTTTAAGTATAGAAACACTACTGTGTAGCTAAAACAATTCCACAGTACTACAATTAGAAAGGAAAGACTTTAACACATTTTCAGCAAACATTTTGTTTATTAATAAATTGTTCATAAAATCATCATGCAAGTTTCTGGTATGCTTGTAACTAACCAGTTTTTGTTGACAACCCAACCATAGTTTTCCTTCTTCTCCAGAAGTATATGTCATTTTTGAAAGCTAGCCCATCAAACAACAGCTGCATGATAACAAATCAGAAGTAAACAACCGAAATCAACATTTACAAACATGGAAGAAAGATATGAAAAATGTGAGACCCAACAAGTAGAGACTGTTGCCGAAAATTAACTCTTTGATCATCTCAAGATCCTTGTCTTGGAAACCTTCACATTCATGATGATATCAGACACACAACAACGCGCGACATCTTCTCACCTAACATATTCATTCTCTTCATGTTTTCTCTCAACTGTATCCATACTCGTAATTGACCAAGACCAACCGGAGAGTATGATATAACCAATGGCATTGTAGTGTTGTCTTTAGTTACATGCTGTCATAACATGTGCAATAAAGAAGGTAAGAATCAGTAGTATTACTGACCAGTAGAGAAATATCCAGAACACTTAGTTCATTGATGTACAATAGAGGAAGATATCGTGTGTAGGTAGTGTCAGTAACGCTATAACAGCAGCTAGATAACTCAGTAATGGTCGTGAAGAGGACTAACATTAGTGTATTAGACCAGAAAAGGTCAATGGGCATTATCAGTTTGTCAAACATCCAGTCCTCAGCAACACAGTGTATCTTCAGTGCTGGTATCCAGTGAGTGACTGGAGCCACACCCTCAGTATCATCATCGTCCTGTGAGACATACAATATGTGACACACGCACATGACTAAAACAGATAAGAAAATTATGAAAATAATTGCTAGTTTGACATGCTATTCTCATGTACCTCATATTCTCCAGTGATGAGGTTAAATTTAGCAGCTGAAGGAATACGGTATTTTGTCAGTGGAACCACACGAGTAGAAAAATATTGTAAATGAGTAGGATGAGATGGAGACTTCTCTTTTGGCCCTAACATTATGTGAGCAAACAGTGTCCCGTTGTTCTTCACATTATTAGGTAGACTAATATTCATCTCTCTAAAGGATTGATCGAGGCTTCATAATTATTATTGTTATAATGTCAACATTAATAATTTGCCTTTCAAACGTGATGCTTCTGTTTAAATCCATATTTTCTAATATGGTTACAGCAGATTTTTCCTTCAGTACTTGACTGGTTGCCTCGTGCTTGGAGTAAAATACCCACAACTACAACAGGGAAACATTATTCATTGATCACAGCTGATTGTTATTCATTATGTACTTGTAGTTGTCTGTCGCTCTTGTAGACAGGAATTAAACATCTTCCTCGCTGATTTGGATCACAACTAGCCGTGGCGAGAAACTTATAGAACACATAGGTCTGGTACACTAGAAACACGAGTACAATGCTAACAAATACGCGTCCACAGGAACAGTACGACAGAAGCCTCATGGTTTACCGTAAACCCTGTTCTATTTTAGCGAAGAAACATTAAAACAGCGGGAAACCAACAAACCAATGGCAGGTATAGGTAAACAGTGCAGTCTGTTCTGTTTCGTGACATTGCTTCTCTGTTTGCGATCTAGCTAAGTTTTCCGGGAGCCGTAAAAATGGAACGTCATCTCGTTCCGGAGCTGAAGAAGTTCTATCAGTGCAGTAAGAATTTTTAACACTGCACAAATCATGATTTTAGTCTGCCTCACCTGTAGTTCAGGCAGTGGAGAAGATGCATTGTTTGATGAAGTCATTGGACACATTCAAGAGATAATTTTTGGTTTGGATATTCTGTGTATGTACTATTTCAGTTGCTCTCTTATTATCAGAGGATGAGTTTATAGACCTGCAGCAAGAGTTCATGGAAAAGCATTATCACAACTTTGAAGATGTGGAAGAGAATAAACTTATTTACATGGATATTTTTAAACTTTATGTGAGCAACTATTATTTTTCACAATTTGATCTTGCTCACGATAGACTGGACTGGTTGAGAAACACATCGAGACCAAGCTGACTTCTAGGATGCCAAAGTTTAATATGGCAAAATTCATGAAATCACTAGAGTAAGGCTCATGGCTAGATCATGCTGTCCAGTTTGTGTGTCTATGTGACAATTCTAATTGTCTTGTGTAGATCTCGAAAACACGAGGTAGAGGAGGGAGTATTGGAGATGCTACTCTCTTTGACCGATTTCCTAGCTTTCAAGCAGATGTTCCTTGACTATAAAGAGGTAGTTCACAATAGTCACACACAAGCCTCCAGCATGGTGAGGGGTTGGCAATTATGTCTCTCTCTATACAGGACAAGGAAGGAGAGGGAGTTGATCTTGGTTGCCTCACAGTAACTCCTCTGTCAGAAAGATGAACAAGCAGCACTACTTGGCAACACACATCACTTGAACTGTTACCCCATCTTTATATTTATTATATGCATGCTTAAATAAATTATTCCGTTTATATCATCGTTTCACTGTTGGCGAACCAATTGAGATCAGCTTGTGTTCAATAATGGATCTTATTGTCTGAAATTTCTCATGCCTAGTGATCTGTACACGTTTGTTCCAGTCTACCATGTATAATTAAAACAAATTTGGCATTTTTACAGCCACACTATGCAAAATACTTTGATCTTATTATACAGTATGATTAGTCTCCCAATCGTTGGCCCTGTCCCCAGCCATGCTGCCGTGGCTCTCTGTTAGCATCTCCTCCTCTTCGCTGTCTAGGAGCAGAGCCGAATCCACCATATGTGCGCTCATTGGGCAACCATTGGTATCTAGATGACAGCAATAACAACAATATCATTGACAATAATTCCTTACAAAATTTGAGGTGTTGATATCAACTGAGGTCCGTTAAAGTCTTGAGGATACTTGAACATGAGAAAGAAATAAAAATGTCCTACTACAATCCCTAATAGCATGCTCTGCCAGCTGAGGAGACAACAAACTCATAATGAAGTATTCACAGGCAACTACAGAAGATACTTACTCAGCTTGAAGAACAAAGAAGAATAGAAGGAGAACCCATGGAAGATACATTGCCTGGAAAGGAACAACACTTCATTATTAAGCTAGCTGTGGCTTTGATCATAACAATGTCTAGGAATGTATGTAGCACACACCTCCAGAATATTCACATATGCACATGCACAATGGCCAGTAACACCAATTGCTACACAATGTACTCCTTCAGAACGGCTATCTGTTATGGTATTGGCGCCTCCAAAGATCAGAAACTTAAACTTCTGGCACTTGGATTAAAATGGTGAAAGCTGCGATCAGCTGCACTAATAGACAAGCTCTGTAATTGGGAAGTTTGCAGTATTGCAACTTGCATACTGTGCTGCTGCTACTACTACTAATACTACTACTACTCACAAATCAGCTCAGGCTTGCCCACTATTTCTATGAATACATGTACTTGTATAACATTTACCTTGACTTCAATTCCAAACCAGAAGCGTGTGAGGGTATCTTTATTGATTTGACAGAATACATAGAGAACTGAGAACACCAGAGCAGGGCTAGTGATAAACATACTAAATAGGAGAGCTGCAATCTGATAGGTCAGTTAAGGATAGCTAATATACAAGTCCATGTGCTAGCTTCTATTATTATTATGTGGATACATTGATGCACACAGCATTGAACAGCAACATGAACAAGAAATCAGCTGGTCTTCCAACAAAGTGTCCTGCAAACAGCAAAATTACACATTAATTTTAAGCTTGAGACGAGTAAAACAAAATACCTTCTTCAAGCAGACGTGAGTAACTGTAGAGAAAGTAGAGGAGCATTAGCCAGTGAAAGTTGACAGGATACCAGAGAAGTGCTGTAGCCAGACGCCATATCTAAAATATCACAGAAGCAAAAAACTAGTACCAGCACATATATTTAGACGTGATATTTCCTCTACACGTGTGTGGTATATAATATATTATAATAGAACCCCCTCCAACTCACTTGAAAACTATATACCAGTTTATTCCAGTCTAAGAGCAAGTTAGGCCAATAGATGAGGTTTAGACGCGTTGTAAGAGGAAGAATTAAAAATGAGAAGAACCAATAGCGAGTCACAATAGGAATGCTTCTAGCCCAAGACCCTATGTCACCGTCCATTGTGTTGATCGCTGCATGCGCTTACGTGTACCCTCGCCCCGCCTTTTTAGTTCGGGCACCGCCCTTTATATTTAATGAACCGCCCATTTTTTGATTGGCGCGCGCATGCGCGGTCAACCGACGCGATGTCTTAGGTTTTAATTTTCGCATAGCATTCTGCAATGCACTGAGCTGGCTTGATCGATCAATCATATTATCGGGTGGCAGCTAGCTAGCTGTTTCGGCTCAAAAGCGAATGTTTGAAACTAACTCGAAGAAAATTCCATTGCTCCGGGAATTCAAGGCACAGTTAGACACCGATGCCATTTTCAGAGACCATTTCAATGCCTTTCTGCAGTTACCTGTAAGTTATTATAATAATTCTATTATCTATGCTTATTGACGTTGTTCTATAATTTTATGAAAGGTATTCCCGCAGAGATTTTTGTACGAAAAAGAAAAGGGCATATTTGAGTTATTGCCAAATTTGCAGTCTGCATTGCTGGTTAGCTACAAAAGACACCGTTTTCTCTATTATTATTATTTTTGTTTACATGGTAGGAAGTAGATGATCACAAAGTCTTGGAATGGGTGTACTTCAACAGATATCCATATTTTTGGAACAGTGAATTGTACTATGCATTTCACCTAAGTAGTGCACTGGGGAAAAGAGTTGACTGTAAGTGATGTTAGAAACCAGCAATAATAAATTTATTTTTCCACTGCATTACAACACATCATCAGCGTTCTTTGGCACCACAAGTGGTCTACAGAGTTTTCTACAGTTTTTAAGTGGTACACAAGGAGAGGCTGCTTACTTGTATTGGATGCGTGTTGAAAAGTTGAAGCATGTTAGCGATAGGATCTCACAGAGGGAGTTGGTGAGGCAGGTCAATCGACTGCACCTGTGTGCTACATCTCCCTTCAAACTGTCGGATGATCTTTTGGATGAAATTCTCTTTGATGTTCCTGGAGCTCCAAGCATGAATCAGGAGATAAATATTTTCATCAAAGCTCAAGGCCATGCGTTGGATGCGTTGTGCGACTACTGGTGTCGAGAATACAAAGCTGACACACAAAATGATGAGCTGAAGAGTGACTATGATGATACTGCTTCAACTGTGGATGATGAAACAAGACCGAATTCTCGTCTGGACAACATGTCTCCTGAAATCACTGATCGAGGAGAAGAAGGCTATGAACGAAGAGCTGATAATCTTCCACCATTGATGAGTATATGTTTGGCTAGTGGTAACCCATACCCTACTGCTGTGTCTGGCTCTCTAATGCCACTTATTTCAAAAAGTACACAGAAATTCTTTCAAACCTCATCTGATCCAGCCATTCCTGTGAATGATAATGATTCAAATTCCCAAATAACCTCCACCATGGATAATGATATGGATAAGAAAGTACACCTCCATCAGCAGTTTGCATACCTCCAGGCTTCTCTACGAACCAACCACCTCGCAGGTGGTCCACTCAATCACTACATTGAGTTTGGACGCTATCAGGCAACTACTGCCACATCCAGTCTCTTTTTCTGGACATCAGTGGAAAACATTTTGACAAAGGATGAGATGAGAAGATGGCAAAACAGACAAGTCACTATAGGGAAAAATGTCAAATACACCAGTCTATTTTCTAGCAATCCTATGGCGGACAATGTTCAATCTCTATTGGAACTACACTTGCAACAAAAGTCACCATTTTTAGTGCGACTACCTCCTTCAATGTTAGATGATCTACGAGATTTGTTACCAAAAGGCCTTGGAGAGGATATTCTCTTGTCAGCTCAAGACCACGTTATCAAGCTACTGTTCAAAGTTTGGATAGACTTTGTTGTCTATGATCATAAATTCTTCACAGACTCTTGTGTAAGTATCCTCTCTTTCCTATAACTCATTATTGTAATGTCTTTTTCTTCAGACAAAAAGAAAGCAGCTGACTAGACTTCCTTCAGAGATTCAACGTGAGCTGTCAGAAGATTATCATATAACAGAGACTGTAGATATGCTACTTTGGGCCAAGTATACACACGCTGGAGCACAGGCACAGTACAACATGTGGAAAGCAGCAAAATATGCAGAAATGATCACTAATCCAGGTAATAATTACATTTTGGGTGTGTCAGTTAGTCGGTCGGTATGTGTGTGTCGTCAAAAAACACGGCAGTCTCACTGTTCAAAAACACCATCAAAATACCAATTGGTTTGTCATTCCTATTCTTCGAAAGCCGTCTACAAAGTCGGGAGAGCTTTGTGTCAATTGCAACAGGCATGCTTTCCTAACGTCGATAAGAACATTACCATAACTGGAAGCCTGAGCAAGTGCACAACACTGAAATAATGAGATCGAGCGAGCACATTGTACTGCATGCTGCCTGATCCTCACACTGAAAGTTAGTCTATGTACTGCCTGCAGCTACACGTGTATTGCTGTTGTTGTTGCTACTCAACGCTAGTACTATAGTGTGCATAACAATAATTAGTGTCTAGTAGCAGCTTTGAGCAGTAATTGCTGCTACATGTACTAGTATTGCAAACCACATGAAACAACTGTTGGACCGACTGCATCCTGGGCATGTGTTCCAAGAGAACTCTAGTTATTATTATAGTTCATTGTCACATCAGTATTCATACACATGATAAAAAGTGCTCAAAATAATTATAATTTTCATAGGACTGTGTCGGTTGCCATCACGAATGGTTTTTCAACCAAAGCCACAGCTTGAATTCCCACCATCAGGAAGACAATCATGCTCTCCTGATGGTATAAGTAGGACAGCAACCAGCACTCCGGATAATTGGCTCAACATTGAGTACAAAGGAATTTCCCTCACTCCAATGATAACTACTGTCCTGAGAACATCCAAATGGACTCCAACCAAATGGACACAGCGGATACTCACTGTTATCAGGCCAGCTGGGTCAGACACATGGGATGAGTCTCTACCAAAGCCACCTATACCTGAGTGAGCCGATCCTGACCAGATTGCATTTCTATTGCACACTCATTGCATTTAAATTGGTATTACTGTAATCCTGGAACTAGTGTAGTAGATCAAATGATACTTGACAAACAGACTATTGTGCACTACATTGACACTGGTCTTAGTTATTGTGACTTGGTTATTCACTCTAGCTCTTTTGCTGAACTACTGAAAAATTCTTTACAATTACGAGGCTTCTATCAGTACCTCATTTCGAAAGGAAATGGAGCAGAGGTGCCACTAGTCTTCTGGTTGGCTGTAGAGGACATGAAAGACACTCTACACCATGATGATGAGAAACAGCAAACAGTAAAGATCAGAAGAATCAAGAGAAGGTTCTTTACTGATGCTGCTGCAGAACTTAGTGAGTTCAGTTAGAGAGATGACTGCTGTACATAATAAATTATTTTTTCACAGCTGTCCACTGCAAAGATACCAGGGTTCATGAGCTATCTGCTACCTTGAAACCAACTGCATTTCAAGTGTTTGATGCTCAGGAGGCAATCGCAAAGACTCTCAAAGCAAGATGGTGAAGCATTGATGTAAATTTATTGTTGCTGCTTCCATACATCTTTATTTTAGGTATAATGACTATGTTGACTTCTTGAAAGGTGAAGCAACGAGGCATCATTCTGAGGAGGAAATAACTGATCTAAATTTTCTTTCGGAGGCTGAAATAAAGGGATCAAAGCCAAAAGTTAAAGTCCAAACTGTAAGTAAATAATTTTTATTCTAAAACTGCAATGCCGCTGTACATACAGAAAGGACTATGGAATATGTTCACTCGAACTGTGGTCAGTTTTCGAAGAGGATTAATGGACCAGTCTACACTGTCTTTGTACAAGATGTACCTCAGAAGTGAAATTTTACAATCAAATGAAGCTACTTGCAACAAGAGAGTGATTGGTAAGAAAACAATCAATGTTACCAAAGTGCTCAATGACCTATCCTTCTGGGCTGAAGTGGAGAGGTGAGCCAGCCTGCTATTTGAAACTTATGAAACACACTAGTCTTACTTCAGATTCAAAGACATGGCTGATGTCATAAATGCTGCTAAAGCAAGCGGAACGTTTACACCAGAGGACAGTATCATGCTCCATAAGAAGGCTAATGCAATTGTCAACTGTTACATTGACTCCTCAGTGCCGCCTCGTACTCAGGTAACCCTTCTTACTGCATATTCACAGCACTAACATGCATTCTGTTTTGCTCAGGTAAATGTTCCGTCAGAGATTGTAACTCAAATTCTGGACAACCTATCCATGGGCATTGTCTCTAGAGGTCTTTTTCATGAAGCTGCTCTCCACATCTTTTCAGTCTTGGTTCTCTATTGGAAAAAGTAATGACAATGATTGTACTCTATTCAGATAGTAAGTAATCTTTTCCAACTAGGTTTTGCATATGGCGTTGGGCTCCTAAGAGAAAGAAACAAGTGCCCAAACCTCCTCGTCGTGGTTCTCACACACGTATTCTGCATGTGGTAAAGAGGACCACTTCTGTACGCAGTGTTATGAAGGTGGACAGCCAGTATCAATTCCTGAGTGAGCTAAAGATGATGTTTCATTATGGGACTACTGTGGGACACAAATTAAGTCTGTTACGTCTGTTTTCTCTCTTTCCTTTTATATGTACATTCTTCCGTTCTCTACTTCATTGACTCTCTTTGTCTCTCCCCATCTGACATGGCACCTCTACTTCAGACGGCTCAATCATATCATTCTCCCTAAGGACTGGTATCCAAGTCTTCCGCCAGTACTCAATTCCAAATACATATTCCTCCACTGAGCTACAGCCACAACTATCACAGACAGCAACTAAAACAAGCAAACTAATGAACACCTCAACCGATTCTGTGCATGCAACTACCTCAATCACTTGTCAAGAGCACGCTGAACCAGATGAACAAGCAGTGGACAGTTCATGATCTACAAGTCACGTTTAACAATAATGTCATTATTATTGAAGTAACAAAAAAAAATAATAATTATTATTAAAAATTAATGATTATTAACAATGTTACTAATAATTCTAGGAAGACATTTGTGCCACAAACTGGAGAGCAGTGTGGAATGTTGTGAGACAAAAGCCTTCCTCTCCCATAGCATAGCTGTATGACATGGAGGAAAGTAACGAACACTCAATGTGCACGTATACCTTTCTGGTATAAATTCTTGCATTAGAGCGGACTCTGACACAAGCATTGGTAAACCTGATCTGATGATAATGTAGGACAGAATTGGTAGTATGTCATCAACACCACTGTATGAAGAGAAAAAAATTAATAACTAAAAATTATTATCATTAATTTTGAGGTGATCAATAGTGAATAATTTATTTGTAGTCGTTAATTACACTGAGGTATCTATTGTTGATCTATCAGCTCCCAGTGATTCATAGTACTCCTCGATACATTGAATGATGGCTTTAGAGAGAGAAACAAGACAGTCTAGTTTAGGAGCTGGGCAGGATAGGGTTTGAATGGTTTGTAGCTTCATCGATGCTGGAGAATATGGTGGTATGTCCTGGATAATGGAAACAGTGAGTGAGTGATTGAACATGTAAGTGAGCAAGTAAGTGAATGAGTGAGCGAGCGAACAAGTGATGATCACTGTGAGTGGGTGCTGTTCTAACCTGATTGTTCAGTAAGAATTTCTTACGTACTGACAGATCTCTGGGAGTAGCATTAACATACTTACACATGTTCTTAGCAACTGCACACTCAGTGGAGTAATTAGCACACCTACACCAATAATACGGCTCATTGCTATTGGAAATGAAAACACGGCAACCTGTAAATTGGTCTCAAATGTTCCATTAGAGCAGGAAAGAAATGTGCTTCTAGGAACACTCCAGCCACCTCTTTATTGTCAGAAGAAGACATCTCAGGGTAGATAGTTGCACAGACATGCACAAGCTTATCTAAAGGTGAAGAAAAGTATGATTGTAAAGAAATAATATTAATGGTACAGGCTAACTTAAAGATGCATGAATCATCTTCACAGCTTCCTTCAAGTGGTAAGCAGCCTTTTCTGAGAGTGGAACCATCACTTCATCATTACCAAGATGAAGATTGCATTTTAATAGAACCAACCCACGGAACACAACCTCTTCTTCCACTTCCTTCTCAACCTCCTTGTCATCAGAGTCAACAGATTCACTAGCTTTGTCAGAGGACACGTTTTTCTCATCAGGTTCAATATTCTCTTGCTTTTGATCAACTAATCTCTCTAGCTCACCAGTAGAAGGTACACTGGATAGATCACAAGAACTGTTACTCTCTTCATCATCATCAAAGTGAGATTTCAGAGCAGCCAATCTCTGTTCTAAGGAGTCTTCAGAGGGTAGAACAGCAGATGGATGAGGGGTTGTTGCAGACTGATTGTTGTCTTGAGTTTTTCGTCTTTCGGGTGATGATGGAGGTAAGCTGGCAGAGAATGGCTGTTGGTAATGAGTAGTCTGAGGTCCTGGCTCTGAAGCAGAATAGGAACGAGGATGACCCGTAGGCGACAACAAGCCTGTAAGAATGAAGTCAATGCAAGTTGAATTCATGTTTCATGTACACAGTGCTAAACTAGTCTGTGCCTGCAGTAATGGTGTTCATGATGAGTATAAACAAATGTTGTTAGGTAACAACACTTCAACTGTTTACCAGGGTCATCTTGAGTGATTTCCAGTCTTGGGAGTCCACCTGATTTCTGTATTGTGCTGGCCAGTGAGGTAAGAAGCTGTGTTACTTGAAACTGCCGTTCACCAAACAGCTTAGCAATAGGATGATCAGACATACTACACTCAAAAAGGTAAACAAACTGTTTCAGTTTAGGTTATCAGTCCTATTATGGTAATAATAATCATTGTTTTGACTACACATCATTGTACCCAGTACATGTAGTATGAACCATACCTGAGCACTTCAGCAATGAGATTACAAACACACTCTGATGAGGAAGGAGAACTAGTCAGATGCTGCTTGAGAGTTGTTAGCCGTGGCTACAGAACAAACACAATGACCCACCTGGACACACACACACACACGCACCTTTCCTTGCTCAAATTGTGTAATACTCTCCACTAACTGTTCTAGTGACAGTAAATCTAGACTCTTCTGGTGCTTCGCTCTGTAAGTCACATGACAGGGTAACAACTAATCTACCTTCCTAATAACGGCCTACCTTTGCTGTTCCTCTTGAATTCGAATCTCTCTTGAACGTAACTTGTTTGATATCTGAAGGAGATTATTCAACTTTAAGTTTTGTGTGCAATGAGTTGCTTACAGCCTGCTCAGTAATACGAGCAACACAGAGATTCTCTTCACGTCTACGAAGATAATTCAAACTCTATAGAATAACACAAGCATGCTGTCTATGACTGTAGTTAAAACACTCTGTGTTGATCATACCAGGTTCTGGCGCCGATCACCTAGAATTGCTGATGATCTCTGCTTCAGGTTAGCTTGATATTGAGACATGAGATGTGTGTTCCTACGCTTGGCCCCTTCCATGGGAGACAGTCGATGGAGAGGACTACAAATCACAAATGATCAGGAAAATAGAAGTGATTGATAGTTTACTTGATCAACTGCTTCTGGCTCATGCTGTGTGATCTGTATGGCACTGATGAGCTACCACTAGGAGCTCTTTGAGGTACATTAGATGACAACGTTCGCTGAGCTACTGCTGGGGAGTGCACTGCTGTTCTCTCTTGTGTATTAGTACTTGGTCGAGGCTTGGGAGGTTCCTTGAAACTACGCTTCTCCTCCAGAGCAGTGACAAAAAGGTCCTCTGCTTGCTCCAGACTTTGCTTGAGCATGCCAAACAGTTTCCTTGTCTTATCAGGAGGCACCACACTTTGACCTACAAATGTGCATATCAGTTGAACAAGATAAAGATGTATTTTCTAACCTTGATCAGGCGAACAGGATTGCAGCACACCGGCCATTTGCTGTACAGCAACGAGATAATGATAATAAGCTGCCTGAAGATCGCAGAGAAAGAAGACAGCATGTAATCACGTCTGTTCTAGCTCCTACTTTCCTTACACGCTCGTTTCCACCGACATCTTCACTCTGTGCTTCTTGTATCAACTTAAATATGGTAGGCAAGTTGCTAGCAGGAGAGGCCATCTTCCTTACAAAAATAATGGCTCAATTTTTGTTCTAAATATTTCAAAATTGTGGCTGTGCCAAAAATTTATAATAAAGATTTTAAATACTGTACATGTTACAAAAATGAGGTTCATATGTGCGTTGTAGAGTTAGCTGTGAGGTCATCGACGTCTCCTAGGAGATCTAGAACGAGATCTTGACCTCCGGCGATATCGATCCCTTGCTCTCTGCTCCCTCTCTTCACGTATCCTCCGCTCTCTGTCACGCATCTCTCGCTCAGATTTTTCTTTCTCTTTCTCGCGCTCTTTAACTCTCTCTGCTCGAAGGCGCTGTCTTTCATCCTCAATGGCTTTTCGCTCATCTTCCTTAACTTTTGCCTGCAGGAGTAGAAAAATTAGTGTGGTGTAGCTAGATGAAGAAAGATGAGACCTGCTCATCAGTTAGGGGAAGCCAGTAAATAGGAGGGGTCGCCTTAGTCTTGTGAAATAATTTATCCAACACTAAAGTAGGTTTCTGGTCAGATTTCTTGTCATCTGTGTTTTCCACCGGCTGATCTTCAGATGGTTCATTGGGAGATACTAGCAGAGAACAGTTGCTAGAGAGACAGCATATCACTGACTAACCTGTGCGTGGCTGCTGCTGATCTACTGCCTCAGGGGATAATTGAACCTCAGGTTGTGGAGAGAAAGAGGTCTCCTGGAGCTCCAGTTGACCTTCGCTAACTCGTGCAACCTACAAATAGCAACTCAGTCACAATGTATTTACAGTTGCTACTGATGTTCTCACTTCTCTGGCGCTAAGATAGTCAGCTTTTAGTAGCTTTGGATTGGTAGACGGCCATTTCATACCATGGATACGATTTCTTGTAGCAATAGCTGAGTCAACCGATCCATACTAGACAAAATGATCGCTGGTGTATTGAACAAAGAGAGATAAATGAGCTTACAACTGCAATGCAGTGTGACTTGATTCTGTTAGTCCAGAACCCAGCCTCCACCATCTTCCCATCCTCCTCAAGAAGGTCCTTCAGTTGCAGTATAGTGAAGGGCCTAGTTAGATGCTCAACATGCACTACGTGAGTTGGAGAATTCTGTGCTGGTGATGGAGAACGGGGACTGGCTTTTTCTGAGTGAGGAAAAAATGATACAATGTTGTCTATATAGTCTTCTCTTACCTTGAGTGTCCATTTTGTCTTCCTCTTCATTGGTTATCTCACCTCCTTGTTTAGCCTTCAATCTTGCCTCAATCCTGCGACGGGTCTCTAGTTCATGTCTAGCACGCTCTGCCTCTCTCCTCTGTTCCTCTCTCTCCTTCTCCTTCAGTCGCCATTCTCTCTCATACTCATCATCAATCAATCCTCTAAAATAAGATGATTAACTGAGAAATCTTGCACTCTATTTTTATGGAGTGTCCATCTATAATTTTGTCAGTAGAATCACTATACTGATTATCTACAAAGATTATGGTCTAAGCACTCACTCTTTCCCACCAATATCAAGAACATCTTCCTCCTCTCCTCTTTCCATATTCTCATTTGCTGCCTTGTCTCCTTCATCACCAGAGTAGCTCATGACAACATCCAAAGCAGTGGACTGATTGCTACTCTCAGCTTTCACCTCCTCCGGGATAATGTCCTCCAGTGTATCAGAGCTAATAGCAGCATGAGGAGTGAGCTGTACACGACCACTGGTTGAGCCCCATCTTCTTTTTCTTTCTCCAGTAGATGCTCCTACATGCAAACACAATAGTTGATTAATGTGGTGTCCAGTGCCATTACACAAACTCACGTTTTGGAGAGGTTGAAATACGCCTTCGTTTTTGTACAGGAGCATTGGAACTCACCTGTAACAGAAAAAAAATGCATATTGTTGCTTTATTGCAAGAGTTCTCACTTCTAAATTAGTGTCCTTGTGTTCTTGAGAAGTATCTCGTTCATAAGTCTCTCTACCCAACCTATTGCTAGCACCCATTGACACCGAATTATTACTAGAAGACAAACGACGCTTTGAAGAAACCGTCTCATTGGCTGAGCTGCGTAGCCGCTGAGCTTCAGCTGCCTCAGCAGAGAAAACCGAGAAGTCATCTTCTTCTACAGTAGGGACCACAACATCGGCGTCAATGCCAGCTGGCTCAACACCGCTGCTACTTACCACACCTTGCAGTATTAACTCATCCTCACCACTAGGCTTACCGGAGTCCACATAGCTAGTGGAGGTTGTGGAAGGATCGGCTACAACACTCGATAACTCTGTCACTACATGATCTTCAGTTCCTTTTGATTGGGATGCTGCACCACTTTCTACTTCCGTTATTTTGGTTGTTGTGGGAAGCTCAGAGGTACTTGTTGGCTCTCTGCTGTCTGCTGAAATAGGAGCATTAATCGCCTCCATTTCTTTCTCCACTGGTGGTGGTGGGGTGCTTGGTGAAGCCTCTTTGTTGTCCACCTGAGGAGATGGCAAGCTGATCTGTGCAGCCCTCCCTTGCATCGAGCTCGTGTCTGGTTCCTCTTCTTTATTTTCTGCTTTACCTACATCATCTGGCACAACACCCACGGAAGGAGCTAGTGATTCTTCTTCAGTAATTGCCTGCTGTACTGTTGTTTCACCTGATACCTGCATCTCCTCACCTTCAAGAGAGCAAGGCTGAGATGATGATTGCTGTGATTCTGAAGGACCAGCTGCTTCAGAACTTTCTGGAATCTTATCTTGTGAAGAAAATAAAGACCTGGCAGTAGGTATCAGCTCAGAGACTGCTGATTCTTGATTAATGGTGTCGGGTGCAGCAATCATGGGTGAAATATTTGGTGGTGAGGATAGAGGAGGTGATTTCAATGGAGGAGACGACATAGATGATGATGGTTGCAGCTCAGTAGATTCAAAAGATGAGGGCTGAGGACTATCTGTAGTAGGAGGAATAGGTAAAAGAACCTGCTTCTCTTCATCGGGAAGAGCTTGAGAGTAAGAGGATGGCTGGACATCTTCACTAGGAGAAGCTGAAAGTGGCTGGGATGGAAGAGAAGATGAAGAAGATGGTTGGAGATCATCAACAGGTGGTGGCGGCTGAGAGCTGCCAGGAGAAAGATTAGTGATTTCCACTTGTTCAGAAGTGGAGGGAGAAGGCCGGGTGTTATCAGTATCAGTTGGAAGACAATCCGGAGGAGAAGAGATTGGTTGTTGCATATGGACATCCTCTGGTTCCTTTTCTTCAGCATGTTGATTAGAGTCTGCCTCACTCGTTGGAAGTTCGTCTTGTTTAGGCTCATCATTCGCTACTTGATGAACTTCATCAGCTCCTGGGGGTGTATCTACGGCACTAATGTCTGCAGATGTGGCCACCAAATCAACAGCACTAGGCTCTAGTTTATTACCCTCTCCATTTAATTCTATTTGTTGCCCACCAGTATCGTTTAAAGACCCTTCTACATGTTGTATAGCTTGTTTAGAACGTTGTATAGATACTATAAGCTCTTGAGTTTGATTTGCATGGTCTGAATCAATTTCAACATCAGATGGAACCATTTCAGCTCTGTTGATACTCACAGTAAGGTCGTTCATACCTGGGGTGGTTTGGTAGGCAGCATACGCCGCCGCTTGCTGGAAGAGCTGTTGATTATTATTGCCATCACTTTCTGAGCCACTGTCACTCAATTCCTCTTCTTCAAGAGCCTAAGTGAGTGTAAGGGGTGAACATTGGTATAACAATTTTAAATCGATCATTAACGCTTACCTTTTCTAGTCTGTTTTGTAGATCTCGCTTTTTCCCTCTTGCACTTAGGCCTCGTTGCTTCAGCTCTGATGTTAGCTCGGCAACCGTCATAGAAGCTACGTACGCCTTCGACGCCATTTCACACGTGCGCCAAAAAAAGCGGTGTAAGATCGATCACGTGCGTACTAAGAGCATAGATCACGTGATGTTTACGCTCCAAATTCGAAAGGACGACTCAGATGGAATCAGAAACTTTTTTGGCGCAGGGTCCAGGCACCCCAGCTGCGTTTTCTACGGCTGTCAAACCCATGAAAAACATCCCAGCACACGTAGAAGGAGGACGTATCAGCTTTGAGTAAGTGGTAATTGAATGCTGCATGGTGTCAACTCAGTTCTTGCTTTGTTTTCTCCGGTTTTCTCTCTTCAGAAGCATTGCAGCCAGACTTTCACTTGACAAAGGTCCATTCTGATAATGAAGTGCATTATTTATTAATTTTTCATCTAATATAGAAGCTGAGGAAGACCAAGAGTGGTCACCAGCAACCTCAAGTAGCTCTAAGATGGCTACTATTACTACTACTACAGAGACTATTGGGGCAACTGAGCTAACATCTGGTACTCCAACAACTATCTCTGCATCTCATGTGAGTTCAGAGTTCACGCATCAAGAAATGGAAAGAGAAGAGGACAGAAAGAAAAGAGACGACCATGACGATCAATGGTTGAGTGGTCTAATTGAGGATGAACAAGAACCTACTATAATGTTTGAAGCGGATGAGTTCAGTCTGTTTCAACCGACACATCTTATGACCTACATGAATGATAGCAACCTGGGAAGAGAGAGCAGTGAAAGGAACGTCAATGAGACATTTGACAAGGTGGTTTTGTGTGCGGGTGTGTATCTGGCTATGCATGTTTACATTACTCCGTCTACTTTCAGGAAGGACTGGCTTCAATATACCTGAAACCAAGTTCCCCTCTCACTGACGAGGAGGAGGAGGAGGAAGTGACAGTGGAGGAAGGAAACATTAATCCTTTTGACTCAGGTTAGTATACACAACGAAACTGATGTACATGCATACACAACCTGCCTACACATTCATTACGTATGTTATTTTAGATGGTGAAGTACAGTCCCTGGGAGATATAGACATTGGTGTTCAGAGCAAAGGTAAGCACTACTAGATGCCTTTATGTAGCCCATATCAGTAAATCAACATGTTCATTTGTATGTTGCTCAGTATTGTACAATCCATATGTTTATAATGTAGATGCATTCCTGGCTGACCTATCAAAAGAAGGAAAGCTAACAGCACAGGTGATGTATACAATGAGAACATAAACCTGAGCAAGACCTGCTTGCATTATGTAGGCTGACAATGAGTCGTGTACTGAGCAATTGAACTTCACTCAACCCGCTGCTAGCTGTAGCCACATTTCTGAGAATTCTCAACAACTCTCTGTCACCAGTTTCTTTGAGAAGAAGAGCTACCCACTAGGAAATCTCTCCACTGATCACCCTCCTCCTCCCGAGATGAGAGTAAGTGTAGTTACTGTGTGTCTTATACACTGAATGTAGTTACATTCTGTTCTAATCTATTATTTTAGCCTCAGTTTGCAGACCAGCAGGTGCTTCTGAGTCCACCAGGAGTAGATCTAGTGGAGGAAAAGCCTCTCAGGAGTGGTCCACAACCATCATCTCTCTCACCAGTAATACGCGAATCCTTCGTACCTGCTGACCTCACCATTCCTGCACTACAGCTGACGACAAATGAACGCTCTGGTGTCTCATCTCAAACAACTCTCTCCCCCTCCAACTTACCATCAATGTACTTGCATCCGAACAATGACACTACACTGTATTTTAATACTGTTTTAGTATCTCCACTTCCTTCTCAAGTGCTTAGCGACTCCCAAACCACTGCTCCGACCCCTACGCTTGCTAGGCTGACCAATCTCTGGATGTCTGAAGATGAAACCATTCACAATGGTAGTAACAGTGATCAACTTGCTCCTGCAAGAGTAAACTCGACTCCTCCTGTCATGACGTCTATTGCTGGCAGCTCTAACACCACACCCTTAGTGACAGTTAGCTCTGTTCTAGAAGCATCACCACGCTCTGTGCCTACAAGTGTTATCCCTACCTCATTCTCTTCATCTTACCACACACCTATGTATTTCACTTCTCCTACTGTTTCTACACACTATCAATCTCCTCTCCCTGCTGCTGTCTCTCCCTCCTCCTTGGGAAAGGTTGGAGAGAATCATACTGTGGTGACCAGCAGCGTCACTCCTCCTACATGCACTTCTGTATCGAGTGAATCAACATCTCCTTTTATGCACGATGGGTCAGCTGGCTCTACTAGGCTAGTGGAATCCAACAGACAAGAGGATGACACCTCTCTTGAGCCAACTGTAATACCATCTCCAAGTGAAAGCACATCAAACACTACTCTAACCTCCCAGCTTCTACCTCCTGCTAATAATGAAGACAGTTTCATATCTGAACAATCCTCAAACTCTTTCAATTCTGCCAGTGGTTATTTTGCTGGGGTCAGCACTTTCAGTCATTCTGCTATATCAACTCATGATAGGAAAGATAAAACTACACAACCATCTGTCTCAGTTTCACTATCACAGCACTCTCCTGCTGCTCCGACACACTCGCCTTCCACATATTCTTCTCTTCTTTCCTCTCTTCCATCATCTAGCATGTCTACAGTAGCATCAACTCATCTTTCAGCACTCATAGCTCAAACCACTACTACTCGTCATCATGTCTCCTCTCCTGCCAACAAGCACAGTTCAACACCACCTCATCTCCCACCTACAGAACAGATCCACCTCTCTTCTCCATCCATTTCTAGTCACAACAAAGATGATAGTGATACCAGCAAGAGTCAAGTGGAAGGCTCTGGAGACGATCTTGACACTAGTAGCTCTTCTGTTAGCTCTAGTCTCTCCTCTGTGGACAGAAAGTGTCTTCCTTCTGTGTCAGCCTTGCTAACAGTGCCAACGTCTACTGGACAAGTTACTGGGAAGAGTGACGTGACAATAGAGGCACCACAGTGTGTGATGCTTGGTGAGGTGTGCTGTGTTGGTACTAGTGAAACATGTCATCTTGCTGTGAAGAACAAACACACCAGTCGCTGGACACAATGCAACATTGTGGTGCAACAAGTGCTAAAGGATGGGCATGTGGTAGGCACAGCATATTGCACTATCACACTATGATGATGTTGTCATTACAGGATCCTGATGATAGTATCCTCTCACATCACTCAACTTGTTTTATCGGACCATGCATGACAGAGAAGATCAAGGTGAGACAACAAAGCTCTAATATTCATCGTGCTCTATTATTCAATAGCTAACATTCTCTCCGAGAATATCCGGCAGCTATGAGATCACTCTCCTGCTCTCACCTTGTCTGGTAACTGACCCTACTGCTGGCAGTGGGTCTGCAGCTGTGTCTGTCGTTTTCAAGGCTTTAGCAGAGGAGCCAAGAGTACAGGTACTTGTAAGAGAGAAAGAGACTAGTACTAATGATCTCCACAGGTTTTGACAGGATTCGAGGGTGGTAACATTCTCAACTATGGCACGGTATTGGCTGGTAAAGTTGTTCTTCTTCCACTATACCTGGTCAATCACTCTGCTACTGCAGTTCCTATCAAACTCTCTTTGGCTACTGTGAGTAGCAACAGTGTAAAATTCCTTCACTGTGTTACTGTTTGGTTCACTAGACCAGTCCAGCATGGTTCTGTTACTCGTTCCCTGATCCTTCTGAGAGGTTGCTCTCACAATCTACCACGCCCAGCAAGAGGCAAGTCGGTAGCACTGCTCTCAAACTCTGTCTCCCTCCAAAAGATCTTCAAATGGAGGTGACATTGATCATGATTCTGTATCATAATCTTCAGTGTTATCATAGGATCCTGATATACACACTGTTATGGTTCAATTCAGTGCTCCACAGAAGACACTAGATGGTGAGTTTGATTACACTACACTAAACACTCACTTCACAACACACTGTAGATGCTCTGAGTGCTGGCCCACCCATGCAGCACAATGCCAGACTTGATGTTTTTATCGACGGGATTCACTCAAGTACGATTATCATGTTAATTATAGAGACTTTGTTTTATTGTTATCTGATCTTGTAGACCAAAGCATCAGCCGTGTAGAGCTGTCAGCTTTAGTAGGTGTGGTCAGACTGCATGCTTATAGGGATATGCAGGTCAGTTGACAATAACCGATTTTCTTGTTTACATCTCTTGACATTCATTCCAGTTCATTTCTCTCTCAAGTGAGATGGGTCATACTGCTAGTCAAGTTGTGCCTCTCAAGAATGCTGGCAACATTGACATTGTTGTACAATTTAAGGTCAATGTAGATGGTTTCTTGGCACGACCTGATAGACTCCATCTCCAGCCAACTGAGGTTCGTATTACATGTAATATACTAGCTTGACTGTACAGATCTCATGTGTGTCTAGAGAGCAGAGGTACTAATAGAGTTTACACCAACAGCTGGTTCGTCGGAGATAGTTGATGGGTGAGTAAATGTAGTAGATTGTTGCACTCTTAAGCTTTCTCCTCAGTTCAATGCTATTGCACGTCACACCTGAAGGTCCAATGTACACAATAAAGCTTCGAGGCACTGTTCTGCAGCCAGCACCTAATCTTGCTGTCTCATCAGTTGCTACAATCCCTGTAGTGTCTCCTCAGTGTTTCTCTCCTCCTCCACCTCCATATTGCTCTGGTGGTACCAACCCCAATGTATTGGATGTACAAAGCATATTGTTTCATGATACAGCTGTTGGGAATCGCTCAGGTATTGTGCTAGACTATAATAGCAGTATACATGCAACTGTGTGTCTTTGAATTATTTTTTCAGAGAAAGTGCTAAGAGTTCACAATCCCTATAATGCAGTGCTGACATGGCAGATGGTACCTGTCTCACCATCATTCCTCAAAACTGTAAGAGAAAAAAAGATAATTCAGTTCTATGTTTATCTCCGCTAAGATGGATAACACAGCTGGTGAACTATATAAGACCTCACAAGTGGTTTTCACAGCTCAAGGTTCAGGCAAACTGCAACCAGCTGAGACAAAGGAGGTGTGTGTATATTATATTGTGCTGGATGCATAATGCTCTATTCTGATAGATAATAATTGGATTCCAGCCGTACTATGCTGGATACAACTACACTCAGATGTGGAACCTACAGGTATTGTGATATACTGTGGCTGACAATGGACTAGTGACATTCTGTAGGTGGTTGGTAATGGTATAGATAAGAAGAGCTACCGCATCTCACTAGGAGGAAAGGTATCATCGAATCATGCTAACATTTCCCTAAGTTTATGAATAATGTCTCTAGGGATTACGCAGTTCTCATCACATGGGGTCCTCAAGCCTTCCAGCTGCTTTTAGTGCAGCGTCCCACCTTCCTTCTGCTGTTCGTGGTGGTCTCACATCGCTAGGTGTCCCTCCCATTTACACACAGACTCAGCTAAGGTCACCTCCTCTGGGGCTTGTCCCTCCAATTGCATCATCCACTGAGAGCAGAAGAATAAACCTTTCACCAGCAACAGCAGTGCGTCATGCTGACACTAGCTCTCACAACAAACAAGCAGTATACCTATCCAATGATGAGGTGACCTTCCCTGTTACAAGTGTTGGAGACAGAGCTTCACTAAAGATCAGAGTTTGTAATAAAGAGAATGCTACACTCACGGTATGTAATGCTTAGACTACATTTGACACGAGTTTCATCACACGTACATTATAGTTTGAAGTTCTCAAACCAAATCCTCCATTTGGTATTGCTCATGATACATTTACACTAAGGTCAGTGATGCTACAATGCTCTTCATTTGTGTGACTTGTTCTGCAGATCAAGGCAGTACGCCAGATTACCGGTGTACTTCTGTCCCACGCATCCTAACCAGTCATATAGAGAAATACTAGCCATCAAGACCAAATCTGGTCATCAAATGTTTGCTATTCTGAAGGGACGGTCAACATGACTATTCCTATGATTTCACTGTCGTATTATACTCGAATTCACCTTCATTATAACAGTTCTTATGATTGTTCTAAAATAAAATTATTAATCAACTATGAGTTAGTGGCTGACCAGAGCAGATTGAGCTTTGCTTCTGCTTTCCTGTTAGTGAGTGGTATAATTGTTATTAATATCTACCAAATTTTGTGTTACCTCTTGTTTTCCTCCATTTCTTGGAGCTTTTCCTCATGACAGCGTAATTGTGCTTTGAGCTGGCGCAGTTGCTGTTGGTAGCTATGTTCTTTATCCCTCTGTCTTCTTTCTTGCTGTTTTAACCTATTATTTGAGAGCCTCGAGTTATGAAGAAATCTCTAACTGACTCACATTCCTTCAGTCTTCTTGCTGTAAGTGGTGACTTGCTGCCCATAGGTCATCATCCTCTGATGAAACTTTTGTACAGCTAGTTCTTTTCTAGCATACTCAAGAAGTGATTGGTCCTTTGCTTTTGTCTGGGTTTCGGCCTGTAGTAGTACAAAGGTCAATGGTATTATGATGGCTGTGGTCAGCAGTTACTTACAATACGAGCATAATTGTCCCTTTCACCAGTCAACTTTTCAATCTGTTGCAAAAAAATAATTAATAAATTTAGCAGCAAAAACTCATGGATTTGTACCATTGCGTTTGCCTCAGACAGTTTTCTTGATGATAAAAGATCTTTGTGATATGCTTGGTCTTCGAGCATCGTGATCTTGTCCTCATTACTCCTGTTTGGAAAAATTACAACAGAGTCTCTTGAGTACATAGGTTATCTGCACCTGTCCTCTGACTTAAGAGACCTGTACTGCTTTTGAAGGCTTTTCATGGACTCTTCTAAACCTATATTTTAATGTAAAATTTATTTTTATGCATGTCTTGTTTTTGGCGTACCAGATGCCTTCCCTTTAAGAATTGCATTCTCCCTCTTTAGCTCCCCAAGCTGAGCCTCCTTCCTCTCCATATCATTCAGTGACTGCAGTTCACTAAAAGATACAGATTAGACTATTAATATACTGAAAACAAACCAATCTTACCTTTGTCTCATGGCTTCTCTGTGGTCTCCAATTGAAACATGTAATTTTGGTGTGCTCTGAGACAGCACTGTCATCTTTCCCATTAGCTGTGCATGACTGCTTCTGAGGCTAGCTAGCTCTGTCATGAAGTGGTTTTTCTGTTCTCTCAGTTCTGATAGCTCAGTATTCAACTGCTCCACTATAGGCAATTGAACTAAGTGATATGTTGCTTGTAGTTAAGTTAACAGTAACCTCTTGTTGTATGGCGTCTTGTCATGTCAGCATTGAGCTTCTTTTGTAGCTGGAGCTGCTGCTGAATTTGTTCATTTTCCTCACTCGCTAAAATAAGCCTTTCCTCCAGGGATTTACTATAGCCAGAGCAAGACAAATAATTAATATCAATTTTTTGTGTACAGTATTATTAGCATACGCATTCATTAAGTGTTTTCTGTTCTCTCGTTCCTGAGCCTGTTTGGAAAATAAATGAAATACAACTTTAGATTGCATGGTTATTAATACCTTGATGTATTCCTCCTCCTTCCTAACAATAGAGTCATTAAGTAATGATGTTTCCTGCAACAAACTTTCCTCCTTTGCTTCTACAGAGCAAAAATATGAGCAATTTATTTCTGATTATTAATCATACTTGATTCAGCTTTGTGTCTTTTATACAAATCTTTCCATGATGTGTTCTCTACTGACAGTTCCTCATTCCTGCCTCTCAGTGTCTCCAACTCACCAACTAGCTGTGAGATCCTTGTTGCTTCTTTATTTTGTTCATTAGACTGCCTCGGTGTTGAGCTAGATGGTGGTCTTGGGCTTTTATCCTGAAGTGTTGCAACAGAAAGCTGCTGGAGCACTCCACTTGCAATCAATGATGCTGTTTCATCTATCGATTGGGGTGTTATAGAATGATGAGGTGGTGCTGCTCCTGGTTGCTGTGAGTTGGAAGTATTGGTGGCGAGTCTATCATCCGAAGGACCGGGTGGTTGTTGTCTCAAAGTGGTTTCCATTGTATCCTTTGCTTGCGCTCCTGCTGCGATCTGCTGCAGTATTTCTGCAGTCATTCGTGTTGGGGTGATCTTTCCCGACTTTCGATGTGCATGACCAGAGTGCTGTCTTGGTACACCAGGTTCTCTCAGTGGTTGATGTCTTGCACTAGAGTCAACACTCTCCACTCCATTCAGTGATCCAGCTGCAAGTTGTTGTAGTATTTCTGCTGTAACTTGTGTAGTTCTGTCTCCTGCAAAACTTGGTATCGATTGTGATGGTGTAGGCTGAGAGTTGGTGGCAGGTAGCAGAGAAGCTGAGGCAAGCTGTTGGAGAATCTCTGCTGCTATCTGTGTAGTAGGAGAAGGAGAACGAACAGTAGGACTTGGGGATCTTCTTATTCCATGAGTCGAGGCAGCAGCCTGAGGCTGGTGATGTGCTTGTCTGTGTATTGGGGTTGAGTGTGATCTTGGAACACCAACATCACTACTAGGAGCTGGGGTTATGCGAACAGGAGTGGCTACAAACTGCTGCTGTTCACCTTCAGGAGAGGTACGGGAGAACACATAGCCATAATCACCTGTAAGAGAATGCGGAGCATCACTTAGTGTATACACTGGCAAGTTATCCAAAGAACTAGCAGTGTGTGGCTCAGTGTAGCTACGTGAGGAACGGTGCCGGTGGCGATGTGCAGGAGGGGCTGGAGGACGGTGAGGAGAGAATGATGGATATGGTGCATCACTATCATCAGATAACTGAGAATCATTTGATTTCTGGTGATGAGAGGCTGCTCTATTGCTGTTTCTGCTGCCTTGAAATTGTCTTTTCTTTTTGCTCTTATCAACAGCTGCATAAACAGGAATGCCATCGATTACAGAAGGTGAGCGAGGCTCTGTAGTTATGGCGGAAGGAGGGGGAGGAGGAGGAAGAGATCCATTAACGGAGTCTGATGGTAAACTGATAGAGCTGGTCACACTGGGAAGAGAGCTGTTACTGACTACCTGGTCAGGAGGAGGTGACATGGAGGATGGCAAACTCAGTGGAGGAACTGACGATGAGCGTTGCTGCAGTGAGATAATAAGTCAGCTCGTATTATAATATGCTAGCAAGCTAACCTTCTCTATTCCTTTTCTCACACTCGTGGATTCATCTCGTCTACTATTCTGTTGTGATATTGTGGCTTGCCTGACATGACCAGACCTCACAGTGGTGTAACCAGGCTCAGAATCATTGTCACTATATTCCATCTCTTGGACTGGGTCTCTTACACTAGTCACAGATGCAGAGGCAGAACGAGGCAGACTGGTGTCTCCTTCACGTGAGGCTGGCGGAGGAGATGACGGGACGGCTGTGAAGGCAACTGATGGAAGTAGCCCGAGGGCAATATGCGGCTAAAGCCGAGAGAAGAGCATAATTATTATAAACTGCATATGACCAGTAAACTAATAAGCTCATACCTTCTCGTCTTTGTTCTTAGCTTTTTTCTTCCTTCTAGTGAACAGCTTGGCTATTCCTGATTTCTCTTTATCTCTGCTGTGTGTATTCATGCCTCTGCGTTGTGGTTTAGTGACACGTTGTCGTCATGGTAACAATGGGCGGGTCTCGTCTAGTTGCAGGATCTGCATGCTGAGACTAGCCTAGTAGCTGCACTGAATTGCAGAATCACCTGCTCAAAAGATGGGGATTGGAGAGAAACAACTTACACCTGCAGCTTGCAATACGGTGCAGACTGATCAGATATGGTGAGCTCACAATAGTAGGGCTTAAATGTCACTTGAATCATCTCAGGAAAGACTATGTTCGCCGTGAGTTGCAAGCAGTGAAGTACTGGGATAAAAAGTGGGGGTTCCTCACAGTAGAGTACAGACTGGTGAGAGCATAGTAACCTATCATGACATAGTTGATTGCTCTTCAGATTGAGAAGGAAGCAAAGAGAAGAAGGCTTAGTAGCCAGGACACTCTCAAGTTACCGCCTCTTCCTGAACATGTTCTCCCGAGAGGTGATGTGCCCTGCACTACCTCAGGAGAGGTTGGCTGGCGACTGGGAAAGAGAGAAAACTTACTGGAAAGATATGGACGAATGGCAAGACCAAAGGGATCAATTTTAAAGCAACTAGGGTGGCCTCGAGATGCCATGCCATGAATGACAATTAAAAAAAAACAAAATTAAATGGTTGTTGTATAATAGTTTTATAATAGTGATTTTTTGGTGAAAATTAAATATTTATGAGTACAAGTGATTGCTTTTGTTCTTCTATATTCCAAGCAGATCCAGCCAGCTTACAAAAATGAAAAGCACTGTAGAATAATCACACAATGTCATCCTCAGTAACAGAGCATGTTGTAATACCTGAATCTCTCCAGGATCTCAAGAAGAAGCTGCTTTAGTCTAGCACCATTGAGATTTAGCTCAGCAATGTCCACTGGAGCCTCTAATTCACACACTAAGTCGTCCACACTATTAAAGAAAAATTATTTATACTGTCAAAGTCGAAGTAAACATACAATGGGCTCAAGCGCTGGGTAATCTCAGCAGCTGTGTCGAGCTCTTCGATGTGCTCCTCAGTTGATGCAGTAGCATGACTGACAACAGTTCTACACAGCTTGGCAGCTATATCTGTAGCTATCTGAGATCATAGTAGCAAACAACTCTCAACATGTACATCAGTTTTACCTTAATTAGCTGCACACATGCATCCACCAAAGGCATCTCTTCACGAGACCATACATCCACCTTTTCACTTTCTGCATCAGGTGATGCTTCATTCTCTTTTGCTATTTCTTTATCTCCAAGTGAAAGTTGTCCAGCCAATTCATCCAAACCTACCATTGCATCTACACAGCCACCTTTGCACTCTACAAGCTAAAATAAAGTTGGAAGTGATTTAACCCATGCTACAATAATTATTATTGCTAACTTTGTCCAATTCAGCAGAGGCGTCATGAAGAAGGTGAAGTTGAGAGATGAACAGTTTTAGTGAAGCTGCTCTGTTGTCACGAGACACATTAGCAGCACTGGCACAGGCTTCCCATACTGATCCAGTACCCTGTAGTCTTGATTGGCAGTCACTGTATAATAATATTTATGTCACATTTAGGTAGTAATTTAGTACAAAGTGTAGCTCATAGCTATGGCTGAGCTTACAATCTTTATTAAGGCACTCACCTCACACACCCTTCTGATGCAATGACTTTTGCTAGATGCTCCACCCCTCCTATAATAGTTCGTACTGTGGTTACCACCTCCTTCACCAAACACTGACCTACCATATAACATTATAAACCAAATTAAAATTTGTCTACAGCATGATTGTAATTTATAAGCTCATAAAGACCAAGCTAGAAGTTTGCACAACAACACCTCAAAGATTTGTGAGCAAGTTTTCTGATTCAAGCTACACCCTGGTCCAAAGTTGCACTGCCCTACCCTATCTCACGTGCTGGTCATGTAAAGTAAGTTAGGAGAGAGTTCTGAGGATTCAATACTCTCTGTGTAGTACTCTTGATTTTGCAAACTTTCTCAATTGTGTAACTCACCAGACGACTGAGCAAGACGCCGGTAATTAGAAACTAGCCCCATCACTCTCTGCTCCACCATGGCACACAGTGACCCACACTCATCAACTGATGGGCAGGGAGGACGAGAGAAGAGTAGACTCAACTTAGTGCAGCTGTCAGAAACAGATTTGGAAGAGGAGAGTAGCTGTTTGAAGAATTCATCCAGATCATTAGTATGCTCAGATTCGCCAGAACCAGATCCTATAATATACAGCAGACACATTGAGCATATGCATGCAAATATTTTAGCTGTGCTGAAATACCTGATGCTAACTGTTTAGCCAACAACTGACACATCTCGCAGAGTGTTTCGAGACGTTCTCGAATGGTAATGGGTACTGCAGACGTCGCCATGAAGGCTAGCTCACCTCGGCACGTGTTGATAGCCACACCCACTGAAGGCATGGCGCAATACAGCAACAAGGTCATTCTTGCTCCAATGGTGAGGATAGGTACTCTACCCACTCGTCTTTTAGCCTCTAGGTATGGTGCTGATCTGGTCTATTCTGAGGTGAGATAGATCACTTGATAAGTGCTCAAGAAGAAGAGAGTAGCAATACATGCATGAATGCTAGTTCATCTACTACCCTACACTTGCAGGAGTTGATTGACTTTAAAATGCTTCGTTGCGAAAGAAAAACAAATGGTTGGTGTGATCAAATGTTGCTACTAAAATGTAATATCTTGCTTGTGTAGCTGTGTTGGGCACCGTTGATTTTATTCATGATGATGGTAAGTGTGCGTTCCGTACATGCAAAGAGGAAAGTAGCAAGGTGATATTCCAAATGGTAAGTACACAATATATCTACTTCAATTAAGTGATAGTAATGTTATTGATCGTAGGGCACAGCTGATCCAGAAAGAGCACTGAAGACAGCTAAGCTTGTGTCAGTGATCCTAATATCAGTGGTAAAATAATTATTGTTACATACATTAATATTCTGTTCATTTGACATTATCATTGAAATTTATTACTTAGCCTGTTTTCCTTAGTCTGATAGTTTTTTTATGGTTAATCTTGAAAGCAACTTAGGAGGTGGGCATATGTCAACATGTGAGCTATTAGGCTAGTGCCATAGATATTATATTGCCTATGGACTAGGATTGGACACTGCGCATTTTCTGTGTATACTTCATGTTGCGCTGGAAGTATTTGCCCATGGATACAGCATGGTTACAGTACAGTTAAAGGTGTTTTGTGATGAGATAGCGCCCATACCACATTTGAATCATCTAAAAGCACCTCCCAAGGTATTGACAGATGTTTATCAACAAAAAGGTCACTAGCAATGCCTAGTGAGTAGATTTCATAACATTCTTTGATAAAATTAATTTGACAGTTATAATCAGCATACAATAGTATAAGTACGCAGAGTTTATGATACATTTACAATTACGATGTATTCAGCTAATGCATTGGCAGTATTGAATCACTGGACTGGACTGCTGGACTGGACCACTGGACTGGACTACTGGACTGACCTTTGCGAAATGAAACAGGAAACCGCACCCATAATTACTATGCTACTAAACCCAAGACCATAAAAACCTTCGCCTAACAGCGCCCAGTATGGACCTAACGACGCCCAGTATTCGCCTAACAGCGCCCAGTATGGGGATCAACCTAAATATTCGCCACCTCACGATCCTTAGTGTTAGAACGCCGGGAACGACAATCCTTAGTGTTAAATCGCCCGTTAGCGAATACTGGGCGCCGTTAGGCGAAGGTTTTTAGGGTCTTGGGTTTAGTAGTATAGTAATTATGGGTGCTGTTTCCTGTTTCGGTCAGTCCAGTGGTCCAGTCCAGCAGTCCAGTCCAGTGATTCAATACTGCCTAATGTATTGTGGTATTCAAGTACCTGTGGTTAAAGATGATTATCAGTAATTAAAGTGGCCCTGGCACCTGCGATTATATGTAGTCTGTTAGCATGTGGCTGAAGGCTTCTCTCTCGGTAACCAGTTGCATATTTTGGCAAGTTCTTGTTAAGGTTTATGTCATGTCATTATTACAGAGAGCATGATGTGGCTGGTATTGATGTGAACATGGGCTGTCCTAAGGATTATTCAGTCAAGGTTGGTCGGTTTACCTGTCCAATATTGTTGATATAATAATTATGGACTATAGGGTGGTATGGGCGCTGCTTTACTGAATAACCCTGAACGGATTAGAGAGGTAGGAGGGATTATCCACATGTGTTGTATTCCTCTGCTGGTGCAGATACTGACTACTCTAGTAGCAGGTGTGTCTACTATACCTGTGACATGCAAGATTAGAATACTACCTTCAGTAAGTACCACTGATCTTGATGTGCTGTACGTGTGTGTTACCTAGTTGTTGTTAGACCATGGACATGCTTCCATAACCGGATTGTATTCTTTTATTCCGATAGTTGGTTGAGACACTTGAGCTTGTAAAACTGATAGAAAGCACAGGAGTAGCAGCTCTGGCAGTGCATGGAAGGTTGATGATTGTTAATTCTAGAATTATTAACTTGCTTTCTTTCTGTTCAACAATTTGCAATAAACTGAATTCAAAAACTACATTTTAAATTGCTTAATGTCATTGTTCATTCTAGGTACAAGAGTGAGAGACCAAGAGATTCTGTTCATTCAGATGTTATCAGAAGGATTGCCGAAACTGTATCAATCCCAGTCATAGCAAAGTGAGATTAGTGTCTTTAATATTCAAATCATGCTCTGTGTTTGCATCTTGACATAAGTCAATATGATTTGTACTTAGCTCCAACACAAGAATAAATTGAAAATGTGTTGACCTCTGGTTGTGATGCAATGCAGAACAAAAGATCTAAACAAGACTTTAGTTTCATTTTTATTTTCAACTGCAGTGGAGGATCTGCAGATATAAAGAACTACGACGACATGATGAGATTCAAAGAAGAAACACAGTGCTCATCAGTGATGGTAGCACGAGCAGCAGAGAGCAATCCTTCCGTCTTTAGGTTAGTCTTGTAAACAATATCTGCACTATGCATCAGCTTCTCATTGCAGACGAGAAGGGCCTCTCCCAGCATCTGACTTGTTGAGTGAGTATGTCAAACTAGCTGTGAAATATGACAACCATGTTGGGAACACTAAATATTGTTTGCTGATGTATAAGATGGAGCATACAGTGTCGACAAAAATACAAGGAGCGAAATCTCTAGAAGACATCTGGTGAGATTACTTGTAGTCAATAGTATTCTGATGCGCTTGTCTCTCCTTTCCAGCAAGATTTTGGGCTTGAAACAATATTATGATGATGTTATGCTACAGCGAGAAAGGACACTGTTATCACTTAAGACTCCACTGCATGAACCACAACTTATTGCAATGAATTAAAAAATAGTATTTGGGAGCTCCGGCAGCGCGCGGCGCTAATTTTCCACGTGGGCTGGGCGGTTTAATAACTCGTCAGGGATGCTTTGGTTCAGCCATGTTGTGAGTGGTTCAAGTCTGTCATCTAATCTTTCTTGTTATTGTTTTGATCAGGTTTTTCGTTGGCGCACTGTCGGTAGTGTGTTCTGGTTGCTAGTATTAGCAACGCCAGCATTGCTCACCCTCCGTGTGCTATGGTCACTGCTAAGTGCACGGGAATGGACGGATTTTCTTTGGTCTCCATGGTGGCTTGGTTGGGTTGTGTTGTTCCTGATCTGTTTAACGATGCTGCAGACCAGTATTGCTAATGTCTGTACCGGTAATATATATGTACTCCCAACAACCACGTGTTGTTAATAATAATTGTTGTCTTTTTTCCTAGCCAAGCAAGTTGTATTTCAGACCCGGATAACAATGCTATGCCTCCTCCTACGTCCATCCCATTTTGCCCTGATACTACTGCACACACTTGCAGCAGGATTAATGGCTTCCTGTCTTGCTGGTATACTTGGAGTGGGAGCTAGTATGCTGCCATCTGAAGGGTGAGCAGTGATTATTGTGCTGCTGTTGCTATGATATTGTTTCTACACAGAGGATGGATCAGTGTCAACAAGCACTTTCTTGTGATCATCAGTCATGGATTGTTCATGGTAGGAGTTGATTGGTGACTGCACTGCATGTGTTGTTCTCTCCCACCCAGGGGCTATGGTATGGTGTGTGCTTCTTTATCACTAGACGTCATGTCTTGGTGTTTCCATCCTTACAGGTATTGCACTGTGCATACACTCAGTCACTTAATGTGCATGTGTTCTTTGTACTGTAGCAAAGAAAGCTGTTTCGAATGAAAGGTCACTGCTTTAGCGATATCTGGCATGCAATGGCTTTCACAATCAAGGTAAGAAATTGTATCTGAGATAAACAAACTATTTCTTTAAAAAGTTTAACATCTTGCGATGTCTCACCTCTTTATAAACCACAAATCCTTTCTTTTCCTTTTCGAGGTCCTTTCAGTCTCGACGGTCTGCAGGCTCAGGTTGGTATGAGCCTGAGTGGTTTGGTGAAAGCGAGGGAGGGAAAGCCCCTGACTCGACCCCCAATAATTGAGTACCTAATGTTTCAGCTTACCCAATAGGAGGTGACCAAACCTCCTTAGCGGAAGAGGAAGGGCTCTGGAGCCAGAACCTCCACCTACCCTCATTGATCACGAGAGTGCCCAAAAGTGCTCTCAGAAATTGCTGGAATAAAAAACTGTAGGGAAAAAAGCGAAATGGGTGGGCAGGAAATAACATCGCTGAACTTGAGCTGCAACTGTGATGTGACTTTGTTCAACAGCTGTCATGCGCTGTGTGAGCACGTGGTTGTTCCAGTACTCTGTTAGTAATCGTTGGCAGCATCAGCTGCCGCCAGACCTACCCCGCTTTTAACTGTCATTAAACTGCATAGTGACTACCACTTTTATAGTTTGCATCTACTGTTAATAATAATAAACCTTTGTTTTATAGAGTTTCAGATTGTTTCTTCCACTATACTATATTTTCGGTTAGTTGTGTTTATTTGTACTATTGCTCGATCCTGGTTGCTTTTTAGGCTCCTGGCTATCGCACTACACTGCTATACTTCTGTACATGAATAAAAGGTGGATATACATCTATGATGTGTATCAGTTTTACTCTTATTCTTGTAGCTCATTGACACTGACTAGTATATGGGAGTTACTAGACCCATGGTTGTTATGGCTAATGGCTCTCTCGGGAACCTTCATTCATATGTGTTGGACTCTTGGTCTAAGATTGTTCAGAGTGTATCAGACACAGGTACTGGAAATTAGTGTATTCCTATCTGCCTATTTTTCTGTCAGGCTGTTCAGTTTCCTGTTGTAGCTGCATTTGCAGCTGAAGGACCACGGCTTTTGTCTGTAGCTCTGCAGACACCAAAGGAATCACTTCTACAGGTTAGTCTTAGTTTGCTGTGTATTTCTCATGATCTTCCCAAGCAGCATCTAGGTTTCCTTGATCTCTATCAGCTTGCTCTGTTTTCAAAGAGACGCAGAAAACAACTGTTTAGTTTAAACTCTCTTGGCAGACCAGCTGTTTGGGAGGACATTAATAGAGTTTGCATGGACAATCTTCATCAGCTTGTTACTAATCTGGGCGGTAGGGCAGCAGCAGCAGATGTTAATAGCTCTGTGCCACCAGTTCCGGGAGCACTAGTACAGGAACCAGGATATAGCAGTATTGGATCAGGTCTGTAAGAATGTGGTTTTGCAAGTCAAGTCATTCTTGTATTCAGGTCATCAGAGCCAGAAGGGCTGGAGTGATGGCATGTCCCCTCCTCCCCACACACTCTCCCCCCCTACTGTGAGTAGGAGACAGCAAGTGTACAATGATCGAGCACGGCTGTGGTCCTCATACTCTGGTAACAGATGGTGTTAGCTAATGTGAAATTGATTTTTTGTATAGCTGGTATACAAGATGCCCCTCCTGACAATACTCATCAATCATTAATGCCAACAATAATGGAGTTATCTAGTGCCAAACAAAAGGTCTTGTTTTCTTATGACTTGCAATGTCATTGTCATTATTGTAGTGTCTTTCCATGCTGAGATCAATAAAGGAAAAATTAAAGAAGAAAATGTGTTTTGCTTACTTTCTTGGAGATGTGAGCAAGTTAATATTATCGGGTTGATGGCAATATGTATTTTCTACAGTTACCAAATGCAGTTGTACAAAAACAATTTGCAGATGCACAGTTGTATGTCTGGCTAACATCAGGTGAGAGGAATTGATGACTTAAATGCAACTAGATATCTCTCCTGAGCTAGCCCTGGCTCAGCTCACAGCTGTTTCATATGAAGAGGATACTTATGGAGTTGTTCAGAAAGTAAGAACAGACCCATCACACTACACTCTAGCTCTCAATAGAGACTCATCATACTACACTCTAGCTCTCAATAGAGACCCATCACACTACACTCTAGCTCTCACTAGAGACCCATCACACTACACTCTAGCTCTCACTAGAGACCCATCACACTACACTCTAGCTCTCACTAGAGACCCATCACACTACACTCTAGCTCTCACTAGAGACCCATCGCACTACACTCTAGCTCTCACTAGAGACCCATCACACTACACTCTAGCTCTCACTAGAGACCCATCACACTACACTCTAGCTCTCACTAGAGACCCATCGCACTACACTCTAGCTCTCACTAGAGACCCATCACACTACACTCTAGCTCTCACTAGAGACCCATCACACTACACTCTAGCTCTCACTAGAGACCCATCACACTGCACTCTAGCTCTCACTAGAGACCCATCACACTACACTCTAGCTCTCACTAGAGACCCATCACACTACACTCTAGCTCTCATTAGTTTTATATCAGTTGCATGGCATGTGTCATTTTATTTTCTTTTTAGACGCTGCCTGCTACCATTAAAACTCTCCTTCGCGTACACCAGGTACTATTCGTAATGTGATATGACATCCATGTGATCATCTCCACATGTAGTTGCTTGAGAAACATGTTCGACAGCCATTCTCAGTAGACCTGAGCTATCAGCACGACACTTCATACCAGGCACTAGAGACTAATGGTCGTTATGCAGTGAGAGATTCTGTACACAGTGCCTTACACTTACTAGCCCAAACATTTCACCGGGAAACAAGGTGATTGATACAACATTATTACAGTAATAATATTATTATTATCACATGAAAACTTTACAGGTGTTTGCAACTGTCCAGTGAAGAGCTTCATCAGTGGAGAAATTTTTTAGTTCCGAAAGAGAACAGATCATGATGTTAGCCTGTTATGTTAGCCTTTGCAGTTGACAAAAAAAAACCTGTAAAAGCTAGCTAGAAGGCCGGGTTAAAGTTGGCGCACGTGATAAAGGGCGGGAATTTAGCACGATGGATCTGGACAAAGCAGGCAGTGAAGTGAATCTCTCTCCAGAGGTTCAACGACGAACTGTAACATCAGATGACTCGTCTAGTTGCTTATTACAACGCATTTCTTCATCTGGTGACGACAGCAAATCTGGTCATACCCCGACAGTCCAGCAGGCTCGTGATGCTGCTGTTCCTCGCTCGACTCCAGTCATTCCTAGACAACTTTTCCCTTTGTTTTATACCGCCAGGTCAACCAAAGCGCGTGTTTCTACTTCGCCACCTTCTTCGAATAGAAAGAGGAAAAAATCCAGCGATGATACTCCGTTGAAACCTAAATCAAGATTTATGCCAAAATGCACTTTGATGCAAAACAAAGAAAACAAGGAGCAGCTTTATCTAGATGTTGGCCAAAAGAAAATTGGTCATGTGACCTGTCCAGTTTGTCACATGGTGTACACATATGCAGAACCCAAGGATCAGGTAGAGCATTGCCGATTCCATAAGAAACTCACTAGTACGATACAGTTTGATGGTTGGAAGCATGAAAGGGTAGTGGAAGAGTTTCCTGATGGTCGTATACTCATGGTGCTACCAACAGATCAGAAGAAACAGTTACAAAAGGTGAATGAAATCAGTCAGCTAATAGAAAGAGAGCTTGGATGTGATACTGCTGCTACTGCTATTCTAAACCCTCACCTGTCTAAGACATTTTTATATATATCTAATCTCAAGAAAGTCGTGGGGTGTGTTGTTGCTGAAAAGATTGAAGCAGGCTACAGGGCAATCAGAAACAACTCCTGCTGCCACTATACAAGTGCAGAATCAGAACAAGCGTCATTGGGTATCAGAAGATTATGGGTGTTTGGTCCATTGAGGAGGCAGGGTTTGGCAGTTTGTCTACTGGATGCTGTTAGGCACAATTTTGTGTATGGCAGAGTAATTCCCAAGCAATTGATAGCGTTCTCAAACCCAACACCTGATGGGAAAAAATTTGCATCATCATACACTGGAACTGAAGAATTTCTTGTATACAGATAGCAGTTTTGAATTATAATAAATTTTTAAAATCATTTAAGAGTTTATTACATGCAGTGCTTAGTCATTAGATAAAGCTTTATAGTGATGGCTAATATTGCTCTGTCTGCTGCTTTAGTTCTCCAGAAACACTAACCGCCGTGAATATTAATTAGTTGCGAGCACCCTTAACCATGCCATAACAAAACTAAAAATGAGAATTATTGTTCTGGTCACAGTAATCATTTTCTCATATTTTTCTCTTTATTCTGAAGTTCAGTGATGAGGACTTTCAGACTAGTCTCTTTGTTGATCTTGAGGTATGTTCTCTTTCGAACAGTCACTTTAGTTATCCAATGTGGCAGGAGAGAGAGGAGTAGATTTAGATGCTTCTCGACACTGCCTAAAGAAAGATAATGCATTGTGTTACAGCATATATTGATAGTTTACTTGATGGCAGTCCTGAAGAGTGGCTTTCTGATAACTTGTCTACTACAGCCTCCCAGGTAAGTGCTGCTTTCTTTTCTGCTACAAAATATCTGAACATCATTGTCAAGATCAACAACACTTTTTAAAGACAAGTTAGATGGAACGAGAGGATACATTCTCAGTATTCGACACATTTCAGCTAATCTGCTACACATCTCTAGTTGCTGTTCCACTTCAGGACTCCTAGTCATGGTAGCTGCTGCCTTGGCTACCTCTTTCTGTCGAACCTGTAGCAGTAGACAATGATAACAGTAGAACACAACCTATGACATATCAGTGCGTTACCCTCTCTAGTAATGCAGATGACACTCCCTTCAGTAGATGATGGGTTGGAGCAGAGGTCGAGGGACTTGTTGAGTCCTTTGCCTGTGAGTCCTTCAGTGAGTGTTGTTGTGCAGTATTCTTCAGAGCTTGCTTCACACGTGCTGTGAACTTGTTGTGTGTAGCTGCTAATACATCACTGGCGGTAGAATACTTTTCTATATACATGTAGAACAATAAACATGAAGAGCAATAAAAAATTATTCAGACGATGTGCTCCACAATTGTGTGAGATATACAGTGCTCAACAACAAACATAGTAAGATTGCTGGGTATTTTCACACAATGCACATGTACCTAACTGAGGAGAAGAGGGAAGATGATCCTCTTCTACATCAGGAATTGTGTCAAGTGGAAACAAAGGGTGCCAGCGAAACAGCTTGTCTTCAGGTATCTCAACTGGGGGATCAAGTGAAGCCAAGAAATCCTACGATTGGATATGGATAAACAAACACCCCTCCCTTCTCTCTCTCTCTTACTTTGTGATGTTGCAATACAACACGAGTTATTCTGCTTCTGAACTCCTCTTTCCTGTTCATCAGTACAGTGATGTTGAGGCTGTCTCCTGTAGGGAGGGCTTCACCATCCTCACCAGCAGCCTCCACTGTTAGCTGGTATTCAGAGTATCTCTGATGACCATAGATTCCCGGAATGTTCTTCTCTTGTTTAAATAGAAGAGCTTCAGGAAAAATTGTTCGGATACGAGCAAGGTCTTTTTTATTGAAGTTTCTAAAAAAATATGCAAGGGCAATATCGATGAATATTGACGGTTACACACTCTTAGGTAATGAACTCTTGACTGCTCATTCTGTAAATACGTGATCTGTTTATAATAGCATGTACGGCTTTTAGCCTCGTGACATAGTAAATTAGTAGTACGTAAATACACAACAGTCTAAATGATACTTGTGTGCTGATAAGATTCAAGTAGTCATGTTAGCACTGAACACACGATCTCGTGCAACTATTAGAAAGCCCTCTCTAAAAGACTAACACGGGTTGTAAAATTCTGAGCAAACTGCCATATTGATAACACAATAATTTAAACCAAATAATGCTCTCACTGATAAGAGAGCTTTGATTGATTCTATTTTCACTCCCTGTACAATCTAAGCTCTATAACTCATTCATTCCAAATTTTATTAGCACACACGTTGCCCCTTAGAATAAAAACTAAATGAATTATATTTATTAACCTTCTTGTCATCTCTTGAACAGCTTGTTTTAGTTTGTCAAATGTGCATTTCTCTTTTCTCTTCTGCATCATAGATACTATAGTGTCCACACAGCGAAACTTCTCGACCAGAAGGTTATAATTGAAGGGAAGGGGAAGATTGGGTTTGGAATCAAGCTGAGAGGGGCTTGGCTTGGTAAGTGAATCGAATTGCTGATGAACTGGTTTGGCGAGAGACTGAAATTTCTTATAAGCAGGCATTTTATGTGACAATCGAGATATTCCTTGAAGTGGAGAAGAGGAAGGGGGAGACAGCCTAGATACTGGTTTCACAGCAGGGGTTGGCTGTGCAAGTGCACGACATTGTTCATATGTGAGCTTGCGAGTGACACTAAGGAAATTTTGTAATCATAAAAATTATTACTACTAATTTAATATACATTACCTTGGATTCTTCTTTGTCGGGCTTTCTACAACAAAACTTTCAAATTTATTCAGCTGAGGAGAAAATTCACTAGTTGTAATCTTGGGTCTTGCAGGAGATTTACTGGGAGTAGACGGTCCAGGCAGTGCAGTAGATTTACTGGGAGTAGACGGTCCAGGCAGTGCAGTAGATTTACTGGGAGTAGACGGTCTAGGCAGTGCAGGAGATTTACTGGGAGTAGACGGTCCAGGCAGTGCAGGAGATTTGCTGGGAGTAGACGGTCTAGGTAGTGCAGGAGATTTGCTGGGAGTAGACGGTCCAGGTGCAGGAGATTTACTTGGAGTAGACGGTCTAGGTAGTGCAGGAGATTTGCTGGGAGTAGACGGTCCAGGTAGTGCAGGAGATTTGCTGGGAGTAGACGGTCCAGGTAGTGCAGGAGATTTGCTAGGAGTAGACGGTCTAGGTAGTGCAGGAGATTTGCTGGGAGTAGACGGTCCTGGTAGTGCAGGAGATTTGCTGGGAGTAGACGGTCCTGGTAGTGCAGGAGACTTGCTAGGAGTAGACAGTGGAAGTGATGGTCGAAGCGAAGAAGCTGATGTGACAATTTTGAGGTTATTTATTTTCTCTCTGTCTACTCCGTGAGATATGACCTGCTTTGTTCCATCCTCGAGTTTTCTACGCTTTGCTGTCCCCTGTCCATCTGTACGTTTTCGGCGAACAGCAAAAAAGCTACTGATACTCGATTGCGCCATTTTGTTTTGTACACACCTACTTTCTTTATTTACCGCCAAAACGTTGGTGGGCGTGCAGCAAGTCAAACTTGACCTATCAAATTCACTTCGACTACTTAATAATTAGTCACGTTCGACTTCGAGGTCACGTCATTAATTTTTACTCGAGTGAAAGCAACGTAAACATCATGAGTGGACGAGCGAGAGTGAAGAACAGCAACAGACGAACCAAAGCAAGCAGAGCCGGTATAGTCTTTCCTGTGAGTCGGATTTTACGTTATATGAGACGTGATCTCGTAAAACGTAGAATAGGTGCTGGCGCTCCTGTGTATATGGGTGCAGTGCTGGAGTATCTCTGTGCTGAAATGTTGGAATTAGCCGGCAAGGCAGCCAGAGACAACAAAAAGCGAATAATAACGCCCAGGCACCTACTGCTGGCAATAGCCAATGATGATGAAATCAACAAGCTATTGAAAGGTGTCACAATCAGTGCTGGAGGAGTACTACCACTAATACATCCTGTGCTACTACACAAGAAAAAAGAGCTTAACAAATTTTGGAAGAAAAATGGCTCATCACCTACACAACCCTCCAAACTATAACAAGATTTTGAATATGTGTTTATGTTCATGTAGCAGGGGCGTAACTAGAAATTTGTTAGTGAGGAGGTGCGCGCGTAAGCGCACGCGATTTTTTAAAATAACTAATTAATTTTTTGTCTGTTCATGTATATAAAGGAGGATTGGGTCCAGGTGGTGTCCACTGATTTGGAGCTGTCAAAGCACCACGTTTTTGAGGGCGTTTCTGTTGGTCTGGACGCTTGCTAAGTTGCTTCCATGTCTGTTCAAGAGTGTTTAGTGTCATCTGGTAGTAGACGGAATGTAAAAGATGTACTTGAAATTGAGATGTGACTTACCCCAGTTATTTCAACCTTTCTCCTCCATGTCTTAAGCGTCTTGGACAACTCGTGCAAGCTAGCTGCCTCTTTCACGTAGTCCATCACCTGTGATTAGTCAGTAGTTAACATGCTAGTACAAAACTACTACACCTTACCTCAGGAACTTTAAAATCGTCTAGCATTCTTTTAGATGATCGATAGGACACTTCCGCTTTTTCCTTATCCTGTACTGGGATCACATCAGTGCATGATATGCATCATCACAGTACCTCTGCAGACTGTTGGTACTCTGCATCTAGCTTTGTCATTATGTCTTCCCTTTGCTTGATGTCTGCTTCCAACCTTCGACAATGACTGCTCAATTCCTGTACCTTTTGCTACAAAGCTAAGTCATGTTTGTACTAGTGTGTCCTTATTTCTTACTTTGTATGAGTTGAGCACTTGCATTGAGTTACCAGATGACAGCTTTAGTCTGAGCAGTGCTTGGTTCTTTTCCTCTAAACGTTCTCGTAGTTGCTCATTTTCTATCTTCAGCTGCTCAAAGTCCACCTCTAGTCTCACCTCACCTGCCTCTTCCTTCTGTATCGGACATTAATTTTTTACTATTGCTGTGGGCAATACTTCGCAAGGCACTTTCCAGCCCATGACTGCCTAACAATTTTACCTGCTTGAGATAAGATCTTAACTTCTGTTTCTTCACTTGCATAGTGGAGTTCTTTAGTCGGAGCTTCTCAGTCAAATTGTCCTATTGTATGGTTTAACATGGGATGAACTAAGTATAATGCAGACTAACCCGTGAACGCTTGTAATCTTCAAAATATTTAAGCACTCTCTCACCAAGAATGGTACCAGTGCGCTGTTAGGAATGAGTATGGTGAGTGGTACAGTATAATCTACCCACTCACTGCACTAACAGCTCCACGAATAATGTCTCTCTCAAACTCGTACACTGCTTTGTTCATTTCCACCAATCTGTGATCAGCTCCCATAAGCACAGCCTAAAAATACACTAATAATAATCATTATACTATAATCTTTAGCTAACTCTGTGATGGTCTAGCACTTTTTCCTTCTCTTCTCCTCTTTTGGTTAACTCATCTCTCAACTCATCCAGCTCACGTGTGGCAACATCACACTTTTGCTCTAAACTGAGCTTCAGTAATCTATTAGTAGATAGAAGTGTAAAAATAATATAAAAGATGACAATTTAAAATACTTCTCTGTATGTGCTCCGGCTCTCTGTCGACCTTTCTTACGCCTGTCATCCATTATGATAGGTACAACTGCAAAATTAATCAAGAGGACCAATCTCAAATACAATATCCGTACACTCTGGTGCATATACCTTTGGATTGAGTATCCTTTGGGTCAAGACGTTTGTAGAACGTATCAAACATGCCAACCTCTTTCCTAATCATTACGTTCGTTTCTCTGAAGTGGAATATAGCTGAGCACTGCAATTAGTTTCTCTTACTGACTAAGTTACTTGGTTTGTTCCAGTACTTCCAAGATATCTGCATCTTCCATTTCGGAGAGTGTTTCAACTGGTATAGGATTGGAAGCATCGCTGATGTGTGATTCTGATGCTTCACTTATCGTCCGGGACAGAGCAGCCATCTTTGTTTGCTATCAGTGATAACTCACGTTGCTATAACGACCAGACTACTCCGCCCAATCAGACCCAGCGCGCGCACCGCAAGGCCCCGGCTTGCAGCAACCAGATTGTCGAATCAATCCACATCCATCGCTCGAGATGAAGCTAGTGAGGTGAAGTAACAGTTTTCGTAGGAAAGAAGAGGGCTGTATTGAACTCGACGCAGTGGTTTTCATATTTATTTTTGCGCAGATTTCTTATGAAACTCAGTCACGAGACTGTGACGGTAGAGCTCAAGAATGGCACAGTAGTACACGGAACAGTAGCTGGTGAGCTAATACGGTGTGGTAGCTACACTCTGGTTACACAATCTGACGTCACAGGAGTAGATATGAGTATGAACACTCACTTAAAATCAGTCAAGATGACTTTGAAAGGACGAGAGCCGATATCACTAGACTCACTTAGTCTCAGGGGTAACAATATCCGCTACTACATACTACCTGAGAGTCTTCCTCTAGACACTCTGCTGATAGATGATACACCTAGGAAAAAGGCTAAGAAAAAAGAAAGTTAGTACTATTGTACCCCTTATTTTGTGTGATTTATGTTGTTTTCAGTTGTTCTTGGACGCGGAAGAGGTAGAGGCAGAGGACGTGGTCGTGGAAGAGGAGGAGGACGAGGGAGAGGAAGGCGGTGATAAAGTAAACAATCTCTCAACACTACATCATCATCCCACACATTTGTACAGTGTCAATAATAATATCGAAAATTCCTTTGATTGAATATACACATGTAGCAAAATCATGATCAAAGGAATAGTATGAAGTGGTTTGAGGTTAATGAGTATCATACAGCATGTAGTGTAGTGGTTACTTAATGACCAGAAGATGGTCGACAGAGATGATCAGCCAGCATCCTGACCCTTTTGAGCTTCTTGGTAATGGAGGTAGTAGAGGAAGATGAGGCCTCCATGGCACCTGGTCCTCTCTGCTGGATGGTCTGCTCTACAGCAGTTAGCTGGTGGGATAGGGCACTGAGGACAGGCTGTATGTGACTGGAGGTGATGTCATTCTTTGGATCCAGACACAGTATAGAGTGCTCCAAATACCTGGATATAACAAACACATGGAAGCATGTTGTGTGTGTGTTAATACTTTATTTTCAGCTCAAGATGTTCAAGCAGTTTCACAGAAAGCTGCTGAATGAGTGAGAGAAGAACAGGTTGATCAAGAGGGCTGGGATTATTGTCAAATACGTCCTCTGGAGACACTTGTTGACATGTAAAAATAACAAGATGGAGGTCAGCAGTAGAAAGAGCAAAGTTAAACGCTTCATTGAACTTCTGTTGCTGAAGCATTTTGAGCAGCTGGGCCTGCTTACAGAGAGAAGCACATTATAACGAATGCTTCTAAAGACAATCTGACCTCATCGTATTCTCGTTTTTCTTTTTTCTTCGCAGCTGATACATCCATCAGAGATGATAGTTCGTGTTTAATAGCAGCAGATAATGTCTCATTCAGTGACACATGTAACCTAAATAGAGAATAACTTTCAAGTCCGATAACAGTAAAGGCTGCTATGACATAGTGGCTTGCACTGAGTTGCATGATCAATACAGTGCATGTGTCACTACTTCCAGACATAATGTGCATCATTGTAAACCAGCCTGTATGTAACATGTTCACTAACTGTTGGTGTAGCAGTTGCAGTTCATGTTGTAGAGTAGACTGTATGACTGGAGTGGTTTGAGCTGTGACTACAGAGGGCAGAGACTGCAGGTTAGCTGCTAACTGCTGAAATGTATTCTCCTGCAACTGGCTTTGCTGTTGACTGAGCTGGCCAAGGTCTGAGGTCAAAAAGAACGTTGTAAAAGATCCACAATACAGCTGAACGATAACCATAGTAAGTGATGTCATGTGAGAAATTATAGTGGCATAGGTGTTGAGCAGAAGATAACACACTTACATTCTGATGTTCCATTGCGAAAAGCTTTATCAGCCTGCTGGAACATTTCCTTCAGTGCACGTTCAAAAGATGGAAGAACAATGGTCTTGAATGCTGTCTCGTAGGAGCTCTGAATTGTCTGCTGTAAGCTAACTGACAGAGATGAGCATATGATGTTGGTGAGTTTCTGAAAAAAATATTAAGATCGTGAGTGAAGAGAGTGGATCATTGCTCACTCCATCAAACAGCATTTTTTGTATAGCCTGGTGGAGTCCTGCTTGGATTGATGTGAAGCTTTGAGGTACAATTGTAGCAAGTTGATTGTGGACTAGCTGCTGAAGTGCTAAAAAGAGAAAGATTAGCAAATCACCAGTAAAGTGGAAGTGGTACCTGGAATAACCGATGATCTTATTTCACTCTTGACAGTTTTATCCATTTTAATGTTGACAGCAGTCAATACAGACTGGGTGAGCTGCTGTGTGAGACGCTGCTGTCTCTTGACCTCCGAGCTCTCTCTGTCAGCTATCATCTTAACTAGTTTTTGCTCTTTGTAGCATAGTAAAGGAAAATACAAAATGACTGCAAACAGCAAATGTTATAGTTATGTTACTATAGTTGTGGATACGATGAGCATTAGCTTGTTCAGTTAGACTTTCCTGCACAGCTTGCAGAGCATTTAGCTGCTCATTTCTAGAGAGCAAACCAAAACGATGTATAAACTATGCATGATACCACACATACCTGAGAGCCGATATCTCAGTTTGCTGTTGAGATATCATATTTAGCAGCAGTTGAATATCTAGTGTACTTGGTGCTGGCACTGCACCAAGTACACTAGACTCTTCCTTTGCCTCCTCACTCACTACTACCACTACTTCATCCTTTGCTGTCACCGTTTTCTCCTCCCTTATCATCTCCTCACTCTGTAATTCTATAGAACAAATATAATAGATTATTTGGAATATTATAGGATTTTACCTTCTGCATTATCAGCAGGTTCAGCTACCTTGAGCTGTGCAGCAAGACTGTCACCATTAGGTAACTCCTCCTCAACATTCTCTTCTTCCTCAACCTTCTGCACCGTAGGTTGATTTATCTCAGGACTATTGGTCAGCTCCTCTTGAGAATTTGCAGATTTGACAACATCAGCGTCCCCTGGCTCACTCCCTTCTCCCTCTTCCTCTCTTAATTGAGCAGATGGTGGGTATTGTTGCCCAATTTGAGGCCAAGCCTGTGTCTCAGAGTCTGGTTCCTGATCCATTGTAGCTTTAAACTGAAGATCAGTTTGAGAGCCAGACTCAGTTTCACTTTCAACTGAGGCATCCGGTAAAGCAGATGGAAACATGGCTGCTCCCTCGTCCAGAGAGGATACTTTAGTGAGAGTGTTCATTACCAAAGCCTCTTGTCCGTTATCACTGCTCTCAGATGAAAGGTGTCGAGGATGACCAATAACAAGAGTTGATACATCTTTCTCATGCTCTGGAGTTTGCTGATTAGCCGTGACTAGTTGCAACTTTTCTGGAGTCATAGTGTGATCAGATAATGAAACTGATGCAGAACTAGAGGAGACAGGAAGAAGGGCAGACAAAGGGTCAACTGTCCTGACTAAATCTTCGTCGTTATCTTTTTTCCCCATTGCCTCCATCAGAGGATGAGTAGGTAGAGAGATTACAGAGTCTGTCACACTACCAGCTTCAGAGGAGACACTACTAACATGATGATGCAGTGGAGTGACATTGGTCAGTGAACTTGCCCCGCTGCTGATATCATGAGGAGAGAGCAGCGGCATTGGGGAAGACTCTCCTCCAACAGATGCAGACAGGAAAGAGTTGGGAGTGATCAGCATGGGTAGACTGCTCGAATGGTGGTGAGGAGTTGAGAACTCCAATGGAGGCGGCTGCCTCATCAAGTTGTAATCATCAGACACTGATTGGGTGACTGTAGACAAATTGTGAATTACCAGTAACTAAAATCTTGTAATGACTCACTGTCAGCTGGTAATACTGGATCATCTGGTGGGGCATGCCGATCAGCTGTGCACATCAAAGAATTACAGTAGCTATACATTTTCGTAGCACACCTTCAGGGAGCTCCTGTTGCTGCTCAGAGCTCGAGTCCTTGTCCTCCAGTGGAGGAATACCAAACAAATCAGGAGGCTCAAATCGAACAAGCAACTCTTGAACTGACCTAGATAAAGGACACAACAAAGTGTATGAGAGCTACATTTGAGAAAAGTAAGGACCTTGATTGAATGCAGTGAACTTTAATAAGCGTAACATTCCTCCTAGGATTGGTTACTCTCTGTTCATCTTCCTCATCCTCGCTATCATAATCAGCAAGTGGAGCAGGGTTGTTTTCAGATATGATGAAGCTATAGATAGGCTGAGTGAGGAGATACTCAGAGATGAAGGAGAACGAAGCATCACCGAGAGAAGCATCTTGAAACACTTGAAGAACATGAAGGACCTATGGAACGAGCATGCTATTCAAGTGGTGTCACAAACCCAAACATGTGTTGACCTACCCACAAACACACTTATAAGCTTATAGGCTTAATTAGCCTTATAATTATTAGCTAATGCTTGAGGTTGCATACATATAATCTTTACAGACCATTCTTTTTATATCAGCAGCCAACATGAAGGAAGCTGAGTTATCCAAAGCAAGCAACATGACAGGCTCAGCTTGTTCACTAGGAGTGAGTGGGGCTTTAGGTGGAGCAAAGCTACATATCATAAAGATGACAGATATTATGCATAATAATGAGACTAACCGAATGGTCTGCAGACATTTCCATTTAACTGTACACCACATTTTAACTTCAGCGTTATTCTTAGCAGCCGTAATTAAAAACCGCCAAAATTGTGTACTGGTAAGATAAAGCTAATCACACGAGACATCACAGCAGCGAACTCACTCAGGATCCTGTGATACATGATTGTCACAGAACATAATACGTGACACGGCTGCACCATTATGAGGCTGGTAGTCATGCAGACGACTGAAGTGAAGAAATCAGAAAGAAAAATATTATTCAAAAGGTTTATTCAGTGAATATTATAACAGCGCCATTAAGTGTCAGATAAGTTGGTTTTCACATACTGTGAATAATATCAAAATGTTGGTTAGCCAGAAAATAAGTGACTGATCATATTTTTAAACCATTATTGACTCAATCGGAAACCTTTTTCAAATTCATAATAATTATACCCTGACATACATTGCTTCAGAACTCTGTTCTTCAAGATTAATTCTCCAGAACTTGACATGACCATCCTCTCCAGCAGTAGCCAACACACCACCATCAGGAGAGACAGACAGGTCTAGCACAGCCTAAACAGAGAGAGAGGGAGGGAGGGAGGGAGGGAGAGGGAGGGAGGGAGGGAGGGAGGGAGGGAGGGAGGGAGGGAGGGAGAGAGAGAGAGAGAGAGAGAGAGAGAGAGAGAGAGAGAGAGAGAGAGAGAGAGAGAGAGAGAGAGAGAGAGAAGTATTACATGAAGTAAACAAATATTCTAGCAGCAGCAACTTACTCCTTCATGAGCCTGTGGTATTGTCACAACACTCTTATTAATACGATCTCGAAGAATCTGCTGAAATGGGTACTCATTGCCAAGAACAGCTAGATCATACACATCGACCTAGGACGCAACAAGATGTGAAAGTGATTTATGGAATAACTTTGTGCATGCAATGTTCTACGTACTAGTTACAGCATTGCACTCGGGAGTGTCTCATGCATTACACAGAGTACTCGACATAGTGCCTTAACGGTTTAAAATTGTGACCTAGTCGAAACTAGTCCGGAGTCGACTTCTATCCTGAGGTCTCATCTGCAGTGCTCCATCAGACAACAATTGCGTTCTGAACCATTGAGCAATAGAGTGTATGGTACTTGTATAGTATCACAATTTAATTCAGATAGGGTAACAACCATAAATTTTTGCCGATCATTCCTGAGATACTAAAACTTTGATATTTGCTTGTGCAACTCTCAACATGAACTCTAGTGACAAACCAGCCTAACATACTAGTCATTATGAGAAAACACTAAGCTCTGCAGTGTGGTAGTACTATTGCTGTGGCAAATCAGATATCGTCATAAACTCATAACGTTCACTCTATTTACAGATTAATTTATCGACTTCTGTAACAAAACTAAGCATTAGAGCACTGCTTTAAGATTTTCGAGTGATATGACAGTAAACAGCTGTACTAGTTTTATTACACTCAGGCAGGCACTTGAAAGGGACAGTGAGTGTGAACAACTCACCTGTTCTCCGTACACTACAGCCACAGTAGTGCTGTCCTCCTGATCATAGTCATCATCTGATGAGGGGATATAGGGACACCACACCAGACGATGCTCCACATTTTGTACTGATGACCCTCGCCACACAGTGAACAACAAACACCTGTATAAGATTATTGATTTTATCGTTAACACCATGTGCAAGTATTTTCACACACAAACTTACTTATCAATAAGCTGCACGTCACCATTAGCATTATCTAGGTTGTAGTAGTACAGGTTACCAGCTTGATCAACAACTGCTAGCTTGTTAGAGCCAGAGTGAGCAAATGCTAGATCAACAACTTGACCAACAAAGCCCTTCAGTAGAGCTCTGTTCTTGGTCACTCTTTGTAGTATTCTAATAACATAACCACTCTTAGCAGCAATTCCATATGCATAGTACTGTGCATTGCTAGTTATCAGCGTGCCATGGTGTCGAGGTGGTTCCCACGCCTGATTTGTAATAGATGATGTCTTGATCTAGATGAGTAAAAACACTTCAGATACCCACTTATGTAGAAACCACCACCTCACCTTGCTGCTGGCTACTTCTCCTGTAGAAGACATTTTGCTAGCATACACACACACCTCATAGCCAGGAAGCGATCGAGGTACCTCATCTCCTCTCAGCTGGCTGTATAAGGCACAAGTGTGTTACTTGTATAAATGGCGGAACCACAATAGAACATGAAACCTCGACTTACATTTCTTGATGATAATTAGATCCTAAGTCTATCTTAGCGATTAGACCATTTTCGTTGTCTTCCATTCTCTCAGCTCTAACACACAACGGGACAACTGACAATCTAGCTAGCTGGTTTCCTACGCAGCTCGTCACTCGACGGTGGGTGTGTTTTAATTAGCTGCCACGTGGTCTTGTAAACATGGCGGCGTTCGGGTTCTCGGCGGTTTTGAGGCTAGGAAGAAACAGGTTTACTTCTAATCATCACTTGAAGCATAGAGTATTCTGTACTGTGACTCAGAGCAACTTCAAAATACCTGCCGATCCTGGCCCTATGGCCCGCCCTATCTTACACCCCCGTCTACTGCCTGTCCAAGCCTGGGTGAGAGACTTTGAAACTGGAAATAAGCTGGGTATAGTGGAGTTAAATCGAGACGTGTTTGGTGCACGTGCTAGACTTGACATTCTCCATCGCGTGGTAGTGTGGCAACGTGCCAAAAGACGCTCGGGGACTGCCAAAGTGAAAAACAGGGCAGAAGTCAGAGGAGGAGGAAGAAAACCATGGCCACAGAAAGGAGGAGGAAGAGCTCGACAGGGTAGCATTCGAGCACCACATTGGCGTGGTGGAGGAGTTGTCCACGGACCAAGGGGTCCTGTCTCATATGACTACACTCTCCCAAAGAAAGTTCGACAGCTGGGAGTGCGGACAGCACTGTCTATCAAATATGCTCAAGGAGATCTACAAATTGTAGACTGCCTTAACCTCTCTAGTCACAAAACCAAACACTTTCTGTCAATCATGAATAATCATGGTTGGAAATCTGCTCTCTTAGTTGACGGAGGTCCTGCAGAAAAAAACCTTTGTTTGGCAACATCCAATATTCAAGATATTGACGTTCTTCCTAGTATTGGTCTCAATGTTTACAGTATGCTGTTGAGAAAGAAACTCATAATGTCACTAGGAGCAGTTAGAATGCTGGAAGAAAGATTAACATACAATCTCTAGTCATGAGTACTTTAGTGTTACTCAATATTAATTGTCAAACTCAATCATTGAATATGCGTTGGGTGAATAATGGGATTGGGTTATATCAGCAGACTGCAGTTTCTATTATGTATACGATCCGAGTCATTAGACAATTGATGATTTTACATTACTGGGTGTGCCTCCTGTCTTCTTCTGTTTGTACTTGATACATATCCTTGCCAGATAAATCGTAGAAACTATGCATGGGGCAAGTAAAATTATATCAATCAATCCGATCACAATAGTGGGTATCAATGTTGGATGTTCTGTAAAAGTGGAGAAATACAGGTACCATAAATTTTGCACAATTGTAATTTTTTTCTGTAATAATTATTTTTTTTATTGGACTCCTTACGTTGAAATATGCTCGGAGATATGTCAAGAATTGCTGAAATATAAAAAATTAAACCAGAGTAACATAGTAAATTGATAACTCACGAGTTGGAGACATGATGACAGATGGCAGAGGAGTAGTAGCAATGAGAGAGGGAGTAGTGTATGTGCTTGAGACTGGGTTGTTTGGTATATATTGATAATTAGCAATTACGTCAAACTTGTCTGGTGTGTTGCACTCCATAGTGCTACAGCAAAAAAACTTCCTTTCGGTTGTATTTTGCGGCTTGCAGTTATCTGTGCAAGCAGACCTCAGAGCCTCGAATTTTGACAGTTTGATATACTCAATAGAACAGTTCCCAACATTTGTCGTATTGCAATAATATGATGCCGTTTGATTCGTACTATAAAGTTGGTCTGCACACCGTAAACCAACCCCTATATATAAAAATAAGAAATAATGTGGAATAAGAAATAATGTGAAATAAGTTATTTTCTTTAGGTTTATGTATAGTTGATACTACTACAATCATAATTTATGTTTGCTATCTGCAAACTATTATTACAAGCGCTTCTGTAACGAAAAACATGGTCTCTATCTATCGCGCGCTAAGCCTAAGTACACGTGGAATGCCGGGATCGACAAGTACTGTATTTAACTTATGCTACTCTAGTTCGTAAAAATGACTAACCTGGTTTAAGAAAAACCACTAAGAAGGCGAATCCGAGGGCGAAGAGCGGCATATTGGCAACGTGATGAAATTGCTGACAAGGCGCCACGTGGTCGTGAAAATTAATCTTATAATAATTAATTTACACAGATAATTTGAATGATAGAACATAAATAAATACAACAATTAACAGTAATGAAAGTTAATAACAACCACAAGAAGACAGACTACCAAAATACTAATATGGATTATTGGCTAGTGCCTTCCTCAAGCTTGAGTCCAGAAGGATCCTTAGCCATTGATGCCGAGGGTTGAGAAGGCACTCCGGAAGAGAGACCTGTAGCTCCAATAGAGGAAGAGGATTCTGCCATCATGGAAGCACTGGATGAGGGACTCGTGATAATAGACGGCTGCATGATAGCAGGACCGGCAGCTGCCTCCTTGAGCACTGGATCTAGAGAGGATGAGCCAACTTACATAAGAGATACTACTACATAAACTTCGTGTTGACTATACTATCTATGTCTACTTGAGACCACATGGAAGTTGACTCACAGAAGTACGGATGTTCCATAGCTTCTCGGGCACAGAGCCTTTCTCGGTGGTTGTAGCGAAGGAGCTTGTCTAACAGATCGAGTGCCTCCCGACTCACTAAGTGCTGATTCTCACTATGAACAAACCTTTCCCAACGCTTACGAGAGTGTCTAAAGAGGATAGAAAAATGTGATTTGTAAACCCTCCCTATGAGAAGGGTGCATCTATTTCAAGCATGTAGTGCATCACTATGAGTGCTATAGCCACTACCATACCTGCCCAGAATGTCACTGAAGCGTGGGTCAAGATCAATCTTGTATCTATCAATGTAGTCATACAGTTCTTCTGTACCTAACACTTTAGCAATTCTAACAAGCTGGTCATAGTTGTCGTGACCGTGGAAAAATGGCTCCTTCTTGAAAATCTACAGAATCAATCAAGAGAGGTAGTAAATTCCAATGGTTTCACAGTCTTTCACAGACTAACAACAAGTTTTCATCAGTGATGTGATGTACAAGCTGACACTCACCATACTAGCTAGCATACAGCCAAAGCTCCACATGTCCAGTGAGTAGTCATACTCTTGGAGATCCACAAGCAGCTCAGGACCCTTAAAGTAACGTGAGGCTACTCTGACGTTGTACTCTTGACCAGGATGATAGAATTCTGCCAATCCCCAATCAATCAGCCGAAGCTAGAAGAGTAAGGAGAACTAAACTCGTACAATCAGAACTACATGTATTGTGGAAACTACAGTTGTGAATGCAATCACAAAGTTTAGTACACAAGGCTTTGAAATAGCAATAGGAGAATGTTTAAATTACAAGATTATAAAAACGCCTACTTTTCTCAATTCATTGTCAATCATAACATTGTGTGGTTTCACATCACGATGCATTATCCCCATACTGTGGGCGTAGTCCAGAGCCTTCAACAACTCGTACAAGTAGTATCTAATGTCATAGTCTGTCAGGTTCTGATAGAGTTGCTAAGAAAATGAAAAGAGAAATAAACATTATTTACACGGTGGTGTGTGGTGTGAGGCGTCCAGGCAAGTATGAATCTTTGTAAGCAGATCATATTCATACCTTGAAGTCCATGTTGTTTACGTGCTCAAATACCAAGGCAGGTGTCCGTGACTAAAAGAGGACAAGAGAGTGATGGATGGATGCATGTATGAGAGCTAGAGTCATACCCAGGGATCTTTGACAATATCTACGAGATTGATTACGTTGGGTCCTCCACGGAGGTTTTCAAGAATTTTGATTTCACGTTTGATTTTCTTCTTTTTCACCGGCTGCAATAATATCATACACAATCTCATACTCAACAGGTACTACATGTACGCACCTTCAGCACTTTAATAACAACCTTTTCATTGTTAGTCACATTGATTCCTTCAAACACTTCACTGTACTTACCCCGACCAAGCTTTCGAACTAACTGGTAATTATCCTGGTTACTATGACAACAAAAACACACAAATAAGAGATTCTGACCAACAGAACACATAACATACTCGGCTAACAAGCAAGTAAATAAAAAAAACATTGGACAACAAAATAATATCACATTGTATGCACTTTTTACATGCAAGATGATAACTATGCACTTCAAAACAATAACACTAGCATGATACTCTGTTGCGGACTTAGATGACCTGCACGTGAAATATTTAAACGACGAAGACGTGTTGCACAATCAACGACGTCACGATAAAGGTGTGTCCTGCAAGAACAACCACATTAAATGGAAAATACAGCTACTCAGGCTCGAAGAACAAGATAGTGTTAGTAAGCAGGCGTCCTTTACATTGGACAAACATGCTCAGGCTGACCAGGGCTCGCTACTACTCTTATTTTTCGATAAAAAAGCAAGACAAATCTGTGTCTCTTTCTCCCAGCCTTTGTCAAGTCTACCTCATTCATGTCAATAAGACTCACTATATTCTCATCTACATCAGCATTCAGTCCAAACATCGTCTAAAAACTTAGCTACCATTGTTACTGAACACCCATGACGTCAATGGTTAGCTTGGAGTGTAGGCTAACCATTGAACCATTGGAACTTTCCGAAGAGATTTGTACATTGGCAATTGTTGCTAGTGCACTCACGATGCAGTGCATCTAGTTCCAATTAATGCCCATCAATTCCCCATACGATCAACCTTACGCCAGCATTATGAAAGATGCTGCTGAGAACCAATAAGCACTACACATGAGACTGACTAACACATTAACAATGTGCCTTTCTAAAACAGTTCATCAGTTAATTAGGACTAGTAAGTTGTTACATGAAGCACGTACACAACAAGATTGCCACGAACAGGTTTAACACAATACGTGACTGCTGCTGCTGACGTGACTGACAGCACTACTGCAGATCACTCATGCACAGGTGTTACTAGCACATTATCTACCTCGTTCCCAGTTCCTTGCCTACGTGTGCGCAGATGGGGCTTTTACCAGGCCTTCTTTTAGAGGGAACCAACTGGGAACGAAGCTAGCAGTATTGCAACATACACACTAAACCCTTCACATCTATACTGACTCCCTAACTACAGGGAGGGTCTACATTATAATATATAAACATAATTGTATGCTAAAATTATTATAAACACGTTTTGCTGAGGTCGTTGTGTCCGAGAAGAGACTGTAAACAGTGAGAGAAGCACACGTACCCCCATTCAATGGGATGTGACTCGTAATCCCAGTACTCTCTTGGTTTGTGTGTGTTCACATCAGCATACACACGCGCCCATGCAGCCGACATCACTATTTCTGTTCTTTTCTTTACAGCTCTTGCCAGTAACACAGCTAACAGACAGGAAGAACAGGCCATAACGGGTATACAGTGTCTATAGTAATTGAAGGTGCTCACCTACTAGCATCTACGGTACAGAAACAGACGCACAGTACGATCACACCAAGAGGTGACTTGCTTTGCTTTCGATTATCCGTGCACTTCCGTAAACACCTTGCTGCATGCACCAAGGTCCTCATTCCGGGACCGAGACCACCGCCCAGTTGTACTTTGTACACAAATCTTTACCAATGCAAGGCTAACCATTATTATGCTTTCGGTGTAGCAGCTGACAGGCTAAAACCAGCTAAAACGAAGCAGTCAAATCGCAGATCTGCACTTTCACTCGAGCTGAACTTTTTGGCCGTTTGGGAACGGGATTCGGGACTGCTGCTGAAACATGGCGAATAGGGGTAAGATCCAAGAAGGAGAAAAACACTTGGCTGAAGCTCAAAAATGGTCAGTCTGCATGCTGCTTTAATCACGGTGGAATAGTTTATCGGTTGTTTATTTAGTTTGAAGACAAATTGGATGAAGTGGTCACCAGATCTGGATGGTGCAGCTAGTCATTTCGAGAAAGCAGGTTTGTGACTGTATGAAAGCCTGAGCAAAACACTGTATGATTGTTACATGTATGCCAGTTCACGAATTTTTCTCAGCTTTATGTTTTAGAAATGCACGTGCCCATGGAAAAGCATGTGATGCCTATCAGAGTGCTGCTGATACTCACTATAAGAATTCATCGTATCCTCATTATAATAGTGCATGTGGTGTTTGTTGTTAGAACATTTCTTGACTATGCTATAATCACAGTATCTTTCACTCAGGAAAGTAAGTCACATAAATTCTGTTCTCGATCAGTATTAATCTCTCTTGATAGGTTCCTAGAGCAAGCATCTAACGTGGCACGAGTCAGTGATACAATTAGATAGCGATGTTAATTTCCATATCACCTCCTCTTTCTTTCCTTTATTCAAAATACTTTCCTACTTGTTGATGTAGGATGACAAGAAAATAGTTGAGGCAGCTCGCTTGATGAAATTAGCTGGGTAAGTTATGGTGATAGATTTGCAGTGGCGTAACTACAGTAGGCATGGCACCACTTGTCCCCACATTTTCAAGGGACACATAGCAATGGCAGTGTTACTATAATACTCACTTCCTGAGCCTAAAGTAAACTTTGCTTCAATGAGACTCAGCATACCAGCTAGCTTTAGGTAACACTTGTGACCTTATTACCTGAAAATGTATCGCAAAATGGCGTTATTTCATCAATATTAATTAGATTATTTGGTGTCCTTCCAATCCTAGTTACGTCTCTTAGATGTTGGTGATAATGATATTACCATACAATCTAGTTCTTAGGTAGTCATAATGTTATGTTGATTGTCAAGTAGCTTGTATTCCGTAGTGATCACTATCTGGAGAGTGGCCATCCTGACACGTCTGGACAGGTTTATCTTAAAGCTGCCAAGTATGGTCGTCATAATGTAATACACTTACTCTTAACTCTTTATTTAGACTGCTTCAACACGATAATCCTGGGCTAGCCAGCAAGTATTTTGTCGATACTGCTGAGTTTTTTGTTAGTGAAGAAAGGCCTAGAGATGCTGGTAATGCGATGAAGGATGCAGTAAGAATGCTGTGTAGAGTTTGTCCCAGAAAGTAAGAAGAAAAATAGAGACAAAGAAGAGAGGGTGTATGTGTTCATTACTAGGTTTAATGAAATCGAAGAGACAGCTCACAAGTCAATGAACACTCTGCTTCAGACACAAATGATCAATGTCACTCATGAAGTGTGTCTAGTCATTCTTATTAGTCTCATTATGATTGTATTGTTGTTAGATGGCTGTGGTTCAGATAGTAGCTATACTACACGAAGGACGAACACTCGATGCACGAGAAACTCTCTCTGATCTTGGCAGGTACAAGCAAATTTCACTTCCGTTCAAAACTACACATGGTGTATGGTGTGTAATATTATCTACCACATGATACGCAATTATTGAACGGAAATAAAATCTGCTGTACAGCTGTGTTTTAACTCTCAATAATTATTGTATTCCCCACTCTAGTGTTCCTGAATTTGGCAACTCTGAAGAGGTTGATCTATTAGAGAAGATGGTGGATGCTTACAGCCAACAGGATGAAGAAGCACTCAAAGAATGTACATCTGATGGGATATTCAGAGCTCTGGATCCTGAGGTACTAATAATGTTGTTAGTGTGTAAGGATGTTCACTATTACTGCATCTTTACAATAGCTAATCATTTATGTCGTGTGTTTTGTTATTTATAGTTTGTCCGGCTGATCAATGACCTAACAATTCATGAGGCTCAACCATCACACCCCAAGCCCAAACCAAACAAATCAGCTTCTGGCACGAGTGGGGAAAGACTGCCTTCTGTCATGGTAGGACCAAAGGTAGTTGGCAAGCCACGTATGGAAGAAGCATCAACTCTCTCAGAAATGAGAGGAGAGTTGTTCAAGACAATTGGAAGCAGTAGCAAAGGAAATAAACCAAAGACTCGAGTTCCTGACTCGCCCAGTCCCCCTCCTCCACCTCCTCCTTCCCTTGAGACACATTCTACAGCTCTCAGCAGTGAAGAGGAGAGAAGTAAATTAGAAGAGGAGGTAAGAGTGGAACACATCAAGAGAGAGGAGGAGGCTGTAAATGATGACAGTGGTAGTGATTCCAATGCAGACATCAATTAGAGACCTTAACTTTCTGCTGTTTTTGTCCTCAGTCTTTTTTATCAAACCAGTTTTTGCATCCAGCATATAAAAATGATACTTTTGATAAATTTTAGCATACTTATTATTCCTATTTTGGTGTTAGTATACTGTTAGGCATTAGTAAAGTAACTTTATTTGTACATATACAATTCAAAAAAAATAAAAATGAATAGTCAATCTCTCACTCTCAAGTATTTACGGAAATTGGTGAATCTTGGTTAGCTATCCACTCAATCACTGTCTGGTTCTCTGAGTCCATCACTGTGTCTGGTCTTACCAGCTAGATCAAGTATGACTTGTGCTGTCTTGTCTTTGTCTAGTATGCTTCTATGATCAGTCTGAGGAGCACAATCATTGTAACTCATTGTTATTTCAATCTTCCTTACGTGCAATACAAGACAAATAATGATTAGTACTATTATACTTAGCACTGTTCACTCTTCACTCTCTCTCTCTCTCTCTCTCTCTCTTACTCACCTCATCTTCTTCATCAAGCACTGGTTCTCCCACTCCCCAAGCCTCCAGCAAATCAATTTCAAACTTTTCAGATGATGACAGCATTGGACTCCCAAATGTGCTACACTTAGGACGAGCTTTGCTGTGTCCCTTGCCATAGTCTGCAGACAGCCACAGGCCAAAGTACTCCAACTGACCTCCCATTCCCTGTGCAAGGAGAAAGTTTTGAGATAAGAGTGTCTACCCAATACTGGTATACTCACTATCCCATTGGGCATTGTCTGAGCACTCTGCTGCATGTACATGTAATTATCATTGTATCCAGTTGGTGAGTACACGCCCATAGTGGGAAACAGAGAGAACAAGAAACAGCTACTACTGCCTATAGAGAGGATAGTTGTAATTGATGTAGTAGCATGTGTATGACACTTGCCTGTGAACTGTGGATGACACATCCATTTATCAGAAGCAAATCCTCCAAAGATGTTACCACCTTTATCACGCATGACAATCAGTGTTGGTCCACGATCAAGAATCTGTCTGCACAGTGTAGAAAAGCTCTCTCCATGAATTCGACTAGAAAAGAGAGGATACAGATAGCCTCGACACTCATATGGAAGAGCACCATTGAGCAGTAGCAAGGCTGAATGGTCAAGAAGCTCGGATGAGAATTTTTCATGGAGTATTGGATGCCGTGTTTTGAGTGGAATCAATAACTGCTCAGGGCTTGTGTCTACAGAGCCAAAGAAATTAGTTAGGTCAGAGAAAGAAGAAAATGGAAGGAGGAAAAGAAGAACTAGTGTTAGATCAATAGCCCTGACTGCTATAGGAGTAGTAGACAACCATGACTGGACATCAGTAACAGTAAGAGTATCACTGTCTTGGTTTCTTTTTAACGAAAGGAAAGAATTAGACACTAGTCTACCGAGAGACTCAACATTACTCGGCCATTGCTTCAAGCTAGGCAACACGTCATGGAGTACATTGCCATCTAGGAGAGCAGTTAGTAGTGCTAATAGAGTTGCTTCAAGCAGTTGAACTGAGCCTCGAGAGAGAATGAAGAGAAAAGAAGCTTTCTGTGAGTTGGTGCCCTTTAGTGCCCAGGCAGTCTGCTGAATAAAGCTGGAAAAAGTTGGGCTTGGTAGTGTAGTTGACAATGACTTGCTGGGCTCTTGTAGAACACTCAGAGTAGTATACAGCCTCTTCACTATGTCACCAGACAAAGAGACTCCACCAGATGTTATGTACGCCTACACGGGTGTCATTGAGGATTACTACATACTCACCTCATCGACATTACATTGTTATGTAGTCGAACAACCTTACCTGAAGTTGTTTCAGTGTCAACTGCTCTTGTTCTTGACTACCCGCAATAGTGTGAAAACAATTACTCAAAGCCTTTCTCTCAGTCGCACTCAAGAGCTCTCCATATCGCTCTAACCGAGCTTGCTTGCTGTCCCCTCCTCCCATCGTCGTTGAAAGAAAGGTGGGGTTTCGTTTTGTACAATAGAAAAATGGCGACCGGAGTAGAGTTTCAAGATTTTTATGAGACTGCTTTGAAGGTGTCACGCGAGGCAGGGCAGGTAAAGTATATTGTGCTATTGTTGAGTGTGATAATTATTGTAAGTTATATCAACATTCCCATTATGCATACATAATGCACAACAATTATATATAATTTATATTCTAAAAAAAATTATATATAGCTGTACGTCAAGAGTTCATTACCTATAAGACTAAGAGTATGCAACCGTCAATATACCCTAGCCTCGTCCCCAGGCTCTCTGTCGGACGGAACAAAATTCCGAGAGGGGTGGAGCCTGGGGACGAGGCTAAATATACCCCCTAGGACATTTTCTACGTCACAAGTTTACACAACCCAGCCAACCTCAGTGATGATAGCAGCATTACCACAGATATGAAAGTTAACCAGAATTAATGATATTCATGACTTTAGCTTTAGCATGTAGCTTTATTTTCTAGCCATGGGTATTTGTACAGACGGACTAGCAGAGTGCAGTTTGCTTGCCTATCGATAGTCTTCGACCATGCCAAGTTTCAACCTCGCAGCGTTTTCCATAGTGGAAAGACGAGCCAGCCCGGTGGCGACCAATAATGATCGGTTGGGGAGATTTTTCTTAAGTTGTGTGAACCGTACGAAGCTAAAACTGCTCCAGCAAGCTCTCCTGCCATCTGTGCAGAATCCTTTGCATAGATTTCGCCGAGCGATGCTCGTACGCTATTTACAGCGGTGCTGCCTGACGCCGTCCTAGGGGGTATATTGACGGTTGCATATACTCTTAGGTAATGAACTCTTGTGTACGTACCATTATTATTATACTATAGATTGCATTGGATGGGTACTCAAAATTGAAAGTAGTCGATACAAAGGAGTGCTCAGCTGATCTGGTTACAGAATGGGACAAAAAAGTGGAGGAATTTGTGATATCTTCACTACGCAGTAAATATCCAACTCATCGGTGAGTTTGCATGCCTATGGGCATCAGTGTTTTGTATCTGGAATGTTACAAGCTTTTCTTTATTGTCAAGCTTTATTGGTGAGGAATCATCTGAGAAAAAGATAGAATACACAAATGAGCCGACATGGATGATCGATCCTATTGATGGGACGTGTAACTTTGTGCACAGGTGTAACAAGCTTCATTTGATACAATGTGATTTTTCTTTCTCTCTTCAGTTTTCCTTACAGTGCTGTATGCATTGGACTGGCTGTGAATAAAACAGTGTGTTTATGCTTTGTGGTAAATGCTGCCGTAATTAATGATCTGTCATTACAGCCAGTGGTGGGTGTGGTCTATAATTTCATCAAAGACCAGATGTTTTCTGCACTGGTAGGCAAAGGTGCTTTCATGAACAATAAACCAATCCATGTCTCTAGCTGCAAAGGTAGGCAAATTCTTGTTTGACTACTTACATTGTTGTTTTCTTGTTAGAAATTAATAAAGCTTTAGTTGCAGCAGAGCTGGGTAGTGTACGTACAGAAGAGCTACTAAAACCAAAGGTTGAGACGTTCTATAAACTGACCTCAGAACCAAATCCTGTTCACGGGTAAGAAGAGACTAGTGCTGCAGAGCATAAGGGCTGATATGTGTAGGAAATGAGCTAGTATGGTTGCATTTTCAGTTTGAGGTCTCTGGGTTCAGCTGCTCTCGACTGCTGTATGGTAGCTTGTGGAGCATGTGATGCCTACTTAGAGTATGGTGTTCACTGCTGGGACATAGCAGCTGCTGAGCTGATTGTTAGAGAAGCAGGAGGAGTGACCATGTATCCGACAGGTAGAAGCTGTTCCTCATCTATTATTCATGATTATGTGCCCTGTTCTTATAGGAGAACCACTTGATGTAATGAAAAGAGGTATTCTAGCAGCTTCTACCAACGACCTAGCCACTCAGCTCATACCTCAAATAAGCTATATCAGTTACCCTAGTGACTGCTGAAACAACAGCAATAATCAAACATATTTTTACATCTTGAAAAATAATGAAATTTAGAGTCAGTTGTTTTCTGAATTACTTGGCATTGGATCACCAAATGTATCATCAGGTGACCTGATCATCTGTTGAGCAGAACTAACCTGGAAACAAATCATTACCATCATGCATGCAGTATTTCCACAGTACTGACCTTTTCTACCTCTTGAAACACTCTCAGTAAGTTTCCATTAGCAATAAGAGCTATTTCATTAGGAAACGTTGAGACATCAGATAAACCAGTTGGCGTACTGTCAGTGGAGTATAGTACATGTTGGCATGGTATTATGTAGTACCACCTACTTACAAAGGAATACCGTCAAAATCACTTCCAATGCCAATATGTTTTACACCAGTAATTTTCTTAATGTAGTCAATGTGATCTGTAGAGAAAGAGAGATCACATTGTATGGGTCTTCATTAATCACTGATATAGTTACATGTATAAAGAGCACTAGCTCTAGTGAAGCACCTTCTTCTCATCATATCTACTAATCACGTAGGATACACCATTGGGCTAATAATTTTTAATCGTTCCGTTTGTGAAATTAAAATGAGCCAGCTCTATGATAACCTACACTTACCAGCCACTTGAGCAAGAGATGAATACTCACTACAATTTATAAATAGAGAAAAGAAGTTCACCATCACAATTCCGCCATTGCTTGGCTGAAATCAGTAAGAAATTGATATGGAGCTTGACAATCATAACTTACGATTCTTCGAAGTACACTATCAGGTACATTTCGAGTGACATTACAAAGAGCCCTTGCTGAACTGTGACTGAATATTACTGTAGACAGGAAAATAATGAAAATAATAATCTTTGCCATCATACCAGGAGCCTGAGTCACATCCAGAACTTTGTTCATTACTTTCTCTGAAACATGTGAGATGTCTACCATCATGCCTAGCCTGTTCATCTCTTTGACAACATGCTAGAGAGTATTAAGGATTAAACAAATGAAAGTTGTAGTATTAAGTTCTAGACCTCTCCAAATTCAGTTAGTCCTTCTTCAAGTTGTTCAGAATCACAACAGCTTTCAGCCCTATAAATCAATACTGAAATCATGACACATTAATAATTATTCTATACCTACCACTCAGTATTGCAATTATGAGTGAGTGTCATGTATCGTGCTCCAAGGTAATACATCTGTCTCAAAATTGCCAGGCTATTGTCAATTGCATTACCTCCTTCAATACCAATCAAGGAAGCAATGCGACCTTGAGCCAAAGCAGTTGCTATGTCTGCAGTAGATGTGGCAAAAGAGAAGTGCATTGAGTAATTCCGATTGCTGACAAAACGTCTGATAACATCAATTTGTTCCACAAAAATTCTGGTGATATCTTGAAATTTTGGCTCACAGGGTACATACGCTGACCAAAACTAAATGTTCTAGTGAAAGCATTTGGTATGATGTACAATTAGGTTACCTGTATTCCAACTTTGCCTGCTCGTAGCCTTGGTATGTCTGTTTGCCAATGTTCACCATAATTCCTGTCTGATGTATTGAGCCTCAAATCAATCTTGCTTAACTGATTATCAAAAAGGTTTCTGAGCTCAGCAGCCAAATCATTGTGCCTGTGACGAATTTAATAAAATAAAATTAATGTCGAGGAGGCTCACCAACCCATCAGCAACAGGAAATTTTGATAGTAATGCTTGTGCACGAAGGTAAGGATCGCTTGGTAGACTCTCACGTCTTCCTAGCAATCCAGCACTAAAGCCAAGTGCTACAGCAACACCCACGCCAACAACAGCTACTCCAAATGCTAGTAGTATCTTGAGACGATGATTCCGTTGTTGTTCAATCAGTTTCTTCAGGTCCGTGGTTCTTTCATTTGCAGAGTAGTTGTAGTCACCGCTATCATTTCCGATCAATGGAGTCATTGACTCCACGGCCTCCTTGTCTTCTTCGGCCATGCTAGCTCTCCAGGCAGACCCCACCCTCTAACTTACTGCTCCGCCTACCCAGTTTGTTTTTGAATTTCTAAGCGAAAAGCGAGGTCCCGTTTCAAAAGGAAAGAGAAAATGGCACAAAATGTTGTCCCAAGTGGACGCCCTGCTCGCAAAAGACAAGAAACGTGCCAGACAGGCCCTAAAGATGGACACTCAGTTACCAAGCGACTACAACAGGATCTCATGACACTCATGGTAAGCATTAAAATTAATGTATCCGCCATTATTATTATTATAACCTGACCCAGATGGCTGGAGATCCGTCTGTGACGGCATTTCCTGACGGAGACAACCTCTTTCACTGGGTTGCTACTATTACTGGTGGTCCTGAAACTGCATACGATGGTCTTAGTTATAAACTCTCGTTTACCTTTCCATCCAACTATCCCTACTCTCCTCCACGAGTCATTTTTCTCACATCTTGTTACCATCCAAACGTAGACAACCATGGTAACATATGTTTGGACATTTTGAAGGTGGACTACCAGTACAGTGAAACCTGTCTTAAGGACCACTTGTATATTAAGACCTCGTATGGCTACCTACGAGTAGGTAGCCATTGCTCTTGGCTTTGATAGGCTTTTTCTTGAGATGTCTACGCACACCCAGAGCTGTCCTGCTGTTTAGATGGAATCTACAAGTACCTAGGTAGTCAACTATGGGCACGTTTGTCGTCAGAGAGGTCCAAGATGGCCATCAAGGTGAGCCAGCCATACATAACTCGAGAACGAAAGCACTTTAGCAAAATCCACGAGTCACATTGCAAGCCATTGTCGCGCTAAGCCTGTTCATACCTTTACCGAGTTTCAGAAGTGTGTGATGGTCTCTGCAACTCGATGGACAGAACGAATGAACGAATGAACAGATTTCACAAAACCCTCGGCGTGTTGCACATTGTAGAGTTAGCTCCTTAGTTATAGTTTGCAGAAGGAGCTATGCAGCTAAAGCCAACCTGTTTGCTATTGAAACTGCACTGCTAACCAGAAGACAGCAAAGTGCTGACCTCAAGGTCAAGGTGTGCCAAGTGGGCGTGACCATGAACACGTCACGTGAGCTGAGTGTAAGCTTAGATAGGCTTTTCTCGAGATGTCTACGCAACTTTAGACCAGTCCTGCAGTTGAGTTGGAGTCTGCAAGCATCTAGATAGTCAACTGTAGGCGCTTGTGTTCTCAGAGAGGTCCAAGATGGCCGCAAAGGTGAGCCAGCTATGCATAACTCGACAACGAAAGCACTTTAGCAAAATCCACGAGTCACATTGCAAGCCATTGTCGTGCTAAGCCTGTTCATACCTTTACCGAGTTTGAAAAGTGAGCGATGGTCTCTGTAGCTCGATGGACAGAATGAACGACAGAGCAAGTACCGTAACCCTCGCGCATGCGCCGAGGGTTAATGAACGAACGACAAACCAAGTACCGTAACCCTCGCGCATGCGCCGAGGGTTAATGAATGAACGACAGAGCAAAGTAAGTACCGTAACCCTCGCGCATGCGCCGAGGGTTAATGAATGAACGACAGAGCAAGTACCGTAACCCTCGCGCATGCGCCGAGGGTTAATAATTGCAATAATAGTTCCGGCAGCAGATGCAGACTGCACTCGATTGACTCTGCACTGCATGCAACATGTACCATGCAACATTAGCTAAGCTTAAGATAGCATTCTTACAAGCCTGAACAGACAAATCCAGTGTAACAGTGAAGATATGTTCGTTGTCTGCTGTGAACACTGCTAGTGGCAGCAGCGCTCGCGTTCCAAGCAATTTGTACTAAGGTGCGCTTGTATTAGAATAATTACATACACGGGCGTGCGCGAGTAGGCGTAACCTAGTAACGGAGTTCAAACAGAATGATGGAATGGAGTCTGTTATGGACCAAAAATCGCTGTTTTTCTGGAAATACTCGCTTCTCCCAATGTTTTAGGCCTAAATAGATATCAGGTGCACTGATGGTCATAGGTAGCGTTGCTTCTGTGTAGGTTTAGTTGCGTTTGGTTCCCTCACTACTGTGCTAGACTCTCTGAAGAATAGGAAAGAAAGAAAGAAAGAAAGAAAGAAAGAAAGAAAGAAAGAAAGAAAGAAAGAAAGAAAGAAAGAAAGAAAGAAAGAAAGAAAGAAAGAAAGAAAGAAAGAAAGAAAGAAAGAAAGAAAGAAAGAAAGAAAGAAAGAAAGAAAGAAAGAAAGAAAGAAAGAAAGAAAGAAAGAAAGAAAGAAAGAAAGAAAGAAAGAAAGAAAGAAAGAAAGAAAGAAAGAAAGAAAGAAAGAAAGAAAGAAAGAAAGAAAGAAAGAAAGAAAGAAAGAAAGAAAGAAAGAAAGAAAGAAAGAAAGAAAGAAAGAAAGAAAGAAAGAAAGAAAGAAAGAAAGAAAGAAAGAAAGAAAGAAAGAAAGAAAGAAAGAAAGAAAGAAAGAAAGAAAGAAAGAAAGAAAGAAAGAAAGAAAGAAAGAAAGAAAGAAAGAAAGAAAGAAAGAAAGAAAGAAAGAAAGAAAGAAAGAAAGAAAGAAAGAAAGAAAGAAAGAAAGAAAGAAAGAAAGAAAGAAAGAAAGAAAGAAAGAAAGAACATGAACAAACGGGTGACCACGTGAACTCTGGTTTACCACCTTAGACCTGGTTTCTTTTGCTTCTAAAGGTCTCTTTGTAATCGCACAAATCGTGCAAGGAGCTTCAGAACGTTAGATTGGCTTGAAACGCCCGTACGGCGAAGATGTGGTAGTGCCGTACTTAGTGCCTCCAGGCGAGACGCCATCTTGTCATGCCCATAGCAACTGGCCTTATAGTCTTTATTAGTAGACTCATTGTAAGCGCTTACCTCTTAGGATAGCCCCTAGGTATTTAAAATACTCCTGATGTCGCCAACAGCCAAGATATACGTGAACTATTGCGTTTAGCCTAAGTGTAGCCGCCATCTTGTTTTCCGCTCAACCCTAAATATGCCACGTCTACCGCGTGGCATAATAATTGTCATAACACATGTACAGTCAACCGGGGCTATTCCGACGCGGGGCTATTCCGACTCCACGTACAAATCCAATTGGAACGTGATTTCGATCGTCGAAATAGCCCCGCTAGCCTTACTTTCTCTTTTCGCTTATAGCATAAAAATGGTAGCGCGCACATGATTAAAACAAGAATCAACGTGTTCAGCAGACAATTTCCTTTACAACAGTATTAGTCTTGAACAGCCACGAGTAAGTGCGTCGCTGTAGAGATCGAGAAACGGCGCCAGAATTCAGCCGTCGAAATAGCCCCGCGAAGGTTCAGAAACTAAAAAGGTCGATTTGGCAAAATTGTTAAACTTACTGATTAAAATTCTGAAGATCTAGGTGTAAAATAGGCGCTAAAATCGATCGGTAAAAGTTCCAGGTCGATCCAATGTTCGTGAACAAAGTTACAACTGTATAAACGAGAACTAAACACTGTAACGCCAAAACGCGTCGGAATAGCCCCGGTTGACTGTATTTGAATCAAAAATGTTCTTTTAGAGTTCATTGACAAAAATCATAGTCAAAAAGTAGTGCATTGACAAAGAATCAGTAAGCTATTTATTCACAAAATATTATGTAACAAAATGGTTCTAAGCTTCAATGTAATTCTTGCAATACCAATTGTCTGGTTGTCCTTCTTCTGGTGGTATTCCTTTCAATTTGATGATACATTGATGATACTTGTTGACAACGAAGTCGTCAACTAGTGTCACTGTGTCCTTCCTGGTTGAAGGTGAGTGAGAGTGACCAATTTGCTCTGTGTTGACTGAATGACTATTTCTTCTAGGTGAACATACCCTCCCTTTATAAGGGAAGGGGAAGCCGAAAAGAAGAACCCTGCTAGATTTCTGCATGCGAGCTAGTTGGAATGGTGTATTCAGGTGTGAAATGTTATCTGTCGTGTTACCATCAGATGTAGAGCTAAAATAGGTCTGAATTGTGTCAGTTGGTGTTGGTGAAGGCTTGCACACATGCACAAGATGTCTTGTCCAATTTGAAATCAGATGTTTGTCTGACTTCGTGCCTAGCGTTATTCGTTGCATGCACAAACAGCAAAGAATGGAAACCTTAGAGCTATCGTCACTGTTCACATGGACTTCGTAGTCCTTGTGTTCTGTAATACTTCTCAAGTGATGTTTAGTCTTAGATAACTTTGCTGTATGCTGCCATTTAGTAATCTGTTGCCGTATGCTATGCAAAATGCTCTCTTGGCTAGGAAAGGCAGGTGTTTCATCACTTACTTTGGCTCTTTTTGCTTTCTTCCCATTATTTTCGACTTCACGCAGCTTGCGTTTTAGCTGTGGTGTATGCAGCTTTTTGTTTACATCCTTAACAAAGGACTTAATGAGGCAACGATGCCCAGGCAAAAACTTGCACTGACCACCAACTGTAGATACAAAACGTGGATCACTGTGATACTGGTCACTAATGAATGCCTCAATTTCATTGAGTGTATTACCAGGCTCCTCTATCTCACTAATAGCACTGAGTGTGTCATACCCAGATGCAACCATGCAAGCTCTCTATGACATACTGAGGCAAACTTGCTCTCATCATCTGCAGTGCCTCCTCGACCTTTACTGAGTATGTGTCTTCAGCCATGCTCCTAGTGATAATAGTATTTATTATTGTAGCAAAATAATTTTATTGCTTTGATACTAACCTAGGTATTGGATGAAGACAATTAATACTCCTAACAATGATGACTCGGCGCAGCTAGTCGTGCAGCTGCTATGAGAACTACAATGTGAACATCAACTGTACTCATTTTGTATCTTGCATTTTTTACTGTTTATTAGATATGCATAAATAATTTTATAACTTACCAGAATTGCTAATAGACAGGATACTCAAGTAGAACAAGGGATGGAAGTGGCTACTTAGCTAAGTACACTCGTGTGGTAATAATTCCGTATCTTACAAAAACGGTAATGTGCGCCCTAATATACGGCTTAATATACTAGATTTCTACTGTGATTTCACGATTTCTACTGATTTCTACATAATAGTTAGACAGCGCATCCGAGGATCTACGCGATTTAGAAGCCCGAGAGCCGTTGCTATATAGCGTCCGAGCGTAGCGAGGGCGCTATGGTAACGGCGCGAGGGCTTCTACATCGCGTAGATCCGATTGGATGCACTGTCTAACTGATTTAGACCATAGCAACAGCAAACAGAAACGACGCGAACGACGAGCAAGGACACGCGAGCGTTGTAAAAATTATTCAGTAGAACTCCGCTCACAGAACCGTAATCTGCGCCGTGTGGTGGGATTCCACTATAGAGTCGCGGTAGTGGCGGGATTCCACTACGAGAAATAGAGACCCGCAGCTACGCAATCTGGTTGGTCAGTGACGCTTAGCTGTGGTCTAAATAATAGTTAGAGAGCGCATCCGAGGATCTACGCGATTTAGAAGCCCGAGAGCCGTTGCTATATAGCGTCCGAGCGTAGCGAGGGCGCTATGGTAACGGCGCGAGGGCTTCTACACCGCGTAGATCCGATTGGATGCGCTGTCTAACTGATTTAGACCATAGCAACAGCAAACAGAAACGACGCGAACGACGAGCAAGGACACGCGAGCGCTGTTAAAATTATTCAGTAGAACTCCGCGCACAGAACCGTAATCTGCGCCGTGTGGTGGGATTCCATTATGAAGTCGCGGCTATGGCGGGATTCCATTATGAGATTATGGACCCGCAGCTACGCAACCTGATTGGTCAACATCGCTTAGCTGTGGTTTGCCAAGATCTTGCATAACGGAAGCGAAAGCGGAAGTGTGATGCTGGCCAATCAAATTCACTTTTCGTCACGTGTACGTGTACAGCTTCAGTTAGTCACGCCTACTAGCCTCGTCCCCAGCTGGGCTCTCGATATAGAGCCTGGTACACATTGCATGCGCATGCGTTAATTATGTCCAAATATGGCATGATTAATTGAATGGCATGATTCGGCAAATTCAACAGATTCGGTGAAAATCATGCCTTATTTGGACATAATTAACGCATGCGCATACAATGTGTACGAGGCCCTCTCCTCAGCTTTGGGAGGCGGGGCCTGGGGACGAGGCTATCACGCCTACGTGCGTTTGATTGGGCGCGCATGGCATGCAACGTCTTATCTTACTTCCGCTTTCGTTTCCGTTATGCAAAGATCTTCGCAAACAACTGTACTGTGATTTCAAGATTTCTACTGTGATTTCAAGATTTCTATTGTGATTTCAAGATTTCTCTGTGATTTCAAGATTTCTATTGTGATTTCAAGATTTCGCTGTGATTTCAAGATTTCACTCGTGATTTCTGATTTCGTTCCTGATTTCATCTTGGACCGTACGAGATTTCTTCCGTGCCTTACCCCGGTACAATATAAAAATGGCGACCGGTGTAGAGTTTCAAGATTTTTATGAGACTGCTTTGAAGGTGTCACACGAGGCAGGGCAGGTAAAGTATATTGTGTTATTGTTGAGTGTGATATTGTAAGTTACATGTATATCAACATTCCCAGTATGCATACATAATGGATTAAGGGTGCAGACCCTAACCATTAACTTATTCAGGAATGTACAAGTTGGACATTATTACACACCACAAATGATATTCACTGTTTATACAAGCACAATAACACTACTAATAAGTGACAGTAGCTAGGCAAGATCTTGAACAATACATTCCTCAATAAAACTCTGTCTGTGGCCTTCAGAATAGACCCAAACTTGGATATATGACTATTAGCGACCAGATAAAGACCTTAACATAGAGTTTTTTTTAATAAACACCCTCTGAGTAGGAAAACCATGAGGTAAGCAGCTCATAATCGCACTTTCAAGCACAATACATGAAAAAGCTCTACGTTACTGCCTTCGCCTTGTTGAAGTACGTATATATCCCAAATCTGAAGTTCTATTGCCTGAGTCAACGAAAGTTTTATTAGCCTAAGCGTTGTATCTAGCTGCGCCCGTCACGTTTCCGTCTGGCACTTTCAGCGCTCATAGTTTGCAATGTGTACAGCCTTCGCCAGTCTTGTAGCATAGGTCTTTGGTTTCTTGGAATATCAGCAGTAGTTTCTGAGATACAGTCCCCTAGCAACCAGCCAAAAATACATGCGTGGGCGTGACACTGCACCCTTAATTAAGGGTGCACGCAACTAGCAACAGTACGGCTGCTATGAATATAATTATTGTGTGGTTGCGAATTGCTGACATAGCAACTGTTTACACGACAAACCACAGCCTATAGCAACTGTATACTCAGCTAGCATTCCAATAGCGCTGCCCAAGCCAACACGCATTTTGGCATAAAACTTCGCCAACGCACGCTGGATCTTCTAGCTCTACGCGATCGCCAGCACGTGGGCTATACCGTAACAGAACGATTTTTCTAAATAAACGCCACACTGCCGAGAAAAACGGGAAAATCCATGCTGCTCGAAGGGCAACGGTGCTTTCTAGGCGCGCTAGCGAAAAAATCGCTCTGTTACTAGATTGTAGCTTTGTTGAAACTTGCATTTCTGGAATCTTGAGCTCATTCAAGTCTTCACTGGTGAGTTTTATGAATAAACACGTCGATCATGGACCGCGTCTCTCCGTTTTCTTGCGAGCAAGCTAGCCCGTTAAATTTCAAGATACGACTAGCTATCCAGAAGCACTTGCTATACTGCTAATATCGCTCTGTCTGCTGCTTTAGTTTTCCAGAAACACTGACCATAGCAACGCGCAGCGCCGTGAATATTAATTAGTTGCGTGCACCCTTAACCCTTTCATTACTAAATTATCCAGCTGAAATTTTAACCTCGTAAATGCTGACCACTTCTCTCGTGAATATCTCGTGTGTCTTTTGTGCTACTGGTCTCAAATTTGCGTCCTTTTACCCCAGTGAGTAGCCGCAATTGCCCACACTCAAGTCAGTCGATATGCCCCTCCCACTTCGAAAGTGAAGCCGATAAAGTGCAATGACCTCGTCAAATTTTGCTCAAAGTTGGTATATACTTTGGGGCTGGCTACTGAAAAGTACACACAAATAGCAGTGGTTTTGGTGAGTGCAAAATGTAGCCCAGATCATAGAGAATGCACAAAAATGTGTTTGTGAGCACCCGAAGCCATAAAATGTCCAAATTTTCTTGGCAGCCATTTTTGTTTATCCTAAAATGTGAAATTGACACTGAAGCCATAGAAATGCCGTCGCCATAATGTTTAGTGCAAGGGGCGCGCTGAAAACCGGTCAATTTTTTGCGGTTATTTGTATTCTTCAATTTGGCTTAATTTTGGGATATTTTAACACTTTTTGATAAAGTTATGGTGTCTCAAGTATGTATGTCGCCAAAAGGCGACAATAGGGGTTAAAGGGTTAATGCACTACAATAATAATCAAGGGGTGGTCACTCCAATTGGTCCTGTACTCACATCTGCGACCGCGTTCAAAATGGTCAAGACAGAAATAAAGGAATGGTCAAGGTTCGCTGGAGCCGCTCTAGTCAACGGTCAAGACGTGCCCAAGCTAGCTAATTACCAGGGGCTTACTCGTTACATACCACTGGTCAACGTACGCGGTAAAATTGGTGCGGTCAACGGTCAAGGCCCGATTTTGGCCGGTCAAAATTCTTGACCGTGGTCGCAGATGTGAGTACAGGACCAATTGGAGTGACCACCCCTTGATAATGCTCTAAAAAACTTAACATAATTATTATTATACTATAGATTGCATTGGATGGGTACTCAAAATTGAAAGTAGTCGATACAAAGGAGTCCTCAGCAGATCTGGTTACAGAATGGGACAAAAAAGTGGAGGAATTTGTGATATCTTCACTACGCAGTAAATATCCAACTCATCGGTGAGTTTGCATGCCTATGGGCATCAGTGTTTTGTAGCTGGAATTTTACAAGCTTTTATTTATTGTCAAGCTTTATTGGTGAGGAATCATCTGAGAAAAAGGTAGAATACACAAATGAGCCGACATGGATGATCGATCCTATTGATGGGACGTGTAACTTTGTGCACAGGTGTAACAAGCTTCATTTCATACAATGTGATTTTTCTTTCTCTCTTTAGTTTTCCTCACAGTGCTGTATGCATTGGACTGGCTGTGAATAAAACAGTGTGTTTATGCTTTGTGGTAAATGCTGCCGTAATTAATGATCTGTCATTACAGCCAGTGGTGGGTGTGGTCTATAATTTCATCCAAGACCAGATGTTTTCTGCACTGGTAGGCAAAGGTGCTTTCATGAACAATAAACCAATCCATGTCTCTAGCTGCAAGGGTAGGCACATTCTTGTTTGACTACTTACATTGTTGTTTTCTTGTTAGAAATTAATAAAGCTTTAGTTGCAGCAGAGCTGGGTAGTGTACGTACAGAAGAACTACTAAAACCAAAGGTTGAGACGTTCTATAAACTGACCTCAGAACCAAATCCTGTTCACGGGTAAGAAGAGACTAGTGCTGCAGAGCACAAGGGCTGATATGTGTAGGAAATGAGCTAGTATGGTTGCATTTTCAGTTTGAGGTCTCTGGGTTCAGCTGCTCTCAACTGCTGTATGGTGGCTTGTGGAGCATTTGATGCCTACTTAGAGTATGGTGTTCACTGCTGGGACATAGCAGCTGCTGAGCTGATTGTTAGAGAAGCAGGAGGAGTGACCATGTATCCGACAGGTAGAAGCTGTTCCTCATCTATTATTCATGATTATGTGCCCTGTTCTTATAGGAGAACCACTTGATGTAATGAAAAGAGGTATTCTAGCAGCTTCTACCAACGACCTAGCCACTCAGCTCATACCTCAAATAAGCTATATCAGTTACCCTAGTGACTGCTGAAATAACAGCAATAATCACACCCTAGTGACTGCTGAAATAACAGCAATAATCACACCCTAGTGACTGCTGAAACAACAGCAATAATCAAACATATTTTTACATCTTGAAAAATTAATAATGAAAATTAGAGTCAGTTGTTTTCTGAATTCCTTGGCATTGGATCACCAAATGTATCATCAGGTGACCTGATCATCTGTTGAGCAGAACTAACCTGGAAACAAATCATTACCATCATGCATGCAGTATTTCCACAGTACTGACCTTTTCTACCTCTTGAAACACTCTCAGTAAGTTTCCATTAGCAATAAGAGCTATTTCATTATCTGAGTAGCCTCTTTGGATTAGCTCAGCAAATAAATTAGGAAATGTTGAGACATCAGATAAACCAGTTGGCGTACTGTCAGTGGAGTATAGTACATGTTGGCATGGTATTATGTAGTACCACCTACTTACAAAGGAATACCGTCAAAATCACTTCCAATGCCAATATGTTTCACACCAGTAATTTTCTTAATGTAGTCAATGTGATCTGTAGAGAAAGAGAGATCACATTGTATGGGTCTTCATTAATCACTGATATAGTTACATGTATAATATAAAGAGCACTAGCTCTAGTGAAGCACCTTCTTCTCATCATATCTACTAATCACGTAGGATACACCATTGGGCTAATAATTTTTAATCGTTCCGTTTGTGAAATTAAAATGAGCCAGCTCTATGATAACCTACACTTACCAGCCACTTGAGCAAGAGATGAATACTCACTACAATTTATAAATAGAGAAAAGAAGTTCACCATCACAATTCCGCCATTGCTTGGCTGAAATCAGTAAGAAATTGATATGGAGCTTGACAATCATAACTTACGATTCTTCGAAGTACACTATCAGGTACATTTCGAGTGACATTACAAAGAGCCCTTGCTGAACTGTGACTGAATATTACTGTAGACAGGAAAATAATGAAAATAATAATCTTTGCCATCATACCAGGAGCCTGAGTCACATCCAGAACTTTGTTCATTACTTTCTCTGAAACATGTGAGATGTCTACCATCATGCCTAGCCTGTTCATCTCTTTGACAACATGCTAGAGAGTATTAAGGATTAAACAAATGAAAGTTGTAGTATTAAGTTCTAGACCTCTCCAAATTCAGTTAGTCCTTCTTCAAGTGGTTCAGAATCACAACAGCTTTCAGCCCTATAAATCAATACTGAATCATGCATAATTATTCTATACCTACCACTCAGTATTGCAATTATGAGTGAGTGTCATGTATCGTGCTCCAAGGTAATACATCTGTCTCAAAATTGCCAGGCTATTGTCAATTGCATTACCTCCTTCAATACCAATCAAGGAAGCAATGCGACCTTGAGCCAAAGCAGTTACTATGTCTGCAGTAGATGTGGCAAAAGAGAAGTGCATTGAGTAATTCTGATTGCTGACAAAACGTCTGATAACATCAATTTGTTCCACAAAAATTCTGGTGATATCTTGAAATTTTGACTCACAGGGTACATACGCTGACCAGAACTAAATGTTCTAGTGAAAGCATTTGGTATGATGTACAATTAGGTTACCTGTATTCCAACTTTGCCTGCTCGTAGCCTTGGTATGTCTGTTTGCCAATGTTCACCATAATTCCTGTCTGATGTATTGAGCCTCAAATCAATCTTGCTTAACTGATTATCAAAAAGGTTTCTGAGCTCAGCAGCCAAATCATTGTGCCTGTGACGAATTTAATAAAATAAAATTAATGTCGAGAGAGGCTCACCAACCCATCAGCAACAGGAAATTTTGATAGTAATGCTTGTGCACGAAGGTAAGGATCGCTTGGTAGACTCTCACGTCTTCCTAGCAATCCAGCACTAAAGCCAAGTGCTACAGCAACACCCACACCAACAACAGCTACTCCAAATGCTAGTAGTATCTTGAGACGATGATTTCGTTGTTGTTCAATCAGTTTCTTCAGGTCCGTGGTTCTTTCATTTGCAGAGTAGTTGTAGTCACCGCTATCATTTCCGATCAATGGAGTCATTGACTCCACGGCCTCCTTGTCTTCGGCCATGCTAGCTAGCTAGCTCTCCAGGCAGACCCCACCCTCTAACTTACTGCTCCGCCTACCCAGTTTGTTTTTGAATTTCTAAGCGAAAAGCGAGGTCCCGTTTCAAAAAGAAAGAGAAAATGGCACAAAATGTTGTCCCAAGTGGACGCCCTGCTCGCAAAAGACAAGAAACGTGCCAGACAGGCCCCAAAGATGGACACTCAGTTACCAAGCGACTACAACAGGATCTCATGACACTCATGGTAAGCATGGTAAGATGTATCCGCCATTATTATTATTATAACCTGACCCAGATGGCTGGAGATCCGTCTGTGACAGCATTTCCTGACGGAGACAACCTCTTTCACTGGGTTGCTACTATTACTGGTGGTCCTGAAACTGCATACGATGGTCTTAGTTATAAACTCTCGTTTACCTTTCCATCCAACTATCCCTACTCTCCTCCACGAGTCATTTTTCTCACATCTTGTTACCATCCAAACGTAGACAACCATGGTAACATATGTTTGGACATTTTGAAGGTGGACTACTAGTAAAGTGAAACCTGTCTTAAGGACCACTTGTATATTAAGACCACCTCTATAATTATTAAGACCACAATTTTCGATCTTTATACATGATTTTATAAAGGCACTCTCTATTAAGACCACAATTTTGGTCCCAAGGGTGGTCTTATTAAGCAGGTTGCACTGTATGGTCATGCTTTGTACAATATGTTGTTATTGTCAACTAACTATAGGAAAAATGGTCTGCATTGTATGATGTGAGAACAATACTACTCTCGATTCAGAGTTTGTTAGCAGGTTTGTGTAGTGTAGCTTCACCACCCTAGCTAGCCCAAAGCAGACACACTGTCTAATCTATGCATGTTTGACATCACATTGATTCATTCATATGTTGCTACTGCACTGCTCAATACCAGTATGTACATGTAGTTAGATTTTGCTTTCTGTGCTACTATAAAGTTTGGTTTACACAGAACCTAATAATCAAAGTCCTCTGAATGTGGAAGCTGCTGAACTTTGGGAAAACCAAGATGGTAATGTTGTAGCAAAATGCACTCTCTAATAATAATATTGTTATTCATTTTTTTACAGAATACAAATTGGTTGTAGTACAAAGATACAAAGAAGCGACCAAATAACTGAAATCTCTGTCATGGTATTTTCAAATAATTACGATTGATCTCCTACGAATCTAACCACTGGACTTGTAAATCATACTGTCCTATTGTAGAGTCTTTGTGTAGTAAAATATTATAATTTTCTCTGATTTATTTATTCAAGTTACAGTGATGCTGTAGTGAACACGTTCATTGATCATAGATGAAACAGGTTGCCAGGTGTCATCTTTAGCTGTGTACATTTCCACTGATGATAGAAATGATTGGTTGAATCCTCCACATGCATACAAGCAGTTGTTGTATACTACAAGTCCAAACGCTGATCTTGCTTTGTTCATAGAAGCACATGTGACCCATGTTTCCAGTTCAAGATCATATCTCTCAACAGTGTTGAGGTGCTCTGAACCATTGTATCCTCCAGCAATATAAAGTGAAGTGCCCAGTGAGGTCATTCCCATGACTGATCTTGGAGTGTGTAGTGAAGCAGCAAAGGACCACTCATCTGTAAGAGGATTGTACACCTCAACTGAACTCAATCGCTCAGTGCCACTGTGCCCTCCAGCTGCAAAGATCTTGTCTGCAGCTTCCACTGTCCCATGGTACATTCTCCTGTGAGAGAGACTGGCTGCCCTGGTCCAAGCATCTTCTGACGGGTTGTAACGCTCAACTGAGCACAGCACACCATGTGAATTCTGACCTCCAACAACATAGAGCAACCCCAACAGAATAACCATGCCATGGTACCTACAAGGAAAGAGAACTCTCTATAACCATAATAATGCTCTCAGGTGTCAATTAGCAACTAATCCTGTTAGTACCTTCTTGCACTATCCAATGGTGTCTTTACTGTCCACTTGTTCTCTTTCAGTGAGTAGCATTCCACTAGGTTTGTTAGTCCAAGCGTCTCGCAGCACCCCCCACTAATGTATAGATGTCCTGCATGGAAACATGCCGCTAAGGCATACCGCGACCTCGATAGCTCAGAGAGTGTGCTCCACGTGTCAGTACGCGAATCGTACTGCTCTAGTGTCTGTATCGCACCTGCTTTTCCGCTCATTCCCCCAGCTACCAGGATCACTTCTTGCAGTCCGGATAGTCTCCTCGGTCTAGTCCTTCGACTCCGTTTCAGGTATCCACGCTTCTCGGGGGATGACTTGTAAAGACGAGCTTCCGCTAGAAACAGCTGACAATCTTTATCTTGCATCAAATTCTCTTTCTCTACCTCACTCGACAGAAACTCTGCAGAAACAAAAGCAAGTCGGACGTGACTCATTAGCTGTGTGAAGCAGCTTCGACGACGCTCTAGATCGCGGTAAACCCAGCGAGTGATGGCGCAGTAGATGTCTTCCTCACATGAAACCCGCACTTGATCGTCTGACACCACTTCTAGCAACTGGTCAGATGGGAGGTCAAGGAACTCTTCTCTCTCGGCCACTTCTTTGAAGTTTCGAAATACGAATTCGGAGCACATGTGGAACAGACGCCGACAGTTGTGAAGACGAGCGTGTTCTCGTAAACTGAGCACGTTTCCCGGATGTAGCTGCGTCTCGAGAAACTGGCTGCACTCGTAGAACAATGTGTCGATCTGGAGAAGATCAGAAGCGATTAGGAGTGGTAGAACGTTGTTGGCGGAGACAGAGAACTCATCAAAGTAGCAAAATGCCACGATTGACGAAAGAACGTCGTATTCCATTTCTCTGATTGATACAACAGTTTGGTTGGTCTCTGCTAGTCCATTGGTAAACATTGCCTTGAAGTATGCGCTGCGGGCTGCCATGACACATCTGTGTACAGAGATCTTCTCCCCAGAGTCTAATTCGAGAATTGCGTCACACAACTCCCCCTGCTGCTGCATGTTCCGCAGAGCAGCGTATCCATCGCTCCATTTGCTCACAGACTCCACAGAGAACAAGAGCGAGGACATTGTCCTGGCCGGCTCTAGCAAAAGGGTGGAGCTGGCTTAGCCGCAATCAAATTAACCACTTGTTACTCCAGGGTTCTACTCGCACGCTATGCTGTCGAGAGTTTCTCGCCGCTGGTCTTCGTCAATTTCTCCTTTACAGACCATCAATTTATTAAGACATCGGCAGCTACTGGAAGACTATACAAAGTTAGTATTTTCTTTTTTTCTTTTGCTTTTTTTAACTAGGATGATTTATTGTAGGTGTGATGAATCAATCGCCCACGTGGATGGTTCGTCTGTCTATGTTGGGTTTGACCCAACTGCCGATTCTCTGCACATTGGTAATTTGGTGACAGTAATGGCAATGTTGCACTTTCAGCGAGCTGGTTACCAACCATTAGCTGTGGTGAGACTCAGAGTCATTCTCGCCCCAAATAGTGCTCGAGAGGTATTTGTTCTGCAGGTGGGCGGGGCTACTGGGATCATTGGAGACCCCAGTGGTCGATCCACAAACCGAGAGCCACTACACTTGTGTAATCTTGAACAGAATATGGCTGGAATAAGTGCAACTCTTAAAAGAATCTTTCAAAATGCCAACTGCACATCCACAGCTCTTCCTGCACTAAAGTGAGTCATAATAATATTATGACGTCTCATGTGCAGCATTGAGTGTGATCTCACTCTAGAGTGTTAAATAATGCTGACTGGTACAAGAACATGTCTATTCTCTCTTTTATGTCTGACATTGGTCGACAGTTTCGTATCTCGAGCATGCTCCAAAAGGACAGGTAAACAGTACTGTTGATTTCCTGTTTCAAACCCAGCCATTCAAATCTGTATCACTGCAGTGTTTCTCAAAGGATCAATGTAAAAGACGGCATCAATTTCACTGAATTTTCTTACCAGATTTTTCAGGCATATGATTTCCTCCATCTTTACAAAAATTACAAGTGTTATATACAGGTAAAATTTATGACAGACAGACATTATGGTGATTTTTATCTTGAATAGATTGGAGGTAGAGATCAGTGGGGAAATATCACCAGTGGATGTGAGTTTGTTAGAAAGTCTGCTAATGTTCAGGTTCAGGGTGAGTCAAGCTTGTTCATATGACACCATGCTAGCTAGCATCAAGACAAACTTTTAAACAAATCGTGTGTTCACAATACTAAATTCTATTCCACTGTCTTTATGTTGCTAGTGTGAGCATCATGATTGTGAACCAGCCTGCTGTAGTGTTAGTTAATTCACTACTCTTAGGAGTTACTGTTCCCTTGATCACAACCTCGTCGGGCGAGAAAATTGGGAAGTCTGCTGGCAATGCTGTCTGGCTTTCAGCTGACAAGACGTCTCCATACCATCTCTATCAAGTGAGCAAGTCATTCTGTAAATAGATTATAGTTGTGTTGTAGTATTTTGTAAATACCTCGGATCAAGATGTAGAAAGGTTTTTGCACTATTTTACGCTTGTGAGCTCAGAGCAGATCAGCTCAATAATGGAAGCACACAAGGTAAGTTGACCAACCATTGTAGCTGTACATCAGCTTGTGTGTAGTCTGCTCCACAAAAGTATGTAGCTCAAAAGTTTCTTGCAGAGCAAGTTACCAGACTGATCCATGGGGGTAAGAATTCATCATAATTATACCAACTGTGGTGATATACATGTATGCATTTTATAGAAGAAGAACTACAAAAAGCCATCAAGATAACAAAGGCTTTGTTTGGAAATAACGATGCTCTTGTTCAGTTATCAAGTACGTTGATTTCTGCTTCATGTACGTTTACTGTAAGTGCTGTTACACAGAAGAAGAACTGGAACACATGTTTCAAGGAGCACCTTCTACCAAGCTTGTCAGAGATCACTACTCATCTGGCATTGAAATAGTAGACTTGCTCACTGAAACAGGAGTTGCCACCTCAGGAAGTTAGTGATCGTTATTATTATAAGTGATTTTCTACACTACCCTCTCAGGTATGGCAAAGAAACTAGTGGCAGGTGGAGGTATCTATATTAATCACATGAAGATTCTCTTGACTACAGAAAAGATACATCCCAACCAACATGCTCTACATGGTGAATTAACTATCTTGCGGAAAGGTGTGTTTGTTGTGTTCTGTCACTATTGCTGTTATATTACTCCTCACAGGGAAAAGGCAGTATCACTTAATAAAATGGATTTAACTTAATAATGAAGTTTAAAATGCTGTGTAACTGTGTGAAACGTTATCTAATAATTTTATTATGAAACACAACTGTAATATTATGAGTGTGCTTTTATATGTACTTGCCATGTGCTGTATGATCTCATGATAGTGGCAGGTTTGTTTAGAGACTGTGTATTAGCACCACATATTGGCTAACTGATGAGACCTTACCACAACCATCTAGCAGTTCACTTTTTGTGTATTGCTGTTGTACAGCAACCATGTGATATGAATACGCAGTGCTTCAAATGAAATTTCATTTGTAGTATCTGCTACAACCAATGAGAGACCGATTGCTAGCCTTCGAAATAATAATATTAGTAAAAATCACCACATTATTATTCAAAAATGAGCAACTTCATGCACTTAAAGTTTTTTCTTGTACTTCTGAGGAGGGAGTCCACAAACTCCTAGCTCCTCAACAACAAACACTGCTCCAGGATGAGGATTTTTAACTGAGTCGGAAATATCAGAAAACTTTCTTGCACTTGTGACAAACAGCTTGTCATAGTTAGGACCTCCAAAGCAACAAGATGTCACATTCTGGGCTGGAATAGCTATAGAGGCTAACTTCATCCCTGTAGCAGGATCCCAGCGTGTTACTGCTCTGCCATTAAATCCAGCAATCCACAGCATTCCCTCCGCATCAATACACATGCCATCTGGTAGACCAAGAGCATCATCTTGAGCATAGTCCACAGCCACCATCTTGTTGGTGATGGTACCAGCAGATTCATTGTAGTCAAATGAGAAGACCTTTCTGATCATTGAGTCAACGAAGAACATCTTGGTCCAGTTCAGACTCCACGCAATCCCATTAGAGAGAGAAACACCAGAAAAGTGCTTTCTAACTTCGTCTGTGAAGATAAACTAAGGTTAAAAACAATAGCTGTAGATCTGTTTACTTCCATCAAAGCTGAAAAATTCCCCTACATTAGCAGGAGTGTCTGAGCCTTTCCAAGGTCCTACATACATTGTACCACTCCACAGCCTGCCTTGTCGATCACACTTAGCGTCATTAAAAGAAACATCAGGTGGTACATCTCCGATAGATGCTAAAGTAACTGCTTTTCCTAGACACACCAGATAGAGTAATGATCACAAATAGGGTATTGGGACCATCATGGACCATGAATACTAACTATTATCCCAAACCCACCTGATTCTCTGTCCACTAGACAGATGTTTCGTCCACTCACTGCTATCAGCTTGCTGTCATCATTCTCACACGGTATGGCAGTTCCCACCTTGTCCTCTAGCTGGATACTGCGGTTGGCCCCGGAGTTCACGTTCAGGAAGTTGATAGTTTCATTGTCAGCCCACACCAGCTCCTCTCTACACTCGTCGTAGAAGGGACCCTCACCGATCGACGCGTTGGCATCGTACAACACAGATACTTTACCTATGGCAGACACTAACAACCAAGCCGAGTTCATAAAAATGAGTTTACCACTCAGTGCTGACTTACTTGAAGCGAATAGTAAGAGGGCAGTGCGTTGTTGTTAGTCTAGATTAAATGAGTTTCATCAAAAATTAATTGTTATCTGGCTAGAAATGCTCTAAAATAAATTGTCAATTTTAAGTGTCATTTCTTGAGCCCTTGGATCATAGGGTATCAGTATGGACTTGCCACGGAGGGGTTCAATAACCCCTTGATAATGTGCATAAGTGCAGCTGCATGACGACTGCTTGTGTTTCACTGTCAATATTAATTTTTATTATTATGTTTTATTTTCAACAGTCTATAAGTTACATTAGATGCAATGTCATGATGCTAGAGAACCAAATCTCACAATATGGTGAGCCTCTACGGTTCTCAGAAGTTCTAATACTGTAACAGTAGCTTCTTTGGTGGCTTCACTTCCAAAGATCTTTTTCACTACGTCTGCAATTTTAACTGGTGGTCTGTTTGGGTCAATCTGATGCAGAACTGCTTCAACCTCTGCTAGTGTGACTTCCCTGTAGAGAGGCAAGCGAGGTTGATGAAAATTATGAAATAGTTGCTACAGGTATCTGTTTACAATTTTTGCTCTCCCAGTGCATTGCTGAGATCAGTCACAAACTGCTTTGCTTCAATACTGCTCTGTTCTAGAAGCTTCTTTACAAACATGCTTGGCTGTTTGTTTACAGTCTGTTTTAAAGAAAGTATTATAAAATTAAAGAACAATATCTTGGCTCATACCTTGCTCATGAGTTTGATAATATCAATGGTGTTAGTGTCACTTACAGAAGCAATTTTCTTTGCACACTCGATGAGCTCATCAATGTGCTCCTGTGGTTTACCAGGAAAGACTAGATGAATGGCTCCTACTAAGGCATCCTCTGGTAACATATTCTATAGATCAAGTAGAATATCAAGTAGTTGAGCAAGAGACAGGCATCATACCTTTGCTGAACTGGCCTTTTTGAGTGCCTCTGTGAGAGCTACTTGAGATGACACCCAATTATTGACTACCTCACTGTTGACTTCTCCTTTTAAAACTTTGATAAAAACTTGAATATACAGATCATGGCTGCATCGACTCCAAGCATCCTGCATGTTATAACCTGCTTCTATTGCTGCTCTCTCAATGGATTCGTTTTGCAAAAGCAGAAACTCTAACAAGATCTCATCCATCGGTTGAGCACTAGTAGTCTTGTTAGCAAGTTTAGATACCAGATATTCCCAGAACCCAGCAATAGCTTCTTCAAGTGTTTGGTGATTCATCTTAGTGTTTACTACCTCACCTTCCCAGCGTAGGTAGCGAGGGACCTCAGGACCTAGTCCCTAACATAATTATTTTGATCAAAATATTTATTATCAATGATGGTCATGCCTACCTTTCCTTGAAACACTACATCTCTGGTGATCTCACTGGGGTCAACTCCTGCCAGTTCTGCTAGCAATACTTCCATTAACTCTTCACTGGACAGCCCTTTACTGAGTTCTGACCATCTCTCTTCTCCTCCTTCGACATAGTCTGCACACCGGCTCCAATCAGGCCTTGTGGTAGACAAAATAACTTTTGAAATTATTGCACGACTATCATGATTGCTACGTACACCTCGCAATAACCATCCATCATGACATATGACAGCTAATGACTGACTGGTACATGGCTGCTCACCTTGGTGTTGCAGTCCTCTTGACTCTTGTAAGTTGCTCTAGGAACTGTTCTCTCTCAGCTTGTACTGTTTTATGCACTCCCAGCAGTGTATTGTGCTCTTCCATCAATAGAGAATGCTGGGATTTCAACGTCTCAGATTCAGCTTCCAAATTCTGCAAGGTGGAGAATTGAACAATAAAATCAAGTTCCAGTTACTGCACACACAGCTAACCCTAAATGAAGTTTCTATCATGTCAAACTCCCTCCTTGGTACTACATCGCCATAGTCTGCAAGCATTTGGTTAATGCGAAGGTTAGCAGCTCTCAGATCTTCTCTAGCACGACTAGCACACACAAATTTTTGTAAGAATTAATGAGGTTCCAACTCACGCTAGTTTCAGTTTCAGAATTGTTGGATCCTCTTTCTCTTGAGTCTCTTCTTCTGTTTGTTGCTCCTGTTGTCTTGCTTTCAGATCATTGTAGTCAGATATTAGGAGTTTCCTGTATTTTAATGGCACATTTCTCTCTCATTCAGTGCATCACACCTGCTCTTACCTTGCGTCGGCTTCATTTCTGTACTGCTCATACACTTTTCCTAGCTCGTCTTGCAACTACACGCATAATAAACCAGAGAACCAAAACTAAAATTCTTACTCTCTTGACTTGTGCTTTATAAGATGTTTCTTCTTCACTAGTAAGCAAATAGCAAGTAACCATGCAATTTGTTATGCCAGGTACATTATTATCATCATACCTCATCTTATGTAGCTTAGTCAAAAGTTCCTTTCTCTCTTGTTGTATTTCTTCATCCTCTGCAAAAGAACACAATAAATGTATAAAAATGTGATATTCCAATGCCTTTTTTCTCCTCGGCTTTAATGGCTCTTACTCTCTTCTCAAACTCGTCTTGTGCAGCTAGCAGTTGTGTCTGTACAAGTGGGTACAATGATTGAGATGTTCCCCACTTGGGCTCACTCGTAAAGGCATCAATTCTCTAATGGTTTCTTCCTGGTGCTCCAGAAATAGTTCATACTCATTTTTAATTGCAGATAGTAAAGGTCGATAGGTCCTAAAGTCAGCTACTAGAAATTCAAAAACTTCCCTGTATGCCTACATGGAACAGAACATGAAACAAAGCTAGATGAAAGTGGCCTTACCTGTAGTCTCATCTTATCTGGTCCACAAGGAGGGCAGCTGAGGAATCTGAGCTCTCTCTGCAGGTGATCTTCAAGTTGCTGAAGATACTTTGGTTTAGGAATGATGGCATCTCTCTCTGGAAATTTGTGTGTCGGCTGTGATTCAAAGCAAAAGCCAATCAGCAGACTAAAGATTAGGTGTGAGCATGCTCAGATACCTGTCCTGGCATCAACCCTGGTTTTCCTAGAATTAGGTTTGATGGAGCTGGAAGAAGTGAGTGGACAGGCCAGGAGTCAAGCCTGCCTCTTTGCTGCTCCAGGTCAGACTGTTAGGAGAACAGCAGAAGCTTAAGCAATACTCGAGGAAGTTACGTACTCGAAGAGAAGTTGTAGCGGGCACAGTGAATTTCTCTGCGCTTCCTGTTAACTTGTAAGTGGCTGGCTTTAGCTTCTTCTCGGCGCCTTGAGTCACGTTTCTGCGAAATATCTCCAGAATCGTTCTATCAGGAACGAGCATACAACTTACTCAATCCTGGGAAGCCTGGCATCAACACGCCTTTGCAGAGTACGGAGCTCCATTGCGTTGTTCTGAAAGCGAGAAACTCTCTCCCTTCTTCTTGATGACTAGTCGTAATTACCATGGCAACCAATGTGAATATTAATATTGAGTGATGATTACAATAATGATGCTTCTAGTAAGTTTTTCAACTGCTGAGCAAGTTCAAGAGAAACATTAGGTGTAGGGTGTCCAGGAAAGGCACAATGCCTGACTAATCTGTTGATTTCCTTCTTGTGAGATAGTGGAGGACTTTCTAACAAACCAGTATGGAACAGAAAATACCTTGATAGAAATAGTCTCTGACAGATAATCTAATAATCAAAATTCATTTCAGCGAACAAAAAAATCAAAACAGGACTAATTCTTACCTGAAGGTTGTTAGAATATATCACTTTATTTGAACACAACAATGACTTGCGGTCACATTCTGTCAGACAGTGTACAATGCTGCAATCATTGTCATTATTGCATGGTGTGGGCATTTGATGAACCAGTTCTGCTCTTAAGGAAGGTTCAAACCAAGTGATGTCTAAATCAATGGGCTTAATATGTAAAGTTCCATCTGCAACCGTTTCAAAGACTCCAAAATTCTCCTCTTTTACATCACAAAGATATAGCCTACCATATTTTGTATGCTCTAGAAGTTCAGTCATTTCAATGAATGCTATAGCTAGCTTAGCTCTGACCTGCCAACTTCTAGTTTCTTTCTTTAAACCAGGATTATGAAGTAATTCTGATGGAACATATTCTTGCACAAACAGAGGACCGCAGAATCCCAACAGGTTAGGAATGGCCAAGTTGTCTTTGAGTAGTAATGACATCAGGTAGTCATGATTGTCTACAAGGTACCAGCAATACAGTGCTTCATGATAGACTACTATGCCATTCTTGTCTACATCACATGACTGAGCAATTTCCTCAAATATTTTGAGGTTAGGTGAAATTTTAACTTTGCCACCAAAGTAATTCATAGTTGTACTAGACTGGAGCAACTCTGCAAATTGTTTGCATGGATAATTTATTGATTTTTCACGTTTACTACGGAAATGAAACCGGCTGGTGGCTTCGATGCTCATTTTGGACTTAAGAATCACGTAATGTTGGTTCCATTTAGCTTTCATCACTCTACTGAAAGTATCATGTCCCAAGCACTTTTCAAAGACAATGTCATTTTGTCTACACAATGAATCACATACACTTCCTGCAATCTTATTCAATGAATAATTATGACACTACATGAAGAACAAAATACAGTGCAGGGCATTGAATAATACGTGATTTACCACTTCTTCAATGAAGAGAAGACTGGATCCGTCAGAACAATCAATTTCTGAAGAAAGTTTGTCTAGATTGAGCGAGAAAAAACACAACGACAAGATGAACAACGTACAGAAAATACAAGCTAGTTGACGCTTGCGCAAGATGGACATGCTAAAAGCCAGCCACGCCTTCTGCATGTAAGTTATGCATGTCTGGACCTACCCTGCAATCATCATACCATAATTGCAGCCATGCAGTTTTTACAACTCGAATAATTAGGGAAGTTCTGTTCCACTGCACTGGTCTGCCATGCCTCGTGTTGTCCCCGATCAGAAGAATAAGTTTGATACAGACGAACTTTTTAAGAAAGTTTCCCAGGAGAGCGATGTGAGTTTGTCAATAAGTACGCGGATCAGTTTGCTTTAGTTCCCAATGATGGTCATCTTGTACTGCAGGTCAAGTATACAAATTTAAAAGACAAGGCGGCTGAGGAGCGTAAACAGCGATTTTTGATGGATCTGAAAGAAGGACACTCTGTAATTGTTAGTTTTTCTTCTCTCGGTGTAAATGCGGATCAAATTTGTCTTGCAGACATTCACTGCAACAGGAACTAATTTGGCACTTCAGTTCAACACTAGAGGTCTTGCTGGTGATGATGTATGTGATCCTTTGTCGAGTAAAGAGAACATTGATTTTGATCGAGAAGTAGGCAAGGTGATCAGTGATCATAATTTTGTACACTTCTTTTGTTCTTATCCGTGATCCATTATTACTGTCATACATTAGGTACATTTGACGTCCAATTTTATAATGAATGGAGTATGTGTAAAGTGGGTTGGCTGGTTAGATCTCGAATCTTTGACAGGCAAAGCAAGACTGCTGTTCGACGAGGAGACAGCAAAAGTAACTAAGAACAATAACCACAACACAACCAGAGTTTACTAGTCATGAATGTAATCCCAGAATATCAATAGTAAACAACATATGGCTCTGTTGTACATAACTTGTGTGCACGTTAGTTTGGTATGCTGTAATTTTGAGATTAATTACCTTTTACATACAGATAGAAGATGATCTAATGCAACGAGTGATGAAAGAGACTCAGGAGAGGTTAAGGATGTTTGAGGAAGGACAAAGAAAATGGCAGGAACAGCAACAATCTCCACAACAAATGGTGAGCATGTATTTTGTGCTGCCTGTTCAATTTGCTCAAACACTCTACCTTACAGGCAGTGACTCAGTGAATTTTATAAGATTTTTTTCAAATGCTGACAATGGAACATTAATTTTTGTTAGTGATATTGCCCTTGCATAGTTGAGTGGCATGTCACAGTCACACCTCACCCTCACAATCCTTGACACCATTCCCCAAAAAGTTTTAACAGTAATAATGATGATGCAGAATTGAAAATCCATGCATGACACATAATATTCATGTATAGCAATACATAAAATGCATTGGAGAAACTGACAATACAACTGAACAAACAACTGATTTGCAGCTATACTCTATATACTACAATAATTAGTATTTTGCGCTAAAATTGATGGAGATAATTATCAATTACTGAGACCAAGGTCACTGTGGAGGTCTTGGAGGTGGTGTTGTTGGAACTTGAGGAGGTCGAGGTGGAGGGACAGAGGGAGCATCAGGAATTTGCTTTCCGGGAGTCTCTTCCTTCTTCTTACTGGCACCTGGACCCCAGGCTAGAGTAGGAGCCTTCCATGATTCACCATTCAAAGCAGCCTAATTGGAAGAAGACATGACTCAGGAAGAGCAAGGAAGTGTTGATTTACTCACAGCAAAGTAGCAGACACAGGCACAAAACAGGGCTATACTTCCAAATATGGTAGACAGTACAAACATGCCTGGGATCAACAGGCTGTGACAGACAATAGTGTAAATGACCATCTTGCTCAAATACATTGCTCAACTTACAACAAGTACAAAATAAAGCGAATAATGTAACTGCTTCCAACAAATTTCAAATTGTGTAGAATGGGTGCAATGTACTTCTGTCCACTACAAGACAAGAATAAAACAGATAGAAGGTAGAGATAAAGTAACCCACGGTCTTTCCACATTAGTTTTCTTGACTTTGCGAGCACTTCTAGGGTACTCAACAAAAAATATAAACAAACCAATACAACTGAAAAATAGTCAAGGACATGAACTTTTGACTGAACAGAATTGTAATAGCTATTGAGCAGCTTTTAAGGTTGCAGGCAGTAATATCAGTAACTTGTATTTCTGTATTAGTAAATTAATAATAAAAGCACATACTATGTCACAAACAGAAGCAATATACAATTTCTCTAAAAGACTTGTATACAGGAAGATGGTACAGTGATCCATACGATGATGTGAAAAATAGTGGTTTAAAATCTCAAAAGTAGGCTCACATGCATCCAGGCTTATTTTGTAATAGCCAAAAACTGAATAGCAGTGAATGAAGAATTTTAGTGCTTTATGTGCAAGCAATGACCGTCTGTAAAAGACGAAACAGCACACTGTTCCTGACAAAGGTTGTGGCAGAATATACAGAACACAGAATACAAGTGAACATGCAGTCACTAATGAAAACAGGATACATTGTCAACCATCGAGCAACACTGCCAACATTAGTGGGAAAAGAACCATCAATAGATATCTCAGGAATTGAAGCAGCTACTATCCCACCACTGAAAATAACTGAAAAATCATTTTAATTTTTAAGACTATCATCAAATCTGTTACTTACAGATAGCAGCGTAGAGAGCGTTAATATTTCCCCACATTGCCCACTCCACACGAGAGCAACAGCATGTTGGGAATCCTTCTCTTCGCAAGCACTGGCAACCCATGGTAGCAATCGACAGTCAGAGACTATACTTCTTCTCAAAAGCTAGCAGGATCGGTCTTGCTTCCGTACTGAAAGAAGGCCGAGAAAGTCAACCCGAGAATCAAACCAGGGTTGTGTTTAGAAGCCCGACAAGAAGCTGGGGCGTGCCGCTATTCCGTAAAAGCCATAATGGGCGTGGTCATTATAATTATACGTATAATACATGTACCACCCTCGACCACGTGGTACTCACGAAACAAGGTGTCCTAGTAGTTTGCATTTACCTAAGTGTGTTGAGTGGTTCACGCTTTTATGGAAATGTTCTTTATATTCTCGTAGATTTTAAAGAACCTCACTTAGTGTAAAAATGTTTGGTTTGCAACTATGGGCCCTTTTCGCGAGCTTTGCTATGATGCCGCAGTTCCATCCTCAAGTGGAAGGAAAGACGTTTTTAGTGACTCATTTGACAAGGTCATATGTTGAAGCATCTTACGGGAACGAGTCTGTTGGAGTGCGCTTCACTTCCTCGACCGGGAACCTCACCGTTAGCTCACTCAATGGAGAAATTCTAGTCACAGCGCATACTTCGCACAACGGTGGTTATCGCTATGAGATAGTGTCTTTGCTCGGAAAATATTTCATGCGAGACGAATCCTTGGGTGACGTACCGGTCACTAGAAGGTTTGCAGAGTATGTCCAATCTACTGGAAATGCAGAAAGAACCTTTATTCAGCGACAGTTGCTGTTAAGTTTTTCGCGAAACTCGGACGAGAAAATTAGCGACGCGGTGAACCGTATTTTGCAGCGACCAGAATGTCAACTTTTACAACAGGCTGCACAGCAGCTTTCTCAACAAAATTCTGGGCATGTAAATGGAAAAGATTACCCAGGAACTCTGCCCTTCTTCATGTTTTCTTCGCGCGTTATAGAGGCAAAGCAAAGAGTGATGAGTCCGTTGCTGGAGCAATCGAAGCTGCTTAGAAAGCGCCGCAACAACGTTAATGTCAAAGATGATGATGACGACGACGACTATGATGACGATTGTCTCGATGACTGTCCACCGTGTGAGGAAGAGGGCTGTTTGGGTATGTGTGGAGTTCGTTGCATGTGCTGGGACTTTGTCTGTGGAGACTGCTGCTATCACGTAGGCTGTTATGATCATACAGTGTGCTGCAGAATGAATTATTTTAGTATTGCATGCATGTTTCCCATCTACTTTTCGTGTGAAGACAACTACTATTGTTCTGTATAACATTTGTTTTATCACTGGGCAGTTGCTTTTATTGTCTAAGTCCATGTAACTAGCCAGATTTCGTTTTATCACTGAACAGTTGTTTTTATTGTCCAAGTTCACATTATATCTACTAGTGGGGCAGATGTGTGCAAAAAAATGCATGAATTGTGGGTTTTTACATAGAAGCATGAAACTTGGTATGGTATTAGACAATAATATATGAAGTAATTTGAGATATGGAGCCACTTCGGGTTTGACCTCTGCCGACCTCTAGACGTTAATTAACTATTTAAAAAATTCCGTCTTTCCATGTTCCACCAAATGCAGTCAAGTTTGGTATCATTTTGAAGCTCAGCTTATAAGGAGTAATTTGGAACTTAAATCATATTAATAGCACATTCTGATCATAAGTTATGATAGTTTTTATAACTATAGGTAAAAAAATCATGCATGTAGTTAAACATGCATTGCATGTATTTTGTAGTTGTGCTTGTAAATTGGTTGCATAGCCAATCCTCTTTGTTTCTATGATGCAAGTTTGAGCATGCTCAGTATAAAGCAGCTGCTAACCTTCTCTTCCCCTGCTGATTGCTGTAACTTAGCCTTAATGGTTGGTAGGCCCTGTGTATAGGGACACTCTTCCTGTGACTATGTCAAAGTAAGACTATGATGATAGTATTACTATAGCATTTAAATTATTTTGCAATAACTTTTATAATAACTTTGGTAAGCTACGACATGGAACCAAAGCTGATCTTTTGAGTTGTCTGAAGAATTACTCTAAGTCAGCACCATTGCAACCAGATGCTGAAGTGGCCATTTTATATGGAGCTGTAGTAGTAAATTTCCTACAACCACTTGCAGCCAAGACCTTTCATGACTATGCAGTCAAAGTTTTCTTACCGTATATTGAAAAGCAATTGCAACAAGTCAGTCGAGTAGACATAGTGTGGGACCAGTACATTCAGAACAGCCTGAAGTCACAAGCCAGAAGTAACCGTGGAAAAGGCATTAGAAGAAGGGTTGAAGAATCTGCTAATTTGCCCCAAAACTGGTCACAATTTTTGCGTGATGATGCAAATATGATGCAAATAAGACTGAGCTATTTTTGTTTTTGGTGAAGCACATCAAGCATTTTGGTAACTAGGAAGCAGATCATCACCACAAATGGGTCAGATGTTGTGTGCATCCCTCCTCAAGACATTAGTAATCTCGCTCCTTCGAATCATGAAGAGGCTGACACAAGAATGGTCCTTCATCTAGCAGATGCAGCGAAAAAGGGATATAACAAAATTCTCTTGCGTACTGTTGACACAGATGTGGTTGTCTTGTCAGTGGCTGCATTTGCTAAATTAGAAACAAGTCATCTAACAAGCATAGATGAAGCTCGGAAGCATCTTTTTACCAAAAAAGGACGAACCATGGATGCCCTTCCTCCTTCCAGAGCAGCTCTAATACAGCATATTAAAAGAGCTGTGTACCAAGGTGGGCATTGTTGGGGTAAAATGCTTCAAGTTTCCATCCAGCTACCTTCTCCTGGTGATTGGGGTTGGACTGATTCTGCCAACTGGAAACCCTTGTGGACTACTTTGCCAGAGGCCAGTATTTCATCCAGGGAGTTACTACGTTGTGGCTGTAAGAAAGGATGCAGAGGGCAATGCAAGTGCAAGAAAGCAGCTCTGAAATGTACTGCTATGTGCCAGTGTGATGGAAAATGTACTGAAACTGATTAGCTTATCTTACTATTAAAACTAAATGCATAATACTTCAAATTTACATAATCACGATTATAAAAACTATCATAACTTTTGATCAGAATGTGTTATTAATATGATTTATGTTCCAAATTACCCCTTATAAGCTGAGCTTCAATATGATACCAAACTTGACTGCATTTGGTGGAACATCGAAAAGATGGAATTTTTTAAAATAGTTAATTAACGTCTAGAGGTCGGCAGAGGTCAAACCCGAAGTGGCTCCATATCTCAAATTACTTTATATATTATTATCTAATACCATACCAAGTTTCATGCTTCTATGTAAAAACCCACAATTCATGCACACATCTGCCCCACTATACTCTGCCACTACTGTACTCTGCTATTTAAAATTTGAGCGGGAAACGTTTACCGCGACTTTGTTCTAATTAACGCCCTGTGTGTCTGTATTACACAGAAGCGCTCAGAAGTTTATCGAGCAATCATGTCGTCGCGGTCAAGATCCAGGCGAGTACGACCCAGCGACGAGGAGCTAAGAGCAACTGCAACTGGGAACATGACTCCGAGTGAAAGGCAGGAATTTCGCCAATTTGTCACAAACATGCGTTTCAGTCGAGGACGTACCATAGAGATGCGACTAGGCCTGTTAACTGGTATTGCGTTAGGCCTCCGGGTGTTCTACTCAAACCTGATCAATACTGATACTGCTTACAGTATATTTCTGTTTTTGGGACGTGAGTATTGGAGATTCGGTGAACTCTAATTAATGAATACAGTATTTAATAGTTCTTGTGCTGGTGATTGTTATGTCGACTTGGTTGGACTATTTTCCCACTAAAATTAAAGGTTTTGCATTAAGGTACACATTATAAGTGGTGACACTTAGCAAATCATCATATTTCACTATAAGGGAATCCGATGGTCAAGGATTGCCCTTTGGGTGCTTGTTTTGTCCCATGGTGTGTTTAGGTGTCATGTGTTATGCAACTGACAAGCAACCTGAATTAATACGTGAGTGTGTAAAGTAGTGCTGGAACCTGTCATACTGTACAAGTGTTTTTCCTTTCCAGCAATCTTGTCCGTATATCTCACGGTTTCTTGTCTGCTCAGTATAGCCACTATTGTTATCACTATGATCTATTCCATCTCTTTTCCAAACTCGGTTGCTGTATACAACTTCATAGCCATGGCATTAGTAGCAAGTTGCAATGCAGTAGTGGGAAGTGAGTTGTTATCAGTACATAGTTTTATATTTTCCTTTTCTCTATCCAGCTCCCTACTTGACAATGATCATTGCTGTTGTACTTTATTCTATTTTGTTTGCATTTCTTCTCCACAACTTTCCTGAGAGCTTTACATTATGTGAAGCCATGCTGGTCAGCCAGTCACTCTCTATCCTGCTCACTGACACTATAACTCAGTTGCTATCTCATCTGGACTGGTACACACTGGATACAGTGCTGGTCTTTAAGAGACCTAACTTCATTGTATTCTTAGAGGTAGAAACAGCACTATAATGATCATGAATCTGATTGTGTGTATACTAGGTCGGTGTGGCTGGTGTGTTCCTGTGTTGTGTATTACTGTCTCCACTACTGTTTATGTTAGCATCAACTGAGTGAGTACTGCAGCACACAACACAATATCAACACTTCTTCTCCCTTGTCCAGCGACACATTCTATATACATGTATGGTCTGTGGCTTTTCTGCAAGTGTCTGCTATTGTCATATACCTGGTAGTGCTGCCTTGGTTACAGATGATCCTTGGAGATCGTCCGATAGTTTGGCTGTATAACTTTATTGTGTCTACCAGTGCTAGGGTTAGTGGCATTAGCATGTGGTTACTGTGGTTTCATGTCTTTACGCAGAAATATCTATTAATTTACTGTGTTTCAGTGACACTAGTTGCCATTGTGATTGTATTGGCACAGTCATCTACTGGGAGATTCTTATCATGTTGTAGAGCTGATGAGTAAGACATGACCAGACTATTGTTGATACACACGTACTCACTTTAACACCACTCATAATGTATCATCACAATAGGCCATCTTCACTTTGGATGAGGAAGTGGTTTCACTTGCTGGCACTTGCTGTCTACACTCCATGCATTGCTCTTGATCCTGCCTTCATCAGTGTTGCTGCATCACTTGCTCTAGTGGTATTCCTGTCTATTGAGGTGATAAATAGTTTAGCTCAGTAATGTAAAGGCATGTCCGCACTTGTGTGTTGAACTCGGATAGATCACGTATGCACTTGACCTAGTTTTGGCGAGTCTGTACTGAACCCAACCCATATACGTATGGGGGTTGAACTGAATTGAAACTGGATTCGTTTTGACACCGCCACGTGTACGTGCACTTGAGACGATTTTCAAGTGTTGTGGCACTGGAGAAAGACGCATAGAGCCAAGAAGTGCTCGTGCTATCGTTATAAGCACGGCCTTGGACTGCTAGCATGAACCTGACTGAGGCAGACTTGCATCGATCCAGGTCGAGTGTGGACGTTTGTTAACTGAGTTCAACCGGGGTAAGTCAGGTTTAATCCAACCCGGGTTCCAAGTGTGGACACACCTAAGTGAGGGCCCTGTAATGATGGATCTATCACTCTGTCTATCTTCTATAGATAGTTCGTGTATTTCGTATTTGGCCATTTGGTGACACAATTCACGGATTGCTTGTGCCATTCATTGATTCACGAGATGCTGGTGATCTCATTGTGACACACACATACCTACTCGTTGGATTCTCTCTCCCACTTTGGCTGTGCCCTGGCAGCAGTGGATACTCTGGTGGTGAGATGTCTCTTTTGTCTAATTTAATTATTCTCTATATTTCCAGTTGCTAAGCTCAGTCTGTATGCTGGTGTGCTCTCATTAGGTATCGGAGACTCTATAGCTGCTGTCTCAGGTACTCTCATGGGCAGGAATAAGTGGCCAGGTCAGTTGCACTCGACTACTCTTCATTATTATCATCATTATCTTTACAGGTACCAACAAAACATTTGAGGGCACATTCATGTCATTTATCTGTCAATTGATAGTGGCTGCAGCCATAGTATTTTTTGGTCAGTAAGCACAGTCAGTTATTGCTTGTCAATCTTGATTCATGCTGCTTCCTATTATAACTACAGATCCTTATATACCCTCTCTCTCTCTACACCAATGGCTGATACTGGCGTTCAGTGTGGCTGGTGGTGCTGCCCTTGAGGCCTATACCAAACAAGTTGATAATCTCATTCTGGGAGCATTTCAATTCACACTAGCTATCACATTCCTCCATTGATAAATCACTAATTTTACTCTTAATATCAAAATCATAATAATTATAGAACTCAATGGTACTAGGCAAAATTGTTTTTCTGTTGGTTGGATGTTATCACGAAGAGAATGCATTGTATGCAACATAGGCAGCCAATCCAACCAAGACAGCACCAAGCAGACCTAGAGCAGGGAGAATCCAGGTGCTAGAGCTAGAAGAGAAAGGAGAGAAGAAGAGGAAGATTCATCATTGTAAAGAGCATCCACCATCACTATATTAGGGTTATGCATTACAGGGTAACTTATGTTACTCACCTGCCAGCTTCAGGAGCATTTGGTGAGGTCTTTTTCTATTGTGTGTACAACAAGTGATAATAACTTGGAATGCAGGTGTTGATGTGCTTACTGCTACTGAAGGCTTAGGATCAGCAACAACGCCAACTATGTAGTTCTTTTGAAGCTCACGAGCATCAATAGAGTGGCCAACATCCTCAAATGATTCGGTGGCGTCTTTGCCTAAGAAAGACGTGTTAAACTGACTACATGTATGACTAATATCTCACCAGCTTGTTCAAGCAATACCTCCTCTCCTCCAGGGTGCTAATGGTGAAAAAGTCTCACATTAGTTTAAACCACAGTTGTGCACACAATCATTACAATACACACATTGCGAGTGATTGCATAATGAGATCTAAACGAGGTCACTTCGATTATTCGCGCCAACTGACCTCTTCCATGAACTTGGTTACATCATAGACAGTATTATGCACCACGATCCAGAGCGATCTTTGATGATTGTGCTTCTTGATCTCCTCCCATGTGTATTTCTTCTGCTCACCCTTACTGCTAGCTGAAGTTTCCTGTTGCTCTGGCTCAGCCATAACTAGAAACTTTGCTGCCTCCCGATCGCGGAACGAAGCAGGTCACGTGCGACTGGAGTCTAGGCACGTGCACTAGGTTTTATTATTCATCTGGCTGTGGACGTGCCCAACAACGCGCTTGCATGCTTGCACTCTAGTCTCCTGACTTGCAATTGTTGTGATCAGAATTAAATCTGGATGTTATTGCGCGCTTGTACATCTCATCTACATAGCAAACCGTTATTTTGCTCGGCAGCAGTATTGAATCGACGACTGATGTCTTCCAGCTGGTCAGTTCGCGGGACATCAGCCGGGGTAGGGGCGGTGAATGCGATTCGTCAGTGCGAGGAGGCACACTTTGTAGAAGCCCTAAAACAGAGAAACAAAGAATTGGACTTGATCAAATTGTCAATAGGTTTGCCAAGCAATATTATTGCAGCAGCTGCTGTACATGTATACACTGCATGTGTTTATTGTTGAACTGCAGTTGGGTGCATGCATAATTATTATAGCCATGCATGGCCACATACTGGATATGTATTATGCATAGCAGTTACTACAAATTTAATTAATGATCGATGCAAAGGGTTAGATTTACAACAACATCTCTGTTCAGGAGATCCAACAGTATTTGGTAACCTTCCTGCGGACCCTACTGGTGGTGAAGCTATAAAGGCGGCTATTGATTCCGGTCAATATAATGGCTATGGTCACTCAAGAGGTATCATATATCTCTAGCAATGTTTGGTGTGTTGATGGTGGTGCTTTGTTATTATCAGGATTGCTCTCTACTCGGGAAGCTGTTGCTAGGAAGTACGGTGTTGTGAATGAAGCTACTTTAACAGAAGAGGTACAGTAAGATAATGGTGCTGCTATTACTATTTCACTATTGCTGATAACAGGATGTCATCATGACTTCCTCATGCTCTGGTGCACTTGAACTCTGTTTCACAGCTCTAGCTAGTGCTGGTCAGAACTTTCTCATTCCTAAACCAGGATTTGCCTTGTATCGGTGTCAGCTTGGGTCTCTGGATGTTGAACTCAGGTACTATTCACTTAAGGTACAAAACTCTTGTCTTCGCTTCTTTGAAATTGTCTTTCTATCATAGCCAGATGCTAACTGGGAGGTGGATCTGACAGATATGGAGCGGCTAATAGACAGTAATACAGCTGGTATTCTTATTAACAATCCTAGCAACCCATGTGGCTCTGTGTACACTCAACAACACCTTAGAGACATTGCTGATAGTAAGGCCCTTATGTGATGACCAATGTCAATCTATTGTAGTTACTGTTATATGAACAGATAATTATTGTATCTTACAGTTGCCTGCAAACATCGTCTACCGATCATCAGTGACGAGACCTATGCTGAGATGGTGTTCACTGGTCACAAGTTTCACTCCATTGCTGCAGTAGCTAATGATGTTCCTACTCTAGTATGTGGTGGAATAAGCAAGAGATTTCTTGTTCCTGGTTGGCGGCTAGGCTGGATACTGATTCATGATCCTATTGATGCATTTCGTAAAGAGGTGATTGATATTACAGCTGAAATCTGTTAGTGCAGTATGTAAGTACAGTGGAACTTTACATAACCAGGACAATTTTTGTCTCAGTGGTGTCATTATGTTAGTTGTAGCTAAGATTTCGTCTCCTTGCATGCTTTACATGCCTTGCACATGCAAGGCATGTAAAGCATGCATGCAAGGCATCATTCGTCATGAATGCAGATCATGAATGGTGATCATTCTTCATGCATGCAGCAGCATCGTCATGCATGCTTGGCATGCAAGGCTCGCATGACTTGCACATGCAAGCAAAGTATATTACTCTTTGAGTCAGTAGAGTTTGCAAATGAACAAGTTTTCGAACGATCTCGTTCAATAAAGCGAAGTTAGCCGCTAACTCATGTACTCTGTCTTGCTGGCATTATGCCTAATGATCTGATCTATGTCATCATTATGCAGAGTCATCACCTCATTTTCTGGTTGTCGGAGAGCCAGAAATGTAGTAATGATACGTTATTACTAAAACTATTAGCTTTTTCTTGTGTGCACATGAAGAGCTATTTGCAGCATATTTAATAGAAGTTATTAATAATAATGTGTGCATACAATGTGCTACACAGAAAGTGAGTGCTGCAAGGTACTGTGGTTTGCAGTACTTGATTTACAAGTATTGCGGTGATGTGTTGAGTGTACATGAGCCTTTGTGTTGTCTCAGGTACGTCCAGGACTGTTCAATCTGGCTATGAAGATACTAGGCCCTTGCACACTAGTTCAAGCTGCTGTACCTGACATGTTAGAAAAGACACCTGAAGAGTTTCACAAACGGACCATTGATGTCTTTGAGGTAAGATCACACCACAGCGCAGGAATCAGCAGTGTGAATGACTCTCTACAGGAGAATGCTCGTCTGGTGTATGATGGATTAAAGGATGTTCCTGGACTGAATCCGATAATGCCTTCAGGAGCCATGTACATGATGGTGGGTGTTGTACAACACACATTCGAGTAGTAGAGATGAAAGCATGATTAAGTATGGTTGACTGCTTTGGGTAATGGGTCAATGTCCTCGTAATTACACATTCGAGTAGTAGAGATGAAAGCATGATTAAGTATGGTTGACTGCTTTGGGTAATGGGTCAATGTCCTCGTAATTAAAAGCTCTTTTTACTTTACAGCCGAATAATTATGCTTCAATTACTAGCAAGTGTTCAGCTTGTTTATTCTTTATCATCAATACCTAACAATAAGTCACATCAGTTAGACACAACACATAAGACTCATTGACAATGGCTATAATGATAACATTTCTGCTGTCATGAAGGCCTTTGACACATTCTTACTTTCTGCAGCATGGGAGTTTGGTTAGGCACACTAAAATCTGTTGGTGCACAGGCTAATACAGTGAAACCTGGCTAATCCAATCACCCTTGGGTCAGTAAATTGACCTTTAGGCAGATAGCTGTTAGGGCTATGTGGCCGTATTAGAGAGGTGGTCGTATTACGTTAGCACAGGTCTCACTTGAACTCAGTATCACCAATATTGGATCTCATTTTCTTGTACTATTTCATTTATCTCTAGGTAGGAATAGACAAGAAACATTTCCCAACATTCTCAGATGATATACAGTTCACTAAGCAGCTTGTGATAGAACAGTCTGTGTTCTGTCTCCCTGGAGACGTGAGTCTTATGTGCATGTAACGATGTTGCGTCAATAATCTTTACTACAGATTTTCACATTTCCGGACTACTTCCGTATTGTTTTAGTGATGCCACCAGATTGCATCAGAGAGGCTTGTCAAAGGATCGCTACATTCTGCAAACAAAACTATCAGTGACATCGCATCAGAGAGACTTGTTAAAGGATCGCTACTTTCTGCAAACAAAACTATCAGTGACATGTTATTATGTGATTGTCTCAGATTTTATTATTATTGATTACAACAAGATTACCAAAATAAAGATTGTCATTCAAACTTCCTCATCAATGTAGGACATGGTTATAATACAGGGTAAAAAATTTAGATATTACTACATCAATTATCTATAAGGAATAAACCAATAAAAAGTTTTTCAAACTTGATTATTAAGTAACTTTAATAATAATGATAATTATTAGTAACATCTTACTAGTATTGAGATTATTGAATAATGAAGAAACTGCTCTTACGGTGCCAATCGTAATTATTATAAACTAGTTACTATAATACACATGTAAAACACAAATTAGTCAGGTGGGTGTGGTCAGTGATGCCGACCCCATAACCCAGGAGGGATGGGTCCAGGAGAAGGAGCATGTGGCCCACCTCTTGGAGGACCCATGTGAGAAGGATGGGGTGGTGGAGGGGGCATTGAATAGCTGAAGTCAGGATGCATTGGTGGTGGCGGTATCATGTGTGGACCGGGGCCGTGAGGAGGTGGCGGTGGCATGGGTCTCGGACCAGGACCATGCATTCTCATTGTCATCATCGGAGGATGGTGAGATGGTGGCGGAGTTGTGGGAGGAGTAGGGTGGGGAGAGGGAGCAGGAGAGGGCCCATCAGGTGTGTTAGCACGATAAGGTGTAAAGTGATGATACTGGTTGGGTGGAGGAGGATGAGGATGTCCTCTGTTAGGAGGAGGGTGAGGATGGTGGTGGTGAGGAGGAGGTGGTGGTGGTCCAGGAGGTCCATTATAGTCTATCCAGTATGGTCTACCAGGACTGCCAGAGGGATGGTGAGGATGATGTGGGTGGGGTGGAGGAGGGAGTCCTGAGAAGTCATCACGATGATGCATCTTCATTGGAGGGCGTGGATCATGCATCATGGGTGGATAAGGAGGAGGGGGACCTGGATAAGGGTCACTACCGTAATGGTGATACTGACTGTGTCCTCCGCCTCCTCTCATCATTTGATGATCGTGGGAAGGATAGTGGCTACTGAGATGGTGATAGTCTCTGTCCATTGGATCCCCTCGTGGCGGTGGAGGAGGAGGGTGAACCATAGGGTCAACCTGAGAGAATGGAGGCTGATCAGATAGCGCCTCTCCATTGAAGTCTGGAGAGAGAGAAGGGTGTCTGAAATGACCACGATGAGACCCAGGAGCATGGTCAAATGGTCGAAAGTCGTGTTCTTCTGGTAAGCTGAGGCTGGTTGAGTCATTCGGTGGAGCAGGCAGAGAATGAAACGAAGAAGCAGACTAGACAAAAAAAACAAACAGACAGATTAGGCCGTGAAAGAATATTCTTCATGACATGGTATTGATAATAACATTTTATATGCAAGTTGAAAATACAGAAGCAGTGCTTACAGGTGATCGATGATGCTGGTGGATATTATCAAGACTAGATGTCCTCATGTTAAAAGCTAGACCATCCAATTGGCTGCCATGACTGCCATGCAGTACCCCTGTACTATTTCGACTGCTACCGCGACTGTATAGGAAAGAAGAGTAACACAATGATGCTGCACTTCTCTGCTCTAGGGTGTCTTAATGAAAGACAAAGCTGTTTATTAGAGTTACATTGATCAATAGCTTGGCATCATAATGTGTTATACAAATACTCCTACAACTTGATACAAGTACAGTGCTTCCAGCTTAGAGCTTCCACTTTTAAATTTTAGCTGTTTTGCAGCTAGAAAGTGCACTAAACATTGTATATAATAACTTACATTCATAAAGATTGCAAGGTCAAGAGCATGGCAGTCAAACTGTCAGGCCCTGAAGCTAATACAGTAGTGCCATGTTTATGACATCATGATTTCTGTATGACGTCACGCGGACCCACCTACATCTTGACAGCAACAGCGCTTAGCAACTTGTGTTCTACGCAAGTCACGAATAACTCAGTTGGTGAAAACCAGCAGGAAAATGTCGGTTCGAAGAAAACAAGTCCACAAGCGAATCAGCGATTGACAAGCCATTTTTACGATGTTTAATTCGCTCAGCACAGTGCGCGAGGATATGCGTCATCAATAAACAATCGATCCAGGATGAATCTCATTAGCGCGGTAAAGAAGACGAGTCTCACCTGTACACAGCGCTCGCATGGTAGAAGCTATCACACTAATTTTACACAAGTAAAGAGTGTCTAGCTATTCATAATTAAGTGTGTTTTTCTAACTCTAAAAGGTACTCAAGTTTGTGCTTAAGGGTCTTAAAAACCTACAATTTCATCCCTTCCATGAGCTATAAAAAACTTTCTGTGCAAATACAACATTCAAAACTTGACAAATCAGTAGAAAAGGCTCTAGAAGTGAAGTGTGGTGTTCTTAACTCGTAGAAATAATATTCTTAAAAACTAGCTACTGCAATAGTCACACCGATTCCTGTCATGTTGTCGTAAAAACATGACGGTTCATTCTGTGTCCTCCTGAATTGACAATTAGATAGAGATAGGATGCATCTACCTCTATTCCAAGAAAGCTATTCGAGATAACACTTTCACATGCAAAAATATTTGCAGGTGCAAAAAAATTGAAAATTGGAATGACTAAGCTGGAAGCACTGTACACAAACTGACTCACCCTGACAAACTTTCTGAGTCACTGTCAGACGAAGGTGCAGAATAAAAATGGCCGAACCCTCCACTGATGATACTGTGTATATCTTTTTCTCTCTGAGAGAATCCTCCTCCGCCCATTGATCGTTCTGTATTTCCTCCCTTGAGGAGTCCTATCCCTGAATCTAAGGAACCCACACCATTGTCTATTGATGTCATCCTTCTCTCTTCCTCTCTGTCTCCCTCTTCCCTCTCTCCTCCATCTGGGTTGAAGTTGCTAGTGATGCCTAAAACTCCAGTGCTGTTGTTGCTGCCTTTATCCTGAGATTCTTCCTTATGCCAGAAGTCAGAGAAACCACCAGGACCTTGTCCAGGAGTTTCACGATAGCTGAGGTATCGGAATATCTGATCAAACTCATCTTCTGTAGTCTGGTTGTAAGAATTTGTGCTTGTCTTTGGGTCTCTTGTCTTCTCTTTGTCTGTGTGAGAGAAAATTGAGTATAATAGTGTAATATTGCACTGACAACTGTATCATAAATTAGAGTCAACCACAATAGCAATTAAAATCCCACAAACACACTCCATTACAACAGGTGGGTAACCTGATCTTTGCTGAGGCTCCTTTTCCTCTCCTCTAGTTGGCTCTCTCCTTCTATGGCTGTAGCGATGCTTGTTGGCAGCCATCAGTTTAGCTTGTGTCAGTTCTCCTCTATGAACACTAGGCAGTATGTCTGTGATGTCATCAGTATCAAACTCCATGTTTGGCTTGATGGTCACACTGCTTGTCACTGTGCTGATAGACTCATTGCTGGGATACCTGAGCAGTGTGTTTGATGTCGTCACACGTCGCATACTGTCTCCACTCCTGACAGTGGGTACCTCCATGTTGTGGCTACTGGATGAGGAAGAAAAGCTACTCCGACTGCCTGCGTCTGAGTGACCGTCCTTCTCCCCATCAGGTCCCTCGCTATCACTAGAAAATCGTCGCTGTGCTGGTGTGTCTTCTTGCTGACCCGCCTCTCTGGGAATAAAACTATGGAAGCCAGGCTCCTTTCTGTTGCTACTGATTCTAGCGTTTTTGCTGCTCATTCTACCGTGAGCTCTCCATGATGATGAGGGAGACGAGCTTACTGATGGTTGTACAGTACACAAGTAGTTAGGATTAGCATCACGGCACTCTACAGCAATACTGGGTATCTCTAGTGATGGCCTGGATAAAGAGAGTAAGGTAACAACACCAGTAGCGTGAGTTTATTTCTACTATAACTCACTCATTGCTAAAATAATTGAGTATGCTCAGCTGATAGGAAAACCTGGTGTCCACGTAACCAAGATACTCGTCAGGTTGAGGCATACGGCCGAGGGAACCAAACGATGCATAGTCTTCAACTAACCACCTGAAAAGAACAAACAACTTCAACACATGTTCACAGATTGTTTTCTACTACTATTGAATGTTGCATACACACAGCACATCTGGACACCTGCACATGCTAGCAATAGATTATTGTTACTGGAATGAAGTGATGTAAACAGCGGCCACACACACACACACACACACACAACTTGTAATTGCTGTCACCCACCAGCTAGAGTAAACAGTGATTAGAAGGGAATCCTCTCCTTTGGTTGATATTTCAACTGGTTTGTTATCCTCTGAAGAGGGAGAGGGACGGACAAGTACCTGTAATAAGAGACGATGTAAGCAGTTGAGATCAAGGATATGAGCATTGAGAGCTCGACACATGAGCATTGAGAGATCGACACATGAGCATTGAGAGCTCGACACATGAGCATTGAGAGATCGACACATGAGCATCGAGAGCTCGACACATGAGCATCGAGAGCTCGACACGTGAGCATCGAGAGCTCGACACGTGAGCATCGAGAGCTCGACACGTGAGCATCGAGAGCTCGACACGTGAGCATCGAGAGCTCGACACGTGAGCATCGAGAGCTCGACACGTGAGCATCGAGAGCTCGACACGTGAGCATCGAGAGCTCGACACGTGAGCATCGAGAGCTCGACACGTGAGCATCGAGAGCTCGACACGTGAGCATCGAGAGCTCGACACGTGAGCATCGAGAGCTCGACACGTGAGCATCGAGAGCTCGACACGTGAGCATCGAGAGCTCGACACGTGAGCATCGAGAGCTCGACACGTGAGCATCGAGAGCTCGACACGTGAGCATCGAGAGCTCGACACGTGAGCATCGAGAGCTCGACACGTGAGCATCGAGAGCTCGACACGTGAGCATCGAGAGCTCGACACATGAGCATTGAGATCTCGACACATGAAAGCTCTTTAAAACTGATTGTACAATACTCGATTTGTACATGTACTCACCAAATTAGCTTTACCAAACACTAGTTGTACAGTTGTCTTAGCTGCTGTGTTCGTCACTGTTGTACAGGACTCGTTCAGTACATGACGGGCGAACTCATTCACTTTATCGGTTGAGTTCTGGAGATTCTGAGATGTTACAGGTAACCTAGCAACCTCTTCCTCGATAGCTCTCTAATAAGAGAAGAAACAATGATCACGAAATGCTCAAAGATACACTCAATACAAAGAGATAGTAGTAGGGGGAGTGTTGCCATAGAAACAAAGACATCTAGCCAAGTGCATAGACCAAACACGAAATGGTCTTAAACTCTTTAAATGCACACAAATCGATACCAGCTATATTCTGCCAAGAGTGCATACAATACATCAACATATTTGTCTAACCAATTTTTGTTTGATGTTTTCTTTCACATCTGATCCTGTTGCTCCACGAAGGAGACGAGACCCAATCTTAAAGTTCATTCTAGGGACATCTCTCTCAATTTGATCATCTTTCTCTTCTTTAGACTGGACATGAAGAGCTCCAGCACCAATAGCCTCTAGCTCACTACAGCAATCCTGCAATGAGAAGCTGATCAATCAACACAGCATGAGTTAATTCAAAAAAGTAACGAATACTGATAAATCATAATAATTAAAGAAACAGCTGGACTCACTCTCAGGGCAAGCTCTATTCCCTTGGGGTTAAGATGAAACCCACCAGGAACAATGTTCGGAGGACCCCTGGTCTTTTCCAACTCTGCTGCATATGACTGAGATGGAGGGAGGGAGAGAGAGAGAGAGGGGGGGGGGACGTAGTTCAGAGTCTATACACACCAACCCACTATGCACAGTCAAAGTTTATCTTAAGCTAATATCATTACAAAACAAATATACTCTTAAGGACAGATCTGATATGATCAGACAGATACACAACATCTGGTATACATACATAACCACTCATTCTCTGTTGGCTATGAACCATATCACTATCATGTGTGTGAGTGAGTACGAGTGAGTGCTGGCGTCTGAGTGTGTAAAGTGTTGGTTTAGGATGTGAGTGTGATTGTAGACCATGTGCATTTATGCGTGAGATAATATGTACGACATGTCTGCATAAACGTCAATGTACTATGCACCAACCAGGAAACTGTAACCAACTTAGAAAAACACTAAGAGGTTGCATGGTAGTAGCAAAGAGAGAGAATGATTTGTGTATAATGCACGCAAGGTCAAAGTTGGCACAACAAGATCAAGACACAATCCAACATAACATGATAAGTATACACAAACAGGACATGCAATATTTTTACACATTCATTAAGTTTTATACACAAACACACCTTTAGGAGTTGGTCAACTTTTGAGTTCAGTCCTTTTCTAATAGTTTCAGGAAGCCCCTCTTTGCCAGTGTAAAGCATACACTGAACATCATTGCGGGACATGCCCCCAAATGTGCGAAGGCTACGATTGACCTACATAAAAATCAAAGGGGATGATCTTGTATTTGTATCTGGCTACTACAACTACACAAGTTACACATTATAAATCGGTACACACACATAAGTACATGTATTGATTGCTTGTTCATGTACATGGCAGCGGCATGCAAGGGTTTGACCAGAACATTGAGTGCATGCATGAGATATAGGTCACTGTAAGTGTGCGTGTCTCAGTACCTGTGCAGCTGACAACCACTGCAGAGTAGCGTCACGTATAGCAGAGTCACTGTGACTGTCTACACTCCCTACTTCCTTGTATGAGCCCAGAGGAGACATTATTTCAGCAGCAACATTCAGCAGACTGGCTTGTTTTTCAAGCATACTCAAAAAACATGAACCCATAGCCTGAGAGTCAAGATAAAACAAATGTAAAAATTATGTCACCAATACATCTTCCTCTCATGGATAATAGATACTAAGCACCTTGCATATAGTCAAGCTGTGTGGTCACATGTTAATACAATCAACCAACCCAACAGCCCTGACTGTGTACATGTGAGTTAGTAAATAATGCCAGAATGAGAAGGGAGGGGACCACTATACCTCAACTCGTAGTCTATCAAGTTCATCTGTAGCATGAGCGAGATTGGTGTCTTCCTTAGCAAATTCACTCAGAGCATCTCTAAACTTAACCTCAGCCTGCTCCAGCTTTTGCTTGGGGGCTGATGGTGAGCTATTGAGAGCATCAAGTGCATTCTGAGCAGACTCGTACTTGCTTAGTGACTTGGCGTGACTGTCAAGACAGCTTCGCTGGTGGCTAACACATGGACCGATCTTCTTGCAAGCAGACACAAACTCAGGCTGTAGCATGATTTCTAACCGCTTGCATTTTTCTTCCAATTGCTCAGAGGCCTCCTTGAACCTCATAGAAACCAAGAGGAGAGGAGTATCTTCAAACACAGTGCCTAATAGCGAGGACAGGCGCAACCCAGCGCTACAGTACCCATTGAGAGACTTGAGTAGTTCTTCAAAGCATTGAGGTAGCTCTGAAATAGTACTGTCTAGTTTCTCCAGTCGCTGTTTACGCCATTTGTGCTCTGCCTTCTTGGACGAGCCGCCCAAGGAGCGCTTACCGTTTCCTAACGGCAGCGCATTGGCGAGGCGGTCCATGAAACAACGAAAGCTTACCGAGAGAGTTTGTTACAATGGTACACACAAGACGGCTTGTTGTTTTTATCTCGCTCACAGAATAAGCACAGATCAGAGTAGTCAGTACTAAAATAATCCAAGCGGCTGTATCAAAAAGGTCTTCATTACACAAATTGAGAGAAGGAAAGCGGTGTCGGAGAAAGAGTAGAAGATACTCCTAGGAGTTCTTGTCGCCTAGAAGAGAAGAAATGCAGAGGAGTACCTGCAAGTAAGTAGTGGGCTGCGCTTTTGCCATAAATGAATAATACACACGCATACCACATGTGGACAGCCTGTAAATGACCGGCTCGAGTATGGGCCCGCCGCAGTTACCCAGCAACATAAGCTCTAGGGGCGTAGTTTGGGTCACATTAGTGAAAGTTACACCCACAGCTGACCGCCACATGTTTATGTAAACTGCGGTGAACTGCTTCAAAAGGTCAACAGTCCTTTATTTATCGCTAAGAGCTCCGTTCGTCGTAAAGCTGTTCATTTGTTCGTGGCGTTACGCAGTTTGACCAGTCGTTCTTGCTGCAGTCATCAGCCGTTCTTGCTGCAGTCATCAGCTAATGTGCTGTTATGAACCGGCAAGAAAACGAGAGCTGCAGCTACCGAGGCCTTGAAGCAGACCTTGCAGAATGCGAAGTAGACAACCCTCACCCGTTTGATCACAGGTTGAAACTAACCAAATTGGATAAACTAAAAGTGCGTCGTGTGGTTTTGTACTTGAAATGGTACTTTTTGTTGATTAGTGATGTAATAATTGCTAGAACATAATTTTATGCAAGTTATCACCATGCCAACTGTTTGTTATTTTTCTCTTTTTCGTCTAGTTTTTTATCAATTTCTTCTGGTTATTACCATTGCGGGTGTTCTTTTTGGTTATTCCATCGATTCTGTGTGGTGTAATACTATGCGGCATTATATCAATCGGGATCCGAACAAGACAGAGTGAACCTCTAACAGGATGGAGAAAGTGAGGACAGTGTCCTTTGTATAAGTGAATCCTTTTAGTCCTATAAAGTTTGTTTAGAGATTTTTATTGCCTAAGTACTACAATGTAGTGAGTTACCATGTTTGCTTAAAAATGGCATGGTATGACGAGGACGTACTCAGCCTTATAGTTAAATTCTGACATAGAGAGAGGTTAACAGTATTTTATTGGCAGGTTTGCACTCCAGAAGATCGGTGTGCTCACCAATAAAGTGTTTCTATTTGGTTTCGGTTTCCAGTGGATCAAAATTACTGGGCGGCCTGAGCCCACTGAAGCACCCATCATGGTGGCTGCTCCTCATTCCTCAATTCTAGACATGTTCTTTGTTAGTAGAGTCATTGTACCAACTATGGTGTCACGTAGTGAAGGAGCAAGATATCCCATATTTGGAAGTGAGCAGCATTTGATGTTTCTTCAATTGTTGCCAGTATATGTACTATTGTAGTGTTCTACGTATGTAACTACATTCAACACATTAACAGTTTGTCACAACTGCTGTTTGTTTCCAGCTCTAGTCACTCACACTATGAAGACCATTTTTGTCTCAAGAGATGACCAAAACTCTCGACAGAGATGTGGAGAGGAGATCAGAAGGAGAGCTAACTTAGCAGGAGAGTGGCCCCCAGTGCTATTGTTTCCTGAAGGCTAGTGTTACTAGACACACTTCAACATTACTACATTATACTAGGGTTTTTATCTGACTCATAATGATTAGAGGAACAACACCAATATTACATCAAACTTTTATATAGTGTGGTCTCTCACTTAGGAACAACAACCAATCGAAATGGACTAATGCGTTTCAAAAGTGGTGCATTTGCTCCTCAACTATGTGTGCAACCAGTTCTGATCAAATTCAAAAACCGCCTTGTAAGCACAAGTGTGAGCAAGTGACTTCTATCATTCTTACTTTTCATTAACAGAATACGATTGTCTGGGCAGAGAAAGGGGTTAGCTTGTGAGTTAGTTATAGATACCAACATACTGAGTATCGCTATTCCGATACAGAGTAGCAGCACTGTTGCTGACACTGTGTAACTTTCATAATTCAGTTGAGATTGAGGTGAAAATAGTCATTATTTTTATTATTAGTAGCAATAATCTCTCTACAGTATCTTCCTCCTTACCATCCATCTGAAGAGGTTAGTTGTCCACAGATTGTTTAAGCAATTTGATTTTTTCACAGGAAAAATCGACTCCCTCTTTGTTTGCTGATAATGTGCGAAACGTGATGTGCCAGTAAGATGTTATAATAACCACTATTATTTTTACTCTCTTTTTGATTCAGAGCAATAGGTCTTCCTCCCTCTGGTTATATGATTGAAGATCTTTTGTTGGGCAGACATGGTGAAAAGCTAGGCTTGCCTTTTCATACTGGTATGGTAGAATATGGAAAGAAAAAGAATGAAATAAAGTGAGTACAAGTGACGGTGAACGGACTGGAGCAGTTGATTTTTTGTGTTTTTTTTTCAGGTTGTCATTTATTCAGTTGAAGCAGTATCTGAGCAGATTTGCCAACTTCGACAGAGACAAAGATGGTCTCATCTCAATAGAAGACATGGTCTTGTATCTGAGGGTGCCACAAGATGTCTGTGCTGAATCTGTATTCAACTCTCTCAGACCAGTAGGCCTACGTGTGTGATCTAAACTTTCTATATGCTGATATTCTTTTCCAGGATTCAGCAGGAAGGCTGACTTTTCGTAACTATGTTTCTCAGCTGGTTACTGCAGCTCGGCCATTATTGAACAATGAACCGTTACTATTACAAATGTTTGAGGTACAAACTGATAGTATCATACAATACTCATAGTTTTTCTCAGTATTTTGACAGCGACAAAGATGGCTTTGTAAATGAGGATAATCTGTGTACACTAACTGATGCTGCTTTGTCCAGTGATAATTTGCACAGTCCAGCAATTAAATTTCCTGAGAGCCCATGGAATTTTGGTTAGTGATTTCTCTGATAGCATGCTTTAATTTTGTCTTTATGTGTAGAAAACTTCAAATCATTATTACAAGATAATCCTGAGTATGTTTTGCTGTTCACTGAACATCAGAATAATGCTTCCAATGCACCACTGGACACTCCTCATCTCGACAATGGTTGTCACAATGAAGGAACACCAACTAGTGACATTATCATAACTGTTACTTGATAATGAATGTATGATAATAAAAACAAGCCACGCCTATTTTGAGCTTTAATATGGCGTCGGTGTCGTGTGCTAATGATCCTCAGCTGGTCTCGCCGGACTATCACAGAAGAAAGATTCGCTCCCGTAAGATAGATCAGCTAAGGAAGACACTTCTTTACATCAAAAGGGGAGATTTAAAGAGACTCAATGCATCACTAGAAGACAAAGACACAGGAAGATCATTCAAGGACCGATTGCTGGCTTCCCGCGTACCAAAGGATCATTCACCAATAGTTTTGGCAGCGCAACACAATCAATGGGAGATATTAAAGTCCATTTTAGACCGTTTTCCTGCCAACCTTGAACAAGAAACCTCCACTGTGATTGAGGGAGGTCACCCAGTAGAAGGTGCCACTCCCCTATGGACTGCTTCTACTCTGGGCTACATTAACATCGTAAAAGAACTAGTTTCACGTGGAGCAGATATAGAACACACTACTGAGTCTCGATCCACACCACTCAGGGGTGCTGCATTTGATGGCCACCTTGCTGTTGTAGCCTTTCTTCTTGATAAAGGAGCTAGCATTGATCGTCCCAATCAAGTTGGCCAAAGCCCACTCACAATAGCTGCTGCTATGCGGAAGGTGGAAACTGTCAGTTTGCTTTTAAAGAGAGGAGCAAATCTCTTTCACCATGGTCACAATGGAGACACGCCCCTTCATGTTGCAGTTGAATCTGGCTCAAAGGATGTTACTGAGATCCTGGTCGTGGCTGGAGCGAAGAACACTCCAAATGATGTGGGCTACACACCAGCAATCTTAGCTAGCTGTTACGGACACCACGAAATAACAGCTTATCTTGATGCGACATTTCACCTGAGTCCTAAAGAGCTTTATGATTGTCACTGCTTGCTGTTCACCAAGGAAGTACTGAACAGTAACACTCAAAAGAGTAAAAAGTGGCTCACTAGTGCCATTACACTGAGAACAGAGAACCCACATCTCTTCAAGGATCTGCCAGCTGCATACCCATTGTATGATGGAATTCAGGAGCCCTGCCAGATGTCAGACATTGACTCGATCACCAACGATGATATGCAAGGTTTTTTTCTTTGTGCCATCTACTGTGAACGTATTCTTGGTGATGTTCACCCGACCACTGCTTTCTACATTCGTATTAGTGGGGACATGGCGCTAGAGGAAGGGCAGTACCAAAAGTGCATGGAGCTTTGGCTTCGTTCTCTCCACTTTGATCAAGCTGCAAGAATGGCTTACGAGCTTCAAATCACAGAAGACTTGTTATATTGTGTTCGGGGATTCTGTTTAATGATAGAGAATGGTTTTGTTCCTGAAGTAAGTCAGCATTTCTGGTGGGGTGTCAAAGAGTACAAATTGGCTAAAGAAAGCAAGATTTCTGAAGCTGATGTAGCTTGCTGTCTTTGTCGAATACTGGCGGTATGGATCAAGGCTACTACGCTCATGGAGGAAAATAAGAAAAGAGAAGAAGAGAGAAAAATTGTTGAAGCCACCAAAGAACTTCAAAAGCTCATGGAAGAGAAAGAGAGTCCTCTTCTGGCCTGCTTAAAAAATGCTCCCCAAAGCCGAACGATGCACAGTTTCTCAGCTTCCTTATCGGTGTCTGTGGCTAAACTACCTCTCCATCAAGTAGTGGCCTTCTTGATAGAGAATGGTTGCTCTGTACACTCGGAGGACACATTGGGAAACTTTCCTCTTCACATTGCAGTGAAACTAAAGGAGGACAGTGCTCTAAACTGTATCCGGACATTAGTAGAGTATGGTGCACACGTAGATGCTGTCAATCACTACAACCAGACTGCACTCAAGATAGCAGAGAATTCCGTTGGCTATGAGAAGGAGAAAGCTGAGATTGTGTCTTTCTTAAAAGAGTCAACTGCAAAGTGCATCAGCTTACAATGCATTGCTGCTCGAGTGACGGTGAGAGAGGAAATGGATTATGTTAATATTCTTCCTTCACAAGTTGCTGGGTTCGTGGCAATGCATGATGCAGATGAAGTAGACAGCTGTTACGATGATGACGAAAGTAAAGTCAAAGAAGAATGGGAAACTGATTGATTTTGTGATTCCATGAGTACAAATTTTCGTTATAATAATACTAATAATTATTATTGAGTGAGTGTTTGTGGGAAGAGGGAATCATTGTCACTTGTAGAGGAAGAGTCAGCATCCTCGTCAACTCTAACGTTTGCATCACTCTGTATAAATAAAGAATTCAAAAAAGAATGATAGAAAGGCTCTGATATATAACCTGATCGAAACCCAATGGAGGAGGGAGCACAGACTCTACTTCTGCCAGATAGTGCCTAAGAGGTGTGAACAACACAGATGATGAGTTCTCTAGACCAGTGTGATATTCGTGATGATCCGTGGTCTTCTTTAAAATATTTTGATACACTTTATAGTGATAATCAGTTTCCTAAGAGAGACAAGTAGTGAATCTAAGCTTTAGTGCAGTGCAAAACGTACATCAAGAGAACCATATTTTATTGGATCAAACATCCTTCTTAGTGTTTTCCGAAATTTTTTCTTCTTAATAGTTGCATCACACATAAACGAATATAATACAATCTACAAAGAAGAAAGAGAAAATCAATAATTACTGTCAATCGATGATCAAATCCTTACATCAGATTTAATGTTGGTAATAATTTTTTCATACTCCTCGGGCAGCACTGATGGGTAGATACTGTGTATGTATTCCAACAATGTCAATGCCCTCTCAAACCAGTCATAGTTGTTGTTCTTAACAATGCTTAAAACGGTCACTTCAGCCATACGCACTGGGTTTACCACATGCAACTGTCGGCGTAGGTCTAAAGGAGCATAATCTGTACAACACCACAATAACTGCTTTGCGTGCTTTATAGATGAATCATAATTTAAAGTATAACCATAGATAGTATAACCAAGGGGTTTCCGGACAAACTTGTCGAGCCCAAAAAGATCACTGGTTCCAAGTTGCTTTTAGCAGATACAAAACCCTTTAAGGCCATGTAAATTAAATTTTCTGTTTCTGGTCCCCTTGTAAATCAATTTTTGATAAAATTACTGAGTTGCCTATCTTGTCAACCGTTCATGGTCTGTGGTAGTCAATTTATTGACCTTAAATGACCTTACAATGAACAAAGCCTGCAGGATAACATGTTGAGTTTAGACTACTTAGTTTAATTTTTAAAATAATTTTTGTTCAGCTGGTTGGACCAGAAACAGTAAATTTAATTTGTGTGGCCTAAGGCCTCGGTCACACTACGATAAAATTGGCGACAACGACAAGATCGACGTCCTTTTCTCCGGGTATGTCCGTTATATTCGTTTGTCGTGCCATAGTCGTACAGTAGACGTTGTCGCTCCATTGGAGCCCAAGATTACGACTGCGACAGCTGTTATGACTGCGACTAAGCTAGGTATCGAGCCAAATGTGCATGCTAGAATCCCAAGATAACCAAATATCAAACAAAAATGATCTAACAGCTCTACTGAGAGAGTGACAAACTGGTGATCGTGAGGAAAACCGGCGGGAGCGTCGTGGTCCGTGTCAAGAAGGGCCGACGATCAGCTTGCTGGCTTCGAAAAAGGACTCATGCCTTATAATACAGTGAACTGTACACTCTCGAACCCTTGTTAGTTGGCAAAGGCGAGTAGCAAAGCGGTAGTCAGCCAAGACGTTACAACAGCAAGGCGTCCATCTTTGGTAGTGTGACCGCGTGCATTTGCAGTCGTGACCGTGATCGCAGTGGTTTGACGTCATCGCTATCGTAGTGTGACCGAGGCCTAAGTCACATAAATTTATTTGCAAAAAGTGTTTCATGAGCAAATACCAAAAACAATAGTAGCTCCATAATGCTATGCTGCATGATCATGCAGGAAGTTAGATCACATGCCAAATCAGACAAGCAGCTATGTGCATGAAATTACTGTGAGTCAAGTAGTTAACCATTCTAATCACTTTTGTTTGCCCCAGCAGTGAGCTAGTCAAGTGTGTCTGAAACCCAGCCACACATGTACCCCATGCATAACTTTAACCTCTTGTAAATCATTCTAGGTAGTGCACAACAGTCAAGACACGTTAGCACACCAACGAAGCTTATCTACTGGTATATTATTTGTACAATAAAAGCTAAAGCAGAACTAGTAGCTACAGACCAAAGTTGAGACCACACCCGAAAGTTTCCCACTCACTATTACATTATGCGTGTACAAGTCTAGCAGCAAGTCATGTAGCTAAACACTAGCGTTAGGCGGTTAGCCCATTTTACCTATAATAGCGTCTTCGTTAAACTGTGCTGCTGCCTCGTCCAGACTCAATCGCACGGCCATACTATGATATCGTCGCTGCGAACCTCCGGATATTTTACATGTAGACTACGCATTTACATGTAGTTACAACAATTTTTGTCTACTGCATTCACAAAAATATTAATAACAACAATGTAAATTACACAATTTATAAAGCATCAACAAACTTTCCACGAATAATTTCACGACAAGACTTAAAGACTCTTCTAACGTTTTTAGTGTCTATTGCAGTTGTAAAGAATGGATAGCATTCATGACGACCATCTGAAGCACATTTGGTGATACCCTACAAAAAAAGAGTGCAGAACAATAACAAGGTGCATCATTGAGAACACGCTTACCATAAACAAGTCTTTGATAAAATATGATACAACGACAGACTTATCAGAAGCATCTTGAATAATGAAGCATAACTTTAGTTTGTTTATGACTAACCTCACTTACCTGGGCACTCTGCTGGTACAGTATATGAACTGTACTCAGGAAAGTAATCTTCAATGGGATGATTTTTAACCTTTTCTTTTAAAACATCCATTTTGTTCAAAAAAAGAATGATCGAAACATTTCGCAGCCAACTACAGGCAAGAATAATAGTGTATGTTGAGCATGCAAAGTTTGCATGGTTATCAAGAACCTCTCACCGATTATTCCAGATTTGTTCAAATAGTTTTAATGATTCTCTTAAACGATTCTGCATTGAAAGTTATAACAATAAACACTGGCAGCAATTAAACATGGAGCAGGTGGTTGTCGATTCAGTAGTCGTAACTCACCGTCTTTCTATCCTCTCTGATAACCATGTTGTAGCTGCTACTGGACACAACATAGATGATAGCTGTGACATCTGAGAGAGTGGGATGATTATCAAAGGGAGCAATTTAAAGAGACAAGGAAGGACTAACCACTGAAACATTGTATCCACTTTCTCCTCTCGTTCCTCTGGCCGCCAACATCAAACATGCTAGTGAAAGAGGAGTACAATAATCATAATATCTATGAAGCATTAGCTGAAACTTACTGAAAATTTACTTTGTCAACAATAAATCTTGTCTCTAAAATACCCTTTGTCATTCTCCTAGCATGGAGGATGTCCTGACAAAGAACCAGTTTAAGTACAAGTGCAACACATGTATACCTCATCAGAAGGGAGGTAATCAGGGCTTGCAACTTCTCTGAGTTTGTCTAGTCTCATGAAACTGGTATTGAGAGGGTACACCAGTATACAGTACTGTACTAATCCACTCACTATTGTGCACAATCGATCAACTGATATTCGTTTGATCTACTAACACACTTCTGTATGCCCTTGTCTTTCCACAGATCCTCACAGTATTGATAGAACGGCTAGAGGCAAGGAATTAATGGTTACATGATCATAATGATGAAGAATGTATACCTCTGGATAGTCTGTATCAAACTCAGAATGCTCGACGATGTCATTTAGAATGAACTGCAGCTTGATTTCATTGTCGGGATCATCCAGTTCCTCTGGAGGGTCCAGCTTGCTCATCTGCTGACAAACAGTCTGTGCACAAGAGAAGATCATCAATTGCACACGGTAATGATCATGCAACTGACAGTGACAATCTCTCTGATGTTGCACCGAATATCAGCAGCAATTTCTAATCGTTCTCTGTAATGAGAGCATTAGAGTTATAAATTTGAACAAATATTATTCATAAGCATCTACTGTTGTTCAGTAAATATCTAGCTATTTCAGATCAGTGAGATCATTATACAATAGCCAATAGCTGCTGTAGGTGTATAAACATCAAATGCGTGAATTTATTTTGGGAATTCCCAGAATCATGTTCATACTCTTTTGAAGGTTATGTAGAATCTCATGTACTTGTGTCACTGTGTGTAGCTCATAGCATGTATGCAATGTCATGTAGCTGTATGCAACATAACATTAATGATGATTGATTATATGTCTAGGATAGGACTAGCTACTACATGTACTTGTATCCTAGACACATAGTCATAGTTTGCACATTTTGTGAGTTACAATATTGAAAATAGTATATTCAGTAACGGTTAGTTTAGATTTGCTTGTGGTTGGCCAAAGGCAATGGCTCTTGCCAGTATAAAGTAGTACATTTCAGTTAGATAGTAAAGATAGACTGAAAAAGACTAAAACTTCTTTAGCTTTGCACCAGGCACAAATACTTACTCCTTTGAGAATCCATCTTTGTGTAATATTTTCATTTGCTTGACAACAGTACTCTTGCCAGATTCGCCAGCACCTATGATAAGGAAGAAATGCTCGAAGTAACGCTGCTAATGAGCGAGTGCTACAACGCACGGGTGTGTGTTCGTACCGAGAAGAAGGAGACGATATGTAGAATCGAATTCTACTCTTTCTTTTTTTAGCTGTCTGCTAATGCCTTTGCTCCTTTGGATGGCTAGCTGATCTTCCTCAGACAGTTCTCCACCAAAGCACTGCATTGTTTAACAGCCTATATACAGGTATCATGGTGATGTCTATGCGCGAATCGACCTATGCCACACTTACTCACCTTAACGATAGTATAACTTGAGGAATAAATTCACTGACTTCAGTGGCGCTAGCTCAGAATGGATGGCAGAGCGGATGCTTCAACGTTATAATTAATGTTATAGGCGCCATTGGGAAATGAGCTACAGCATAGCTACAAGTTGTATCCTCTCCACTGCCAAGACTATTTCCCGTCAAGACCACGTGTTTTCCGTGCACTAACGGATCCTGACTTAAAATACGCGCCTAGCAGGCCAGCCAGTGTACATGTACCCGCGAACTGGCTGTGTGAACACGACATGGGGATCCACGGGCTATCCAAGGTATTAGGAGATTATGCTCCTTCTTCTATGAAAGAAAACGATATCAAAAGTTATTTTGGTAAGAATAGTCGTATAATTGTGTGTTAGTGCATGTTATCAACTGTGTAGGGCGTAAGGTTGCCATTGATGCTTCAATGAGCCTATACCAGTTCCTCATTGCTGTTCGTCAGGATGGCCAGCAGCTGGTAGATTCTAGTGGTGAGACAACAAGGTCCGGTGAACAAACATTTTACAGTGTTTTTAATTGCTTTGTCTGGGGCGGAGTGGTTTTTTAATCCAAGCAGTGGGTTATGCTATAATTTTTTACTATTTTTGGTGTCTTAAGTGTTCTCGAATTATGGCTGGATGCAGAATTAGGAATATTTTGGCTTTTATGGGCAAATCAAGGTTGTTTCATCATACTGTTGTCCAAGAAACTCACAATTCGTCTTGTGGCCAGAGCAAACTACCTGAGCACGCCATTCCCACTAAAAATGGCATACATAATTTTGAGCATACAAGGAGGAACGTATGCATCAGATTTGCATCAAGGTCTCAGTTTGTAAATTACAAAAAGGCGAATATTTAATTAGTTGTGCCGTTTCTGTAAGTGGCTCCTACTAACATGAGAGATGGGCGAAGATTCCTAGGTTGTTGCCAGAGTGCCAAAAAATGCCCTCTGCCCAATCCATACTGCAACCCCACCCACCCTATGCGGCTCTCCATGATTGCAGAGTACGAATTATTTTTGTTCAAAAATACAGTAAATGCTATTGGAGAATGGCTACACTGATATTTGGTCAAAAACGGGCGAGTGGTAGCCAGGACACTGTAGATTGTACTGTACATAGGGCAGCAAACAAAAATTATTTGTTCACTAGAGGTTTTAAGAGGTTTGACTCAAACCAGTTTAGTGAATGAGATTTCTGATTTTCAACACTGAGACTTCTCTGACAATGACTAAGGACCTTGTTTCAAATATTAATGATACCCTGTACTGCTCACAACAAGTTTCTAAAGTGATTTTAAACTATGATTTCTGATTTGTAACTGTGATTTCTGATGTTGTATGAGATTTACATAATAGTTAGACAGCGAGTCCGAGGATCTACGCGATTTAGAAACCTGAGGCCCGTTGCTATGGTGTCCGAGCGTAGCGAGGACACTATTCCAGCGGGCCGAGGGTTTCTAAACCGCGTGGATCCGATTGGACGAGCTGTCTAACTTATTTAGAGTCTACTAGGTTACCTGTTTTGTAAACACACTTGCAAGTCAACATGTCTGACTAGCGCACGATGCTGACTGCTCTGTCTGTGCAGCGAACTTGCTGATTTAACATAAATAAAGCTTCTAGTTCGATGTAGGACGAACGGCAGTACCACTGACCTGCAACCAGCAAGCGTCGTCGAGAAAAGATCGACCAGAACGATGGACGGTCGCCACGCTCGAGCTAGCAGCATGGTAGGGGAGGAGCGCCAGGCTAGGGTGGAGCTTGTGGCAATATGGCGAGTGACCTGCGAGCTAGTAACACCACGGTCAAGGAATACTACGGTACCTGGAACATCAGCGTTCAGCGCTGTTTAGTTAGCATTCCGTACTTTTAGTGAGCGTCTCTGGACTGATACAGTGTCCTTCGACTTCGAAGCTGTAAGAAACGCACGTATACTGAGCCCATTACAGCAAACACACACTCCATTCTTTGCTTATTTCTGAACGCCTGAGGGTACACTTAGAGCTTCGCTACCGTGACTCTACAGGAATTAGAGTCACGCTGTTGACCAATCAAATTACAGTATTTCAAATTAGTAGACTCTAAAAGAATGTTAGACCCCTCACATTAAATTTGAGCAGTATTATTCAGTGTAACTTATAAGTACATTGGCTTTTTCATCATGGGCTGAACAAATGGTTCATAACACAGTGGCGGATCCAGGGGGGGAATCGGGGGCCAATTCCCCCCCTTCGCGAGCACGTTTAATTAATTCATAGACTATTTTATTGATTGCCACGCCTCTCGATCATTAACACGCGCACGAGCTCATACATATACACGACGAGCAGCTAGCTGGGGACTACTAGTACTGTAGTATCAAGTCTATAACCATGTTTCGCGGTCTGTCTTGCTCTCCAACAGCTACAGGCTACCGCGAACGCAGTTTAAAATGACGTATTCTAATGAATATTAATTAGCTATTTTTCAAAAAATCGCAAGCGCGCGCATTCAGTGCTTCCCCCTCCACCGTTTGGCCCCCCTTTTTCGAATTCCCCCCTCCACCGTTTGGCCCCCCTGTATCCACCCCTGTAACAGTCTATTGCGTGTGGCTTTATCTGTAGTTTTTTTGTTTCGTTATGTGTTTTTTTTAAATTTATGCTATTTTTTCCCCTACATCTTAGTGCTACAATATTATTATTACTACTTGCTCTGTACATAATAAAAATTAATTGTCATAATAAAAAAAAAACTATTTTGAGCAATCAGCTATTTTTAACATGGTGTCACTTTATAAATGGCCAACTTTATGCAACTATTTCTCCAACTCAACTGGTAGTTTTGGACACTGGTAGTTTTGGCAACTTCAGTACTTGATAATTATATGATTTTCTTGAGGCTACCTTGGATATCTTTTGTAGAAGGCTGTAAAGATTCCAACAGAACATCTCATGCTGCCTTTGTCAGCTTACATGTCCTTCAAATTTAATGCCATGACCCAATGTTCTGAGTTTACAAGGCCAACTGCTACTCTGGTAGCTTTATCTGTGTAAACACTATTTTTTGAGAACAGTTTGTTCGCAGTGTTTGATCTATTATTAGGATGTAAACACCTCTAGAATAGCTTGAGAGGCTCTCTTCTACAGTAGGGGATTGAACAAGCTGTAATAGTCATGTGACAATTTTTGTTCCAGTTGCCAAAATTCAGTGTTCCGTGTACTCAAATAATTGTAGGGTGTCAAGTACTGCAACTTGCTGGCTTGCTACAACATGAACAGAGGTTGTTATAGCATTCTGTGAACAGCTTCCTCACTCACTTTGTGGGCTCTCGCTAATCCTAACCTCGCTGTCCGAATCCTTGCTAATGTGATCTGTTGTGAATATCCATTACATGTTTATAAATAATTATCATTATACATGTTTTCACTAGTCCGAGCAGTTTTCCTGTCGGTGCAGTACTGAGGTGTTCAGATTAGCGAGGGTTAAGCTGACCAGATCAAGTGCAGACATGAACAGATACAGATTAGCACTGCTTGTCTGCCTATTACACATAATACAGATAGCTTCATCTTGAGAGAGCTTAGACAGCATGAGTATTGCTCCTTTTGTCAGATTACTGTTTGTCATATACAAATGTTTTTTTTTTATTGGAGATAATTACATGTATGTACTTGCAAGAGACACCACCTATCTTGTAATAATTATTATATTAACTTTACAGTCAGTGTTAGATTATAATTTTGTGACTGAAATGTTGTTTTCTTTGTGTTGCAGCCATTTGCTAGGGTTCTTCTATAGAACAATTCGTATGGTAGAGAACGGCATAAAACCTGTGTGAGTTTATCTGTATACTTTATGTCCGATTCAAATCTGTCATTCTTATTCTGTACTAGGTATGTATTCGATGGTAAACCTCCAGTTATGAAATCAGGAGAGGTTTGTGATTTCATAAGTCACACTATACTCGTACTACTGTCCCGTACCTATAGCTTGCTAAACGAGCAGAGAGAAGAGCCGAGGCACAGCAAGGCCTTGCCAAGGCAGAGGAGCAAGGTATGTGTCTACAGTGAATTGTTTTTATTGTGTGGGTTGTTGCTAGGTGATACTGAAGGAGTCGAGAAATTTCAGAAGAGACTGGTTCGTGTACACACCTGCATAAAATAAGTGGATAAGTTGTGATAATTCAGATAGCAGGCAATGCTATTGAGATTATTCACAAGCATTGGTCACAATTGAATTTGTACAGATTCGATACTATCTAGGTGTCTTTCTTACATGTGCAGGTTAAAGTTTCTCCTAACCACACAGCTGAAGCAAAGCGATTACTCTCATTAATGGGAGTTCCTTATGTTGAAGTGAGCAATAATTGTTAATGATGTGTTGGTCCACATACATACAGTCAGGAGCTTAAGAACATTACAACTTTGAATAGCACAGTGGTAATTATCACAAAATATTTTGCCACTGAGCACGCTACAAAAACTTCTTTAGAGGATACGGCCACACGTAAACATTCATTGTGCTATGACTCATGTGCATTTCGTTCTATTGTTGTACGGGAATGTACGCTCCTTGAAATGATAAGTTCCTGTTACACATGATGGTTTGTGTATTGGTGTGTTTATCCAATATCATCTGAATAGTGTTTCAATTATACTAAAGACACAATTACTACAAAGTTGCACTTGTATTGCCAGATATACTGAGTAAATTTATTGTCCAAGCCGCTATTTGCTAGCTAGTAAATTTGGCAATCGCTCACCACTCACTACCACTCACACAATGGTCTGCAATACAGTTAGTGTAGCCAGCAAGTGCTCATATTGCTGTTGATCAACATGTGTAGGTAGGAGTATAATTATTATTCGAGGACAAGGAAAATCAGCTCAAACTACATAATCATCTCTCTCATGTACATGCAGAATAACAGCGGAGCTCATCTAGCTGTTTCATTGGTGCATCATCTCTCTCATCTCATCAAACTAATCATCTCTCCAGCATCTAGCTAGCTGTTTCATTGGTGCATTATTGCCTGTAAGAGCCAGTTGCAGACTCCGACAGTTAGCTTAATAATATTGACAAGAAACCAACAGCAGCAGCTAGACCTCTACTGCATGCGAGAGGATCCAACTGGCTCTTACGGGAGGATCATAGTTATGTGTACGTGCATGCCACATCGTAAGGTCACGCCCACTACGCATGCTTCCGGAAATGGCTGAAGACGATTCCACTGCTAGCGTCAGCAAGGCTATTGCGAAGCTTGAGCAACAACTAACCTGTTCTGTCTGTCTGGATCGCTATAAACATCCCAAAACGCTGCCTTGCCTTCATTCCTTTTGTCGTGATTGTCTCGACCGCTTCCCTGTCCTCGTAAAAAATGGCGATCACTTTATCACGTGTCCCATGTGCCGCCAAGCCACACAGCAACCAGACAGTGGATTCATGTCTGCTTTTCTCATAAACAATCTACTGGAGCTTCATCATTTCTTGAAGAAACTGTCTGGATCTCAGCAGAACAGTTGTGACAATTGCCACAAAGAACAAGCTGTCGAATACTGCAAACCTTGCTCAAAGTTGCTCTGCCGGGTTTGTTTAGATAGACACAATGGATGGGCTGACTTCATTGATCACAAGATAGTTAGTTTAAAAGATGTAGCTGCCAGTGCCTCCGAGCTAGTTCCTGTCAAGGATCAGCCTAGCATTGAGTGTGCTGTTCATGGCGAGCCATTGAAAGTGTACTGTGATACATGTGATAAACCTGTGTGTCATCTTTGCACTGCTGCTAAAGCTCACCGTAATCATGACTATGAGCCGTTTGCTGATGCTTTTCCTAGGCACCGCCAGCAGATTATAGACAATCTCCAACAAGTCAAAGATAAACTAGCTGATATTGTCATTGCAATGCAACCCCTAGAATGTCAAGAAAGAGAATTCTTGGAGCAGGTTAAGACTGCAAAGGAAGAGATCAAAGCCACCGTTCAGCAGCTGATACAGCTCCTAAAGGAGTCAGAAAGAGATCTGACAAAGGAGCTGGATCAAATATCTGATTCCTATGTTAAAAAGTTATCCGCTCATAAGAAAGAAGCTGAAATTATCGCTGCCCAGTTGAAAAGCTGTGAAACCTTTGCAGAAGATGAGCTGAGGATTGGTAGCCAGCAGGAAATTCTTGTAATGAAGAGTCAAATGGTAGAGCGCATGAAAACTATCTGTTCACAGGCAAAGACGGACGATATCCAAAAATTGGAGGACACTAAAATCAAGTTTGTGAGAAGTGCCCGTGTGCTGGAAGCATGCCACAATCTGGGTTGTGTGATTAGGCTTGGTCAGGTTAAGGTATCTGATATTAAAGCAAGTTTTGAGCTGTGCCGTGCTAATTTGAGCTCTGAGGCAATATTTTCTCAGCTCTCTTCAATAGATGACCTTGCATTAGTTGTCAAGTGTGCTGTGCATGAAGTGTCTCCTGCTAGTTATGAGGTTCACTTTCCTCCCACTCCTGGTCATTATTTGATGACACTGCACTTAGGAGAAGCCAATATTCTTGACTCACCTTATGCAATTGAAATCAAGCAAAGGAAGCCTGAATCGACTTTTGCATTTTTATCTTCCTCTCGAGGAGTAGCAGTAACAAAAGAAGGTCAGCTTATTGTAGCAGATTATGGTAACCGCTGCATAGCTGTTGTTAACGCTACTAACGGAGATAAGATTGATACTTATAGACAAGAGAGTTTCAAGTATCCGGAAGGAGTGGCAGTGACCCAAGATGGCCATATTGTTGTGACTGACTTTGACAATCACTGTCTACATGTGCTGACAGCAGACGGTTCTTACTTATCTACTGTAGGCTCCAAGGGATCTCAGCCTCTACAATTTGAGAGCCCCTATGACGTAGCTGTTCACTCCAATGGAAGGATCTTTGTCACTGACAATAACAACCGTGTTCAAGTTCTTAATGCTGACCTCAGCTACTCGCACTGCTTTGGCAGCAAAGGAACTCAACCCGGAGAGTTTCATCTTCCATGTGGAATTACTGTCGATTCAGCTGGAATGATCTACGTAGCTGATGTACTCAACAAACGTGTTCAAAAGTTTACTCCCGAGGGTATGTTATTGGCTGTCATTGACAGTAGAGAGAAGAGAGCAGGTCCATGGGGCCTGTGTGTCGATAGCAATGACATACTATATGTGACCGAATATTATAGTAACACAGTGTGTATGTTCAGTGCAAAAGGCCAGTTTCTAGGATATCTTGGTGACAGTGATGGTTCCAATTTTAAACAGCCCCGATTTATCGTTTCTGACAAAAAGAGCAAGCTGTACGTTAGCGATGACAGTGGAGTGGTCACCTTCTGAACCAATGTTTGTAGTTATAATTTATTATGAAAATGTTTGTATTTTTATTACTGCAGTAAAATTAACTTGATTTTGTCCACTCACCTTGTGAATTAGAATTGTTTGAAATTATCAGCCTATTATTTTTAGAATGAAGCAACAATGCACTAAAATAGCATGTAATATAAACTGATAGTCGTGTATACGGAAGAGAGTTGATATATTTTTTTGATACATGTACTATAAATGTGTCACTTGAAATGCAACTTCAAATCTGTTATTTTAAGGTCAAAAAACTTAGACTATGACAAGAAAACATCTACAAACTGTTTAGAGTAACATGCTCTTTACTAGTAAGGTTGTAATGTCCACTGTAGGCATTGTCCCTTACATAAATTGTTTTCTTCAACTACTGCTTTCTGTAGTGCTCTCTTCTTTTCGTACCTCTTGAGCACTTGAAACCATTTCATCAACAGGAATCTAGGTTCAATTTTTCGTCAAAACATTTTTTTTCCCTTGAGCACAACCCACTGCATTTTGATGTAAGATTCCTTTGAAAAGTTTGAAAGATGCCACCACACAGAATGTTGTTGAAACTGCCGCATGGTTATGGCACTTTGTTGACTATGATACCGCTGCCAGTCCAGCACTCACTGATCCAATGCAAAGTATAGTAGATTACACTTGTCATCTATTAGACTCATGCAAGCACTGTTTCACTGAGGCCTCACAATAGCACACAGACACGCTGCACTGTCATAGTATCATTAACTTGGAGTCTAATACATTGTAGATGCATCATTAACTTATCATTATGACAGGCTCCATGTGAGGCTGAGGCCCAGTGTGCTGCTCTCACACGAGCTGGTAAAGTGTATGCCACTGCTACAGAAGATATGGATGCTCTGACATTTGGGACAACTGTTCTTCTCCGAAACCTCACAGCTAGTGAATCGAGGTATGCCATTTTCTGTCAGCCTTTTCAAAATCTCAATTTCATGTACTTTAGAAAGCTTCCAGTAAGGGAAATCAATCTTGATCGTGCACTTGCTGATCTAGAAATGGGACAAACAGAAGTAAGAGTGATTGTGTTTTTGTACTGCATTATAGACAGTAAGTTGTGTGTATAGCAATCTTATTAGCCACAACTTGCTGTAAATGTGTCTCTCAGTTCATAGATTTGTGCATTTTGCTTGGTTGTGACTATTGTGACTCTATCAGAGGTCAGAGATGATGAGATGTGTACAAATTATCACTACTAATAATTACAGGGATAGGTCCTGTGAAGGCCATTAATTTAATGCGGCAACACAAAACAATAGAGCAAGTGGTGGACTCTATCAGGAGAGAGGGAAAAGTTAGTGTAATGTAACCTTAACGTCACTATTATTGGCTGGTACAAATTTAACAATTTTACAAAATCTTTGAATTGGCGAGTACTAATTTTAGCATTTCCCTAAATTTCTTAACCATGCAATACAATTTAGCGTGTACTATTTTTTTTAGCGATTATGATGTCATTGCTAAATTTGTAGTATCAGCTAATAATAGTAACAGTAAGGCAATAGACAGAATGGTCATTTTAATGTTACTGTTATTATTGAGCAAAGTGGTGTCTTGTAGGCCAGTACAATCGGCTATCCTGCTGCATTGTCATCCAGCATCATTGAATCATTATTGTAGAACGAACACAATGGAATGTCAAGTTTTTATTTTCTTCTACTGTAATTCAGCAGAGCTAGTATTTTATTGTAATATCTTCTAGCAATTCCCAAACCATCACTATAATTATACATAATCTTAATGGCTCTTTAACTTTAAGTATTACATATAGTTGAGATCTTACATCTGTGGTAGGTTCCAAAGATAGCAAAAAACGATAAAGAAAAACTGTTTTCCTGTTCCTGATGATTAGCTACGTCTGTGAATTTAACAGTCTATTATAGAATGTTGATGGATAGAAGTATGTTTGTTTTGTTGTAATCAACAAGTAGAAGTTTCAGTGTAATTTATATAAATTTGGGTAACTGTTGATGTTTTTGTAACCAGAAATCGTACCAGATACCGGAAGAGTGGCCTTATGAGGTGAGCATGTAGCAATCTACCCTAACCTTCATTCACTCATAGTATAGGATGCCCGTAGGCTCTTTGTTGAACCAGACGTAACTGACCCGGACAAGATAGAGGTCAGTGCTCATGCATTGATGATTGTGTATTGCTGCTCTTTATTAGCTCAAGTGGGGCCTGCCTGATGAACAAGGTCTGGTGCAGTTTCTTGTTGAAGAGAAAGGATTTGCGTAAGAATGCATCATGTAAAAATTCAATCTTTGTCATCATTCTTTTCTCCCAGTGAGGATCGGATAAGAAGTGGAGCTAAGAAATTAATGAAGAGCAAGCAAGGAGCCACTCAAGGACGGATGGACTCATTCTTCAAAGCCGTTCCTTCTCCAATAGCACAAAACAAAAGAAAAGTATGTGAGAAAAATTACCACACCTCAGTTGCATGACATGTGCCTCAAACACAGGCTGCAGACAAACATGATCGACGCCCACTTAAGAGAGCAAGGGTGGGTGGAAGACCAAGAGGAAAGTAAAGAACTACAATAACAACTGTTGACTGTTCAGTGAGAACTGAAAGCACAAAACACTATTTTGTATGTACACACACACACACTACACAAAACACACTAAAGCGACTTATACAAATTTGAAGATGTGTGTGCGTACAATTAAAATGCATCCAATAATGGTAATTCAAGTTGGAAAAAATGATGAATAAAATTGAAGTGGTTTAAATCTAGAACTCTATCACTCCAACAGTAAATCTAAAGGTGACTATTAGTAGTTCATTGAGTATGCCGAGAAGTACGCCAAACACCATTCCATAAATTATCAACCAAAGAAAATGGCGTCTTAACATAGCTGCCATTATCTGAAATGGATAGAAACGAAACAGTCATTCAGAACTAGCTGTTGTACCTACCTGTCGAACTTCTACCGGTGTCATTTGACTCATGCGTGGCTCAAGAATTTTGCTAATCTATAAAACAACACTGAACATGCCATCTGCATGTATAATACTGACCTCTGCTTTTAACCCTTCTCCATCTGAAATTCCTGGTACTGCAAGTTTGCTGTATATCTGAATACCATAGATTGCTTATTTTGTATAATTTTGCGAATCAAACTCAGACAGTAAATTTGCAAACGCATAAGCATTATTATTATAATGCTCTTTAAACATAGTCTCTCTCGGCCTCAATTTTGTCACATTTTAAATAGTAAATTGACATGTAGGGATGGGCGCAATTCTCAACCTTTCTACTGACCTACCTCTCGTGAAAGGTTAGTTAGTATTGTCTTGATATGGTATCTTGCTGTGCTTCGCAACTCTTCCACTTCAACTCCCATGTTGAGCAGAACCATGCCTATTATTTATGAGAATGCAATATGCACAGTGTGATGGTATTATTGTGTCAGATATACATGCGTAGACATTACCCTGAGGTCCACTCAGTACATCGTTTATTTTCTCTTCAATGATGTGATCAGCTGCGTTAGAATTTAACAAGCCGCCAAACTGGACATCTGTAGGAATGAGGATATAATAAATAATTGTTCATACTTTGTGGTCATTAAGCAATAAAACAATGACAGCAATAAACAAACACTTGAAAAAACGTGAGTGATACTCAATGACTTCAACTGAATACAGAGCATTGTTGTAAATGACTAACAAAATTAATGATAAACAGTTTACATGATCGAACAATAAAGTGCACTCAGCTCATAGCCGATCTGAGTGCAAGACTATTATAACATAATACAAACAAACTCACGAACCTAATTGTAGCATCTCTCTGACTCTTGGGTGATTGGCAGAGAAGAATCTTTTGAGTTCACTAGTATCAAACAGTATATCCATGATAATGGAGCGAAACCCGTCCAGTATCTGCTGATGTTGCCGTTCTACCACACCACTAAACCAAAACAAAGACATCGACGAAACAAAATTATTGGTAAAATTAATGAAAGTACTTGAATTCCCACTTACCTTCCTATAATGCAGTAGACTCGTCTGAAAAACAGTTCAATGAATGCACAGTTGAGCAGACCAGCTGTGCAGTAAATAACGAGTTGAATAGTGAAATTTGATAAGTGATGTATGCATACTAATGTTTTACTATTACTCTAAATAACAAGCTCACTACAATCAATAATAGTGTGATATGACCATCTCAAACTACAAACAGCTTGTGTAGATAAAATATTATTGTTTGATTGACAACATGCAACACTCACTGAAAAAACCAAAGATCCCAATGGATCGCAGGCATCTAACAATGAAGCAAGCAGGTAGTGAATTGTTGCAAGTGGTGATGTTAAGATGACTATTGTCACTTGGGGGAAATTCAAAAATGACCAACAATTCTCCAACAACCATAAGAAGGAAGAAAATGGAAAGAATAAGAACCACCTTGGGCCAGCACGATCTCAAACAGCTAGATTCCTTAGAAAGAGAGAAGAGATAAGCCTGTACACAACTGATGCTATCAGGCACACAAATCAACAAGATCGATATACTACTGGTCTAGTTTCGTACCCTTCCCAAGTACTCGTGAAGGTTGTCACGTTCTGCCTCATCAGCATCTACATATGATAGAGTCTCAAAGTTTAATTCTGATGAATTCTTGTCTCCATCGTCCATGTACTGGATGTAGGGAGAATCTGGATGTATACAGGAAACAACACTATTGGTGTAGCACCACAAGTAGCTGTAGTACCTTCCTCTCCATCAGTAAATGCCTCTAGTGCTATTGGTGACGACTGCCCAGATGAAGACATTACTTTTCTAGATAAACTGCCCACATCTTGCTCTTCATAAGCGAGTTTGACAGCAGCAAGCTCAGATCTCGCTCTACAAGGTTAAAATACAGATCCGGTACAGACACAACAAGAAAATCACGGACATGATAATTTACATGTATGCATGCAACAGAAGAGGGTTGTTACCTAAGCGAAGTTCGAGTATTCCCGCGAGAAGACCCAGTTCTCTGCATCACTTTCTCTTGATCTTTTGACCGAAGAGCCACGCCTCCTTGATAGATGCTAATTCGAATGGTCGACGCCACGATGCGTCACTGCCGGCAGTGTTGCTTATTACTGTAGGGTTGGTAGTCAGGGCATACTTAACTACGCCACCATTCCGGGCGAGTTAGTCGAGCTGTGAAGACCCTTTTGGTTCACATCATCTCGACGTTCTTTGTCACCTGTCTAGGTATTCTCTGTCGAGGTGAGTAACGAGGCGAACGATCTCGGTTAATGTCTGAGGGTTGTTATTACTGTGTGACCTTATGGTGCACCCCCTCCATTGCTTGTCCTCTTTTACCACTGTAGGCTACTGTGACTTGTTGGTGCAACTGTTTGGAGCTGTCTTTGTCGCTCGAGTTCGACAAAGACAGTGCCCTTTTCGAGGGCGTGGCGTTTTAGTGTGGTCGGATCTTGTCAGCGCTTGTTATCACACTTCGTTTAGGCAGAGCAGCAATTAAAATGGAGTGCTGTGGCGGAGGCCTCTCCGAGGAAGAGCAAAGAGCCAGGCGAACCAACAAGGCCATTGACCAACAGCTGAAGAAGGAACGCGCGGAATTCAAGTCAACTCACCGCCTTCTTCTGCTAGGTATGATCCTCCTCTCTTCTACTGCAATTTCCTCCCTTTTCCTATACCATCAAAATCATGTTTCACTTTTCCCAAACTTCCAATCCGATTCCTTAGGCTACAAATCCCTGCATTCTTCAAATGCCTTCTTCTTGCCTTGTACACATGCATGAACTTTGTGTAATACATGCATGCAGAGTGCCCACAGCAAGTTGAACTTGCACAAGTCCTCTAATGCAAAGTTGTCAAGCTATTTACAGCCAATGCATTTAGTGTGTTTACTAGCTCCTACTGTAGCAATCACTTGATCTATAACAATTGATAAAACATTAGCTGCTATTGCTGTTGATTTGTTGGTAATTAAATTCATCAGCATTTACTTAGCAAGGTGATGGTAGCAAGATGCTTACACACAGAATGGGGGTGGTGGTGGTCATTGAATATACAACAGCTAGAGAATATTATTTTCAGACTTTACATTCTTCTCTATAAAGCTCGAGATGTCTTACTCAGGTATGTAAGAGCTTTTGCATTGAAGACCAGCTTGCTAAAAAAATTATAATTATTACTGTTGCCTTTTATTTCAGTATCTTGTTTGTAGTGTATTGTTGCATGTCGTTTGTTACTTTATCCTCTAACCTGCCACTGACCTATGATAGTGTTGAAGCATGATATGAATATACAGTTTGCAATGAATATGACACCTGCTATGAATCAAGCATTATATCTCGTTGATGGACCTCCGGTATCATGTATATGTTTCACGATTTCGTTTATTGGATGCACAGGCAAGCAAGTGTTGGATTCATGAGAACATGTGTCATTAGTGGACTAGCTATTCTGTTGTGCGTGTGTGTGTGTGTGCATGTCACAGTGTGTGTCTTTGCTACTTGCAATGTTTATTTATGCTTGTGGTGTTGGGCATTACTACCAGTCCAAGACTTACTCACACTGAAATGTCACTTGACACCACATGTACATGTATCTTTGGGCTGTTTATATAAGCATTCCTGTGGCTCGCTTTTAGTTTAGCATCTTGACCTCCTCATTTTTCTCTCCTTCAGGTGCTGGTGAGTCTGGCAAGAGCACTGTTGTCAAGCAGATGAAAATTTTACACAGATCAGGATTCTCTGATGAGTAAATATATTGTTTGTTACTAGCTATGTATTATAATGTATTAAGAGAACTCGCAATATTTTATGTCGTTCGTTTCGTGACTAGCACGGCCTTAGATATAGCAGTAGTCCTTCCCTCTTGTAAACTAAATACACGAGCTTGTTTTTCTGGCTGACAACTACAAGACTGCTACAGTCTGCTAGGTAGCTAACAATAGCAGATACAGCTGAGACTCCGCCACGTGCTTCGGTCTTTTGTTGAACCCAGGTTTCTGACGTAACGTCGTGCGTAGTGAGTGAGGACACGTGCTGGCGGCTAGCTTCTATTTTCTTTTTCACTTGACAGCAGCTATCTCTGTCTGTCGGAGAAGATGAGGCTAATTGCCACCTGCAACAAAAATCTAGCAACTTTGTGTATAGCTCAAGTTAGTATGTTTAGTAAGTGTGCATGTGTGAATAGTGAGTATGGTTTGAAAAGCGAAGGTGCTATGCTTAAAGTCATCTTTACACTTTAACGAGTGAATCCCAAGCTAATTTACACGGATTCTTGTTTTCTGCATTAAAGGAACTAAAATGGTGTGAATAAATTTAGGTTGCCCAGTGAAGCTAAAGCGAATTTGCACCTGCTTCTTTCTCTACGTGTCAAGACGTAATCTTTAGGTGCCAAAATGTTTTCAGTGTTTTTTTACTTGTGAAATTATTAATGTGTGTAGATAGTCATTTTTTGTTCTTATTTTTTCTACAGAGAGCGATTGCAGAATGTTGATGACATACGTTCCAACGTTCGGGAGATTATTACCGTCAGCTTATCTCTCTCTCTCTCATTCATACTCTTTATGTTTTCTTAACCAGTCTAGCTACAGTCAGACTCCTTGTCTTCAATTATAATCTACCAAGTGCTAGTTTGCTAGTAGGAAAGACTATCAGTATTCACAGCAGCTAGCCTGTGCTAGTACTAGTACTAGAACACTAGTAATAGTGAAGGAAATTAGCTCAGCATCCTGCAAAATATTAATCAACGAAACTGTTGAGTGTTTGTACATTTTTAATGCTTCATCTGCGTACTTTTTATCCGATTTGTAAACAATGTTTTTACCACACCTCGCTGCAGGTGCGAAAGTAGCGAAGGGTCTAATCAGTTCTATTAGCATGTGCTGTAATCATGTCGCAACAGTCGCATTCCTAAAGTTTCAGCTATTGTTGTGTGTTCCGCTCCGTCAGACACAAGTACAACTTTGGGCTAGTTGCAGATTAATTGCAGCCTCTTTGGTGTATAATTACAGCTGCTGCAGCCTCTGCAAAAATAACAGTTCCTACAGCGTCTGTTAGCAACTGCATGGTGCTATAAGTAATAACATTCAGTTTGCATTGCATTGATTTGTGTGAGCCTTATCATGCATGCTGCTCTCTCACGCACGTGCAGACTATTTGTCAGCAGATGAGCAAGCTGGACCCTCCAGAGGAACTGGATGATCCCGACAATGAAATCAAGCTACAATTCATTCTAAAAGACATTGTTGCACATTCTGAATTTGATACAAAGTATCCAGAGGTCTATCCTTTTTACTGTCATTATCATTACTAATCCTTCATTTCTTGTCTCTAGCCATTTTATGAGTACTGTGAGGCTCTGTGGAAGGACAAAGGAATTCAAAAGTGTTTTGAACGTTCAAACGAATATCAGTTGATCGATTGTGCACAATAGTGAGTGGTTTAGTACAGTACTGTATACTGGTGTACTGTGTACCCTCTCAATACCAGTTTCATGAGACTAGACAAACTCAGAGAAGTTGCAAAACCCACATACCTCCCTTCTGACCAAGTAACTCACAACAATAAAAATTAACCAATGTGATTGGATAAAATTTGTATTTCTAGGACATCCTCCATGCTAGGCGAATGACAAAAGGCATTTTCGAAACCAGATTTGTCGTAGACAAAGTTCACTTTCAGTGAGTTCTCAATGATGGCTGTATTATGATTGTAGATACTATTCTGCTTCTCTCCTACTAGCATGTTTGATGTAGGCGGCCAGAGAGTCGAAAGAAGCAAATGGATTCAGTGTTTTAATGGTCTCTTTCCATAGAAATTATATTAAATATTCTCTCTTTCTCCTATCTTCCCTCAGATGTCACAGCCATTATCTATGTCGTGGCAAGCAGCAGCTACAATATGGTCATCAGAGAGGACGAGAAGACGGTCAGTCAAGTTGTTCTAAGAAATTGTCATGCAAACTTACTCACATGCATGTTTGTCTTATTTTAGAACCGTTTGAGAGAATCTCTGAGTTTGTTTGAACAAGTGTGGAACAACAGGTTAGACTGCTTTATCCGTGTCTTTGTATTATTATGTTACCTTCTTACTATTTAGGTGGTTACGAACTGTATCAATTATTCTCTTCCTCAACAAAATGGACATCCTAAAGAGCAAAGTCAAGAATCATCCCATTGAAAACTTCTTCCCCGATTTTTCTTCCTATTCTCCTCCTTCAGATTGCCCAGGTAAGAGCATGCAGTGTGTCGGGTGAATAGAGAGTTTTATCTTGCAACACAGAACGAAATGATATTGATAGGACATCCTTTGCACGCTACTTCATCAGAGATAAGTTTCTGGTGAGTAACTTTGTATGTGCACAATAACTGTTATAATGATAATAATAACAATTTTTCTTTAGTCAATCAGTCAACGTAGTCATGATGGCCGTCACTATTGCTACCCCCACTTCACTACGGCTGTGGACACTGAGAACATACGCAGAGTGTTTGAGTCTTGTCGGGACATCATTCAACGTATGCATTTGCAAAGATATGAGCTGCTTTAAGCAGCATGACCTAGCTTGGTAGAGTGGAGAAACTCCCCAAAACAACACTGTTATAAATCAAAAACTAAATCTTGATGTATTTGCCAAATTTGTTGTTAGTGTCTATTACATGTAGTAAATCTAGCAACCATCATCAATTGTAATATCTAATGATGAATGTGTTGCTATTAATTATTATAATATGAAGATGTGTATGTCAATGTCTGTGTTTTTTTTTGTCAATTCGCCCAAAAATTAATTATTCAATCGAGTTTCAACTCATTCATCTTAATTATTGATGGGCGTGGTCGACAGCGTGCAACAAAATCATGGCTGATGCTGAGGAGGAGGAAAATGGCTACGTTTCTATAGGCTCAGCTTTCAAGCAACTTGAGACAGATGATGACGTGCAACGGGAAAAGAATCGAAAAGACAAGGACCATTATGTGCTGGATAAGCAGGGGAGGCGGAGGTTTCATGGGGCCTTTACTGGAGGGTTCTCTGCTGGTTACTATAACACTGTTGGTTCTAAAGAAGGCTAGTGTAGTTACTGAATGACTGTTTATACCTAAACGTGTACAGGTTGGTCACCATCTCCGTTCATGTCATCGCGTGATAGCAAGGCCTCACAGTTGGACCAACGCCCAGAGGACTACATGGATGACGAGGTGTGTAGTGCTCTTGGTAGTACTGTGTATATTCCAAGGCAGTCTGCAATTAGTGGACTGGACATTGCGGTGCCTCGTTTCATTTTGTCTGCAAGTATAAAGGTAGCTCATGCTCAATGGGTTTACTCGTTTTGGTAAAAGTCAGCTGCACTGATAGCCGATAGTGGTTGTATATCATCCTGAGCCTGATAACAGCTAACTGATAGCAGATTTATTATGTTGGAGCACTAAATGCAGTATTGGCTGAGATGTGATTGATAGTCGTTATCATGGATCTGTCTAGCCTCTAAGAGCACTAACCAGAGAGCTTTAGTGACAATCGCTAATAACTTACACATTGTGGTAATACAGTTTCAAGACACAAAAAATAATTTCAATTTATAAATTTGCAATTTTATTAGGCACATTGCAAAATTATACACTTTGTATTGATTTTGGCAAAATAATTCTTAAAATACTTACTACTGTTCTGTTCACGAAATTTAAAGAAAGCCAGCTCTATAGCTTCTCCACGGTAATTATTTTGGCTGTAAAGAACGCATCTCCTGCCGGCATTAACACTTGTATAATTTTTATTTGTGGCACTGTGTCTATAATTATTGTGCATAGTAATATCACAGAATTGAATGTAGCAGTCGTCCAGCCAACAGACCTGAAGTCCCATAAAAATGTATCTTTCAGCGTAATCACCTATTCGTGGGTTTATCTCTGAGCTAAACCAGCTGTAACTTTTTTATCTTACGTTCATTTCATTTCATTCATGCAACATAAAGTTTTCTGTACTAACTCTTGATATTCCTCTAAACACACGGCGGCAGGCACCCTCATACACGAACGGCAGTTGTTTAAAGTTAACAATAAAACAGCGTCAGGAAATTTTTTTATGACAAGAACTGCTGCAATCTCATATCCTTTCTTTGATAAGTGTAATAAGCTGCTTGCTGAAGAGCAGATCTGAATTTGTTCTAGCATTATAACAAAAAGTTATGACTACACCAATATTCTGTTAATTGTTTATGCCTAATACTACTGGTAGCTGCACAGAAAATACGTAAAACAACCTGTACCAGATACTGCAATCTAGCTTGCATACTACAGAATGCATAATCAAGTTTCTTCCAGCACTATGAGGCTGTTTCTGATGGCTCTTTATTCTTCCAGTATGCATACATACAAAATTATAAATGTATGCTGCTGTCAAAAGCATGTATGTCAGTGTGTGTATATGTTTGAGCTGATACAACTAGTGTCGAATAATATAAATTAAAATACTCTAGTCAGGTAACACTTTGCATAATACACGAAAAGTAGTGCCAGTGTACAATGATAATAAGACAGTAAGAGATCCGGCTTGTATCTACTCCAGCTAGAGCGAACATTGAAGATGGTTTATCTGAAATCATCTGCAACAAGAATGGTAAAAAATTGCTCGAGTAATTGGTAACTAGCGGATTGCGAGATGAGAGAAATTTGGAACAAAATCAGCCGTCAGTGACACAAAGCATATGGGATCATTTTATATCAGTAGCCTGTGTGTTCATGCAATCAATGAAAACTATTATTAGTCATTCCTATTCTTAAACATGGGAAAATCATGGTGCCCAGCCCAATCATAGCTGTCTATGACCTAATGCACGGTGTTGTGAGCGTCAGGAATTTTTTCAAGACACACACTGCGCTCTAAGAACACATGCAAGGCTTAAAGTAATAGTCCGCATACATCATTTCGAAGTTGTTCTACAATACCGCGTGGATTTGTAATAAAAACCAACCTGCAACAAACCAAGTGTCATTTCAGAGTGCTGCTCGTATATCCGACTAAACAGCCCACTCATTCACCAGCAAGATCAAAAAATGACTTGAAAGTACAAGTCATTTTTAAGTCATTTTCAATGCTGGTTATCTTCATAGAGCTGTACGGCAGGTCCTTCATCATAGCTGTCCACCGTGCCATAATACACAGCAAAAACCATTTATTTTCACAATAAGTAAAATTAATGTCTATGCATAGGTGCCCTCAAAACACCCTTTATAGGCGCCCTCAAAACTTTCTCATGAAAGTTTTGAGGCACCAAAATGCGGAAATGTTTATGTGCAAAAATTTGTATACATAGTCCTGCATATTGTGTAGATGGCAAAGCAATTAATTATGCTCTTCAGGTGGCAAAAAGAAATGATTCGCAATGTGTTGAACTGTAAAGCTGGCTAGCCTCACCTCAAAATGCTTAGCCATCCCATTTTCCTCTGCTTAATTTACTCAGTCAATGCATGAACTCACTGTCAGTTGTGAGTCATGCCCACACAATGATCTATGCACTCTTGATAATTTGTTATGCATTTATCTCTATGTTTGTCCTTTATCAGGATTTAGACACATTTGGTATTGCACCAAGAGAGATAGCTGCAAGAGATCAGTTTCTTCAGGGAACTGCTGGAGGCAAGAGACCCTACTCTACTCACTCGTCGGTTATTCCAGGAGAGGCGCCACTGCAGAACTTGATTGTTCCAGCTAGATCATCTGTGGGTGCTCGACTACTGAAGGCCATGGGATGGAGGGAAGGTCAAGGGGTGGGGCCTAAGATAATGAAATATTCAACCAAAAAGGAAGGTCATTGATATTTGTTTATAATACCTTAACTAAAAAATTAATAATGATAAACTATTCAGAAGGAAAGAAAATATATGGATGTGCACTCCCTAATCAAGCTGATGAGGAGTATGTCGATGATGCTGTTCGTGGCTTCATGTTTGCCCCTCATGATGTGGCTCCATGGCAGTTTGTAGCCAAGGACGACCATCATGGAATTGGCTACCAAGGCATGGAGCACCAGCCTGTTCTTCAGGAAAGTGGAGTAAGCCAAAGTATTTATGGAATGTCTGGCAAGGTATAAGTGGTGTATTAATCAATGTCAAATTCAGTGCTGCATTGATCTTGCAGGCATTTGGTGTGGGAGCACTAGAAGAAGATGATGAAGATATATACTCACGTGAAAATATAGTTAACTTTAATGTCACTGAGGCTAGTGAGGCAGATCTTAATGCTGAACAAGTGTTCGGATGGACAGGTGGCATGCAGGGAGGTTAGCCTATCAATCATACAGTTATTATAAAAAGTTACAAATCTCATCTTTACAGACTGGAGCCTTAAGTGTTTTTCAAAAACATCTAAACCTGATTCTCACAAAAAGGTAAAAATGATTTTTTCATAAAGGTTACTGCAGCACTGCTCACATAGGTCTATCCTCCACCACTTGTTCCTCGTGACTTTGTCCCTCTGCACAAGTTCCTTGCCGGTTCTTCCGCTCATGATACTGGTTTGAAGCTGCTTCTGCAAAATGCCATCATTACATTTTTATTACTAATAGGAAGTTCATCTAGTTCTTTGTCTTCTTCTAAACGAGCCCAGCTATTGTCTGAATCAAGTTAGTGGTGTGGTCGCCTTTGTTACCTCTTTTCTGTACTAGTAGAAACCAGTGCTGATGTTCATTCTGTGTTTGATCTGATGTCACCCGAGGACAGAGACAGGTTAAAAAGAGCGACCATTTCCGCCAAGAGCACTATTGAAAACAGTAGCACTACTGCTGAAGAAGAAAGAAGCCACAAGGCAGATAGAGGCAGAAGGTGGGACCAGCGTCCAGGCATTTCATTAGCAGCTGCTATCACAACTGGAAGTGAGTTACAATATCTAACATTAACTAATACTGACTCCATCCTGCCCTCAGCATATATGCCATTTGCAAATGATCCTCAGAAGCAGGAGCGCTACCAAGCCTATTTGCAGGGCCATCGCAAATTTTTTGGTAGAGAGTACGATCGTCTAACTGAGTGGGAAAAGCAGAGAGAACTTGAGCAGTTCAGTAGATCATCCAATCTTTACCAACCACTAGCCAGTACCCTAGCTGACAAATTCACTCGTGCTAAAACGGATGAAGAAGAGAAAAACGAACCTGTACATGAACATGCAACTGTGCTCCGCTTAATTTGACTGATTTATTATTTTAGATGGATATAAATGATGCAGAGCAGGCAGCAGAGGCAGGCATGTTTGGTGTACTGACAAGAGATGTACAAAAGTGGCATCCTCATAGAGTTCTTTGTAAGCGATTCAATATTCCTGACCCATATCCTGAGTGAGTGAACTTAAAAATTGATTTCTTTTCATTTAAATTCTGTTTAGCTCTGCCTTGGTCGGAGTTCCTAGTAGCAATCGTTCTAACAGATCATTGGATGAGAGAGGGCGACAGATACTCACATTTGAGCCATCCACCATTGAGAAACCTACTATTTCTAGCATTCCTGCAGTTACAGATGAACCAGCCAAGGCAGAAAGAACAGAGAGTAAAACAGATGCAGGGTTTGCTACCGTTGATCATAGGAGAGAAGTGGACGAGCCTAAACCAACGGAAGTTGATGATCCAAAAAGTGAAGTAGAAGAGCCCGAGAAGGTAAAAAAAAAACATGCCCCCTGTGAGGATCGAACTCACGACCTTCAGATTATGAGACTGACGCGCTACCTACTGCGCTAAGGAGGCAGTTGTGTACTCAGCATTATTATTTGGTTTTTATTGCTAACGTTCTAGGAGCGGCCTCCAATGGAAATATTTCGTTCCATCTTTGCGGACAGTTCTAGTGAATCAGAGCCGGATGATGATGATCCACCGGAACAGGATCAATCTTCAGATATAGCGGTCATGGAAACAGAACCTGTCAAAACAGCTGACACTACTGATAGACCAAAGCAACAGTGGCAAAATTTTGCACTCCTCACACTTCCACCTCAGCCTCCTGTTGCTGCTGCCAGCTTTCTTACACCCACACAAGAAGAGAAGCAAGCACAATCTGACAACGGCACAAAGGTATCAGCACTAGACAATTTAACGTTCACATTATAAGCTGTTCCAGAATCCAGTCGCATCTGAGACACCTCAATCATCACTGCCATCTGACAGCTTGTTTGGTCCACCTCTTCCTCCGCCAGCAGGTGATTTTCTTGTGACAAATTAATAGAAATATTGTTTTGCTCTTACAATAGCTGATAGCGAGTGTGAAGATGGTAGTTCTGATGGCGAGAGTAATTCCCACTCCTCATACTCTAAATCAAAGCATACTCATCCCAAGTCTCATCACAAACACAAGCACAAAAAGGATAAGGTTAGATTAGTCTGATGTATAATGATATTATATATAGTGCTTTATAATTTCCAACCACAGCGAAAGCATCATAAATCAAGACACCGACATTAATTTTCTTTGCTGTTGCATAAAAATTGATATGCAAAAAAAATCCTGACAACCAGCTGACAACAATAATTATTTGCTGTACTCATAGAAAAGGGGGTTATCATGGAACAAGTTTGAGGTGTGGTCAGGAGGTGTAGCTAACAGATTGAGTCGACTAGTCATGCAGATTGTGCTGCAGTTGTCAGATTTTCCCGGTGAATGGGGTATTGTGGAGCTACAAGGAGTCCTGGAGACGCGCCGGGGACGCTCGTTTGAAGGGCTGCACATTGGCGACTTGCATTTTAACACGACTACCGGGACAGCTAGTCTGATTGTTGGTCACCATCTTCTCACCGGGAAGGCTGTGAAGTTGGATAAACCATTGGGCGTGCTAAGGAAATCCTCGAATGCTACTAGCAACACTGAGTATTGTGTCATGGCGCTCATCAGAAGAAAAATTGTGTTTAAAAACAGACCCAAACCAATCGTATCAGCAACAGTATCTAAACGTACTTAGTACAGTATTTTAAATTATTAATAGATTAAAGTGAAGGTATTATTAGTGCTGTATAAAAGCTAGTTGTGATAAATGGCTGTGTATGTTACTATCCATAAAACCTGTGAGGAGGAAGAGCATTAGTAAAATTGTATATGACTGTTGGCTTACAAGAAATATGGCAGATGAAGTCATAAACCCTTCTTTAATCAGTTCCCAAACTCCACCATACTCTTCCTCATCCACCTGTTGATAGAACATGCAGTACAGGTAGACTAGTCCTACACCAATCACCAGGTACCTAGTGAAGACCATAAGTCACTACTACCAACCATCATGAGTTGACTCACGTGAGCAATCCCACTGCTCCTGTTAGTGGTATTGCTCCCCATGACAAGCCCACTACAATGGAAACCAATTGTCTCATCCAGTAGACCACGTCGAGAAATTCTTCCTAAAGCATAAAACAGTACTTTAACACTCTACACATGCATCACTCGTTCACCTTGTCCTCCCATTTTTGCCTGACTCTCAGTGCACGCCTGAACAGATCAAAACGCGTCTTATGACTGATGGTGGCCATGCTTCTTTAGTAGGTGTGGCTCGTACGTTGTGGGCAGGGCTGGTATCACAATGGCTGAAAGCAGTGACCCTAGTGCAAATGTCATGCAGGTACCTCTTGAACAACTCTTGGGGCAGTCCAAAAGCAAAGCCGATTCATTAATAGACTACAGGTTTGTGTTCTAGGTGTCTGGTTTTCAGTACTGCATGTACGTCTCGTTAATTACTTTGTTAATTTTATTGTACAGTCAGTTGGACCAGTCTAAATCATTTGACAGCCATAACAGTACCACTGTTGTGTGTGGTTCTTGTAAGAGCATAATAATGAAGCCATCATGTGGGCGACTAGTTGAGAAAGAGGTCAGTAAATTCTCAGAAATTATGACTGAAAAAAACTGTCATTGCATGCTGACTGACCGTGATAAATCAACAAATTGAGCAGGCCATGGCAAAATGCTGCTCTTCAGACAATTGTTAACTCTGTGAATAGTGCTTAGCCATTCAAATCGTGCTATAATATTACTATCACCATTTCTAAATGTTCACACCAAACTTATTTCTTTTGTATGTTGTAGATGTTTTTACCCAGCATGACAGAAAAGTATCTTATAGGACAGGAGCCTCTTGGAGACAAGCCTACAATACACTGGCTAGTGGAAGACATGTTTCATTTCGAGAACATTGGTTTTTCTAAAACAGTAGACTCTCTTCAGTACCTCATATGTGCAGACTGTGAGATCGGACCTATTGGCTGGCGTGATACAACAACCAACAACAAGTTCTATGTGGCATGTGAAAGAGTGAAGTATGTCAGTAAATAAAATAACAATAATTGTTCAAGAACTTGACTTAAATGATTTGATTATTGTCCTCTCAAACAAGTTGCTGTGGTTTATATATTTTCTAGTGATCTAATGAACAAACATTCTTATAAGCACTCCACAGAGTGAAAATCGATTAATTTCGGTGTAGAGCTCTATCGCATATCAAGGTGCTAAGTCTCTCCTGCCTTACAGTACACCTTGTGGTAACATATGCTTTGCAAGTGGCATCCCATAATCATATCAACAATAACTTTAATTATGTATCTAGCCTAGTACCTAGTCGTTAAATTTGGCGCCGAGATACTAGGCTACTATGTATTGAAAGAACTTTCACATATGAACACAGTTGCACATCTCTCTCTCACACACACTTGATATTATCCCAACCCTTCATACATATACACAAGTCAATAGCTATGATAAAATTCTGTAATTGAAAACAGAAATGAGTGAAATCATGTTAAGTGTGATTATCATCATGTGACCTGTACACTGCGCATGATTATTTATTATAGTACAACAACAACAACAATAGTCATGAACCTAGCACGACAAACAAAAACGCAATGTCCATTAATCTCTGGATTCCTCAGTGGAGGAGGAGGGTGGCTGGGGTTGCTTCTGCATACAACTCTTGGCAACAGATTCAAACAATCTAGTGTGGAAAGCAGATTCACTAGAATAAATCTCAAAGTGCATGACGGCTACCTACTTTTCAATCTCGGGTGCACAGTGCACAAAGTTGTGTTTCCAGAAGTTGTAATGAGGGTTCTTGATGAGCTCAATGAATGTGATCAGCAATCCCCACGGGTGAGGCCGATTTACTATCAGTCTCTCAAGCAACACCCTGTGTGTGTGTGCAAGACAGTATCATTATCGTGTGTACATTATACGACTGTTCTCTACACAAAGCATAGTGAGTATGTACAAAAACCAAGAGCACAGATGTGGAGAGAGGTCAATACGGAACACTCCTTGTTACTTTATCAAACTTGTTGTTACTTTATCAAACTTGTTGTTGCTTTATCAAAATTAATGTATCATTAGATTTTGAAGAAGCTTTGATCTTTGACCAAACCCAAATATAGTAATAACATACCTGTAATACTAGGAATGTTGGTTTGCTGTATTGAAGCTATTCCATACATGCAATAATTATTAGTATGTATAATAGCAGTTTCAATTTATACATGTTCAATGTTTACACAGCAACCAATGCTAGCTAGCTGACTGAGATCACAATGCTAGCTAGCTGACTGAGGTCACAATGCTAGCTAGCTGACTGAGGTCACAATGCTAGCTAGCTGACTGAGATCACAATGCTAGCTAGCTGACTGAGATCACAATGCTAGCTAGCTGACTGAGATCACAATGCTAGCTAGCTGACTGAGGTCACAATGCTAGCTAGCTGACTGAGGTCACAATGCTAGCTAGCTGACTAAGATCACAATACTAGCTAGCTGACTGAGATCACAATTGACAAGAACTATACTCTTTGAATTCGCAAAATGAATGCATGAAAAATAGCTACTATCATACCTGGTGACCTGCTCCTGTATTGCCTCATGGTTAGTCTCAGAGAACAATGAGATGAGTGCACAGCTGAAGAAGTGAGTGTGGCTATTAGGGTAGCGGAGCTGATTGGCAATGGCATTGAGAAACAAGTATCTTCCTTCTGTGTCAAGGTCCACTACAAGATGCTGAAAAATGTCCATGTGGGCCGTGTGTGCAATGGAGGAAGTTGTGGGAGTGCCACTCTTGCTGTGAACAAAAGTGATTGCTTGAGTTCCAACATAGAGCACTAAAGCGTTCATCAGTGATATGTTGTATTGCTTGCCTGGCTCTGAGGATACCTAGAAGGAGCTTATTGAACTTCACTCTATTCTAGTGCTTACCTGCAGATGTCCTCTTAGCTCTTGTAAGAATGTGACAGGAGCTCGTGACTTGATGTAGTTATCCAAATCCTGTTACAAAAAATAAGATATGAACAAAGACAAAGGGATAGAGCGAAACACCTTCTTGAGATTGGCAGGAATTAGTTGTGTGTATGATGGCAGTATACGAGGAGCATGCTGAATATCGGGCAACAACTCGACCTATTGAGAGGAGATGATGACGGCATTGTTATGACACTATGATACCTTGAGATTAGGAGTAAAGGGATCAGGGAGACGCATGTTACGAGGGAAAGCTGACAGAATTAGGTTCCTCATTTGAATGCAGTTTGGTGGAATAACATCACAGAACGAGAAATGGTAGTCACACAAAAACTCTGGAAAATCATGCAACAGCACTAAAAGAACACGAAGTGTGCCCTGGAGAGAAGCAGAGAACAGTATGAAATGTTGTGTTTGTTGCTCTTTGTGGTACGTGCATTCACATGAAAGACATTCTGTTACATGAAACCTTGTAGAGAAGCTGTGTTGGTTTACTGAGCTCTGCATTCCTCAAAAATGGCGACAAGAACTTGAAAAGATCAATGAGAAGTTGATGGAACAATGGCCAACCCTGTATAATTGAAAGACAAGAGATGAAAATCAAGAGGAGATGAACAAACTTACCTTCTGTTGAGGAGTTTGTAACAGTAGTTTAGCAATAAAGATGCGATGTGAAATAAGCTCCAGCCATGCATACGCAAAACCAGGAGCTCTTGATGGTCGCAAATGATGGTACACGGAACTAGAAAGAGACAAGGTAGTAAGTTAGTTGTCATGACAGATAAAATACAAGAAAGGAAGGGAAGATAAATACCAGAAACACTGCAGCATTGGCAAGCTGATAGCATCAAAAACAGGATCAGGAGAGCAGATGTCATTGAGGAGCATGATGAAAAACCGATGATAGGCTAGCTGATGGAACTCCGTCTGTCTAGCCTCATGGTCTTTCAACAGTACATAAGCCACTACTGTCAACACCTAGTGAAAATAGGAAGAATACAATGTACCTTACTGATAGCAAGCCTCTTTCACCTTGTTGAGCAGGTTGATCTTAGTGACAGTGTTGCTGGGTTCACCAGAGTAACGCACCAACACTACCACAAGCTTCACAAAGGCATCCATTGTGTGGTAGCACTTGGGCCGTGACATCCCTGAGGTCATTGTGGTCTGTGAGAGGCAACAATACTGAGCAATCGATTAACAAGAAGATGATCTACTGACTGAGTCAGCAAGAGTTCTGTAGCACAGGTCAACACACATCTCAATACTGATCCTGAAAAATCTAGTGACAAGATCATCATTCTTGAGGATACCCTGATGCTGTAACTGAGCAAAGAAGAGAGGAACACACAGAGAGAAGGAGAAAGGAAGAGAGGGATAGAAAAGAGCACAGAGCTTCACACACAACCATTAACAAGACCACAGCAGATACTCACCCTAGCTACATAAGCAGCATAGATCTTATCACCATCCCTCATAAGACCAGGTTGATGAAAATGTCTCACCCACTCAGACAATAGATACTCCACCTGGTAGTCAATGACAGTGAAAGACATAAAGCAAAGCAATCATGTACCTTCTCATATAGTCCAGGAGGGTCCTCAATGTCAGAGGTGACCACTACTCCTCCTCCGGTCTGATGCATGGCGTTCACAGAATGACTAGCAGCTGCTGGTCTCTCTATGTCACCAAAAACACGAATGTCATGTTCTCTACAGAATGGCTCCAGTAGCTGAGCAGTGCTGGAGAGAGAAAGAAATGACTATCACATCATCACACAACTCCCACATTCACCTCTCAGGAAGTTGTCTGAGGTTAGTGGCTAGTCTGAACAATGTCTCCTTGGTCTTCTTGAGCTCATTCTAAAGAGCGAGAGAGTGATAAAGGAAGACACGAGGAAAGCCTCACGTCAGTAATAGGAGTGTCTCTCTTCTCAGCTGATAAAATTGCATTGACCAGTTTGATGCTGCAGCTGAGTGCTACTAGGTTACGACCGTTCTCAACAGCCTACACAAACACAAGTGTCACAAAAGATAGAAAGTGTATCGAGCCATACTTTAGCTAGGTACTCATCCAGTTGTTTCATGTCCACCAATTGCAATCCTATTAAGAGTATAAGAGCTCTAGGGCTGAACTTAATATCCTCTTTAGTTTCCAACAGCATTTTAGTGACCAGCCGACAGGCAGCAACAGGATTGAGTGCTCGGTGGTCCTGGAAGAAAGAGAAAGAAGTCTTTCTTTGTTCTCTGTTAAGTGTTCACCTGCAGTGCTCTGAGTATGATGATGTGACAGTCTCTGAAGCTAACAAACATCTCAGGATCAGCAGGTGGAGGATTCATGCCTTCGAGCAAACCCTCTAGAGCCTGCAGACCAACATAAGGACTAACAGAAGCTGCCCATCTATCTCACCTTCTGTAGTAGACTGATGACAGCAGTGTAGGTGGGCTTCACATGTAGCTGGAGAGCATGGTCAAGAAGTTGTCTCATCATGAGCACATGATGGTTGGTGTGAGGAGCTGGTACCATACGGACCTGATAATCAAGACAAACACCTTGATATGACACTAATCAATTGTCATGACCTGGTTAGTAATCTCTTTGATGCAGCTGGTGAGCATTGTGATGAACTCATCAGTGGGAACAAATGGCTAAAATGAAAAATAGATTGATTGTGATTAAGAAAAATGTTATGAACAGTGCGGTACCTGAATAGAAGCATCTTGCTTGCCATAACCAGCCTCCTATAGATATAAAATCATTTCACACAAGTGCACTGATTGCTGTCATACCTTCCCTACACCACCAGAAGGACGAGAGGGCAGGAAACCAGGAAGACATCTCGAAAACTCATCGTACACAGACGCTTGCTGTGGGCTTGGGCCACCAACCTAAGCAAGCAACATCATTGAAGGTAGTAATAATGATCCACTCACGTTGAGTCTCAACTGCTGTGGCATTACCTCCATCTGATAGGAGTGAGCCATAGGGTTGCAGTACTGCCTTCGCTCATTGCGTGCTGCCTGTCTCACATCAATTTCCTGCAACAAAAGAATAGAACATAAATTTGCACTGCAATCTGAAAGGATGAATTATATATCCACGCTGGTAGCTACCAAATTTTTCAGCTGCTTCGTTAACTGCTCCATCTTTAAAAACTGGAGAATAACCCTGTTATCAACTATTGCAATCACGCCTTCTACCACTGCTGTTTACAAGTGAACAAGCTCTCTGTTGTTGCAGCTAACAACAGTTGCACTATACTACAGCTGCAGTGGGCAGCTGACCCGTACCACAGACACGCCAAGAATTTGCGAACTGACTAGGCACGTACACTACTCGTGGTTTTATAAAAAGCCAGGCAGACCAAGGCACGCCCTTCCTAGATAATAATTATTCACAATTATCTCCGTTGATGAGCCGACAATAATCATCAAATCACAGCAATAAGGTGATGATGCAATAAACTAAAGTTCCCTCCTCACTCGCTACTCGCACATTAACCTCCGTCAGCCTTTTCTCCATCTCTGGAACCACCTTCTCCACAGCGGTCTTCTGTATGAAGCCACATGCCAGCTCAGTATTATCAGCACTCAACTGATGAGTTGCTTGCTCTATAAGCTGCTTCAACTGATCTTCACTAGATGCAGGCTGATGACAGAGCATGGAGAGAGGGATTTGATATGCTAAAAGAGAAGCTACTCACTCCGAGAACAGCAGTGAAGGCATTCTTCAGATTCGATCCAATGGAGAGTAGCAATGGTTCTCTGCATGTTATCATGGCCATACCAGCAGTGAGGTTACGAACCATGTGTATTGCTGCCATGTGAAGCCTGCGAGCCTCGTGATCCAGAGAGAAGTCCTGAAAGAAGAAAGAAATTCACAATAATAATGGTGAAAATGCACGAATTAACCTTTTTGATGATGTGTTCAGTTGTGGTAAGAGCAATCTTAGCCGAGCGTTCTACCACAGGAGCAAGGAGATCCTGTACAGCCTTCTCTATAGCTGGCTTGATATATTGTTGCAGGTGCGGATATTGTTGGAGCAGTGATATCTGTGAGAAAGAGAATAAAGTAGGTGAAAGAGAGTGCGTGAGTGAGTAGTTCATGCCTGTGAACTGATCTGGATATGAGCTCCTAGACCAGACAGAGACAGCACAGTGATATCCTCATAATGATAGAGTGGTTGAGGAGGAGATGAAGCATTCTGACCTGGAATGGAATGTGGAGAGATAGTTGAACACATTTTGACAACTTAGCACAGCAATGTGATAACTTGTGGAAAACCCATGTAACATGAAAAAATGCACCGAAAATATGTAAATAACACACACCTTGCTTCTCCTTGACATTACCGACTAACTGACAGAGCTGACTGGCTTTCTCGACATTGCCGAGAATATCCGTGACAGGAATATCCTACCAGAAGAATAAATATTACTAGAAACATGGAAAATTTTGTACTTTTCACTTCACAAAATTGAAGCATGAATTTTTATGAATACAGTATGTGTGTCACCTGGATCTCCAAGGAGAGGTGCTTGCAGAGTACTTCCACTTCAAACTTGAGGTTGAGCTATGGAGCATTTAGCACATGATCCAAAAACACACACACACACATGGTCAGTCACCTTTAGATCATGCCATGCATGCAGTTCAGCTAGTGCAGACATGATTGCCATCACCCATGGATTGGGAGGTTTGAACACCTGAGAGATTAGTGAGTCAACAAGCAGCAGGCTCTACTGGTACATACCCTACTGTCAGCACAAGCTTCCAACACTTTAGCCACAAATGGTACAACATACAAGAGATCCTAAAATAATCATAATAAATTATATCAAAAGTTAAAAATGACGGTTGTGTACTATGAGCACACAAAGTGTATTTGTGCACCAAAATTAAAGTACTGCTAAATTTCCAGTCTCTATGTTGTGTGGGAAGGTATTTTTCACCTGTTGGCCTCTAAGATAAGCTTCAAGTAGTAGGTCTTTCACACTGAGATCCTGCAAATAACATGTTTGTCAGCAAGCAAGCAAGCAAACAGATGACAGCAACTCACAATATGTAGTATGGGCTTGTTCTTGGCTAGTGTTTGTAACCCTAGCCATTTTCCAAGGCTCTTCAAGATAGCACGATCAGAAAAATTGTTGCTTGTTTTATCCGATTGTAGAATAACCTGCAGCAGACAAAGATAGTGTACAAAATAATGTCATAGCTAGCTTACCTTGATGTTTCTGTATGTTTCTCTGAGCACCAATTTTCTCAGTCTGGTGTTGTTGACAGAGTCGAGAAAGTTGATGTAGAGACTGTGGAAGTTGATCTCGATGGATGCTCTCTTCATGACAAGATACTGAGCTACCCAGTCATAGAACTCATCTGCTACAAGAGTGGTGAACTCCTCAATCTGAGAAGAGAGAAAATGTTAGTTACACATGTCTGTATAGACATGAGCAGTTATGTCATACTTTCTGTTGTAGAGTGTTAGCTGAGAGGTTGTTGAAGAGAAAGTGTATCTTGTCCTGTAGCTCTTCAGGAGGTTGTTTCTTCTCTCCTCCAGATTCAGCAGCCACCAGCAGAGTGTCTATACTGGTGTTGTTAATGGAGGGAGGCTAAAGGAGAACAAGGAAGGTGTACATAAAGAGGTGAGCAGTGAATCATGTACTAACTACTCACATCTCTGCGCAGTAACTGAGGACTACCAGATGATGACTTAGTCACAGATGAAGCTGAAAGAAGACAGCACGTTACCATCACTTTGCTTGCTCTTTTCTCCCTTATTCTCGTTCTCTCAGATACTCACCAAGTGAAGGAGAAAGCTGTCCACCTCCAACAGGTGAGTGTGGGCTCCCAGCAGAAAGTGGCTGCTGGAAAGAGGAGGCAGGATTGGTGTTGATGGCTGTGAGAGGAGGGAGAGTAGATTGAGTACCCAGCATCATCCCCAGACCAGCAGGATTGGCAGAGGAGGTTGAAGTAGCCATGTCCTGTTTGAGAAGATGCACACACATACACATGAGTTGGTTTTCTTCAAAACTTACTCCAAATGGTGGTTCAGTGGATTGTTGCCCGTACTGCACATACTGTGAAAGATGAACTTGATCAAGCCTTATATTGTTAGACATGTTTACCATACACAGTAAATATTCTGCACCTACTAATACCAGTTTGAACTCTACTAGACACCTACCAACATGTCAACTATCACTCATAATTGCTATTGGCAAGAATACTAGCATGTGTAACATGTTGATTACACACCTGTTTGATGGTGCTACATTTTGAGTTCTGTTCAAAAGGTTAATATTAATTATGTCATTTAGCTCACTTAAATATGTAGACCACACTAACACAAGGCTCAACCACATTGACCAGTGACTTGAGCAACTAAGCAAGTGATGATTTTTTGGTATTACTTTACCCTTACACTCCTACTTAATTACATCACTCTCTCATTGTGTGCTCCTGTGCGAACATATCATGTGATGTAGCTTTAGGTCATGTGATGTAGCTTTAAGTCATGTGATGATGTTTCACTTGGAGGCCATGACAAGAGCACTACTGTGCTCACACGTGTCACCATCATTGATAGACTGAGTCATCTTAACATTAGACAACTAATAATTATCCATATCACTCTCCACTGATTATTCATACAATTTGCAACTATTATAATGAACCTACAATAGCAATTAAAGGTTACCTGTCTCAGCAACGAAGGAAACTGCTGAAAATGTGGTATGCTGGCTATACTGTTGCAGAATGACTGAAGGTCCTTCAATCTTCGCTTGAACTTGTCTAGAGCAGCTAGTCCAAAAAGAAACATCTTAGATGACGGGTTTTTCTTGAGAGCATCTAGCACAAATCGTAGAGCAAGATTGAGTGACATATAACTGGAGAGAGAGAGAGAGAGAGAGAGAGAGAGAGAGAGAGAGAGGGAGAGAATGAGTGATAGCAGCAATGGTTATACATACACATGCAAACTCAAGTGTCTTGTTATTGACTTTATATGACACAATTGCAGTAACATCAGCCTCTGTTACAATAGCTATGGTCAGTAATTTGCAAATTCAGACCATTCCCAATGCTGCAGACCAACCATCAGGTTGTATATTGTTCAGTATTTTGCACTTGTAATAACTAGTTAAAGCACCGTTGCGAGTGCAATACGGGAATTATTGCGTGAGGGGTGTGGTCGAGACGGTGATACAGCACGAGGCGAAGCCGAGTGCTGTATCAGCGTCAAGACCGACACCCCGAGCGCAATAATTCCCATATTGCACAAGCAGACGGTGCTTTTACTGGTTTGTAGCACGACAGCTCGCCGCTGTCACTGAATCTTTGTGCCAGGGCGACTTTTTCTCGAGGTCGAGCCAAGGTCAGTCTCCGCCCACCCTATCTTTAACCCTCCTGGCTGTGCTATATTATCCCCGGCCGTGCTATATTTTCCATATTGCGAACGGCGTTCACATTATGGAAAATATAGAACGGGCGGCGCCTTTGATACGCCCCACACAGGGTGCTACAAGATGATGTATTGCATTTCTCAGCAAAAACTAAAGCAAGTGGCAGGTATACCATAGGCAAAGAAGCAGGTGTATCATAGGGCAAAAACAGGCAGTCCCTAGGGCAAGAAACAGGCTTACCGTAGGGCAAGAAACAGGCGTACCGTAGGTCAAGAAACAGGCGTACCGTAGGTCAAGAAACAGGCGTACCGTAGGGCAAGAAACAGGCGTACCGTAGGGCAAGAAACAGGCGTACCATAGGGCAAGAAACAGGCGTACCATAGGGCAAGAAACAGGCGTACCATAGGGCAAGAAACAGGCGTACCATAGGTCAAGAAACAGGCGTATCATAGGGCAAGAAACAGGCGTACCATAGGGCAAGAAACAGGCGTACCATAGGGCAAGAAACAGGCGTACCATAAGGAAAGAAACAGGTATACCATAGGGCAAGAAACAGGTGTACCATAGGGCAAGAAACCGTAGGGTAAGAAACAGGTATACCATAGGGCAAGAAACAGGTATACCATAGGGCAAGAAACAGGTGTACCATAGGGCAAGAAACAGGTGTACCATAGGGCAAGAAACAGGTATACCATAGGGCAAGAAACAGGTGTACCATAGGGCAAGAAACAGGCGTACCATAGGGCAAGAAACAGGTATACCATAGGGCAAGAAACAGGTGTACCATAGGGCAAGAAACAGGTATACCATAGGGCAAGAAACAGGTGTACCATAGGGCAAGAAACAGGTGTACCATAGGGCAAGAAACAGGTGTACCATAGGGCAAGAAACAGGCGTACCATAGGGCAAGAAACAGGTGTACCATAGGGCAAGAAACAGGCGTACCATAGGGCAAGAAACAGGTGTACCATAGGGAAAGAAGCAGTTTTCGTATATCAATTCAAACAACCAATTACAATATTATAATTAAACAGTTTTATCCAAATTTGTCTTGCCCTATGGTAACATAATTGTATGTGTTTCCTGGCTTGATCCAATCAAACCAAATAAAATTGAAAGGTACCTTCCAAATGGCTGTGATTGAACAAATCCGATAAAATTTGTCGAATGCATTAACATAATTTTCCTGTGTTTATCATTCGTGTTTCTTTAGCTGAGCATGTGATATTGTACTTCAAACAGTATTTGTACAGCACCCATTTCATCTAGCAGCAAAATTGTGTTAAAGCTTGACACTTGAGACATAAGTGAACTTCAATGCACACGTTGCCCAGCATGAATACCAGAACCAGCATTGCGTGTGATGTCAGGTAATTACACTGGAAAACCAAATTCTACCTCATACATATAATTTTGCATCAGCAGTATGCATTTTAGAAACAGCCTTTGAGTCATCAGTTAAAAATGAAGCAAGTTGTAGCCATTATTATCACTATAGCACACAGCAGCCATAGTTTAACCACAGTGAAACCTGTTGAACAAATGCACAACAGATTGTAGAATGCTTAGTACAAACTTCTAATGTAAACCATCACCCACTATCAATATACACACAAATCATGAATGCTATTATAGTGGATAGTTGCCACGCCCTAACTATCAGTCAAGAACGCTGCTGTAAAGCCGTAGATCAGGCAGCAATCAAGGATCAGACAACAACACAGACTCAAGAAGACTGATTTGTACAGCAAGGTGACTATGCTAGAGCATACACTAAGACCACTAGAACTGATAATAACCAGGCTAGCTCTGAATATGCTGGTGGACTATGGTAGAAATTCACTAGACTTTACACAGCTAGTATAATGCATTATAGCAAACATGTAAACTGCAAGAAGGCTTGACCTAAGAATTATTTATAGTACTATCTATATCTTAGTAAAAACACAAACTAGTGTACATGCATAATAATATTGTCATAGTAACACATAGAATGATTAATGAATGTATACTAATCAAATGAATCTAGTATGAGTGACATTCTCAATTGTATACAGCATCTGTCACTAATACTAGGATGCAGAGGATACAAGGAGTGGTCGTGGGAGACTATGGTGTGGGCAAGACCAGCCTGCTCTATGCAATGGTGGGCAAGCCAGTGCCTGAAGAGCATGTTCCCACACTAATGGAGAGCCACATGGTGGTGGTTGAGGTGGGAGACGGAAAGAAGATAGAGTTTGTGGTGTGTGACACACCAGGATCTGATGACCATCAGAAACTGACCGAAATGGGTCTGGGAAAGAAGGACATTGTAGTAATGTGTTTCTCTCTCGTTGATGAAGCCTCGTATAAAAGAGTCAAAGAGAAGGTGATTAACATTCTCTCTTCTTGCAACCATATTCAACCTTTTTCTTGCAGTGGCTCCCACTGGTTAAGTCCTATATACCTAAAGCTCCCATAGTACTGGTGGGCACTAAACTAGACCAGCGGAACACTCCAGCAATAGTTGAGGAACTTATAGGCAAAGGAACAGCAGCCATAGACACCGAACAAGGAGAAGAACTAAGAGTAGAAATAGGAGCAATGAGCTACATAGAATGTTCAGCACGAAACAAAGACACCACAGACAAAACACTAAAGGAAGTTGCAAGAATAGTGTATGAACACAGGAAGAGTGGGAACTCAAAGAAATGCAGCATAATGTAGCACACACTCACACTCACTCACACACACACACACTCACTCACTTACACACACACACACACACACACACTCGCACACAACTCTTTTCTGTATTACAATTATTGTGCGATTTGTCAATTGGAAAGTAAATGTTTTTTTGTAATGTATACAGGTGATCAGATTACACCGTAGAGTACCGCCAGATAGTTGATGCAATAAAATGCTTACCACACTAAAAACCATAGTACGCATAGTATTAGTGTGATCTGTGGCTGAGATATCAACTAATATTCAAATATAATGTGCATGAGGTGTGTAATTGCATGCACGTGTACAGTAATCAATGTAATTTTAGGCTGCGAGTCAAGTGTCCATCACAATGCTCTACTGCTTATACGCTTACACCCACCACCGTACAATACTGTTTTGACTGAAAGTAAGATCAGCACAGAAACACAAACTCAACGCTTGCATTAGTGTAGAGTAAACATATAACCACACAATGACACAATCCTATAAAGAAATGGGATATTGCTGAAAAACATCACTGAAGAACTACCATGTTATTCTTGGAAATTATTGTTTTTCTTACTTTCGTTGTTTACCGCAGATAATTTTCAAAATCTAATTTTGTGTGTATTCAATCACCCAAGTACATTTCTCTCTCTACAATGCAGTGAGCCCAACATAGACCAAACCACTGTTGACACTATGCAGGGAGTGCACAGGAAGGGGCCTTGGAGGATATTCCGTGAGTTTTATGTTATAGAAAAACTGTTACAGATTGTGTCAAATGCACATCACCTCTGACAGAACAGAGTGTCAGGATGGTACATGCGAGTTTATACAAACTTCACAACTCAAATAGTACATTGTTCAGCAAAACTGTCAAAGAGAGAATTGAAGGTGTACAAAACATGCATTATATAGGAGAGACTACTGCTATAATACAAGCAGCAAACAATCTCACAGTATAGGTATGTACACCAGTTACACACATTAACGCACGAGGTATGCATAGTTATGCAGAAGTGTCCTCATCAGCAATGCTGTATTGAGAAACTGAGACAGTGTTGTTCATCATGCAAGGGAACAGAATGTGCTATATATCCAAAAACACTACGCTAACCAACACTCGCCATCACTACTGCTAAAATACAAGAGTGTGAGTACAAGCAATCAGAAGACAGTGTACAAAGCGGTGAGTCCCACACACTAGTAGCCAGCTTGATACTGTATAGAAGCTTAGTAGCAGTGTCTGTGTATTTATTCAAGTACACAGTGTATAGTATTCAATCAGAATTCACGGAAAAAAGAGTTTGTGATATATCACCTTGTAAAATTAAGTGTTATAATGCTAACAAAATAGTTACTATCATTTATCATACAGAATGACCACTTCAGCAATAAAATGTGTGGTGGTGGGAGATGAGGAAGCTGGTAAAATCAAGCTGCTACAGAGCATGTGTAAAGTAACTAATCCAGCACAACCTAATCAGAGGACAATATATGAGGGGCATCCCCTATCAGTGAGTGTGGACAATGTGAAGAGTATCATTGCATTGTGGGACACTTCTGGTCAGGAAGAGTATGAGACACTGCGCCAAGCATCTTACTACGATGTTGACCTCTTTCTGGTGTGCTTCGCGATTCCTCAACATTCCACGTTCATCAGTGTACAGGATATGGTGGGTATGACGACACTATCAGACTAACCATCACACACACACACACACACACACACACACACACACACACACACACACACATGCACATACAAATGCACACACATACATGAATATGAAACTAGATCACAATAGAAACTGCAAATAGTGAAGTATCACACAATAACATGATTGAATTCAGTGTGTTGCACTCTCTATCCAGTGGTTACCAGAGGTACTCACACATTCTAACAGAGCACCAATTCTGTTAGTGGGTACTAAACTAGAGCAACGCAATGACAATCAAGGAATGGTAACACAGGAAGATGGACACAGACTACTAGCTGGACTAGACTGTCGGTGTCAATATCTTGAATGCTCATACAAAACACTGGAAGGTATAGACATGCTAATAGAAGAGACAGCCAGAGAGGGAAGGCTTTGGAAGAGGACCAGTCAATGGCAGTTATCAAGAACATGCAAATTTCTGTAAAACACTAACAAAACCAAGCTTCGGTATACTATGCCATGTGGAATTTCTGCTGAATAGGATAATGTTATGAACATTAATATTTGTGGACATTGAATATACACATTATGACTAGTTGTATCAACTATATTGTGTGCAATTTTTACCCATTGTAATCAAGCCACAAGCATTACAGCATGGTAACTACAGTTGGAGCAGTTAGAGATTAAACTTACTAAAAAATTAATATTTCATCAATGCCAAACATGATACAAAGTTTTCTGACCACACCCTTGTACCACCCCCACAAAAAAAACATCACAGCCAGTCATTATCAAGGTGTAAACAGATCAGAGCACTCTACACAGCCAGTGTTGATCAAGATTACTATAGTGTTAGTGATTTAATGAACTTGTAACTACTAATGAGCTTTACACCAATGATAAAGTGAGAACAAGCCAACAGCATTCACATCGCTCACCACAAGCCTTGTTAAGCAGCTGGGACCAAACAGAACAATGTGAGAATCTAAAAAGGGCTAGGTCCACCATTAAAATATGCTTTGACCTGGTCACGTGAGGCAGTGCAGGAGTATACAAAAATGATCGCTTTATTATTTGTGATCAGTTGTAGACATCTCACCTACAGCTTTGCTAAAAGAACTAGTGCTATCGAACATTAATGCTATCGTAGCACTGCCTGACTACTAGCTACTGAGCAGCCATTGCTAAACAGCATCACAAGCATAATCTCTCACAATGCTGGCCATAAAGTGTGTTGTAGTGGGAGATGGAGCAGTTGGAAAGACAAGTCTACTAATCAGCTATACAACTAATGCATTTCCTGGAGAATACATACCAACTGTGTTTGATAACTACTCAGCTAATGTGCTCATTGACTCTCGCCCTATCAACATTGGTCTCTGGGACACAGCTGGACAGGAGGACTATGATCGGTTGCGCCCACTGTCCTATCCTCAAACAGATGTATTCCTAATCTGTTTTTCTCTAGCCAGTCCTTCTTCATATGAGAATGTGACAGCAAAGGTATGCTCAATACACTAGTACATGTAGTACACTCTCTTGTTCCTTAGTGGCATCCAGAGGTGACTCGTCATTGCCCTAACGCTCCCGTTGTCCTAGTTGGAACAAAGCTTGACCTCAGAGAAAATAAAGATACAATAGAAAAGCTTGCCGAGAAAGGATTGACTACGCTCTCTTATTCACAAGGCTTGCGGTTGCAAAAAGAAATTGGAGCTGCCAGTTATGCTGAGTGTTCTGCTCTAACTGGCAAAGGAGTCAAGACAGTCTTCGATCTTGCAATAAGAGCAGCCATCAATCTGCGGTCTTCTCCGATTAGAGATCGAAAGAAGAGGAGATGTGTTGTACAATAACATAGACTGAGATCATAATTATAAACATTTCCTCAGTTGTGATTATATTTGAGTTCATTGAGCAGACAATACATACGTGGAGTATCTCTAACGTTAAAATGTAGTTGGTGAACACCCTACTAGACAGTAATTTTGACAGTAATTTTGTGATACATTTTGACATTTCATTTGAAATTAATTTTTCATTTGACAGTTTTCATTTTTCATTTGACATTCATTTGACAGTAATTTTGACATTTCCTCAGTAATACACTCAGACAGCAATTTTGTGTCCGGTACAATACTCAACCTATACCTCAATCATGCTGCTTCATCAGTCACCCAACCGTGCAAACATGCAATGCAACTGCAGTATATGTACTTACGTGACAAGGTTGTGTTCGATAATCCCGCCAAACAACTGTCCTGTGATCTGGAGCTCCTTCTCTGGAAACTGTGGGAAGAACTTGTACTCCTCAAACATGTTCCGTAGCATACAAACAAACAAATCCTGTCAGAAAAAAAGAATGAAAAGAAATGAAAATAATTATACTCCTCAAAAATGGTACACAATTACAGACCCTTTCTTTCTTGTTTGGTGAGTCTTTAAACTGTTTCAGCAGATCTAATAGACTGTCCACACCCACTCCTCGATTGTAAATTGCTTGAAAATATGCATTAGCTCTTTCGTCAACTTCCTTGGAAAATGTTTGCTCAGATGGATACATGACAGGATCCACTATTAAGAAAGATATGAAGTAGATGACAGAATATACACAGCTACTTTAGTGTTAACGGTTGATGACAAGACAAGCCTATCAATGTTATAAGATAAAAACAAAGTATTTGACTGCAAATGCTAAAAGTCAAACTGCTACACAGCCATAGGAACAAACAAGTACATACTAGTATCTTGTTGCTGTTGATGTTGCATTGACATCAGAGTTTGTGACTGTTGGGCTGGTCTCTGAGATAATGATGACATCATCCCTCCTACTCCTCCACTACCACCTCCAATGGCTGCCTGTAAAGGGTCACCACCCCCACCAAACATACTCTAGAAGAAAAAAACACACAACTGAAGTATTGAGCAAAGCACATGCAACAACAGAAGTAGCAGTACTATCAGCTTGCTTGGGCTCATGATTATACACTGATTCAGGCTTGCTGTTTATGTACCTAGTATTTAGGAAGCTATTTGCAGTGTGTTTCTTGAGACTAGACAGTAAACAGCCATGTTTTTGATGACACCTACTATACCAACCAACTGACTGACAGATAAACCCAAACAGTTAATCTTCAGAGAGGCCTACATGCACAACATTTACAATATTTATGAATGGGTGGTACCAGCTAGTGCATCATCATGAATAGAGGTTGTACATGTGATGTCATAAACCTCATGCAAGTAGTGTATTAATGGCCAGTGTCATATTGGAATGGGTAAGTGCTGTTGAACGGTTGCAGCAACTACTTTACCAAGAACTGCAGCCTCAGCTAAGCCCCAATAGATAAAAAGAACCGTTTAAGCTTTATTAACTAGTTAAAGCACCATTTGCGAGCACAATACAGGAATGATTGCAATAGGGGTGTGGTCTCAAGTATTGATACAGCACTTGGCTTTGCCTCATGGTGTATCACCGTCTTGACCACACACCCCTCATGCAATAATTCATATTGTACAAGCTGATAGTGCTTTACTGGTTTGGCCTGCTGGCATCCAAATTCAAAGCTTGTCTTGTCTGTTCAGTGCTTAGTTTCAGCAAGCGACGAGAAACAGCTTCATCAGACAAAACAGAGAGAGGTACATAACTCTGACGGCAACATGTGCACTGACATGGCAGATTGGATCACACACACAGTTTGAAATAAAATCCCAACTAAAATTGGGATCTGAAATCAATGGAGTAAGATGAATCATTTAGCATACGAGAACGCCTCATTCGTCTGCCATGTTATAAAAAATCCCAGAACTGGAGAGAAGTAGGCTTGCTTTCAGGAATCCTCTAAACGAGGTGAAAACAAGAGGACCACAACAGTTCAGCTTTGGGAGAACATCGAACAAATGCAACATGAAATTTCTGAGCAAATATCTAGTCTTGCTTGCTTCAGCGCTTAGTAGTAATTTAATGAGCATCGAAAAATATTCTGGCAGGCTGACATATACCCACACACACAGACAATGGCTGGTGGCTCTGCCCACAGAGGCATAATCACAACACTGTCTAGCTGAAACTTGCATTCTGTCATTTGCACATAATTATCTGTCACATATAAGGATCAGAAGTTAAAACCATTCACTGATTTATACACCTAATTACGAACTACAGTAGTGCTGACCTCACGAGAGATTGGTTGGGTACCGATGGCACTTGATGACAGGCCTGAAAAGCCCGGTAGCATGGAGGATCCCTTGCCAGGAGACCCAGGAGAGCTGAGTGCTCCCACACCCATTCCAATTGTTGAACCACCAAATCCAGGACTCAGGCTAGAGCTGTGACCACCAGCACTGCTACCATCAAGCTAAGAGAACAGCAGAATAAAATTAAGCAGCCAAATTAACTCCATCAAAATAATTATTACAGCAGTGAAATTGGGAAAATTTGACTATTCCCTAATAACAGTATAATAGTCAAAGAGGCTCTTCTCTCCTACTTACCCCAAGGTTGAGAGAACCCATCATAGGCAACATCACTGGAGTGACTGGTGTTCTAGACATCTTAGGAGGAGCAATTGGTCCATGAATGTTGATCAGCATTCTAAGTTTCTCAGCTGACTCTGGTTTGAGTGAACTGGATTGTGTGTGAGAGAGAATTAAACAGTATCGTGCACAGCATGATTAGGAACCTCATGAAGGGTTGGAGTATAGAGAGCATGGTCGTGATGGAGTCTTGAGATAATCCAATGCGATCACTAGCCGAGGGAGTGATGGGCTTTGGAGCTCGATGGACAAGAAACTGAATGCACTCGGTAGCAAATGATTCCTGAACCGAAACAAGTGCACAGTGCAACTATTGCCAGCATAATAAGATCCGCAATGTACCTGGTGTTCTTTGATCTTCTCAACCATCCATATATCTAGCTTGAGAAACTCTCTCCGTGAGGCCCAACATGCAAGATCTATCACAAATGGGAACTGAATCCCCTTCAGCATCAGTGGAAGAACCTGACCAAAAATAACATGGAATACAAGTTCACAAGAATAATTATTATTGACTGAGTATCAAGGCTTCATTTACAAATAATTGTTGAAAAGCATGGGTGAGATACTGGTATGACTCGAGAGGGGGCAAGAATACTTCAAGCTAAATGAAACCCCTGCTGAGTATAGCTTACAACAACAGATGGACACACAGAGAGATGATCACATACATACAGGTATAGTCAAACACACAACCATAGCACAGTAATGACACATGTGCACCAGTAACTGGTACAGTGGTTTTATTACTAATTGCAAGTGAAAGCGTCAATCATAGAGTATAACTGAATTCAAGCATAGATATTATAGTAGAGAGATTGGAAACGAGCGCATATTTGCGTGTTAGCACGGACAGTCATCATTGAACGAATATTGCACAATTTTGACTGTGCCCACAAAAAAATCCACTAGATTGCTAGAAAGATGTCTGGTTTGACAGCATCGTCTGTTGCTCTGGAAATTGCTGTACCGTTCAGAACCAACCATTTCCACTAGCACACTGCCTTTCTACCTGCACAGCAAGCCATGGAGACCGTGTGTTCTTCTGTGTCCAATTACACGTCCAGAAAGTTGGTGAATATTCTACCTAAAAAAAAACAAGCTAAAAATCGCTTCCTTGTCGCCCGTTAGATCTACAGCCCAGCTAACCCTTCCAGTGCCACTAAACTTTGTCTGAGGTGTATAATGTAGTTTAACAAGAGTTAAATGTAGTTAACACAGTTTGGATTGGGGCGGGAACGAGTATGAATTTGCAGACACGGTAGTGGCAGAGTACTCTGATGTCCAGTTGATTGGGTAAGGTTAGGATAGCATAGCAGATGCAATGTCCAGTTGATTGGGTAGGGATAGCAGGTGCAATGTCCAGTTGATTGGGTAGGGATAGCAGGTGCAATGTCCAGTTGATTGGGTAGGGATAGGAGGTGCAATGTCCAGTTGATTGGGTAAGGTTAGGATAGCATAGCAGGTGCAATGTCCAGTTGATTGGGTAAGGATAGCAGGTGCAATGTCCAGTTGATTGGGTAGGGATAGCAGGTGCAATGTCCAGTTGATTGGGTAAGGATAGCAGGTGCAATGTCCAGTTGATTGGGTAAGGATAGCAGGTGCAATGTCCAGTTGATTGGGTAAGGATAGCAGGTGCAATGTCCAGTTGATTGGGTAAGGATAGCAGGTGCAATGTCCAGTTGATTGGGTAGGGATAGCAGGTGCAATGTCCAGTTGATTGGGTAAGGATAGCAGGTGCAATGTCCAGTTGATTGGGTAAGGATAGCAGGTGCAATGTCCAGTTGTTAAGGTAACGAGTACATTGGACGCAGTTGCAGTCAGATGCAAACTAGCAGCTTCACAGTGCCCGCAGTGCAGCTTGTTTATTTGTGCAGTCATGAGCGACGCTGACGGCATGAGTCAAGAACAAGACGCTGCCGCCCTGTTTTCAGAAGAGCAGCAGATGTGGATAAGGGAGCTCTTGAATAAACAGCTACCGCGGGCACCGAGTTCTTCTGGTTCGCTGGCTCCTTCCGCTACTAGTGCGGCGGGTCTCTTCTGTTGCCGGTATGTGAACCAGAGCTTGGTGCTGGGAGGTGGTCAGTGGTAAATACTACTAAATATAATATTATTATACTAGCTGAAGTAGTATAATAACTTTACTTGTTGCTTTTGTAGGTAAATCAACATCTCTCCGTAATGCATTATGTCTCTTTGGAGCACATCAAACTAATATTAGTGGGCTTGATACAACGACCGCAGCAATTCTCGACCAGGCCCCTGCAACAACGGTTCCAATTGGTTAGATCGTTTCAAGAGATTTACATCGTATTTTGACCAATTTTATAGGCATAGATGATATCCGAAGCTGCAAAAAACTTGAAGCCATCGCAGTACAGATGTTCAATGGGTTTTCCCACACCACTTTGGCAAGAGGAAGACAAGAGCCAAAGACGTCCTGATCGTAACTGCAAATCAGCCATTTAACAACCAGGAGAGGTAAGCAATGGACGTATTGTCTTGCAATCATTAAGTTTTTTTTGTTTTCAAAAAGGAATTCAAAGAGAACCCTTCATGTGCCATTTTTCCTACCAGAAGCACCTGTCAGCCAGACAGAACTTTCCAAGAACGAAGAGCGCCTGAAAAAAAGCTAGGCAGAGAGCATCATCATCTGTTGGAGCCATAGTAGAGCTAGGAAGCAGGCTGACCTCACCAGCTGTGAGGCAGAAAATGCGCAAACACTTGTTACAAAACATCTTAACGCACACTTTTGTGTACAGAAGTGTTATACATTGGCACTAGCAACTGCTGACCTGGTTAGTCTCCACATTGTTATTTTTATTGTGCATGCATGCTTGCTTGCATTCTGTAGGTATGTGATTTAGTTGGGTCAGAATTGGTTGAGTTTGACAGTGTGCTGCAATTCTTTGAAGAAAAATGGGCTCCAACAATTGTCACACTACACACACGTTAAGTGATGTTAAACTTGAAGATGCAGTCAATGCTGCAACCACTATTGAACAGGTTAAAATCTGATTCGCATAAGTTTGTTACAGTTAGGAATAAGTTTGTTACATAAGTTTGTTATTGCTAGGAAACTCCTCTACACATCAGTGCTGAGAGAGGACATGAAGATGTGGTAAAGCTTCTATTACAACAGAGCAATATAGTTATTGATGCTCGTGATAAGATACGTGTACATTATTGTAACATTTCTATAGTGAGCTAGATCCTCTTGTGCACTAGTGAATCAACAGATAAGGTGGACTTGAAGTTTGTCCATTAGTTTTCACTTGTTGGTGCCTTTAGCTACTTAAAAAGTTACTGGCATTGGTGTTTTTCGTGTAATTTTTGCCTTAATCTTAAGCTAGTGTCCTGTGCAGTATCGTTTTCTTGCAGTAGAGAACTAGTTAAACTTTTCAATTACCAGAAAGCATGATAGTGTATTCGTTTCTTTAAAGTAGTTGTTTTACTCCATGATACTCTATACTTAAGTTTTTGCACGTCCAATGTCTACAGTATTAATATTAATTTTTCACTGTACTGCATGCAGTGATGAATAAGCCAATCAAGAGACGCAAGCAAGTTATTTCTCGTTTTAAACGAACAAAGTATGATTATAGATGCTCTTTGACTGCCAGCAGCGAGTCCAGGCTACAACCTCCAGCTTGTCAAGAAGTAACCAGCATCCAGGAAGTAACTAGCATCCAGGAAGTAACTAGCATCCAAGAAGTAACTAGCATCCAGGAAGTAACTAGCATCCAAGAAGTAACTAGCATCCAAGAAGTAACTAGCATCCAAGAAGTAACCAGCATCCAAGAAGTAACTAGCATCCAAGAAGTAACCAGCATCCAGGAAGTCACTAGCATCCAAGAAGTAACTAGCATCCAAGAAGTAACTAGCATCCAAGAAGTAACCAGCATCCAGGAAGTCACTAGCATCCAAGAAGTAACTAGCATCCAGGAAGTAACCAGCATCCAGGAAGTAACTAGCATCCAAGAAGTAACTAGCATCCAGGAAGTAACCAGCATCCAAGAAGTAACCAGCATCCAAGAAGTAACTAGCATCCAGGAAGTAATTAGCATCCAAGAAGTAACTAGCATCCAGGAAGTAACTAGCATCCAAGAAGTAACTAGCATCCAAGAAGTAACTAGCATCCAGGAAGTAACCAGCATCCAAGAAGTAACCAGCATCCAAGAAGTAACTAGCATCCAGGAAGTAATTAGCATCCAAGAAGCAACTAGCATCCAGGAAGTAACTAGCATCCTAGCATCCAGGAAGTAACTAGCATCCAAGAAGTAACTAGCATCCAAGAAGTAACTAGCATTCAGGAAGAAACCAGCATCCAAGAAGTAACTAGCATCCAAGAAGTAACTAGCATCCAAGAAGTAACTAGCATTCAGGAAGTAACCAGCATCCAGGAAGTAACCAACATCATTGCTGCACTGGTACAGGAAGGCCTGCCCACAGGCTGGACGCTCTTGGACAACTCTGAAGATAACTCTAGTGCAGTGTTCTGTATGCACTTTACAGAGTCGACATGTAGTTCTGCTGTTGATCCACCACGACCACCTGCAGTAGTTCGCTCTATCACACTACACAGTGATTTAAACTGGCAAGCCCATGTAATGAGTAAGGTGGTGTCCAGAGTGAACAAAACTATTCAAAGTCTTCCTGGCAAAATAACTAATGCCAGTATCCTATCAAAAGTCTTGCAGTCAGTGCAGTCAGCTCCTATCAGCACTGGAAATCCAGAGTTTGTTGAGCTGTTTGAAAGAAAAGATAGTACCAAATCCACAAAAGCCGCTTATGTTGATGACTTCAACTGTACCAAACAGTTAGAAAGCAGAGCTGCCATCTACTTTGCTGCAACCAGCGATGTTGTGCCCAAAATTGACAAGAGAACACATTTTGCTCAACTCATATTCAAAGATGAGTTTATTTAGCAGCAAAGGTACACACATTTAGAACTTAAGCATCCATAATCAGTTCTAGCACATGCTGTTTATAGTAGAGCTTGTTTATATGTACCAGTCTTGTAGAATGAACTCTGTTTATCTAAAGGTAATGAGTGAGACTGTAGCATCAGCACTGCAGTTCTTAGATGAGGAAAGGACAAGGGAGACACAAAGATTCATAAGAATGATTGATCAGTTCTTTGATGATCTGAATGTCAAGAATTCTTTGAAGGGCAAACTGAAGAGAAAACCATTCCGTTATCCATATACTAGCCCAAACGGTGAACGTTTCAAGGTATTGTAAATAAAAATAAAATGCACTTTATTAACTAACACATGCAGTGGTTGAAAAAAGAGTTCCTTGGCTATCTTAGTGAATGGAAACAGAGGTAAGCGAGAGATCAGGTTTCAGTGATGCTGAAAAAAGATGTGCCCGAGTCGAAAAACCATTGAGGGACTAACTATTACAGGTATGACGGTGGCAGTATGTTTTCCTTGGTGGTTACTATTTATTAATAATTATTGATATAATGATCTAACCTTCAGCCACTATATCTGGGCAAATTATTAATCAAGAGATTCAACTATTATAATAAGATAAGATTTCTGTTGACATTGCACAATAATTGTTTTTATTTTTGCAGTGAAATCATTCACTGGATTAGCTCCAACACTCTTACAATCACCTGATGTTAAGCACCTCCTCAGTTAAGTTTTCAATCAAGATCCACTAGAGAGATACTTCTCGAGACAGAGCCACCATGGAGGAAGGTATGAAAATCCAACACTAAAGAGGCTTCGTGAGAACACAGCTACGCTTATTCAGCAGCATAGCATCCATAAGGACTTGAAAACTCTCAACGTTGAGGTTCCTTCTACGCATACTGACCTCTTTTCATCTAGTCAACCACTACCTAAGCGTAAAAGATTGTCCAATAAGCAATAGAGGGTTTTCCGGCGTTTCGTTTATTTACGTTTGACGGTACGCGTTTCATGTGGCGGCCATTTTGGTGACCTAGCGCGTGGATGAACTGAACATGGTGCATTGTATTGTGGTCGGCTGTACTAACAAGTCTGGTCAAGGGAGTGGCATATCCTTCTACAGAATTCCTAGAGTAGTAGTTGGAAGAAGTGTGAGAGAAGAAGAGCTAAGTAGAAGGCGAAGAGAGGGATTCTTGAGAGCCATTTCTAGAGCTGATCTGACGACCAGCTGCAGTACTGTAGAGAATGGAAGAATCTGTTCTGAGCACTTTATATCGGGAAAACCAGCAGCATTATTTGACGAGACGAACCCCAGCTGGCTTCCTACAGAAAAGCTAGGTCACGAGAAGGTCAGTAGAAAACGTGTTGCTGCATCCCAAGAGCGTTACCAGTGAAAAAGAGCCCGCCAAGAACGCCGACTAGCTGCACAAAGAGTTCCCTATGTGGAAGCTGATTGTGTAAGAACTGTTCGTAGTGATGAAGCTGTTGTAAATGTGGATGCTGTTGATTTAAATGCTATTGAAGTTGCTGGTCATGGTTTGGTTGCTGTCGAAGGTACTGATTTGAACGCTGTTGAAGACGCTGCTGAAGGTGCTAGTCATGATTTGGTTGGTACTGATTTGAATGCTGTTGAAGTTGCTCGTCAGACAGGTTTGGTTGCTGTCGAAGGTACTGATTTGAATGTTGTTGAAGAGTCTGTTGAAGTAGCTGGTCATGGTTTGGTTGCTGTCGAAGGTACTGATTTGAATGCTGTTGAAGACGCTGCTGAAGGTGCTGGTCATGGTTTGGTTGCTGTCGAAGGTACTGATTTGAATGCTGTTGAAGACGCTGTTGAAGATGCTAGTCATGGTTTGGGTATGGATGCTGCTGGTATTGAGAACCAGATGAAAGAACACATAGGTCAACTTCAGGTACGATTACAAGCTGCTAATGCTAGAATCATGTCTTTGGAAGATAAACTGGCATTTTTAGAACCATTCACTGAAAAAAACTTTCATGATGACAAACGTACGTTATTCTACACTGGTCTTCCCAACTATGACCTTCTTAAAGCAGTTTTTCAATTTGTGGCTCCCAGTAATAATGTTCGCTTAGGGGTGCTTTGAGACTTCCAAGAGTTTGTTGCAACACTAATGAAACTACGGCTAAATCCTCCATTATTGGACCTAGCTTACAGATTCAATGTTTCAGTGTCAACTATTTCTCGTGCGATTTCTCGGTGGGCCACCATAATGGACATTCGCCTACAACCTCTAATACTGTGGCCTGATCGTGACGAACTTCGACGTACAATGCCAGAGTGTTTCCAGTCGAATTTTGGCGACAAGGTTACCATTATTATTGACTGCTTCGAAGTATTTGTACAACGATCTTCAACTGTGTTCGCAAAGGCTTGCACGTGGTCCTCCTACAAGCACCACAACACTATAAAACTGCTGATAGGAATTACTCCACAAGGTGTGGTGTCTTATATATCAAAAGCATGGAATGGAAGAGCCAGTGACAAATACATCACTGAAAACTGTGGTATTCTTCTAAAACTCATGCCAGGCGATGTTGTATTGGCAGACAGAGGGTTCGACATCAGTGACTCAGTAGGTATTCGACAAGCAAAGCTTAGTCTACCGGCATTCACGAAAGGAAAGAACCAGTTATCAGCTATAGAAATTGAAGAAACAAGATCAATAGCTAATGTCAGAATTCACGTGGAGAGAGTGATTGGGTGTATTAGACAGAAGTACAGTATTCTGAGTAAAACTTTGCCTATTTCTTATATTAAAGCACACAAGGGTGAAACAATTCCACCAATTGATCGTGTTGTATGTGTTAGTTGCTGTCTTTGTAACTTGTGTGATTCTGTTGTACCATTTGACTAAAGTTTAATATTGTTCATGACATACAGTGTAATAATAATTATCGCTATTAAAGTTACTTCTAACGGCAGTCTGGACAATACCATTTTCCCTTTGGAACTTTCTTCAACTCAAGACATTTCATGTGAAACCACTCAATAGGGCAATTCGTATTGTCACACCCAATCATTTGTCCACCTTTACGCTGTTGGCAGTAGCAGAAAAGACGTTCATCTTGACTGTTAGTTTGGTCTTGATAATTGGTCGTTAGTTGGTCTTGACAGGTGCTCGTTGCTTGGTCTCAATTAATTGCTTGGTCTTGACTGCTTGTTGGTTTGTCAATAACGTTAGTGGGGCTGACAACAGAGAGAGAGGGACCTCATGTATACCATTTCCCTAATAATTCAGGTAGCAGGCTAGTCCGAAACAACTTAGTACTCTTGTGAATACAGGTTTGCCACAATTCTGCGTCAGGAAAGATACGTTCAATGTGAATTTCAGGATGAGAGCCGTGTGGGAAAGTGCATACACAAAAGTTGGCGTACTGTACTTGACAAAGAAAAATTTGTGCCTGTACTTGATAGTAATATGCATGATTGTGGTCTAGGTGAGGAGATCCATCAGTGTCAGATGTCTGTAGACAGGAAGAACTATCTCTAGCAATGTCTTGAACAGAGTTGTAACGATGGGTATATGGACACTTAACCTCTAGAACACCTCTTCCACAACACGAACAGTTCACAATACCGTCAGGTGATGCCCCTAAGTGAGGCCATTCAGGGTTAAGCACTAACCCACTATTTGACATAGAGAAGTCACCATGCTGGTCCTTCATCTGCTCGAAATATCTCCTGCACGCCGCACTTTCGTGCTCGCATCCCCAGCTGGTAGCTTTGCTAGTGAATTTGAATAATTCTGGGTAGCATAGCTCCTTTATCAACCGTTGGGAGGGCATTTCATCAGATGTCCTGCATACTTGCCTCATCTTTGATGCCGTGACTCTACCAGCCCGATAGCGGTACCATAATCTAGACTTGCTTTGCTGCCTGGTTGCTTCTTCCACATTGCGAACCATCTCTTCAGTCAACTCTATCTGCACACTTTCACTCCTATGTAGCAGGTCAAGATAATCAGCTTTAGCAAGTGAAGAATCACAAAGATCATGTAGACAAACTGGGAAGGAGGGCAGTGATGACTTGGGAATATATCTGTCCTGGTACTCAGGAATTAGCGAGAGAATCGCTGGCTTGGACTTGCACCGGCTTATTTTGTCGAAGAATGATTTTAGTTCAAGATCAGTTGGTCGGGAACAAAAATCATCAGCATCAGTAGAAGTACTACCCTTGTTAGTGTTGTTGGGCACTTCATTCTCATATTCAATACCTTCGTCTATTTTCTTCTTCTTAGCCTTTGCTGATGTAAAATCTATTTCTTCAACTGGAGCATAAGGAATATCTTTCTGAAATTTAGGAATGACCCACTGACACCTTTGCTGTGTACACACAGAGGACCCATTCACTCTAGATGATGTTTCTAAATAGAACAGCACCGCTGCTAAGTGAGAACACACTTCACCCAGGCCAGCCATACAGGTACAGTGCCCACTGCATACTTCTCCTGTAAGTTCAAGAATTAGCCAGCAACTGACAGGAGATTCACGGCATTTTTGTGAGTGACGTACCTATAGTTAAAAAGTGCTTGATTCGATTCATGGCTAAAAATCTACACGTATGATGTATGCATGTAAGTGCATTGTTTACTTGTGGTTTGTTTACCTTTCCAGTAACAATGCACTTGCTCGCTGCATTCCAGGATTGAACGTCCTTCACCCAGCCACAAACAAACTGATTGTAAGCCTCCATCGACTTATGAGCCTTGAACTGTTTGGCTGTGACAAGCTAGTTTGCAAAACCAGGTAGCTCACTATGTCACTACCATCGACAGGTGGAAGGGTCCACCGCTTGGCGCCGGTGATTGCAGCTGCCTGACTTTCAAACAGAGCAAAAGGATCGAAGCCGACAAGACTAGTTTTCTCTCGGTACCGCCTCTTGCCGTCTTCCGGAAGTTTGTCAACGTACTCGCCGAGTTTCAGCATGGTTTATCACAGACCACAGGAATGCTCGGGTCACCAAAATGGCCGCGCCCCTCGCTACGTAATACGCATCGAGGCAATTGACGATTACGAAACGCCGTGAAAACCCTCTATAGCTATGCAAGAATTTCTGTTTGTTCAACATGTATTTCACAATGTATTTTTATGTATGTTTGTATGTATGTGCATGTATCTTAATCTTCAGACTTCAAAAGAGTTTTTCTTGTGCCGTGCTTGTTTAACTTTTTCTTTGCCTCTTGCTGAGATATCATTTTAGCAAAGCTGTATGTTCGAATCGTTGCCCACAGTGACACAAGCTCTTTGAGGAGTTGAAGGCTGAGATCTGGTTCACAGTATGGTGCTGCAATTGAGTCCCAGAGAGCAATCACTTCCTCATTTTCCATTACCTTCTCTGCTATCTGTAGTTGACCATGGGACTAGTCACTCAAATGGCAGCGTGTTTCTATTTCTATCACCTCGAAGAGAAGAAATGTCAAATCTGTGACATGGCAGAGACCATCTCGATCTACAAGCTCGATTCACTCCCTCGTCAAGTCGAGATCATCTTGAGTACTGGCTGCAGAGACAGATGGTGGTATACTGGAGTCAGGGTTATCCGCTTCATTGTGTGCAGGATCTCTGCCTTGGACTCCGCTGCACTCTCTTGATCGTGGTCATGATACCTCTTTATGAGCTTCCTGACAACATATCCTGCCATGTATCAGACGACGTTTTGCTCTCAAAGATCTAGAGCAGGAAGTGGATCTCTCTCAGCAGCTTGCTTTGATTTCTTCTTGCTGGCCTCAATACCAATGAGGTGTTTCATCATCCTGTCAAGCTGAAGTTGAAGTAGCAACTTACCGCAACCGGCGATTAGCAAGCTGGGTGTAACAGCTATTTTAGTTAGGTACAGTAGACCCTCACTAATCCAAACACCCTCGGAACGGGGCTGTTCGGATTAGTGAGGGTCTACTGTATGCCATCCAGGCATCCACAAGTTTAGTGTCAAACCTAAGACGGTGGGACTTAGACCAAATGTTACCCAGCCTTGAAGACGGCAGCTTGTAAAGACAGTTGTTGTCGGAGACTATGTCGCTGAGTTTTCGGACAAGTAACTCAGCCATGACAGTGGTCTCTTTCTCGCAAGAATCGCTTGTCAGCACACTCGCCAATTGAGCTAAAGTGTCACCTTTTGGTGACAAGGAGACCATCTCTTCGCAGACCAGTGACTGCAGGGTGGTGGTGAATGAGCTGGGCAGGATGATATCTGGATGATAAATAGCCTCAACACAGCCGTACATTCGAGCATACAGCTAGAAACGATTTACCACGAGGTAGCTGAAGGTTAGAACTCATTTAGCAGGTACTTACCATCTTTACAAGACGCTGATTTTTTGCTGAAAACAGGACAAATGTAGCCACAAGTACACACGGCGGCTAGGTCAGTGACACCTTCCACATGTTAAATAGTACGACATTGACGGGCCGTGGGGTTGTATTAGGTGATTTAGCTCACACTACTCGTTTCCAATCTCTCTACTATAATATCTATGGTTCAGATCTATGGGATCAGATCTATGGGAGTGGCAATGTAAATTACCAAATATAGGCATGAATAGCCCTTTATGTTTTGTTCCTGTTGCAAGAAGTGATAAAACCGCTGTACATTCGAAAATTTCAACAATCTAGTCAGAAATCACATCTGGTATGGAGTTCACTATAAGCTACTGTGTGTTGGTGTAGGACATACTTTGAGATCTTGAGCTACATCAAGTATTCTGACAAGTCTGTTCTGATCTGGTGTCTCTCCCTGCATATACCAGTCAGCCATTGCTTGCATCAACATGGCCTGTACCGTAGGGGTAGACACCTGGAAGATAGGAAACAAAACATAAATAATGTATAGTTATTTTTGTGCACAAGGGCTTCAGTACATCACTAAACCCCCTAAAGCCATGCACTAATACGATGAAATAATATTATGACAGTAAAAATTGGAGGTCTAGGTTAATCCCTAATGCCCAACAAGAACAACTTCCCTACACTATTCCCACAGGCCCAAATAGAATGAGACAAAGCTGTTAGAGGTGTGGGCCATGAACACAACCACAGGAATAGCAGGCACTGTCAAAGCACAAAATAATAAACTGAGTAACAATGCTCACTTGACTGTGCCAGGCATAGTTGAGTACAGCAGGAGAGGAAGGATGGTTAGTGATGAAGAATGGCAGCAACAAAGACAACAACTCTTCTTGTAAAATGTGCCATGTTGTCTGTATAAAGTCAAAAATCACTAAATTATATTATAATGATGTTTAGACATGTCCAGTAATTTATCTAAAAGTGCTTTCTAACATAATTATTGTTGGGTTGGCATACTACCTTGCACTGCAGTAGACCAATGAACAGCACATCAGCACACTGCTTGACTGGCACACTGAACAATGTCTTCACCTCAGTATAGTGACCCTGCTCTGCTAGATTGAGCAGAGTGTCTATCAGGTTCAGAGATCGCCTGAAAAGTCAAGACAAGCTAAGTAAATACTGTAGAGCTAGTTTTTCATGGCATAAATTTCCTACAATTTTGCAACCACTGACATTATTGACAAATTTTTATCTTAGCGTATTACTGTTAGCAAAATTTAAGCGCGGGCAAAAAAAAACATGCCCTATAAGTATTATACAGTATGCTTTCTGTAAGAACAACATGACATACACCAGTGCATACACACCATGTCTTGGCTTCCTCGCTGGGAAAGGTGTTCTTGAGAGGCTCCAGGTTAACAGGTTCAAATGGATAATTTGTGAAACTGAAGTCAGAACAGCCAGCAAGAGCTTGCTCAAACCAAGATAGCTAAAGGCAAAGAAGAGAATCAATATTCACTAGTTTCATACTAAATTACACAATCCGCACCTGTCCTTCACTGTGCACCCATGGACCATAAATGAGCTCGATGGGAAATGGATCCTAAAAGAATAAATTTAGTTTCAGCACTCCCTCTCTCTCTCTCTCCCTCCTTCTCTCTCTCTGTATTTTACTCACTCGACAAGCAGTGTTGAAGGCAGTAATGACAATACTCAATCCCTCAGGACTGGGTAAATAAAATCCTTTGTAGTCCAGCTCTGGTATGACATCTCTCCAGCACAAACTGGGTACCTGAGAAGCAATGCAACACTACTACATTGCCTGCACCCTGTATTTATCTACAAACATGCTTATCTGATTTTTCCTATTCTTTTTACTAACACGGTGGAGTGGAGGCTGTACATACACTACTCACCAATGCCTGGAGAGCAGTAGCAAATATCTTAGCATCCCAAGACGTTGGTGACTTGACAGGTGCTCGAGCTGAGTCGCCATTTACTCCCTACACACATAGTTAGACACATTGATAGTTTCTCCTCAATAATAAATGCTATTGTTATAAGGCAGCAGATTGTTAAGACAATGGGTACCAAGCAGAAGTGTTGGTGAGAAAGTGTGCATGTACTCACTAGGTAGGGAAGGCTCTCTGGTAAGCCATTGTGAGTTTGTGCCATCATCCCTAGTACTCTAGCTACTACTGCTGGAGTGATGAGTGCCTTGCCATAATCCTTTAGTATCTCCAACATGTCTTGTTTACTGAGAATATGCAATAGTGAGAATGGGTAAGCTACAGGTGTAGACTTACGATGAGGTGGCTGCATAGCCTACATCTCTGATGATGTCAGCAAGTTGTAAAGAACTCTATAAAACAGAACAACATATGGAAGCAGCAACAACAGAATGAGGTGTGTCTTCTTACCACAGATTGAGGTAAAGAGACTGAGACTGGTACGAGTCTGAATGAGATGAACTATGAACCATAGTAACAGCAACTAAAGTATTGTCACCTGTCCTCAGTGATATCCAGCTGGTCTTGGTAGAGTAGAGGAGTCAACACAAGAGGAACACGCTCACGAGGAAAATCTGGAACAAACATGAACAATAGATAAGAGAAGCTCTAGCATTTACAATTATAAACAGTGTTCTGTTACAAAGTTTTTACCTCTTCTCAAGATCTGGACAAAAGTTTCGGTGCTTTCTCTAGACACGCCCATTTCATCCTCTGAGCATTGCAACAAGTGCGAGAGAAGAATGTGGAGCACCTCAATGGGCATGTCTCCTAGTCCTCCTTCTAAGCCTGAGCTCAGATCTAGAAACAAGTAACAGAGAATTTATTGAAGGATGTGTGCTAAATTGTGCACTCATCAAGAACAAGGTGAAATGTGTACCTGAGTAGCTTCTGACCAGCTCGGGCAATTTGACCTTCAAATGCTGCAAAGCTGGCGATGAAAACACATAATAAACTCAAGTGTATACACACACACACACACACACACACACACACAATAATCATGACGACACACAAGTTAATACCATGATGCTTGATCTCAGTGTCTGTACTGTGTGATAGTCCTAGTGCAAACACAACCTAGAGAGTAGCAGTAGTTCAAACATTATTATAGCAGCGCTGCTAAGCATCTGATACCTCTTGTACTCTTGATAACTTGAGCACTTTGGCTACTTTCAGAAGCATCTCATTGATGGGTCTCAGGCTCTGATGTGAAGGATAATTACAATCACTTACAAGAAAAGCTAGGAAACAGCTGCACAATAATTATGTATTGTAAGTTTACTGTACCACCACTACCAGTATAATAATTATAATAACCTTGTTCTCTTGGTTCTCAAATCCATAACATAGCACAGATACAAAGCTTGGTCGACTGGTGAGAGCATTGGCTTCTGTTGTCAGTAGAAACAATTGCTGTCCATCTTTTCCTGAGCTGTTGCGACCATCACTCAGAGAGAAGTCCACTTGTGAAAGAAGACATCGAAATAGATGTTTCTCTGCTTCAGTGCCATGCTTATCAATTAGCTGAAGTAGAGCAGCAATAAATTGGCACGTTAACATTAAAAATTGGCAAATCTCATGCAGGGTAAAAATATTTAATATAATATTATAATAACACAACGGCAGGAAAGTTTGCCAAATTTAAACTTTCTCTAGTTTTGCAACCACCAATTTTCTGCAGTAAATGTTTTCATATGTTGCAGTAGGTTGTAAGTTAGTTGGGCTGCGCGCTAATTAGAACATCCACGCTAACCGCCCAGAGGCTGAGTCAAAGTTGGCTTGTATTTGTGTGTGCCATCACTTACACTGGAAATTTCACTTGAGTTGAATTTGTAGTTCTTCTTTGTTATACTTGTCACCAGAAACGATATCTGTGAGAGCGCGTAGCAGCGCGGGTTGAGCGCCATGCAGCGCAGTGGTGATACTTCGTCAAAGATGGTGACGTCACTTACTGCCGAATAAGATTGGCGGGACTCTATAAATCTGTCGGTTTGGTGGTCTAAAGTAAATTCAGACTATTAAAATTATTTACCGACCAATGCAACCCTCCGCACAGATCGCTCCTCGTGGATATGGATTGTACATTCTGGTAGCTGCTCTGTTTTCAAGACATCGCGTCGGTTAGAATTGCAGCAATGCCACTGAGAGGTGATCGATGGTCTAAACTTCAAATTGATTATGACACCTTCTGGAGAGTGTCTTCTCCAAAGGATGTCCAACGCACTAGCCAGGGTGTCTACAATTATGTGGGACAGTTAGACGAGAATGAATATGGAAGCATCATTCAAATTAGAACTATCGAGCCCGTTCTTGTTCCTGGTGAGAAGGGCAGAGCACAGTTTGAGGTCCGTATTGTCAATACTGGAGTACACAACTCCATTACTGTTGGGTTTTGCAGTAAGGGATACAAAGAAAAGGAACTTCTTCCTGGCTGGAGTGACAAGTCTGGTACAGCCATTGGTGTAGATGCTTTGGAGGGAAGATTGTATTATGATTCAGATGATGGAGAGCCCAAGTTTTGTCAGTGTGTAGTAGGTGATGTCATCAAATGTGTGCTTGTTCCTCAGACTAGACCGAATTCAGTTTTAGTCGAGTTTCATTGCAATGACCAACAGATAACTGAGATCAAGGCACATCTTCCATCGGATGGATTCTATGGCGTTGTTGCTTTGGCAAGCAAAGGAGAAAGAGTTCGTTTGTCGCCACCAGAGAAAGAAGAATTTGAAGCAATTGACAGTCGATTTGTGGTCCGAAGCCGTAATGCTGTCCACGAAGGAGACGGTCTGTTTGTTTATGCTTCATCTGATCGACCAGTGGATTCTTCTGAGAGTGAATCACCATATCGTATTGGTACTGTGAGATCAAAGATGTCCATTGATCCTATGAATGTACGACTTCGGTCACTTCAAGTGCAGTTAGTTGACCAAGGTGAGCTGTGTGGTATTGCTATTGGTGTGTGTAGCTCAGACTATTCAACTGACAGTATGCCAGGTTGGGCCGAGAATTCAGTAGCGTATCATCTTGACATTCGCAGTGTTCTGTATGGAGATGAAGAAAGTGAACAAGAAAGGGTTGCTCCTCTTCGTGTATCGGATATCTTACAGGTTGTACTAGAACCAATCGATGGCAGTTCAAAGGAGGTCATGGTCTTTTTCCGAAAAAATGGGGAGTTGATGGCAAAGCACAAAACGTGGACTCCACGAAATGGTTTTTATTGGTGCATTGCAATGACTAGTGAGGGAGAAAAGGTACGTGTGATACCTACAAACTGTAGTATGGTGCCCATTAGGCGAGTAGTGCAAAGTGTGCGATTTGAGGAGCTTTGGCAGCTGCCCACTCCTGACATAGATCTTACAAGCAAAGGAATTTGTGCCTATGTTGGTCACGGAGGTGAACAGCACATCGGAAGCATTCGTTCTAGGCAGCCACTTGATCCGCATGATCCAAATGCTTTTTTTGAAGTGAAAATAGTCAACCCAGGCCATTTGTGTAGTATAGCTATTGGTGTGTGTAGTAAGCATTATCCTCATTCTCTGCTACCTGGCTGGCAGAGCAAGTCTGTTGGCTTTCATTGTGACACTGGTGGAGTCTATCATAATTCTACACACAGCCAAGACACAGATCGCCCTTGCCGAGGTGGTGATATTGTACGCTGCTCTGTTGAAGCAGTTGATGGTAGCTCAAAACAAGTCAACATCAGTTTTTACATCAATGGTATTTTGGTAAATAGTGAGACTGAGTGGGTGTCTTCAGAAGGCATATATGCTGCTGTGGGAATGATGAGTAGAGGTGAAGTGATACAACTTGCTTGTCCAAGAATGGATCCTCCGTCTTTAAAGCGTGGTCTTGAGGGACTGCCATCAAGTCTTACCAAACCACTGAAACAGTCTACTTACCCACTAAAGAAAGTATCTACACCATATCAGCAGCAAATTTCCTGTCCTCCTAAACTGTCAGAACAATGGCAATCTGGTGTTTATGAGCCACCTGTAGTCTCACCAATTTCAGCCCCTTCACTAGCTTATAACCAAGATGAGAAAATCTCAAAGCAATCATCTTTGGTAACTGAGAAAAGTGCTCCATCCTTCTCTGATGTTGTGAGTGAAGAGCCAACCCATTCTATGATACCTTCTGCTGTACAATGGCTACATGTACCTCATGTGAGTCTCTCTTCACTTCCACCTGTCGCTACTGGGATTCCGAATGAAGGCGGCGAATTTATTGTAGAGGGTGAAGATCATCCAGACTCATCTATTGTCCCAGTTCCCTCTCTTAGTCCAATTCCACCTGGTGACAAGTGTGCTGAACTGATAAATCAAATTCACACCTTGCCTCAAGTCTCAAAAGCCGACTGCCATAACTTTCGAGTTCTTTACAATCTCAAGACAAGCACACCTATTGCAGATGATGCCAATTTATCTCAGTCGTTTCCTTCTTCTTCTGGCTTAGTTCTTGAGTGTTCCTCTGATGCCAAACATGGACTTGCTCTTTCTCGCATTCCACTTTCAGAGAAAATGCCTTACTTTGAAACTGAGTTTCTTGTTGATGGTCCAGACAACAGCACACGAGTAGGTGTTGTATGGACAGTAGACAATCCGACACTTACTGACAAACGTAAAGCCCTTAATCAATCTGTAACTCCTTGTTATGGGTATGTCTTGTTCCATCTCGCAACAGGAGAGCTTTTGACGTGCATTGGAGGAGAACAAAAAACTAACAGTCTTCGATACCTACCTAGTGCCGTAGGGGATATTATTGGCTGCAGTGCGTCATTGAAATACAAATCAGAAGAATCGCCATTGCCAACAAACAAGAATATGTTGAATGCAAATATTCCACAAACAAGACATGTGACTCTCAGGTTCTACAAAAATGCTCTGCCTGTTGCAGAAACTACTGTTCCAGTCTACTCAGGTGGCATATCTCCTTTTGTATATCTGACTACTGGATCAGTAGTCTTGGTCAAAAAAGGATACAGTCTTTCTCCACTTGACTACTTTGACAGTCACCCTGTCCCAGAAGATTATCTTAACTTTTCTTCTCTTTCTAATCCTGTTGACACTTCTTTCAGTTGGAGACCTTTACAAGATTGTACGCTTGAAGAAACTACCACTGGATATACTGTCTCTCTTTCTCCTCCCTCCTCTTCCAAAGCTTTGGCAAAAACTGGCATATTCCAGCATTCGTTGCCATTTTCATCAAATCATTCCTACTGTGAAATTGAATTATTGTGTGCTGCGGAAAATTATATTGTACTGTGCCTTGGAGCAATGCCTAAAGTTGAATCTAACACTGAAATTACTCTTCCCGGAGAGTCTCGAGACTCTGTAGGCTGCTCGCCTTTGCTTGGTGTCGTGATGCGTGGTGGAGCCCAGGTTGCTTGTATTCCTGAGACCACTGTTGAGCAGCTGAGAGACTACAAAGAAGGTCTTTGGCTTGGTATTGGGGCTGATTTCATTTCTTCAAGTGATAGTCGAACATCTGTAGAAATTTTTTTCACCATCGATTTTCAGGAAGTAGCTCGATTGGTTACTCCTATTACTCAAGGAGGCCTCTTTCCAACAATTGGCATACTTACAGAGTCCAAGGAAAAGACAGTGTTACCATCACCAGATGTTTGCCACAAGACTGCAAATGTGTTCTTTCCTAAAGCTTGGCCATCCAACAGCTCTCGTACCTTGCCTTTTGGAATTGGTCGAATTTCACAATCTTGTGGATCTTGTAGTGCTTCTCATATCTTTGATTCCTCCTCAGGTATTTCGGGAATTCAAAGTTGTTCTCCACTTCTTCCTTCTAAATCTTATTTTGAAGCAACGGTGTGTTCTGGTGGCACAAATTTTGAAGTGTCTGTTGGTTTGGCACCTCTTGCATACCCCCTCAATATACATATTGGTGCCCAAGCTCCCTCCATTGCTTATATGGTAAATACTGGTAGCATTGTGCACAATGGCTCTGAGAAGATAGTGTCTCCAGTTTTTGATCATCCTGGAGTCAAAATAGGTTGTGGTGCTGTTTTTCCTGACGACGGGAGCAGAGGTAGTGTTGAAGTTATCTTCACTGTTAATGATCGAGTTGTGGCTAGATGTTTTGTTCGCGTGCCTTCCTCTGGATTCTTTCCAACTATTGCCTTGAACACTAAAACTGGATTTCTTTCTTTTGATTTTTCTGCTCCAAATCCTTTTCGAGAATCTCCATTTCAACTGAAATGGCACAAATTGGATAATATACTAGCAGCACATTCTTCTCTTCAACTCATCTCTCATGCACACATTGGTATAGCTCAACTTGCACGACCAACATCTCTCCTCTCAAATCAATCAAACTACTTCAAAGTTACTCTTGAGTCAAGCCTTACATCTGGCAAAGTCTTTGTTGGACTTTCTAATTCTACTGATTCACCATTCAGTCCTAGAGTACAACCGACAAATTGCTCATACTTTCTTGAGTTGTCTAGTGGCATGGTTATTATAACACAGAGAGGAAATCGAAGATCAGATGAATGCTCTGTTCTTGATGTGACTGAGTTTGGCTGTGGTGTGTATCCAATTCCAAACAGCAATTCTCTTTTACTGTTTTTCACTCTAGACAACCAAGCTGTCTATAGTACTGAAATCAAGGATCTTGATGACCTGCTATATCCATGTATCTGCATGGTTGGCTGCTTTACGAAAGTTCAAGTTGACCCAAGTGCTCTTTGGCCTCCACTGACATCCATTGGAAGAGGATGGGGAAGGCATCAATGTCTTAAATATTCCTACGGATCTTTGTATCAGCAATCTCATCGCATTGGGACACTTTCTAAGAATGGTATTGGATTTGCACAATCCAGCATGCCTCTGACTCCATCCAATACCTATTTTGAAGTTGAAATTTTAGAGCGAAATCCCAAGAAAGCTATTGCAATAGGTCTTGCTTCTAGAAAGTACTCCATGGCCAACTGGATTGGTACTAAACCAGGATCAATAGCTTATCATGCAGATGATGGTCACTTATTCAAGGCAAGTGTCAACAGTGTCAATTATGGTCCTACGTATGGAGAGGGGGATGTGGTTGGTTGTGGAATATTTTTTATCACTGAGAGTCATAATTCGGCCATGAATGGTGACTTGAGAGTTGACACTTACTTCACTATCAATGGAGTCTTGCTAGGAACACAAAAGATGACAATACCACCCCAGGGACTTTTTCCTACCATTTGTCTTGAGTCTCCAACAGAAAGAGTCTGTGTAAAGCTGCAGTGCAAATTTCCTCCATATCTTGAGAGAATGAGTGATAAATGGGCCAGATCGTTTTGTGTGATCCAGTCAGGACTAATGCTTCAACATAGTTTCAGGCTAAGAAGTAATTTGAAAGGATTGGATTGTCCCAAAGCTTTTTGTCAAGCCAGAGATCCTCTGTCATCACACTCATACTTTGAAATTGAGATAGTTCAATTTGGACCAATGTCAATTCTCTCCATTGGTTTAGCTCCTCTTCAAAAAGAGCAATGCCTGGAGCTTCCATTAGAAATTGTTATGTTTAACTCTCGTGGGCAGATTATAACAATGGCTGAAGGTGCAAAGACATCACTAGTACCTACCAGAAAGAAATGTGGTCCTGGTGATGTGCTTGGTTGTTGCATTGAGAATTGCAGTGTTCTTACTTTCTACTTTAACAAAACATTAGTATTGAGCTGCCCATTGCCATCTTCATTTGCTTCCAAGCCTCTCCATCCTACCATAATTCTCACGGATCCCAAAGATGTTGTAATTCCTTCTCTTGGTGCCATACGACCTGTTGGTCATGATCGCCATTATATTGGCTGGCTGCGATCAGAAAGAGTGAAGATAACAAATTGTGTATTGGAATATGACTCTAAGGGTGGACACGTTGGTGTTGCTCAGATCAGTCAGTCAATGACTACTAGTCTTCCATACTATGAAGTTGATGTGCTGTCTTTAGGTGAGAGAGCGACTATTTCTATTGGAGCTGCAGCTGTCGACCACCCACTGACAAGACAGCCTGGTTGGGTTCACAGATCAATTGGTTACCATGGAGATGACGGAAGTCTTTTTCATGTCTCTGGTAAAGGCTCAAGTTTTGGTCCTTGCTGGCGAAAGCATGACACTGTTGGAATTGGAATTCGCAAGCACAAAACTAAATCTGACAGTGAACAAGTGCAGGTGTTCTTTACAGCAAATGGCATTGAGCTGGGCCACACGACAATGACTGTTCCTGAGAGTGGACTGTTTCCTACTATTGGCATGCACAGCATAGGAGAGAGGGTTAAAGTTCATGCCAATATCAAACAGCAATTTTGTGCAGACTACTATCGTTTGCAGTGGCGTTCTCTAGTTGGTCTACAATTTTCTCATTCAAAAAAGCATCGGAGAGACATATTATCATTCAGTGTTAATGGGCGTGCATCTCCTCTCCAAGTAGCTGGGATGCTACCAGATGGTATTGGCATTGGCATTTCTCACAGGCCATTTTCTGAAAACTTACAATATTTTGAAGTGGAGGTTATCAGTTTAGGCAAGGTCAGAGCAGTGGCAGTTGGAGCTACTTCTAAAAACTATCCCTTAGACAGTCTTCCTGGCTGGCTTTCAGGATCAGTAGCATATCACACTGACAATGGTTACCTGTATCAAGCATCTGGCCAAGGAAGACCATTTGGACCAGCAACTGTTAAAGGAGATGTGATTGGATGTGGTGTCTCTTTCTTACCATCAAACTCAAAGCATTGCTTTGTATTCTTTACTCACAATGGTGTTGAAATTGGAAGAGTTCGCTCTGCAATTCCTGACAATGGCATCTATCCTGCTATTGGGTTATGCAGTCCAGATGATCGGGTGAGTGTTAATTTCATGGAGTCATTTAAGCCAGCACCACTACCTTCAGATATTCTCATTATTGGTCTGATGCGCAGTTACAATTGCTCTTACTCTGACCACATTCTCAAATACAGTGGCGGTCCTACTGGCGGAATGGCAAAGGCACAATTTAATATTCCTCTTGAAAATGCACGCAATTTCTTTTCAGCTAACATTATCTGCAAGGATGAGGATGTTATAATTATTGGAATAGCAAACAGAGACTACCCAGACCCACATTTGCCCGGTGAAAGCTCTTTCTCGATTGCTTACAACGTCTCAAAAGGCACAATCAAGGCGGTTTGTGGGCACACCATACAGAATCAGAAAGCAGTTAAATGTCGTGTAGGAGACTCCATTGGTTGTGGTGTACAATGGGCAACTGATTCTAAAGATCCTCCGTGTGTGTTCTTCAGCAGAAATGGCATGGTCATTAATCAAATGGAGATTTCTACTCCAGACGAAGACTTATTTCCTATCATTGGTGTCATACCCAAGTCAAGAAAGTGTATTCTTCGTATGGACTGGAGTAATCATTACTTTGGCCCTCAAAATGTGTTGTAGTAATTGTGTGTATAACTATATCAAAATTCTAAATTATAATAATAATTATTCATGAGTTGTCAATAACATGAATGGACTTATTAATTTTATTATTTGATTCGTAGGTGTGGTTTTAATAACTAGCTGAGCCTGGGCTGAAAAAACTGCTAGAAATGCTACTGTAATCATGTCTATTCAGCATTCAATATGATTGATCATGAGCTTACAGGACGCAGAGAACGCTCTTGCAGGTGCCGCGTCAGGCATTTCTACGAGAGTAGTTTCAACACCTCTAGATGTGCTCAAGATTCGCTTCCAACTGCAACTAGAACCGATAGGAAAGGTGTGTTGTAACGTACTGGCTTACCTGTACTTATCAAACTTTTTTTTAATGTTATAACAGAACTCTTTTTCGAAGTATCACGGTATGTTGCAGGCCACAAGAACAATATTAAGAGAAGAGGGTCTTATGGCATTTTGGTGAGCTAGCTATATTTATAGTTATGGCAAGTTTTGTTTGTTCTATTGATCAGATTGATCAGACTCAAAATGTAAAGTTGATGTGTACGTATTAATTAGTACGTATACCAGGTGATAGTACGTAGTCTAGATAACATAGCCATTTGATTAGACCATGAATGTCAACATAATTTTATTTGAACTATGGCTCCACATACTTTCATTGTGTTGGCTATCTCATAGGAAAGGGTTCAGTCCGGGCTTGGGTTTGTATACATTGTATGGAACTGTTCAGGTATGCACTAATGCACAGTGTATCAATCTGGTTCTGTGTAATCATAGTTTAGTGTCTATGAGTTTACGTTACGAAACATCAAACTTCAGCACAGTAGTAAGTTGTTCCACACTACACTCATTCACTGCTACCAAATATTCTGTCCTTCCTATGTAGTGGAAGAGTTTGTTGGAGGAAGTGTGGGTGGCTGTGCAGCTTCATTGGTGTGTCACCCTCTGGATATCTTGAGAACAAGACTCGTTGCTCAAGGAGAGCCCAAGGTTAAAACGATGTTTGTAAATAAATATGTTCCAGAGAAAATTACTAATCCACTACTCATGAACTCACAGTTGAGTCTCATAATTCTCACAAAGTATCTCAGTTTGTAATTTTGCTTAAAAAGAAGTTTGAATATGGCGGTCAACAATCACTGGACTGGACTAGTGGACTGGTGGACTACAAAACAGGAAACCGCGCCCATAATTACTATACTACTAAACCCAAGACCTTCGCCTAACAGCGCCTAGTATTCGCCTAACAGCGCCCAGTATGGACCCATAACAGTGCCCAGTATGGGGATCAACCTAAATATTCGCCACCTCACGATCCTTAGTGTTAGAATGCCGGGAACGACGATCCTTAGTGTTAAAACACCGGGAACGATGATCCTTAGTGTTAAAACGCCGGGAACGACGATCCTTAGTGTTAAATCGCCCGTTAGCGAATACTGGGCACCGTTAGGCGAAGGTTTTTATGGTCTTGGGTTTAGTAGTATAGTAATTATGGGCGCGGTTTCCTGTTTTGTAGTCCACGTCCACTGGTCCAGTCCAGTGATTGTTGACCGCCTTTGAATATGTACACAGTTTGTTCATTGTTGTCAAAGAATAATTTTTTGTAGACACCACTTCAGGTGACTCTGTGTTTTGCTGCAGATGTACCCTAGTTTGATAACAGCTATTAGAATGATGTACAGTGAAAATGGTATCAGAACATTCTATAAAGGTAAATTTCAGTACAAAAAGATTAAGGATTACTTTTCTCCAGGTTTGTCACCAGCTCTACTATTAAATGTACCTCAGACTGGAATATTCTTCTATTTTTACAAATTGTTCACTAATGTCTGGAAAATATGTTTTGTGAGTATTGACTCTGTATCGACACACAAGAGTGTTTGTGTTGCTGCTACAGAATACACATGAGGAGCGAGTGAAGAGCACAGGATCAATGGTGTGTGGATTCATGTCTGGAATGCTGAGTAGAGTCATCGTGATGCCTCTTGATGTTGTCAAGAAGAGAATACAGGTCAACTAGTTCATGTACTGCTTAATCTATGTGCAGCATGTTATAAATGACTCAAGAGTTGAAATTTACAACTGAATTGTGCGTTATTTACAGGTAGTTGGATTTGAAAAGGCAAGACAGCCATTTGGTCAAGTTGGTCGTTATACAGGTATTGTAAACTGTTTTATAAAAATTGCAAAGGCAGAAGGTATTAGAGGTTTCTACAAAGGGACATCTGTGGCTGTTTTAAAGGTGTTGATCTGTTAGTATACGTGTATAATGATGATGTTTCGCTTCATACAGCACTCCATCAATGTTGGTGTGGCTTTCACTGCGTACAATCAAGCACTGTGGTTTATTAGAGAACACCATCACTGAAGATTTATCAAAGATTGCCTTTTTATATCATTTTTATGCTGCAACAGGATTACTTATATCTATTATCTGTGAATTGTAGGTGTGGCTAATAAATTTCCATAGAAACTACTACATGTATACTCAAAATTATTTGGCGGGAGAAATTTTCAGCGAAATGGAGCGCTTTGAGCGTTACGTGCCCGAGAAGGAATTGCCTGAGGAGATACAGAACATGCCTTGCGAAGAGACCAAGTGTCGCTTTTGTGGCGTGAGTTACCTGGTACACCACGAAGTAGCTAGGCTGGAGAACGTGGTGAAGAAGATGCAAGAAGAAAAAGACGCTCTACTATGTCGCCTCACTGACGCAGAGGAGAACAGAAAGCTAATGAAAGAAGAAGTCGAAAAAAAACAGAATAATTCAAAAGAACTGACAAGGCGCTTGCAAATTCTGAAAGACAGAGAAAATGGGTCAGCAGATATGATTATTATCAGTCGACACTAGCATAGATTTGACACTAGCTAGCAGAGTCACAGCACTAGCAACATGCTGTTTGCTAGTGCTGTGACTCTGTCATACTCAGTATACTATCTGTCATGTTTTCTTCAGAATCTTACAAAGGGAAAAACAGTATTACTCTATTCTAAGGCAATTTCATCACTCAGTGAAACAAATTCAAGCTGTGCTCCCACTTATGAAAACAACACTAGCAAACAGCATGTTGGATGATCATCAATCGTGTAGTGCAGCTATTATTCAGTCAACAAAGAACTCTGTCACATCTTGGCACAAGGAAAAATGTCTTCTCAAGGAACGCATAGCAGAAGCAGACAGAATAAACATAGAGGTGACCAAACAGCTGGTTAAAGAGAGAGAAAACAGCGCATCAACAGCAGCACAAGTTCTAGAATTCAGAGAGAAACTAATGAGTGCAGAAGGAAAATACACAAGTAATAAGCGCCTATATAGCTTAGTCTGCATATCTCTTTTATACATGTATGCATATCTTTTTCAAGCAAATAGATTAGGTCATATCTGTCTTATTAAAGGAGGTTCACTGCAACTGATTCACTTATTGCAGCACTGAATGATGAACTGAAGTGTACAAATGACAAGTTACATACAATGACCACCTCAACAGAGAACCAAATCAGGTACATACTAGGTTGTGTTAGCTGTGGCTCTCTCAAGTTGTTTGGTGACTGTGACTACTGCATTATTTCAGGGCACTACAGGTGAAACTTGAGAGATCTCTTGAACAATGTTCATCACTCACTAGAGAAGTTGAAACCCTCAATAGAAGGTAAGTACATGTATAGTCTAGGTTACATGTACTATTGCAAACTTAGTTTAAAGAGCAAGTCTGCTGAGCTGCTGTCCACTACAGAGAGACACAAGCTAGATAGAGCAGCGCTAGATAAGCAGCTGATGTCACAAGAGAGAGAACTCATTCATTGCAAAGCACAACTGACAAAAGAGAAGCAGGTGCTCTTGTTGTGAGTGTAAATACACGATTGTTTGTGAGTGAGTGAGTGAGTGAGTGAGTGAGTGAGTGAGTGAGTGAGTGAGTGAGTGAGTGAGTGAGTGAGTGAGTGAGTGAGTGAGTGAGTGAGTGAGTGAGTGAGTGAGTGAGTGAGTGAGTGAGTGAGTGAGTGAGGATCATAGTGTGTGCTTCATTTTAATAGTGCATGGGGAGGGGTGTATAATTTATGCATTAGTAACCAGTACCTCTGTCTCTGTCAAACAGGATGTATTGGGTAAACTTTCCCTAGCTGAGATTAAGTTATCACAGCTAAGCCAACAACAGGGCATGCTGACAGCACAACACCATCTTGAGCTAGAGAAAGTGAGAAGCTCCTGATACAAAACACTCATCAAATTGCTAAACCTACTGCAGGCTCTGGACAGTATGAAACTGAAAAATCAGGAAAAGCTAGCACAGTTAAGAAAAACACTTCTCCAAGAATCAGAGAAGGTATCAAATTGTGCACATACACACATTTCAAATCATAATCTGTGTGTTGCGTATAGATTCTATTTATAGAACGATCAAAACAAAAGTCATCATTGGAACAACAGCACAAATCTCATCACCTTGAAATCACAGAGGTCAAGCATTATGTGCAGTATTGCATACTATTTGAACTATGGTCATACATGTAGTTGGAAGTGAAGATAAGTTCATTGAAAAAGAATCAAACCACTGAAATCGAAAAATTGAAAACAGAATTGTTGAAAGAGCAGGTGCATAATTGTATGAATAATTATGATACAATAATGCCTTTGATGATGCAGAGACTGTTTGATGTTGAAGTAACCAGACACATTGAAGAGAAAAAGAACCTGACCATGGAGCTAGAGAGAATGGCTGTAGAACGTGATCAACAAGAGATGACCGTCCAGCAAGAACTGGACAAGTATAGAAAAGAGAATAGTGCTCAGCTGGAAGAGAAGGAGAGGGCTATTCTAGAGTGCGAGGAACGGTGTGCTGTGCTCAGTGAAAAAGTGAAGAGTGCTTATCTAGAGGTAAGTGCATGATGTCAGGATTTTTCGTTACCTGAACCCGGCCCACTGACCTGTATAGATCTAAGGGTTAATATTAATGACATCCACTGCCAAAGTGATGGTGCTGATAATGACATAATTATAATTGCACTTGCTGATGATAGTACTCCAGATGAGTGACATGACATCTGGCATCCTTTTGTGATTTTAAACTTAATATTTTTTTTATTATGACCACATTAATTACATTTTATGACCAATTAATATTTTAGTACAGTTGCAAGGTGTTGCTGTCTCTTTGCTGTAGATCAGCTCACTGCAGAGCACAGTAGAAAGACAGTGCTTGGAGAGAAGAGAATTACTCTCACAGAGAAACTGACTCATTGTTATCCGACAATAACTGTATACACATTCTAATATTTTTCTAATGTTATAACTAATCCATTCCTGACTCATAATTTGTTATGGGTGACTTTAAAATAATCTCTTGACCTTTTACAATGTCGGTGACCTTACAATGCATGAGGCCGCTCCTATGTAGCTACAAAAGGTAAAACTGAAAGTGTAACGGCACCACTATCTGTCTCTCTTGTATCAACAGTGTATACAGCCAATGCAGATCCTTACCATTTTAGAATCACCTGATTTACTCAGAGTCTATCCCTGCATGTTGTTGTACTTGCTATAGGTGTGCATGTGTGAATAGCAACTACTGCAGGATCTGTTTTTCTGTTGAACATGCACGCCCTTAGCTTACTTGAGTAATGTATAGACAGCTTTACTTGAGTAACTTGCTCTTTATTATGCTCCTATTGTTTTTTTCTCATGTGTGCTCCTATTATGCTCATAAAGTTTGCTTTATTATATTTTATATAAATTATTATCATGCTTTTATTTTTCAACAAAACTGTCACTGTTTGTGTTTTATGGTTGGACTTTACATAGTTTAACCCTTTAAGCCCTAATGACGCAATTGTGCGTCATACATACTTCAGACAGCATAACTTTGTGAAAAAGTGCTAAAATATCCCAAAATTAAGCCAAATTGAAGAATACAAATAACCACAAAAAATTGACCGGTTTTCGGCGCGCCCCCTGCGCTAAACGTATTGGCTTCGGCATTTCTATGGCTTCAGTGCAAATTTCACAACATTTTAGGAAAAACAAAATGGCTGCCAAGAAAATTTGGACATTTTATGGCTTCGGGTGCTCGGAAAACACATTTTGGCGCATTCTCTACGATCTGGGCTACATTTTACATTGACCAAAACCACTGCTATTTACATGTACTTTTCAGTAGCCAGCCCCAAAGCACTAACTTTGAGCAAAATTTGACGAGGTCGCTGCACTTTATCGGCTTCACTTTCGAAGTGGGAGGGGCATATCGACCGACTTGAGTATGGGCAATTGCGGCTACTCACTGGCGTAAAAGGACGCAAATTTGAGACCAGTAGCACAAAAGACACACGAGATATTCACGATAGAAGTGGTCAGCATTTACGAGGTTAAAATTTCAGCAAGATAATTTAGTAGTTAAAGGGTTAAGCTTCACGGATAACTTTTTCACATGCAAGAAGAAGTACTTAAAGGCTTTAAATTTTTTAAATATTAGCTAATCCAGCCAATAGTATTGATGAGCATTAAACTATAAGCGAGTCATTATGCTGGCATTTTTATGATTCATTTGTGGTCTTATTATGCAGCCAAAGCCTAGTACCATGCATGCAGGAATAATTATTATTGTGTGCATTGAAAAACTTATTATTAAAATCAATTATCTATTAACACAGTAATTAAAGGTCAATTATCCTCATGCCACATGTTTATGCAGTATCATCGTTTAGAAAAAGATTCTCGTTATCAGCAAAGAACTGGTACGAAGCTCTTAGACCAGACTCTATTGCTCCTTGGATCCATCCATTGGTCCAAGAAATTGCCTCACCAGCAAAGTAGATATTCTTACATGGCTGAAGGAGCAACTTCATAGACTTGTTATACTGGAATGGCTTGAAATAGCAGAAGGCACCTTGGGCTGTGTTGTCATTATACCAAGCCTGAACAGCACCACACTCGAAGTCGTGACGAATTTCAGGATGGATGGCAGCTATTTCATCTACAGCTTCGCTGATGGCATTCTCAAATGTCTGGCTCCCAAACAGAAGTGCCTCCTGTTTCCACGTGTAGCAAAGAAGTATGCCACGCTGACTAGTAGTTGGATGGCTGGGATAATGGATCTGGCCAATGGGCTTGTCTGTACGAGAAAAGCCTCCAAAAATTCCACTCTCCTCCCAGAACCTCGTCTTGCATTGCAACATTATTTTAGTCGAGGGACTATAGAACACTCCAGCAATAGCATCAGAAAGCTTTGGTGGTATTGGCGGTTTAAAGTTCATTTGGCGCACTATGTTAAGTGGTAGTGTGACGATAACTGAATCTGCTTCAAAAACTAGATTTTCTCGTGTTGTTTCATTGAAGCAAACAGCTTTGACATACTCTGGACCATATTCCAAGGTATGGACAGTTATTCCAAACTGAATCTTTTCAGAGAGACGGACCCCATCTTGTTTTCCATTTTCAACAAATGCCCATGGTAGCATCTCCATTCCTTTTTCATAAGTATGCATTTTGCATTTCCACCATCCGCCAAGATCATCTCTAAGATTCTCAACAAGGCTTGTGTCAAGCTGTGGAGTGTAGGTGTATTTCATGTAGGCAGTAATGGCTTCCTCGGGCCAGGAAAGAAGATGGTTCAATGGTTCAAGATCATCTGCATCTGCTTCAACAGAAAATCTATCCATCTGCAGAATTAAATCAAGATTGCTTCTAAGAAATTCAATAACAGACAGCTTGCTCCATTTTTCAACCCAAGTATGCCACCCGCTGGGAGTGGGGTCCTTACGTAGCTGATCAATGACAGGTTTTGTCGCTGCTGCATAGTATGTGGCTGCAAAGAAACATAAAAAAACATTTGCATTTTCCTTGCTTGACTTACATATATCATTGATTTTATACTTTGCTTTTATATCTGATGTCAATTTTGTGTCCCAGCCTGGCCAAAACTGGGAACAATATTTACCGGGATCTTTATTCCACTCTGCAATGATAATAAATAAAGCACAGTGCATAAAATTGATGTTAATAATAATATTATCTACCGTGTATCTGAATTGGAGGCTGGTCATAGAAGCTGAGCCATCCATTTTCATCACAGTTTTTAAAAGGTATCACTGGCAGGTTGAATTTATGACCATAGTAGTCAGTCAAGTAATGAGATGGACCAGGCGATCCTGGCTCTCCAGGAAGTCGCATTGCTCCTGCTGTTTCATGTATAGAGAAGAAAAATAATCCACCTGTTTTCATGTTACTTACCATCTGCCCATAAGCCTTTGTAGAACTTGCCATCGGACAGTGTCTTGACGCGGCCGCCAACTCGATGCTGACGCTCCAGTATGGTCACATTGTGTCCAGCCTTGGTAAGCTCGTAACCAGAGACAAGACCAGACATTCCCGCACCAATTATAAGCACCTTACGCGGATGCTCGGTTTTCCTATTCTTGTACTTGTCGCTATTTTTGTCGAAGTATCTGTGATAAGCGTAGTTAAAACCAAAGTTTCCAATGTCGAGGAAAAATGGCTTAAAGACGTCATCTTGCTGAATAGGTGCATCTCCAGTAGGTTTGGGTAGTGCTGGCGCAGGGTAGCCGTTGAGATCACCACAGTACCAATCAGGCTCCGTAACTTTAGGGCTTTTGTTTCCGGACATGGCGAAATGTGGGGTTATTGCTCAAGTTCGAGCTATTGTGTTCGAACTACGAAACTGCGAGCTACGCGAGACTTTATAATGCATGGCAGGCACGCATGCATGCATGCATGCTACGCGTATACGTCATAGACTAGCTCCGGCGCGAATTCTTAATTTTTTTTTCGATCGTTTTTTTCTCAATCGATGTTAATACGCCCATTCTTAGCCTGTACAGAATGTGTACATGCCTGTTACAGACATGTACACAGACCAGTAACAGAGGAGTTTAGTACGGCTACAAGCTGCATGCTGCCTTACTACTGGCTTTTTTGCTAGTTTCGCTGTTTTATACTTTATACTATACCCGTAATCCATAAACTAGCAATTTAAGTATTCAAGAACCATTAAAAAAAACAATACAATAATGACAATAAAGTAAGAAGATAATAATACAAAGTGTTGATCTTTTAGTACTAGATAAAGTAACACGTTTCAAGCATGTGTACAATAACTCTGCAGTCTTTCCTTAGTCTTTAACATTTGAGCGATCTGCCAACATGTGTGTCCATTGCAGTGTATACAATGTAGAAGCAAGTCAAGCAAAACACATGATCCTAGTGGATAATACAAATCACTCATTATTATTGTCTGTGAAATTTAACCATTACCTTGTTGCAGGAGTAAAGTAGATGTGATGCCTTGTACATAATTATTGGAGAATGAATCTGTCTTGTACATAGCTGAAGCTAGTCTGGGGTCCCGCCCCTTTCGCAACGAGGAAAGACGACCCAAACCTTTCCTCGTTGCGAAAGGGGCGGGACCCCAGACTAAGCTGAAGCAGCATAGATATGGCCAAAGAATACACAAATCAATACATTAAGTGTTAGAACCACAATAACAAACCTGCAACAAGGGTTGAGTAGCCATCCAAATTAACCTATAAATAAAATGCTTGAGCGTTCAATGATTATGACAAACCTAGCCAACACATGCATGTGTAGAGAAGAGAAGTCAAGCAACACGCTCGGTCTTAGTGGATAATACAAGTTGGTCTATGGAAAGAGTAAAGCAGATGTGATTCTTTGCACATTATGATAAATCAGTTTTTGTGCCTAAAGAAGGAATGCATCAATTAGTCTAGGCCCTGACTAAGATTTGTAATTTAGGAGAGGATAACTCAACTGTTATAGGGTAATTTGACCCCAAGGAATAAGATGTGATATGTGCCTTTTTGTCTATCCGCTGCGAAATATCCGAAAATGACCACGCCCTTTTTATCGGCAGTGTCACTAACAATAATTGCTCTATCTTCTTAACCATTTTAGTAACCTACTTTCTAGTAACTGTTCTAAGGTAATATGACCCTAAGGAATGTATTGGGATGTGAACCAAAACCAATATTCACTGCAAAAAAAATGGCTACACCCAGGCTACACCTTTTCAGAAATGCATGAACATCTCTATTTTAAAGAGTTTAATATTGTAAGATTCTGATGGTTTGAAAACAGTACAAGTACAGGGTATTACCAACAAAAAGACACAATTTATTAACTTGAGGAGTCACTTAATATAAACGTAGGCAGTATTTAGTATTACAAAAATGATGTCTACAAAAATTAAGTCATTCATTTTTGCAGGAGCTCCTTTACACTTGCAGTATTTGCAACACTTGATTCCAGCTACCCTGCAGTGACATATCCATTCTTGTGGGCACATTTACCACATGTACAAGGATCAGGAAGGTCTTCAGGCTGGGGGTAACAATACCAAGAATTATCAAATTTCTTTGTGAAACCATACGACTCAGTTTTCATTTCTAAACCATCTTCAAGTGGGGCTTATATCCACAGCTGTTGTAATTTGAATATGCTTTCTTGCATTGGTTGCTGTGCAGGGAATTTTCTCAAAGTCCATTTTGAGGGAATTGCTATTAAAAGCAGCAAGATGCAAGTCATCAAATGATTCCAAGTCTTTTGTTGGCTTGAGACATCTTACTACAGCACTGGGGACAAGCTTGTAAGGAGTCTCCCTGCACTCCGTGCTCTGACTGGATGTGATACAACTAGCAAGATTTCTACGAAGCATGCAGCAATGAAAGCTAACCACAACAATTTAACACTGATACAGAACTTTAAGTCTTTAACAACTCAGTATGTGTGTGAGAGAGAGAGAACGAGCAAGAAATGCAATGGTAATACAACCCTTATAACTAACTAAAATACCTTTAGCTCGGACATCTCAAGAACAGCATAATATAATTATACTTATTACATAGTACGTCATCTTTCACCAATCGGATTGCTCTATTCGAGGGCATTAATGTAGGTTATTGACCGCGCGTAGCGTCTTCTATGGCAACAGACCGTTGCGTCTTTGCGAGTTTGAAAAATTCGCTGTTATTGCGCTCACAGTGATGAACTATGTAATAAATCATTTATTGCCCTACACAACTCGGGCATTAACCGACATTAACGACCTCGGGAAAGTCGGTTGCCCTCGTACAGTCTCGGGCTGCGCCCTCGACCGTTACTCGGGCAACCGACTTTCCCGCGGTCATTAATGTCGGTTAATGCCCTCGCGTGAGGGCAATAACTAATACTTAATTGATAAACTTACAGGTATGCATAAACTTATCTGAGATGACATTGTAGATGACTTGATAAATCAACATCTCAACTATACATAAGAAGAGATACTTGCCATCATAAATAACTGTTTCTATTCCAATAGTTTGTTGCACTGATGGTTTCCATTAAAGCCTAATAATTATTCAGAAAGAAGACATGTCTCAAAATGTATAAATATTATGATTATTTTACCTTACGATGAGATGGATGATTATGTAGTGTAGCAGTCAGTGGGATGAAAAATCAGATAACTCATTTTATGAAAATGCCAAAGACAATGATAATGATAAAATTAATGATAAACGATAATATTAGTAAGTACTCATACAATATTCATTCAAAATATATTTTCTGTTTCTATATTGTGTACCAGTGTTAGCTGTTGCAGTTCAATGACTTCTCTTTCACACTTCTTATTGGATGGTGAACTGGCAAATGTACATTGACAATCGCACTGATGCACTATCGAGACTGGTGCAACGAGCTCTTTGGTTGCAACAGCAACTATCATGTTTAGCAAGGTAAGCCGGCGGCACTTGTATTCTGTCATAACTAGAGTACCAGTTACGTCATCAATATCTGATTCGAACATTTGCATTATGCAATACTGGCCATCAGCTGTTGATGCCCCAGCAAGGAGAACTCCTAGTTACCTGTAATGCATAATAATAATGTTAACAAGAAATTGTGCATTTTTTACTTCGTCATGGTGTTTGAATGCCATGCATTCATTGCTGTTGACTAGCTGTCCTTCACAAATTACACTTGAATAATGGGTGACTGTCTGTTTATGGGCCAGCGTTGTTGTGCCCGTCATGTACAGGTAGCCATTTCGTGTCATTGTCTTCAAAGTTGATGACTTGTTTGTTCCGTGCGGTTGAATGATGATTTCATTCAGGACAGCCGATGTCTGAATTGACATTATAATTATGTGATGCACATTAAATAAATTATGCATAATAATGGTTATCCTCTTTTTTTCGCAACGCTCCATGTTGATAAATCTTTGTCTTTGAGGGAGGGATCATCCTCTTGAAATAGTAGAGATAGTACAATGTCTGTATTAAGTACTTTACAAAGTCTTCTCCAACTCTTTAATAATACATAGTCACCTCTTATACAGGAAAAATCTATAATAAAAATGCACCATTGGTGCGGGTTATGCCTCGGTGGATGTTAAAATTTGAGCATGTAATGCTATAACAGAGTAGGATTCATATTCAGCTGCCAGCATTCGAATATAGCACAAGCAGAAGCAAAGATGCATAATTATGACAGCACGTACATATGCATGCAGTAGATCCACGGAAGGATCAAAACAGTATCATGGAAGCATGCAATGTAAGCTGCAGTAGAAACAAGTTAAAGTATACTGCAACAATACTACTGCACTCATTGCTGAGAGAATACTGTCAACAAACACAACTATCCACCATTCTACAAACACAGCAACTGCAGATGCATGTATACAGGATTTCTGTACAGTAGTGCTTTAGTTATGCAATCAGAAGCCAATCAGTGCTGACCACAATTCAACTGGGCGTGTCTACAGTGTTCGGCGAGTAGCTTCCATAGCTTGCTTACACGATTTCTCTGGACCTTCACTGCTATCCTGTAGTAAAATTCTAACCTATCAGGTTCTAGGCAGTCAACTGTGGACAGTCTTGCCTTCGGAGAAGTCCAGATCGCCAGCAACGGCAAACAAAGTAAGCAAATCACGCCATAACTCTAGAACAAAGCTTTGTATCGAAATTTCGCTAGTTCACATCCGAGATAATATCGATTTCTACCTGCATTGCAAGTTTCAGAGCTTACCTTTCAGCGTGCGCCGCAAAAATGATGTAACAGACAGACTGAATGACTGACAGACAACGCGATTACAGTATGCCTCGTGGCTCCGCCCACCGAGGCATAATTATACTTACTGGTCTGCATTACCACCATCAGCTAAGTAGCGTAGCTGTTCTATCATGGCAAATGAAGCAGTGATGTCTTTGCTTGCAGCATGGTGGTTTGTGCTTAGGTTTTGGTGTCTTACGGCTCCATTGAATGCTTCACACCTACAAAAATAGCTTATAAAAGTCGGAGTATTCATTCGGTTACCTTTCGGTGTTGTAGCTGGAGTACTGTACTGTAGTAGTGTACTGTAGACGTTTAATTTTCTAAAAAAGTTCTTTGCAACTAGGACTCGGATGCCTGCAAAAGCAACGCGCTTTTGAAAAATCGCTGTTGAACAGTTATCTGTGTAGCGAAAGCGTATGTTGGCATTCTTTTCTGGTAGATTCTTTAAGCTTTAAAAGGAGAATCGTCTAGTTCTGCTGTGCAAAGGACTGAACAACTGGTAATCATCAATAAATTAACATAAGCACTAGGCATTATAAGTGAGACAGTCAGAACAGGAAGAGTCCTGCTCTGAAAGAATAATCATGAAAGTCATTGGATAATGATGTTTGAAATGGAGAAATGTACTCCAAAACACATGATATTGAACCATAGATAATATCTATGATTGAACCAAACCTAGATCCACACAACTCGTGAAGGAGTTATACTAGTACTGGCGACTAAGCTAGTAAAACTCATATTGATAATGGTCTATGCTAGACTTGAAATCTATTTTTCCCATTGCCATACAGTTGTACATTCGAGCTCAGTGCTAGACAATCAGTAAAAAGCCAATAGGGCCTCGAAACCAGCTGGCAGTTTTAATGATGCTATTGATGTGTTGATCTTTTTAAACAAACTATTTCTAAAGTTTCTTCTTTTTCTTCTTGTGTTTTCGAGATGATTTGTGCTCTAATGATATTGCAGCAGATGAAGATGCAGTTTCTGTCACTGTTGGCTCAACTTCCATTACTGTATCATCTTCTACATCCTCACAATCAACCTACATACACAGACATACCACGGTAAGAAGCATAAACATGGTCCCTACTTTTCCATCACTGTTTTCTTGTTCAATAGGAATAAGAAGACCTTTCTCTTTGCATTTCTCTTTCACTGAAAACAAGATAAATACAGAATGTTTAACTACAGAATTTAAGCAACTGAGAGGGTTTCCGGACAGTCAACAGATTGTGTTCAAGGCACAGTTACATGTACCAACTTTAGTGAATATCAATACCCTATCATAGTGTTTGTCAGATGTCGCGGAACTACTGCAAATACTAGTAGGCATTATGCATATGCTTAATGCAGCACAGCCAATGTATAAGCAATAAAAATATATAACTATGCAGACTGAACATTTGAAATGGTACGAGAACAATCAGAGCACGCTGTACAATCGAATGATACGAGAACAATCAGAGCACGCTGTACAATCGAATGGTACGAGAACAATCAGAGGACGCTGTACAATCGAATGGTACGAGAACAATCAGAGGACGCTGTACAATCGAATGGTACGAGAACAATCAGAGCACGCTGTACAATCGAATGGTACGAGAACAACCAGAGCATGCTGTACAATCGAATGGTACGAGAACAATCAGAGGACGCTGTACAATCGAATGGTACGAGAACAATCAGAGCATGCTGTACAATCGAATGGTACGAGAACAATCAGAGCACGCTGTACAATCGAATGGTACGAGAACAATCAGAGGACGCTGTACAATCGAATGGTACGAGAACAATCAGAGGACGCTGTACAATCGAATGGTACGAGAACAACCAGAGCATGCTGTACAATCGAATGGTACGAGAACAATCAGAGGACGCTGTACAATCGAATGGTACGAGAACAATCAGAGCATGCTGTACAATCGAATGGTACGAGAACAATCAGAGGACGCTGTACAATTGAATGATACGAGAACAATCAGAGGACGCTGTACAATCGAATGGTACGAGAACAATCAGAGCACGCTGTACAATCGAATGTTGATAACAGTAGTACAGTAGACCCTCACTAATCCGAACAGCCCCGTTCCGGGGGGTGTTCGGATTAGTGAATTGTTTGGATTAGAGAAATGGGCGTGTTTATTCACTACTGACCACGCCCCTACATGAATTTTCGCATTTCACGGCAATAATGGCAACTACTAGCGCAGTTCTCTGTCCACAGTGTTGTTCGTGGTCATCATGTTTATAAGAAGATATGGACACCGTACCTTGGAGAAATTCTGGACCTGCATCCAGAAGTTGGCAACAAGTACGATAGATTTATCACACCAATGCGCGCATAGCATATGCGTGCGCAAACACCAATATACCGTATGCCTTATTACACAACAAACAATTTTAAAATTTAATGATTCATGAATATTAATGAGCCGAATCTTCATTCGGATTAGCAAGGGTACGGATTAGGGTTGTTCGGATTAGTGAGGGTCTACTGATTTATTTAAAACAAGTCATAAATTAGCCAAATGAAAGTGCACCGCAGAGGACCTCTAGAGTGCAACAGCAGAGGACCTCTAGAGTGCAACAGCAGAGGACCTCTAGAGTGCACCGCAGAGGACCTCTAGAGTGCAACAGCAGAGGACCTTTAGAGTGCAACAGCAGAGGACCTCTAGAGTGCAACAGCAGAGGACCTCTAGAGTGCACCGCAGAGGACCTCTAGGGTGCAACAGCAGAGGACCTCTAGGGTGCAACAGCAGAGGACCTCTAGAGTGCAACAGCAGAGGACCTCTAGAGTGCACCGCAGAGGACCTCTAGGGTGCAACAGCAGAGGACCTCTAGGGTGCAACAGCAGAGGACCTCTAGAGTGCAACAGCAGAGGACCTCTAGAGTGCAACAGCAGAGGACCTCTAGAGTGCAACAGCAGAGGACCTCTAGAGTGCAACAGCAGAGGACCTCTAGAGTGCACCGCAGAGGACCTCTAGGGTGCAACAGCAGAGGACCTCTAGGGTGCAACAGCAGAGGACCTCTAGAGTGCAACAGCAGAGGACCTCTAGAGTGCACCGCAGAGGACCTCTAGAGTGCAACAGCAGAGGACCTCTAGAGTGCAACAGCAGAGGACCTCTAGAGTGCAACAGCAGAGGACCTCTAGAGTGCAACAGCAGAGGACCTCTAGAGTGCAACAGCAGAGGACCTCTAGAGTGCAACAGCAGAGGACCTCTAGAGTGCAACAGCAGAAGTAAAATAAACTATCACCCAGCTCTAGTGTGCATGGAGTGACAAAGCAGTATGAGACCCCTTCCAGCGACGTACAAGGGAAAGCAAAGAGAGTTAGTGCAGGAGGACAACCAGCAAGAAATTGTTCTGGAATGTTTAGCCTTTGGTGACATGGGATTGGGAAACAACAACAGAGAAAAGACAAAGAGGATAAGATGATTATTCGTGACAACGACATGGTCGATGGTTTCACTATTGATGTGCTGGGTTTAATGTTAAACTCTTCAAATACAATCATTTATCTAGTAACCATAACAATTCCAATCATCAGGCTGACGTAATTTCTATACTCACACGGAATATTCCACATTTCTAATACTTCTTTAACCTCAAACTCTTTAAAGTGCATTCCAAAAACGACCTACTTATTTTTGATGCAGTTTCATAAAACATAAATATAATGTAATAAACCATTAGCAAATTCAGTAGCCCATTCGATATTAGACTGGTTCAGTGTAGTGTAGCTGAAGTTGAGCTAGAGACCGAAATTTAACCACCAAATTCAAATTTTTTCGGAAACCCCTAGATACTTAGATAATGACAATTACTTAGGTATCAGAACTATAAATCCCAGATTTACATTCAGTTAGCATATGCCTGCACTGCAGTCAACAAGTCAAGCAGTTCAAGATAATGTTAATAGGCGCATGAAGGCCTCTTGGCAACGTATGTCATTAACACTCAGAACGCTTGAGAGCACCTCCAGTGAGTGTACACGCAGCCACGCTATAACAAACCCAGTTTGACCCTAAATACAGTCGACTGAACTTGAGTTCAACCAAAAACACAGATTGAGTGCAGACATACGCTATCCAAGTTCAAACAGGGTTTATGCGCTAGTGCAGACACATGCTTTACAAACCAAACTGCTCACATGATGGGTAGCTGAGAACATTTACAAGATTGAATCCATTCTTTTGCCCACCCACAACCAGCGAATATGGACTGTCAACACAAAACTGAGCTGATAGCACAGCTCCCTAGAAAACAGAAATTCAAAAATTGACAAACACTTCATAATTCATACCATATGCATGCTCTTGCTGTGAAGAAATACCGGTGAGTCCAACTAAAAGAGTAGAGCTTTAATGAAATTGCATAGTCATGGATTGTTACTTGCATGTATGTCCCAGAATTTGATAGAGTCATCTGAACTACAAGTCACCAGCAGACCAGGAACCTGACAGCTGAGACTCATATCTGCAGCAAATAATTTAATAAATCCATTTCTGGTAAATACAATATACTTTCAACACCTTTATGTAGATACACTAACCTGTTACAGCTTGGTTGTGTGCGTGTATAGTGAACACAGGAGCATCACTGTCTTTATTTAAGCAGAAAATTTTACTGTCCTCAGTGCTAGCCTAATGAGACAAAAATGATTGATACCATTGAACACTCCTTGCTAACCAGGAGTCGGTTTGTCTCAAAATGATTCCAAATCACTTTCTCAATCTCACCACCCAAAGCCCATTGTCTCATCATTTTCTGTATAATATGATACAAAGAGTTGAATATAGAGATTAGTTATCTCAGTTTTACCTGGTTCTCACAGTTAAAAAGTCTAACAACTCTGAAAAAAATGTATTTATTACTACTAGTATAATTATTCACTCCTACTTACCCATCATAGCAACCAGTGGCTAACAACTGAGGCTCATACCGATGCCATTGTAGACTCTGAACCTAAAGAAGAAATAAAGATTGCCTACGATTTTATGCAGCCATTGCTCAATGTGTTTCTTTGAGCAGGTGGTAAATTGAACGTCAGGTGTTCAACTAGCCTCGTACCCAGGCGCTAGTGAGGAGAAGAAATAAGCGCCTGGTATCTACTGCACACGCATGCGCTAAATATCCGTTTATTTTACTGTAAAATATTCCGATTATGTCATGAAAACGTGGTAGCGGTTATTCAGACCACGCCTCCATTATTAAGCTTATAAACAACTGACTAAGTAGCAACTCGATCATCAGCTCTAGCTCTGGATTCGACAAATAACTTTGTGGTGAGCGTGCATACGCAATAGTAGGCTCAATCGCGTCAATTGATACCGCTCTTGTCAATCGATGTCGCTCGTTTCCGCTACCAGGAGCACCCAGTTGTTAAATAATTATTGTACTTCTGCTCTTGTGCCTAGAGCTTCAAGAAAAGGCGCTAGAATACAGTCATGACAGTAGATTGCAAACAGGAGAGCTTCACGAACTACAAAGAAACTGATGAATATTCATCACGTACTACAAACGTGTACGATGATAACCGGTGGCGGTGGAATTCCACCGCTAGTCGCGCATGCGTATGCAGTGTATACCAGGTGCTTCTTTCTGCCTTCGCTCCACCCCCTTTTAGCGCCTGGGTACGAGGCTAGTGTTCAACATGAACATGTCAGGTGGTGACTACCTTGTCAGGATGAGGAAGGGTAAGCACACACTTCAGTTCAGACAGATCCCACAGTTTAACACTGTTGTCGGCACTGGCACTAGCCAACAAACTCCTGAAGTAAACAGGATAGTAACTGCAAGCTAATACTGACTCATTACTATAGTACCTAACAGACTTGTTCCATGACAGACACAGCACAGAGTCAGTATGGGTGTCTACTTCCACTTTCTCCTTCTTTTTCTTCTTTTTTGATTTCTTTTGCTGCGCTGGGACAGTACCTAGACTGTAAACAGGCTCTGGACCATTGACTAGGTCTAAGTCCCAGACTTCTATGACTGGTGACATGGTTCCAATAGCAACAAAATTACCTGACAAAACACAAGTTCAGTGGACAGATAAGTAACAACAGTATAATGTGCTTCATAATACCAGTTTGCTCTGGCTGGTTATGGTCAAAATTCAACCACTCTAGTGTGAGAGGATATTCTTCTATCAATATATCATGATGGCAGTATGAATGGTTGTCCTCTTCACTGAATACTAGAAACAAACAAGAGATTACAAACTAGCAAGCAGCTCTATAGCCAGCACATCTCACCATGTACTTCAACACTGCTAACTTCTTCATCTGCTCTTCCCACAAGTAAAAGATTGTCAGTCGGTAAAATTCTAAAATCTTCCTTTTCTTCTTCATCGTCAGAAGGGTTCTAAACAAATTGTTACTATTGTTTGCAACAGATACACTCACAACATCTTTGAGAGTGATGTAAGGATCATCATCCAAGCTAGCGTAGTATGCAAGACCAGATAAACCGGCAATATTTCCTAAAGTACACATAAAAGACAAAGTACACATAAAAGACAAACATCACAATACACACAAGTAGAACTGATCAATAAAATGAGCACCTGCAAAATTTTCTTGCCCATCCTCTTCTTCAGAGTCATAATGCTGAAGACCGTACAGTTTTTCCACATCATCTTCTTCTGTTTTTACTTCATTAGCTGCCTCCATTGCCGATCCACTCTCATCATCATCCTCACTCCCACCTGTCGGTTCTTCCTTGTTCTTGTCAGTCTCATCATCACTGCAATGGTCATTCAAACAACCACAGTCCACTATATTGGCTGCAGCTACCTTAGCTTGGCCTCTTGAGTAATCTTGATAAGACTAGCTAGTTCTTCCTCGGTCAATCGTACCTTTAGTCGAGAGATTTTAGTCCGTCACATTAGAATCACACACTTACCTTGTCAGGGATCTCCTTGCTAACCCCCTTCCCAACCCAGCAAACACAGGATACAATACCAGACATACCACCACCATATGACTACACGTGCTCGTTATCTGGCCACGCCTACTAGTACCTAAGCAATGGGGAGGGGCTGAAGATTTTTGCGAGCCGAGCTACCCGTACCTACAGGTGTAAGTTTACTGTATATAATGCTGTATATACCATTGTGTCAGCGAAGTATCACCAGATATTATCATTGTCTTGGCAAATAATATGAACATTAGAGAGACTCTACTTTCATATAGGAGGCAGATTGCAGATTCTAATGTCGAGCGTCTAATGTGCACTCTACTCCATCGCTGCAGCAATATTCATAAAAGACATTGAATAATTTTTTATTCATAGAAAATTATAATCGAAACGGCTCGTTGTGCAGACTTGCAAGCAATGAGGGGCAAAATGGCACACTCGACTGGCTTATTCTCTGACTACTTACGCCATATGGGAGTCTTGACTTCTTCACTGGCGATTGTTGTGCTGGCTTGTACTTTGAAAGGTTAGCGTTTTTGTTACAATATGCAGTTCGTGGTCCATCTTGCTGCTACAGGAGATGCAGTGCTTATAGTAGCACTTCTTATCAAGGCATTTTATGGGCGACAACTGGCTTTAGCTGAAAATGCAAACAGTAACATTTCTAACAAAACAGGGGCACAAACGCCTGAAGAGCAGTATGTCCCAATCTTGCCTTCTTATCTTCAGCTAAATGACTGGTACAATCTCAAAGATCTGCTGTTCTACATGACAATGGGAGTGCTGTCTTCTCAGCTGTTCTATCATCTACTTTGTGGTTATTTGCAAGTCTACTACTACGTGTTACAAAGGAACAATCCTGAAACATGGAAATGTCAGTCAAACCGATTCCTCACTCCATCAAATGAGTTTCATGAAGTGGTAGTTGGTACAATCAACTTGACAATGGCTGGATCAATGTCTGGATTTCTTGCATGCTGGGTTATGAACAATAACTATTCCATGTTCTATTTTCGAATCAATCAGTATGGATACCCGTATTTTGTCTTCATGTTAGTCTTCATATTCATGTGGGTTGAGGCCGCTGCCTACTATTCTCATAGAATGCTACACACGCCTTTGCTGTACAAGCTGATCCACAAGCATCATCATCGCTACCATTCACCAACTCCTTACAGCGTTCTTGCTATGAGCCCTATTGAGCTTGTTAGCTACCAAATTCTGTTCATAATTCCAGTTTTCACCATACCAGTCCATGCTTTTGTATTCATAGCTGTTGAGGTATATGTATTCTATTATGGATTGATGGATCATTCTGGGATCAAGATGGAGGCATTGTGGCCATGGCAACCTAACACCATATTTCATGATAATCATCACAAGTGAGCTACTGTATCCAGTTGTATAACACTTACGTCTAAAATTTTACAGGTACTTTCACTGTAATTTTGGGTTCAATTTGTACTTGTTTGACTATCTTCATGGGACTCTCAGAAAGAAAGATCGTGTGTACGGAGAGGATGTGTTTGGAGGAAAAGGAAAAGCAAAAGAAAACTAAGGGAATAGTTGCTGCATACTTCAATCCTCTAATATAACCTTAGATGCTTGCTGTTTGTAGGATTGATTATGTTAATGATAATAGTTATGAAAAGTGTCCACAATAGTAACCATAGGCCGTTGGCTCTTTCATTGTTGGAGATCTGTATGGGAACTAAAGACAATGCCTATTATATATGTCAGTTATTATTGATATTCCTTTGCTAATATACCATAATATGAATACTCTAGAACAGTCTAACAACTATGACTCAGAGATATTCATAACGACGATAATGAAATTCATATAAACCATGTGATAACAAGCCTTTTATTATCTAACAAAAGGAGTTTGTACAGAGACACTTGAGAGCATGTGGTTGCTACTCAACGATATGATAGAGTGCCCACAGGTATTAGTAGGGTGCAGCCCGGAATGAGCAAGATCACGTACAAGTACGTAACAGTAGTTCAAGTTTTTGACATAAATGTTCTGCATTATGACATTGCACAGAAAATAATAAACGTAATTACTGGTCGACTATTGTAGTATGACAATTATACAAACAGTTCTTCTGTACAAGGTGTCCCTATAATCAGGTTTTTCAGCTATAGCAATAATAATCATAGAGACAAACAATATTGATCAGCTATAATAGACAGTGTGTAATTTAGTTCAAAGTGTGGTGCTTCGAGGTGTTACATAGTCTGCAAAGCGTTTCTTGATACTCAGCCTCTGAATATGATTCTTCACTCCAAGGACTTCCAGCACTTTCTCTGATGCAGCCAACAAGAACTCTCCATCAATTTCTTGTTCTTGAAAGCTTGCTACATGCTCACTCAGCTTGACAGAGTGAAGGAAGCGAACCACTTCTTCAACTGGAAACTTTTTGGCTACTTTGCTGAGACCTTCCAACTGACGCTGGAATAAAATAGAGATTTTGAGACAATGAAGAGCATTTTCTATTCCCAGGTCATTCAGATCTTGGCCAGCAGATAACAAAATGTCTCCTGACACAGAGAAGTCCTGGAAGTTCTGGACATACTCCTCCATTCCTATCTGCTCCAAGAAGTCACACAGTGCCTCACAAGAATACCTGCTAGCAAGCCTCTTTAGTTTAGACTCTCCTACAGCAAGTCAACATGAAGCACTAGTCTTCACTACACAAAGTGTTTAACTCACTTTTAGGAGATGATTTATCTTCCAAATAACTGTCAGCACCGAAACTGGATGATGGTGAGAGCGGTGTTGAATCTGGTCTCCCCAGAGAGGCATCATCAGTGTCGACATCTGTGTCAGGCAGGAGATCACTCTCTGATACACCAGCAGCCATGAGATCATTGAGAAGAGCTTCGTCACCACGATCAATGTTCCTTAGTGAATAAACCCTCTTTCTTCTATTACCGGTAGACACAACAGCATAGGTGTAGTTGTCACGACGGAACTGAGTCAGCTTGGTGGTCCAGAGATCACTGATGAAGTCATCCCAGAGCTGAGTTCTCATGGAGAGGCTTTCAGAGGACAGCTGTCTCTTTAGTGATGTAATCAGTCTGCAAGGATTGATGCAACAATTGTAGCAACAAAACTATGGTGTAAACCTATCATACTCACTGTTTTAGTGCCACTCTTAGGGCAACATAATGCTGAATTGTTACTGTATCAGGAATGAGTTGTAGTAGCTCATCTTGGTCTTGACATTGACCCATTGTAGACAACAGGTTTACAATAGACATCTACAAGGAGAGAGAGAGAGAGAGAGAGAGAGAGAGAGAGACGTACTAGGAAGTGTACAATTGATCCTATACCTGTGGGTTCTTGTTGGCTTGAGTACTGAGCTGAGAGGTCGACTCAATGTGGGCCAGTACTCCAACTAGTGCTTTTAGATCACTTAGCAACTTGCCCTGAGCAGCTGTGTATCATTAAAAACAGTGACATATAATGGTAACAACAAGACAATATATGAACCTGTATAACTGTCTGGAATAGCTTTGAGTGCCTCAATGTCTGGTTCACTGAGAGCTGTCTTCATCGAGTATGGTATAGAGTAGAACTCGCACCATCCCTCACTGACCCACTTCACTAGCCAGCCAAGAGCTTTGTACAGGTATGGTAGTTTGAGGTGCTCTAGTATACTAAACTGGCTACTGCTAAGACTGTGAGCAATAATGAAAACTAGTAACAAGTGATGAAGTAGCCTACCTGTGTATACCAATCTCCTGGAGCACACTTGTAGAGTGTGGAAGGTGATCCACCTCCAGCACACGAGATAGGAAGGAAGCTACTGTTTCCTCTGCCAGCTGCTCCAGAACACTCCTGTCACTGCCCATGGTCTTCTGCAAGAAGGATAAGTGGTGATTGGTCTTCATGAAACACACACACATCATACCCCTTGATGAGCTGACCGGCAACAGATCTCAACCCAGATATGGCCTCCATCACAACCTGGTAGGTAGCCGAGTGGAAGTGCATTTCGAGAGACTTGGTAGTGGTGTCATCCATTGGGTACTGAATATTATCATACTCTAAAGGTTTTTTTGCTTAAGAGAAATTTACCTTAAACTCCTCAACAAGGTTTTCTGATACTGTTTCTAGATCAGCTTCAATTGCAGACAGACTGTGGTAACATACATTACAGTAAAGCGTGTTAAGATAGCGAGGCTAACTTTTCTTTAGCTCGTGGGTTATTGTCTCTGAAGGAGAAGTGCATACGCAGTGTGGTAGGTGGCTTAATCATTGGTTTGCCCATGATGTGAGTCAATATAACATCCTCTTGCAGCTGCTGTAGGTTGATGAGATGCCCCTTCTGTCCTGGCAGGTTACTGTGAACAATATCCCAGCCTCCTGTTCTGAGCGGAGCAGCGTCTTCAGTTGTAACACTGTGTGTTGGGTACAGAGCACTGCGACTACGAATCATCTGTACATAGTCAGTCAGTCCATGGATGCTGGATGGAGAAGAAGATATCACAACCACATAAGCAGCTAATCTACTTAGTGCACAGACTAATAATATGCATTTTGTGGAATACATTATTGTATTCTTACCTAATTGGTTGCTCCACAATGCAGTTTTGTCTAGTGAACTCTGTTGGATGAACCTTTGGTAGTTGGTCACTGTTGAGATACGAGGAGATAGGAGAGTCCTCATCCGACTTGACCTTCATCACAACTTTCATTACAAACGAGTTGTGCGTGTTGATCTGATGCACACGAAAAAAGGTAAATTTATCTAGTTCTCTCGAGAACTCACAATGTCACTGATGACAGCATACAGCAGATCAAGAGGTTGGTCATTCTCACTGGTATAGGACAACACATCAAGAAGGAGAGTGGAATCGTCCAGTTGAGCAAGACTGTGACCCATCATGGCTGTATACTGACCATACATTTCTTGAAGACAAATAAAACATGATACTTCACTCAGTTGGTATACAGTGTGTCAGTACCTTTTAGTCTATTGTAGAGTCCAATCAGTCTGTCTCCCTCCTCAGGTGAGTAGCTCTTAGCAAGCACACGTACAGCACGGCGCAGAGTGATCTTCGAGGCATCCTCATGAGTGATGACATGACCAAGTTCCTGGTGGATCCATTGGTAGAACTCCACCAATTCAGGCAACATGGCTCCTCCCAGCTCAAGTTGTTGGTACTGCAGTGCAAACTGTGCTAGCACATACTCACTGTTCTCCTGATATGAGCTGATGTAAGGGTTAGCCAGCAGTGCTAGTTGGAGAGAGTCCACTGTTGTGAACACTGGATAGTGAGCTTGAAGAGATCTGAAGAGACACATTTAAACAGACAGACCAAGTAAAGATGGACAGGTACCTGATGTTGTCGAGTACTTCATTCTTATAAACAGCAGCGAACTTGGAAAACTAGAAGGCACAATTAAAGATAATATGCACATCATACAGCAGCTGCTCACTTCTTCCTTGAGAGTAGTCCACACAGGCAGGAACACACCAGTATGCCAGATAGACTCATAGTTGTTAAGTTGAGCCATTGCCTGGAATTTACCACCGCGGAACTGGTTGGAGGACCCACTAGCAGTCTACAGCAATAGCAGTACATTAGACACGGCCATAGCTACTGAGTGTAGTGTACCTTGAGGAGGTTCCACATGCAGCGAGACACTAGGTAGGATCGTTCCTCACTAGAGATACCTAGACTACTGGACAGGTGGCCCCACATGGCATGTAGCTGTGTCACACAGTGCTCACGAACAGCAAAACCCTCAGGGAACACATGACCACACATATTCTCTTCGGCCTTATCATCAACAAGCAGTCCTACACAGAACGCTCCATAACTAGCCCACAATAGGAGGTAGGTGGACTGAAGACTAAGGTTGCCACGTGTCGCATGCTTGATGTAGCTCATTTGAGAGTAAAAACCTGTGTCTGTAAGCTGTGTACCATCATTGTAGTACAGATCATCCTGACCAACAAGAGTCTCGTACTGAAAGAGATGATGATTTGAAATACGAGAGCAGTATGAAGTACTACTCACCAGGTAACCAGGCATGAGTGTGTTAGCAAGTTGATCAGCTGAGAACATGTTGTACCAGAGGTGTGTGTTAGTGGGAGGAGAGGAGATGACAACAGCTATTAGACTGGCTAGAGCATGACGCAGGAGAGCATCTGGATAGAGGAATACAATCAACACCTTCAGTCACAGTAACTACTGGGCTAACCATCTTCCTGGTTAAACAATAGGTAGACAGGATCAGTGGTACCGTCATCAGTGGTCTGTGCTCGTATCATCAGTGAGGGGTCCAGGAAACAGCTAACAAGGTGACGGAGCTTGGGATTCTCAATCACATTACTGAGTTGACCAGATAATAGTTCCACTAGCACAGGTGAAGTTTTCTGTATTGAGAACATGTGACAAGTAGTTTGGTACAATGCATCACAAACCTTGGCACAGTAGAACCTATAATATGTGACCAGCCATAGGACCATCTTGAACAGAAGAGAACGCTCTCCCTGCACATCATGACCATCAGGTAGACCTATTACTACCCGACCACGAGACCTGCAATACACAAGAAGATGTCACTGGTCGCATGTTGTCATACAATATCTCACCATTCTTCAGCTACTGAGGTGAGGGGACCAGTCTTCTTGCCCTGGCTAGCATGTGCAGTCATCATGGCACGATGCACTCTCTCGTACAAGTCCTTTAAGATGCTACCTTTACCAACATTAACCAGGAATGGGAACAGATAACATTCCTCCATCAGCTGCATGTCCAATGTCACTGCTGACAAGCAGTCAAAGTCTCTGTGATAAGACTCATACTTGGCTCCCAGCAACTCAGAGAAGAGAGAGTAGCTCTTGGTCTCTTTAAGGAGCAGCATCGAGAGAGTGAGTCCATATCCACCACCCATGGTTTGGTCATTGAGGAGATGGTTGATATCAGGAACAATGGTGGTTACCTGTAGGAGTGACACCATGACACATTATCTGTGCTGGCATGTTCTTACAGCATTGACACCCAAAGAGTTGGTTGGATCAAGGTGTTTAGCAAGCTGCTGCATCACTCCCTGGATCAATGCCTGCTTCTCAATCTCTTTCAGCACTCTCTCCTCCTTTGTGAGGTCATCATCTTCAACACCCTAACAATAACACAATACTCACAACTAATCTTCCTGCCTAACATAAACCTTTCTCACTTTTTGGAGAGCATCGGCTGCTCTCACAAGGTCAGCTATGTTGTGTCCATTGCTTTCAATGTGTTCCAGTGCCATCACAAAGTAGAGATGAGCAAGAGGTTGCTGCATCAGTATGCTCTGTGTCAACAAAACATCAATTAGAGAGAGTATTATTGTCTTCTTTTGCTTTCTTTGTTAAAATAGATAAGGGGGATGCGCGAACGCAGTCCCCCACTACCAAAAATTGTGCACCCGAGTCTCCCACGTTTGGGGAGATCGCAAGCTTCAACTCGGCTGAGTGCAATGCCAGAGCCTCCACCTGGAGGAACCGCCTGGTTGATCACGGTATCCTCTGTGCCAGGTAAGTTAATGATCCTCAGTCATCCTAGGCTCTTATACTATACATCTTTGCTATCACTAGTGGGCTCCGAACTAATCGTGAATATTTATCACGTGGTCTGATTAACTAAACTATTCGACACTCAGTTTTGAAATTACTGACCTCAGCTGATGGAATCTTTTGTAACGAAGGGCAGTCTCTGTAGAAGAGTGGTATGTAGGGTTGAGGTTCCTCTTCGGGGCATGCAGCTGTGAGGACATTACCCACAAGAGCACGAATCTATAGAGACAAATAAACATTGAGTGGGTCAGTGGAGGCACACACACCGATTGCTTGTATAGAGCAGGACAGGACACTGTGCTACCATCAGACATCTCAGTACTACCAAGAATCCTGGTGAGGTAGACCTTGTATACACCCACTGATATGCACCCAGTGGACTCGCTATCTGATCCCTCACTTCCCTCCCCTTCAAGAGAGACAGAAGACTGAGAGGAGAGGTCAAGGTTGTCGTTAACAAGCTCCAGGAACCACTGGCAGTCTTGTCTATGGTAGTTGCTGCGATAAATGGAAAAGAAATGAGAAAAAAGTCCTTCAAATAGTTGTTGCAGGCAAGGGTCATCTTGCTGGATAGCTTGGTTAACTGTTGCCTCTGTGAGAACATGCACCAAAGTCTCAGCCACTTCAGCAATACGAGGACAGTCTGATTTGAGCTGCAGAGAAAAATTGTCATACAATCTAATTTCATGCTCCTCTCTACATTACCTCCATCTGTTCTGTCAAATGTTGATTGAAGAGTGTCTTGAACACTTTCTGAGCATTGCTGATCACATCAATACTGCTCTGTGGAGTGCAGCGGATGAGCAGGAATGTGGCATGCATGATGTGATGTTGTGTCTCTGCCAATTCAGTCACATTCTTGTACAGGTACTCTTGTACTGTTGACATGGACATCTGCAGAGAATTACAACATTCAACGATAGTGTACCACTATCCTGGATCACTCTCTACCCTCACACACCCTCACATACCCTCACACACCCTCACACATCCTCACATACCCTCACATACCCTCACATACCCTCACACACCCTCACACACCCTCACACACCCTCACACATCCTCACACACCCTCACACACCCCCACACACTCACCACATCATGGTATACAGTATACCAAAGGCAGAGGTTCTTCTGCACAGCACTGCCCTCGGGATCATCACCAAACATTGTACCCAGCAGAGCACTGAACAGTATCTTGAGCACATAGCTGCTCATATCTCCAGGCTGACCAAGAACTATGCCGCTTTCTTGTACGGACTTGAGGAAGGAGGCAGTGGGAGAGGGAGAGGTAACAGCGGCAAAGGGATCATCTGGAATATCCTGTGTGAGCGAGAGGAGAGTGTCCAGAGGACGCATGACCTGTACTAGGCGAGCAAGATCCAGTTGGAACACATGGATACAAATATGTAGTAGAGAGAATCTGTTCAATATGTTGTCATCTGAGTTGAGCTGCATGAAGGCTAGCTTGAGAATACGGAAGCTGAGACCAGCTGAAGTGTTAGCCAGTCGCAGCTTCTTGTGCGTGAACGCTTCACTATATTTCCTGTAGAGTTCAGAATTGGACATCATGGCAGTGAGAGCAACCTTCAATACTCCTTCCTCCTCACTCTGTAGATCAGACATCAACATAAAATAAGAACAGGTAGAGAAATGCAAGCAATAGCAATAGACACACTAGCACTATGTGACTGATAATCAACATACATACCTGAAGGTGGTTCTTCAAGACCCAGTCCACATGCTCTTTCATGATAGTCACAAGATGTGTCTTATCTTCGATCACCTTGGGCAGCACTCTCAAGCTGAAGTCAGCTAGGGTCATCTCAGGATTGGTTTGTAGCGTATCGATCGTTGTTGTGAGACGTTGATTAAGCTCTTTACGATTCTGTTCAATAATCTTGTCCATAATGGACGCCACAAGCCGAAAGAAGGGGAATTTAGGCGTGTACGATTCCCCTTCTCCTTCTTCAACACACAAGCAGTTGGCGAAGCTGCTCAGTGTCTTTAGCTGAGATAGTCGAGGAGAAGGAGAGGCTTTGAGCAAAGCAAGAAAGAGCTGCCGAGTAGACTCAGAGCATTGAGGATCAAACAATATGTCAATGTTCATGTCTTCGTTCATCTTGCTGACCATGTAGACAACATAGTCAGAGAAGGTATCCTTGATTAGAAGCTGCACGGAGTCAGTGATGCTCAGTGTGGTCACTTGGTTTGCAGTGGTGAGTGAACCAGCCTTTTCCAAGTACTCCAGCATCACTCCAGGGTCCCAGTACTTGAGGAACTTGTCACACAGTATCTCACCAACGCCCTTATCAAACAAATCTTGCAGGGCTTGCTTGCGCTGCGGTATAGCCATGTGGTGGTTGAAAGGAGCATTGGGGTTCTTACCAAAAAACACACGAGAGGAGATTATAGGAAGAGCTTCCTGGAGGAGGTAGCTAAGACGCATGGAGACATGTTGCTCCTGGGAATACGACTTGGAAGAAAGGAACTTGCAGCAGTGAGCAAACCACTCACAAATGTCCATCACCTGCCCTGTGCTGTTCTGTCCGACCACGTCAAGGTAATGGTGATCCCAAGTGTTAGTGAAGAGTGTGGGATAGCAGTGAGCAGCAAACATGTCCAGAGGAAAGTGCAGCAATGTAACAAACAGCTTCAGTTTCTCTCCAGTGTCTGCTTCTTCTATCAAGACACGAAGATGGCTGACCATCTCTGGTGTTGTCTCGGCCATGTTGACAACAATCAGCAACACACGATCATATCGAGATTTCATGAACGCTCGCAATGTCTCTTTGACAGTGGCTTGTGAAGTAACATTGGACATTTTGAGTATCATAACTTGCTGATGATGAGAAAATATGACCCTCTTGATGAGTGATTCATAGTCGCAAGAAAGCTGTAGAGTGCCTGGACTAGGATAGCGTGCAGGGAACTGGTGGATGAGAGCTGATGATCGAGTAAAGCAAAGAAGATGAGAGGCTGTACCAGTGGTAGACCTGTGAGAGAGAAGACATACATCATAACTATACAATCTACTTGCTCTCTTTATCTCGATACATGCACACAGTTAGCTAACCAGACTGACCGATCAATTTGGTCGTCAAGTTCCAACACTTGTATCTGTTTCTCTATTAGAGTCTTCAGGTGGAAGTGACTCTGATGCTGCAGGTAGGTCTCTGTGTATGCCAGGGGTAGAGTGCGATAATGAGAGGTGACAGCTTCCATGGTCATCAGTTGTATAAGTCTCTTGGCAAGATGGCGTACCAGCCACTGCAGGAACACTGATATCACCATGCATGCATTGATAGACAGGTCAGCTCGTGCTGTCATCTTAGTTCCTCCTGCGTGAATGTGATAGAGACCCTCTAGTGCCTCAGGAACTGCCTGCAAGATGTCCGGTTTAGTGAGCACAGAGAACCGACCAGCAAACTGGGAATCCCGTGTGACGAGATTCGTGACGTATCGAGCGTCATCAGCAAGTTCCTCGGGAGTGAACTGTGTAAATGAATGAGTATACACATGATTGCAGTACAGTAGAATGACTTACGTGAGGTAATCTAAAGCCAGCTCTCTTCCTCAATGCTCGTAGCAGAGTGTCCAACAAAATGACATCATTTTCTCTTGTGTCTTCTTCCTCATCATCATCCTGTGGTTTGTCATCAGTCTCTAGGAACTCTTTATAACCAACAGGAGGAAGCAGACTGAGGACTAGAGAGTCCAGAGTGTCCTTGTGGAAACCATAGAGACTCTTATTGGCCTCAACTTGCTCAACAAACTCAACAGTCTACAGAAAAACAGATACAATCAACTACTAACACAGCAAAGATCTTGCACTACTCATAACTATAATATTGTATGTGTCTCCACATTATGAAGTGCATGTAAGAACAGTAGCAAACCTTCTCCTGTGCTCTCTGTACTACTGCTCTGAGGTATGCAGGCAATGTATTCATCACTGCCTCCAAGAGACTCTTGTGAGTGAGTGAATATTTCTCGAAACGGTTCAAGAATGGAGGAGGGATATTGTCTATCTCAGATTGCCGTACCACCACAATACACTGGAAGTCAGGATGCACTCTGCATGGCTTGTAGTGAGCTCCAATTGCAATGTTGGAGTAGTATCGTGGGCCAGCCTTGGGGTCATCAATACGACGGAATCGCTTGTTGAAGAGATCATAGAAACTCTCGTGTATCTCATCGGTCTGGCTGAGAAGGACAGTATGACCAGCTGCTGCTGAGTGACGAATGGCAGCTACTGTGTTGATCTGAGAGGGAAATAATCAGAAACCTCAAAGAGCAACTAGCTAGATAATTGCTGACCATATTCTGGTGAGAGTCTCCTGGGAAGTCACTACACACATACGTACGTGTGTTCTCATATTTGAGCACCTCAAAGGCAAACAGCAGTCTCAGCAAAGAGCTGTCCTCACTAGAGTCAATGATGAGCTTGTATCGTACCTCATCCTCTTCGCCATCAAGAGGCTTGTCTGATAGACTGGCTCTCAGTATGTCCAGTATACTACGCTTAGGGACCTTGCTCAATGACGAATTGATCTGTAGACAAAATTACAGAATTGATCAATGAGTTCAAATTAATGCATAGTTGTTTGTGTACCATTTGAAGGAATTCTCTGCAGATTCCCTCAAATTGTGGACTGCCATTAAAGTTTCTCTCCAGTGCCTGCATCACGAGCCTGTCATTGATACCCTTCTTGCGATTGCGTCGAAGGTAGTTCACAAAGTGGATGAAATCTCTCAGACCATAGAACTTCCTGAATTCAGGTTTGCTCATGAACTTGTGGTATATCGGACAGAACTTGGTGATGATGTCAATGTCTCTCTTCACCTCTGCTGGAGGGTGCTCAGGATCATCGCACAGACAACCCTTGACCAAGGTACGAAGCTCATCAACAGATGCCTCAGGACGATACACGCTGACCGCACGATTGGTCTTTGCTGCATCAAGCATGTGATTCGAAATAGCAACAAATGAAACCTCCTTCCTGTCTAGATGATAGTGAAGGACCTTCAAAGATTCTAAGCTTTCTTCAGGTAGGCCTGCCTCATCCATGAAGACGACACAGTAAACCGGGAGAGGAACCTTTGCATAGGTTCTTTGTCGATTAATGGCGCGCAAGAACACAGTGTGAACCTCATTGGATGTAGTGCGTCGAGAGCACTGGTAGTAGTGAGGATCGAGTGACTGGAATAGAGTCGTGTCTCGGAACAACTTCATCTTGGACTCCTGACCACGAAGGTTGGCAGTGACGAGATTGAAAGATAGTGTCTTGGAGCAACCAGGTGGTCCAACTATGATCAAAGGTGTGTGCGTCATGGTGCACACTATGTTAGCAAACACGTTCTCCTTCAGAGCCTGCGTCTTAGCTATGCCGCGAGGAATATCCATTTGATCAACGTACCAATTGATTTCTCGATCTAAATTGTCTGTGAAAGAGGTTCCACCGGAAAGCAGAGATGAGCGATCCATTATGTCACTCAACTTCTTACGATATTTGGCATCCAGTCTCATGTAATAGACCATAGCCAATGCCAGCATCATGGCAGATCGATGGTAGTCCTCATCTGGTCCACAAGGCTTGAACTTGTTCTGTATCATTAAGAACCACTCGTAGAACTTAAACACTCGCTGGATATCACGCTGGCTAACTGAGCTCCTGGAGCACAGAGCAGCTTCTCTCTCTTGCACTCCTAAGCTGTGTAATTGATCATATGCAAACGCTCTCATGTGATTTTGACTGGACACAATTAGTTCAGCCAGACTAGCCAGTCTTGAGTTAGACATCTCTTGTTCGATCAGTCGCAGCTTAGCGTGGATATAGTCTCTCTCCTGGTACTCATCCAGGGCGCCATAATCCCACTTCAGGAAGTCAAGAGTGGGATGGAGCTCTCGCACAAAGTAGCTGCTGCGTATCCATGTTTCATCTTGAGCCATGGCTGCCAAGCTGTCTCCACGATGAGGATTGCATGCTGCTATCACAAACACATTGTCTGGTAGAGGCTGAAGAGAGACATGATGGTAAACAACACATACTTGTCACTATTTGAAACATACCTTGCCATCAATGGATTTGTCCACAATAATTTCCTTGAACAAGCCAAGACAAGATGCTGTGTTGACCTCATCTAAGAAGACAGTTACAGCAGGTATCCTGGTCATTAGTGTGGTATCCTTGCAGGTGGCATAAGCATCTCTGATATTGTAAGCCTCGTCTATCACTTCACTAAAGAACTCAATCACATCAGTGGTTCTCAGAGCTATGGATATCAGTGATACATTATTGTTATTATACACAGGTTATGTACCAGCATGAACATTCAGTTTGTGGAAGGTATGCTTGACTTGTGCTACGAATATTGAGTACAGCAGCTCGGTAGTAGTCTGAGGATAATGGGTGAGATATATGTTTGTACTTCACAAACATTGTTTGGCTCACCTTAGCATTGTTGCGGTATTCTGCAGCTCGGAAGAGATGATTGAAAGTGTTCTTGCTGGCTGGCTCTGGGCGGTCAAGAAGAGAGAGAACAGGATTGTCCTTCAGTTTGAGAGCCTCTTCCAGCAGCACAGAATGGAATAAAGCTGAAGGGCTGCGAGCATCAGGTAGCTCAGCCACCTTCAGTAGGTCTTCATCTGTCACTGGTTCACCAGTCCTGAGACTAGTGACCACATCAATACAACCTTGCAGTCTTTCAGCATTGACATCTGATAGTTCTGTAGTTAATAGGAATAGAACATCAACACAGCTGTGAACACTCGGCTTACCATCCATCTTCCTGCTCATGGTGTCCAGGAGTGTATCTCTGACCTGGTTCCACTGCCAGAGGTGAGAGTAGTTCCATAGCTTGGACAGCATCTCAACCAGAGCAGTCTTGCCTACACCTGTCTCTCCTTCAATAATCACTGGCATGCCACACTCGTGCCTCTCATGAATGTTCAACATCTTGAGTGTGTAGTCCAGAGTGAGCACATAGCCACTATCATCAATGAGCTTCAGGCGGTTGTTGTCCAGTGGAGCTCCAAGAGCTCGGGACAGGTAAGAATCAAGTACTTCACGAGAGTGCATCTCACTGAAAAAAAACAAATGAAAACCATTGTAAGAGTGAGAGAAATTATGGTACCCACGTTAGTGCTGGTAATTCAATGCCAATCTCTACAAATCGTTTTCTCTCATCAGAAGACATGTGTTCACTGCGTAGTGATATCAAACCTATACTAGCACCACCATCAACAACATCATAGAGGAGCTGTAAGAGACGCCACAATAATTATAGTGGGTCATATAATTCACACACACACACATACCTGCTGATGTGGTTTCTTGGACCAGTCAGCCTGAGCATCAGGGTCACAGAACTCCTCTACTTCTCTCAGAAAGCTCGCCATTAGTGTGGAGCCAAGGTGACGTGTGTTGTTGCTCACTTTCTGTCCCTTTGAGTTTGTTATGTGTTCGCTTGCACCCAAGTTGTAGTTATAGGCAGGAAGTGTGTCCAGGAAATGGCATCGCCTCTTCATATATCTGTAGCAACAGTATAAGCGTGATCAGTGGATCAGTTGTTGGGAGGTACTGTCTCACCTCACAAACAGTTTCTGTGTCGTCTTGTTTTTCTTCATGTGTGGTGGTATGAACTCATTCAAGAGAGAGTGACACTCATCAGCTGACATGTCCTTCTCTAAGCTGAACTTTACCGGCTCAACAGGTCGGTTCTTCTTAGCTGTGAACAAAGGAAGACATTATTAACCGTGCAAGTTTGAACTCTAATCGGAACTAATATTTGTGCAGTTAGCTTGAGTACATACGTTCTTTGAAGAGCTTGTTGATGCCGTTCTTTCCATTCTTAGTCTTGTATGCTCGCAGGTACTTGCAGACCAGTTGCACATCTTCGTCCACAACGTAAGGTCGTCGCGGGTCAATGAACTCTGGTTTAGCAACCAGTTCCAAGATAGGAACATCTTCAAAAAACTTTCTTAGACTCTCTTTAGGCTCAACCTGGCGCCCACGAGAAGGTACCTACATAATATGGACATACATAATATTGAGGACCATAATAATTATGTAACACAGAACAGGAGAACCAAGCAAGTTAAGATATTGACTACCTCCTATGTCTCTTCTACTAACCTCAATGTAGACAGCCCAGACTAGTCCTCCAGGCAGTCTGAAGGATGCCCCACTGGTAGGATCCTCTACATATCCTAGTACTAGCAGCTCAAACAAGAACCAATTGACAGTGTTCATCAGCTCTCTGTACTGGTCCTTCTCCTTTTGCTGACAAGAGTCCTAGACCATACATAAAGTATAAAGCATGTACAGTGTTGTATTAACTCACAGAGGGAGGGAGGATAGTGAAATTAAAGTACAAGCAGCATCCTCTGGTGTCAGTAGCCAGCTTCCTCAGTTTAGTAATGGCTGACAGAGGAGTGAAGGCCTCGTTGATGGGGATGTGTAGCATCATGTGTGGTAGCTTCTTGGACAACTTACTATTGATATAGTGACTCTTACCGTCACCTGGAGTAGAGACACAGCATAATATCCTAACATAATGAAGTTGGTAATGGCTTGCCTGGGTAGCCATACACTAGACTAATACACTGGAAATCCTCTTGGGATACCATAGCTTGCTGACACAACTTCTTAGCTTTCTCCTGATTCAGAGAAATACCATCCTGGAGATAGTGGAATCAAAAACAGAATGAAAGATTACTGTAGTACCTTGTGGTCCTTCATTAGTATCCATGGCATCTCACGAAGCACAGAGGGACCAGTCTCCACAAAGTGTAGACAGGAACTACCTTCAGAGTCACTCAGACCTGGCTTCTGCTTCAGCTGAAACTGCAGCAACAGCTATAGAAAGAGACAGCAATAATGCTTGCGTGGTTGTTACATGTCATCACATCGCACCTCTTGCAGCTGGTATGGTAGTCTCTCTACACTGATAATCATAAACTTGAAGGCGTGCTTGCTGGTGCGCTTGAGGAACAGTTTTAGCTCATCTTCAGTGGTCGTAGGATGACAACGAAGAAGTAGGAATGACTCTGGTACTCCTTCATAGATATTGATGATGAGTGACATGAGCTGGCTGGTAGTGAACCCGTGACAGCAGTGCAAGACAGTGTTAGCCTGAGCAGAGAGAGTGCGTGATATCTGGCGATAAGGATGGCGAATGCGGAGGGCATAGCGAGCCATCTCGTACTCCTCAAACAGCTTGAGCATGAAGGAGCCGACCACCTCCATAGGAGCAGCACAGGATCCTACTAGATCCTTCACTTGGGGCAGCAGGTTCTGTGAGAAAGAAGACTCTCAACAATGTACAGTATCCATGTTCGCATTTAGTAAGTCAATACAACAATGGTATTACAAAAGTGATTTAGGAACCCACCTTGACATTAGACTTCAATTTCTCTCTGATTATGATATTGTTCTTGAATAGGAAACTAATCTGGTCCACAATCCCCTCCATGTTGCCGTTGATCATGTGACGATGGACATGAAGCAATTTGGGAATTGTAAAGAAGAGAAGGTTCTCATAAGTGCTGTGGAGGTCCTCCACCTCTAGTGACCACATATTCAGCTCTTGTTCTACTTCTTCCACCTAGGATTAATCAAACATGGACTGTAATATGTATACCACAAGTGCTGGTGTTGATGCTACTGTCTAGTGAAAAATATGGACGGTCCAAATTTTAGTGCACAGTTAAGTAAGCAAATTTGACAAAATCTAATTATTTTAGGCAAAATCTCGGCATTTAGCCTTTTTTTTCTCCCAACAAAATGACAATAAACTAGCAATGAGTTTACCTTCTTTAAAACCTCATCCTCAGTCAAAGAGCAAGAGAGCACTCTAAATGGAATCAAAGGCACCTATAACAGAGACAAGGATAAAGCAGGTAGTTAAATATCATACTCTAACACACACCTGAGGTTGATCATGAGGATTAGGGCTAACGAGCGGCAAAGCAATATAGCTAGGTTGACCAAGATCTCTCAATCTCTGAAACTGTTCTAGTAGCTTGTATGCATTACGATTGAGCATTAAGAATCGCTTGATGTTCTCCATAATATTGTCCTCTGGATCCAGGAAGCCTAGACGCTGCTCAAAGTCCTTTATCTGTCTGCTGTTAAGTTGCTGTGTCCTAGGAGGCGGAGGAGGCGACATGGTTTCTCTCTTATTAAGAGTACGATTGTGTGCATCTGAGGGTGCAGAGTCCCTGCGAGAGAGAGTGAGATCGCTCACTTCAGCAACACCATCAGGCACATCCTGGAGAAACTGTGAGGTAGAGAGAGGAGGAGGAGCAAGAGAAGGAGGCTGGTAGTCAAGGAACAGCTCAGCCTTGATACCCATTGAGGTGTGAGAGAACACAAACTGGTACTCTCCACTGTGCAAGATGCACTCCAGTTCAGCAGGAACTGTCTCCAGTGAATCTTCTTCAGCCCTCGAGAACCACAACTTGACCATGTGTATGTTCTTGTTGACTGTACTCAACTCCTGTTGACCGGATGTGATGTTTATGGCATTGACCGCCATCATGAGAGACTCAAAGTCCTGTTCGTCATCCAGAAACGGCAAGATGATACGGAATGCAGTAAAGAGGTGGTTAAGGACCATTTCATTGTACTCCTCGTGTTGGAGCTGAGCTGTAATCAACTCGTATTGCTGGCGGAACATATCCTGCCCTTCTTCACCAAAGAACTCCTTGTCCTTAACAAACTGGTAGAACATGATGCTGTCTGCAACAGCACTGAACAGGCGCAATGGCTGCTTGATGCAGTTGCTATTCTTCTTGAGACACAGTGCTGTGATTATCTTATTCATCATCTCAGTTGCCTCTTTTGACGTGAGCTGATCGCGACGCCCCTCTGTCAGCAGGTCGTCGGCTATTTCCTTGATCCCGATGAGACGCTCGTCTTTCAGACACCCTTCGAGATGGTATTGCTCACAAACATTGTAGATTGTGTTAATGAGATGAGTGTACTGGAACAGCTCTAGCATACACTGGATGCCATGTAGACCATCAAAGTCCTCTACACTGATATTCATCTGACGAGTATAGTCGGTAAAGACTCGGAACTCAGCATCGGTGTCCATACTGTCCAGGAGTAGTGTGTCGCCAGCCGTGATGTCGCTGTAGCATGCATTGCCTCGTACGATTTTGAGCACTAACTGGTTGGTTTCTTTCAAACTCTCCTGAAGTACCTCCCAGGGGATCCCACGGAATGCTTCCTGGAATGGCTCTCCTTTTTTCAAGCTACCAAACAGACTAAGGCTCATTGAGCCCACTCGCTCCCTCAGACTCAGCTGTCCTTCCATCGGTACTGTTAACAGATTCTGACGTAGCTGGAACCGAAGGTACGTGTCAAAGATGGCGCTGTGGTGCAGGTGGAAATACACAAGAAGCTCTAGGTGTTCCTTCATCGGAGTCAGGAGCTTGTCCAAGCTAGTAACGAGGGAAGCAAGTTGCACAAGGGTCATGTCATTCGTTAGACTAAGTGCGACATCATGACCTGGTTTGAAGAGGTCGGTGGCAGAGGGTTCAATTGGATTCACCATTAGGTGGGTAACATACATCACTTCCTCTCCTCTGGGGAAAACAACCTGTTCTGAGAGGATGGTAGATATGTTGTCAGGAATCTCGATACCATACTCCCTCAATATATCAGGAAGGAGAACCCTGGATAGGAGGAGAGAGAGAGGAATAGTGGAACATGCACTGTATAACACACACATACCATCCTGCTTCAGGGTGTCCAGGAATGTACTTCACCAGATGATAATTGAGCTTCTCAAACAATCGCAAATACTGAGATTTGCTAGCCTCCATGACCGATGAGTCGACCACCAGTGACTCTGAACACAATGATTTACCGACATCCATCACGTGTGTGCCCAGATGAAGATAGTCCAACATGAGGTCAAAGGTCAAATTCTGTTCAGTGAACTTCCTCTTCCATAGCAGCAGCACTGCTTGCACATCAATGACCCACTGGAAGTAGCGGTGCATGTCCTCAAGTCGAACTTCACGTACGTCAGCTGGGAGCTCAGAGAGAATAGTAGAGTCTTCTTCGATTCCTTGATGATGGCAGTATGCGGTGTATATCTTGCCGAGAAGAGCCACAACTTGAGTGTACGAGCTCATCCAGTGTAATTGCTCAGATAATGGCAAGCGTGAGCAACACACAGCCACCACTCCAAATGCAAACTTGTGATGAGCAGTGAGATCAGTTAGCCAGCTTGTGTCATAAGAGAGGAGACCAATCGTGTCAGAGAGGATCTTGTGGATTGACTCCTTGATAGGTGCCTGCAGGCTCCTGGCCTCTGGAATCAGCTCCTGTAGACATGAACACAGTGACTGCTGGTGCACACTGCACGAGATAGTCTCACCTTCTGTAGGACTGTCAACACTAGCAACTGAAACTCACTCATTTGAGTTATTGACTTCTGCAAACATTAAAACACAATGCGTCAATAATGTGAAGTATACAGATCATTCCATCTTACCCAGATGGTGGTAACATGGCTTATCACAGAAATTGTGAGGTGATTGCGCTGAATGTACTCTCTCAAGAATGCCTGAAAGGTAATAGGCACACTCTGAGCTGCGTGATCCTTATTTGTAGACTGCTCCACTACAAATAGTCCTGAGATCTGCATGCTCAAGAGATCAAATATGAACTGCTTGGCCTTCCTTTCCTCGCGATAATGGTCACCAACGAGAATGAGGAACTCGAGTATGAACCCGTGATTCTGTGCACCTGCAAACCTACAACACAAGATAATAAAAGCAGTGCAATGCACTCGTGAGCAGACTCACCGCTGCACAATCTCTGAAAAGAAATCTACCCACACCTTCTCCTTGATGTTCAGCCTGCCGCCACCAGTGGGGAAATGGTAGCTACGCAGGAAATCCTCCACAACCTGAACACACAATACCACATTATAAGCACATTCCTCAATATTGATTCAACACTACTTCTCAAAACTGAAGAATTCCAGACAGAAGCACTTACTGGAAGGTCCCATATGTAGAATGACTTGTAAAGCCATGAGAACTTGTGGACATCCATTTTACCAAAGTTGCTTCGTGTGTCAGCCACAATCTACAAGAGAAGGATACATGAAACAGCAACAATAGCAACTAATACTACAGTGGTGGGTTCACTTCCTAAAGTTCCATAAACACTACATGCATTATGTACAGAGACTGTGTATCTCAGAGATACCATGTGTGAGCAAGGAACACACATCACAATGCAGCACACAAGCTCACTGTCTTCTCAATAAATTTCTTGTACTTTGATGTGACACTGTGAGCGGCTGGGGTGACAAATTCCTTGAGGTACGAGGTCGCTTTTTCATTGGATATATCCACAGCCTTGAGCAGAACAGATATCCACTCCAGCATCTCATGGTCAAACAGAGGATGATCCCAATGCTTGCTCTGCCATATCTCATAGACCTTGTCTAGAAAGCTCAAACCCTAAGGTAATGAACATCAATGACTAATTCAAAACATAGCACATTAGACAACACACTGCTTGTGTCAACACAGGGAGTCCTATATACATTAGGTGATAGTTGTAGCCAAGCAACATGGGAATAAGATTCTTACACCACCAACACAACCCACCTCTCCTTATCAGATGAGACACACAGGTAAAGTAAACTATGAGTAAACTGCTATTGACATCATCACACACCTCCTGAATGGCTCCCAGTAGATTCTGGACAGTACTCAAATCTGATAGCCTTTTGCAGCCTGGCTGTAGGCACAGTCGATAAGGTACCCTCAGGGAAGAGACAAAGTGATTGACAAAATCCTCCGGTACAAACAGAAATGGCTCCACAGCACCCAAAAACTCACTATACAATAAAAAATAGACACCATGTTATCATTCAATTTCCACTAGTCCACACCTGAGTTGATAGAATGGTCGAACAAATTGTGTCCCTACCAACAGCTGCACCATCTGTTGCATACCAAATGATGACTCTACTGGCAGAGAGAGTGCTTGGCCTAGCTCTAACCCGAACACCAGGTCCTTGATAGTGTGGCTGTCCATCGAATAACATGTTGGATCCTACAGACAAGGCATGTGACTCTCACATCTCTAACGTGCAGCACTAACCTTGGTGAGGTAGTCTTGCCACACCTTGCTGCCATCACGTAGTCCTTTCTCTGATTTAAACTTCAAAGAAACTGACACTATAGCACAAAGTGAACTTGTTAATTAACCAAAATGCACTGACTAGCTGAGGTAAGCAATTTTTAGAGGAGTTCACTTACACCAGATCATCTTAAAGAGGAGTGCTCTGTGTGGCTGTGATCCTGATCCACTCCTTCCCTTCATCTTCAGTGACTCTTTTAGTAGCAACTGACCAGCCTTCTCCATCAATTGAAACACACTGGTGCTTGCCTGGTCAGATTCGTAATGAACATAGAAATCACCGCTAGAGTGAGAAGAGAGGTCAACAACACATTCAGCATGTACAAACAGCCTGTAACATAATTATGGGAATGTGAGTTGACTGACCGCTGGATGAACCCTAGGAGAGGATCAAGCTGATTTCTTTGCGCCAACTCTTCAAACTTTGTAATACATCTACGAATGTACAAAGGATGCTCTTCACAGGCATATACTTGTTGCTTCCTGAAGCAATATACAGGAGAGAGGCAGAATGAAAGACGCGTTAAGTGAGTATGTGGCTATACCTGAACACTCTGCAGGCTAGGATGAGGTAGAAGGGATAGTCCTTATTGAACACAATGTCCTGATTAATGAACTTGATCAGTTTCTGAAACACTCTGCTGTTATCAGATTGAGAGTGAAGCTTAGTTTGCGCCTACAGAGCAGATAACATGATTTTATACCAAGTGATCGAGTTTGGTTACAACTCACAGCTTGTTCATAATTATTGAACTCTTCCATTACTCTCTGAAACATTGCCTGATCCTCAGAGACACACATGACACCACCAGTGGGAGAGGTCATGATCTCCTTCAGCTTCTTCTTGAGATCAACACGAGGCTTATGAAACGGAATTCTTAGTTTGCGATGCTTGGAAACTGCAGTGAAAGTAAGACGACAATAGAATAATAGTTAGTGAGTAGAAAATAACCTATGAATACATGGACACTATCAGGAAATGTCATGGTGAAATAGCTACATTAGTAGGTTGAACAAGCCATCGCTGTGTAAGTACACAACAGTCAAGTATTGATCATATCTAGAGGTCACTGAGGAGAGGAACGTACCATTTTGTAAGCTGAGGGAAAGCTCGTCAGGAGAGGGAGACTTGCTGGACTTGGCTAAGCTGTCACTCATACTGGATGACTCTACCTTAGTCAGCAGGTCTCCGACCTCATGTGACTCTACCATACCTAGCATCTGCTGTCCCTCATGACTACTGAGAATGCACACTGGGAATGCAGGTTGGGGGAATTCCCCTTGTAGAACACTCTGCGGCAGAGAGTATCCATCGTCACAGTTCACAAGAAAGATAGCCTTGGTGTGCTGGGGGTTACAGCGACCAAGAACATCACCAAGATTGTCCTCAGGCTTCAGCTTGTAGTAGCAGATGTGCTGACTAACGATAGCCTCAGGAGTGAGTATCTTCCAGTCAACACGCACTGGAGTGGTCATGAATGGAGCAGGGCAGTAGGTAAAGAAGGCAAATGGTGTGGACTCATCCTTCTGCCTTAAATGAATACCTGTAGAGAGACAATTGAGATGAAGTGAGATTAGTCACTATCTTTGATGTTATCACATGACAGCATTGTGGAGTCTCAGTAATGAAGTGTAGATAGCACACAATACAGTTGCACTATTATCAGGTGCAAACTGTCTAAAAACCACTACCTCTGCAGTGCATAGTGCATATAATGACTAGGAGTATTTTAGTTCACCACCCGAAGGCTTCGTAGTGGTAAAACTACCTTCTCACAACATGAAATGCACTACAGCATAGAGTCATAGACCAATGTACATTTGACAGTATACACACTGTTATGTAACCCCAGGAGACACTACACTAAACAGTAAATAGACACATCACATGTCAAGAACATCATCAGTAAACATGTACCTGCATGTTGAGCACATGCACTATGTTAGAACAAAGTTGCACAGCACAAGAACTACTGACTTTAACACAGATTTACACGAAATGAAGATATCATTGTAACGTCATCAACAACAAAGGAGTCAATAAAAGATGAAAGGGAAGCAAGCTAAGATTAACACTAGCTACCTCAGCGTCACTAACCATTCATGATCACAGGAGCATCTATATGATCTGGTATGAGCTCCTCCATACTGCTGTCATTCAGCGAACTGGCATACTCCTCCGGAGACACACGCACAAACTCCTTTTGTGCAGTCTTTGACCCTTTTGACCCTTCGGCCATTTTGGAGGAGGCCTACAAGAGATAAGAGAATATGAACCAGCTGATAATGTACCTACAATACTGGTTCATCTGGACTCCTGAGGTTGTGTACAAGGCCGGCCCATTGAATTATTAACCTTATTCAAATGATGTTGGCCATTGTCGAGTTTATTACTATGCTTTAGTACTCAAACCAATGTTAGCTACCAACTACTGTCATTAAGTAAACTAAGAGGTAAAACCAGTAACCAGATAATCCTGTGAGTCAAACAGACATAAAAAACAGACAGTGTATAATGTAAAGGTGCCAATTGACTACTTGCACAAGACAAAAGAAACTCAGTTCATGTGGTAGTCTGCCAACTTGGCACATAATGTAAGCTTTACTACAGCTATGCAACACACTTATCATGACAGCTACTAGTTACCTGTGTAGACAATAACCATGGAAGCTCTGAGCTAGCAGGGGCTGACAAGAGCAAGGTCAGCTGTTCAATGAATATCATCACATAGTGGCATGACTATCGTGCATAGATCAACATGGAACACAACATGCTTACTGAGCAAGGTCATTCACATACTACAAAGTCCACATATATACATGTATATTTTACATGTAACAGTATAAAACCATTTTATTCTCACCCTTGAATATAGCATGCAATGAACAATTTACACTTCACATCAACTACTACTAAACACTATCTTTATAGTTGCCCACTACTAACTCCAAATGCCGTTTAGTCTATAATAATTATCAAGAAACGTTTGCCCTGTCATAATAACAATTTACTATAGCAGCTGAAACATTAATCAGAGTCGACGAGGCTAGCTTGGCGCGGGTGGGCTAAATAGCCCGGGCATTAATCGCGGGCACAGGCGTTTAGTGCATTTTGATGCAGAGATTTATAAAACAGCTGTATTATGTAGGAGATTTACAGTGTATTATATATACTATGGCAGGAAATAATATAGAAGTCATGAACATAATTATTATTATCTCACCAAATGTGTTTGGGAGCTTTTTCTTTCTCTCCCCTTCACAGCACAGCTAATTTAATCAACGCCAACAACCTCGAGTGTTAGTAGACGAAGAGAAAAACGGCGAACGTGTGACCAGCGTAGTATAGCTAAAACCTGTGGTCTGCTATTGCTGGGTCACTGTACGTACTCCGCTCCGCCCATGTAAATTATGAATATTGACACGTGTGCATCTCGTGGATTGGAGATGATGTCACCAGGATCGATCAGGAGGAGCTTACTTTGCAGTGACGATGGAGTTAAATCAGCTGTTCTCTTTGCTTCTAGTGGTGCTCCTCTCTGAAGAAGAAAAGGCACTAACATTTACTAACGTGACGGAACAAGTAGGCCTGTCTTATATAAAAGGCACCTTTGCAGTGGCAGCCTTTTCTGACGCAAACGTTGACAAGCATTTGGACATTTTATTGGTTAACCAAACCAATGGTGAGATGCATATACATGATTCCACAGTATGTGCTCTAACTATTTCAACAGTTGGAGGTGGGGATGAGGTCTCACTGTTGTTATGGAATGGACATCAGTTTGTATTGTCTGTGCCGAGGTGGGAAACTTATTCTACCACTAAATATACCATTGAAGATTGGGAAATTAAATATTTTTGCCGTCCGTCCTTGTGAGAAATTAGGCATTTTAACACATAATGTGGATTTGTATTATACACGTAGCTAGCGGTGAAAATTAAACTTGTAATTTAACAGCCGGGCAAGATTTTTATACGAAAATTTCCCAATCTACTGTACAACATCGTGTTCATAGATAAGGCAATTGCCTTTAATCTATTTGCATTGTATTAGGTTATCTCGTCAGTTCAAAACCATTGTAGCAACAGCCACTGCTGATTTCAATGGTGATGGATGGACTGATGCTCTCCTTGTGTGTGATAGTCATGGACTGTTTGAGGGGACTATAGTGTGGGGATCAGAACACGCCCTCTCAGGTGACCACATACTGTCCATGATATCTGAACCTATAATGGTTGCTGTGCAGGGAATATAACATCACTTGGACCATGGCTATCAGTGCCACTAATACTAGAGTAAGTATAATGTGTTAAACCACACCTACTGACACACCTCCTTTATACAGTGCTAACGGTGATCACCTTCCTGACATTTTTGCTATCAGTCAAAATAGGACGAGAGTATTGTGGCTGAGTGGAGGAGGGAGGTATGTTTGTATCACTTAAATGTTGTTCTGTACTGACGTGTGATCATAGTTTCAATATGCTATTATTGAACCAAACTACACTGATAGACCAGAGCAGTGTAGTTCATGCTGAGTTTGTTGATATCAATTCAGACTGCCTCTCAGGTACATGTGTATACATGATACATATAATTATAGTGTATCTGGATTAATACAGATCTACTGTTGAGTGTACATTATTCTAATGATAGTCTTGGTATTGAATTCTGGCTCAAGAATCCACAGGTACTCCTCATACAACACATGAGTATTGTACTGTAATGTGTGTCTATGTAGTCTGGTTTATTTGAATGGAAGAGTACACTGTGGCCTAGCATACCGCACCATTTCATTAGTCTTCCTGTTTTTCAAGACATGAGTGAGTGAAGTGAATTGCTTGTCCCCTTAGTTCTTCCATTGTACTCCTCTTTTGTTCCCAGATGGTGATGCGGTGATAGATGTGGTTTATCTCACTTGCAGTGATGCTGCCTGCAGTAGCAATGCCACTCAAGTGTTCATTCTCTGGCAGTCTCCATCCACATCATTCAGTGTTCTGGACTGTAGACCAGATCCGAATTGGTCACCGACCTTTCAAGTACTGGAATAGATCAAAGGAATGTGATTGTGATGATATTTCTGTTAACAGATGTGTTCCTATAAATTGGGTGCCAGTCTCAATCCAGATACCATCATCAGTCATAGACCAGTGTTGGGTCGGTGTGTAGTAGCTATAATATCGTTATTATTATCCTACAGGAGATATTGATCTGGATGGGTATCCTGATCTACTGGTCACCTCATCATATCCTCTTCTCTTTCGCAATGTCCCATCGGCATCTTGTGTAGGTGGTCGCGAGATGAGTCTGCAAAATGAACTTCAGGTGATGTTCAATGACGCTTGCTTGCTGCTTCTATTATTATGATCATCGCAGGCATTCCACAATACAACAACAGTGATTGCAGCTCTTTACTTTGACCTCTGGGAGAATGTAAGCTGCTCTCTCAGTAAGTGCTTTATCTTCTCTATTCTAGGGGATTCTGGATATTTTGTTAGTCATTAAAGATGACAACAAGATGCATATTGAAGCCTTGCAACAATGGCTAGCATCAGATCACATGTTCCTGAAACTAACTAGTGAGAAAGATTTGTTGCTAAACCTAACTCTTCACTATTGCATAGCTCTGTCTGGATATTGTTACAGAGACTGTCAGTCCAATAGAGAGGTGTGGTCAGTTGTTAGTGTGCTGTAACTCATCATGACACACCCCTCATAGCCATATGGCTCCATGCTACCTGGCTGTGTGGTTGCCATGGAGACTACTGGCAGAAACGGCAACACTGAAAGGACTATTGGTACTGTGCTGTTGAAGCATTCTCACAATTCATTTTGTTGTGTCCAACAGCAGTGTCAGTCCTGGGCTCCTCAACTATCAATAACCCTCGCCTTCCCTTCTTGCTAATTGGTCTGGCAGCAACACCTAACTATATAGAACGACTAACAATCGGAGTGGCCCACAACAACACTCACCATCAGCAATGGTATAGGGAATGGCATCTACTGGTACCTAATGCACAGGTCATTCTTGTCCCCTCTCCTATTACCAGTCCATCTCAGTGAGTTAGTTGCACTGTACAGATCTTGTGCTTAATGATAATCTCCTCCAGTTGGTCTTTTCAACTGTATCTCACCACTACACAACAGTTGTACTCAGTGACTGCCACTTTTCTCATCATATGCATTGTTCTCTTAGTTGTAGTTCTTCTCCTTCATGCCAGAGAAAAGGTATTTATACTAGTCTATTGTTTATCTGTCTATTATTTTTGTTTTTTGTAGCTTCAAGATGCCAAGCAGAGAAAACAAGCAATGCAGAAATTTCACTTTAGTGCAATGTAAAAAGTATTACTGGGCGTGGTTTTGATGGGCGTGACATTGCGATTCTTTCTTTACACTCTCAAGTTCCTTTGCTAGTTTCTGAAATCAAGCGCACAGCTTTGCTGCGTAATTAGGCGGGGATGTCGTGGCATCAACAACAGCAGGTGAGTAATATACTACTAGACTACAGTAATCTAAGTGTTTCTTGAACAGAGTCATCCTCCAGGTGGCTACTATGGCCGCCCACCACCTGCCAACTACTCCCAGCCGGGATACTCTCCTAGTGGTTACTCCCAGCCCCCTCCTGGCAGTTATTCCCAGCCTCCTCCTGGTGGTTATTCCCAGCCTCCTCCTGGCAGTTATTCCCAGCCTCCTCCTCCTCCTTCTGGCGGTTATTCCCAGCCTCCTCCTGGCAGTTATTCCCAGCCTCCTCCTCCTCCTTCTGGCGGTTATTCCCAACCTCCTCCTTCTGGTGGTTACTCCCAGCCCCCTCCTGGCGGTTATTCTCGGTCTCCAGGTGGCTACACACAGTCTAGCTACACGCAGTCTCCTCCTCCAAACAGTTCTTATGGCAGGCACTACCAACAACCACCCTCACAATCTACCTCAGCTGGCAGCTATCAGCGCCAGCCACCACCTTCCAGTTCACTCCCTTCCTCTCAGTCCAGTTTTGATCATCCTTCTCAGATTGCTCCAGGATACAATAATCCTGTGAGTTATCACAAACAACACTTGGTCTGAATAGCAGCGATGTGTTTACTCTCATTGTAGGGGCCTTCAGCTACTGGTCCCCCTCCTGGACTAGACCAAACCATGTGGGAGTGGTTTCAGGTATATTGTTACTACTACTATGTTACATGGTCCTCTAGCTCTCCTTGCTGCTCTCAGGCTGTAGACACCAACAAGTCTGGCACAATCACAGCGGTAGAGTTGAGAGAAGCTCTTCTCAACAATAACTGGAGTCACTTCAATGAGGAAACATGCCGCATATTGATTGGAATGTTTGACAAAAATGGGTCAGTATGTTGAAAGTTTGTTTGCCTGACTTTGACGACTATTTCGATGCATTTTGGTTATTTTTTATTCATGTCAATATCATACTAGCCAGAATGAGTTGTAGAGGAATGTTGGGAGTTCATAGTTCATAGTGAACTCCTTAAGTCATAATAGGTTTATGTTTATTATAGTGATGGGACGATTGATGTTGCTGAGTTTGGTCACCTCTGGCAGTATGTGCAAGAATGGAAAGGTTGTTTCGACAGGTAAGTTATGCTTTAGTTGGTCATGCGACTATGTCATGTACCAACAGGTTTGACACTGATCGATCAGGCAATATCAGTCCCAATGAACTCCATCAGGCATTGTCATCATTTGGTTATCGACTGTAAGCATTGTTCATGATATCGCACATGTCTTCATCATGTATCTGTAGATCGATGGATTTCTGTCAAATGTGCACTCGAGTGTTTGACAGACAAGACAAGAATTCAATGAAGTTTGACGACTTCATTCAATGCTGTGTGATGTTAAAATCCCTTACCGATAAGTTCAAGAGCATTGACACAGATCAGGATGGAATTGTTGATGTCTCTTATGAGCAGGTTCATAATGCATGTATTGTACTCCATAGAGCAGTAAAGCTTACTCTTTTCCTCTTTTCTGTAGTTCCTTGAAATGGCTATCGACAACACTATAAACTAATCTATTCATGTGTTTCCTTGTGTACACACGTGCACCCCATCATCGTGTGCATCCCAGGCCCCATCATGTGCATCCCTTATTTGTGTCGTGTTTGAAGTGAGAAAATTTGTTTATTCAGATTTACAACAAAAATTTTACACAAATTATGAAAAGCAATGCATGATTCAAAATTCTTACAAAAATGATTGTGACATAAAAAAGTGATCACATGACAATATCTCGCATCCCTGTGTCGCTCATTAGGATGGGGCAGTCCACAATGATTGGTATGTAGTCATAGTAGAGCTGGTGTGAGGTAGGACTGCTTCTAGGTCCTCCTACTATACCATACTCTACAAGAGTGAAGGAGGGAGGGATGTAACTGTCCTTGGTGCACCTGTAGCATAGAGGAGTACATCATCATGTGTGAATGAAGAGGAGAGTGGTTACTTTGGTGAGGTGAACACAGCCACCGAGTGTATTGATCCGTCAAGATGTGTCTTGATAATCTCTCTGATGCCCTCAATGGAAGATGAGTCTATTATTAGTCTAGTGAAGTGACCGGGATGTGACCGGAGACCCTTGAATGTAGCTAATGTTAATTGCAGCATTACATATCTGAGTGAAAAATTATGATAAAAAATTTGCAAGAGTGTATGCTAACCTTGGATTCTTATCAATTTGAGGTTCAGCAAGAAGCAACCCACACTGTGAACATGGCAAGATCTCTGGTGTTGGTAGCACCTTTGGCTTGTCCTCTCTTTTCTTTTTTCCTTTCTTCGTTCCTTTCTTTTCCTTCTCTGCTGAAAGCTTTTCCTTGGCTGCAGCTTCTTCTTCCTCTCGAAGTTGAACAGCTGCCCGGAGAGCCAGTCTAACTATCTCTTGGTCACTTTTCTTTGAGAGATCTTGTAGTTCTATAGTCTTGATCACCTCAGAACGGCTACTGTCGAGAATTTTTATCAGACGCTTCAACTGATCAACAGATAAAGGGATCTGAAAAAAACAAGATAAATTTAAAAGCAATGCGATCCTACATCAAACCTGGAGATGCCTAATTGCTATTGCCACCTCATCCTTTGTCATTTCTTCTCTGCCACATGCATCCAAGAATCGGGTTACTGTGAAGGAATGTTCAATTAGCCAGTGTCTCATTCGTCTAAGCAGAATCTCTCCTGCCTCTTCCGGGGTTAGCGGAGGAGGTTTGTACTGGTGGGAAAAAGAAACGAATCGCAAACGACTGTAATATTAACAGTACTTACCGCTGCTGCATGCTTTGCTGGGGCCTTTTTAGATTTCTTGCTGCAATGGATTTGGAGATGTTAGTAGAATAAATTGCGTGTTTACTTACCCAGAGGACTTCTTTCCCTTTTTCTTCTTTGGCATCGCGGCTACTATAATACAAGTCTCGTTTGCCTAGCTATGCCTATTTGTAAAGCTCCGCCCATAATAGTTATGCAATGTTTTTCGCTCTTGTAACTATAGCAACAACTACGTACACGTTAACGTTAACTTACCATGTACGTACACGTAAAATTATGCTATTTTTTCGCTCAAGGACTCAAGCTCAAGGAATCCAGACTGGAGCCTTAGTTGGAGTAACTGTGGTGAGTCTTAAAACTGATTGAAATAGATTTCACTGCTTTTCAGGAAGTATAAAAATGAAATTCTGAAGATAAAGTCCATCACTTTAGAACATTATCTGCAAACAGGACATGAATACAACAGATTCACACTTTTTAACAATGTGTATGCAGGCCCTCTATTCATTAATGATTGCATCCAAAGATCACAGCGATGCAGAAATTTTTTGCTTGAAGACAAAACTTAAATTGTCTTGAATAACAGTAGTGTATTTATCAAGTAAATTATACACAACAATTACATGTTGAAACGTGTTTTTTAACTTACTTTCAAGATTGACATCAGATGCATACTGATAATTAAATAAACAAGAATAGTGAGAGGATAAAATTATTATTGCTTATTATAAAAACATAAGAAGTTCTCGACAAATTTTGGGTAATAGCTATACAGTTTATAGACTGCCAAGTCATGCATGATCATAACAATTCACTTAATAAAACCACCAAGATAATAACATACCTTTACACAATTGACACCAGGCTATAAATACTTTGCCAAAAATGAAGTGGGACAAGATGTATCATTAATTACTGCCGCTTTACTGATGCAAAAGATTCTTCTCGCATGTGCAAGACAAAAGCTAGCCTGTGTAAGCCAATGGTAAGCATGCAGCTATTCTGTGTATCCTACTCACTTGTTGACGCATAATTATTGGGCTGTGCTATACTGAGCAGTTAGTCCAAATCCCTTTCCTTTTGTAAGATCATACGGAAACAACATTAGATTATTATTTTTATCTTATCTTATCACATCAACAGGCAGCAGTATGTTGGCTCTACGATGCATCATATGTGCTGCTCTTGCGATCAGTCTAGCTGCTCAACAACAGTCAGGAAACCAGCCATCCTGGACTATCTGTGGTGAGCCTGTCATTATTCCACTATTAGCTAGCTAGCTAGCTTGTTCTACAGGAACTGAATATGGAATTATGAACTTTAACTTATCAGTCAATCCATATCCTGTTGAGGTGGGTCACCAATTTAGTATCCAAGTGAATGGCTCACTCAGTAAGCAAGAGACAGCTGAACACTACTGTATTATGTTGTTGCCAATTTACAGCTAAAAGAGTGAATGGAGGCAGTTTAAATACCACGATGATGTGGTCCCCTAAGCCAAATGAGAAATTTACACTCATCAAGATAACACTTAATTTATGTGACTTAGTGAGAGATGTGACTTATTCCTGTCCACTAAATCCAGGAAATTACTCAGTTATTTATCGCAAAAATGTTCCTGATGTATTTCCCAAGGTAGAATACCAACACAGTTGCAAAAATAATTATGATTCATTATCTTGTCTACAGGGACTGTATGATACTCAGGTAACAGCAGCTGATCAAAATGGAAAGGAACTAATCTGTGTAAAAACAGAAATTAGCCTAGTCTAGAATACAAGCTGCAGATTACGGTCATATCATTCTGTTTATGCAGATGTACAGAAAATACACGGATAATAATGTATAATAATTATCATGTTCCTAACATAACCATTTCTGCCTAAATTGCACATGTGATGCCACCTCAAAGTTAGTGCATCATCACGTTATAGGAGAACAATAAACTCCAGCAACGTACAGGTCGTGCATGTACAAATATAATGAGAATGTGCAATATCATAGTTTACTGACTATCTGTGTTCAGAGTCAAGTGTACACTGTAGCTTTAGTTCAGCATACTTCTTAGCAGCCTCGCTGGCACTATAGAGCTGGTTCACTCTTGGTCCAGAAGATTTTGCAATTATATTTCTGCCAGTTCCTGTAACTTGTGACCCTCCTAACACACTAGCTACTTCATTGACCCAGTCAATTGCCAGCAATCCTTTCTGATTAAGAGCCTATGATGTTAAGATAGCAATAATCTGACCTTTCCTAGTGTTTCTTACCTGTGGGACTCTAGCTAGACAGAGCACTGAATCATTTTCCCGATCTACACTGAGTAGTAGCACAGCATTGTTTGGCGCTGATGATTCAAACCGTTGCAATGCACACTTTAGAGCACTTTTGAGAGACTAGTGACAATAATAACATTTTGGTGTGTGTAACAGCTTAACTAACCTTAGTGGATCCTTTAGTCTCTATAACCTCAACCACCACAGGACTCATGTTCATGTTCTGTATAACTTGCTCAGCATGCTCTACAGCCTGAGAAAATACAACAAAAGTGTTCCAGTGAACCAAAATCCAATACCATTCTGGTCAGTTGTAGCTTATTGATCTTGTCATTCTCATGACTGGTAGTAGTTTTAGGTTTAATTTCCTTGGATTTATTTAAGAGAACTATCAGCTTAGACATGAGCATATTTTTTCTCCATTGAGAGATCACAGCAGGAGACACTTCCTAGGGACAGAAAGATAGCAGGTTAGTAGTATTATGTACAAGAGTCCACAAATTTTTACCTTAATGCACTCGTCAATCCATTTCCTGGTTTGAGTGACAGCCAATGATTCATCTTCTAGACCAGCATTCACTTTGGAACACAACTCATCTACCTTTTGTTCTAGCAAAAGACCATGTGAATGAGCCTGAGTAGAGAAGAAATCATGATACTATACAAGTATACATGCACAACACCTTCTGAGCTTCTGGTCCAGTCAGAGCCACAATACGACGAACACCTTTAGAGACTGATACTACAGACACAATAGCAAAAGATTCTATGTGACTGGATCGGTTTAAGTGCCTGCAAACAGTATCGATAAGATCACTTATTATTACCATTTCATTAATGCTCACGTTCCTCCACAGCATTCTACAGAGTAAGTTGCACCGGCAGGTCCTGTAGGGTCCTCCATCAGATCATCGACTGGTACACCAATGGACACCACACGCACATTATCTGAATATGCCTACATTGTGTCATCATAATGACTGAACCGTTACATATTCATTACCTTGTTGAAGATAGCTCGAAGTCCCTGAATCTCCTTAGCCAGAGAAAGAGGAGCCTTCTTGGCATAAACAGTGTAGTCAGCAGCAATGATATCCAGTACTATCTGTTCACATTCTCTGATCTGGTCACCTGACATGGCTTCCTACAGCCATTAGAAGTAAATATACCTGCAATGCTATACACAACACACCTTAGATGTGAAGTCAAACCTTAGCTTGTTTGGAGCAACAAGTGATCCTCTTTGATCAGTTTCTCGCAGCACTTCCCTCAGGGCAAAATTGAGAGCATGTGTGGCAGTGTGATTCCTCATTACACCAGTACGTTGCTCCTTAATGGTGTACAGACAAAAATAGTTACACATGTATACATTCAGCTAGCATACCCCATCAATGATGAGATTGACAGTGTCCCCAACAGCAAGTGCTCCCTCCACTGTGCAATTATGAAAAATATACCCTTCATGAACATGTACATCATGTACTGGGAACTTTTTCTCCTTCAATAAGCAAGAGAACGAGAGAGACAGAATTAAATGACAATGAGCAAACTGTTTTATAAACAAAACTGACCTCGTCTCCTGTTTTCATCATGAAACCCTCATCATAGATCTGTCCTCCTTGTTCAGCATAGAAGCAGGTTTGATCCAGCAGTACTCCAACCAGCTGACCACTGGTGACCTGGTCAGCAAACGACTTGTTGTGACGCAATGCCAGCACCTTGCCTTGACAGGACTGGAACTCTGAATAGACAAAGAAATCTTACATGCATAATTATCTATAAAAGAGTAACTTACGATAGACTCCACTTTTACTAGCAGTATAGCTATACTTGAATACATCATTGGTAACAGGTACAGTCCTGTTCTTTAGATCATTGATTGCATGTACATCAACACCGATTATGTCCTCCAGTTCGTTATTGTAATATTTACGGATTCTCTCATAAGCAGCCATGTCCACACACAGTTGTCTCTTTTCAGCTCTCAACTGAGTGAGCTCTACTGGGAACCCTTGCTTGTGCAGCTTCCACACTATATGACCTTTGAGAAGAGGATATGTTGTGAATGGTGAAATGAAAGGAACCGGCAGACCTGGTATAGTGGTCCCTCTCAGTTGAGCAGCTGCATGGTCAAACAACTTTTGTCCTTGTGACAGCATCTTGAGAAATTTGGTTTCCTCTTGATTGATAATTTCCATCACCTAAATAAAATTTAAATTTCCAATAAAGCATGGCTGTCACCAGACAGCATACATTGGCAATAGTTTTTTACCGTGCCTGATTTCTTGGATATTTCAGGGAATGCTTCACCCTACACAAGAATTAACACAATTCAACCACATCTACTCCACTCACCAAGATATCCACCACTGTGGGTACCAGGCCAGCTAACACTCCTGGCTGACCATTGAGTTTCTCTGTACAGTAAACAGTACCTCGTCTTAAAATACGTTGCAGGACATAACTAAAGGAAAATTGTATAGATAGAGGCAGGAAAGAGATACCATATACAGGCAATGATATTCTTCGTCAACAAAATATACTCACCCTCTTCCCTCATAATCTGGTTTGCCGCCATCTGATATAGCAATGGTGAGTGTTCTAATATGGTCAGCCACTACTCTGTAAGCCATGTCCACTCCATCAGTGTCTTCCTGTCCTACCTTACCACTGTATCTTCGTATACCAGTCCTCTGAGAGAGAAGTATGGAAAAAGAAGGATATACCGTATAGCGGGTGATTTTGGAGGGTCAAAATTTGGCAAATGACCCAGATTTGAAATTTAATTTTGACGCCAAGTGTCTGGTTCGCGTATTACTGCAATAGAAAAAGCAGATTTTGGCGAATGCTTGACGATTCGCGAAAGTTTTCTCCCGCCAAAATTACCCGCTATACGGTAGCTGAGATTTGTAACTCCCTTATAATGATTTAGTTACCAATGTTAAATGTAGAAACAATTAATAGCCTGTGCAAATTACACATTCAAAAGAGTCACAATAGATAAATAAGGACAGTAATTTCAGCAGATACTATACACAAATCATGAATTGAAGAATAGGAAGAGAAGTCTTGTTTCTTTTTGAATTGACCGAAGAAACTGCTTCTTGGAGTGATCTATGTAACTCTGTTTCCACACTCTCAGAGTAATCGCCTTCTTCTAATGCAATAATATTAATCAGTAAATAATTAACTTGACTGTACTGAAGAGAATAAATAAGATTTTTTCCACTCTCAACCCACTCCTCAATCTGCAACGGTTCATACAAAGAAACTATCAGCCGGAGTCGCTTCACCATGCTTCTTCCTACAAGCTCACCAATCTCTTTCAGCGATTTCTCAGGATGTGATACAACCCACTGCAAGTCTAACTCCTTCAGTACCTGATGACGTGGCAGTGCTTCCAACAGCTTCTTCAGACTTGAGTTTATCACACCAACACTGAGTTTCTTCAATGTGTTGTCTGGAGAAATATCTAGAGCTCTAGCTAGACAATCAACCTCACTATTTGTGATGAAATTCACATGCAAAGTTTCTACAGACTGCAAAGCACTTGATTCGGAAGATATTTCATCTGAAACTCCTAGCAGCAGACACAAAGAATGGTTGTCAATACTACAGTAAGAAATATTCAACGCTAATCCTCTTTCTACAGTTCTAATGGAGGATAAAAAATAGTTGACCGACAAAGAGTCCGTTGGACTCAAGGTAGCATAAGACAAATCCAATTTTGATTCAAGGGAATCAATAATTTGTAAATAGAAAGATTGATCACATAACTGTGCCTCAAAGATGCAGTATAAGAATGATAAGAGACAATCACGATTAACGAATTGAACGATGAGGTTTTGGACACCCTCATCAGCCAGCCCAGTCAGACCAGCATAAAACTGAAGTACAGGAGATTTGAGATTCTCTTTTAAAAGAACTTGAAGCTGTTTCGAATGCTCAGCTGGCTCTAGTTGAGAGATATAGCAAGCAGCAAGGAGCTCTTGTACAGCCAGATGAATAAAATTGCATGTTACTAGCTTGCTACCAATTGGGCCAAAACCCTGGACACTTTGAAGCAGACCTAACGTAGAGGAAATTTTGAGTGATCTGAGTATCTTCTGTGTAAAAACAATCTTGCCCTGAAGCACTCCTTCAAATGCAAGTAAACTTGTGTAATTGATCTCTAAGATCAACAGGAAGATCTTCAAATGAAGAGATATTGTCAAGGTTTCTAAAAGGTTGACGACTTTGCAGTTCACGAACAATGCAGCATAGTATGAGCTCACGAAACAGCTCACATCGAGTGATAGGTAGGGACTGGTCACGATTGAGGAACATATATGCTAGAATGGCAGCATTGAGAGGCACATAGCAAAAACTTTCAACAACTGGATAATGATGGAAATGACTGGCCAACTTATCACAAGCTGATTTCACTTCATGCTCAGGCAGCATTTGTGACTTAAACACTTTCTTAAAATATTCATGGATATCATCTGTTGTAAAACCAAGAATCTCTACTCGGTTTGCTCGACTATGAAGATCCAGAGAAAAATCAGGTCGAGATGTTATTAGTATCTTAGTCTGGAAGGAAACTGACTGTAGCAGGGACAATGGTTTTCGAATGGTCGAGGAACAATGGTTTTCGAATACTAGCAGGAGCTTCATCCCAGCCATCTAAAACTATGAGAACCTTTAATTTCTGCACAAGAAACTTGGCCATTTCATTTGTTATTAAACCTATAGTATTTGCACTAGCCAGAGAAAGAAGCTGGGGCAAAATAAGATCAAATTCACTTAAATCAACTGCATCCAAGTCTCGTAGGCGAACAAGAGCCACAGCATCAAACATGGTCAATCTTCCCTTGGCCCAAATTGTGGGCATACTGGTAAACAAGACTGGTCTTTCCCATCCCACTGAATCCTTCAAGTAGAATCACTTGACAATCATTGTCAAAGGTACCATGATCAAATATTCTATTGGAATCTACTGGTACCTTTGCCATCAGAACTTTACTAACTTCTCCTTCCACTCTGCTTTCAGCAATCATTTTGTCCCTGCCATATCGCTTTCCTTTCTCTTTTATCATGGCTAATTTCACATGCCCACACTGAGGAAGAGGATCCCAGGTTGGAGGCTGAGTTGTTTTATAGACATGGCGAAGGTTGGTCACATACTTGGTGCAGAGGTCTTGCTTTGCTTCTGATAGTACTATTGGTATACCTTGCTGTTGATTTGTATAGTCACTCCTTAGCTTCGATGCAAGCACTGCACTTCTGCTTTCCAGAATAGATACAAACTTGTAGAAGTTGTCAGGTGAATTACAGAATTTACTCATGGCTTCAGAGACCAAGTGGGCAACCTTGTTAGCAGGCGGTGATGCACTGATAGCAATGGCAGCACGGTAACTAGCATCAGTAATGAGGTCATTCTGGAACAACTCGCTTGAAAATTGTATCAAGTCAGGTTCTGAGATACAAGCACAGATTTCAACAAATTTGCTTCTTGTCGTCTTGAACTCAGGACTTTCAGATGCCATTTTGCTATGTCAGCGAGACACAGGAAGTAGCTTACTGAAGTGTAGTGGCATGGTTTATACAAACTCAGGGCTACACTTGTAGAACTACATTAAACTATGTGGGTAATTGCTGAGCATGAGACAATTAACCATGACAAATCTCAGCTAACATAAATTGGTATAATTATAATACTTTATAATTATATCCGTCATTCCCGGAATGCAATTAACTGACTGTTACCACAGCAGTCACGATGCTGTTCATGAGATGAACTCGAAGATACTAGATGCCATGTGATGAATGCCAGCTCCTGCTGTACAATGCTTGTGGGATGACTGTCAAGTAGTCAGCCAAGTGGCTACAGTGATCATTGTGAGACAACGTCGTGTGGGTTCTTCAGAACTTTCTCCACATGTGATCTCCCAGTAGTCCACCAGTAGCACCCATAGTGTAGTGCTCGCATGAGGCAATTTGTGCAAATACGTACTTCTAGTTATGTACTCAAACCACACAATGCATAGCTCAAGCTAAACTATGAAAACAGCAAAATATACTAGAGAGAATACCTTGTGAATAGCATCCATTATTGGAGTGAAAAGGTCAGTGTCATAATTAGAGGTCTTATTCTGTATTACTGAAGTGATTCTCTCCAGGCCGAGCCCAGTGTCTATGTGTTTGTGTGGTAGTAGTTTCACTCTTCCACTAGACTCCCTATACAACATGAGTAGCCCCATTATCAACACAAATGATAGCCTCGTACCCAAGCCTGCTCTATTGAGCGGATGGCCTGATACACACTATTCGCGCATGCATTTCATTTATCCAACATCTGGTTAAAACGCAGAATGATACTTACCGTACATGTCTTTGTGTTACTTGGCTAGCCACGTGATGAACACAACGTAGATAGTGCATAGCGAACTTCCGCGCGGCTGACGCTTATTTGTAAGGTAATTTAGCTAATTTGTGTCCAGCATGCAATGTTGTGAGCTGAAATAGTGAGCATCGCGCTAAAGTCAAAGCGCGTGTTTTTTAATTACACGCATGTGCGAACAGTGTGTACCAGGCCGTCCGCTCAATAGAGCAGGCCTGGGTACGAGGCTACACAAACGTGAGCACAACAAGTATAAACACTGCTGAACTCACCTGTTATACTGCATGAACACCACATTCCACAGTTCAAGCACATTAGGATCATCTTGGTTAACAAGGTCAGCCACCATTCTTCCTCCAATACGATCAAAGTGTATCTCAGAGCAGGGACCACATGGTCCTACCTCACCCATCTCCCAGAAATTATCCTTCACTCCAAATGGCAGAACACGATCAACAGGAAGACTAACAGGAGATCTGAGGAATAAAAAATGAATTCCCTCTCAACTTACCCTAGGTTTATCCATATCTTCCTGCACTCCTCATCTGGTGGTAGCCCAAGCTGCTCGTCACCACCAAAATATGTCACATATAGTCTGTCTTTGGGTAAGCCAAGCTCACTAGTGAGAAATTCCCATGCATATGCTATTGCTTCCTCCTATAAAATAACAATAATAATTATTATATTATTCATAATCAGCATTATCTTCAATTTTCTGTAGTGTGTTGTGTTTTTATGCTTTGTTGATATTAATACTATCATTTATAATCCATGTATCATAATTATTAATAACCTTGAAGTAGTCGCCGAATGACCAGTTTCCTAACATTTCAAAGAAGGTATGATGATAGGTATCTTTGCCGACATCATCCAGGTCATTGTGCTTGCCTCCAGCTCTTATGCACTTCTGAGAATTTGCAGCACGGCACAGTTTACCAAAATCTGACTGTGGATCAACAGTGCCCAAAAAGATTGGTTTGAACTGGAGAAGGAGCAAGACAACTCAGTTGACACTAGATAGTTCATTAAAACATTCAAGATTGTTTAAAAAGTTCCTTCTCAACTCTGTATTCACAATTTTATTCTAAAACTGTTATGATCTAAAAATTTTTCCAAGAGAGGATAAAGTATGTTGATAAAAATTTATTATGTTCGAGAAGGCAAAAATAGTTCAAGACTCAAGAGGGCCAGCACATCATGAAACCCTGCTCACACGTGTTAGTCCATAAAACAATGACTACAAGCAAAACTACAAGTCAACATTTCAGTGCCTATAGGTTTGGTAATCGAACACAATTCACAGGGCTAGATATGTTCGGCAGTGTAGATAAACACAGCCTGCAAATGATGGCAGCGATGCTCGAACCACAAGTGCACGGCCAACTAACCAGCACCATCAACCTCACCACTTGACGCCTGCAACCATACCAACCATCAATTGTCTTACGTTATACAAGGTCCTATCAATATCTTTACAGCTGATAATCAGGGGCGTAACTAGAAATTTGGAACCGAGGAACGATTTTTGGTAATTAATATTCATTAGATTATGTCATTTTACTGCCTCGTATAGCAGCGCCATTGCATAGCGCGTTCGTGGTAGGTAGCCTGGATGGAGTGGAGAGCAAGATAGAGACAGCTATGTCAGGCAAGACAGCTGTACTAGACAAAGTATATACGTTCATAAAAATTTGGTTGGGCAAAAGCGAGGAGGCAAGCGCCTCCTCTGCCTCACGGACCGTCACGGTAGTTACGCTACAGTGATAATTACAATATTAGTGAAGGCAGCATGATGCTTGTTTATGAAACTAACGTTCACATTACAAAGACTCAAAATCAATTGATTCTACTAACCTGGTTCATGCCGGCATTGGTAAACAAGAGGGTTGGATCATTCAGAGGAATGGTAGAGGAAGAAGGGACAAACTTGTGGTCATGTTTTTTGAAATATTCAATAAACATCTGTCGTATGTCCTTAGCAGATTTTGTTGAAAATAAGCGATGAAAAGGGCTTTGCAACTAGTGGGAATAGTAACAAGAATCATTATTGCCACACCCCAATTTTATGACCACGTGTGAGATGTGACTCGACACTACGGCCATAGAACTCACCTTCCTAAGACAAGTGCGAACTAACATCTCAGCTACAAATTAGACTTTCACAGGAAAGACGAATAAAGACAGGACTGGTACAGCTATAGCTGTGGTCGTAACAACTTACGTAACCGGTAGCTTATTAGGCGATACGGCTCGGGTTAACGGTTACGTACATATAATCATGGTCAGATCATATCTGCCAATCAGAACACGTTTTTCATGTGCACACATAGTAACGCGGGATCATGCGTGGCTAGCTGTCATCGATGCATCAGTTCAGTGCAGTTTAGAAGTGGTATAGCCGTGTTATTCTCGTTCAATAAGAAAATCATCATGGGAAACCTAAAAAGCAAGATTACCAACCTAAGGTCGCCGTTTAGATCTAAAGGAAGAAAAGAAGCTTCGGTACCATCAGGTATTAAGTCGTCCCGCAAGACTACAAGACCCACGCTCCTGAAAACTAAAATGGAATATCCGGTTCCTATAGTACAAGACATAGACTCCAATGAAAAGGAATTGAAGTACGGCCGGTACAAAAACTGCCTCCGCACACAAAGCGGGAATGCAGTGGGATTTGAATTGGTTTTCGATCGCCCTCGTACAGCAGCAAGGCCACAGACAGCTGCCGCTGATCGTAACCCCAGGCCAAAGACAAGGAAGAGGAAGAAGCAATTGATGAAGAAGATGAAGGCTGCCGAAAAAAGGAAAAATGTATAAGCTTTAACACTCCATTGCATGTATTGTACTACTCACTATGCAGGAACTTATCAAGCAAGAGCGTGAACGGCTCCAAGCAAGGAACAATTTGAAACTGCAACTATTGAAAAAAGAGGCAGAGGCGAACAGACTGTTAATTCAGCGCACACTACTAACTGTTGCTACTATGTGAACCTTTGCATAGTATTATCTCAAGAACACACAAACACACATCACTTATAATAATAAACACACACTTACAATAATTAATAAAATTATTATTATTCAACTTATAGCCTGAAGTTCAAAAACATGAAGTATGTAACATGCGAATGAGTGAAAGACTGAACAATGAGCACAGTATCATCACCATAGTTTCTCTAGATTAGTGAGATGATGTCTCTTCTTATCAAAAGGCATAGGACCTAATATAGTCAAAATGTCCGCATAATTCAATACACAGTACCTCCTTCTCAAGTAACTGAACTGCAAACTGCATAAATAATGAAGAACTAAATAGAACCTTCCATAGATAACAAGTTAATATCCCAAGGACAGTTTTGTGTCAATGTCTGCATTACATATCATTACTTACCTGTGTTCTTGAATCAGAGTTTCTGCTTTCTTGTGCGCTTGAGCTACTAACTCTCTAACTTCCTGTGGAACAAAGGTCTAAATTGCAACGAAGGAGATGGAGCACCACACACTTCATCAATCATATTAACTAGCTTGTCACTGTAGAACCGTTTGGCTGGTTCATGTGGACTAGTCTGAGGAAATGACACATTCCCAATCACTGGACTCATTCCAAACTCAGCAACCTTAGTAACAAAAAAATCATCATGATAAACACATTCTGCTATACCTACCTGTTGGTACGTCATGTTAGTGACCTTCTTCAGATCATCTTAGATCGAATAGCATTTCCAATAATGGAGTCAAAAATAATAGGATGAGGAGGATCAAGATCGGAGGAGAGAATGCAATCTTGATAGACGGGCTTTGACGGTCGGTGAACTTTGATCGTTAGTGTTATCGAGATAGAAGATGCCACCTTTTATTTTGATAATAGGTCAAGAGCTTGTTTGGTCTTTCCAGTAAACATCAGCTTAGCAAACTTATGACAGAGATCTTCTTGGAATCTTGTTTGGGAAGCCGATTTTGAATTGCTCTTCCCTCGAGCACCAGCCCATTCAACTGACCATTCTTTCAGAGTACCATTCTCCTAGTAAGACAGGAGGTGTGGTCTTTTGATTTTGAGGATCGGTGCGGTTTTTGGAGTAAGAGTAGAGGAAGGACAGTAGCGGCTATTAGGGCGATTGACTCTAGACTAGAAGCAGCGGTGAAAGAACTGTAGAGCCTGGATAGCTCTGCAGAAAACTCTTTGCCAGTTTTGCCATAATTATGGAATGGTAAAGCAATTCTTTCTCCAGTGCACAACCTCAGAGTAGGTATCGTCAAGTAGTTTGATGAACGAGTCAGCAGAATGAGAAAAAGATTGGGAAGCTCAAAGTGAGTGGGCGAGCTGCAGCCAATAGGCGCAGGCGGAGAGGGCTATTAGGTGGAGCTGGTAGAGTGCAACTGACCAAAGGAGAAATAGTCTTGGTAGAGGAGAAAACTGGCGCATTGAAGTCAGTGAAAGGCAAGCACCCAGTCTGCGAAGAGAAGGGAGAATAGCTAGAGGTGCTGTGGTTGCAGCTGCAAGCGGCGATTTGAAAAATGTGAACGACGTAACGGTCTTGGGGCAGATCATAGTATTATTATCTATGGGCAGATAGAGACAAAGAAGGAGACTCCTTAGGCAATACAGAGATAGGAGAGATAGATTGGAGAGAGTTGTCGTCGATTGAGCCACTGGCGATGGTTAGATCAGTGGTGGCTCGTGGCTATGTCGGCGGCTGGAAGTCGCACTGAAACCTGAATGTTCACAGGACCCACTAGTGGGACAGGAATTACGATTGAGACAACTTCCGATTTTTCCAGGAAGGCAGTTAGAACAGATGGAATTAGCCTTTGTACCTCGCTTTGTACAGGCACAGCCTCTACATGCATGAACCGGATTTGTTGCATCTGCAACATTAACACTGCTTGTAGTTACCCGCCATTTTGTAGCTGTCCGAGTCGAGTCGTAGTCATTAGAGTAAGCCACCAATATTCGGCCACCATCTATTATCGGCCATTCGTTCGTACACTTGCAAGTACGCTACACAGATCAAACTTGACCTACGTATAGACACACACTTCCTCTGCCTGCATTGCAAATATGCAGCTCGTAACTGCTTCTTTGTCTACTGTGGAGACGAAGAAAGTGGGTAGCCGAAAACATCGATGTTCGGCAAAAGCAATCTATTATCGGCCACCAGTCCTAGTGACTGATAGACGAATAGGGCGGGATTGCAAGTCAGTACTGCAAGCACCTTTATCCATCAGCATTACAACGAGCTACAATTGAAAAGCTCTCGTCTTGCCGTCCGGGTAATTTTCTTTTCCAAAGACCCCGGGGTCGAGCAAGCTGTCTGGCAGTATCACCATGCTGACTTTGACAGAGCTTCTCATTTACTTAGTCAGCTTGATCTTGATAATTTGTTTTGCGATGCGGACATTGACACTTGCTGGGATCGGTGGAAAACTTCTTTTCTTGACATTATGGATTCTTGTATACCGAAATCTACCTTGCCTGACAAGAGAAGCGTTCCGTGGTTGACTAAGGAAGTTGTCCAAGCAATTCGAAAGAGAGATTATTACTTTAAGAAAGCTAAAAGAACTGGGGATATCAGTGCTCGTGACAGATATAATCAACTTAGAAACTCAATTGTCTCTCAGCTTAGACAGCTCAAAAAGGATTTTTTCAGGAAGTTTGAAAATGGTTCTGATCAGTCGAATCGCAACCGTACTTTTTATTTTCCGCGGAAGTGGGCGTGTCCAGCAATTCATGGTCGTTTTTGCTTGCATGGAGTCGCTCAAGTTCCCTACCTGTACAGATCTTTTTGGCTACCTTTAGCGGCTAAATACTGGCTAAAACGTTCTCTCGTACATGGTTAATTCTTTTGAAACGTTAGTGACGGGAAGCTACTATCTTAATGGTGAAAAAAACGGCCGAGAAGCATTCGTACTAGGTGCGCGACGAAGCGGATGTTCTGATAAAACTAGCTGTCATGTTTGTCAGGTAAGTGGGAACACAGATTTTATTATTTGTACATATTCTTTGATGCTTTGTGCACTTCTCTAGGAAGTTTTATGGATACACCTTTGTTGAAACGAAAGTGTACCTAAAGAGAAGGTGACTAACCAGTAGTAAACTAAGTTTAATGATCTGTACACAACATCTAATAGGTCAAAAGATACATTTCATCCATAGTGACTAGTTCTAGTGACTAGTTCCAAAAGCTCATGATAAGCTAACAAGTATGTCACTACCTTTTCTAAGCAACATTAATTGTACCGAACTTACGGTGTACACATTTGCACATCATGTATGGGTGTAGGTAAAGTAGTAGCTGATGAATTAGCCACTTTGATGTAAATTTGATTGTTGTTTGTTGTCTCACATACCTCTAGGTAAGCCGTAGGAGAGATCCCATGAATTTCAAGGAAGGTTTGGGAAATTTGCGATTGATGCAGCAAAACTGCTTTGTGATCGTGAATATGCTCTGCTACAATTATCACTACGCTAAGGGTACTTTTGGTAAGCCTTGTCTTTAGTTTTATCTGCACAAGTATCTTTCCATGACCTAATGTCTTGTTGCAATACCTCATCCGAGTAATTTGTGTCTTTTAAGATATTCTAGTGTATTTTATAGCACCTGTTGCATATCCAGTATGTTGGCTGTATAGTAATTGTTGTGTCCATTATTTCTGTTCATTGTTTGGAAATACGATGTGCATCAGGTGAATGTCGATTAAAAGTTGTACTAGATTTTGGTGTTGTTCCACAAGACGAACAAGCATATGGGTAGATATGTCTATACAGTTGTGAGTAGTGTTTCATACATAAATTGCATGGTTCTTCTGGTTCTGTTGATAGCTGTAGGTACTCTCTTACTGTGTTTCTAGGTATTGATGTCTATATTAGTACGATTTTGCTGTTTTGACTAGTGGCTATGCATTGTGGATGTAAGCATTTACTAAGTGTTGTTGGTGTGTCAAGTGTTAATTTCCATTTGGGTATGTGGTCTTGTGTGTGACAGTGACTCTTAGCTTCTAATCTATCTCTCTTACAGGGGACGCTGTTGCGTGGCGGTGGGCACTCAGTTGTCTCAACGCATACTCTCTCTCTTCTTCACTCCATCTCTCAAACCTGATCATATAGCCTTCACTTCTGCCTCACAAACAGCACTGCTTGGTCCATGGACTTTCAGCCATCTGTTATGCACAAGTCAACGACGTCAATTAATTTACTGTTATAAACATTGCTTATTTCTTTGTGTAACTATTAGGGAACACAGATTTTTTTACATCAGCATCAAGTTCAATGTATGTTGTACACATTACAGGTAGTCTGAACAGCAGTACTATCTTGAAACGGAAGTGTACCTAAGTCTAGTAGCTGTACTGAAAAACTTACTGTTTGGATATTCGCGATGATTTCTTGGTCTGTGTCAGCTGCTACGACCGCGTGGCTATTTCTACATGTAGTTGAATGATAGGGCTGTACTTGTTGTGAGTTTTGTTAGTGTATGATGCAGTATGTGCTGACAGCGAACTGAAATGCGAGCGGACTGCGATTGCGGAGAAACGCCATTTCGCGTGTGCGTGGGCGTACCAGTGGAAAATAAATTCCCATTGCCACAATACAATAATTGTACGGTTGCGATTCGACTGTGATAGCGAATTTTGGAAAGCTGCCAGGTTGCTGGATAATCGCAGGACCTCTTTCCTAAACCTTGCTGACGGCTCAGATATTATTATTAGTGATGTTACTAAAGCCGAATTATTGAACAATCACTTTGCCAATTCTTTTAACAAGGAGGTCCCACCCATTGATGAAAGTCCTTCTCCTCTGTCAACATCAAGAAATAGTGAACTGGAAGATCTCCTTTGTAGCGAGGAGGAAGTGTTTTGTCTTCTCTCGAATATTGATTCCACCAAGTCTTGTGGCCCGGATTTGATATCTGGTAAAATGCTAAAATCTACAGCTTCGGCAATCACTCCTGCTGTAACTTTGCTATTCAACAAATCTTTGACTTTGGGTAAGGTTCCTCGGGACTGGAAAATAGCTCGGGTAACTCCTATTCCAAAATCGTCAAAGAAGGCTGATCCCTCAAATTTCCGTCCAGTATCATTGTTGTCTATATTGAGCAAGATTTTGGAAAGACATCTTCACCATTATCTACTGGATGATCTTGAGCATCGTGATGTTCTTTCAGATCACCAATGGGGATATCTTAAAGGGCGTTCTACTACTGGAGCCTTGATTTCTGCGGTTGATAGCTGGCACAAAACTCTGGAGAATAGGTCCGACATTTGTGCTGTGTTTCTCGACCTGTCTAAGGCTTTTGACAAAGTTCCACATAGGTTACTTATGGATAAATTAGCAGCTTTAAATATCAATGCTTACCTACTTCAATGGCTGTGGGATTATTTGTCGAACAGATCGCAATATGTGGTTGTGAATGGCACTGCTTCTCATCTAACTCGCGTAACCTCAGGAGTTCCCCAGGGCTCTGTTCTTGGCCCTCTTTTATTTCTGATCTACATCAATGATATTACCGACAACCACTCTTTGAATTGCTCTCTTAGTTTGTATGCTGATGATATTCTTTTATATCGGACTATCAATTCTCAGAGAGATTTTACTCTATTGCAGCAGGACATCAATGCTCTGCAGAGGTGGTGCAATCAAAACACCATGAAATTCAACGTGTCCAAGTGTAAGTACATGATAATCTCTAGGAAACTATCTCCTTTGCAGCCGCAAGCACCATTAGTGATCGAAACTACTCCTCTGGTTAGAGTTTCTGAGTTTAAATATCTGGGTGTTTGGCTTTCTGAGAAGTTGGATTGGTCTTATCACATCCAAGCAATTACCAAGACTGCTGTTAAAACAGTGGGTATGCTGTACAGGAGATTTTACAAGTTTGCTTCTACGCAAACTCTTGTCAAAATGTACACAACTGTAGTGAGACCTTTGTTGGAATATGCAGCACCTGTATGGGATCCCCATCAACAATCTTTAAAAGCAGCCTTGGAGAGGGTTCAGAAATTAGCAATACGAATGTGTGCGAAGGATTGGTCTGCGAGCTATTATGACCTATTATCAGACTTTAACTTGCCGACATTGAATGAAAGACGCAAACTTCTCAAGCTTTCATTCTTTTATCAGATTCAAAATGGACATTTTCACTGCCCAAGTTCATCTGTTCATCTTAATCCAATGGACCCAAGACTGAGAAACCACGATTCCACGCGTCTTGCAATTGGTGGTCCAGCGCCACACACCTGTTCCTACGATGCATCATTTTATCCAGACGCGGTGAGATTATGGAATGAGTTGCCATCAGAAGTTCGTTTAGTTGGTTCTGTATCAAGTTTTAAAAAGGCTGTTATCAACTATTGGAATGATTGTTATTAAAGCTGTTCTTACCTTGTTTTACCCTGTAAGTTAAATTATTCTTGTAACACCAACTAATTATTATTTTCATTATTATTATTATTATTATTGGTTTGTACCCTTGTATTAGCATTGCTACTGGTACGACCTAGCTGTAGGCTAAATTGTCATAAAAAAAAAAAAAAAAAAAAAAAAAAAATCTATGTTCGGCAACTCATGATATTGTTTCAGTGCAATTTATGCTCAAAGAAAACACGATTGCGATACAGAAACACGTCGGCTGAGTAGAGCCATCTCATGTCTATCACAATCACCAAAATTCAGTAACCCTGCGACCTGCGTTCGTCTCTTGATCGCACAAGCTGCAAACAGCCAAAATAGTGGGCGTGGCTTCCAAGGAGTAACCCAGTGCTTGTAAAACAAAAAATAAACCGAGCATTCCAGAAGTTAAATTTGATTCTAAGCCTCTTTGTCGGCACTCGCAAAGTAGTTTAGAGCTGATCAATGACTGCACTCGATATGGATATGGACAGTGCTTGCTGATTTGAGGACTTCTCTATAAAATTACTATCCATTACTAATGCAGTCACTGATCAGCGCTAAACTACTTTGCGAGTGCAGACAAAGAGGCTTAGAATCAAATTTGACTTCTGGAATGCTCGGTTTACTTTTTGTTTTACAAACACTGGGTTGCTCCTTGGAAGCCACGCCCACTATTTTGGCTGTTTGCAGCTTGTGCGATCAAGAGACGATCGCAGGGTTACTGAATTTTGGTGATTGTGATGGACATGAGATGGCTCTACCCAGCCGACGTGTTTCTGTATCGCAATCGTGTTTTCTTTGAGCATAAATTGCACTGAAACAATATCATGAGTTGCCGAACATAGATTGCTCGACCCCGGGGTCTTTGGAAAAGAAAATTACCCGGACGGCAAGACGAGAGCTTTTCAATTGTAGCTCGTTGTAATGCTAATGGATAAAGGTGTTTGCAGTACTGACTTGCAATCCCGCCCTATTCGTCTATCAGTCACTAGGACTGGTGGCGGATAATAGATTGCTTTTGCCGAACATCGATGTTTTCGGCTACCCACTTTCTTCGTCTCCACAGTAGACAAAGAAGCAGTTACGAGCTGCATATTTGCAATGCAGGCAGAGGAAGTGTGTGTCTATACGTAGGTCAAGTTTGATCTGTGTAGCGTATTTGCAAGTGTACGAACGAGTGGCCGATATCGATAATAGATGGTGGCCGAATATTGGTGGCTTACTCTACGTATATGTTACGACCGGATTCACAACCTGACCCGTTTCGAAGCCGGCCGCCGGTTTCGAAGCCGGTTAACCCGATTTAAAACCACATAACTCTGTTGACCCAGTTTAAAACCGAACGTTTCAATGCTTCAGGGTGCCCAACTGCATGCTAGATCGACAGAACCTACTTAGGAGTGCTGTCGCGGTTATAGCTCATGCAGTGCAGCGCACTGAGCAAGACTGGAAAGTGTCCGCCGGAGGCGTTTTAGAGCATCATGTGCTACTATACAGTCATCGACAGGAGCGTCGTTGTAAGTGGTTTAGCAGCGCAGCACAGCAAGCCTACCTGCTAAATTGACAGGAATGCCGTTACGAGTGGTTCAGCAACGCAGCGCAGCAAGTGTGCATGCAACAGGTTTTTTTTTACAATCAAACTGCACTAAATTCATAGGAACATGTCTCAGCTTCTTCTTCAAACGTGACACCTGTAGTATGATTGCGATGCAATGTAATACGGCCGGACACTCAGAGTACACGTTATGTTTAGTACAGCACTAGACTAGCGCGTCGAAGTCTATTACACGCGCGCACTTAGTATTATGCACGCTTTGAATCTGGCGCGCAGCTAGCTATAGCTAACCCGCTTCGAAACCGGTCGACCGGCTTCGAAGCGGGTCGAAGGTTGTGAATCGGGTCGTAACATATAATTATACGTACTAGCTATCAGCTGCGCTGCCAATCAGAACACGCTTGCGCAAATTTCATGTGCGCACATAGTAACGCGGGATCATGCGTGGCTAGCTGTCATTGATGCATCAGTTCAGTGCAGTTTAGAAGTGGTATAGCCGTGTTCTTCTCATTCAATAAGAAAATCATCATGGGAAACCTAAAAAGCAAGATTACCAGCCTAAGGTCGCCGTTTAGATCTAAAGGAAGAAAAGAAGCTTCGGTACCAGTACCATCAGGTATTGAGTCGTCCCGCAAGACTACAAGACCCACGCTCATGAAAACTAAAATGGAATATCCAGTTCCTATAGTACAAGACATAGACTCCAATGAAAAGGAATTGAAGTACGGCCGGTACAAAAACTGCCTCCGCACACAAAGCGGGAATGCAGTGGGATTTGAATTGGTTTTCGATCGCCCTCGTACAGCAGCAAGGCCACAGACAGCTGCCGCTGATCGTAACCCCAGGCCAAAGACAAGCCGGAGGAAGAGGAAGAAGCAATTGATGAAGAAGATGAAGGCTGCCGAAAAAAGGAAAAATGTAAGCTTTAACACTCCACTGCATGTATTGTACTACTCACTATGCAGGAACTTATCAAGCAAGAGCGTGAACGGCTCCAAGCAAGGAACAATTTGAAACTGCAACTATTGAAAAAAGAGGCAGAGGCGAACAGACTGTTAACCCAGCGCACACTGACCGTTGCTACTATGTGAACCTGTGCATAGTATTATCTCAAGAACACACAAGCACACACTAACTATTATAAATTATTATTCAACTAATTAGTCAAAGACATGAAGTATGTAACATGCGAATGAGTGAAAGACTGAACAATGAGCACAGTATCATCACCATAGTTCCTCTAGATTAGTGAGATGATGTCTCTTCTTATCAAAAGGCATAGGACCTAATATAGTCAAAATGTCCGCATAATTCAATACCTCCTTCTCAAGTAGCTGAACTGCAAACTGCATAATAATTAATAATGAATAACTAAAATAGAACCTTCCATAGATAACAAGTTAATATTTCAAGGACAGTTTTGTGTCAATGTCTGCACTACATATCAAGACTTACCTTCTCCAGTTTTAAAGAGTGTTCTTGAATCAGAGTTTCTGCTTTCTTGTGCGCTTGAGCTACTAACTCTCTCACTTCCTGTGGAACAAAGGTCTAAATTGCAAAGAAAGAGATGGAGCACCACACACCTCATCAATCATATGAGCTAGCTTGTCACTGTAGAACCGTTTGGCTGGTTCATGTGGACTAGTCTGAGGAAATGACACATTCCCAATCACTGGACTCATTCCAAACTCAGCAACCTTAGTAACAAAGAAATCATCATGATAAACACATTCTGCTATACCTACCTGTTGGTACGCCATGTTAGTGACCTTCTTCAGATCATCTTGAGCTCCTGTGGTAATCTTCTTGAAAACAACAGACTCAGCAGCTCGACCTCCCAACATCATACACATACGATCAAACAACTAAATAGACAATTATTTAAAAGATAGAAGTAACAATAATACCTGCTCTTTAGAATGCAACTTCCGATCAGAAGGAAGATACTGTGCAAACCCTAGAGACCCTTTAGTACGAGGAACAATAGAAACCTAGGACAGATACATGATCAACTAAGGCAATGTGAGCAGACACCTTCATGATAGGATCGGTGTGCTCCAGCAGCCATCCTACCAGTGCATGACCAGCTTCATGATATGCCACAACCTGTCGCTCATTCTTATCCAGAAGACCACTCTTCTTCTCCATACCTGAAAACATGAGAAAGATCGAGAAACATGAGAAAGATTGGGACATATTGTACAAACCTGCTATAACACGTTCTATTGCATATTCAAAGTCCCTTTCGGTTACCATGGTACCATGAACTCTGGCTGCATGGAGTGCTGCCTCATTTACTATATTAGCAATGTCTGCCCCTATAATAAGGACAAAACATAAGGACCAACAGATGGTAATATCTTACCACTTTTTCCCGGAGTAAGAGCTGCAAGTCGAAACGAGTATTGTTCTATCTCTTTCTCTAATAAAACTTTTTTCAAGTAAACATCAAAAATAGCCTTTCTCTCGGGCAAGGTAGGAAGATCGATGGCAATCTGACGATCAAAACGTCCTGGTCTGAGCAGAGCCTGGTCAAGAATATCAACACGATTGGTGGACGCTAGTACTACCACACCCTCTAGCGTCTGAATACCTGCACACACAGTATGATAGAATGATTGAAATGAGGGACAATTCTTACCATCCATTTCTACCAGTAGCTGGTTTAGAGTATTCTCTTGTTCACTAGTTCCCTCCGCCATTGGACTATTCACATGTTGAGAACAATAAAATTAAATAAATTATAGTAGCAGGAATACCCTGATTGACGAGATCGTCCTACGGCATCCACTTCATCAATGTAGAGAATACATGGAGATAGTTCTTTAGCTTGATGGAATAGATCACGCACACGAGCAGAACCAACGCCTGAGGGAAGACACATCATGTACTCATGAAGATTATTGTGAGAGAGTTGACTCACCAGCAAACATCTCTACAAAATCAGGACCAGCAATGGAGATGAAGGGTACTGAAGCTTCCCCAGCTATAGCCCTGGCTAGCAGTGTCTTACCAGTGCCTGGTGGACCGTGTAAGAGTGCTCCCTAAAATGATATTCAATACTACTGTACATCTACAACGTCCCTCACCTTCGGTATTCGAGCTCCTAGTTCAACAAATCTCTGTGGAGTTTTTAAGTAGTCGACAAACTCCATCACTTCTCTCTTTGCCTCCTCCATCCCAGCCACCTCTGAAAAACTAAAAGAGCAATAGTCATCCAGTCCATGTGATGCTGATCATTACCGAGACTGTATTTGTGATGGTTGAGTTACCACTTTTGTCTTAGCTTTAGTCATGAATCCCTGCAATGATAGAAAATTAGCTGCACAGCTGATAGAGTGAGTCGACTAGTTCTTATGATGTGTATTCATGTTTTGCTTACAAAGGGATTCAAACTGCTAGATGAAAATTTAACTTCAACCGAGACTCGAGATCTAAACAAATACCAGCAAGCTATTAGTGCAACCAGAGCACCTAGTGAAAATGAACTGGAGAATGAGATAAAAATGAGTAGACAGACAGACAACTCTCACACTCACGGTAACAGATTGCTTTGTTGGCTCCTGTACTTCACAGGAATACGACTGAACATTGGAATGCCAAGTTCCTCTTGGGCCGTGTTCAATTTCTTCTCAAAACTGTCAACTCCAGAAATTGTCATACTATATTGAGGACCATAGGGTCGGACCTCTCGTCCATTGACAACAGCTCCAGGATAGAGAAATATGAACACCCTCTCTCTGTTATAGTTCACCTGCAATTGCTCAACCTAAAAGAAACAGAAAACACTTACATGTCACTAGATACATGGATACATGATATAGTACAATTAGATCACACCACACAACTACTAGCCTATTGAATAGCGTATCATGTAATCCATGCACTATATTCCACACACATCAAGGTGTGCTGGTTGGGCACAAAAATTAATGGTCGATCTTGACCAATAACTATTTTAGTTGATGTTCATACCTCTCCAGTTAGAAGCATGTTTTGTAGGAAGATTGAGAATGGGACCTCAGGAACTGGGTCTGAGTTCGCCACCAGATAATACAACATGCCCAGCACTATCCCAGGAATGAGCTGTAGCCATGACCAACCCTCAGGAGGTTGGGAGTCTTCCCTTTCTTGATCCTGCTGTGATTCTGTTGAGCAGGGAGAGAATATTAGTGTGGTATCCAGAATTAGATAGAGCCATCACCTCTCTTGTGATTGCTCTGATTAGTAGAGAATTTTCTGGAAACACACAACAATGCTGCTCCAACTCCTAAATTGAATCAAGATGAGCCCCTTTGGGGATACATCTACATTGCATACCTCTCGGAATGTACTTGCTTAACCATCGTCTTCTACTTATGCTCCAACCTAATGCTGGTATACACAGCACAGATGAACGAGACAGCTGAACAACAGGTCTATTGCTCGGTCTATTGCAATATGAAACTCTCAAACTGCTAGATCTACGTTGACAGATACCACGACAATAACCACGGCTGAAAATTATTCTGTAATTATCTATAGGACGATAAGAAAAAGCATTATGCTACTAAGAATTATTATTACTAGTACCTGCTTGAAGTGAACGTGTTGCAGCCATTATAAAGTAGGCGGGAATATCCACACCTCTTGTTAGTGGCACGCCCACCTTCATCGAGAGCGTTACGATTTTCTCGAGCGGATTTCTAGAGGTTCTCTCTCTCTCTCTGGTCACAGTAACTATGGCGTACCAGCAACCAGGATATGGCGCACAGCCGGATCAACAGTTTCTTTGGGGAATCTTTCAAAAGTGAGTAGCCATAAAACCAGAAGCAGACTATGATCACTGAATTTTGTCAGGGTCGACAAAGATAGAAGTGGTGCTATATCCTCTGATGAACTCCAACAAGCTTTGTCCAACGGTCAGTTTGCTTCTTTTATCGAATGATCTTACCAATCTTCCTCAGGATCATGGACTCCGTTCAATCCAGAGACAGTGCGATTGATGATCGGTGAGTTGTTACATGTGTTGCTAGGCACCTAGCTACTGTAAACATGCTCTCCCTATTGTGTAGGCATGTTCGATCGTGATCGATCAGGTACCATCAATTTCCAGGAGTTTGGTTCACTATGGAAATACATTCAAGACTGGCAGACTACATTTAGGAGCTATGATCGTGATGGATCAGGATCCATTGACAAGAGTGAACTACAGACAGCACTAACTAACTTTGGTGAGTGTAACTAGCTACCTCAGTATAGACCTCACAAGAGGTGCTGTCTTGCCATTTCTTTGTACTCTGACCATGCAAGCCGTACAGTAATTTGTTCCCACTGTTAACAATGCCTTGTTGAGATAGTTTGTTCTCTCTGTAGGCTACCGATTGTCTGACAGATTCTACGGCCTGCTGATCAGAAAGTTTGACCGCTCAGGGAAAGGAAACATCGCCTTTGATGACTTTATCCAGTGCTGTATTGTCATACAGGTATCATGCATCCCTGCACACACACACTCTTCTCTATCATCATCCTCCTCCTCTGGCCTGTAGACCCTGACCAACTCATTCAAGGCATATGATACTAACAGGAATGGATGGATCCGCATCACCTACGAACAATTCCTTACACTCGTATTCAGCCTTAAGGCCTGATCACATGACATAAAGATCAGATCATGTGACATGCACAACCCACACACACTCTTAATTATTAGCTTATAATTCATGTTGTCTGCAAAATAGAACTTTAGTGTCGTCTTTTGTGACCTATGAAAAATTTTTGTGAACAAACCTCAAAAATATTATTGTATTACCTTTCTTCTTGAATTTTCCTCGTAACTTGGAAAGTTTTCTCTTTTTCTTGGAAGGCTTTGAAGATAGGCAAAACACCAAGTTATTTTTTTCATGCAAGTGATACCAACCTTGTCTAAGTTGTCTTCTGTCAATGTGTGAATGTCTCCAAAATCAGTTAGTTCTCTTATAGCATCATTCACTCCACGTCCTGTCTCTTTTTTCTTCTTTCGCTGCAGTCGTACAAAGTGTTCCTCCTCATAACGTTCCATCTCTTTCTCCTCCTGTACTTCTCTTTTCCTCATCCCAGCGATATTTGGAGCCTGCTCAAAACACAATAACAAGTTACAAGTAGTAAACACACACACCTTGATCTCTTCAGGCATGTCCCATAGTTCCTCTCGAAGTTCTCTGACCAATGAACTGTGCATCATTTTCTTTCGCAGCTTCTCTGCTTTCTCTTGTTTCCTGCCACCTTCATCATCTTCATCTGTGTAGCATTGTGTAGTTTAATCAGTCAGACAGCAGCTTGCTCACCATAATGCATGGCACGAAGTTTCAGTGGAACATACAACTTTGGCTTTTGAGGTTTGTTATCATCAATATCTTCATCCTCCTCTTCAGAACTCTCCACTAACTAAAAACATTATTATCAAGAATAAAAATATTAACAGATTAATGAACCTTGGGAACTAAGTTATCAATATTGGGTTTATACTGAAGAGGATCGTCTGAAGCTACTGAAAATTGTAAGAATGATGATGAATGGTTCTAGCAATATAGCTACACACCAGCTTACCAGCCACTCCAGAGTTTGCCATCTTGAGCAGTTTGTCGACTTGATATTGTAGTTTATGATCAAGTGGTCTAATCCTCTCTAGTATCTAATGTAAGACAGAGAAACTTCACTCTTGTGTTCAGACTAGTGTGTGTGAGTGTGTGTGTGTGAGAGAGTGTGTCCGGATAAACTGACAGTTCTGATCTCAACTATTCTCTCCACTGAAGGACATCCACTGATTGATTGCCCTTGAGTCTTTTTCAACAATAACTGCACTAGATTAATGAGATAACTCAGCAGTAGCTGATGCTTTACCTCCAGTAGACTAATACCCTGCACAGAGACATGTGTACATGTAGCACAGCTAGCTGCATTCCTATAACCACCTTTTCTGTTGGAAACTCTTCTTCGATAATTCGCTGCTTGAGGTGACACACGTGTTGACTGACAAAATTAAGCTAAAATTTAATGCAACAAAGTATCTGACAGTCCACCCATTGTAATAATTCAGACCTTCTCGTTCATGTCTGTTAACACACTCAAAAGCTCGGGAACTTCATGAGCTACTTTCTGAAGATAATAGTTTTAGGTGTAAAATCTCTTTATTGACTATACCTCAAAGTCTTGTTTGTACCTACGAGGTAAGTGAGAATCCTGTGAGGCTTTTGTATTTCCAGATGTCATGATCTTGATACTCGACGCACGTGTTCAGAAATAGAGAGGCGTGGTGTCAAACACACCCACACGCGAGCTACAGTCAAACTCAAGTCACTATATTATTCTTGAACTATGACGGAACAAGAAAAGGGAAAGAAGCCTCCAAGAAAGCTACATACGGCGGAAGAGACGGACGAGGATTTACCTCACCCTTACTATGAGCTGTATCGTCATTGCATTCTGAGGGGAGCTAACACTGGATCACTACTAACACTTCTATTTGCTCCACCGATTTTGTATGCTCGAGGGACTCGCGAACCACGCGAACTGTTGAGTCGCACCGCTCGCGCTTCAGTCTATGGAGTGGTAAGCGATGCACGAGATCATAAAAAGCATGATAAGATCATTCTATGATAAAAGTACACTGATTATTACTCCCTGTTCAGGCTATTGGTGCTGTTGGTTCTATAATAATGGTTGCAATGATGACCAGAGGAAACGAAGAGGTCCAAATATACGACCGATCGTATCGTTTACGACACAATAAGGGCCAATGCCATCTTGATGTAGTCACATACCCAACAGTTGGTGCAGGAGCTGTGACTGGAGCCTTGCTGACTTCATCTAGGGCAGCAGGAGCAATGATGGGTGGCTCTGTTGGATTTGGGCTATCTGTTCTCATACACATGCTCACCAAGAGAAAGGAGTGACCTGCCAACTGAACTGATTTATACCTATTGTAGTGGTAGACTAGTTTGGCAATAAAAACCCAACTTACCCAAGTTACTAGTAGTTGTATCAAGTATGCAATCAGTTGTATGTGATTGGCAGGTAATCATAATAAAACCAAGTAATCTGATCTATACAATGATCTAGGGAGGTTCGAGGTTTATACTTTAGTTCAAAGTAGATAAAGCTGGTCACTTTTTCTTCCCATGCGTTCCCTCATGTTTGTAGCCCTGCACATAGCCAGGTAGATTTCCAACATTCCCCTCACTCATTCCTGCGCCTTTATATACCAAGTCACGGCCTTCAAGACCTCTTCCTCGTCCACTCTCATCAAATCTATAATAGAGCACTCACTTATTTTATTCAACAATGTATACAACATACCTTTGCTTGTGAGCTCCTGTATATTTGGATGTGTCTGTCAGCCTATCTACAACTGGATTGGCTTTCTATAAGAACCAGTTCAAAATCAAAGTATAACAAAGATTCTTAGGCAAGTAGGTCTAACTACTGTATCTTACTATAAGCCCGGTTTCTATTGACTTACCGGCTTGGATGATCCACTAGCTTGCTTTGGTGATTCAGATCTCTTGCCATTGTAAGTGTCTACATTGTCATATCCTTGTACATAGGAAGGAAGAGCGCCAACTGATCCTGCTGCCATGCCACTCCCTTTGGCCACTGAGTCACGTCCTTCTAGGCCTCGCCCTTTTCCATCCTCATCAAAACGTAGCTTGTGAGTTCCAGTGTACTTTGACGTGTCAGTCATGCGGGCGACAAAAGAGCTAGAGGTTGTTTTCTGTAATTTAATGAACAACAATCATCACAGGCTGCAACTTGCATCAACTGATTGTGCTCACTGTAACATTGTTAGTCTTTGCTTTCTCTCCACATGTCAGTAGCTCATCCTCAAGTCTCTTCCTTCCCAGTGAGTCACCAGGGTATTTCTTCTCAGCAAGGAGCTTGAGACACTCCTTGAACTGGGCAAATGTGATCTTTCTCTCTGTTTTCCTGCAGATACATTAAATTATTGAAGCTCTAAAGCCAACTGATAGTCTAACGATTTGCATTTGGAGAAAATAATATCCACATCTGTAGCTGTCAGTTTCTTGTCTAACAACTTGAGATCTCGGCATAGCTTGGCAAATTTGGCATTGTCCATCAAAGGAGTGGTTCCTTTTGATGAGCCAAACGAACAAAATTCTTGAAAGACATCCTCAACGCTAGCACGAGCAGCAAAAGGAGCAGAAGCCTGAGCCATTATTGATTATTGCGAGGTAACTGGTGTGAAGCCTGAAGGCGGGGTCGCGTCCATAGAAATGAGGCGTGGTTTATTCTTAGTGGGTGTGGCTAACCAGATTTTGTACTGCACTCAATGTACTGTAGATCCACTTCTGCATGCGTGATACATAGATCTATGCAGGCGCATCTAGTTAATAGTGGCTTTATTTTTATGCTATTAATTTATTATTGAAGAATTTACAATCATGTGAGAATAACTAAGGAATAAACGGGTGAACATTGATCATCATGCAATCACAATAATCACTAAAATTAATTAAAGTAGAATAATCATGGCAATCACAAAGAGTGGTTTAAAGTGGTCCTGGATGAATATTTTCTTGATCATCTGAGGTGGCAGAGGATGGATTATTAGTCATTCCATAAAGAGCTTTCCGCGGTGCAGAAGGAACTTTAATGGCAGAGTCAGAGAGCATATCGAGAGCTTGATCTTTGAGATGTTCCACTTCAGCTAGTAGTCGAGTATGGCTCTTGCGAAGGGCAGAGTTTCTACTATCGATGTCCTGTGACCGTTCTTGATGGAACATTACTTCTAGCTGTGAATCCTTCAACTGAAATTTGAGTTCATCGATTTGCAGTCGAAGCTCTTCTAGTTTCATCTTGTCATCATCACATTGTCTCTCTAGGGACACCTTCTCCAGCTTCAGACAATCATTGACCTCTTTGAGCTCCTCTAATTCTTGGTCGAGATGCATCACTTGAGACGCATCTTTCTTTCTATCAGTCTTGAGATACTCGTAACATTCCTGTGAACTTTGCAGCTTTAACTCTAAACGATCAACATTCTCATTTGCCTTCCTTTCAATTTCCAAGGAAATCATTTTGGTTTGATGTAACTCTTCTTCCTTTGCTTTCATAGAAATGGCCATTGATTTTAGGCGGGACTCCACTCGGTATATCTGCCTGTCCTTTTCTTCGAGAGAAATCTTGAGGTCCTCTATGTTAGATAAAGCAGATTGCAGTTTCTTCTGAATGTCATTGTTGATGGTTTCTAATGAGGAATTGTAGCTCTTGAGTTGACCGATCTCTGCCTGAGTAGCTGCGACAGAGCCATCATTGTACAACAACTTGTCTCTCGTGACTGCAAGTTCATCTTCTAGTTGTGCTACCTTAGCTTCCAGCTTCTCCCTTGCTGGTTGGCACTGAAGGTGGCTATCCTCAAGATCAGATATCATAGCAGCAATCTCCCTTGTTTCTAGCTCATATTTCTGAAGTTGTGAGTTAAGATTATCCACTTCAGCATTGCTCGCTGCAAGAGATTCAGACTGAAGATCTAACTGGAAGAGTAGTCGGCCATTCTCTTTTTCCATCAGTGCACAAGATAGCTTTACTTCATTAAGCTGAGATTCCTTCTCTAGAAGAACACTCTCTTGAGCCAAGAACTTGCGCTCAAGATCCTCTATCTTTGCAGCAGAGTCTTGTCGAGAGAAGTAGGATGAGGAATTTGCACTCTTCAGTTCAGCAAACTGGGAATCAAGCTCAAAATTAGCTACTTCCAACTCGTCAATTCTTGTCATCAGCTTACATACATCACTCTCGAGTGCTTGCTTGGTAGAGGCTGCTGTCTCTAGGGTCTTCTTGACAGACACCAGCTCTCGCTCCTTCCTTGAGCACTGCTCATACTGGGCTTCTAGCTGTTCTGTTGTTTCTAGTAGCTGAGTCTCTTGAGCTTCATATTCTTTCTGAAGCTTTTTTGTCATCTCCTTGCTGTATTTGACGTCACGCTGAGCCTTCACAAGAGATTTTGTTGCATCATTGAGCTGAGCCTCCAACTGCTCTAGTTTGGCTTTTAGCAGTACATTATCACTCTCCATTGCCTCCTTTGTGTCTAACAGAGCAATGATTTTCTGTCGAAGAGTTTCATTTTCTCTTTTTGATGACTCAACTTCGTGTGATCCATGCAGTGATTGCTGCTTAGCCTCCTTCAATTGCATTTCTAATCGAGAGCTCTTTCTCTTCAACTCTTGCTTGGAAGTGCGTAGCTTTGCGAGTACCTCTTGAGTTGTAACCATCTCTTCCCTTAGATCTGTTAACTGTTTCTCAACTTCCCGTTTATCATCATCAGTTTTCTGAAGCTTTTGTTGATAGGAGGCAAGAACAGAAGAGTCAACAGAAGAGGCAAGTTGACCAGCAGTTGATGACTGCTTTTGCTTCAACAGTTCATTTTGGAGAGATTCCAGCTTTGAATTAGCTGCTAATAGTTCCACCTCGGAGGAAGACTTTTCACTTTTTAGAGCAGACACTTGCATTTTGAGGTTGAAGATGGTGTCGTGCTGCTCCTTGAGTTTGGTTGAATCAGCGCTAGTCTGGTCTTCCAAATGACCATAGTTACGCTGCACTGTCTGTAGTTGTTCTGTGAGAGCAGCCATATCTTTGTGGAGCTGAGCCTGCTTTTCCTGAGCAGCAGAAGAAGAATACTTTGTGCTCTCTAGTTCTCTTCTTGACTTTGCATAACATTTAGTCAGTTCCTCATTTTCAGCTTGAAGAGCGTCAAATGAGGCTTGTAAGCTTGCTAGCATTCTCTCAGCTTCTCTGGCCTCGACTTTTATTTGAGACGATTTTTGAGACACCATCTCAAAATTGGACAGCAAGCAGTCATGCTTTTGTCTAAGCTTGGTGTTTTCTGTTGTAAGTTCATCAATCTGAGAACAGCCAGGAAGTGGCCGAATGGGGTTAGGGAGGGCTGCACGTTCAGCATCTGTTTCTCTGTCTTTCTTTGCTCTTTGCTGGCATGTCTTACATTCAGGTGGATTTGAGGCTTTCTTGACAAACTCACTACACTTTGTTTTCAATTCTTCAATCTCTCTCTGAAGATCTCTCGTATGTTGCTTTAACTCATCGTTGGTAATCTCTAGCTGGGTACACGATTTCTTGCTCTGGAGAAGAGCCTGATTGAGATTTGCTAGTCGTGATGACGAGTCTTGCTCACTCCTCTTTTTTTCTGTCTGCATCTCAGACAGCTGCTGCCTTTTCTCTCTCAACTCCATCAAAGTTACCTCATATTGTTCCTCTACTTGATGGAGTCTGAGGTAAATACATTGGGTAATGCATGGGAATAACACATAAAACTGTAGCCTAGCCTAGGCCCTTAGCTACAAGTTTAATCTTACTAATTTCTTACTTGGCAGTCTGTGACTTGAGTTCATGTTGAAGCTCACTAACAAATGACTTGAGAGAAGAATTCTGCTTTTGAGACAATTGCTTCAAACTTTCAGCTGTAGCTTTAGCTTCATCAGCAATGCCTGAATATGAATTAGAAGTCACATGGGTAATGATAAAAGTAAAAGTGAATTCAGGTCACCTTTTGCTATCAACTCATTTGTGCTGGCTTCTTCAACTTGATTTAGCAGTCCTTTTTGCACCCTCTTGCATTCACATAACTCTTCTGCTAGCTGCTTCTTTTCAGCGGTACAATTTTTAAGTAATTCGTCTTTTTTCTTTGCCTCGCGCTCCAAGTTGGAAAGTTTGTGACAGAGTGTCAGTTTTTCGTGCTCCAACGCCTCAGCAGAAGACATGACTGTCGCATGTACGTACCGACTCCCGAGTAATTCAAACGGACCAATCAGAATCATGCATGACGTCATGCAAGGAGTGTCCACGTGCGTGGTGCGCTTTAATTAAAGTGGACTATCTGAGACCAGAGATTTCCCTGCGGTGCTAAGCTAGACCTATCTGTGCCGATCCATGGAGTTTATCCCGACTATAGAGGATGACGAGGACGTTAATGAAGAATCAGAGAATGATTCAGAAGAAGAGGTAACGACATAAAGACCTACAAGTTTGACCACGTGGCGTATGATCATGCAGGTAGCAAAAGGAAAGAATAAATCACGCAATGTGTTTGCAGCTGGGTTCAAGTTTACTGAAGGTAATGATAAAAGGTTCCAATGGGAAATAAATGAGGCAATTGAAATGGCAACAAGTGCACAGGTCAGTCTAGCTGCTTATTATCATGCTTACTATCAGCTTACTACTTATGCTATTGTGCAGTCAGTAGAACAGACTTCACTGGATGCAAAAATTGCTCGAGCAAGAGAAATTAGAAGATTAAAGGTGTGTATGCATATGATCAGTAATTATATTTCTATTATTATAAAATTGATTTATTATTGTAGAAAGAAAGGAAAAAAGACAAAGCAAGGGAAAGAGATTTAGAACCAACAGTGAAGGAGGATAGCAGTGAATGCGCAGAAGATGATGAGAATGAGGAATCAGGTCTGTGCCATAACAATCTCTTCGGCATTGTTCGCTGAAATTTAAACTAGATTAACTTAAAACTAGATTTTGGCTTCAAAGCTTCGTTACCTTGAATGGCGTTGCAAGCAATCTGAAGACAAAACTGTCTATAACACTTTCATTTGTGACTGCACTAAATATAGGTTAGATGACACATTTAGATAACTATAGAATTTAGAATGCACAGAACCCAATGTATAGACATCCTGACGTGTGAGGGTATCTGTTCGGTTTTCAGAGCGAAGTGCTCAATTAGTAGAGACCCCAGTGTCGAAGGCGAGTGCGTTGTTGAATGACGACTGTGTAATTCTTTATTCTTCATACATTTTTGAGGACACTATTTTTTGTGTATGTAGTTAATTACTATGAGATGTAGACACCTGGTCAGTCATTATGCAATATAGTGGAACTCAGGCCTTGCAGACATCCCTTGTATACTCACTCTAATACGGACACTTGGGGCGTGTTCACATGGAATCCACTTTTGATGTGCATTGTAGCCCCAAACCGCCAATGCGAATTGGAAGCGATCAATGCACATCGCAAGCGTTCACATGTAGCGAATTGGATATGAATTGCGCGGCTCAAAAAGCTCTTCCTAGCCTTCAACGATGCTTTAAAGTCCATTACGATGGTTTATTAGTCTGCCAAGCGCCTTTTGTCTACTCACGACGTCGTGCACCCATGCGCGTGTGTTGTCTCAATTCGCTTTCAATCTACCTCCGGAGGTGGATTGAACCCAATGCGCATTCAATTCACATTGATTTCATGTGAACACTGACGAACCGGATTGAATGCGCAATCGATCCACTTTGCATAGTCCATGTGAACGCGCCTTTAAACCACTATTCTCGAGTTTGATTGGTCAATTGCACCTTAAGCCCATGTGCAAAAACCCTTATCTATAGCTAGAATTGTTTTGTCTTATTCCTCACAGGCTCTGATTCAGATGTGAGCATTGATTCATTGGAAGATATGGATTGCAGCTCACCAACACCAAAAGTACTGTTTCTGCTTATTATTTGTTGACTGTAGTTGTTGTGTAATGAATAATTCAGGGGCATAAAGAAAAGTTTGCTTCTCGACTGAGTGATGGTAATAGGGAGAAACTGGCTTCTGATATGTTTTTATTTTAGCCCAGAAAATGCTGAATATTTTAGCCACGCTCCACCAATGAGTGACAACATTGCGTTCACTGACATGAACCTCTCTCGTCCTCTGCTAAAGGTTGTATTGTCTCCTACTTATTAGCTCTATAATTATGTGCATCATGATTGCAGGCAGTAACTAGCATTGGGTATTCCGTACCAACACCAGTACAAGCCAGGACCATACCTCTCGCTCTCATGGGAAAAGATATTTGTGCTTGTGCAGCAACTGGAACTGGTAAGAAAACAATGTATTTGTAGAGGAGGAAGATGAACATTTTTTCCACCCAGGTAAAACAGCAGCATTCATACTCCCAATACTAGAGAGGCTGTTGTTCAGACCAACACACGGTCGTGTCATTAGAGTGTTGATAATCACGCCAACAAGAGAGCTTGCCATACAGGTAACCTGCACCATACCTATTATAACATAATAATTATGTTCCTGTGTCTCTATAGATTCATTCTGTTGGGAAAGCTTTGGCTAAACACACCAATATTGAATTGTGTCTTGCTGCAGGTAAATACCTTGATAGCTGTTGTCTTCCTTTTTATTTTTGCCCAGGTGGATTGGACAGCAGGGCACAGGAGGCAGCACTAAGAAAGAGTCCAGATATTGTTGTAGCAACTCCTGGTCGACTGGTGGATCACCTGCACAATACTCCTTCATTTAGTTTACAGACTATCGAGATATTGGTGCTGGATGAAGCTGATCGGTACAGTTCGTGTTATTGCATCAATCTGTCATTTGTTGTGTTCTCTAGGATGCTAGATGAACACTTTTTGGATCAAATGAACGAGATCATTCGTCTCTGCCCTAAGAACAGGCAAACTCTCTTGTTTTCAGCCACCATGACAGATGAGGTCATTAATTTACTACATCCACAATGTCTTTTATATCACCTTTCCTAGATTGAGGAGTTAGCTCGCCTCAGTCTCAATCATCCTGTTCGTTTGTTTGTGGACAGCAACATGGATACTGCTGACAATCTTCACCAAGAATTCGTACGCATCAGAAGCAACAGAGAGGGAGATAGAGAGGCTATTACAACTGGTCTGTAAATGTTGTCAGCCGCTTCTCAAGGTTTTTTGCCTGTAGCTTTGTGCTGCCGTACATTCAAGGACCAGTGCCTTCTCTTCCTACCAACTAAGCGTCTTGCTCACCGCTTGAGAATACTGTTTGGTCTTCTTGGACTCAAAGCTGCTGAGCTACATGGCAGTCTCTCTCAGTTACAGGTCAGGAATGTCTTCTCTTTATACCATACTTCGATTATGGTGTGATTTTGAGCAATCTAATTATTGTCAAAAGCAGGTTAATATTGAGCTTATTACCCTACTTATTATACCTACTCTGCATATTATACCTACTCTGCATATTATACTTACTCTGCCCACTTATTACCCTCGGCAAACTTCAAAGAAACATCAAAGGAAAGTATGGCTTAACACGACGAGTGCGCTAATTAGAGGGGCAGGGGTATCGTTGGACACTTAAGAACTTTTGTTGTCGCTCACCAGAAATTTGTAACTGACTGGCGCTTCTGAAGTACCTTCGGAAGCACAACAATTTGTCAGTAAGTGACCCTACAACGTTGGACTGTAGTTGAGCTAGCAGTATGAAAAACGGGACCTCAAAGTATAGGCTAGTCACAGCAGCAGTATTTGCAGCAGTAGTAGGACAGAAGGTGAAAACAGATACAAATTATCCTCACTTCACGGTCACCTCTTATTGTTACTGTAGGTAGTATTATTATTGTAGATATGTATAATTATGTTAAAATAGATGCGCTACATGCACGGGATGTCAGTTTCTGCGGTGAAATAAATCCCGTATTACCCTCCTTCTCATTGTCCATATATTTATCAGCGATTGGAATCTCTGAAACAGTTTAAAGAAGGTTCAGCTGATGTTCTCCTTGCTACTGATCTTGCTGCACGAGGCCTAGACATTGAGGGAGTGAAGACAGTCATTAACTACAGTATGCCTCCAGCACTGAAGCAATACATACACCGAGTGGGAAGAACAGCTCGTGCTGGTAGATCAGGAAGGTCAGCTCCACAGTACTATTGTACTGAACAAGAATTTCAATATTTGTGTTGTCAGATCAGTGACCCTGGTTGGTGAGAAAGGACGTAAAGTCCTGAAGGATGTCGTCAAACAAGCCAAGTATCCTGTAAAGAGTCGGGTTGTCCCATACGAGGTAGTAATGAGGTACAAAGACAAGATCAGAAACCTTGAAAAGGAACTGAAACAGATTATGAAACAAGAAGAAGAGGAAAAGCAAGTGAGGCCTATTTTCTCAATCACACGTTCCCAATTTCTTCTGTTCTCATAACTACAGATTCGTATTACTGAGATGGAGGTTAACAAAGCTAAGAACATGATTGAGCATCGAGATGAGATATACAGTCGTCCTCCTCGAGTGTGGTTTCAGGAGAAGAGAACAGGTCAAAAAAGGCAAAGAGGTGAGCGGCATAATAAAAGATCGGTTTAGATAAATGGGATACAAAATAATAATAAGTGAAATTGATTCATGGCTTTGTTTTGGTAGTCATGGACTCTATCACAGTGCTGGCTGGTTTCTTCGGAAGAGCTAGTGGTACATCAGCTAGTTCTGGGTAGTTTAGTATCTCTTCGAGTACCTCTACATCAGCCAAAGCTCTGTGACCTGTGCAAATACCCCATAATTAAAAAGCAACCATGTTATATGATGCAGCTGACCTTTGTACACTTTGGTTGGGAAACACAACTTGTAAAGGCTTTGTAGACCGAGTCTCTCACCATTGAGAAAACCATCACCACTATTCTGCACCTATGGATGGATAGATCATGACATGTGCACATAATTTTGAGGAATAAAAATGATTCCTAGATGCAAACGATACAAGGTTTATTGTACTCATGCAGAGGAAAATAATTATATTAGCAATAATTTTGACTGAATTACTTGTCTCAAGAATTGCAAAGTGTCAGCAAAAGATATGTTTCGTTCAACGAGGAATGAAGTACAAAGTTCAGGAGTGCGTTTCATTTCTGCTAGCAGAAGTGGAAAGTCATACTTGTTTCCATTGTGTGCCGCTAGTACTGCAAGGACTCATGACAATAATTATATTCACAGTTATCCCATCGTACCTGGATGGTGTGATAGCCCTGTGCTCTCGGTCACCTCCTGTGTTGTGTTGGATATCCATGATAAGAATCTAGGCAGCACTATCGAGAGAGGTTCCTCATCTTTCAACATGTTGGGCGTGATTCCTGTTATACGGCGAACTACATAGATAGCTAAAACAATGTCTTCTCTAATAATTAAACTTCATTACCTATTTCAGGAATATAAGTTTTAGTGTAGACGAGACTTGAGAATGATGTGTTGCTCACTGCTACTGGTGGGTTGAACACCTTACCAGCTATCTCTGTGATACTCTCAGTATATACATCCAGGCCTGTTGTCTCCAGATCAAAGAGAAACAAAAGAGATTGCTCTTGGCTGCTGTTTAGATCGTGACTCGGCCTGTCGACTGCTGTGCTGCTATTAGCCATGATCTGAGTATGTTTCTGCACCTTCGGCCACGTGGCACGGAAGTACAGTAATTACAAAATTAGTGCATACTAAACTCATGAAGGTATTTTGCATACCACGAGGCGCTCTAAAGCGGCTCGCTGTTGTAGTCTACACTAGCTTACTGTGTTGTGAGCTTACCTGAAGCAAGCGATCACGAGCGGAGGCAGCCGAAGATGCTGTTCGCGGCCAGAGCGAGCTACCTTTCATTCGCCCGTAGTGTACAACGACAGAGTAAGCAATTTGACGTAATGTCGCCATCACTGCCACTGCTAACTCGCTTCACTGTCAGTAGTAGGTATCGCAGTAGTCACTACAGTACAAGTCACCAGTTACGCGTACGACAACACGTGCGTACGGGTACGCCCACATGACGTTGCCCACCGGAGCTAAAAACCTAGGCGCCGGTGCAATACATAGTCATTTCCATTGAGGATGTTAAGTTACTGCAAAAAAACGCACAAGAGAAATTCTCATGGCGGAATTCTACAATACTGCATTGCTATAATATAGCTAGGTTCCACCTAGAGGAGTGAAGGAATAAATGTAATGATAAAAATGTGGGTACCCACTTGTTGATAGAATTAACGGATAAACGTACAGAATTGTGAATGCTCAGGTTTGTCCTGATTTCAGGGGTGTCCACAGTGAGGGTTCTACTACATGTATATATCAGCATTGATACATTCACTGTAGCTGCCATTTTATCCCACACTGCCAATATAAAAAAATTAATATTGTTGTGTCAGCCCTGTTGTGTCATTAAAAAATGTGAAACCTATCAACAAGTGGTTATTTGTTTTTAGCTTTTCTTAGTTTATTTCGAGCATTCCATGACTTCATAAGTTCACTTGCTGACTGCTGAGGGAGACAGGCTGGTAGGTAGTCTAGCTGTGGGTGACCCAGTATCTCTTCCATTGCCTCTACATCAGCCAATGCTCTATGAGCTATAGACACTAACTCAAACAATATTCTTTTAAGTAAAACTGACCTTGGTAGGACTTGTCTGGAAAACAGAGTTTGTAAATGTTCTTTAAACCAAGCTTTTGTTCAGCTAGAAAATCACTGCCTTCACGTTTTTCCTAAAAAAAGTGTTACTTTATTATCAATACTGTGCTGTACTGTAAGTCCTACTTTTCTCAAGAATGTTAATGTGTCGGCAAAGAATATTCGATTCTGTTGTAATTGAGCAAGTGTAGACTTATTAGATTTGGTTATTCGTTGCATTTCTGCTAGTAGGAGTGGGAAGTCATAGCTGTTACCATTGTGCGCCACAAGTACTGTAATGACAGCAGCAGTAATAGATGTGTGGTATTGTTCAGCTTGTACCTGGATGGTGTGGTAGTCCAGTGCTCTCGGTCACCTCCTGTGTTGTGTTGGATATCCATGATAAGAATCTAGGCAGCACTATTGAGAGAGGTTCCTCATCTTTTAACATGTCGGGCGTGATTCCTGTTATACTCTGGACTGCAAGTATATTATTATGTTAGAGGTAATGTTAGCATGTGTCAAAGTGCATGTAGAAGTGTTGCCAGTTGCTGTCATAGATAGTATAGTAAAGAACAGGGTTCATTAGCACCTTCATTGAGAAATGCCCCTCTGCTATCTATCTATGTCAAGAAAATCTCGAAGAGCTCTCAAGAGGTTTTTTAATCACAAAGTAGTGGTCTGTGTTTCCGAGTGGAAAGCAACATGCGAATTCATCAGCATATAGAAAACGCACGTATTTGCACCTATTTACACCCACATGTGTCTACTTATACATTGCTGTGCGTAGCCAACACTCATAAATAGCTACTATCATACTCCAGAAAGGCGTGTAGTGCATCAGATGGCAGTTACCCTGTACCATGGGCGGCTATCCTATACATGGTGATATTGTTCTACCATTTTTTCATCGTTCTTATAGACCATTGGTTAATCTGTTTATGGCTAGTGGCATGTGCATGAGACAAAAGTAATGACTGGATAATTATTGTTATAATGCTGTGGAACAAGTTTTTATTTCACTTCACAAAAGGTCACTATCACACAATCCACAAAACCTGTAGAATCGATCTGACCAATATTGTACTGGGACAGTTTCTCCTGTGATTGTGTGTATTCACTATCCATCACATCTCTGTCTAAGAAGAGTATTCTGAGTAGTGACTGGTTGTAATTATATTATTCATGTATCAATTATACGACACGGATGGCAGGCTTTAATGCACTTTTATGCTGACTTGACCATCCCTGTCCTTTACTATTATCATTGCCGCTCGGCAATGATATGTAGGGATGACCACGAATTAAGATGGCAGCTACTCATTTGTATACTATCTATCACTGAATGAATAACCCTAAAACCTGGACATATTATGGCTGCAATCAACATCAAGCTTTTTGGATACATGTGAAGCTAATCATTGTTCAACTGTTGCTCTGTGTGTCTAACCAGGGTATGTGCAATTACCTATTCCTGGGATATCGTGGCTGGTGTAGACGAGACTTGAGAATGATGTGTTGCTCACTGCTACTGGTGGGTTGAACACCTTACCAGCTATCTCTGTGATGCTGTCTGTATAGACACTCAATCCTGTTGTCTCCAGATCAAAGAGAAACAAAAGTGATTGCTCTTGGCTGCTGTCTGCATCATCATAGCTGCTGTCTGCATCATCACAGCATGAGCTGCAGCTCTCACTGGATGTACCAGTTGTATCAGTGTTGATTGTTGCTAGTACTCTTTGACCTATGAATACAAGGGTAACTAGCTATGCTAGTTGTACAACTAGCTCACTATGGTGGTGATAGGGTGTTCTATGCCTCCTTTTGGACCTCCTTGCTCGCTTGGTTTTTGGCATGTTCTGTGCCCACCTTCAATTTGGTTCTCTATTTGGAGCCAATTGTGTCTATAACAACTGTGGTTTACAGTATGCACAGTGGTTTACATTTATTAATTATTTATAATAAGTTACTAACACGTGCACTAGCTGCTCTTCAATATAAATTATTTACTGTGAATCAATTTGTCACAAAAATACAATAATAGCTCAGGAGTTTATCATAATACTCAACTATACTCATGTGCAGTGACTACTACACACTCTTGTTATTGTAGGCTGTGATGACAAGATCAAGAAAACAGAGACAGTGAGTGATGTAGTGTGTATTGTTAGATCATGATCTGTTAATAGGAAGAGGAGGTCAAGATGAGGAGAGAGAATGAATATGCAACACGTGTAGCTAAGCGAGCTAACAAACAAAAGAAACTAAATACTGTAGCTCTGGATGCGAACAAGAAAGGGAAATCTTCTCACAGAAAGCGTGAGTGAGATAGAGGGGGAGAGCAAATTTTGTTTATAATGTCTTGTTAGTTAACCCAGTCATCAAAGCGTTTGATAGTGACATGACTCAGCAGTCTACCAAGAAACACAAACCAGCCAAATATGGGTATGCTGTACATTGTAATTTATACTCTACTTATAAATTGTGTATTATCTTTAGTTCAAGGCCTCAGAACAGTGCATCAAAGGGTCACAAATTTAAATCAAAAAAGAAGTAAGCTAATTCATGTATGTTTTACTATAATAATTATTTGCGTGTTTTCAGGTTTAAACGTCGTTAAATATGACTTTTCAGTTTTTGAATTATAGGACCATAATGTGTTATGATAATGAGTCCACTGTAATTATTAAGGATTTTCACACATAACTTGGTTTGTGGCAGTAGGGTATTTTTCACACATAACTTGGTTTGTGGGTATTTTCACACATAACTTGGTTTGTGGCAGTAATGTCACTTTAAGTCTAAGTCATATTAGTCATCGAAGTCTAATTCATCATAGTCATCGTTCTCCTCTACCACCGTTGCAATGGAGCTCTTCCTGAGCAACATGTTGCCCATTAGATCCAGTTCACAGTGCTTGATAACATATCGTTGTGCCATTTCTTCCTGAAAACTCAAAGCCCGGCTGTATCTGGCAGGCCTGACTGGCCCTGTAGTGCTGTTCTTTCTTCCTTTTCTTGCTCTTTTGATGGATTTCCATAGAATGCTGAAAGCATCAGACAGAGATACCTTAGCAATGAAGAACATGCAATGGCCACTTTGCCAACCAGGATTACTGTCAGCAAAAAACCGAATGTGAGGATTTTCTAGATCACTGTCACTAATAGGAGCCACATGAGACTTGAGGTTGCTCAGTTCTCGCTTGAGTACAAAGGTGTCTGGATCGTAAATCTCATTGCCGATGCGAACATCATTTGCAAACTGGTTCATCAGGTTTCTTTCCCTCTCTGGTGTTTGTCTGTCATGGCGTGGGTAGACCTTCTGAAGGTAACGAATGAGAGTAATGTAGCTAAGGTAACTGAATGCTTTGCCCATAAGATAGATGGGTGTTCGTGGATGAAGGATGAGCTCCCTTAGAGCATGCCACAGGAACACGTAATACATCAGAGGACCTCCTCTGTAGCAGTTTTTGACGAGAGCCAAACCAATTTTTATGACAGTGTACTTTTCTCCGTTGTCTTCTTTGCGTTCTACGCTCATTAGGTACATGCCTCGTAAAGATCCATCGATTCTTTCTCTGCACATAACTGCAAAGGTGTACCCCAGCACTATCTTGTGGAACGACTCGATCGTTATTTCAGACTGTATCATACTCTTGCAAAACTCATAGAGCTCGTTTATCGAGACGTCGTCCAACAGATGCGTTGCACAAACATATGCATGCTGCCGCATCGTCTTCCCCATGGTACGTCTGCTGGGATGAGCACCAAAAGCGATTTGCCAAAGCACAAAATAGTCTCTTAGGATGGCGCCTGCCCCCGACAGGATCTTCACGAGTCTGTACACCAACCAAACACCGACCAGTGTGAGTCCTATGATGAGCGAATTGCGTATCACGCGGCTGATCTCCATGGTATCTTGATCCTTCACGGGCCCTTCAGTGGAGGTTGGGGCCGGTTCTGTGGGCGGGGCTCATCCTTGCAGTTAAGTTGCTCGACTCGTGGTTATTACGCACATCAAAGAACTCGTTAGAGCCAACGCCACCATTTTGACTCTCTTCGATGTTCTTCGCCGAGACAGTCTCCGGTGTTTTTAGATGGAGAAATATCAATGGCATTAATCTTCTCAGGGTGGCGCGCTTCGCCATGCCTGTTCGCCGCCTGACGAGCTCGCCTCGTCGCGCAAGAGGCCTCACCGTAGAGACAATGAACCCCTGTGTTAGAGAGATGGAGTATGCTGTGCGTGGAAAGGTTCCCATAGAAGCCATGACCATTCAACAAAACCTACAACAGGTAGTTAATACACTGGTAGTCGACAATAATTGGTAGCAGCTACACTAGAGGTGTCATTTTGTTATCTACAGGGAACCAAGTCCTACCCGTTTCATCGTGTTCTCTTTGCTAACATTGGTGACTGTCATGCCATGGGACAGAAACCACTTACCTTTGTGCGGCAGTTGCTTGCAGCTACAGTAGACCCTGCACTTGTCAGAGACAATAAGGTGTATCCTCATGATGTGGCAGCCAGAGCAGATAGCATTCTCATGAGTTGCAGTGGTAACAGTCTTGGTTCTTATACTGATTCAAGAGGAATAACTCATGTACGAGAGAGCATTGCACGTTTTATCAGCCAACGAGATCACATTGAGAGTAAATCTGACTCAGTGTACCTAGTCAATGGAGCAACTGAAGGGATCAAGGTTAGTACAGCTAGTACTCTACCTGATGCATACATAGCAACTTGATCACTACATTCTTTATTTCTTTAGATGGTTCTAAGCATGTGCCAAATGTACGACCAACCTGCTGGTATAATGATCCCAATACCACAATACCCATTATACACAGCCACCATTACTGAACAAGGAGCCTATCCTGTGAGTCTCAGCCCTTTGCTATGAGTGTGTGTTTTACTTGATCTCTTTCACATGTACAGATCAAGTATTATCTAGATGAGCCCAATGACTGGGCAATCACTACAGAGGAGCTACAGATGTCCATCAATGCATCACGTAGCTACTGCAAGCCACGAGTAATGGTGGTCATCAATCCTGGTAATCCAACTGGTCAGCATCTCTCTGAAGAGAACATGCGCAACATCATAAAATTCTGCCACGATGAGAATCTCTTGATTATAGCTGATGAGGTGAGCTATTGCTGTGGATGTGTAGCATAGCAGTTTTACTATGTATTCCTCTTTGTAGGTATACCAAAATAATGTCTGGACAGAGGAGGTGGAGTTTAAATCATTTCGCAAGGTTTTGTTAGAGATGGGCCCTCAGTACAGCACAGTGCAGCTAGTTTCTTTCAACTCTACTTCAAAAGGATTTGTTGGAGAGTAAGGATTTTATTGGTTGAACAACATGGTCAGTCCGTTTACTCTCTCTTTCTCTCTCATTAGATGTGGCATAAGAGGTGGCTACATGGACATGACAGGATTTGATGAAACTATAATGGACCAATTCTACAAGCTGGCCTCGACTAAGCTGTGTGCTAATTCTCCTGGTCAAGTTGTCACAGATGTCATGGTCAACCCTCCTCAACGAGGAGAGCCATCATACGAACTGTTTGAACGTGAGAAAAAGAACATTTTAGACTCGCTGAAGAGGAGAGCCATCACGGTGTATGAAAGGTTCAACAGCATCGATGGTGTCTCTTGTAACAGAGTAGATGGAGCAATGTATGCTTTCCCTCGAATAGAACTACCAGAGGCCGCAGCAGCAGATGCAGCCAAGGAAGACCCTAACATGCAGCTCGACGAGTTCTACTGTTTGGAGTTTCTGAGGCAGCAGGGAGTGTGTGTGGTCCCTGGGAGTGGGTTTGGACAGCTTCCAGGCACTTGGCACTTCAGAATGACAATACTACCACCAGAACCTGACCTCGATGAGATGCTGACCAAGTTCAAATCCTTTCACAATGATTTTGTCAGAAGATACACCGTCTAATAACTATGCGTACTATAGAAATACTCTCTGATCCCTTCTGTTTCTTCTCCTTTAATTTATCAACAAAGCAACATCATTATTTTTCATTATGGCTGTTGTAATAATTTTTTTCAAATTTTTGCATGTGACAAGAGATAATCTTATTTTTTCTGTTGTAACAATGATAATGCATTAGTAATTGAACACTTTATTTGATCTAAAAAGTGAGAGAGAAGATAAGACTGCTGCTGCTAGCTAGTTGTTGCCATCACTTACTGTTTGATCCATCGTCTAGTCTATGTGCAGCGTCACGTAGCAGGCGTGGTAGTTGAGCATGTGCTAGCTGTCCTCTCAACTGTACAACATGTATTGAAATGAACACACTATAGTCAATGTCACCTTAGTGCAGTTATGAAGGAGGGCCCATATTGCAGTGGCTGCTACTGACACCAGTTGCAGCTGCTCACACTGCAGACACTGACTGAATATACCAACAATTTGATCTATCGTAGCATAGTGAAAACAATGGGAGTCGTTAATGAGTGTTATAAACACACCATCAGTAGCTAGTATAGATTTTGCCGGTCCATAGAAACAACAGTTGCGTAACAACAGAGCACATTGTTCTCTCACACTGCTACCACCAGGTCTCGAGTGTTCTTGCTGGGCCCATATATCACACACCAGCTCAACTGAACCTGGTGAGAGTCTATAGTAATGAAGCATGCTGCTATGAACATTGACTGACCTGTTTGTCTGATGAACATAGCTTGACCATCTGTTGAGAAGGTGATGCAGACCAGTAGTCTCAACCACATCGAAGAGAGGCAAGAGCCACCATGTGAGCTGTGCTTCTCCTGCTTTGGATTGAGAGTCACAAAACGAGAAAGAAATCCAGTCTATAGAAAGTGAGAAAACTGGATTTCCAAATCAGTCTTATCACACTCAGTCTTACTTTTTTCAGTGCTCCTCTCCCTTCATGAGACAAAGAGCTTGTGGCTAAGAGAGAGAAGATGGGGTCAAGTGTTCTAAGATGAGGACTGACAGTTTTGACATTAATACAGCTCTGATGAGAAGAGAGCAGGTGAACAGCCATTTTGATAATGGAGTGAAGGAGAGAGGTGCTGCAGTGCTTGGCTGGTGAGACCAATGCTTGGTGTGCTGGGAAAAAAGAACAAGAAAAATAACGTTAGAAGCGAAAGAAGTGCATAGAGTACCTGGCTGATAGCTAGCTATGAGCACACAGAGTAAGCTGACCACTGTCTGCAATAGCGGCACTCTGACACTGCATGTGGGCCACAGTGTGTGCAACACATCAACCAAACCATAGCTCAATGCTGCCTTCTATAAAAACGAAGATATTATTATTTTAAACTAAAACAATACCACCAGTACTTTCATCATTACTAACTATCACTACCTTTGCTGCTGATGACTGATACAATAGATTTCTCATCAGTTCTAGAGTTGATGTCAACTCTAACAGTTGAGAAGACTAAAGAGAAACAAAAATAGTTAGTGAAACAGTGAAAGAGCATTGAAAAAGCATACACACCTTCTTCACTTGACGATGTTGACCAACCGATTGTTGACGAATCTTAGTGAGTAGAGCCATTGCACGCTCTATGGTGGACTCAATGAGACCAGCTAAAGTGTGTGAGAGGTGCATGTAAGATAACAAGTGATGATATCCTACCATCAAGAGCCGCCTGCTTAGCTGATTGACTACTGGCTACTAGCAGAGATATGGCAGACTCAACTAGGTCCCCGCATCTATTCTCTCCATCATCTTCTTCTCTCCTAGTGGATAGAGGTCTAGACTGGTGTATCAGGACTGTAGCCAGACTCTTGCCAGAATAGTGCCGACCATTGTAACAGCTGAAGAATACACAGACTAGGTGTTTATTAGTGGATCAGTCTAACCTCATACAGTTGAGCTTGCTGGCTTCATGTTCTTGATCCAAACAGTAGCTCATGAAAGAGGCCAGACCATTGTGCATGTTGCTGGGACTGGGTTTAGTGAAGACAAGGAGAGAACACAACAGCTTTAGACATCCCTTCATCAGTTGGTGAGAGGCTGACTCCATGCACTCTATAATCAACCCTGATACACAACCAAGTGATGCTCTCAACCATCTCTATAACCTCTTCCAGCTTACCAGCAAAGCAGTGCCAGTGTTTCACTAGAGCACTGAACACAGACAGTTGGTCATGATGCTTGTGTGATAGTGCAGTAATTACACTGACCACCTCACAACACAGCTGCTGAGAGTGACGCTCTGAGAGAACACAATCATCTTTTATCAAAACTTAATGCTTTACTCACTTGATATATTGTGCAGTTGCTGTCTGAGGTGCAAGAGACCCACTAATCTAACAGCTTCATCCTCCTCTCCTCTCATCAAGCATTGCAGCAGTCTCAGAGCTGAGCAATACAGCTCCACCCACACACACACAACATTTAGGCTGAATTCAGATAGGTAAGATAACTTGAGTTATAATGAGAGTGCTTACTGGAGTACCTGATACTGTTGTTGCTGCTGTTGTAAGCCATTATGATCATTCTCAACCAGTCCTCACTCAGCAGCCTACACACCATTATAGTGAATGTGTTGTGCCTTTATACAGTCTAACATACCCAAGAGCAGCGCTGGAGAGGTCAAAGGTCATCGAATTTGAGTTGAATAGATGTGGATATACAGCGGCACAGTTGCTGATGAACCGCAATAATGAAGAGAGGACAGGAAGATGACTGGAACAGACAACCTTTGGAAGACAACCATCACTACTAGTCCCATCTCTTTCTGGTCCGTTCCTCATGTTGCTGGTGGTGGTTTCAGGAGCATTCATTGCCTTCTCCACTGACGCTGCTAGTTTGTCAAGGTAGCTCTTGACAGTACAAAGCATGTTGGTTTGATCAAAGATAGTGTCAAGTGCTTCAGCTCCTATCAGAATCTCCTATACAGCATAAACACTATGAATGTGCAGGTACTGTATAACAAGAAATTTTGCAAATGAGTACCAATATCCCCATTTGGCACATTTGCTACCACCCACTATACTAATGCACTTGCACAAACACTGTATAATAACCAAACACACACGCACACAAACACACACACACACACACACACACACACACAAACACACAAACACACAAACACACACACACATACTCACTCCATGCTCATCTTGGTAGTGTAATAGAGCATTAATGACTTGCTGATCATGACACATCAGATTACTGAGCACACATAATACCTAACAAGACAAAGAGTCAATAACACTACTACCACTACTGCACTGAACACATACTTGCTCCTTGACCAGAGAGCTCTCTTTATCATGCAGTGCCATATCCACACACGCTCCCCACAGCCCAAAACTGTGCATTCCCTGCCACACATTGACAGCCATACCTGCTGACAACTGCTGGGAGCAGAGCAGAGAGAGAATAGAGTAGCCGGCACAGCGAACCTGAGAGGAGAGAGCAGGATGAAGGAGTGAGAGACAGGTCCAACCTCAGTCTCTCTGTCAGTGAGTAATGAGTGCAGCCATGTCATGTTCTCATCAGGTGGTGTTCCCAGTACCCAATGCTGCAACCACTCCTACACACACCAGAGAAATAAACCGAGACAAACAAGAATGAGACCATACCCCAGTGCAGTTGTTAGTTGAGAGGAGAGTATGAAGGAGATGAGAGAGGATGAGGGCAGACTGTCTGGTAGCTTCTTTGCCCATGAATGATGAGAATACTGTACCTCTACCAGTGATGAACATCCACAGCACCTGCTCATGAGATGGTAAAGGTTCCACCATATTATCTATGGTTCCAGTGAGGTTATGCTCCTACACTCACTTCTTGTAGTGATGTGAGTAGCTTGAAACAATTAGAAATCCATTCAGGTCTTAACGGCTTACCACAGTCTCTATTTTAAAATACACAGTGGGTAAAACTGACATTAACTGCACTACACGAGATACCTTGCAGCAACTGATGTATGTAGCAGACAGGAGAGAGTGTGATGGAGAAGTGACAAATCATGATGATCAGGGATAGCTGCCTTTAGCAGTAGTCGATGGCAAATCTCAAGTATAGCAGACAATGAAGTAGAAGAGATGCTGATATTAGTGATAGAGTTGCACTGCTGGAGCAACACTGTGAGTAGCTTTAGGACAGCAAGCTGTAGGGTTCTGAGAGAAAGAATGATTTATAATTACTGAACAGCGGGTAAATTTTGAAGTTAAAATTTTGGTGAAAAATGGCCCAAAATTCATGTTAAGGCAATTTCAACTGATACTTAGTTCATTTTGTTGAGTTAATATTTAGCAAGAGCTCAACGATTCACCAATTTAACAAAATTTGTTTCCACCAAAAATTACCCGTTAGAAACAACAGTGCACCTGTCATTGTATCCATCACCATCATCACAGTGTAACAGAGACACACACACACCCTCAGGTGCTGCCATCATGTCAACCAGCCACACCAAGTCCTCGTCCTCCACTAGTAATGGAAGAGGAAGAGAAAGGAGGCCAAACAGGAAGGACAGAATGGTTGACAGCAGTGAGGAATTTGCTGGAGTATGCGGTCTGGTGGAAGAGAGATGCTGTTTTACCAGCACTCTCACACATTGGGAAAGAGAGAAGTCTTCCCAAGAGTGATCTGTTTTTCGTGAGCAAGGCAGTAGGCAAGTCATTCGCAGGAGCTGAACTAAGTGTTGTGATGCTTTACTACTGACAGTATTAGAAGTGATATCACGAGAGAGAGTGGTCACTGCTGTGGTCAGGTTAGAGTGACGCAACGTTGCTAGATCAAAGAGAACACAAGCTTTCCTATCAGGAGAAAGAGATGCCAGAAGATGTTTCAAGGCATCTTCTTCTGTTTGAGGGATTCCATTGTGAGCAGAAACAATCCATCTGATGCTCAATCGATGCTGGACAGGGTCAGAGAGAAGTAAAGATTTGTCCAATAGTGGTGGGATATGGTGAGGAGACACAGCTACCAGTGGATCAACTGGAAACGGAAACTGGAGACTAGACAAAGAGAAAGATAACAAGTAGTGTCTACTTGACTCACTGTGGTAGCAATTGTTCAGGTAGAGCTAATCTCCTCTCAGTGTTTGGTGAGTGTGTGTACTGAGCTACACTAGAGAAGGAGAGGCATGCCAGCAGCCGTGTGCAGCTACCCACCACCTTGCTGTCATCAGGATATGATAGAACACCTGAGCGCAACAAGCATACATCATCATTATACGGAACTAGCACTCACACTTTATAGTATCAACCACAAGTGATTCGTTGTGCAGTAGAGAGTCTCTGACACTAGGAGAAGAGTGAGCTAGCAGTGTGAGGCAGGAGAGACAGGAAGGGACCATAGGGTCAGGGTCAACAGCTTGGTGATGGTTCTTCAATGATTGAGTGAGTAGAGGAAGGAGACCACACTCGAGAGCAGCGGAGTGAAGAGAGTAGTCTAGACAGGGAGGGAGATCACTAACTCATCACAGGCTCTACAAGACTGCAGTGTGTCATACCATGCAGCACTATAATCAACTGTTCTAGAGCTGATGCTCTCATGCTGGACTCCAGTGTAGCTGAGCTGATCACAGCAATCAGGTTAGACACGTCTCCTGCCTACACAACAATGAGGAGACTTAAAGTATAAATCGAGATTATGTTAACCGCTACAACAGAGCCATGCTTTTCAATTTACTTTGAATTTAGTAGAAATGGTGACTTGAGGTGGTAACAGACAGGAGGACTGTAGTATATTGTGAAATGTCACTGAAGATTGTGCTGACAAGAGAAGCTGTTTCATAGACTCATCCTCAGCTAACAGTAGACTAGAGAGATGAGAGAATGCCTTGGGCCTTATTCTGAGGAGATAAGTAAGGGTAGTAGAGTTCACTGTAAGCTAGGCACTACATACTCGTGATTAGAGGAGTAGAGCATTCGTATGTAGCTGTACAGTCTATGAGGAAGAGAGCAAGATCTCACTATACTGAGCACCTGGTCTCTCAGACATATGCAGGACGAGGAAGAGAGGCAAGCCTGGAGAGAGAACACATGTATCTGCATGAAATGAACTATTGCAGACTACCTCAATGTAGGGCAATAAAGTCATCATCTGTTTCCTTGTCTCCTTGGTCCATTTCCCCTCAGAGTTAGCCAGTAGGTCCAGTAGCTGAGAGAGAAGAATGTGCGCGTGTCCAGCTACCTCCTTCCTGCTGGAGAGGACTCCATGACAGAGCAGCTCCCTCACAAACACATCATCACACAGTGAGTGAACAGCATCAGGTACAGCACTAGACCAGTTAGTCTGCATTGAGCAACACTCATGTGTACGCATCACATACAGTCATGCTTTATCATACTTTTACACATTCATAAGCTGTTTTGACAACTTCACTAGAACCATGAGCAAGTAGTGACAGGAGAATTGTTCTCTTTTTCTTCCACCTGGCTTCCTTAACCTGCTCAATACTGGATGCAGAATGAGTCACAGTCAGACATACAAGTATAAGGATTGACTACTCACAGTGGTTGCATACACAGTGAGACGGCTGTGTTCACAAACTCATTGTTGCAGTGAAAATACAGTCCTTGTAGACCCTTACTGACCATAGCCAAGTCATCATCTGCTTGTTGAGTGCCTTTGCTACTCATTACTGCTGACAGATGGTTAAAGGAGTCAGCCATTCTCGCCTCCATAGTGTAGAGCTTTAGAAGGTAATCAGGCATAGCAAGGTTGTAGCATAGGACAGTGTTTGCTGTACCTTGTAGTAGCTAGGATTAGTGAGTTTGAGATAGGGCAGAAGAAAAGATGAGTAAGGAAGTGACATAGTGAACACAGGAGCAGTGGCTAGGTCCCTAATGAGAGAGGACACATCTGAGGAGAGCTGCGCATCAGCCTAAAGAAAAAAGATGACTGTGACATCAATAATACATCAATAGCACATGACCTGATCTACAGGAACAGTCGTGTGGATTATTTGTGCGAGTGAGTTTGTTAACACAGTAGTCACAGGACAGAGAACTTGCAGCAATGGTTCTGTAGCTACTGTACTTTCTCTCACTCTGCGCAGCTTGGAGACACACTGTGAAGTAGTGGATGCTAGACACTCTAGCAACTGAGAGACAAATAGAGGTTCATGAGAATTATATCTCTGTACCTGGTTTACATGCGCCATCTCTTCCTCTTTCTGATGCTGACAAACAGTGACCAGCAAGTCTGTGGTTATTGTAACCAGCTGCAATATGGTGGCTGTGGTGTAGCTTGCATTTGCATCCTCTTTCTCACCCAACCACGACAGACAGACATGAAGGTGATGGAGAAGAAGAGGAATAGAGGTGAGGAGTATAGAACAACTGAAGTTGATCAGTGTTAGTTGCTGTGATACGAGATATTGCAGTGCGTCAGATGAGAATGATTCAAGAGCAGACGCTTCCGACACTGTGTCAGTGGGATCTGCTGAGGGCTTGTGATTATCTATTGCAACGAAGACTGTAGTGATAGCATAGCGGCTAATCACAGACTGACCTACACTTCTTCTATCTCCCATCCCAGAAACAAGAGGATTTATCATCACCTTCACTCTCTTCCTCACCACTCTCACTATCTCCTCCAGGCACTCCAACACTGCAACACAGCAGTCACAATCCTTCTCAGTCAAGAGTGAGAGCAAAGCTTGTACAATGGCTGGTCTTTGCAGAAACAACTCAGCTGGAAAATCACGCACGAGGACATCACACACAAACTGACATGTGTCCGAAATACGCTTTCCTCTCTCAGTCTGTAGACGACTGCGAAAACAAGTTATCATTGTACTAAAACACTGTTCACATACTTGACAGTAGTTGCTATCACTTGAGTATCAACTATAGCTAACTGTAGCCACGGCAACTGAGACCAACCACCTGTAAACACAGTAATAACTTCACCACACACTCTCTGATAGCACAAACCTATCCATCTATCTTTTTCACTAGTAGTTACAGCAGTAGATGAACAGGATGACAGACATTGCTGCTGCTGCATCCAGCCTGCTTCACTAGAGCTAGTAGACACCATAACAGCAGCAGGGTCAGGGATGGTTGGAGTACTAGTCTGTGCATGTTCCAAGTGTTGCTCTGGTGTGTTGTGGGAATAGTCAGTGGTAGCCACACCCATTCTTGATCTCCACCCACCGCTGGAACCAGTGGGAGCATAGCTACCAACATCACTAGTAGACACTGAGCTGAACACAGAAGAGGAAGAAGAGGAGATGGCTTGGTTAGCTACTGCTGCCTTTGGAAGCTTTAGCAGGTTCTCCATGATATCATCCAAGATGGCACGTAGAGGCTCCTCCTTTAGGTGTGGTCTGAGCTGTGTTAAAAACTCAGTTGCTCCAACACTGACCAATGTTTCAGCAGCCGCATCATGCTGTGTATACGTAGAAATTCAATATATATAATGTGAGTTCACTAGTGACACACACACCTCTGACAGTTGGCACAAGAGGGAGAGGGCGTGAGTCTCACATGACCATTCATTGAAGTTGAACCACTCCAGCAAGTGAATCAACAGCTGTCTCTCGTGAATAAGCTCAGCTGTTGAGACAAGTCCGTTTTGTAGCTTGAACAATAAACTCTTGAGAGCACGACTACGAACATCAACTAGAGGGTGGTCTGAACAAAAATAATGGTGAACAATCACTGCACATGCTTGGAGAACTTACTTATTTTTTGAAAGAGGTCAGCTAGTTTTTCTCTGGAACTTTCTGCTAAATCATCCATGGATAACAGCTACACATACAGCTGGTACCGGTGCAGGATTGAGCAAACCAAGACGAGTTTATTTTAACCCTCAAATTTCCCGCGTCTGAGCCGGTTCGCGCGCGCATGTGCAAACCACCAAGATGCAGCAAAGAAGTTTGAGTCCAGAAGTGTTTGCTGCCATTCGTGCTGGAGATGTGGCAGAACTCTGGAAGTCTCCGAGAAACCATCTACGTCCTTTTCTACCCTACCTCGTTCGCATATCCTCTTCCTTGTCGTCCGCTTGTGGTGCCACGTGGAGCAAACAACGACTCCTCCTACTATCACTTCTCGCTGAAGTTGAGGAGGTCAATGAAGTGAGAAATTACCTTGATCTTGACTTTTCTGAGCTCAAGCATGATGCGGTAAAAGAACAGCAATTGTTACATAAGCTTCATCCTGGAGAGAGCAGGCCGAGTGAGAGCAGTGTGCTGGCAACTGGTGTGTCTAGTGGTCTAATGGTGGACTATGAGCGATCAGGATGCATGAGAAGATCTCGACTAGTGCTCAGTGAACTGCTTAAAATACTGCACCAGGTAACAAAGAATGCTGGGGTGGTACCATATGATTCCTTATCATAGGATGACTCCAGCAGACCATTCCAGTCAGTCCAGTTAGACTTGTTTGAGTGTGAGGCTCTCATGGATGAGGTCGGGGACACCATGTGCATTGTAGCTGCTGGTAAGATTATTAATTGGTCATTTCCATAGACTGTCTCTTTTGTTGTAGAGCTACCAGATTTGCTACCTGTCACTGTGTTGTCCAAGGCTCTCCTGAGACTCAAGAAAGGGTCTTACTTTATATGCAAATTATTGGGAAATATGCCTAGCTGCTTTGATAAAGGTAGTCTTAATGTGTGCATTAACTTGTAATAAGAACTTCTCTCCCAGTTATAAGTTTCTTTGTGGTCAATGCTGGGTCACAGGATGACATTACTCTTGCAGGAAGAAGACGAGCCAAGGCAGTTATTGATCTGCTGTCTATGTGCCCTGCCAGTGCTCCTCATGTTCAATGGCTGACCTATACCAACCATAAGCTACCCAGTGTAATGATCTCAATAGCTCTTTATGTTGAAAAGCAGAGAGAAATGGACAAGGTGACTGGAAGTGAAGTGGACAAGAGTAAGTTGGGAGGGGTAGTCTCTCTCATCAACAATGTTATTATTCACGGCGATGATGCAACAAGACTCTGGTTTGCTCAGTACATTAAAAACATGCAACACAAGGTATGTATCACTACACATGCACCATTGGTTATTCTCATGTTTAGAGTCGCCGCCAACGCTCATCGGCAATGACTGCATTGCGCAAGTACCTGATGGGAAAACTAGTTCACTACATCAAGAAAGGTGCAGGGCAACTTAGAGCTGAATCCACTCCAACTGACATGGATGTGGTGCTTGATCCGGTTGAAGAGAACGGTGAAAATCAGTTTGAAACCAAGTCAGTGAAAGTGGAGGATGATGAGGAAGAGATGGTAACTGTTGATGCTAGTGGAGAGGTGATGGAGGAAGAAGAAGAGATGGATACAGAGAAGCTTGCTGCAGCAACCTTGGAGCTTGTTGGACAAATGGAGATAGAGATTAGTGACCAGGATGCTGGAGGAACAGAGTTAGTGAGCACTAAGACGGAGGATACTGCTGCCATTAGTGAGCCTCCACTAGCATCATCAACCATATCATCAACAAGTATAATAACAACAACGACGACAACACTAACAAGCAGCATTGAGCCTGTTACTGCTGCCAGTGATGATGGAGTTAAGAAACAGGTAAACACTTGCTTATGCTTATTAAGATCAATACTTGTCTCTCTATCTATTTATTCAAGGCTCTTCCTGGTCGAGGAGGGCATCAAAGGAGACGCCATTCTTCTGTTTTATTTGATAGCATCGACTTTCCTTCTCTCTCTCTTGTCCGACCTTTCTCAGATTCTGTTGTGACCGAATTGATGCACCTGATGAGGATATGTTGTGGACTCAAGGTTCATGCATACATGTTTCTTACTGGAGATGAAACGGCTGCTCTGTTGCGCCTCATCACTTGCACGTGTCCACCGTTTTCACCAGCCGGTGTGAAGTTTGTAGAAGTTGCCTTGTGTGTTCTTCTGGCTTGTCCGTTCTTGATAAGGTACTGCAGCTTCATCTTGCTCACACATACCCATGTTTGTTGTTGCAGCTCTGAAGAGTGTGAGAAAGCTGTTGTTCACTGGTTACAGTGGTTACTAGACAATCTACCATCTTTTGAAAGGTACCGAAAACACTATTTGAATGCTGTGTGTTATTTGGATCTACTTGCTTTCCACTCAGTGCGTGTCCCTCTCACCGTTGCTATGGTGACATGCTGTTGTTAGTAGCAATACATCTACAGGATAAGCAGCTAGGTCAGATAGAGGACCTTATCACCGCTACGCTAGAAATGAAGATCACTGTTAGTGACTATAGTAATGGTAGTGGTAATACTTTATTCCTTACTAGAACCTACCAAGATCAGCTCATTTTTCAATCCTTAGAGAACAGTTTTTAAAAGTGTTCACAGACAAGGTTCACCTTTTTAATTTATGGTCATGTGACATGCATTTGCTTATCAGGTAGTTTGCTCTCATGCTGTCAGTGTGTCACCGACCACTTGTCTTAGTGGTCAAATGACAGGATACCTGCCTGTGCACTGCATACTACAGCTAATGAGGTCCAAAGTGTTCAGAAAACACGGAGTATCGGTCAAGGTTTGTGAAGATGTTTACTCTTAAGGTGGCGGTGCACTTAATTAATATTCAACACCGACGCAACGTGTGTTTTATTAATAACTAGACTTTATAACTACAGCGATTTACATAACAGTATGGGGGAAATAATACATGAAGCGTCTATGGCTGCTATCTCGACTGTCCAGCTATAGATTGACGCGCTTCAAGCGCAGCAGCATGCAGCGCCATCTTGCGCACAGACATACAGAGCGAATTTTCGTAATACGATCTAGATTTTTTGTTAAAGAATTTTTTATGGTCTAGGTTTGCTGTTTTGCCACGTTAGCAAAGGAGTATCGAAAATTCGCTCTGTACGTCTGTGCGCGCTGGAATTTGTAAGCTGTAAACGAAGTTCTTTCCAGAGCAAGCAAGCCAAACTGGAGATAGCAGCCACAGACCGGTCTATACTGGGCGAGCTCGCTACTCTACGTTAGCTAACACTTCGTGATTGAAGCTTCCTATAATCGATGTATATCGATAGACAAACAAAATGCATACTGGAGCATGCCTGTACAAAATACCATTGCTGGAAAATAAAGCTACTTGTAAAGTTATGAATCTCATTAAATTGGCGCACCGCCACCTTAATTGTAATTGCTTTATTTCTCCAGGAGTGGATCTACTCACAGTTACTCACTACCTCAGAGCCTCTTCATTCAACTCTTCCTCCTCTCATCCAGGAATATGTTCTTGCCATCCTCCTTCCTTCTCAGTCTTACCGCTCCACCAAGCCCCATCCTTCCACTCCTTCTCAGACACCATTTACTGCTGAAGAGGTCTTGAATATTTTTAAGCCTAACTTAGATAATGGATCAGGCCAGATGTACCCTATATCCTCTCAACTTCTCATGCTCTACTACACACTATTCTACCAAGACACTTTCCTGTCAAACCTCAAGTCTTTGTGTAAGGGTTGACTAATTTTTTTATCTCCCATTCTTTCCTTCCTCAGTGTTCCATTCGGGCTCTTCCTCTCTTCCCAGGGCATACAGCCCAGCAGTCCTTGTTCAATTACCAGTCAAGCGATTGCTGTTACATGCATGGAAGCACCAAGAGGCCTACTCTACTCTCTATCCCTCTCTTCTTCGATTGACCACCTCGCATCTTCCTCATCTCTGTCAGGTAGAAGACTGGTTAAAAGAGGAAGAAATAATAAATAGTGAGCCACTATTCTGAGCCTTGTTTGTTATCTTCTTTTGTCACAAAGGTTCATTGTTTGTTCCTGTATTCAGAATACCACCAGAAAAAGTCACAGTACAGTATACTAGCAATGGTGAGGGCCACCTTGAGTGCTGTGCGATTTGTATTCTTTCCTAAATTCAGTTCTCCATAACCTTGGGTTGCATCCCTCTAAAGCTCTTCTCCTTCTCAACCACTTGTCATCATTGCCTGCTTCTTCTCTCCTTCTCTTTTCTCCTGTCCTCACCTCCTCCCTCTCTCTTCTCCTTGACCCTTCTGTGAGCAAGAGATTGCAGCAACTGTACCTCTCCTTGTGGACTGAGCTTAATTCAGTAGCACCACGAAAGTGAGTACTTGAGCTTCTGGTACTGGGTTACACATGGAACATTAATTGTGTACAGGTTATGGGTGGAGACAGTGAATGCTTTGAGACCCACCCATCAATCCACTCTACCTAGCTATACTCACCAGCAGTTGATTGAGGACCCTCTTATTGTACTCCGATGCGATAGTAGGGTCTTCAGGTGTGTGATCACTCTTTTAGCTTGTATGTCTCCGTGATTATATTCTGCTCTAGGTGTCCTCCAGTGTTTGAAATGGTGCTGAGAGTGTTAGCTGCCTACACATCAGCATCTCGTGCATGGCTCACAGAGCAAGCTCATGTTCAGAACTGCATGGCAGCTGTAGGGAGGGACGGCTCGACAGGAAGACAAGTGAGCCCTCAGGAGAGAGAAGAACTGAGGATAGCTCTGACAGCTGCTCAAGAGAGTGCCTCCATACAGTTACTGCTTGAAGCATGTATGCCTACACAGGAGGATAGAAAGGTTGACAGTATTAATTTTGAGAACATAATGATCTCTTCATTGTAGAGTGCCTCTATAGTTGGTTCCCAACTAACCCAACTGAGGGAGATACAGTGTCTGGTTTGCTCTTATCTCCATCAAGTGTTTATTGCTGACCCAAACATGGCTAAGCTGGTTCACTTTCAGGGCTACCCACTTCAACTGCTGCCTATGACAGCCACTGGGATTCCCTCTATGCACATCTGTCTTGACTTCATAGCAGAACTACTTGCACAACCACACCTAGAAAAGCAGGTTGGTGTGGTATTGTTGTGAATGATTTCAGTTGATAATAATTAATCTGCTCTCTAGCAATTCACAATCCAACTAGCTGCCCATGTGACCCAGCAATACCCATTACCAGAGGCTGTGGATGTAGTCAAGGACATCTTCAAGCGTCTTCATGTTCTAGCGAATGAAATACCAGCTGACAAGAGAGACACATTTTTCAAACCACTCCTACCAGCTGTAACGAAATTCTGTCAGACTTTTCCTCCGTTGTGCACAGAAGCCACTGAGCTGCTGCTTCATTTGGGGCGTGTTTGTCTGGTGTCCAAGTGTGATAATATGTCTCTGACTGATACACACTCTACTCATGATGCATGTGATGATGATACTGTGTTAGGTGAGAGGTCATGTGATCCCACCATGTCACTAGAGGATCAGCTGAGTGCTGTGGAGTCTGCCTCACTGGTTGAAGGTGTACAGCTGGTGTTCAAACAACTAGTAAACACCTCACTACTACGAGTAGCCACTAAAACTTGACACATTTCACACAATAAAATTTTAATAAGACCAAGTTATTTCATTGTACATTTTCCTGATAAAGTCATAATAGAGTAGAATTTGAGTTGCCTGCAACTTGTGTTAAAGGGGAATATACTCTGGCACTATAAACAGAGCATAAAAAATTAATTGATATTATTTATTGTAGACAAACCTTTGTCAGTATCTAATGGAATAAATTCAAGTTGTGTTGGTGTGATAAGGGGACCATCATAAACCATCTGCATGTTCTGAATTCGCAACCTTTTGCTCTCCAGCCTGCGCCTTATCCTCTTGAATGCTAATGGTTCCTTTGTATCTGGGATTGTTCTTCTGTGAGAAATCTTGCTTTGAGCACCATCCTCAGATCCAGAACTTTTTTGTGGTCGCTTGTAGTGCCGCAAAGGACAGGCTTTTCCTCTTGGACACTCACCTGTCTGGTTGAAGTCTGGACAATACAATACATGTTTCTTTCTGCACTATACAAAGGAAGTAGTGATCAGATCAAATCCAAATTTAGTATGTATAATTATTGCTCTACCTCTTCTCCCAATGGACAAAATCCTTTGAGGAAATCAGGACACAGCTCAGCATCCCTGTCCACATTGACATGAAGGTATGGACAGCCCTCTCTTACGCACAGACCTCGAAGAAAGAATGAACATACCGGCATCTGATGGAAAGAAGAAGTGTGAGAAAGTTAGAAGAGTTTAGATTTTACTTTTTCTTTTGACAGGTTATGAGAGAAGGGGCACTCTTCGTCTGTTTTGTCACACTTGCCTTTCATAAACCTACACAACATAATTATGAGCATGTGTATGGTACAACAGCTGTTTTGTTTACTTGCTGCATAAGGCAATTCTTTTTGGATCATGTACAAACCGGCACTTGTCTCCTCTGTTGCACCGACCTAATGATGAGTGATGAGAAGATGACACAAGCTAGCACTTCATACTAACCAAATCGATTGTAGTAAGTACAGAATTGTTCCTCCTTTCTCTTACTAGTCTGCTTGGCTAGCCACACTCTATTGACACTTCTCTGGACAACACGACTGAGTACACACAACAAGTTGATGTAGTACTGAAATACAATGCTTTTCACCTCGCTAATTTTCTTTTAATAGATGATAGCCTTGTACTTGAGGGCAGTCGTGTTCGCTTAGGAGATGGGGTTTTGAAATCCACGTGACCATTGGAACCATCAGAAATCAACTTGCATCCTTCAATTGATAATCTTTTTCTCTTCGCTCTTTCTCTACTTGCACTCAAACTCCTTCTCTTTTTCTTTCTACTGCTACAAGGTGTCTCGCCAGCTGAGGATCGTCTCCTCTTCTTTGACACTGGTGTTTCACTAGTCAGCTTACTTGCCACCCACTGACGATTACCCTGTCTAGTTTTCACCTCACGTCCCTTCATTACTCCTGTTGGTACACTAGTGGCTGCTGCTGCTGTTGGCACACTAGTGGCTGCTGCTGTTGATGTCCATACTTTGTGAACTGATTGCTTGCTTCTTGCTACTGGTGTATTTGATGACTGTTTCAACAAGTAGCTTCGTCTCCTACATTAAAGCAACCTAACATGAACATTGCTGGATATACAGCTGTCATAATTTTGATAGCACAAACACATAGGCCATGATAGTACCTTTGTGAGAAGCTTGTAGGAGTTGTTCTAGGTGATGCAATTCTGATCTGCATGGTCATGGAACAGAGTTGGGCAAGGATGCTATTGTCATGAGCTTACCAGCTTGTACCTTCTCACAATAAAAGGAGACAGTGAGAAACCTCCTCGCTGAGAGCTGCTGCCGATGGATCTTAGTCTCTTCCTTGGTTTGCTGGCAGAGGAAGGATCTTTTTTGTTCTCACTAGTATCCTGTTTCTTATCCGGAGAAGCATTGTGTCTCCACAGCAGTTGAGACTTGTCTGGTAAAGTGCGCTGTGATCTGTGAGACAATAATAAAGATCAAACAGTGCCTTAGGGTAATTCAAATATGACCACAAACAGTAAAATGATCAAATATTTGTCTGCCTTGTGAGGTCATATGATATCATTACCAGCTGTGAAATATGTTGGTATGTGTGCCAAACTATCCATGATGGTTATTAGTTAAGAACATAATTATTTTTCGACTACTGTCCCACAAACACACCTGCTTGACTTGCTGCTTGTCACAGAGACCTGCTCTGATGAACTGATCCTTAAAGCACTACTAGCACACGTATTTGTGCTTGGGATAGAAGTTTGAGAGTGCCTGGGAACAAAAACTTTGTTGCCAAACTTTAAGTGTCTCTTGCGCAGCTGAGAAGCTGTAGCAGCAGTGGTGTGACTGGTATTTTGTGAGGTACTGGAGATAGTGTGGGCTGTGATACTGCCAGGGTTGCTCCATGATGGTGCTAGGACCACTCGTCTCGGAGTTCCTTTGGGACTGGATGCAACAAAATGGAAGACTAGTACACGTATGACAAAGCCAACACACACACACCTGCTGAAGTTCCCAGGTTTCATAGTAGTAAGTGAGGCAATTTGTCTGCTAGATACGGTACTGGAAGCAGTAGACGACCTTTGAGAGACCACAGGAGAATGACTTGTCTTGTCCTTTTGTAGTTTCTGTATTGCCTTGTGTGCATCTATGAGGCCTAAAACACGTTTAATAACTCGCGCATGCGTTCGCTGATTCAGCGAGTGACTCACGGGTAAGGTACTGCACCTCTTTGCGCAGTTTCTCTTCAGCCTCGGTGTCCATGGCCATTGAGCTCGCTCGAGCGCTTTGCCCAATGTCAAAGTAACGCGCGGAACTAACCGGGTTAAATTTTATTAATAGGCGTGGCTGTAATTCAATCATGCATGATTCATGATCTGCATTGCATGATCAAGTTCAGTACTAAAACTCAACATCATAATAAAATTATGGCAACATTGCTAATGAAAGTAGTCCTGGTTAAAATGTAGATAAAACTGACAGTTATGTGTATGCACCACATCATGGGTGCAGCCGATCACTAGCTGTTATACTGGTGACCTAGTAAACTCCTTAGACTTCTTGCGATGAGGAGTTTTTGCAGAAGTGGGTGGAGAAAGGGTTAATTTCTGAGCTTTCAAATCAGCAGTCAGCTGGACCAGATCTGCTATGTACCTGTACCAAAGCAACTCATTCAAGTACGCACGAGTACCACTTGATATTGATAAGCTTACTTCTCTTTCAATGATGTGTAATACTGAGTAATATCAGCAATGGTCATTTCCAGTACGTCCTGGTAGCGTATCTGAAAAAATGAAGCAAGTAAGAGAAAAGAAAATATTACCGTAACCCACTTACTTGCCAGACAGAAGCAGCTCTCCTTGCAAAACATTTTCCATTCTCGTCCAGGAAAATTGGCTTCAGCATAGGAACTGGCCCAGGAATAGAAATGGGAAACGATGATGTAGGTTTTACCTCTATTTCTATCACATAGCGCGGGAAAATGAATCCCTTTAAACAAGATAAGTATGATTTAAGTAACTACATCAAGAATAATAGGTACCTTCTGTGTTAAAGCATAAGCTTTACTCTTGCACCAGCAGTTCCTAGCTGTTCGAATTGAATGAGGCTGAGAGTTGATGACAGTTTTGTCCTTACTAAGAAAATATAAGTTTTAACTTAATACTTAATTTTCAGTATAACTAACTTGTTCGGGACTTGAGCTGTGCGGTTTCCAATCACAGGAGTGAACATCAACTGAAATCAAGAACAGCTAGTATAACTAGTATAATAACTATGTCTATAGCCGCTGTCTATAGCTATAGTAAACCACAATGAATAATGAGCAAGAGACTATCATCACATCTGTGGCAGCTACAGTAAACAATCACAAACCTCAACTAGCTTATGACAATGTGTGAGGACTACCTTTAGCAAGCAGCTTGGGATAGGAGGATTGTAACGCTGGCACAGATCTTCCAGCACAACTTGGATATGTTCTCTCTGGTGTGATTAAAGGTTAGAACAATCAACATAACATAGTGTAAAACGGCAATCCAACCTGGTAAGCTGATAACGCAATCCCCAACACTTCTCCTCTGTCTTCGACTCCAAGAAACACAGTACCGCCTTTTCCAGTATTGAGAAAACCATTTATAGCTCTGAACGACAAACGTATGTGGACATAATTATGATTTTTTTTGCTACAGAGCAACACTACCTCGAGATAGCTCGTCTCCGACCCTTGCAGGCTACCGGAATTTCTTCCTCTGTGAAACTCAAGTGCATCTTGAATTCGTTTCGTTCGTCTTCATCAAAAGGGAATGTCTCGTTTTGTACATAGTAGGAGGCTTTGGAAATTTCAGCTAGAGACCGTGACGGTGTACTCGGCAATTTTTTCTCAGTTGCGGATTCCATAGAGAAACTGCGCAGGCACTACATGTACAAAAGTAACTATCGTCAGTCGCACTCTGTGATACAATAGCACGTGGGCAAACACGCCCAGCATTGCGCAATAGACTATATATAAGCCGATAAAGCGTGGGCGCGCTTCGCGGCGCTTGCGGCTTGTATAGAGATTATTTCAGGACTATAAATTTTTTATTATTAAATATCACTTTTTACTTCTGGATGATTTTGACTTTTTCTTGACTTTTGAGTCCATAGCACCACCATCCTGAGAGGAACAGCACACCGTAATAATGAGCTCCTCCCACTACTGACATTATGTACATGTACAACTACAAGCTTGTACAAGTAGCATATGCTGGTTCATGGTGTAATACATTGTTTACTGGAAGAGAGCAGGTCTGGTACAATGAATGGGTAATACAGCAGGTGTTGTTATCATGTACATGAACTCTGTTAGGTCAAGAAATTTACTTTTCCAATTTTTGTTTCCTGTAGCAGTATTCTAGCTGCATTGTTGATGTGTTTAAATCGATCTGGGCCCAATTGTATACCACCATACCTGTCGATAAATTATTAGAAGCAAGGTCGATCGATATTCTTGCACATACCATCTAGTGATGACCACCATTACATTCATAACATCCATTATCTGCAAAGTGACATTTAATATCTAGTACATGTACATGTATACCCAACATGCACCTGTAGCAGATGTAGCAATCTACCACCAGCAGCTGTCTCTCCATCATCATCACAGTCTTGAACAAGTGCCCTCTTCCTTGGATCTTGCAATCTGTCAGATCAAACCAATGTTAATTCTTCTACTCAGTACCTAGCTCACCTATATGCTAGAATGTTGTGTGTTGCAGAAGCAATCTTTTTATTTTCTTTCAACAAGGTTAAACCGATTTCTACCTGTTTGTAATTATAATCAACCCTGATTATTTGCAGGATATTAATTGCACCTCCTCTGTTGTTCGAACTACTGCAGCATGTGCTTGAAATGTGCTCCTGCGATCAGTAATTGGCTCTCCGTGTACCCACTCTGGAGGATCCAAGTAGACTATCGTGTGACTCCTATCATGTGAGATGTTCTTTTGTGGAGCATCCCTAGTGCTGGGGCTAGTATTTTCAGTTGTCTGAGCCGTAGAAGCAAGTTGTTCATTATCTGGGACTGGAGAAGAATGAAACAATGAACCACCAGCAAATAGTCTTACTGGGTCTTGGTGCCTTTGATTCCAAGTATTCTCTGATCCACTCAATCCATTGATACAGCACCACCTCTCCCTTACTAGTCATGCACTGCTACAATGCATCATTCTATTATCGTTGCTTCAGAATACCTGAACATTGTCTCGATTGTAGTAGATACTTCTCTCACATCGTCTACAGCTAGGTGAATACATCTGCCAGCATGATACAGTATGCCCACAATCAACTGTCAGTGAGCGGTTGAGACTCACTTTATTTCAAATACTGGTGGAGATTGGCTAGGGTAATCATCTGGAAACATGAACTACAAAATAAGTAATTATTTTTTTTTTTGGAATTTATGCAACCAACGCACCTCGAACTGAGCAAATAATCCACTGTCGTCTCCGGTTTTTATAGTGACACAATGACTTCCATTTTCTTCATCTATCTTCAAGTCATCCTCGTAAATTGCCTTCAGAGCCTCTAGCTCTTCAGCCTAGATAGAATAAGTTCATAATAGTTCCGTGCTGCATCGCGCTGGTAGCCAGCAGCAGGTACTAACTTGTGCTGTAAAGTTGTCCATTGTTCATTCATTATTATGAAGCCCCGCCTAGTTATTTTATTGCTTGATAATTTTTTGTTTCACGTTATCTAAACTATCAGTACTCTCAGCAACTCTCTTGCGAGAACTTCCACTGTCCTCCATGGCATACTTCTGCACCCACTCTTTTGCAGTCAGAGTAAATCTTGGTCGGTCATATTTGTATTGCACAGAAATGTCAGACATCAACCCATCGTCTGGATTAGGTTCAGCTAGAAGTAGCTGGATGGATAAGAGCACTGTGAGAGAATGTGACACATTGTGATTACTTGATGGAACAGAGAACCTGTTGATATGTTGTGAGCAGGTTTCCATGAGCCTTGAGGAGGCATCTTGAGCACATCGAGACAGATCCTTCCACAGTCATCAATATTAGGATGGTATATCTTAGTAAGAAAATGAACCTTGGGTGGCTCAAATGGATATCTTACAAGAGATTTTGATGACCATGAGAGTTTGACAAAAGAGCAATGCATTTTACCTTTCAGGAATAATAATCTCCAATTTGAATACACCTCCCTCGAAAGCAGTACCGTTTCCACCGATAATTTTTGCCTCCCAGCGGTCTAATTTGTCTTCACTGACCGGCCAACACGAGACACCATGCGGCGGGTCTTTCTGTAACATGCTCAGCTCCTTCTTCATCCGAGCAATGCTGCGCGCCATCGTTTCGCGCGGAAACACTTTCTAGGCGGGGCGCAATAAATTAATAAGAATTATTAATTTTTACTAGTATTATTCATTGTGTCATATTATTCATTGTGTCAGTTGAGAACCAGTGCTGCTTGTGCTGTCTCGTGTTGTAACTGAATCTGAAGGTCACTCAACTTCTGTTTGAGCACGTTTAAACCCGATAGTACAATATTTTCTGGGCGTAGTGCTCCTGAGGTCTAAAGAGAAAGAATGATTATTGCAACACATAACATCTACCTCCACATTGAAAAAGAACTTGTTTGGTTTTGACTCATAATCAAAAGGTGCTTGATCTGAAAATATTTCGTTACCAATGCATAACTTCACTGAGACAGTATATTAACATACGTGCATCTTCAGGGAGTTCAGAATGTTCACTTTTTGGCCTATAAAAGCAAAAAAGATAGAGCACAAAACTAGCAGTATTTGTAACCTACCATTCCTCTGGTTTAGGATATGTGGTGTGTCTTAGGGAATTATCAGGATCATATTCAAACGCCACTCCAGCAGTAGGGTTCCACTTAGCATGCTCCTTACCAAATCCCTGTAATCAACACATCATTAACAGAGACAGTGAGTTCTTATGGTGCTTACTTTAGTAGCATATGCTTTAAACTTAACCTCCTAGAGAGAATACCACTGAAATATCGATAATATTTGCAACATACTTACTTGGCCTTTTCTTAGTTTGACTATCATTATATCTAAGTAAACAAAACAAGCATTAACATTTCAAATTCAAAAGTTGACCCACCATCAGTAGGACCATATTCTGAAGTGTCACTTTCTCTAATACGTGAAGTGACCTATAGCAGTGAATGGTGTTAGATAACTACTCAGCTTGTACAAGAGCTTACAGGAATTACTGTCTGGTTAGATGAGTTGAGATCTCGTGTAGTAACGGCTTTAGTTGAATCATCTGTACAACGTACTTCTAAATTAAACTCAACTGCACAGTTAGGGCAGAAATCAATACAAGTACAGTCCTGAGGGCAGCAACAGAGCAAGTGAAAAGAGACGCACACGCATAGTTTACCCTAGAGTATGTCAATCTGTCCACCATCTCATCACTAGTGAGTGGTATGAGCCCTGTCATCACCACCAACAGTAATAAAGTGATTGTATCAAAGAGATTGATCATACCTACTCTATGAGCAATGAACTCATCATGAAGTACTGTAGAGTTACTGATCAGATGAATCCAGTCAATAGCTAATGAAACGCTTACAATGCACCTGTGTGAATAAAATGTCCAATTTATTGTACTCACCAATAGTAGGCACTTCAGAGTGGAATACACGCCTCATGGCATTGGCCACGCTGCAGGAAAGAAACATGCCAATCATGAAACAATAGATTATAGTCCAACCTCAGATCAGCGTCTTCTACAACAAACTTTACATGCTCTTCAGTAATCTCAGACACTTTCACGACAGGATCTTGAGCGTATGGCATGAGCACCTCAGTTTTACATCAACCATGCATGTGATAAGTATAGGCGTGGTTTCAGAGTTTCAATTCGCGCTCGAATTCGCGAGCAGCGCGTGAGGCGAGCTAGGAGGGCCGGAGAGCGTGCACGCGCGAGGAAGAGGCCTCGGGTAAGCCAGCAAGAGTCAGCTGCCTTGCACCCACCATTGTGAAATAAGTAAGTCCATACTATTATTCTTTTAGCTAATTGTGTTGGTATCATTATTTTCCAACATGCAAGTTGTGGGCGAGTGCTTGTTACTGCAAAGAAACACGTGGCATGGCGCAGAATAGATCCCGCCTCTTTCAAAGAAAGCTGCAGGCACTGGACTACCACGCATCCAACAACATCGACATCACTAATCCCGAGGACTTGCGGGCTCTCGTTATTTGGTTGGAGGACCAAAAAATTCGTCAATGGAAGATAGAGGAGCGTGTTGAACTCAGAAGCAATACAGGAACTAACTGGAGAGCCACTTTCAAAAAATACTTGAACCATCTTGAGTGCCCATATAACCTGGATACCAATCTCAATGCTACTGTCGACTGGTTGCTAGGGGTTGCTGTTCGTTATGACTACAATGATGCTGCCAAGGAACACACAGAGCTACGACATGGTCTGATAAAGAAAGGACCACCTCAGCCATCTTCTGCTGGAGGAAAAACCTCAGCACTGGATATTGACCCTAAAGAGGAGTTATTCCAGCGAGGTGTTGAAGCACTAGCTAAGATACTAGAGGTTACACGTCACCCTGACACTACAGTCCTGCTAGCTGCCTGCCGTATTGTGATACAGGAGAAGCTGTCTGAGGAGGCTATACGGACTGCAAAGGAACAAGCAGCAAATAAATCAAAAGGAACGCAGCAAACCACTAAAAGCCCTAAGCATTTCAAAATAACTCCCAAGGAATGTGGATTCGATATTGGTGATCCTGTGTTGTCTGAGGCAGCTAAAGTGCTCCGACTTCTTCACCTCCAGGAGCTACGTGTGTTACAAACAGACATAAACCGGATGATAGTGTCACTTCAGGCGCTTACAGCAGACCCAAAAACCAACCAATCATTAGGAAAAGTGGGAAAATAATGACTTGTTCATAAGTGTGTGATATTTCATGTGATTTACAAATTTTTGCACAACAATATTATCGAAGTTGGCTATATCTTTTTTAGTGCAGTTGCATTTTTTATATGCTGTGTAATAGTGTCAAGAGGATTAGCCTTGAATGCTGGGTGTAACAACACCTGCTGAAAATGATCCACTTCACTGAGTCTATAGAAAAAACGTCGTGAGAGAATTATATACAGCAAGAAAATGCATACACTGTAACAGCCTTGACATCATTCTGAGAATGCACTGGTTTCTTCCTAATCATAAGAAAAGTTAGTTTACAAGTGAGTAGCTATGACATCACAAACTAAAATTACGAAGAGTTTCTACCATAAGTGCCTAATTCTACACAATTGTAAAATGCTCACCTCATTCAGAAACAATGCTACACCCATTTTCACATTACAAACTCAAGCAGGCTAAGGATACCAACGAAGCACCGCTGGTTGCCTGATAAGAGTTGACTGATGCAAGTCAGTTTTTTCTATGTATTTCTATGTAACAGTGCTGCTTCGTTAGCGTCTCAGCCTTGTCCTATTTTTAATAATGCAACACTATTGTAACATTTTAAAGTTTCTGAACGAGGTGAGAGTTTACGTCATAAACATTTATAGCCTGAAGCACCTTGATACAGGCTCAATAGATGGCACAGATATGGTTGAAAGAGCTGTTACTAAAGGTTGTAAGTCTCCTACAATCACTGTCTTCTCTCGTTCTTTTGTTGCTTGAATAGAATTCTTAGTAAATTTGACGGCTTTCATTTCTGTTGTGTACATACATGTGCAACATTAATACTTATGGTCAGGTTGCTTATGGTTACTCATAACATACTTTGCAACCATTGCTCGCGCCGCTGCTTTCGCCTGTCTTTCTTTTTCAATGGAGGATCACTGTTTGTGTCTTGTCTGGCTCTAACGTCCGCTTTCGGCTGATCTAAATGAACAAATGAAATTTTCTCCAAAATTTCTTTTGGGATTGGCACGTCAATTGTCTAGTAAAACATAATAAGAAATTACAATAATCATTAAGGTAATCTCTTCACCTCATGATCGCAGATTTTAGGAGCTATAATGTGATGTTTTCGTTTCTTCATTTTGCCAAAGCCAGAATTAACAGCCATCTTTACTATGATGCTCCGCCTCTTGAAACGTGATCGTGACGCAATGAGTTTATATTTTACATTATAGATCTACGCACTTTTCTATTATTACACGATCAATAATTATGTATTAATCTTCTAGAGCCTTTTTTGTTTGTTCCAGTCTCTTTTCCTCCAATTCTACAAGGTTGTTTAGTGTTTCTTTAGAAATGAAATACTCTCCATTGTCTAGCAGGAACTCGCCTCCTGTTGGTGAGTTATTTAAGTCAGTTCTAACTACGATTGGTCGGACAAGAACGTGTTCCTTGACTGATATTAGCATGTTGTTCACCGATGGTATATTCTTGTGAATCACTGGTCGATGCATTTTAGTTAATCCCAGGGCTTGTAAAGTTCTCTTGGTCCAGTAGGGTTTGCCAATACCACTACGAATTAGCTTAACCAGATGAAGCTTGGGAACAGCTTTGGTTGCCATTCTTAGCCGAAAAACCACGTGTGGTTTCTCTAATTAGCGCGCATACAATGACGTCATCATTAACGCCCAATCAGATTTCGATATCTGCTCTGTGCTCCGTCACTCAAACAAGAAAAACCATGTCAGATTCTGAAGACCGCCAAAGTCCTCCCGCCTTGTTGCCTGGAAGACACGAGAAGTCTCTGGGACTATTAACTACAAAGTTTGTAGAGTTACTACAAGCGTCAGAGGGTGGAATTCTAGACTTGAAGAAGGTGGAATAAATTTGGTTAATAGTCTGAAAGTTGTGATTGCCAGTCTTTCAGGCTGCTGAAGTACTGGAAGTGAAGCAGAAGAGACGCATCTATGACATTACAAATGTATTAGAAGGAATCGGGTTAATTGAGAAAGAATCAAAGAACAGCATCAGATGGAAGTGAGTGTGCTTCATTCATAATTAACCTACCCAGTTTCTCTGTCTACAGAGGTGCATGTGACTCAGCTGATTCAACCGCTGTTCAGAAAGAACTGGATAAGCTGCGAGAGCTTCGAGAACAGCTCACACAACGTGAGGAGCAGCTTGAACAGCAGTGCTTGAAGGTCCGTCAATGTTTGAAGAACATCACAGAAGATCCTGTAACAAACAGATATCCTCAAAACGCTTTTGGTATTTGTGCGTAACTTTGCCCAGTCACACACTGTCTGCAATGTGTGTGTGGGTGTGGTGTGTGTTCGGTGGGTATCAGGAGTTTCTGTTGATCCTTGACTCATTCTCACTATGGCCTTTGTAACTTATGAAGACATCAGAAAATTGTCACCATTTAAAGGTTTGTTTTTAAGTAGAGCTGTGTTATTTACATCCGCCATTTTCATTAGGTCTTTCATATTCTCAAACAGGTTCTACAGTATTGGCAGTACAAGCTCCACCAGGCACTCAACTATCAGTTGAATCTCCAAACACAGTGAGCATAGCTAGCCATTTCAGCATAAGGGTGTGGATACATAAGCACAATAATTATTGCACTTAAAATCTGTATTACATGTTGTATGTGCTTCGTTTGTTTCCGTGTCTGTATCAGGAAAGTGGTGACGACGCATATCGGCTAAAGTTAAAGAGTCACCATGGTCCCATCAATGTTCTCCTGGTACAAGACGATGATTCATCTCCACCGCCAGCCAAACAGCCTCATCTAGACACAGCCACACAGTCTCAAACCACCACTTCATCATCACAAACTGGGTCTTCTGAGAAGCTTGGAGAAGACACCAGCTCTCTACAGACAGTCTCAGAGGAGCCTATTCCTGACCAGTCAAGGGATGAAGATAAGATGGAGACTTCAGAGCAGGAAATAGCTACTACTGAAGGTGGTAACACTGTAAAGACTATGTGATCCATTGTCCTGTTCTAATGCAGGTGACGATTGTGACTCGAGTGCAATAAAGAAGATGATTGCTTCACATGGTAGCTATTTTATCCTTGCTCATTCTCTATATTTCTCATCTCTTTCAGGCAGTGCACCAGTATTGTCCATATCTCCTGTACCAACTGACACAGACTATGTGTTCCATTTAGGAAACTCTGAAGGAGTTCTAGACTTGTATGATGTCAAAAATCCTTAATTTCTAAAGGAGTTTGACAATTATTTTACTATTGTACATCATTCCTTTCTTCCACCAGTATACACCAACTATAATAATGTTGTTCCGTGTTTTCTTTGAAGTTGTTCTGAACGGATGAGAATATGCATAGTACCATAGAGTCAGCAATTTAAAAATTTTAGCTAATTACTTCTGCTTGTGCACATGCAACTCGTAATAGCAATAGATCTGATTGGTAGCTTTTGTGTAACACACTGGCAATTTGAACTCTGTCAGCATGGAGTCTGGTCTTCTAAATATTGCTTATAACACACTTGCCATTCTTGCATTCCTAGCTACAATTTAATTATGTCCCAGGTTGAGTCGAGGTATATAAATTAATGTATGACATCTTCTGTAAGCAGACAGCTCCAATGAATCTAATAATGTAGGTATTTGGCAAATGGTTATGCTACTACGTATTGCTATCAGTTTTTACTGGTTTTTAACTGATTAAACAGGTTGCACAAAACCAACTGCTCAGGAGTCAGGAACCATTGATACTGATTTCCCACAATTAACAGTTCTTTTGCTTCAAATCTCTGCATGGGTACAATAAGTGAGACAATATTATTTGATACACCTTGAAATTTACTGGACAAGATAGGCTTACAGTCACTACCATAGCACATGGAACAGATAGCTCCTTCTTTTGGACCTTTTCTAATAGCTATGAAATCCATAATTATTTGGACTAGTTTAAAACTTACGGAGAAGCAGAAAGTAAACAGCGAGAGTCTTGAAATCCCTTATCAGTGAGATTAGTTAAAACACCCCAGTCTTGCTGGCTGTGTCCGTAATGATGGGAAGAAACTCAAGTGTTATTAGTTAAAGCTAAACCATCTTAAATGTACAGGCACTATACAACTCACCTTTATGGTACACTGCTCACAGCAGCATTGTTAATGAGGGCGTGTAGTGGAAGTTTCCTCTTCTTGAATGCTACAGTAAAGTTTTTATTGGAGTGGAATGAGTCAGGTCTGGCATCATCCACTCAAGGGCAATAGACTTGCCTCTCGTCTCTTCTTTTAACTAAACTTAGCCTATAGTCAATACAACAATCTACACTTGGACAGAATCTCATAAGACCTGCCACACAAAACTACATGATCATGAGAAATATGCAAAAATTCACTGCCAATTTTTAACTTTATGACTATAATGCACTAGAATAATAATGGGCCTAAATATTTCGAGTTGCACTGACTCACAGCACAAGCTCATTTTCAGAACAACAAGCAATAATTGTCTTCATTCCCTTTCTTCCAGAGCCATTGCTGTCTCATATCCAATACCAGTTATTATGATGACTTTGCTGCTGAAATTGATTTCTCAAAGTAAAGTAAAAAGTTTTAATTAAAAAAAAACTAAAGTTTAGGGATGACGTTTGCAAAAGTAAATGAACAAGGCTTGAAAAAGTAAAGGAACAAGATGGAATTTATGCTTGCAAAAGTAAAAGTCCTTACCTACTTCAGCGGTTTTCTGCGATGACCTGCAACAAATGCGGAATCCTCTTCCCATACCTTTTAAAACCGTCAATTTCTTCATCGGAGGCTGCGTCTTCCAAACACAGCTAGCTACCTCTCCAAGCATTATCCCATCTTGTTCCATTCCTTTTTCAAGCCTTGTTCCAAGTTGTTCCTTTACTATTATTGCAAGCGTCATTCCTATACTGTTCAGGGTTTTCTATTTTACTTGTTCCCAGTCTGTTCCTGTTACTTTTTGATCACTATCAGTTTGAAATTATTAGCTGTATTCTATATGCTAGCTGTTTTTCATTTTTACAACTCTGTGACTACAACATTTTTACAACAACTTAGTAGTTTAGTAGATGAGAAGGTGCTGTACAGCCTCTTCAGAGAGTAAGGAGTGTGGTTTGTGTTTGAATGTTTAATCACAAAATAATTGTTCAATGAACTTATCATTGCCGATCGGCAATGATAATTATGTAGGGATGACAGCAAATAATCAAGTATGATGCACTATGAGTTGACATGATGGTTCCAACACGATAGTTCCTAGCACTGCAATTGCAAAAACTAGCTATACAGTAAACCACTGCCTTTACTACCTTCGGACTGTGTGCAGTACTGTACTGTGCACACTAAGTTTTAATAACTTTGGTAGCTATCGGACAGACTCAGTCGGTTCTTGCTGTCGGACGTGCATTGTCGTTCTTGCTGTCGTCTTGCAGAACTGTGAAATACGTTATTTACGGTAATTCGGAAACGGTCTGTACATTTTCAGTATAATTCCGTGTAATTAAGATTTTGCGTTATACATCATGATTGTACTCAGGAGCGCATAATGAGCTCCTGTTGTACTTCAGGTACAGTATATCGCGTGTGATTATAAAATTAAGTGATGTGTGTGTTTGCTTTTGTCCTACAGGTTACTTGTACAAGATGAATGGAAATATGGAAGAATGAAAAACAAGTCAGTGATCATGAGTGCAACTGCGACAAAACCATTCCTCATCCTCATTGGGCGAAGAATCAAATCCCACACAAAAACAATAAAACCATCTCCAGCATCTCCCCCAAGTATAAACTCTCCTCACCATCCTCAAACTCTTCACCACAATGGTTCTCGTTCTCAGCTACATCATCGATATCGCTCTCTGAGTTTTCTTCTTCAACATCATTCTTTCTATACGGGCATGCCTCATTCCGTGAGTTGTCTTTTTACTATGACTTGCCTTCTTATTCCCACTCTTCTTCTTTTGTGCATTTTTCTCTTCTCTTCTGCACACTCTTTCTTCTCTTCTTCATGGCTTTTTTCTCTTCCTCTGCTTCTCTCAGTTGTTCGAAAACTTCATCACTCATCAAGGCTTCACCAGAGAAACCTGTCTTCTTTGTTGTCGCTGTGGCTTTTTGTGTCTCTTGGCTTCATAGCATCAATGAACCACTTTCGCAATTCAGATCTTAGTGGGGTCTCCTCTATTGGTCTTAGTGGGGTCTCCTCTATTGGTCTTAGTGGGGGTCTCCTCTGTTGGTCTTAGTGGGGTCTCCTCTGTTGGTCTTAGTGGGGTCTCCTCTGTTGGTCTTAGTGGGGTCTCCTCTATTGGTCTTCCTTAAGAACTGGTTGTTTTTGTAACAACAATGATGGAGTGATTTTCCACGTTGCTACTGCTACAATATTTAAGGAGAACAATCCTTTTTCACGAAATCCACCAATGAAGTGATTTGGTCTGAAGCTTGCATCCCATAGCTGTCCAACAAGCTTGGGCAGATCATCTTTTGAAATGTTTGCCGCTCGAGTGCTGTGGTTGTGCTACTGTAAGATGCCCTTCCACGCCTGTTACAGTGGACCATAATACCCCCACGTCTAATGGCTGTAAAACGTGGGTGGTGTTTGCTGGGAGTAGCATGAGAAGAACACCACATGGTGTCATGGTCTGCTTTGTTCTACTAATTCTAAACTGATGTAAGAGAAGTAGCAATTGAAAAAAGCACTGGCCCACTTTTGAGTAAAATAATTACTCGCTGATGGCAGGAACAATTTTTTGAACCAAGACTCATAATTTTCCTTTTCCGTCCACCCACTCTCACTAACTGAATATATAGCACCTGCTGCTCTACCCTTAATTGGTCCATGAAGCGTACAAATGCTTTCCTTTGAACATCCTCTTTTGGTGAGGATACGACAAGACACAGTAGCGTTACACAGCCCTGTTTTATCACATTCCACAAGCGATGCCGATTTTTACAAGCAGTGCCTCGATTCTTTCAAAGAATTGCTCCAAAGTTTCACGATTAGCCCCTTCAGCTCTCTTCTTCGAAAGACTCCGAGCCTTTCTCTCTACTAGCTGAGGCCACCGCTTTAAGAACCCCATCCACCAATCATAACCTGGCTTGATCTTGAAGGGATGAGACCTGGAGACACAATTCAGGTACTCCATCACTACACCGCCCACAATTTCCCAGTCTATTCCAAATCCAATTTCTTGCAGGACCTGCAATCATTATTAATTAGCATGTGAAACTGATATAACAGACAATATTTAAATTATTTTTGGTTATCTGGCAAGAGTATACAATTTCTTTCTCTTCTTCAGAGGTCAGAATCGTTGGTCTTTCAGCTCTTATTTTCACTTCTGGCGCATGTCTGTGCAAAGTAGCTACCAGAATACCATACACTCTTGAGCTCAAGTCCTTTTTCACCTTTTGGACAGCCGTTGTAAGCTGCATAGGCATCCACTAGGGCATTTTGTGCTTGCAAGCCTGTCAAGTTGTTTTAAATTGCCGCGCATGTGTTTGTTTACTTTTAAAACGGACTCATTGAATCCTGTGGACTCATCATGGCTATTCCCATCTTTGCTCTCAACATGCGGTGCCGTTATCTCCACAAATCTTGGCGTGGATGATATCCTAAATCTATTCTGCTGTGAGAGTGACAATCTGTTTAACATTAAATTTCCTTAACTCTGTTTTTTATTCATATCTCGTAGTAAACCAAACTGACTGGGATTCCATTCTCATTGATGATGATGACATTGATTCTGCTACGCAGAACTGGACCAATAAATTCATGGAGATCATGCATGCTTGCATTACCCAGCAAACTTTGTGTAAGCAGAGCAATGTCTCATGGCTGAACCTTAACATTGTTCGCCACATTAAGCAGTGGAACACTGCCTTTCAAGCAGCCAAGAGATCATCTAAACCCAACACTTTTGCTAAATATGAGAAACTTTGAAACAAAGTTGTTAAATTGCTGTGATCTTAAAAAAAGAATTCTATGGTCGTATCAATCTGGCTGACAAGAAACGGTTCTGGAAAACTATTAAATTTTTCAGTAAAAAACAAAGATCTGTTCCAGAATTGCATCATTTGGGCAAATCTGCCAAGACTAGTGTGACCAAAGCTGAAATGCTCAATGCTTTCTTTGGTTCATGTTTTAACACTTCTACACTGCTTCTACACCACCTCTATCTACAAATGATGCTACCAACCTGGTTTATGAAATCTCTGAGGATCTATTGTGTTCATCTAGTGAGATTCTGGGCCTCGTCAACACTCTTGATGCTCAGTGGACCTGATGGAATTTCTGTTAAAATGTTAAAAGCTACTGCTGCAAGTATTGCTCCCTCAATTGCCAAGCTATTAAACATCTCACACGCTTTCTTCAGTCTTGGTCAATTGTCCCTGTTCCAAAGTCTAAAAATCAGTTGAGTGCTGCTTCTAACTATAGACCTATTTCTCTGCTGTCAGTTGTGAGCAAATTGCTTGAACGCCATCTCCACCTTCTCCTTGTTGACTACCTTAAAGAAACCTGCCCTCCTTCTAATAAACAATAGGGATTCCAGCAAGGCAAGTCAACTACAACAGCTTTACTTCATGTCATCGACCAATGGTATAAATTGTTAGAAAGAGGGCGCGAAGTGTGTGCAGTTTTCTTTGACTTTTACAAAGCTTTTGACACCGTCCCACACGGACCGTTATTGGACAAGCTCCGCAGCTTTGGCATTGATTCCAACCTCATATCCTGGATTTATAGTTACCGTACTGTACGGAAACAGCATGTTGTCTGTGATGGAGTTTTGTCTGAAGATACATGACACGGCTAATTTTCATTTATTAATTTGATTTATTTTTTTAGTATGCTCAATCTCTTTGCTGATCACATGTTACTTTTCAAACCAATAACCTCTGTCTCAGATTTTCACCACTTACAAGATGACATCATATCTATCAAACATTTGACTGACAGTAGCTATTAAATTTTATCACTTAATGCAAAAGTGCAAGTCTCTAGAAAAGAGGCACCAGACAGCCTCTCTCTTTTAATCTTGGTGGTGATGTCTTGAAGCAAGTAGAAACTTTTAAATGTTTGGGTGTACTTATTTGATCGTCCCTGAGCTGGTCCCCACATGACGAAGCTGTCTGCACCAAGGCAAGAAAGCTGCTTGGTCTGGTCTACGGAAGATTTATGGTTTGTTGAATGTATGATTGAAACATTCATCCCCACCTCGAGTATGCAGCATCAATTTGGGCCCCAGAGATATGCCAAGCTTGGGGAATCCAAAAATTTGCCTTGCACATGGCATCTCGTGACTGGTCCGCTGACTTAATTACTGAGTTTGGCCTCCCATCTCTTGAGAGGAGAAGATACATGACACGGCTAATTTTCATTTATTATTTATTTATTTTTTTTGTTGTTTGTTTATTCTCTTTGGATACACACTAGAATTAGCTTAATTTGCTATTTTGTGTTTTTTTTGCTCATGCAAAAAACATAATAAAATTTAGTATTAATTTTTATAAATTATTACATGTAATTTATCAATAACCAAAATCAGCAAATAACTGTCTCTGCTACATAATACATATTGTAATGTTTGTCTAAGTTTGGGAGATAGCAGCGTTCATAAAAGAAGACGAAATTTCACTAGCTAACTAGTTTGGAGGAGTGGCTGGTCGGGTCGACATTTTTAAATTTTATACGTGAAGGACTGCGTAACCATAGATGATACAGTGCAACCAACTTTCGAACACGTCACGAATTCCAGAGAAGCGGCAGAGCAGTCACTCACAAAATCCAGTTAGTAGTTACAAGTTTACCACCACGCACGCCGCCTTCGCTGTTTTACTACAAAAACCGTCCGAAACTACATTATGCCGTCCAAAAATCGATCTACTCCACCGTCTAGGTGTCATACAGTTTAGGTGTCGAACAGTTTAGGTGTCGAACAGTTTAGGTGTCGAACAAATTTTTTGCCGCACTTTAAGTATCGCCATGTCTAAAGATTCTATTCGAGAGAGGTGTAAGGCCACGTTTGCCATGCTTGATGTCAACAATGATGGCCATATTACCATAGAAGACTATGAGCTGTTAGTCAAGCGATTCAAAGAAGAAGACAACTGGAGTGATGAAGTTGCAGATGCTTTCAAGAATAAACTGCTTGTGAGTGTTGCAAAGTTAGGTTTTAAACCAGACACTAGTTGGAACTTGGAGCAGTACAAAGACATGGTAGTGTCTATGGCAGACAAGCCCGAGGTGCAGGAAGCATTCAAAGAGATGCTCAAGACCTACTTTGATGCATTTGATTCTGACAAGAATGGCTATCTGAGTCCTGATGAATGGCAGCGTATGATGAAGTTGCTTCAATACTCGGAACCTGAAAAACATGCCTTTGATCTTGTCGATATAAACAAAGATGGCCAGATTTCATTGGAAGAATACCTGGCAATCAACATGGAATATTGGTTGACAGGAGAGAACTAATAACTATGGTACCAAAGACATGTTGGACATATCCAAATACCAAAGCTGCTGCATTGTTTAATTGTCTAGTAGTAAACTGTAGCCTTTATTGTTAACAGCATTGTTGTCTATTATGAACAAAATATTAAACACTGACATAACACTTTGCTACACTACAGTTACAAAGGCTTAGATGAATAATAGCAGGGCTCTGTAGTCACGTCTTGCATAGACTAAAAAGTAACCAATAATTGTACCAAGGTAGTTATTGTATAACATTGTGTGGTTTAAGACAACAAATGCCACCATGACCATCATCAAAGTAGACGTGAAGACCTCCAGTCTCTTCATCTCCAGCAGGCTCTCTCTTGGTATCAGTTGTTTGAGGAGGAAGGACAGTAGAGAAGAAGCTATGGGAGCATCCCTTGAGACAGGGTAACATGCCCTGTAGTTGGCCTTCACGTGATAACCAGTAAAGATCCTCTCTGAAGGAATCAGGAAACTGTGAGCAGCTGACAAGATAGCCTAGAAGAAGACATGGATTATTATCATGATCACAAGGCACATCATAATACCACGCCATCATTATCCATTAAGAAGCACCGTTGCACACTGCTACGTTAATTTGTAAGGAGGAATGCACTTACCATCATTCTGTATAACATGGATATGAGATGGTCTGCCAGGAAGATCAGCATCCAATACCACTGAAACCTTTTCTGTCCTGTAATATAATGGGTTTCATGCCAGACTCACAACAATAAGAAAGCCATGCCATGGTCAAGAAATGACTTATCTTAAGGGGACGGTTAACAGTTTGCCTAATTAAATATTCATAAAATAATACTAAATTATAGTGTTGAGACAAAAAGCACTATAAGGCTAAGATAAGTTGTATAGAATGCACCATCAACTAATCTATGTATAAAATAGTCCAGGTCAACAACTGCTACAGTAGAATAAGCCGGAATTGCGCCAAAGCCAATCGCTATAAAATTCGATTTTTCGACGCCAAATTTCTTGACGAGCATGCTAAAGCAAGAAGCGAAGGACTCACCAAACGCTTCTTAAGGATAAACTCTAGGGCGAGAGCTATATTGGAAAGAATAGAAGCATCTTGTTCAGTGGCGGATCTAGGGTTAGCAAATAGGGAGGGCCAGCCAGAAAATCTTGCTAATTAATATTCATTTATTCATTAAAATCGATCGATTTTATTCTTATTGCAGTTATTCATTGATAATGTACGAGCGCATTCGCGCGCTATGCATGATCATCGATCGCTTGCACTTTTCAGGTGCTTGGATCGAGATGCTCTGGCGTTATGCTTGTCTAATAGCGAGCCAGATGTGACTGTGTAATGCAATAAGAATTAATATTCATAACTTGAGAAAATCTGGGGGGCTAAGCCCTCCCTGGCCCCCCCCTAGATCCGCCACTGATCTTGCTTCCGAAAAATTCCCAATAAATGGCTAAAATGGCGTATTTCAGCGTCTTCCTTAAGCCATTTATTGGAAATTTTTCGGAAACAAGATGCTTCTATTCTTTCCAATATAGCTCTCGGCCTAGAGTTTATCCTTAAGAAGCGTTTGGTGAGTACTTCGCTTCTTGCTTTAGCATGCTCGTCAAGAAATTTGGCGTCGAAAAATCGAGTTTTATAGCGATCGGCTTTGGCACAATTCCGGCTTATTCTACTGTAGCAGTTGTTGACCTGGACTATTTTATACATAGATTAGTTGATGGTGCATTCTATACAACTTATCTTAGCCTTATAGCGCTTTTTGTCTCAACACTATAATTTAGTATTATTTTTTTTGCATTTTTGTCCAAAGTAATTGCCACAATTACAAAATGTGTACATTTTGTATAGGGATAATGCAAAAATTTTCTCACTTTAAGCGCACCTACGAAAAACAAATTTATACACAAAATTTTTCTACGCATACGGTAGGCACCATCTTTCAGAAACAGAATTGTAAAACTAAGAATCAGTAGAGATGTGTTTCCATACTTCTTAACACAAACCCAAGCACTTAACTCAGGCATTTGATCTTACCTAGCTGGACAGTTCAGTACAAGAAGACGATTATTGATGGCAATTGCCACTTGGCAAGATCCAAAATCTGCACCATCATCCAGTAAATGATCAGCAACATCTTCGTTCTCTTCCATCTCCTGCTGTGTAGTCTGTTCCACTGTCACTTTCAACTGGCTCATCCTGGCCTCTTCCTCCTGCCCATCACTCCCACTCTCTTCCACACAGTTGACATGTAAAACTTTCAAAATAGTCACCTTTGGCTCAATAGCAGAGAACTGAGGATAGAGAAGACCATCCTGAGGATTGGAAGTGCTGTCGGAATCTCTCATTCCTTTAACTAACACTCTATCCAGAGTCTCAGGATGCAGAAGACAAAGACCTCCATCACAGACAACCAAGAGTAGACCAGGAACAACCAATAGAGAATTTGAGCCACTCACAACTAGAGAAGTACGACGATAATGCTCTTCACGTTGCACAACTAGTTGACTGGTGACCCTGAGGAAAATATATATTATTATTGTTTTTGTCGTTCGCTCTCTCTCCTCATGCTCTTGGCTTACTTATGGTTGTTCTCATTCAGCATTATAACACGGTTTCCAAGGACATACTTTCCGGGAATTGGTCTATCCCTCCATCTCCCAGATAACTCCAAGAGATTTATCACAGTACCACATTCATCAAACATAACAAATTGTAAAAATGAGGTTTTAGGACCTGTAAACACTTTTTCAACAGCGGCAACATACCTAGAGAAAATCACCTTTTCATCCTACTTCTAATTTTGTTCACTTACTTGATGTGGTTCATGTGACTGGAAGGATATGCTAGTGCAGCATTGGAATCAGGATACAGGAACAAGAATGAGGATGGACAACAGTAGATTTTTGGATTCAGAAAACTTTTAGTATCATTGCAATTGACAAACTGTGATGAGTAAAAAACACACATGTATGATTATTAAGGATTTGTAGGCAAATGTCATTTTGCAACACACTGCAGAACTACATTTAGTGTAGAGAAATCTCTGGTTATTTTGAATATACATGCACACATAAATTATTATGAATCTATGTCCTTAGCATACAGCATAAAAATTTTACCTACCACAATAACTTCAGGAAGTGCTGTCCTGCTAGTCTGGATAATCTCTTTCAGGTGAAAGGAGAGGACAATGGTTGCTTTGCCTATAACCAGATGAGTGGAGAGCTCAAGAATGAAGTCATTGGAGCTTTTAATTCTTTTGTTTGTTTTAGGACGCCACTTTACTGTTGACTTTTTATTATCAAGGCCCTAGTTAGAGAGAAAACAGATCATCGTTCACCACTGGAGTTCTAATGAACACAGCCCCATGCTATATAACCTATATTAGCAGCAGTAGTATACTAGTAGTAGCATGCAATAGTGGAAACATCTGCTCATGATCATACTCATTCAAGCTTGTTGCAGCTGTACTCAGTTACTGTTATGTTCCTATTAGTGATGCATAGCACTTGACAAAAGAATTTGTAAGTAAATATGAATTGGGAACTACGGTATTTGTGAAATTTTTTTGAGTGAAAAAATCTTGTTTTCTCATGAAAATTCTTAACTCTCATAGCCAATTATAGACAGCTGGTATAGCAAAATAATTATGAATAAATTATTATTTCGCAAATGATCATTATTTTACAATAAAACGAGACATTTGCAGATAAAATTTGTGAATAGTATGTGATTCACGAAAAAATTCCTTCCGCAAAGGTTTCCTGCCATACGGTAATCTATCAGCAAAAGCTAAACCACTATACTGTGTTACTTTGTGCTAGACACAACACTTGATTTGCAAAAGAAATGAGCACTGTCTTTTGTTCACAGATTTGTTGTTTTTCGCAAATTTAAATTAAATCTGACTGCATTATAATCAATTTTAATCCAAGTTGATGTGATGAATAGTACCTGATTGGTTAACTCCAGTCCCGTCTGCATCATCTTGTCAATATTACATATCACTGCCTCATGTGTATCAGGATGAACTATATTTGCCTCTTTCACCAAAGCCTGAGATTAGAAAACAGGAACTTTTTACATTTACAAATCAATATGTAAAAATCACTCACTTTCTTCATCTCATGTCTAATGAGTTTCCTCATATCCAAGGAGTGTCTGCTGCCATCACTACCATACCAGTGCAGCACAGTGAGGTAGTTAGACTCTGTGATACTTGTTCTCTGGTCCATGTCTAGTTTGTGAGCTGCCAAAAGCTCAACTGTGCACCAAGAAGACTCAAATAATCTCAACGGATATGGTAGACTGGACTCGCCCGAGGAATCTAACATACTCACTATAATATCACAGACATTGTGACAGACATCTTACTGTACCATCAGCAGTTTCAGAACCATTGGAATATGTGTAGTGCTGGGATGATGCCGCTCGAGAAAAACACAACTTCCTACAAAACTATAATAACGTTATTTCCATAGAGCCTGTCACTCACCCAGTGTATGGGTCAATAAGAACACATCTCATGGGAGGTGCATCCATGTGAATATCACCAGTGAGGTATTGTGAGTCGGCAGTGAGTCTGAGCCTCAGGTCAGTGGACGGAGCATGATCAGCAATATAACTCAACATTGAAAGTCTACCAGGATCTCTGAGTCAAAACACAACACACGTGTGCTAGCTTTTGTGTTGTATAACAGCTCATGGTACAGTTACATCTTTTAACTACGATACAGTAGACAGACAGAATAACACTCGGAAACAAAAAAACCTGTACCACAAAGATCATGATTACTTGTCATAAGGATGAAGAGGATGAAGTAGCTGAATTCTCCATTTTAAAGGCATTATGGGAGCATGTGCCAAGTTTCCTGCCTCCAGTAACTTTGTCAACTGCTGCCATGGCGGTTGACGCTGTTGCAGAGGAACGAACCAATTCGTAAACTGGTAACCTGGCAACAAGCCATTGTTCCACTCCCTTGCTCCTGCAAAACTAAAAAATTATTTAAACGTTGTGTTCTTTCTTCATCACTCACTCATTAATATAATTCTCAAAAGCTCTTTGTGATTGCAAGTCATTCCCTCTCATGGCGTGTACAAGAGACAGGTGGTAGTTAAGAACAGGAAATGCAGTTTTCTGTTTCATCAGCATATTCTCACAATCTAGCAGCCATTGTGTCACTTGCTCTCCTACAACAAATATTCCTCAATAATAGATAGAGTAATAATGTAAGGAACTATCTCATGAACTTTGTCACTTCTATCATACCTTGCTTCCCGGAGGGATCCACTGGATGTCCTGCATGATTGAACAAGAGAGCCTCAGCTGCAGCAACATGTAGGAACCATACAGAGCCAGGGATGCTGTTAGCCATCTTCAACACAATATCCCAGCTACAAGCAGACTGAATAGCTGACATCTGGTCCATTGTACTATGAGTAGGAATGAAATTAGTAAGAAGCTCTCTACAAGTGAGAATGGCTTACCCTGTATCCCAAACTGATGCTTGTAGAGCAAAGGAACACATTGGAGCCTCAATAAAAGAAAAAAATTATTAGTAGAGAATGAAGAGAAGATAGTAGGATTACTATTTGAGGATGATAGTTGCATCCTAGTGTTCCTAATGGTATTTTAATATTTGAGCTCTTACGGTAGAACTCAACTGCATTACTTCTCTCTCCATAGTGAACAAACATACGAGCCATCTCATTGAGTGCAACAGCTTGATCACAAGCTGAGAAAAAAGAAATTAAACAACATGTAGTACAGGAGAGATTGCCAATTTGACACATACGGTTCTGCAGTAGTTCGACTGCAACTACAAAATTTTCAGTGGCTACTTTGAGATTTCCTCGAGCCCAATGGACATATCCTGGCCAGAGAGGAACAAAGTCTTTAAAGATCTTCATCAGGCAAGGATATCTAGAAACATGATGCAATTATTATTGATGACTACTAGATATTTAGAGAAACTAAGTAATGGTTTCTACAGCATATAAATGAGTCATGCTGTACTGTATTGCACTGTATTATAGCAACCATCACTAGCTCTTACCTAGTGAATAACCAATGATTCACTTGCTTCACTTGAGCACTGGAGGATGGCTTGTTCGGTTTCTTGATAATCTGAGCAGGTTCACCGACCAGTCGAGGATACATATAGTTCACGTAATGGAGGAGGACACGATACAAGGAGAGAGCTTGTTCTGAATCATTATCATTAGCATTGTAGAAGGCCCTGTCTTCATTGAGATTAGGAGCAGGAAGAGGGGCATGATACCCTCCACCAGGAGTGAAGTCACCTTCACTAATAGCATGATCAGAGGGGTCCCAAATTCTTTGAACAATGTATGCTCGTGGTGATGTGCTTGACTCTATGTCATCCTTTTTTTGTTTTGTCAAGTGGAGCTCAAATGAACCAAGTAGCTTTTCTAGCCAGGAAACATGGTTTGTGACTGTCTTTCGTGTTTCTCTGTCATGTCGAAGAAGAGAAGTGAGGAGATAAGGAAGATTCGTATCTAACTCAGCTGAGGAGTAATGGCAGATAAAGATGAAATGAAATTACGAATTGTTGCACATACCCAATGATATTTTCTGCAGCCTCCTGAGACAGATCTCAGCAAGAGAAGGAACCATGGTCTGACTGAAAAGTGTCTTGTCCTGTACATCTAGACACAGCTTGTCCTCTATTAATTTGCATAAAGGTTGGAAAAATTCCACCATTGCTTGACGTTTAGCTTTACGCCTATTTTTCTTCTGCCTCTTTCCCTTGCCGGGTCTAGATCCGTTTGAAACGTCATGTGACAATGCTGCAGGAGATTCAGGTTCGGAGTCACTTGAAATTATCGGAGAAGTTGGAGCAGAATAATACACCTCCTCATCTTCGCTTCCTTCATCCACGTCTTCCTCGCTCGTAGACTTTTCATTTTCAGAGTCATTCGCTTGCTGTCTTGCAATTTCTATGCTCTTCTTTCTTGCCTCTTTTTTCTTCTTTTTCCTCTGCATTCGCTCCTTCTCTTTTATATCATCATATTCTTGTGCCTGCGATAATTGCCATGACACCATGCGGCAAAAACTGGCGGGTGGAGGAGGACTATGACTCTGCTGCAGGTCCGTCTGCTCGGCCATCTTAGGAGGTGTGTTTATAAAGGTGTGGTCTCAGTCTCGCTCATGCTCATTCGAGCTTGCACGTGGTCATTCTGGTGATATGGGAAAAACTAAGAGAAAGCGACGCTCAAATCAGAGGTTTGATCCAACTTGTAAGATAGAGGGATTACAGAGCCAAAGAGTGAGTGGTGATGCAGTGATTCCTGCACTGAGTAAGGTGAGGCCGTTACTATAAACTTCTCACCATCGAAGCTGTTTCGTCATCACAGCTTGCTGATCCATCGCCAGTAGAGAGAACGTGGGCATGTCTCTCACTCGCTCGGTTAGTGACAGAAGAAAGTGACCAAGCAGTGGTTAGACTTATTAAGGCTGGTCTTATACAGCAGACAACACTCCTCCTTAGTGACTCCAGCTGGGAGGTGAGGGAGGCAGCCACTGGAGCACTAAGGTACCGTGTCCTTCTACACTTATGACCCAATATGTCTTTGCTATTTTTACAGAAACGTCAGTATCTGTTCACATGGAGTCCATTGTCAACAACTTGCTCACCCAAGAGTCACTGCTCCTCTGCTGGTTCTGATGCAACAAGTGAGTCTGTTGACAGTATGCATATACTCATACTGTCTGTATAGTGTGTGGAGGAGCTGGTGGTGAAGGGTTGCAGCAGTCAGGATCAACACATTGCCAGCACATTACAACAAGTCCTTCACCTAATGCTCAATGTTACGTGAGTAGGATACGTAATGACATGGTTCTGATGTGACCACTGGTTCGTCTCTAGTCAAATGAGTACAAAACTAGTGGATTTGTGTAGTGATGAAAAAGTTGTCGACATACTGCTTCATGTTTTCTCTTCCTCTTGTTTTTCTGTTTCACTTAAAGCCATTGCAGGTTTGTTATTTATTACTATAAATTATTTTTATATGTAAATTTTATTCTTTTAGCTCAATGTCTCCACACCATATCTGAAGAAAACACTGCATTAGCACAGTTAATATGCTTGTCCTCAAGCCGTCTCTCCATCTTGAGCTCTGCTCTCTGCTCATCACATTACTCACCATCTCTCGACATGCTCATAGCATCCATTGCTGGTAGGAACTCAGTCTCATATTCACACTATTATTTTTCTTTCTCAGGTGTACTAGCCAACATGTTACCGTGGTTACCTGATCCCCAGCAGGCTGTGTCTCTGGTGTCTAATGCACTCTCACATGTTCTAGACTCGGATCATGTTAGCATGTTACTGCAGTCTTTAGCTACTACCCTCACACACACTACTGACAAACAAGTGAGTTGATTATCACAATAATTTTTGCAAGTTCTTTTGTAACGTTACTCAGGATCAGGTTACAAGTATATATGAACAAAGAGAAAAGGTTAAATTACATTTTATTTTATGAATTTTAATGATTTTTTTTGCAGTTAGTTGATTCTCTTGCTGCTGTACAAGTAGCTCTTGAAGTTTTGGCTAATTTGTGGTGTGAGGAAGAGGAAGATGATATGGAAGAAGAGATTTTGGAGGAAGAGGAAGAAATCAAAGTTGAAGAGAAGATGGAGGAAGATTGTGAAGGAAAAGCTATATCTAATGGTCCACAGAATGAAGCCACTGTTGCTACTCTGAGGGATTGTTCGTGGCCACTGCTGAACAAGGTGAACACAAACTGCTGACCAAGCTTTGTGAGTTAATGGAATGTAATATACAGGTTCTGTATTGGTGTCAGCTTGACAAAGCCAAGCTCACTGGAATGTGCCAGAGTATCAATAAAGGGGGAGACATATGGCAAAGGTGTGTGGCATCTACAGGTCATTTTTACACATCTTGCAGTTTGTACGCATATCTAGACATGTATATATGTTACGACCCGATTCACAACCTCTGACCCGCTTCGAAGCCGGTCGACCGGTTTCGAAGCCGGTTAGCTAGCTCGCGGCGCGCCAGATTCAAAGCGTGCATAATGCTAAGTGCGCGCGTGTAATAGACTTCGTCTACTATAAACATAACGTGTACTCTGAGTGTCCATAGACATGCATTGCATCGCAATTATATTGTTCTTTGCTTCCATGTGCAGGAGTCACGTCTGAAGAAGAAGCTGTGACATTTTCCTATGGATTTTAGTGCAGTTTGATTGTTAAACAACTGTTGCATGCACACAACATTTCTTGCTGCGCTGCGTTGCTGAACCACTCGTAACGGCATATCTATGGTAACGGCATTCCTGTCAATTTGGCAGGTAGGCTTGCTGTGCTGCGCTGCTAAACCACTTACAACGACGCTCCTGTCGATGACTGTAGTAGCACATGATGCTCTAAAACGCCTCCGGCGGACACTTTCCAGTCTTGCTGCGCTACACTGCATGAGCTATAATCGCGACAGCACTCCTAACTTAGGTTCTGTCGATCTAGCAAGCAGGTGGGCACCCTGAAGCATTGAAACACGGTTCGGTTTTAAACCGGGTCAACTGAGCTTATGTGGTTGTAAATCGGGTTAACCGGCTTCGAAACCGGCGGCCGGCTTCGAAACGGGTCAGGTTGTGAATCGGGTCGTAACATATACATGGTCTTAGAGCCACTTTATTATTACCTACCAATGAATGACATGATGACCTGTTGTTGTGTAGTCTGGAGTGTGTGCAGGAGCATGCAGTGGTGGTAGTAATGAACATACTATCTGTATTACCTGTGAGGAGCTGGGGGAAGAAGGAAGAGATTAGAGCAATCTGGGAAGCTACAACATCTATTTTGGTCACTAATTCAGGTGTGTATTGTCTGTCATTTTTGCGAAGTTTGCTGTTCTTAGATGAAGTGTCGTTGCAAGTCTGTCCCGAAGAGACCATGAAGTCAGCATTGTCAGTGATAACACTGACAGCTGAAGGGCTGTTAGCTGCTGCTGCTCATGTGAGGTTCCTCTCTGACAACACACTTCTTACCTTTGGTCCACCTTACTTCAGCTTCTATCAGATGACCAGCTGCAGATTCTAGCACGCATTGGTCGACAAGCAAAATCTGATGTTGTTCGGACAGCTGGTATTCAAGCACTCTCATCTGTTGGAAAGATAGCTCTTACACTCTCTTCTAAAGTCACTCCTCTCACTGTAAGTACAGTAAATTCCTAGTTTGTGGGTCCTCATTACTATGAATATTAATTGGGCCAACTTTTTTTGCCTGACAGAGATGACGAAACAGCACAGAATTTGCTGTACAGCATCACAACATGCGTCCCTACTTAGCCAGCAACTCTTGACAAATCCGCAAAGTGCGAAGTGCACAGCTTACGCACAATGTTGTACGTCGATTTCTCAATGTTTACTGAGTGCTAGCAAGTGTATACAGTCACCCTGCAAGGTCGTTCTTGAGGAAATGACGAACTTGAGTTGTGAGTTATCGTCAAGCAAGGAAATGCAAAGTAGCTCCCTCATTATTGATGACAACTCGTTGCTCAAGAAAAAATATCTAAAAATGATCCTTCTCAATAATATCCTTGGTTTAGAGCAGGTACACTTGCTAATGACAGAGCAAGTACCGTAACCCTCGCGCATGCTTTAGAATCATTGCTTTAGAATTGTTGCAACATCATGTGTAAGCTGTGCGCTTCACACTTTGCAGATTTCCTTGAGAGTCGCATGTTATAATGCTGTATAGCAAGTTCAGTGCTGTTTCGTCGTCTTTGTCAGATGTTCTGGGCAAAAGAAGTTGGCTCATGGTCTGCTCATAGTAACGGGACCCGCCACCTTAAAATAGCTAGCTACTGTCACTTTATTCACTGGGACTCTTCTTTTCTCCATTTTTAGTTCATTGGTGAAACATTAAAGCAGTGCGTGAGTCAGGACACATCTGTGGTTGTTATGTGTCAAGCATTGGATGGTTTGTACGATGTGCTGGGAGATGAGCAGTGTCCCTCTGATGTGTTAGTTGCTTCAGGTGACATACTACAAGTCCTTACTGCAGCCAGAGCTGGTATCAAGGCAAAGGTGCAATAATGACTCTTTCGTCACCTTTATTTACAATCTCTCTCCTGCACAGCTAAAGAAACAAAAGCAGCTAGGACCCAATTATGCGTTAATTAACACAGTAAAAAGTAACCTCCCTCGATTCATTGATTACATACGTGCACAACTAAAATAATAACTATCGAGTGTTTATAAAGCAACTGCATATGATGATGTCAATCCCTGTGTTTACAAGGAAGGTTTTGCTATAAGCAAGGCACTAGCTGGTTCATCCATTATCCAGTGTAACTCTTTGGACCGTACTCTTCCTGCTGGTAATGGTTCTACCCCTTCATCTGGCTCAAGACAGCGTTTAACAGCATCAGCTTTGCTTCCGCCAGTGGAGACTACAAATACGTTCCTAGCATTGTTGAGGACAGGAAATGTCATGGTGATCCGGCAGGGAGGGGGCTTTGGACTGTCACTAATAGACACAATCAGTTGAGAGGTCTCTCCCAAAGCTGGATGTCCAGGAAACAGTGAGCAGGTATGTCCGTCAGGTCCCATCCCAAGAAGAAGGAGATCAAACGATGGCAAGCCATCTCCTGGATACACACTACGGATTTTGTCAATGTAATCTCGTGCAGCTGCATCCAATGAGACAGAAGGATTGATAGCAAACACGTTTTCAGATTTTATGCCCACTTTGTCAAACAACTCTCGCTTGTAAACTGCGTATGTACTGTCTTCATTGTCGAAGTTCACGTGGCGTTCATCGCAGAAAAATACTCGCCATTTGTTCCACTGTACATCAGTCCGATCTCTTAGCCCATCGCAAACTATCTTTGCCAAACTTCCTCCTGACAAGCCAATCGAAAAGAATCCATGATCACCAATTGATTTCTTTTCCTCTGCCATTATCATGTCGTTAGTGGTCTTGCGAAGTTCATCTGAGTTTGCATAAATGTGAAGGATCGGTTTGGCAGTCGCCATTGCAGAGTTCAGGGTTGCAACGCTAGTGAAGTATCGAGGAAGTTGAAGTTGGACTCAAGGGCTGTTCCGCCACCTCGTGTATAACTACAAAGAGCCACACCTCCGTGCAGAATGATTAATTAACCCTTTAAAACCTCGTCGTCAACCTCAGTAAACAACAAAAATTCAAAGTAGTGATCGCGCGATTGAGACGATGGCTGGCATCCCACAGACAGCAGAAGAACTTAAAGTAGAGTGAGTTTAACTATCAATTTTTTGGATACCACTCTATCATTTTCATTGTTTAGATTGGTTTCTGAGGAAAAATACTATGAAGATCGCATCGGTCATGTGGAGAGAAATTTCTCCTCCCTCGTTGCGGCGATGGGTAGTATTTCGAGGAAAACAGCAAAAATGAGAGACAGGGGAGATAGGCTAGTTAAGACTGTGCAGGAGCTGGCTGCTGGAGAATCAGGTTCCACAAAGACCCATTTAGAAGCTGTTGGTGAGTGTTTTGCTGCTCTGGAAGACTACAGACAAGCTCAGGTATTAAATTGAGATACCAGTATATACTTCATGTGAGATTCTGTTATTGTGTACACGTGTAGCTGGATAGATTTGATACTAAGATTATCAAACCACTTGTGGATTATAACAGCACGTGCAAGAAAGCAAGAGTGAGCTGATTGTGCAAACATGTACCACTCCTTTATCACTGATGTTCTGACTTTCAGGAAGAAATTAAGACATATGACGTGGACAGAAGAAAAGAGGTTAATGAGCAAAAGACTCTAGACAGGACCAGGATCAATGACCCAGCAAACAGGAGAAGAATAGTATCCTTTCACCATCACGCAGGCGGCATGCATGCAATTAAGATTAGTGGGGGAAGAGATTAAACAATGATATGCATGCAAACATGTGTTCATTCCTTTACTTGCTATATCAGACACAGGTATAGATCTATAAACTAAGAATGCTCAATTGCGTGGAGGAGTAATGACATGTTTATTATTTCTCTCTCATAGTTACAGTCAAGCCTGCAGAAGGCTCGATTTAAGAGGCTTCACTCATCTAAGCTACTAGAGAATCACATGGAGGGATTTGAAAGAAAAAGAACCCAAGATATGAAAGTATGTACTCAATAACACATGCAGCCACTTGTTTGTCAATGATTCCTACAGACTGCGATGCAGGAGTATGTTCATGTTCAGATGATGCTGCATGCCAAAGCACTCGAGCTCTATACCATTGCCCACCAGAACTTGCAAGCTATCAGTGAAGATGAAAACGTACAGGTCAGTAAATACTCAATTTTCACACATGAGTAGTCGCCATCTTAATTCGAGGTCATCTCTACATATCATTGCCGAGTGGCAATAATAATTTACAGCTCATTCTTGTAGATCTTCCAAACTGGTCTTAGCCAACGCAAGAGAAGGGAGCCCACTGCTGCTACCACAGAGGACCTAGACAGAGACACCCTGCCAACCTCATCACTTCAAAGCACTCCACAGCACGTGCCACCGACAAACAGTACATCCTTACTATAAACCAACCAGTACCACTTGTTTTAACTTATTTTTAAGTGATATAAATTGTATGTGCATTTGACCAACTAATGCATGAGTCGTTGTGCCTGCATTTGATGTACCAAGAAGTTACTTACATATACTGACAAAATTACGTAACAAAAGCCTCAAGTGTTTCAACTATCTACCATGGTCCACAAATAACACATCTGTCAGCTGTCACACAATAAAAAGTTCCACTGAGTTGCCTCTCAGGTATTGGCGATTGAGAGCTCGATAGGCAGTTTGAGCCAACCGTTCTGTTGGGAAAGTGACAAATCCTTTTCCATTCGGCCGACCATTGTCGTGGCATTGCAAACGAACATCCTCATACTGCACACCATAGTCACGGAAGAAAGCCATAACATCAGCAGCTGAAGCAGAGTCAGACAGACCATGAACTCGAAGAACCTTGCGCTCCTGGGGAGAGGAATGAGGATAACTAACCATTGAACTTGGACCATCGTAGCGTCGTTGGTCATGGTAGCTCCTGCCAGGAGGATCCATAGGTCTACTACGCACGTCAAGAGACTTCCTATCATCATAGCTGTGGTGACCATAAGAATGTGATGAACGAGAATAGCGACTGCCGCCACCAAATCTACTCTTTTCTTCACCATAAGAACTGTTCCATCCTCCTCCTCCACCACGATCATCACCATACATACGAGACTCATTGTAATAACCACCATGACCACCAGATGACTCACGAGATCGATAGCCTCCTTCACGACCACCATAACCACCATACCCTCCGTAACCTTGAGAGTAAATCTCGTGTGATGTTTGAGGGCTTCGTCCTCGTCGCTCGGTGAATCCCATCATGTCCATCATTTCTTCCTCTGAGCAAGGGTCAACACGAATAGCTGCACCATCCAACCGCTCTCCATCATACTTCAGAGCTTTCTTCAGTTCTTCAGAAGAAGCAAACTCAATGTAGCCATCTCCTCTGAAATGATTGCTAGAGTCGCGCAACAAGTGAATGCTATTTTTGGGAATAAGTACACCTTTAAAGAACAAGCGAACATCTTTGTACAAGCTGCCATCAGGCAATCCACGAAAGTAGCAACATCGAGTACGGGAATTACTCATACGTGGACCTACCCTGATCGGTGAGCGATCTCTGACACGTACTGTATGCTCTGGAAAAGATCGACAATGTTCACCAGCACTCAATCTATGGACCTCATTGCGTGATGCACCACTAGCCAATGCTGCACGTACCAGTTCAACTCTGCGATCATCTGCCCTCATAACATCGATATATCGTGAGCCAATATGGTTCCTGTCCATCAACATAGCTCGCTTGATCTCTTCCTCATCACGTAGAGCTATATAGCAGATACCAGCACCGAGCCCATCAGAACACGCCATCATTTCTATGTTACGGTCAGGAATGTCTAATGACTTGAAGAATTGAGCAACATCCTCAACATCAGCTTGATAGGGCAGACCTCGACACAACACTCCCGGCCGTGATGCCATATCTACTAACTGCTGAGAGAAGAAATAGCCATCACCTTACACATCAGTATCATATCAATACAAGTTAACCCCTCCTACCAAGAGATATGACTTCAAACACATTGCTGCCACACAATAACCACGTACACATGTTCCAACTAGCCATGCAAAAATGCACTTGCCGAGACGCACTATTTTTTAATGTTTACTACATTTTTATAACACGACCACAGTACAACAGCCATGCACTTGGCAGTACGGTAGTCAAGAAACCTTACCAATCTTTACGGACCAGCCAAATTTGAACCTTTTAAACCACTCGTACTAGCCAGCCAACAGCCAAATCTTAAAGATGATCAGATCAGACCTAATCGAACTCTCGATCGATCTAGATGGCTCTCTCAGCTACAGCAGCTAGCTAGCTCGTACGTCCTATATGATAGTCCTCGAGTTTATAATGCGCATGCGTTTGAATGAACGAACCAGCCACGCCCACATGCTAGTTAGCTAGCCACACGTGTTTTATTCGAGGGTTTTATTATCATGACTACTATCGTTTCTCCCAAATTTCGAACGCAACTGTGGCAAGTGGCAGCCTATCAGTGGAGGCGGAATTTTGCACAGGTTGTGACAGAAAAGGGAAATGAGCCAATAGAGGTTATTGGGAAGACTTATGTGCGTGATGAAATGACTAACGTAACGTCTGCCATATTGAAGAGAGTTGGAAGAAATCTCCATAGAGTACCCCAGCATCCTGTAAACATTATCAAGCAACGAGTAGTGAATCATTTTCACAAGTCTTTTGTCAATAGTGTAGGTAATCCCATCTTTGCTCACTTTGATGATGTTGGTCCTGTGGTTACCACTGAACAGAATTTTGACAGCCTTCTTGTTCCTTCTAATCATATCTGCCGAAGCAAAAAAGACAACTACTACATCAACAACTCGCACATGCTCAGAGCACACACGTCAGCACACCAATGCGATTTCATCAAAATGGGTTTTGACAGGTTCCTTGTGACAGGTGATGTGTACAGACGTGATACGATTGATAGTACGCACTATCCTGTATTCCATCAAACTGAGGGAGTTCGCTTGTACACAGATCATGAGTTGTTTCGTTCAACCAATGACGATTCGCTTGCTATATTAGAGGACAATGGTGTCGAAACAGATGAAAAACAAGCAGAGCATACCATTGACGCTGTTCGAGTGATGGAGATTGATCTAAAGCAGACATTGGAGGACCTGGTCAGACAGCTGTTTGGAAAAGATATACAAACTAGATGGGTTCCAGCTTATTTTCCATTCACTCATCCTTCCTATGAACTGGAAATATACTTCAGAGGAGAATGGATGGAGATGTTAGGCTCGGGCATAATGAAACAAGACATTCTTGTTAATGGAGGTGCTAAGAATAAAGTAGGATGGGCATTTGGTCTTGGTCTCGATAGGCTTGCAATGCTGCTCTTTGATATTCCTGGAATTCGACTGCTGTGGTCTACTGATCCTCGCTTTCTAGACCAGTTTGAATCAGTCGGTGTTGATCCCTCTACTGATATGAAGTTTCAACCCTTCAGCGTTTACCCGCCGTGCTACAAAGATGTCTCCTTCTGGCTTGACAATGCTGTGAATTTTGCTTCTACTGACTTGTATGAAATTGTCCGCTCAGTTGCCGGTGACCTTGTAGAGAAAGTGGACTTGATCGATGAATTTGTGCATCCAGAGACAAAGAGAATTAGCAATTGCTACAGACTCACGTATCGATCCATGGATCAAACATTCACTGATGCTGAAATCAATGTAATACAAGGCAAAGTGAGAGCTGAACTACAGAAAACCGGTCTAGAGCTACGCTAATAATATTGTCATTGAGTAGAGGTTAATTGTTGATTCATAGATAATATATACTACGTAGTATATATTTAGTATATCGTAGTATATCATATATCGTAGGTTACGTAGTATATATTATCTATGGTTGATTGCTATAAATCATTTTTTACTAAATCATATAATACTATGAAAAAGACACACTAAGATAATTTCAATTCACTGCACACTTTCTGAGCTGCACTTTGTTCTGCTGCTTTCTTAGTTGTGCATTCCTTCCCATGATAGACTTGTGCTCTAGTAGTGAGTTTTATTTTAAGAGAACTACGAAATAGACCAGTCGAGAGCTTTTCTGTCTCGTAGAGAGGCAGGTCGAGGTGTTTCTTTTGCAGATACTCTTGTAAATGATTCTTGTAAGAGACTTCAGTTGATGCTAGAAAATCAAACATCATAAATCAGCACACAGTAGAAGAAAGCACAAGCACATACCTGAAGGGCTTTGCTGTTGAGATGTTGATCTTTGTAGTACAGAAGGAGTTGGTTTAGAAGAGCTTGAAGAAAGTGATCTTTGATATGCGTGTTGAGTGTTTGACTGTACTACTTCAGCATTTTTCTGCAGCTGACCAAAGTCTTCTAGAGCTGATTTAGCTGCTAGCTGCTCAGCTCGTTTCTTATTCGGCTCCACTGTTGACTGGAATGTCTTACCATTGACTTTAACTAAAGACACATAACCCACACAATCAATGGGAGATAAAGTAGTGTATTCAGGTAGTGGGAGCTTTGATTTCTGACAAAATTCATTCAGTAATTGTTTGCTGTTTAGATCAATAGTTTCAGAGTTCTTTGCGTGATTTGTAGGAAGAACAGCTGGTTGAGATGAGGCCACAACAGATGGTTGACTTACTGGCAGTCTTGATGCGTGAGAAAGAACCAAGTCTGATTGTTGATGGTGGGAAGATGAGTTTGAAGCACTGGACACAAGAATAGACCTTGATGTTAATTCAGGTGGTGGTGACAAACTTGTAAGGTGTTGCTGATGCTGGTGCGCATGCACAGTGCTGTCAACATTTGATGGTGAATGTCTGCTTTTAACAGAAACATCTTCTATACTGAAGTGCTTCAAGGCCTTCAAAGTGAGCTGGTATTTGGCTTGTTCAAAAGCAAGATTGATCTCATCAGGATCTAGCTTGAAATCTACACTGCCAACTGTAAGCATTCCACTTACCATCCTATTGTGCTCAAAGTGAAGATTATGCTGTGGTTGTTTGAGATTGTGTGACAATGCATACTCCTTTAGCTTGACCCATGCTCTCTCACACTCCTCCTCACTTGCTGGTACTCTTACAGCTGAACATGGTTTACTGACAGCTCTGATGCCAATGCCAAATTTTGCTTCAATTGGGTGTGGGGGTAGGAATGACTGTCTTGAGCTTGAACCATTATCAAACCTTTGATGCAATTTGGAATCCTCCACAGGCATGTTGTTTGCCAATTTCTCAAAAGATTTTGTCAGATGATCAAGTGCAACACTAGCAGCGTCGTTCTCAGCTGATTTCTTACTAGAGTGACTTTCTTGAGACTTAAATAGTTGACCTTGACAGTTGACCAAGCCATTGTACAGTCCAGAGTCAGTCTTTTCTGTCTGATAAGTAGCAGTATCTAACTTGTGCTTCTGGCAATGCAAATTCAGTGCTGTTTTGTTAGCCATTTTTATGTGACGTCATTATAAAACATTTTAAAACAGAGTCTATAATTTATCACCATGACTCAAATTTTGTTTTCGAGAGGATTCAGCGTGGCAAGCCAGGCAATGGCTAGATGTCTGTATGAGAGACTGGTGCTGTTTTCAGCGAGTACCTGTGGTAAGGGAGGGCCAGAACTTGGGGCAGACGAGTCTGAAGTGTGCTTGCTAGCTTGGCAGGTCATTGACACTGCTAACATTCAGGTGGGCATTAACTGGAACGACCACATGCTTATAACTGACATCAAATGAACACTAACTAAATGTTAACCACAATTTTCTTCATAATGTCACCTTGCAGGCTATTGGTAATGTGGAGGAATGTTTTGTACGTCCAAATGACATGCCTTCACAGAAAACACGGTCAGGGATTGATGTAGCTAACCTCAGTCAAGCTCCAATGCTGGATGAGTCTCTGAAATCGGTAACAAGATTATACAATCATTGTTGTGTGAATAGTAATTAAGTATTTCTCATAATACTCATTTGTTTAATGTGTCCTTGTACTTTTTCTATCAGTTGCAAAAGGTGGTCTCAACTTTACCTGCTCAGAGCTTCTGTCTTGCTACTAATGGTGGCTTGCCACTGCGACAGTGCCTATTTCCTGAGTTGTCTAGAAAGCGTATACCTCCTCTTCCCTTCCTCTATTCCTACTTTGATCTACAGCAGGAGCTGTGTAAAAGATCAGCCAACGAGTTTCAAGCACAGACACTGCAGGATCTGTGTCGCTGTATCCACTATTGATCTCTCGTTATTAATTTTGTTAGTAGCAAGATTGTCTTCTTAACCAGTATCTCTCCAGTTGTTGGTGTGGAGTGCCCCAGTGGTGATGTGCAAGGAGGAGAAGAAATCAAAATTCTTGCCAAAGTGGTCACTAAAATGCTTTCTCAAGGTGATTTATAACAACCATTAGCAGGGTTGGTGGAGACCTGACTAGGATACCAGTGTATTGACCTATGCCTACTAGATTAGCATTCTTGCATTGCATAATTAATGTCTATATACACTAGGGCATGTATTTGAGAGCCCTGAGACGATCATGTCAGAATATGATAATTCAGCAAATCTCGAGTAAGTTCATCATCTCTATCCTCCATCACTGACTGGTCTCTCCTCTATCTAGCACTGCTGAAGTGATTGCTGGTCATGTTGTGAGATTAAGAGGTCTTCCCTTCCAAGCTGACTACAAAGACCTGGCTGGATTTTTGTCAGGTTTAAATATTATAAAGTGAGTACTATCGTAGGTCAAGAAATTTTCCCTTTTGAAATTTGCTTTATGTGACTCAGCTTGCATACATTTGAATATATAGCAAAATTTTACACTACTGTTGTATTTTTCTAGTGGAGGGCTTGCGTTTGGTATCAATGCAGTTGGTAGGAGAACTGGAGAGGCTTTGGTTGTACTGGAATCACCAGAACATGCTAACTTGGCTCTTCAACGTCATCGGCATTACATGAACGATCGTTATGTTGAAGTGTACGAGGCTTCACCAGATGAGTTTCTTAGAATTGCTGATGGTGAGAATCTGATCTTTGTGTGTTGTGCTGCTATAATTGTTCTCTCTCTCTCTCTCTCTCTCTCTCTCTCTCTCTCTCTCTCTCTCTCTCTCTCTCTCTCTCTCTCTCTCTCTCTCTCTCTCTCTCTCTCTCTCTCTCTCTCTCTCTCTCTCTCTCTCTCTCTCTCTCTCTCTCTCAGGAGGCAATGATCTTGGTGATGTGAAAGTGTCTGTCGTGAGAATGCAAGGCCTTCCTTATCGTGCTACTGAAGATGACATTGTGAGAATCCTTTCTCTTCTTCTCTCTACTATTGAATGTATGTGAGCAGTCTTATCTTGTCTCGTGTAATTATACTACAACACAAATGAATCATGTATCTATAGATTTATTTTGTTGTTTCTGTACGCAGGTTGAATTTTTTGGTGGTGATGCTCCTGTAAAGAACTCAGATGATGGTGTTCTCATTGTGAGATATCCTAATGGACGAGCGTCAGGAGATGCTTTTGTTGTTTTTAATAATAACGAGGATATGGAAGCAGCACTGGCAAAGAACAGAGGAGACATGATGGGTCGATATGTGGAACTGTTCAAGAGCTCTCTAAAAGAATTTTTTCTCGTATGTACCCTTAACCTTCTTTGCTTGTTTTCTTTCTTCCTTAGTTAGTCACTCTCTCTCTCCTCTCTGGTCAGGTACTCAATAAGTCTGGTAGTCCAGAGCAGTTGGATCAGTTCAGTTTCCTCAATCCAGACACCTCTAGTGCCTCGTGTGTCGTAGCTGCAAAGCGTGGCTCGGAGCGTAACTGTGTCAAGTTAAGAGGATTGCCGTGGTCTTCTTCTCCTGAGGATGTGGTGGAATTTTTTGATGATCTTAACAAGCACATAGAACAGCATGGCATTCATATGGTGCTCAACTCACAGGTATGCACTGACTGTTCATGGTAGCTTGCCTTGTGAACATATACAATGGCTTTCTCAGAACCGTCCTACTGGTGACTGCTATGTTCAGATGTCATCAGTGGATGCAGCTTTTAAAGCTGCAGATAAACTGCACCGAAAAAACATGGGGCGGAGGTACATAGAGGTATTCCAGGTAAGAGAGAGAGTGCACGATAGAATATGAGTGTCTACATGTCACTGTAGTGCTCTGGTAATGAGGTGACCTTTGCTCTGATGGACTCTGCTGGAACACGATCAGGAGGATCCAGTAATAGTAGTAGTGGAGGAGGATATGGCGGGGGATACAGTGGAGGAGGAGGAGGATATAAAGCTGGCAAGCGAAGGAGGCCCAGTGCGGCTACAGTGAAGGCTAGAGGTCTTCCCTTCAGCACCTCTGAGTATGATCTGGTTGATTTCTTTTGTGACTATGGGGTAAGTAAGACATTGTGCCTGTTGGTCCCATATAGATGCAAGTGTGACATCACTTAAGTTCATCTAACTCAGTTCGGTCAATTAATGTACGCATGCCTCTACAGCACATTATATTGCTGTTTCATTTGTTTAGGTTGAGCCCAGTGATGTGGAGATAGTTTACAACAATGCTGGACGTTCTACTGGTATCGCTTTCATTTCTTTGGCATCTCAGACTGATGCAAGGCATGCAGTCAAGGAGCTTAACAACAAATACATTGGTCACCGCTACATTGAACTGTCTCTGTGCTGACATTTTCTCACAGCCTTCAAATAATATTTGTTTGATTAGTTCTGTCAATAGTAAAAAATTAATTATTTCTTATAATAGGGCGGAGTTTCGAATAGCGAGCGAGCGAGTGCAAAATGTCTGATGTTAGCAGAGTTGTCAATGGTTCCGATGGTGCGAAATCTGGACTGACACTGGACGTGATCATGCGGCGATTCTCTGCTCCCTTGAACGAGCTGCAAGCATGGGCGATAATCCATCAATGCTTGAAAAGTATTCTTGCTCTGGGCCTGGATCCTAGCACACAGACTGCATCACGAGGGATCAGCATGAGCAATGTAGTGGTAGGAACAGATGGAGGTATCTACTTTAGTCCAGGTATAATAACATGCAGCTGTAATGAGTATAATACATAACGATAGTGATTATGTATAGATAAGTACATTTCCATTCTATCTGCATGTTGGTGTTAATGGCTTATTAAAAAGAGTGTATTGTCGCCTTGTAAGTAAGAAAATTAATACTAACTTTACAGGTTTACAGATGTCTTGTTGTGGAATATCCAAGCCAACAGTAAGCATCCATTGCATTTGCACCCTACAATATTTTTTTTAATTTGTGATTATATAGTTACTGAATGAGCTGGGACTGCTAGTGTTTGCTCTGTTAGATTATGGAGTAGAGGAAGACCAGGAACAGCCAATATCTCCTTCTCTAGAGTACCTTATTGACTCTCTCACTAATAATCAGCAAACAAAAGAAGATGAGAATGATAACAGCTGCTTTCACAGTCCGATGTTTTCAGTCGACTCAGGAATTGATGATGACTGCGCACTAGCCGTGCACTTCATGGATGTGCTCAAGGTGTACTGTCAAGAGTTGTAAACTCTTGAGTGTGTGTATTGTGCATGTTGGAGTCTCAATCTCTTATAGATGTGCGAGGCTGGTATACCATGGGTACAAGATCCTGACAAACATTACAAGAACATTTGCAAGGGTATTGTGGAGGAAGCTATCAGCATATCACATCTCATGATAGTGAGAAACACAATGTCTAGATCACTTGATCAGGTTGTTCTCATTGTAGAGAGGTAGCAAAGATGACAAGTCAATAGAAAATGAAATGGTCATAGTTCTTGTTTCAAGCAGTGCTGTTGCTTTACTTTACGATATTACATGTAGGGTCAGAAGTGGTCTCAAGTGATTGAGCAAGTGAAGACTGGAATCACCTTGAAACATGTTTGTAATGTGTATTTGCTGTTAATAGGATTGACTTATTATCACTCACAGGTGTCGAATTCAAAAATGGTTGTTGAGCCTCAGCTGACCTTATCTCTATTTGATACCTTCCTAATCAGTATTGCTAAATTTGACAGAAAATCTCTGAAACCTGTCATGGTAAAATTTAATGCAGCAGCTGTTACTAAACAGTTGCACTTTCTTATTACAGGGCATAGTGCAGTCCCGTCCTTGCAGTATTAAACTTTTACCAGAGGTATGATTGTTGTTGAGAGTGATGTTGTTAACTGTTCTTCTCTATATATAGCCTGAGAATACACATGACTCCATCATGCAGCAGATTCTTGCTAAGCCTCGACTAAAATCGGTAACAAAACTTATCACCAATTTACAATTCCATCATACTAGTATACTGGCAGGCTTCAGAGAGGGGTAATTACAGCAACACACTGCCTGCCAGGCCCCTCACTCCAATGGAGAAGTTGATGGCTGACATAACTAGCCCTCACTCACTGAAACCAGTACAAGGTGACGACCGACCAACCACCCATGCACCACATGATATAAATTATTATCTGTTCAGGAATTGGTTCTCAAAGAGCTTTTAAGTCAGCATTAGACCTCCGCTATTTGGGTATTGGATGGGATGACTCTGAGCAGGACGACAATGATGTGTTTAGAATTGTTGGCGATGAATGGGACAGCATGAGACGAGAGTTCCACACATCAAGCTTGACACGAGCAGCATCAGTCTCTGATGTAAGAGTAATATGTTTTAAAACACTTATCATCATTTGCTGTTCAGACACTATCAGATGACACTATACCATTGGGCTACCTACCACCTGCAGCTACATCCTCACCACCTCTATCGTCCTCACAGTCACTTGATTCACCATCACCTTCACATGTGTCACTTTGTTCACCAAAGTCAAGGTCACCTTCGGCTACCTCTGAAACACTCGCTTCTCCTTTCATGTCTCTCTGGCATCGAGTAAAGCAAGCTGTCACCAGCCAACAACCACAAGTGACCAGCGAATCATTCGTAGATGACAAACAAAGGAAAGAAAAAAGAGAATCAAGATCTACGGTAATGGATACAAGTAGCTTTGTTTTACTATTATAATTTTTATTATTTTTCCATAAATAGTTAGTAGCTAGACCCAAAGGAACTCCATTGAGTGACATCACTCTCATACGTACCACTCTAACCAATGCTGAACTGTACAATACACAGCTGCAGGACAGGGCACTCTGTAGAGAGTTACAAGAGAGAAAAGTAACGAAATTCTATAGCATTTTAATTGTAATTTGTTTTTGTTTTTTGAAGATTTGTTTTGTCTGCAAAAGCAAACGATTTGGATTTTTGACTCATCAATATAACTGCTACATATGTCACCAGTAAGCACAGCAATAGTGACTTGATTGCTATAATCTTCATTGCATCACTAGGTGTGTCTGCTCCAGTTGTATTGTCACTAAGGTACGTATGGTATCGGTTAGTGTTACTATTATAATAGCTGGTTATTATATTTATATCAAGGGATCAAGATGGCAGTTAACAAGGATTCAAACTGCTGACACATTCTGTATTTGTCAAACTTGTCAAGTGTTCATGAATGACAACTATTCTGACAGTCTCTGTAGTCCAGCTGGTAGTACATGAATTTGTTACTCGTTGAAATTGTTTTAATGCATATCATTTTTAAATATTTGGTTTAAAAATTCATGACCAGTGACTTCACTAAAATGAATAGTATCTGCAAAACATTACAACTTCAAAGTATATATTAGCAACAAGGATTGATGTTCCAGTTGTGACTATAAGTACGTGTGTGTGTGTGCTAGAGCAGTGATATTATTGTCTAGTTCTGCTACTGTGAATGGATATGGTTGTTTGCTGCTGTATATTGTGTTGGATCTTGCTAACATGCAGCAGGACAGCCCTGACCTCTATCATAGGATCAGGATCTGATGATATTACTCCAACAATGGCAAACATAGGTAAGGCTAGCTCAGGAATGTTGAACACATGCTATTCACATGTGTCAAATGCAGAATTGAAATGTGGTGACCTTCAGTATCTGAATTCTACTGGTTACTGCAATGACTGTATGTAAATAATAAGTACTGTTTCATATACTATAATCATTATCGTGCGTAGTGCCTGAAGTGTTCGACATTATTTTCAATCAGAGCAGTTATTCCATCACACTCAACGAGAGCACTGCTATATCAGGCATTCCTCTAGTTTATTTTACCGTCTACGTACGAGGATCACTCATAGACAGTTCCATCACAAAGTCGCTTATTGTTATCATCTCAAGTGGTGGAGCAAGTTCCTTCACACTAAACCCCACCAGTGTTGGTAATCCACTGACAGCCGTAGCTACCCCTCCAAGCCCTAGTGTATTTGTTGTCAGTGGAATGATTTGGATTGTTCCAAATGCCCAGCCACAACCCGGAGTCTATATCCTGACTTTATTGGCTAATCTATTTTTAGTAACTGAAGAGGCAACAGCTAACATAACTCTATTAGAAACAAGTGAGTGTTTGTTTGTGTAAAACATTTTGAGTTGTTGTCACTTCTCTTGGGCTAGATCCATGTGATCTCAATCCTTGTGCTAATGGGATTTGTTCCAAGGCTGGTGTGATTGACTTTACATGTGCTTGTCCTCCAAACTACACTGGAAATATTTGTGACGTTCCTTACAATCCCTGTGACGACAATCCCTGTAATAATGGTGGTGATTGCTCATCTGGTAGCAATGGATTTGTGTGTGACTGTAAAGGTGGTTTCACCGATCCTACGTGCAGTACTGACATTGACGACTGTATTGAAGTGAACTGTGGTAATGGTACCTGTCATGATTTGGTAGCTGGATACACGTGTGTGTGTCTGGCAGGCTATACTGGAGACCATTGTCAGACTAATATAGATGACTGTACCAGTGACCCATGCCTGTATGGGCAGTGTCGAGACCTAGTGTCAGGATTCTACTGTGACTGTGGTAAACCACTAACAGTAACACAATGCAGCTCAGGTAACCATCACTATCACAAGATGTCTTTAGCTTTCTACTTGTTTTCACAGCCTCGACGATATTCTTGACTACCACTCTCTTACTCTCCACACCATCTCCAACATCTGTATCAATTGCATTGTCACAGAACTGTGTTGTCATCAACCTTGTGTTTGCTGTTCTTCTCATCACTACTACAGTTAGTCTTGCGTGTCTCATTGTAATTATCATCACATTGACATGGAAACTAAAGACCAAATCAAGTATGACTGCTGTAAAATTAATTTACTAAAATTAATTTGCCGGTTTTGTTCTAGAGCCAACAAGTATTGTTGATTCAGCAGTTGTAATTGATGCTAGACCAAGCTTTGGTGAAGAGGAGAAAGATGCATATATAGAGATGTTTGAACAGATGGTTTAATGTATTCATGTCTTATGCAAACTTACAATGAATACTATATATTCTTAACCACTGTTGTCACGAGCGAGATCACATAATACGAGATCACTGTTAATACGAGATCACTGTGGTGTGTAGCATACCAGGTAGTTGCCCTAGTTGACAGATACTGTAACTCTTGGCTGGAATAGTAGACTTCAACAATAGTAAGTTGAAATTCAGTTTGTAGCTGTCTAGCTTATACAGTCTAGTAGTGCATATTCATCGGGTAGCCCTTACATGACTTTGTACAGATAGGTATCATGAACTTGTCACTGCTGGTGGTGATATTAGCTATCAATGGCTTATCAACTAGTGCACAGCAACAGTGTGAAGATCTGCAATATTTAAACACTACTTCAAATGAATGCCTTGCTCTGCCAGATGGTAAGTCCTCCAAAAAAATTTTAGATTATTTTTATACTTTAATAGATTTCACTATACTGCTCAACCAGACAACATACACTGCTAAAGTAGATCACTCACTAGCTCTCACTGGAATTCCTCTAGTCAGATACACTGTATTTATCAGTGAAGCAATCACTAGTGCATCACCAATAAATGCATGGACATCTACTCTTTCAAGCATAGGAGGGTCTCCTACCAATTTTTTTACTCCAAGTGCACTAAATCATCCATTTCCTCCCAGTTTCACACCTCCTCTAGCAGATAGTGACACTATTGCAGTGGCTGCAGGTAGTGAACCTCCTCCTGGAAACTACAGCTATAATCTGCAAGTGGCTACTGTTGCTATAGTGAATGGAATCCCAATAGTAGTTTCTTACTCATCAGGTGTGATCATTCAGCTCATTGCAACACCTGGTAAGAATATCAGTATAGTTATGGACAGGCAATTCTGATTATTTATTTCACAGATGCATGTTCTCCTGAGCCCTGTACTAATGGAGGGACTTGTATGAACATGATTGGTGGTCAGTTCACATGTATGTGTCCTCCAGAATACACTGGACAGGTGTGCAATATTACTATCAATCCTTGCGACTCTCTTCCCTGTCATAATGATGCAACATGCTCTCCTGGGATCGGACTAGCCTACACCTGCTCTTGTTCCGCTGGGTATACTGGATCAAACTGTGCTATCAACATTGATGATTGTGTTGGTATCAATTGTGGCAATGGAACATGTGTTGATCTCGTGGATAGCTTCACCTGTGAGTGTGATGCAGGATACACTGGATCTGACTGTATGATCAACATTGATGATTGTGCCAGTAGCCTGTGTATTAATGGAATATGTCAAGACTTGATTGCTGGCTTCAACTGTGCCTGCTTCCCTGACTGGACTGGAACACTGTGTGACACTGATATTGATGCTTGTGATTCTGGTCCATGTGCTGCTGAGGGTACTCTACAATGTTTGAACCAGAATGGAACATTTGGTTGCAACTGTTAAACTGGTTTTACTGATTCCAATTGCGGAGTCAACATCGATGATTGTGATCCAAACCAATGCATGCACAATAGCACGTGTATTGATGGCATTGCTTCCTTCACATGTCAGTGTGCCTTCGGTTATACTGGAACAATTTGTGCTGAACCGATTGACTTTTGTTCACCCGGTCTTTGCCTGAACAATGGTACTTGTACTAGTATTGAAGCTCAAGGATACATGTGTAACTGTGTATCAGGTTTTACTAATACTAACTGCTCCACTGATGTCAATAAATGTGATAACTCACCTTGCTTTGGGAATTCTACTTGTAACAACCTGATCGGATCTTATGAATGTATTTGTCCACCAGACTATACTGGACCACTATGTGAAACAAGGATGGACGACTGTGAGGAGGAGCCATGTCAAAATGGTGGTACTTGTGAAGATGGAATAAACGCTTTCGTTTGTCATTGCGCTCCTGACTTCACTGGAATGGCATGTGAAACAAAGATAGACGACTGTATTGGTAACACTCAATGTGTCAATGGACAATGTATCAATGGTATTAACAGTTTCTCTTGTAACTGCTCTTTCGGTTATACTGGTTCACTTTGTGAGATCGATGTCAATGTGTGTTCAGAAGAAGCTCCTTGTACTAATGGTGGTACATGTATTGATGGTATTGGTGCTCTGTACAACTGTACCTGTGTTGATGGGTATACTGGAGTCAACTGCACTAATGATGTGTCAGTCTGCAGTAAAGAGGCTCCTTGCAGGAATGGCGGATCTTGTTTGGATGGACCTGGTCTAGCATATAACTGTACATGTGCTCTAGGTTGGGGAGGACCAAACTGTACAGAAGATCGAGACGTGTGTACATCAACAACTTGTCAGAATGGAGGTACGTGTGTTGAAGGATCAGGATTAGGACCAGAATTTGACTGCTATTGTGAGCCTGGCTTCTCCGGTAATGTCTGTCAAACAGATGATCCCATCTGCCATACTGAACCATGTTCAAATGGTGGTACTTGCACTGAAGGAACAGGACTAGTATATAACTGTTTGTGTAACACAGGATGGATAGGGGTAGACTGTGAAGAAGATGTCAGTGTGTGTTCAGAAGAGGCTCCTTGTACTAATGGTGGTACCTGTACTGATGGTGTTGGTTTATTGTACGACTGTTCCTGTGTTGATGGGTATATTGGAGTCAACTGCACTAATGATGTGTCAGTCTGTAACGAGGACGATCCTTGCAGCAACTGTGGTATTTGCCCAGATGGTCCTGGTCTTACATATAACTGCTCTTGCCTGAAAGGATGGGGCGGAGTCAATTGCACTCACTTTCTGTACACATCTTCAACATCCTTTGTTACTATTATTCTCACGACTACAATATCAGCCTCTAATCCGTCAGTGTCGTTAGTAGCATCTGAAAGTCCAGTGCTATGTACATGCTGTAGTGGTATAGGTGATTCTGTTAGTAATGCTGTCCTGTTCGCTATTCTTGGTCTCTTGTTAGTTACATTAGTATCTTCTCTCGTCACTGCAACTGTTGTAATATGGATGAATTCAAAATCAAGTAAGCTGCCAAGATAAGATTGACATTGTTTTATGTCATGGTCTGTTTTTAGAGCAAAACGATGCTCCTCCGGTCAGTCCATTGTCTACAATAAATCCTTGCTATGAAGAGTGTGATCTCAAGATGGGTTTATTCAACCATTCTGATCCCAAATGTTCCAGTTATTAGATAATGCTAGATAATTAAGTATTAGTTATTGCCCTCACGCGAGGGCATTAACCGACATTAATGACCGCGGGAAAGTCGGTTGCCCGAGTAACGGTCGAGGGCGCAGCCCGAGACTGTACGAGGGCAAGCGACTTTCCCGAGGTCATTAATGTCGGTTAATGCCCGAGTTGTGTAGGGCAATAAATGATTTATTACATAGTTCATCACTGTGAGCGCAATAACATCGCGAATTTTTCAAACTCGCAAAGACGCAACGGTCTGTTGCTATAGAAGACGCTACGCGCGGTCAATAACCTACATTAATGCCCTCGAATAGAGCAATCCGATTGGTCAAAGATGACGTACTATGTAATAATAAATTATAGATCTTTGTGATGTGTATTATTTGTAACATAGGTATTGTATGAATAACGTGACCTTTTCAGAGTGAAAACACGATTCTGTGTCGCGTCAAGATGCTGTTTGTTCTTCTAGTTATTGGTGTTTTAGTAGAGATCAGCTACACAGGGCAATGCCAAAATGGAGGAACTTGTTCACCAAATAATTTTACATGCACATGCACATCAGAGTATACAGGAGAGAATTGCGACACTGCTATCAATCCTTGTGACTCTAATCCATGTAACAGTAAAGAAACATGTTTGTTGACTGGTGGACTGAACTTTACATGCACTTGCCTAACTGGATTCACTGGTCACAACTATTCGACCCAAATGACGACTGTGTTGATGAAAACTGTATACATGGAGCATGTCATTATCTGCTACACATGTGTGTGTCTGACAGGATACACTGGACTGAACTGTGAGATTGATATTGATGAGTGTGCTACTGCAGACTGTGGAGAGGGAACATGTCAAGATGAGGTGGGAACATACTCTTGTGTGTGTCTGGCTGGTTTTACTGGATTGAACTGTGAGGAGAATATTGATGATTGTGTTGGTGTGAACTGTGATGGTAATCGAACCTGCCAAGACATGGTGGATAGCTATGCTTGTGTGTGTCAAGTTGACTATATTGTGAGATAAAAATCAAGATTCTTGACTCATCAATACAACTGCTACATATGTCACCAGTAAGCACAGCAATAGTGACTTGATTGCTATAATCTTCATTGCATACACTAGGTGTGTCTGCTCCAGTTGTATTGTCACTAAGGTACGTATGATATCAGTTAGTGTAACTATTATATAGCTGGTTATTATATTTATATCAAGGGATCAAGATGGCAGTTAGCAAGGATTCAAACTGCTGACACATTCTGTATTTGTCAAACATGTCAAGTGTTCATGAATGACAACTATTTTGACAGTCTCTGTAGTCCAGCTGGCAGTACATGAATTTGTTACTTGTTGAAATTGTTTAAATGCATATCATTTTTTAAATATTTGGTTTAAAAATTCATGACCAGTGACTTCAGTGAAATGAATAGTATCTGCAAAACTTCAAAGTATACATTAGCAAGGATTGATGTTCCAGTTGTGATTATAAGTACGTGTGTGTGCTAGAGCAGTGATATTATTGTCTAGTTCTGCTACTGTGAATGGATATGCTTGTATGCTGGTGTATATTGTGTTGGATCTTGCTAACATGCAGCAGGACAGCCCTGACCTCTATCATAGGATCAGGATCTGATGATATTACTCCCACAATGGCAAACATAGGTAAGGCTAGCTTAGGAATGTTGAACACATGCTCTTCACATGTGTCAAATGCAGAATTGAAATGTGGTGACCTTCAGTATCTGAATTCTACTGGTTACTGCAATGACTGTATGTAAATAATAAGTACTGTTTCATATACTATAATCATTATCGTGCGTAGTGCCTGAAGTGTTCGACATTATTTTCAATCAGAGCAGTTATTCCATCACACTCAACGAGAGCACTGCTATATCAGGCATTCCTCTTGTCTATTTTACCGTCTACGTACGAGGATCACTCATAGACAGTTCCATCACAAAGTCGCTTATTGTTATCATCTCAGGTGGTGGAGCAAGTTCCTTCACACTAAACCCCACCAGTGTTGGTAATCCACTGACAGCCGTAGCTACCCCTCCGAGTCCTAGTGTATTTGTTGTCAGTGGAATGATTTGGATTGTTCCAAATGCCCAGCCACAACCTGGAGTCTATATCCTGACTTTATTGGCTAATCTATTTTTAGTAACTGAAGAGGCAACAGCTAACATAACTCTATTAGAAACAAGTGAGTGTTTGTTTGTGTAAAACATTTGAGTTGTTGTCACTTCTCTTGGACTAGATCCATGTGATCTCGAGCCCTGTACTAATGGAGGGACTTGTATGAACATGACTGGTGGTCAGTTCACATGTATGTGTCCTCCAGAATACACTGGACAGGTGTGTAATATTACTATCAATCCTTGTGACTCTCTTCCCTGTCAAAATGATGCAACATGCTCTCCTGGGATCGGACTAGCCTACACCTGCTCTTGTTCTGCTGGGTATACTGGATCAAACTGTACTATCGACATTGATGATTGTGTTGGTATCAATTGTGGCAATGGAACATGTGTTGATCTCGTGGATAGCTTCACCTGTGAGTGTGATGCAGGATACACTGGATCAGACTGTATGATCAACATTGATGATTGTGCCAGTAGCCCAGCGTGCATTAATGGAATATGTCAAGACTTGATTGCTGGCTTCAACTGTGCCTGCTTCCCTGACTGGACTGGAACACTGTGTGTCACTGATATCAATGCTTGTGATTCTGGTCCATGTGCTGCTGAGGGTACTCTACTATGTTTGAACCAGAATGGAACATTTGGTTGCAACTGCCGAACTGGTTTCACTGATTCCAATTGCGGAGTCAACATCGATGATTGTATCTCAAGTCCATGCTTGCACAATAGCACGTGTATTGATGACATTGCTTCCTTCACATGTCAGTGTGCCTTCGGTTATACTGGAACAAATTGTGCTGAACCGATTGACTTTTGTTCACCAGGTCTTTGCCTGAACAATGGTACTTGTACTAGTATTGAAGCTCAAGGATACATGTGTAACTGTGTATCAGGTTTCACTGATACTAACTGCTCCACTGATGTCAATGAATGTGATAACTCACCTTGCTTTGGGAATTCTACTTGTAACAACCTAATCGGATCTTATGAATGTCTTTGCCCACCAGACTATACTGGACCACTATGTGAGACAAGGATGGACGACTGTGAGGAGCAGCCATGTCAAAATGGTGGTACTTGTGAAGATGGAATAAACGCTTTCATTTGTCATTGTGCTTCTGACTTCACTGGAATGGCATGTGAAACAAAGATAGACGACTGTATTGGTAACACTCAATGTGTCAATGGACAATGTATCGATGGTATTAACAGTTTCTCTTGTAACTGCTCTTTCGGTTATACTGGTTCACTCTGTGAGATCGATGTCAGTGTGTGTTCAGAAGAGGCTCCTTGTACTAATGGTGGTACCTGTACTGATGGTATTGGTGCTCTGTACAACTGTTCCTGTGTTGATGGGTATATTGGAGTCAACTGCACTAATGATGTGTCAGTCTGTAACGAGGAGGATCCTTGCAGCAACTGTGGTATTTGCTCCGATGGTCCTGGTCTTGCATATAACTGCTCTTGCCTGAAAGGATGGGGCGGAGTCAATTGCACTCACTTTCTGTACACATCTTCAACATCCTTTGTTACTATTTTTCTCACGACTACAATATCAGCCTCCAATCCGTCAGTGTCGTTAGTAGCATCTGAAAGTCCAGTGTCATGTTCATGCTGTAGTGGTATAGGTGATTCTGTTAGTAATGGTGTCATGTTTGCTATTCTTGCTCTTTTGTTGGTTACATTAGTATCTTCTCTCGTCACTGCAACTGTTGTAATATGGATGAATTCAAAATCAAGTAAGCTGCCAAGATTAGATTGACATTGTTTTATGTCATGGTCTGTTTTTAGAGAAAAGCAATGCTCCTCCAGACAGTCCATTGTCTACAATAAATCCTTGCTATGAAGAGTGTGATCTCAAGATGGGTTTATTCAACCATTCTGATCCCAAATGTTCCAGTTATTAGATCATGCTAGATTAATATCTGAATAAATATTATTGTGATGTGTATTATTTGCAACATAGGTATTGTATGAATATCGTGACCTTTTCAGAGTGAAAACACGGTTCTGTGTCGCGTCAAGATGCTGTTTGTTCTTCTGGTTATCGGTGTTTTGATAGAGCTCAGCTACACAGGGCAGCCCGGGAACGTGCAGCAGCAGCAATGCGGAGAGTTGCAACGACTGGATACCAATCAACAGCAGTGCAATAATTGTAAAAACCCTCCGTCGTCGATGCATGCATTCATTCGAGATCACTTCTCTGCAGTGCCTTTAAATTACTGTATTCATCAGTGATGCTGTCATCAGTGCAGCATTATCTGCGCATCAATATTGGCTTTCTGTTCTTTACAGTGATGGTAGTGTGACGTATGCTCCATATGGTTTCCAAGCAGGACCTACTCATCCATTTCCAGCTAATTTCCAGTCTACATTAATTGCCGAAGACTCCATCTTTGTTCTTCCTGGTCATTCACCTGTTCTTGGGACTCAAAACTTCCAACTACAAGCAATTGTGTTTGTTGCAATGAGTGGTCCAGTGATAGCTTCTGATTCTGTTGATATCAAAATAACCATAATTCCAGGTCTGAATATTGTTTGCACATAATAATGTATTCATTTAAGTAATTCAACAGAGGAATGCTTGCCAGATCAATGCCAAACTTGTTCACCAAATGATTTTACATGCACATGCACATCAGAGTATACAGGAGAGAATTGTGACACTGCTATCAATTTTTGTGACTCCAATCCATGTAACAGTAAAGAAACATGTTTGTTGACTGGTGGACTGAACTTTACATGTACTTGCCTAACTGGATTCACTGGTCACAACTGTTCAATAAATATTGACGACTGTGTTGATGAAAACTGTCTACATGGAGCATGTCATGATCTGGTTAATGACTACACATGTGTGTGTCTGACAGGATACACTGGACTGAACTGTGAGATTGATATCGATGAGTGTGCTACTACAGACTGTGGAGAGGGAACATGTCAAGATGAGGTGGATAGCTATGCTTGTGTGTGTCAAGTTGACTATACTGGACTACATTGTGAGATAAAAACCAAGATTTTTGACTCATCAATACAACTGCTACATATGTCACCAGTAAGCACAGCAATAGTGACTTGATTGCTATAATCTTCATTGCATACACTAGGTGTGTCTGCTCCAGTTGTATTGTCACTAAGGTACGTATGGTATCGGTCAGTGTAACTATTATATAGCTGGTTATTAAAAATCACGGGATCAAGATGGCAGTTAACAAGGATTCAAACTGCTGACACATTCTGTATTAATTTTGTCAAACTTGTCAAGTGTTCATGAATGACAACTATTCTGACAGTCTCTGTAGTCCAGCTGGCAGTACATGAATTTGTTACTCGTTGAACATGTTTAAATGCATATCATTTTTTTAATATTTGGTTTAAAAATTCATGACCGGTGACTTCAGTGAAATGAATAGTATCTACAAAACAACATTACAACTTCAAAGTATACATTAGCAACAAGGATTGATGTTCCAGTTGTGATTATAAGTACGTGTGTGTGCTAGAGCAGTGTATTATTGTCTATAGCTAGTTCTGCTACTGTGAATGGATATGGTTGTTTGATGCTGTATATTGTGTTGGATCTTGCTAACATGCAGCAGGACAGCCCTGACCTCTATCATAGGATCAGGATCTGACGATATTACTCCCACAATGGCAAACATAGGTAAGGCTAGCTTAGGAATGTTGAACACATGCTATTCACATGTGTCAAATGCAGAATTGAAATGTGGTGACCTTCAGTATCTGAATTCTACTGGTTACTGCAATGACTGTATGTAAATAATAAGTAATGTTTTATATACTATAATCATTATCGTGCATAGTGCCTGAAGTGTTCGACATTATTTTCAATCAGAGCAGTTATTCCATCACACTCAACGAGAGCACTGCTATATCAGGCATTCCTCTTGTCTATTTTACCGTCTACGTACGAGGATCACTCATAGACAGTTCCATCACAAAGTCGCTTATTGTTATCATCTCAAGTGGTGGAGCAAGTTCCTTCACACTAAACCCCTCCAGTGTTGGTAATCCACTGACAGCCGAAGCTACCCCTCCGAGCCCTAGTGTATTTGTTGTCAGTGGAATGATTTGGATTGTTCCAATTGCCAAGCCACAACCCGGAGTCTATATCTTGACTTTATTTGCTAGTCTAGTTTTAGTAACTGAAGAGGCAACAGCTAACATAACTCTGTTAGAAACAAGTGAGTGTTTGTTTGTGTAAAACATTTGAGTTGTTGTCACTTCTCTTGGGCTAGATCCATGTGATCTCAATCCTTGTGCTAATGGGATTTGTTCCAAGGCTGGTGTGATTGACTTTACATGTGCTTGTCCTCCAAACTACACTGGAAATATTTGTGACGTTCCTTACGATCCCTGTGATGACAATCCCTGTAATAATGGTGGTGATTGCTCATCTGGTAGCAATGGATTTGTGTGTGACTGTAAGGGTGATTTCACTGATCCAACATGCAGTACTGACATTGACGATTGTATTGAAGTGAACTGTGGTAATGGTACCTGTCACGATTTGGTAGCTGGATACACGTGTGTGTGTCTGACAGGCTATACTGGAGACCATTGTCAGACTAATATAGATGACTGTACCAGTGACCCATGCCTGTATGGGCAGTGTCGAGACCTAGTGTCAGGATTCTACTGTGACTGTGGTAAACCACTAACAGTAACGCAATGCAGCTCAGGTAACCATCACTATCACAAGATGTCTTTAGCTTCCTACTTGTTTTCACAGCCTCGACGATATTCTTGACTACCACTCTCTTACTCTCCTCGCCATCTCCAACATCTGTACCAATTGCATTGTCACAGAACTGTGTTGTCATCAATCTTGTGTTTGCTGTTCTTCTCATCACTACTACAGTTAGTCTTGTGTGTCTCATTGTAATTATCATCACATTGACCTGGAAACTAAAGACCAAATCAAGTATGACTGCTGTACATTTTGAATTTACTAAAATTAATTTGCCTGTTTTGTTCTAGAGCCAACAAGTATTGTTGACTCAGCAATTGTAATTGATGCTAGGCCAAGCTTTGGTGAAGAGGAGAAAGATGCATATTAGGGAGGCACGGTAGTGCCTCCCTATGTAGGGTTGAACGAGAAAACAAGATGGCGGCTACATACAATGTATTAGCGTTCAAACGCTGATATTTCGCCTGGTCATGAATTGTATACGTCAAAAGACACTTAAATCTGCTCTCTGGCGTTGCCCCATCTTACAGTAGCAAGGAGATTGCTCGAAGTTGTTACTAAAGCGACGAACCTGGAAACGGTGAAAATCGAGTTTCGTCATCTTCGTTTTCTTCTTCTTTCTTTCTTTCTTTCTTTCTTTCTTCAGCGCGCCTAGCGCCTTTACGCGAGCAATGCCGAGACCAAAACACCCATGAACAGTCGTGAAATTCTCCTGGCAGGTGCCTTTTGAACTTAGTTTTTAGTGAAACGTCGATATAAATTCCGAGATTTCTCGATCGTGATCCATTGTCAGCTAAGTGTTAGACGCCATTGATGTGATTGCGCAATACGCACGTGACCAAGCAGTGGTTAGCGCACGTGACCAAACACTAGCTTGAGTATCGCCGCGCGCCTTATGGATCACGGAGAACACATACATGTACATGTATTTGTCTGGAGTCTTCGAAGAACGGTAAGCTCGTATAGGATCACCATTCTGCGCTTGCCAGATAATTACAACCGCCGTACATGTCTACAAACAATTGTGGGCGGGGCTCGTATCCACTGCATGCATGTGTAGGCGATATACAGCATAACAATTATTATTAGCTACAAGTTTAAAATTCTTAATAATAAAGAAAAGCCGCCAACAACAGGAAAACTAAACCAATGGTGGAAACAAAGACAGCTCAGTACGTGCATGATGTTGAACTGCACTTCGCTGAAAAAGAAAAAAGAACACAAACAAGAAATTAAAAAGATTTCTATCGAAATCAAAAGGATGTAGGGTTGTGAAATCTACCACTGGTCCACAATGTAAACTAACAAGGAACAAGCATGGAATGGTAACACGATTGACTTGCTAACAGACCATAGATCCCTACATCAGTGGCTGTACATAAGATCAATATTTTGTCACAAGCTTTATGCACGTTAGGTGTCAGTCAACAGCAACTAGCTGAACTAGCTATAACCAACCACAGCAGCCACTGATGTAGGGATCTATGGTCTGTTAGCAAGTCAATCGTGTTACCATTCCATGCTTGTTCCTTGTTAGTTTACATTGTGGACCAGTGGTAGATTTCACAACCCTACATCCTTTTGATTTCGATAGAAATCTTTTTAATTTCTTGTATAGAGATGTTTGAACAGATGGTTTAATGTATTCATGTCTTATGCAAACATACAATGAATACTATATATTCTTAACCACTGTAGTTAATACGAGATCACTGTTAATACGAGATCACTGTGGTGTGTAGCATACCCAGTAGTTGCCCTAGTTGACAGATACTGTGGCTCTTGGCTGGAATAGTAGACTTCAACAATAGTAAGTTGAAATTCAGTATGTAAGTGTCTAGCTTATATAGTATAGTAGTGCATATTCATTGAGTAGCCCTTACATGACTTTGTGCAGAAAGGTATCATGAACTTGTCACTGCTGGTGGTGATATTAGCTATCAATGGCTTATCAACTAGTGCACAGCAACAGTGTGAAGATCTGCAATATTTAAACACTACTTCAAATGAATGCCTTTCTCTGCCAGATGGTAAGTCCTGTACAAACCTTTTAAATCATTTTTACACTGTAATAGATTTCACAATACTGCTCAACCAGACAAGCTACACTGTTGCAGTAGATCACTCACTAGCTCTCACTGGAATTCCTCTAGTCAGATACACTGTATTTATCAGTGAAGCAGTCACTAGTACATCAGTAATAAATGCTTGGGCATCAACTCTTTCAAGCACAGGAGGATCTCCTAATAATTTTTTACTCTAAATGCACAAAATCATCCATTTCCTCCAAGTTTCACACCTCCTCTAATAGATAGTGACACTATTGCAGTGGCTGCAGATAGTGAACCTCCTCCTGGAAACTACAGTTATACTCTGCATGTGGCTACTGTTTTTAGAGTGAATGGAATCCCAGTAGTAGTTTCTTACATATCAGGAGTGATGATTCAGCTCATTGAAACACCTGGTAAGGATATCAGTATAATTATGTAAAGGTAATTCTATTTTTTTATTTCACAGATCCATGTTCTCTCGAGCCCTGTACTAATGGAGGGACTTGTATGAACATGACGGGTGGTCAGTTCACATGTATGTGTCCTCCAGAATACACTGGACAGGTGTGTAATATCACTGTCAATCCTTGCGACTCTATTCCCTGTAATAATGATGCAACATGCTCTCCTGGGATCGGACTAGCCTACACCTGCTCTTGTTCTGCTGGGTATACTGGATCAAACTGTGCTATCAACATTGATGATTGTGTTGGTATTAATTGTGGCAATGGAACATGTGTTGATCTCGTGGATAGCTTCACCTGTGAGTGTGATGCAGGATACACTGGATCAGACTGTATGATCAACATTGATGATTGTGCCAGCAGCCTATGTATTAATGGAATATGTCAAGACTTGATTGCTGGCTTCAACTGTGCCTGCTTCCCTGACTGGACTGGAACACTGTGTGTCACTGATATCAATGCTTGTGACTCTGGTCCATGTGTTGCTGAGGGTACTCTACAATGTTTGAACCAGAATGGAACATTTGAATGTAACTGTCGAACTGGTTTCACTGATTCCAATTGCGGAGTCAACATCGATGATTGTATCTCAAGTCCATGCTTGCACAATAGCACGTGTATTGATGGCATTGCTTCCTTCACATGTCAGTGTGCCTTCGGTTATACTGGAACAAATTGTGCTGAACCGATTGACTTTTGTTCACCAGGTCTTTGCCTGAACAATGGTACTTGTACTAGTATTGAAGCTCAAGGATACATGTGTAACTGTGTATCAGGTTTCACTGATACTAACTGCTCCACTGATGTCAATGAATGTGATAACTCACCTTGCTTTGGGAATTCTACTTGTAACAACCTAATCGGATCTTATGAATGTCTTTGCCCACCAGACTATACTGGACCACTATGTGAGACAAGGATGGACGACTGTGAGGAGCAGCCATGTCAAAATGGTGGTACTTGTGAAGATGGAATAAACGCTTTCATTTGTCATTGCGCTCCTGACTTCACTGGAATGGCATGTGAAACAAAGATAGACGACTGTATTGGTAACACTCAATGTGTCAATGGACAATGTATCGATGGTATTAACAGTTTCTCTTGTAACTGCTCTTTCGGTTATACTGGTTCACTTTGTGAGATCGATGTCAGTGTGTGTTCAGAAGAGGCTCCTTGTACTAATGGTGGTACCTGTACTGATGGTATTGGTGCTCTGTACAACTGTTCCTGTGTTAATGGGTATACTGGAGTCAACTGCACTAATGATGTGTCAGTCTGCAGTAAAGAGGCTCCTTGCAGGAATGGCGGATCTTGTTTGGATGGACCTGGTCTAGTATATAACTGTACATGTGCTCTAGGTTGGGGAGGACCAAACTGTACAGAAGATCGAGACGTGTGTACATCAACAACCTGTCAGAATGGTGGTACGTGTGTTGAAGGATCAGGATTAGGACCAGAATTTGACTGCTATTGTGAGCCTGGCTTCTCTGGTAATGTCTGTCAAACAGATGATCCCATCTGCCATACTGAACCATGTCAAAATGGTGGTACTTGTACTGAAGGAATAGGACTAGTATATAACTGTTTGTGTAACACAGGATGGATAGGGGTAAACTGTGAAGAAGATGTCAGTGCGTGTTCAGAAGAGGCTCCTTGTACTAATGGTGGTACCTGTACTGATGGTGTTGGTTTATTGTATGACTGTTCCTGTGTTGATGGGTATATTGGAGTCAACTGCACTAATGATGTGTCAGTCTGTAACGAGGAGGATCCTTGCAGCAACTGTGGTATTTGCTCCGATGGTCCTGGTCTTGCATATAGCTGCTCTTGCCTGAAAGGATGGGGTGGAGTCAATTGTACTCACTTTCTGTACACATCTTCGACATCCTTTGTTACTGTTTTTCTCACGACTACAATATCAGCCTCTAATCCATCAGTGTCGTTAGTAGCATCTGAAAGTCCAGTGCTATGTTCATGCTGTAGTGGTATAGGCGGTTCCGTCAGTAATGGTGTCATGTTCGCTATTCTTGCTCTTTTGTTGGTTACATTAGTATCTTCTCTCGTCACTGCAACTGTTGTAATATGGATGAATTCTAAATCAAGTAAGCTGCCAAGATAAGATTGACATTGTTTTATGTCATGGTCTGTTTTTAGAGCAAAGCGATGTTCCTCCAGTCAGTCCATTGTCCACAATAAATCCTTGCTATGAAGAGTGTGATCTCAAGATGGGTTTATTCAACCATTCTGATCCCAAATGTTCCAGTTATTAGATCATGCTAGATTAATTAATAGACTTTGTCTGAATAAATATTGTGATGTGTATTATTTGTAACATAGGTATTGTATGAATATCGTGACCTTTTCAGAGTGAAAACACGGTTCTGTGTCGCGCCAAGATGCTGTTTGTTCTTCTGGTTATTGGTGTGTTAGTAGAGATCAGCTACACAGGGCAGCCTGGGAACGTGCAGCAGCAGCAATGCGGAGAGTTGCAACGACTGGATACCAATCAACAGCAGTGCAATAATTGTAAAAACCCTCAGTCGTACAATGCATGCATGCGTTGTATGTTTTACGAGATCACTTCTCTGCAGTGCCTTTAAATTTCACCGTCTTGTTCAACCAGTCAAGTTACGCGGTTTCGGTGAACTACACTGCAGCTCTTAGCGGTATTCCTATAGTGTCGTTTACTGTATTCATCAGCGATGCCGTCATCAGTGCAGCATTATCGGCACATCAGTATTGGCTTTCTGTTCTTTACAGTGATGGTAGTGTGACGTATGCTCCATATGGTTTCCAAGCAGGACCTACTCATCCATTTCCAGCTAATTTCCAGTCTACATTGATTGCCGAAGACTCCATCTTTGTTCTCCCTGGTCATTCACCTGTTCTTGGGACTCAAAACTTCCAACTACAAGCAATTGTGTTTGTTGCAATGAGTGGTTCAGTGATAGCTTCTGATTCTGTTGATATCAAAATAACCATAATTCCAGGTCTGAATATTGTTTGCACATAATAATGTATTCATTTGAGTAATTCAACAGATGAATGCTTGGATCAGTGCTTGCCAGATCAATGCTTGCCAGCTGATCAATGCCAAAATGGAGGAACGTGTCTACCAAATGATTTTACATGCACATGCACATGCACATCAGAGTATACAGGAGAGAATTGCGACACTGCTATCAATCCTTGTGACTCTCTTCCCTGTCATAATGGAGGGACCTGCTCTCCTGGGATCGGACTAGCCTACACCTGCTCTTGTTCTGCTGGATATACTGGATCAGACTGTACTATCAACATTGATGATTGTGTTAATAACAATTGCAGTAATAACACTACTTGTCATGATCTGGTTAATGACTACACATGTGTGTGTCTGACAGGATACACTGGACTGAGCTGTGAGATTGATATTGATGAGTGTGCTACTGCAGACTGTGGAGAGGGAACATGTCAAGATGAGGTGGGAACATACTCTTGTGTGTGTGTGGCTGGTTTTACTGGATTGAACTGTGAGGAGAATATTGATGATTGTGTTGGTGTGAACTGTGATGGTAATCGAACCTGCCAAGACATGGTGGATAGCTATGCTTGTGTGTGTCCAGTTGACTATACTGGACTACATTGTGAGATACAAATCAATGATTGTGATGGTGTGGACTGTGGCAATGGAACATGTCTTGATCAGGTGGGTGGATATACTTGTCTGTGTCTAGCAGGATTTATTGGGAACAACTGTGAAATTAAGCAATGCTGTGGAGATTTCCAATATCTAAACACTACTTCAAATGAATGCATTGATCTCTCTAACGGTAAGAGGTAACTTTGTTGGTAATAAATTGTTTATTATCATTGTCTAGATTTCACTATACTGCTCAACCAGACAACATACACTACTACTGTATTTCACGCACTAGCTCTCACTGGAATTCCTCTAGTCAGATTCACTGTATTTATCAGTGAAGCAGTCACTAGTACATCACTAATAAATTCTTGGACATCAACTCTTTCGAGCACTATGGGATCTCCTACCAATTACTTTACTGGAAATGCGTTGAATCATCCATTTCCTCCCAGCTTCACACCTCCTCTAGTAGATAGTGGGACTATTGCAGTGGCTGCAGGTAGTGAACCTCCTCTTCCTGGAAACTACAGCTATGATCTGCAAGTGAGTACTATATATTCAGGGAATCAAATCGCTTCTTACATATCAGAAGTGATCATTCAACTCATTGTATCACCTGGTAAGGATATCAATGCATCTAGTAAGGATAGGAATGATAATAATAATATGTGCAATTTTCATTTCACAGATCCATGTGTTTATAGTCCTTGTACTAATGGAGGGTCTTGTTCATCCAGTACTAGTGGTCACTTCACATGTATGTGTCCTCCGGAATACACTGGACAGGTGTGTAATATTGCTGTCAATCCTTGCGACCCTCTTCCCTGTAATAATGGAGAAATCTGCTCTCCTGGGATCGGACTAGCCTACACCTGCTCTTGTTCTGCTGGGTATACTGGATCAGACTGTGCTATCAACATTGATGATTGTGTTAATAACAATTGCAGTAATAACACTACATGTCATGATCTGGTTAATGATTACACATGTGTGTGTCTGACAGGATACACTGGACTGAACTGTGAGATTGATATTGATGAGTGTGCTACTGCAGACTGTGGAGAGGGAACATGTCAAGATGAGGTGGGAACATACTCTTGTGTGTGTGTGGCTGGTTTTACTGGATTGAACTGTGAGGAGAATATTGATGATTGTGTTGGTGTGAACTGTGATGGTAATCGAACCTGCCAAGACATGGTGGATAGCTATGCTTGTGTGTGTCCAGTTGACTATACTGGACTACATTGTGAGATACAAATCAATGATTGTGATGGTGTGGACTGTGGCAATGGAACATGTCTTGATCTGGTGGGTGGATACACTTGTCTTTGTTTACCAGGATTTATTGGAAAGAACTGTAATCTTCAAAACTGTGGAGATTTACAATATCTAAACACTACTTCAAATGAATGCATTGATCTCTCTAACAGTAAGAGGTAACTTTGTTGGTAACAAAATTAATATTCTTTTTTTTTGTCTAGATTTCACTATACTGCTCAACCAGACAAGCTACACTGCTACAGTAGATCACTCACTAGCTCTCACTGGAATTCCTCTAGTCAGATTCACTGTATTTATCAGTGAAGCAGTCACTGGTGCATCACTAATAAATGGATGGATATCTACTCTTTCAAGCATAGGAGGGTCTCCTACCAATATTTTTACTCCAAGTGCAATATATCATCCATTTCCTCCCAGTTTCACACCTCCTCTAGCAGATAGTGTCACTATTGCAGTGGCTGCAGGTAGTGAACCTCTTCCTGGAAACTACAGCTATAATCTGCAAGTGGTTACTTTTTTTTCGGTGAATGGAATCGCAGGACCAGTTTCTTACTCATCAGAAGTGATCATTCGGCTCATTGTAACACCTGGTAAGGATATCAATGCGGGAATAGGAATAATAATATGAGCAATTTTCATTTCACAGATCCATGTGTTTATAGTCCTTGTGCTAATGGAGGGTCTTGTTCATCCAGTACTAGTGGTCAGTTCACATGTATGTGTCCTCCAGAATACACTGGACAGGTGTGCAATATTGCTGTCAATCCTTGTGACTCTCTTCCCTGTCATAATGGAGAAATCTGCTCTCCTGGGATCGGACTAGCCTACACCTGCTCTTGTTCTGCTGGCTATACTGGATCAGACTGTGCTATCAACATTGATGATTGTGTTAATAACAATTGCAGTAATAACACTACTTGTCATGATCTGGTTAATGACTACACATGTGTGTGTCTGACAGGATACACTGGACTGAGCTGTGAGATTGATATTGATGAGTGTGCTACTGCAGACTGTGGAGAGGGAACATGTCTAGATGAGGTGGGAACATACTCTTGTGTGTGTGTGGCTGGTTTTACTGGATTGAACTGTGAGGAGAATATTGATGATTGTGTTGGTGTGAACTGTGATGGTAATCGAACCTGCCAAGACATGGTGGATAGCTATGCTTGTGTGTGTCCAGTTGACTATACTGGACTACATTGTGAGATACAAATCAATGATTGTGATGGTGTGGACTGTGGCAATGGAACATGTCTTGATATGGTGGATGGATACACTTGCCTGTGTCTAGCAGGATTTATTGGGAACAACTGTGAAATTAAGCAAAGCTGTGGAGATTTGCAATATCTAAACACTACTTCAAATGAATGCATTGATCTCTCTAACGGTAAGAGGTGACTTTGTTGGTAATTAACTTTTAATTATCATTGTCTAGATTTCACTATACTCCTCAACCAGACAATTTACACTGCTACAGTAGATCACTCACTAGCTCTCACTGGAATTCCTCTAGTCAGATTCACTGTATTTATCAGTGAAGCAGTCACTGGTGCATCACTAATAAATGCTTGGACAACATCTCTTTCGAGCAGTGGGGGATCTCCTACCACTTTTTTTACTGGAAATGCAGTAACTCATCCATTTCCTCCCAGTTTCACACCTCCTCTAGCAGATAGTGACACTATCACAGTGGCTGCAGGTACTGAACCTCCTCCTGGAAACTACAGCTATGATCTGCAAGTGAGTACTATATATTCAGGGAATCAAATCGCTTCTTACATATCAGAAGTGATGATTCAGCTCATTGAAACACCTGGTAAGAATATCAATGCAACTAGTAAGGATAGGAATAATAATAATAATATGAGCAATTTTCATTTCACAGATCCATGTGTTTATACTCCTTGTACTAATGGAGGGTCTTGTTCATCCAGTACTAGTGGTCATTTTACATGTATGTGTTTTTCAGAATACACTGGACAGGTGTGCAATATTGCCATCAATCCTTGCGACTCTCTTCCCTGTCATAATGATGCAACATGCTCTCCTGGGATCGGACTAGCCTACACCTGCTCTTGTTCTGCTGGGTATACTGGATCAGACTGTGCTATCAACATTGATGATTGTGTTAATAACAATTGCAGTAATAATAGTATTTGCCAAGATCTACTTGGTGACTACATATGTTTATGTCCTCCAGAATACACTGGACATGTGTGTAATATTGCTGTCAATCCTTGTGACTCTCTTCCCTGTCATAATGATGTAACATGCTCTCCTGGGATTGGACTAGCCTACACCTGCTCTTGTTCTGCTGGGTATACTGGATCAGACTGTGCTATCAACATTGATGATTGTGTTAATAACAATTGCAGTAATAACACTACTTGTCATGATCTGGTTAATGACTACACATGTGTGTGTCTGACAGGATACACTGGACTAAACTGTGAGATTGATATTGATGAGTGTGCTACTGCAGACTGTGGAGAGGGAACATGTCAAGATGAGGTGGGAACATACTCTTGTGTGTGTGTGGCTGGTTTTACTGGATTGAACTGTGAGGAGAATATTGATGATTGTGTTGGTGTGAACTGTGAAAGTGGAGTATGTTTTGATCAAGTCAATGGATACATATGTGGTAAGTCTGACATCATGCCCGGCATCAAATTTTTAATAATGACAGATTCATGACACGAAAATTATTTTTAGAACAGGAAGGTCGCTTTCTGACCGTTTTTGCATGAATTTCGTCTTATCCCATACACCTGGCGAGCCTTCGCGACTCGACCAACTGTAAACAATGACTATCGTTACCTGCGTTGCCACCCTCTCATCTGCATAAGTCTCTTCTTCGAAAACATTCTCTGAAGTCTGCCTCAGCGACTGATTGTTCAGCTTGAATTAACGGTGCTGCAGTTCGTTGTGGCAGCCACTTCTACACTGCTGTACAATGGTGAGCACAGAGCAGAGATCACTGTAGATTCGTACAGTATTGGTAACTCTATCCTTTTGCTTAACGCTAAGTCCCGCACTATATTGCTTGTACTATTGCTCTCTCGATGTTAAAGTGCATTTCTAAGCTACATTTTTAGTTGCGTATTTTTTAGTGTAGAGATGTAGAATCTAAGTAGCGGAAACCAATATTCATTGTGATGTTTGCTTCTTTGCTCTTCACTGCTTTATCAATGGTTATACTCGTATGATCATATATGACCTGTTTACGCGTGCAGGGGGTGGTCATGAATCTGTCACTACTGGTACTGGTGGTAGCTGCCACTATCCAGTATACCAATGCACAACAACAGTGTGAAGATTTGCAATATTTAAACAATACTTCAAATGAATGCCTTGCTTTGCCTGGTGGTAAGGGATTAATAATTATAAATGATAATAATCACTGTATTTATTTTACACCATGATAGATTTCACTATACTCCTCAACCAGACAATTTACACTGCTACAGTAGATCACTCACTAGCTCTCACTGGAATTCCTCTAGTCAGATTCACTGTATTTATCAGTGAAGCAGTCACTGGTGCATCACTAATAAATGCTTGGACAACATCTCTTTCGAGCAGTGGGGGATCTCCTACCACTTTTTTTACTGGAAATGCAGTAACTCATCCATTTCCTCCCAGTTTCACACCTCCTCTAGCAGATAGTGACACTATCACAGTGGCTGCAGGTACTGAACCTCCTCCTGGAAACTACAGCTATGATCTGCAAGTGAGTACTATATATTCAGGGAATCAAATCGCTTCTTACATATCAGAAGTGATCATTGAGCTCGTTCAAACACCTGGTAAGGATATCAGTACAATTATGTACTGGTGATTCTATTTTTTATTTCACAGACCCGTGTTCTCTCGAGCCCTGTACTAATGGAGGGACTTGTATGAACATGACTGGTGGTCAGTTCACATGTATGTGTCCTCCAGAATACACTGGACAGGTGTGTAATATTACTGTCAATCCTTGTGACTCTCTTCCCTGTCAAAATGATGCAACATGCTCTCCTGGGATCGGACTAGCCTACACCTGCTCTTGTTCTGCTGGGTATACTGGATCAAACTGTACCATCAACATTGATGATTGTGTTGGTATGAATTGTGGCAATGGAACATGTGTTGATCTCGTGGATAGCTCCACCTGTGAGTGTGATGCAGGATACACTGGATCAGACTGTATGATCAACATTGATGATTGTGCCAGTAGCTCGTGCATTAATGGAATATGTCAAGACTTGATTGCTGGCTTCAACTGTGCCTGCTTCCCTGACTGGACTGGAACACTGTGTGACACTGATATCAATGCTTGTGATTCTGGTCCATGTGCTGCTGAGGGTACTCTACAATGCTTGAACCAGAATGGAACATTTGAATGTGACTGTCGAACTGGTTTCACTGATTCCAATTGCGGAGTCAACATCGATGATTGTGATCCAAACCAATGCATGCACAATAGCACGTGTATTGATGGCATTGCTTCCTTCACATGTCAGTGTGCCTTCGGTTATAGTGGAACAACTTGTGCTGAACCGATTGACTTTTGTTTGCCAGGTCCTTGCCTGAACAATGGTACTTGTACTAGTATTGAAGCTCAAGGATACATGTGTAACTGTGTATCAGGTTTCACTGATACTAACTGCTCCACTGATGTCAATGAATGTGATAACTCACCTTGCTTTGGGAATTCTACTTGTAACAACCTAATCGGATCTTATGAATGTCTTTGCCCACCAGACTATACTGGACCACTATGTGAGACAAGGATGGACGACTGTGAGGAGCAGCCATGTCAAAATGGTGGTACTTGTGAAGATGGAATAAATGCTTTCATTTGTCATTGCGCTCTTGACTTCACTGGAATGGCATGTGAAACAAAGATAGACGACTGTATTGGTAACACTCTATGTGTCAATGGACAATGCATCGATGATATTAACAGTTTCTCTTGTAACTGCTCTTTCGGTTATACTGGTCCACTTTGTGAGATCGATGTGAGTGTGTGTTCAGAAGAGGCTCCTTGTACTAATGGTGGTACCTGTACTGATGGTATTGGTGCTCTGTACAACTGTTCCTGTGTTGATGGGTATATTGGAGTCAACTGCACTAGTGATGTGTCAGTCTGCAGTAAAGAGGCTCCTTGCAGGAATGGCGGATCTTGTTTGGATGGACCTGGTCTAGCATATAACTGTACATGTGCTCTAGGTTGGGGAGGACCAAACTGTACTGAAGATCGAGACGTGTGTACATCAACAACTTGTCAGAATGGTGGTACGTGTGTTGAAGGATCAGGATTAGGACCAGAATTTGACTGCTATTGTGAGCCTGGCTTCTCCGGTAATGTCTGTCAAACAGATGATCCCATCTGCCATACTGAACCATGTTCAAATGGTGGTACTTGCACTGAAGGAGTAGGACTGCAGTTTAGCTGCCACTGTCCACTTGGATTTTCGGGAGATACCTGTGAAAGTGATGTACCAATCTGTCATATTCAACCATGTCAAAATGGTGGTACTTGTACTGAAGGAATAGGTCTGGCTTACAACTGTTCATGTGCTCAAGGATGGGGAGGAGTGAACTGTACTGAAGATCAAAATGTGTGCAATTCTTCGTCTTGTAGCAATGGTGGTACATGTATGGAAGGTATGGGACCACTATTCAGCTGCGAATGTCCATCGGGCTTTTCAGGAGATAGATGCAACACAGATTTACCAGTCTGCCATACTCAACCATGTGAAAATGGTGGTACTTGCACTGAAGGAATAGGGCTAGAGTTTAGTTGCCAATGTCCACCTGGATTTTCAGGCGATACTTGTGTCGGTGACGAACCGATTTGTCATACCCAACCATGTCAAAATGGTGGTACTTGTACTGAAGGAATAGGCCTGGCATACAACTGTTCATGTGCTCAAGGATGGGAAGGAGTAAACTGTACAGAAGATCGAGATGTGTGCAATTCTTTATCTTGTAGCAATGGTGGTACATGTGTGGAAGGAACGGGACCAGAGTTCTCTTGCATGTGCTTGTCTGGCTTTACTGGTAGCACATGTCAGACAGATATAGACGTATGCTTTGATGAGCCTTGTAAAAATGGAGGCACTTGCACAGAAGGAATAGGCCTTAGCTACTCCTGCTCTTGTCTTGATGGTTTCACTGGATCTAACTGCACAACAGATATAGACTACTGCAATTCTTCTTACTGTCATAATGGTGGTACTTGCAATGATGGTCTTGGAACTAGTGTTGTTTGTCAGTGTTCTTCCGACTACACTGGGCCTCAGTGTAATATTGAGATAATCCTATGTGCCGAGAACACTTGCATGAATGGTGGTACCTGCATGGAGCTACCAGGAAGCAACACAGTCTGTATGTGTGTCCCCACGTATACTGGCAGTCAATGCGAGACTCCTTTCTGTCCTTCTGACTACTGCGAAAATTCTGGTACTTGCTTGGATACCACTGACCCGGTGACCTGCATGTGTCCTCCAGGATTTACAGGATCAACATGTGAAACAGATTTGGACTTTTGCAACGACTCAACTTGTGCTAATGGTGGAACATGCACTGATGGAGAGGGCACTCTTACTACATGCAGCTGTGCCAATGGATTCGATGGACCGACATGCATGATTGATATAAACTACTGTAATGACACTTATTGTCAGAATAACGGAACTTGTGTCGATGGTGTAGGAACAAGCATCATGTGCCAATGTCCAGAAGGATTCACTGGGAACAACTGTGAAGTAGATCTCGAATACTGTCAACCTGGATACTGTATGAATGGTGGAACCTGTGTTGAAGGATATGGTACAATGTTCTATTGTAACTGCCCACCAGAGTACTCAGGTACTCAGTGTGTTGATCCTGTGTGTACTGATGACTACTGTTCTAATGGAGGAACATGTTCCATACCAGGATCACAACATGTCTGTGGTTGTCCACCTGGATTCAGTGGAGCAAGATGTGAAGAAGATCTGAACTTTTGTGATGACGACAGCTGTGAAAATGCAGGAACATGTGTAGAAGGACCAGGAACATTAACAAGTTGTAGCTGCATTGAAGGAATGTTCACTGGTGAACGATGCGAATTTTGTGATCCAAGTTTCTGTCAAAACCAAGGAACATGTTCTAGTGGTACAGGAATGGTTTCTTGTCAGTGTGCAGCTGGTTTCACTGGTCCTCAATGTGAGATCTCAGTCAGCCCATGTGACTCTGATCCATGCTCAAATGGTGGTACCTGCACAAACAATGGAAATAGCTTCTCTTGTAACTGTGCTTCAGGTTATACTGGCACGCTATGTCAGACTCTTCTTGTTTGCTCTCCCAATCCTTGTCAGAATGGTGGTACATGCATGCCTAACGGCACACAGTATACTTGCTCCTGTCTGGAGGGATTCTCAGGAGATGAGTGTCAAGATGCTCCTACAGCAGGATGCCGTAGAGATGCTGATTGTCCTGGAGGCACTTTCTGTCAGATCAACTGTTCTTCTGACTCTTATCCCAGTCATATAGCCCTTCTGACTGAAGCCGTCACTTTAAGTGATCACTCTTTCATCAATGTCTATGAAAGTCGCCACCCTAGCTTTATCGGTGACTTTACATTTTTCAGTGTCTTTAGACAGGACAGTTCCAACCGAGGCTACCTAGTCTTCTGGGGAACTTCTGGAGAGAACCGTAACTTTGCTGTCTTGTTGGATAGCAATGCTTCTCATATCTTCCTCTACTACACCGGTGCTTCTGGACAACAAATGTCAGTACAAATCGAATCCAGTGTAAACTGGGAAGATGGACAGATGCACTATTTAGCAATAACCTTTACTACCATCAGTAATACATCATTCTTCTACCTTGATGGTCAACTACTGGGAGCAAGGAGTCTTATATTGCCAGAGTTTCGATCAGGAGTAAGTTTGTCTGTATGCATGTGTCACACTGCATTGTGGTTTGGGGTTTGGTTATGTTATTCACGACACAATTAACAGTTTTGTGTTCTCTACTCAGATTACTGGTTCCCAGTCAGCAACTCTGCTGGTTGGAGCTCGCTTACCACGTAGCTTCAACTTTGAAGGAACAATCGACCAAGTGCTGTTTTTTGAATCAATCTTGACTCCAGCATTTATTCAGCAAATACAACAAGAATTTCCTGGTTTGGTCAACCCAGAGGGCTCATGCAGACCATACCTTCAGAATATGCAGGTCTGTCCCACACCAAGAACAGCTCCTTCAACGCTCTGTGTGTCTTCTATGGAAAAGTAATACCAACGTTTTTTGTTCTGCTGAACTAACTTGCTTTTGTTCTTACAGATGTGATCCAAGCTTGAGGTGTCTTCCAAATTTTACTGACACGTACACCTGCAAACCCGCTCCAGTTGGTAAGTAGTATCATCTATAATAATATGCTGTGTATCATACCATGATGGCATAGTCCATGGTCTGAGGTGCATGTAATCCTAGTATCATGTTCACAGAGGATAGTGTTTCACTGTTGTTGATAAGAGCTTGTTCTTGTCATAGGTTGTTCAATGGACAGTGATTGCTCTTCTGGTTACTTCTGTGGCAGTAGGCTACCTCTTAATTCCAGCAACTTCTTCCAAAACCCTAGTGCTGCTCTACCAGGAGAGAACATGTTTCTGCAGGAGACACCCATGTCATTGGATGGCATGTCTGTGGTTGCTGTGACAGCTCGTGATCATCCAAACCTTGCCTCTGATCTAACAATCTTTGCAGTTGTTCGCCAAGACCCAAACAATGATGGATATCTTGTTGGTAAGGGAATCAATGACAGGATGAGAGACTTTGGACTCTACTTGCGTAGTTCAAAGAGAACTATCTGGCTTGCATATGGCTCTGATGAAAATGGAAGAGGATTTAGAGACATTTTGTTTTTCTATGATGTATCAGTCGCGGATGGAAACTTTCATTCAATTACTGCAGTTGTAGAAAGCTCTATCAGTCAAGCCACACTCTATATTGATGGTGAGGTCGTTGGCACTAGATCACTACCAAGTGTCCCACAATTCCGCCCAGGAGTAAGTGACCAAATACTGACTATGTCTTAAATGTACAATCTCTTTGCAGTTCAACATTCTTTATGTCGGTGGTCGTCCACTCACCCGTCTGTTTCGATTCAAGGGCATAATACGTGACCTCTTTGTTAGCACGGCTCCACTTCAGTCTGATAGTGTCATGCAGCTACACAATGACTCACAGGATGGTCAGCTGTCTCTCACTCCTCCTACATCCCAATACTGCTACCAGTTCAGGAGTGCTGGACAGGGATGCATAGTGGGTGGTACGGATGACAATGATTATCGGTAAGTAGGAACACACATTAGCAAGCTGCTACTAGCATAGAATATTCATGATGGTTATAAATTTGATTATTTCCAGATGTGATGCTGGGCTAATATGCCTCCCAGACTGTGGAGGGAGCAGAGCTTTGCCAACTGATCTGTCATTTAGAATAAGAGGAGTGTGTAGAGCTCCTTGTAACTGTACTGATCAAGAACAAGCTGAGTGTGGAATAGATGGATGCACTTATCGAAACCAATGCTTCCGAGAGTGTGTACAAGTTTTTGTGAGTTTATTAACACTAGTATTACATGGTTTTACCTCTTCTTCATTTTATACAGAAACGCAGTGATGGTGCTTGCTAGTTAGTCCAGTAATAGTTTAGCATTTAGTTAGTTATGGCATATACTAGGTTGTTAACACTTGACACATAATAATACAGACACTTACACAAAGCATGATTGACCATAAAGTTACTTCATTGTAATACCTTTGCTGACAATATATTTTGATAATATAAATTATATTTATGAACAGTATAAATAAGAGCTAATTTCTGTCCTTTCTAAGTTGGTTTCTCTAACAACAGAGATGCATACTATTAAATTACTAGGCATGCATATTATGCTCTGCTCTCATTATGAATCAAGAACGTCATAATCAGTGCAAGCACATTGATTATCTACAGTAGAGTACTAAAAGTTTTTGAATTGTTATAATAATAAGTACATTGATGAAATTATTTAAAGTGTGACATAACACAGTTAGTTGATGATTTTAGTCTAATTTTTGTCATTGATAGACATTTTCAAACACAGTTAAATTTTGCTGTTTTATAAATGGAGACACAGCTTGCGGTACAAAGGACTGTGCACCACCTCTAACTCCCTTTAAATTATATGGTAAAGATTGACTGTCATTGAGCATCTGTTGTATTCTATCGTTGTGGTCACTGAAAGGCCTTGGTAAAATTGCCTCCATTTCATGATCACTACTTTGTCTGGATTGGTTGTCTTGTCCTTGGTTTCTATTCTTTTTTCGTAAGATGATGTACATGATTGTCATGAACAGAATCAATAAGCCAAGAACCAACAGCAGGAGAGAAACAAATCCTACAGCTATTTCCCATGTACCTGTACAGTAGAGAATATTATGTAATTCACACAGGACCTACACTAAAGATTCCATCATTAAAGATAGTCATTACAAATAATTATTTTGTAACAATAATCATACAAACATTGCAAAGGATTACATACCATTTGGTGTTGGGTTCGGTGGAGTCGTGGGCAATGTTGTTGTTGTTGATGATGACAGGATAGTTGATGACAGGATAGTTGATGACAGGATAATTGATGACAGGATAGTTGATGACAGGATAGTTGATGACAGGATAGTTGATGTCAGGATAGTTGATGGCTGTTGTTGTGTAATGGTTGTTGATGATAGGACAGTTAATGGTGATGGTAGGTTAGTTGATGGTAGGTTAGCTGATGGTAGATTAGGTGATGGTAGATTAGGTGATGGTAGGTTAGTTGATGGTAGGTTAGCTGATGGTAGGTTAGCTGATGGTAGGTTAGTTGATGTTAGGTTAGTTGATGGTAGTTGCTGGGTGGTGGTGAAGGGTGTATGTGTGACTGCTAAACTAATATCACAGTTCATTCCAGCTATTCCTGTCGGGCACATGCAGTGATAGCTAGTCTCTTCATTGTTTATACAAGTTCCTCCATTCATGCACAAATTTTCATTCATCTCACAGGCGCTCTCGTACTCACAGTTTTCACCAAAGTATTCGAGAGTGCAAGTACACTCATAGCTGGAGCCACTGCCTGACTCACTAGCTGAACCAGATTCTGAGGTAAATATGTTGCGACATGTTCCATTGTTTTGGCAAGGATTTGAATCACAAACATTTTGTTCACAGTTTGAGCCAAAAAAGAACAACGGACACTGACATGTATAGTTAAATCCATATCCTTCTCCGTCAATACACGTTCCTCCATTCTGACAAAGATCATCTTCTTCATTGCAGACATCAAGTGGAGAATTGCACCGCTCTCCAGAATAAGCAGTAGGGCATGAGCATTCTGGAACAAGAGAAGAATTTGAACATACTCCATTGTTGAAACAGTATCCAGTACAGTTCACAATCTGACAGCGTTCTCCGCTATAACCAGCAGTACAAGCACAAGTGGTCTCTACTCCAGGTCCTTCAATACAGGATCCACCATTGTCACAGGAACTGCTGTTACAGTATTCAAGATCTGTCTCACATTGAGGACCAGTGAAACCAGCTGCACACTGACAAGAAAATATTCCTGCACTAATCGAACATGTTCCTTGGTTTTGACAGAAACTTGAATCACAAGATTCGCATCGGTCACCAGTGAACATTCCTTCAATGCAGCTACAACTTGTTAATGTTCCTGGTCCTTCCACACATGTTCCTGCATTTTCACAGCTGTCATCATCACAAAAGTTTAGATCTTCTTCACATCTTGCTCCACTGTATCCAGATGGACAACCACAGACATGTTGTGATCCTGGTATGGAACACGTTCCTCCATTAGAACAGTAGTCATCAGTACAGACAGGATCAACACACTGAGTACCTGAGTACTCTGGTGGGCAGTTACAATAGAATAGTGGACCATATCCATCAACACAGGTTCCACCATTCATACAGTATCCAGGTTGACAGTATTCAAGATCTACTTCACAGTTGTTCAAAGTGAATCCCTCTGGACACTGACAAGTATGTTCTCCCCCGGAGATACTACACGTACCATTGTTTTGGCAGTAGTCTGACGTGCATACAGGATTCTGACATTGATCTCCAGTAAACAATTCGCTGCATTGACAATAGCCAGCTATTCCTGTAACGTTAGTAATGCAGATACCGCCATTATTGCAGTGGTAGTCAATCGAGCAGTTAGTCAGAGTCGTGTTGTTAGTACCGCAGGAGAGCTCACAGACGCAGGACGAATTCGTGACATCCACACACGAACCACCGATTGCAATGCAGTCTGCACAAAGGCTGGTCGTATCTGCAAGCATGCAAGAAAGAAGCAAGCAAAGTAGATTACCCTGTCTTTTCGCCTTCACTCTTACCATTGTTAGCAGCAACTGTGCTAGCCAGAGTCAATCCTAGCAACAGCAAACCCCACAACAACAAAGCCATCAGATCAGCAAATACACTGTAGCTCCACCCAGGAATGATAATAACAATGAATAACAATGAATAACATAAGTTGATACAATCCTATTTTCTAGTATTTTCAAACTCTGTGAAGACTCCCTCCATCACATTAATGGCGTAGTGCACATCCTCCTTGGTAATACACATTGGCGGCTTGATACGGAACACCTGTTGAAAATCAGACAATAACCCAATGGAGCAGGAGACCAGTTTATACTATGTAACTAATGTATTGGAACATTGTGATTCCCCTCACAACTGGTGTAAACAGTGCATAGGCATAAACACCTCGATACCAAGTTTATAAACAGGTTGTCCTACTCACCGTTCCATATAGGCCTCCTTTACCAACAAGAACACCATGCTCCCTGAGACTATCCCATATCTGGGTCACCTCTGCTGCAGGCAGTGGCTCCTTGGTTTCCTGTGAGTAATTACACATCACATTATGCTCGATCACACAAACTTGTGCATTAAGTAAACTGTGCAGAGGGTGGATGAACTCTTGATGGCACCAGACCCGCTCCATACATGTCCAGTACTGGCACGACCTGTCCCTGGGATTTCTGTTCACTGACTAAACATATCTTGGGAACGTGCCAAGTATCCCGTGATTCTTTACTACACATATCTTGGGAATGTACTAAGTATCCCAGGATTCATGGGCAGGTTTAGTATAATATCCCATGTACTAAGTATCCCGGGATTCCTGGGAATAGGACAAGTAGTCCTAGAATCTGGCTTGTAGTGTAATAACATTAGTGAATGAGTTGTTTTAGGCAGAATCTAAGTCTCAAGTCTTCATAGTTTGTTGCAGCTCAAACATCAGAACTTGGTATATGCGCTTACCACATGGTTTCAATGATGTGGAATTTCCCAAAATTGGTTTCCAGAATTTTGGTCTATGATGATGGGTGCCACTTGCGGAGATACTCCACTAATCCCGTGAGAAGTACACTAACTGAACCAGCCAAGAGATTAGCTGCTCTTGATGTTAACATACCCCGCCATACAGTAGATTTCATGCTTTTGTGCAGATGGATACCGAAATATGTGAGCAGACTTTCTCGTGGTTGTCGAGATATGCACGTATCACTAAACAGTAAACATGAATAAACAGCACTTCTTGTTTTATCTACTATAATTACAAGAAAATAAAAAGATTTCTAACGAAATCAAAAGGATGTAGGGATAAAGAAATCTGCTACTGGTCCACAATGTAAACCAACAAGGAGCAAGCATGGAATGGTAACACGATTGACTTGCTAACAGACCATAGATCCCTACATCAGTGGCTGTACATAACATTTTGACTATACTATAAGCTAACCAATGCATGTCAGGTGTCAATCAATAGCAACTAGCAGAACTGCTGTAGTCAGCCACTGATGTAGGGATCTATGGTCTGTTAGCAAGTCAATCGTGTTACCATTCCATGCTTGCTCCTTGTTGGTTTACATTGTGGACCAGTAGCAGATTTCTTTATCCCTACATCCTTTTGATTTCGTTAGAAATCTTTTTATTTTCTTGTTTGTGTCCTTTTTTCTTTTACAGTGAGTTTTCAAATTTTTGGTGCAGTTCGAATTCGGCAAGATAATGTATCTCTTTTTTGTTTCCATCATTGATTTGGTTTGCTTTTCTTGATAATTGCTTTTTAACTTGTAGCTCCTAAATACTGAAACTAGCTCATGTATATGCTGCAGCCTGGATGCACAGCATACGAGCCCCGCCCACTCTGGTTTAGAATTTTCTGTATGGCTGTGATACTATCTGGCAAGCAGCAGAACGGTGATACTACACGACCTTACTCTGTGAGTTGTTCTTCGAAGACTCCAGACGCCAATATGCGCTCTCCATACGGCGATACTCTACATGTGTGTTTGGTCACGTGCGCATTACGTAATCACAATAATGGCGTCAAACACTTAGCTGACAACTGTTCGTGATCGTGAGCTCGTCAAATGTATCTCGTCGTTTCGCTAAAAAGTAAGTTCAAAAGGCACATGCCAGGAGAATTTCACGACTGTTCGTGGGTGTTTTGATCTTGACACTGCTCGCGTAAAGGCGCTAGGCGAGTGGAAAGAAAGAAAGAAAGAAAGAAAGAAAACGAAGATGACGAAAGTCGATTTTCACCGTTTCCAGGTTCGTCACTTTAGTAACAATTTCGAGCAATCTCCTTGCTACTGTAAGATGGGGCAACGCCAGAGAGCAGATCTAAGTGTCTTTGGACGTATAAAATTCATCACCAGGCGAAATATCAGCGTTTGAACGCTAATACATTGTATGTAGCCGCCATCTTCTTTTCTCGTTCATCCCTACATAGGGAGTCACTACCGTGCCTCCCTAATACATCCATAACCGAAAGTAACTACAATCATTATTACATTAATAAATAATACTGTTTCTTCGAACTTATTAAATTGTTTATTCAAACTTATTTATTTAAAACTGAACAACTGACTCACTTCAACACCCATCTTGTATGTACAATACTAATAAATTACACCTATTGACGATTTGACCCCTTCATGTACCAATAGCTACATGTATGACTCCTGGGATACTTAGTACATGGAATTTGGCCCCTTCTGTGTACACGGGATACTGAGTACATTCCCAGGACTCCCGGGATACTTAGTATTTTGGGATTTGACCCTCTCTACGTACATGGGATACTAAGGACAATCCTGGGACACCCGGGATACTTAGTTCACTGAATCAGGTCAAACCTAAGGATACCTATGTTTTAGAGCATACTTAGGATGTCCCAGGACAGGTTGTGGCAGCACTGGACATGGCTCACCTACACAGATGCAAAGAGACGTCTGGTAGCTCCACTCACCTTATTCTTGACTAGCTCCATTCCAATCATTAGACCTTTGCCTCTAACATCACCAATAACCTCAAAACGATCCCTCAGCTTCATGAGTTCTGTCAAGAGGAGTGTACCAACAACCTCACAGTTCTGCTGTAGTCCTTCATCATCAATCACCTGATGATAGAACAGATGAGCCGGTAAGAGATATAGTAGAATATGCTCACATCAAGAACAGTAGAAGCAACAGCACTAGCCATTGGGTTTCCACCGTAAGTGTTGAAGTGAAGTGCCTGAGCCATTCCAGCAGCAATCTCTGCGGAGATGAGTTAAAATCATTGGAAAGAGAGGTATAAAAAATACCTGGTGTTGTAACAACAGCTGCCATAGGGAACCCATTAGCAATACCCTTAGCCATTGTCACTGCAGGAGTATTGGTCAAAAGTGTTCAAAAAGATTTTCTTTTTGCCCATACCAATATCTGGAACAACTTCATTAGCCTCAAATCCCCAGAAGTGACTCCCCAGACGACCAAATCCAGTCTGGACCTCATCAGAAATGCACACACCTCCTCTCTGTCGTACCAGTTCATACACCTTCTGTAGGTAACCCTTGGGCAGCTGCATTGCCCCTCCAACACCCTAGAGACGGTAGGAAGACTATGGGAGTGACAAAATGAGTATGGTATTACCTGAATTGGTTCAGCAATAAAAGCACCAATCTTCTTTGGGCAGCAGTGCTTGAGAAGGTCTTCCATTTGATCAGCATATTTATTAGATGCTTCACATTGACCTACAATGAGAGTTAAAGGAGATTGAGAGAGGAGAGTGAAGAGTACCTTCAGCACAATTGCAAGATCTGTTCACTTGAGACACTGAGTCTCTGCAGCGTGCTCCACCCCACGGCCCTCGATAGACATCAGGGTTAACACTCTATCATGAGATGAGGAGTGATTGCATTCAGATAATACTTAACTAACACATTGTACTCCTTGCAGGCGGGGCAGCTGGAACTTCCATGATGACATGTTAGTGAGCTCCATGGTAACAGGTGACATGCCATGATAACTGTTTCTGTAGCCCAACACAACAAAGGTATTGTTACATGAGGTCTCATATAGACTATGCTTGCTATGATAGTCACCATGATGACATACTGACCTGAGAGCTACAATATCATGAGCTCCAGTATAGAGCCGAGCCATCATTAGTGCCATGTCATTAGCCTCTGAACCACTGTTTGTGAAATACACAACCTGTTAGAATAGTGAGAGAAGAATCATCTCAGATGCAGCAAATTTCACTTCTGTTCGAATTTTTTGCAGCGTATGGTGTACCCTCTACCACTTTACCATAAATACTACATGCTAGCATGCCATTATAGAGGCTACAAATAATTTTCAAATGGAAGTGAAATCTACTGTTGTGTTCGAACTCATTCACTCACCTTGAGGTTTCCAGGCAACCGAGCGACAAGTTTCTCAGCATATTCATGTATTGGAGGGTGAAGGTAAATGTTAGTAGTGTGCCAGAGCTTAGACATCTGTAATCTAGCTGCCTCTACTACTCTCCTATTAGGAGTAGACACTATATAACTCAACTATATCATTAATATAGTGTCATTACTTACGGATGGCAATGACCCACACTGACTGTCACTATTCCTGCAAACAGGTCAAGATAGCGCTTGTTAGTCTGATCAAACAGCCATTGCTTGTAGCCCTGGATGGATCAACAGAGTGTAAATAGTCATAATTAATCAGTGATTGAACTGTATTACACAAATGAAAACAGAGGACACACACACACACACACCTGATGAACAAGTAGTGGCTTAGAATAGTATGTCAGTAGTCCAGGGTTCAGAAAAGACTTTCTGATAGTCCGGATGTCTTCATAAGATTTTCCCTGTGCATAAGAAGAGAGCAGTATTAGCTAGTCTGATGGTATGGCTCGCCTTGTACTCTTCAGGCTTGAAGTCACATGGTGGAAGAGAAGGCCAGTTGTATGCTATACAGTGCAAGAATAAAGAAGTGTGTGTAATTGTTACAACAGTCGATCTGTTATGATAATTTCTATCAACATGCAACCAGTATAGGAGCTCAGGAATGCGATGAATATACCTGCTGCTGGAGAAGTATGAAGACATCTTAGACCTAAGAAATGCACATTTCTAGTAGATCTCAAGCCAAGCAGTACCCCTTTGGCGGCCATTTATAACTGGTACAGTTATGATTATTCATGAACAGAAAGTGTAGAAGGCGTGGCTCGTAGATCTAACCTGTAAATATGGCTGCTCAGAAAGAAGCCGATAATCCGTTTTCATTCAAGAAATTTGTCAGCAAGAGAGAGGTCAAGGATGAAGGCACTGGTAAGAAGATAGCAGACGGTGGAGGAGGCAGACGTAAGAAGGTCAGCAAAAAGGATGACGTGATGACACCGTTTCCAGAGGTTGAAGCACAAGTGGGAGCAAGAGGTGAGAGCTAGTGATATATATGCCTCATTATCTAATACCTTTCATTAGAAAAAGAAGAAGATAATCCCTTCTCATTTAAGAAGTTTGTTAAGAAGAAGGAACAGCGGACGAATGCCCCATCATCACGTCAACAACGGCAATTGTCGGACTCATTCAGTAGTGATGAAGACGACGAGAGTCATTTAGTACCTCTTGTACCGCCCTTAAACCCTCCATTAAACCCTCCATTAAACCCTCCATTAAACCCTCCATTAATTGTAGACCCTGTGAGCAATAGAACTGACTCTTTATCACAGCCTAGTTCTGAAGACGAACCAACCGGTTTGCCTGTACTGGGAATATTGACAGCATCAACTGCTGGACCCTTTGTTGATAGTGAGCCAAGATTGGAACCCCTTAGTGGACACTCAGACAGCTCTGATGATGAGGGAGATGTAATATCAGCTCCACCTAGGTTAATGGATGCTACTGACAGACAACTGTTAGTTGAAGTAAATGAGGTAAACTACTATATTTTTTATTACTATGATTCGTATATCATGTAACCAGCTTTGCAGAGACAAAGAACAATTACAACTAAAGTTGCAGAAAGCAGAGAAGACAGTAACTGAAGAGAAAAACAAGTTAGTTATGGTAGCTGTCATGATTGTTGAAGTATCGATCTTTGGTTACAGGTGTCAATCACTCAAGGATGAGATCAGAAGACTGAAGAAGAAGGAGGCTGCCGACACTAAAGCTTTAGAGGAAATTGTACAAAAAGTGGAGAAGAATCTTCTTGTGACTACTGTAAGTGATACATGTAGGTGGAGGAAATACTGCTATCACTGTGTTCCTGTAGGAAAGAGCTGTCAAAGCTGAGAGCACTATAATGAAACTACAGCAGGAGATTAAAACACTACAGGTTGTTACTATAGTAACCAATCTTAGATAGTCCTATAGTAGTGACTGATACGTCGTCAGGAAGTAGGAGCTACTTTGGGAGAAGATTATGTGTGACATTACTATCTAAACCCTGTAGTAATCAGTGTTATTATGGTGTTGGTTTTTAGACACAGCTAGCTCAGGCCAGTCCACAGGCGGTCCACCAGCACTATGAAGAACTACTAGCTGGAGTGAGAGAGAAAGCAACATTTGCATCACAGCAACTTCACACAGCAGCACACAAAGCTGACCTACAAATAAAGTAAGCTTTTTGTCTGTCTGGCTGTCTGTCTGTCTCTCTATGTCTGTCCTATCTGTGACTGTTATTCTGTCTATCTGATGATAGACTGTTTTTTTGCTCTGTCTCTTATTGTAGGGAGCTGTTGTTAGGAGTTGAGACTCTCAAGACTGTGTCTGAAGTGTTAGTGTTTGTCGACAGAATATCAACAGTTAAAAATCAATAACCTCTTTAATATCTGTACAGTCACTAATCACTTCGCATTAAACTCTTTTTATTGATGTTTGTCAGTATTGAAGACGTTTTACTTTCTTCTTGATTGTACTTTAAAAATTTTTTATAAGAAATGTACAAGAATATACAAGAATGTACAATTATGAATCAATAAGTCAATAAGACTGCAGTGTGTATGTATGCATACATCGTAGAATGCAGAATGTTTAATAGCTCGAAACAAGTTCCCCAGTGTTGCATTTTAAGGTGTAGAGGTCTATGTTGACAAATTGGATAGCAAATGCAGTCTCTTGCATGTTCCAGTACTGGGTTTGGAGGGAATCAGTGAGTCGTCCCTTGCATGAGGTGACTGTGTTCTCCTCGACCTAGAATAGGTAAGTATAATGCAAAGTTGAATGCAAATACATGTACATACCAAGAGATAACCACCAGAGCTTTCATCAATTGGTGGAACCTGAAACTAAAGAGAAGACATGCTCAGTTTGTGTAGCACAATGTTAACTTAGTGTGTCTTACACTTTGCTCCATTGCAGTAAGCAGGTGGTTGAAGGTATGTTTGAGATCTATTAGAAGCATTTTGATTATCGTACTATTTGTGATGTTAGTAAGGATGGGATTGTTGCTGCTGGTGACGGTAGCATTAGTCGAAACAATAGCAGCTGTCATGTTGATGGTGGTCTTGTACATCTCCTCAAATGCTATCATATCATCCAGCACTGGACGAAGTGTTCTTAGCAACACAGTGTCATTTTTAAGATTTTCAAGAACCTGTGTGTTCATTATTAATTTTGATAAATTATTATTGAACTGCACATTATAGTACGTACCTGCTCTTTAGTCGCATATGGTTTGGGTGGTGCATAGCATATTGTAAAAGGCGATGGTACTGATATTCCAAGACGGGATTTCTGCAATTGAAAGGTTATACAACAGCATCAATTGACACTATGTTTGTGCATGCCAACTATACTCACCATTCTCTTGATGACAATATTAGCCATATCACGACTAGTATCAGCAAATTGTTGAAGCTCGATAACATCAGCCAAGGAGATGTTATTCTGTGGAGGTAGCGGCGAGACTACTGCTGCTAGAGTAGTGGCTTGAGCACTGACATCATCAGGCTGGAACTGGTCCACCTTAGGAGTGGGGGCTGCAGAGACACTGCAAATAGCCCAGGCCACAATGAGAGCTGCAACTTTGAAGGCTGCCATCAGGTACGTACGTTAGACGTTAGAGTAGATTTGAGGGATCAAGTAAGTTATGATACTTTCTCAAAAACTGATATGCAATACCAGCCTCAAGTCACTTCTTTTATAGTCCGTCAGTTCCAGACACTTAATTTTGGACAGCATAGCGGGAGTGTGTGGGTGACACTAAACACCTGATAGTGATATCACTAAAAACAACCTCATTTCCATTGTACATGCTAAGGGACAAACATACAATCTACAATTTTTTATAAATTCTTGTGAAGGAGTTGTACTGGAATTTCCCTCTTTTATTCCCCTTAGTGGGGACTATATCATCTGGAGTTTCCCTGAGTAGAGTTGGTGCTTTTTGCATGAGCACCCCGCTACATGATAGTCCCTCAACTAGCACATCCAAGTGTTCACTCTAGTTCTTGTGGAACTGATCGTTGCTGACTCACTCCAAATGTGTTTACATGCACTGCTGGCGTGCCGAGCTATAGATTACTATTTGCCCACAGCATGGTTGCTGCTTAGTCTACGACATCATCAAGACATCACAATCAGCTGGCACTGGTTGGTACTGATGTTGTGCTCTCTATGTTCGAGCGATGTACCTGCTGATAAGTTGGTGCAGCTAGTGTCAAGACGAGCCCCGCACCATTATCACGGTACGATATGGGTGCACCTTCAGCATGTACAATTATCGTTTCTCTTACCACTTATTGTCACTTTGACTTTATTTTCACATTGATTAGGTTCATGTAATGAGAAATCAGCAGAATGAGTGTTAATTAATAATTGTACGTGGGCGTTCTTTCCATAGTCAGCAGCCTAGAGCCTACAGCTGCCGCGTACCCCCAACGCACGCAGAATAGATTCTCTTCCCACAACCAATTCAAGATGCAAGATCATTATTTGCACCAAGCGCAGCCGCGTCGACCTCGTTCAGCTCTTGCTAACGTGAAGCACCAGATCTACCATCCCAGGCTACCCACGCTGCGCAGAATGGACATGGACTCCGTGCTACACCATCTGACCGGGGAACACTCCCGCCAAACCACCTTGTGCAACAAAGGTACTACCAAAAGCAGGCTCAGAACTAAAATATTTTGTTGCACCATTATACTACGTGCAAAAATTGATTTTCTTAAAAACTGAGTCGGTAAACTTAGTGTTTATATTTTTGCAGATGACTTCAACAATTGTTACAGTGTGGTGCCAAGGAGTAGGCTCATCTTGCATTGCAAGGTTGTCTAAAGACTCTGTGTTAAATTGTGTGAATTAGTACCAGACTAGTGATAAATATTAGTTCAGCTGTGAAGTATGCTGATGAATATACAATTATGTTGAACAATAGATTATATCTCACCACTAGCAAGTGTATTCACAGTCCAGTAAACAAACCTAAAGCATAATTATTCACTATCACAGAATTTGCTGAATCCATCAAATCAACCAGCAATTCACAACTACAAGCCAGTGACTAAAGGGTAATACACTGACTTACACACTATGTTATGATTATGCATATCATGACCACAGGACCAATCACTATGGTGAGAAATGGTCCAACATAATGAAGGATTTGAGGACGATGGAGGTAACCAGAAATCAAGGTGAGTACAGGCTGCAACTATACAGTCATTATTCTGTTGCATAATTCAGCCAATAATGTCCATGGATTAGTACCAAGACGAAGACATCCCGACATCACTTCCTCTTGGCATGTTAGTACATTAATCCTTGCGCTACAGTTATTATGGTAATCTGTCACACAGCAATCTCTGGCTGTGAGGAGCACAATCCAGCAAGAGCAAAAGCACAGTATAGCTAAAGGCAAATGGTCACGACCAATTACGCCAAAACCAATGCCGGCCACAATGTAGTAAGTGACTACGAAATAATGTCTTCAGCTCTCAACTATCATCTATCATTAACAGCAGCCGATACAGGAGCTCATCACGGTGAGAAACATGTTTAATGACATGTTCAATCCTATCTGTATCATTGTTCACAGACCTCAGTCAGCATATCCATGGCACTGAGGATCATGCAGACCTGCTGTGATATGATTCTGTCCTATCAGTAGCTGCTAATAATGAGTGTCAGAACTGTGCATGTTCAAGTATTGAATGAAGTCAAAAATTCTACTCAAACGTGACAAAATTAAAAATGCAAGAGCCGCCATACTATGTGTGTGGTGTACATTAAACAGATTGATCTACAGATCATAGTTCATGACTTTTAACAACTACTGAGCTAGATATCTTTCGCTAGAGCTCAAATTTCTTCAGAACATTGCGTTTCTTGGTGAAATCGTCAGACTTCTTGGCACTAATAGCACCACCTGCACACGAGAGAGAATGAGCTTCTGCCATAATACAGAGGTGTAGACTCACTCAGCATTCTGCCTAGTCGGTCTGTCTCAGTTTTCACATACTCAGCTCCACGTTCGACTATCTTCTTCATTACCTTAACATATATATCCGCACTAGAGTTGGAAACACGACAATTACACTCATTACACACACACACACACACTCACTACGACTCATACTAACTTAGGGTTTTCAAGAGATTTAGCTTTTGACTCAGCTTCAGTAAGAATGTCACCTTGTGAGCTGTCATCCTTCATGAACTTGGTAGCAATCACATCCATTTCCTCGACAAGACCAGCCTAAGTAAAGCAGAATTGTAAATATACACTTTTCCTCTCTATATTCTGTTAGTTTACCTGAGCACTGAGTGCCCCACCAACCACTCTATGGGTGCCACACTTCTTGTTAAGAAAGCTAACAAGATCATTAGCAGTTCGACCACCCTCGTACTGGGAGAAGAAAATTACTACTACGAGCACACTTACATTCTGTAGCACTTACATTTTCTGGCTTATCCTTGCTTCCTGGAGCAAAGAACTTGAGAGTGGGAAACCCACTGACATCATACCTGGGCAATCAGAACGAATAAACACAGAGTCACATGATATACTCATCACCTTGTTCCAAGGGAACGATGAGCATCAGCGTCAACTTTTGCAACCACACACTACAATACAATGATATCAGCTAATCACACTAACAGTGATTGGTAGCCTCACATTTTCTTCATTTTTGAACGTCTCAGCTACCTCATCAAAAACTGGAGCCAGAGCTTTACAATGACCACACCCTGATAGAGAACAGAAAGAAGCAAGGTCTGTACACAGTATCTTGCACTACTCACAAGGAGCAAAAAACTCTACAAGAACGTTCTTGTCATTGTCTATAGCCAGTTTATCAAAGTTGGAAGGAGTTAGATCAACAACAGAGCTTGGAGGAGCAGCCTTGACACGCCCACTAGCACCTGACACACGAGAAAGAGTGTTAGTCATACTGGAGTCAATGATATACCAGATTTCTCATTGATGAAGCCAATGATATCATCTGCTGTGCGACCACCATTGTAGCTGGAGAAGAGACAATACAGAGAGTCACATGATCAGAACACTCACTCCTCTGGTTCTGTGCTTCCCTTAGGAAAGAATTTAAGTGTTGGGAACCCTCTCACTCCAAACCGTCCTCCCAAAGCTCTATCAGCATCAGCATCCACCTTAGCAACCAGGACATCAGGAGAATTGGCAAATGCTGCTCCCACTTCTTCGTATGCTGGAGCAAGTCTTTTACAATGACCACACCCTAAATTACAGTGTAATTTAAACCACACATCAAAATCTAGTTCATGTCTTCATGATTGCACTTCACTTACATGGAGCATAGAACTCCACAAATACACTTCTTGAACCATCGACAAACTGCGAGTGAATATAAAAAATTATCATTGTTAAAGAGCCAGACAAGCTACCTGATCAAAATTATCACTGTTGAGATCAACAACTATAGCATGAGTCACCGAGAGCAGCGCTGCAACGAGTAATGCTGTGGACGCCATGACAGTAAATGCACGTGCAAAGTAAATAAAGTGGTCAGGAGGTTAGGTTATTAATCTAGGTTACAACAACTTAATTAACTAGAGTAGCGCCAAAGAACTTGTGTGCGAGAGCAAACAACAATTTAAAAATCGTTCTAATGCGTTGTACAGCGAGCCGTAAAAATTAGTGCACTAAAATGGTATTCAAGCTTTGCCTCAGTTGTAAAGCCAAGGTTAGTCCAAAAACAATGCACAGCTACTGGATAGCTCTTTTTTGTTGCAAGAAATGCTTTCGTCGCTATGTTGCATTTGAAAATGTTAAAAAATTGCAGAATCATGTACGATGTAAGTTGTGTCAGAGTTGTGGTAGCTCGTTTGGAAGAGGTGGCACAAAGAAATCCAAATCTTGTGGCAAGTCCTCTGTGGAAAGGAACAGATCACATGAGACCGAAACTAACTTGGAAGTTGCTCAGGTAGCTACAAGGGCATTAAAAATTAATTATTTTCTTTTATTTTACAGGTGCTAAAGTCACTCGAAGAAGTGTCTTCAAATCTTTTGAGGACGATCAGTCCCAAGTCGTCCAGCTCATCTTTCCAGCCACGCCCTATTTTGCCAGCAGTTCCTGGTGCCAGGTATAAAAGAACACTGACAGCTCTTGCAGCACATCTTGCATCCATGAAGAGCATACCAATAGAGAGTGGAAGCAAGATTACTGACATAGGCAAGAGACAGGGAGAGGTGGCAAACACCACAGCTAGCACCTCATTATATTTTCCTCCTGCTGCTGTAAGTATGTGATACGAGTCAATACAACTGTAGAAATTCAGCGATGCAAATTGAACAGTGCTACTGCTGCACATTTTGCATAATGAGTGCATAATGAGGTTGACAGTATGAGAAAGCACTCCATGCAGCATCCATAAAATTCCGAGTAATTTTAAAGGCTGCTTGTATGTAGTGCTACTTCTGTGTATGCATAATATACCTAGACTGTCTTTGGGTTTTGTTTAACTTGCAACAAGCACCAGAGGTCCGGCCCCTGATTTGGCGGGGAAAATTTTGTGCGGGACCATCGCTCAACGAGGAAAACATGGCGAGCACCGCTGGCTTTAATAACTTTACCAAACCCTGTCGACGATGTCAATCTATGGAGCACGTCAGGCAATCCGCGTGCAGAAATTGTGGACTCGTGTTCTTTGCCAAAAAATCCAGTAAGAAGTTTAGAATGAGAGAACTTCGAGCTAGGCGGAGGGAAAAGCCCTCAAAAAAGCCAGTGTCTTCGGGGTCTCCACACCTAGACCAACCAGGACCGTCGCACCTAGTGAGTAATAGTATTAGCTAAAACAGAGGCAGTGTACAGGTAGTGTCACGTTTAGCACGGGACACGATTCCCTCAACCACTGGAGGCATACACATGTATGTATGTGATTGTCTGTCTATCAGGTGGATTGTTTGTCGCTCACTGCATAACTACTATAGACTCCCTTAGTGGCTACCTTAATACAATGAAATAATATTCTAGCGAGTATTCTAGTCACGCCCATACTGGTGACGCCCATGCAGACGCCATTTTATGGGGCAAGACCATGTTATGGCCTATGCAAACATGTTGTCGGTGGCAGAAAAAGCTAAATTCCAGCTAAAATTAGAAGTTTTGTACCATGGTAAAGATCTTGTCAGTTGAAAAAGAAAGAATTGCTTTCCAGGCCATCCCAAACGGTTGGTACAGCCGACTGCACAACACAAATGCACCATCTTGTCCGAGAAAATGGCGTCTACGTGGGTGGCGTGATTAATATTCAATAGGGGATTTAGCCACTAAGGGGGTCTATAAATGCTGAAACAATTAATTGCAGTGACCAAGCAGTCATGCCCAGCTTATTATATGACAGCTGCCTGTGAATCTACTGAGGCATCGGCAGACGTGTCAACTTTTTTACAAAGGAGTGACATGGTTTCAAATTGACTCACAAATTCATTACCTCATGCCCAATAATGTTATTGCAATTATTACGTCATAACCATTAGTAGTCACGCTCATCCAGTAAACGTGCACATTCTTTTTTGCTGCTAGCACGCTTCTTTTACATTGCTAGTAGGCTTCTCCTGACATTAAAACCTAGTGGGAATGGTTATCCAGTTTATTGCTGAAATGCATGACATTTGGGCTAGCATACTTGTATGCATGTGAGTGTGAGATGGCCTACAATCAGTGTGTCTCACACACACTATGTGCGAGAGTTGGCATGTCTGTATCAGCACCTATGCATGATGCTACATGTATAACTGTTCATTATTATTGTTTTCTTGATGCTAGGCAAATAACTGCCACGATGTATTGAGTGATGCTGACATTGATGGAGAATCATCAGCTGACATTAATGGAGAATCATCAGCTGACATTAATGGAGAATCATCAGCTGACATTAATGGAGAATCATCAGCTTCTGAACAGCAACCGGACGAAGACATGGACAACAGCGAGAGTGTGGCACAAGAGGAGAAGTGTGTTGATTCTGAACAGGTATTGGTTGAGGAGAAACAGACTAACACTGAAGAGAAGAGTGAAGAGGAGAGTCCAAAACCAGTCACCAGTGATAATATAGCAACTAGTGCCAGTACTGTTCACAAGCAACCTAGTACAACCATCACTTTCACTAGGTCACCAGCAAAGGGCAGTGCAGAATACCGTGAGGTGAATAACATAACATCTGATAGTCATAATGTGTATCCGTTATATAATTATTTTGTGTTACTCAGCGAATCAAGAAGTTAGAGGATCTCCGGCTACCTCCTCTGCTACGGTCTAGCTACCTCACTTCAGCTGTCTCTCGTTCAGCCTGGTCAGTGAAGGGTAACCCAGGACAGTCCTCTGGGAATGTATGTTGCTCATGGTCTATCTGTATGTAAATTGTTAAAATAATTGTCTTTATCATTCTAGGGAGATGGGAGTGATGGCACTACGGTCAGGAAAGTAAGTATGGCACATTCTCTCATATTGTGTACAAAAATATTAAACTTTTCAACAAGTATACTTGCGTATTTGTTTTTTTCAGGGTCCTAAAGTAAAGATTGTCAAAAGATCACAGAAACCAAAGCGTCTCACTGACAGACCAGCTGCAGCTAGCAAGAAGAAAGAGACGGAAGTTGGAGATGACCAGAAGAAAGGAAGAGGGAGGCCAAAGGGATCAGGATGGCTGCAGCAGGAGAAAGAAGATGAGTTAGAGCAAGTGCTAGAGGATCGAGGAGAATTCTTCTCACTTGTTCTTGTCGGTATTAATGGTAGATTGTCACAACAGAACACTTTCTGGAACAAACTAAAGAAACAGTCATCATAACGCCACTATATCACATTCATTCTATTCCAATAATGTACAGTTGATAAAAGATTTATAAACAATGTTGAATGATAAAGGCAGCTATTGTTTACTGAAGGGTTGGTATGAGCCTGGTTTGACCCAGGATAATCCATTTGATAGACCACCACTCTTCATAGATACATCACTACTACTAGCCTGGTTCAGCTGTGGAGACTATAGTGACTTGTGGTGCACATGACGGCTGTCACCCACCTCTGGTTCAAATATTTCCTTTCTTGCAGTTCTCATTACTTCAGCTTGCCACTCTCCTATACTGTATGATGTAGTATCATACTGTACTAGTGGAATAGTTGTTCACTAACTGTAATGAATTTGGGTCAGAAGGGTCAGGAGTAAGTGCTGCTTCCCTACACTGCTCAACGTTTTCTCTCACTCTCTGCTCAAACTCTTTCTTGTCACTGCTGTACCTATGATGAGAGGCAACCACTGCACTAGTCACTCACAGCCTGTACTTACAGGTGGGCAGCTGATTTGTTGAGAGGGTTTCTAGTGTCAATATTGACGAAGACCCTTCTTGCATAGAGCAGTAGATTGTGCAGGTAATTAACATCTCTCCTGAGCATAGTGCATAATCATGATTATCCTGACATGATTCGTACTACCTCCATCTCTGGAATTCTCTCTTAGTCTCTAACTCTCCAGTGTAGTAGTCTATTAGAGGATGGTATACTCCGGACTGAAAGTCTAAACGCTGAGAGAGAGAGAGAGAGAGAGAGAGAGAGAGAGAGAGAGAGAGAGAGAGAGAGAGAGAGAGAGAGAGAGAGAGCTAGAGAGATGCAATCAAAACCAAGCTCACCGGGCTGCCTCCATCAGGGTAGTTGGTTGGAATAGAGAGAGTGAACCGAAGTATTGCACCACGATATACACCAGCTCTGACAAACAGTAATCCATACCACACTAGAGTGAAGGTGACTATAGCTACAGTAGTGATGAGAAATGGTGCTCACTCAATGATGATGTACTAGAAGGAAGCACGTACACTCCTGGAACAGGATGTCGTAGTAACTGAGCACTGTAGTGAAAAGCATCATTGCAGCTAGCTAGCTTGATCGATCATACTTTAGCACTCACTATTCTGCTGCTAAGGTAGACTCAAGAAAAAAGCCCCCATATTTTGACAAAACTTCTTCTTTTCTCATTGTTAGAGGTGACTTTGAACGATCAGGTCGCGTTAGCAACGGGGAAGATCTTTCTATAGCTGTCTCAAGCGAAGCCATTTTGATTTTGTCCTCGTAGAACTTGCCACGCCCACGTGGATGCAAACTCCATGAAATGTTTGCATGGAGCATCTATGCATGGAGTTTGCATACGACTTGCTAGAGTGTTGTCACCGTGAGAAATATGCTAGCAAGTTTTTTAAATATGGCTTACACACTGATTATTTGTTGTTTATTAATAATAATTTATCAAAATTGCTTGGACACACACAATAGCAATATAAACATGCTAACACAAGGCATGCACCCGAAAATTAATTATTTTGTTTAGTTAAATTCTTAAATGATGAAAAGGTTGAGATATACTTACAATATCAAAATTAATATTATTAAAAGGAAAAAGAAGCAGAGAACGAGTTAGTTTTAGACTGGTGAGTCAAGAAGGGTGAGAGGATGCAGATATCTTGAAGAATAAGGAATCCTCCTGAACTCAACAGGTGCATTGGTGTTGATTAGCTTGTTGCCTTATAAATTTTATGGCTTGTTCAGATCTTTGATAATTATTGTGATAATTATAATTATTATGTCATTGAAGAAATCTAGGATAAAATAATAATTATGGTGCAATTCGCGATGCGATTTCAGCCAATAATTTTTAATTGAAAAACTAGAAGCATGATGTATGGTAAAATTTTAAGAAAATTTGGCCCAATGAATGGACCAAAGCATTCACCGTTCATAATAAATTTTTTATTTTTCATACATAGCGTTTTTGATCGATCAGTAAAATAAACCGCGCCTACAATCTGAAAAGGCCACACCTACCAAAGTCAAGTGACCAGCTGGAGGCGCAGGTACAAGGCGAGTACTCCCGGCGAGAGTGCTGTTGTTGGTTCGCCCAGCAAGCTAACGCATTACTGATATATACAACTTTCAGCAGCAAAACTGTGGAGATTAAAATGGCGAAGTCCCAAATAGAAGGTTAGTTGCGTGTGCCACACACAGCCACATGTTCTCCTCGTCTGCTGCAGGCATAATTGAAGCCTTAGTGAGTGCTGCAAATGACAAAGAAGAAGAGGCACAGCGAGCAATATTCACAGCTGTGGTGGACATAGCACGTAGAAAGCACATCATAGTGTTGAACATGTGCCACACCTTCCTTAACAAACACACAAAGGTAACACCTTCTATATAATATATACGACATGTATGTGTGATGTGTCCAAATTGCTTGATGATCTCTCTCTCTCTCTTTTGGATCTTAATGAGGGTTACAATATAAGTGGAGGGTTAGACTTAGTCCAGAAAATGCTATTATATGTTGTACAAAAACATAGCACATATATTCATGGGTCTGGCACGTGTGTGTGTGCGTAATTAATAATCGAGATGTATGTGTAATTAGGATAGGGTAAGAGGCGGGTTCACAATGTTCCTCGACTTGTAAATGTCGTACGATTGGGTGATAACTGTTGTTATTCTCTCTCTCTCTCTCTCTCTCTCTCTCTCTCTCTCTCTCTCTCTCTCTCTCTCTCTCTCTCTCTCTCTCTCTCTCTCTCTCTCTCTCTCTCTCTCTCTCTCTCTCTCTCTCTCTCTCTCTCTCTCTCTCTCTCTCTCTCTCTCTCTCTCTCTCTCTCTCTCTCTCTCTCTCTCCATCTATCTCTCTCTCATTAGTTGTCTCGTAGTCACAGAGTGGTATTACTGAGGCTAATGGAGAAGGTGACCAAGGAGCACATTAACTCCATCGATACTGACCTAGCCTACAAGATGATAAGATTGGGCTCAGCAGAGCTTACCCAGACACAGGTATGTGTTCTCTTGATCTTTCCCCACTATTTTCTCATCTCTCCCTCTGTTTCTTTACTATCCACTATTTTCACTTTCATTGTTTTTCTCTCTCTTTTCAGGAAGTTATTCCAGAGTGGCAGACAGCTGCCTCCAACCTGCTCAGCACTCTGGGTCGTCGCTATGCTAAGGAGGTCATGCAGGAGCTACTCACTAAGTTCCAGACTGGAGTGCAGCCTCACTTCTTTGTTGTTCAGACATTTGGTCAACTTGCCACCAGCAATGGTTAGTGCTGATATCCTTCAATATCAATAAATAAACCATTTGAGTCAGCCTTGAATACAACGTTTACAAATTGTGCTGTAGTATTTATCTCAACTATCCACTTATTTTCTTCAGTGGAGCAAGTGGTTCCTCTCCTCAAACAAGTGCTAGCAAAAATGCTGCCAATGCTGGGAGCAGCAAAGGTGGAGAATATGCAGTGGGTCTTTTCAAATGGTGAGAGAGGAGTTTGCGTGTGTGTGTGTGTGTGTGTGTGTGAAAACATAGAAGTTTAGTTTATTATGAATTGTTAGTGAAGTGTACCTGCTGCAGCTATTGCTAGGTTCTGTGAGGCTATTGGAGACTATCTAGCTGATGAACAGAGAGCATCTGCCAGTGGAATCACCTCGATACAGTTTGAGGGAGAAGTATTCTCAGCTTATGACCAGCTGTTCAATCTATGGCTGGGCTCCAAGGAGGCCAGGGTTTGTCCTCACAGCAACTACCCTTCTTCTATTCTTGCTTTTTGTTCTTCAGTTGCGTCTGGCAGTAGTAGAGGCCATAGGGTATGCAGTTAACTTGCTCTCTCCTGAATCACTGAATGAACAGCTACCACGACTGATCCCTGGAGTGACTCAGCTATACAGGAAACATGCTGAACACTACTACATCACTCAGGTATGTGCCGATACTTAGTAGATGAGTTCTATGCACTCTCTCACCTGCAGTGCTTATGTATGATCATGGAAGCTGCTTCCAAGAAGGAGTGTGTTCAGCTGGTAGCTATACTGGACTCTCTTCTCTCCCTCCTCCATCAACAGGTAGGGTAATGCTGCTCACTACTGTATCACTACCTGCTCTCCATCTTCAGATGTGTGCTGCTGCTACTGGCCCAAACAACTTCAAGAATCACAATGAAATATTGCGATGCTATGCTGTTGCTTGTCAGTCAATACCTGTCTGTAATGCTCATCCTCACTCACTCTCTCAGGCAAGGCATACTCTCATCGTGTTGTCAGCTTCCTACTGAGCAAGCTAGAGTTGAATCAGGATCGAATCAAGGCACCCACACTGGAGATTATGAAACACTTGTTCAACTCTTGTGGTGAGCTGTTATTGTAAAGTGTCACAGTGAACAGTACTGTTATCATGTATGGGTCACAAGAATAGTAGGTAGTGTCAGCTAATATCACTCACTCATTGCCCCTTTCTGGCTCTCAGATGAGGAGCTAGAGGACATGAAGCCACTAATACTGTCAGGAATGAAGATATTGCTCAATGAACAGACTCTGAAGGTCACCTCTTCTACTGACTTATCTTCACGTGTCCTCCTCCTATAGGTTCGGCAGGTGTTTGGTCAGGTGATCATCACTATGGCTCATCATGACTATCTTGGATTGGAGGGAGGAAGCTCTCTAGTGGAGTTTGTGGTTAGACAGTGCTCTCTCAACCCTGATGATAAGGTAACACACAACAGATAATCTATGCAATTGATGATTATATTCCCAGGCACTGGCTAAGCTGTCTACTGAGGGGATAAAGCCTGGATCAGTGAAGACAATGAGTGAGAATGTGTTGCGTTTGATAACCACCACTATACCCAACATGGAGACGGTCAGTACATCATACCGTATTAATGGGTCGTATTATCAGAAAAAAAAATAAATACTACACAGTTAACATAAATTCTTTCACACACACATACACACGGACACACACATCTTTCAGGTGTTATGGCCGTATCTGTTAGAGTTCTTAGTTCCAGTGGAGTACACACGCTCATTATCCATTGTGTGTCGTTGTGTATCACACATCGCTGAGAAGAAGAGAGAGCAGAGAGATGAGGACTACTTGATCAACTTTGTAGAATATGGTGAGAGCATGTAAGCTGCCATTAAAATTATTATTTTATCTTAATTTCAGTGAATCTACCTAAGCCTCAAGCTATCATTGCCAGATTATTGGTTAGTGACCTCCTCAGCTCATTATAGCTGTTACTGTCCTGTACAGGTGTTGCTAGGCAACCCTCAGTCAACAGGCAGCAGAGCAGAATATGCTCTCCATTGTCTCCAGTCACTCTCTCCTCTTCTTCAAGAAGACCTTGCAGATCTTTGGGACATTGTAATACCTAAGTTACTCACCTATCTCAAAGGTGCTGACCTCAATGTGATACAGTGAGCTAGCTCACATGTCTTCCCTCAGAGCACAGTGGTAGGGATGGAAAATGGGATCAAAAGCACTGGGAGGATCTTACCTTGAAGGTAGGACATCATCTGAACCAGCTATTGTCCCATTACCTTATCTGTTGTGTTTCTTCAGTTCCTCTCTCGCTCAGTGGATGATGTCAATGATGAAGATTGGTTGATAGAGCTTGGTAACGTGCTTGGCGACAAAGAATATATAGAAAAGACATATACTCATTTCCCTGAAGAAAAGGTAGTATATATAGGACAATAATGTGCTACTACTGTGAGTGTGTGTCCAGGGATTCCTATACAAGTGCCTTGGTGTGCTGATGAGGAAGAGCCATCACAAGCAGTTTGTGAACTCACATCTTGAGATGATGTTTGCCACAATCAGGCACTCCAGCCAAGCCGAGAGAGAGGTATATCCACCACCTATCTTTATTCTCTTTCTTTGACTCGGCCTCTCTCTGTGCAGGGTTGTGCTATTGGTGTTGGTTTCTGTGCTGCATCTCATCTCGATCTTGTTGTGGAGAAGCTAGAGGCTATCTCTAAACAGGATTTAGTAAAGAAATCAAAGGGATTTTTCAGCTTTGGAAAGGTAAACCAACAAAGCAACAATACAGTATTTCTCACTATTCTCTGCCCTCAGGACAAGAGTGATGTTGACATTGAGAGAATCAAAGCCACTGTTCTACTCTGCTATGGTTACGTGTGCTTTCACTCTCCACCTCAGTCAGTCACATGATGTGCACATGATGTATATCTGTGTCTCTCTTTCCCTCAGTCTCATAACATCTCGACTAGAAGTGAGCATCTTGAGAGTTATCAATCCACACTTTGGGAAAGTCAAGGTTGGGAAGGGAAGATGTACTAATCCTGCTTCACTCTTCCTCCTCTCCAGGACACCACTGTCAAACAGAATCTGATCCGTACTATCGACCTCATTGGTAAGTCGGTCCATCCTGACCACCTCAGATCAGTGGAGTTCACCTTTAGTCGTCGTGGTGACCTCATCAACCATCTCTTGGTAAGCTACATGTAACCCTTGCTTGCTCATTATAGCGTCTTTGTTTCTCAGGCTTACATAAAGGCTGAGCCGCCTACCTTCCCCATGATGACAGAGACAAGAAGCCTTTCAATGAGCGCTCTTTCAACATTAGTGTATCCACTGACTATAGTTATCCTTGGTTGAACTCATCCTCATTGTGTGTCCTTGACTTGTTCCGCAGTAAGCTCAACCCTAGACTATCTGATGCTGACCAGTTCGATGCTATTAAAGTGTCCATTGACTCAGTACTACCAGTGCCTCCACTGTCACCCAATACTAAGAGAAAAGAAGTCACTGTGGTGAGTGATGGGAGTAGGGATGGTGAGAGTGGAGGGAGTGACAGTGTGTACTAGAGAAGTGATCAGTGAATTCCACTGCCCTCAGACTCCTGAGGAGAGTGCATCATATCTTGAAGGTGCAATTCAAGAACTCCAAAACCTACTCACGACTGTGCTCAGTAGAGAAGTATCTTCGGCAAATCTTGACAGTATACTCAAGGTCAGTGCTTACAGTGTGTGTGGTGCAATCAATGGTAGTGTTGTTCCTAGCATCTGGACCCATGGTACAGATCCACTGATCCTTCAGAGCGTGTCAGAGCTATGAACTGTCTCCTTGTTTTGATGAGAGCTTATTGGACTCATGCAGCAACTAATGAGGTAGCACATAGTCACTATAACTTATTACAACAACCATGCCATATTTCATGTATTCTCTTATCTCTTCTAGGCTGCTCGTCAGCTTCCATTACAAGCTATACTGTTTGGTAGAATGGTTCCTCGCTGCTCAGACCCGGTCACTGGTGTACGGCAGAACGCCATTGAGATCATTCAGCTTACCTTGAGGATCGCCTGCTCTATACCTGGTAACTGTTTCTCTTACAGTAGCCTGTCCATTATATCTTCCTGTGATTTTCAGGTGAGGAAGATCAGTTGATAGATGCTCTTGATCTCTTGAGAAGCAGAGCAGAGAATGACGACCCTAATGCTCTCTTCTCACTCTGCAATGATCTCTCTAAGGTATGCACAATGTGACTCATTGTAGAATGATCTTCACTCCTATCTACAGGTGCTCTGCAAGAAAGTAGCTGGTGAGTTCCTATGGCCAACAATAGAGACTCTTCTCGAGGGATTGGTGGATTACCAGCCCCATAGTTCCAGTGGTGCCTGTGTAGTGCTCAATAACATTGTTAAACTACGAGGCTCAGTTCTCAGTGAACAGGTAATAATATCATACATGATGCAACAGGTTAATGTGTTTGGGTATAATAGGTTCCAAATCTGATTGATGGGTTATACCAGCAGCTTGGCTCTATCAGTAATGCTCAGACTAGGACAGGCACATTGCGTTGCCTCAGGACACTGTGCACTCAATACCTGGAGCCTACCATTACACACATGTTGAGCATGCCTCTGCCATGGGATAGGTGAGTAGTAATGTTGCTACTAGCCTAGTCATTACTGTATTATGACTCGTCTAGTAACTTGATTGAGCTGTGGCAAGTACTGACGGGTGATGTTAAACTGATGAAGAGTGTATTGGTACACTTGCTGGAGGTGATCTCACTAACTCTGCCATACCAGGAGAAGGCAAAGGGGTCTGTCATGGCCAGAGTGGAAACAGCTATTCCTAAAGCAGTAAGTTTTTCTCCTTCTCTTGGATGATGTGTGATACACTCTTAAGGCCACACATGCTATTGGAATACTCTGTTTAAAATTGGAGGAAGGTCAAGAGGTTACTCAACATCTCTTTCCAAAACTTTTTTCTATTCTTCTACTGAGAGTGGGAGTCAGTGCAGCCATTGGTATGGGTGACAAGAAGACCACTGCACCATCTTGCTCAAGGTACATGTGTATAGGTGATGTGTTGAGGTGGTTTATTCTCTCTCTCTCGTGTGTAGTGTTGCAATTGATGCTCTGAAGAATTTCCTGTTCCACACCAATAGTGGTGCTATGGTGGATTTTCTCGAGCAGCAGAATGCTTGGACACTGATGGAGAAGGAAGACACTTGTCCTCATGGGTGCTTACATGTGGCTAGGTGAGTGAAGGAGAAAGGGTTGGAAATCACCGTGCATTCCTCTCAGAGCACTAGTGAACTGCCATCCTGACCTTGTGGACAAGACAGTGGCGTGCTTGACTTCCTCTCTAACCAGCCTGTATGAGCCACACAGAGTGACAGTGGTCTCATTCTACTCTGAGGTAATCCTAGGGATTACTTGCTGTATGCATACTTGTATGTTCTCTCTCAGATCATCTCTACACTATCAGAGAGCAAACTACAGCTAGCTGAACAAATCATGAACAATCTGTTAGGCAGACAAGTAGATCAGAGCTATGTTGTTAGGATGTATTGCATCAGAGGCCTTGGTAATATGGCTGATATTGGTGGTAGCAAGGTAGGAGTTCACTCTCTCCAGTACGCTCTCAATCCAATCTCTTCCTCACAGGTCTCCCAGTTCTCTACCACAGTCCTCAGCGCCATGCTGGCTGGTATGGATGATAGAGAAGATCCAATGGAGCTCATCACCATGGAGGCTATGAACGGCCTCTCAAGGATCTTTGAGAAAATAGATGAAGGTCATGTGAGACCCATCTTGATCAACATTGCTCTCAGGATTCGACCATGTTTTGAAAAGGTGTGTTATCGTAGTATGGAACAGCTAGTTTACTGCCTCTTCCTCCTTAGCCTGCTCCTGCTGTACGTGCTGCTGCCATCAACCTGTTTGGCAGTCTGTCACGATTTGGTAATGGGCCTTCAGAAGGTCCCTTCTTGGAACAGATACAGACTAACTTTGTTACGCTCCTCGTTCACTTGAATGAGTCTGACCCTGTTGTAGTAGCTGTAAGTAAACGCTACCGTATAGCGGGAAATTTTCGCGACTTTCGCGAATTACAAGCTATTCGCGAAAATATTATCGGCGAATGTCTTGTTTTTTGTTGACAAAGATAGGGCAATAATGTTGATTCGCGAAAACATTATTCGCGAAATGCTCTATCTCGCACATTCGCGAAATGCTCTATCTTGCACATTCGCGAAAATTTTCTCCCGCGAAAATTTCCCGCTATATGGTATGTAGCAACTGAGTTTATTGTTTTTAGGCCTGCAAGACTGCTCTACGGAAGCTTGGTCCACTAATGAAGTGTGAGCGAGTCAATAAAATGTTTCAAAAACACTTGACCGTTGAGGATTCATTGCTCTTTGCTGACTTCCTCAATGACTTATGTAAAATGCTGGTATGTGATACTACAGCTATAATCACACGGTGTTTGACTCTTGTTTTGTCACAAGGTCACAGACTTCACAGACAAAGTCAATTTTTATGTGATGTCTGCTGTTAGTTTCTTCAAATCCATGTGGCCGGATGTCAAATCAAGTGCAGCTCTGTTTGTAGGTGAGTGTGGTCCTCCTATAGTACTGGTAGTATAGCTGCTGATGTACAATAACCTGTACAGGCTACATGATGGGACATTTACCCAAGTCTAAGGCTGGTATAATATCAAAAGAGCACGTCTGTGAGGGTGAGTTATACTAGTACAGTGTGAGAGATCATTTTGTTGCTCTCAACAGCTCTTGTGATGCTCCTAAGAGACCCAACTGCTAGTGTCCGGTCTAGTGCAGCTGAAGCAATGAGCTTGTTATACGACTACTAAACTCTTATTGACAAACCACTGTGTATTATAATTTTGACTTTGAGTAGCAGAAATTATGACCTAGCAAAAAATTAATTATGACCGTGTGAATTTATTGTGTTTTTATTCTGTTTTGTTGACAAGAAACATAGAACTGGTACCCTCGCTCAGACTCGTGTCACTCCCACATTATTAGCCCCGCCTACTGAAAATGGACGCTATTTATCACGAGAAGGTGAGCGACCGTGGATCCGAGCTGCATTAGGCGCCTAGTGCACTATTTGCTCTTTCTGTTTATCAGCAACAAGGCCAGTTATGTGCACAGCATTGTCTGAACAACTTACTGCAAGGTACCAGAGCCCTATGATCTCAGCTAACTCCCATCTCTCTTGTCGTGTATTGTAGATAATGTGTTTGACGCTGTAGCATTGTCAGACATAGCCAGAGAATTAGACAAAGCTGAACAGAGTCACTTGGTGGATGTTAGACAGGTGATTACAATGCAAGTAGTGTTGACACAGGATATTTATACACAAGAGTGCATTCATGCTATTATAGTTGGGTTCAGCTTTGTTGTTTGAGTACAATAACAGTGCACTGCTAATATTATCAGTAACATAGTTATATATTTCCTACAGCAGCGTTCTTCTACTAATATGGATGACAGTGGATTTTTCTCTGTACAAGTCAGTTGAGTGAATGTAATAACATTGGATGTGTTAGCATGAGAACTGAAGCTGTGCGACAAACCCACCAATCATCTAGTCTCTTCATCTGTGAAATTTTAAAAACATGCTATTGCCTTATTCAGAAAAATGAATGTTACACCCATTTTCACATTACAGAAATGTTTGGCAAAACTTGAGTTGCTAAATACATTGTAATTGTAATTTAAGCAGGCCAGCCTGAGACACCAACAAAGCAGTGCTGGTAGATACCGAGTTGATAATGTTGCTAGTTGTTGGTTGTGTCATAATTGGGATGAGCCTGAGCGAGCTCTCTGCATTGATCGTGGCAACGTCTCACGTGCGTGTTGTCACAGGGTGCATTTGTCACCCCAATGTTCCCGAGAATTAGAACACGCCTATTCAATCAACAACACATAAGCATGTGCCTAATAACGGGTAACCCATTGCTGACATTGAGAGAGCATGAATGCAGTCAACCAAGCATTCCTTCAAGATTGGAGTATTATCTCCTTCGATATTGCAATCTCCAAAAAGATCAAAGCTTCTTGGTACATGTACAATTGTAAATGAATTAAAACTGTGGAATCTGGCTTGGACAGAGATGTTTGATTTTCAGCTTGGCTATGAGGCAACCACGGGAAATTAGCATGTGTGTTGTAAGGACAGCACGTTACACGTGAATCAAGAAGCTTGCTGTTGTGTGTGTTAGTATGCATTACAAATGGAATTGGTGTTCAGAAATCAGCTCGAGCTTGCTCCAGTATTCCATGAATGTACTAGTTTTAGTAACACATGTAATACCATGATTGCAGTGAAGATGATTTGGTATAAGATCGAGTGAACGAAATTTAACAATCATAGCATGAATTTATACATATTCACACAAGAATTACTGTAATACAGGGAATGTGACTACTAGTTTATAATGCTGGTATTGAATCCACTCCTTGCAGCTGAACAGTCACACTAAACAAACATGGAAGTAAGCAGAGAATCATAAGAATCCCTCCATATTTCAGCCAAACCTGTCACAATTGGTTTAAAATGATACACAGACAAAACCCTGAAGCATTACAAAATCATTGTTCTCTGCAAAACATGCATTGCATCATTATAATGTGACTCATTTTGTATTGGGGATAGTTTCTGTGTATCATCAATGGTTATATAATCATTTCATTATTATGTGTGTTTAGGTGATCAGTAAGGCTTTGCAAACATTTGGTCTTGAGCTAGTTCCCTTATCTTCGCAAAGAATGAAACACGTTATTGAAGATCCCACGTGAGTCTCTCTGGCTGTTTATTTCCCCCCCTTTATAATCTATCTCTTGCTAGAACACAACATGCTTTCATATGTAATCACGAGCTACATTGGTTCACTGTTAGGAAGTTTGGATATCAGGTAAAAACACCGCTCACAAACAAGCTGTATATACTATAGTATGTACATAGCAGATGATGAACTCTTTGTTCCTGTGTATCTTATACATTTATACGCATTCTCTAGTACAGGACAGTTATCTTTGATGATAGTTGAATGCTAATATTCCTACAATGACAGTTATAATCTGTGTGTAATTGCATACTGTATTATTTCACTTTACAGTGGTTCAACCTCAACTCATTCAAAGACAGTCCCGAGCTTATCACAGACACTTATCTTAGTTTGTTCCTCACACAACTACAAATGGAAGGTAGCTATTTACAGTAAAATACACCAGTGATTAGCATTCTTCTAGCTCCAAATATTATTGTTCTCTCAATTGACTAGCGGTCTGTTATTAGGTACTTGGTATATATTCTGATTGGTCAATTAAAGGTCTTCCGAATCTCGTAGACACCTTTTAATAACTACTTACTGGAAACCTTCGCTAGATGTTGGAATGACTTTCTAGTGAATCACTTAGTTAACACAGCTGTACCTGTGCTTGATTTAAGCTAGCTATTCTGATTCTCTCATACTAGTTGTAGACATGTAAGACAATACTGCTGTCACTACTAATACAGGATGCTGCAGTGTTGTTGACATGTAGTACATTTTGTAGATAGAGAGATCAAAGTCATTCCTCCTCACTATTACCAGGAGGTCATTTTGAGAGGTCGTGATGAATTGTCTGAAGTGCGTCTTTGATGATAATAAAGATCAGATTCTTATGTTTATATGTGATAATATTTTTGAAAGGATGTGCTAAGGTTCTGTCTGCTTATGTCAGTTTCTGTATCCATCATTATTGATTTCCCTGCTGGCATTGGTTCTACACCTGATAACTGAACTGTTTTTAACAGGATATTCCATCTTTGTTGTGGTTGGTCGGCTCCCTCAGTGTGAAGCTCATCAACTGCTCACACTTGCTCCTGTGCACCTGCCCAGCTCCTCTACCACACAGTGTTCCCAGGTGCAGCATAAACCACACCAGCGGATGGACACAGAAGAACATTATCAGATGGAATTAGCCATTGCAATGTCTGCCAGTCTTGAAGGTTAGAGATAGATAAATTATAGTTACAGAATTTAGTTAGGAGAAAGTTTATGATGGAATTGGTAGGAAGAAGGTGATGCACTGGGTATGTATGAGATGGTAGGAAGGTGGTATGTATGAGATGGTAGGAAGGTGAGGCACTCATTGCACTGGGTATTTATGAGATGGTAGGAAGGTGGTATGTATGAGATGGTAGGAAGGTGATGCACTCATTGCACTGGGTATTTATGAGATGGTAGGAAGGTGGTATGTATGAGATGGTAGGAAGGTGATGCACTGGGTATGTATGAGATGGTGAGAAGGTGAGGCACTGGGTATGTATGAGATGGTGAGAAGGTGAGGCACTGGGTATGTATGAGATGGTGAGAAGGTGATGCACTGGGTATGTATGAGATGGTGAGAAGGTGAGGCACTGGGTATGTATGAGATGGTGAGAAGGTGAGGCACTGGGTATGTATGAGATGGTGAGAAGGTGAGGCACTCATTGCACTGGGTATGTATGAGATGGTGGGAAGGTGAGGCACTGTGTATGTATGAGATGGTGGGAAGGTGAGGCACTGTGTATGTATGAGATGGCAGGAAGGTGGTATGTATGAGATGGCAGGAAGGTGGTATGTATGAGAAGGCAGGAAGGTGATGCACTGGGTATGTATGAGATGGTGGGAAGAAGGTGAGGCAGTGAGGAAGGAGATGGTGCAAGTGGGATAGTTAGGAAGTTGCTATGCTAGCCACAAGTTCTGACTCCCCACAACAGAGGATTTTCATTCATGTGGGTCTTGCTATGTTTCTGTAGTTAAACAGTCAATGAGCTAGATCAAAGTATAGTTCTATCATCTTCTAGTGTTTTAGTGTTGCAAATCAGGTTAGGATTTTGTGCTTGGTTATCCAAATTGGCTAATGAACCCTGCAGTTTGCTTTGATGAGTGTGCTTTTGTGTTGTAGTAGTATCATAATAGTGTGGAGGTGGTATACCTAATAATTTGTAGCTATAATGGGCAGTCTTGCTTTGATCTCAAGCTCTATGATTATACAGCCTGAACATCACTCTAGCAGTGCAAGGACCTGTTAGAGTTTGCTATTAACAAGCATCATGCTCAGATTATCAGCATCTTGCAAAATAGTGTTCTCATGCTACTGTGCTGCAAATGAAAGAGGCTGCTATTACTTACATCAAACAGGCAGTACTGGTACTATCATCATTTCCAGTTTGCAGATGGTTAAAAAGTCTAGACATTGGATCAGTCTCTGCCTTGGTGACAATATTTGATTGTTGGTGTGTTCAAAGTGCTTGTAACAGCTAGGACTGCCTAGTATGTACACAACACATTGCTTACCTCCTTGATTGTGTCTGCAGCTGCCTTCCTTGTCCTCTTTCATCTCCTCTGTTGCACATAAGATGATAAGAGTAGCTACTTGTCATGGATCTGGCTATCACTTCTAGTGATTGCTTATTGTGCTCTTCTGGTTGCTAAGCTCATAGCCAGAGTCAGACCTACGTACCACACATGACCAACTTGCTGTGTTGCAAAGATGATCAATTATATTGCATTTTCTGCTTGTTGCTTTCTTTCCAGGAGTAATGTTATCTCTACAGCATGATAGTGGTGTTTTGTCACATTAGAACAGGTGCACATTGAATTTTGCAAATTTCTTAGTTGTAAAAAATCCCAATATCTCTTGATGTGGTGTTAAATTTGATGGTTCTCATAGCATCACTGTTGAAGGTCTTATAGTAGTCAACTGCAACTTAGGTTTCCATTGCTTGTGTCATGCACATTATCTTGGAGTATAGTTTGTCAGCCTAACCCACTTCTTTGGCAACTACAGTATACCACACCTGTGATTCACCTTGGATACTTGAATAATGTAAACCGGCCTTCTAACCACTCCTTAATTTATTTTTGTGGTAGGTAAAATTAATTTCTATGAGCAGCAGCAGGTACATGATACCCATCATTCTCAGTGGGGGACAGGCAACCTGAGCCAGTGTCATTAACTGCTCACTAGTACCACCCAAACACAAGACACTAGCATCTCCATTACACCTATCAGCCATCAAGACGCCAATGACTGGAAATTTTAACTATTAATTTTGATACAATTCCTTTTATTTTATTACTCTGAAAAAATAATATTGATAGATATTGTAATGTTTCTAGTAAACGTATATTGTGCATGTTTTTGTTTGTGTATTCCCAAGGATTGTTGAGAGGCACTAGACAATGTATGAATGGGTAGGAAACATTCATTTCGTAGTTTCCTTATTATTGGTCATTATTCCCAATGCTGTACTTTGTCTTTTGACTAGTTTATTAATTTTACTTCTACAGCAAAAAAATTACAATTTTGTCTTCCTCCTCAGACTCAAAAGAATCATCATCAAGTTAACAGCTTTCATGAAGAATTTTTTTATGTTATGGTCTTTTTATGTGAAATGCAAATGCGATTATCATTACCTACTTCAATGCAATGTTTATTGTACTATGGGCGGGAAAACACGTTTGGAATGTGTTATAAAGAAACCGCAGGAATGCACTCGTAGTGGGACGTCTATTTACTCCAGTGCGTAGCTAGTCGTGTCAAAAAATTGCAGGTCTGACCACTGGGTCTGTCACTTGAGCATAGAGGAGGCATCTACGTATTGACTGATCATTGGTATGGGAAAGACTCACAGCAAAGCAGACGGTAAGATGAGTGCAATAGTTGCCGGCGTTGAGTGCTGATCTCTGTCTTCTTGTACAACAGGGTTCTGCGTCAGAGCAAAACGTGGGACACACCAGCGTGGACAAGGTAAGAGTGACATGGTGCACTGTTGCGATGAGAAGCACCGTTAACAATATTTTAATCTGGTAGATGCACTGTATGGAAGTCTCGAATCACTAAGTACAGCAGTCAGCTTGAGCAGCCATGCAGACAGGTGCCTACTAAAGAGCTACGGCTCTCTGGATAATCTCCGTCTATACGATGGAGCAGACTGTAGCATCACAAAGAAACAGAGCAGTAGAGACTATCAACTGCTAGAAGGAACCTCGTCTGAACGTGAGGAGCAGACTGCAAGCGGCGAAGAACAGACTGCAAATGGAGAGGAGGATGCTACCCGAAGAGAAACAGAGGGCGAAGATCGAGAGTGCAAAGAGAGAGCCGTGCAAGCAGTTTTAGACAAGGTTGGCAGATTTAAGCGCGTTTTTGTTTTACAGAATTAGTGGTGTGAATTTGGATTCAGTACCCAAGGTGATAATGATTGCAGCATCAAAGTTAATGTAGTTTAGTCTGAGGAACGTTGCAGCTATGAATTCCACCATGGTGTGCTAATCTCACTGTGAATTCATAATGCTGTCCTGGAATGCCACCAAAGCTAGCCTGGATGCTTGAACTGTTGTTTAAAGCTGTTAATAAGTGCCTCTGGAGTGTGAATGCCTTAAGTCCCACTTCAAAGGAAATACACAGCCTAGATCACATTTTCTCTAAAGCACTTGCCTAAGGTTTCAAAGCATACCCCTACTCTGGCAGTTTGTGCGTAAAACAGCAGTATAGCTGATGATAACTGATACCCCATAATGCACAGTCAAGTGCACTCACCTTTTGCATGAAATCTGAGTATAGTTCCATAATAGTTATGTCACAATTCATCAAAGTGTCAGTACAAGCTCTAACTAAACCCAACAGATACCATACACCACATGATGAGGTTGTCATGTGTAGTTACAGCTAGACTTTGTTGTGTGCAACAGTGCATACACTATTGGTGATAAGAGAGTTGGCTAAAGACCCAGAATACTAACCAACTGTTGCCATAGAGTTTGAACATTATTTTAGGTGTGGTGAGCTGTACTGCAAAAATTTATCTCGTTTTGTGGGTTTCAGAATGTGTGTTCTTGTTTTGCATGCCAACTATTCAGTGCAACTCTCTCAGATTACTTCATGTGTTTAACCATCTTTTGAGTTGTAATTTCTGATTACACACTGAACACTTGAAATTATAGTTTTGCCTATTCAAGTAATTATAATATTATTTTCATGAAGATGCTTTAGCTACTGTTGATACTGTGCTTGTGCGGCTTGTACTTCCTGCAGTAATACACTTTGACAGTCCGTCAACTAGATTAAATACTGAATTCTTCGTAATTTGATACGCTTATAAATTTCTTGTGTACACGAACTTCACGCACACATACACTTCACCAACCACAATAATAATTAAGGAGACATTAAATCTTATTTTGGCTGCAGCAGTCACAATTATCCTCTCACTGCAGGCTACACAGGCACTCAAAGCTAAAAATTCAATCCCACAGACAAATGGATGTTTGGAAGACATAAAAGTTCCTGATAGCCTTTTAGAGAAACTGACAGCTGAGGTGAGAAGTAAAGAAGCTGTAGATACAAGCACAAAATTAATTTGTTGATACAATTAATTTACATTCACTCACATTTCATACAATTTACATTTCACTTTTTTACTCAGGATTGGAACGAGTTGGTTAGTTTCTTGTGCTCATTCATGGAGAAAAGTCTCCAATCATCTCTTGCTGAACAGCTTAGTAACCTTCAAGCTGCTCGTCCGACCACTGTAGTAGACTCCAGTGGAAGCTCTGGAGAAGAAACAGCTAACTATGAGCGACAGCATCAAGCAAGGCCAGTACCGGTTCAACATCGCCGACGGCCTAGTCGAAAGTCACGACCTCTCTCAATGCCATCTCTCCCTCACAATGTCACGCAGCATCATCATTCGCACAAGCGCTCGTGCAAGATCAGTTCATCGCCAGTTGATATATCACTTGATGATAATTGTCCAGCTGAGCAAGATAGGCTGCGAACATGCTCTAGCCCTCATCAGCAAGCAACCACTGAAAGCTCAGCTAAACCTAGCAAGCACAGGATTTGCCGGGCTCATTCTCATTCTTATAACACTACCACAGTTGACAATACAGAGGAGCTGCTCAAGATGGCTACAATTGCAATTGAGCAGGAAATAGCAGCAGCTCGTGGCAATTACCTCACTTTGGCACAGCTCAAGGATCTAGGATTGTCTCTACGTAGAGATCAACCTAATAAAAGTATTGAGGACAATTCTCAGTTTTCCATGCAATGCTGGCCTAGCACAGAAGTGGGAAATTTGATGAAGCAGAAAAAGCAGCGACCTAGGAGAAGAAGAAGTAGAAAAGCTGTCAACAAACAGATCAAAGACAGTCCTCCACAACAAAGTGGTCAGATTGCTGAACTTGATCAAGTGTACTACTTGGGTCCTGAACCAGTGGACAGTGGCCGTGACTCACCAGCAACCAACATGGCTGTAGCAGACCTGGACACCAAGACAGTTGAAGAAAAGGACAAAGAGAACGATGCAAAGGAAGAAGCACAAGATAGTCAAGACGAGAGCCAGTCATGCTATGGAGTAATGCACCTTCACCAACACAACCACCATCACTTTCACCACGTAATACATCATAGTCTCTCACGGCCTGCAGCTCCCCTACAAGATGGTTCGGCATCATCACCCGATATGCCTTTGTCTCAATAACTGCCCATTACAAAACATTCATTCATGTATGCTTACACTGACTTCTGCACAAAGGCTTTCTTGGCACTGGTTTTCTGTGTATTATACCTGCTCTCATTGTAAGATTTCCTCTTCTACAGTATCTTATTAAATTATTTATCAACTTGAAACTTAATCTGCTATGGGCACCAATATTAGCCAAAACTGGCTTTGAAAATGCGAGTCATCTGTAGGTTCTCTAGTGTTCCTGGAACTTCAAAGGCATTCCATGATGATGATTCTCTGTTGTTGTGAAACTACAACAAAGGGACCAAGCATAAGCCAGTCTGTAAATCCATGCATGGTAGCTTTCTTTAGATAAACAGTGTTAGAGGCTGGTCTGACTTCCACAAATTAAAGCAGATCACAAAAAACATAGTAAATGTCTTCACTAAAATTATTTTTGATGGTTTGCAAGAGCGAGGAATTGTTTAGATGGTAAAGGAAGTTATGATAGATCAATGCACCTAAAAACTATAGGAGAGCAATGTATCTCAATGGTAGGGTGGCGCTACTTTGACTAGAAACCATTTCCTGTGTGGGCCTAACATACCAAAACACTTATTATTACCATGACCTATTAAATTGAGATGTGATTACCATGACGCATTAAATTGAGATGTGAAGTTTATCGCAGCAATAACTACCACCCATGCAGTCTAGCAAGAATTGACATAAACTGTATCAGGTTATAACTTGAGATCAGAGGAATTAAGTGACATAATAATGAAGAGTCGCTAGGCAGCAGCACAGCACTGTATGTAGGACATGGTTCCATGATATCTAAGATCAAAAACTCTAATGGATGAGAGCAACACAACACTCAGTCAGTACACACACCACTCACAATCAAAGACTCGGTGTATTACTCACTGGACCATCTAGTATCCACTTCGATCAAAAACACTGTTGAACACCCTTTGAAACAGAACATAAAAGATTAATGACAGACACAAACTATTCAGTGAGTAGTGGACATGTGTACAACTTGGCTCAGATATGTGTGTTATAGGCGCACTGATGTGTACCATGAGGGCTGACAGCTTTCTTGGTAACAAAACAAACTGGGAGAGACAACTGATGCTGCAAAACACAGTTGATGTCGAAACCCTGTGAAAGATTATGAAAGTGTTATTAGTGTGGCTACCTAATGCTCACAGGAAGATAAACATTATACATAATATTACAGCACTATAGCCTGCTCCTTTGAAGAAAGAACAATATGCCCTTAGGTCAAGGTGGGTGCCAAATGGTAGCTTTACTTGAGAAGCTAGCAAAATAACATAACCGCTTTGATGATATGCTGATATAATCAGCAAACAAAACACTCCATATACATCAATTACACAAGCTTAAGATCACATTCACTGCTTTGTCTTGAGGAGCAATAGCGCACATACACACATGCACTGGCTAGTAAAACACAGACACAACCATATGCTTGGTTAGATGGTGGTGCACTTGTTGGGCAGTGTGTCCTACCTCATCAAAGCTACCAGCGGTTTCCGGCAGTAGACTCAGGATAGTTGTTTGAGCCAGCTGGGGGGAATGAATAGCAGCTGGGTAAGGGAAAGCAGCCGCTCACACATCAAAGGTCTAATACTATCATAACCACACCATGTCAAACAAGTGAGTTATTTAATACTCAAAGTTAAAGAAATTTCTTCTGAACCAACTATAATTGAAGGTCATTCCACCGCCCATAGGTTGAGAACTGAAAGTCTACTAACAGCCAATTAATAGTTGCTTTGAAGTCGAAACTCCGCATGACACAAAGATGATGATGGGGAAGTTATGTGCCAGAGCTACTCCACTAGAACATAACTGCTTATTAGATAAGCCAACTTCTTAGCTTCGCTATGATATGATTATAATCAAGTAAATCTGAGACTTATAAATCTTGGAAATCTTTTAGCAAATCACAAAACACGAGACGAGTTCTAAAATGAAGTACGTTAAAAACTGTATAGATATCAATGGCAGGTGGTCAGTGTTAGGAGACCTTTGCCATGCTATAGCAGACTCTGTTTGAAGTTCACAGGCATACTCCTACAGGTCAGGGGTGTTGGTAGGTGATTGAAAACATAGCGAAAGATAAAAGCCCGCTACAAAAACTACATCAAGTCAGTTTATTCAGCATGTTAGAAAAAAGTAAAAATACAATAGAGAGCAACAATATACTTGACCTAATAAAACAGCGCTTGTTCCAACAGTAGAGAGGATGCAAGAGAAGCAGATTATCTGCTAGTTGTCTTACCTGTACATGATACTCCCATGAAGGATGGAGTGTGGATGAGAGGATCACTGCTAGCCGCACTCTAGTGGCTGGGTCATGGACTGTTTTATGACATGTTTCACATGTATAACACTGGCTAAAGAAACAATGATATATTTCACAATGATAAATTAACGCAACAAAAAAATTAATAACCTGCACCTATACCTGCACAATAATTATGATAATTACATCTGTTGCAATACATGTGTCAGCTTGTAAGCACACATCACATCCCGCCTACAGTCTTGCTTGTGCTGTTGTACACCATGTACTTGACAATTCAGTAACAAAGTGTGAAGCATGGTGTTCCTGATACATTAGTATCACTGGATACTGTACACTAAGCAATGTGTGGTCAAGGTGATTCACACACATGTCATCATAACAGTACAGTTCTAAGAAGAGTACTGTTGATAATACTGTTTGGCTGTGACATTAAACTAGATGCCACATGGCAAAATACCAACCTATTTACAAACCTCATATTCATGGAAACTAAGTCACTCTGACCACAAGCATTGCATTCCAGCCATGAGTAGGCCGTGGATTGGTCTACACCAACAATGGCTCCTGGTAATATGAGAGGAAAGGAGAGAGAGAGAGAGAGAGAGAGAGAAGAAAGAGGAATATAAGAAAAATATGGCTTCAAAGCTTTCTGTAAATGTTGCTACAACAATAAAAGATCAAAGCAAGTGATTCATAACAAAAGCTCATTAGCAATTGAAAATGACACATAACATTAGCTCAACAAGACACAAACACACATGCTTTAGTTTATTCCTCTACAAGCTGGTTGAAATCAAACACACACACAGCACACTCATGGGAAGAGCACAAGTCACTTAACTGTCTAGTTATAATAACAATATCTTCGAGATCAAAGAGGAGAAGGCTAGACCCACCCAAGGGAGTCATAGAGTGTTGAGTGTGTATAGAAGGTCAGGTTACAGTAGAACAGTATTACAGTGATACCACAGTATCAGGTCACATTATTACAAAGTGATGGTATGTGAAAGGATTTAGGTTGATAGCAGATTACTGTATCTGTTACCTACTGTGGTATAGTATATTGCTTTGAGCAAGCTACTCTCCTGACTGGATAATATTATAGCAAAAGATGATCATCATGTATATTACGCCAGAATCATGCTATAGCACATAATATAAGGGTGGGGTTAATGTTTATAATACATAATGTCTAAGTATGCGCTGTCGGCTCCTTAGTCGAAACTTTACAAAGCTATTGATACCAATGCTGAATAATAAACCAGATATGACTAGTTTACCTGTAACCTGAACCAAACAATGTGGCTCTGAAGCTGGATCAAACCAAGGACAAACTGGAGGAGACAACTGAGAAAGTCTCCTTTTTTCATCTAAGCTGCAAGAGAAACAAGGCCACACACCCTGAAATAAGATGAAATGTACATTAAAACAAGTACAATCATTGCTAACACACATACTCATTGCTAACACACATACTCATTGCTAACACACATACTCATTGCTAACACACATACTCATTGCTAACACACATGCTCATTGCTAATACACATACTCATTGCTAACACACATACTCATTGCTAACACACATACCCATTGCTAACACACATACTCATTGCTAACACACATACTCATTGCTAACACACATACTCATTGCTAGCACACATACTCATTGCTAGCACACATACTCATTGCTAACACACTCACTCATTGCTAACACACATACTCATTGCTAACACACATACTCATTGCTAACACACATGGTCATACACTCATTCCTAACACGCTAATACACATACTCATTGCTAACACACATACTCATTGCCAGCACACATACTCATTGCTAGCACACATACTCATTGCTAACACACATACTCATTGCTAACACACATACTCATTGCTAACACACATACTCATTGCTAACACACATACTCATTGCTAACACACATACTCATTGCTAACACACATACTCATTGCTAACACACATACTCATTGCTAACACACATACTCATTGCTAACACACATACTCATTGCTAACACACTCACTCATTGCTAACACACATACTCATTGCTAACACACATACTCATTGCTAACACACATACTCATTGGATATCACATTATGTTAGTATTCTAGTAGCCAGAACACACTTTGCTGAAGTGAGAGGAGGAGGTCAAGTCACCTCGACTGTGTACACTACATCAGATAGTGGTCACTTTGATCTAATATCACACCTATACACATGACTATGTGTACTTTTCCCAGGGCTTGTTATTTTACACTCCTGAAGGCAGATCTTTAGTAGTTAAATAAGCTTTGTACTTTTAGACTGATAACAGTAGAGGAGGATAGAAGGAGACACAGCTACACGCTGACTCACACCAATGCTAATTACACACAACCGGACACAAGCCCTGTGATGTGGTGATCAATAATGTAGTCATGGTGACAAGAACGAAGCTATCGATGGTCCAGTACTTCATTGCATGAATGATATTAACATGACAGCAGTTGTATTGCTGCTTATGTAATAGATCAATTAATAGTATGTATGAGCATATAATGAGCTCTTGATATCTCGAGAGAACATGCAACGAATCATCACAAGAAACGATAGAATTGCCTTAATGCGACTTTGACAGCTAAACAGGATAATCGGTCTGTTATTTTGAGTATCACCTTTGCAATTGGCTGAATGGTCAATGTCTAGGATCGGCAAGAACAATCACATTCTCTGCATAACAACTATTGACAGTTAACAATGCTCTAGTACTTTGATGCAAAACAAGCCCTGATGTAAAGCAGTTTTTGAAAAATTACAAAGAGGACATTACCGCCAGGCTGTTACTGCATACATTTTTAGCTACCATTATACTACTAGGTCATAGTGACTCCTCTCTCTGCTACATGACGTAGCCAACAGTGCTGATTTCATTTTTGTGGGCTACTATGATTTATGTTAATTAAATATGAAGATGACCTTTGTAACAGATCCAAGCATTCAAATCCTTTTCGTTTCTTTGCAGGTGATGATATCTGATGAAAACATCATTACCATGGACACAATGTTTACACGAACACTTGTGAACTGTAAGATACTATGCTGTGTACAAATGCACTTCAAAACGATGCACATGTAAGGTAGCAAATTCACATTATAATTTTAGAGAAATCTAATATCGTAAAATCAAGGCACCTGTAATGCTCAATTGAGTTAGTCAGGAACTCTAGTTATATGCATGGCTATACTATCTACTAGTAGTTGGCCGAGTTATACTGCAGCCTATAGCTAGCACTGGTTGATATTTCGTTATGCATGTGATGGTGGTGGAGAATTGAATCCAAAAGTCACATTCACAGTAAAACAGATTGTTCTTCATGAAGACTAAACACTTACATGGTGTATTAGGATTATGCACATCACATAATGTGTAAATAAACCACAGAGTTTACAATTTCACCAGTAACTACGGCAACACAAACCACACCCAGAGTGACTATAGTATCACATTACACAGCATACAAGGAAGCTCGGTAACGCATACAACAAAGAATTGAAGCACCACAAACAGCATGGGAAAGAATCCAATGACTAATGACAAGATCAAGTGTGCGTAGGCTGACTTGAACTATAATACAGAGCTGCAATGCTATCACTATATACACTGATTAGTTAAACCAATATTGTCATTAAATAGATAGACACCTTCGTGATACTGATATGTGTAACAGATTTTACATGACAACAATTCCAGACTATTCTTAGCTAATATATCCCTCTACAGCATCCCTCTACAGCATAGTCAGTAGTAGAGTATTTTATTTTCAAGCTTGCAGCAGTTTAGTGTGTTTAACTCACATTTAAGTGGGTCTGATTCATAGGAACCAGCTGGGAGTGTGGTCCCATGGTGTAGTTGCTGTCATCTTGAGGAAGAAACAGTAACAAAATCAATGAATTTGAAGGCTTCTCACTATCTAGCTTTGTCAGAGGCAATACGTTCTTCAGTAAGACAATCTCTCCTGGAGAGGACAGCACCCTCAGCAGTCCAGCAATTGGAAAGCTTGGCTTGATATGAACTGACACTACCTGATCAGTGCTGTATGTACAAATGAAGGATCAATAGATGTAAATAGTGAACTGAGTTTATCACTATGTCCTTGGGAACAACATTAGTCTATATTCACAATCTCACAGCAGTACAGTCTGCTTATTTAGTGATGGTTCTACTAAACAAGTAGTCGTCGAGAGGTAATGAATGATCACTAGTGACATTCTACTGACACATTAGCAGTATCAATGTGTATGAGAGTAGTCTAGTAAGACTACTGTACTATTACATAACCCCGAAGAATGCTTCATTGCATTAACAGGAATGACATTGTTCAGGTTTCTATACGATGCTGTAACCTGTGAGAGACATTGCCAATAGCGACTGCTGAGACTAGCAACAGCGTGTAACCAGATGATGATGAGATGGTGTCTGGGTGGTGTCCCTGCATGCAGAGAACAATAAAACACTAACACATAGCTGCCACTTACTGGATTAGGATGGAGGAGCAACACTCGTCCAGAGATAGACTTGAGTCGCGGAATAGACTACAAGATGAGACAAATAATAGCATCATGCAGTTGCATGATCGCAGTCAATACCTCACTAATACCACCAGCTTCACAAGAGGAGTCCTCTGAAGAGCTGATGATCTGGTATGAGCTGTTCTGCTGAGTGTAACACACATAACAGAACAAGTACTGTGCTGTGCTGGTCACAACCTGATGAAAGAAGAGCTGTACTACTAACAGTGTTGGCACATGTACACAACTCACACTAGCATCATCAGGTGACGATGACCAGGATAAGGTGTGGATTAATGAAAACAGCTCTGGATCACTGTATAACATACACTGTCATCACAAAAAATTGTGAGTAATAAAGTATTAGTATTATCTATTATCCTACGACACTACTATAGTTCAAAAGATTTGCTATGACAAAAGTTCAACACAATCTTTATGAACTAAAAGATGAAGGCTGGATCAGTGAACAGAGATTATCTGTATACTGTGAGGTGATAAAATTTTGTGAAAATATTTTGGGCCAAATTATACAATCATCTTTTTATGGAGCATCGTTACTACGTCCACTCCATACACTAATTATTAATTATCAACACAGAGGCAGACTCAGCCAGATATAGAAGAGATTGGAGAAAGAGAAACAGCAAAGAGCACTTTTAGCTAGCAAAATAGGTCAGGCAGAAGGTAGTGAAAAAGAAGGAATCAAGACAAAGAACTGAGAACAAGAACTCACCGTGAAGCAGTGGTCCTCCGAACAACTCTCAAACCAGTGATGTCTAATCTCTTTCCTTCACCATTTGAGACAATATTAGTCCTAAGCGGATTATAACACGACTCATACTAACACTACCAACTCATTGCGCTACAGTCAACATGTATCTAGTGATGTTACTCACCAACTACTCAGGTGTTCCTCTCTGATCACTAGCTCAGCACACACTCCATGATCATCTTGTAGCAACACCACCCACCAACACACTGCACTACACAGACACTATCTTCACAGGTTATTGTGACTTTACTTTTCTGAGCATTGTCTGCTCCTGATGGAAGAGGATGGCAATGGCCGACGATACACAGCTCTGACAGTAGCAGTGAAGCTCACTGAGGCTCTTTGGCATTGCTCTAGTGCCTCAAGAACACCTGAGGAGGAGGAGAATAAGGTTTTGAACAAAGCCAGGTTGAAGTCAGCAAACCTCTCTGAGAAGGAATGGTAGGAGGAGCAGAACACTGCTTGGGAGAGGATGCAGCGAATAAGCGTGATGGCATCATTGACTGATATAGCAAGGAGGGAAAATAAGTGATTGGTTAGATGTTACAAACCTTAACAGGTGATCTGGACAGCATGGCTGATGAAGGAGACAGTATGGTGTCACTGAACTGGTTAGATACAACTGGAAAAGAGAACAACACAAGTTCAGCCAACATTTTAACCCTTTAGTTTTTGAATTATTTCGTGGAAATTTGACTTGCTCTAAACTGGCAGTTTGTATTGCAAATTCTACAACATATGCAGTACGCTAGCTGTTTCAAACTACTCCTGGCATGTCAAAGTATACTTCGGAACTGAAGCTACATACCGTATAGCGGAAAATTTTCGCGAATTACAGGCTATTCGCGAAAATATCTATCCACGAATGTCTTGTTTTTGTTGACAAAGATAGGGCAATAGCGCTGATTCGCGAAAATATTATTCGCGAAATGCTCTATCTCGCGCATTTGAGAAAATTGTCTCCCGCGAAAATTTCCTGCTATACAGTAAGTGTTGTGACCACATTATTTCCAGCTAATTTTGATCTTGGTGACTGATACAAAAACCTGGTGGTGTCCAGGTGAGCAAACAGCATAGTTTTATTAGTTTAGACCATATTCTATGCCAAAGTATGCATTTCCGGGCACGCTGAAGAAAAATGCCAAAAGCGGCGAGGAGCTCTGCCCCTTTAAACCAAAGGTTAACACCCCCTTTAAAATTCCCCGTGCTGTACATTTTTAGTGGGGAGGGCGCAGTGAAAAACAGTGTTTTTCCCGGTAGAGTCATCTTGCAAATAGACTTAGTTTGACCTTTCTGAAGCACTTTTCACACTATTTATGATGTCTAAAGTAGGTGGAGTCAATTATGACGCCTATAGGCGTCAATAGGGGTTAAAGAGCTCACACATCCGTACAAAGTGAGTAATGCATACATTTAGTACTGAGAGGACCAGGAGAGAGTAATAGGGAAGGACTAGAAGAGGTGTGACCCATGAGCTCAGAGTAATGAGTACACAGTAACACTGGTAGTGGAGTAGTGGCATCAGTGAGCAGCAACTTCTGCCTGGAAACAACAGCAAGAAGTGACAGTATGTGCAATCAGTCAGTCACCATGGAGAGTGTATTCTGACAATGCAACCAACAGTTAGTCGAAGTTGACGAACTATTGAAATATCAAAGTATACCATGACCTCCATCTCATCTTCAACATCCTGCTGCTGTGTACAACCTACATTAAACACAGCACACAGTAACACCATAGAGCTATGTGCTCCCCTCTCTTTGCACGCAGCACATTACTGATGGTGCAGCTACTCACACTGATCAACAAGTAGCTGTTGTCCCTCTCGCACTCTGCAGTTTGCTAACAGCAGTGAGCACATACTAGATACAGTAAGCACCTCTACTATTACACAGGGTTCTTGAACCATGAAGGAAAGGATGATGCACACAACCAGCTACATCACTAACCAGTAATCTCCTTGTCCTCTTTCCTCTTTGTTTGATGCTCCCAAAATGCTATATCAGCAGTCTCTCTCTGGATTACTCTCTGCAACTGCTCGGCCAATCCTCCGGCTACAAGCCTCACTCCTCTTCTTCTGTTTCCCATTAGACCAGAAGAGAGGAGCACACTTTCAGAAACGGAGGTGTCTACAGCTGTGCTTGGAGTCTCTTGAATGGATTGTTTTAGCCAATCTGATGTCTTCAGCAGAGGACTACTTGTTGGAGTAGCTTCTGGAGAAGATGGTCCAGAATAGATGATGTCTTCTTCAGTGAGAGGATGTGAACTGTGCTGATGTGGGAGTAGTGAGGGTGGTGCTTGAGGTGATACAGGTGAGGGTGAACTGTCATAATCTGTGATAGATTCAGCCTGGGTGTATGAGAATTTCTGATGTTATTTGTGTGAACTTGACTCAGAACAGTACGTATGTCACAAAAACTAACATCCTACTGAAATTATTTTACATGTATGAGAGATATACATACAACCAGCCAGCAACCAGCATCTAAAATAATACTTGCCTAATGGGTAATAATAAATATTTGCAGGAATTAAAACTATTATTGAACAATTTGTGCAAGAACGTGCACGAATTTAAATAACATTTTTGTATGTATCAAATTCCCACAAACATTACCAGCCATATGATATGCTAATGAAAGGCTTTCCTGTAGTGCCGTGTGCTATAGTTCCCCTAGCTCCAAGCTCACCGCCGGTTGGTCACCTGCTGAACTGTGCCACACACCACTGATATATCTTGATAAACTAGAGCTAGGTCGATGAGTAGAAACAGCTGCTTCTCTTTCAGGAGAGGAATGGCTGCTGGTGTCAGAATAGCCCTCAATGTCACTAGTATCCAACTCCATTCCTGGCCAAGCAACAGCTGGTAACACACTACCTACAGTAAATAGTCCAGTCACTCAACATGCAGTGATATATAAACTATCTACTACATGAACTGGTATACACAATCTCACAGAACATACCCGAATGAGTACTGACTGGATGTTACATCTAAAATGCTAAAATTGTAGTATATTTACTATGCCTAGTAAAATCCTGTGATACATGTACACAAATGGGAACAAAGGAAAATAAAAAACATCCTCTCTTTCTTGGTTTGTGCTACGTACCCAATGGTACTGTCATAGTCATGTTGAAATATAGTTCATGAGAGCTAACTACTATTGTCTAAACCAGGAGTGCAATCTCATTATGCTGTCTAATTGTAAATGACGTATTGATCTGAGTACACACCTCTTCTCTTTCTGCTACTGCGGCTCCTTTTCCTACCAACTTGTTTCTGATCTTCTGCTCTATCATTTTTAAAAGAGGGGGTATTTTTCACAGACTGTAGAAAGCAGCTTATAGCCTTTCCTGTTGTATCAACAAATCCGGAGGAGGCTGCCTGCTGAAAATTATCATTAAAATTTTGTTATTTTTATAAAACTGTTAAGGTAACCTTCGATTTTTTGCTGCCTCGTTTTCTTCTGCGCAAAGAGGGCAAGTCCGGATCCATGGTCCATCTGTACAAAGCTATAGCTAGCTCCAGTCCAGCTGCACGCTGGATTTACACTAAAAGCATGCACTAGGCATAGGCTACTAGCGATAGCTACGCCTGTAACCCCACCTTTTGGAGGGTCAAAATTTTGGCGAATGACAGTATTGGCGAATTTTGGCGCCAAGTGCGTACATAATTATTACACATGTACTGCAGTAGCCTCGTACCCAGGCCTGCTCTATTGAGCTCAATAGAGCAGGCCTGGGTACGAGGCTAGTACTGCAATAGAAAAAGCAGATTTTGGCGAATTTTATTTTGGCGAATGCTTGACGATTCGCCAGATTCCTCCCGTCAAAATTACCCGCTATACGGTATCACACATGTACATGAACGGACTATAATTGTGATGATCAATGATTATGACATTGGCAAGAGTTCATGATCGATCAGTTGGTATGCTTAATAGCAGCAGCAAACATTATTCCTTTACGATTTCCAGGAATGTTTTGTGGTGAAAGAGGAGAGTCTTTGCGAGCACTCATAACCACAGTAAACCCAGCCTTCTCAATTGCTTTGTGAAACTGGTCGCGGGTAATGAACAAAGAATGAAAATTTTCTTCCATTTTGTCCATGACTTTGTAGAATGATCCTTCTTCTGATTGCAACATTGTAATGTAACCACCCGGTTTTACAAGTGCTCCAACTTTCTTACAGTTTTCTTCAAACTGTTCTAAGGTGCTGCTAACTGGACCAAGAGTATTGTTGCATGAAACAACATCAAAAGGTGGATAAGGGACTGACAAAATGCTTTCATCGTAGATATCACAAGGAATGATAGCAGTAATCTTGCTGCGAAGTAGGTCTTCTCTTGCTGAGATGGAATCTTCCTCCCCCTTTTCTAGTACCTGGACAATATGTCTGGCAAGAAAAAAATAGTACAATATTTTAAATAAAGTTACGTAGTACATGGTTACATATCAATTATCCTGTGCAACTGATTCCATTAAAGTTAAAGATACTGTGATACCTAATAATTATGGTATTTTGTACTTTAGTGAACAGTATCATGTGCTCATGGTCAGATTAGTGAAAGAGCTGCAGGTATATTGTGTGCAAGCTATTATTGTGACATTCGGTTTCAGACAAAGCGCAGTCAAAGACAGATGACAATCACTTAAAAATCTAGGTGGCTACAAGTTGCCACCTAGCCTCATACCCAGGTGCTGGTGAGGAGAAATATGCACCTAGCATCTACACTAAATGTCATTATTTTCATTGTCTAATTATGTTGGTGGTGTATTCAGACAATGCTTTAGTTAGTAAGCAAGTAAACAAATGGCTGAGAACAGTGAGAAGCAGCTTGATTGTCAGCACTAGGTCCGCGGATATGACAAAAAACTTTGTGGTGAGCCTGCATACACGATAGTCAACGGATGATGCTATTGTAACACATGGAGTCTTGAAAAACGTGCAAAATTTGTAAAAATGAGCAAATTATAAATGGCAAATTGGCACCGCCCAGTTGCTCGCTGCTTGCAGACTAGTTGTGGGTTGAGCTGGACCGTAGATGTCGGCTGTGATTATAGAACAAAGGTAACTCTTGCTATGTATGTAGAAGTTGTGCTCTTGTTCTTTGAAGCAGCATAGTACGGGCTAGTTGTCAGGAAAAATTACACTTTTGGCATTTTCTGGCCACTCTCATCTTTTGGGCGGTGTCTCGTGTAAACAAGAACTGAGCGCTTCGTTGCATACAGGTCTACAACAGAGTCATATACGTGGTGACTGATTATTGGTTCATTTTCTTGACAGTACAGTTGGGTATGTTTAGATTTTAGAAGTCATTACAGCTCGGTACATATAGATATCCTGCCATCTATTCTATACTGTTTCTTATTGGTCACTGAAAGCTGGACAATCATGATCTCGATTCTGGACTTATCAAAAGTCAATTTCCACGACTAGCCTGACCTACAGAACAGCCATGGTCCTGCAGGACTCCAGATAAATGTATTGAAATGTATGCACTGGCAGCTACTATGCAGCCATAGATATTACAGTACGAGATAAGAAACTAAAATTTCCTCCAAATCAAAATGTATTATGTGACGTCACGTCAAGTGGTCGATGCGTATTACCACGCATAGCAGTGATTACTAATTAGCAGCAGACGAGCGCGGTGTAGTTTTTTGCTTGTACAGCTTTTTTTAGCTGTCTTTGACCTATTCTAGTGCATTTATTGTATTGTTGAAGATTACATGTTTCATACTATCGGCCTTGAATGGATACCAGTACTGGCACCTCACGGTAAACAGAAGATTTGTGAGTGTAATGGCAGGTTACAGATCTGTATATACAAATTCTCGAAGAGGCAAAGGTTCTACGACTTGATTTTGGTACCAATACAAAGCCATTAGTCGTCTGCGTGTACTGAACCAGTTAGTACGTTGCCAAGAAGTATTCTATAGACTCAAAATTGTCTCTTTGGTCAGGATTTTGTATACACAAATTCTCCATACTGCTGGCTGGATCAATGGCGCTTTGTAAGCTCTAAACCAGCGGTACATACCCTACGATATGTACTGGGCTGGATATCCAGACAACTAGCTTTAGTTTAATTGTGTAAAAAGCCAAAGTTCTTGGTAGATTTTTGGCTGTGCTATCAGAGATTCTCCGTTTATTTAAAACACGGAGAGCACAATACATGAAAAGTGTAATCATCATGCGACATCAATGGTAATGCGCATGAATCACCCAATTAAGGGTGGATTGCCCTAACATCAGGATTACAAATATTTTGGTTTCTACTGTTAGTTGAAGACCTGCTCAGTCACACTGATCACCCAAGAAAGTCGCCATTCGTCTTGTGGGCGTAGCAAGCTCCACCCAATGACGAAAAAGCACGTATCTTTCCTAGGCATGCCACACCCACACAAAATGTCAGACATAAACTTTGGTACACAAGGAAAAAACGTACGTTTGGGATTTTGCAAAAAGGTCTCTGTCTGTAAGTTACAGAGGGGCGAATATTTAATGAGAAAACACGATTTCGGCAAAAATCCCCTACCAGCAAGAGCGATGGAAGAAAATACATCTCCTTTTGCCAGAGCGCCAAAAAATGCCACCTGACGCCCTCCCCACAACCCACCCACCCCTAAGTGGGTCTCTCGTGATTGCCGAGTACGAAATAATTTTGTTCCAAATACGGCAAGTGCTATTGGAGTGTGGGTACACCAATTTTCCTTGTAAAACGGGCAAGTAATAGCCAGGACACTGTAGATTATATTGTGCAAAGGGCAGCAAGAAAGAATAGTTCGAGTTTTCCTGGCTTAAGTGCGGCCTCCTATTCCATCTATGGTGCAGCTAAGCCATATTAAACTTAATGCTGCTTTTTTACTTTTCAGGACAGACATGATGATGAATCTTGCAAATATCCAGGCAACTAAACTTAGTATAGCCTTGTCCCCAGGCATGAGGCTAGAGCAACTCTAAATTACATTCTTTAGGGCACACAGTCATGTATCCACAAAGAGATGTTAATTGACCATCAACATGTGTCATTGTGTCACTAAGGGCAAGCTCTGTGCAAGCTTACATGTAATACCAGAGGCGTATAAGGGGAAGCTGCATTCACTGCTGTTGCTACTTGGAACTTTCTTTGCGTGTTGTGGCTCGCTATTTCCTACCTATACACTCATCCACGCTTCGTCCTGCCCGTTTCCAGCTAAAAAAAGTGAGCGTTCAGCCAGAGCCATGATCGTCATCTTATGCGGCCTTATAAGGAAGGTTTTTGCAGCGCAAGCGGCAGACTTTAGATTTCGTTATCCCCAGTTGAACGCTCCTTCCCCTTATACGGTCCTGGTAATCTGCCTGAGTTAATCATCACCAAACACATGTGTCTTCAGACTTTTCACACATCTATAGACTGCAAGATTCAATCAATAGACTAACACTAAGCTACACCAACCAGTGAATGGGTATTCTGAAAACATGATTAGTTGAATACACAAGTCATACAACATGTAACTGGCTATACTTGGTTTCGCGACAGAGGCGTGATGGAATGTTCGTACTGAATAATTATAATGAGAAAAACGTGCTATGACGAGGTGACGCCTACTGTTGGATAGGGTCCACGGATGAATTTTGCAAAAGTTTGCAAAGCTGTGAGTAGATCTGTATATTCCCACGAAATTCATCCGTGGACCCTGTCCCATTATTGGGCGGTCACCTCGTCATAGTGCGTTTTTCTCATTATATTCAGTATGAACATTCCATCACGCCTCTGTCGCGAAACCAAGTATTGTAAGAGCAAAATATTAACCACAGAATAACCTGCACACACTTCACAGATGAGAAACACTGCTTTAATGGATTTTTGTAAGTATACCTGTCGTAAAATAAATGCAATCCTAAGTGTCTCAAGTGACATTATATTCGATTTATGTGCTAAATCAAACCTTGTGTTAAGAAATGTGTCAGTTACACAGATTTGGGCTCACTCATACTAAATAATACAAGTACATCTGGTAGTGGTAATACCTGAAGCAAGGTGTCCAATCGTGTGCCTCTGGACTGCAATCTTTCCACAGTTGAACTTCATTGCGACACCCCTTCAGGTACTCGGCAAATACGATCTCTTTAACATGTGGTGCAGCACTGATCAGTGGGAAAATGCAAGGTCCGCCACCAAATTCGAGTACACGAGCTGTCTCGGGGTCTAATCGGTACTTTTGGTAGAAATCGTGATAGCAACGAATGTCGAATGCTTGATACTCTTCGTTACTAACGACTCCTTTGGGGAAGGAAAATCGCGAACGAAGGTAAGAGCGGGCATCAAAAAAATTGTCATAATCATCTCCTGCGTGAAAAAGCTCCATTTCTTTCCAACTAACGGTCTGACTATTTCCAACTGACTCCTGATGGTCTGACACTTACACGTGGTCGGTAGACTTAAATAACGAGGCTAGGGCGAGCCTAAGCGAGAAATGCCAATTTTACGTAAATAGATTCACCCTGTCATTCTTGCATGGATGAATCTGCGGACTGTCTGTTGTTCTGTCTGTTGCTGCATTGCATTGGGCACAAAGGAGCTTGCAAGATGTGCTGCATATTGATCTTGTTGAGATGGTTGTGAGGGATCTTGTTGTGCAGTTGTTTCTTCAAGTTGAACGTGGAGTGATCTCAGTTCTGCGATAGTGCCATCCTCAGGTAGTTGCTGCAGGGTATCTGGTTTGCACGATAGTATTAATTTTGTTATTAATTTTGCTAGCAGCCTCTTGCACCACTGTGCGTCTGACATGGAAGTTACGGTGAGATTAATGCTGCTCTTTCCTCACAACAAGGATGTCTAGCTGAGTGGGCAGCCTTGGAAGACTATGAGCAAATGAGATGACATTTTGCGGTAGATTGATTACATGACCGGTGTAGCCATACTGGCCAAGAGGTAGACAGTAGATTGACATAATACGTAATTGGCATAATAGCAGAGACATAATGTGTACTGTACATGGATTGCATGTACCTGTAGCTGAGGTGGAACTGTTCCAGGGTTCATATTGTTTGTTGTTGAGTATAACTTAGGGATGTGCCGGTCTTGACTACAACGTATACACTCAGATGAGCTATGTGATGGAATAGACAAGTCAGGGAAGCATGTGCTGCAAGAGTGGACCTCTAGTGACATCAATTTGGAGTGAAACATTAGCATTTTACGTCTAACAGTGTATTGTTCAAAGAGTTCCTCCAGTAATTATTTCAATAGACTCCCTCGACTGTGGAATAGTCTGCCCTCTGTTGATGATGATGTCTCCTGTTTCTGTCCCGTTCCCCTGTGCTGAGGTGTTTATTTGGATGTGGTTGGATGCATTCTACGAGAACTCTCGCTCAGACTCGTGATCAAGGGCTACACGCAGTGAGAGGCTTTGCCGCTAAGGTTCGATGAGCCCTTGTTATTAGGTATTATGTGTGTAAGTGTGCGTGTAACCCTCAAAACATGCATTACCAAATCGTCTAATCAAAACTTTTCTGCAATACAGAGAATCATAAATAATTCTTTTCTACTTCTTTGCAGCAATAAACAGCATTCCCTTGCGATTTCCAGGAATATCTCTAATGACTTCTGGAGCTGCTTTCTTCTTGTAGATGACTATACTGAGTCCAGCTGCTTTAACAGCTTCCTCAAAGTTGTCAGCAGTTATACGCAATGAATGGAAACTGTGTTCTCCTACTCCATAAAAGGATCCATCCCAAGACTGAATAGCTAATAGATATCCACCCGGTTTAAGCATTGCTGCAAGCTTCTTGACATTCTGGTTATACTGTTCTAATGAATGGCTGACTGGACCAAGTGTGTTGTTGCAACTAACAACATCATACAGACCATCAGCTCCCGTAACTATAGGGTCTCCATTGATATCACAAGGAATGACTGAAGCGACCTTGCTGCGAACCAGATCTTCTCGAGCAGTGACAGCATCTTCTCGCGCATCTTCTCCATCTACATCTAGCTTCTCAAGTTTCCACAGAACATGCCTGTAGAAATGTAAATGATTTCATGTGAAAATTTGAGTGGCTGCGCACCTAAAAAATGGTTTCCAGTCAAACGCTTCAGGCTTTTTGTCCAACCACACTTTCAGCTCTTTACGATTTGCGTCGACGAATTCAGAAAAGACAATCTCCTTCACGCAGGGTGCCGCACTAATCAGTGAAAAGACAGACGGTCCACCTGCAAACTCGAGCATGCGCGCTTCATTTGTGAACTCGCTGCGGAAGAACTCGTGGAACATACTTAAGTACCATGCTTGGTACTCTTCATCGCTAATTTCTCCATTAGGCAGCGGTGTGAAACTCTTTTGCAGGTAAACCTTTGGATCAAAAAGCTCTTGATATTCTTTTTTAGATTGCAGAGCCATGATGATGAGCAAGAAAAGGGAAAAGGTCGAGCACAGAGAGCAAAGGTGAACAGCTGATTTCGTTGCATTAGCTGGCAACGGGTCCGTATACCACGAACACTGCACTGTACAGTGAGAAGGCGTGGCTTATTTCGTAATGGCTGCTCGCGATCGAAACAAGAGTGCGCAGTTGCAGGCTACTGGAAAAGGAGAGGGCAAGAAGAGTGAAGTCGGGGAATTGAGGTAACATGTTTATTTACTGTACGTATTGCAATAAATCCTGACCACTGTGGATTTCTGTCTTTCTCTGTGCTGATATTTCTCACATCCAAAGGTCTCTATTGAGAAGCAATGAGATACAGAGGGACCCACACCAGTATGAGCAAGTTGTTCAGAAAGTGATAGCTTACATGACTTTAGGAGTGGACGTGTCTGGTTTGTTCAGTGAAATGATAATGGTGAGTCATACACACCCTATTCTTCTTGTGTGTTCAAGCTAATGTGCGTGCGTCTAACTGTCATGGTTCCTTGCTTGCCCTCTCGTATAATTATTACAAACTAGTTTAGCCAAGACTCTGCTACAGCACCACGTACATAGAATGTGTTATATCTTCTTGTCCTCAGGCCGGTGCCACCCAGAACATGGTTCAGAAGAAGATGGTGTATCTATACCTGAGTACATATGCTGAACAGAACTCAGACCTTGCTCTGCTTACAGTAAACACTCTTCAGAAAGACGCTAGTGACAGGAATCCTGTTGTGAGGGGTCTTGCTCTGCGGAGTATGTGCTCACTCAGGTTGATATATTTGCTGTGTTGTCACTTGATGTATCTACTGCCTTGTAGGATTCCTGACATGGTAGAGTACATCCGTCAACCATTACAATCAGCTCTGCAGGACAGGAGCTCTTATGTCAGGAAGACTGCTGTTATGGGTGTGGTCAAACTATTCTACCTATCACCCAGTCTCATCACAGGTGATTATATTATTATTATCGATAACAGCAATACAATATCATTGCCCTCAGAGTTGAATTTGGTTGATTTTTTGTACCAGATGCTGAGAGACAAAGATGCTCAGGTTATGTGTGTTCAATGTTGATTTTTAACTGTGCTTTGTGATTTCAGGTGGTCTGCAACTGTGTATCAGCGTTGGATGAAATATTAGCAAAAGAGGGTGGGATGGTAGTGACTAGGAAAATAGCTCACTACCTTATCAACAGGTAAAACTGCCCACCTCACTCACTCACTCTTCTGCCCAGACTTAGAGATTTCAGTGAGTGGGGTCAGTGTCAAGTGTTGCAGCTCATGTTGAGATACAAATGTGCTGGCGAGGATGAGATGTTTGATATCTTGGTTAGATGGAGAGAGAGTCTGAGGTTTTTACTTGTTTTGTATCTTCTTTCAGAATGTTCTAGATGATCGTTTACGACATGTCAACTGTGGCGTGGTATTGGGTGCTATTAGACTGTTTTTCCACCTGACCGAAGACATGGAGGATTTGCACAGCGACATTAATCAACGAATCAAAAGTGAGAAGACTATGCAGATTGTTATTTCAGATTGTACGTGTCTCTCTATTCTCAGCTCCCCTCCTTACACTGATAGGATCAGCATCTTCAGAGCTGGTGTATACTTGTCTACAACACATTGAAGTCATATTGTATCGCCAGCCACATCTATACTCACAGGACTATCACAACTTCTTCTGCAGGTGTGAAGCACATATATGGACATGCATCATCATGATACGATGATACTACAAACACTTTATTCTGACAGGTACAATGACCCTCCCTATGTGAAAGTAAAGAAGCTTGAGCTGTTGACCCAACTGTGTACTGAGGCTAATGCTCATAGTATTGTGGATGAGATGGGGTAAGACACACACACAGCTCATCTTGATCACATACTCTTCCTCTAGTGAGTCAGCTACTGATGTGAGTACCTCAGTGGCTCAGAAAGCTATCAAGGCTATAGGTATCATAGCATTACAGCTCCCTCCTCTTGCTAACATGTGTGTGGACAAACTACTATCGCTGCTTGTGATGGAAATTGACCATATTACATCGGAAGTTATGGTCACTATGACCAGTGAGCACAAACAACACACAATGTGTACATAACATAGTGTTTTTGATACACATTTCACCTCAGATGTACTGCGCAAGTATGAGAGCACTCATGAGAGCATTCTTCCTCGTCTGTTGAGTTGTAAGGATGTGATGACCAGTCCTGATGGTAGAGCTGCTCTCTTCTGGATCATTGGAGAGTATGGAGAGGTTAGCTTTGAATCTGTCATTTACATAGAGCAATTCCCCTTTCAGGCTCTTCCAGACAGTCCTTACCAGTTAGAGGAGGCAATTGATCACATCAGTGAGGAGTCCTCCTCTGAGGTCAAGATGCAGCTGTTGGCTTCAGTCATGAAGCTATTCTTCAAGAGACCACCAGAGTGTCAGATGATGCTGGGACGCCTTCTGGAGTTTGTGATTGGTATGTACTGTACTATAGCTAGTAGCACTATGTGTTGGTATGTTACAGAGGAAGAGACTGACATGTTAGTGCGTGATAGAGGTCTACTCTACTATCGATTGCTCAAGTCAAGTGTTCAAGAGGCTAAGAGGGTGGTGTGTGGAGGACACAAGATGGTCTCTCAGTTCACTTCCCCTCCCAAGGCTGTAAGTACTGTATAAATACAACAATGGTTAATACCGTTATTGTGATTCTAGCTTGAGCATATTGTTATAGTTACACCCAGTTACATCCTGCCCTCTCCTTCTCCTATTAGCTATCGTTGTTTAGTGAGTTCAACACACTATCAGTGATGTACATGCAGCCTTCAACTGAGTTCATCACTCAAGAGGCTCCTTACATACTCATAGGAGAGACACAGAAAACAGGTAAAGCTGCAATATGTGATGTATATTAGACGTTCAAGAGTGTGTTTGTGAGTAGAGGGTCATCAACTAGATGAACAGATCTTTAGTGCTGACACTGGTTCCAGTGGATCAAACTGCTCTGTTGGTGAACTGCTAGAGTTGATGGTAGGAAGAGACATCATGTGTATAAGTCATGAAGTCTCTTCTTCTACAGCCCAATCCTCTCAGCAGTGATGGTAGCAAGGTGCCTCATATGATGCTCAACCCCAGCCCCTCCATCACTTCAGCCCAGTTTGAACAGAAATGGCTAGCACTACCAGTAAGGTGAGCTATACTGTGCACCAATAGTAATATGGTTCTAAGCGCGAAGGTTGGCTTTCATTTTGATTTGTCTATATCATTACCCTGGGTAGGCCGGTGGTTGAGGGTTAAGCTATGAAATGCTTCTTCGCCACTCAAAGATTGCCACAAAGTAGCTCCTTTTATAATTTTACAAAATACCCCTAGAAAACTAGAAGTTTATGACTATGCTTGTCTAATTATTGGTAATGAGCCTGAGCAAGCATGTGTCTGCTTAGTGCCAGTGCCTGGGATATGTATTCAAGGTGTTGACTGTTATATGATATTGGTTGTTTCTAGTCTTGACGAGACAGTACAGATGAGTCGTCTGGTGAGCGTGAGTGAGCTACAAGGTCGTCTATCTGATCGGTTCGTCATGACACTGGCTAGTAGCCCTGACAACCAACCTGTCATAAAGATGTTCCTGTTTGCTCAACATGTGAGTGTATGTACTCATGCAGGGGACACAATAGATTCACTGTATTTTGCACTTAGGTATCTACATTAGATTATTTCTTCATGGAGGTAGTGATTACTGCAGGACAGCTCTCCATGAGGATCACTTTAAAGACAGACAACACGAATCTGATTGATAACTTCAAACTTCACTTCTTTGACTCACTCTCGAGCTGTCTTGTGTGAACTGGTGTCTCCCATCATTACATTATGTGATCAATATTTTGTCATCCATTCACAATGATTAGAATTCCTGTATAATACAAATGTACAAGTGCAACTGCAAACTGACAGGGGAGGGGCTAGTATTATCGAGAGCATCTCCGAGAGCATAGGCATGGATCACTCGTGGTCTCTATGTATCTGTGGCGACGTTAAGAAAGTCTTTGCTGTTTACGTGAAAGTAGTAAGTTAAAGAGCTTCACAAGCTAGCCTATTATTAGCATTTTTCAGGGCAACACTGTAGCTGAAGTCAAAAAAGCCATACACGGCAAGTCGCTCATTCCAGTCGATGAGCAGTCACTGTATTTCCAAGAGCAGCTGATGCGAGATGACCTCGTTTTGAGCAGCATCTCGGGGCTCTATGACGGTGCCATGGTGTATCTGTCCAGGCGTCCTCCCTCCTTAAATTTTCGCAGTTTGATGACTGATAACCCCGAGGATCTACAGATCAAGCTGTCTCACGATGAGCTAGACATGCTAGAGGTGTGAACTGACTAGAGGCTATATAACTATAAACTTTATCCATTATTTTAGAAATATCCAGTATCATACTTAAAAGACATCATATGCGACAGGATTGGTGCAGGCACACCGTGCATTTTGGTGTGTAGAGGGGAGATACTGGATGAGAGCGCTTACCTAAGTCAATACCCGGCTGCCATTAAAGGTGCTAAAATTATATTGCAGAAGGCACCAATTGCTGTAGAATATACTGGTCGTGTCAACTTCAAGATCTATGCTTCACAGGTATATTGTCATTGTTGCTGTCACAATAGATCAAGCGCTTAGCATGAACAACACGTAAAATTGTATGATTATTCTAATGACATGCAGACAGACACGTAACTACTGTATGCTTCCGGTGGCTTCGCCCACCTAGGAATATTCATATACAGTCATGCATATCTCTTGCAGGGCACAAGAATTAACTTCATAAAGCAACAGCTTTCATACAAAACAGGAATATCACTATCTCGAATGGAGTGTGGAGCATATGTGTTGGGCTTAGAAGAGAAGGAGGCTCAAGAATCTAATACGCTACAATTCAGGACTGGTTATCTGTCCAAAAAGGAAGATGAAAGAGTTTACTCAAACATTGAAGTTACAAAGAGAGATGGTTGGATCCTTGATGTGCAGAGACTGGATGGGATTAAAGTATCTGTTCATGTTTTTGACGAAAAAGTGAGAATACTCGTTTGTATGATAAACTCGAACCATAGGTAAAAATTGATTTTTGTTATAAACTCTACTCTGTTTTCTAAGCTTGGACTTTATGCTTGTGATTTTAGTACAATGCTTTAAGGTTATTCAACTTACAGAACATGCCCATAGTGAAGCTAAAGGAATGTGTTGAGGAGTGTACTGGTGTACCTACACACCAGCAGCGACTCACAATAGGAGACACCGTTCTAGAGGACTGGGACAAGGAGGACAGGATGATGTTCATTGGAGACTACCCCACCATACAACATGGCACACTCCTCTATCTTATACAACTTGAAGGAGGATTCAGAACAATTGTGGGAAATAAGCCTTCTTTCTGGATGAATCTTTTTTGTTCAAAAATAAAACTTGTCAAGAAGGGCCCGTTGGCTTTGTTGAAAAGTGGAGAAGAAAAGGAGTATTGTTATCAAACAAGTTACTTTTATGTTAATTCTATTGAGGTAAGCAGTAGTCCATAATTGACTGGTATAACGGTACGTTGGTATAATTGGCGTTGCAAGGATACGATGGTCTTTATGTGTAGTATAAAACTAATACTTTATACTTTTGTAACTGCAGGATTATAATGATCTGGTCCACAAAGTACTGGGTCGAAAAAGAAACACATTTAGTAGAAGTGGCTGTGAAGCAACTATTGATAGGATAACAGACGATAAAGGCGGAAAAGTATCTTTTATACATAGAGTTGGACCAAATTATACAATACATTTGACATCTCAAAAATCTCCATTGACAATTTGCTGGTGAAGAAATTTATTATGAATTATTAAATTTTGTAACACAACAGCCAGACATGCAAATAGCTATAGACAAAAGTTGTTGCATAAGTGTTGCATGTAGATCAAAATACAAGAAGAAATACACAACAGCATGGTCAACAAACAAGATTATTGTTCTCCAGTCTCTTCAACTGGTGTGGACCAGTTGGCAGATAGTGGTTTGATCTGCACTCCACCATAGTTCATTAGCTGACGTCCAACAAGATACCTGAAAAACCATAACATACATTAAACTTGATACAAAATGCAGCAATGCTAAGTGGCTGTGAAGCAACGACAATGTAATGGAGAATTTTATTAAACGATGTAAATCTGTCAAGACTTCACCGTTGGCTAACCTTTCATTGCGGACATGTACATATAGTCTCGTTAGCTGCTTGAAGAAGAAAGCAAGGAAGGTAAGAGTGACCAGGAAGACGAGGAACCCTGGGTAGCAGTAGCGGTAGAGCTGAAGAGCAGTATGATAGGATGTGAGACCTGAGAGAGAGGAATGAGTGGTGTGATTGTGTACGAGCAGGTCTAACCGGTCTCATAGAGGAGTCCCAATGATAGAACATATGGTAAAGTGATACACAGTGACAGACCCAGTATAATGGGCCATGCTATCTCTCTCACTACCACTGTGAGGTTGAGGTTACGGAAACCACCCATGTAGACCTGAGTAAGATACAGTAGGATGAGTGAGCACTAGTGGAAGACATCTCACCTGCTCCAGTGTTCTCTTGAAGCCCATGTTAGTAAGCCATATCACACCACAGATACACTTAGCATGGAGCAATCCCAGAGCCCACTCCTGCAAATGAAATGACGATTATATTTATCCTTCCATTGTGTCTACTCTTGCTTACAGTGCTGAAGTAGAAGATAGGTGTCTTATCAACTGGCACTCTTATTGGAGAGATAATGAGTAGATCCACAATGTGTCCCAACAGTAGAGGAATCAAAATGAACACCAGTAAACCAGCAATGACTGACTTGATGCCCTAAGAGATCAAATTATACATTAGTAGACGTACTTACGCTCATCACATTTCTCACAAACCTGTATGAACCAGATGTAGATTTGCTGGAGGAATCCTGTTGTTCCCGTGGAGATGTGAAATGCTATCGCAGACGCCATCTTACTAAACAGCCACAGCAAGTACAGACCAAGAGCAGCAGTGTAGAAATCAGGAGGAGACGTGATACCAAACGATGACATCATAGATCGACCAACAAGTACTAGGTAGGGCAGGCAAGCAGGCGGAGAGAGAGTGAGGATCACACATACACAGTAACATACCTGGTAGGAGCTGTAGCAAAACACTGATGATGACAATAGTGATGGTAGTGAATATTAGTAGACAAAACATCTGCAGAAATCAACGAAAATATGACTGTCGCTCAAACTACCACAGTGTTATTCTTACTCTCAAGAAGAAGTAAGGAGGCCGCAGGTATGGTTTGAATGGAGCAAACCCAGCACCAATGGTTTGTGTGGGACCAGTGTATGCTGGACCAGTGAAGTCCGGGTCATATGTAATCGATTGGATCACTTTGCCATGCATGTCTACCACATCTCCCTAGTGAGAGAGGGAGAGAGAGAAGGAGAAAGAGAGGGGGGGAGAGAGAGGGGGAGAGAGAGAGAGAGGAGAGAGAGAGAGAGAGAGAGAGAGAGAGAGAGAGAGAGAGAGAGAGAGAGAGAGAGAGAGAGAAAGAGAGAGAGGGAGGAAGGGAGAGCCATGAGACAACCAATAGTCAATAATGCAGACAATTTCTTTAGAACTTACTCCACTCTGAGGCTTATCAAGAATGTAGGACTGAAGACCACTGAGAAAAATAAAATCAATTTCCTTACATACTGGTGTACACATCTTTCTCTAACTCACAAGGTATCAGCAGCAAAATTCGACCACTTTCTGAGAAATGTTTTGATACTCAATCGTGAGTTGCTGTGCTCGAGTAGAGTAGGTATCACAAATTGTAGTAGAATGAGCTCTAACTGAACCTCACGGATCGGACTGACAGTGCTAGGGAAAGAGAGAAGAGTGAGATTGCACAGTGAATGCAAGGTAGTGTGTTCGTCATCTTCATGTTTACCTGACAAGTGTGATGTTGAAAGGCAGGAAGGACGGCAACAGCCATGATATGATTCTGCTGGGTATGAGCAGAACTACTAGTATACTGAATCCAAACATAATCTGTGCATGAAGAAACATAGCTCTTCAGTGAAAACAAAATGATAAGAAAACTAACATTTGACATTGCAAATCTTCTGAGGTGACGTTCAAAAGGTTGAGCGATCATCTGGAATAAAACAAGTAAACCAAGTCACCAAGCATGCTCAACAACGCACATCTTGTATGGGATGAAAGTTGTTATCATTGAGATTACGAAGGAACCAGAGCACTCCAGGACGAAAGATCTCTCGTAAGAGAACAACAAACGAGGCAAAGTAGAATATGAACACCATTCCTGATAACCAGTGAAGAAACATGACTGTGCCTGCGAGAGAGACAAGATAAGAAAGGAATTCGTATAAGTCATAACATATAATATGTGCAATATTACCAGGAGCATTTGTGAAGCTCTTTTGTCTGTCAAAGAGATTAGAGCCTGACAATGTCTGGAGAGAAGAACATAAAAGAAGAGAAAGGTCAGTTGGTGTGCCTCACAAAAGAGCAGATGTCCATCCACCATCCACAGAGAAGAGGAAAGATACCAGCTTCTACCGTCAGCAGCAATCCAATCTACACACACAATATGAGGATAGTGACACAAATGTCGCAGACAAGACTGCACCTTTAAGGCAAGATATGTGATCCCTAGCACACTTTTAATCCTATTGGATATCAATAATGACATCATTGCAATAATGTATGACGACGACTCACTTTGGTAGTTTAGACATTCCTGCACCATACTGAAAGAGAGGTTGAGGAAGATACAGTGATCAAACTACATGTAGTGAGTGAGTGAGTGAGAGGGATACATAGAATAGCACTACACCAGTCAGTGCTATGAGGTAGCCAAGGAAAGTAGCCAGAACACCTTTCCAGCTCTGAATACCAAGCTACAGCAGAGACAGCAAGCAAATGATGATGTATCATGCAAACACACACAGACAAACCAAGCTCCAGAGAGAGAAGAGATCAGCTGTTATCATCCCCAGTGAGTATGGAGCATAAGCTGGAGACAGATGAATGGATCATAACCAGGGGATCGGACAGGATGTCATATGAATGAGCCTGAGCGAGCCGACTATCGTATGGCGAAGCGCAAAGTTGGCGTTAACTGCTTTGCTGTAATTAAGTGGAACTACTAAATAACAGCTTGTTTAATCGATTAAAGTTGCGATCCCAAGCGATCCCATACATCAGAATACTGCTATGAGCCGCTACACTGTGACGACCACTACTAGCACATGCCAGCATAAATATTACAGAGACTATTATTATGTCACTAACAATGTTCCTAGCGCTCAAGGAGCCGTGTAGTGCTCGTGACAACGGGAGAAGAGCGATATTGCACAAAAATTCAAACTACAAATAAAAATAATTTTGTCAGTCCCAGAGAGTGTCATGGGAGTAGGAGAATGTCTCATAAGCGTTGCAAGAAAAATGTACAGCAACTCACCATACATTGACGAGCACGTCGAGCAGCTCGCTCAGGCACATGTGATTATAATTGAGATATCATGTCCGACCCACTTGGATCATATACACACATTGTGATTAGAGATAAGGAAACACCACAAGGCACAAGGTGAACATGGTATCAAGGCACAAGGTGAACATGGTATCAAGGCACAAGGTGAACATGGTATCAAGGCACAAGGTGAACATGGTATCAAGGCACAAGGTGAACATGGTATCAAGGACAGTGCTTTAGACAGATTGAGAAAACTCACCAAACAAGAATATTAGTGTTGTTATGAGCACTATCAACCACACCACATGTTCCTGCACACAAACAAATGACACATCACAGCTGTGACAAGACTGTACTGGTACAGCTTGAACAAAATAGGCTTGGTTCAAATTTTCACTACTGTACTACGTATTTATTAGATATGTCCTACCAAAAATCTGAAAGAGCCATCTAGACCAACCAACTAAATGAAAGAAAATAGAATATTTTGTCAAGCAGTAGTTTGGTGACTAGCTAGGTAGTAGGTACCTTGGTCAACTGGTCTGCCTGTGCAGCTTCAGCATTAGGATCTGTAAGATAATGACACTACTAGTCACTCACTAGCTCACTCACCTTGAGGCTCTCTGGCTAAGCCGGCTAATGCTTGTCTAAGGTTAGGGCGAACAGGTTGGTTCCTATTGTGCTGTTGTCGCTGTGGTTGCATGACTCTCTGTGACCAAGACAGAGTGAATACCAACAGATAATGTTAACAGACACCGCTCACGGGTACATCCTGGTTTCTATTGGCGACCCTGTTGTACAGTCTGTTAGCAATGTTGTCCTCTAGTCGTCTCTGCTGCCTGTCCTCCTCAGTCTGTTCTCTGATGAGCTCCTCCTCTCTCTTGTGAGCCTCCTCTAAACTAGCTAACAGTTTACGAGCTCTCCTCACTAGCAACACCTCATCCGAGGTCAGCCCATCTTCAGGGAAGTCACCTTCACCAGAGTATGTGACAGCACTGAAGGAAAGATGGGTTACTTAATGAGCATATGCTAGCTTATTACTCACCCTAGAACTTTCTGCATGCGAGTGTTGAACAGTGTAGTGAGCTCCTTCTGTTCCTTCCTCACTTGTGCTAACTCTCTCTCCATTTTAACTTTCTCAAAAATGTTTGGTTGCTTGGGAAGGCGATCATATAGCTCCATTATAGCAGCCTCCTCGTCATTCAGTCCTGGAGTAGGTAATGAATCAGGTCATGAAGGCAAGCACACTATAACTACTCACCAAACTCCTGTGGTGTGGGCAGTGGTGTGTCCTGTATAGCATACACAGCCTCTCTGGGCATTCCTCCTATCTTTGGGTCCTTCTTCAGTGATATCAAAGTCTGTTCAATGATTTTTCTCCTCCATCGCTCAATTGCTTCTCCATGTTTAGTTCTGGCTCTGCTGAGAAGATTGCGATACCTTGTAAGAGGACGCTGTAGATCGTACGATAATTTCATCTCCTTGATCCTCAAATCCATCATGGCTGGATTGATGGTGCGTAGTGCTATCGTCTCTAAACTGATAAGAGTTCCCTGATACTGTTGTTGAGCAACACTGATCTGACGATTGAGGCTCTGGCGTTCAGGAGCATTGTGCTTCTCTCTAGCTCTTCTCCCAAGATCTGCTTGTATACGCAAATTATTTTCAACACGTTGCTGTTCCTCCTGGCGCCGCTGCTGTTGGGCTTGCTGCTGGTCCTGTGCCAGCCATTGTGGACCAGCTGTGGTGAGCTGATCCTTGAGCCAGACTAGACTGATGAAAGCAAGCAGTGACAATGTGACTATGATCAGGCCCACAATGCTGTCCATTATCAGATTGTCACTAGAGGATAGGCGGAAGAGAATAACACTACATCACAGGTACTCACTCACGATGACACAAGATATATTGGTAGCCTAGCAATAGACCACAGTGACTCATAGAATAAGAACTTGTATATACGACCTGTGTATGGAACAACTCGTGAACATTATTGATAACACACAATGTGTGCAACAACTCACAGGAACACACTGGTACTATGAAGAGCCACATGAACATGACAAACCCAGTGTGTAACCATCTCCGCACTCTCTTTAGTGAGTCTCTCACTAAGCTCTGGTAGAGATCATTCACTGGTAGCCATTTTGGCATGTCAGGACGATAAACTAAAGGAGAAAGAGTAGCTCACACATGCTGCATAGTCTGCCAGTAGTGAGTGCATTATGCTTGAATATAATTGACTTACTTGCTGCAAATTGAAATTTATAGTGGCATAGTTCACAATATCTGAACAGAGAAAATCATTAACTCTTATAAATAAGTAAAGTTAAACTTACTCTTTTCCACTGTGAGTCAACCACTGTATGAGGCTGTGCAAGGCAGACAGGAGCGAGCCATGGATATATTATAGTGGTACGTGTATTCATACTCACCATTCCTGATGGACAAATCCGATACTACCAGTACACAGACAAGGATGAAACAATGGCCTCTCTTCAGTAGAACCTAGTCTGCACACTCTGCAGATATCTGAAGAATGAACGTATATAGAATGCACACGCCTACAAGTATATAATGCAAAGCCACATGTAGATATTAATGTCATAACCCTACTATAATAATATGATTCGTGGTTGAAAGATTTCTTTATTAAGCAAGATTTGAGCTAAGTCTGCCTACCTCCGTCATGAGCAGGTATCTGTTCTTCAGCCTCTATTTCATCATCACTTTCTGAGGTGTCTGCCATTTTGGTTACGCCTTTTCCGTACACCTCCGGTTTTATCCGATCTGTGACTTATGGGTGGAGTCACACGTGTCGTATTCGAGTAGTAATGGTTGACCAAGTTTTGAAACTCCAGGAGAAGCGCCAGTTAACTGGCAGTGATGCCTTTTCTGTTATCCAGTTACTGCAAGAACAAACGCTGCCAATATTTTCTCTACGAAATGCCAGCCTCCAGCCCATTCTCAATGTTCGCTCCACCCAGTCTAAACACTCTCAGCCAAGCAGAAGAAGAGAAAAAACGTCTCCAAACCAGCATACTCATAGGCCAAGCTTACATCAGCGTGTCTCACCACGCGGAGATGGCTCACCTGCTAGCGTTGTCCTAGGATCAACACCATTAAAGCTGGACAGTGTGGAGGAGTTCCCTCCTATTGGATCAACCGTCATTACCACCCCTAGGTAGGCGTAGTAGCTATATACAAGATAGAATATGCATATGTTGCTGTTATGTTTTTCAGGAACAGGAAGAAAAAGTCTCGAGGTGGTCCCAGGAGAATTACACCCACTCCTCTCCAGTCTCAAGCCACTACCAATGGTACAGAGGACGGAAAACCCAGAATATCAAGTGACTTAAAGCCCAATCCTGTGTTTACTAGTGCCTGCCTTACCAGTGAGCCTCCGTCACTAATCAGTGAAGAGAGACGGTTGTTACAGCAGGAGAGAATGAGAAGTAGAGCAAACCAAGGTCTAGGCAGCAATGGAGCAGAGAGTAGCAAGGAACTTGACTGCTCTACACTATGTCGGCTAGATATCTCTGAAGAGACTGCTGTTAGTGGTACTCCTAGTTCCCAGCAGTCCAGTTCACTTAACAATACCCATTCCTGTGTAAATACCAATTCACAGCACCGTCAGAGTTCTGGCACAATATTTTCAACAACAATATCTGGCTCTAGTCCCATACTGTCTCCTGATAAAGTGAAATTCAAACAAGAGCTGACACGACTGTCAGAACTATATGCTCGAGTGATTTTAAGTATGTCGTACAGTACTGTATGATGTTACTGACACTTTTGTCACTGCAGGTGGTTTGGTGCCTAACATATCCTCTGAGCTCTACTTCACTATTCAATTGTTGACCACATCTATCCCTCTTTCTGCTACTGACAAACTGAGGGATTTAATAGGTACAAATACTTGAGAGAGTCAGCAGCTTTGACTAATAAACTGCGTTCCATTGCAGACTCTGACGACCACATGTTCAAGAGTGAAGATGCCTGTGTCTATTTTGCTGTTTCTGTTCTTGATCTCACTCGTCATCTCTACACGTCACTGGACAAGACGACACTCCAGCTGTTAGGGAATAACATTAGAGTGAGGCACTGCAGTATTATGCTGATCATAACTATACCATGTGTAGATCAAAGCATTTAACCCTGAACTGTCTGAGTTCTTTCTTTCTGCTAGTGAAAAGGCTCAGGAAAGAGTATGCTCGTAGTACTGCTCAAGTTCAAACTCTTATTTTGTTTAGTCTTCAGGAGCTGAGCTCCACATGACTAGTGGGCATGGTCATGTTGGAATACCGTTTATGGAGGAGGCAGACAACAGCAAAAACTTTACCAGTATGAGAGCATTTCATGCATTCAAACGCCAGCGGTGAGTTACTGCACAACAGCTCAGTTAACATAATTGTATGGTTGGTCTTAGTGACGGGTTCTACTCACTGTATCGTGATTGGACAGCACACCATGACACACAAGGATGGTGTCTACACACTGAGCTAGGCAATAAGATTAGGCATGTCCATCAGTTCATTGAGCTTTGTGTGTTAGGCTATTGATTTTTTTTTTCAGAATTCTGGTTAGTCAGTCAGCTGACACTTGTAGCCACGCCTACCTTGCTAGACTGTTTCAGAGTCAACTTGTTGAGGTACAGTAATTGTGTTGCAATTATTTTAGCACATATTCCATGCAGAGCTGTCAGCACTCATTGGACCCATTCTTCTCACTGAATAGTGGACTAGCAGGTCCTTTGAAAATGGCTGATCCTGTGAAGCTGCTGAGGTTCTTATAGCATAAACTCAGTCATCATTTCTCTGCTGGTTATAGGTTAACGGAACGCCTAGTGCACCGGTCTAGCCATGGAGGGGTATGTCCTCTTCCTTCGTTTACTGGAGACGAAGAGTTTTTCAAAGGATTCATTATAGCAGCAGACAGGTACCATACACTGCATAACATTAATACTACTGCTGTCTGATTCCTCAGCTATACTTTTAATCATCATCTTATATTGTCCATACGCAATGAGATATCAAAGGTACATTATGTAGCATGAGTATTGTACCAACCCTTCTCCTGCATAGCTACACACATCTTCTGATAGCTTATCAGAGCAGGCTCTCTTACCTGCCATGAATACACTGAGAGTGCTGGGCAAGTTCCTTGGTCTTCTCGTTTTTCTTCCTCACCAGCTACCTGCCCCTCTATCATTGAGCCAGTTGCGAAACATGGTCAGTTAAAGGAATGACATATTTCGTTATCCCATATATGTGTCATATTTTTCTCTACTACATGTACTATTATAATTTTGTGTGTTATAAATTACCTTAAAATTAATGTTCTAATTTTCGTGGTGTTAATATTTTGCTCAGAATTGCTTTATTTAGTAATTTTTTTGCTTTTTGGGTGTTGTCCTGTATAAAGTGATTGGCTAAAATCGGTAAAGTTTGCGATCAAACAGCACTAGCCAACGAAAATTAGGCTACTGCAAAATTTTCTCTGTTTATGTTATGCAGTACCATTAGCCTCAGAGGCGGTTGGCCTTTCTGTGTAGGCAGTGTGTGGGCTGAGTTCACTGGCTGGACATAATTCATGTATGAATAATCTCAAATTAATGTTTTTTGGAACCTCAGACTTTGCCTATATTGTGCATATACTAACTCTAAAAACTGCGAAACAACTTGCGATCTTCGAGTTACACTAGATATTCACGAAACAACTTGAGTAAAAGATATTCACCATCTCATGTGAATAAGGACACACACGAATCAGCATGTACATACACGAATCAGCTGTCGCTGGCAGCAGAGACGAAAACATTGACCAGAGAGTATTTTCCATACCTATAAGAAAAATATCAATTATAACAAGGGTTCTCCTAAATACAACATACCCTGACTTGTAATTTTCCGCGCGTGCCCATACAACACCGGACATGAGCGGGTCGACACCACGACATTGATGGTATTGTGCTGCAGGCAAAACACAAAGATTCATCTTTTTGCATGCTTAGCTAGGTACTTTGCGCACACAAGCGATAGTATATTGCTCATAAATTATGAGTTATTAGAGCTTGAAAAAGCGCATTTCTACTCTCAAACAGCCAGCAAAGTGGTAAATATAGAGAGAATCTACTGAAATTTTGCTCGATTTTACTGGCACACTGTATCAACATGCAACTACATTATGGTAACAAACAATACTGGATAACAACATTCATCGAACAGTCCAATCAACTATAGCGTGGCTATTACAGAATAGCAGCAAAAAACTGGACCAGTTTCTGGCAGTCTACTACTTGCTAACTTCGCTTTCTTGACCGAGATTTGGCAGTAATGATCCTTTGTAAAGTCTCAAGCTTGCAATATAATATTCTATTGCTTGCAAGTGGAAAGTAGCCTGCCAAGCGCACAAAGAAACAAACGTCTTATGTTTTACCTGCAGCACTATACCGTCAATGTGGCGGTCCAAAAATTCGCGCCTAAATGGTCTATAGATTAATTTTGTTGATGCACCTGCAACAGTGTTAACCAGGCTCTAACAAAAGTCTTATTGACACAATAACAATAGTGAACTTAAGCTACACTATGAAGTTGTAACACACGAATTACCTTAAACTTTCCATCATGAGCACCTGCTGCTAACATCTCGCTATCACGGCTGAAAGATAAACACAAAACTGAACTTTCCATAAGCATAAAATTCTCCTGTGCTTGATATTTCAGATCTTTTCTAATGTTCCAGTAGTAAAATTTTAAACTTTGATAAAACTATCAGCATTGCAGTATTATCCATCAGGAGAAAAATTAATGTTGATGACTCAGGGTATGATTTGCTGCCAAACTCTTGTAAAAGGCTATACCAAAGTAGGTATCAGTAACTGAAGAAAACAATGCACTTGCTACCGATCAGCACAGGTGGTGTTTGTTGTTTTTGAATTGTAATAGTAGGTCCCAGTTAAGGGACCAACAAAAAATTATGTAAGACTCATCACATGCCCTCCCCCACGGAAATCTTTAGTAAAAGGCGAAAGATTTATTCGCTCTGAGGGAAGACCAGAGTTGATACCGAACACTCAATCAGGCCCAGACTTTATACACATCATCTCTCGTGGTATCTGTGGGTACATTTGTAATGTATCGTTATTATAATTGACACCTCCTTCTCTTTAGCCTGTTGACATTCTGCCCTACATCAAAGAAGCTCAACAAAAAGGTCACCTGTGCACAACAGTGCCTTGGGTAGTTGAATACTGTAGCATGATGGATGCACAAGCTCTATCTGCTGGAGTGATGGACCATATCATGGAGGCCTTAGTACACGTGTATATGTTAGCTACACATTCTGATAAGTTACATTGCTCACACATGCACAGGTCTTGTATTTTAGAAAAAGATTTTTTAAGTCGGGCTACCTTTCTTGTGCTAGCCTCTCTTGGTTGGCTGTTTGAGGTACTAGCCTGCATTTATTACATTGAAAGCATAATGTTTCCATTGATAGATCACTGGACTTGCATTCTCCCACTTTGCGTGCAAAAGTTCATCAGATGTCAATATTACAGATCAAGAAGAGGTTAGCTACTTGCAGCAAGTTCACTAATGAAGGATCCTGTGTCTCAATAGAGTTGTGTTCCTAGTGTGTCAGTGGATGTATTATACTCCTGCTGCCCTTACTTGAGTGAGCATTGCATACTCTATTGCTAGAAGCACATTTTAAAGCATATCAAACGATTGTTTGTTATAGGCGAATTACGTTCTCTACTATTGGAGTTCAATGCTGGTACACTCACCAAACCAAGTGAGCTTTCTCATTATTATTACCTGAATGACATTGATTATTGTGCAGCTCCTCTTCGCAAGATCAAGCCTAGTTCAACTGAACTGGTCTCTGATGAATCTTCAAAGAGGAAGACACATCACTTGAGAGTTAGTATATGGCACAGTTCTGTTCATTGTTATTTACTGCTATTATAGCAAATGTTCGAAGAAAACTTTTTCAGATCACATCCTTCATATGTTAGACAGCTTTGTGAGGTAGTTTCTGAAAGGTATATAGTGTAGTGGAACCATGTTCAATGCACTAGCTAGTTTATCGGCTCTGTTCTTTACAGGTCCTCTTCCTCTGCCATTGCACACTTTGAGAGTGTGATGGTTGATGAACTCTGTCAGCCTCTTCTGTCATCTTTAACTAGCTGGTTGCTCATCAGGTGAATACGTCTTTATATCACTGATACTATTATCCATCATTATGCAGAGGAGAAAATGGAAAGCTATCTGACCTGCATAATGTATGTAAGCTACTGGTTTTTTTTCTTACAGCCAGTCTCTTATTACTACAGAGTGACGTTGATAGGAAGGTTTTGGTTGTATGTGACAATGCTCTGTCTACTGCACAAACAACAGCTGAACAATTCTTTAAAAAGTGTGTAGCATTGATGGCTGACATGTAAATGAAATGATTCATCCATAGCCATTGCAATTCTCTTGCCAAGAGAGGTGTAGAGGGAGTAATGGACAGTACGAGTGCCCACCAATGTCAATTGGAGGTAATATGCAGTAGATACTCGGCATGTCATATTTGTTGGTTGTAGATCAGTGCAGTAGTGGCTGCCATAGCTACACAGTGGGCACTCGACAGGTGTCACAAGTGGACTACTGATAAGATGAGAGGTAATTGCTAACGATCAATCACAAAGTCTCATTTGCCTCATGCAGATTGTGTGTGTGGTCACTTAATGAAAAAATTCGACAAACTGCGTAGATCTATTACAACACTATACACTAGTGAGTCATTGATAGTTTGAATGGGTTACTTAACAATTTGTCTATAGATGATTCTTCTGTGTCAAAGGTAATAACTGCAGGATTTGGAGTGTCTGATCCTGTTGGTTTGCTACCAAATGAACCAATGTCATCTCAAGATCTGACAGCAAGCACACGTGGTAAGAAGCATAAGATATAATCTCACTGCTCCTTATTCTTTCACAGATACTGTTGAGTCACCGTTAGAAGTATTGACAACAATTCAGGTATAGATACAGGTGTTTAGATGCTGCACTGCGTCTTTATGGAATGTTTTAGCAAGTTTTAATCAAGCCTGCATTACTAGACGAAGATCTGTCAAGTGAGTATGCATAGAGTTGATATCATATCATCCACCTCGTCTGTCCAGAGATACAACTATGCTTGTCTGCTCTCTATCAGCATCTCCATAGTACTGTGTGTCCTTTACCAAACCTCTACTGTCAGCAGGTTGGGACCTCATCTTTCGTATCATCTGACTACTTTCTTATTATTAGCTGTTGCCCAGAAATACAAGGCATTTGCTTGGAGCCTCATTTGATCTAGCTGTTAAATTAGGTATTTTCAAATCTTGTTTTAATCAGTCATACTTATCATACAACACAATACAGTTAATAGTAGAGTATGGACAAGACCTCCACTCGACATAATACATTTATACAAAGAAGAGGATAATGACTCAGTATCATGTTTTATTCATTTATTGCAACTGTGGCATCTTCTGCGGAGTAAGTTTAGTAATTTAACTATTCACTTATTAATTTGTCCTATAGAATGCAGAATGGAGTTACCTGTTGAGAAGCTGTTGTCACATGATGTTGTTCATTCATTTGCTAGCACACCATCAGTTGCTAAGGTAGGGAGCTTTGTTATTTGTTTGTTTCTAAGGTATTCATATCTGTCAGGTTGTGAGTGACCTACTCATTAGCTGTGTACTGTGTGAGCTTGTTCCCTCTGCTGTTGTGGAGGCAGTGTGGATGGTCAGACGACATCTCACTTCTACTGTGAGCTAATAGTCTTTGCTTCTCCTCTAATGCTGGTTGTCGTCTGTAGTTACCTCAGCTGATGGAAGGTGGTGTGTGGTTTCTGCAGCGGTGGTACACCTTACCCAGTTGCATTATACAACTCCTGCGTACTATCATAATGGGTTAGCTACTAGTCATGCCAATACATTATGTCATTTTCCACAGGAGAGAATGTGCCATTTTTTGGTGTTCAAAGGCCTGTTCAATTTCCTGGCCTGTTACGTGCAGCCATTGAAAATACTGACCACCTTCCATCATCAGTCCTTAGCCAAGCAGAAAATATTTCTATCATACGTAATTTTATGGCATAAGAATTATCTTTTCAAGTACAAAACTAGATCTACATGTATATTATTTGAAAATATTACACATCTATAGCTCCATATAGTTGGTGATCTTAGCTGCATATTTGGTTCCATTAATCTCAATCTGTATTGGTACTCCAACCTCACTGATGATTCCTCTCTTCACAAACCCTAGTCCAATGGGTTGATCAGTAGAGTGGTTGTAGCCAGCTGATGTAATGGAGCCCACTAGCTCCTCTCCACAGTAGATACTCTCTCCTCCCCACATGAGAGTGTCCTTGTTGGGTGAGATCACTGAAAACTGGACCAGTACTCGTTCAATATTTTGTTTCATTTTGATAATAGAATCACGACCAATAAACTCACTCTGCAAGTGTGTAAAAAACAATTTACTTACTGTGCACTGCAATATGAAGATAATTATACAGGAGAACTGTAAGGTAGACACATTCAAGCAGCATTGCTCTCTGTACCTTTTTCAAGTCAATAGCTCTATTGAGGCCAGCTTCCCATGGTGATGTGTGTGAACCAATCTCATTGCCCATTGTTGCTAGTCCATACTCCACTCTCATGTTATCCATGGCATACCTGCCAGCATTGCATAGTCCTTTCCTCCCAACAGCCATCAATTGCTCATATAGTCCACTTGCAGACTGTAAGTATAAGAGAGAGGGCCAAGTATAGCTACACTAGTCATAGAGAGCTCACCTCAATTGGTACAACAATCTCCCAGGTCTGTAATCCTAGTTGATGATGGTTTATCAACAGAACATCAGATGCTGTTCCTAGCTCCAGCTCCTGCAGTGAAGATAATCTCATTATTCCCTGATCTATTATATATGTACCTTGGCGCTATTATCAGGGAAGCTGTTCTGATCCAGAGAGGTGAGAGTGAGTTGCTGAAGTATGTCTCTACCTTTAGGACCAACAACTGCCATCACTGAATATTGGGTGGTGATATCAATGACAGACAGAGAGGAGGGAAGATGTTTCCTTAACCACTGTTCTGCTTTGACTACCATTCTTCCTGGAGTCATCAAATGATACCTGCAGCAGGAGACAATGAACATGACTAAAAACTTCTACTTGAGTACCTGTTGTTGTCAAGACATGTTATGAAGCATGAGGTCTCAACTCCACCATGATGGTTCAGCATAACAGAATGGACCACACTACCAGGAGTACCTCCCACTTTCCCTGCACATAACTGCTCAAGAGCTGGCAGAACTTGGTCACCCTAACACAATGAATCACAACACCAATTGATCAGATGACACGACCCTGCTTATACCTTAATTTCAAACTTAGCTTGTGGACTAAGATCAAACACAGCTGCACTTGTCCTGCAAGCTGCCACCTCATCCTTCACTTTATCAAACCAGTTGGGTCGTTCAAATGTCATATCATCACAGCGAGACTCTAAATAACAAAACTCACTCATTCTCTCTCTCTCTCTCTCTCTTTCATGCACCAGTAGGGTTTGTGGTGAACCAGTTAGGTGTCTCCCATCCCATTTCCTCTCCCCATGAGGCTCCTGCAGCATCAAGCTGATAATGAAGAGGAGATAGACGAAGACCACGACCACTGGTTGGCTGCAGCTTGGGCCAGGGTATAGCATAGTGATAGGACAACACTTCAGTGATGCGTTGACGTAAGAATCTCTTGTTGTTCTGGTGAGGTGAGAACCTCCTGATGTCCATGACTGACACATCTTCCTGTGGTTTTCCTGCAGCAATCCATTCAGCCAACACTTTCCCAATACCAGCGGATCTGTTTATGCCAGCAGAATTCATACCAGCTGCTACAAAATAGTTTTTGATCTGTACTAAACAATTAATATTAAGCAAAAACCAAAATTGTGCAATTACAGTAGGTGCTTCTCCAAGAAGAGCTCTGTGATCAGGAGTGAAGGCTTCTGCTCCATTGAGCAATTGCCTGATTTCAGTATTCTTTAGTGCTGGAATACGATGCAACATTTGATCCATGAGTACCTCTGAGAGACAGTGATATGGTCAATTGGAGGTTTCATTTTGGAGTCTTACGGAAGTGATCCCAGTCTTCTTGCATTAACATGAACTCATATGGCTTAGGAATGCCTTCATGAAAGCACGGTTTGCAATTGGGTTCAAACCCACCAGCTAGAATACCACCACTCCACTCCCTATAATAGGAGTAACCACATTGATCTCTAGTGACAGGCATCATAGAGTTAATGCCTAAGAAGGAACAAGAGAGAATAATGACTTTGAGAGCATCACATTTGTACCTTTTATCGGTTTAGTGACAATGTAGTAATGTTCAGCAGAATGAAGAGGAACAGTTACAGCTGGATTGGACAGCTACATGTAAAAATTGGAGATTGCCCTGTATGCAGTATAATTATTTTAATGGGCACATTTAAAATCTGAAAGATACAGTATAACGTGATAGAAACTGTAGACAGGGCACAGTCTGTTGTTAAGCGCATACACACATCCGAGGAATATATGGTGCAGGTACATGGAGGATTCAACCACAGCACAACTAGTCTCATCCATTATCTACTGTGATAACCTTGCCAATGTCTCTTGCCCACTGCAGAACAGTTGTGATCATAGTAGGAAAAAATACATTATTTAGTTATTCATTTTAAAATCTCATTTCACCTGTCCTCCACAATTAACAAAGATCTCACAGTCAATCTCTCCCTGGTCAGTCTGCACACCAGTGACATGCCCTCTCTCTACCTTCACTCCTTCCACACACACCTTTTCCATTACCCTAGCACCTGTGATTCAGCAAATTAATCTCTTCGTGTATTAGATACAAGCTCACCTCTCAGAGTTGCTGCTTTAGTATACACACGGCACAGATCACTGGGATCAACCACTCCATCACTCGGTACATGTAGTCCTCCCTACAGCAAACAAGTCAGTATTAAGGGTCAGCATGATGTTCATTAATTAGCTTACAATGATGTCATCAATGTTGATCAGTGGTGATAGTTTCAGGCATTCCTCAGGTGTCACCAAGTTAGCTTCAATACCGAACTGACTATACAATTATCGAAGTCAATAGTGCATATTATTACCTTAACGTCACTATTATTGCCGGGTACAAAATTTAAGAAACAAGGCATTTTAATTTTAGCGTAAGCAATAATATTGAATCCATTTTTCATGTAGTATTTTGGTGATTACACTAAATTAGTACCCGCTAATAATAGTAACACTAAAGTATTTCTTACTTGCTCTTGGCTAATGTTCTTCGTAATACTGTCATGCGATCCTTATTTCTAGCCAAGTACAAACTACCACACTGCTTCCAACCTATACATGTTGATACACAGGTTATGCATCACAGCTAAAATTTGATTTTGGAGAAACTTTGTGTGGGTGTGGCATCTAGCAACAAATACACTTGCACGCATCTTGGTGATACAGCGGTTTTCCAAGATTTTGCCATTTTCAACCGAAAACCGTCGAGCGTTGTGCACGCATGTGTACTATCAAACATGCGCTTAATTGCTTATTAGGGAGGCACGGCCGGTGAGAGAGAGGTGTGGCTTGGGGAGGAGGCTAGTCTATACACCGTGCCTCCTCCCTAATAAAGCAATTAAGCGCATGTTTGATAGTACGCATGCGTGCACAACGCTCGACGGTTTTCGGTTGAAAATGGCAAAATCTTGGAAAACCGCTGTACCAGCATGTTCAAATTGCTGTTCTTGTCACCACATGTTAATTCTTGTGGTTTAAAAATTTCGTAAATTTGTACTTACTCGTATCATAAAATTTTGATTATGTACATTTTGAGCTGTACAGTAGGTAAAATCAAAGTAAATGAGGCTTTGAGTTCTTGTATAGCCAGCCATGTTTTGAAACTGAGATGTGTGTTAACTAGGCTGAATTTCAGTTGTTCAACTAACCTGTGCTCAGCCCGACCTCTTTCTCCAGTTTTGGTAACAGATTGACTATATAATTGCACATTCCAGTATCAAGAACATTGTCTCTGATCTGTGACACTAGTCCAGCTGCATGCCAACTAGTACCACAACTGACACTGGATAGAGAAATTACTATTAATAATTATTACGATTTACTAAATTAAACAACTCTTGCTGGTTACTACATTTAACCCATACAATACATCAACTGTTTAAAACTAGTTTAGGCAGATATTTACTGACCAGATGGGGCTTACTCATGTAATTTTGTAAGGCTGTTTGAGGCAAGCTGCAAGGTCTAGTCGACCATGATATGAGTCGATTGCAGCCACGCCCACTTGTGACAGCTCTCCATAGATGATAATGACATGATACTGTATCATCTATGCTCTCACCTTCCTTGTTCCAGCAGCAAGACGTCTGGTATCCCCTGTTTTGCAAGATGGTACGCAACAGAGCACCCTACAGCGCCTCCGCCACACACTACCACCTTTGCTTCACTGGGTAGCTGCTGCCTGTTTAAACCTAAACGATGACCAGCTGAATGGATCCAACGTCTAGCCATAGGGTTGGAAAACAAGCTCTTTTGTCTCCAGCAATTCATTCTTTGTAACGTCACTCGCTAGAGACTGTCGGAGAAATGTAGTTAATTTCTGCCATGCTGATCAGATCCGAAGGCGTGACGTGTCGTGTCGTGTCGTGATTATAGATCTAGACTCTACTAATGACTGTAGATCAAATCTGCAACTTCCTGAGCCGCAATTACAACGGCACTGGCTATGGCTATAATGACAACCGCAGCAGCAGCTTTTAAAAGGCGTTTTCGGTTCCATACTACTTCGCGATGCCTATTAAATGGTCTACGTTTGTCTTCTTCGATGTCGAACAAGGCTAAAGTCGTGGTGTGTGGTGGTGGTGTTACCGGTACTTCTGTCGCATATCACCTCGCAGAGCAAGGAGGAATGGACGTGCTACTGGTTGAACAAGGAAGGTATGTGTCGGCATTAAAACTGTGCATGATCCCTGCGGGTCAGTTAAGGCTATGTCTTTCTACATGGTGTGTTGCATGTGTGCATTCTTGATTTTATGCATGCATTGGACATGTATCAAAGCTAATACTACTTTCTACATAGTATCAGTTGTGGGACTAGTTGGCATGCAGCTGGACTAGTGTCACATACAAAGGACACTCCATTTGAGACAAGAATGATCAAGTACATGGTGGATGAACTGCTGCCTAAACTAGAACAGGAAACCAATCTCAGCACAGGTATATTCTTGTACATGATACTGGATAATCTGGTTTTACAATTGTGGTTTATTTATGCTGGTTTTGTCTATCAAAATTCATTTTTTTATCTTTTCTATTGACTACATATACCGCATACTGTCTGACAAGTAATATATTAGATTAATAAAACCTTGTACATAAGCTCTATATTGCTCAGTATTAACAAATAAGCATTTAATTCTGCAGTGCTGTGCAATGTATGTGTAGTCTCACAGAGCAACCTTTATTTTAACTTTGGAACTTTTGATCGTCAGGCTGTAAGCTATCTCACAAACTTGTGAGCTTCCTGAGCTGCTTCATAATTATGTTCCTGCTTTTCCTGCTTACAATGTATATTGATCAGCTTCCAGAGCTTATCTGGCAGACTTCTATGTGCACTAAGATGGCGGGTACAGGAATTACAAAATTTATTGATAAAAAATGCAGGAATATGTGGCAAAGATACGAATTTTCACTGGTTAATTATGCCTCAGAGGGCGGAGCCACATAGGCATATAGTAGGATCCGCAATGAAAAAATCGACTGTCACAGATTCAGCAGGATGGCGACTCAGTGTGTAGAGTTGCTTGATCCAGACATAGAACGGATAGACAGAGAAGCGCCAAGTTACAGGAAAAAATAAAACGAAAAAAAATTAGGGATGGAATTAACCTACGCAGTGCTTATAAACTATTTTTATTCGAGTTACATTCGATGCACGTGATACAGTTTTGTTGTCGCGATACAGTTTTATTTACAGGAGGGTATAAGGGGAAGGAGAGTGTAACTAATAGAAATATTGGGCGACGGAGCCTAAAATCTACCGCTTGCGCTGCAGAAACCTTTTTGCAGGAAGGTTTTTGCTGGCCGCATAAGACTGTATTAAGACGGCGACCATAGCTCTGGCTGAACGCTTGCTTGTTTTAGCCGGAGACAGGAGGACGAAACATGGATGAATGTATAGGTAGGAAATAGCGAGCCACAACGCGCAAAGAAAGGCCCAAGTTCCAAGTAGCAACAGCGCATGGTAGCGGACTTTAGAATTCGATATTACTATAGCAAATACTGTTCTATCCCTAGTACGCTCCTGGTACTTTATAATAGTGTTTTAGTATTGTTTTTATGTTGTAAAAACATGCAATAGGTTGGAAGCAGTGTGGTAGCTTGTTCTTGGCCAGAAACAAGGATCGCATGACAGCATTACGAAGAATATTAGCCAGAGAAAAGTTAGACTATCATCATAATATCTCTTGATGGTCACAGTAACTGTGTAGTCAGTTCGGTATTGAAGCTAACTTGGTGACACCTGAGGAATGCCTGAAACTATCACCACTGATCAACATTGATGATATTGTTGTGAGCCTCACATACACACGCACACGCACACATTATGCAATCATGAATATCAATAACAAACCAATGTACATGCTTTCATACATTGCTTATAGTCCGCTCCAATTGAGTTGTACTGGCTTTTTTCTATAATAGTTTTGATATTCAAGGACACACAATAGCAGAGAACCTAATATTAAGTGTACCCTAGCTAATAAAAGAATACAAATTATAATGAGATAATAAGAGCTAGGCTTAATAAGAGAAATGGTGTGGCTACAAGTTAGAGCCACACAGTACCATGTGAGATATTTATTTTGCTGCAGGGAGGACTACATGTACCAAATGATGGAGTGGTTAATCCCAGTGATCTGTGTAGTGTGTATACCAAAGCAGCAATTCAGAAAGGTTAATAATTTCATAGGCTGAACAATATAGTTTGCTGAATCACAGGTGCTAGGGTAATGGAAAAGGTGTGTGTGGAAGGAGTGAAGGTAGAGAGAGGGCATGTGACTGGTGTGCAGACTGACCAGGGAGAGATTGACTGTGAGATCTTTGTTAATTGTGGAGGACAGGTGAAATGACACTCAATTACAAATTAAATGTGTGCAATGTCAATTTCTCTCTCTTTTTCTTACTACCATAGTGGGCAAGAGACATCGGAAAGGTTGATTTTTTCTTATTGGCACTGGTTTTATAACCAGCTATGAATTCCATGCAATAATACTAAATAACTTATTCACAGCTATCCAATCCAGCTGTACATGTTCCTCTTCATTCTGCTGAACATTATTACATCATCACCAAACCGTTTGAAGGTAACTTATTTCTAAAATTATAAAAATTCTGTTCACTATAATATAACCCAACAGGCATTTATCCTATGATGCCTGTTATTAGAGATCAATGCGGTTACTCCTATTATAGAGAGTGGAGTGGTGGTATTGCAGCTGGTGGATTTGAACCCAGATGCAAACCATGCTTTCATGAAGGCATTCCTAAGCCATACGAGTTCATGTTGATGCAAGAAGACTGGGATCACTTCCGTAAGTGTTCATGCATTTTACAAACACATGATAATGTTTTTTCACCAGAGGTGCTTATGGAACAGATGTTAGTGCGTATCCCAGCATTAGAACATGTTGAAATCAGACAACTTTTGAATGGAGCAGAGTGCTTCACTCCTGATATTAAACCTGTGCTAGGAGAAGCACCTAATGTCAGTAACAAAATTTTTTACCATGAAAACTTTCACGTTTATCCAACAAACCGATTATGGTACTCAAGTATAATTTTTGTGTATAATTTAAGCAGGAGTAGATATTGTGCTTTTTGCACTTCTGCAAAACGTGAAATTTACACATTTTTTCTAGTTGTTACATTGAAAGTATGCACATAGTAATTATTAATGATTTTTTTTACAGATAAAAAATTATTTTGTAGCAGCTGGAATGAATTCTACTGGTATTATGAGATCAGCTGGTATTGGCAAAGTGTTGGCTGAATGGATTGCTGCAGGAGAACCACAGGAAGATGTGTCAGTCATGGACATCAGGAGGTTCTCACCTCACCAGAACAACAAGAGATTCTTACGTCAACGCATCACTGAAGTGTTGTCCTATCTTTATGCCATGCCCTGGCCCAAGCTGCAGCCAACCAGTGGTCGTGGTCTTCGTCTATCTCCTCTTCATCATCAGCTTGATGCTGCAGGAGCCTCATGGGGAGAGGAAATGGGATGGGAGACACCTAACTGGTTCACCACAAACCCTACTGGTGCATGAAAGAGAGAGAGAGAGAGAGAGAGAGAATGAGTGAGTTTTGTTATTTAGAGTCTCGCTGTGATGATATGACATTTGAACGACCCAACTGGTTTGATAAAGTGAAGGATGAGGTGGCAGCTTGCAGGACAAGTGCAGCTGTGTTTGATCTTAGTCCACAAGCTAAGTTTGAAATTAAGGTATAAGCAGGGTCGTGTCATCTGATCAATTGGTGTTGTGATTCATTGTGTTAGGGTGACCAAGTTCTGCCAGCTCTTGAGCAGTTATGTGCAGGGAAAGTGGGAGGTACTCCTGGTAGTGTGGTCCATTCTGTTATGCTGAACCATCATGGTGGAGTTGAGACCTCATGCTTCATAACATGTCTTGACAACAACAGGTACTCAAGTAGAAGTTTTTAGTCATGTTCATTGTCTCCTGCTGCAGGTATCATTTGATGACTCCAGGAAGAATGGTAGTCAAAGCAGAACAGTGGTTAAGGAAACATCTTCCCTCCTCTCTGTCTGTCATTGATATCACCACCCAATATTCAGTGATGGCAGTTGTTGGTCCTAAAGGTGGAGACATACTTCAGCAACTCACTCTCACCTCTCTGGATCAGAACAGCTTCCCTGATAATAGCGCCAAGGTACATATATAATAGATCAGGGAATAATGAGATTATCTTCACTGCAGGAGCTGGAGCTAGGAACAGCATCTGATGTTCTGTTGATAAACCATCATCAACTAGGATTACAGACCTGGGAGATTGTTGTACCAATTGAGGTGAGCTCTCTATGACTAGTGTAGCTATACTTGGCCCTCTCTCTTATACTTACAGTCTGCAAGTGGACTATATGAGCAATTGATGGCTGTTGGGAGGAAAGAGGGACTATGCAATGCTGGTCGGTATGCCATGGATAACATGAGAGTGGAGTATGGACTAGCAACAATGGGCAATGAGATCGGTTCACACACATCACCATGGGAAGCTGGCCTCAATAGAGCTATTGACTTGAAAAAGGTACAAACAGCAATGCTGCTTGAATATACCTGTTTGTATGTCTACCTTATAATTTCTAATCATCTTCTTATTGCAGTGCACAGCAAGTAAATTGTTTTTTTTACACACTTGCAGAGTGAGTTTATTGGTCGTGATTCGATCATCAAAATGGAACAAAATATTGAACGAGTATTGGCCCAGTTTTCAGTGATCTCACCCAACAAGGACACTCTCATGTGGGGAGAAGAGAGTATCTACTGTGGAGAGCAGCTAGTGGGCTCCATTACATCAGCTGGCTACAACCACTCTACTGATCAACCCATTGGACTAGGGTTTGTGAAGAGAGGAATCATCAGTGAGGTTGGAGTACCAATACAGATTGAGATTAATGGAACCAAATATGCAGCTAAGATTACCAAGAGAAGAGCTGCTCTATAATTAATTTTAATTTTATCTATAGGAATTTGTACCATTATAGGTAATCTTATCTAGTGTGCAACATTTTGTGCATTGTCGTGCAATAATTATTTTTCCCAATAATAATTTTGATGACTGTCATCGTTATTGATCACGTGGTCATGGCTACTGTTCATGCAGCAGTCGAGTCACTCATGGCGCGTGTAGCCGCGTCCTCATCTCGTCACGCTAAACCAGAACCTCGTGTAGTCGCTGTGAGCAAGACGAAACAAGTGGAGGTAATACGATCGGCTTACGACAAAGGAATAAGACACTTCGGAGAGAACTACGTGCAAGAACTAGCAGAAAAGGCGTCTCATCCTCTTCTTTCAAGTCTAGGCGATATATGCTGGCATTTCATAGGCCATTTGCAAAGAAATAAGTGCAACCTCCTTCTCTCTGTGCCCCATTTGTGGATCGTGGAGACGGTAAACTCAGCCAAACTGGCATCATCTCTTGATAGCAGTTGGCACCGTAAGTGTTGTAATGAACACACGTGTGAGTCTTCCAAGCTCAGGGTTATGATTCAGGTAAACACAAGCAGAGAAGAGAGCAAGCATGGGTGCTTGCCTGAGACTGCTGTTGACCTAGCCAGACATGTTCACCTTAGTTGCCATCATCTCCAGTTCTGTGGTCTAATGGTGATTGGTAACAAAGATTCTTCACAACATGACTTCACACTGCTCACAAGAATCAAAGAGGATTTATGTACAAGTTTAGCCCTGAAATCTGAGCAGGTTGAACTGAGTATGGGGATGTCAAATGACTTTGAGGAAGCTATAGCATTTGGCAGTACCAGTATCAGAATAGGTCGAAGTTTATTTGGAGAGCGAACACCAAAATGACAATACACATTTTTATTATAACTGTATCTACATGACTGTATTTATGGCACTTGACCAATCCTTCAAGTATACAGTAGAATCCAGTCTTTTGCCTATGTGTTGAAAGTGACTGCTTGATCTTTAGGTATATGCAGGTTTTCCAATGACCTATCTATCTTTATAGTTCTGCAGAATACACACATTGGTGATGGCTGATTGAGGCTTTGAGCTGTGAAGTATCGTCCACAGATGGTACACTGCAGCAAACACACATACAGCTGGTATAACAACCTTGTGCAGTAACTATAGCTACTACATTGACTTCTGCTCTGTGTTAACCTTTATACTCTCGTCAGCCCTTCTCATATAACCTTCACTACCAGCATGTAGATCCCATAGCTTCACTTTACCATCCTATGGCAGTAGATAAGTATTGCAATCTCACAATGAACATTAGTTTACCTTTGAAGCTGTTACAATCCAACGACTGGTTTGTCCAAACTGTACATCATTTATCCAGTTTGTGTGCCCCTGTGAGTGGAAATGATTTTAGCTACATATACATAATTATACCAGACAAACCCTCATTGAGCTCTGTATAGTGAATGACGAAGAGTCCCACACAGACACAGTTTGATCATAGCCACAGGTTACCAGCAGTTTGTCTGCAAGCCAAGTTTTTTAGTTATAATAATAGTCAGTCGGTAGTTGCAGTGAAACCTCAGATCTACATGTGTAGACTGTTAAGCCTTGTCTGTAATTCTCTGAGGTTTCACTGTTTAGTAAATCATACCGTCACTGCTGAAACTACATCCACTGACACACCCTTCGTGATTGTGAAGTAAAGCAGGACCTTCTGATCTACTCGATGGTGTAAACATGTGTAACTGAAGGCTCCCCCTACCAGTCATACCTGTATATTCCAGTGGCGATATCAAATACTCTAACACACTTATCCCAAGAGCAGGTACAGAGGTAGCGATCACTGTGTGAATATGCACAGGAACTGACCATGTTACCGTGTTTTCTGCAACTGAAGATCACATACACACACTGCATAAGTTCTTACTCCATATGCAAAAGACGATTGAGCATGCGTGTGTCCCATACACATGCAGTGCGGTCCATAGAACAGGTACATAGTGTTTGGCCATCATGAGAGAATTGACAACATAAGATAGTATTAGAATGGCCTGGAAGAGGTGAGGAACTGAATAATTAATGGTCCCTTGTGCGGGATTTCATAATTATATTTTAGCCACGCCTTCACATCGTAAAATGGCGTCTGCTCGAGGTCGTCCTAGGGGAAAGGGAAGAGGAATCCCGCCGCAACCATCCGAGCCAGGAAGACATCACCAGACTCAGCGAACGTACAAGACACCCAGTGATGTAGCTGGGCTGAGCGTTTACTTAGAAAGTTTGAATGAAGGAAAGCTCGCCTCTTATGGAAAGATGTTTGCTAACATGGTACTAGATTATTCAAGTAACGAGAGGCGCCTACAAGAAGCAGTGGAACTTATTTTTACAAAAACAACGAAAGATAGGGAAAATTCTCCTTTTGGTGCTAAAATCTGCAGCCTTATCGTGGAACCAGGAGACTCTACAGCCGAACCAATCGATACTACCGAAAAACGAACCTCCTTCAGAAAAGCTCTCTTGCAGATGTTCCAAACCGACTACAAAAACAGGCAAAGCATACGGTCACAGTCTATTGAAGCATGGTTGGCTGTGTACACATTCCTCTATGAGCTGTTTCTGCGTGTTCAAGTGCAGGGACAACCAATCAAAGTTGTTGGTGGAGCACTTTCTTCAGGTTCATCTTGGCTACTGAAACTTGAAGACTGTGACGATGATGAGATTGAGTGTGTGTGTTCCTGTTTAAAACTAGTTGGTCATCTTCTAGAGCAGACCAGTCCTGATCAGGTGAAGGAGATTGTTAGGCTATTGAGAACAAAAGCCATCTCACGTCAGTCATCCTCGCGAGTGAGGTGTGTTATACTGGAAGTTCTAGAGTTTCGTGCATTTGGCTGGAAAGATCCAGATGGTGACATAGATCTGTTTTATTGCGATGCCCTTCCTGATGCAATAGCTGATGATGAGTTGAGTTCGCTGAACCAATAATAATACTCATGCTGTGGTGACATATCATTTATCCAACCCTTTCAATGCATATCTTGGCATGATTGTAGGACAAACACAGTATTATCTGTTTGCCCACAGACTATGTACTTCTAGGCATTATAATACATGTAATAATGATGATGATATTAGTGATATGTACCTTTGCAAGTACGGACACACTTTCCGGAATGAGCATCCCAGAAGTAGAAATAGCCATTATCACAAGCTGTTAGTGCAAGGTGTTGCTGAAGGGATAGGTGGCAGCTTGTCACAAGAGCTTCATGATGAGCAGACCACTAGTGTACAGAAGAAAGATCATTGTCATGGCCTTTGAAAATAATTTACCAATTTATCTTTAGTGGAGTAATCCCACAGTATAGCAGACTTGTCCCACGAAGCACTAAGAACTCTGTAGTGACTAGGTGAATGAACCGGCAGCTAGTATTGTAGTTAGCAAACTCACTGGTGTAGAGTGTCATTCATGTCAATCATCACAACATTACTCCTATGACCAGACAGAACCTGCAATCTTTCTCCAGTAAAAGCACTCTGCAGTTTAGGGACTAGCATGCATGATACAGAGGGTACAAGGCATGTCTTACCCAAAAAGCCACAGTCTTGTCATTTGAACAAGTCACAATGACACTGTCCTCATGAATCAACTTTGATGAATTCACACTTTCGTTGTGAGCAGCAAACTCAGCTGCTTCCAACTGCCAAAAAAGAATTGTTATTACTAAGAACACATTATTATTGACGAACAATAACCTCATTATTTGCACACTTTAGACCCTTACACCATGATGGCAACATATCTCTGTACGTGCCAGTCGCAGCGTATACTCTCGCTCTACTCTCTCGCTCTACGCGTATACTCTCGCTCTACTCTACTCGTTTATTCCATTATTATTCCCGCGCTTCGTCTGATTAGTTTGCCACGCCTAGTCACACCCTCGCACGTAAGAGACTTGGCTGAAGCTCTCGATCTCGATCTCTCACTTGTCTGCGTACCCTGCGCCTAATTGTTATCAGTCAGGTAGAGCACTCATGACCACGCTATTTGATCACATGTCACCTCCGGGAACAACCAATCTAAAGATGGGAGCTCCTGGGGCTCCTGCATTGAAGAAGTGTGTGTCTATGATGCAGCGTGCTACCAAGCACAGACTAGTACGCTAGTATGAATCAAATGATGCTCTGTAGCACTTTATCTATACCACAGGAACAACCTAATAGCTACCTGTCGTTTCAATATGGGCCTGCACTTGGTGATGACCAGTTCAAAAAGACTCTTGCTGAATTCCTAACAGCTGAATATAGGAATGATGTGGACGAGTATGCACAATAATTATTATTATAGTTATGGTGTATTATAACCAGTGAGCTGGGTATACTAGATAGCAACTAAAAAAGTCAGTGTGTACTAAAAAGTCAGTATGTACAGTATGTATGTAAGTTACATGCTTCTCGACCGATACATCTCAACAGACAACAGAACCTTACAATAATTATTACTTCTAATAGTACAGTGGTAATAACAATAGAAAAGGCTTGTACATGGTGTAGGTCCTTGCGTAAATGTACTTTGGATTTCTTGCACATAATAGCGTCCCATTCATTTTTCGTTATTAGTACGCTTCTTGGAATAATAAGCTCCTGGTCTCAATGAGCTCTTGGTTTTGTTTGCATGCCATGCTGACATAAAATAGCTTCACAAAAATTAATAATTTCTGCACTGTTATAGTTCATCATTGGTAGTTACTGCTGGAGCCACTCAAGGACTGCATTTCTTGGCCACTACATTCTTTACAGCTGGTGATGTTGTATTCACGGAATCACTGACTTACTTTCTAGCACAAAAGATTTTGAAAAATGATCTAAGAATGTCTCTAAGGACTGGTAAGGCTATACTGTTCTTGTCTCTCCCAATCACCAATTCTATTATAGTTGCCATGGATGATCAGGGAATTATTCCTGATGCATTGGAGGAAGCTCTCAAGCAACAGATGCTGACTACTAGCTGGCAGGAATGGCGCCCAACAGAAAGAAGACCATTTCGAGCTCTTCTTTACATTATGCCAGTTTTTCAAAACCCAACTGGAGTAAATCTATCTCCAGGTACATGCATCAACCTATTGTTTGCTAATGTATAACTGTTGGTGTAGACCGTTGTCGTAGGATTGTAGAACTTGCTCGTCAGTATGACCTGTGTGTAGTATGTGATGATGTGTATAATCTCCTTTACTTTCCCTCCTACTGTGAATCATCACCATTGAGGCTCAGTTACTATGACAACAAGTAAAATAACTTACAGTGTAGTATTATTTTTCTCATAACTTGTTCTCAATTCAGGAATGACATTGATTTTAAAGGAAATGTTATATCTAACGGCTCTTTTTCAAAGATCTTTGGTCCAGGTGTGAGGTTGGGTTGGTTAGAAGCCCCTCCACGAGTGGTGAATATTGTGAAGCAAAGGTCTGTATGACCTAGCTCAGTCAATTGTTCAACATTCTGTTCAACAACATACAGTTTTGTGCCAATAAGTGGAGGCAGTTTTAATCACATGACATCCTGTCTGATGACTAGTGTGATCAATCTTGGTCTGCTCAAGGAACATATTGAGGAGACCAGACTAGAGCTACAGGTTTGACTGTATTACAAATATTAATTTTGGTGAATAATTCTGGTGTGAAGCATAAGAATTATTATAATAATTATTAGAGTGAAGCAGATACTGTCGTATGGTTTGAAGCTAAAAATAATTGTAACATAATTAATTCCTCGTAGTCTATTAAAATTGACGTGTGCGACACGTTCTTACCAGAATAATTCATAGTATTACTACTGATCATGCATTGTGTATTGTTGTTTATTTTAGGAGAAATGTGTTGCCATGTGCAAGACCTTTGAAACACTGTCACCATCATTAAAATTCACCATGCCACAAGTTAGTGCACTATGTAACGCATAGTATCATTACCATTATTAATAGGGTGGTTATTTTCTATGGACTGGACTGCCTACATCATTTCCAATGACAGGAACTGGTATGGAATTTTTAGTAGACATGAGATAAAATAATGTGCAATTATCTTGAGCTATCAGAGTGTTCTACTTCTTAAGGATTACCATTCACAGCATCGTAGATACTTGATTCTTGCATAAAGAATATTTTTAGGCTTTAGCAACTGTCAAAAACTAGTATTTTAAGTCTTTTTAAGGTGGCGGATATGCTAAGAATTAATAAGATTCATAACTTTGCAAAAAGCTATAAAGGATATTTGTACAGATGGTTTTCCAGTGTGCAGCTATTTGCCTATCGATGGAGCATTGATCAATGCAAGTTTCAAACACGTAGTGTTAGCCATCGTGGAGCTGTGACACGACTAAGCATGATCAATTTCTTTAGCTGTGTGAAGCGTGCGAAGCTAAAACTGATCTATCAAGTTCATCTACCATCTATAGGAAAAGCTACATAATCAATATCGCCGAGCGATTCTTGAAGGCGATATAACTGCTGTTTGTTGACATTTTACTGCCAATTAGCACAGCTTACGAAGCTGCACGAGCATCTCTTGGTGATATCCATACGTAGCTTTTCCCAAAGATCACAGAATAAATTTCCTAAAGCTGTGTATGTTTCATGCAGCTAAAGGAAAATTAATGTTACGAAAATAATAATAATTAATTTTAACCTTCAATGGGTGATTTCATAGTTCCATGATGGATAGCACTGTGAAGCTGAAACTTGCTATAATCAATACCCATCAATAGGCAAACAAATGAAACTCCTACCCATCACCTTAATTAAGTTTGTTTACATAGAGTTTTCAGAACTTTGCAATAAAAAGGATCAAGTATTTTTCTTTGGAGGAGAAGGGTGAGGAGACACAATAGAATGTGACTTAGATGCTTTGGTTATGATTCTGCAGATCTTCTCCAGATGGTTTGTATACAGACCACATGAGGTTCTCGTTTGCTCATTATGACAAAGAAGTGATTGTAGAGGCAGTTGAAAAAGTGGCTAGAAGATTATCAATCATGACCACTGAGTGAACGCATTACGAAAAATTATTTTCTCTACCGTTCTCTACTGAGGAAAGTAGCATGTACAATTTTTTGAGCAGTGCAGTATCTTTTATTGTAATTTTTTTTATTGTTATAATTTAATTTTTGTGTATACTAAAAACAGTACAGCTATGCATGTGAATTATGTGGCTATTACTCATTATTGCCAATGTATACAACAGGATGCCTCTCTATTAGTTCAATATCCTTCTCTAGTTGCTTCATCTCAGCTTCTATTCTCTCTTTGTGTGCTTTCTTTGCTGGTGTGTCAGTTACCACACTCAATCCCTGGTACTCATGATGGAGCTTGTCCCAGTTTTTTTTCAGTCCCTCTAGTATGTCATTCCTCTCATCTACTGATAACTGCTGCATTTGTCCACGCTGAAGACACTCGCGTACGTGCCTGTAAAATGTTTGTGAATGCAGTAATAAAACAAGTTTGCTTTATAACTACCTGTCATACTCTGCCTGAGCCTCAGCCATTTCTCTCTTTCGCTGATCAAGGTATGAAGGAACCTTGCCATATTCCTTCCTGTGAATAAACTTAGGGACAAGGCCAGATGTTTCCAGGTTGTGACTTGCTCCTGATGGATCATCAACATACTTTGGAGATGGTTTCTTGGGAACTGTGGTAATGTTAGCAATCGCATTTGTTGTTATGAAGTTTTTGGTGGTTTTCCCAGCCAACTGTGGCTGTTCTGTGTGAGGTGGAACACGAGGTTTTCGCTTGTCACTGAAACTGTGTTTATGAGTTGGAGTAACAGTTTTTTCAGCCAGCTTAGTTTCATTTGAGCGTTTTTTAAGGAAGTCGTTTGGCTTATTTGTTTGGACTTTAGCTGGACCCTAGAGGTGAGGGAGTGAAGGTAAGATAATGATGTTTCATAACTTCTAACCATTGTTTTGATGCTGCTTTTCATGAGTTTTGCATCTTCGCGAACAGTGTCACTGAACCTCGACTTGTGTCTCGGTGGTCGCACCAGCCTGGGTGCCGGGGGAGGGATGAGACGGTAGATACTTTCGTGAGTTGGCACCGACATGTTTGCGCGTTTAGTACTTCAGTTTCCATAGACACGAAGGCGTGGTTATTAATTTAACCCCTGCACTGGAGACTTATTAAAATGGCCGAAAAGCAAGAAACAGAAGGCTCGCTAGAGAATGCTGCAAAAGCCAAGGATATCATAATTGACGTCAGTAGTAGTTTCATAATAATATCCCTCATTATTGTTTCTTATAATAGGCTTTTAGAAGAGCAGACAAAAACGGTAAAGAATAGATTGAATAGCACTACTTGATATAAAATTATTATAATATTATTGTACTGTGCATGCATACCATGTTAGCATGCTTTTATATCCATAATGCTCTGGTCGTTTGGCAGACGATGGATCCCTTTCAGTAGATGAGTTCCTTGCCTACTTTGGTGATGGAATTCTGTCTGATGACCGTTTAAAAGAAATCTTCCAAAAGATTGATACTCATCAAACTAAGTGAGTTTGTATGTATGGTGTCCATGGCCCAGGGGAACTACTGTCTGGCCCTTAATACTAAATTACACATTAAAATTTGTCTACTGGAAAAATTGTAGAATTAGTGATATCAATGTTAGTATTGATTGCACTACTACAACTGGTAGTAGAGAGGATGAGGTTGGTGTCACTCCAGTGTGTGACTTGCTTTCAGTAGTGAAACTGGTATAGATTACATTTGTATGACTATTGTATGGTTACATCATGCTTTATACCCCACCCTACTGCAAGCAAGGGGATCCCTGTTGTTTGGGTTTGTGTCAGAATCAATCAGTGGTGTAAGAAGCCTTGTACAACATAAATATCTCAGATCTCAGTAGTACTCATTGGTCAGCTAGTGTCAACCCAAGTTAAACTGCTAGAATTGTGTTTTTTTTTTAAGTTTCGCCCCACTACAGTATGTTCATGTCATGTTGCCTTCTAGTGTCTACAGTACTAGCTAGTGTTGTACCTATACTGGTATCTGTATCTGTATAGGCGCCTATATTTGTACTATAGGCAAGGATCAGTTATAGGCAATTTAAATGTAGATAGATCAAATTTTTATTTTACAAATCAATACTCAAAATTCAGTAACTGCAAGTTCTTCTTCCAAAACTGTAGCATTTCCACTTTTTCAGCTACAACCCTGTTTCTCTTTTCATCAGTGATATCTGTTTTAACAGAATCAATACAAAATTGCCTTCAAAATGGGACTCCGTTAGCCCATTTTGATCACATTTTTGGTTTTGCACATACACAAAATAATATCTGTATCGGTTCAATATCGGCGATATTGTGTGCCTATATTATCGGTATAGACCCATTGCATGCCACGTCACAGTCGTGCACGTCCGTGTATCTTTGTACTCGTTGGAGGACAGCAAACAGTTTTAGAGATGCTATGTACACGCGGCGAAGTGACAGTGTAGATACAATCATAGCTAAACTTTGCAGGCAAGTTTCTTGGAGTTCACTACTTCCATCACTGTACCAGAGGTACGAGAAGGGCTACCTGTCCTCCAATATGGCGTCCAGTCACGTGATTGTGACGTCACGCGCAATGGGTCTATAGTACTGTATAGGTACAACACTAGTACTAGCATGTGCAGCACAGCAGATACTGGTTCAGTTGACAACAAGAGCAATTTAGAAATTATTATGCTAGTGTCCATAGCAGGTTGTGTGATTAGTGGTTGTGATACTGTTTGTGTTGCTGGATCATTAGATGACAAGTTAAACATGATGGGCGTATCCCTGAGTTAGCATTGCCCAGCATGTTTTAGGATTTAGTAATGATATAGAGAAATACTCTTATTGCCCCATACGTGACACTGCTGTGCCTTTATAGTAACTGCAGTAGAAAGAGCTCGTAGTTTAGTGGTGGGTAACCAGGCATGTGTCAGGAATAAATACATTCTACAAAAATTAATGTTTTGATTTTGGTTTAGTAATTCTAGCAATTCTTTAGAGATACTGCATGTCATAGATATAATTATTTTAGATTATGTAAGCGTTTAAGTAGTCTAAAATATCTCTGGCATGTTAACTTGCCCTAGGAGCATGCAATAGTTTCTATCGCTATGGATGCAGCTTTCTAATAGCCTAGTGTACTATTATGTACAGTGTATGCTATTATCATGATGTTCCTTTGCCTATATTATAGCAATCTGGATGTTGAGGAGATATGGGGTGAGTAATAATATATTTATTTTTGCATGGAATTAACTTCTTTTCTTAGAGTACTTTGCTAAATTTTGTGGATCATTTGAACAGATTTTTGCCATTTTGGGTGACCTGGGATCGTCCATTACCAAAGCAATGACCCTAACAGCACAGGTACGTGTTCTCTACCACTTCTCTCTTATCATTCAATCTCTTATTATTAGAATTATGAAGGTCAAAGCTTCATGGAACAGTTTGCTACTCGTTTTTTACTCAAGGAGGTCTGTAATTTGACACACACATTAATACACTGACAACTGTGTTTATGTACTTTTCTCATTGATTGCTAGACATTGAGTCACATGAGTGCTCTTGAGAGGCCACTGGAGTCTGCTATAGTGACACTAGAGGAGCGAGCACTTCAAGAAAGGTTTAACATGTTACATTACTTCTTACACTATTACAATCAGAACATAGCAGTGATATTGATACTGCAAAAACATTTTTACACATGCATTTACTTGTCAGCAAATCATGGCTCGCAAAAAGCATAAGCTCCTTATATGGTTATATTCCTAACACTTTGTAGTTATCATAATGTCGTCACAGGATTTTTATTTATCAGTGTAGTGATAATAATCTGCTGTTTTGTATTTGATAATACAGTCCCTTTGGGGCATAGTACAATTATCAGTGTACATGTAGTAAATAGGTATCATCAGTGCATTAATATAATAATTTTACATGTACATGTTGGAATTTCCCTATCATTGAACTACTGTCATGATAATAATAGTGGTATAACCCTGCCTAACACTGTAGTGAAACTAGTGGAGCTGCCATTAAACAGTCATTAGCTACTGAAGGCAAGGTAGCCAAGCCGCGATGGCATAAGAAAGTATATCGCTCTGCATCACAATTCTCAGACTGTTTGGGTGAGTATTAGTGAATTGCTATGGTGTGGTTAGAGTGTTGCTATTAGGTGGTTCTTCTATTGAAAACCTCTCAGGAGAAGTTGCTCGTCTCGCTGGTCTCATTAGTCGACTTGAGTGCAAAGTGAGTGAGACCATGATGGCAATCCTATGCTCAATTTCTTTTTATTGTATGTAGATAAAGCTTGAAACAGTGGAAGAAGAAGAGGTACCACCAGGTGCCAGTAACACAGTGAGGTTGTCTTGTTTTTCTATTAGTGTATTTTATCTATGCACAGGTAGTGTTAGTGTCTCGTTCATGTGAGGTGCTCGATCAGTCTCTAGGGGAGTTCCGACAGGCTCTCAAGCACTACACTGAGGCTGTCACTAGTCAGCCAGGCTCTCTCCAGTATGTTTCATAGTACAGTATCTACACATTATGCACTATACTCATTTAGTGTTACAGTACAAGTGATTGCAGGGAGCTCTCGTTTTGTTATCTATGAGGTCTGGCAGGATGATGACTGTCTGAATGAGTGAGACCTGATACATAGTTTTTAGCTACAATCACTCTTGTTGCAGCCACTATGCTTCGAAGGCTAGTAGAACATTTCGTCGTTGCTGTGTTGATCTTCTCAAAAAGCCAGAATTCAACAATAGCTTTGCCATACCAAGTAAGACCTTGAAAATTAATTGTGAAAATTTAAATTCTTTTTATTTGCAGGTTCATGGTGGCCCAGTGAATCTTGAACAAACCCTTCCATGATCACACATGAATAGTTGTCAGAATAGCTCCAGTGTTTTATTTTATAGATGTAGCATTCCCATTCATAATAATTTTTATTGCATGTAGTTTTAGCCTTATAAAACAGGTTTGCTCAGGTAAGCTCCTGTTAATGTTACATTATGTAGTAAACTCTGTGATATCATGATAGATACAGTGATGACATCATTAGTAGTTTCTTGTTATAAAAGCAACAGTTGGGTACAGCATTTTCACATTAACTTTTAGTTACATTACTATTTCGGATTAAAATGGCTAGAAATGAGTATGCGATCTCGCAAGTATTACAAAGTCAAAGACGACTGGAACCATTGCTCCAACAAGTTGGAACGTACAACGACGAGGTACGATCGCCAATAATAATTATTATTGCGTTTTGTAATACAGCCAAATCTCTGCACAGTTAAAAAAAAAAAGAGAAGAAATCCGTCGTCTCTTTGCTGGCAATCAAGTAAGCTGCAGATTTTATCTACTCAGAAAGTGCTCTGGAGGGGATGACTTTCTTGGTATAGACAGTACTGGGGATACAGCAATCTTCACATGGACAAATGAAGAGACTGAAAACGGTACATACTGCATCATAACATTATGCCCAAAAATACATGATAGTACCCGTACGTACATGTTTTTATGTATTTTATGTCCAGCTCGGTGGATCCAAGTAACAGTGCATTCTGGTGTCGAACCTTATGTTCTCTATCTCCACTATCAACTAAAGTACTATTGGCACTGGAACACAGGTTTGCAAAAAACACTATCGCATCTGCTACACCGTGCAGTACAGTCGGCAGCTGAATTACCTGCAATTTTATTTTATCTCGTTGTAGGCTTAGCGAAACCACAGGTTACTTTAGAATCACAAATGTTGGAGGTAAACGAATAATTTTATTTCATAAATCTAATAATTATAATTATTATGTCTACAGGATACACATCATCCCAGTGAAATTCTCCACTCACGAGCGAACTGGTTTATCAGTGAACAGGTCACTGAGTGTTGGTGTTTTTCACCATACTTGGATAGGCAAACTAAGTGTCTGCAATTGATCGAAATTGGGTCAGATGACCAATGTGACAGCATTCAAATGATAGACCTGGAGTACAATCAATGTACCAGACAAGCCTAGCAGTACAGTACTTGTACTATAATTAATCTTTTCAAGAATAACAATTTAACATTAGGAAAACTCACAAAACTATGTAAAAACTTTATTTTTGTACATGAGAGAAAAATTACATAGAAGAGAAGGTCTGTGAATGGGCTCCACCTAGGCAATTAATATTGAGGAGAAGGAGATCACCAGCTAGTAATATTACTTCTCTCTTGTGTTTCTCTGTTGTTAAAGAAGCAATTCTCTATTCGAGATTTGCCAAATCCTTCTGAGGTGGAGAAAACGAGTGAACTGATCTCTCGTGTAGACTTTACTGTTGCCACTGAAATGAAGCACCATGGTGCAGATGCCTCGGTGGAATTGCATGCATACTGCACACTGGACATGAGGCTTTGACCGTCAACACATGCACAGCAACTACATACAGCTAATCCATCAGCAGATGTTGATACAATGGTCATACAAGCTGGCAAAAATAACAGAAGCCAATAGTATGCTACCACAGTTAGCGATGCCAAACAGTTTTTCAAAATTATAAATCACTAGATTTAGTAGATATCATTGGAAAGGGCTCGATCAGAGGAATCGAAAGATACCAAAAGTTTCTTCATCCGATGCCGCTAAGCTGAGAAAAACGTCCGAGAAGACGCACCCTCGCGTAACAGGAAGTAAATTAATACATTTTTGTGGTAGTAATTTGAGATTGACGGCACCGCCCCTTCTTTCAAAGACAACTTTGTTGTTCCTCGGCCGATTACAGTGATCCAGATATTAATCAACTCCTCTCTGTGTGGCGCATGAGACTGTCTTACTTACAAGTCGCTTTAAAATAGCTCTTTAGTGTTATTATTATGTCTGAAGTAGAACTTACTATAACTACACAAGAATCATTGGAAAACCCACACCCCTTCCTTGGCTTAAAATAATATTTGATCCATTGTTGTCACCCAAATAAAGGTAGCTGATTCCAAAAAAATTAGTTCGAATCTTGTGCAATGCATGTAACATGATGAAAATTTAATTTTAATTTTTAATTCGTTGATAAAATACTCACTAAAAACTTTAGCAACTTCGAACTAGTATTTTCTACAACTACTACCCATGACTACTTACAGAAAAAAATTACAGTGGAAATAAATTCGGACATCAGGTGTGGAAAGTTGATTGAAGTTCACAACCGTTTTGTGCCACATGCATTATTTAGTATAATCTATTCCTATTCTGCACAACTGCTTCAAAGTTTCTTGACAGTACTGTTCATTCTGCAGAAAAAATATAGACATAAGCGAGTAAATTGAGCCATAAAACGATAAGATACGACAAGCAGAAGTAGAGTTATGAATAGATTAAGTAGACCAATTTATTATGTTCCGTTACGCAAAATTAACCGTCACGCCCACACCTTTGGCATCGCTACCACAGTGCTAGTGTAATAGTTAGCTGGGCGTGCACAAAGCAGCCTAGTCTAGCCATGGACAATAATAATTATAATACCTTAGGTGGACTGGAAACGCAATTAGTTTACGGAGAAATTTGAAAACCTATCCGCGTAACGGCCTACTGACGGGTATAACGGAGAAATGTACGGAAACCCGTAAAATGGCGCCTGCTGGATACAGCTGAATCACTGTGAATGCCGTCAGAAATAGCCATTCTCTTGAGAAAGAAGACGCTTTGTGTGAAAATCTGGCTAGGCCTATAATCTACTATCATTATGAGAACTACTAGGCGAGCAGGAACCGACGGTGGCAGCTGCAAGAGTCGACTTACCGCTTCGACAGACAGCCGGTACCGCCACTGACTTCTAGCTACACGAGTTATGCAGCAGTGGTGACTCTCAAACTTTAAGTTGACAGTAACAAGGCACGTGTTAGTGTGCGGACAGTATCAGAAGTTGAGTTGATGTCGTCAAAAAGTGAAAACGAATCCTAATCAGCCAGTGAGCCAGTCAGACACCAGCCAAAGAACAAGCTCTATGCTGTATTTTAAATGTTTATGTGTAATAGTTGAGTCCTATATGCACACTGACTTGTATAAATTACATAGAGTGAGAGATGCTGGTCCATTCACTATGTATGGCTAGTAATAGTAGCTAACAGAAAGTTACTGTTGTGTGGATTTTTATTAAGATTTTATGATGAATATTAGTGGACCCGGTAGCCACACCAGTTGCAATGAGCATGGTAAAAATTGTTTAGTGCATAACTAAGTGGTTACTGAGATTACCCTGCACAAGTTCAAGCACTAAAATGAAATATTTCGTGTTGGAATGAATACTGTAACTATTGATTCGAACAACTACTGATTTTAATTCTGATTGGACCCAATGGACGTATCAATGAAGCAAATCAGTAATGTAAATCTAAGGCTAAGGAGTTTACTCTTTCAGAGATTACCCTGCACAAGTTTAGCACATCGCGTTGCTCGAGTGCATTTTACTTGCTCTGCGAGTGCAAATATACACTTGGGTAGTAAACTGCCTGTTTACACACAGATATAACATGTTAGGCCTCCATAGAATACTTTTCATTCGTCTGATAAAACGTAGAAGAGTGGCGTCGCTGCTTTAGTACATGCAGTGAGTACGCGTCTTCTTGGCGTACATGCAGTACGCGTTTCATTAGCCGTTACGAGGATCCCAGCGCAACTTCCGTATAATTATCCGTAAACTAATTGCGTTTCTAGTCCACCTAAGGTATTATATTGTCCATGGTCTAGCCGCTAGCCCTCTTTTCGCTAATAATTAATGGGCGGGGTCACGGCAAGGCGAAAAGAGGGTCTAGCAAAACTCGCAAGTCAATGAGTTTCAACTGACCAATCAGATTTTTCGTGTATATAGTAGCCCCAAAATGTTAAGGAGAAGGCGTGTACACGTGGTTTTCATTGCCATGTCGGTGTGTCAACAGTTAGCCTCGCCTCCAGGCCACTCCCCCAAAGCTGAGAGATGGCCTGGTACAGACTGTCTGCGCATGCTCCAAAATTACACCAAAACTGGTGTAATTAGTAAAACACCGTGTACGTTCCGTGAATTTGTTCGCGCACGTTTAGATATACGTCCGTTCCAATTTACATCAACAATGACTAGCGCTAATGTTACTGCTACCGATACCTTCAATGACGCTGTAAAATATGCTCTTGAGAGAGTTGGCTAAGCTGGAATGGTGCTGCTCTTACGCGCGATATTACAGCAACGCAGGCTGTGCTGTCTGGAACCATGTAGCTGTACTATATCGCGTACGAGCAGCGCTCGGCGAAAACATCGTATGGATTCCTGCACAGATGGCAGATGAGCATGCTCGAGCAGTTTTAGCTTCGTACCTTCCGCACAACTAAAGAAAGAGTGTGTACAATCAATCGTGCTTAGTCTTCACAGGGCGAGCTCGTAGCTCCGCGATGGCTAACCCTGCATTGCTGAAATTTGCTATATTCGATGCCTATCAATAGGCAAGCAAACTGCACGCAGCGACTCTGTCTGCACGAATACCCTTGGCTAGGAAAATACAGCTACTTGCAAAAATCATGAATATAATTATCTTATTATTAGTGTAGATATTGCGCGCATGCGTAGACAGTCTGTACCAGGCTATATTATTACTGCGGTTTTAATAAATCTTGCAAAATGTATTGTGCACGAAACGTCCTTTGCACATGCGCAATAGCTAGAAACAATACTAAAAAGTTACTTAACTAGCTATTGCGCATGTGCAAAGGACGTTTCGTGCACAATACATTTTGCAAGATTTATTAAAACAGCAGTATGATATCTAGCCTGGAGGCGAGGCTAGTCAACAGTTAGCCGCTGCTATTGAACTGTTGACACACCGACATTATTATTATTATTATTATATAAGGTTTTACAGCATAGAATATATAGAGATGGTGTACGGATAAGAAATAATGAAAGAAGGATGCTGATGGAGTACACACAAGGCCTGTGGGTATCCTAAAAAACAAAGAAAAAGGATTATAAAGTAGTGAAATTCATACTGGAAGACATGGTGGTACAGTCAGAACAAGGGCAGGAAACAAACCAAGTACAAGGAAGTGATATATTGAATGAGTTAATAAAATGTTCCCAGAGAAATAATTTTAATTTTTTCTTGATGGTAAGAAAAGATAGAGATAGATCTATAATAGGCAAGGAATTCCAGAGTTTCACCACTCGGTTGAAGTAGAAGAAGTTGATGTGATTGTTAGATGATCGAGACAGAGTACATTTGAGCTTAGAAGATGAAGAGGAGCGAGTATTAGAGGAGATAAATTGGACATAGTCATGAATGTTAAAATAGTGATCAGATGGATTTTTAGGCAATTTATGAGAAATGTAATATCCAGGTATTCGAACCATAGAGATAGAGGGAGAAGATGGAGGGAGATGAGACGCTCTTTATAAGCAGAGTGATAGTCATGAAGTATGTATTTTGTGGCTCTCCGCTGAACTGATTCAAAGCATTTGATGTCCTTTAGTTTGTGTGGTCGCCAGACCTGTGAGCAGTACATCAGTATTGGTCGGACTAAGGAAGTGTACAGATTTAATTTGGTGTGGGAGGAGTGGGAATTAGAAACAGAGCGCCGAATAAAGTGTAGAGTTTTGTGGGCTTTGGAGATAATGAGATTGTAATGAGTGTCCCACTGTGTGTCATTAGAGATCATGACTCCAAGGTCTCTGTGTGAAGTGGTGAAGTCAATGTTGTGGTTGTTGATAGTGTAATTAGACGAGGAGATAGAATGGTTTGAAGGAAGGATTCTGAGAAGCTTGCATTTGGTGGTATTAAATGAGAGCTTCCATTGTGAACTCCAGTCAGCTAAAAGATTAAGATCATTTTGTAAGAGGACAGAATCATTCGGAGAACAGATTGTCATGATACATTTGGTGTCGTCAGCGAATAGAAGAGGTGTTGATGAGTGGATGGAATTTGGGAGATCGTTTATAAAGATGACAAACAAAAGAGGGCCGAGGATGCTTCCCTGGGGCACTCCAGATGTGACGGGTAACATGGACGAGTGAATACCATCAATGAGAACAGATTGTCTTCTGCATGACAAATAGGATTGAAACCATTCCAGAACGTTGCCGGAGATACCAAGTTGGTTGATTTTGTAGAGAAGTTCTGTGTGGGGAATGCTGTCGAATGCTTTGCAAAAATCTAGTGTACGCCTTCTCCTGAACATTTTGGGGCTACTATATACACGAAAAATCTGATTGGTCAGTTGAAACTCATTGACTTGCGAGTTTTGCTAGACCCTCTTTTCGCCTTGCCGTGACCCCGCCCATTAATTATTAGCGAAAAGAGGGCTAGCGGCTAGACTAAAAGCAGCCATGCTTGTAGCAGCTAGTTTTTTTCGGTTTTGCTGAATGTTATTCCGACCCGCCACGCTATCCTGTAGTCCAGATCAAACCTACAATATACTAGCCAGTTAACCATGGACACATTCGACTTCGGAGAAGTCCAGATCGCCAGCAACGGTAAACAAAGTAAGCAAATCACGCCATAACTCACGAACAAAGCTTTAATTCAAAAATCTAAGACCATCAAGTTCGAGCTCTTAACGTGTTATGTCGATATTGCAATTACCACCAGCTGATTCTACGCCGTCTTTCAGAACTAGAGCGGACAGACATACAGACAGACAGACAGACACGCACGATTACTGTATGCCTCGTGGCTCCGCCCACCGAGGCATAATAAATTCTAGGCCCGGCTTCAGTTGCAGATTGATTGCGATATTTTTGTACCTTTAGTAGACTACCTGTTCAGGCCACACTCCGTTCCATTCTTCTATCATAGAATCTCATGAGATGTTCTCGGATAGTTCACCTCGTTTTTCTCTGAACAATGCTTTGATAATACTAGCGTCAGTGTTGCGCGTTACAGCTTGGCAATGGAACAGCGCATGGCTAAACCAAAGTACCACATTGAATGCGCAATAATAATAGCAACAGACCGTACCTCTTGCAAGCTTGATAAAAAAAAATTGCGGCACGCATGCGCGTTCAAGTTCAAGTTCAAGTTTAATAATAATGCGAGACCCAAAGGGCATAACATGGAACACACTATTTAGGAAAAATAATACTAAAAATATTATCATGTTCTTTGATCAGAAGGTCGAGGATATCTTGTTCACAAAGGTTATTTGAATGAAGGGATACAGTATGACTGGAGCAAATGTGGAGTAACCAAGAGGTGGAGACAATCTGATCACAAAGATGGCAGCGAAAATTATCATGTACTGGTTGAGTCAGGCAGTGGCGGATCTAGGGGGGGGCCAGGGGGGGCAAGGCCCCCCTAAAATCTTGTCCGCCATTTTATTATTTACATCTAACCCGTCACACAGTCACATCTGGCTCGCTACTAGACAGGCATAACGCCAGAGTATCGATCTAAGCGCCTGAAAAGTGCAAGCGATCGACTATCATGCTTATAGCGCGCGAATTCGCTCGTATATCATCAATGAATACAATAAAATCGATCGATTTTAATGAATAAATGCATATTAATTAGCGAAAATTTTTGTGTGCCCTCCTATTTGCTAATCCTAGATCCGCCACTGGAGTCAGGTGGCGTATAATCCTTTGTAATTGTTCTGTGCCATGGCTGCCATGATCCAGCGCCTTGTCCCAGAGTCTACACCAAGAGTAACCGTCGCCAGCTACCATTGCAACAAAATTGGCAGACGGGTGATTCAGGCCAGATGATATAACGGATATGATATTGTCAAGGAGAATCTGAGGCTTTTGTGCTTTGACGAGATGGATTGCGTCATCAGGATACTCTAGGCATTCATCCAGGATAGTAGCACCAACGATGGATTCAAGCATCCTACATTGTTGTATGATGGCTGGGTCAAGCGTGCGTGTATGACGCGTGCGCGTATGTACGTACGTAAATACTACTAGCGTGCATGACAAGCGCGTCTCTCACTTTGCTATTTTTTGCTAGCTAGCTGGTCAGAATGTTAGCTGTGCACACCGAACCTGATGATCCAAGCCGCAGAAAGAGTCGGACGGGCCGAAAAAAACTCATACTACCGTCATTACAGAAGATGAATCAGACAGGCACCACCGTCTTCATCAAAAATCCGAAACCTCTCCGCAAGACTGTAGATGCTGGCGGAGCTAGCAACCCACTGGGAACCAGCAGTTTACCGACAAGCGACTGCATTCGCTACCACGTAGACAAACCTATTGTACGAACTCCACGTCCTCAAGATTTCCATACATATTTGCATCAGTTCAAGAAATCTTCTAATACAGCCAAGACCTCACTTCATGAACGACTGTTACATAGACGACTCTGGACAACTACATCAGAAGCTGCTAACAAAGAATCTGCTCTGCCAACTCCACGGCCCCTGTCAGTACCTGAAAAAACAATGGAACAATATGGACCAGACTCAGTAACATGTCAACAGGTTCACAACTTAGTGCATCCAATGCTATGGCAAAGATTAGGTAGACAATGGGATGCTTTTCAAATTAGAGACATCATGCCAGCTCTTGGAAGACAAAAGAATGATTTCATGTAAGACTGGATACTTTGATTCTGATACCGCATCTAGCCTTGTATTTTTTTGCAGCAATAATTATAGTGCTCCTGTCAGTCCAACGAGCATAGTAGATGGCCAGTATATACACTCTCAGCTGGGTAACAAACTGTCTGAAAAATTTAACAACCATCAATAGTGAGGATTATATTTTTAATCCACAGTGATTAAGTACATATTATTGCTGCTGCATATACAGCTACCGTCCAATATCAGGTTATTGTGGGTATGTGTCATACCATCCTGTTCCGTCACAACGCCCAGAAAATGATATCCGCTTGTGTAGCACATCAAGACAGACATACAGGTACAAAAATATGATATTTTGGTGAATAACATGTTGTCAGAAACATAGAATGCAAGAATAATGATTGATATGCCTTCTTAATAATTTATTTCTGTTTTCAGATTCTACCCAGCAGCTGAGTATAGAAGACTGGAATACAGTGTCAAAACTCCTTTGTCAAAATTGATAACTCTCACCGAACCACACACACCATTTAGTAGAAGAAGCTGAAAATACTGATACACTATCACAGTACTCTATTCTGCAATTTCTGCTATAATCATGAACACTTAGATGGGCTGTCATGAATAAAATTAATCATAATACAATTGTACGTTAAATCACTAGCTGTCTTCAGTGAGTGTATGTGATGATCAGCAAATGATTGCCTCAACAACTACAACGTCTTTCATTTTTGCTGTGCACTAAAAAGTACTAGTAGCTTACTCACACACTTTACACTTTGATATCTATCTGGCCGGATTGATAATGCTTTTTTATTACATCTTTGGTGTTTGTGGTGCTAGACCAAAAAAGTTTGCTAATAATAATTATTATTCATGAATGTTAGGTTCAGGCTTAGGATTGCCTCTTTGCAGTGCCTACAGGATGGTATGACTGATAACCTGATTTTAAAGTGGACTTCAGGCATCCCTGGGGTCAATTGACTCATTAAACTACGGGATTTTGAAGTTGTCACTACCATGCAGCTGCAGACATGAGTGTCTCACGAAAGAATTAGTGAAACTACTATCTTTGTGCTCCATCATTGACAGACCAAATACACCACAGGGTGATTATATAATTTTTATATAATTTTGAGCAATAACTTATAGCTAGTTCATGAGAAACATGATAAGACATTCTACTGCAACATGCCGGTAATACTCTATGCTTGCTAGATTGTTGGTCACTAAAATCAAACTCAGTGGCGGGCCTGCTTAGCCAACTCTTGAAATGCAGTTAAAGGATGGGTCTCTTGTGCAATGACTTTGCAAACTCTGTGCAAAGATTAGCGAATTGTAATAGCAAAGAATAATAATTATTGGTTACCGTCATAGCTTATCCGTCCATCTTTGTCTGTATCAGATTTTGCAACCAACTGCTTAGCTTCAACCGATGTTATAGGAGCTCCCAGTTTCTTATACATAACCATCAGTTCATCCGCAGTGATGTAGCCACTTTTATCGGCATCTATTTCATTAAAAAGCTGCATTAAAATACAAAGATAAGTGATAGACGACTCAATGAACGATCCGCACTTGCCTTATGACGATGGGCAACCAGGTAGTTGCAAAATTCACTGAACTCGATTGTTCCGTTCTTATCCTTGTCACAGACTTTGACGAACTCGGCCACTTCTTCGTTTGAAGGGTTCTGCCCAAGTTTTTTCATAACCGTTTTTAATTCTCCAGTTGTTATGTGTCCGTCTTTGTTCACATCAAACTGATCGAAACTAGCCTTGAAATCAATCTTCTCTGCTTCAGTAGCTTGAGGCTGCGACTGTGAGAAAAACCATGACAGTGCAGTTCAATAATGGCAATACACCACGTACCATTACTTCTGAAGTGCTGATAGACTTATATAATCTTTAAGTAAAAACGTGTCCGTGCTACTAGTACGCTGCAGATACGACTACTGGAGGGAATGCGCAACTTATTTTATACCGGAAAATCACGTGATCACAACAAATAATTATTATTAGGCATTGATTCTAGATTGCTGAAAGATGAATATGGTATGGAACCCACATGCCTTAATTCTCTCGCCAGGCAACGGTAAGAAGTGTGAAATCCTACGTAATTGCTCTGTGTACGAGTTGCATAGAGAGAACAAAGTGATAAACTATAGCTGCCATGGTGATGGTTCAACTCTTTATGAATGCAAGTGTGACTATATTGAATTACATGACATGATTGTATGTGTAGTAGTACCATACAGCTGTTTCTTTAATGCGGGTATTTATATTTGCAAAAAACAACAATTATAATTGAGTATAAAAATTTGTCCCCTTACTTTCCATTATGCCACAATATTACTTGCATTATACTCTTCCCTCAAAAATTTACTTCATAATAATAATAATTTATTATGTCAGAATTCGGAGTTCAGTGTTCAGTCGTTGTGATCAGTTGTAACATCATCTTTGATTGCAGCTTCTATGCTGCAAAAAAGAATGATCTCATTGACATTATTCGATGGACATAAAAACAGTAATTATTCACGAATGTGCAATATATGTTACGACCCGATTCACAACCTTTGACCCGCTTCGAAGCCGGTCGACCGGTTTCGAAGCGGGTTGATTCAAAGCGTGCATAATTTTTATTAATGCTAAGTGCACGCGTGTAATAGACTTCGACTACTATCTAAACGTAACGTGTACTCTGAGTGTCCATATACATTGCATCACAATCATATAGTTCAATTTGCTTCCATGTACAGGAGTCACGTCTGAAGAAGAAGCTGTGACATATTCCTATGGATTTAGTGCAGTTTGATTGTTAAAAGCAGCTGTTGCATGCACACAACAATTCTTGCTGCGCTGCGTTGCTGAACCACTCATAACGGCATTCCTGTCAATTTAGCAGGTAGGCTTGCTGTGCTGCGCTGCTAAACCACTTACAACGCCTGACCGGCGCTCCTGTCGATGACTGTAGTAGCACATGATGCTCTAAATTGCCTCCGCGGACACTTTCCAGTCTTGCTGGGCTGCACTGCAGTGAGCTTTAACCGCGACAGCACTCCTACGTAGGTTCTGTCGATCTAGCATGCAGGTGGGCACCCTGAAGTATTGAAACGTCCGGTTTTAAACCGGGTCAACTGAGTTATGTGGTTGTAAATCGGGTTAACCGGCTTCGAAACCGGCGGCCGGCTTCGAAACGGGTCAGGTTGTGAATCGGGTCGTAACATATACACCAGTTGAAGAAAAACCTTGTTATGAAACATGTACACAAGCAACAGATTTTTGTGAAAACTGCATTCAAACATTGATTCTTCAGTAGTGTAATTTGAAGCATAGTTCTCAGGCAGCATTTACACTACGACGACATGCCAAACTGGGGAATACAACAGCAGGAGTTCTTACTGTTTGCACTGCTCCGTTTAAGAACACTGTATTAACTAACAAATGCGAAGAGAACGCTAGTTTTCTTTGTTTAAACAGTCTTGCTAGCTGAGGTAAGCTCACAGGAAAAGCGTGAATTCGTTTTTAGTGTTTACATGTGCATTTCACATGTTTCATTTTCACATCTTATCTAAGTTTCCACCTTTGCTGCCGACAACATGTTCACAGATACACGTTTGTGTTTTTCATTGGATTAGTGTAAACAGACAGCTTAAGAAAGTGGCACTAGAGTGTATCTGAAATGTTTTTCGGACAAGCTAGTGTATAAGTGTAACGCAGCCTAAGAGAAATCATGTCATGAAACATAAACATGGGATGTTTTCTACCAGTTACATGACATGAGAAATATGTAAGTGTCAACATGCACCTAGGGATTATTCCTGGTGAAGTGGCTGGCTGGAGAAGTTGCAGGTAGTCACTAACTTCACCCCTCTGTGATATACAATATAGCAGTTACAATTACAGTACAAAAAGAGATTACCACTTCCTTCACAGTTAGCTTGCATCCTAGTCAACATGAGAGATCAGAATGAAGAACAGACAATGTACAGAATAGGTGATCATAGTGTACGGGTGGGTAGGTGGGTGGGTGGTACCGTGGTAGTACTCATGGGTTTATAACCCAGAGGACACTGATTCAAACTGTCATTCCATCAAAGTACCAAAGTGTAAAAATGTTTTGTACTGGGGAGCAAAGTACACTGGCTGTTGTGTCCACACCTGCAGTGAGAGGCACAGCCAGCTCCAGAAAGTTGTGTTGCACAGCACAAAGCGCCTGCTTAGTGCACAGGTGGCCTGGCTTTGCCAGGTTAGGGTGATCCTTGAGGTAGTGAGACACTTTTGTGTGTGTGTGTGTGTGTGTGTGTGTGTGTGTGTGTGTGTGTGTGTGTGTGTGTGTGTGTGTGACACTATGGTTTACCATAACACAGCTTGTCCCACACTGCTCTCCCTTCATGAGATGTCATGTGGTCTGGAACATCAGCCAGATGAGTAGCATTGTGATCAGCTGGCACACCACCACTAGCTGGTGTCTAGGGGAGGGAACTAATGCTCATAGTTCCATGATTCCACTTACTTGACAGAGAATACAAGGGATGGCTGCTCTTCTATCCTGGTTCACTGAAAGCTTGTCTCCTGTTCTATAGAACATATAAATGCATGCTTTGACAAACAAGAAGTCATAAAGAATGGTATTGGGAGGTGTAGCATTGGTATGTTGTTCAGCTATGGTATCAGGAGGTGTAGTATGGTATGTTGTTCAGCTATTGAAACCAGCAACACAACATTCACTCAGGTATGTGAGACAAATTATAGTTTGGCATAGGTCTGATTTTGTACTGATGCAGAATCCACTGAAATTCAGAATGTATTACAGACTGTTAAAATGGGCTGACGACTTAGAAACAATCCAGCCTACCTTAAAGCAGGCAGTTTAGCCAAATGCACATAAAATTAATAATTATTGGTCAACTTGGTTTGCCACTAGTCCTATGAACAGTCCATTTTGGCTTGCCTAGCAGGGCTTCTCATACTATAATGTGGGCATGTAAAAGTCCTTCTCCGACAATTTCCAAGAAGTGTCCACTACTACTGATGTGCACAATAATTAAGTGTGATGGCCATGGCACAGTAAACTACAGCGGTTTTATTACTTCTTGCAAGGATAAACCGTAGAGTGTAGACCGTAAACCATTAAGTTAAGTCAAAGAAAATCAAAGCCATTAAGTCTTTGATCATGCTCCATTGTGTAAATAAATACCAGTGTTGTGACACATTAGCGACTGCAAGGTGACACTTTACACTCAAAGTCTTCCTTGCAAGAAGTAATAAAACCTCTGTAACAGCTGAAATTCCATTCAAATACTAGCTACATTTAGCATTATAGCAAATTCTCATTAAAAAGCTACAGTCTACATAAAATTAAATTCAGTCTCCACCCGCAGTGTTATAAATTCTTCGCCAGTGCTGTATTTTCCTATCATATGCAAGATAGAAATTATTAAAATGGGAAACACTTGGAATACATCTACAGTGAGATATAAGTGTTTTAAAAGCTCACTGAGTGGCCTCTGCTATCTTTTACCCGACCAGCGTTCCTCAAATTATGTGTTAAGAACTTTAGTGCACAGAAAAGAGAGCATCATACAATTTTATGTACCGGCAGGTGACAATTTTCGAGTGATCTGATTGGCTGGAGGTTATGTGGCATGCTCTAAATTTGTTCACTCTTTACTACATGCAAGCCTACATGTATATCTATGTAGCAAGTACGCAAACTGGTCTGTAACACATGCTCCAAATTAGTGATTCACCTAAATATTGTGTTGATAGTAGAAGGAAATTCAGCTTGTAATCCTATAACAAACGTTTCCGTCAACTGCTCAATACTTATTTTACTGGATGACTAGTAGAGAAATAATATAATGACAGTTACATATCAATATGTACAAGATAACCACAGACAGTTAAACACAGTACAGATAGTGTACAGTAGACTGACCAGTGAGGTGGGATGAGGCACTGCTACGCTATCAAGACCACATAAAGCAGCATATGAGGCAACTTCAGAGGATGGAAACTCTCTGTACAATGCAACAATTTATTTAACAGCAGTTTTAACTAGCTGTAATTACCGTAATGGTCGAAGAAAAGGGACTGTACTTCTATCGTCACAGAATGTCTATGAATCGAAAAGAGAAAATAAGGTTGGAAACAGATATTATAGTACAGGGATTGGAAACACCTGGGATTACAAGAAAAAATGTGAGTTTTGATTGCTCTGTATATTTTGTGACACAGAACCAGGGCTTCAATTAACTTTTTCACTACTAGCCTGTAGGGCTAGTAAGTCATATTGTAACTAGTTCCAATGCTGTGTAAACTTAGCCAACCACCAATTTGTACAACACATACTGTGGGTTTCCTAAACATGAGTGGTAAGTCTACTGTAGTTTCACTGGCCAGCTGGGCACCAACTTTGTGTATTTCCTAGCCCAAGCTATATTTTACTAAAGCCCCTTTGTGATGTCCTGTATTTGATATTAATAATCGATGTTAAATTTGTTTGACATGATATGGGGGTCTGGCAGGCACCTATTATGACATTGAGAGTGCTGACTCTTCAGTTTAATGGATGCTGATCCAATCTCCCACAATTAAGGTTACCGCCAGACCCATGATGGTAGTACAGCGGTTTTATTACTCCTTGCAACAGCCACAAAAGCGTAAAGCGTGATCCGTGCCTTATTTGGAAGGATTATTACATTGCGTGATTCAGATTGAACACGGTTTACGCTCTACGGTTGACGCTTTTAGATTGCAAGAAGTAGTGAAACCGCTGTAGTGGTAATTTAGGAGATGGAGTGAAGGGTAGATAAAAATAGCTGAGCCACTGCGTGGACTGTGCTGAATGCTGTCCTGGCAGTGCCTAATGTATTAAGACTGTCAACCAACAAATCAGTTCTTTGTGTCCGCTGTATGTTCTGTGCGTGGCGTTGTGGTTTGATCAGGCTAAGTTGTGGGTTAAAGAATATAGTAGTCATAAATTATTATTATGGTTTGACACATAATTATGTGCAAACATACATTTGATTCTACGTACAGCACTTCTTTTTGCCAGAGTAGCGCTTTCTAGTGAGTTTTCTCTGTTAGTCAATTCAGTGTGCTTCATCGTGTGTTCACTAGGATTACAGAGGTTGCTGGCTATTGCACAGTGTAGTTCATTGCCTCGCGGGTTGCCTGTCATGCTTTTCCAAGTGAACAGAAAAACCACTGGAGCAAACATGGATGCATACGTAAAGTGACTGTGATTAGCATTTCCAATCCCTGTACTCTAAAATCTATGTTGGAAAGAATCAAAGAATCTCACTGTATCTAAGGGCAAAGTGTCTCCTCTTCCCTGAGCTATGTTACCCAGTAATCTCACAGATAGTCTAGTAGCATTGTCACCTAGCAACACCTGAGAGCAACAGTAGTATTAGTGATCTATGGAAGCCAGGATACCTTAGAAAAACCAATTTTGTTAGCAATTTTGTCCAATAACTGTCGCCTATAGGTAAGCTGAGTATGTCATTAAACACATCTGTGCTATAGGCACACACCTCAAGCATACTAATAGACTCTCCTGTGCTGTAATACTATCAGCTGACTCAAACAACTGCTGCAATTTAGCAGACAGACTCCTTTCTTCTTTACTTCTTATCCACACTGGTGTGCTGCTAGTCAAGCCAGAAACCCTATCATCCAATGAAGTAGCCTGAACAGGAGAACTTGCTAGTGCTGCTGGTAGATTACTACTATCAACAGTATAACTTCCAAACACCTGTAATAAGAGAAACAAGGAATAATGAAGCAACAAATGTGCATATGCCTCAGTGGAATGCCACCATTTGACATACACAGTAAACGCCCTGATAATAGTTATGCAATCAGAAGCCAATGTTCACCACGATAGTGGCCATAGCTTGTTTCACAATACTTTAGACATGCGTTGCTATCCTGTAGTGAATTCTAACCTATCAGCTTCTAGGCAGTCAACTGTGGATAGTTTTGTCTACAGAGATTGCCAGAAACGGGCATCGAGGTGACCAAACTCGATAACTAAGCTTTGTATTCAACTTTCAGTAGTTCAAAAGCGAGATAACACCAAGTTATACTAATGATGCTAGTTTTAGAGCTTACCTTTCAGCGTGCGCCACAAAAATGGTGTAATAGACAGAGTGAATGAACGACAGACAACGCGATTACAGTATGGCTCCGCCCACCAAGGCATAATGCATGATTCTAGGAGATCTACCTAATGTCTACCTGTTCCAATCGGCTGAAGTAAACAGGAAAATCACTTTTTGCACATATATCCAAAACTTTTGAGCTAAGGGCATCCCTTTCACACTCACTCAATCCCAAGCAAGCTCCCTCTAAACAATAAGACATCAATTATGCACTGACTATCAATAGCTATGTGTGTTCTTTACCATCAATGTAAATTAGACTGGGAATAAATCGTAACTTCTTATAGACATCTTTTGCAAGTCCCTACATATGTCACACACAATCTGGTGCAACACTAGTCATGTTGTCAGTCACATACCTCCTCAACTAATTGCTGTAGCACACGTGAGCTTACACCACCTGACACTGCAACTAACACCTTAATTGATTGAGGGACACAACTGTAATTGAGCACAGGGCAAGGCACATATGTTACCTTTTCTCCTTGTCGGACTATTTTAGCACGCCCAAACGTTGCTCTAAATCGGTGAGTGAAGTACGCTCTAAAACACTCTCTGGTTGGACAAATAAAATCCATTATGTACATGGTAAGTCTAAGGACTGACCTGCAAAACGAATCCTTGGCTCTTGCTACAGTAACTGCTTTTTCACCGCATTTTACACACAGCCTTTTCACAGAGCTGCGTATATACAGATGTCTTTCAGTGAAAAACCGGCGACATACTTACTCTTTTGGAGCAGAATAAAACGATGGAGAAGATTCAACGACAGAACACATGGCGATCAATCAAGCTCCTCCTACTCGATTTTCATTAATAAAAAACCACTCAGAATACGACCCCCTCCTCCGGGTTGCAACCAAGGCTGAACCAGGAACGCTCCTCAAGACCGTTAGGATGCACCTAAGCACATGACTAATGGAATACTTCACGCTCAGAGGAGGTCGCTTTCACTCATCATTATGGTCCAGAGTGATCGCTCAATCAGGGGATTGAGAAATGGACATGTACTATAGAAATGATCCTAGTGAGTACAGTCTTGAGTAGAACAGTTAACACAGCAAGTTTATATACAGATATTCTACGCTGATATCAGTGGGTATTGACAGAGTTTATTCAGATACACATTTTCCTATCTAATTCTAAATCTATACAATTGAAAGTGTGAACTCAATCCTTCTTGATATTTCCTGCACTGTTCTGTAATGTATCATTTGATGAATCAGCAGCTGACACATAAGGAATTTGGCCATTCTCATCAGTTTCTTCATCAACGTGAGGAGCATATACTACTCTACGAAACGATACACTTCTGATCAGTTGATAAAATCGTATTACTTGCTCCTTTTTCTCCTTGAAGAAATCAAGTGCTTGTTGTCGTGCCTCATGGAAAGCAATGAGTCTCACAATAAGTACTGTCGGTATTGAGAGAACAGATGAGAGGACAATGACCGCCCCGATGAACTGGGCCCAATTAGGATAGGGAAGTTTGAACTCTGTTCTCACACCACCACCACTGCCCTAGAGAGAGAAAGAATAATTATAAAAGACACAAAATATATGTAGTGACCGCCGGTGACACTACCACTGATGGGCACCAGAGGTAAAAGGGGAGGATGTACTTGTGAGTATGCACACCTCTAAATGAGGCAAACCTACAACTAGGGTGGATTGAAGTATCAAAAATAAGTAAAGTACACATGTATCAGAATAAATGATAGGGCTTAGAGGAAAATAAATAGAACTAGGAAAAGATTGTTCGTCAGCAGGTAACCCAATGCCATCACTATGATGCACCTGTTTTGACTCATGAACCCGGACAGAATGCATCACTAGCTAGGCAAAGGGCTGAGTTGTCTGCACAATGCAGACCCACGTAAACAGGTAATACAAAACAGAAAGGAATAAAATACATGTATATGTAAACAGAGTACAAAAATGATAGGAACTATGTATAAAATGCAACACAAAGGAACATCACTACAAGTTTAGAGTTTGCCTAGCTATAGAATGAGAGAAGGGCACAGACATGTTAGTGTATGGATGGAATTGCCACTAGCATGCCATCTGCAATCCGTTTCAATGGTGCAATAGAACATTCGCAAATAAACTTATCGTAGCGTTTGGTATTAATGTTAGAGAGAGAGAAGTTTTCAACTACATTGTACTGCAAAGCAATTTTCTTGCCAAATCAGATTGTGGTCAGTATGGCACCAAGACTACAATCTTACAGCTACTGAATTTCATATTTTGTCAATTATCCAACTAATGTGTTGATCTATTTAAGCTAGCAACGAAAAATCATAACTTTCTAAATTACTACTACACACTCACAAACTGCTCACTAACCGCATCTTCATTGGCATAACCATATACTGAATATTCAAGAGGCTTCAGTATCTCAATCACAAAGCTGCCTAAAAGAATGATGATCATAGCAAAAGGAGATATAAAACTCCAAACTATCCACCAAAAAAATCGCATATATTTATGAACTTTGGTCTTAGTTCCAGAAAAAAACCTATAGAAAAAATTGACAATTCATAAAAAAAAACAGGATAAATTGAGGAACTTACTTCTCTACTCCATAAACCCATGCAACAGTAATGATCTCCAGAAATCCAATTACAAGGAGTGGAATGGTACCAGCAAACTGATCAGCCAGTTCAAACAGATATACACCATTGCCCAGCACATAAGGAAGACTGAGCAGAAACATACTGAAACACACCACACCTGTGAATCCGAGAGGAGGGTTAGTCATCGACTATCCATTTCTCTTACCAGAAACAATCTCTTTTCGAAACTTGGCAATTCTCTTTACATCATACAGAGCTGCCAACAATGCTTCCAAACTAGCAAACTGGCTGTCCAGTCCAAGAAGAAAGAGCATTATAAAGAAAAGCAGAGCCCAAAATGGTGCTCCAGGGAGAAGAGTAAGAGCTTCAGAGAAAACAATAAATGCCAGTCCAGGACCGGTAGTCACCTAGCATACAATCAAATTGAACACTGTACAACTGAACAATACTCACCGAATCCGCTGTTATTGGTACATTCCTAATATGAGATCTGAATCCAATAATTGAGAACACAATAATGCTGGCAAAGATGGATGTGAAGGAGTTAGTGAAACACACAATGAGCGAGTCAGTCAGTGTGTTGCTGCTGGGTTTAGTGTAGCTCGAGAGAGCTATGATGGCTCCTAGTGAGAGACCAAGAGAAAAGAAGATCTGTGTGGCTGCTTCTAACCAAACTTGTGGTGCAAATAACTTGTTTGCTATTTCATCTCCCTGAAATACGTACAAAGAGTGCACTATTTGCATTGCCATACAAACTATACTCACTCCAGGAACAAACAAAAATTTGATTCCATCTCCAGCTCCTTCAAGTGTTACTGCTCGAAAAAACATTATGATCAGCACAACATAGGGAAATGTAGCAGAAAAATATACCACCTAAAGAATAGATGCAAGTGTGACGGTGTGAAGATGAACAAGTACGGAAGAGCTGTTTCTTACAAGCTTGTTTTTTCATTCATAAAAATCAAAAAAATGGCAAATTTAGCATAAATTAATCAATTTTTAGCATTGAGGTCGCCATGTTAAATTAAGTGAAATTTTAAGCCAGCCCTGTGATAATGTTTAGTGTGTTCTGCATTATTCTCACCTTTCCAGTCCATTCTATTCCTCGAAACATACACAGGTAAGTGATAATCCAAGCAGCTGCTAGTGATAAAAATATTTTCCAGTTAAAACTCTCAGCAATGTTAATGCTAGAGCTGACTCCTAGCGCCTGAGTATACCAGTAATATCTGAAGTGAAATACACCAGACGACAGTTACAATAACAACGAAAATTTGAGACACTTAGAATTGATTGATAAATTATGTACAAAATTCCAGTTTTGATCCAAAATAATTCATTAATGAGTCACAATGTTCACTGTGCACACGATCCAAGAAATTCATTTCAAAGTCAACACTGTAGTGTTTACATTGTAAAATACAAACAATAATCAACTAACACAAACAGGGACACAGTAAACCATCACTAGAGGAACGAATTTCCTCATCAACTATGAGGATGTATTGCATGTGAGTGCCAAACGCAACCTCTATGCCTTTAAGCACAGCCATGCAGTTGTGCACAGGTGGGCAGTTAGAAGCCCTGTTTTACACAATAAATTATGATACTAGGGTACATGTAGGCAGGAAGGTAAGGTTAGGACAATGTAAACAAAGAACAGACTATAGAAAAGGCAAACAGATACTATAGACCAAATAAGCAAACACAGTACAGGGATTGCAAGTTGCTTGACCATCAATGACCAAACAATTTCCTGTTAGCGCATGTCCATAGCGTGTTTCTGTATACAACATGTATTAATTGTACAGAAATGTACTGCACTAGCAGCAATTTGGTCAAGCAACTTGCAATCCCCTGTATCGTAAGTAAGCCATAGGCAAATGACTCATGCACAACAATTTATTGCGTAAAGGCACCAGTAGATTACCATAGTACACCTCAGTATTTCCTCATAATAATGTGGCAGTGTTAATTTATAGCATTCATTTTCAAGAAAAACTTTTACATTGCCCATCCATTTCACTCGTATACCTTGTTGAATCATTAAAACATGAGACCATGTCTGGATATTGCGGCGAACCTACAAACGTCTGTAGATTCAAATTATTCAGCGTGATATTGGTAGTGATGGTGTAGTTAGCACATTTACCCCATGGCAAAGGGTCTTGAAAAGAAGAAAAGAAGTAAAAAATGACCCATCCCATGATCAAATTGTAGTAAAGAGCAATGTAAGTAGTTACTATCACAGAGGCTAGTCCTATTCCCCAGAGGTTGGGAACAAGTTTCTTCCATGCCGTGATAGGACCAGACCGCATCATTTGACCAAAAGTGGTTTCCAGATAAAAAAGTGGTATACCCAACACGAAGAGCATTATGAGATATGGAATGATGAATGCAGCTGGAGAGAGAGACACACAAAATAAAAGCATTATAATTTGTACGGGGTTTACCTCCACCATTTCTTGCACACAAGTAGGGGAACCTCCATACATTACCAAGACCAACTGCATAGCCCACTAGTGTTAAAATAAATTGTACGCGGTTGTCCCACTGCCCGCGATTCTCGTCTTTCTTTTTCCGTTGACGAAATTTATCCCAAGGAAGCCAGGGACAAAGAGGACGACAAAGTTTTTCGACCCATCTCGTCTTCTCCTCATCCTCTTCGTCCTTCTCGAGAGGAGCTTTGTCGTCCTGGCTATCCTCTCTTGCTACTTGTGTGCTCGTACCGTATTCAAGAGGTTGCAGCTCTAGTTCTTGCTTCTCGGATCCGCTCGAATCCATTTCAACTTCAACACTCATTCTGTAGTATAAATTTTTATGCTTGAACTTATAATTTTTGCCAGTTAGGTGGGCGGAGCTAATAAAAAATAACAGCTCGGTTTCGTGGTCCGTGGTCTTATCTCAACACGTGCGACCGATAACACCAGATCCAGTCAGAGCTCAGTGTGTGAACAAGAATGAAGTGCCCAGCGTCCTTAGTTCGTGCCTTTCTCTTTGTTGCTGTAATGGCGATCGAGATCCGTGGTCAAGCACTTTCCTACGAGCCGATGTCTGTGGTGAAAACTCTACTCGGCAATAATAATGATAACACCATTTGGAGGCGGCTCAGCGAGAGCGGTAGCCAAGTGCATATCGCGTTACAGTCTGCTATGAAACCTTTGCTACGGAAAGGGCAAGCTGTTCTTCTCTCAGTTCGAGGCAAACTTGTGCTGCAAGAAATGTCCGGAGATGTGTCTTTAGCCAATTCTCTGGTGTTACCCAATCCTAATGTCCTCTCCCTCTTGGGCACTTCCATTCAAATCTTTTTCGAGGGCTTCAAGCCTGAAGTGCTTACAGATAAACTTGGTTCTGTACTGAAGGAGAAGGACAAGTCGCTTGCACATGGCCATGAAACTGATTCACTCCTTGATCTTCTCAACTTCATTCCCAGTGCTGACAATGATGTGACCTCATGGAAGAAATTTAATCAGCAGTCTGAGAGCGCATTTGAAGTAGGTAACAAATTGCTTGGCAATTCTGCTCGTGAAGCATGGCAGGATAGTTTCATGGGAGTAGAAATGGATGATGCTGAATATAAAGAGGGGGTTATCAAAACACAATTATCACTAGTGACACGTTTTGCCACTTCAGTAGCCAATGAACTCAAAACCATCAAGCCGCTAAAGAAAATTCCTCATTCTCACTCAGATAGGTTTGCATTTGGATGGTGGCTTAACTGTAGAGAGAACAGTGAATCTTGCCACCTCCAGTCAGCTCCTAGTGGTATGGTCTTTAGCATTAGCTCCCAGCTTCGTATATACATTGTGCCCAGTCTAGACACAACACTGATTGTAGCTGACACGTTCAATGCTGAGAACTTACTCGGTTCTTTTGATACTATTGTAAAGTCTGACGACAAAATATGGCAAGAAATAAAAAATGCAATACAACTAAAACAGAATGATCAGCTACCTAATGACAAAGTTGAATCTAGAAAAATTGAGAGGGAGGCAGATGCTGAAACAAATGAAGTATTGGGACTTTCTGCCATATTGCAGCAGCTCCTTGGATATTTCAAGCAGTATCTTGAGTTTCTGGAAACTCTGAACTGGTTTTATCGTGGTTTGGTGTTTTCTTTGTTTGTTATCTTCTCCCATTATATCTGCTACTGCGGATTCCATTCTCTGTGGCTGTTTGGAACAACCTTTAGCAAGTCTATGCACGAAGCTAGGCCTAGAGGAACACATGCCAAAGAAGAATAGCTGCAAATTATAGGATTATTTATGAATTTTGAAGAATTTGTACCAGTGCATGAATAAATTATTTGTAGTTTGTAGAGTCACATGGCTTCGGATCGGAAGTTAGTTTGTGTTGTGAATATCGTCAGTTCAAGCACGTTTTGAGAAGGTGGTAATACTATGATATCAAGACAATGTCTGTCCAAGTAGAAGACGATGAAAACCATGTAATAGATGAGCAAGAACTACTCCAGTCTCAGGCCGACCATGACGACACCAACCTTGTTAATGGCTCGACAAATCATCAGGAAGATGATACGATCGCGAAGAAACGGAGTTTATTTGACAAGAAAGTGGAGATTCCGAAAAGCGCTGGATGTGGTGGATTTAGTCTGCGAAAGCTCTGGGCGTTCACAGGGCCAGGATTTCTCATGAGTATTGCTTACCTCGATCCGGGGAACATTGAGGCCGATTTGCAGTCAGGTGCAAGAGCTGGCTATCAGCTACTGTGGGTGTTGATGTGGTCTACTTTCTTTGGTTTACTCATCCAGCGTCTTGCTATTCGTCTGGGAGTAGTAAGTGGTCAGCATCTTGCTGAAGTGTGTCATGATAGATACCCTCGGTTCCCTCGGTTCATTCTCTGGATTATGATTGAGCTTGCCATCATTGGCAGTGACATGCAAGAAGTCATTGGTACAGCCATTGCAATCTATATTCTGTCTCTGCAGCACATCCCTCTGTGGGGAGGAGTACTCATAACCATCATCGATACCTTCTTCTTTCTATTCCTCGACAAAGCTGGTCTACGAAAATTAGAAATACTCTTTGGATTTCTGATAACAATCATGGCATTGTCTTTCGGCATAGAGTTCATAATAGTAGGACTTACTCTTGAAAATTTCTTGGGTATTTTGAAGGGTCTTGCTCTTCCACTTATCCCTTCTGGTCAATTGATTGTAGCAGTTGGTACTGTAGGTTCCATAATTATGCCTCACAATATCTATCTTCATTCCGCTCTTGTACGATCACGCAACGTTGATCGAAGTGACTCAAAACAAGTCAGTGAAGCAAACATGTACTTCTTTATTGAAGCAGCAATAGCTCTGTTCGTCTCACTGGTAATAAACGTGTTTGTTGTCTGTGTGTTTGCCGCAGGTTTCTTTGGTATTTCAGCTATCGAACTTGTTCACAACTGCTCGGCTATTCAAGAAGTTCTCAATGTTAGCGAAATTACTGAGAACACTACGCTAGACATTGATTTGTACCAAGGTGGTCTCTATCTTGGCTGTAGGTTTACCGATGTGGCTAAGTATGTATGGGCTATTGGTATTCTTGCTGCTGGACAGAGCTCAACTATGACGGGTACATATGCCGGGCAATTTGTAATGGAAGGTTTTCTCAATATACACTGGAGCAGGTGGAAGAGAGTGCTATTCACTCGTGCCATCGCCATTCTCCCTACTCTTTTTGTAGCTATCTTTGCTCAGATAGAACAACTAACAGGAATGAATGATGTACTAAATGTAGTTCAGAGTCTTCAGTTACCCTTTGCTCTTCTACCAGTTTTGCATTTCACGAACTCTAAAGCAATCATGAAGCAGTTCAAAAACGGTATTTTTACACGAATAGAAATATGGACACTCCTCGTTCTAATAGTAGGCATCAATTTCTACTTTGTTGTCAATTACATTCTACGGTTTAATGTGTGGTGGGAATACGCATTGACTGTTTTGGTCATAATTCCATATCTTGTTCTTGTGGGCTATCTTGCCTACAAGGCTATTGTTAGCACACTGCCACAGAAGCTACAAGACAAGATAGAAGCTCGAATACCAAGTCTGAGAATCTTCACTTGCCCATGGGTCGATCGCATTAAGTGTCATCAGTTAGAGAAATGCTGTAACTACGAACCTGACATTTCATGGAAGTTCTGGACATGGGGAAGAAAGCAAGTAGAAAACTCAACTTCCAGTGATGAAGTAGCCTTGCTCAGCGAAGATCAAGATGGCTCACCTGTTTTTGTCAGACAAAGAGAGCCAGTGATTGTCAGAGACGGTGACAGTACTGAAAGGGAATTTTGAACTGCTGCAACATTTTAAAAATTATTTATTTCAAGCTGTAGCTGTACTTTATCTTTTCATTTTTAATACAAGTACATGTACCAGTATAGTAAATTTAATACATTATACCAGAAGTCAACCAACCACATTGACACCCACCAAGTCATGCACATGACAGCCACAAGATTGTGGTAACCAAAATTTAATTTGTATTCTGGTGCTTCAAAGATCTACTGTATAAAACCTCAATTACTGTACAGAGCAAATTGAAAGAAAAGACCATCTATTTATGAGTCACGTTATTGCAGAGTTAGCCAACCAAAATTAATGGACATGAACTAGAATAAGAAAAAATCTAGTCAACATCAGCAGTTGATGCCGCTGCCTGCTTCTTCTTCCTGCTTCGTGGTGAGCTAGTGGCGCGAGGGCTCTTCTCTACAGGACAAGATAAGTGAGTGTTCACTGTTAATCAATGTACTGACTTGGGTTGAGGTTGTCAGGAAGCCAGTCATAGTCAATATCGCCGTGCTTGTTCTGAGTCCCTGTTTCTACTGCTTTCTTCATCAGCGAGCGACCAGGCTATAGAAGTGAAAGAATAAAATTGTTGTATACATAAGAATATCACATACCCTCTTCACAGTGGTCCATGCATAGTGAACTATGAACATAAAAAGGCATAATCCAGACACCATGAACATGTACATAAAGAACCTAGATGATAAAAGTGAATTTAAGTGGATAAGGTATAGTACTGCATACGTTTCAGCATCAAATCCTTCCTCCAGTTCAACAATATTGACAGTATTGTTGAACACAGCATCAACAAACTGGTTACCATCCTGTGCAACAGAGCAGTAAGGACATGAATACACAACAAACACCACATACCAAGTCCTTGTAATAGATGTTCACTACTAAACCAAAAGGACGTGAATAGAATGACTCGCTTGGCTTGAAATTGTAAACAAATGATGCCTAAAACAAAAACAAAAATATCCCTACACAAGCTCCCACAGGTACTGACCTGTGTGTCAGGAGGAACGTATGTTTCCAAATAGGCCATTGAAAACTACAGGAAGAGAATATATAAACTGCTGTCATGTGCTTGTAGGGACATACATTTTGAATGAAATAACTGTAATCTTGAGGATATCTGTAGGAAAGAAACAGAAAGATTAACCAACTCATATCCAAACAGTCTATACCTAAAAGAGGCTTCAATACCAGACACAACAAAGTGCTCTTTTCCTTTGTTATAGAGTCCAATAAGAGATTGTACTAATTGACCAGCAACAAAGTCTAAGAGAAACAAAAGAATGGTTGTACTGGTTGAATACTGCAAGCATGCAAGTATCTTACTTTCTTGTGGTCTGTTAGTGAATAAGATGGTTGTTTCAGCATCTGGAGATGCCTTCATTCTTGTGTCCTCCACTTCTTCCTCTTCCTCCTCCTCAGAGCCTTTTCCATCACTCACAGCTACTTTGTCATCCTACAGTATGTCAAGCTGCTGTCAATTACAATTAACGAGTGTTATAATAGAGTCTTGCCTCATTATCTTTGCCAGTATCTGGTAATGTAACTGTCTCTTCTTCATCCTCCTCCTCCACTAACCCATCCTCTTCTCCCTCTATTGTATCTTCAACACTGTCGTCATCTTGTGCCAGTGAAAGTCTTGGCCCTGAAAAACAAAACAATTATTAAATTATAGCTAGTTTCTATGACTGGTCTCAGATTATAGAGTGATCGTCATTCTGCTTTGCAGCAAAGAACCAAGTGGACAGGCATGGTAGCATCAACCACCATTACCTGATCCATGCCCTGTTAGTTTACACTACTGCTACAGAAACAAAAACTGTTCCCAGTAACAGTAGCCATAACAAACAGGGACTAGCCTGGTTCTTCACTAGCACAGAAGTCAACCCAAATGCCATCTGATACATCATCGACCAAACTTCCTCGTAATTTTACCATGCTCACCCATCTCGGAGAATAGAGGCGTTAGACATAGCGCCACCACCAGCCAGAACGATAATCTTGCTAGCAAACGTGCCATTACGCCAACTACAGCTCAGCCACCGGCTCTTAGAGTAGCTGTAGAATATTGAAACAAACAGAAGAAGGCGATTGAGGAAGATAAAGGAACAACGAACAAGAGGATAAAGAAAACTGAGCATTAATTAGAACTGATACCAAAATAGGCGTAACTAAAAGGCGGGTCTATTATTCGAGCAGCGAAGAGAACTAGCAGCATACGAGCGGCACGATAAGTGCAAAATGAATATTCTACCAAAGAAAAGGTTGACCTATCTGTTTTAGTTAAATCAGAGCCATAATTAATGTTTCTTCTAGTTGGCATGTGCTAAGTCGAAAAAACATACAGCGAGTCAGAGAAGATGAAACTGCAGCTAAACGAGCCGATGAGGAGAAAATACGACGAGCAACACTGGCTGTAAGTAATAATTAAAAATCGAGATCCTCCACTATCTACTATACAGGAACAAGAAGCCAAAATTATGTTTATGAGAAAGCGACAAAGGGCACTTGAAGGCGAAGAGGATGATGACGGAGAAGGTGAGGGAAAGGACAAGCAAAAGGATGGAAAGGAAGAAGTCAAGATCATAACTCCAGACGGCCACATTAATTTTTTTTCGGATCTTCAGACTGGAGTAAGTTACTAGACACACATTTACCACTACTGGCTGGCTAGCTAGCTAGCTATAGTTTGGGTTTCCAAACGGAATGATAATTGCACGTACAACTTCACAAATTGCGTGCAACAGTATTTTCAGTAGGGACTTGATAGGATGTGCAGCATTTTCTCTTGTTGCTAGAATTTTTGTTTACATTGATAAGGGGTCACTAGAGTAAGATTATTAAAGCTAGTGTGGATCTTCAATATGTAAAGGTTGGAGCTGATAAAGCAAACCCAGAGCATGTTGCAGAGAAGAAAGCTGAACAGGAAAAGTTTGAAAAGAAAATTGGTCTGCTTACGTACTTGGTGGATAAAGATTGTAAGCTAATTTTGATGAACATTATTATGAAATGCTAGCTATTTTTCATAGCTTCTTCATCAGATCCGTGGTATACAAAGTCATCAACCCATGAACAGAGGTACAGTAATTGTACCTAGTTGCATATGCGATTGTTGCTGCAGTATTGTACAGGGCAAGAGAAAGGCAGCTGCTGACCCACTGAATGATATGATGATGTATATGAAGGCAAAGAAGAAAAGTGCAGATGAGCCTCAAACACAGCCTGTGAATAGTGATCGTATTTCTCTCTCAATCTCACTTTACTAACTTCATCTGCTGCTCCTTTTCATTATTTTTCTCAAATTAGGTGTCATCAAAGAGCTCATCTTTAGCCAGCTCCAGTAGCCACCATCACAGTAGCCATAAGAAACACAAACACAAGCACAAAGATAGCAAGAAGAAGAACCTTGATAAACTGAGAGAGGAGAGAAGAAGGAGGGAAGAGGCAGAGAAGGCCAAGAGTGAGTCATTGTTGAAGAAACATTATGGCCTAGAGCCCGATCCTGTTGCAGTACAAGAACAACCACAAAGGTAAGCATTTTCTAGGTGTGTATGTAAGCAATGAGTCACATTGATCGCGCCATAAAAAAAAACGTAACTACATGTAGTCTCTAGATACGTGATTGTGACCAGCAAGTCAATCACAATAATATGTCACAAGGTTAGCAATGCATGTGCTGTGACGGCTGCTAACCATTGTGAACCAGGCTTAAGATCATTGGTGTCAGTTAAGTTACTGTGTCATACCCAAATCTTACACTAGCACACAACCAATAAGAGCTGCGATTATGTGTTACTCTTGCTTTAGGTACAACAGTCAGTTCAATCCACACTTAGCAAGAGTGAGGAGATAAGCAAAGGATGACACATAATAATTTATGTCCACTTTTTGAATGGAAGAACTGGTGAAGGTGATAGGAGTGATGAAAGGAAACTGTGTCAGTTCAGTGCTTGTATGCATAAAGAAGATTTATTTATGGTATAATCACGAAAAATTATTTTGAAATTAAGTTTTTGCTCAAATCTATTGTGTAAACTCGTCACATGCATAATTTCCTTTGTTACGACATGAAAAAATAATTATTATACATAACATGTATTATGGTAATAACCATTGATTGGCAACATCATAAGCCAAGCAGGTCTGCTAGTTCGTCATCTTCTTCATCCTCACTCACTCTAACAGACTGACTGTGGTCCTCTGGTGAGTTAGAGTTACTGCTTGAGATCTCAACTTCATCATACTTTCTCTTTCTACCGAGTTCCAAAGAATTTGTTTCTAGACCAAGGTATTGTTCGGATGTATCCATACTCTCAGTTTGATTGTCATTTCCGATACAGCTGCCAAGCCTGTCCTCCTCCTCTTCCTCACTCTCATCATCGTCTTCCTCTTCTATTGATAGTTCACGATTAATTTCTGCCTCCATTTTCTCAAGCTCTTCACTAGAGACAGAGAAACGATGGCTACGATGTCGGGAACTACCAGCACCCATTTGCAAGACACTAATAGAAACAAGACTAGGATCAGAGCTGCCCTTGCTGGGTGATTCCTCTTCAATCTGATGAGTCTTGCTCTGTTCTTTGACTTCAAGCTCTTTCTTCTCTTTAGCTGGCTTTGTTGCAACTTCTGGGGGAAAATCAGGAGCAAACAAAGTCTCATCTACCCATTCCCACTGTTCAGCACATGCCCACAACCATTTAGAGTGGACCACCTTCACCCCCTTCATTTTAAGTGCTTGTCGATGCTTGTTGGTCCCTGGTCGTCCCACGATGAGATGAGTGGTAGCTTCACTTGTGATTTCAGCTTTGCCTCTGCCAGAGATCAACTGAGGTTGAACAACTGCTCCAAAAGCTCGTGCTGTGTTCCATTCTCTGCTTCTTTCTAGTGGCATGTTAGTGGGTATGACTCCTGTGAATACTAGCCTAGCTCCTTCAAGCACAGATTTCCGAAATCTTGGAATAATCACTTTGAGGTCAGGTGTAGGTATATCATCACCACAAGAACCTCTTCTATCAGGTGTGTTAGTCTGTTGTACGCTGTCGCACTCTGTGTAAAATATGACATGCACTCGTTGAAGAATTTTTTCAAGACTGAGCAAGAACTTGTCTGGATCGTCAATCTTGGTTCTTGGGCCAGTCCCTGGCTCAGGCTTGGTGGTTTGGGTATTGGAAACAGGTTGAATGGTATGGGCATCAGGAACAGTATGGGCAGTAGCAGTCTCTTCCTGACCACTAGGGTGTTTCTCCAGTGCAGTTGGTGAGGAACCAGAGGAGTGTACATTCTGTATTCCTGCAGTAGATGCTTGCTGTTTGGCCTTGTCTCCTTCACTCTCCTCTTCACTGCTACTGTTGTCAGTGTCGCTAGAAGAGCTGTCACTGCTTGAACTACTCGAGCTTTCATTCTCTTCATCTTCTTTGCCTCTACTCCTCTCATCTTCTTTGTCACTGGTATTGTTGTTGTTGTTGCTGTTGTCTGTAACATCCACTTTGTTCTCATGAGTTACTGTTTGAACAAACCTCTGCTGTTGTGGTCTAATCTCAGATGGTCTAGACTGAGATGCTTGAGGTTGACGCGAGTCACGTCGAGAAGAGGGTGGAGAATTGATGTCGGCAGTACCAGCAAAGAAGACATACGGTTTAACATGTACCAGGTTAGCACAGCGTCCCCAAATGTCTTCTCGGTCATCGATAATGGCTACCATCTCATCTCCACAAGGAAACACTGAACTGGATACAAACAACACATGGTTATATGCACCAATGGTAGACTCACTTACCGTAGCCTCAAAGCTTTTGAATGAGGATCAAAACACTCGTCACGAGAAATCACTCTATCAGAGAAGAGCTTTCTCTCTGGATCTAATATATGTGTGACAGCAACAGCATAATCCTTAGTCCCCATTGTGAACACATGCATCTCATAGAGTTGAGAAACAGCAGAGAGAAACTCTCTAGCTGATGGACGTAGCCGACAATGATAGACATGACGGTGGCCAGGTAGAGAAAATTGATACACATCCTAAGAGAATAGATATAAGTACTCAACTACTATTAACATTAATGACTTGTACATTTGAGAGTGCATGTATAATGTGACTTAAGACGTGTATGTGTGTGTGTGTGTGTGTGTGTGTGTGTGTGTGTGTGTGTGTGTGTGTCAGCTTACAGGAAGTCCAGGTTCAACATGAGGATCTACTGATGTGTGTATCAGTGTCTGGTCTAGGTCAACCACCAGTGCTAGTTTACGACTGCTCAACAGCCGCTGCTTGTCTTTGTTACCCAGCAATGCTGCTTCCTGTTTACAGATCCGATAATAATAGAACTTAGTTGCAGGGCAGCACCTTTTGACTGATTCTGACTTGTGGAATAGCATGGAGCATACTAACACTAGCAGCTTCATTGATTCCCTGTTCACTGCTGAGAAAAAAAAAGAGAGTGACAGATAACACATAAAAAGAACACATAAAAAGATGTGATCACCTTTTCAGGTTAGCTCCACAAATTGCACAGAGATCAAATGCAACCACACTGTGATCACAGTGTTCCTCAATTGTTACCACTTCACTCCTGATAACAATAGTGAAACAGTCATACTAGAGTATAACAGTTCTCACTTTGGAGCAGCTATATCTCCATTGCTCATGATCACTCTCCTCACTATACCAACAGTTGGTGACTTGAGAGACTGCACGACTCCAGACCCATTCCTCGGCTGGTACTGACACAGGACTGAGCCCTTCCTGACTCTGTCTCCCACTTGCACACATACACTAATAACCTCTACTTCACCATCTGGAGGGCTAGACACCACTACCGCCTCACCACCCGCACTTGTCTGCTTAGTTGCCATGCAAGCCAAAGAAAGATAAAATTAAAGGATTTTCAAATTGCTCAGTTTCTGCAGATTTGTTCTTTGTTGGGTCCAGTCGAGTGAGTCAAGTCTTTCCAAAAGGCGCGCTCGATCAGATGTGCAGATGATAGGCGGAGCTTATTAATTAAGCCCCGCCTTTGATAATAAAAACTAAAGTTAAATAAAAATGGCGGCAGCAGCTGGGAGGTCGTTTACTCGATTACTACCTTTGCTAGCTCGTGGCAAGTTGTCTAAGTGCAGCTTTGGTGTTGCTAGAAGTGCTGGTGAGTATAGAAAAGAAAGAACGCGTAATAAATGACATTTTGCAGCTTCAATTGTGAGGCCATCTACTGTCAGTGTTATGCGATCCTTTAGCTCTTCAAGTGCTCCTAATGGTATGTTTAAAAGTCGAAAAATCAGTAGGTAGTGTTTTCTCAGTTGCTAATACAGAGGAAGACAAGCATTCTATGCTATTGTCGTTTGGTCAGTACATTGAGGAGGTCCTGCCCAAGTATGTACAACAAGCACAAGTCACTCACACTAATGAGCTGGAGATATTGATCAATCCGGAGGGTGTAGTACCTGTGTTGTCCTTTCTGAGAGACCACACTAATGCTCAGTTCAGGCAGCTTGTAGACATGACTGTGGTGGATGTACCTAGCAGAGTGTTCCGATTTGAAGTGGGTAATGTACACTTAATTATTATTATTGTAGCTCTCCTCTCTTATTTTCTCAGTTGGTGTATAATATGCTCAGTGTCACATACAACTCAAGGATCAGAGTGAAGACATACACTGATGAACTCACTGCAGTGGACTCTGTCACTCCATTGTTTGCTTCTGCGAACTGGGCAGAGAGAGAGGTACAGTCATTCTCTGGTATACAACTGTTCTTAACATGTATAATCATAGGCTTGGGACATGTTTGGTATTGTGTTCTCAGATCATCCTGACCTCCGCAGGATCCTCACTGACTATGGGTTTGAAGGTCATCCCTTCAGAAAGGACTTTCCTCTGAGTGGCTATGTTGAAGTATGAATTTGCACCATGCTCTGAAGCAGCATGATATTGCATGCTCTGCAGGTTCGATACGATGATGAGAAGAAGCGTGTAGTTTGTGAACCTCTGGAATTAGCACAAGAGTTTCGTCGATTTGATCTCTCTTCGCCATGGGAACAGTTTCCTGCTCACAGACAAGCTATTTCCACCGGTAACTCACAAGAGCAACTTTCCTCACAACAGACTGAGGACAAGAAATAGCAAAACCACTGACTGTAGCACATCTATTTGTAGTGTATGTTATTACTTGTTGCAAAACAATATTAGTTTGATACTTAGTACCATACACACACAGTCACTTCATGTAAACAGATCACACATTGATTCCAAGTATCCTCTACCATCAAGAGTACATTAGATCACCTCTCATTATGGACTGAGATCACAAAATGCTCAGTTTTGAAAGTTTCCAATCCTAGTAATGTAGTCTATACCTCCCTCCACCTTATCGCCATAATTATCTCAATCAGCAAAATTAATAATAATTATAATAACTACAACTTAACACACATTAAAACAAAGATAAAATATTTAAGTTCATAACATTGCAGAGTACTTCACTCCTAAGAGAACTCCAATATTATTATGCTAGTGTGTTAATTGAAGAGCTGCTGAATGCAGTCAACCGAAGAGAGAAGGATGAGATGAAGAAAGGAATGGAAGGTCATTACATAAAGTAGTCTGGTATGCGTCGAGTTACTAGTGGCTCTCCACGACGAGGGGCAGGATCAAATTGGAGACTGAAGGAAGAATAAAAGTCAAGTACAGCTACATACAAACTATTTTCATACCACCACAGCAACAATTACTATTACTACTTACAAAGTGTACTTGAGTCCATCATCAAGTTCCATGATGGCCGCCTGATTGCCGCAGCGATAACAGTAATTGGGTGCACTGAATATAGTGACAACATTGCGATCATGACACCAGTTGTAGCCCTAAGGAGAAGCAAGTCATGTTGGTTTATAGACAGAACTGCTAACATTCAACGACTCTTAAACCATGCCAGTCAACTTACCTCCATCACCAACTGATGTGCTCTGCTGATCAAAGTGAGTCCGTTGTTGTGGTTGAAGTTCTCTGATATGTCCTGACCAAATGTGTAGCCTGCTCCTCTTGGAGATATTCCCCAGCCTCCACGATCGTCAGGATCAGACCACAGCAGATCACACATGGGGCCCTGGAGATGTAGTAAGCATAGTTATATCACAATTTCTCTGTATACCTCATGAGGTAGTTCCTGCAGTCTGTCCAATGATCGTATATGGTCAAGTGTGTCAATAGATGGAGATAGGCCACCGTGAAGACAAAATATCTGTTGAACAAGAGAGTGAAACAATAGGATAGCAGCTGCATCATCAACACACTTACTTGACCATCTACTACTGCAGTCAGTGGCAAGTAATCAAAGAGATCAGTAAAGTATTTCCAGACATTAGGACTACCATACTTCCTAAGACATTCATCATAAAATCCATACACTTGAGTAATCTGCCGACACTCATGGTTCCCACGCAGAATGGTTATTCTGTTTGGGTATCGCACCTGTTGAGTTTGTCGGAAAAGAAGGAAAGAATAAATAACAAGAGAATCCATACTGTTTCATTGCCAGAATCACTGGACAGTATTCTGTTACCAGTACAAAGCACATGTGCAAAGTATGATGAGGTTTCAGTTCAAGTGTTACTATGAACATGTGCTAGCATATTCATGAGCCATAGCATGTTTATGGACCACGCAACATAAAAGTATAGTAGTATAAACGTGCTAATGTCTAAACTTTTGCTGGTGTATGTGAATGGCTGTACAAAACACACAATGTATAATATTGTTGAAAGTTTAAACTGTAAGGGTTAAAATTACAGTTTGGGACACTGAGTAGACAATGAGACAACAGACCTTTAATGACACTAAAAGTGACACGGTTTCTACAGAGTAGTAGCCACGATCAACATAGTCGCCCATAAACAGGTAGTTAGTGTGAGGTGACTTGCCGCCAATCTTAAACAGTTCCATAAGGTCATGAAACTGTCCGTGTACATCACCGCACACAGTCACTGGGCACTTGACTTCCTGTACATTAGACTCGTTCGCTAGTATCTCCTTGGTCTGATTGAAAAGATGACGATAAAGATAGTGGGCATTAATAGGATTACCTTTTCACACAAAATCTTTACTTGACGCTCCTCCAGTTGTTTGCATTGCTCTAACTGCTCAATCCACTGGTCTAATTCCTTAGCTTCTGTAGTACTCTCCATGTTCTTATCTATTGGGATAAATAAAAGCGATAAAGAACGGTGCGCTCTGATATGGGTGTGACAATTAGCAAAGGGCTGTTTAAGATAACAGTAACGCTTTATGCTCATTCAGCAACTTCAACAAATACAGAAAACAACTTACCTTGTGTTCTAACGGTCAATCAAACTGGCAGCTGATCATGAACGGCCTATAAGCTAGATTGCAATTGCCAGTACATTGTGGGATGTGTAACCATTACGTAATAGGAAATGCATCGTGGGCGTAACCACGCCTCATGCTCGCTCAAAGATAAGGGGTTTATCATCCGGCTCCATGCTCAGGCCGGAAATACCTACACTCCCAGGCCGGAAATAGCCTCAATACATACCGACAGTTGTGGTTCTAGGTTCCAGCTATACTTGCACTTTTTCTCTCAACAGTGTAACATAATAATTATTATGAAATAACTTCAAATTGAACATTGATAATATTTATTATCATGAAGTCCGCATTTCTACTACATGTTATCTGATTGGCTGCCGTTACCATCTATAATGAAGAGTGTAAAATAATAATATAATAATTATTATTGTATAGAAAGAAGTACATACCAACTGCATCCTCTAGATCTAGTGATTCCTCCAGTTCTTTCTCCTGTTCTTCGTCTTCCAGCTCATTCTCCTTTTCTTTCTTCGGCTCTTCCTGTTCTTGTTCTTCCTCCTGTCCTTCCATTTTAACTTCTATATCCATTGAACAGTCCTCTTCATCAGCCATCATTTCCTTTTTAGCTGGTCCAGTTGTTGTGGTTAGTGACTGATCCTCAGGTGGATCTTCACCCAGCATTGACAGATAGTGATACCTTTCAATTTGCCCAAGAAACAGACGCACAGACCATGCTGCAACCCACGCTGATAAATATATGGGACACTGGAGAGGTATCCTACAGCAGGAGGAGAAAAATACTTTGTTGGCTATAGTACAGGACCAAGTGCCCTTGACAGCACATGATGCACACGACGGCGTATCAACTAATGACACAATTATGAGAGGTGTACACAACATGTAGGAGGGAGTGAATTAAACTTAGTAAAGAGCTTACAATGACTGATCTGTTTCCTTCTCCTCTAGTGAATTTTTGGGATCATAAAGAAATACTGCCGGTCCTATGTCTTGGATGAACAAGAGAAAAGTGTAGTAACTGTGCAAATCTCCCATATTGCACTGCTGATAGTACACAAATCTCATCAGATGCAGTTATAGAATAAATAAAGTCAAGAATCTTACCAAGATGACCAATAGCCTCTCTAGCTGCAGCTGACAGGCGTGAAGTGAGTGGGTTTGGTTCACTCAGAACTAGGATAATGTCTGATAATGTGACGGAGACCACTCTCTTGGTAATGTGAGGAATCATTGTTTCCATTCCCTGGAAAACATAAAATAATTATATCAAACTATCCAACTTGTTTGCAGAACAATCTTTAGGCAGAATCAGGTTGGAATAACAGAATAAGGAATTTATTTTGTTTATATAAATGCAATTTAAGATGCTACATCAGCATAACTTCCCTATTGACACACAGTGGACTCACATCTTGGGTTAATCTAAAAGGGCAAGGTCCTTTTGCATGATCACATCGTGATAACACACGCACACCCGTGTTGATAAACTAGTGAAGAGAGAGGGCTACAGCTGACTACAGTGTATAAACAGCAATGATGACACACCTTGACGTCTTTGTTGTTGTTGATAGTAAGCTCTTTGACAAGCTTAGAAGTGAAGTAGATATTTCTCTTCTTTCCAGTAGTGGTTCTTACAAGCAACTGATCACAGCAGAATGATGAAGGAACACCATAGTATGATCTAGCAAGACAAAATCATTGAGAAAAATAATTAAAAATTTTCTTACTCTATATTTTTGCGGGTGTCACTCTCTTTATCAAAAAATACATACGGATCTTCTTTATATCCTCTTCCTCTGTTCTTCCGTTGCACAAACCCTGGCCTAGGAAATTAATCAACACAATTTATAATGGGCTGTTCATTGGTACTAATATGCATATTGAAAACACGTGATGGATGGGTACTAGCCCAAGTGTTGTTGTAGCTGAACTCATTGTAGTAGATGGGTAGGCAACTATCGTTTGACCATGTGTATCATGGTCAATATGTCATGCAGTCATGTTTACAGTGGAGCAGTTTACATGAGGCACTCTACCCCCAACAGAGCTAGTCTCCCAAACACGACACTGATGACAGGCATTGTTGTAGTTAACTAGAGGTTGGTAGTATATAGGGCTTGTGTACACTAGACATAGACTCTGTGAGCCCATGTAGCAAGATAGGGCTAGTACATATGAACTTATACCTCGTTCACATTAGCAATCCATATATTGGCTCGCTCGGTTCAGTGCACTGTTCACACTACAGCGAGCTAGACGTTTTCGCTTGTGTTTTGTTATATTCACGATGGTCCATGCCATATGTCACATGAATTATAAGGAACGCCCACATTCAATACTTTGTGCTTTGCAGTGATGCAGGTGATAATCCCGGTCTCTACCACAGCGCTGCCAGTTCACTTCACAGAGCTTTATTCAGCTCTCGTGAATCTGACTACCTGGAACAATAGTTCTTTCTTGTGTAAGCTACTGACTACTGTTTTGACTTTGTGGTACCATCAGTTATGTCAGTGTAGGCAGAGGCTATTCTCTGGTTTAGGAGACATGCATATAGGCCAGAAGAGCTGCCCTCAGCATGCCTCAGTTATAGAACTGTATCTGTCCATGTCATTTACCATTCAAACATTTTAAATTCACATACAACAGAAGGGGCAGCATAGTACATGACTCTACAACATGGACTCGCTGAATGCCATTCAAAGATTCGTATGCAGCTATGATCAATTATTAGGACGCTAGTTACAAGTCTCAACTATGCTAGGCCAGCACGGTTCGGCTCGCATTGGATAGCGTTCACACTAGGGGTAATGCGAGCAACCCGGGCTGAGAAGGCAAGTGTGAACGGGGTATTACTGACTTTCCTAATACTGCCTCTGGAGGTCTTTCCAGTTCTCTATCAGCTGCAACACCATCAGACACAATTGCTTCCGTTCGTTTTGTTCCATCACTTATATCCTTCTCCACTTCTTCACACACACTGCTAGTACATTCTGCAGTTGGCACACTTGGTGGCTGTTTTTTGGCCTGATGCTGCCAAGGGAGCCAGCTGTGTTTGACTAAAACAGCTACAAAGAACCCTCCAGTGTTTTGATGATGAGGCAATATCCTTATACTACAAAAGAAAAGTAAGAAAATGAGAGCACTCTGATGTAGTTCATATCTGACCAGCGATTCAAATGAAGCTGCTCTGCTTGTTCTGCACTGGGAGGAAACATGGTTGATTGAAAAGATGATGAATCTTTAATAGGATCTATCCACTCGTCAGACTTGTTCATAACCTACTATAAACAATGAAACTAAACAACACGTACTCACTGTACTCACTTTCCAAGTGCTGGTACCCGGACTGAACCTCAGCTCAGGAAGTTGATCAGAACATTGGACAATTTCAACAGCACCTATGTACAAGTATCAATTTTCCAGTTCTCAAAAATAATTAACTATCATACCTCCACTATGAGTGACAGCTGCAGCAACAACTGCTTCATCCTCCACAGGATTGAGGGAACACGTGGAGTAGACCAATCTGCCTCCAGGAACTAACAACTCTAATCCTCGTGTGAGAATGCGAAGTTGGAGTCTACAAACAAGATATAGCATGAGCAGTAGAGTCAGTATAGTATAGTCAACCGCACACACTAGACCAGTGGATATACTAACTTGTGCAGTGAATTTCCAGTACCAGGAGACCATGACCTCCAAATTGAAGGATTCTTTCTAATGGTACCGTCACCACTAAAGGAAAGACCTCATTATTTACAATCTGAGATGAAATACAGCTAACTAACCTACAGGGAACATCACAGAGAATGCGATCATATTCCAGAGGAATCCTCTTATCATTCTCCTAAAAGAAACACACTTTAGTTCACACACTGAGTCCAGTACACACACATTGTAATAGAGATGTGGATAGACTGAAGCATCATGATTGGTCACCACAAAGCATGGGCTATTCAGTCGCTTAGCTTGATGGACTAACATGTAACAACGTTTGTTATCAGCATCATTAGCTACAACGACACCGGCTGAAGAAAGAGAGGACAGATCAAGTCAGCATAGAAATGACATGTATACAATCAACATACAAGGAACAGTGACGAGATGTGCGTCTGCAGAGTGGAGTGCCTCGATCAGTTGAGCAGTCTTGGATCCTGGGGCAGCACACATGTCAAGCACTTTGTGATGAGGCTTCACTCCCAGTAGCAGGGGAGGGATCATACTAACTGCCTCTTGACGACTGATACTACCCTGAGAGAAGATGAACCAGTACTGCCATACTGATTATAGTAATAGACCAGATTACCTGAGTATTTTCCTTGACAAGAAAAGAATGAAATTTTGATATGAGAGGAGATTTTCTGAGAAATTTACGTGACAGTGACACTTGCCAAGCTAGCCGACCAGGATACCTGTTAGTAGAACATAAGTGAACATGGCATTGATCATGACATGCTACATCTTAAATAATAATTATTATTTTAAATAATAGTTAGACAGCGCATCCGAGGATCTAGAAGCCCGAGAGCCGTTGCTATATAGCGTCCGAGCGTAGCGAGGGCGCTATGGTAACAGCGCGAGGGCTTCTACATCGCGTAGATCCGATTGGATGCGCTGTCTAACTGATTTAGACCATAGCAACAGCAAACAGAAACGACGTGAACGACGAGCAAGGACACGCGAGCGCTGTTAAAAATATTCAGTGGAACTCCGCGCACAGAACCGTAATCTGAGCCGTGTGGTGGGATTCCATTATGAGGTCGCGGCAGTGGCGGGATTCCATTATGAGATTTATAGACCTGCAGCTACGCAACCTGATTGGTCAACATCGCTTAGCTGTGGTCTAATGTGAGTTATGACTTGCACATAGTGAGTTCATAACCTAAGAGTGAATATGCCCATTGGACACAGCGTAACCGTGTTGGCATTTTCTATGTCACAAATTTAGACCTCGTTTACACGGTTGCGTTTTCATCTAAAAGTCTAAAACGCTTTGCGGATGCACCTCACGTTTACACGAAAACGATAACTTGAAAACACTTCTCAAAGTGGAAACTTTTGAAAACGACAAAGTTCTACGTATAAACGCCAAAAACTGATGAAAAGGTATGGCGTGTTGCAGGCAGGACTTTCTTAAAATGGTGCGTGGAGAGGTCTTTCTGTTGCTCGTTGTGCCTAGCTGCCTGTTGGCAACGATGGCTGACGTCTATATCATCAAATGTAGTTGATATTTACACAACTAACAGGTACAACGCATAGAAGAGAGAGCCAGCACAAAGGAGATTTGGGTCAGGCCAGGACGAACATCCTTGAGGTGGGTCAATTTTTTGAATGGTATAACTCTAGATGAAGAATGGAAGGAGAATTTTAGGATGTCTCGTGAAAGTTTTTCCAATTTGGCTAACTTGTTGCGTCCACATATCGAACGTAACGTGACTATCATGCGTAGACCTTTCTCTGTAGAAAATCAACTAGCGCTGACCTTATACTACTTGCCAGATGAAGGGTAGTCTCCTGATGGATTTTGGTTTCAGGAGACTGTCTGGTCACAACCACAGTACCGCCAATCTCCGCCGGAATGCTGGCAGAGCCAATTAGTGGTTAGAGAACGTCCTGCGCCCATGCTTATCGAACAACATGGCTACGCCACACATACTTTCAGTTGCTGCTAGAAGTATAGGGATTCCTGCTCTTAAGCCTGAGCAAGAGAAAGTAATTAGAGATCTCCTGGATGGTAGGGATGTCTTGTTTGTCTGCCCACTGGCTATGGGAAGTCCACGTGTTATGGCTGCCTGCCTATTGTTTTTGATCGCATTCGACGAATTACTTATGGTTCCTCAGTGATTATTGTGATCTCACCACTCAAAGCACTGATGGAAGACCAAGTATACAGTTCAAGTAAGAAGGGGATAAGTGCAGTGTACATGGAGCTGAGGAAACTCGTAGGGATGCAGACACAACTCAAGCCATCATTAGTGGAAAGTTTCAAATCGTTTTTACAAGTCCTGAACAAGTGTTGCAGAATCTTCAGAGGAGAGGGATGCTGAGGTTGCCAGTGTACCAAAATATGCAGGGGCAAGCAGTTTAGACGTGAATTTGCGAACATAGCCGAAATGCGGAGTCTTGTCCCTGTCCATGCTAAGTTAATGGCACTTACAGCCACTGCATCAAAATCAAGCCGAAAGAAGATAATGCAGATCCTCTGAGGATGTAGCAATAACACCAATATTGTTTACCATGTAAAACAATGGAAGGAAGGAATAGATGAAGTTATGGGAGAAGTTGTTGAGAGAGTTACGCTGGAGCGAACTGAGTGTAAACGCACTATCATCTATTGCCGAACCACCTCTGATTCCATTGATGTATATTTAAGTTTTTTTTAGAAGAAAACTTGGGAAAGGTCTATTCGAACCACAAGGAGCACCAAATCTATCACAGTTTCGTATTGTTGATATGTACTGCAGCTGGACATGTACAGAAATCTATCCTCTCTTCCTTCACTAAGCCATCAGGAAAGCTACGGATAGTTATTGCTACCATAGCTTTTGGTCTTAGCTTAGACTGCCCTGACGTTAGGTATGTTCTTCATTGGGCCCCCCGGGAATATAGAGGCCTATCTGCAGGAGACTGGTCGAGCTGGTAGATGGCAAGCACTCAGATGCAATTCTTTATTATGGACCTGGCCAACTTAGAAAAGACATTGTGTCACCATCTATGATTGATGATTGTAAAAACACTACTGAGCAGGTTCATGAATATTTTTTGAGTAAATATACAAATTATTGTAGATGTAACGAGTACTTAAAGAGTCTTCGACAAGAATTTCTCACAATAAGAGTGTTGATGTACATGTCGGACTTAGAGATCAGCTCAAGACTTACGCTTCCAAAAAACAATTATAATTGTTGTCACCATTATACGTGTAAAAACAATATTTGCGTTGTTGTGTAAACGGGTCTTATACAGCAGAAACCAAGGACTTAAATGCTAATGATATTTACGGTTCTACAATGATTATTCACAACTGCAGTAACGAACTTGTGACCCGAACGCCGGGCAATTGTGGCGAAATTATACTCACACTCCTCTCATGATAGCGTGTATTCGTGGGAACATCAGAATTGCTACTCTGCTACTCCAAGCACGTGCTAACATCAACCAATAAAGGGATAACAACTCTGATGTATCCATGTAGGACAGAACACCTCTCAATGACCTAATGAGGCTACTGATACAGTATGGAGCAGACATCGACATAAAGAACAGTAATAAGCTACAAAGAACACAACTGCGCATGCGTAGTATGGCTTCAGTTGTGAAATAAATTCGTTGTAACACCCCGTGAGTGCTATATCCGATTTATTGACCTCACCCTCGGTCAATAAATCGGATATTGCACGAGCGGGGTGTTATAACGAATTTATTTCACAACTGAAGCCATACTACGCATGCACAGTTGTACCGCATGCTTGGATCTAGCTTACCTAGCTAGCTACTGTAGTACTGTATCCACGTCAATCCTGCACTTGTGCCATGGAAAAAGAAAACCATCCACCATAGAAAAAGAAGCCACGTCTGTCTTTATCACTTAAAAGCCGAAAGATCGTTTTGGAAGTGTATCTTCGTCAGAGCTTGAAGACATGGCCCGGTTTAAGATGCCTAAAAACTCCACTCAAGCAAGCAAGTGGGCTATGAAGAACTTCGCAGACTGGGCTGAGGAATACAGCAAGAAAAATCCTGACAATCCTTGTCCGGCGGAAATTCTTTCTTCATCCTGTGATTCTAAGGAATTGCTTAACAAATGGCTGTGTGTCTTTATTAGTGAAACGAGGAGTAAGTCAGGCCAGCCCTCTCCCAAAAGTATATATGCTTTACTCTGCGGTATTCTTAGACACATGAGGGGAGAAAATCCTAGGTACCCGAACTTTCTTGGGAAAAGTGACCCAGAATTCTCCTCATTCACCAGGACATTAGACAACTTATTCAAATCGCTGCAATCAAAAGGAGTAGGAGCAACAGCAAGTGCAACAGAAGCTTTAACTCCTGAAGAAGAGGACCTTTTGTGAACTTCTAGTGTTTTAAACACAAAAGATCCGATCGGACTAGGGCGAGCTGCTTTCTTTGTCACTGGAAAGATTTTTTGCTTTCGGGTATGTCTACTATGAGCATGCTTCTAAAAACAAACAAGGTGGAACTCGTCAATTGCATCTGGATCACAAGGTGGTGTCGATAGTTAGCAACAAAGCTGCGAAAGAGAGATGTCCTGTATTTGTTTTGGACACTTACATTGCTATGTTTGCCAGAGAAAGCAAATAAAAGTGATTTGTTTCATTGCCGTGCTATTCAGAATGTCATGAAAGGTAGTCCGTGGTACTCTGCAGTTCCAATTGGCAAAAATGTTCACAATAACATGTTTAGTATCATTTGTAAGGCTGCTGGAGTTGCTGGTGAAAATAAAACTAATCACAGCCTTCGAGTTTTGGGTGCCACTACATTATTTGCAGCTGGAGCGCCAGAGCGAGTAATAGACCCTTCGCGAAATGACGTAATAATTTTACCGCAAGCGTGCGAAACTTGACTGGTTGGCATAAGCTGCATCGTCAGTGCAATGGCTGCGAGCTGTTGCGCTGTAAACTGTTCTGTGATACTTGAAAGTAAGTGGCGTGAGTTCACACTAACGAGTAGCAGAGACGGGCGTGCATAAAGCTGTTTCGAGAGCAAAGCGGTCCCGTCGGCCGTGTTTATTCACTGGACTACTGACCGGCCATTTTAGCAGGATAGAAAGCAAATCGGATAGAGCCTACACATCGCAAGCAAGTCTTGTACGTTGCTTTGGCTAAACAAAGTCAGAAGAACCTGGTGAATTGATCGAGCTACAAGAAATGCAGTGATAGTACGCCTCGCGAGTCTAGATCGATGTCGAGCCTACTTGGTTACTCCCCTCTGAAACAGAGCAAGCAAAGAGCTTGTGGATAAACGTTACAGCAAACAGTGGCACTCCTGAGACCTAGTAAGTCCATACAAGATTGTTTTGCGACCTGAGCTCGCAAAACAGTGTTACATTAGCTAAATTTATGTTCGTTTCTTTGCATGCTTTGTGAGGCTTTGCTGGAGCTCATGAAGCCACCTTGCGCAGATGTTTAGACTTACCAATGGTCTCATGAGTGCCACTGTTTGCTGTAACGTTTATCCACAAGCTCTTTGCTTGCTCTGTTTCAGAGGGGAGTAACCAAGTAGGCTCGACATCGATCTAGACTCGCGAGGCGTACTATCACTGCATTTCTTGTAGCTCGATCAATTCACCAGGTTCTTCTGACTTTGTTTAGCCAAAGCAACGTACAAGACTTGCTTGCGAGGTGTAGGCTCTATCCGATTTGCTTTCTATCCTGCTAAAATGGCCGGTCAGTAGTCCAGTGAATAAATACGTCCGACGGGACCGCTTTGCTCTCGAAACAGCTTTTATGCACGCCCGTCTCTGCTACTCGTTAGTGTGAACTCACGCCACTTACTTTCAAGTATCACGGAACAGTTTACAGCGCTACAGCTCGCAGCCATTGCACTGACGATGCAGCTTCTGCCAACCAGTCAAGTTTCGCGCGCCCGCGGTAAAATTATTACGTCATTTCGCGAAGGGTCTATACAAGTACAAACTGGACATGCTTCTCTTGATGATTTACGAAAATATGAGAAGAGTTTCTAAAATGCAAGACGAAGCCGTCTCCAAGATTCTCACCGGCACGTCAGAAAACTACACTGAAGCTGTTCTGCAAGATTCGTCTACTAGCTCATCTGTTGTTAGATCTGATTCTGCTGGTGTGTCAGGAGGTGCATCTGGTGTATACAAAGATTGTGTGGTGAATATGTATTCTTCACCTGCGCCACCAGCTGCATATCCACCATATTGTAGCCCAGGCGACCGTAAGATCAAAGGCGCCGCTCGGTGGTTATATCCCGTATATCATAGGAAATACATATATTTTCCAGGAAGTGACGTCACATAGCAACACCGTAGCAACAAGATGGCGTCGTCGAAAAACGCACGCAAGATTACACTGCTGTCTTTCAGGAACGCGCTGTCATTAGCCTCTGGTGACTTCTACGGAGGCTCTACTACCTTAAGTGCTTCATTTAGTAACCACAAGAGCAGCTTCCTGGGCTACAAAATGGTTAACCCATGGCACCTCGGTGGTACGCGATATAACCTCGGGGTAAATTTTACTGCCCTCGTGCGCTTCGCGCCCTCGGGCGGTAAAATTAACCCCCTCGGTTATATCGGTTGCCATGGGTTAACCTATACTTATCCACCATAATTATTATCCATCACATGATTATCAGTAGTGTGACTCTGAACTGACTAGTTCATCTTTGCTGCACAAGCATCACTTAAGGCGATGATACACTACGCAACTTTGTTGCCTGCAACAAATGTTGTGCGCAATATTGTTGCCTGGAATAGAATGGTGTTCTATTCGCGCAACAAAGTTGCTTCGAATTTGCATGACACACTACGCGATTTTGTTGTTGGCAACAGTTGCGCGCAACAAAGTTGCCTAGTGTACCATGGCCTTTATTGTGTGCAGTAAAACTTTTGTACAAACTTTTTTGACCTTGTTTACAACTAGCAATAGGGCTTATGCATTATTATTCTCGCATAAATAAAATTTCCGGCCGACGGGCCGAGAGGGCATGGGCGTTATTTAGAATCATTCCCCAATCATTGCTGTGTATTTTGGACCTAGATTCCGTGTTCTTCTCGTCGGTCTTACGGAGGGAATCGTTTGTCCTATGACTACCATACTTTGGGAAACAAGAAAGTAGTAAGTGGGACACTGATAAAGAAGGAAAGTTTTATCTAGAGGCTAGTCTGTTGCATCTGCAGTATCCATTCATTTCATGCCTGAAATCACGCTGTTTTCAGTTGTGAATCGCTATTCACGTCTGCAGATGTATGGATATACACCGCAAAGGTTTGCTAACAATGTTGTTTGAAGTACTAAGTGCTAGAAAGCAGCTAAAGTTGAGAACAGACGGCAGACGCAACTCGCAGTGACTCGGTCTAATCCGTCCGTGTTTCTCGGCCTCGGTTGTTTTCTCGCGTCTAATGCATCAAGTAACATTGCTAGCAAACCTTTGCGGTGTATGTCCATGCATCTGAAGACGTGAATAGCGATTCACAAGTGAAAACAGCATGATTTCAGGCATGAAATGAATGGATACTGCAGATGCAACAGACTAGCCTCTAGATAAAACTTTCCTTCTTTATCAGTGTCCCACTTACTACTTTCTTGTTTCCCAAAGTATGGTAGTCATAGGACAAACGATTCCCTCCGTAAGACCGACGAGAAGAACACGGAATCTAGGTCCAAAATACACAGCAATGATTGGGGAATGATTCTAAATAACGCCCATGCCCTCTCGGCCGGAAATTTTATTTATGCGAGAATAATAATGCATAAGCCCTATTGTCTTTGAAGTATGGCAAATTATACCCAGGATGTGCATGCATTATAATAACCATTCTACAATACTATGACTATCAATTTCTTGACAAGCATACTCATACCATACCATGGTAAAGAGTGAGGAGGCGGAATTTTCTCTCCATCAACTTCCACCTCACACAGCTGCTTGAAGTATTTGGTCTCCAGACAGTTGAGCACACATTCTGCTAAAGCACGATGACCAGTGATACGAAATGCAGCTGGCAAATCTTCTTTGATCATAGACATAAAATGGTCCCACTCCACTTCAGGAATGATACCTAGGCCCTAAACAAAAGCCATTTTGCAGTCATATTATCATTTGATTCAGCCGGTACAATACTACATAACAACAGCGAAAACCTATTGCTGTACACACACATACTTAACAAAACATGCAAGCAGTCATCATGTTGGTGATCTGGTGACAGCAACTATACAGCATATGTAGTCTAAAGCCCTCCTGTGTATGATTCAACTTTGCAAGACTTTGGTGAAATTTTCATCTCATTTTTGGACTTTAATAAAATTAATGTTGTCTACTCCGTTTTGAAACATGAAATGATGCATGTCTTGATATGGGAGCACTAGTAGTAGTCGATGTATTCAAGGACTAAAGGAGATAATGCTAAACTGTACGCTTACCAAAGCACTATTGTTCATTACCCGTGCGCAGTATGCGCGAGGGTTATGCGTTCGTGTCTGTATATATTATAATTATGTGTGTGTGTCGTCAAAAAACATGCCTGTTTACGTCTCACCGCTCGAAATTCGCCTCAAAAGTGCACTTTGCAACTTCTACACTGAATTTATAGTCCTGTGAAGATGTTTTCTGTGCTGGCAAGCCTTGCTCGAGCAGCTAATCCATGGCTTTCTAAAGCTACGTGTCCTTGTAAGAGCACTTTACAGTATTGTGGGTGTGACACCCTACCTCCTATCCATATCGATGTCCTCACCCAGTCTCACATGTACCGTACACCAGAGCCATTAAACTTCTTGAGGCCTTTGAACATACGGTATCAGTCTTTCTTGAGACTTTCTGTGATATGCCAATCACCTGTTAGTGCATGTATGGTAGCTATGAATTTATCTGGAGCTGTCTATGGACTAGCCGTAACGTGAGTGTTGCACACGGTAATGCTGGAGTACAAATTGTAGTCGTGTTTAGCTCTTAGCTCAGCGTGCGGGTATGTGTTCATTAGAACTCAGAACTCTAGTTCTTTATTCTTCCCTATTTTTTACCATTACATGCACATGCACTATAAATGAAGATTCTAGTCACTGAAACTTTTACTGAGGGATCTAAAGCATTGCTCTTGCACAAGAAAGTAGTATTTTATAAACTAATCACAGGATTGACCAATTGCCACAAATGACATTTTGCTCATAACAAGATTTTGTGTGATAAGGCGAGTTTTCAAAATTAGGACATAATAATGGCAATAATCAAAATTTTTCAAGAAAAGAAAACAAGAAACACAGCCACAGCTCTGCCTCCTGTTCAGTAACTTGTGTCGAATGATTAATAATTATGGCTTTGCACTTTAGGTACTAATAGTAATTTCACAATGACAACATAATTGCTAAAAATAGCACGCACAACCTTAAGAAACATTAAAATTAGTGCATCCCAATACACCGTCTTGAGGGAGAGAAGGATCGAGCAGAAATGCACGTCACTTTCTCTCCCACGAAACAAAATATTATGCATTTGCATGATCAAGACATCACCAAACCAGATGATACAGATCTAGATAACAAAATTACTACATTTAGTCATTACAAACCTTGTAGTACTTCTCCAGTTTCTGGTTTTCCTTGACAATGTCTTTGTAACCACTCCCTTCTCCTTGATCTGATCCTAACTTTTTTCTTTGTTTCTCTTCCTTTTTAGCTTGTACAGATTCTTTCCAACGCTTCGCTTTCTGTGTTTAAAAATAACTTCTGGGGCTAATATATAAATATCGTAAAACCTGTGCTCTTCTGCCATCAGCTTTCCTCTTGGTCCTCTGTGAACGAGCCATGTCAACTATCAACCGAGCTATCAACACGATACACCGTACACGTGGTGTTAACATGTCCGGATTTCGACGGAGGTAACCGGAGCCACGCCTATCTAACTTTTATTACTGCGCGCTCTGCTTGCCTCGGCTTGCTTTTACAGTACAGTCTCACTAAGCGTGCTCGTTTACCTTCTTCTTTGCTGATTCTCATCTCAATGGCGTTGTCAAATGCGGATGTAGAAGATGGAGAGACTATGATAGCTGGTTTCATTTCCAAGGTCTGGTCTATCGTCAACATGAAGGAATATGACCATCTTATATCCTGGACTGAGGTACAGTGTACCTTCTCTTAACATATACAAAGACGTAATAGTGATTGCTGTGTTGTTCTTTTGCCACAGTCTGGCAAGACATTCGAGGTTCATGACTGTTCACGTTTCTCTCGTGAGATTCTTCCTCAGTACTTCAAGCACAGCAACTTTGCTAGTTTTGTGAGACAGCTTAACTTATGTTAGTATGCTCGACGTATAGTGCACGTGTGTGTGTGTGTGAGAGAGAGAGAGAGAGAGAGAGAGAGAGAGAGAGAGAGAGAGAGAATAGAGTAATATTGTGTTGCAATTTTCTTAGATGGATTTCGTAAAGTTGCTAAGGCCGATCAAGGTTCACTGCTGAAGGTGTATAATGACTCTGTAGAATTCTGGCACGCCCACTTCCGGCGTGGTCACTCTGAGCTGCTCTATCTTGTGCAGAGAAGAGTATGTTGACTAGATTAACATCCTCACCTTATTAGTGTCTTTCTCCAGCCGGTGGCTCATCGTACCGGTAATGAGGAGAAGAAACCAGAGATCACGAAGGTGATGACAGACCTCCATCTCATGAAAAACAAGCAAGAGGGCATTGCTACTATACTGGGTGAAGTGAAAGAGTAAGAATACAAGAAGCTTCTTTGTCGTGTAAGCTGTAAACGTCCTTGTTGCAGTGAGAATCTTCTTCTCAAAAAGGAAGTAATGGCTCTCAAACAGAAGCACATGCACCAACAGAAGATACTGAACAAGGTGAGACAATTTTTATGATTATTTTGTCCGCATTTGAACTCCTTATTTTAGATTATTCACTTCCTGATCTCTATGCTCTACAAGGGTAGATTACCAACAAGAAAAGGGTGCTAAACCTCAGTATTGTTTATTTACCTGTTAGTCATCTCTTGTTTCCCAGGAATAGGCTAATGTTGACGGGTGAAGAGGACTCCGCATCTTTTCTTCCTGCTGCTAAAAGACCTCACAAGCTTTCACCAGCGGTGTACTACAAGCCTGCAGTTGAAGCACCACCTACTCCACCTACCTCGGCAGCATACACTGTATCTTCTGTAAGTAAACAATTCACCACTTGTTTCAATCGTTCTCCAGCCTTCCAGTGCAGCAGACTTGGTACCTGTTTCTCTCTCTGAGCCAAACGAAGGTAACTCTTACCCAATGACTTATGCAAGACCTCTGCTCTTACCAGCAGGTGGCAACTCTCTGTCTTTAGCTGAGCCATCTCTGCCCTCAGCTGATGTGCCACTGGAAGACCTTGCTGATGTCTCTCTCATTCCTTCCTCTGCTGATGACATCCTAGCCAATCTTGATCTCTCGGCAGTTCCTCCACTGCAGCTACAAACTGCTGCTCTCCAACCACAGCCAACGTCTTCCAATACACTTGCATCTGGTGGTTCAGATCCAATGGACTGGTATGTTGGCTGTGAATTGTGAATCTCTGAAATCCATGTTTCCTCTCTAGGCTGACAGCTCATCTGAGCCACCAGCAACAAGGCATTGATGCATTACATGGCTCTATTACTGGTCAGCTCAGCATCGACCCTAATTTTCTGTCTGATGTGAGTTATTATTACACGTGTTCAAACAGGTATTATTATTTTTGTATGTTTAGTTGTTGCAGGCTGATAGTTTTACATATCCTGATTACGATTCACTTGATACTGCTGTAAGTTTGTTAGAGCAAATAACAGTAGCAGAGAGATAGATCTGTGTGTGTTTTCTCTGCAGCGTCTCGTAGAGTCTCTGAACAATCCCCAGTGTCACGTGCCTCATGAGAATGCTGTGTCACAACAGAATGCTCTAGTGCCATTCAATCCTCCTTATCCACCACCTCTATCAGGTAAGTTCAGCACGGCACATATTCTCTAAACAGGTTATGAGTCATGATGTATGCTGCACTCACATACTGTAACAGGGCATAATTTTTTTAAGTTCTGGCACCTTACATATGCATAGAGACTGGCTGAAATTTTATCAAAAATAGATCCTCGAAGAGAACTTGCTGCTATTTGCGAATATTAAATCATGACCTATACATTATTGTAACTTCATCAAAGGCACCGCCCGGACTATAATCTCTGTATTTTCACCAGCGTAATATTGAACGGTCAATAGCTTTCATATAGCATGCACGCTGCCAACACGAGTCACCTGAGTGCTTCACAAGCTTGTTGTCACCCAAGAAGCAACGATAATCATTTAATGTTGGTGAGTCATGCTTTACGTGATCTATGGCACTCAGCCCATAAATCACTCCTTCCCAACATTAAGTAATACGTAACAACTTGAGAGATATGGATCCTCAGAAGCACATGATGTGCTATGGTGATACCGTAGGTTGTTCATGTTTCTCAGAGGCCTTGAAGTTGGGTCATTTCTAAAGAACACAAGGTTATAGGCTGGGCTAGTAGATTGTACCACAGGCTTCTAATGTGATTATTAAGCTCTCTTTCTCTCAGTTGGTTCATCACTGGAGGAGCTACTCAGTGAAGACCCCACTATAAACCAAGATACCAGCAATATTGTCATGCCGCCAGGTCTCCAGTCTAGCCCAACCAAAAAATAACTCCTGATTCTTTTTGGTTTCGTTCATCAGCACAAACAATAACCTTGCAAAATTACTTGCTATAAACCAATAATTATAATAATTATATTATTATACATTATACTGATCAAAAAAATAATGTTCTCTTATTATTTTTAATATGCAACATCACAAAAAATATTCTACACCTTGTACTCTAAACTGCATGCAACTAGTTATTGTCAGAGGGTGTGGTTAGGATAGTTTCCACGGTGAGCTAGTGGTACATGTGAAGAGGGTATGATAATGGAAGCAGACTCACCACCACCTAATAAAGAGGAATTGTCAATTATTACCTTGCTAATAGCCTTACCGCTCAGAGTCTTCCTCCACTGATGAGCCTGTGTCAGCCACAGTGTTTCCTCCTCTAAATGGTGTCTTCTGAGCAGGTCCTTGCTGCAGCCATGAAACCTGTCCCATACATCACGGACATAGCTGACTAGCAGTTTCTCATCACTGTCTCCTAAAGGGCAAGGCACTCAAGTATCACTGACCAAGGCACTACTGTAGTACTAAAGTACCGTAGATCGCGGATGATAAATTTCCCGAATGATTTTGTATTTGCGAACATTGCTGTCACAAGAATTTCTAAATACATGGAGTTAGCTTTAGCTCTGGCGCTCACACGTGAAATTTATTTTTGCAAACTACGTTTTTGCTTTCAATTCACGAAATATAAAGGCCACAAAAATAATACGATCTACGGTATCACTGACCAAGGCACTACTGTAGACCTACTAGTACTCAAGTATCACTGACCAAGGCACTACTGTAGACCTACTAGTACTCAAGTATCACTGACCAAGGCACTACTGTAGACCTACTAGTACTCAAGTATCACTGACCAAGGCACTACTGTAGACCTACTAGTACTCAAGTATCACTGACCAGTTGATTGGAGTCTCTCATCACTGGAAGAAGTGTTCAAACATGTGTTCTCAAGATTTGATTGGTTGGTTTTGGTGGTAGGCATCATCCGTTCCAACAGAACAGAGCAGGCACTGAGTGGAGGGTAGCCACACACAGCTGCTCTTTGATGGGCTCTGACTAAAGCTTGTTCAAATGCCAGTACTATACGATCCTGACAAGAGAGAGGGAGAGAAACTGTTACGTAATTAGTTCAATACAATAGCTACACATGCTTTCAATGTAGAGGAAACATGAATGGTTTGTGCTTAAAGTTCTGTTCATAATCACCAGGTCAGTGAGATGAGAGGTGAGGAGAGCAATGCGTTCTGCTTCCTGGTCAGTGAATAACTTGTGGAGAGCAGAAGGAATGGGAGGATACACACACTGAGTGGAAGAGTTGTAATGAAAACACACAATAATAACAAGTTGCTGACCTTGGGATCAAGAGGGTGAGGAAGACTGCGTGTTCTGTACTGCTGTGTTGAAAGTAGGAAAGAGGAAACGTTATGGGGAAGAGGAGGAGGAGGGAGAGAGGTTGATTGTCGACGTTGTTGGACCACTATAGACCGAACTATTGGCCTCAATTGCTGCTTCTTAGGCGGCTAAAGAAGGCAGGTTATAGCATAAAGGTATATCATTACAAGAAAGTGTTTTTACCAGTGGATGCTCTTCTTCCTTATCCTTATTGATTGATCCTTAGACAGAACATAGCAATACAAATTCACATATTATTGTACTGTGTGCTCTTACCTTTGGTACTGGATGGTAAGATTGGAGAAGTCTTTGAGCTTGCTACACTCTGAGTGAGTGAGGAAGCCAAGGAAAAGGCTGAAGGAGTGGTCTCATCTTTATTTGTTGATAATGGTGTAGTCTCCCTGGTAACTAAGCAAGGAGAAGAGCCATGATGACTAGGGCTAGGAGATTGCTGAAGACGAGAGCTAAAGAGAATAGGAAGTGATACAACAGTTGAGCTAGAGTCATCATCCACAAATGCAAAGTTATCTTGACTGCTCACAACAGCGCTTGAATCAAGACTGACTGAGCCCTGCCTTCTCCTTCGCCTTGATACATGTAGAGATTGGTAGCGTGCATCTCTCGTATCTTCATCAAGAAGCGATGGAGTCATTCCTACACTAGCACTTCTTCTCTCTCTGTCCTTGATTCGTCTCAATGCTACATCTCTACTGCGCAGCAGCGGCTTAGAACTGCAAGATGTGTCCTTGTGAATGGATGGCTCTGATGCCACTCTCCTCTGAGGTAGAAGATCCAAAGAGACACTGACCGTGAGAGAGAAAGGTGAAGAGGGTGGTGATGAGGTTTGGGATGGATTGGTAAGGAGTGGTAATGTTAGTGGAGGGCTTGTGGTAGTGGGAGAGGTAGATGATACTGCAGCTTGCTGTTCTAAAGTGTTTTCCTCAGTCAATGGCTGATCGTCAGTGACTTTGAGTGTAGCAGCATCCTCATTTGATGGAGAAGCATCCATCACAGCACTCTGAAGAGCCTCTTCACTGACATCCATTGACTCAGAGGTATTCTCCTTCTCTTCTTCCCTCATAGAGTGAACTAGTGATCGTCGGACACCAGGTGGAAACAGTGCTCCTGATGGTTTCTCAACTGGACTATGCCTCTTTTGTTCTTTCTTCTCTCTAGAGGAATTGTGACCAGTGTCTTCACTTAATGCAACTTGAGCTTTAGCTTCGTTTGAAACTTCATCTTTTTGCTTATCTGACAAAGGACAGCTAGTGCTAACAGTAGGAGTGGTCTCAATATTGCTGGAAGATGGAGCAATTCCTTGGTGTGAGTGCTCATGGTCAGTCTCTGATGATATGTCACTGTAGAAACTACCGTGTGAGCTCTTTCTTTGTGGAGAGGCAGGTCGATGTGGTGTTTGAGCGGTGGGAACAGACTGTGGTTCTTGTTTCTTCATTACAGGAGTCGTGAAAGTGCTTTGAACATGTTCAGAGGATGTCTGGGAATCAAGAGAGGGCATGGATAATAATGGGCTTGACGGACCAGCAGATGTCTCAGACTTTGTGAGAAACACATCTTCATCATCATCTTTCTCCTCCTCCTTGTCTTCATCTCCCTCCATCCGTTCTCCCATTGCTGACCGCAGCAGTCTACTCACTTTCTTGTCTCGACATACATCTAGTGGCTGCTGACCATTGTCATTATGAAGTGTTGAGTCTGCTCCGTGTTTCAGTAATAACTCCACCACCTACACACCAGATACAAACCAGTGCTATCAATGTAGTGGCAGTCGTTCTATCTCCCACATTAACTAAATTACTCGAGTGGAAAATAGTTCTACATACACACATACCTCCACATGATTGTTGACCACAGCATCGTGAAGGGGCGTGTCTCCTCCCATACCCGATGCATTGACATATGCTCCACTGTTTATTAGCAGCACAACAATATCATTGTAACCATGGTTACAGGCCTCGTGCAGTGGAGTCCAGCCTACAACATGATTAAATATTACATGTAGTGAAACCATGAAAATCAGTGACAACTTATTTTGCACTATTAATGTCAATTGCGAAGTAATCCTATGACTGATGTACACATTATGCACACTAACCAGCAAAGTCAGTAACATTCACGTCAGCGCCTTGTTGTATGAGAGAGGAGGCTGTCTTCTTGTCTCCCTTGATACAAGCAAGGTGGAGCGGTGTCTCTCCTCTCTCATTCTTGCGATGAATACGACTCCTAGTGGGTGTGTCTCGTGGAGATGACTCAACACTTGAACCGCCTTAATAAAAGAAATACAAAATTTGTTACATAGCACTTCAAAAGTATGTAGTGATAGTATGTATGTGTGATAATAATACTCCAGAGAAAAATGCTGTAGTGAACACAGTGACAAATATATAATGTACTATAAGAATATAGTGCCTGTCTGACAACACCGGCTGACCTGGAGTCTTCTGTGGATCGGTCATCTGGAGAAGAAGAGCTAACTGCTGTCGCTCAGTAAGAGCTGGTTTAAGTGGGGTGGTGATGGAGGAGGAGGGAGATCCAATGCTGCCTTGAGTGGAGCTGCTACGACGTTTCTTAGCTGATGGTGTTTTGTCTGAACGTACATATAACATGTTACTATAATTATACACAGTATAGTACATGCATACCCAGTTCATCCTTAGCTGTGGTTGGAGTCGTCTGAAGCTTGCGTTTACCAACACGTCCGCTAGTGTTCCGGCTAGGAGTCTTCTGCAGCTGTAAGAAATGCCACTATTGTGCAATCAAATTGAACAATTATAATACCTCATCGTCTCTTCCAGCGCTAGCTGCACCCCCAGCAGCAGTTGGATTTGGAGAAGACATCTCGAGTGACTCTGAAAGCCTCCTTTTCTGTTGCTTCCGAGACGCCGAATCCATGTGTGATTGAAAACAAGAGTAGTAGAGGTAGATCAGCGGGAGAAAAAAGAGAAGAGACGCTCCATTGTGTGATTGTGTGGTCAATTGGTTGCATGCAGCGGGCGTTCTCCCGGGATATCGCCCGCCAAATTCCTCTTCTAGTTAGCGCACACCATTACAAGAGACTGGAGCCCATACCAATCGCCATGTTCGTTGCCTGGGGGGACGAGACAACAACTCCTGACAACTGGTCTGAAGGAATATCTTCTTGCCTACAGGCATGCCTACAGGAGCTAATTCTTAGGCAGTGATTGTGACTCTTACACATCATAATGTCTGGTAGGTTCAACTCCTGGTATACGAGCCATGTAGCCCATGGCCAACTTATCAACAGCAGGTTCCCGCCAACCTCGTGGAGGACTTGTTACCAAGAGAGCCGTAGCTCTCATGGACCGAGTGGAGTTAGAGGACAAGTGCCATCAGGTGTTTGAAGAAAACCAACTGCTGAAGAAGCACGCAAAGGCACAGGAGGAGAAAATGAAAAAGTTTGTGTCATATTGCTTAGCTGCATGCATGCACCTTTAATTTTTCATTGAGTGTGGCTACTATAGGAAACTCTACTTCTTTTGCCCTCAGTGAAGGGACTGAAGTAGTGGAGGTGCAAGTGCCATGACTTAGCTATAAGAGCAGAATAGGCATGACAGAACAAGCGGGAACAGTCTGTCAGCTAGCTATGCTCAGAGAATTGATTTATGAATCAGCTAAACGCAAGCCATATAGCCTGGTTATTATTCATAGACAATCGATGAATGACAATCTTTGCTAGACCCTCCGCACCGTTCATCCAGTTATCAGTAGGCGTGGAGGGCAGCAGCCAGACTAGGGCTATAGTCTACCTTGTTCTATCGTCAGGTGTTAGTACCCTACCTTGACTACTTAAATTATTGCTCAGCCCTCTATTAACTATAATTATAGTGTCTGTTTGTATCCGGGAGGAGCAAACAGTTGTTAACCTTAATGACCCTACTTAATCAAGCCTGGGAACTACTTAGCCCGCACTCGACCTACAAATCCCGACGGTCAAGAAGCTAAGCAGCAGCGCAAGTGTTCCGCAAGAACGCGCTAAGCCGCCTTTGTATGCACACAAAGAGCAGTAACTAGTCATAAATGCACTACACCCTCACGTACGCACAGTTGACGCTCTCAACTACTAAGACCAACTCTTTGGTCCAACACTGCTTTCTTCCCCTCCACTCCCGCACCATTGTACTATTATTGCAAAAAAAATTAGGCCGGGAGGACCTGGGACCCTCAGAGGAGGTGGTTGGAACGCATCACTCCAACTCAGGACTGCAAAGTCCTTTTTCCCGCACTCTGGTCAATGCATGCTCGCTGCATCAGCAACTAGGTGGTCATGTGGAGGGTTAACTGATTGTACATTGATTTTATAGTTGGTCACATTTTTGGTCATACATTGTAACTCACTAGCATGATTAATGTTTTAGGATGGCTACTAAACTGCTGAGGCTAACAGCTGATGAGAGACGCCTACAGCAACATAATGGTAGTAGCCAGCAGCAGCAGCAGCTGAAGGTGTATCAATACTCTGAGCTGGAGGACAGAGAGGCTGAGCTGCAAGCTAGAGTGAGGCAACTAGAGAAACAAAATACTTCATTGAAGAACAAGGTGAGGAAGGAGAAGAGGAAGAGTAATAGAGGCATAGCTACAAGAATTCTGTTCTTGCAATGCTGAAGCAAAAACACAGAGCATTACATTGTAACAAGTCACTGTAGTCACTGTTCACACAATACGGATGAGGATGATAGAGTGATGTAGTGTGTTGTGTGTGCTAGGTGATGGTGATGAAGGAGCAAGCAGAAGCTGCTGCAAGTAGACGACGCACTCCATATGGTCATGTGCCGTCTAGAGTGAAAACCGTATGTGCAGTGCACACATGATCTGGTAACTGTTCACATTATTCTCAGGGTCTGTCCAAGAAAGCTTTTTCAACTGAAGACATTACTGATGTCACATCAAGGTGACAAAATACAGCACCTCATTGAATCATAACAGCAGCTGCAAAATATACCTGTCTACATTTACAGTAGTGTTCTGTGACTATGCAGGAAGACAGTGAGTACTCAGGTATCACCAGGACCAGTGAGGTATGGTCACAGTCTACTAGAAGATGCTCGACGTGATAACCAAGAGCTGTGAGTCTGTGTGTCCTATGCAATGGGCAAGTGATTTATGTTTTTTATTGCTGCACAAGAGAGGAGATGCTGTTGGTAGTGAAGGAGGACTTGGCTGCTGTTAAAATGGAGCATGAGCGTGACAAGCAGCTTGTCAGTGAACTGCTTTATCTTTATACAATTTAAGTTTACATTCTTTTTTCTCAAAGTGGCAAATACGAGAGGTTGAGCATGAGGAGGAATTGCTCAAATTACAAGAGCAAATACAAAATCAGTTGACAGCTGCTCAAAAGTGAGTATGTAAGCACATCTTGTTTGTGATGTATTTTGCATTTGTATTCAGAGCTAGCTTGCAGGAGAATGTAGAACTAATCAAGCTACAGAGAGAAATGAGAGAGAAGACTACTAAACTGCAAACCTCTGAGTCACAGTACCTTATTACTGAGAGAGTAAGCACTCCTCACATGATGTAAACTCTAGTGTACAGAGTGTTTCCTATAGAGTTTGCAGTCGGTAAAGCACACCAATGCCAGGCTACACGATGAGATTGAGTCACTCACTGCACAAATCAGACAGGTATTGTATGGTAACACCTTGCTCACTCACCGAACCTCTCATCAGGAGCAACGGAGAGGTAACGAGCTCCATTCACAAGTTCTCGTCAGCACTGCCTCACAACAGCGTGTCACAGAGGTACAGTTGAACAAAATTAGCATTTCACGCACATTAACATCACGTTGTGCGTGCCTGCCTGCCTGCCATGACAGCTTGAAGAAATAATAGTTGATCTAAAAGCAGAGAGGGAACTCTTGAAACAATCGAATGACAGGCTCATGAAGAGGTAAAAGAAAAATAGACAAAAATGACACTAATGCTGTGCAGTGCTCTAGGTGACCGTACTGTGGGTGAGAGGGAGTGGCAGTCTCGGAGGAAAACAACTGAAGAGAAGAGACTAGATGATACTGTCATGAGTGAGATAATGGCTGAGAGAAATAAACTGTCCGACATGCTCACAAGAGAGAAAAGTTATCAACACTATATGACTATCACAGCTCCATTACCATTACTGCTAACAGGTATTACTGAGCAGCTTAAGAGTGAGTTGGAACAGATGAGAGCATCACATCAACAGTTACAAACCAAGCATCAGAGCTTATCTGACAAGATCAACCTGTACACTAAGGTAGTGATGGATCATGTGTTGTGTTAGTCAACTTACTTTACTGTTCAGGATGGTACTGTTAGCTGGGATAAAGTTGAGGAGGCTGTGGCTTTCATCAAGGTTAACACCATTCCTGAGGAATACCATAAACATAGAAAATTTTATGCATGAAAAATTGTCACTTTTTGCGGAGGTGCAAAAATTTCATATTTAAGTAGTTAAATTTCCCCAAAATTTGGTCATCTAGGACAACAGAAATTTCTATGTTTACAGTATGCTGACAGCATTATTATTATGTCATTTTCTAGTTGAAGAGAGAGAGAGGAGAAAATCCTTTGAGTTTCCTTCAAGCAGTTGATAATGATGAGGAATGTAAAGGTACTGTCTGTTTTTACCCGTGCCCAGTATGCGCCAGGGTTATGCGTTTGTGTCCGTCGGTATGTTTACCCGTGCGCAGTATGCGCCAGGGTTATGCGTTTGTGTCCGTCGGTATGTGTGTGTGTGTGTGGACATAAAAACACGCCTGTTTGCGTCTTACCGCTCGAAACTCTCCACGAAAACACTCTCTGCAGCTTCTTCACTGAATTTATAGTCCTATGAAGACGTTTTCTGTGCTGGCAAGCCTTCTTCGAGCGACTAATCCATGGCTTTCTAAAGCTACGTGTCCTTGTAAGAGCACTTTACGGTATTGTGGGTGTGTCACCCAACCTCCTATCCATGTCGATGTCCTCACTCAGTCTCACATGTACAGAGCTTCTTGACTCTTGAGGACTATAGCTACGGTATTTACCGTACATCAGTCTTTCTCGAGGCCTTCTGTGATGTGCCAATCAACTGTTAGTGCATGTATGCTATAATTCTATTTTTTCTGGATCTGTCTATGGGCTAGCTGTAAGTCTGCAAGTGTAAGTGTAACGTGCGTGTTGCAGTAATGCTGCCTGGAGTGGTCGTGTTTAGCTCCTAGCTCAGCGCACGGGTATGTGTTCATTAGAACTCTAGTCTTCTTACGTTTTCTCTTTATTTCGATCTACAAGGCTCATTTGCTCGAGAAGTACAAGAACTCCGTGTTGCTCATGCTGAAACCCAGTGCCAGTTGGATAAGACTCGCAGGCTGCTGTCCATACAGAACACTATCAGTAAGGACTGTAAAAGAGAGGTTGAGGCCCTCCAGGAGGAGCTGAGGGAAGTGAAGACTGCTTGTGAAAAGAGAGTAGAGGAGAGAACACAACTACTGGACATTAAACAGACCAGGATCAAGGTGTTTCAGTGTGTGCACTGACTGACATAATCAGCCAAAGCAAAACCACTGTACCTGTTGTCATGTGTTGTCTTCTATAGAAACTAGAGTCCCAGCTTGATGAGGCTACCTATGGTAAACGATGGAATAAACTAGAAGTGACTAAGTTTGAGGTACAAACACACTGCATTGTACTAACACCAGATGAGCCGCATCTCCTCTCAGACTACCTTGACTAGTGATCCTGCTGACAACATTGTGTTAGAGAGAGATCAGAATCTTCTTGAAGTTCACGTCAAACAGGTTTGAGCAGCTGTGTGTCAACACCACATGTGCAACCTGTCCTCCTGTTGCAGGTTGGACTCAATCCCAAGGCTAACTCTTCCCTCTCCTCTACCTCCACTCCTTCTCTCTTCCTTTCCCTCACTCTCTCTGGCTATGAGACCCAGGTGTCTCCCATACTCCACTCTCCTAGTCAGCTTGACTTCAACTACACTGCCCGTTTCCTCGTGACAGTCAATGATCATTTCGTCAATCAGCTCAGCAATGTAATGAACTTCTTATCTTCTTGTAATGCTATGCATTTCTCATTCTATGCTCAATGGATTATGTTTTCTTTCTGCTCCAGGGCAGTATCACAGTAGAGCTTCATCAAGCTCATGGTCTACAGTATCATACTATAGCTTCTACCTCACTTGCTCTGAGACAGCTCATTGCTACTGAGGAGGAGAGGGCATCAGTGCGAATACACAATCAGACATCACTCACTGGTAATGAACAATGTTTCATAAACATTGATTTGCTGCATTCGTGCTGTAGGTAGTGGTCAGTTGGAGCAGTGTGGTAGAGTGGGTAGAATGGACTACTGGATGTGCCTCAGAAGACCAGTAACACAACTAGTAACGCATCTTCACCAGGTGTGTGGTTGAGTAAGCAGTACCATGAGTATCACAGACTGTATACTAGTACTAGTACTGTAAATACTTGCGCTTACTGTAAAACTACTACTGGCTTCAGGGTAGAGTGAAGAAAGTAATAGCTGAGAGTAGTGGAGTCTACACTCCTCCTGCTGATCCCACATTCAATGAGCTCTCTGTCACCATCCTGAGCTGCTCTGACCTGTTGCCAGTGAAAGGTTAGTACATGTGCATATATGCATAGCCAGCAACCAACATACTCGCTGTCCACCAGGTCACAACCCATCAGTGTATGTTGTGTACACATTCTATTCATTTCCTGATCATGACACACCAGTTGTCACTGGCTCGCTTAGTCCTCTGTTCAACAACACACGATGCTTCCCTGTCACTATGAATCACCACCTACACACTTATCTCTCCTCTACAGTAAGCATCTCTTGCACCAACACTCACTCACTCACTTACATCTCTTCTTAGGCTCTAGCAGTGTATGTATTTGATGATCTAGATCCAGTGGAGACCAACTATCTTGGACTAGCTGAAGTCTCTCTTCTTCCACTCACTCAAGGACACTCTATCCAGGACTCCTTCCTACTCAAGAATGTGAGTGCAACATGTTTGCTTATATCTTTCCAGTAGTATCTGTTTCCTATAGACTAGTGACTCTCCTGCTGGGACTATTGAACTCTCTATAACATGGCGACACACGTACACTTCTCCATCTCCTGCTTCACACACTCCTCCTACTCACACTCATACTGTTAAAGAAGAGAAGAGACCACTAGTGCCCAGTGACAATGGTGTATTGCAGGAGCAGCCACAACTGTCTCCACAGCTGCAGGTCGCTGAGTCTGGAACATTTATACCAGTAGACACTTCCAGTGTATCACCCACTGACAGAAGATTAGAGCAAGGAAGCGATAAGAACGGAGAGAGTGCTGATGCACAAAGTACAGATCAAGAAGCCATTGTTCAGAGTGATGTAGATGAGGAGGTAGTGGAAGAATTGGATGAAACAATGGAGAGTGTTAGTGTGACAGTGACGGAGTACACCGAAGAGGAAGAGGAGAGAGATTGCGAGGAAGACAATGACACTGCATCAGAAGACACTATGTTTGAAGAGTCCGTAACTCAAGAAGGTGAACAATACAGTCACGATTCAGTTCAGGAACCATAGCTTGTGAAAATAAAATTATTATGCATGTTGTACAATACTATATGAATTTGTGTCTCACTATCCACAGTGTCAACACTATTGTCACCAGCTAGTGAACTGTCACCAGCTGCTGCCAGCACTCCTGCTAGACCTTCCACCATCACAAAGAAAGAGAGAGATCGGAATGTTGATAGCAGCAACCCGGTCACTTTGGTATCAGCTACCAGTCCACAATCCACAACAGATGATGAGGTGTGTTATCATCATGATGCAGCATCTTCACATACCCCTTCCACAGGTTGTGGTATTCTCTCTCACTGTCATCAGTTTTACACTAGGAGAAACCTGCAGTTTAGCTAACAGTGTCTCCAGTAAAATATTTGTAGAGTACCAGTTTCTAGACTATCCACCAGAAGAGCTGGAAACACCTTTCTCTGTTTCTATTCCTCCTCCAGGAAAACCTGTCTCATTCAATTTTAAAAAAGGTATGTATTCAGTAGTGTTAGTTTGATTTAGTGATCTTTTTTCGTCTTAGAGTTCAGATTGGATCCATCTATGTCCTCCTCATCTCACACACTCTCCCTTCTTGCTAGTGCTCTTCGTTCATCCGATCTTATGTGAGTCTCTCACTCACTCAATCACACACGTACACACACATTATTGTCATTGTTTTCTCACTACTCTACCCACCCTTCTCGTGTCAGTGTTCCATTCACAGTGGTGAGTGATCCAGGAGACACTAGTGACTCTAGTGCAGAGTGTGTTGAACTGGGAGTTGGTGGACTCAACTTTGATGAGGTAATATGGCAATGCATGAGAATCGCAATGTTCCTAAACAGTATGGGTGATTCTTTACTCATGCAGTAAATACTGTACAGTACAGTACACAGTATTCACTCTTGAATGTTAACTGTTGCACTATGATTATCTGAGATTATTAAGTGTTGTTCTCTTAGTTGCTTTCTGATGAAGTCAGTGATGATGAGTGCGTAGAAGTGGATCTTGAAGGTTAGCATTGATAAGTAAAACATCCACCTACATGTTAAAGCTTAAATTGATGGTTGTGTAAAGATCCATGTACATGTAGCAAACAAAACTATATTCTTTTTGCTGCAGTGAGCTCGCCTGATGAAGTCATTGGATTCCTTACACTCTTAGTGGATGGAACAGCTGCTCTCAAAAAACTGAACAATTCTAATTATTAAATTATTGTTGTCTTGAATAGATAGTTTCGAAATCAAGCTAACTGCTGCAGTACAGTAACCAATGACATCTAATTAGCTATGTGCAATAACAGCAATGATCATGCAATCGGATGTGCTACCTCACTGTATTCCTACTATGTGAATTGGGAGCTTATTGCTGTTGTGGTGCCATTGCAGTAAGCTAGCCCCGCCCTTTTCACCATCATTCCGAGATTACGGAGTTTCGATTCTCTCGTGTCGTGTCATCTCCGTAACTGTTGAGAGTCAAGAGTGCTGCTAGCGGTTGGAACGTTCGTTGTCAGGACTAACAAAGATGCTCATCAAAGTAAAGGTAATGTTATCCACCGTTCAATATATACTGTTCGTTTCAAGTGTCGTATTTTCGCTCGTTTATAGACCTTGACCGGAAAAGAGGTGTGTCCCTCTCCTCCCTTTCGTTCTACTAGTACTACTCTCTCTTCTCTCTCTCTCTTCTTGCTCATTATTTATGACTACTGTCTTTACTCAGATTGACATTGATATAGAGCCAACTGACAAGGTACATAATAATATTAGACCTAATTGTGCCTCATTGTAGAACCACACACAAGACATGCTAACTCCAATCCATCTTGCCTTTCTCTTACTGTATAAAATTTGTTGTTTCATACAAACACACTTGCAGTCAAATACAATTTAAAAATTTTGCTGTGGATTGCATACTTTTACTGCATAAGTATCGTGTGGTCTGTAGTAATGTCTATCCTTATGTTTAGGTTGAACGTATCAAAGAGAGAGTAGAAGAAAAGGAGGGAATACCACCTCCCCAGCAACGGTAACCAAAAATCATTAATAAACTTACTATAATCTCAATTTATTATTACTCTTCTACAGGTTGATATTTAGTGGCAAACAAATGTAAGTTAAACGTATTATTTTTGTGCTGCATGAAGTCAAAATGCATTCAGATGTTGAATATTTGTATCATGTTTCTAGTTTGCAAAATAGTGTACTAGAATTATTACGCAACAATTATTATGAAATGAAAACTGACAGCCTACATCTCTGTGCTGGGAGAAAATTATGGTATAAATGATTTGTAGGAATGACGACAAGACAGCAGCAGACTACAAGATTCAGGGAGGATCAGTGCTCCATCTTGTGTTAGCCCTCAGAGGAGGACAGTGAGAACAGCAGCCATGACCATTATCATATCATAGCTAATACTATTCCAGTCATACACCATTTGTTGTTGGACACTTATAATTCTTATTTCTCATTGTTGTACAAGAACTTGTGATCAAAAAAAGATTATTACTGAGTGATAGAATGAGTGAATAATAACAATGATAGCACAGGATTAGTGGTTATACAGGAAGTTTGATCATGACCCTAGCTAGTTTCAGGACTCAATCCTCTGCTGCAGTAAGCTGCTCTATCTTGAATCCGTTTCCTTCTGCAACTAGTTTCTCAATACTCAATTCTGCAGCTGGTAACTCTGGAGTGAGTTCCTGATCATCAGCATCTGTCCTCATTTTCTCATCCTCAGCTGGCTGCTTCTCTCCTTCATGTTTTGCTCCCCCTGTATCTCCTCCATTTTCTTCAGTCCCCATCTGTTCTCCATTCTCTTCTGCTGTGGTGGTGAGCTGTACTGCAGCTTCCTCTGTCTGATTTTCTGCTACAGATTGTTTTTCTGGTGATTCCTCAGCTGCACTGGCATTCACACTCTTCAAGATTTTTCCCTTCCCTGTGTTCTCTTCTAGCACTACAAACAGGTTGCTGTGAGTACCTTCACCACTACTTGACGTTGCTTCTTTGTTAGCGACTGCACCACCAGAGGAGAGCGATCGATCAAGAAGAGCAGCAAGAGCGTCCTCCGAGATAATGTCAGTGCTGTTGACCACTTTATCGTGATCAACTGATTTGAGTAGCTCCTTCAGGTCATCCATTGTTAGATTCTGATCAGCTTTAGAGTAACCCTTGAACTTGCCTGTAGTGCAAGGTCACATTAAGGTTACAGGATACTGATGCAATGGGCATGGCCTGTGTTTTTTTGTACAGTCAGCAAGCGGTGAAGGAGCTAGCTCTACGTACTAAAACTTGGAATTCTTCAAGAGCAATAGATAAAGTATACAACTAAAATAAATACTGTAGCTATTGCTTTTAATGTGCTATGGCAGACCCAAAATTGCAAAACTACTCTCCTTGGACGATCGTCAGCTTGACAAATTTGCGCTTGGAGGTACACAGCAAGAGATTTACGAGAGCTTTTTGCTTTGCTTTATCCTGAAGTGATAAACTAGCTGTAAAGTGTAGAAAATGGCACATAGAATGCCAAATCCACATACACATACTTGAATAGCTCGAATACGAAGTGAGATGTCACAAAAGCTCTCGTCAAAGGCCTTTCTTTACCTTGGAGACCAAACAGCTTTCTCTAAATTTCCCTACAGAAGCTTATTTTTGGCTACAAAATTGCAACACGAAATGCAATACAAAATGCATTGATAACTGCAAACAGCTGACCGGCCCAGTAACCCGTAACCTTAGAACAACAAGAATAGAATGATCATACATTTGTACTTTTACTGATAAAACCTTCTCAGCAATAATTATAGTAACGGTACACTAACCTTTGTGTATCACCATCTTCTCTAGTCTCCTTTTCCCAGTTGCTGTCTCTACAATGTGCTGGTCAAACGTGTTAGCTGTGACCAGGCGATACACCATAACAGGTTTGGTCTGTCCAATACGATGACACCGATCCTGAGCCTGTAGATCATTCTGAGGATTCTGTATAATGATACACAGCACAGTAACAATGCACAATATTGAATGGTGCAATAATAATGTACCCAGTCTGAGTCATAGATGATGACTGTGTCAGCTGCAGTGAGGTTGATGCCTAGCCCACCAGCACGAGTACTCAATAGAAACACACTACAGTCTGGACTTTGTTTGAACCTGGTCATCTACAAGTGTACAACAACAAAATATCAGTGAATCAACAACAGTAAAGCTCCATTTACATACCCAATGTTCTGAAAAATTTCGCCAAGATAACAAGTATTGTATTAGGCTATTTCAAGCTTGGAAAGAGTTGGTCCGTAGTACCAACTTTAGATGAAGCTATGAGTTGGACGGAGTGTATCATTTGGAAGTTGGAAACATGATAGTATTTCAGTAGCCAACTCATCAAACTATGTAATGGCTAGAATTATGTGCTGCAATGGCCAGACATATATAAAGACATAGTGTTTTTGATCCCTTGATGCTAAAATGAAAAGACTGAAGAAAATGGCAAATGCTAAACCAATCATTACTACTAGGCAGCTACTGTCCACTGGGAAGTGATTCTTTGCTACAATGGTATATTGCATAGGCCTACTGCAAACCAGGAATTTTGCATGTAAATTTGTTACGATTGGGGCCGATGACGTATCTAGCGCGTGAGACACAGGACTAGCTCAGAAAGGTTGTTGAGTGCAAGACACGATGAAAGCTGCCGTGCGACATACAGTGCCTCGAGCAGAAAAAGCACGGTTCACGCACGCATGATACCGACAGCGGTGACGTACCGGCGTTATGTCTCGGCTAGCTTGCTGTGTTTAGTGTCAGCTCACTGCAGTGTTGTGTAGGCACAGGAGAGATATTTTAAGCTCGCCATCGAGACACCCCATGTAAGCTGACACATTTGCAAGCATTCTCATTTTTGGGTGTGGTCTATCAAACGCTGAAAATTAAATGTCACATTGAGCGAGTAACTTTAGTTCAGCTCGAGTTCAGCTAAGTCAAAGTGAACGCTTGAGGATTCACCACCAGGCTTACAACATGCCAGTGGCACACAGCAACAAAAAAGGCCAAGCGTTGAGTCCTGCATCTCACTCATGCATGATAAGCCTGACCGCGGGGCAGCACACGCACATCAGGCGCTCAAATTGTTTAGAAATAGTCTTGCAGCTGTACATTGCCACAGAATGTGGTGTCAGACTACTAAAACGTTCTGTAACAAGTTTTCATCGCGTCTTGAACTCTTGCTGATCGAATAGGAGTGATCACCATTTTGTCTCAAAATTTCCCCGTCAATCGTAACAAATTTGACATCCGGAATTCCTGGTTTTACAGTAGGCCTATTACATAGCAGAGAATAGCATAGTATAGGAGAAATCCTTGCCAAATTGAAAAGATGATGCACCGGTTTTCTATCAGATGGCACACACTCTGATTTAGCAACAACCAATAACAAGTTATAGTTTAAATGCAGTGTGAGCATTACCTCAACTTCTCTCTCCTGGAAAGCCATGGTACCATCCAGTCTAGCAAATCGCCAGTCTCTCATCTCCATGTACAGCTGCAGTATATCTAATATAGTAGTCCACTGAGAGAATATCAGCACCTGAACATAACAACACATTTTAGTCACGACCATTGAATTAAGAGATACTATTAACATTATCTTCTAAACACATTGTACTACAGTGGACCCTCACTAATCCGAACAGCCCCGTTCCGGGGGCTGTTCGGATTAGTGAATTTGTTCGGATTAGAGAAACGGGCGTGTTTATTCACTACTGACCACGCCCCTACACGAATTTTGGCGTTTCACGGCAATAATGGCGACTACTATCGAGCAGTTCTCTGTCCACAGTGTTGTTCCAGTTTGTGGTCATCGTTGTTCATGGTCAAGTACAGTGTAGTATAATAACAGCCGTTCGTGGTCAAGTACAGTGTAGTAATATAGTAACAGCCGTTCCGTGTTCCGTTCCGTGTTCCGTGGTCATCGTTGTTTGTGGTCAAGTACGTACAATACACACACAAATACATATACCATATGCCTTATTACACAACAAATAATTTTAAATTTAATGATTCATGAATATTAATGAGCCGAATCTTCATTCGGATTAGCGAGGGTACGGATTAGGGTTGTTCGGATTAGTGAGGGTCTACTGTATAAAAGAAATTCAGAATGAATTCTCTGGAGAATGGTAGTGGGAAAGTTAAAAACGAACTAGATCAGGTAGAAAAAGTTTTTACTCACAGTAGGATAATGAAGATAGTTTGTAAAGATTGACAAGAGAAGGAAGAAAAATTGAGTGTGTGCACGACAAAAAGGCTAGAGATACAATGAGTGCATGTTATTTCACATTTAGAAACAATGAGGATGCTTTCCTTGGCAGGTACTATAATGATGGTGTTCAGCTTGTGCTTAGCCACCATAACAAGTGTTGGTACAATTCTATTAACTTTTTTGCTGTTTAGCAAGCATGATTATAACTAGTACATTCAATGAATGTAGATTGTAGGGGTGAGCCTGAGCTGATTTCTGAACACCAGTGCCAGCAGCAAGCAACTTGCAATGCAACATAATATACACAACGGCAAGATTACAGCATCTATGATCCTCTAGCTTTAGTTTACAACACACACACACACACACTATCTTCTCGTGAACGCGTGCCAGCCTCACAGAGTAGCTACGCTGAAGCCACACATAAAGCCAGCTTTCACCAATCAAGCTCCTGAGAGCGTTGAGTTCCAGCTTCCACGTGCAGCAATGGGCGTTATCGTTGAGCTGAGCACGTGCACTACGTGTTATTGATTGAATAGGTGCGTTCTAATTCTCAGGAACATTGGGGCAACAAACACACCCCACGACAGATAGATAGAAAGTTTTCGCACACGGGGAACGTTGTCACGATCAATGTGGGGCTCGCTCAGGCTCACCCCAATTATGTGATAGTCACTAGCAAGCTGATCTAGTGCGGACACGTAGTACGGTGATCTATGTATCTGATGTGTATTGAACCAACTATAGTCTTAAATGCTCATTTTCACTTGCATATTCCCACCTTGTGCCCCTCCTTGAGGAGTGCTGATAACAGTCTATCAAGCACCAGCATCTTACCGCAGCAGCTAACCAACTCCTCGTCTACCCGAAGATCCTCATCAGGTGTGAGAGGAAACTCCAGAAGGTAAGGATGGTTGCAACACTTCCTTAGCATCACCCACATTGCGGTCGTCTTGATGTTTACCAATGAGGTAGTCGGAGGTGGTGGTGGTCTAATAGGAAATAACAGTGACATCTTGTAAAGTATTAGATACTAAAGAGAATGTTCACACTTAAGTATAGAGTGCTTGCAGTTATGGAGTCCTCTTACGTGTTTTCCTTGTTTGGAGTTTGTAGTCCAGTGACCTCAGGAGGGAGGTCAGTTTCGCTGTTGATTGCTGCCTCAAATTGTGAGTCACTCAACTCTGCATAACTGAAATGATTGAGTGAGAGACTGAAATCTGCTTTATTTTCCTTACTCGTTACACATTCGCACAAGCACGCATGCACACACACACACACACACACACACACACGCACGCACGCACACTGTCACCTACCAATTCAGTTTTCTTACTTTGGTAATTTTTTCATGAGCCTCTTGGATTTCCTCACACCACAATCTTCCTCTTGCTCGTCCATCTCAGCATTCTGCTCACAGTTCTCTTTATCCCACCCGAGCTCATGTAATCTCTTTCTTCTGCTCTCTTCCACCATGTTTTCAATGGTATTGTTAAGTAAACTAGTGTAGTATCGCTCCTGGGTTGTTGTCAAAGGAGCATACACTAACACCTCCTTCTTGGGCGGGATATTGAATTCAACATCTGTCTTGAGACGACGAAGAAGGAAAGGAGACAGTATCTGAAGAACACAGACTGTATGTATGTAGTGTAATGAGGAGTTACACAACAAATCAACCAAAGAATATTGTGTGTGTGTGTTTGTGTGTGTGTGTGTGTGTGTGTGTGTGTATGTTTGTGTGTGTGTATGTTTCTACTATACCTGGTGTAGAGTGCTGAGAACATGTTGCTCCTTCTCTTGTGCTATGATCTTCTCACTGGCATCATGATCAGACACTACTGACGTGAAGTCAAACCACGACTGAAAACTAAAAGTGACAACAACACAATAATAAATCCATCTCTCTATTGTAATGCTGAGACAGTAACCATTCCTAGCTGATCTTTATTACTACACCCACTATCTTAATGTGGACTGACCAATGGAGATCATCAAAGATGTCAGGAAGAATAAAATTGAGCAGTGACCATAGCTCAGCAAGGTTGTTCTGCAGTGGTGTTCCTGTCAGTAACAATCTGTTAGCAGCATTATAGGTCTTCAAGATTCTGTAGAAGCAGACAGTACATTTACCAGCAAAATATGCAAAAAAATTCACAGCAAAGTAATTATGGTATCTAAACACTGGATATGCGAGGGTCCACTTTCTTGAAGTCTCAAAATTATTTGAACAGAGAGACAGTGTAACATTCACTAAGTCACGGCTATATTGCGTCCACATCACTAGTCAAAGTATGACTCACCTTATCAGTTTACAGTTCAAATTCTTAATACGGTGACCTTCATCAACAATAAGCAGCTTCCACTCCCTGTCAGCAAGGTGGGCATAGTCGTTCATACAGATCTCATATGAGGTCACAAACACTGGCTGTAACTGCTGATTCTTATCAGACTTATGACGACGGCTGAAATTTTTCATGCGAATCTCTTCTCTCTCCTTAATAGTGCCATGATACAGCACCACTGGAATCTGAGGGAACAGTCTGTACATAAATTTGTAAAGCAAGGAGTGTTGAGAAACGTTCGAGGGAAAGTTAGTAACTATGACTATAAATCATTGTCTATTTACTTGCCACTGTGGGTTCAATAAGCCCTTGACTATGCAATTGAAATATAATATTTGCCTCAGTTTCTCTTGTACTTACCGATGGGGAAAATCTCCTAAACTCAGTGACCCAGTTAGTAACAGTTGACAATGGGGCCACAACAAGAAAAGGTCCCTTCACATTCATCTCAATTAAGTGGCCAATTAATCCAACACACTGCAAGGTCTTCCCCAGTCCCATCTCATCACCAAGTATCCCATTAATGCCATTCTCATATAAAACTTGGAGCCATTCCATACCATCCAGTTGATAAGGTCGCATTACTCCTCCAGTCACTAGTTTTGGCTGACGTGACGGGATCAACTCACCATTAAAATAACCTGTGAAGGACAAGAGATTAGCTACACTGTACCTAGTGTTGTATACAGTGCTTACGAGGCTGATCCACATCCATACTGCTTCCAGCAGTTGCTTTCCTCTTCTCTTTCTCGTCAATCTTTCTCCTTTTTATCTGCCCCTATGGTCATCACAACCAATAAATAAGCCATTGGGATGCAAGCACAAGAGAGCATGCAACTCTGTATATGGCGAAATCCAAAATGGCTGCCAAATTCTAGTAACACCAAAATTAATATGGACTTACTCGGCTGTTCAATCGCGGTCGTCATCTACAAAACAAACAAGCACAACAAGCACTAGGCAGTGCTACTAATGCTGGGGAAACAATATCGACAGCAGTAAATCACACATGCCCAACAGCAACGTAGTGCCAGTCACGCCTTTGTGTTCGCTTCTAGATACAACAAAGAGCTTCTTCTGGCGAGCTCTAAACACCTTTGCTTCGCCACTGCTGGGCACTTTTTTCGGAAACGCTAATGTTAGAATTCAGCCGCCATGTTTGGATTTTGTATACATTACAATAATGTGAAGTCGCATGCTCCATCATCCAGTTTGCGGGCTCAATAAATACTCCCAAGACAACAATTGATAGAATACTTGTACCTTGCTGTTTATGTAATCAGATAGCATATAGTCAGAGTCATCAGACTTTCTTTTCTTTCTTCGTCCCCTCTTCTGTTTTTTGGCAGAGCCTGAGGAAGGACTTTTCTCTCGTTGTTGGTCAGGAGTGGCATCCTAATAATAATATTATGAGATAATTACGAAGACACTTACTGCTAACATCAACTATAATATACACAACCACCATTTGACTGCAGCTATAAAGCTCACTCACATTAGATGGTTCAGTCTTTTTCCTTTTCTTAGTTTCTTTCTGTGACTTTTGCTGACCCTCCATTCGCTTGAGGAGAAGGCTAGAATAAATGCTGGATTTTTCCAGTAAATGAGTCAAGCGTGCATATCGTTGCTTCTCTAACGTGTTAGATAATGAGTTCTGAATGAAAAAGAAACAACAAAATAATAATTAATTGCGACTACTGCAATCACCTGATGTTCACTAGAGCTAGCATTAGATTCAGTGACACGTTCCTGTTTTAGTCTTTCTTCTTCAGCCATCATGTTCTCAGTTACAAACGGTGTGCTTTCACGTGAAATTTCATTAGACCCTTCACCAGTAGTAACTCCTTGACCATCAACTTCTGTTTCCACGACGGAGTCGCATAGTTGTTTTACAGTGACTGGAGTCGTTCTCGTTATCTCAGAGGCATCATGCTGTGGGAAAGGTTGTACCAAACAGTCACTAGCAGCTCCATTACTCGTCTCGTATTTTTTGTTCACGCACTGATCAGTACAACCATTAATAACAACATTTGGAACTAGTTCAACTTCCATGGCTGAGGACAATCCAAACAGTCGAGCACGCGAGAACAGTCAGCTGCGTCGCCTCTGGCTCTACAGTCGCCCGCGCGCGCTAAACTTTCGCGCCATGCGTGCGCATCTAATTTGGGTGTGGTCTGTGTGACGATAAACGTGGGCGTGTTTCCGGGCGTGAACCGTTAACCAAAGTCGAGCTTCACTTTAAGCTACTTGTGGATCTACCTCGTACCATCAAGAGTTTGTAATATCATAGAGTGTTCGCTTCGGTTATGGAAGAAGGAAACTCAGCTTGTCAAACTGCGAACAAAGTTGTGTTGATTGGGAACCAAGATGTGGGCAAGACCACAATATTCTCTCGGTTCAAAACTGGTCGTTTTGTGAATAACACTGAACAAACGAAAGTGGCCGCAGAGCACTGCAAAGAGGTTACAACTGAGAGTGGTCGTCGGGTACAGGTATGTTCTATGTGGTTAGCTACATAATCCGGTCGTGTTGCATGCTTTTATAGCAAGGTCATAAGATTTCCCGAGAGATTTCCCATGCTGTCATTAAAAAATTGGCTTGAGATATTTCTCTTAGCGAGGATAAACGATAGCACAGGAGATAGATTTTCTCATCTGCTTGAGTTTATCACCTAGTTTATATCAATTGACCTGTATACTAGTACAAATGTATGATTGAGTGTGTGTGCTCAAGCAATCGTGCATTAATGTAACAGGTTGATGTGAACATGACTCCTTTACATAGCAAACTATGTGCATTTGTTTACATGAAGAAAACGATCGTTACTTTTTGCTGAGCAGAGCATTGTGAATTTGTGCACATTGTCTCACTAAGTGACCACTCAAGCTGATATGAGCAGTGATAGTCGGGTGGATTCAATGATTTAGATCACTATTGTCTACTCAGGACCAGGCAAAAGTTTCCTGATTATAGAGGTCCCCTTATTATCTAGGGTCACCCAGTTAGACTTCAAGAGTATACACTGCTTTTGCAGAAGCAAGGCATAATAAAAACAGATTTAAAAACCCATTGGCACAAATGGAGCGTGCTTGCAATGTTTCATTAGGCTTCACACAATATAAGCTCATTTAATACTATCCCGAAGCATCACCAGCTATCTAGCAGCAATGATTGAACTGCCTTGGTTGCAATGCAGCAACCAACTTTCTCTTCAGAGAGCCTGGAATTGACTGCATTTAGTGCAAACTAGGTAAATTTTGTATTGCAATGGTGTAACTGGACCACCACTGACAGTCTGTATTCAGGAATACTGTTCCAAGTGTATGCACGTGATTGGAAAGTAGTTCTAGCGCAGATTAGCGTCCAGTTAAACAGGTTTCACTGTATCATAGACCAAATGTGTCTATTTCAAAGTGATTTAATGTACCGTATGGCGGGAAATTTTCACGAATGCTAGAGATAGAGCATTTCGTGAATAATATTTTTGCGAATCAGCGCTATTGCCCTATCTTTGTCAACAAAAAAAAACAAGACATTCGCGGATAGTATTTTCGCTTATAGCCTGTAATTCGCGAAATTCGTGAAAACTTTCTCCCGCGGACATTTCCCACTATAAGGTAAGTGTAATCTTTCATGGTTCTTAGCCATGGTGTGCCTGACTGACACGAGCACATGGTGTACACCAACTGCTCTTATGACCCATGTGGTCATGTTACTGTACACCATATTTGGTAGTTTCACAAAGTTAGATACAAAGCATGTTGATGGCATCATGATGGCATGCTGCATGGTCACTATAACCAGAGCAAAGTGCAGCACTGCAAGATATTAATAGGTCAAAGTTTATTCAATTTATTTTGGGTACCTGAATGTCGTCCAGCTGGGACCTTTTACTGTAGTAGCAGTCATCATCAGTGTAACTAAATCAAATCTCGTTTTTTGTACTATCACATTATATAAATAGTATAAATTCTTCACTGACGAATGTTTATAAACAGACACAATAAAGCATAGAAACATGAATTCTAGGAATAAAATAAACACTAAACTTTACAATGGATTCCTTTCACGAAGAAAATAAGTATACGCACATAATAATAATTATTATGCTTCTGCATCTTATAGCATGACCATATCACCGCTTGGGGATAATAAAAATGTAACAACTGGAGTATTTGTATTTCAATTAACAAACCAACCATCTAGTAGTGTGTTTGTGAATCCATCAGTAAGCAATTTTCAGGGAGCAAATTGTGCATTAATAAAAATTGGGTGTGCAATGTATAGATCTTGATTCAAGAAGACGAGAATAGTTTAAGTTAAGGTGACCCTAAATGGAAGCCTTTACCAATTTCTACAGTTAGCACATTATTTGACTATTCCATTGTGCTCCATGCAGTGTTTACTTACAATTGAAGGGTGTTCTATCAAGTACTGTGATCCACTACTCTACAGTGTATGGTTGTTTGCGATACATATGTAATATACTCAAGTATTTTATTAGCAAAGCTTGTCGATACCATTGTGTTTTACCATAGATAATACAGTACAAGTGGATATGCAACGTGTCCGCATACTGCTACATTGCCTGAAGACGCCACTGCAGTGGGTGACACGGATCTAAACTACGGAATTCCGTAAATGAATTGGCATGCGTGTACTCAGTTACCTAGCCGTGCAAGACTGTAGTAGTGCTTCTCGCAGCGTTTGTACTACTATTAAGGAAGAGAATGCTTTGATATTCCGGCAAATCTATTCTATAGATGCACCATATTGTTTATGCACAGTGAATCTTTAGTATTGGGAAATAAAGGATGGAATGGTTGCTGTGCTTTACTGTGTGTTGTGGATTGCTCAGAAGCGCAGTGTTTTTAAACACCCCAGTTAGTTGTACAAAGAGCTGAATTCCTGGATAATATCTTCAGTCTTCACTTAGAAGAAAATGTAGCCAAGTTTCTGTCTAAAAAGCAAATCAGAGCTGCACACCAGCATTCTGGCTCTAGCTGCAAAAATACAACACAGGACGTCTTAAAATGCAGCCATTAATTTTAGTTACAACTACTAACTCCAGTTTCAAATATCCAACAAGAACGCTCCGCTCCAGACATGTTCAGTACGACTAGTTTAGTCTAAAAAGTAGCAAGGGTAGCTTGTCCTTGGATTAAAACCACTGTAGCAAGCCAATGCACTATACTCGAGCAACGAATTGTCACTAGTTTGCTGCGCTGGACAGTACTGAGTATCTGGAGTCGGTCTACAAGACATCTGGGGTCCTACAATTCCATCAAGAACTTGATTTCTCTATAAAACTGAAGTTGACCCTTGGGCTGGTGCAAGTGTGAAGGCGCTAATAGTCCACATGTCACCGCTGCAGTAGCCTCGCCTGAGTGGGAGTACCGCTGCAGTGACTGCTTCAGCAGCCTCCGTGTATTTTCCCGTATACGCGCTCATTGCATATCCACTTGTACTGTATTATCTATGGTTTCACCTGTCTTCCTTTCTATCTGTTTTAGCAGAGTAGCAAAGTTTGTGTTAAATTTCTTATGAATGCAAACCATGTGCATTATTACACTGTAGACTAGCCTTAGTTACCTGAATAGCAACAAAAATCATTGACTCCCCCAGTTTTGGCACCTTATTCATGTAGGAGTTTCAAAACCAAAGATGGAGGGTTATTTGTACAATCATTACAGATCTTACAGAATTTAGGCTGGATCCTTAGCCAATATAAGCGGAATCATAGATATTAATGCAATATCTATGGTGCAATAATAGGCCAATATCAGCATAATTATTATTCTATTGACAAACACTGAATGTGTTGCAGACTAAGTTGCAAATATACACATACACAGTAGATCAGATCATGCTTGAATTCAATGCATTATTGCCTAAATCATTTTGTGGTATAAATACGTGATCACTCTGCAGAAGAAGTTGTTTTAAGCTAATGTAACAGTGATTTTTAATAGAGGAAAGTGTATACAGTGTATGTAATATATAAACCATGGCTTGGAGGTGTGTATGCCGAATATACCACCCGAGGTCGAGGTCAGAGGAAGTTTGCAGCCGAGATAAACCCCGAGCGAAGCGAGGGGTTTATCGAGGCTGCAAACTTCCGATGACCGAGACCGAGGGTGGTATATTTGGCATACACACCGACAAGCCATGGTTCATATGTTATATACCTTAGTGTGTGGGCGTCGCTTCTTGCTCGTGCTCGCGTTGATCTCGATTTAGCGGTGAGTCACGGGCCGAGAGGAGGCCCCAAATGTGTACGCGTACCTGAGTAGAGTGTGTGGCAAAGACTTGGACAGCTTTGTCCTTCTAGAGCGAAAGAGCGATCGCCAAGTTTTCTTGTATTCATTGCAATATTCAACATGACTTGGGCGGGGTTTGTCACATGCTTGCCAATTTAATACCCACTAGTGTCAGGATGATTGTACACTATAAATCTCAGCCACTTCTGCGCATCGTCGCCCTGCAACTGGGTGCTGCTAGTTGCAAGGCGAATAACTGTCCGAGGATGCCATCGCGCAACCTCAACCTGGTCACGTGACCAGGGCACACCTCTTGGTTAACCCCTTGAGGAGTGTATTTCTCATATACCACCATGGTGGTATATATCGCATAATCTCCATGGTGGATTATGCGATATATACCACCATGGTGGAATATGAGAAATATACCACCTGTGCCTTGTATGGGGACGCCCACACACTATGGTATATACCACTATGTATTCTGGCGTGATAACTTTGCTCCCAATAACGGATACCCCTGAGTTGCATATCTCAGGATATGTTAGGATATGTTAGGATATCCGGTCCTTTGAAGGTCACTGTGCAGTTTATGAAGTATAATGACCAATGCTCACATGTGGTTTCTAATGTTGACAAAGCACTACAAATATACAAATAGTTTACATTGCATATGGAAACTGACATGACTAACTACAGGGAGTATAGCTAACTATGCTAGGTATTCCAAGTATAAGGATACTGTAAGGCATGCATGTATATTTTGGTACAGCTACATGTATGTTAATTTGATTATAATGTGGTATAGGAGTTTCCCCACAAATAGTGTTCTACTGATTGCAATCACATGCATTTTGATCAAAGCTCTTAATGTTGCTTGTATCGTATGCATGCTGTTTATAAGACCTAGATAGACAATACATAGTCAGTTTAATAACACTGCTATCATAGTATAATGTTTATTAATGAATTGAGTATAGTTGTTTACTGTATCATGTTGTTTCAACAGAGCCCACACCTGTTGTGCTCTCTGATAAGTTGCCAGCTCTTGAGACATGACTCAACTGACCCTAGGCATTGTCTGTTTGCTGTGTGTGGTATAAGCTGTAGATTCACTCATTTGTTCTAGTTTGTAATCTACGTGTGTGTTTAAGAAAAGTTGTATGAAATTTGTTTTCTTTAGGTAAGCTTGTTTGACACAGCTGGAATGGAGAGATATACATACACTATCCCACCGACCTATTTCCGGCATGCTAAAGTGGTTCTACTTGTTTATTCATTTGACAATGTTGAGTCACTGACTGATCTTGAAGACTGGGTGACAAATTTTCATGCCACGCGTATCGGTAATGAGAGTACTGACATTGTTCGTGTGTTGGTTGGAAACAAATCTGATGTGAAAACTGACGACTCTATGTTAAGACTAGCTGTGGGAGTTGCTGCGAATTGTGAGGTACCTGAAGATTTAATGTTTGAAATATCAGCAATGAAAGGGGACGGATTTGATAACATGTTCCAAAAAATAGCAGAAAAATTGTCTCAACCAGACACAGGATCCAAGCCACAAACAACATCTATCAGAGTAACAAAGAATGACCCAAACAGCAAGAAACCAACTAGTGGTTGCTGTAAAAAATCTTAAATTTTTCTTTTCGTTGATGTCACTTATATTATGTGCTTGTGCGCACTTTAAGTCTATACTCTCACAGATGTTTTTGATATTGCTCAGTAGTGCAAACATTGGCAGTTGCGATCCAATATTATTACCATTTTCAGTAATTCTCAAACCCGTAACAAACCATCTCGGTTTCCTAAAACTTCAGTAACAAAACATACAACATTGCATGATAGCAGTCTGAAAACATGAAGAAAGTATCTTAGTTGTGCCTATGGTTAGATAGCCCAAATCTTAGCACCACCTGGAATAATGTGCATGCTAACTGTGCAACCTATTCACCATAATAAGTTTGATCAGCATTCCAAAAGGGCATATCTATTGTACGGGCGTTTGTGTAGTGTGGTTTGATAATGGATAACACACAGAGTCTGATTTGGGAACAGTGTCACATGTGTTTGGTACATAAAATGTAGCATGAATATAAGACTGCAACAATACAGTACTCACATAATGAAAGACATAATATACGCCATATAGATCATTTCAGATGATGTTGTGTGTTTTGTGCAGTGGATGACATGAAGATAGTCGAAGAGAATAGTTAGTTTTTGTAAATATGTAACTATAAGATAGCACAAAATTAGTATTTAGATAAGAGTGCATCTTGCTTTCTTCTTTTTTGTTGCTACTGCTGCCACTTCTGGATTCATTCCAATTCTAATCGCCTCCTCAAAGACATCTTGGACTCCTTGTAATGTTTTTGCAGAGCACTCTATGTATTTAACCGCTCCAATTTTCCGTTGTGCTTTTAACCCATCTGTGAATGTGAGTGGAGCTTTCCCCTCTTCCTTGAGTCGAAGAATTGTAGCGTCATCATTTCTGAGATCAGATTTAGTTCCAATGAGAATCAATGGAGTAGCTGGACAGTGGTATTGGAGTTCAGGATGCCACTGTGGTGAGAAGAGAGAATGAGATCGACAGGATGTGAAAGATCAAAGGAAATAGGGCACATATGTAGGAGGAGTATTGTGTGAGGTGGTGATGCAGAATGCAAATGCAGGAGGAGGAGGGGAGGTAAGAGTAACCACTAAACAAGGTATCATCTTCACCAACCTTATCGGTTACATTTTGATATGAAGTTGGACTGTCTAGAGCAAAGCAGACGAGAAAGACGTCAGTTTGTGGATAGGACAGTGGCCTAACTCTTTCATAGTCTTCTTGACCTAAAGCATTACGTGAGAACAACAGTAGAGGTGATAATAACACGACATTCTACCCCAACATTCTCCTGACACTGACCTGCTGTGTCCCACAGATTCAGTCTTATCGGTTCGTTGTCCACGATAACGTTGGCAGCGTAGTTGTCGAACACTGTTGGGATGTACTCGCCAGGAAAAGAGTTTGTAGTGTAAGTAATCAGAAGACAAGTTTTTCCGACTGCTCCATCTCCCACCACCACACATTTGACGAACTTCATCGCAAGCCCACAGCGAATACGTACTGACTGCTAGCCTTCTTTTTTTACTACTGTATCCACTCGAGGGAGAGCTCTGCGGTGGTGCTAAATATAGTAACACACATTGGGAGTTGGTAACTACGGGTCATGTCCTGTTGGCACACTTGAGTGGAATTCCAGTGATACCATACAAGGCGGAGCATCATCGAAAAATGAATGCATTTACTGCTGTAGTGAAAGAGGCCAGCTTTAAAAATAAAACTACCATCTGCGGTAATACCAACAATAAAATGGCTGGATCAAGCTATCAGCTTGACATGTACGTGCAGATAATATTGAGACTTACATGTAGATGCTCAGAACAGCAGCGGCAGCAGCAGCAGCCCCGCCTTGCCATGGGCGTGTACGTTCTACTGGTTTGCGGCTAGGCGAAAATGGCTAATTTGGAGCGCCTCTTATCTACGTCGTGTGATAAGGTTGTTCTGGTGGGAGACGAAGGAGTTGGAAAGACGACTTTGTTCAACCGTTTCAGTAAAGGAGAGTTCGTGGAAACGACAGGGAGTCCAAGTCGAACATCTGAATTGCAGAAAAAATGGGAGCTGAACGGAAAGGAGGTGTCGGTGAGTGTGATGGCCTGGGTGATCATTCTGGCAAACAGCACTGAATCCTGCTGATTATCAACCTAGCATGAATGATAATTTTCACTTTAGATTACTTTGTATGATACAGCTGGAATGGAGCGTCATCGGAGCACCATACCACACACATACTTCCGCTATGCTAAGGTGATAGCACTTGTGTACAGCATCGATGATTCGGACACATTTGACTCATTGACCAACTGGGTTGATAATGCTACCTCAGCACGAGTGAGTATGGGCCAATCAGATCCAATCACAATCCTTGTGGGTAACAAGGTTGATTTAGACGGCCAGAGATGTGTACCTCTTGAGCGAGCACTCCAGTTTGCTGTCAATAATGACATTTCAGCTGAAATGGTTTTTGAAGTTAGCGCTAAAGAGAACATTAACATTCAGACATTGTTCAACACAATTGCCATCAAAGTGCATCCTTATGCTGCCTTGCAACACAATGAAAGAGAACCAACCAAGAAAAAATGTTGCTAGTTATAAAATTTTGTGCATAATTTTTGTGTGTTTATAAAGGTATGATATTGTACGTAACAATGACTGTTCTCTTTTTGTACAATATACACAATAATAATCCTGTTTGTTCATTGGCCGATAGTTTCAGAAGGATGGTTAGCGATGGCACCAGGCAGTATTTCTCCACACTTTCCTTTAAAATGAAACCTGTAGCAGACAATGACAAAATAATAATTAGGCAATAATGTGTTTGTTTTACATCAAGTCTCTTGTCACAGGAGTGTCTTCAAGATTAAATTCTGCAACAGGCACACCTCGACTGGCTAGCCTAGGAGCAAAACCTGCCGCCGGATACACTACAGAAGAGGTTCCTACCTGAAGAGTGACAAAGTAACAATAGTGATACAGCATGACTAGTCAGCCAACCAATACACAAAGATCACATTTCCTTAGTTCTTCATCAGTCCTACGTAGCACATCTGAATCAAGTGATTCTCCAAACCAAATGACATGAGGTCTCACCAGTGAACCACACCGACCACACCTGTCAATAACAATGAAATCCTTACTCATTCATTATCACTGCCACTGTTTAGTTAGCTATGGCGTAAAAGGAAGAAGTTGATCTATGTTATCCAATCATATTATTATGAGTAATGCAGCAACCGCTGAGTTCCAAGAATTAATAAGTAACGTTTTCCAAACTAAGAGTAATATGAAAATAGTACTGTATGGGGACCTTGGCTTATATAACCTGATACTATAATAATTATGTTGCCGTACTGACTGCATTATGACTCTATTCATTAGTGAACAGCTCACTTGGGTAATTCTTCTACAGGTATCTTAGCATCCTCAGCACTTGGGTCAGGAGCACTATAGAATAGACAATGTCAAAGAGGCATGTACAACTTTTTACATGGTTGTATGAAAAATGTATAAAAACTATCGTTAAAACCATGCATGAAATTCACATGAACTTTTTTCGCTTTGTCTATAGACCAGTCTATGCGCTATTCCACGCTAATTATTTCACCTACAGGCCTTTTTTACTTTGGGCAATGAACAATATTTTTAAAGAATTTGGCATTCTTGTGGCCGCGTTTGACATTCAGATGAACTTCCCTATAGCCTTCGAGTATTCTCATGATGCATATTCTAGCACCATAGATAATATTATAGTACACTATTTCCCGGGGGGTCCCAGAAGCTAAAATCTATGACACCAGGCTGGTTTTTTACTTTGCTTCTCTACCCACCCACCCACTGCGTCATATTACGTCATGTAATGATATTCATAAATATTGGTCTATTGAAATTCATTATAATTGATGGTACACGCCCCTCCACGAAGATCGTCGATCGCGAGTGACGAACAGATTATAGTAGCGGATCCAGGAAGCGGAAGCATTGCGAGTGTGGATTCGAGCTCACCAGACTCAGCACGTACCACCAAGCTGAGCACAAGCGTAGCAAGCGGCACCAACAATTTCTTGCATAGTTGCATAGTTCACCGACAATTTCAAACACACTAGTAACCTATCTGTTGCTTATCATTGTTTATTATTATTATTATTGTATGCAGATTGTATACTGTGAGTGGATCTACAATCTATGTTATAGTCTCTTGATCTCTTGTTCTGCTTTTTTCATAATTTTTGGGTACAAACATGTTCATAACAAGCAGTAGCTAGGTGGTACATGTATAGTTAGTAAAAACCTGCTTTAAAACAGTTCAAAATAACTTTAAAGTGCAATTTATGTCATGGCTAAATTTCACACAAAGTGACCTTTTTTGAAAATTTACCTCTGACCCACCCACCCACTTTTGGGCCTGGTGTCGGAAACTTTTTTTTGTAGGACCCCCTGCTATTTCCTACACTATAATATCTTTGGATTCAACAATTTTTTTATAATTTCAGCTAGTCTCAACTCCAACTTGTATCATGTATTAGTTGAAGTATGGCTGGAGTACTGTTGGAAGATAAAGCACAAGACCAAATGTGAGTGTTTTATCATCTATACAGAACAAAAACCATACTTGAACTGATTTAGAGAAAACTTTGATCAGTTGAAAGTGACGAAAAGCTCATTGGCAGACATTTTCAAGTAATAAATGCTGAAGTGTGCAAAATTGATTTTACATGTCTTTGAACCTTATACTATCTAAACGGTTAAAATTTAGCAATGAAAACTCCACTAATACAGTATGGTTATTATTGCTGCTACATGGGTGGTGTCAAAGGCATAATTCCCGTGCTTCGTAAGTATGATATTAAAACATATAACATGGCGGTTAATACCGACAATAACTTGATGTTGCTCATGAGACACACTAAACTAGCATGTCAATGAGATCATGCTTTACAGAACTCAGCTTTGGTTCATGCTGTATCAGGCACTTAACCACACATTGACAATATACAGTACTCCTCCCAAACATTACAATTTATAGGTTTTTCATAAGAACTCACCCTCTATCCTTGAGAGCAGGACAGATAGGGCTGTCACGATTCTCCTCCACATAAAAACACCTAGTGCAGCGTGTCATGAACAATGAACCATGCAGTTCAATCACATTTTTTGAGCCAGCTAGATGATGTAGTCTGTCAATGTTCTGCGTTATAACAGTTACACTTCTTCCTTGAGGAGCTAGTCTCGACTCCAACTCAGCAATAGCAATATGAGCTACAGATAGTCACAAGGTGGGTGAACTTGATACTTTCAATATCAATCATGTATGAACAACATGTATGAACAACAACAATAGTTATCAATGCGAGCACATTAAAAAGGTTGTGTCTTTTCACAGTTTAATAACAGTAAAAGTTTTCATCGATCATCTTAACGTTAACCCCATGGGAAATATTTAACTTTCAAAAACATGCTAAACACATCTTGCACCATCATCTCACCGGGGTTAGGATACTTAGTAACCATCACTTCTCTTCTGTAGCTGTAGAACTCCCAAACCAATGAGGGATTTTTAGCAAAGGATTCAGGTGTTGCTAGCTGTTGTGCTTGAAACGTCCGCCAATATCCTCCAGCCCCACGAAATGTTGGCACGCCACTTTCTGCACTAATCCCAGCACCAGAAAGCACAACGATGTTTTTCGCCTTTGCGAACACGTTTCTAAAAGCCTCCATGTCGTTAGATGGTCCTGCATAATTCGAGATAAAACTAAATAACAGACTGATAAACTCTTACCAAAAGATGCCATTGACTCTTTACTGGATAAAATAAAAATAAAAATGGAGTCAATGGACGTGTTGCACTCTAGTCTAGCGAGCTATGGACCCTCTATCGACGCGAGCGAATCAGTGACTATGGGGTTGGAGCGGGTTGGAGCAGTCAAACCGCTAGGGTCGAAAATTGCCCACGTTTATTTTAACAGGAAGTAGGCGGTGCCCTGGACGTTTGAGGAGAAAACATGAAAGCTAGTCAGCTCAGGAAACGTCGTTTTTATATCTGTTCTACATCGACTTGTTACTTCAGAATACGGATTTCAACTTACAAATGTTGGCTCTTTCGTTCTATCAAAACTGGGATTGGTAGCGTGTTTCAGAGGAAATGTACGACGGTTACAAGTTCGCCGAGCTCAGGATTGGTTGGGTCGAGTTGTAGCTTTTAGACTGGCATACTCTCAGACGGTAAGGCAGACAACACAAATAAGTTACTATTTCTGTAGGCCTGGGTATTAGCTTCAATTTAGTACTATACTTGGCTGCGTAAAGATGTCAAAACGAAAGTGTCCCACCGTTTTCTATGGCTAATTGGCGGCGCCATCGTTGATTCTCCTATGTAAAGGTTGTATAATGCTACTATGGATGGTAACAATTAACACAGTTACTAGCCATGACTTCTAAACAGTGTTGGTAAGTCGTTTACTGACAAAATCTGCAATGAAAATATTGAAAGTATCTGTGTCTGTAGTACAGATCGTAATGATACATTATTTAGTGTTTCAAAAAACACACTGCAAAGAACAGGACTTTTATGGACAGTGATAGGACTAGATCTTTGGCCAGTCAGCTGCAACTGCATTCAGGACTCTGGGAACTGCTATTATCTCTTTAATAGCAATAATCAACAATGCATTATTAATTATTATACGATAACTAAGCGAGACATGACAGGACAACACTAATTTTCACAAATATGACTGACAGGTTGCTTATCTTACTGATGAATTACAGAAACTAACAATCAGACTGTCAAAACGGAAATGTCCCACGTTTTTAAAGTTCAGTATTTTTACACTAGAACTCAGGAATCACTGCATTGATTTTAATGAGACAAACTTTATATTATGTAGAAAAACATTGCTTCTGGATATTTGTAATCATTGAAGTGTAATTATATGCGTGTGCTAAGATAAAGCTGTTGGAAGACAACTAGCGGGAAATTTTGTCTTGGTGTGCGTTTATTAGAGTGAAAATTGTAACTCTTGATTTGTACGTATTTCGGGACACCTGCGGTTTGACTGGGAGCGCGTTGAATGAGGGTCTATGGTCTAGCACACATTGTTATTCATAATGGTTGGCCTGACGAAGGTGTGGTTAAGCTTATTCTAGTAGTCTATCACGTGACAATCACAAGGTGGATGCTGCACTGTCACTACAGAGGATTACGTGGTTCTAGACGAGGGTCGGTTCTGGAGCAGAAAGACAGTTTTATTTGTCATGGCAGCGTCAATACTACGGTTGTTCGGGTCAGGAAAGAAAGGTGAAAGTGGTCCCTCGCCTCAGGTAGCCATTCAAAAGCTACGCGAGACAGAGGAGATGCTGAACAAGAAGTCAGACTACCTAGAAAAAAAGATTGACGCTGAGACGGCTTCTGCTCGAAAACATGGCATGAAGAATAAGAGAGGTAAGAATATTAACAAATTTTACCATCTCTTAGTGATTGAAAGTTACAGTTCTGCCATTAAACATTAAATTGCCTGCTTATTTTATTTCCTGTTTCTCAGCGGCTTTGATGGCACTAAAAAGAAAGAAGCGTTTAGAAAAGCAGTTACAGCAGATCGATGGAACTCTTTCAACAATCGAGTTCCAAAGAGAAGCTCTGGAGAATGCTCAGACTAACACAGAGGTGCTGAAGAACATGGGCTATGCTGCTAAAGCACTGAAAGCTGCACATCAACATTTGTAAGTACTGTATGTACCCATAGACATAGTATCCCTTAGAGGGACTGGCAACGCCCAATGCTTTTACATTACGTGTGGCATGCTGAGTCTGCGTTATGGGTTAAACATTAGTTATACACGCATCTGTTCTGGTAGCTTCGCAACAAGGTGCTGGTTGCTAGGATAGCTCTTGGCGACCACATCGGGGCAGTCCTCTGTGACAGCTCATTATTAGTACCTGACTAGATTGTTCTGGCTAGACACTGAGGACACCAGCAACCTGCATACTGTTCAGTCGATCGTATAGTGAACAAAGTTTAGCTAGGACTGCAGGAATAGTGCTGTAAATGAGATTTTTTACTGTCCTGAAAGATGGTCGTGTTATTGCAAGTAGCTCAAGGTTTAGTTTTTTTTTACCAATACTAACACAGACCGCACGCAGTGAAAATACTGCATGCTGTTGTTGACTAACGCTACCATGCGATACTTGGCGGACTGTACTGCTCGTTGTGTTCTTTTTCTAGTGATAAATAAAATTAAGCTGTTCCAGTTTTCGTTCTACCTTCCAGTTTAGGTGCCCATCTGTGGAACCAGTCTGCATTTAATGTTGATCACTTCTTCAGCACCGAACTTATACTGCTTTAAAATCTTGGTTATTCACTGTTTGCTGCAGTTTGGTGGTCCTTCACTAGGCGTGCAATACACTCCTCATAACGAAGCTAATTTTAACATGGAACACGATGAAATTCCTGTTCGTTACCAGTCCCTCTAAGGGATACTGATGTGGTGTGTGTGTATGGGAAATGAACTCTACCACACAAGCATGATTTAGTGTGTGTGGTTTGAGGATGATGCTAAGTGAGCTTCTAACCATTTTATCATTTTTATACTGGTGATAAAAATACTGAGATTAACCCTCTAAGTGCAGACATAATCTGTTTCTGTGCATTTCTTATTGTAACCGTTACACGTACAAACTAGTGCTGTGATCACTGTTAATACACAAAATCAACTTGCACAACGCGCAGGTTTGTTGTCAATCATGAGTGCAAGTTAGCCGTGCCCACTTGATTAGATTTACCAACTGCCTTGTGCAAGAATCACCCCCACTTGAGCACAAAAACGTCACTTCTTTGGTCAAAACAGCGTGTGTGAGACAAAGTGAGTGCGTGTTTGGCTGCTTTTCCAAGAGGGCCCAAGAGACCTGGTGCTAGGTTTCACGCCATCACTCTGCTAGGCAGGGCCTCTGACCCTAGCCATTTGCCCACCGTCACACTCCCAGCCGTCCTATTTCGCCTATCAACGGAATAACCTATCTTCGAATTTTGATGCCCACTTCCTGTGACGTCAATTTGTCAAACTTACTAAGGCGACAATAGTTGCCTGTCGCAGAAACGACATGAACCACGAGCAAGGACACACGAGTGCTATAAGATTATTCAGTACAATGTAGCACTCCGCACACGGAACCGTAATCTGTGCTGCGTGGTGGGATTCCATTATGAGCTATAGAGACATGCAGCTATGCAACTTGATTGGTAAACATTGCTTAGCTGTAGTCTAAATTCATTTTCACTTAGTAATGTTAATTGTTTGTGTATGCGCTGGTAATAATTGTGAGTGTGGTGAAATTTTTTGTAGAGATGTGGACGATGTTCACGACCTAATGGATGACATTCAAGAGCAGAATGAAGTTGCCACTGAGATATCAGATGCTCTCTCACAACCTATTGGCTTTAATCAAGAAATAGATGATGTGAGTATTTGGTTGTCATGTGATCAAAGTGACAACTACTACAGTGTTGATAAGCATTTTGATAATACTCTTTCTACTCAAAGGATGACCTGCTTGCTGAGTTAGAAGAAATGGAGCAAGAGACACTAGATGAGCAATTGCTTGATGTTGAGCCCACCGCTAGCTTGGCTATTGATGATCTGCCGGAAGTCCGTAAGTTTGATTTTTCTTGTTTGTGGAAAAGCAGTTATAGGTAGAGGGATGTGTCGTGATATGTTCGTACAAGCTCCTTAAGATACTATCTTCTTCTCCACAGCTACTACAGTTCCCAAGGATCGTAAGGCTGTCAAAGATGACGATGATGATCTCAGAGAATTGGCAGCATGGGCATCTTGAGTGAATACCGACCAATTGAACATTACTGATTTTCTGGTGTATGTGTACACCTTTTATTGCTATTCTAGTATATGTAGTAGACTCAGTAGTACATGTACATGTAAGTTGTTTCTCTCACTCCTGTTATTTTATTAACATCAGATTTATTATTCAACAGTAATTTCTTGTTGTGGTAAAAGCTCCTTATTGGATAGTAGGATATAAAAGCTCCATTATTATTAATAATAAACTACACCTCTAACAACTGGTGCTACGAAATGGGCATTGCCTACTATGGCGACCGTGTTGTTCGTAAACAAGATTATTCAAAGGTTTCCATGAATCAAAGCAGCGACGCGTCATGAGCTAAGCAGCAACTTGACAGTGCAGGTCTTGTCATAATTGTAGAGAAATGGCGTCGCGTGGATCGTCTTCTCTGGCTCGCTTATTTGGGTCGGGAAAGAAAGGCGAAGGTGGTCCCTCGGCTCAAGTAGCCATTCAGAAGCTACGCGATACTGAAGAAATGCTCAACAAAAAGTCAGACTACCTCGAGAAAAAGATTCAAGAACAGACAGCTCTAGCAAAGAAACACGGCATGAAGAACAAGAAAGGTAGCTGCAGCTCCGCCCATAAGCGTGGGAGTTACGTGTACATGTTTTCTTTTTTAGCTGCTTTGGCTGCTCTTGCGAGGAAGAAAAGACTTGAAAAGCAACTACAGCAGATAGACGGGACACTATCTACTGTGGAATTTCAAAGAGAAGCTGTAGAAAATGCACAAACTAATACAGAGGTGTTGAAAAACATGGGCTATGCTGCAAAGGCAATGAAAGCTGCTCATCAACACTTGTAAGACATTGTACCATTGCATTGTAATATTGGGGATTTAATATGGTTGTTGTTTCTTACTTAAAGAGATGTTGATAATGTTCATGATTTACTGGATGACATTCAGGAGCAAAATGAAATAGCTGCCGAAGTGTCCGATGCGCTCACACAACCTGTGGGATTCGATCAGATGATGGATGAGGTGATAAACTAGATACATGTGGAGACTATTCTAATTTCTGACATGCCCCACAACTACGTATACAGGATGATCTTTTGAAAGAGCTGGAGGAACTAGAGGATGAGTCAATCAGTGCAAGACTAACATCCATCAACCTTGATGAATTACCATCAGTCCGTGAGTACACACAAGATTGACCGTCACTATTATTGTTTCCTACTCTGTATAATAACTATTAGCTACTGGTTTGCCAGCAGAAAAATCTCGACTCAAAACCAAGACAAGAGAAGATGATTCGGATATGAGACAGTTAGCTGCTTGGGCATCATGAAGAATAAGTAACTTTTTGAGTAGTTCACAAAATTTGAGAGTAGTTATGTAAAATAAATTGTACAGTAAATTTTACCACATCACAGATTTTACACCCAGTAATTATAAAATCACACGTCTCGAGAAGTTACCCGGACCCGCTTATGATCGATGATCGTCGTTTGAGAGACTAATATTACAGTATGGCTCAGCTGCAGCAGCAAGGCAAATCGTGGGTATGTGGCATGGGCGAATTGCTTAGCATGCGTGTTGACGTCGCCAATGACAGACTGCATCTCGATGGCTACCTAAAGGATAGTGTCTACGCAAAGGGAATGCTCATTGGCCAGACGACGTTTTCCAGTGGATTTTCACAAGTTTTACTGGAAGCATGCACTTGGGGAAGGCCTGGTACTGTTGAGTACATGATCAATCACTTCTCCGATCATCTCCACATCGACGATCCAATCACCTGCCAGCAGTTGATTGTGACCAAACACAGCACCAGAGAGGCACCGACTAACTCCACACGAACATGCTTACAAGCAGCACTTCGTGGTCCACACGAAAAATCTGAGGCCTGGTACCTCGAAACAACTGACACTGCGTCTCGAGTAAAAGTTATTCAGCTAATCATCGCTGCAGGAGCTAAACTGGACGGCGATCTGCTCAATCTGGTTATCAAGCGTGGTGTGGAGACCATGCCAGCTATTGTTTGTCTAGTGGAAAATGGTGTCAATGTGAATTCGCAGGATTGTTCCGGATGGACGCCACTAATGACCGTTGCTCTTACCAAACGTGAACGTGCTATGTACTCAAACGAAGAAATCACCAGTACTCTACTTGAGTTGGGGGCTGACCCGTACATCACCAACAGCCAGGGCTATACTGCCATGCATATTGCTGCTGTCGTTGATAACCCTTCAGTGTTGCAGGCCTTGCTATCACATGGAGTCGACCCACTCTTTTCCAAGGAGGTTACGTGCAACGGCATAGCCTCTCCATTGTATCTATCTAGTGTGAACTACTTTGTCCAAGGCCTGAGAGGAAGCTGTACCACATTACTACTTGAAAATCAGGCATGTCTTTCATCCATGAAAGCTAATGTTTTGCGCATGGAAGCAATGTTCCATTTTATTGACAAATCTTGCAGCCTAAGAACATTTGCAACTCTCGTAAAAAAAGCAAAATATCTGGAAGATGGCAACGACTGTTTACATATGACTGATGACGACAACATCATTGCCTCAAGAGCAGCAATGGAGTGCCTTACTGTAACAATACAGTGCCTTGGATATCACCATGAGGCAACTGCCTATGCCAGACTGATAATGGCTAACTGGCTGATCACAAAGGATCACTTGTCGGAAGTTGACACAGAAGCTTTTGAAAGTCTGCTTTCGATTAGCGTGTCTCGCTCGACCTTGTCTAAAAGCAAATACTGTCAAGAGTTTTTACTAAAAAAACACCAGTTGCATTCGCAGGCAGTCTCTGCTGGAATTACTCTTGCCCAGACTCTCGTAAAAAGAATGCCATTTGACTGTCAACAGCATCTAATGCTTGAGTTCATCAAGAGTGCTATAGCTGCCGTTCTATACCAGTATGTCCATCATAGCCACCTGCTTACCAGAAAGAGCAATCTACCTGCTGAGCTAATTGAGACCTTCATGCTATTGTACTCTCACGGCAAAGCTGCTGAGCCAATATTCTCTGGTCTCTTTGAAAATGAAGTGGCCGGTATTGAATTACTTCACATGGTCCTTTTTGAAATGCAGTCTAAGTTTGACAGAAAGCGAAGAACTATTTCAGTAATACAACTATTTGAAATGCTGCTACAGTATGGAGGATTCAGACACGTGAATAAGCCTTCTCGTACTGGAAGCAGACTCATTCACATAGCTGTGATGAATCTGCCACCGTATCATGATGCTAAGCTGAGACTACTCTCCCTTCTGCTAAAATTTGGAGCTCATGCAGATGCTGTAGATGCCAGTGGTAAGACTGCCGCTAGTCTCTGTTCTCATAGCCATGTCAACTCTTTTCTGACACTCGAAGAAGGCATCCCTCTACCGCTTGTTTGCCTAGCCTGTCGTAGTGTGGTAAAACATAGCCTGTCATATCAATCTCTTCACCTTCCTCAAGCCATAAAGAAACTCATAAGTTACCACCAGCCACCAAGCACAAAGAGATACACGGTATACACAGAAGGCAAGGCTACATACAATGAAGTGTGAATTAGATACAATTGAGTATGAGAATGGCTCTTGGCACTTTCAAGTTGTACTTGGTCAACAGTGGTTGTAAATGACCTACCCGCCAAGGAAGTAACAAACTATTATTCACTCTATGCCTATTCATGTTATATCAAAATTCACTTTGTTTTCAATACATTAATACTGCGTCCTAGTACTATGCTAGAGGCAGCATAATAATCTATTACTCATCTTTAATCATAAATAGCACTGTACAAGTGATCCATTATACATGTACACAATTTTTATCAGTGCTACATGAAATGCAATAATTTTAAAGTACCTGTAATGAATTAAAATTCATAATGAGTCAATAATTTACAACATTGCCCTAGAATAATAATAGTTCAAACCACACCCTCTATAATAATTGTTCTATACTAATGTAGCAAGGCTGATACCACTGCTGGCGTTCTAAAGTACTTGACCTAGAGCCATCTCGTAAAGCAGCTTTCACCTTCAATGTGCTTAGACAGTAATGACCGGGAGTTGTGAAACTAGCATACAGTACTACAGTTTGAGATGAGAGAGGCTCAATTTGAAGGTTTTTGGTACAAGGACCACTCCATGTGAAACTGGGTTCAAGAGAGCGAGAGCTGAGAAAACAAAATTGTGAAGTTAAAATTTCTTATTAATCTCTCGTGTTCACTTACCCTACGGATACTTCAGAGGAAGACTGTGTAGTCAGAGACACTATCACACTAGAGCTGCAAGAATTCTTCAGTAGCACACTAACATTGACAACACACATCTTGCTGGTCACAAAGTCATGTTTCAAAGTAGCTGGACAGCACATGTGGTACTTGACCAGATCATATGGTGATGATGAGACAAGAGTTTGAGTAGTGGTGGGAGTTGGAGTCTAGAAGGAATAGATGAGCAAAGTAAGCAAACCTGATCTTGTACAGTAGCACAACTTGAAGCCATCAGTAAACCATCTTGTGAGACATTATGCTACTATTTTACTGACCTTTGAAACCAGTGGTATAGATTGTGGTAGTGTAACAGTGATCACATGATGGCCTGAGTGCAACAGCTTGCCATGGCTGGTCTGTGATGTAGCCTAGTGAGTGAGAGTGAGTGATGAGTCATAAGTGATAGCATATTGTGAAACAAGACAGTTCCTAACCTCCCAAAACACAACTATTAGCATCTCTTCATCAGGAGAATAAGCTATCTTTTCATCATCATTATTTCTTTTCTTCTCATCAAAGTACCCATCTCCAAAACCTCTCTCTTCTTTCTCCACTACACTGGACTGGAAACTTAGCTTTTGGCACAGCTCTGACTGACTCAACAGATGTGCAACAGGGAAAGAGTGACTGGATATCTGAAAAGAGAAATAAACAAAAATAATATTGTGATTATGAAATGCCTCACATATTTGTCACCAAGCGGCATGTCAGAAACATATAGCTCTTCAGTTGATTTATCTTCTGATCTTTTTGAATTCCAAGCACTTCTGCTAGCCTTGAGGTGGAGCACGCCAGATTCTCCAGGGAGTAAGCAGAAATCTGTGCAATGTTCATATTAATATGATCACCAACATTAGGATTAGAACAAGTGTCCCACCTTGTTTGTGAGGTCTGATGAGTTGTGCAGTACAGGTTCTACTGATGACGGTCACTTGTGTCACTGACAGATCAGAGCTAGCTAGCTCCATTGCTTTACCGATATTCTCTATGTCGAGTGAGATTAACAACTGGTCTACGTCCACTCTACGAAATGAAACATGTCTTGCTGCTTAGCATGATAATTACTGGACTTACTGTGGTGGATCGGTAGTAGAGAGGTGTGTCTGTGAGCTATGAGCTGCAGTGGCCTTCACATTCAGACACTGGATCACTCTGATGGGCTCACAGTGACGAAGAACACGATGACTAGAAAACAAGAACAATTTCTAAACATTACATGTACACATTAAATATTATGCACCTCAAGTCAGAGCTGTTAGGTACAGATCGGTAGTAGAAGACAAGTTGCCACATTGTTCCAGAAACAGAAGAAGAAGAGGAAGATGAGGGAGCATGGAGAAGGATATTACAGTGAGAACTATGGTCAGGAAGAAGACCCTCTGGGGTTAATGGAAAGGAGAGGAAGGGAGGACCAGGAGGAGGGAGATGATGGATAGAACTTGTAGCAGCAGAGCTAGCAATAGGTGAGTAGATTGGAGAGGTGCTGGAGGACTAGAGATATGATTATCACATGAAATTAATGTAGAGAAGAACTACATGATACCTCTTGTAACAAAAGGCAATGGTTAAGAGAAGAGATCATCCTAATATCCACTAAAGGAGCTTGTCCACAATTAGTTGCTTCCAGCTGTAGTGAGCACAGCTCTCCTGCCATCACCCAGCTCCGCAGCCCATGCATTGTAACCTAGTAACAGAACAATGACAAATTCAGTGCAAATCTTGACAAGCATACCAGTAGCTTGGGCATGAGTCCTATCACTCTCCAGTGGAGACGATAGTCTGGTGCATAGGTTGCTGACAGTCTCTCTGTCTTGGTGTTGTTCAATCTCGATCCCTGACACTCAAAGTTGACTCTTCCTTGAACTCCCTCAGCAAATACAGCACACAGCAGATTCGGATCACCAGAAGCCTCACATGATGCATTGTGAGTGATGCTAGATGAAGAACCCTCACTCACACACAGGTTATACACAATGCCTTTAATGATCAGTTCACCAGTCTTGATTGGAACAATTTGAAGTGATAGCTATAAGAGACAACTACTATAATACAGTACAACAACACTAGACACTTACTGTTGCTTGGGACTGTGGTGGAACTACAAATTTATCTAATACTTCACACATAGCAGCATTATCATGGGGCTCCTTGATAAGATAAGGAAGTTAACACAGTAAGAGCAGGCTGTACTATACCTACCTCAGCAGTGAGTGGTGTGTACTCCCAGACAGCAGTCACATTGCCCATCTGTAGTGGTATTGCTAGAGGGTTCCTTACTGAGAAACTGACAACCACTGGCTCTGTAACAATTACACCATGTTTCAAATAATATTGCTGTAGAGTCCTTGCTTACCATTCAAAGGGCAAGATGGTAAGATAGAGTTATCAGTTTGTAGTCCCATGAACAGCATAGCTGGCTGAAACCCCTCCACATCTTCAGTGATGGCACATACCTTTTCAAGCTCATGCCATGATGACTCCTCTATTCTCCACATGAAGGGGTTATAATCTATTGCCCCTATCGTTAACACCTCACTATCACCACTTTGAGATCGCCTGAATGATGCAGACCTCTCACCAATCTGTGGTGAGGAGGAGGAGGAAGGAGAAGAGACTTGCTTGAGCCAGGAGCAGGAAGGATTGCTTTGCCCGGTACAGAATACACTTAATGTTCGCTGAGGATCAATGAAAGGAAGAGGAAGGCGAGGCACGTGATGAAGACGCTCTTGGTGACTAATGGTAGAATGAGGAGGGCGGAGACGAACACGTTGCTGGATAGATGGGTCCGACTGAGTCATGAGCAACTGAAGACAATCAGTAACTACATTGATACATTACTAAAATGACTCACTCGATGAATGTTAATGTAGTCCTTGACATTTGCAAGCTGTTGAGCAGCATTCTGTTGGCTATCATGAGAAAGAAGCTCGCGTAGCATATCCTTCATCTCAGATAATTGACCAAGATTATAACAGATACGAGACAACGAATATTGGGCAAAGTCCTGCAGATGAAAGTGTCTATAAATGTACTTCTCCTCTGTTACCTCTCTTACCTCTGCTACTGTCCAACCATTACCCTGATACAACTGCAGAGCTTGCTTAAAACTTCTTGCAGCATGAGCTTTCTATAGAATAATGTGGGCAATTGATACACTAACCAAACATACACACACACACCTGAGAGGCGCGGCTGTAATGGTGAGCAGATAGGATAAGATGAAACAAGTATTTGCGTGTCATAGATGCCTTTAGGAATGCATGAGCAGCTTGCTCTAAGCACAGAGCACTGCGAAGATCAGCATCCTAGCAGAGAAACATACACACACATGGTCTAGCGGAGATGCAGTCAAGCATTCCTTACATCAGCTATCATTTTGATATAGTACTGTGATAGATCTTTGTATTGCCTTCTCTCCTTCAGTACCTCACACAGGAGGAACAAAGGTCGTGTCGCCAGAACAGGCTTCCTGTAAAGAAAGATTATCATTTGTAGGTGTACTGTACATACACTGTATAAAGAAATTGCATATGCACTATTGGATGTGTGTGTGTACACACTTGATATGGTTATTGTAGACACCAATTGCCTCATCCAAATATGACTGAACTTCGCGACGAGAAGATCCCATCATCTGAACTGATACAGCAACCATTTCCTGACAAAAGAAACAAGTCATGTGATCAACAAGCAGCAGGTGGTGGTGTTCACTCACTGAAGCACCAGCGTAATGGAGTAACCATGAATCCTTTCCCTGTAAGTCTCTCTTCAGAGTAAGGTGGGTCTGCATAGCTAGATCATAGTTCTGCAGTAGGATAGCCATGTCTCCAACTTGACGCATCAGCCAATCCACAGATTCAGTGTCTAGGCTATTTGAGTGAGATGAATAAATGCACTACACTCTACAGTAGTATAATACACAAACCTTCCATCATGATTATTAGAAGGACCAGTTCCAGTAGTGAACATAGCACCTCCTCCCAATTGTCGGAAAAATGATGACATTTTGCGACTCACAGAACGTTTCTTTTGAACCTGTAAAAGGTAGACAAAGAAAGAGAGAGTAGAAGCTAAACTAATAGTGTATGAACTCACAGATTCATTCAATTTCCTCAGCACGGCTTCAAGGTGAGGAAGAAGACGAGAAATAAACTCTTTCACCAGGTTACGAAGATTCTGTTGGTCCTGTAGACTCATGTACTGGCCTACCATCTCTCTTCCACCAGTCTCACTAAGAGTGCTGTCCTCAGCTTGTGTCAATGGATCTTGACCAAACTCTACGCTAATGCTCGTACTGCTGCTGGATTTATCCTCATCCTCTCTCTCTTTCTCAGTTGTTATACTAGCCTCTGCTCTGACCTCTGATAATGGCGGTTCGAGTGTGCTTGGATAAGAGGGGGTGTGGTTTGTGGGAGGTGCCCTTGGTGAGGATCGTGGTGATGAATGTGGCGAGGGCTTTGGTGAGTTTCTTAATTGGTTAGGAGAGGATGAGGGTGTGAGGGAGGAGGTGTAAGGAGAGAGAGAAGACTTGCTCTTGTTTTTCTTTCGTCTTAGCTTCAGCTTCATTGGGAAATCTGTTTCCTCCTGAACAATGGACCAAATTACAGACAACACTGACGTAACTGTTACCAGGTGGTGATGATACAAGTACAATAAGATAATTGTTTCACTATAACTTTTTGATTTAAAATTGATTCAATTTCATAATACCTAGCTAGGTCCAGGTCACACAGCTAATTTTGTCACCCTTCAGTTCTACTATGATAATGCTATCTCTCACCTCTCCAATTGCAGACAAAGGAGGAATCTGCAGAAATTGTGACCAAGGTTCAGGCACACTGCTGTCACTAGCACTGTCAGGATCACGAGAATTGATATGCAAGAAGAAGCTGTTGCCAGCACCATAGGTGGCCTTCATCTGTTCATAGCACTCTTGAGCACTACAGAGAAGAGAAGAGAAGAGAAGAGAAGAGAGAGAGAGAGAGAGAGAGAGAGAGAGAGAGAGAGAGAGAGAGAGAGAGAGAGAGAGAGAGCAAAGATACAGCTTGTGCATTATGTACCAAGCAAACTGAAACTGATCATAATCACAACTAAAATGTCCCTCACAATTCCAAGAATGTGATAACAGACTTTCACTAGCATAAAATTGCTAACAGAGATGTTCATAAATTTAAGTTACCACATATACAGTTCTGTGCTCTAATTAGCCACTAACAAGTAATTAAAACACCAAAGAGCCTTCATAAGAATCTTCACTTGAACCATAGATAAATACCCCATGTACAAGATTGGCAACTAGGGAATTTTTGCACATTAGCGTGGACACTCAGTGTTCGGGCTGAATTTCTCTGAACTTGATATTCCTTGTCTACGTCGTTAATTTTAGTCAAAATTGTACAAAACTAGCGCACTTGGCCATGCTTGTGGTTGCAGTACTCAAAGACTAAGATAGCTATACTCATCATAGTACTGCTTCCGAACGCGCAAAGAACCAGGCTTTCCAACTGTATAAGTAGAACCGAGCACAGAAGTATACTCGGACAGTTACAGTCCCATAGAAACAGCATATCTACGACCTCGGCCACGCCATAAAACCAAGTAAAGCGCTCCTCAAACTACCTTCAACAGCTAACATGGCTGCTATCCTATCGCACTGATGCCACATGGTTATCCTAGCCATGTTTTACTTAGATAGCTGTCTTCCTAGGAGACTTCTAGTCCCATACTAAGCTATGGAATCGGCGACTGGGCAATTCTGCTGCAAAGAAACCTCCAGCACAATCACACCAAACAATCGCTGGCATATCTATCAACGTTCTCTGAGCTTCTCTCCAGCAAAAGTGTTCCAGGGTGCCTGAAATAGCCATATTTTTCCTCTTTGGTGGCGATCTAACTGGAGGTCAAAACCTGCATAGGCGCTAATAACCCAAACGATGACTGCCCGCGTGGAAATGTATTAGCGTGAGCAGTTGCCAATCTGCACATGGGGTATTTATCTATGCTTGAACCAGCCATCACTACACCGCACAGGCATGTGAGTAAGACCTCACAAAAAGCTTGTACCATGTACCATGTTATGGTACACCTATTTTGGTCTTTTTATACACAGTGCAAATTTACAAAACACAATCTGAATCAAATCCATTTGGAGGCGGATTGGGATTAATAATTAGGTGATTGCACATTCAGTGTGAACTATATTCGATCCAGTTCATCAAATGCACATTGAGTGCCCAGTGTGGCTTTACGATAATAACATTTCACCAAAACACAGGTGCCATTTTGAGCACATGAAAGGGACAATAAAACTTAACTCTTGCCTTTTGTACTATACTTACTGTTGCATGCTAGCCTCCTGGTTATCATGGAGTAGGATATGATAATAGAAGAGATGGTGGGAAGATATCCAGAATGGGTACTTGGCTTGCTCAGCCTCCTTCTGTGCTTTATGCAAATTACTGAATACATCCATTGGTTTAGGCTGACGAGTGGACACGACTAGCATTACTGGAAAGAAGTGAGATACAACACGTCACATTATTATTATAACTATCAAACAGACCTGCCATGTAATAACGAAAGAACTCATGCTCTAATACTGACATATTCTCAATGCACTTTTCACGATAGTGATCAAACCAGGGAGCAGTAGCTACAGGAGAAAGACAATGACACAATAGCTAGTACAGTTCATCTCATCATGAGAAAGTAAATCTCACCATTTGTGGTCACATTCCCATACTCAGCTCTGGGACCAGTTCCAGTATCAGACCATCGCACAACAGAACTCAGCAACTGGTGTAGTTTGACCTCGGCCATCGGCTCCGAGTTTGGTTCAGACAGTCTTACTCTGACATCTCTCACAGTGTAGGGATGACCTAGGTGATCCCTGAGCTGGTCTGAGGAACAAAAGAAACAAACTCTGATTACATAATTTACATATCCACTAATTAATAGTAAATAGCAGGTATAAATTGTCTTCACCCCCACCGATCATTACTCACTCTCGCTGGAAAGTTGACTAAAAGGACGAAGCAGTTCACAGAAACTGACACAGTTTTTCTGACAAATATCCTCCACATCAGAGGAGCAGCGGACAGCCACTTGCAGACCATACAAGTTTTTAATGAAGACAGGAAACTTCTGCAGCGATTCAGTCATAGTTCTAGCTCAATCACGACAGCAGCAGCAGCACAGGTAGTGTTGTCAAGAGTACAGCATGCATACCATGCCCGTGATCAATATCACCAGGAAGAAAAGATAGATGGTGTCAAACAGATCTATGTCTCTGGTCGTGTTTGAGATCAATGGAAGTAGACTATTATTGATCAGTTTCCCCGCCCAAAATGAGTTGAAGTAGAAAAGAGGATCTTGTAATCACGACTTCGACACTCCCGTTTCACTTGTCTACAGCTACAATGACTCTTCAGTACTCGCCTTGGCTCATTTGAACAGCTCTCGGAGCAAGGTGGGTGGGTTACCACACGTGAATGGACGATCAACTGTGCTGACACAAACCTTTCAAAAATATTGGTCAATTCTTCAAAATTATGAACGGCCATTGAGCACGTGATCTATCACGTGCTAACGCATGACAAGGAGGACACCAAGCTAGGGCGTTTGGAGATATTCCGCCACAGTCCACCACTGCCCCACGCAAGCAACAGACAGAAGGTTCCTTTCAGCTTGGTGAAATACTACAGCGTGAGGTGAAAAGCAAGCAAGTGAGAGAGTAGAAGAGAGAGAGTCAATTGTGACGTGGGGGATGGGCTTTGATTACTCGCTCCAATGGTGACCGTGTAGTGTATTGGGTTGAGCTCATATCTCACTTGTAATGCGTTGGTGTAGTAACAAGACGTGTATACTGATTGTGAACTGCTGGATACACTGTTGTTGCATAGTGCAACCATTCATGGCGCAAACTTATTGTGATTCATAAAAGTGTACGCTATGCAGATTTCTCTTGTGTTCAATCTTGGTGTTTATCAGACTTAGAAAACATTTTCTTGTGTTTGATCTTTAGGGAGCAGTGAGGAGCAGAGTCATCATGGCAAAACAGGCACAAATTCTTCAGCTAACTCCTCCTAATGAGCTCACATTTACCGGTACAGTGCTGACACATGTGTATAATCAACTGACGTAGCTAGTGATATAATGGTTGTTGGGTGATGCTAGCACAGCTTTGTTTAGGAGCACTGATACTGTGTTGTGACTGTGTGTGTCTTAACTTCCTTGCTTGGGAGTCTAAAGAGCCAATTCTCACTATTTTCTTTCTTTATTATACTTGTATTTTCTCTAGGCCCGTTTGAAGAAGTAGTAACTGCTACACTAACCTTGGAAAACCCTTCCAATGAGAAGGTCGGTTTCAAGGTGAAAACAACAGCACCGAAGCAATACTGTGTGCGTCCTAACAGTGGTGTCATAGACCCATCAGGACAACAAACTGTCTCAGGTAGGGGGACCACCTTGCTGCATGTCATTAGTGATTATATTGATTCAGTGCAATGTGGCATTGAGCCAAGTTTGACTTCCTCTCTCTACCAGCTTCATAACTGGTATACAATTGTATCATTGTTTCTCCAACAGCTACTACAGCGCTTTCAAAGATGTTGCATAGAAATGTCAAGACCAGAAATAAACGTTGACCAATCAAATTCACTTTAGGTCATGTGTATTACGGTGGTAAGCAATTGTTGTGCGTTTGATTGGTCAACGTCATACTTCCGGTCTTGACGTTTCTATGCAAGATCTTCGAAAACCGCTTTATAGTGCCAAGTAGCAAAAAATAGCTACTGGATGTGCTATTGTGTAACTAACTGAATAGTCTTGAACTTCAAGTCGTGTGACTCTTAGTTGTGCTTGGGGCAGCCAGAGTTTAGAAGTTGACCTTGACTTGATAACTGTGTTGCAGTTGCAATTTGTAATTGATGAGCAATACTTTGCGGGGTACTAGAATTTAGCACATGTGCAAGATCTACATGTACAGGAATGCAAACTATCGCCATTGGTCCATGCAGCGCAGTAAGTAGTAGTAAGACAATCAGTAGTGGTCCAGTTGAGAACGAGTCGTCTCTGTACAGCTGGATAGCAAGGCTTTTATTGTCAGCTAAGTTAAGGGGACCCACTTCATTGTTGTATACTACTTGTCAAGCAACTCTAGTACCTCCTCGACAGCTTTTTCTCAACTGCACCTCCACTGATTGCTTTGCTGTTTACTGCACTATATGCGCCAATGGCGGTATTGCCAAGTTCTAATACTACTGATAACACTGGGTGCTAAAATAAAATTATCCAAACTTGTTCTAAAATATACATCATTAATTTTAAACACTTTGAATATGACGTACAATTCCTATTCCTGTTTATTGTATTGGTATTACAACATGTACATGATCTCATTTGGCAAAAGATGATATCTCTAAGAGACACTCCAGATCTTTGCTTTCTCAAAATTTTAACCATCGAAGATTGATCAGACAATTTTTCTAATCATACCTTTAGCAGGGTTGACATTATTAACGGACGTTTCCTGAAACTGAAATTATACCCATGAAAACTGTTCCTCGTTTCAGCAACCCCAGTGCTGTCCTGAATGTAACAACTATAAAACCTTCACTGAAGCAAGTATTCAGTGAAACAGAATCACATGAACCAGTCAGGGTATCGAAGGAGAGCTCAACTACATTGTAACATTAGTAAATTATGACGTACCTACGTTTTGATTATTTTTGTGTCACGATAGTGATTGTGATTTTGACGCTGATCTGGCATTTTCAATGGCTCGTAGTATTTTCCTTTTTTAAAAGCATAACCTAAATGTTTTGTATAAGTCATATACAATACTTCTGGTCTAGCCTGGAATTTGCACAAAGGATAACATAGCACAAAAAGCACATGGCTCATAAGCTCCTGGTGAAGCAACATACATGTTTTAATCACACTTGACTTTGAACACTTTAACTGTAAAAGTTTTTTATTAGATATGCTATTGAAGACAGAAAAATTTTTTTAAATAATAAGAAATTAATAATTTTATTATGTACTCCAATGTCAAAATGGAAGGGAAATCCTAAAAGATTTCGTTGGTACTGGATAATTCACAAAAAAATTATGATAAAAATTAACATGTGACAATTATGGAATTTTCAGAGTAATGGCGACTATAGTCCACTATAAATATTAACCTTCTTTTGACCAGACAAACTAACGCTGTGATCGCTGATTAGACACAAGATCAACGCATGCACAAGCTTGCTGTCAATCATGAGTGCTGTTAGCCATCCCCGTTTGGTTGCTGAATAATAATTATTGCAGCTCTAGCACAAAACTCACACCATAGGTTTAAATAATTCAGAACATAAGAGGTTACTGTTTCAGTCAGTAGTGATCAGGTTAAAGCAAAATTTCACACAAAGCGTACGTCCTTTTTGAGGAGGATATCAACTGGCAATAGACGATAATTGATGAAAACTCGTACTTAACTGGCACTGTCAGGTATTTGTGGCAGTTGGTTGCCTGAGCTTAGTGTATTGCTCACATTAATTATTTATAGTAGCGTGGTGATGGCGATTATTTTCCGATTCTGTTGTTCACATTTTTGTAAATCTGATGCATGGTCCTGTATTGTGTACCAGATCTAACCATGCGCCAAGCGTATGGGGACAAGGCTAAGGGTTAATGAAATAGTGCTAGGTTTCAAGACACAATGTAATTGAACGAAACGCTTTGTTCTAAATCAAGTTTTTGTCAGTTTGCTATGCTAGTGTGTAGCTTCCTCCATACATGTACATGTACCAGGCTTTGTAGCAAGAGCAACACAAGTCACAACGCAAATCACCATGTGACTGTGAATCTTCTCTAGTTAGTTATTTTACTGTTTGTACCTCACATTCAGCCAAGCTGTTATCAACATTAGCGTATGGTCAATAGTATTTATGTGTTTGGTTATTATTTTCCTGAAGTGTCTCATGTACACATGTCTGCTGTGACTACTATAAATAATAGTTAGACAACGCATCCGAGGATCTACATCATGTAGATCCTCAGATGCGCTGTCTAACTAGTATTTATGGAGTAGTCACAACAGACATGTGTACATGAGACACTGCAGGGAAAATGTATTGTTAGGTTGCATAGCCGCGTGACGGGATTCCATTATGAGGTCGCGGGATTCCATTATAAGCTATAGAGGCCCCGCAACGTGATTGGTCAACATCGCTTAGCTGTGGTCTAATATTACTAAGAGATGTCGAGGTGGTACTGGCTACATGTTGAGGTTGCTTGTCATCGCCAAAATAAATAATATTAATGGTGCGTACAATAAGTTACTACATGTAGTTTTCTGAAACCAGTATTGTTTATATAATTGTCTGAATTAATAATCTATAGTATGCGTGCATGTACTTTCTGACCAGTTGGTAACAGGTCACTGGTGTGTTGTTGCAACCACAGATTTGAAGTTATTGTTATTGTCAGCTGACAGAGCAACATAATTATGGGCTCAAGTAGATATTGGGGTAACGCAATGTCACCTTACATCAGTATATTCATAACACTAACATTGTAATCCTCTCTTGTCACATTCCAATCCTCGTAACGATGCATTGTAGCGCTTGAACTCACTGAGCTTCTCCAGTAATGTAGTACGCACTAAGCAGTTCTTATTATGTGTCTGGATAAAACCATGTCCATTCCTTCCTGTCCAGTAATGCTACAACCAATGGAGGAAGCTGGAAAGGCTGAGCGTTCCAAGCACAAGTTCATGGTCCAGTCTATGTTTATAACTGGAGATGTTTTACCTGATAATCTAGATGCAGCCGTAAGTCTTATTCGATCTCTTGTCTACTCTTCTCATTGTCACACCAGATGAAGCAAGCTGCTAAGACAGCTCTCATGGACTCCAAGCTCAAGTGTGTCTTCATCGATGAACCAGAGTCCCATGATCTGACCACAAATGGAGAGGTAACACTGACACACACATGTGCAAGGAGAGATAAAGGCACCATACACATACTGTGCTACATGCATGTTCTAAGTGTTGTTTGTCATGTCTGAGCAGTAAAATTATTATGACAAGTTTGCTGCAAAGATACCCCAAACAGTACAGTCATGTTTTGGATTTTTGAAGCTCATACTGTAGTTTGCTGTGTTTTTACAGACTGAGGCAAAGACAGTTGTGGCAGCTGCATTTAGAAGCACATCAGATGAGAGTCCTGAAACATTCAAGAGTACAGCATCCATTCCACAAGTCACACCTGAGAAGGAGTTAACAGAGGTGATACTTTAATGTACCACCATCATAGCAAAGTGTTACTCTCACCTTATGTAGGCTCCACTGCCCTCCTCTCAGCCTACTGCTGGCTCCACACCAGCACACACAGGCACATCGGTGAGTTGTAGTAGTATCCATTATCATGTGATAATCATGTGCTGGTCTGTCTTTGTAGAGTAATGTTGAGATAGCTAAAATGACCTCAGTAAGTATTATCACTCTAGTTTTGTTGTATTAACTAATGTTTGCTACTATAGGAGTCTAACGTGCTAAGAGAGAGAATCAAGAAATTATCTGATGAAAATCTTCAACTAAAAGTGAGTAGTCTATTATCTTGTGTATTTAATGAATTGTAATTGGCTGAATGAACAGCCTAACTATAATAAAACATTGCTGCAACATGTATAATGATTTTTTGGGTACTGCATGTTTTAGAAATTTGCAAGACAAACTGACAGTTTAGAGCAAGTCAAATTTTCGTCAAAATAATTCAATAACTAAAGGGTTAAACAAAGTGCATCCGTCTGATCATGTCCACAAACAATAGTGTCTGATGCTTGTAGTCCGTGGGCTTTATGTCACCTATAATATTGTCGTTGGGGCTAAACAAACTATCATTGCCCGTAAATTAGTTATGAAAAGAATTTAATATCATTAATTTTGGTCTTAATAATTATACATGGTTTGGACAGACCGTTTTTTAGCAACAAAATTTTTTTGCCCTACCCTGACTTCGGTATGAACTCTCACCTCGTTCAGAAACAATTAAACATCGATATTACGCCCATTTTCACATAAATTTCACTCAAGCTCACTTACTGTGGTTACACCCCTTTGGGGCCAGGCTCCACGTTCAGTGATGAGACTCGACCAGGCAACAGAGCAGCGATGTAACATTACCTACCTATCGTAGGTCTAACTATTCTAGCCAAGTCTCTAGGGAGCAGTTTCTTGGTTATAGCACTGCTATCTAGCTTCTCAGACCTGCTCGAATCTGTATTGCAGCCCTTGGCTAATGTACATCATAATTGATTTTGAATGAGGTGAGATTTCATACCGAAGTCATCTATAACAAGAACCTGATATTCATAGTAGACTTTGTGAGTTAAGGTGGCGGGATACCGTTTTAATGAGATTCATGACTTTACAAATGGCTATTTCTTTTTTAGCCAAGTCTATCTGTGCAGACGGAGTTGCAGTGTGCGCTTTGTTTGTCTATAGATAGGCATTGACAGGGTTTCATACAGGATTTTTTGCCAGGGGGGAAACACAACAGCAGGGGGTCTGGGGGGCTGTGCCCCCCAGACGCTTACGGGTATATACACTATTAGATAACTTTCGTTGCCATTTTCTGATAGTTAGATACAGCCACAATTATAGGCTACAAGAACCTAGGGGATCAATGTGAGTAAGGTGTTATCATTCAATATAATTTTGTGAAATTTCAGGGGGGGAAATCCCAGGGCACCCCCCCACTGTATGAAACCCTGATTGGTAATAGCAAGTTTCAGCCACGTAGTGTTCGCCATCACGGAACGACGAGCTCGCCATGAGAAAGACTAAACACGATAGAGTTTTTACAATTTTTCTTTAGTTGTGTGAAAAGTACGAAGCTAAAACTGCTTCTGCAAGCTCATCTTCCATTCGTGGAGGAGCCTGCGTATCGATTTCGCCGAGCAATGCTCGTACGTGATACAGCAGCTACGTACTACCAGACAGTACAGAGTACGCAGCTGTAGTATCGCGTACTAGCATTGCTCGGCGAAATCCATACGCAGGCTCCTCCACGAATGGAAGATGAGCTTGCAGGAGCAGTTTTAGCTTCGTACTTTTCACACAACTAAAGAAAAATTGTAAAAACTCTATCGTGTTTAGTCTTTCACATGGCGAGCTCGTCGTTCCGTGATGGCGAACACTACGTGGCTGAAACTTGCTATTATCAATGCCTATCTATAGACAAACAAAGCGCACACTGCAACTCCGTCTGCACAGATAGACTTGGCTAAAAAAGAAATAGCATTTGTAAAGTCATGAAGCCACCTTAAGTACATCAATTTCTCTCACTCACAGTCTGAGCAAGATCGTTTGAAGCACAAGGTACTGACTGCTCAGTCCGGTGGAGTTAGAGCTCCTATAAAGAGGGTACATGGATCAGAGGGTGGACCAGGGATATCTCCACTAGCAATTGGTCTCATCCTCATAGCACTGATGCTAGGGTTTATAATTGGTGTGTACTTGTCGTGATAAAGGCGGAGCAGAGGAGGATAAGGAGAGTGTTTGACTGAGCTTGCTAGAGAACTTCTTTGTTGTCTTCTCTGTGCAACTATCTCTCTCTATCATTCTCTCTTTAGTGTTGTATAGCTGGCCTTTATAGTTATTAATCATTCTTGTTTGTCTGTGATCTGTTTTGGCCCACATGCCAATAATAATGATTATAGTAATAATTATTTTTGTGCATGCAGTTGGTGCATGATCGTTATGCAAGAGCAAGTATAATTATTTCTAGCATGCACACGTTCATGTCTGAATATCAAACATTGTTCGTTCAGGGATGCATTAAAGCTAATCGATAATAATATTGCACTAGCCTCACATAACCTATGTTTGTCAATGCATAATGTATGAGACTTGCCCTTCTTGTTTCATTTTGGAGAGTGGGTCAAAGCCAGATGAGACGTGTAAAGTTGACACCGTAGTGCATTGAGTTTTAGTTAGAAGAGTTAGAATACTAGTTTGTTTCTTATTAGCTATAAAAGACAATGATTAATTTTGTTTCAAACTTGCTACACACTTAATCAAAAAATACAACGGAAATGAATACCATGCCAATACTACATACACACTTTAGTTTGAGTTAGTGGTACTTCATTGTTTGATTTTAAGTTCAGACTCAAGTTCTTTTAATTGTCTCATGAAGGAGGGATTGGGATCAGCTTGGGATCGTGTCTCTCTTATTCTAGTAAGAACTGAGTTTAAGGAAATCCCCTCTTTATGCATGATGTAAGCTGTTGCCATAGATACAGAGCGTGACCGTCCTGCAAGACTGGAAACCAGAAATGACAAACCAATGCTTTTGTTATGTGTATTGCTAGCAGTATAAGCTATAAGCATGAAGTGACCATGATAGTAAAAAACATGCTGGTATTCACTACAGTATTAACTGGAGCATGCAATGTGCTTACCAGTGAACAAGTACAACTCCTTTACATAGTCCACTGTCAATAAATGCCTCGCACTGTTGGTAATGATCCATAATCTGATCACTACCATCATCATACATCTCCTCTGTATGATAGACAAAGTCCTGGAATTAATGTGAAAAGTAACATGTTTTACTATCAACATAACATGCATACATTGGGAAATGCATTAGGTACTCCAGCTGCTATGTTGAGAATGTGTGTTACATTGAGCTGTTTCAGAAGGAAAAAATCATGAGCTACATCAACCGATCCAATGAGAAGTCCCTCCATTGCCAACCCAACTTCACGATCAGGTTGCAGGTCCGGACAGAATCCTAGACCATACTCAGCCTGGGGCTGAATCACCACATCACCAGAATCTGTCCTCGTCTCTTTGAACTGCAAAGATAATGTAAAACATGGTCTAACTCCTCCCACCCTCACCCTCCGCCCACTGGCAGTAGTGACTGTAGTACCAACTCTCTTTAGAGTTCCTTTACCGTCAAAACCCTTGATGTCAGCCAAGAACGACATGTTCGCCGTAGTTGAGGCAGCCATCATGACCAAGGGCTACTGCGGGGTCTGTGGGTAGAGCACTGCGGAACTGGCCTCGAGTTATGCAAGCACATTCATGGATTCATGCCGCAGCCACACCTACCCTTTGACCACGCCTTATTAGTACAGCCTGAAATACGAGAGTGAAGTTCCGAGTTGGCACTGGAGAACTCGACTCGTGTGGCGATGAACGGAACTAAGGTAGACGAGACGACACGAGATGTCTACAAGGTGACACGATTGATGCTGTTGATCTGTTGATGTTCTTTTGTTTACGAGCGTTTAAAATTCATAATCGTCCGAGTCATATCGTCAAGTTGCAGCAACACAACCTAGCACAGTAGGAGATCCAGTGGTTGAATAAAATGTTTATATAATATTATGAAGCTGGCTGTAGGCAAAACGATAATCATTGCTCGTTGTAACTCAACACCTATCAATGAATGTTGTTTGTTTACTTTGAATTTCAAATTAGTTATTATATATACAAGGTTCTTGGTTGTTTTTAGGTATTCAAGGATCCTGTTCATGGGACCATCAAAGTTCATCCTCTTCTAGTGAAGATCATTGATACTCCACAATTCCAAAGATTGAGAAATGTTAAGCAGATGGGTCAGCTTACAACAAAATTTTGAATTCCATTCTCATCATTCTTATAAGCTTTAATTTACACACTCTCTTTATCAATTCTATTCCTTTACATGCACAATCATTCATTTGAATTACACACACAGGAGGAAAGTACTTTGTCTATCCTGGCGCTTCACACAATCGATTCGAGCACTCCATTGGGTGAGTTGAAGGTGACAACATCATAGATGATAAGGTATTCGCTTCATACAGAGTCAGCTATCTAGCTGGGGAGTTTGTGGAGTCTCTTAAGAGCAACCAAAGTGAATTGGATATCACAAAACAAGATGTACTGTGTGTTCAGATAGCTGGAATGTGCCATGATTTAGGTGAGTCAGCACTGCATGTGTAGGTGTTTCATACTAGCAATTTTCTCGTTCAGGTCATGGTCCTTTCTCGCATGTTTTTGATTCTAAAGTTGCTCCGAGACTCGGTGTTAATGATTGGAAGGTAAAGCTCAGTGACTATACTATAGACCAGATGGTGATCATGTGTCTTAGCATGAAGATGCTTCAGTGATGATGTTTGAGTACATGCTGCGACAATCTGACCAACTGAGAGAAGAATTCGAAAAGTATGAACTCAAAATAAGTGAAGAAGACGACATTGATCTGGTGTTCATTAAAGAGCTAATACTGGGCTGTCCTGTCGGCATGCAACACGACGAAGAGATGGACCCTACAGTAAGTGATTGAGCAGGTGTACCTTAACACTCTTCTCTCTCTCTATCAGAAATATGAATTCAAAGGAAGACCAAAGGAAAAATTGTTTCTATTCGAAGTAAGCGTATGAACTGCACACAAACAGCAACTATAGTGTGATTTGGTGTAACAGATAGTCAGTAACAAGTTCACTGGAATTGATGTTGACAAGTGGGACTACACGGCAAGAGACTGCCACGGTCTCGGACTATCATATGACTTTGACTGGAAGTGAGTGCATGCTATCTGTAATTACTAACACTTAACATTGTAAACAACTAATTGCATCTATGATGGTATGTTTGCTCTAAAGTACATTGTTGTTACTGAGTTGACAAGTTGAATAAACTTGTGGAAATGGAATACGCCTTCTTAGAAATGTACTCTTAAGTTCCATATTATAATTATTGGAATCTAGTGTAATGTAAACAAACTAGCTGCTCTGCTGCAAAGACACAATCTGTACTCACATTCTAGACAATACATCAGCTTCTGTCGTGTGCTTGATGACAAAGATCTGCGTAGAAAAACAATCTGCGCACAAGATAAGGTAAAGTAACACTAACAGTCCAAACTTTATTGTGTACACACATACCACAGGAAGTTACTTCATTGTATGACATGTTCCATGCTCGTGAAATGCTGCATCGAAGAGCGCTTCAACAGGAAATCTGTGTCAGCATTGAACTGATGTGAGTAGAACATTGAATGACGTGTGTGAAGTCATCTAATCTTGTTGTAAAGGTTGACGGATGCTCTTGTTGAAGCATGCTATTATCTAAAGAAAGTGAACAAAATGGACGTCAGGTAACCATCAAATTTTAAATTTGTGTGCATCTCTTCTACCGCTGCAGTAAGTCAATGATACAAGCAAGTAATCTATGGGAAAGCCCTAGTATGGATGAAGCTATGGCAGTGTATGAGCAACTGAATGACACCATCTTACAAACTGTCCTTTTGCTGGAGAGAAATGGGCAGCATAGAGTGAGTTGTGACTACCATAATGATAATAATGATAATTTGTTGCAGGTTAGCAGAATAAGTGAGGTATGGCAAAGACTCCAGCAGAGACAGCTATATCAACTAGTTGGTAAAAGAAAGATGAACAAAAAGATTAATGCCCAGGAAATGAGAGATTACATCATCAAAAATGGAGAAGATTTACAATGGCCAAGAGATTTTGAAGTGATAGTAAGTGAGAGATGAGGAGAGAGTGCATTATGCTATATTGCTATAGGTAGCTACATATGACTATGGTATGAAAGACAGAGATCCACTTCAGTTACTCAAAGTGCACAGCAGGGATAAGAATGAAGCACAGAAACTGACACAAGAAGAGGTTAGTCACGCACCACCTTTGCACTGCTTGAACTCTCAATGACATTATAGAAATCCAACATGCTCCCACAATCATTTGAAGAGAGTCACATAAGACTCTACTGCAAGAAAACAGACCCTCGGATTGTGCAAAAACTGAAGAGGTAAGATGCATTTTATTGTGACATTTTCTTTATGGTCATTCCTCGACTAGATTATTTGATGAATGGGATTGGCCGGAATCACCCAGCACACCCTCCAAGTATGTTTTCCCCTCACCACCAGAAAATAGAAGAGCAAACAAGCCACAACTACTAGAACATGTATAGAGAGCAGATCATAAGTCCTATCAAGTCAACCATAACAGTAGTTAGAGAGGAGAGCAGATCATATTTTCAATTTATTTATTATTTTAACTCCGTTTTATAAAACATCATAAGATCATTAGAGCTCATATGAAAACAATAATATGAATGTACAATGACGTACGTGAAAATCAATGCTAGTGTCAATCATTTCATTGGAGTTTGGAGCCGTGCATCATGTATCTGCATGATGAAAAATGAAAGGGAAAGCCCTATATCGCCTGTATCCTATACCTGATATCAACTCTTCTATTGAGTAAACAGTTTTTTCTTCACTTCTTCAATCAGCAGCTGAGATTGTTTCTTTTTATCATGGTGACCACCACCACCACCAGAGTTCTCCTCATCACTTTCAGCTACTGTTTTCGCTGGAGTGCCATATGGTGTCCCGTATGGAGTGACCAGATCCCCCTCTCCTTCTTCTGTCTCATCCTCCTCCTCGTCATCATCATTATTCTCTTCCTGAGAGCTGCTAATGTAGCCCTGCCAGGAAATAGATCGATAATGATTTGAAAATCTTCTCGTTTTACCTTGGGAGTAACAAACTGCTTCTGCTTGTTGCACCATGCTATAAAATATCTACATTAGGTGCAAGGTAGCTGGTAAGATCATTAACAGTGAGTCCCTACTTCCATGCAGCACTGTTGCTGTCTCGGTCCAGTTTCTTACAGTACACACGAACACTATTCTCCTGGAAAGTGTGTGGTAGCATCTGAGAGACCTGCAGAAAAATGAGGTGACAAACCAACATATCACATGTATTGCACCGCGAGTGCCAGCTCACCTGATCTTTGCGAACTTTAACAGCTCTATTAGGCTGTCCTTTAACATAGAATCTCATCATGTCAATAGGGTTCTTTTCACGCATGCCATAGTCAAACCTGACTACCTGAATGATAAAAATAGCAAGGATGAATTTCCAGTAGAAGAACTATGCATTGTATTGTCATCTAGAAGACAGATTAGCCTTGCACCAAGTATCTGCCTGAGATAATATGAAGCTAGTGTTTGTGCTTCACCTGAACTAGAAAGTCATCTGGTGTGAGCTCAGGTAGACCACATAGTTGAGATGGAGTGAGAGATTCAGCAAGCTGATGCTGTATATCCGTCTGCACACAGAATATACAACCCGCATAATAATGATTGTGTACCTCAGAGAGTGTCATGTCTCGCGATGGTTGAGTCTGCCCTACACATTTGTATAATTTCCTTTTCTCTATTTGTATTATCAACTGTTTAGACTGTGATAAGAGAGTAGTATGAGAGTTGCAATGTGAAGTGGAACAGTTTGAACCTTTTTTAATTTCGAATCACTAGACATCATTATTTGATGAATAACAGCATCAGTCAATCTAGAATAAGCTGTCATATCATATATTGCCTCTGACATCTTTACTTGTCGACTAAGCAAAAATACGTGTGCCCTGATAAATTTAAATGAAGAAAAATTACCCATCTTTTCCAGGAAGGAGAAGATGATCATTGGCTTCCAAGAGTGCTTCAGTAATCCTAATAGAAACAGGGAAATAATAAGAGAAATAAAATTATAAAGGCAGAGTGGATTGACTAACATTAGTTCTACCACATTAGAGGTCTTGTGTTGGTATGCTCTTCTATGCAAGCCATCACGTGTGTGAAACATCTCATAAAGATTGTTAACCTCCTGAAATTTAAAAAGTATTAAAATAGTACAGACATTAGTAACAGACATACCTTGTCACGAGCACATATCTGACGTCTTCCATTGACAGAAATAACTCTTGCAAACTTCATGTATCTCCTATAGTAAATACACTCAGCATGCCAGCGGCATACATGACCCTACTCACAGCATATCAAAGTTGTTGGGTATACCAAGACAATGACAATCACGAGCAAAGTAGTCCCACTTGTCAACATCAACGCCATTTCTCTTGTTAGCAACTATCTATAGCCACAATGAATGTCACACAGACCACACCTACTGGTGATTACCTCATAAAGAAAGCTCTTCTCCACTGTTCGACCACTGTATGGCCATGCCTCTTGTTTACTAGGCTGTATAACACAGTGAGTCATGTGATTGTCATGTGATGTGAACTCACAGTGGTAGGGTATGACCTCAAGCATATGTCCAGCTCCTCTTCCTCAATCCCTTCATCTTCCTGCAGCTCCTTGTGTAATGGACCTGCTATTATCTCTTTGATGAACACAATGTCTTGCTCCTGGAGACCATATCGACTAAAATCTGGTCTCAAATTATTCTCCTCCAGCAAGTGTTCGAGCATTGTAACCGATGCATCCTCATGCTGCATAGCAGGTATAAACGTTTACAGCAATGAGCCTTGATATGTATGTTCATTAGCAGTACTAACTAACAGGAGCCATTATAGTAGGCCACTTCAATAAACACAACTTGTTGAGTGATGCAAAATGTGTCATACCCTCCACTTCCTATGACTGTCTGGACAAGCTCTTGGAATGAATAATGAGTCAAATAAATGTGAAAATGGTCCGTGACCTGAAATAAATCAAGTGATTAAAAACGAATATTGTGTTTTAGATCACTCACCTAGTCTCGCCTCCAGTCCACACCCTTCCGTTAGTGGCCTGGTAATCACTGTCTGCGCATGCATTGATTTTCCCAGGAAAACCTGGGGAAAATGTCGGGAATTCGGATATCATCGATTACTAAGCGCTATAGTACGCCGTCTCAGCTTGTTGGAAAGGCAGGTATTACATTTAAAGAAGAGCAGACATGCGCAATATGCAACGTATACGATGGTAACGACATTTTCCCCAGGTTTTCCTGGGAAAATCAACGCATGCGCACACAGGCCACTAAGTGAAGGGTGTGGACTGGAGGCGAGGCTAATCACTCACCCAGATCATGGCAGAGCCCACCCATCATCACACACAGCACATCCACCTCAGTGATGCCTAGTTCTGGTTGCTTCCTCTGAAGGCCCTCCACAAACTCACCAGCTAGGTGGCATACGCTGAATAAAGCAGTATAACAATCTGAGCAGTAACTGGATTTGAAACTTTACCCAAGACTGTGTTCAAATCGATTGTGAGAAGCTCCTGGGAATACATAATAAGCTCCACCTGAAAATCATTATCCAGATTTGGTCATTATAAAAGTTGGTACGGTACCAAGCTGTTTAATATTGCGTAATCGTTGAAACTGAGGTGTGTCAATTACTTGCACTAGTAGTGGATGGAGCTCAAAATGACCATGAATTGGATCGTTGAATACCTACAATCAACAAAACAATGACAAACTAACATGAGGCAGGAAACTCACCTTTCTATCATCCTGCTGCTGTAGCGCTCTAAACAAAGCAAGAATGTCCTTCTGTACCCCGATAGCCCTATGATAAGGAGAGAACAACAACATAGAAAAAATATTCAGTCTTCAACTCAACTTACTTGATGCCCATATTTCCAAGCATCTCTTCTGTTAGTAGTGGTATGTGAGACCCTTTTAGCTGATGAGCTGATAGTAGACAGAAGGATAGGGACATGTCTTTAAACAGAGTTGAGTTTTGTACCTTTAAAGGATGCACACACATTCTTGTCAAACCCATTACTGCTCAGATAAGACGCGACCTGGCCATCTGTCCAATGAATATATTCGAAAGTTTTAGGCACCTTTCTTCCAATGAGAGCTGTGCACAATCTTTTGCTCTCACTGTCTGTGCAGTCACTGCTGCTGGCGTCTGACACGTGAACAAACGGCGAATCCACGGTTCCTAGTTTACGCTTTCTCATCAATTGCAACCTCGCCATCGTGATTCCCGCCAGCGTGCTGTGACGACTGACGTGCCTCTTGAACGAGGCGCTAGGCGTGGCTGTAACTTGTAAGATCCGCCCGGCGCCCTGGCCCCATGTGTCAATAAAGCTGGATTCCGATCGCTTCCAATCGCTTCCAATCACCCCAACACGAGCGCCAACATCAATGTAAATGGCGTTGAATTTACAGCGGATTCGTGGCAAGCTATCTGATGTCTCTTTAATCACTTATGGACTCTTCTGCATATTTGGTTTGGGCTCCTGGGTAGCCATCAATGGGATCTGGGCGCAATTGCCAGTGCTGACTTATGCATTGCCAGAATGCTATGGTCTTGCTGCTATCCTCTCGGTGATCATCCAACTAGCTAACGTGGGACCACTTGTGCTAACTATCATCAAGCTTGTTTGGAAGAAGCTTACTTGGAAGCAACTTAACTTGGAGATTACATCAGTGACCATACTAGTTGTGATAGGCCTGTGTTCTAGTGTGCTACTCTCTCTCTTCTGGTTCAGAGTGGATACAATAGCTGGTCAACCCCACAGTTTAGCTCTTGTTATTCTTGTCTTTTTTCTTGCCTTAGTAGACTGCTCTTCTTCAGTTGTTTTTGTTCCTTTCATGAAGCATTATCCAGCGGTATACATCAGTGCGCTGTATATAGGAGAAGGGCTCAGTGGTGTACTTCCTAGTGTGTTGGCACTTGTGCAAGGCTCTGTAAATGACTCTATACACAGTTGCCCATCTCAGTTTGACAAAGAACCAGAACTAGGCATTCGATTTACAACTGGAGTGTATTTTATCTTGCTAGCAGTAATGATAACAGCTTGTGGGGTGGGATTCCTATCCATACTCCTACTCCCACAACCAAGAAAGGAGATGAAGAAAGCAGAGAGACTTGTAATAGAGGACGATGCTGTGAGCACAGACAGTGCTTCACTTCATTCTACTAATGGTGTGAGAGACTCAAGAATAGTTGAAGACAATCAATCTTACTCAGACAAAGAGCCTCTAATGAATTCTACTGAAGAGGATAGCACACACAAAGTGAAACCTATTAGACGATTTCACACTACTCCTAATCCTCCACCTGTCGTTCCTCCTCTTTCTCTTTGGCGTCAAGTGTTGCGTGTGCTATGGTCTAACTTCTCACTTCTTGTCTGTGTCTTCATTGTTAACTTCCTCAACAATGGAGCTCTTAGTTCAGTGTCGTCCTTTGCATTCAGTGCCTATGGCAACCGTGTGTTCCATCTAGCAGTCAATTTTGGGCTGCTTGCCAACCCAGCAGCTACTCTGTTGTATGCAGTAATACCAGTGCGATCTCCACTAGTATCAGTGTTCTTGACTGCTATTGCCGTAGTGTTTGGTGTCTATATTGTCACTATTGCTGCTATGGTTCATAATCCACCTATTCTCGGTATGGTAGGTGGAGTTGTCATAGTAAGTCACTCTAATCACTACTCATCTTGTAACATGTTCTTATCAATTTCAGATAGTGGTTAATATCATAGTGAGCGCTAGCTCATCCTATGCTAAAGTTGGTATAGCATTTCAGCTGTATGGAGACAAGACCAGTAGAGATCTGGCACTGTTAATGAATGGAGTGTTCACACAACTTGGATCTCTTCTTGGTGCTATACTGTTCTTTAGTTTGGTGTATTTCACCAGCATATTCCAGCAATCATGATAGCTAGATAAAGACCGATTCATTTTGCTAACCATGTTCTGTATTATCAATGCAATTTTTAATCTAATGCTGTATCTAGCTGTTGACTTTCTCAATTACAACTGTATTATTAAATCAAAAAATGTGCTGCAAAAATAATAAAGTTCTATTATGACCAACTACTAAACTTGAAACGAATTGAAGCTGTAGAAACAAATATCATGTATTGAGTCATCACACGATTGCATCAAGAGATGGGAGTACCCCATGAGCTGATGCATCTGATGAGGGCCGTTGTTCTCTTGGTAATTCAGTGATCAACTGATTTGGAGGCTGTGCTACTATTACATCAAGTTGTTCAATCCAATCAACAAATCCACCTCTAGAAACTGATTCTCCTTCTCTTGTCACTGTTGTACCAGTTTGTTGTCCTCTGTTAGCTGTTCTATTATTACTATTGGTAGTAGTTTCTTGAGAAGGATGGCTCGATTCTCGCGATCTTCCTCTGTTATTTCTCTCAACAATCATTCCAGGGTTTCTCTGAGGTAAGGGAGGAGGTTGTGATTCATTGTCCTCTCCTTCCACTCTCTCCTCTTGTATTCTTCTTTCGATGTCCTGACTCTCATTGTAGGTTGGGGGTCGCTCTCGTAATGACGCCAGAAACTCACTGGTGGTCATTGGTGTGAACTCGTTTTCTTGTATAAAGTCTAAATAGTCCAGAGGACTGTCACGAGGCAGAAGAGTGCGCCGGTGTATTGCTTTGCGAGATCTGATGAAACAAGTAACGATGGCCACTATTGTCAATACGGCCAGCAACACTGCTGATAGCACAGTATATATGAGAGGGTTTAGACCTGGAGAAAACCAACAAGATTATTGTGAGAGGTAGAGTACGTGAAGCCTAATTGGCATTCAAGCTATTGAAATACACTGCTTTGCATCACCAGAATAAATCTAGTCTAGCAATAATTTATGAACCAGACTTACCATTGAAATGTGTCTGCGGTGTTCCAGTGACTTGAGTAGGTGGAGTTCCATTATTAGTAGGTGGGTTTCCATTATTAGTAGGTGGGGTTCCATCAGTAGGTGGGGTTCCAGTTGACTGAGTTGGTGGTAATGAGGTTCCTAAAAAATAAACTCTAATTGATCATCATCCTGCTTTTACTCATTACCATTACCTTGATGTATAAAATGCACAGACACACTAATACTGGATGCATCGCATCCTTTGTACAGGCATTTGTATGTACCATCAGCTGATACTTGAATACGCTTTTCACTATACTCTGAATCTACACTTTCTTCTTGTGCAATCAATTCTAGTTCCGTAAGAACATTAATCCATACAGCATCAAGACTACAAGGAGAAAAATGTGCGTTCCTGTACTTGCACACCAGTTCAGCAGGACTACTAGTTGGGTTGTACTGATCATTTGAAGTAAAGTGGTGATTCGGATTGTCCGGTGAATACACAGTAATCAGATCAACTCCATAAGCTGCATATGTGATAGTGTTAAATATACATGTGGTTGAACAATAACGGACCCAAGTTTACCTCGAGAAAGAAACAGACAGAAAAGTACGAGAAGACACGCTGCAAAGCAAAATAAAGGTTTTTATACAAGTGCACACACCCTCTATTCGCTTACCAAGCCTCCCTGCCCTTTCCTTCGCCATTGTTTCTTAGTTCGGCACGATCAGCACCGGGAGTACCGCTGTGAGAGCATTTCCCCTGAGTGCCAGTTGTGGTTATAAATCACATGATCATGTTACAATAAACGCACATTTTTCGCATACTTGTATCAGGTGCTATGGTAACAGCCACGCCTTTGTAACACGTGGCAACGAGCCCGCCCAAGCACGCTTTTTGCAGCATTGCATGCAGTGGAGTAGCAATGGCTAACATCAGTGACAAGCACCTGACCCTCCTGATCTGCTTGATTACCATTCGAACCATCGTTCTAGTTTTCGTTCATGGTGTACCAGCAATCGATTATCTCAAGAAAAATAGTCTCAAAACAAGGGCCTGGGAACGACCCAGCGTCGAGACTCGAGTATTCAATGCTTTCCCGATTGTCAATGTCAGTGCATTTGTAGCGTTTGAAGAAGAAAGAGTAAATAGACTGCAATATGGCGATCTTGCTATTCTGAATACTACTCTTGGACCAAACTCGGATTTCATCATCCAGTTTAGACGAGCTCCAAGAGACAGTGAGTTGATCCATGTAGTAATTTTAATGTTACACTATTATTGTTATTACAGCATGACAACATAATTTTATAATTGGCATAATTATTTTTTACTTGCAGTTATGCTCAGCTTGTTTACTGACTTTGGATTCATGGAGGGTGAGCTGACTAGCAGTATGGATGTTTTGGTAGTAATTGGAAGAGACTCGGACCGTCCTGATAGACCAAAACACCGTCTCATCACCTCTGACCGTAGACATATTGATGCAGGCTCAACCAAACTGTATCTTTACAATGCTGTTTGGAACAGAGATGAATTAGAAGATAGCCCTGGTAAGAGTGGTTTGAATTTTTTGAAAAACTGACTCATGCTATTGCACAGGTCTCAGTTTTTATGGGCTATATTTACGAGTGAATTTTGATGGCTCTGAAAGTGAAAGTATCACACAATTGGCAGTAAATGTTCCGAGGAATGAAGGCAGAGAAATTAACTTAGAGCCAAACATACCAATGGAAATTAAGGTAGCAGCAAAAATCTGTGTTTGCTGAGCTCAAGTCTATTTTATTTTGTCTGCTATAGGCATTCTACCAAATTGTTCGATCAGTATCAGAATTCCAACTAGCCTCTGCAGTGGCCTCATTGAAGAGCTACCAAGCTGCTCCAGGAAACAGAAAGTACATAGTAGCTTATGGAGACTACACAGCTAGTGATGTTGCTGTCAAGAGTGGAATGATTGCCCAACCTCAAATGAAAGTTCTGGAAAAAGAGAACGTTTCATCAGCTCCTGAGACGGGAAGTAGCAGTTTATTAATTCAAGTCATAACGACCACAAGCATGCTCATGATAATGTACATTTAGCAGTCACAGCAACATTCACCATAGACTTCTACACTGTCTTATTACAATGATGAGTTACATTACTTTTTTTGCGCAACGTAACACGTAATAGTTCTATTTTCCCCTACATACCTAAGGAGGCTAGCTAAAAACCCCCACAGCTCTTTTTGTTTCAAATCATGAAACAGAATGTTCGGTATAATACAATGAGAGCAGATGGTGGTACATGTACAGGAGAAAAACCAACAGTACTAGCTGCAATTATTCGAAAAAAAATTAATGAGAAACTTAAAACTATTCTTCATGGTGTGCTTGGCTAGTATTGGGTACGTTGTCTCTTTTGAGTATCTGTAAGATCTCATCTTGTCTGTTCTCTATCACAGCCAGCCTATCTTGCATTCTCTTCAAGCGAGACTCAATGTCTAGTACTACAACATCAGTTGATCTCCAGAGGGACCAACTAATACACGGCCAGAATAAACTAACAACAAAAAGAGATACCATAATTCCAAGGAAAAGGTTCGTGTGGTCTACAAGCATCCACCAGCAAAATCTGTAGATTACTTCACAGAGATTGATAAAGTTAAGTAGAATAAATTTAGGACCAAATATAGTGTGAATGAGAAGGACAATAACATCGAATCGAAGTAGACCAAGTGCTGAGAACCGATTTAGAAAGACATAGTTGATCAGCACACATAGAAGAAGCACTGTTATCGACATAGTAGTTCGACTTAGCCCAGAAATTGCTTTTCCCAACAAGTGATCTGAGAGGAAACACACACATAACACACACCCCAAGCACATCAATCCTTACCGTTAGTAGTCAGAGCACTAATCACATATTCTCCAACAGCAGATATCATGTTGTATGTTTCCTCATTAAAGACCACTCTGACTATTTCTGCAAACTGTTGTAGAGTTTCTGCAGTCGCATTGTAAACATGATTGAATGCTGCCTTGGGTACACGCAACAGGAAATCTTTAGCAGATGAAAAAACACTGAGAACACCTTCACTTCTCTTTAGAACAGCTTGCTGGTGGTCATTCGATTCAAGGCCCTCCTCCATCTTATCATTGTTGTGCTGTGCATTAATTGATGATGCATCCTCATGTTGTAGAGGATCACAAGACTGTTCTAGCCCACCAGTACCTAAAGAACAGTAGTTTTCGCCATCAGAGACAGGTCCAAGTGTTGAATCATTTTCTTTCAGCACCTGGTCCTCAGCAGCAGGCTGTGTTTCAGTCTCAGATATTGTTCCCTGAACACACAAGCAACACCACAATAATGCAATACACAAGACTTCATTAGGGAGCAACATAGACGTGGCTTGCAATCACTGGTTCGACTCGTGAATGCTTGGTTGAACATACATACAAGCACATCGCACAGCTAGCTAGCTCCCGCCCAGCAGACCGCCCTTTGCGTTTAACCACGCCCACAAGATTTAGATGGACATGGGAGCAGGCAACTCTAGAAGAAGCGAGGAGAGGGAGGAGACGAGGCGAGATACGGAGAGAGACGATTCTGCAGCTGGTGCTAACGCTAGCGGATCTTCTGAAGAAGAGGCCATTGCTGCTAGTCACGTGATCTATCAGTTGCTAATGGGTAATCGTCATCATGAAGAAGATCTAGAAGAGGAGGTGGAAGAAGAAGATGAAGAGGACGACGAGGAAGAAACAGCGAGTCAGTTAATGATTCTCCGGCTATTAACGAGACTAACAGGTGGCAGAGATCACCTGAGGAGACGAAGAAAGTGAGTGCGCCAACATGGGAGATCTTTATTGTATGGTTCTATCCAATAGTATACCACAAGAGTCTCACTGTAGTGCTCAAGCAGGTATGAATCCTGCAGTGTGCATGATAATAGTGCTGTTATTGTAATAATTACAGCACCGCCACTGGAAACTACACCAATGGATGTATGTTGAACAACACATCATTAATTTCTCTTATTCAACTTCATTCCTGTTGCTCAGGCAAGCTGTGACCTGTACAAGGAGCTCAGTGGTGTGGATACTCCTACAATATCATGCAACAGGAGAAGAAGTCAAAATATTGTTCACAAGATAGATTATGTACAGTTCTGTCTATCTTCTCTTAACACACTTGGTTTCTCTCTTTCAATAACTTAGTTTTTCTCTCTCTATTATTAAATTATCATTATACTGGTCTTCTCTTTAGATGCAGTACAAAAATGACACACTCTCTGCAGCGGAAAGAGCCAACACTGCTCTCCAGTATGCAAAATACTTGTCTTTATCACTAAATTCTTCTTTAGTTATCTACCACGATATTGTTGTCTAGCCGATGTATTTGATGCCCGTGCGTTCTGTGGTACATACTCACACGATGGGTCAGTGTTCATCTGTGCCAGTCAAGGTACATCATGTGCAACATCACAACATCACCTCTTCTCTCGTGCAGATAATAATATCTACCTGTATAACACTGAAGGCTGTCAGTTCACTAACTTCAAGACCATCTCTGCTCGTGATGTTGGCTGGAGTGTGCTGGATGTTGCCTTCAGGTCTGTCATTATTATACTACTGACTATTATTCTGTGCTCTCCTGCAGTCCTGATCAACACTGGTTTGTGTATTCTACTTGGTCTCCATGTGGTAAGTATACAGTATTATTATGTGTAATAACTGTGCTATTCATTACTGCAGTGCATGTATGTAATGTGTATGGGGACGAAGAGAGACATTACTCACTTGACCTTCGACCCCAACAAGAGTATCACTTCTGTGCTTTCTCTGCTACTTTCTCATCTGATGGCAATGAGATACTAGTCTCGTAAGTCACATTCCTCTTGCTCTTAATCTCTACTTTTTCTTGTTGCCTGTCCTCTGTGATTATCTAATCACAGTGCCAGTGATGGTGACATCTACGTATATGACCAGGGGAAACAAGACAGAACTTTGATAGTAAATATGTTTCTTCTTCGCATGATGTGTTATCACTATCTCCTCCAGATCAATGCCCATCAAGATGATGTCAGTTCAGTCAAGTTTGCTGATGAGTCTGGTAATGTCATATTCTCTGGTGGTGATGATGGTGTAGTAAAGGTGTGGGATCGCCGTAGTCTCAGGGAATCCAACCCTCAACCTGTAGGGATTTTTGCTGGTCACAAAGATGGAATAACGTTTATAGACTCCAAAGTAGATCTTATTCTTCCTCGTCTCAATAATTTTTATTATCATACTTATTATTAGGGTGATGGTAGGTATCTCATCACTAATTCAAAAGACCAAACAATTAAACTGTGGGACGTAAGAAAATTCTCTTCACAAAGAGCAGTACAGGTAAATAGTCCACTCCTTCAATCACTGTCTCCTTAATCCATTGTTTAGTGTACAATGGACAGAGTAGCTCATCAACTTTGGGACTACAGATATCAAAATGTCCCAGCAAAATGTCAGCATTTTCCTTCTCCCTTGGTCTTGTTCTACTAATACATTTAGGTCGTAATGAAATCCTTCAAAAGCTTCCTGGTGACACTTCTGTTATGACTTACATGGGACACAACGTCAGAAACACTCTGATACGATGTCGTTTCTCACCGTTGGAGACAACTGGACAAGTTAAGCTATTCTCTCCTACTCACACACTTACTAGCTTTTATCTACACAGCGATATATCTACACAGGCTGTGCCATGGGTCGTGTCATTGGTAGGATATTCTCTTCTTGTTTTGCTATGAAATCGTGTTTTCATCTGCAGTATATGATGTACTCAGTGGTAAACTAGTCACATCTCTCAAGTCACCTTCTTGTATATCCTCTAATCTACCCATGTGCAGTATGCGCTAGGGTTATGCATTTGTATGCGTATGTATGTATATAATGTGTGTGTCGTCAAAAAACACGCCTGTTTGCGTCTTACCGCTCGAAAATCTTCACGAAAACACTCTCTGCAGCTTCTTCACTGAATTTATAGTCCTATGAAGACGTTTTCTGTGCTGGCAATATGTATGGTAGCTATGCTATCATCAATATTTATCTAGAGCCGTCTATCTATGGACAAGCTGTAATGTGTTGCAGTAATGCTGGAGTAGTCGTGTACTAACTATGTAGATCTTAGCACTGCGCATGGGTATGTGTTCATCTCTTCCTTGACTAATAATCACGGTATGTGTGTTAGAGATGTGTCATGGCATCCTCATCAAGTGGGAACACTGGCCGCAACTGCTGTAAGTCAGCCTCATGCTCTGGGCATTAGCCTATAGTAGAAGATAATAATGATGTCATTTCTGTAGTGGGATGGCTCAATTCAGCTCTGGACACATGACAGGAGAAAGGACTATGTAGAGGATACACGGCCATTTCCTGAAATGGACTTTTGGTGAAGAAAGGATTATCCATAGCAACACTGTTATCATGTCATTGTCAGATTGGAAATTTATATCATTAAGTATGAATGATTTTGCATCAGTTTAACCAACAGCTTTCTCTTTTCAGATGTACATGTACTTTCATGCTAAAAATAATTTTGATCTCCTTCATAAAACAGAAGATATAGAATTAAAAATAAATTTGAAATTCAACTATAGAACAGTATTATCATTTGTTCTTGTCATCTTCCTTAGGTTTAGTGTCACTGTCGTCTCTGTTATGCGGTTGATTACCTCTCCATCTTACTCCCTCATTCTCCTGCTCTCTCCTTTTCACCTCTTCATCTTTCTTTTTTTTCTTCTGCAGCAGTGCCCTTCCCCTAGCTGTTGTTGGCTTTGTAGTGTTATACTTCCGACAGAATATGTTATAGCAGAAGAATATGGAGCTGATGGGAGCAGCAATAAAGCCTACTATACTGAGGACTGGATAATGGATCATCATACCCTTGAGGGACAAGAACATCAGTAGCTATTAATGAGTAAAGAAGCAAACCTACCCTGATTATGCTCACAGCTTTAATGTATAACTAGAAGAGAGAGGGTGAGAGAGTACAAGCACACAATATTTTCTCACTCACCTGTTCTATCATGTTCATGTATGTGAGACCACCTTGTGCCTGTGTCACATGACAATATTTAAAATAAGGTAACACTACTGTACTATCACATACTGGTATCTTGCCGTTGGATATGGAGAGTATGAACGTGGTTATGCTTTTGGAAGAGAATGGAGCTTCTTCACTCACGGGCTACATAAAATATATAACCTGACTAATCCTAGAGTAGTTTGCTCACAGAATAAGGATAGAACAGTCCAGTCCCTGGTTCCCACACAATCACTGTGGGTTGCTGTATCTCCATAGAATGTCTGACCATCTTCTCTACCAGCTCCTGGTCTTGAGTCAGCACAAACTGATAGCCAGGCAATAGTTTTCTACTCTCAGCAACCTTACGAGCTGCCTCTACCGCTCTATGTACAGATTATTAATAATGGGGAGTGGCAATTATTATAACTCACTTCTTTTCAGTAATCGATCTGCTACTTTCAACATTCACGAATACCAACAGAATTCTTCTACCTATAATAGATAAGACAAGCATTGATACTGAACATAGTTACATACAAACCAAGAGACAGTTTGATGTAGGGATAGAATGTTGACATATTGACAGTTGGTAGAGCATTAAACTGCTCTCTCTGTACCCAAGTGGAAAATAAATAACGTGAAAGCTTTTCTAGAAAAAAAACAAAAGAACAAAATGATGAATGAATACAAATCTAGTCTTGTAGATACCTTTGTATCGATACGCTGCATTATCTTTAAGTACCACCACACCTGGAGGTGAGGTAAGGACAGAAGGAAATCCCTGCGTACAGCACGATAGGTCACATGGTTATCATATGACTTCAATTACCAGTTCAGACAGTAATTCAGTGTTGTTGGTGGTAACATGCTTGGTTCTGGTAATGAAATCTTTAGCTACACGTTGATACATTAACTAGAGAGAGAGAGAGAGAGTAAGGGCAGTGAGGAGTGTATGTAGTACCGTCCAGTCCTGGTCTACATCATCCTCCTCTAAACACACCAGCAGGAACACCACAGAATGGTTAGTCTGTACAGCTGCAATCTCAGTTAGTGTAGTTACCTTCATAACTGGAGGTCTGAACAAAGACAATCAAAATCTAGATAATTACTGTAGTGTTACCTAAATAACGAGAACAAAAATTTGGACATTCGTTCAGCTGTATAATTACCAGAGAACTCATAACGTGACCCATTCTGAAAACTGGCAGAAACTTATGAATGGTTAACACATCACATAAACTTACTAGAGAAGAGTTGGAGTCGCTGATACGAAAAATGCCTTACTAATATCTGAAAACAGAACCATGAGAATATCATCACTTTACTATTCAACATATACCAGGATTTAACGAGACATCCACTTTCCCAAAGTTGACTCCAGTGATATTGTTTTGATACAACATAGCCATCATCTCATAAAGATGACCCATGGCTTCAATGCTGTGTTCACACCATGGAGTATAGAACTGTGAGAGAGGAAACATGTGTCGACAGCTAGTACGTATCATCATGGTGACTCACCAGCATTACACGCGTCCCAATTCTCCATCTCTTTGGGTCTTTGATACTGTAATTCAGTAAATACATCAGATACGTTAACAATCCACTAGCCCACCTCTTGCTGAGCTCTGGAAGAAGAGGGATAAATTGTTTTTCTTCGTCATCTTTACCCCCTGATTTTGAACCAGGTGAATTAGACTGGTGAGTCGTCTCGTCTCTAGTAACTGACTGAGTAACAACGACACCGAGCAGCGCGCTGAGGAGCAGCAGTAAAAAGAAACGAACAACACCCTTCATTACTATACTGCATGCACGTTGGCAGGGCTGCTAGGAGGCGTGGCTCGTTTCAGTCATCACGAGACGAGTACGTCAGGTTTCCCACTACTGTACTGTACTAGTTTCCAGAATTATCGAAAACCTTGCTACTAGATTTAGGTTCCAAACTGGCTGAGAGTATAGAATAGTCCATTGATAATAGACTCCTTCATAATAATCATTGTAATAAAAAATTATTTTAAACAAAAGTACAGACTGGTAAAAACATAATTATAGCATTCTGTGTATTGTCTCAGGAGTAGCTACTTGCGAGAGATCACCGAGGTTATTCCACCATTTTGGCAGAAGCTTTTCAGATATCATTTGAAACCAAGGTGACAGTTTGACCTCTCCTCTTGCTCCCTTAGCCAGGAGCTGTTGGAGGTCATCTTGATTAACATACTGGTAGCTCATGACCTCATTTGGATTAGGAGTGACATCTACATCTCTCTGCGTTACTAAAATGTAGTCAATTTCATGTTCACCCCAGGTTGAGCATGATGTAGCTTTGTAATGAATGCGGGTGAGAAATTTAAAACAATCAGGAGGAACCTAAGAATGATAAAGGAAGAGAATGCATAATTATATTATTTTTTAGAATTGAAGGTTTTAGAAAGAGTGTTACACACCTGGTCATGTGGTATTCCTAGCTCATGATTCAGCTTGCGTTGAGCTGCTCTTCTCACTCCTAATTCATTCTCCTCCTCCAGCTCCTCAGGGCGGTAGAGTGGATGACTGCAGCATGTATTGGCATAATGGTTGGGAAATGTGATTTTAGCTTTAGAGCGCTGTTGAACTAGCAGTCTTCCTTTGGTGTCAAAAAGGAACACACTAAATGCCCTGTGAAGCTTTCCAGCATCAATGTTGGCATTCAGATGGCAGCTTTTCTTAGAGTCAGGTCCCAACACTCGATCATTATCGTCTATCAGAATGCACTCTTCCTTCATCAGCTTCACTTGCTCCTCATCATGACCATTCATGACGTCATTGCTCATCTTTCTGCAGGTATTTCTGATCACTGACTGGCACTGGCGAACAAGAAGGGAAGAGAACAAATGAACAGTTCTCCTGTGTCTAGTTAACATCACGCCAGTGCTCACGCGAGGATCTAGCCTCGTGCGTAGCGATGAGTATCAAACTGCTGAACCTCGTGCTGAACATCACAGGGGTGGGGTGACAAACATTTATGAATAAGCTTAACGGTTTACATATCACGTGCTTCTGACTCTAACACGTGGGTCGAAAAGGACCTCCTTATTGAACGCCATTTCATCCTCTTCCATCTTGTAAGGTTAGACTCATTGGAGTGTATAAACATGTTGTTTTATGTCTACAGTATCTATCTTTGTCACTTACTATAATTATTGTCTCTTCTCTCGTAGCGATGACGCGAAGAGGAAACAAGATCATTCCTAATGCTCATTTTCGAAAGCATTGGCAGCAAAGGGTCAAGACTTGGTTCAACCAACCAGGACAGAAAAAGAAAAGACGTGTTAAGCGACTCAGAAAGGCAGCTGCTGTAGCACCCAGACCAGCGGACGGATCGTTGCGGCCAGTAGTGCGTTGCCCTACAGCTAGATATAACATAAGAACTAGATTGGGCAGAGGATTCTCTCTTGATGAACTCAAAGTGGGTAGATTGCATCCAGCCACCAAGTGTGTATTATTGCATGTATTGCTGCTCTGTTCCATAGCAAGCCAAGATTCCACGTCGGTTTGCACCTACCATTGGCATTGTAGTTGATCATCGCAGGAAAAACCGATCACTTGAGTCTCAACAGGTTAATGTACAGCGATTGAAGGAGTACAGGAGTCGTCTTATAGTGTTCCCCACTAACTCTAAGAAGCCTCAGAAGGGAGACAGTGATGTATGTTAAGCTATAGTCTACATCTCTTATTCTCACTCACTCTCTTTCAGCCTGAAGCAGTAAAAATGGCTACTCAGTTAAAGGGTCCATTGATGCCTATCAAGCATACAACAAGACGCCCTGCTCCTCGCAAGATCACAGAGGATGAAGCCAAGTACAGTGTTTATGAGGCTCTACGAAAGGCTAGGGCAGATGCCAGATTAGTTGGTGTGAGGGAAAAACGTGCTAAGCAAAGGGAGGAGGAAGAGAAACAGACAAAGAAGCCTCCAAAGTAACAGTGTAGTATGAACATTGTTTCTGATCGAGAATTTGTCACAGCAAAAAATGTTTTCGACACGGGGTTAAAATATTAAAGTGGGTGGGGCTGAGTGCCTGCAATGGCTGCTAAAGACGAGTGCCAGCGGCTGCTGGACGAGGCGAGTGAGTTGCTTACTCCGTCACAGCAAGACTGGTTGTTGCTGCAACTGATAATGAAAACACCGGTATTTTGGAGCCTACTGCTCTTTAGATCTTGTGATAGTAATTGTCTCTTTCGCTCAGTCTCACCGGTTGCAACCGCTTCATGCTGAGATACAGCGAATCCTCTCATTTGATCTTGTCTCAAGACTCCCCTACATGGTTGCTGAACGTATCTTCTCATACCTTGATACTATAGCTCTTTGTGCTGTTGCTCGGTGCTGCAAGAAATGGCGGGAACTGGCAAATAACGACAGATTATGGTAAACAACTTATACTAGCTTGTGTCTAGGGGTCAATTTGTTACTCAGGTATGAACTGTGTAAGGCAAGAGGTTATGACTACTGTGATAATCTCTCTCTACCTGACTGGGAGGAAGGTAGGAGACCAACGTCTCCTCGCAAGAAGATGTATGATGTAGCCAACATGGGATCTCATTTTCCTCCTCCTCCTTGTCACTGGAAGCAGGTCTACATTAAGGGAGAAGTGTTGAATAGTAACTGGAGACATGGAGTGTACAACATGACCACACAGCGTGGTCATCAGACCACCATTACTAGCATGGCTGTGGAGGGTGAGTTAGTGTGTCCAATGATGCACTAGCCATTTTTGTAATACCACTCTCAGGAAACCTTCTTGTATCAGGCTCACGTGATAACACTGTTAGAGTATGGAATATTGAGTCACTAAACTGTGTGCATGTATTGAGCCAGCATACTGATGAAGTGAACAGTGTTCAAATCAAAGTAATCATAGTCTGCATGTTAGATAAGCACTGCACTTTATGCAGGACAATTTGATATTCTCTGGCTCATCTGATGGGTGTGTAAGAGTGTTTGATGCCTCTTCTGGTCAGTGTCTATGGTGCCTCGACTCTCATAGCGGTGCTGTGGAACTGTTGACCTACCAGTCTGGCTGGATTGTGTCTGCTAACAGTGACTAGTGGGCATGTAACATTAAATATTTTCATTCTATTCCTACTAGTTCGTTGCATGTTTGGGAGTTTGTGTCAGGTCAGCCTGTACATCAACATGTGTTACATGGTCACACTATGTCAGTCACTGTGAGTGATCAAAAAAGATGCCTACTTATAATAAATTCACTGTTATCTCAGTGCCTACAGGTGTGTAGTGATGGTACTGTTGTCAGTGGATCCTGGGACTCATCATTGAGAATATGGCAGTCAGACAGTGGAGTATGTGGGCGTGTGTTAAGAGCACATGCTGAGGGTAAGCGGGAACATGGACACACTTGCTTTCCTTTCGCTAATATAGGAGTCTATTGTTTGCAGTGTGATATCAATAAGATTGTTAGTGGTGGTGGTGATAATATGGTTGTGTTATGGGATACGAAAACCGGTCAATCAATACGATCTTTTGCAGGACACACACAAGAAATTGTGAGCAGCACAAATTCATTCAATAACAATAGTCATGTTTTCCTCCAGTTGTGTGTGAAATATAATGATCAGTTGATAGCATCTTGTTCAGCAGACAGCACCATCAGACTATGGGAAATCAACGGTAAGACTGATCTCTCTTCCTCAACCTAAATGGTTCTCTGTAGGTAATTGTGTTCACTTGCTTGAGGATCACATAGGGTTGGTGAGGTGTCTTCATCTGTCAGAGAACAGGCTAGTATCTGCTGGAGACAGAAAAAAGGTTAACATTTGGTGCACTAAAGTAAGTTTCCATAGAATGTGTATGCAACACACTGATATCACTGTCATTATTCAGGATGGTAGTCTACTTCATACAGTGCATCGGCAGCAGACACTGGTACACCTCCTCTGTGTTACCAAGACAAAGATTATCACAGGTCCACCTGACACTGGTATCATCAGTATAGCTAGCTACTGGTAACAAACACCATGCACTATACTAATACACAATGGTTTATAAACTTTGTATTGGTATAAAAAATCGTGATATACAGCAATAATTATAAAGCAAAATATTTTACACTTTAAAGTCTGCCCAAACAGGGCAATGATCTGACACTGTACCACCCCCTCGCGACTCCAGGTTGGATATTGGTAAATTATTGAGAGCAAGTCCTCCTCTCACCACTCCCCATCGTCCTTGAATTGTCCACCGTTGCATAGCTTCACTAATCCATAAGTTATCATACTGCTTACTACCAAGAGGATTGGCTCCGCTGATGTTGGTAGGTATTGTTACTGGAATAAGATTAGTGAACCCAGCACCACGCAGTCTGCTAAAACCTTGAGAAAAAATAATAGTGAAAGTGAGAGAGTAATATTATCAGACATACTTTGGTCACAAGCATCCAAATTAAAATCTCCTAGTACAATAATTTTGTCGTGCCCTAAAGAAAAATCAAACAAAGTGTTTAGAGCTGTTTATCATAACTCACACCTTGTTCCATAATAGCTTGCACTAGTGGCAATATTAAAGATATCTCTTTCTGAAATTGGCCAATCAGAATTTCATAAAAATTATAATGGAAAATTATTACCTTCAATTTTGGTAGATCTGACATGTCTAAATTTGTTGCCTTCAAATGCACAGTCACCATCACAAATTGCCAGTGTCTAGACTATTATAATAGCACCATCAATTTAATGATATCAAGCAGAGAACACATAAGCTCTATCATAGCTCATTGGCATAGGAACCCTTGGTTGGAACCCTCATTGGCCCCTCATTGGCAACCCATTGGCATAGGAACCCTTTATGGGGAATTTGCCCCATAAAAATTATCATTGAGCGATACCCCCACTTTGCCAGGTCAAACCTACCAGGAACGGCAAAGCACAAGACTCCAACACAATGGCAAAAATGGTGTAATCCACACATTAATGATAGGAAAAATTTTCAGCTTGCTTGAAATTTTGCCCATTTTTAAGTTGCATATGTACAGTACCTAGAGCCTTCTTACTTCACGTTTAAGTAGAGTGTGCTAAACGTATGAGCTGAATCTGATGTCCAAGCTGTAAATTAATGTCACAGTTAAATTTCAACAGAGGCATATCTAGGATTTAGTGCAAAGGGGTGCTGAAGCTAATTAATATTCGTGATCATTTTAATTCCCTGTTATTATTGCATGGTTAGAGTGATTGATGCAGTGTGTATTATTAAAAAATCAAAATGCTACATTAAAAGTTGCTCATTGGGATCATAGCAGTTACTGTTGAATATTAACTAGCCTTGGCTGAGGAGGGTGCTGGAGCACCCTGAGCACCCCCTGGATATGCTACTGGTTCAAAGCAGGTCAACTGAACTGGCTTTAAATACGATACGCTTAATACTTACGCTAAAGTATCCAATGAAGGGCCTGCGTACAAAGTGATCCACTCCAGGCTGAGGTTTTCCACCAAGCAGCCCGCTATTGAGCAGGTGTACACCAGTTGATGTATGCCACAGGAATCCATTGTATTCATTACCCTGAGGGAAACCAACTGGTTGTTCTCTGGTCTAAAGTATCTTTTGTAAGCCAGGTTACCTGGTACATTCTTCCTGTGGCTGTAGAAGCTACAAACTTCCATTCCCCTTGTTTTCGTTGTTTGCATTCCTTCACTTCCTTCAGCTGTGGGCTGTTTAACTCATCACAAATCTGCACAAACGTCTAAAGTTTCACTTCTGTAGTTTATTAGGCAATTTACCTTTTCTAACGCATCTGGTGATGCAAGTTCCTGCAATGCAATCAAATCCAACCTGCATAATGCACTATTGCATTCTGTCAGTTTTAGTTATCTAGTTTACCTCTTATTTAATATAGCAACACAGACTGCACCCAGGACAGATGAGTTGTTGGCTTTATCGAGGGAAAAGCACTGCAGATTCCACGAAGCCACTCTCAGCACTCGCAGGCGATGGCTACTGTGTGTCCGGCCTGGGGCACGTGCTGTTGGAGTGTTATTGTTATCGCCATGTTGCTGATGGCTCGGCAGGTGTCTCTTACTACTCCTTCTATTATCACTGGTACTATGCCGCTGCTGTCTCCTCTGCTGAGGAGGATCGCTCTTACCACAGCAACCGCCCATTTAAAATGAATGCTGATCCTGCAAACAAAGTGCCCCGCCCCTGGCTGCTTTCGCATAATATTACGGTAAGTGACCGTATAATTATTAAGCTTACTTTACCACGCGCGACTGCCACGTGCATCAAGTTACATTCTGCAAATCTACCAAAGAAAGGTCATCATGTCTACGCTACCGTACAAAGTTGGTAAGTAAGCCTAAGTTTAATAGGCTGAGGTCGTCACTTTGATTTTCTCAGCTAACATGGAGCTTGCCGACTTTGGTCGCAAGGAGATCGAGTTGGCCGAAGGTGAAATGCCGGGTCTGATGATGATGAGAAAAAAATATGGCCCTAGTAAGCCCCTGAAGGGAGCTCGCATTACAGGCTGTCTGCACATGACAGTGCAAACCGCCGTGCTGATTGAAACTCTACTAGAACTAGGAGCTACGGTGAGTAAAAGGCTTTGTCTGTTATCTATTGTGTTATGATATATTTATCAGGTACGCTGGAGCTCTTGCAACATATTCTCAACTCAGGACCATGCTGCTGCTGCCGTTGCCAAAGCTGGTGTCCCAGTCTTTGCCTGGAAGGGAGAGACAGAAGAAGAGTACTTTTGGTGCATAGAACAGACCCTGAGGTGGCCCGATGGCCAGACACTCAACATGATCCTTGATGATGGAGGTGACCTCACTAATGTGGTTCATCTCAAGCACCCTGAGATGTTGGATGGTGAGATTGTCTGCTGCTAGCCTTACTGTTATGATTGTGTGTTCGTACTCAGGTATAATTGGAATCACAGAAGAGACCACAACTGGCGTCCATAACCTGTATAAAATGTTCCAGCAGGGTAAACTGAAGGTGCCTGCCTTTAACGTCAATGACTCTGTTACTAAGGTATCTCAAAAAATTCAATAACATCATTTAGTGTTATGATTTTTTGTTAATAGAGCAAGTTTGACAATCTTTATGGATGCCGTGAGTCACTTGTTGATGGTCTCAAGCGTGCAACAGATATCATGCTTGCTGGCAAGGTCTATCTCTGAACTTCCTCATTACCATTAACTGACACTTTATTCAGGTGTGTGTGGTTGCTGGCTATGGTGATGTTGGTAAAGGATGTGCTCAGAGTTTGAGGTCATTTGGTGCTCGTGTGCTCATTTGTGAGATCGATCCCATTAATGCTCTTCAGGCAGCCATGGAAGGTGAGCTCTACCATTCCTTGTTTTGCAATAATTATTTTCTCTCATTATCAAGGTTATGAAGTGACTACAATGGAGGAAGCTGTCAAAAAAGCATCCATCTTTGTCACTGCCACTGGTTGCTGTCACATTCTTCGTCCTGAGCACTTTAAGGAGATGAGGAATGACTCGATCTTGGCCAACATTGGTCATTTTGATATTGAGATTAATGTTGCTTGGTTGAATGAAAATTGCAAAAAGGTTACCATCAAACCTCAGGTATGTACAGAGTGCATTGAGAGTAGTGTGTTTGATCACAGTATGGATGATTGTTTATAGGTGGATCGGTTTGAACTACCCAATGGCCGTCATATCATCTTGTTGGCTGAGGGCAGACTGGTTAACCTCGGGTGTGCCATGGGTCATCCTAGCTTTGTAATGAGCAACTCCTTCACCAATCAGATCCTGGCACAGATGGAACTCTGGAGCAACCCCAAGAAATACAAAATAGGAGTTTATGTACTGCCTAAAAAGGCAAGCTATCTTTTCTTCACATTGTGTTTCATTATTGTTCTCTGATCATCAGCTGGATGAAGAGGTAGCTGCTGCCCATCTAGACCACCTTGGTGTGAAGCTCACTAAGCTGTCAGATGAACAATCCAAGTATCTTGGTGTTCCAGAAGACGGTCCTTACAAGCCTGAAATATACCGTTATTAATGTGTCTAGGTAATGGACTTGTTAGAAACCTATTTATAACTGATGAGGCGTATGTTATCAACAATCTTTTTAGTGTGGTAATAAATAATTATTATCATTGTGTGCATGTATTTAAAGCTCCAGTCACTTTTTTCTTTGCATGAAGTTAATAATCGCTTCCATGCATTCTACTGACTGCCATCGTTCCTCTAGCAAGTCACACTCTTCCTTGTTCACATCTTCTAGCAGCTGAAGCTGTGAGCTTCGTATCAACATTTTGGATTTATGCAAAGACTATGGGGAATAATTGTGAACATAAATTTACATGCAGATGAAGTGTACCTGTGGTGGTAGACTGGCTATATCGGTTGCTACTTGGTTCACTTTATCAGCAAATCCTGGCTGAGGGAATATTCTAGTGACCAACCCTCTCTCATATGCTTCTGCAACTGACAGCTTTTGACCTGCTAGTAACATTTCGTTGGCCTAAAATAACAAGTTTTACAAATAAGATAGTAATGGTAAAATACCTTACCCTGGCTGGAGACATGATCTGAGGAAACAGAAGTGATGAACATGCCTCGGGACTCTGCCCGAGTGACATAAAAGGAGTGTGGAAGGTTGCCTGGAGGAAAGTGTGGTTAGCACACTACATGTACTGAGAGAGAGAGCTCACATTATCAGCAGCATACACTAGATCACACAGTGCTAGTAGAGTCACTGATATACCCACAGCTGGTCCATTGACAGCTGCTATCAGTGGTTTGGGAAACTGAATGAATGAGGACACAAATTCTCTGCAAGATAGAATGATCAACTGAACTAAGCAAAACATACTCGTAGTACCTCAGCACCCGTGAGCCAGCCTTAGCCAGAGCAGCAGGGCCTTCTGGAGGTATATTCATGAAATTAGATAGATCGTTTCCACTACAATAGTAGTTTCCTGCTCCTGTAATCATTACAGTAACAACTTTACTGTCTTGAGCAGCATTCTTGAGAGCATCTCCAATGCCTGTATACATCTGAATGGAAGGTGGGATAAATGCAAGGAGGAAGAGAAGGGATACTGACATCCCAAGTAATGGCATTGAACTTGCTTGGACGGTTGAGTGTTATTGTTCTCAATCCCTTGGTATCAGTGATGAGTAGGTCATCACTACTACCAGAGGATGCTGTGGAAGAAGGACTAGAGACTGTCTCGCTGCTGGAGTCACCCCTTCCAACCAGTTGATCCACTAGCTCTACATACTGCTTCATGGCATCACTCTGTTTATAAATTAATTTTACTATGTGTCCTTTCTAAAATAGACTCACTTGAGATAAGTTGCCCAGTTCATTCCATGCTCCCCACTTAGCTTTACCAACAAAGTCTAAAGCACCTGGTTTAGGAGCATTACAGGGTCCAATGGTTGCCTATACAGTAAATACTAATGTTATGTCTCAATATCAATTGTGCATACCTGCTTGTACAGTCCATACAGCTTCAGTTTGGTCTGATTTCCAGGATCAGCTGTAAGCGATTTTAGGCGCTCCTTCGCTTTTTCCAGACCGCTATTGTCGCTGAACATAGGATAGCTTGTTGAAATAGATCTAATCGATCTCCCATACGCTCCACCAGTCACTGAGCGCCATGTACACGAGCTTCTTCTTAGCAGAGTTGACACCAAACCCGCCATTACAATAATTCCGTAAATATAGAGTTAAACTCATGTAAGTCATTACATGTACAGTGTATAATGTCATGAAGATTTTATAACAATAAGTGAACAAGACGGCAATAAAAATCCAATACTGCTAGAATAGTGTCACAGGTCACCTAACTCATTCATCCTGCACAAAACAATAAACAAACTTACAGCAATACATGTAGTACATGAATGCATAATTAAGTTTGTGCACAAAGTAAAAAATAATAAATGATGTGTCCATAATTTTTTTCAGGAGTAGTGGCTGCTTGCTAAATACTAACAAAATTAATTTTGTGCATTTATAATACAACGAACTATTAGAATCCATCACTGCACTAACCAAGATTTGTCAGCCTTTGAATTAGTGCCCAGTAGTGCCTTAGACAAGGATGCACCCATTGAACTAGCCATAGGGTGAGAGGAATGGTGGTGGTGATGAGTAGAAAGATGAGAGGAACTAGGAGGAACTGCTGGTCCTAATGAACTATCACTCCTTAGAGTGGATATACACTTCCATGTGTCCTGATAGTTAGCTGAGAAAACAATCACTCTTGCACAATAATAGCAACAACTCCTCACCCTTCCAAAGTCGTACCAAGCCATCATCTGCTGCTGTAGCCAGTATAGTTCCTGTCATGTCCCATTCTACCCTCCAAACCTGTGCTCCCTGATGGTCTAGTTGGGCAGGGTGGCGTATCTCCAGCTTTGTGTGTCCGTGAGTATCAGTGCTAGAGACAGACACCAGGTAAACGTGTCCCGCAATACATACTAGTTGTACCGACCGGTACGGGACCAATACCCTACCCTCAAGTACGGGACCAATACCCTCGAGTGCAACACAACCACTCTCACTCGATCACACAATAAACGTCATCATTGGCTACACCTAGTTACCGAAGTTCTCCTAACTTTGCAGGCACAACCGAACAATCTTGTGTCATTGGTCACACATACATACAGACCAAAATGCTTAACCCTCGGGTGCATAAATTTTCAGGGTAATTATGGTACAAGCTAGCATACCCAGCTGGTACAATATGAATGAGATCAGCATCCTTTGAGGCAACTGCTAACACATGATGAGCCCTATAGTGAGCGAGAGAGAGAGAAGTGACCAACTTCATTGCAGCATAGTTAGTCATACCTGCCCATGTTAGGAGCAAATGCAATATCGTGTATAGGATCAAAGACCACACCCACAATACTATGAATATTGGCCCACTTCCTGATTAGGGAGAAAAATAATGCTAAGTGCATGGACCTAAACCAGACCTTGTTACTTCACTGTACTCAAATATTTGCAGTCTACCAGAGACCACATTGGCAGGATCATCAGTACCAATCATTATCATTGGTGGGTGGATCCTGAGAGAAAGTCAAGAGGGCAATCAGTGATTGATGATTCTTGGTAACTCACCGTGATGGGTTCCATGACAAACAGCTGGTGCCTGGTTTGCAACTCAACAAAGCCTATAGTGTTACACAGACAATACAAAGAGAAGAGCAGTAACGACCACTGACTAGTAGTGACCACTGAGAAAGATTCATGACATCAGGTGCTTCATATATCCTTAGCTTACCATCAGTAGAGCAAGTAGCCTATAGAATAGTAGAAATAATTATAATGTGATTGTAGTTGAGATAAATCTAACCAGCATAAGCCCGAGATGTTGAGGAGCAAATTTAACATCATTGACCGAAGTGCGGCTATCTACCAAACTAGCCTTTTGAATCTGAAGAAGAGGAAATGCTGTACAACACTACCTTCTTCTGACCTACCCAATGTGAGCCTTTCTTGTCAGCAACTATAGCAATGAAGCACTATCAAATTGCCAGTGTGTCATAATTACTCACCTTGTTCTTCCCAGATTGCCACAGTCCTATCAAATGAACATGTTGCTAGTGCCTGTCCAAACTCAGGATGAGCCCATGTCACACGCCAAACCGAGCCCGAGTGAGTCTGGGTGGATAACAAGAAGTTAACTACCTCCTAAACAGTTTCTTTCCTCACTTTCCAACGAGCTGTCTGCTTCCATTGGTTCTTATCATCCAAGTCCCACACCTGGATAGATTCAATTTTCTAGTTTGCATATTACGCAAGTTTTCACCTCTACAGTTTGATCTGTAGAACAGGTGGCAATACGACGACCGTAGAAATCATATGAAACATCATGGATGAGATCCTGATGAGTTGTGGGGAGTTTTTTAGCCGTAAACCCTGCCATCACATCACTAGCACTCCATCTACATGTACAGCACGTGCGGTAGGCGTGGTTCGTAAACAAATTGTCACGGTCAAGCAAGACCGTGGTTCATAAGGAAGTGAGTATTTTGACCTCATGGCGGCAAGAATACCACCTAGCCAGTCCAGTGAGCAGCACGAGGAAGATGAAGAGACAACGGAGCATGTTGGAAAGATTAAAGACGCCTCTACTCAAAAGTTACTGACATACGTAGAAAAATCTGACGCCATGATGGCCGTTCAAACATGGCTGGACCATAGCCCACCACCGTATGAGCAGGTTGTCAAAGAGGAAGAAGAGACAACAAGCAAGGAAGAAGAGAAAGGCGGAGGACGGTTTTATAGGGTTAAAGTGACTGGTGCATGTTTGTGTAAGCTGTCCATATTGATCTACCTACTGGCCTGTGTGTTAGTGTCTGCATTATACGTGGCTATATATGGTCCCAATGAATTATATACATCTCCAGAAGTAGCCATACCTCATCCAAATCATCCAACAATGGTACGTGTGTACAGGGTACGTTTGTTGTTGTGTCATTTGTTTTCTTTCTCTTAGCCTCGTGTTCCTCCACTGCAATTCTATGACCGTCCCTACACAGAGTGGATGGCACAGAGATGGACATATGCACACGAGCCATTCTCAGACTGGCCTAGCCTACCAGTCAACATGACTTCTATACATCGTGTGTCCACTGGTATGGTTAATGGTCGACTGGTCACATGGCTGTTGTCATCAGACACTCTGTTGTGTGCTGAGGGGTTTGGCAGTGTTCATGTGACCTTTAGGAATATTAGTGGAAGCTTAGAACTACCAGTAGAGAAAGAAGGGTTTATAGCTCCTGGTGTTGATGACGGACTATGGCTTATAACCAGTATTAATATCACACTACTGGACTGCTCTACCAGCGCACGAGACTAGTGAGTGTGTGTGGTTGTGGCTTTGTTGTTTAAATTACTCATATTTATGCTTGTCTCCACTCAGCTGTGATATTCGCTCGCAATGGCTACCACTCCCTGAGAATGCTACAGTGCTATCTGCAACAGTGTCACTGTCTGATAATTGTCTCTGGCTAGGGACAACTGCTGGACTGTTTGTGCTGGATCCGTCACACCAGAGAAGAGAGGAAGATAATGATGTTGAGAAACCACCACCAACTGTAGGAGAAGCAGAGGAGGAACAGAACGAAGAGGAAGCAGAGGAGGAGGATAGTCTAATTCAGATAGGTATGGTATCTGGGTCTGTACAGACTATGGCATGGCGTTCGTCACTTATCGGTGAGACTGGTTGGGGATTAAACAGCCAAGCTTTTCTTCTCGGCAACAATTCTTGTGAACACCAACAAAATGTCAGTTACTCATCCAGTACTAATTTGTATATATCAACCTCAGTACGGGAAAAGTTTGGTCTTCTTGTGGTGACCACTGCTGAGCGAATATACTTTTATGATGGCTTTGTGTGGTGGTTTGAGTGGGTGTCAATGTGGGAAGAAAAAATAGGAGGTGTGGTCGACAGTCCAGTCATATCTCTCACTTTTGCACCATCCGGTGAATTGTTCATTGGAACGAACGCCTCACTCAATATTCTCCATATTAACTATACCTTCACTCGCATTGGCTCTCTGCAATCTCTTCCCTATCATCCTGTTAGCTCACTGTACTACTCACCAACTGATGTCAAATATCCAAAACCAACTGAAAAACCTTCAAGTGATCTTGTTTCTAGTTTTGGTGTGGTATGGGTTGGCACTAGTAAGGGCTATGCTGTGTTTGATATCAAATCATCTCAGTTCACTAGCTACCATTATGGCCCACGGTGGCACCCAGGAGAAGAAGTGAGAGGAATATCAGCTGCAAGAGAAGATACTGTAGTAGTGCTCACAGATGAGGGTATGGCAATAGTTTGGCCTGAACTGTGGACCTTGAAAAAGAAGGCTTCTTACTATCAAAGAATGATGGAGCGACATCGCAGGGATCCTGGTGAGTACCGGGTTATACCTCACTTTGCTAATCACTATTGTCTTGTAGGTCTTGTTACTGACTGTCATCTTAGTAACTATACCATCTCTTCTTGTTCTCCATTATCTTCTGACAACGATGGTCTCTGGACATCCTTACTCGTTGCTGCTGAGGCTTTCCGCTACAAAGTTACCGGGGATGCTCAAGCAAGAAGCAATGCATGGAATATGTTCCAGGGTATGAAATTCTTGTCAGAGGTTAGTCTGCAAGGAGCTCTCACTTGCTCACTACCTGGTCTCCATTAGGTCACTGGTATTGATGGGTTGCCCGCTCGTTCTGTGTTACCGATCAATCACAGTGTAACTGATGCTAGCCAATGGCATAACTCAACCACTAGACCAGATTGGAAATGGAAGGGAGACACTAGTTCAGATGAGGTACATTCAGTTACTGCTAAAAGCATTATTAATTTTTATTCTCTTATAGATTGTTGGGCACATGTTTGCTTATCCTATTGTATATGACCTGGTGGCAGAAAGTGAGGAGGAAAAGAAAGAAGTGTCTAGTACATTGAACAGCATTATTAGTAAGTCAAACTTGGTACTCACATAATGTTGACGTATTTTTCTCTCAGGTTACATACACAGCAACCATTATCACCTTGTTGATGTGACTAATAGCTCCACTCGCTGGGGTGTGTGGGCTCCACAACAGCTCAATCTCAATCAGAGCTGGTCTGATGAGCGTGGACTGAACTCACTACAAATGCTATCCCACCTTCTATCAGCTTACCGGATTACCAGTGATGACATCTACTGGCAAGCATGGATGGTTCGTTCTCCATAATTACAACACGTTGTAATAATATTTATACTAACATTACGATTCTACACTTGCTGGTTGACTTGTTCTCTTTTCCAAACAGGAGCTCACCAATAGTTCTAGTAGAGATCATCCTAACCACTATGCTCTTAATATGATAAACCAAAGAATAACATTTCCTGGTGACATCAATTACTCTGATGATGAATTAGCTTTCTTGCCCTACTTTGTCTACTGCCACACACTCAAGGTGACTTGGAGTCTTGTGCTGAGCTACATTGTTTAAATCTTTTGCTCTTTTAGCACTTAACTGAGCAACAGATCGTCACACCACTCACAGGATTGGACCAGATGTGGCAGCTTCCATTGCTCAGTCTTTCTCGTACATGGAGTATCGTCAGAGCTCAGAAAAGTGCCCTATGGACAGCCATATATGGTTACTGCACAAGTGAGCAAAATACTGAAACACCTATAATGTGTTCTAATGGATCTTTTCATGCACTAAAGTATAGCATGTATTCTGATGTTTATGTACTTGTTTCGTGTCAGCAGGACAGAGAAACCCTCAGCTAATAAATGATGTGGTCTGGAATTTACGCAAGTGGCCACTGGAGCTAGTTCAATGGAGGACACACAATTCTCATCGTCTTGATGTGTGCCAAAATCCTGAGCAGGATAGGTGCGCAATACAAAAGCATCTCATTACAGTATTCCTCTCTCTCAACAGGTATTTTCATAGTCATACTCAGTCAGTATGTGTTCTACCAGCTAATGAGCGGGGACAACTCCGGTGGAATATGAGCCCTTTTGAGCTGGACTCAGAGGGACATGGCCGTGAGACAGACCCAGGTGCATGGCTACTATCATACTGGATGGCTTGCTGGACCAAGTTATTATAGTTTACATCAAGTTATAGGTATACAACATACAAACAGCACAAGTAGTTATTACCTCTTAATAACAGACGTTGATTGTTGTTTGTATGTTTTTATTTCTCACTGCCCTTACTCAGTTTCGCTTCTCTTTGTTGTGTTTAATTGTTCTGTTATAAAGAATGAAATTATCTTGATTCCTGAGCAACCTGGGTGGTGATTAAATCGATTTCAGGAAATAATACATGTCATGCTAATTGCACGCAAATTAAAGTTAAAAGATCATGAATTATTCCTTTTTGATGAGGCTTTGTCTTTTGTGTTGGCATCTTGTGAATCAGACAAACTATCATTCTGGTATGAAGCCACCACTTTTTCTGCTCTTCCTATCATTGCATTAATATTGGGAACCTGAACACACAGACATACATGTAATTATACACCTAGACTAGTGCTGGAAATATGATGCACAATACCTTATAATTCTGAGTTACGTACACACCTAACACGCCACCTGCTGTTAAGCCTACCTGTAAAAAAAGAGTGAAACGCTACGAGTGAGAGAAGAAGGAAGACAAGTGCTCACCAGCCATTGCAACAAACGGGTGGTCGACATTTTTTGTTATGGGCGTGGCTAAGTTCAGAATGTGCTTTATTTGGAACTAGCGCACATGGCGTCGTGTGCTCGTTTTTGCAGTCGTTTGCCTTTCTCACTAGTGCACCATGGTGCCAAAGCAAGCAGCAGTTCGGCTATTGTGGGTGGTAACAGCGTAGGTGATATTGCCACTTGTGAGCGAGTAATGAAGAGTCGACAATTGCGTTGGGAAAAGCACGAGTTGCTTCGACAAAATCGTCTCGATCCCGTTATGGAACGAGCTGCAAGAATGGGAACGTGTTAGTGCAAAGTACATTTTATATCTGGTTGTAGAATGTTAGATGTGGTGTCTCCGTGTGATGCTGCTCTCTTGCTACAGTATTAGTTCCCATGGAAGATGTGTACAAGAGGGAGAAATTAAACTCTGTAATCAGTAGACTGCAACAAGCAGCTATTCATTTCAACCTGTACACGGATATGTACGGCAGTGTGTTCACTCCTCGTTGTACAGTCAGGGTAGCTTACAGTGCTGGGGCAGTTCATCACGGCAACATATTCTCTCCCACTCAAGTATGTACTTCTCATTAGTTGCTAGCGCTGGGATGGTATTACCATGATAAATGTGACTTTGGTTGGTAATGACTCAACTGATCTGGTGACACTCTGTAACCTGAAAAACTAGCTTCTCATTTTTGACACTGGAACAGACCATAACCTAGTATTTGCTGGACCACCAATAATTTCATTAAAGTGATTAATAATTAGCACACTCCTATGAAACACTTACATGCGTGTTATGCCCACCAAATGCCTAAGAATACCGTATAGCGGGAAATTTTCGCGGGAGAAAATTTTCGCGAATTTCGCGAATTACAGGCTGTTCGCGAAAATATTATCCGCGAATGTCTTGTTTTCTGTTGACAAAGATAGGGCAATAGCGCTGATTCGCGAAAATATTATTCGCGAAATGCTCTATCTCGCCAAGGGCGTATAGAGAAAGAGGGCATGCAACTGTCAATCACTCTGTAGGATAGCGAAATACTTATTGTTACTAAAAATAAACATCAATTAAACTCCGTATACCTTTAGTATACAGTGCATACGTCAGTACGTATGCGGAGAGTGCAGAGAAAATGGCTAGTGCAGGTCTAAACGGCGGCATAGTGACAGTAGTAGCTGCTCGCCCTTGTCTGTAACCGCTAGACGAATGCTTGTCGCTAAATGCGTGAAGGGAGGCACACTAGTTCGCGCATTCTTCAAGCTGGAAACCTGAAATTCGTGAGACTGTCGCTGCCCGCTACTGTAGCTTGCGTTTGGAAGAAAGCCAAGATCAGCTGTGGATTGTTGTATCTGTAGTAGGAGAACACTGGCATAGGACTGGTACCGCTGTGCTTGGGATCGCGGGACAGGCTGTATCTGACTGAATAAGCGTCATTAGTTACCGCCTACTTTTTTCTACGTCAGCAATTGATGGGCGTAACTTCTAATTTTAGTAACAATAAATATTTCGCTATCCTACGGGAGTGATTGACGGTTGCATGCCCTCTTTCTCTATACGCCCTTGATCTCGCGCATTCGCGAAAATTTTCTCCCGCGAAAATTTCCCGCTATACGGTACATTTTTTGCATGTATCCACAGTCCTTGAATGATTTTAGCGACTATCAAAGGGGCAAGGCTATTGTGATTGATTAGATTGCCTGGTCAAGTAACTTTTGCTTCTGCTGTCCCTGTTACCAGCTAACTAATGCTGTCATTTAAAACCCATTGATAGTGTATTGGCTCATTGTTAAATCGTATCTCCATAATAAAGTGCAGAATATTTTTCCCATGAAATACACTGTATAAGAGCATGCAGTCATGCACTTATTAATACACCATTACATCACTAATACACATTTTATTAGGCTGCTGAGGCTCCAAAAGTGGGCTTGCCATCCTCTTTACTGTTCTCCAACACTGTTCATGACGATGATCTATTGACCTTAGTGCTTAGTAATCCTGATGGTCACTGGATCGACAACAGTATGGAGCTGTGTCACTGGATGGTGTAAGTTGATGCCTTTTATCTCATGTCACATTTTAGTATTACACCTTTCTCTTTAGATGTAATATACCAATACAAGGTCCTATAACTGCTGGTCGTGAGGTCCTTCCCTACTGTCCTCCACTACCACTCAGAGGGACAGGTGTACATAGGATGGTTTTCTCCTTTTACCTTCATTCTAACCCTCTTGATATTCCTCCTGCATCATCCACTTCCTCATGGTAACATAGTACTTTGTTGTGCTGTGTGATCAACCTGGTACTAGACACTATTGTCCAAAATCATTCTTTATAGGGTGGAGCAGCGTACATTCAACACTATGAAACTCCTCTCTCACTTCCCTCAACTTCAACCCTTCACCTTCTATTTCTTTCAAACACTATGGGACACATCAGTACAGCACATGTTTTCTGACACACTTTGTAAGTATTGTCATTCACTGAAATACGTGTCTTTATACACTACTGTAGGTACTCCTGAACCAGTGTTTGATATAGAGAAGCCAATTCCACGTTCAAAACTGAAACGGATAAGGATTAAAGCTGCTAGATCGAACCGATACAAATTCATTAACCCTTTGCACCTTCGAACTGCAGGACAAGTACAATAATTGAAATTTAATGATAACATTATTAGCAATAAGAGAATTGTTGCCTTTGAAAGTCCATAATGATGATTCAGTCATTAGTTCTCTTACGAGCATCTTTCTTCTTTCCTTCATCTTTGTCTCTACTTGGTGATGTCCTCTGTTTTGACAGGAGCTCCTCTCCCAACTGGAGAGCAGCTCCTAAACTCAATCGGATCTCTAAAACCTAAGTAACACGCAAAATTTAGATACACATTATTAAACATTAACCACATACCTCCGAGTCTATTCCTTGTTCTGCTCTCCTCTTTTTCTTAGATTCCTCATCAGGAAATTGTTTGTTAAAGAGTTCCTCTGATATTTTGTATTGTTTAGCAGACTCTCGTGATCTCCCAGCATGGTACAATGTGATGGCATAGTTTAAGTGAACAAGGTAATCATCTCTACAGGAGAGGGGCAGTCCACAACAGTAGTGATGCTAGTGCAATATGACACCTTTTCAATGCAACAGCTTGATCATAAGCCTTGAGTGAATTATCAATATCGCCCAAATATTTGAGAGTTACTGAGTAAAGTAAGTTCACAAGAGTGTTACCAAATGAGCCCAACACACTCACCAGCTAACAGCATCATCAATTGATGATTGGATGAATGGAGTGCATGAGCTGCACTCAGAAAATGAAACGCAGATGCATATCTGAAAATAACTGTGGTAAAAGGTAAAGCTAACAAGAAATGTGTTGCTTACTGCTGCTGTGCTAAGTGTACTAGACCAAGATTGTACAGTATCTTCCACTCTAGTGGAGCAAGGTAGCTGGCACGCTTCAAACAGCTTATAGCCTGTAGGTGAGAACCATCAAGATGGTCACAGTGACTGATGCATGTACATACTGCAACGTTCTTCTTTTTCCCAAAAAAGCACATTCCTATGTTGTTCCAAAGATGAGCAGATTCTGACGAGGACTGACTCACAAGACGGTACTTTGTCAGTGCAACATCATAGTCACCATGGCACTGTATAGTTGCACCTGCAGCAAGAATGGCCTGGAAGAAAGAGTACATTGAGAATCATATAGATCTCACTTTGTAGTTTTGAGGATCATAAGTCATTGCACTTCCAAGGCACTCAAACGCTTTCTGAGTAGCTCCAGTCTGCACCTAGTCGATTATGTGAAAACATAGCATTACTAACTTACCTGTAAAAACAATAGACCCAGTGTAGAAAGCAGCTCTGGGTCTTCAGGACTGTGCCTGGAGAAATTAAAGACATCAACGAGATGAGACAGTTAGTCAGAGACCTGACAGCTTGTTGATAAACTTCAATGGCTTGTGGTATTTTATTCTGCAGCAAAAATGCACGGCCTAGCTGCATGAAAGAGATAGTCTGTGGACTGAGGTCTAGAGCCTTTCTGAAGCAATCCTCAGCCTTGAAAGTGAACAGAGGAAAGGAAGATTACAGTACAGTCCCATGGCATTACCTCAGTGTACTCCATAAGATGAGTATAGCACACTCCCTGATTGTGAATCACCTCCTACCAACAACAACAACAACTAAGGGACTCAAGCACACATAACATGATTTACTCACCCAATCCTGATTGTTGCAGAGAATAAGAGCTTCAGAGTAGACATCAAGAGCTGCTTTGTGCCTCCCTAACAGGAACCTACAAGAGATGAATTTAAAAGAAAAGTTTATATTAATTTACTAACAGTGAGCGAGCAACTTGTTTGACACTAGCTGAACTGTTTGGGTTCAGTTGAACCGCTCTCTGAAACAGCTCTAGTGAAGCTGGGATTAAACCTTGTTGACGCAGAATGAGTCCTAAGGAGAAAATACAATGGACTGTTAATAATATCTACTGCCACCTTACCATGTACATATAGAGCGTATTCACATTGACCATCTGTCTCTGCCATTGTCTCACTGATGAGTGTCTAAAAAAGAGAAGAAGAATGGCTCTCACAATCACTACATTGAATTTACCTTGCACTTCTCGAAATCTTTTCTAATGTAATGTAAATGTATTAACCAGTTATTTCGGTCAAACAGCGGTATTTCTAGCGCTGAAGAAGTAGAAGGTAGGTGAGCTAGAGATTTGATCAAACACTAGCTAGCACCTTTAGATCCACAAACAATTCGAGGTCCACTTGGTCTGCGCACACTCGGGTCGTGTTGAGATGGGGCAATTTCACCAGGAGGAGAAACTGTAGCATCTTCATGATCCTCTGTTTTGCTGGGAGGATCTTTGGTCGCCATGATTATGAGTTCGATCGCTCGCGCGCGCCAGGAGATGATCACGTGAGCAACAGCACGAGCATGTACAGTGCGCGCGAAAATTGAAAGGGAAGCTGCTGCAGCATAAGACAGTGAGCTTGAGAGTAACTCAACGACAGCAAAAAATGGCAACAGTTTCTTTCGAGTCAAGTTTTGTCCCAGTTGTACACGTAGAAGTCTGCCAGTCTCCGTTCAGGTACTCTTCAGCCACATGTATGATAGACTCTCTCATTCATTTTTTTGTTTTCCTCCTGTAGCATTCTACCAACAGTGGTTCTCAAAGAACGCGTTCAAGAGCTCCTACATGGTCGCCAGTTGTATCGTGACTTCATACTGACAGAATTCAATGATCCTGTCTTGCAGGAGCATGTCATCTCTGTGTCAGCATCAGATATAAACAGAGACCTACAGGTATGGGTACCTCATCTTTGTCTCCAAATAATATTTAGTGGTTTCTTAGGTTAAATACTCTTCAAGCCAACTGGCAGTGCATGTGTTCAAACTCAACGAAGAGGGTCCTGAATCTGAAGAGATTGATGACGAGAGTGACGTGACTGCTGCTAGCCACTGGGCACTTCCCAATGGTAATGTACTGTATAATACTAGACACATAGTAATTTCACAAATTATTTTTAATTTCTTAGTGAACTTTCAAGGAATGTGGGAAAACCTTATTTATGACTGCAACATCAAACAAACGGTTTGTCACAAATATTTATTATGACTACAAAACTGCTACACAATGTTGTTTTCATCATTGTTTTACTTTCTCTCCTTGTCTCGCAGCTGCTCAACTATGCTAAGACCACTTTATTATTCTCAGACCAGTGAGTGGATGACATGCATGTTCTGTACCACTGCCTGTAAATGTGTGCCATACTGTTGCTCAGTGAAATAATAGTAACCGTGATTACTGGCAATGCACTTGATCTGACACTCTATACTACTTACAAGTCCACAAAGCAACACTCATGTGCTGGCTGTCATGCGTGTTGTCTAGTTTTAACCCTGATTTGCAATTTTATGTTGGCATGGTCACGATAATGACAGTCAGTCTGACCATAGATCTATGGTCTGACAAAACTAGCTTATTGTTGGGTCTGTAGACACAAAGTTTTGGTAAGTCACAATACATTGAGACCTTGTGTCGTGTTGTCATGTTTGATTGCTTTTGTGCCTCTTGCATGAACCATGTCTACTGAGTACATAGCAGGAGCTCTAGATAGTTATTCATCTTGCTGTTTATTTTATTGCAGAGGAGTGGACTCCAACATTATCTCATGGAATAGAGTCATCTTACTGCATGGTACAGCTTCCTTCCTATATGAACTTTATATATTGCCTTTCCAGGTCCTCCTGGAACTGGTAAAACATCATTGTGCAAAGCTCTTGCACAAAAGTTGAGCATCAATATGTCAGATAGGTAACACAACTATTATAATAGTGTACAAATAGTACAATGGGTCTATGACAGGTATACACATGGTCACCTGGTGGAGATTAATAGCCACAGTCTCTTCTCAAAATGGTTTTCAGAGGTTTGTCGTTCATCCTACTTTCCGTGATACATCATTGTGTTCCACATCAGAGTGGTAAACTGGTGCAGAAGATGTTTTCTAAGCTCCAAGAAATGGTAGATGACCCTAATGCACTAGTGTGTGTGCTGATAGATGAGGTGAGTGAGTGTATAGTCTATGACAAGTAAGTATACTACTATGTGCCATATCCAGGTTGAGAGTCTCACCTCAGCTCGTAAGTCTGCCATGTCAGGCAGTGAGCCATCAGATGCTATCAGAGTGGTCAATGCTCTGCTTACACAGATTGATCAGATCAAATGTTATCCGAATGTAATGATACTGACTACTTCCAACATCACTGAAGCAATAGATCTCGCATTTGTTGACCGGTAAACCATACTACAGTGCTATTTTAACAAATTTCTCCTCAACATAGAGCAGATATCAAGCAGTACATTGGTCTACCGACAATGGCAGCTATATTCAAGATTTATCACTCTTGCTTGAGGGAGCTGGCACGTGTTGGTATCATTAGACCAATACAACAACTGCTGGACCTCAGGTGAGCATGAATGAACAACAGGTACAATGGTGAACATATAATGTGTACAGGGCATTAGAGGTGATGAGATTTGTGGAAAACGAAGCAACACGACTTAGCTTGAGGCTAAGAGATCTAGCCAAGTATGATGATGACCTTATGCACATACAAACTAACAAAATATGTTTTTTAAACACAGAATGAGCGAGGGACTGAGTGGACGCACACTGAGAAAAATTCCGTTTCTAGCTCACGCCCTCTTCTCACAGGTACAAACAACCACACTCTCAGTAAATCTGATCGTCCTACCACAGGCACACACAATGACAATGGAGGAGTACTTGGATGCTCTTGAAAAGGCAGTGAAAAAGCAGTTTAGTGAGAGAGAAAATTTGTACAAGGAAACAGCAACCGAAGAATAGTTACAATTAGCCCATGATATCAAACTGTATACTAACATCATGTTCTATATTGGATCTTAACAACGATTTCAAATACAATAGCACTTGATGATGTACACATTCATATCAGTTACACAAAAGATGTATATTTGACAGCAAGCATGACCCATACAGCACACAGGTCCTCAGGGTAGCACGTTATTCTCACTCTCATTGCATGTTGGACATTGTCACCACGACAGTTGAGGATTTCAGAGCACACTGGAGATCTGCAGAGAAATGGACATGTAGTAATAAGGATGAATGATCATACCTCAAGCAGGTAACAAAGATATTGTGCTGGTTTCGATGGTTGAATTGTATGGGAAATCCCTTAAAGGTGTTTCCCTCAGGGACAGCTCTTCGTACAGCTTCTTGAAACTCTTCATTGCCTGCACTCACACCGACTGTTCGCTCAGTCTCGTATGCCACTAGTGCAGGTGCTAACATGTAGCTGAGCTGATCATCCCAGACAGTGGTCAAACCAGCATCCATACGATGCTGAACAACCAGAGCTTTCAATTGTGACTCTAGTTCAAAGCTAGCAATTGCTGGATCAACTTGACTGGGCATAAGAGGAGGAAGAGATGACCAACAGCTCTGGAAGAGAAACAGTTTATGAGAGTCAGAACACACTATACTCACAGATGACATGCTTGTGGTGATAGAAGTAATGGCATCTTTACTCATTGGTTTCCATAATGTATGATCCTGTAGATCAAACACACAAGTCAGCACTGAGTCACTGTGGTGTGAGTTAGCATAGAACGACTGATGGTTGAAGACGCAGCCCACAGTCCGATATGGATGACTAGGAGCAGGAATGGGTTTTCCTGCCTGATCATTCGGATCAAACACAGGATGGTGATACCTGAGGAGAAATAGAATAGAATTTATAAGCAAAATCACACACTACCTCTGTCCTGTCAGGCTTTCCCAAAAAGTTGCTGAGCCATCGATGTTGATGGTAACTACCCAACAATGCGCCAACCCTTTGATCTTGGTACCAATACAAACGAATGCATTGAGACCAAAAGCTACCAGTAGTGAGCACAACAACACACTGTGCTCCTCACAATCCTAAAAAAAAAGAGATATAAACAGAATAAGATCAGGTTACTCACTTACTCCTTTTTTTACACTAAGCACTGTGTGTAGGCTGTTCCATACTTCATTATGTCCACTCCCAACACTACTTGGTCGCTCATAGCTCAACAAGCTAACAAATCGAGCAGCTTCTCTTGGGCTCTCCAGCAGTCTGCCCACCATCATCGGCTGTACATAGCCACAAACAAGCCTCATAGTCCCCTTCTCGTCCTGTACAAATATCTTCACTAGCCTCTCATTGTGACTTGGTCGTATTTGCAGATACTCTTTCCACCACTGCTTAGCATACAATAGAAACAATCTGTCTCTCTCAGCTACTTGCTGTCTCTCTAGTTTTAACTGAGCAGAGACAATTTTCCTCTCAAGCGGCACTATCTCCTTAGAGAAGAGTTCTAAGCGAATATCCAGCACTCCAGCTGGAACACCAGGCTCTGATGATGCTGTTCCACACACCTCAAGAGAACAGTTCAGCCATCCTCTCTGTTCAGCAAGAACCTGTAGCATAGTCACAGTCAGGTGTAAGCTCCATTGTACACCATCCAAAATGAGCATTATTATTTACCTGTCTCCATTCAACATGGCAGCTCCCTACCATCTCTCTTCCTCCATTACTAACACTGCGAGAGAGAACAAGATGAATGTTGTCAGATATTGAGAGGGCATCAGTAAGTTCAAGCTTCTCTCTGGCTTGCTTGGTAAGCTCAAGAATAAATGTCTCTCTGATGTCTGGCTCACATGAACACTGGACTGGTGATGAGACAAAACGCTGTCCACGAAAATAAACATGAAGAGTGAAGAATGGTAAGGAAGAATAGGTATATGCATTATGAACGTCATGAAGGTGGTCAAGAAAAGCTCTTCCTCCCAGCACATGCAGCACCAAACAACGTCTTTCCCTCCCCTCAGACACTGCAGGATCATGGTATAGGAGAATTGGTTCCTAGGGCATGTGTGCATAAATTACCATTCATATCGTCCTGCTGCTGCTGCTGCTGTGAGGATGGTTGAGTATCAGTAACAGTCGGATGAGGTCGTTCAGGTGAGTGAACAAGGTAGTTCTGACCAAGAGAGGCTAGTACATCCCCTACTACTCCATCCTCCTCAAGCACACGTAGCAGAGAGGCCTCGTCTAAAGTTTTTCCACAGCCAGCTCGTTCTACACAAGCTCTTATTCTCTGCTTCGTCTCATCTGAGGTTACTCGAGAGTGGATTGCTTGTCTTAGCTCCCTTACCCGCTCACTAGGAACTGCCATAGATTGCCGCGCGCTGTTTGTAGAATAGAATTATAGGGGTGTGGTTATAGGCGTGATCAAATTTAGCCACACCTTCAGCGCGCGCGATGGCAAAAAAGCACAAGAAGCACAAGAGTGGCCACACTAGAGGACATGATGAAGAACAAGAACTAAGAGGTCTGTATTGATGTTTCACAATGTTTAAACTATCTGCTCACAGATGTAGGTGGTAAGAAGATGAAAGTAGTATTCCGGATGGCCTCTCCTCCTCCTTCACCTGACACTCTGATGGTATCTTACTCTCTAGAAGATATTGCCCGAGCTAGACAGCTCCTCAGTCAATTTCCAGGAACTAGTCAAAAGCAGAAAAAACATAAGAAAAAGAAGAAGCATGCTCATGGACACAAACAGGAGGATTTGTCAGTGCAAACACCTCAACCATCACATGCAATGGAGACAGAATATTCATTCGTGCCATCTTATTCTCTGCCAACTTCAACACTATTTGATGAGGAAGATAAAATGGAAGAGGAGGAGGAGGAAGAAGAGATACATATAGAGGATGAAGAAGAGGAGGAGGAAGAAGTATCATTACCTGTAGAGATAGACTTGCAGCGACTGTCACTTAGTAGTCAAGAGTCCCAGCAGCAGCATGGCCATCGTCGTCGCAGTGACAAGAAAAAAAAGAAGAAAAAACACAAACATAAGCATCATCACAGTGAATCTGGGACTGAACAGCAGTTACCTCCTCAAACAGAGGAGTTGATGGAAGAGGAAGAAGTGGTAGATACACACCGAAAAGAAAGGGGAGGAAAGGATGGAGGAGGAGGATGGCAGTCAGTAAGTGGTGGAGGCAAGTCAATGAGGTGTAGTGATGACAGCTACATTGATATTCATGAGACAGAGAGAGTCCTTGCTGATCAGAACAGTCCCAGTCCAGTATCCAATGCTTGCCGCAAACCCATTCCCAGCCCATCTCTCAGCAGCCAGTGAGCAGTGTAAATAAAGTATTGTTAAAAATTACTGTTTTGTTTTAGGTCAGCTCCCTCTCCTGCCTCATCAGTAATAAGGCACACAATGAGACTACCCAAAGGTGCTCTCAAATACTTTCTCAAGCACATTCACAGTCAAATACTAAGGTACTAGTTCATATTTAAAAAAAAAAGTATTTGCATATTAAATTTTGCTAGGCCGTACTTATAAAAATTTAGTGCCTCTCATTTTTTGCACTTTCATGCTAAAAATGCATACTAAACCTCCAAATTAGAGCTGTAGACATGTTTTGTTCAGAAACATGTGGTTGTTGCCACACTTGTAATTATTTGGTGCTTCTGGGACTTCTGCCACAATTGTCTCTAAAATAATATTGGGCAAGGAAATAATTATGAAATTTAATAATTATTTATTTTGCACTGAATTTTTAGAAGAAATATGGTATTCAGTTAGATAAATCCTTTGTAGCTTTTTAACAAAACTTCTGCACTGCAGCACATTTAGGACTGTATGTTAATGTTGTGACAATCCATTCAGGAGAGATCAAGATAGTGTGTTCAGTGAGCCAGTGACTGATGACATTGCCCCTGGGTATACCGCTATCATCAAGCAACCCATGGACCTGCAAACAATGTGTGGCAAAATAGAAGGCAATGAATATCCTTCTGTCAAGGAATTTAAAGTAAGCCTGGGAATCTGGCATGCATTATTATCACCATTACATCACATTATTTAGTGATAGGTACTAGGTGGGATCTATTTAACTTTGGGTTTTAGTCTGAGTATGCATCAGTGCAGTGTTGTAGGAAATTTGTTCCTGGGAGAATACTGTATGGCTATTGTAACCGAACATGTAGGTTATTCAAGTTTTGCACTTGACGTGTGTGTTTGAAGGACTTTGTACACAACTACATTTCCTACGAAAACATCATCTATCCTAATTTGTCAATGGTGTCATTGTCTAGGAGGACTTTGTGCTCATGTGTAACAATGCAATGACATACAATTCTCCTGAGACACTCTACTATCATACTGCTAAGAACCTCCTCTCTGTTGGTCTCAAGATCATAGCCAAAGTCAGTAGATGCCTCCTATTGATGCTATGTATGTATTGCTTCACTACAGGAGTTGTCTATGCGTCCTGACATACGTTTGGGCGTTGTTACAACTAGTTGTTCTCCTCAACCTTCTCCTGCTGTAACAGAAACTCACATTCCTCTTTCCTCTTCCACTGTTCCCTTGGATTATTCTAGTCCTTTTCTGTGTCGTATTGATCTCAGATTACTGTCACAGACGTCTCACAAAGACTCTCCATTAGGTGTTGGACCCAGTCCACTTGTTACTGATGATATTGTGAAGATTGATGTGAGCGGATATGAGGAGGATGAGGTGGTAGATCAGAGTCACTTAACCAGAGTACATGTTGGGTTCGAGGAGGAGGAGGAGATAGTGATGGAGGAGGAGAAAGAAGAGGAAGAGTCAGCTTGTAGTGTTGAAAATATGGAGGAAGAGATTCTTGCCCAGGTAGAGGAGGTAGGAGACAATCTTAGAGAGGACATTGAAAGAAACGATCAGAGCCTTGCTAGTGTGAGTAACATCTTCTGTCACTCTTATATTCCTCTCTGCATCTGGTGTGCTTTTCTAATTTAATTTGTAATAAAACACTAAACATTTCTCAATTATAATTACATTCTAAACAGCTAACATTTGTCAATAAGATGTCAGACGGTGGAACGATGATGTCTATATTGAATCCTGATACTGGTGTTTGTGAGTTTGTTACTGCAATGTGTGTGTGTGTGCGTTATTTCCACTTTTGTAGCATTAGATAGACCTGTTGACCTTACAGTCCTTAGTGAAAAGGTCAAAGCTGGACACAGTGCTGCTACTGTTCTAAACAGTGAACTACCACTCTTCAGAGCTACTCCAGGTGTGTACATCACGTGAAGTCAAAAGTTAATTGATAAAGCATGAGAGGGGCTGATAGTGCACAATGGTAGAGTGGAGTCATGGTGAAACATGCGAAAAACAGTGATACTTGGTGTCATAGTCATGGTGCCATCAGTGATTAACTCTTACATTAGTTTTTGTTAATATTACGGAACGGATGTGCTCTCTTAATAGTGAAATGCTTTCATGAATGTGATTATTCCGATACTTTTGCCGATACACAAAGACACAATTAGTTAAGATGTCAGTAAATAACGGAACAAAGAAACAATGTAGGACTGCCTTCACACGCAAGCAGACAGTAGACCAGATATTTCTCTGTTCTGACTAGAGTGCAAGCTGTACAGGCAAAGGTGAGTGTCAGGTGCACTACCAGAGATTGAGGTAAAGACATGAACATGTTTCTTGTATTTGCCATGCTCTCTGGTAGTGTACTTGGCATCTACCTTCACAGAGAACTAAAAGGCCAGTTTGCACTCTAGTCTTGTGGTTTTTCATTACAAATTTTTAGGTAGACCATTAGCACCCTTTTGTATCAGTACTGTATCCATGTATTTGGTGTAGAATAGTGTTATCACATGCATTGCTAGTGTGTGGTACAACCTATACATTTGATTTTTCTTCATTTCCTTTAGTCAATTATTTGATGTATGGTCCATTCGGATCTTTTGCTCCTACTTTTGATTCATCCTTTGCCACTCTCACCAAGCAAGATTCTGACTTGTTACTGTCTACCTATGGCAGTGACCTGGGGGTCAGCTATGCCAACAGGTCAGTGAGAGGCTAAACTAATTAGTTGTCTTAGCTATCAATGTAGTGTACAAACCATTACAAAAACCGAAAATGTATTTTCAACCTCATCTCAACTTGGGCAATGTAGTTGGGAACACAGATTTGCAGACTGGATCCATTACCCTCTTCCTTTAGTCTCCAACAGTTTGTGAAAGGATCTGGAAGCTTTGTGTCTGAAATGGCTGATGCTATTTTAAATGGACTTACTGGAGGTCGCCATGGTAATTTTATGGAGTCGGCAAGAAAAGAGGAAAAATTGAAAAGTGAACGAGAGAAAATGAGCGAAGAAACAGAGGGAAAGTCAAATAAGATGGAGGGAAAGGAAAGTGTCAATGTTAGTGAAAGTGTTCATCAGTTCAAAACTGGAGATGAGGTAAAATTTTTATAATAGTGCTTCCTAACTGAACCTATACTTATTCTTTACTGAGATAGAGGCTAACTTTTTATCTATCATTGCAGGAGCAGAAGAAAGTGTTGCCAGAGATGAGTGAAAAAGAAAGCACTGAAGGGGTCACTAACTCTGAGAATAATGAAGAGATGATACAATCTTCTACTAAAGATGAGTCCAAAGAGGTATGTTATCACTTGGTATCAGTCAGGATGTGGACATGTTATCTCACATGTGTGTTTGTACTAGCAACAATCAGGAGCCACCACACTCCTGCCTGCTTACTGTTTGGTTGCTATGGAATGTGACAATTAATGATCACTTAGCTACCTAAAGAAAGTGTTATTGCATTTGTTAATTACTTGAGCCACAGCCAAACAGGCACAATTTGTACAAAGTTCTTGCAATCTTTATTTGGTAAACAGATAAAAGACACCTCTATCACTTGTTTACCCACAGGAGTGTTTAGAGATTCCAGAGACCCAATCAGGTATGCTGTCTTCCTCCCCTCTCCTGATGGCAGTGTGTCACACCAGCTGCCAATGATCCGCTAGAGTGTCAATAGCATTAGCTAGAGTGATAGCATAGTTGTGGTATTACTCCCACTACTCTTGACCTATCTATCATCCCTGTCATGATGTTGTAGAAGGAAGTGAAGATACTCTGGCTAGGACAAGTCGCTTGTTACTAACACTAGAAGAACAGCAAAATGAACGACTGAGTCAACCTCCTTCACACACTCAGGATGACCATTATGTCCTATCCCAACCAACACAGAAAGAGTTGGAGACAGGTAAACTACACACTTCTGTCAGAATTGATAAAATCATTTCTTTCAGTGTCTCAGTTAACAGCAGGTTTGGCAGACCTTACTTCACAGGTAAGACAGATCTCACTGACCAGTACTATCTAATACAACCCATGGTACCACCAGGTGACTCCATCTGACCTGGTCTCAGTACCAGTACTGCACAAAGCTATGGGGATACACATGGAGCCTAATAACTCAGAAACACCTGGTGACCACCACAGCTAGATGGAAGTAACCAAGAAGCCATATTAACAACTGCCACATCTGGCCACTTGATTTACACAGCAATAACTCAGTTGCCATACTATTACCAAATATGGTCATATTCTATCTTGTGATGTGAATAACATTGTTCACCACAAACCCTTCAAACATTGCATAGTACAACCAAAAATAAAACACTATTGTAGTAGCTACTAACAGTATTTGGAAATGGCTAATGAAAAGAACATGACAATAATGATGAGAGCTGTTGTTAGCTAGTAGAAGTAGTTCCCACACACAGTGCCATCCTGCTTGCTCACTTGCCAGTACCATATGCAGCCCCACTTGCTTTCTCGAGAATGCTCGCTAATTTTTCATGTTTTACTTCACCCTTCTCATCAGCAAGAATCTCCTTAGAAAATTGCTGAGAATAATACGAAAAATAATACACAGCACTAACTCAACTTCACTAACTCACTGGCCATTTCTGCTTAACAAATGCCTTGTCTGTGCTGACTTTAGCTTTCTTCAAAGGAGGTACGCTGGGTCCAATCCAGGTAATAAACGCAAATTTGGCTCTACGACTCATCTCGTCACCAGTTTCAAAGCGTACGTAAGCATAGACACGTTGATCTTCTGCTAGCAAAATTAAATTCACTGACTGCAATAACGAAAACACTAACCTCCCATAAGTTCAATACAATCGCTGTAGTCCGCTCCACTTCCACATCTCTCTAGCACCTTACCTTCGTACCGATAGGCACACCTGTACAGGAGCTGTTTAGTCAAACAACGAACGAAACAGCAGCTACAGTATAGCATACCATATGTTTTCTGAGGCATCGTTTCTGACGTCTTCGTAGTCGTCGACAATATCTTGTGCATACTCACCAAACAAAGCCATGCCGCAACAGATAGAGAAGAAAGAAACTACAGGTCAGGAGAGAGACTTGTGATTGGAATGCGTGGGTATCGGATCGAGCAAGGGTATGGGTCTCTGGGTATGGCCGGGTATCCGAATTTTAACGCGCACGCGCTAAGTCATGAATATGATTACCGCCAATCGCGCGCGAAATCCGAAGCTAGTCTATCATCAATTCTATCATGACATCGAAAATATCATCCGATTGGAGAACAGGTCTTAACCAAAGAGGGTTATACTTTGAGGGGACTGTAGACAGCAGTGACTTGAACAGCGTTCTTGAGGCACACAAGCGTGATACTGTCTCTACCTTTGGTACAAGGAGCAGCCGTAGTTGCACCAAAGATAAGACCCAGAATAACTCGGATATGGATGTCAAGCAGATCAAAAAGGTATAATAATTTATTATAATAACAATAACATAACATGCAATCTCATGATAGCGGCTGTACTGGACACACTCTTTTGGAGCTCATAAACTCCAGTTTGGTGCACCATAATTTTAGTGTAGCCTCCAAAATACTCCTTGATTGCCAGTATGGTCAGCTCTACAAGAAACCGTCACCACCAAAGAGCACCAGAACACACCTAAAAGGGAGCAAGAAGGGGTGTAAAGCACACGTTGAAATCACCGAGTTAACTTTGTATCCCGATTACAGCATAACGTCAATAACACCAACCACAAGCTCGCAAACTGAAGGAGGGACTGATGCAATCATTGCAGCAGGCACTAGAGGGAGGTAAGGTCACACAAATGTACTATGTAAGGCTCCCAACTGAAGAGGCACATCACATGTGCCATCCAACAAAAGGAGAAATGGGGTTTTCCCAGCGTATCTACCCAGAGCTTATTACAAACATTCACGATCTTGTTCAAACTGGCGTTACTGATCCAACAGTAGTGCAGCGTTTGCTGAGAAGCCATGTGTGCAGCCAAATGCATACTAACCCACCAGATCCAAATGATCGGTCTTACTTTCCCATGGTAGACGATGTCAGAAACCATGTCAACAGAGCTAAGCAGTCTCTCAAGCTATCAATAATTGATCAAGAGAACGCGGCATTAAGAGTAGACCAGTGGAAGGCTCTTTGTCCAGAGGCTAAATTTTTGTTCCGACCGTATACATGTAGCAGCGAGAAAGAAGAGCATACCGAGATGACATTGCTGTGGGTGCACCAAGAGCCTTGGCAGCAACAACTGATGACAAAATACGGCAACACGATTGCGTTAATGGAGGCTACCTACAAAACAACTAGGTACGAGCTGCCACTATTTTTTATCAGTGTACGAACAAACTCGGGGTATTGCGTCGTAGCAGATTTTGTAGTTCAATTGAAATCAACTGAACACGTGACAGAGGCTCTCAACGTCATCAAGAAACAAGTAAAGTAAAAAATCTTTATTAAAAAACTGAAAAGTGTAGGGATGACTCTTAAAAAAGAAAAGGAACAAGATGCTTGCAAAAGTAAAGGAACAAGATGGAATAATGCTTGCAAATGTAAAAGTCCCAAGTATCCCTACATCAGCGGCTTGCTGCAACGACGTGCTACTGATAAATGCGGAATCCTCTTCTTATACCTTTTACAACCGTCAAATACTTCATCGGACTGCGTCCTCCAAACACAGCTACCTGCAGCTTATTTAAAACTGTCAACTACTTCATCGGACTGCGTCCTCCTAAACACAGATACCTCTAGTTATTCACAACCGTCAATTACTTCATCGGACTGCGTCCTCCAAACACAGATACCTCTAGTTATTCACAACCGTCAATTACTTCATCGGACTGCGTCCTCCAAACACAGATACCTCTAGTTATTCACAACCGTCAATTACTCCATCGGACTGCGTCCTCCTTCAAGCCGCTTCATCGGACTGCGTCCTCCAAACACAGATACCTCTAGTTATTCACAACCGTCAATTACTCCATCGGACTGCGTCCTCCTTCAAGCCGCTGATGTAGGGATACTTGGGACTTTTACATTTGCAAGCATTATTCCATCTTGTTCCTTTACTTTTGCAAGCATCATCCCATCTTGTTCCTTTTCTTTTTTAAGAGTCATCCCTACACTTTTCAGTTTTTTAATAAAGATTTTTTACTTTACTTGTTCCTGTTACTTTTTTGATCACTATACTAGTCTAGCAGAGATGTGAACGTGCACAGCCTCTTGAGAGTAAGGAGTGTGGTTTAAATGTTTAATATTACCAATCACAAGAATAATCATTCATTGAAAGGTTTAAGATAGTTAAAGAGGTTGAGGACGCAGACAGCATAATGTCAAGTCCAGGTATGATTTGACAACATGATACTTGTTAGTATTGTAATGGATGAAGAAGAGACTAGCATTAGTACTGACAATTCATGATGCTGCGAGCCTAAATAGTAGGAGCACGCCTAGTAGAATCTTGTTGATGTCAATATCACACTCACAGAGGCTTCTAGTCCTTTACAACTTACGCTGCGTGGTGTAGGAACCTTACTGTGTGTAGAATCTTGCCGCCGGTTGCGGCAGGCTAGAATACTCAAGTTGTTCACGTCTGTGTAAGTCGTCAGCTTTAAGGTGGCAGTACACGTTTGCTCATTAATTATTCATAAGTTGTTCACCTAAAATGTATACAATCACTGTGTCAATATAAAACGCGCTAGAACAGCATAAAGGCAACTAATAGAGACGCCAAAGACTGTTCTTCTGCACTTGTTTTAAAACCAAACTTAGACACAAAGTACCTAGGCGGCGACCAAAAAGCACAGCACGAAGTTTTTCGACTTTCTGCGTCGACTTTTGTCCAAGCCTTGGCAGAGAAGCATGACCAGATACCGCCATTTCATGCTTCTATATCCAGAGCAGGGCCAGAGGTAGTCTTTTGGGCTCCTGGTAAGTCAAGCGTAGAGAAAATAGCTAGTAAGTTAAAAACCCACGGCAGTTTCGCGTCTTCTTCGACCCATGACTCTTGAACGGCTACTTTCTTGACAAAAATTTCACCCTCTGGCCCTGCCCATGCCTTTGTAGAACCGAGAAAACCTGGTCACACGGTCCGCTGAATAGAGCTGATCGAAAACTTTGACGCAGAAAAAGTCCACCAGTACCGAGTCTCCAGTAAACCGCGAGCCAACCACAGCTGTATTAGTACATACACGACATGATGATATTCATAGTGCGCATTAGATGCGCAATATTATACACACTAAATAGAGTACCGCCACCTTAACGCGCCATCTGAAGCTTTAACGAACAGATCAGTGTTATTTAGGGTATAGTACTGGTCTAGACACATTTCATACCTCTGGCTTGCGCGCTGAAGCGTCCAGAGCAGAGACAAAACGCAGTAGCGAGATAGCTGGAAAACTGATGTGGGCGGAGTTAATGATTAGAAGCGACAAGAGGGTTAATTAATGAAGTCGCTAGTCCAAAACGTTCCAAAAAACCATGTTTTTCAAGGATTACTCGCTTCTGGTAGTGTTTGATGCCTATCTAAGAAGTAAGTGCATGCACTAACCCAGATATATACACATGCGATGGAGCAGGTTTGGTAGTGATTCGTTCACTCATGACAGCGCTATGCTTGTCAAAGAAGAAGAAGAAGAAGAAGAAGAAAGAAGATGAACAATTCGCTTGGGCGGCGATTTCAGTTTAACACTTTAGAAACATCTGCCAGCTTCGCCAAAGGTATTTTCTTGCTCAGAACAATCGCCTGATCAATCCTAGATGTCTAGAATCTCGAGAAACGCTATAACAGCGAAGATCTGCAAATGCTCTCTGTCTTGATTTTCGTCGTCAAACAAGCAGTCCCGGCGACTTTCATAGACGTCCTACAAGCGCTTACACTTCAGAGTCACTTAGAGATAGTTAAAATGCAGTATAGATGTATAATAGTAGAGATATGTGCGAAAACTCATTTTCACACATGAGTAGCCGCCATCTTAATTCGAGGTCATCCCTACATATAGAATCCAAGTTGGCAACTCACGTATTTTTATGACAGACTATTCAGAAGCAGAAATAGCAGCACTAGAAGCAACCTTCCCAGGTACTACAGTATATTTGTGTGATTTCCATTGTGAGCAGGCATGGGAAAGGTGGGTTAGAGAGAAGAAGCATGGATTGAGTACCTCTGATGCCGACTGGCTTCTTAGTCAGCTAAGAGCATGTGCATGGGCTCCATCTTCTTCTGACGAACACATGCCTGTTGACCATCAGTTCCAGCAAGCAGTGACAATACTGAAACAATCATACCTGTGGAAGAGTAATGAGAATGTAAGACAGTGGGTGACTAACACTTGGCTGAGTGTATCAAAGGTATAACTACAAAATAATACTTGATAATGATTATGTTGCATTGTTATTTCCTAGAGATGGGCGAGAGCATACAGAGACACCTGTGCAGTTGAGACAAACAAAGGTGCAGAGGCTTTAAATTGTGTACTGAAGTACAAGTACTTGCCGAGAAGAAAACACATGACACTTTCGGACATCATGACTACCATCATCGAGGAGTTCCTTCCTGCTCTGCACAACAAATACATTTATCAGAACTTCAAACAGTCCGGCATGTACTGTACGCACAACCCTGCTACCTTCAAGGACGTCCTAAGGTAACAACACTGCATTGTTTGCACGCAGTCCGATTATAAGTAATTGACGGTTTTAAAAGGTATAGGAAGATTCCACATTTGTCAGTTGCACGTCATCGCAGCAAGCCGCTGATGTAGAGATACTTGGGACTTTTACTTTTGCAAGCATCATCCCATCTTGTTCCTTTACTTTTGCAAGCATCATCCCTACACTTTTTAGTTTTTTTTATTAAAACTTTTTTACCTTACTTGTTACTTGAGTTGCAACAAGCCAGAAACAAGTCTGGAAGAATTGTTGAGTGCAAGCTCCAGAACAATCTATTGTATTAAGCCAGGATTACCCGAACTATTCTTTCTTGCTGCCCTCTGCACAATATAATTTACAGTGTCCTGGCTATTACTTGCCCGTTTTACACGGAAAATAGGTGTAGCCACACTCCAATAGCACTTGCCGTATTTAGAACAAAATTATTTAAACTATTTCTTCCATCGCTCTTACTAGTAGGGAGTTTTTGCCGAAATCGTGTCTTCTCATTAAATATTCGCCCCTCTGTAACTTACAGACTGAGACCTTTTTGCAAAATCCCAAACATACGTTTCTTCCTTGTGTACCAAAGTTTATGTCTGACATTTTGTGTGGGTGTGGCATGCTCACGAAAGATCAGAAACACAGTTTTTCGTCATTGGGTGGGGCTTGCTACGCCCACAAGACAAATGGCGACTTTCTTGGGTGATCAGTGTGACTGAGCAAGCCTTCAACTATCAGTAGAAATCAAAATATTCGTAATCCTGATGTTAGGGCAATGCACCCTTAAAGGCGATGCAAATTGCTTATTCAGAGCGCAGCAGCTGACAGGTACTGAGGAGCATCATGGCGAGATTCGCAACATGCTGGTACGGTTCATTAACTTGAACAAAGGTATTCAAGAACAAAGTCTTCAACAGAACTATATTTGCAAGTGCTCATGCCATATGAATGGGGAACCCATGTTGATCATGAAATCATGTAGGCTGGAGAGGGTCAGCTGCTAGACTAGGTGCCACTGCTGCATGCTGTGCTGATTGTACGTCTGTCTGTGTAGCATATCTGTTTGTGTCTGTCTGTGTATATGTATGTATGTATGTATGCATGTATGTATGTATGTATATGTGTGTCCTCAAAACACACGCTTGTTTACTTACGTCTTACCACTAGAAACTCTCCACGAAAAAACTATCTGCAACTTCTTCACTGAATTTATAGTCCTATGAAGACGTTTTCTGTGCTGGCAAGCCTTGCTCGAGCGGCTAATCCATGGCTTTCTAAAGCTACGTGTCCTTGTAAGAGCACTTTACGGTATTGTGGGTGTGTCACCCAACCTCCTAGGGTAGCTATCGATGTCCTCACTCAGTCTCACATTACCGTACGTCAGAGCGAGCGTCAGAGCTTCTTGCTTGAGGCCTATTATAGGCTATAGCTACGGTATCAGTCTTTCCTGTGATGTGCCAATCAATTGTTAGTGCATGTATGCTACCATCTATTTTTCTGGAGCTGTCTATGGGCTAGCTGTAACGTGCGTGTTGCAGTAATGCCGTTTAGCTCCTAGCTCTATGTGTTCATTACAACTCTAGTTTAATATGACGTAATGTAGGAATGTAAGGCTTTGGAATGTATGCAGGATAGTTTAAACAGTTTGCCATCGCGCTATAGTACATGATATCGAGTTCAAGTGTGCATTATTTACACTCCAGGTCAAGGCAAGTAATATTCCAGAACAATCTACTGAAAATAGCTGAAAAGTTTTCTGGTGTTACAGTGGACAACATTAATTTTGTGCGTATTGCAGCCAGAGTTTGTGCGCCACAGCCGAAATTTCTTTACATTATTAACCGAATGATGCTCTAGAATAATAGCAATGCTGTTTTGATCACGTTGGTGCTTTCTTGGGTGAATAATTTTGCCAACCAATTCTCTATCTTCAGCTCTCTGTACTGCAAAAACTAAAACAAGCGAGCAAGCTTATTCACTACGAGCAAGCTTATGCTTTCAAACTTGCGCTATAAGCAGCCCAAGGCACGCCTTAGCAATGAACAAAACTTAACTTACAGACATTGAATTTGCGTTCACTAGCAGATACTTACCACTCGCAGATCTTTGAAAATTGTGCTAAAAACGTTCGTAGCCGTCTAGTTGCAGTGTTCGAAGTGCAAAATGCAAGTTTAATTCCTTTTTCGAGATAATACCAAAACATGCTTTGTAGTATCTTGTATTCTTCTCAGTGATATTTCATCGTAATGGGTGTGTCCGTAGTTAGCAACATGGCCAGTTTTCAGTGGGGGACGAGTTTCACGCCATACAAACAGTCAGTGGATGTTTTCGTTTACTCTCATCTTCGGTATTTGTAGCACAGTAGCGTACTAGAAAATGCTGCAGATCTGATGGTGATACCGGTGCAGTGGCGGATCTAGGGTAGATCCAGAGGTGCGCGCGAACCCCCCTTTGCGCTCAATAATGATATTCACAAGCTACATTACCTTATGAGGAATTTAGTTTACACAATCATAACTAGGGGTTGTCCCACATTCACCACGCGCAAGACCGCCTAAACTAACAAGGATTCAACCCTCTGCAGATTCAACGCAAAAGTAGACTAGATTTCTACCGAAAGTGGGCGTGGTTTTCAAAAATTCGCGGCGCGCAAGCGCGCCCATTGAACTGAGAACCACCCTTTCTCCAATCCTAGATCCGCCACTGCCGGTGTCACAGGAAATTCTGCCGCTAGGAAATTTTGCCGCTGCGGCAAATTTTCCTAGGAAATATGGCAGCGTGTTGTCGGGTGAGCGGCAGCATTTCCTAGTAAATATAGCCGCGTTTAGGAAATGATGCCGCTCACAATACGAAGTTCGTTAGTATTGCTGGGGGAGCAAAGCGAGCGATCTACGGGCTATATGGACTAACACTGACAACTCGAGCAACTTGCAAGATGCCCAAGTCGTCTGTCTCATGCACTGGAGTCGTGGATGCCGACACCAGACTACTGCACGATTGTGGAGAGTCTGAGCGAGAGACGGCTACCATAATCTCAGCATAAATAACATACAGCCTAGTAGCAATCATTGAATCAGATGCAGATATTAATGCACCGTGACTCGCTAGCTGTCTCATCAATCTCAGCACCACACTACAGTAGTTCATGTCATAGCCGACAGCCTTTGTCATAGCCGACAGCCTTTGTCATAGCCGACAGCCTTTGTCATAGCCGACAGCCTGTGTCATAGCCGACAGCCTTTGTCAATGATGATTGAACAGTAACACAAACAGAACTCAGTCATACATGTAGAGATTTTATGACAGCACGTATGCATGAATGCAGTAGATCCATGGAAGCATCAAAACAGTGTCATAGAAGCATGCAATGCAAGCTACACTAGAAGTGACCAGCAGATCCATGGAACATGCAGGCAAGCAGCAGATCATAGCAACAGTGCTATGGAAGCACAGGCTAGTGGCAGCTATCCAGCAGCAGGCAAGCAGCAGATCATATAGTGACAGTGCTATGGAAGCGCAGGCTAGTGGCAGCTATCCAGTAGCAGCAGATCATAGCAACAGTGCTATGGAAGTGCATGCTAGTGACAGCTTATCCAGCAGCAGCAGATCATAGCAACAGTGCTATGGAAGTGCATGCTAGTGACAGCTTATCCAGCAGCAGCAGCAGATCATAGCAACAGTGCTGTCGAAGCGCAGGCTAGTGGTAGCTATCCAGCAGCAGCAGCAGATCATAGCAACAGTGCTATGGAAGCGCAGGCTAGTGGTAGCAATTCAGCAGCAGCAGATCATAGCAACAGCGCTGTGGAAGCACAGGCTAGTAGCAGCTATCCAGCAGCAGCAGCAGCAGCAGCACATACCCGTGCACTGAGCTAAGATCTACATACTTAGTACACGCATGATTACTCCAGCATTACTGCAATAGCTAGCTACAGCTCCAGATAAATTGAGACTGAGTGAGGACGTCGATATGGATAGGAGGTTGGGTGACACACCCACAATACCGTAAAGTGCTCTTACAAGGACATGTAGCTTTAGAAAGCCATGGATTAGCCGCTCGAGCAAGGCTTGCCAGCACAGAAAACGTCTTCATAGTACTATAAATTCAGTGGAGAAGCTGCAGAGAGTGTTTTGGTGGGGATTTTCGAGCTGTAAGACGCAAACAGACGTGTTTTTTGACGACACACACACACACACACATACGTACACAGACGGACACAAACGCATAACCCTGGCGCATACTGCGCACGGGTAAAAATTCAATGCTGAGGGGGGTGCTCGAGCACCCTAAGCCCTATCGTGGACACGCGCCTGGTACTACCAAGTGAGTATACTGTATCTATGCTACAACTGAACGCCGACCGTTTACGTAAAGTTCGTCCGGAGTTACGCCCATCTACCTTACGTGAAGATCACGTGATTGGTCATGATGTATGCATGTGATCCGGGAATAAACGGCGCACGGCTGGCTAGCTATGTTCTCTTCCAAGTTAGTGTCGTCTGTGTGTCTTAGAGGCACTACTGCACTTAGTGGATCAGTTCCCTCGGTGATAGCTATAGAAAGGAGTAGCGTAAATGCTAAGGCGGTAAACTCGGGTGCTTTTACTGGATCATTGAGTGAGTTTCCTTTCATAATTCACCTCAATAGAATATAGTTTGTAAAGGTGGAAATACCATACTATTAGCTATATATATATGTAAGTTAGACTCAGGGTTTTATACAGAATTTTTTTAGAGGAAATATTTCAATGTATTACAAGGGGGTCACCTAGTATCAAACCCGTGTCCACATTTGTGACCAGTATCAAGATCAAAATAAATTCAGCTATGTATACTGCAAATGAATGGGCACACTTGGAAACATAACATGTAGATTTCTGTGCAATGATTTTGTCAAGCGCGAAGAAAGCTGCAATCAAACTATCACAAACGCTTTTCAGACACAATCAAGGCCAGATTTGAGGCAATCAAGACCTTGATCCTGGTTGCGGATGTGGACACTGGTTGATACTAGGCGACTTCCCTTGTATTAAAGGTTGAACAACTTATAGGGATCTAGAGTTTACCTCCCCAAAAATTTTTAGCCTTCTGAGAGTGATTTTGAGGCCTTCAAGGCTATTTTGGACACCAAATCAGCACAAATTTAAGTTTCTGACAATGATTCTTGGAGGAGAACTGGGGCTAGGGGGAAATCCCCCTTTTCCAGGGCGCTGTATGAAACCCTGGTCATTATAACATTATACGAGTAATAGCAAAAGGGTCATCTAGTACCAACCTGTTTAACCCTCCAAGTGCGGACAGAATTCTAGCCTCGGTTTGTGTGCATTTCACTAGCCTTTGTAACCATTACACAGACAAACTAGTGCTGTGATCACCGTTAATATGCAAAATCAACTTGCACAATGTGCGGGCTTGTTGTCAATGACAAGTGCAGTAAGCCACTCCCATTTGACGATCTACCAACCGTTGTGTGCTAGATTCACAGCAAAAAAAAACGCCGCTTCTTTGGTCAAAACAGCATGTAAGGGACAAAATTAGAGCATGTTTGGCTGCTTTTCATGTCAGAAGGCCCCCAGGAGACCCAGTGGTGCTTGGTTTTTCCTGCCATCACACTGCTAGGCGTGGCCTCCGGCCCTCGCCATGGGCTCACCCTCAACTGCCCTATTTCGCCTATTGGCGAAATAACCTATCTTCGAATTTTGATGCCTACTTCCTGTGACGTCAGACTTGCTAGGCAACTATAGTTGCCCGTCGCTTGTGGAGGGTTAAATCATCTGTGACTGGGATCAGGATCAATGAAATGTATTCATGGAAACATTGCAACGTGTATGATAGACTGATAGTGCAGAGTAATTAACCCTCGGCCCATGCGAGGCTTGCTCTGTCATTTATTCGTTCTGTCCATCAAGCTACAGAGACCATCGCTCACTTCAGAAACTCGTTAAAGGTATGAACAGGCTTAGCTCGGCAATGTGACTCGTGGATTTTGCTAATGTGCTTTTGTTCTCAAGTTATGTATGGCTGGCTCACCTTGACAGCCATCTTGGACCTCTCTGAGAACACAAACGATAAAAAGTTGACAACCTAGATGCTTGTTGTCAACTGATACAAGAGCTATCCTGATGATACAAGAGCTATCCTGCAGTTAGTTCGAACTACAAGTACCTAGGTCACATAACTATGGGGCTTTTGTCCTCAGAGAGGTCCAAAAGGTGTTCCAGCCATAACTCGAACAGATGAATGAGCAACAAAGCAAGTACCATAACCCCCCTCCGCGCATGCGCCGAGATTTAATTAACACAAACTTGGAGAAAGAGAGAGAGCATTGTTAAATATTCTACTAACCAGCACAGCTCTCAAAGACTATGGGCTCAGGGGTGGTTAGATACTTCATACCAAATTCATGCTTCTATGACAAAGTGCACATAAAGCACAATAAAAGTTAATATTAACATCTTTTTCTTTCGACAATGCTATTGCCCCTAGGCAATGACATTCCCTACACTTTTAAACCCTTTTTTGATAATTATTAACTAAATTTTAAGCTAATTAAATTTTAAGACAGTAACCCAATTTTTATCCAAAGAAAAACTGAATAGACTATTCCAGGAGCGCACAATGAGAGTTTACCGTGCTCACTCTCATGATGCGCTCCTGATTACTCGAGGGAGTGATCATCTCTAGATGATTGTCCAAGAAGGACAGAAATCTGCACAACTGATGTACCATGTGTGGAGCAAATGATACAGAGAATAGTGCAACTCCCAGTGCCATCAGAGTAGTAATTAACCGACATTAATGACCTTGGGCAACCGACTTTCCCGCGGTCATTAATGTCGGTTAATGCCCTCGCGTGAGGGCAATAACTAATACTTTGTACATTTTGTTTTAAGGCTATATAAATTAAATTATAGCTGTTTTTTGCTGGTAAATGTTTTGTAAATAAAATTTTTGCTGGATCTAATTTCGACGCATGTGCCTGTCGAAAGTAAAATCCAAACCAAAATTTATTGCATTGGATAGCGCCGAGGTATGGACAGCTTTTTCAGTTGCTATGCTTTTATAGTGCCTGCTACGTTTCTAGGGACAAAGAAAAATTGGCTAAATCCACTGTCACGATCAGCTCTACAACTACAAACTGCTCTGGGAGGTGGAATGTGCCTGCCTGGTAAGACTTCCTTTGCTGCCTTGTAGGCCCTATGAGACTAGACTGCCTTTCCCAGACAAGTCAAGAGTGTTTTGTTGGTAGCTTCGTGTCATTGAGAATAATGTCAGCTCTTTCGATCGCTGTGTGCACGTTAAAAATTTTTGGGTTAGCATGATTTTTGTTATGTTCAATTTTTTGTAGATTTAATTTTCAACATTCAAGGACATTTCGAAAACACACATGAAATAATTGGATGTATGGTATCTATTACTGACTGGTCCTCAATTTTGGAAGGCAATGCACAGAGCTGCTTCTCTTGGCAATGTTCATATTGACCTTACAATTCTAAGATAACACGTTAAGTTTGGTCTGCCTCGTTTGACTTGTCACCTGGTCATTTTTTATTCAACTGGTTGAACCCGATACTTATTGTGACCTAAGTGATGTTTTATTATGAAGACTAATATTTTTACCTACAGCCAAGGTCTCAGCTCGGTTCAGCCACACTGACATCACTACACCTAGCTTTGATGATTACAGAATTGAAAGTACCAAAGATTCCTCAGTCCCTAAAAGTAAGTTAATACTTTGTGCCCTTTATTATTTTTGTGTTTAGATGATTTAGGCAGAAAAGCATTTGCCTATATGGTGATGGCAGGAGGAGGAGCAGTAACTGCTCATATTGGCAAGAAAGCTGTGACCAGTCTTCTTGGAACAATGTCACCCAGTGCTGGTGTGCTTGCATTGGCTTCAATTGAGGTCGACCTATCTGCCATTCCAGAAGGAAAGAATATGTTAGTGAAGTGGAGAGGAAAGCCATTGTTTGTCCGTAATCGTTCTCAAGAAGAGATTGATACTGTGCGAGAGGTCAACGTTGCCACTCTCAGAGATCCACAAGAGGACACAGACCGGGTGCAACGTGACAAGTGGTTGGTACTCGTTGGAGTGTGTACTCACTTAGGTTGTGTCCCTATTGCCAATGCTGGGGATTTTGGTGGCTACTTTTGCCCCTGCCATGGGTCACACTATGATGCTTCTGGTCGTATTCGCAAAGGTCCTGCTCCTCTCAACCTAGAGGTGCCTCAGTATTCCTTCTTGGACGATGACACTCTTGTTGTAGGATAATGTGCATATTAGGATAGACATTACTAGCAAGGACCAAACAATATTTATCATGTAGTGTGTTTAGTGTAAATGTATTAATAAACAGCTTAAGAATGAGATGCACAGCGAGTGCCTAAGAATTTGTTTTATTATTTGCCTCAAGCAGTTTTTATAACACTATCAAGTCTACAAACACAGACACAATACAGCGTCCAATTTGGATCACGGTATAGTAGTCAGTTAAACTATGAACAGTTCTATGCTAGCAATACTAGTTTATCGTCTCTCAATGTACTCAATCTTCCTAGTCTTCAGTACAGTCCACTTCTTTCTCTTGTAATAATATGTGACAAAAGTGAGTATAGACATCATAATGAGAACCTGGACACGAGAAACAGTAGCACACAATCTTGTATACAAATTATGTACCTTCATTCCTAGTCTCTTACGGTCGTCATGGTAGGGCTCTGTAAATAATTAACCCATCATTAGCACAGTAGCTAAGATAAGAAACTTACCACTAGCCCATCTAAGGAAAACACTCACATCCTTAGCCATCTGACTGATGGTAGCTGGTGTGCCTACAAGATACAGTCATCACTACAATCACAGTGATTATCACCACTCACCATCGTCATACTCTACTGAATCAGGAAAGAGTTGTTGAGGCATACCAATGGCTCCTCCAGCAAAGTAAGGATTGTATGCCATTTCTTCCTTCACCTCAACACCAGCTGGAGGGTCACAATAACCAGTGAGAAGAGAGAAGACATAGTCCTCCTCTCCTTTGCTAGCCAAGATAATTAAGCTAAGATCAGGAGGGAGAGCACCTAGAAAGAGAGATAAAGACAACAAAATAGGACTGTCAGTGAGCTACCATTGTTAGCTGCTCTAGCTGCTTCTTCATTGGGATAAGGGTCTGGGAATGGGTCACTGAGCTTGCCTGGACGGGTGGTAGGGTTCCCCTCTTCATCTGGATCGCCTGGGTACTCGTACTAAATAGGTATTATAATTATTAGGTACCACAGTAATAACGAGTATCACCTCTTTAGCTAACTCTTTAGCTTCTGCCTCTGTGTGTGACACATCCACTAAGTGACGAAAACAAATATATTTCATTCCATGGCACGCTGAGCACACATTCTTGTATACTGTGTAACCTCGACGAATGCTGAACAGAAGAGAGTGTATATTAGTGTATAATAAACAGACAAAAGAGGTTACCTGCTGTGATCAAGTGAAGAGAAGGGTCCATTGTGACTCCAAGGAAATTTTGGAGGATGTAGGTGATACTCATGCGCTGAGACTGTGGTCAGTAATATTCCAGCTCCTAGACCACCCGCAGCCACGGCACCAAGATAGTAGGGAGACTAAACAAGAGACAGGATCACGTGACATGCAGTTAACAACGATCCCGCCTGCCACACTCACCGTACGCAACCGTCTTACTGATCCAGTGGAGTGCTGTTGAACAAGACGATAAACTCTCATCTTAGATGTTGCATGCTTACCTTAGGTCCCCTAGCAGATCCAAGCTTGCCCCTCAAACTGTTCACCACTCTATGCCAAACAGCAGCCATTTTAACAACGGAGGCAATAATAATGTCATAGAAGGCGTGGCCTTGCGATAATCCGGCTTTAATAAATCCGCGCACATGTACATTGATTGCTGGAGCCGAGGCTGGAGCGCTAACTAACTGTGAACAAAAGCAATGAGGCTAGCAAGCTATGCTGAATCAGACCGTATGAAACGGTTAATGAAAGTGTTAGTTCAAAGAGGAAATGGTATTGGGTAAGCCACCACAACAAAATCACTTCATTTGCCCTGATCTGATCTACTCAGAATATTGCTGTTCACTGCTGGAATGATCGCCAGTCTAATGCTTGTAAGAGAGGATATCAGTAGAAGAATGTATTTTGATGAGAATGCCCTAATGGCTGGGCTGGTGAAGAGAGAATATGGTGACAGAGATGATATCTCATCTCTCGTTTACCATCTTGACGAGTTGGCTGGTGAGACTGAGTAAGTGCAAATTTTTCATAAGAAAATGATACTCTACTTTGCAATTTAGAACAAGATGCGTATATCATTCCTATGCAGGGAAGTGGTTGTCCAGTGGATAGGCAAGAGTCTCAGTGAAATCAAAGGAATGGAGGTGTACTGGCAGAACTACTCTGTTAACATACCAGTACCTTCACTAAGCAAGGTATGCGATACACTATTCAGAAGGGCAAGTGTGGACATGAATAAATCTCTTATTAGACAGGAGGTAGCAATGTGTATGGTATTTGGAGAGCTGGTCGCTCTGCATCAACTGAAGCACTGATTCTAACAGCTCCTGCTTTTCTTAATGAGGGAGGATGTAACTACGCACTAACTCTGCTCCTTTCTCTTGCTAAATACTTTTCTAGTGAGTGCTGGAAACCAATCATACACATTAATCAATTTTTGTCTAGGAAAAAACTACTGGAGCAAAGACTTAGTATTCTTAGTCACTACACATGGTGAAGCAGGAATGCAGGCTTGGCTAAACGCTTACATAGGAGAGCGAAGCAATGGTAATGGTTGAAAAAAATAAATAAAAAAAGCGTAGTCGGTAGGATTCGAACCTACGCGGGGAGACCCCAATGGATTTCTAGTCCATCGCCTTAACCACTCGGCCACGACTACACAACGCATGCGGAAGTCAATAATATTTTTATCACCTTTGTAGCTATCACTGGCAATCAGTTGCAAGGAAGATCTGGTGCTATTCAAGCTGCAATAAATCTTGAGGCTGCCTCAACCAATATTCAGCATGTCAGTGTAATAGCAGGTCAGTGAGTGATTACTGTAAATTGCATAATAAACTTGTACTCTACAGAGGGAATCAACGGAATCCTCCCCAATATGGACATTGTCTATGTTGCTGTACAGCTGTGTGAGGCAGAGCACCTCAAAACTGCATACCATGTTCCGGTAATAATTTATTTCCTGCTTACTTTATTTTAAAAATTAACTATGAGCTATGTTATAATTATGTACATAGTGGACAAGTACATACTGGCGCTCATCCTGGACACAGTACCAACACTCACTACTCACTCTTGGAGCTGTAATGGCTCATCAGGCAGCTGGTCTACCCTTCACCAATCATGCCATGTTTTTAAGGTGCAACAAAAATAGCACGTTTAATTATTAAGTTTAAGATAACCGTTTACGGTGATTATGTCGTCATGAAATTGACCATGCCCTTGCAAATTTCACTTGTTTCATGGTGAAATTCAATGTTTCTGACAGCTGGAGAGCCATTTTACCATTGGTGAATTACGTTGGCTGTTTTAGCCTTGGTTCTTTAAGATTCACCGTTTTTGTTCTTCCAGGTATATGAACACACTATACGCTTTGCAAGAAGCTAGTTTTAGCTTAGTACTCTGTTCTGGTGCAGTAGGTGTACTGTTTGAAGCTTGCAAAGTAGACCCACTGTTGCCCAACAGAGTTAGTGCGTAGTTTATGTTGCTACTTCAGGAAATGCCAAGCTATACTTTTACAGCTTTGACTGTACTATGCTTTGTGTGCATGTTTCATGAAGCAGTGTAGCTTGTAGTAGGCTCGAGTAGGCAGAAACGATCAAAGAAGCATTGACATTTTGCATGGCGTTGAGCACTCGGGCTGGGTATAACTAAAGTTATGCTTCATGCAGGGTTTTTAGTAAACGCTGAGTGCTGAATATCGAGCGCAACAGTGCTCAACTTCTTGATCAACAACTTACAACAGCGAGCAGCTGTTACTCGTTAAACTCTGCCCATAAATGTGTCACATCACAGCTAGTCAATTTTTAGCATTTACCGTAACGGTAATCTTAAACTCTCTATTGTCATTTTTGCCCACGTTTACATGACAACGTTTTCGCTGATAATCAAAATACGGCAGCTGGGAATGGGATTGGCCTAATGACCACAGGAAGAGTCCACACCTAGTAAAGTGATGGTGAACTTTGGTGGCTGCTTTTGACATGAAAACAGTCAAACATGCACTAACTTTGTTTCATGCTTTACATGTTGTTTTGCTCATTTTTTGCTCTGATGAGTGATTCTAGCACATGACAGTTAAGTAGAGCATCAAGTGACAGCAAGCTCATGTGTTGGCTGAGTTGATTTTGTGTATAAAAGCAATCACAGCACTAGTTTCTACATTGCAAAATTAATCTTGGTTATAATATTCATATGCATGAATTTTGGTTTGCAGGCACAGGATTGATTCACTCACACTACGGACAATTCCTGGCAAAGGCAGTGACATGATTGCCCTTGGAAGGTAAGTTACAAAAGCTAATACTGTAGTGTATAGCGGGAAAATTTCGCTATTCTTGAAAGTTTTACATGTGAAATTCAGAATTACAAAAATAGGCCATTCTCAAAATATTATTCAAGGATTTCTTTATTTCGGGTATTTGTGAAATTTTCTCCTGTGAAAATTTTCTGCTTTACGGTATTTGTGACACTACCTTAAGGTGACTATTATTGGCGGGTACAAAATTTAGCGGTTTTTGAAAATAATGACTTTAGCGGGTATTAATTTTAGCGTTTAGGTCTACAAGTAATTAATAAACATTAAGCAATCAACAATGCTCCATCAATTGAATTATTGATGCTAAACCAGTTTAGTGAAAGATTCTTCAATAGATTAGGCCAATACAATGATTCCATCACGAATCTCCGACGATGAGTCACACCTTAAATCAGAATCGGCCACAGAAATAGAAGTTGCTGTCCCTACTGACGTTGAAGATGGAGTAGAAAATAGTTTACGATAGTTACAATACTGTTTATACTGGCGACACTACTAGTAGTAGCGCTAGCAAGCTAGCTGTTGCACTGACTTGCACGCGAACGTAGGCGTGGTTAATTTCTAAATTACTCATCCTATTTATCCGTTTATTCAATTATTGGCGGGTAGTTAATTTAGCGAAAATAGGTCAATCGCTAAAATTCGCTAAATTAAGTACCCGCTAACAATAGTTGCCTTAAGGTAAATTGTGATTTTTCTCACATGTAGAGCTTTGGAAGGCACCTTTCGCAGTCTTAACAATCTCTTAGAGCGCCTTCATCATTCAGTGTTCTTCTACCTTACTCCTTCAGATTCTTCGTTTATTGCTGTCTCTCAGTATATTCCAGCTTTTGCTTTGTTGCTGACACCCTTGATACTTGAGGTATGTAATCACGCCTCTCTGGATCTGCTACAACCTCATCATCTACAGGGTTTAAAGCAGTGGGTACTGGTTCACAATAAGGAGCATCTACATACTGATGATGTTGATTCTCACATCAAGAGAATGGTAACATAACTAAAAACTACTGTTTGAACTTCCCGTTTGTGCACAGGGTATTCCTGCTCCTTTTGCTTTCCCATTTCAACCATTCATGACCACACTGTTGCTGTGTGTATGTAGTGGAGTGCTTCTCCTACTGTCTCCTTCGATCATCATAACAGTATTTGGTAGTCTCATCTCTCCCACTCTTCTATTCACCAGCATGCTATGTGTGTGTGCTGTCAGTATTATTATTCCCTTTGTTACAAGGTATTTAGTTGTTTAATTAGTTGTCATTTGACATTGTAATTTTTTGTATAGGCCCTCACTCAGTGATTCATCGTGGAGGTTGTGTAAAGCCATGTTGCTACTGGTTATTATCACATTTCTCTTTGGTTTGTCTTTAGTCAATTTCTCTCTTTCATTTTTGCTTGCCGTGTCACAATCGCTACCATTATATCTATTAACTGGTCGCTGCAGCCGATTCCTGTGAGTTCTGTTGTATAATAGTTGATGAGATAATACAGTATCCATCTCTACAGGTCTGCCAAACAACTTCTCCTTCTCTTTGTATCTCCTCCTCTTTTAGGTTTCATCAGCTGCTTGCTATATACTTATCTTTTTGTTTCAGGGAATCATGGCATAAATGAGCTGTTCAATTCATCTCTGAAGTTGTTGCTGACAGGAGTAGCTTTCTCTTACACCTCCTCTTTGTTGTACAACAGTTGGCTGTTTACCGTCTCATGCCTGTGTGTATGGCCACAATGGCTGGCTTTCTGGTGCTTAAGCTGCTGTGTTGATGAAATGAACGAAAATACAGTTCACCAGCATTCTGATTAAAAATAAAAAATTAAATCATCTTTGAAAAAATAACGCTGCGAGCAGGGTTCGAACCTGCGCGGGGAGACCCCATTGGATTTCAAGTCCAACGCCTTAACCACTCGGCCATCGCAGCTGACTACAAACGATGTTCGTAAATACCTTTCATAAGCTCGTAAGCGAACTATCCCGCTATAGTGGAACATGGCGGCTGCTGAAACAGGTAAAAGGAACGCCTCTCTTGCTTCTACAACTCTTTTGTCTCTCCACTCGCACTCTATTGTTATATACCACAGTGCTGGATACTTATTTAGAATTTCTTGACACCTCAACTAGTGGAAACGAACAGGTGATAGTGACTCGCCCTAAGATAAGAATAATATATGCTAGCTCAGACTTGTTTTACTGCAGGATAGAACGGAACCTCACGCAGAACTTGCTTCAAGCAACAGTAGACGTCAGGAAAATAATTCCATTAGCTACGACCAGAGGCTGTGTCAACTTGAACTGCAGTTAGCTGATCTGCTGCACAAAACTAAGGTATATAATAAACACATCATAAGCTGGAAGCCATGTTTTCCATCTTCCCAGGCTGCAACTAGAATTAAGAAAGTGTCTACCAGTAAGTGTCAAGTCACACACAGTCAGTTATAAAACTTTATGTGCAGTTCGTGATGAGCACCAACACAATTCATCTAATCGAACCCACGCCAGACCAGTTGGAAAAAAGCAACATCCTAATCCAGCTACTGGTAGTGTGTGTGTTGTCACTAGTTCCAATTACGTGATCATCTGGTAGGTGCTGAACAAGTGAGCACACCAGCTGAGGACAAGAGGCACAAAAAATGCTTGCTTGTGCACCAGGAACATACTAAGACCACACCCACTATACAAGTATGATAACACAACAACAATCAGTACTATGGCTGGCGTCATTATCTTTGTAGGCATTAGCTAAAGATGTTGAGGAAGAGAGAGAGAGGAGATGGAAAGCAGAACAAGCAGCAGTGTGTCTGGCAGATCATATCAGAACACTGCAGACAGAAAGTATGTACCAACATGTACCAATCATGACAAGTAATTTCTCACTCAAACTAGTTGAAGACAAACAACAAAGAGTAGAAGTGGGAGTGGTGAAATCAGCTCATTTGGACAGATCTCTGGAAAAGGAAAGAGAATCAACCAGACTACTCACACAAGAGAAGGAGCTGTTAAAAGCACGTTTGCACTCATTTGATATGTATTTTACTCTAGGAAATGCTTTCTCGTTCGTAGGAGGAGCTAGTATGTAGCAAGCATGAGAAGGAGGCATTAGAACACCGCTGTCAGTTAAACCTTAACACTATACAGACACTAGAGCATACTCTTGACAAGATGAAGACAGAACATGCCAGCTGCAAGTCCAATATGGTCAGTAAGTAGAACTAGTGTGTAGCGGTTAGTCAAGTGTATTATGTATTAGGTACAGCAGGTTAAAGAAGCTGAGGTAAAGATAGCAGTAACAGAAAAAGAGGTTGAGCTACAGAGGAGTGTTGTCACACAGCAACAACAGCAGCTACATGAACTACAGGAGCTGCTAGCTACACGAGAGAGACACCATCAGTGAGTCTTCGATCATTTGCACCATGCCTAGAGTCATTATGCCTGTATGGTGTAGTGATTGGGTAGGGTTTGCCTAGTGCATCATTTAATACAAAAGGTTTGTTCTTCTCTAGGAGTTTAAAAAACTAGGTGCTGCTAGAAAACTTAGTAAATTTCTTATCTGTCAGAATTATATTAGCCACCAAACTGTTACATAACAGTGATTCTATCTGGTGGAAAATAGTACATGCCATGATAAAGATTATGATGATTGTTTCATTCTAGCTGGAGAATGCACAAACAGCTGTTAGCCAGTGTAAATAACACATATATTCTGAGACTACTGTTCGCAGCACACAATTTGTTGCCTGTCTCTTTAATAGAAAAGAGCTGGCACTCATTCAGCCTCCTCGTTCAGAGGATATTCATCAGCTAATTGAGAAGGAGGTGAAAAGAGAAAAAGACAGGTCTGAATTATTAGTTACACAGCTGAAGGACAAGTAAGAAGCTTTTGTGTGTGAGGTGTTCATTGTCACATTATACTCCAATAGAATAATACAGCAGCAGAATGCATACCATCAGCTAGAGGAGGAGTTTAGGGCAGGGCTTCGAATAGAAGCATCTCGGTATAACAAAGTTAGTGTACTATTCTTAGTACAATAATAATTATGTTCATCTTTATTTTATCTCAGCTTGAGCAAGCTCATGAAACTACTGTTACCCAGCTAAACAATTTAAAAGAAGCAATAATTACTACTAGGGAGAGGGAACGTAAAGCTACTAGTCTTGTATCTGAGTTGACTACAGTGAGTGATTGATGAGTGTGATTACTCAATAGTGATGTCAACACATGCAGATTGTGAAGGAGCAAAAATCAAGAATTACTGAACTAGTAAATAGTAACCAAAAGACCTTGCATTACTATAAGGTAGTGCAAGGTAGTGTTTTCTACACGAACCTTCTCTATTTGTAGGAGCGAGTGGCTCAGCTGGAAGTTGCGGCAAATGATAAGATCAGAAATGATGCCAGACTGGCTGCACTACAAGAGGTATGAGTGATGGATGATGTTTATTGCATTATGTCTCTCTGTTTATGTCAGGAGAATGCTCATCTCTCTGCTCAAGTGTCTGCCCTAGACTCTGTAGTGTGTGGATTACGTGAGGAGCGTAAGCTATGGGGCCATGAGCTAGCACTGCAGGGAGCCTCATTAGCTCAGGAACGTGGTCGAATGGAAGCCAAGATAGAATCTCTAACAGCTGAAGTGAGAAGTCTGAGAGATCAGCAACAAGTTAGTAAGAATATTGTTGGTAGAATGAGGAGTCTATGAATGTTTCATACAGACTGTTCGGAGCAGTGTCCAGGTGAAAGATAAAGTAATTGATGACCAGACTAACACCATACGACAGCTGAGACAGGTCAGTAATAACTTAGTTCAAATAGCACCTATAATAAGTGTTATATACTACAGGAACTAAGTGCTAAGGAGGAAGAACTAAAAGGAGAAAGGTGGAAGTGGCAAGAGCAGATTAACTCATTGCAACTACAAATTGAGCAAGAACAGTCTTCCAACCAGGAAATACAGGTACCCCCACTCACTAGTGTAGCCAAAGAGTTCTTTGGTACAGGAACAGTTTGAAGAATTAGTGGAAGAGAGGAAGAGAGAGGATTCAATGGAAGAAGAACTAAGAGAACAACTCACACAATGGAGAGAAAAATACAAGTGAGCAAATACATTCAGAAGTAGTGGTGAGCCTAATTTAACACCTACATACTGATAGCAAGCTACGAGGGAGATGGGAGGAGAGGGTTAGTCTGATTGCTACCCTGGAAGCAGACATGAAGAGGCTGGAAGAAGAAACAGCAGAACAAGTGGCTGCACTAACTATAGAAAAAGAGGATGCCATTAAAGCTGCAAGGTGTGGTATTGAAAATTAGTTCACCAGCATCTCTATTATAAACCTTCAGCCAAGCAGTCAAGCGGTTACAGACAAGTGAGGAGTCATTTCAAGCTCAAGTTGTTGCCAGAGAGAAAGCCATAAGAGACAGTCTACAGCAGCTATTAAGAGAGAAGGAGAGAGAGGTAGCCACATCTCGTCAAAAGATAGAAGAAGTAGAGGAAGAGATGAGACAAGTGCTAACAGAGACAGCAAGAGAGAAGAAAACAATGGAAGGAAAGTTTCACAAATTGTCTAAAGCATTTGAAGAACTCCATCAAGAGTTAAACTGATCATTATTGCATGTGCACTGTTAAATTTCTTGCTCAACTATGCTAGACGGTTATAGCATAATACAGCTTTCAAAAAATATTATTAGTTATCACATTAACTAAAGAGGTCACCAACTGATGGCAGAGGAGCCAGACCTGCTGAGCTAGGACCAGTGAGAGGAAGAGAGGAGAGATCTGGCAGGCTAGCTATGTGAGACTTGAGTTCTTCTCTCACTGTAGTGCCTTGTTCCAGTTTGCTTTGATACTCCTGAAGAAAATACAGTTATAGTGCTGTGCATGAACATCACATTCAAAGCACATACAGTTTAACAGTCAATCTACCAGCCCACGGCTATACTGCAGTAGAGCAGCACAACACAGCAAAGGTTCAGTATGTTTTGGTGAAGGAAAGGCAAATTATAAGCATTTGGAGAACACTGACTACTGTATGGTTCACTGTTATTATGAGAACACTGACTACTGTATGCTTCACTGTTATTATGAGTTGTAAACCCATAATAAAATCGAGAATTATTATAACTGCATTTGGACCACAGCTAAGCGTGTTGACCAATCAGGTTGCGTAGCTGTGGGTCTATAAATCTCATAATAGAATCCTGCCACTGCCACGACTTCATAATGAAATCCCACCACACGGCACAGATTACGGTTCTGTGCACGGAGTTCTACTGAATATTTTTAACAGCGCTCGCATGTCTTTGCTCGTCGTTCGCGTCGTTTCTGTTTGCTGTTGCTATGGTCTAAATCAATTAGACAGCGCATCCAATTGGATCTACGTGATTTAGAACCCCTCGCGCCGTTACCGTAGTGCCCTCGCTACACTCGGACGCTATATAGTAACAGCTCTCGGACTTCTAATCGTGTAGATCCTCGGATGCATTGTCTAACTATTATTTAAACCATAATAAGATCAAGCTAACCTGACTGATAGCAACAGTAATACACTACACTGCTGCAGCAGCTTAAAATTATTGTGAAGTGCCAACAATGACATAACCTTCATTCAATTTTTGTACCTTCTGTTTTTCTATTGCATGCCAGAGGAGTTGTTGTTGCTGCCAAATAAACACATCCAGCAATTCCTGCAACTCTCCTCTCTCTTCCAGCTCTTTCTCAAGGCGAGTATTATAATCTGTGAGAACTTCCACAGCTTCATCTAGTTGAACTAAAAGACGGCTGACTGCTGTCTTGTCTGAATAAGTGTACTACAAAGTTGTTGTTGACAGCCTGATTTCAACTCACCTGTTGCTTTTGAGAGAATTTGTGGGTCAAATACCTCAGGTGGAAAGTTGGCAATTTTGGCACGAGTAGCCATGTCCTGAGCTGCAGAGTTGTTGCCATCAGTAGCCATCATTCTTTTTAGTAATTCTTCAGCCTAAAACAGGAAAGTTATATCCTGTCTTTACACTAGAAATTGTACAACCATGCTAGCCTTTCTTTTTGTCAATAAATAATAATGCTGTCAGGTCTAAACAGGTATTAGTGCTGTACCTGTGGTGGCTCTCTGTTGTTGGGTGGAGCCTCTGAAGGAATCATGTGTCTATCAACAAGAGAAGAGTCAGTGTTCAATGAAGGCTTTCTTTTACTATCAGATTCACTCTTACTCCTCCTCAAATGAGCAGAACCTGTGGCTATGAGAAACCATAAAGATACAATAAATAAAGGTTGACCCACCGAGAATATTCTTGAGCTTCTTTAGCATGTCCTGATCAAACACCTTACGCTCTTGCCACACAGACAGCACACGACCAATTGACTTCTGTACAGACTCATCTCCCTTCTCCCTACAAAGACAGCATCAAATTATAAACACCTAGCCCACAATTACACCTAGACAACAGTTGAAATGCCTTTGGTAGTGCTTTAGAAAATTCTCCTTTGAATTCTGGTCCTTTGTGTTTACCATTTTGAATAATGTCATTAGCAACATATATCAGGGTTAACTTGCGACTGGCAGAAGCTGAAGAACAGAAAATAAAAGAAGAAAGTGATGATGTATGTGACACGTGTACCTTTTTGCAGTTCTTTGAACCATACGCCAACGATTGTCTTGGCGTGACGCCTATACTGCAGTAGCCATTGAGATAAGCTCTGTATACTCTGCATAGTCGAACTCAAATCACGTAGTCTCTTCTCCAATCCACTAGCTGAGAAAGGTTTTGCGGAGGAAGCCATTGCCACAAGCCAAGCTTGAAGTGTGAGGCAACCCCTTAATAACTAGAGTTCAGTGAACACATACCCTGGGCGCATGCAGCACGCGTTCAATCATGGCGACCTTTCTGTACTTCGGATATGGATCAAATTTGTGCAAGAGGCGTCTGCAGATCAATTGTCCTTCAGCTGAATTGGTCTGTTCTGCAGAGTTACGTGACTACAGGTTGCGATTCTTTAATCTGCGTGGCATCCAATCAGACTGGCACGGGGCAGCAGCCACTATAAAACAAGAAAAAGGAGCTATCACTTGGGGAGCAGTATGGAGAATCGGCCACGATGACTCTAAGAATTTAGACAAGTACGTTAAAACTATACTACTTAAACTCAAATCATTGATCTTCTGTAGGCAGGAGGGTATTATAGAGGGAGCAAACTGTCCCTACAAACAAGTGAAGGTAAAAGTGGCGAGTGGAATTGGAAAAGAGATGATCGAGTGTCGAAGTTATGAAATGATTGACCAGTTGTCAGATTTGGAGGGCCTTCCCTCACCACACTATCTTCAAGTTATCGCAAGTGGAGCCGAGGAGGTTGGACTACCAATTGAATACCAGCAGAAGCTCAGAGCACTCCCTCACAATAACTACCAAGGAGAAGTTGCTATTTTCAAACAAATTTTTCCCTCTCCACTTAGCAGTGAGAAAGAGTCATTTCTTTATTTTGGTTATGCATCCAACATGAATAAGAAACGAATTAATGTCAGTTGCCCATCAGCTGAACTAGTGTGTACAGCAAGATTAAATGATTATGGCATTAAATTTGTCAAGTTCCGAAACATGAAATCTCGTTGGTGTGGTGCAGTGGCTTGTGCTGTGGATAACCCCGGAGAGGAAGTGTGGGGAGCTGTATGGCGCATCAGCAGTGAAGATGGAGCTTTTCTAGACAAGTGAGTATCACTTTGTTTTAGACCAATACTTCATTTTTGTTAACACTGCAGGCAGGAGGGGAGTGACATCAATTTGTTAAAGAGGAAGCCAGTTAGTGTCTACACTGCCAGTGGAGAATGCATCAGCTGCTACCTGTACCAAGCCGTTGACCAATCTGATGATTTAGCAGGCCTCCCATCACCCCAGTACCTCAATGTTATTATCACAGGAGCTGAAGAGATAGGCCTACCTGAGGACTACATCTATCGCTTGAAACAGCTGCCACACAATGGTTACAGTGATGACGTTGAACTACCAAACACTCCTTAGACAACGATAGTAAGATAAAAATGAGTGAAATTATAATAATAATATTCTAATAATCTTTGATAATAAACAAATACTGCGTTGATATCAGCTGTTTGATTCAGTGATGAACGTGCTGTCCTCAGGAGCTGTGGGCGGGGCTGGTGTGGGTGTAGGAGTGATTGGTCTACTCTCTCTTACTATGTTTTTATCTCCTTCTTCAAATATTTCCTCGCTACCTTTAGTAATTTCTTGCACCTTCCTCTCAAAGTCCTGCACAGCCTTGGACTGCGGTCGACTGCCTCTCACACCACGACCGTAGTAAAGAGCTGAATTGGGAGCGAGGGAACTCTGCTGTAGTCGTTGAATCTCTTCTCGCGAGAGCTCGCCCTTACGATACAGTGAAGCACTGTTGCCACTCATGTAAAACCCAAATTCTGTGCGATGTGGTACGTGCGCACTCGATGATTTCCTATATTTTGCTATCTCTAAGTTTCTCTCCGCCCTCGCAGCTATGTCGTGTTGACTGGTATCTCGCATGGGTGGGTGGAAAGTTGGTGCCGAAGCAGGAAGGTAACGATCAGAGTGGATTCTGATGTTGCGTATCCCTTTTCTAGTCGCTTGATGGTGATTGTAGAGTGTGGGTAGAGGCACACTTTTGACCATTGTCGCGGACATAAAGCCACCAACGATCAAGTCGACTTCTGGCTTAACAGCGGTAAGGGTCGAGAGAGAAACCTGTATTTTAAATTGGTTTTAAAAGATTTTATGCAATACAGTAGACTCACCTTACCCTCTCGTGTACCCGCTCTAGTTCTCAGCTGTACTCTAGTCCGCTGTTTGGTAGCCGAGTATGAGGTAAGCACTGTGTCCACTCCACGGCGCGAACCCGTCACCCGCTCAGTCGTTCTATTCCTGATATCAGGAGTGTGTGGTTGATAAACAAGTGACCGGTAGCTCATCAGAGAGGGGCCCGGTGCTTCAGCCTGGCCGTCTGTAGGCGCACTTGCTGCTGCCATCTCTATAGCTCTCGCGTCTACGTCTGCAGCCTGCACGAGCCACGCCTACACAAATGAGCCACGCCTGCATAAATATCATTATGATGGCTGGCACAAACTCAAGGGTATAAGAAAAGATGCTGTGTCAGTTTGAAGAGTATTAAGATGTTGACTGCATCATCTGTTGTGCCACCTTACGTCGCACACCATGAACACGGGTTAGCAGTTCTGCCTCTTGATCATCTAACTTCATACGACGCCTTGCCCAGTCTAAAGCTAGAAGGGAGGGTAGTAAGAGAGTGATGGCTATTACATTGACTACTCACCTTGATGAGCAGGGCTCTGCTGTTGATCTCTATGCTACAAACACTATTAGAGACTAATGCCACTAACATGTGCTCTTACCTCATTACTTGTCATGTGTGTGAGTGTGTCCTGCAGCCTCTTGCTCTCTCTCATTTCTTCTCGATGCTTCTCAACCAACTACAGCAAAACAAATCATAATAATTAACTCCTTAGGCTCCTTTCCCACCTCCTCTCTTCCCAAACTGTCCTGTAGACCACCATGGTCTTTCCGAACCACTGCCTCATCGTTTAACTCCTCATCTTCTCTGTCAGCTTGAGCTAGTGCTAGCCGAACCTGTGCATCTTTCACTCTTCTCCCCTCCCTCTCTACATCTTCCTCCATGTTCATCCGCAGGAGATCTCTCTCCACATCTTGTGTCAGTTGATGTGCAGAGTGATCTGCTCGCAGACGATAAGTAGCCTCATCATGACGTTGCCTCAACTCCTGCTCCAGTAGGGCTCGCTGTGCCTGCAGCTCTAGAGTCTGCAGTTCTATATCCTCTATTGCTGCTTGAGTCTCCATATCTCTTTGCACTATCTGCAAGTGGGAGATAGTGATAGCAGTGAGTGTCATTGTCTACCTTTTTCTGTATGTCTTTGTCAAGCTGTGCTACATGGTCCTCTTTGAGAATCTGCTGATGGTGCAGGTATCTTCGTCTTGCCTCATCCAGTGCCCTCAACTCCTTCATTCTAGCCTCTCTCTTCATCGCTTGTAATCTGGTCATAAGAAGATTTTGCTCTCATTCTGTTTACAGTATAATAATTATCTCTAACATACCTTGCTCTCTGGTCAGCAAGTTTCTGTTCTTCCTTTTCCATCAGTGTTTTTCTCTGTAGTTCTGCCTCTCGCAGCATCTCTTGCTGTCGTTGCCAAGCTTCCTCCTCGTGTCTACGCTGCTCTGTCAACCTCTCAACCTCAAGGGCACTTTGTCTGAGTGGATAGAAAGAGTTGAAATAATGAGAGAGAAGTTGAAATAATGAGAGAAAAGAACATTTTTCACCTTTGTCTAAGGTAGTCTAGCTCTTCTTTGCGCATTCTCTTTCTTTCCTCAACCTAAATTATACCAATAGCACACTTGTGTTATTGTGTGGTAAGTTATAATGACCTGGTAGTCTACAATGAACTTGGGATACTTGTTGAATACAGGATACGTGTCGTGAGGTAGTGGAGTGAACTCCTCCACCAGGTGTTGAGGGTGAATGCTGGTGGGTGTGGTCTCCCATATTCTGTGGGCCTCCTCAATGAAAGACCTCATGTTAACTGTGTTGTGATGGCTGACAAACCACTGAAGGAGAAGAAGTAACATGACCTAAACTGATCGAGCATCGTCATTATGTTCTGAGCATACATATCCCGCCACTTCAATACTAAAGAACCCAACCTCAACATCTTCCAATGACGAGCAGTGCAACAGAGCCTGGCGTGCTGTAGTGAGGTAGGCAGCCACCGCTACCAGCAGAAAGGAGGGATGGTGAGAGAGAATATGATCCCACAGCTTCAGCCAGTCATCTTTAGTAAGCACCTCACTGAAAAGTGTCTGCAGCAACGGCCATGCATATAGCTGAGGGGAGAGATAAAGAGTACTGTGAGACAGTGGTAATACCAGACCTCACCTGGGAAGTGACTTTCAGTTGAACAAGATGATTGAGCAGTGTAGGATCACTGTGAGCCAACAGGTTCTCTATCATAGAGAGGATGTTGAGAGGAGGATTGGGAAAATACTCAAACCAGTGACTGAACCAATTCACTGGAGAGAAACAGAATGAGAATAATAATAGCGTTATTACTTTCTCTTACTCATTAGCGTTGCTAGCAGCTCAAAGGTCACAAGTTGGTTATTCTGGAAGAGCTTCACAAAGGGAAACACCAGTCCAGGCAGGTAATCTAGTTCAGCACATAGCGAGGACCAGTGAGCCAGTGTTGACAGTGATCTGTGATAAGGATGATCATAATGATAGAGAAATGAATAGGATCTGCTGACCGCTGTAGCACACGCAGTAGTTTCCTACTCTTGATAGGGTACTGATGATGGAGCTCAATATAGGCAGAGTGTGTGCCCTTCTCAAGGAGTGTACTATAAGCAGAGTGGTTGCCAGGTAATTGTAGTAGCCACTGCCAGATTAGTGACCTGTAGGATAGTGAGTATAATTATTATGATAATAGCTATTATACCAGTGACCTGTATTTAGTAGGATACTCTCCCTGTCCTCTTAACAATGACTTCAACTTCTCTGGAGGCAGTGTTCTCTTCATGGTGTCCTCCATAGCTAGTGGTTTGTGCTGCCTCACAAGACCACGTGATGGTTTGTTAGACTTTGCCTTAACACGAGGAGAGTATGAAGACAGCTGTGACACTTTAGGATGAGAAGACTCTTCCACACTGGCTGCATTGTGCAGCTCTAGGGGCTGACAAAGAAGGGTAGAAAGTTAAAGGAGGAGGAGGAAGGTGTACATACTGCAGTGTGTCGTTTCATAAGAGCTGCTATATCATACAGTAAGAGATCACCATGAGAGCTGATCCCAACAACCATTCCACCCATCGAATCCACATGAACTTGATCAAGAGTCTAAGAAACAATTTGTGTAATGGTAAAATTGTGTGTGTGTGTGTGTGTGTGTGTGTGTGTGTGTGTGTGTGTGTGTGTGTGTGTGTGCGTTACCTGTTCATCTGAACCAAGCTGAAAGATAACTCTGCAATGTTTGAGACTGAGGAGTCTGAGAATACCATCTTGAGCTAAATGAGCAAGCACCTGTTGTTGAGTAAAGGGAACACTCACACACATGTGCACACACCCTTACCTCAGTTGTTCCTCCATCACTAGTATTGGGTATAAACATCAGATGTTTGGTATAGCGTATTTTATCAGGTAACTGCAACACTTGAATCAACTTTCTCCTCTCCAGGTTCCATACATGCAGTACACATGATCGTCCTGCTGCAGCCAATACCTTCCCTAAGAATTAATTTTTTAAGTACTAATGGCTAAAATACTCTCTACTGCAATATACTAAATTCCCCACACCACATACCATTGGTAGTAGTAGCAAAAGCTCGATAATGAGGATCTGGACCAGACGGTGATGGTAGAAGAAACTTGTACTCCTGAGTGTCTGCCTCCCAACCATGTATGGAGTCATCTCTGAAACAGGTAAGGATTGTGTTGCTATGGGGGACAAAGAACACCTGTAGAGAGGAGAGACAGTGAAAAGAGAATCAACATAAACATACAGTGCAAACACCTCTTGCACTCCAACAGTCTCTCCTCCACTGAGTGTCCTAAGATGAGTATAGCTGTCAGCTAGCTCCCACAGCATGGAGTTACCAGAGGAGACAGAGAGCAAGTACTGGCCAGAGGAATAGATGGACAGCAACTTGACTGATGATTCATGGCCACTTAGCCTGGCTATAATAACACCTGAGTCTAAGAAATGAGGTATGATGTGCGTGCGCGTGCGACGTGCAGGATAGATAGCTCCACCCACCAATATCAAGGCAGTGTATAGAGCCGTCAGCTAGTGCCATTAGAACTACACTAGCATGAGTGGGAGAGCAAGCTAATGCTGTACACACCTGGCCTGCCCTGTACACCACATGATACCTGTGTGCATGTGAGTATGAAAAATAAAAATCTTTATCAAAATCCAATTACCTGTTCCTGGCGATATTAAAACAGTACAAGACACTAATGTGATCTGCTGCTACGAACCAGCCACCCTGGTTACTAATAGCTACCCTCACAAACTGGAATCGTCTCCCACGACTAGTGAGACCCACCCTGGTGTTGCTTATTCTTATAAAAAACCTGAAAAACAGTGGTTCGATAGTCTGTCATTCATAGAGCAATCCATACCCATCCTTGTGATGAGGTAGCGGCTTTCTACTCCAAATACTTCCAGAGTCTTTGCCACTCAAGTCTACTGTGTCCATATCGCCTGCTTCTTTCCCGCCTACGATTTGAAGGTACGGGGTACGGGTGTGTGTAAACTTACAATAGCGATCAAAGGGTTAAATTGGTTGGTGTGTAAGAGGTTAAGTAAATTACTGTTTGGCCCGGCCCATATCGTCAGATGACCAGCTTGTGATAGTCAGATCATAGATCGTGCTGTGTGCGAGTGAGAGAGAACGTTAAAGCCATGTTTAGCTTCAAGAAAAAACCAGATCTAGACGGTAAGAAACAATTCTATTGTGCTTACGGTTGTTAGTAGTCTTTCTATCTCGTTCACCCATTATGGCACACTAGAAACACTGTTCACACTCAAAGTAAGCTGCTTTCAATTCTACTTGAATCACCATATGTACTATATCTCTCTAGTTTTCCTCAAAACAGTTAGAAAGATCCTCTAAGAAGGCTGAGAAAGAACAAAAAGCTCAACAAGCAAAAGTCAAGCATGTAAGATACAGCAATACGTGGTGTGTACAGTAACAACCATTGTCTCTCCCAGGCATTAGAGAAGGGTAATGTGGAGGGTGCCAGGATTTATGCCGAGAATGCCATCAGAAAGAAGAACGAGAGTCTGAATTACCTTAGAATGGCTGCCAGAGTGGATGCTGTTGCTAGTAGAGTGCAGTCAGCAAGAATGATGAAAGACGTGAGTGGTACCACTACTTATCATTAAACTTATGTCTGGTACAGCTCAGCAAGACAATGGGAAGTGTAGTCAAGGGGTTGGACCAGGTTATGCAAACTATGGACTTGGAAAAGGTATGCACAAGCACTTTTGTCACTGGTATTATCAATTCTGTAGATTTCATCTACTATGACACAGTTTGAAGGCCTCTTCGAAGATCTAGATACACACACTGAGGTACATTGATTCGTTCTCTCTCTCAAACTAACCTACCCACTAGTGTGTCATCACTGTGTCAACTAGTACAATCACTATAAAAACTATACTGTTTCGATTATTATACTGGCACCCTCCTCTTCTCCAGGTGATGGATTCCACAATGGCTGCAGCCACCACTCTCAGTACTCCTCAAGATCAGGTAGAGTCTCTCATGAAGCAAGTTGCTGAGGAAAATGGAATGGAAGTTCTCGATAAACTAGCAGACAATCCTATTGGCAGTGAGGTGCCAGAAGCATCCAGTAATCTTACCAGTGAACAGGAAGATAAGCTCTCACGAAGGTTTGTGTCCATAGTTAATAATAATTATTATTATTATTAAAGTAGAGATAATTACTGTTGTGTGCGACAAGGAATAGAATTTCATGTGCACTCAACAAAAAACTTCACTGTATGACAGGCTGTATGATTTGCTTGTCAATAGTTGCCTAGTAGCGTATTTCATAATAATTAGTATCACAGTAACAAAGTTTTACTACTGCAGATTGGCACAGCTCAGACAGCCCTCATAATGTGACCTTCATCTTCTCTTCATTCGTATCCCTACATCTAATAACTGATAAATTTTTCAACAAAAAAAAACAATAATAAAATTAATTATATTATTCGTTTTATTCTCAGTACATGTATTTCTGTTCAATAGTTACTATTGTAATTCTTTATTGTTGTGGATAAGACTCTTCCACTAGAAAATATCTATTGAGGGTGGCTAGCTTGTTAGTCAGTCTCTCCCGTTCCTCTTCTTCTTCCCTTTCTTCGTCTGTGAGAAGCGGGTTAATTGTTTGTCTTTTCAAAGGTAGACTGACTAAATGCCAGCGCTTGGGTGATCGATTTCTGATAGCAATAGCTGCCTGATGATGAACTGAACAAAACAAACAAAGACTAGTAATAAGTAATACACAGAATTGTAACATACTGAGTGCCAGTGTTGTCTCTCTCTCGGGATGACAGCAGCTTGTGTGAGTATCACCCAGCCTCACCAAACAATGGTGTTGGGTAAGCCTAGGCAGTGGTACTACTGTAGTACGTGGTAGTTCCTCCTCTATTTCAGGTGATGGGGCAGCTGGTGGAGGAGTGGGAACCCTACGCCTAAGAGTGTGTAATCAGATTATAAGTTACCATATTGCTGTTGCTAACCTAGCTAGTTCTCTCTCGTGCTCCATTTTCACAAAATAGTTGAGAACATCAATGGGGTTGTATTGAGGTAGTGTATGGCTATTAACAGTAGCACCAATATGACCATTGCGAACACCACCAGTAGCATTACCAGTAATGCCACCACCAGTACGACCAGCTGTCTTTTTATCTCCTCTCTGTTGCCTACCATTAGTCTTTCCTGGTTTCTTTACTCCAGTTTGAGTTGCTGGTTTGCTGGTGTCTTTCACTCCTACTGCTTGTAGGTACTCTGCTGCCCAAGAGTCAAGCAAACTTCTGCTCAAAGTGCTAGATGATGGCAGGAGGTCAGTGGAGCTGAGCCGTTCCTTGAGTTCACGTGTTAGATAATGATGAGGGTCACTCACTCCCTTCCTCTCAAGATACTGCATTGCCATTGCTTCAATCTCTGCATCTCCCTCTCCACAGTACATCATTACCAGTGAAGTCATGTCACTATCTAGCAGATCAAGGAAGATGAGGAGCTTCAGAGCTTGTAAAACAAATGGTCGTTCAGCAAGAGAAAGAGAGGAAGGAGAAGGAGGGCCCTTCAACTGCTCTACAATAACTTGGTGGATTTCTTCACAATTGCTAGTCTTGTGAACTGAAACAAGTTTCAAAATAGCCTAAAATGAGAGATGAGGACATAATAACAGTGGAGCTGGTAAATGAGTGACTCACTGAGCATATATCAGCTTTGATGAGTGCATTCCAAGGTTGAGCAATGCAAGACAACAGCAAATAGATGAACCTTGTTACACTCCATGGTTTGGGAATAGTCTACAAAAAGTATACATGTACATGCAGTAAAGATTTTATTGTGCCAGTATAAAAAATGCAAACTTGCTTTTTTGTATAAGTGTGTTTTTAACCTTACTTTTGTACGTAATGATATTTTACTGCATAGAGTTTCTGGTAGTCGTAGATTGCATAATTTACAGTTAATTTGTCCTTTTGCTAAAACTAATTCTTTTAAAAATTCTTACTTTTGTTCTGTTACTGTTATTTGGAATACTTTGCCTAGTGTTATTGTACATTCAGCTTCCTTGTCATCCTTTAAGACTCAGATCATAAACTATCTTTCTTCTGCTTAATTTGTTTCTTTGTTTTATCGTTATTATTATTATTCTTTTTTGTTTTGTTATTTTTCTTTTAGGTGTCCCTTAATATTAATTATTAGCTCTAACTATTGGGATTACCTCACTGTACCATTCAGTGTGAATTAAAAAAAAAATAAAAAATAGTCTGCTCACCTTTGAACTAGCATTTGGAAACAGTTTGTCAAACCAAAGCTGACCGATGAACTGAGAGATGTATTCGGGTAGAGGAGTAGGGGGAGGAGAAGGAGGAGGAGGTGTAGGTGTACGAGGAGGAGGAGGCGGTGTAGGTGACTTTGGTGGTCTAGAGAAGAAGTAGTGATAGAGATTAACAACAGAGAAATACTAACGGAGGACGGGATCTTTTTGGTGCTATGAGTTTCTCTACTTTCATCTGTGACTTAATCTCTCTCTGTGTAATGAAGTGAGAGTCATTGTGATAATAAGATAACAACAAAATAGTACCTTTGGTGGCGAGGGAGGGGGAGATGGGGGAGGTGAGGGTGTGGATGGAGGTGAGCCAATAGGAGCATTCAAAGCAGCTTGTAGCCGTGCCATGAGGTCACTATCAGTCTCATCCTCTGCCATCTCCTCCTGTTTTTGCTCCTTTTCCTTCATTTCAGCCATTAATCTTCTTTGTTTATCGGACAGTGATGGTGGTTGCCATTGCTGAGCCATCTGCTGGTCTGCTTCACTCTTTCTTAGTTTATTGACTACCACTGAGTTGGGTAGATAGCCATCAGGAGCAATAGGATAGGGAGGCTCAAAGCTAGATAGCGGTGGAAAGAAAGTCATACGAGGTCCTTTGCCCTGGTATGGTTCATCTGTAAATGCACATCAAGAGAATTGTTCATGCAATATGTGCAGTGTAGTACTCACATGATTCAGGTATTTCTACTGGCTGTCCATAGGTGTCAGGATCAAAGTCATTTTCTTCAGGAACATGAATGGTGAGAGTGGGTATAGGCTGAAGGAGAGGATACACTGCTTTCCAGGACTGGTTACGCTCACTAAAAGTCAGTGGAATAATCTGGAAAGTTATCAATGTAACTTTTGTAATAATAATAATAATTATTATTATTATACTTTGTGAGTAGTTGGTAAGAGTCCTTCTTGGATTTTCTTCAACTCATTTTCTCTCCCCAGTACAGCTGTCATTGCTGTCTCCTTTGCCATCATTGCTCTATCAAGCTCGTTTAGCTCCTCCACTGTTAGTGCTCCTCTATATGCCTCTCTGAGGATGATACAAGGAGCAAGATTAACAATTTCAGCTCACAAAAAGTACAAGTAAGCATGTTTGTAACAGATGTTGTGCTCACGTATCAAAGTCATCAGCCACAGGTTGCAGTCTTTGCTGATCATACAAGCAGTATGATTCCAACGGCTGCTCAAGAGACAAGGTAGCCTCTCTCTTCCCTGAAGGCAGTCTCATAGCAACAATCTGCTTCCTAAAACTTTTTGGAAGATCTGAGAAGAAAAATTAATGATGGAATGAGAGTCTGACTAACATGTGTCACTAGTGATAGTGTGAAGGTGATGGTGCAGTCCAATGGTAATATCACCAGATAGACTACTGAATGCAAGACAAGTAGGTATGGCATCTAAATGCAGCACTCTGTGACCAAACACAAAATTAATAATTCTAGACTGCACGAGACACCATAGCCGCACACCTGATGGGGTGGTTTTCCTCACTCCACACACGTACAGTACAGTCCATACCACATGAGGCAAACAATCTCAACTGTGGAAACACATCTACTGCCACAATAGGTTCCACATGACCTTGACCTGGCTCACTAGAGCAACACACTGATCGAGGAAGAAGTGAGACTGACAAAATAGGTAGTGAACTCACCATGGTCAACAAGCCCATACATGGTGATAGTGTAGCTGGCTAGCTCATGATTATTCATAGCTACACAGAGTTTTTCTCTGAACACAACCATGGAGGAGGGTGGGAAAGATAGAGAGAAGGAGGCTAACATCTCCAGTTTGTCTTCAGTGTGTGGATAGAATCTCAATACTTGAACGATGTTATCTGTGAAGGACAGATAACATTAATGGTACTGTAGTGACAAAGACACACCATGACTAGCAGTTATAATACGATCAGTCTTGGGACTACACTGCATCATAGTCACTGGTCCCTTGTGAACCTGAGTGAATCATACTATCATCACACTATCATACTTAGTGTGGTACACTCACTTTCAGAGAGCACAATGGTAGCAAGGATGTCTTGTCAATGACAGCAACATATCCATTAGATGTACCAACCAGTAGAAACACCAATCCCTGTTTCAATAACTTCAGAGGATCATCAAAAGTCCGGCTGAGCCTGTGAGCTTCTGCTGATACTCTCAACCATTGATCAGCCTCTAGTACTTCATCTAGCTCCTCCTGTAATAGGAATGAAGGATACCATGTGTACTTACACAGCGCCATCATACCTCATCTAGCACCATCTCATAAACAGCTAAACACATGTACCGTCCTGCACAACCAATGATTATTATAATTAGCACAATCAACACACCACTCCTAGCAGCTAGTCTATCTATGGACTGAGTTGACTGACCAAGTTTATCTCCTTCCTCCTCCTTGAGCTTGTCTGCTGTCAGCACAGTGACCAGGGTGCATGGTTTCACCATAGTATCAAACACATTGAGTGCACCAGCATCAGTGAGTACTATTAACTGATCTGTACGATCAGATGAAGCTAGACACACACGCAAGAACAAACATACACACATGCACATACACACGTTCACACTGCAGTGCTGTGTCTTACTGTTGGTTGGTAGGTATGCAGTGCTGGTGATGGTGGGTGATGAGAGAGGGAGGAGAGCAGTGGTAAGTACTGCTCTGCCAGCTGGAGACACGATATGAACAGCATCACTAGTCACACTGACCAATCTCATTGGAACCTGAGCAAGAGTCAGCATGCAGTGATAATGGTTTTATGCACACATACTTTTGGATGAGTAGTTGAATATAGAGACAACGTATCAGCACTGCAAGAAAGGAGAGAATGCATGCATAGTATATGAGTGAAGCATACCCAAGTACAGAGGTGCGTGAGTAAACTTGCTCAGCTCTCCACCACTGAAGCTGCTTGTTGGCTGCAGTCATCACAACAGATTGCCCTGGCTCAGCATATAGGCTATGTACTGGTACACCATGCTCCAGTCTGTACAGTTAAAAATGAAAACAGAAAAGCTGAACGTCGTTCCACTCTGACTCTTTGGGGCTTGGTTTGAGTTTATCAAAGACAGTTGTGCATTATTTGACGATGGGACAGATATAATAGTTGTATAACTTATACATAGGACCGATCAATGATCAGTAGGACACTCACCTGTCCACCTCATCCCATTCGGTCACACTCCATACTCTTAGTGAGGTATCCAGAGAGCCACTGATTATGAAAGGACCATAAGGATAAGGAGCGAGAGAGGTCACTGGACTATGGTGACCAATAAATGTGCACTGAAGTAACCATTGATTATCCCACACTTTAACTAAAGAAAGACAATGATAATACAAACCATCCTCATGATCGTAGTAACAAGGTACTGTGGCTTACTGGTGCCATCTCTGGCTGCTGTAATGAGCAGTTTTAGTGGTCTGAAGAACAATATAGCTGACAGTGGTCGAGAGTGAAGGTCCAGAAGGTTAGCAAGTAGCCGGCCTGTTGATACATGGTAGACCTGACAAAAAAGGAAGTTAGTAGAAAAAAAATGTTGCTAGCCCCCACCTTCACTCCAGTTCTCACAACAGCAAAGCACCGCTGGGCTCTCCCCATCACCTCCTCAATATGTATCATCTTCACCTCATCCTCCTCTTCCAGCCCCTCCTACCAGTACAGTAATTACACACTCAACAGCATGAGATTAGTACCTTGATAGTTTGCCTTGTCATTATAGTCTTCCCTCCTTGATGACAAGACCAAAGCTAAGGGAGAAGTGATATATCATACCATTCTCACACTTACAGAATGGTGTACAACTCACACAAATCTGTCCAGGACTAGCAGTGATCACCTCACCAGAAATGCAATTATACACTGCACTGCAATATAAAGCATAACACATGATCAGCAGTGGTGTACACAACCGGCACCTGGTGATGCGATTTGATTGCTCAGTTTCATAATACACCTTGAAATCACTGTCAAGCAGCTTTATGAAAGGAAAATATTATCAGCAAAAACGATGAAATTACCATGCTGCACCTTTAAGCTAGAATCAGCCACACCCACAAAAATATTGCGAATGTGTAAGTACAGGAGCTTGCGACAGCCTGTAACCTCTTTCACCAACCGAGTGCACACTCCTCTGTTGTAGCATCCAACTGAGTTTCCACACAACACAATGCAAGTTTCATCCGCTGGTTGAAACACCACTGACAAAATCTTTTCATCCACTTTAACTCTGCGTGTCGACAGAAGACCATGTCTTACAACTAACTTTTCATCCTCTTCGTCATCTTCTCCCTCAGCTGACTGCTGGACTGGTGCCCCACGTTGCTGCGCCATGATGATATCCTAGCCTTCAGGCAACGTTGTTATGACAACTGCACTGCAAATCAATCTCCGTATATACTTAAATACTCCGTGCACGTACGTACGTTCGATCTTATCAAACCACGCCCATTAAAATTTAAATGGTGGCCTGAGGCTTGCTTATGGATGACTTTCTTAGTCAGGAGGAAAAGCAGAGTTTTAGTTCATCAGATATGTCAAGAAACAAAACCAAATGGTTCGTACAGGATCCTTGTGGTATTGCATGTGCCGTGTGCACGTACATATTCCTCATCTATGCTGAGATAATCGTGTTACTAGTTCTTCTCCCGGCTTTCCCGACACTGAGCATGGCTCCTGTCATTGTTATCTTCACTATTCTCACGGTTCTCTCCATTGTATCACACGTGAAGGCTATGCTAACAAATCCAGTAAGTGACTGTTGAAGTAGATAAGGGGTTTCTGACATGGTTGACCAATATATTATAGCAGCATTTGAGTAAATTCTTTTTGATGAGCTTCCGTTCTGATTGATTTATGTTTTTCACCAAATGTGCATGTGCAAACAATCACTCAAATGTTTGTTGTTTTATTAATTTTTTTTATTTCGTCGTATCAAAAATTTAATAAAAATACTTAAGCACTCAGGCCAGGCATGCATACATGCATGTGTCTACTATTTTAAAGTGTATGTTTAGAATCAATTTAGTGGTTTGCATACTCATGCATTATAATAGGCTTGAGGCCAAAGTCAATATTGTAGTGATATTTCAAATGGATTTAAAAATAACTTTGCATCAATAAATCATACAATGCACCAGCAATGCACATTTAATTATTATGTTTAGTTGTGATAAAATTAAACAACACAAAAATGAAATTTCCCTGATCTACTGTATACAGCTCCATTAATTCTAGATGAACAATATTGTCGTGGGTACATTATGTGAGTGATCGTGCGTTAATTAAGTGCATAATTATAAGTGTAACAAGAGGTTTGCTGCTTTACTACAGAAGTGAAGCATTGGTCACAGGCTAGTCCCTGTTGTACAGTTTTAACCATCTCTTGATAGGGAACAGTACCATACGAAGCTGTTACAGAAGAAGAAGTGATGGTTCGCCGTCAAGACGGAGAAGATATTCGATATTGTAAAAAGTGTCGCAGTGTCAAACCTGATCGTGCCCATCACTGTAGGTGAGTGAATACAACACTCTCAGCCATCTGTATGCGTGTCAAAACCACACTAATCTCTTCCTGTAGTACCTGTGAGCGATGTATTCAGAGGATGGATCATCACTGTCCATGGTTAGTAGTATCACACATGACTCTCATACACATGCCTAGTAATAGAGATGAATCTCATACACATGCCTTGTACTAGAGATGACTCTCATACACTGCTGTCTTTTATATTCAGGGTCAATAATTGTGTTGGACAAAATAACCAAAAATATTTTGTGCAGTTCACGGTAAGATTGTAGAAATGGAAAAGTTTAACTATTTTTAAAGTGCTGATATTAAATTTTGGCAATCTAGTGCATATTTTAGTACATAATGGCTGCATACTAAGGACCATTTTGTTCACATGAGTGAGCTTGGTCTATCACCAGAGAAGAGTATCATTGCTAGCCTATACCAGCTATCACTTTGTGTAGCTCATACTTCAAGACACATGAGCTACACGAGGTTGGGATGCAAATTTGAAAACTATAAGTAATTAGCAGTACAGCTATTGTGTAAGGGTGTGGCAGGGAAGGAGCTAATTCGTAAATTTAACTTGGATTTCTTTGAGACCAAAAGATACAGCGGTTTCACTACTCCTTGCAAAAGCCACAAAAGCGTAAAGCATGATCCGTGCCTTATTTGGAAGGTTTATTACATTGCGTGATTTAGATTGAACACGGTTTATGCTCTACGGTTGACACTTTTAGATTGCAAGAAGTAGTGAAACTGCTGTAAGGAGTAAAGCTAAAGTAGAGACTACAATAAATATTATAGCTACTACTCTTTGGGCACCCCGATATCATAAAACTATTAGCCATTGCTTTTTCCTGAATTGATAAACTGGCTGTAAAGCACAAAAAGGTGTCTCCAAAGCCAAATCCACGTACACATCATCTCGTAGCTTGAAGATAAAAACCGATGCTCTCATCAATCCCTCTGAAAAGCCCTTTACCTTGCAGACCAAGTGACCTTCGCCAAATTTTCCTTCCAGTAACTTATTTTTGGCTACAAATAATGCATGACAAAATGGAATACAGAACCGCAATTTAGCTGACCACACACCACCCCTGTATCCCTTAACCTTAAACATCAAAGTTCCTGCATTTAGCCCCCAAACCATACATGTTTTGTTATGTTGACATGTTTCATTAAAACTACCTATTAAGTTTAGTGTTTACCTCATCACCTGCAGTTATATGTAATGGCCACATCAGTTATGGGACTGTTCATGTGTGGTTTGTTCTTTTTTCTTTGCGTCAAAAAGAACTTTGAAGGTGTGTAACTGGCTTGCTGTAGCATGATAATGTGTTCATTACTGATAGGTTGTGATGCTCTTCTTCCTGGTCCTCTCATCTTTATTCTGATGATCTTTGGAGTGTTTGAAGGATTTTTATTCTCATTATTTACATGTATCATGTTCTGTACACAGATACACTCCATCATTACTGATGAGACGGTATGTTACTGAAACTGACTAAACCACTAAGATTGTACATGTACAATGATAACATGTGCGTTATTTCTCCGAATAGAGCATTGAATCTTTAAAGAAAGAGAATCGAAAGAGAAGGCGATGGTAAGCGTTCTTGAACCTCTTCATGCCACCAAACTCTCGTTACTTCAGGCTGGATAGTCTAATTGAAGTGTTTGGCAGTTCCCCTGGACTCAGCTGGCTGTCTCCTTTTTCACCTCCTCCCTATAGTCAACATCAGTCTCCAATGAGATTGCTTGTCAGTGTGTGATTCTTTGTTCACGTCTTTCCTCAATCACACCACACTATGTATACATAATATATAAATTTGTACTTTTATTATTAATTTTTATTTGAACTGTTACAATTTGCACTCAAAAGCATACATGTGAAGAAGTGAGGAGAGAATAAAACGATCATTTTGACTGTATGACTACATTCGTGTGTCGTATAATATGACACTGTCTTCAGAATCATTGGACCCGTCTTCCTCCTCATTAACCAGTTGCATGGTGCCTTTTTTTCTTGCTTTATGTCGTGCTATCAGTTCCTTAGTGTCTTCTTGCGGTTCAGCTGTTTTCACTTCCTTGTCCTCTTCTGCAGAGAAACCACATCTTACAGTGAGTTATAAGCAACTTAATTACCATGCATGCATGCCCCATACTGAAGGGGTAGTCAGGAAGTAAAGTTAATAAGATCAAAGTTCAGTCAAATTGATGATTACCACAAAATGAATGTAGCTGACAGTGCCTCTAAACACTATTGTTAATAAACATACTCACGTCTAGCCCATAGCGCTTTTAAGACAGTATGCACGGCCACACCCATCACACACAATACCATGCCGAGTATGTTGACCCATGATAACTTATCCTCGTCAATCAGAGAGGTGGAGATTGAGAGGATGAGTATCTCCTGTAAAGAGTTAGTACAACAGTGGAAGATGATGATAGTTTGCAATCTACCTTCACAACACCAGCCACAGAGAGAGTCAAACTTGAAGTATGATAAACAAGAAGGTACTCTGATACAGCTAACATGAAGGAGACCAAAGCTCCCGCCATCAACACAAGAAATGATATAGTAAAAGTACTCGCACTATCAGCTAGAAATATTCTTCGTGAAGTACCTAAATGTACTCCTAAAAATAAGCAGGAAGGAAATGATATTCACTAGTGTCATGACATCACTCGTACCATCAATGAAGCAAGCTAGTGGTATAAGTGTTAGAATCATCACTGGCTGTAAGTGAAACACTGTGTCAACAGGATTAGATAAATCTGTGGAGAGAGTAAGCAAAATTTCTAGTTTGTAGAAACAGGGCACAATAAATAAAAACATAACCCTGCTGCAGTAAAATTGTTTTCTTTGCCATGAGAGGATAAGTCTAAGTGTATCAATACTAACTTAGCTCTTTTTTCTGCAACACCAGTTGAGCAGTAGTCCACCGAACTCCAGTTAATACTGACGCTAACAAAACCTGTACAAGCAGTACAAGCAAACAAAAAGGATGAGGTTGTAACTCAATGATATGTTTGTCTAACAAGCAAATTTGATTAATATCAGCAAAAATGATTTTTTGTCAACACTAGTGCAAAAAAAACTACAGCTCACCAGTATAAACCCTTCAGCATCAAAACTTGTGGACTTGAAAGTGAACATGAACAAACCCACTACAATGAACACGACTATAGCCATCTGACTCAACCTCTAAAGGTAAGAGAAAACATCAGCATTATGCCCTCTCACTATAGTGATTGAGTGTACATACCAGCTTAAAGTGAATCTAATTAACCACATACCATGAATACCTTAGCTTGGTCCCAACACTTATAACTATTTAAACTACTCATGAATAATTTTGTGAGGTCAAATTACATTGCTAAACATCCAAGAAAATAATTAAATTCAGAGTAGACACAAAGTGGGATTCTAAACAAGCACAACTAGCATTGTTTCCTGATGGTAAGCCACCAAGAAGCTTACGTTTTTAAACACATTTCTTGTTGTTTAACAACTAGTGTCTATGATATACATAACGTACTTATAATTACAGCAGCACAAACCGGTTTTTCCAGTCGAAATAAAAGAGCAAAAAGAAGAATAAAAATGAGAGCTGTTGACTTTGACATAGTATAACTGCATATAGAGAGAATGAAAGATAGAGTAAAAAAGGAATTATTGATTAAGTGAGTAAGTACATAGGATTGAGTTGTGTGTGAAAGTTATTCCGGAAGAGCTATTCTATGAGACAGTGACGTGATGAAACTACTACAACATTTTGACTACCAAAGCCACGCAATTGGCAGAGTAAATAGTACCTAATGCATACTAGTTACAGTCATGGACACAACAGAAGCCAAAGTATCCACTGGCTTAAACACAACATACAAATGAGTACAATTATTGTTACTACGTGGGCGACATCAAAAGTACTGCCCTGTCTAACTTCCATATTTCATGTTAATGACTGCATGTGTGCCGCAGACACAAGTTACCATAAGCTTGATGCTGCCCATGTGACACAGTTATGCAATTTATGGCGCTCAGGTCATGACCATGACCTTCATGCCATACGTGTAAAGCACAAACTCACCAACATAATGAGACTACATGTGCAACTAGAGTTCTAATGAACACATACCCGTGCGCTGAGCTAGGAGCTAAACACGACTACTCCAACATTAATTTATGCAACACGCACGTTACAGCTAGCCCATAGACAACTCCAGAAAATAGATGGTAGCATACATGCACTAACAGTTGATTGGCACATCACAGAAGGCCTCAAGAAAGACTGATACCGTAGCTATAGGCCTCAAGAAGCTCTGACGTACGGTACATGTGAGACTGAGTGAGGACATCGATATGGATAGGATGTTGGGTGACACACCCACAATACCGTAAAGTGCTCTTACAAGGACATGTAGCTTTAGAAAGCCATGGATTAGCCACTCGAGCAAAGCTTGCCAGCACAGAAAACGTCTTCATAGGACTATAAATTCAGTGAAGAAGCGGCAGAGAGTCTTTTCGTGGAGAATTTCGAGCGGTAAGACATAAACAAGCGTGTTTTTTGATCACACACATATACACAGACGGACACAAACGCATAACCCTCGCGCATACTGCGCACGGGTAATAATTGACTTGTGTTATTACAGGGTAGTAGAAGAGTATAGTCTACGTTATGTGCAGGTGGGGTTGGTGTTTACACTGTAGTAAACAGCTATGCAAGCAGTGTAAAATAATAGCTCCAATAAAGTTCCTGGTCTATTTTATACAGAGGTTTTATTACTTCTTGCAAGTAAGATTTGAGTATAAAGCGTCACCTTGCAGTCACTAATGTGTCAAATCACTTGTATTTATTCACACAATGGAGCACGATCAAAGACTTAATGACATCATTATTTTAACGCATTAGTGCTTCTACTGTCTACGCTCTACGCTTTACCCTTGCAAGAAGTAATAAAACCGCTGTAATTATTCCAGTATTTAGATTTGGGATTACTTATTACCTAGTAAAGGTGTACATGTAATGTATAGTGCTAATATTATTATTGTGGGAGATGCAACAAGACATGTTGTGTTAAGAATGTTGATGCTTGATTTGACCACAGTGAACATGCACCACTCACAGTGACACAGTGATATAGACCAAGCTCCAGTTAGATAGTCCAATATCAAGTGAACTGCACACAGCTATAACAACACACAATTAGTATGTATCATAATCTTATACCCACTCATTATTACCAAACTGCTTAGTACTGACCTACTGCGCAAATATTTCTGAGGTACTGAGGCCAAGTAAGAACAACGGGAGGCTCCTTTGAAAACACAGCAACCACTCTCCTGACAAGCCATGCTAGCAGAAACTTGACAACAAGATGGATGATAGTGATGCTGACTGGAAATGGGAAGGTCTGATTAGTGATCCATGCAGGAAGAGAGAAAGAAAATTATAAGGGGATTAGAGAGCTGAGCATAATAATTGCATGCATCTATAATTTCAACCCTTTGATTGATCAAGGCTTATTATAGTGGTACCATAAGTAAAATACTGCAGCAGGCCAGCAAAGTAAAAGCAACAGTACTATTACTGCAGCTAGAAAAGGGTTACACAACTAGACCAATACAGTATAATTATTACGAATTGCTTTGCATTCACAAGTACAGTTGAGTAGTCACCCACAGTTGAGGTGCGCACTAATTGGAAACATTGTGTATGCATTTATACAAGCTATCTATATATCTCACGTACGGTCAGAAGCTTCTTGTTATAAAACGTGAGTCCAATTGAGAATATGTAATAAAACAACACAAGTCCTACAGTCTTCGCACCGCGCCATACCCAGGTCATCTTGCTCGAATTTGCGAGAGCCTCGGCGAGAGCATTACACACAAAAGTATTGTTGTCTCGGCAGGCTGCTGCTTAACAAACTCATTAGTATTCATCGTCTAATTACTGGTGATAATCATTAATACTAATTATTTGTTATAACATAATACAATAATTAGGTAGAAAGAGAAGGTCATACATTATAATACATGAGGTAATTTATCTCAACAAAAATAGGTTGATACAACCAAAACTTAAACAATGTCACTAGTAAAATAATGAATAATGTGAGAGAGGTAAAACCCTCTTTACAACACCGTCGTGGTCCAAATCATCACACGACAAACACACAAACATCAACACCGATGTGTGCACAGCAACACACATACCACAAAGTTAGATTGGTAATATCCGGGTAATATCACAGTTTTTTTGGCGAGTAGAAGGAGACACTAGTTTGATCTGTTGTTAATGTGGTGACTTTGACCATGAAATGCTAGTCCATCTGATCCAGGAAAAGATTGGTGACGGTCGGAAACGGAGAGAGGAGACTCACGGCTATAGTCAGCAGGTGACATGTGCATACGTGCTGAATGTGGTCTAGTAGATAGAGATGTAGGAGGACACCGCTGGGGGAGAGGGTTGCTGTCTGGATGTTTATATTGTACCATAGAAATGACGCTAGGATCAACAGAAGGCGAGTATGAAGAGGTAGGAGGACAGAGGTGGGGTGGTCCAGCATGTCTAATATCTTGTCCTGGTATCGGATGAGACCGTGTAGCATGAGGAAAGGGCTGACCATGAGGGTGATGGTAGGGATTGTAGTAATGTCTGTCAGCCATGTGTGCAGAAGGAGGATAAGGAAGATAGCCACCACCACCACGGCCTACCAGCCGATCAGAGGAAGCACTTCTTGTCGAAGGAGAGATACGCATGTGGTCTTCACGTGTCTGTACAGTTTGCTGCTGACGATATTGTAATGGAAAGGTCATGGGATGTTGGTGTTCATGATTGAAGCTTGGAATTGAGTCCATAGAGCGAGATGAGGGAGCTATAGGTTGGTACTGGTAGTCTCGATCGTGAATGCTACTGCCACTGTTAGCTTTAGTGAGGTTAGGGTGGCCAATTACTCTAGCTGGAACCTTGGTTGGGCTATGATGTACTAACGACAGCTGGCCAATTCTAGCAGAGAGATCAAGATCATTTGGTTCTCCCCTACTCTTTAAGGGTGATGGCGATGGAGGGCTAACACTCTTAGCAGTTCTTTCTGCGGCCTCTCTTTCTCTCATTCTTTGCTCTCGCTCAGGATGATAAAAACGACACTTTGGGCCAAATGTACATCGCTCAGCATATGGGCAAAGCTGTCTATCTTGAGGAACACTTCTCTCACCAGCATTGTCACGAGATGGCATCTTTGCTCCTCCATCAAATCGCAAGAACACATCCAGGTGAGGACCACTTCTACCCAGAGGATCAGTGGGAGGCATAAACAGATCATCTGCAAATGTAAACATTAATAGTCTTTTTTCAATAGCCTCCCTCCATGAAGGGTCTTCATCAACCAGGTCTCTAAAATTATCATTGGACACAATAACACCTCCTTTTTCTGCTGCCAGCCGAACAATAAACCTATCGTCATAGCAGACAATCTTCTTTTCGCGAATTCTCCTTGATGGAGTGAAATTAATAAGTCCATCTCTTTCTAATTGAAGAAGAATCTCCTGATCAATAATTGGCGTATCTGGTTTGGAAGACTCTTTTCTCCACTGAGGGACAAACACAGTGATCTTGTTATGGCCTCGTTTTTGAAACCACTGAACAGCCAACAAGATGCCTCTACATGAAAACACCTGACCACCTCCATGCCTAGCAATACAAAATAGAGAGAAAAGTCAATCTTATACAAAACATGTATTTTGTAGCAAAGAGAGTTTGCACACAAACAAGGTCACACAAACAGACATTAATACACATACACACTGTATTAAGAAAGTCAACACAATAATTTGTAATGCATACAATCACACATGCACAGGTTTTGGGACCGCAATTGTGCTGTGATAAGCTGTTGAAGCTAGCTTGTGATAGCAGATTCACACATACACCAGCAGTAGCAGCACATACACATGATCATAACTAGAGTACTCCATTGAAAGTGAAGATAGCCTTCCATACTACAAAGACCAGGACCCTGCACCTTATAAAGAACAGCTGTCTATACTTCACAGACACTATCAAATCAGTTGGCGCCTTAGGAATTCAATGACAACAAAGGCAGAGGGTGGGGTCAGGTGCTCAACTAGTGAAAACAGTTGGGAGGTGAGTGTACCCAAGGCATCATTTCCTGCAGGGCTTAGGGTAATCCCAGAGATGCTATAGCAGTACAGTATATAGTGTACAGTATATGGTAACATAGGTAGTATGTTTGGGACATAACTAACAGAACTCCCTCGCACTTCCCAATAACATAGCTAAGCATTAGAACTAGAACCATTTATGTATAGCACTACCATGTAGTGAATGAATGCATAGCAACACTGCCTCATAATAATAATTATAGTGACACAGTACAGTCTTAAGTACATGCTTCCTGTCTATTGACATTCTAATACTGGGAACCAGCTGATGTCATGAACTGAATCACTTTGATATGATGTCTCATAACTGCTCTAGGATGTACCACTACACAAGTTATGTCTGTTCATGGCTGCTATGTATCCTACCTCATAGCGACATTGCTCCCATCCACTACAATAGGACGCAGTCCTTCCCGTATTAGAGGTTGAGCAGAGAGTGTAGATTGGTGGTTTTCACTAGTCGGCGAGGTGCGTTGCGGGAGAGTGATGGATGGAATGGAAGTGATAGATCGATCACGAGAAGGATGAGTCTTCACCAGACGTGCGAGTATATCATTATCACTAGCACCAGATCCAAGTGAATCCAATACAGCCTGCACTTCATGTCTGAGATACCCAAGAGGCACAAACTGGTCAATTTTGCGCTGCTGATGCAGCATCTGAGGATGGTCAGCGCCATCACGACCAATAAGATGCTGCAGCTGGTGCTGTTGGTCCCTCTGTTGCTGATCAGCGAAGTCTTTGAGTTCTCTCAATATGGCATCACGAACAGAGTTAGGTAGTTGATCAACTGATGCTGGGTTTGATGCAGTAAGCTGCAACAATGCTTGAAGTTGATCTACCTGACCATGCCGAGGAGGAGAATGACGAGAACAGCTACCAGGTAAGTCATTATTCATTGTCTCAATTGTGGTACTGATTTTGGCTACAGCACTGTCCACACAATACTTGCTACCTTGCACACTGACACCACTGGAGGTTGGTTCAAGAAACACTGCAAGGTCTCGCTCAATAGCATCTCGTAGTAGGCTATCACTGAACAGCACTTGTACACAGGCTGCGCTGCAAAAAACAGCTACTGTAGTTTCTGGCAAACAGATGGCTTCTATGTAGCGCTGAGAGGGGAAAGAGACAAGGTTAATACAGCAACACCATGTGTTGGTGTGCGTCATGTATCTACATGTAGTCAAGTATATAAGGAATACGGCCTATACCTCACCTGAGCTCTATTACAACTGTCACTAGTCTTTCCCGAAACAGTAATCACCCATTCGGTTCTTCCCGAACTCTCAGCTGACGATCGAGCGGGTGATATTTGAACACGGACCGCGAAGAGATTCTCGATGCGCGAAACAAGAAGAAGAAGGCGGCGATTATCCTTTACAGCGAAGGCCCTGTTTGTCATTCACAGCGATCTGATAAGTTGTGTAAAATGGAGGGTCGTGGGGATCTCCTTTGAATAACCATAATCCCATAACAACGAAATTTATATTGAGCTGTTGGTATGCGATAATTAGACTATTGTAAGAGTTCGTTATGCCAGTGAACACTTTGGAACTGCTCCAACAAGTCCACTTGAGTGGCGAGGTGAAGTGCAAGAGTTTCTCTCCCAACTCGTGGCGACCCAGCTTCTGCACCAACTGCAGCAGCCTGTTTGACAAACATTCTGCTGAAGCAATCCCTAACGATGAGGTCCTGATCAGGGTATGCCTTCAGATCTTGTTCTCTAGACTGCTTCCACACACTCTACAGGCCCTTGAGTATTCACAGAAGAGTGAGAAAACAGCCAGTTGTGTGTTACCAGCTGGTCAGGGAGTGGGTGGCTTGTTTCTCGGTGGATTCAAGAGCGTCATAAACGTTCAGTTTCTCCAGGAGTCTAATATTGGCCACATAGTCAACACTGCAAAAGGATTGGAAATATTTGGCCCCAAATACACAGTTGAGTGGGATTTGTTACCATACTAATCTGTATTTATCATTTTCAGGAAGGAGTCAAAAAAGCAAAGGATGATCTTCATGTGCAGTTCCTCAACCTGAACTGGGAGGACTCAGTCAGCTTTGCAATTCCTGATTGTGATCTAGCAACAGCTGTGAACTTTATTCACAAAGCTCGTACAGAAGGCAGTTCTGTTCTAGTACATTGTGCACAGGTAATGCCTATTAGCTAATAGCTATTATAATTATAGCTAGCTAGCTGCTAACACACTGCTTATTTTGTTTGCAGGGGAAGTCTCGTTCTTCTACTGCTGTAATAGCTTATATCATGGCTGTAGAACAGTGTGGACTAGGGCCAGCACTGGTCAAGGTGCAGAGTGCTAGAAAAATGGCTGAGCCTAACCCTACCTTCATGACTAGACTGAAAGAGTTTGAATCATCCTCCACTCTTAGTGAACTTCAATCTAATATGCAATGAACTGCAAAGTTTACCCAGTATAATTGCAGAGTACTATTAACATAGATGATAGATGCACTATTTACAGTTCTTGTTGTTTTTTTATTCTGCACCTAACTGCAAAAAAATTATATTTTTTATTCTGCAAAAATTTAGTGGGAGTGGTACGAGGGCGGAGTTCTCCACGTGTTGTTAATGTTGTAATGTAATGGCGGTGCGAGGCGAATTTCAAGGTTTGATTCCGAATAGTAGACTGACTAAGATATAGCTAACAATACTCCCTGTACAGATACTGATGGTGAACCGATATATTTGTTCGCAGACACTCTAGCTACTCCCGACTACGTGCACACTCGCCACTATCATGCTGACCACAGGGACACTAACACTCCAATCGTGATTGACAACGGTTTAATTCACAGTTGTATCGTATTATTATATGTCATAGCAAGTTTTTTTAGGTAGCTGGCAGTGTCGTGTGGGATGGGCCTCAGAAAACACTCCTCTGCTGGTGTTTAACAATGTGACAGCTCGAATGAGAGGAAAAAAGGTTGATTATTTCTGGCTCACAAAATCATACCGCAATGGGGGAATTTTCGCGAATTATTACAGGCTATTCACGAAAATTTTATCCACGAGTGTCTTGTTTTAGTTGACAAAGACAGCCCAATAGCGTATGTACACATGTAGCACAGGCTAGATTCAATTAAAATACCTTGTTTGAGTCTTAACCATCCCGTTCCCATTGCTTTTACCAGGTGAACCTAACTTTACACTAAAATACTTTTTAAGCTGTGAGCTACTCAGTAAATGTGGTCTATCAATAATTGAGTGAGAGTTCATTTTAATGTTGTGCTTAGTATTGCTGTCATTATATATTTTTACTATAGGGGGAACCTGACTATCCAGTAGTTGGTAATGATATTCCAAGCATTGAGTTAGTTCGTTCAACACTCAAGAGTCAGTTTGACCACAACATTGTCTCAAACTATACACTTCAGGTAGGGCGTCTGTTCTTATATGGTATATCTTGAAACAATGGTATAATGGTATATCTTATTTTAGGGTATATCGTGTTTCGTGTAACCTAGTTTAAACTAATTTTAATTTGTCCTTACCACAGGAGCAGGTATTTGATCATGCATTCCTTCGTCTTGGATTAGGTGATGAAACCAGTGTGCATCATCCTGTGCTGGTTACTGAACCAGTTTGTAATCTTACATCATGTAGATCTGGTAAGGGAAGATGCTGATAATAATTTCAATTGTGTTGTTTATCAAGCTTTGTCGTCTCTAAATTTACTCAGCTATGTCTGAGCTACTGTTCGAAGGTTATGGTGTACCACGAGTGTGTTATGGTGTGGATGGTTTGTTCAGCTTGTATCATTCTTGTCACTCCAGTGGTAAATGTCACATACATCATTTAAACTTGTTGATGCATTCAACTCAGGGTCGTCTGTAACTGATGCTCTAGTCGTGTGTTCTGGTTACCAGACTACACATGTTCTTCCTGTGTTAAATGGAAGGTTCATAGCCTCTCACTCCAAAAGGTATTGTTCAAGTAGACAGTGAATGAGAGTGTGTATAAGCAAGCAATGGAGCGAGTGTTTTGGTGAATAAGCCATTGTGTCTATAATTATTTCTCAGGATAAATGTTGGAGGCTGGCACACAACTCTCTTCTTACAGTGTTTACTCCGGCTAAAGCATCCTTGGCTTCAGGCAATGATCTCACCATCACGTGTACAGGAGTTGGTTCAACATCATTGCTATGTAGCTGGCGACTACAGAGATGAGCTGTGTGGGGTAGCTGACCCACGAACAGTCCAGCTGCCATACTCACTAGAGCCAACAGAGACACTAATGGATCCTCTCCTTAAAGAAGAGAAAGACCTCCAGCGGCGACAAAGAGCCAGGGATCAACTGCTGAAACTAAATCAGCGTAAAAAAGAAGAGAAGGTATTATAATAATGCCTTTACTTTGCTGTGTCATAAAAGTTATAACAATCATTGTAAAAGTGATTTGTAGTGTAGACTGTAAAACTGCCTATTCTAATAACTGTAGATAGCTGAGTTGGAGAAACAGTTAGAGGCCCTGATACACTTGCAGCAGTTAGCACCACTTTCAGATCCAGATGAGTATCAGGTGAATAGAACACATCTGCAACTTATGAAGTTAGATTTTACTGCTTCACAGCACTCACTTGAAGAATCTGGACTCTCTTCAATGGAAGTAAGCTTTTTTATATAATTATTGATGTGTATGTTCAATAAAGCATTGACCGGGTGGTATCATCATGTGTTCAGCATGAATCTGTACAGTAAATGGCTGACAGCTGAATCACAGCTGCCGATAGCATCATATGATGTACTATTGACTAGAATATTGTACTTTGTTTTCTCAAGTAATGAAACTTCTATAAGCGACCACCTCCCAATAGGCCTTGCTCAAGAATTGTGGTCCCGATTGAAACTCCATTGTCGTAATACAATAAAACAGTCCCAATTGCTGCCACCTCGCATGTGGTAGCAGACATGTCGTCCGATTCCAGCACGTAATACATTACCGCACTTGATAATGCAGACAGTGTGCCACATGCGTGATGCCTAACCTCCAAGAGTCAAACTAAGTGTGAAGTTGCCTTGTAGTACTACCTAGATCACCGGTAGTACGATACACTCATGTTTCAGTCTGTTTGGTGCTCCTGTGTCGTTCCGTATGATGAACATGGTCGCACCCGCAACTTATTGCTCTTTACTGGGACACTGTTCCCTGTTCTCTTTACTGGTTCCACTGTAAATGGGAAAGAAAATTAAGTTAAGCCATCCATGGCTCTTTAACTTATTTCGATCAATTTTTGAGAATATAAACTTGAGGAAATGCTATATCTTGTACATGTGTCAGTTTTGCATAAAATTAATTTGTCAATTCCTTGCAGTCATTGCTTCAAGCTATTCAGTCAGTACAAGAGGCACTTGAAGTAGAGAGATCTCGTTTAGAGGCTACAGTTCAGCGACTACACACTGACACCCGGAGTGAGGTGTAGCTAGTGCATGTGTGTGTGTGAGTACATGCTGTACTGATCTATCTGTCTCTCATTGTAGCAGACCTCTGCTCATAGTGAACAAGCTGATCTTCAATGGCTAGAGACTTTGCAGATGAGGAAGAAGGTCAGTAGCACTCTCATAGTTCACTTGTATGTTTGTTCAGGAAATTTTAGAGCAACGTAAGTCGCGTCATCAGTTACGACAAGAACTGTCCAAAAGACGGAGTGCTGCCTCTCAAAATAGGATGAGAATCATCTCTCAACTAGCTGAGGACAATCGTGAGTGATCAACTCATGCATATAATATATTGTCATTTTCCTTTCAGCCAAGGGATCTAAGCATGATGACACATTTGGTATGAATGATGATGACTGGAACGTCTACCTGACTATAGTATGCACTGGTACATCATACAATTATAGCCAATAAACTGTTTCTCTCACGAAAGTCAGTTCTCGAGTGGTTTAGGAAAAGTGCTGAATTATACCGAGTCACTTCATACTGTAGATTAGTCATTCGTACTGTCATTTCATAGTATAACAAGTCAATTACTGCAGGGCCGCAGCGCTGCTAATTCTTGCAGTACAAAAAACTCACTTAAAATTTTTAGCAGGACCTAAATTTCGTGATTTTAATGCAAATTGTATCACTCGCAAATATATATAATGCAATACCAGCTCCAGTGGTGTTTCATTTCTCAAATACTTTTTACTTCTCAGAGTAAAACTGCTGGAGAGTCAGACAGTGAGAAGGAGGAAGCTGAGCTGACTGAGATCAACAAGCTCTTAGTGAAGCACGATCCATCATCAGGGAAGAGTGCTCACATAGCAAGTGGTAGAGACATTGCCACACACTATCAGCTACGTATGCAGGTGGAGAGATTTAGGTAGGTATGATTAGTAGTATCAATACCTAACTTAGTGTCTAATAGGTGTTCTGAGGTTGTGTTTCAACCTGCTATGGTTGGTGTTGACCAGTGTGGGCTAGCTACAGCAGTAGAGATGGTCCTAAACTCATTCCCAAAGGATCAGCAACAGCGACTGGTCAATGTATGCTGTAGCTGATTCTGTTTTCTGCTTCGATTCACTGTTGTATGTTTCTCTTGGTTTGAAGAATGTGCTGGTCACTGGCGGCAACACTATGCTACCTCACTTTGAGAGTCGTGTGGAGAGAGAAATAAGAGCCATTCGTCCCTTCCAGTCCTCTTTCAATGTGACTGCTAGTTGTAAGTCATCTATTTGTGTTTAGGTTGCTATGTGTATTGTGTTACAGCTGATCGACTCCATGGAGGGTGGAAGGGGGCAGCACTGTGGGCTAGAGGAGAAGATAATGAAGGCTGGACCACACTGTCATGCTATCGTGAGTGTGGACCGGACTATCTTAGTGAACATGTTGCCTCTAACTGTTACATAAAGCCACCACCACACACCTGATACCTGCTGCTTGTTTACTCACTATAGTATCTGACTTTATAGTAATTTAGATTCTATATGGAGTATCAGATAATAAAAAAACAAAAATGAGTTATTTTTAGTTATGTTGCAGCATTATGTAAGATACATCTACACTACTTTATGTCACAGAGAAGAGCTGTGCCTCTGAAGGTCCAGTGGTCGGGATGTTGGTTGCTCCTCAGCACTAGAGCTGTGATGTAGGTAAGATCGGTACGACGAGGCTTTTTGTAGACTGGACAGACATACAACTTAGGGTCTTTGCCTGAAGTATTGTTGACAGCGTAGATGTGTATTACTGGCATTGATGTGTAAAGCACTTTGGGAGTTGGCTCAACCAGTTTGCTGTTTCTTCTATCCCATCCTGCACCATCAAGGAACAGACTGTGCACATAAACTCCCTCAGCTGGCGGAGCAGTGACGTCATCTTTGTTCATCTTTGTCACTTCATTGTGTATGACAACACTGTCCAGAGACCATCCCTTGTGAGCGCGAGTGACCTCCTGCCTCATAGCTGTGAGGAACCCCTGTGGATTGAAGAACCCAGTCATCCAGAAGACATTTGGGCGTGCCTCAAACACCCATGCACGGAACTGAGCATCTCTCTCTAGTAACTCAGTGAACCAGAAACCAATGGTAGTGGACTCCCATGATACCTATATAGTGGAGTAATACAATGTATACAAGTGAGCTATGATATGGCTATACCTTTCTCCAAGGTGTAGGAACTCTTGCATCATACATGTTGTCCAGTATGTTTTTCAGGGTCTGTAATAATAATTATTATACAAATTACTATAAAGCTACAAATTGAACAATCTCACCTCACTCATGATGATGGTACCATCAATGGCTAACTGGAGGTCCTTCAATGTGCTACGAACTACCTTGATCACTCGCTGCATCCTGTCAATCTCTTGACGTAGAAAAATATTCATTGGAGCAATAGCTCCCATCTTTTGTAGCCTTGCTCGTACCTATTCACAGAGAAGAGTTACTCTCTCTTACATGATAGTTTTGTCACAATTTACCTCATGAGGTATGTAGTCATTTGGTAGTTTCTCCAACATCTCTCCTGCCATTCGACGCACTATGCTCTCTCTGGTCTCTCCTCCTCCACTAGCACTGTCCTTTGGCTGTATCTCCAATATAGTGTCTAGACACTTCTTAGCAGTATTGCTCTGATAACTGGAAAAAAAACTTTGTCACCAATTACTTGTGATGTGGCTCACGTGATATCAGCATTTAAGTGCAAACCAAATACTTCAGGAGTGATGACAAGTGGGAGAGTCTCAATGTACTCTAAATATTCTTTAACTGTCTTCATTACAGGGATAGGAAACCCTTTGTAGAATCTAAAATTTGGTTGAAACATGTGCTCTCCAAAATAGTGCTGGGAAAGATCAAAGAAAAGAACTAATAATTTTTTCCTGATCAATGAACTCACTTTGGCGTATGTGATCAAGAGATGTTTGTCATAGTCATCTGTGACTCTTCCACCATATTGGATCTCACCCAGCATGTAGCGGACAGCTCCCCATGAGATGCCCTGTATTATATTATGAGTGAAGAGTACGTATAATTTAAGATTTTCTTTTTTACTCTTTTTAGATCCAAATCATCCAATAAATTCTGTACATATTGCACACTGGCATTGTAGTCTCCTTGGTTGAACTCATAAGGAATATTCCATCCAAGTGGACCAAACTTTCTCCTCTCCTGTACAGTTGTGTGGAGGAAGGCCACAGCATACAGCATGGGCTTCCACTGTGGTAGGTTGCTGACATCCAGCTGCTCCTGACTCAGGTTAGTGTATGTTCTCTTCAAGCCTGCCTTCACTCCTTGAGGAGGCTCAAATGTGTACTTAATGGAGCTCTGCAACAGGTTTATTGGAAATTTTGGGTGTACTTCAGTTGTTAGCCAAAGACGAAAGCTTTCATGGACATTTTCTGTCTCAAGTACAGCGAGTAGTAGCTCATCAAGGAACCCCATGCCAAGATGAACATTCTGCAGTAGTGTCCACCCACCCTGAGACAAGAGCAATACAATAGCATTATACCACACTAGCACAGTGGTAATATTACCTGTGTTTGGCATTGCTGGAGCAGTCTCCTGGCATGCACCTCCTGGCCCTGTCCCATGGATACAGCTCCACATGCTGTTAGAGGAATCAAGTCATGTTGTGTGAGGACAATAGTACTATTAGCTCACTAATCTTGTGCTTTTTAGCCAACATTTCAATGTTGTTGCTGGGATCAGAACCCATAGACTGGAAACATATCATTGGAACTCTAATAGTGGACTCTTCCCACATTTTCTCCATGTCCAGAATCACTCCTTCAGCATACTTCACACCCATAGACTCAGCAATGTACTTGCGTGCTTGTGGAAGAACTCTATCTGGACAAAATGATCGTATGAGTAGTAGCTTTCTCATAGTGTCAAGAGAGATTCCGTAGCCCTCAGGAGGTGGTGAATCTTCAGGTGCTTCAGTGTCAAACCATGCTTTCCATGCTTTGTCATTACGGCCGATCTACACAATAATTAACATAAGTAATAGTTGTTTGTAGATATGTATTATACCTGCTGTAAAATGTCAGAGAATTGTGGAAGGTTGCTGAGTTCTACAAGGTTGAGCCATGTCATGTCTGTGATCCACCTGGCAGCTTTGGGAGGGCAAGCTTTAAGATCAAGAGCTGCTCCTCCCTTGATAAGTGTCTGGAACTCGTTGTGTTTGACATGGCCTTTCTGCATATCAATCTTGAGAGCCAGTAACAGTGTGAAGAGAAATTTGTGCTCTTCATAAAGTCCTCTTGTGCAGTACCTAAAAGCTTCAAAGGTGAGGTACTCAACAATGTTGTTGATACGTTTTGTAGTGACTGGAGACTTGGCAGAGCGAGCCATCGACAAGTCAAAGATCTCTAAGAACTGTACAAGTGAAGTCTGGTACATAACGTTGACCATTGACATCTCCACTATAAGGAAGTACAGCACTGAACCTCTAGTAGCCACAGGACGATATTCTTCTCTAGCATTGTTAATCTTGATCTCTGTTTGAGCTGCAACCTCCAGTTTCTGAGTGACATCTTCTGCAGTAGTTTTAGTTGTTCTTAGCACTTCAATCAAAGACTCATCATCAACAAGCGACCCTTTGGTTGAAGTAAGGCGGAAGAGAAGATTGTCCTCTAATTCTTTCATCTTTCCTTTGTTAGCAGTGACCTCCGTCATCAGCTGAACTCTTTCAGACTCCAGCTCTTGCTTCTCTGTGAGAATAACTCGTCCCAGAAGCTGGTCTTCCAATCCCTTCACCGTCACAGTGAAGTCAATTATAGCCGTTCTAGCACTGACCTATAAAATTGGTATGCAAGCATGCATGTGTGTTAGTTGTTCCATGTACTCACCTCTGGAGTGTAGGATGGGTTTGGCAGCTTAGTAGTGATGTACAGCATGAACCCTTTCATTACATCAACCTCCTTGTCTCCCACTTTCACCTGCAAACATTATTAATTGTATGTCAAATATTTGATATCCCATCACAGCTAGGGTACCTTTAGCATGGTGCCAGATTTAATGAAGTTCTTCTCCAGAATGTTGTCAAGTGCTGGATCCAGTTCTTCTTCTACATCTTCAATCAGTAATGGTTTCCCCAGCGAGAGGCTGTCCTCGAGATGTGTTCTGAAATACTTGTTGTTTAAGTTAGTCACTGTGAAATCTTTATTGACAGATTCCCTGTTCTTTATCCAGGTTTTTCCTTGACCTTGAGGATCAATGATAAGAGGATAGCGAGTTGCCTTGGTCACAATGATGCCATTTTGTACTGAGAGTTCATCGTTAGGTAGACCTTGCAGGTTCCACTCTCCAACAGTGATTGAGTCTGTCAGCATGTCAGTCACATTAAGGGTCGAAGTGAAGGGCACATTTCTGCTGCTCAGTTCCTTCTTCCAAGAATTTTGGATAAGTTGACGAAACTCTTGATTAAAGGGTCCAGAGTAGGAGAGGAATCCAGAGCAGAGCAGCAAGTCACCAACCAGACGTTGAATTTGAGCCTCAAACTCCTTGCTCTGCTGTGTCCATCTCTCCTTCTCTCCTCCCAAACCTTCTATTAGTGCTGAAGCAGCTTTCATTTTACGACGGCAAGTCTCTGCATCATCAAGCAGAGTCTGCTTTTTGCCCATGGCTTCATCATACAAGGCTCTAACAACATCTAATTCACGTTGTTTTTCATCCAGAATGGCATTAGCAGCTGACAGTTCACTCTCAGCCTTTGCGTAGAGAACCTCTTGGATAGCAAGGTTAGCTTTTAGTGGAAGAACTTCTTTGTTGATTCCATAAAATACAGCCATAGACTTGGTCCAAGAGCAGAGACCAGCAACATTGCCACAAACTTTCTTGGCAGAGTCCAAAGTGTAATCTTCATTGGCAAAATACGGCTGCATCAACTCAACAGTCTCTTCATTGATTGTGTCTTTACGGAAATTCTGAAGACCCTGTAAGAATCCTGTCTGAGACATCATCTTCAATGATTCAGCCCAGGAAGGTTTTGGACTTGGTCTCTCAGGATCAGGAGCAAAAATATTCAAACGACGTTGAAACAAGAGTAGAACACAGTCCATGATTCTCATGATGAGGTGTGGTGGCTTTCCAAGCTTCCTAACTGTGGATATATCTCCAGCATTAATAGTCTTCAGTGCAGCTTCTGCCTCCTCTAGTGCTGGTCGTGCTACTTCTAACTTTCCTTCAGCAACAGCTTTGTCAGCTGAGATGCCATCGGCCACAGCCTGTGCTCTGTCCTTAACTTTCTGTACTTCAGCTTTAACCTTCTCTGCAGCTTGAGCCTTCACAGTTACATCAGCAAGAACCTTCTCTGCCTCTTTGGAAGCAACTGCTAATTCCTTTTCTTTAACAGCCAATTCTTTAGCAAGTTTGCTAACAGACTCTCCAGCATCCAACAGCTTCTCTAGACCAGTGTTCATACGATTGGCCAGTTCTTGGATTTCTGTCTTCTTCTCATTATACACTCTCTGGTAGCTACCAATGAATGAAAGGTAAGATTTAGGTGTGACATGGGTTGTGCGACGGAAACGTTCAAAGTAGCTAACACAGCTCTCAGCAACAAAGTCATGGAAGACTCCCATAGCCTGTATCACCTCTTGCTTTGTTTCATCAGTGCAGACAATGTCAAATTTTCCCACAAAGTGTTGAGCTACAGCAACAAGTGCATCTTTAGGCCATCGACTGAACCAGTCCATAGTACAACCACTGAATAGACCTGGGAACTTGAGAGAGCGACTGCGAAACTTCTCACCGACCTAATGTAGACAAATTATTATAATGATGTTTGTAATGAATACTATCACTCACTGGAGAGAAACAAAGAACCACATGTAAATTCCTTCTGGCTCGGCTCAGGAAATAGTCATATAGATTCTCTGGTGTTGGCGGACGTCGAGGAAACTCCTTCTTCATGACTGGTATCAGCTCTGAGTTAATCTCATCTATCTCTTCACGAGAGAAGAGGTTTGAGATCTCTCCAGAGGAAAGCACATTATTAATGTACTCAAGGAACCCTTCATCCTTGATCTCTTGATCAGTGAAGAGAAATGTCATTCCTTTTCCCTGGACTCCAGCCGCTCTATAGAGTACTTTGAGATCATCCAGAAGATTGTTGACACCGTATGTACGAGAAAGCTGTATTTGAAAAGTTTTGTAGCCAGCAATGAAAGACGAAAGTCGAGTGAGACTCTGCTTGCCAGAACCTCCCACTCCAACCAGGAGAGCATTCCCTCGGTCAGTTCGAATGATACGTGATACCTTCACAAGATGGACCATAGCATCTTTGAAGAATACAAGGTCCATTCCAGCACCTCTGACAGTTTCATTGTATTGTAACAGAAATGAGTTCAGTCTCTCCTCTAGCTCAGGATAGGATGGTATCTGAACACACAAAGTTAAATTTCAACAATAAAACAACAGATCTGTATATTACCTGTTCATATATTTTGGGTGCCTCAAACTCAAAATCTTCTGGTTCATCTCCAGTTGGTTCTGGTGCATCTCTGTGTCAGACACAATAATAAATTTTTGAAAATTTCCTTTAACTGAATATTTACCTCAAAAAGTCAACAAAGTATGGTTCGTCAGGCACTTTAGCAGTGAGTAATTCTCCAAGGTCTTCTTCAGCAGCTCTGATTAAGCATCTATTGAACCATTCCTTGTCATCAAAGTTGGTGAAGCGATCAGCTATTACACGTGTAGCTTCATGTTTCCAAAGTGCCATAAGCACCTCTAAGCTCACCAAGGTATCAGAATTTACATTCAGCGTTCCTTCCCAAATCCGAGAGAGATCTCGGAGATTAAAGTTATAGTGAAATTTGGCAGGAGTCGGAAGCATTTTAACTTTTGTGAGCTGCCAGAGTCTACGAGTGCACACCACCAGTTTTGGTATAGTGTTGATCACCTCAGCACTGAATCCTCTTTCTGTGCAAAAGTACCCAGTGCCAATGACTCCAAATATTTTGTCAATAGAAGCGTTGGATGGTAGAGTACAGTTAAAGACACAGAACTGGCGTTTCAGACGAGCAGGAATATCATTTCTTCCTCCACCTGGATGAATCATTGCAGCAAGAAACTGGACATCTTCAATGTGGGTGAAGTCTCCTGGTTTCTCGAGACTATAGATGCCTTGCATTTCCATCAGTTGCCGGACAATCTCATTGGTCACCTGATCTCCCCACTCATTGATGATTGGCATATTAACATCATCAATGAAGACGGTCAGCTTCTTCCCAGCAGGTGGTCCATATGTGCTGCCCACCCTCTTGTCTATGTAGCTCTCAATAGAACGCTGGTAGTGGTTGGGCGTAGTGACAGAAGAGAAACTGAGACCCTTGCTAAGATGTTCCTCAGAATTGTACTTGGACATGTATCCTTTGATAATGACTGTCTTGGCAGTTCCTTGCTCTCCTATCAGCAGAACTGGTTTGGACTGTTTAGCAACAGTGTCAATGAGGTAGTCAGTCCTCACATTATCTACATTTGGTACCAAAATAGAGGAGTATGCTGGCACACTATCCTTGGGATAGACATATTCCTCTACTCTTTCAGACCAGTGCTGCCAAGCTCCTTTGTCATCAGGAACAAATTCAAACATTGTATCTCCTTCATTGAGGAGCACAGGATAATCTAGATCAGGCTTATTCTGTCTCAGCCATTCCTCCATCTTCGATCTATCTCGTAACTCCAGAGTGGCACCAATGCTCCACATGAGGGAGAAGATATAGAGGTGCTCTAAGTGACTTTTCTCGAGAGAAGCATTCTCTTCTTTTTGTGGTAAGACACCTTCCATAATGATACAGGCCTGCGAAATATAGTTGCATTCCAAAAGCTTCATTTTAGCACCTGTGTTCACTGATGCCCAATTGTAGAGGTCTACGAATGAGCCTTCAAACAAGGTTGATAGTATGTCCGATTCCTGGCGTGTTATTTTTTTCTCAGCCACCTTTTTTGACAGCCAGCCATGAAATATTGGATTCCAGTCAAGAGCAGAAGAGCTCATGTAAACCATACCATTGCGAGAGACTGTGGCAGGAGAAGCATTGTCGACATTGTCTGGTTCAAACACAAGCTTGCAGTCAGGATACATGGGAATACGGTCACCATTGGCCAAGGTCAGTGTCTTGTTGTCATCAAGTACACTGTTGAGATTCTCAATCCACAAAGTGTCTACTGGGCCATCCATCACCAACCATATATGCTCTCCTTTTTTAGCCTTATGAGACCTTCGCCAGAGTGTGGAAAATATTCCATCAGTCCAATCGTTAGTGGCAACATCAAGACGACCAAACATCTGAGGAGCAGTGATAGCCTTTGGATTCATTCTCATTTCTCTGTGAGGCTCTCCAATATCTGTCATGGCCTTCATTAGCATATGTATGCAGTTGGTTTTGCCTGCACCACTTGGACCGAGTGCCATAAAGCCATGACGTACACGCTGTGTCTCATACAACTGGATCAGCTTTAATGTCCATGGTGGATGATTGATAAGATGAGCTGCTCTTACATTGTTGTCAATAGCAGTCTCCAAGTCAGGGTAACCAGCTTGATCTAATTGGATACCAGGGAACAAGTCATTTAGAAGACTGAGGAACAAAGGCTCATCCTCATCCACCAGTTTAGAGAGGTTCATGTCACGTAGCACTCTCATGACAATCATCTCTTCACTGTCATTAGGACAGATACGCTTAACAGGTCCAAGACTTCGTAGCACCGATAGAATGTTCCTTAGACCAAAGTCATAGTGAACCTGTTGTTAGTAGTAAGTTGAACATACATTATTGTAGCATACATGTATTACCTGTTTAGACAATTGTTCTTCACATAGTTTGTACAGAGTGTAAAATTTACAGGCTAGGACGGTGTTTTGCAAGAAGCCACAACTGGCAAGTTTCACACGAATGATGATCTGTATCAAGTTAAGTATTAGTATCGATAAAGCCATTGTGTTACTAACACACCTGTCTATCTGGGACCATCATGGCAATAGGACGGAAATTCATTTTGAGATTCTCTGGTAACTCTTGTCTTCCAGCATAACCAGGATTCTGAGAGAAAGATTAATGTTTTGTTTTTCCATATCAAGCTTCTTACCATTGTTAAAAAGAGACCAAACTCAGGATTCATACTAACCACATCTCCATCAGTAAAAATGAACTCTGATTTCCTGTCCTTTCTGCACTGTAGCACTACAGCAATCTGCTGTGCAGCCACAGACAACACTGGCAGTTCAATCCTGTTGAACTCATCAAAGCAACCCCATGTTCCTGATTGAGCGAGTCCCTTGTAAATCCTTCCAAGACCTCGGAAATCCATCTGATCAGAGCAGTTAAAAACAACCACATATTTGCCCAAAGTTTTCCCCATGTCTTTTGTTGTTTCAGTTTTTCCAGTTCCTGCGGAAGACAGTAACATACTGGGTAATACTGACAGCCATAATTTGTACCTGCTGGACCAGCGGGAGATCCTCCCATAGACATTCCTAGAGCTTGAGCCAGTGTGATGTAGCAACGATCAGTGAGTGGTGTGATAACCAGTCTCTCAGTGCATCCTGTAAACTCATTCTGGTATATGAAGTTGACATCAGTAACAGAAATGATAGTGGTATCTGTCTCATCACTGAAGTAGAACCTGCTCTGTTTCAGCCATTCAAAATCTGTAGCTGACTTAATGCTCATTCGTACCTGGAGATTCAAGCGATTAGGCTATTATAATGTGAAGTACCGATGAGAAAACATACCAAGTCATTGAAAATATCTCTTTGATGAAGGTGAATTGTAATCAGTGTCTCATACTTGACTCTGTCAATTTTCTTGAGCTCCTTGGTAGTCATCTCAATAAGTGAGTTTAGAATGTCCAGAAAATGCTGGTCTGTTTGTGACATAATCTTTCTGTCAGCACGTGCGTATTTGAGTGCATGAGTTGCGTCTGCTGTCCAGATTATCTGGAGTCCTAGTAACCCCACCTGAACACCAACATGTAACTCAATGGGACTGTCAAAATGTTAACTCACCTGAGCAGGAAAAGTATTCAAAAATTCTAACAAATCAAAGTTAGGATCTTTGATGCTGATAACAGATGCCTTGATTACAGCATGAACTGACTGCTTTACCATAGTCAGTAATTTACCAACCCACAACTCAACAGGACCCTGTGCCATTACTGGCTTCTCCAGCTATAATTATATAAAGAATGATACAACAGGAATGTACTGTAGCTGACCTCAATAGTTTCTGGTTCTTTAGAGTTAATGTGCGTGATTCGATCGTAATCTTTTTCATGGAAAGTGACTGTTTTAACATTGTCAAACAAGCTCAGTAGATGTGCTTGAATTGTGTGGGAGTCTGAGGCCTGACCAAGAATTTCCAAAAGAGCTGGGTCAGAGACAAAGAAGAAACGAGGAAATACGAGTCTCTTCTTTTCCAAGTAGCCTGTGAGAGATTTCTGGCAGAGCTCGAGTTGCTCCAGTAGATGAGGTAGGAGTTGACCAAGAGTCTCGTCACCAACACAACATTTGACTACATTAGGTGTCTCGTGTGCCTTAGTGAGGATTTTCACCCAGGACTTATCAATATTCTGGAACCGCTTGGCTTCCTATAGAGTAATAAGAGTGCTATCACTGTAAGGTAGTGGCTGTGATGAGGAGTGGCTGACCTTAGGTAGTTGCTTAGCAATGTCTCCACCAACAAACACTGCCTCCAAGTACACCCAGAGGTTTTGAACAACCAGCCAATTTTCTAAAATCTCGGAAGTGTTTGTTAAATTTTTCACCCACTTCTGGATATCAGCTTTAAATGGAGCATTGTACCTGAGATTAAAATAAATCTATTATCACCATTTTATATTATTATTACCTGTTAGACATGAGAGAACTGAGCACCATTAGAGAATCTTCCATAAGTGCTATGATCTCAGACGTTTCCTCTCCTCTCAGAAGCAGCTCACCACGAGTCTTGAACAAAGAAAAGGAGAGGTTTTGAACTGCCCAGTCAGCAGCTACTTGCTTCATTTTAGCTTCAATGTCTCTCTCTTTAACAGCAGCAATGCAAATATCCTCTATATCATCCATGTTCTGCAGCAGTGGAGCCTCCATGACTGATCTGAGAGTGAATCCCTCACTTTCAATGTCAAATGTGTGCCCTGTGAGTTCTTCTATTCGCTTCCAGTGTCGTTCTTTCATTGCTTTGTCTGCCATTCGCTCAAGAAGTGGACACACTGTGTTGAAATCTTCAATCTTCTTCGACAAATCTCGGAAAGCACTATACTCTTTGAGTGCCTTTGGTAACTTTCTGCACTTAGTTTGGAAGTCGAGCAGCTCGGAGTTGATTTTGTCGATATCCACCTCTACCCAGAGCACATCATAGTAACCATCCACACTGTCCATGACTGTGTTGTACAGGTTGTAGAGTTTATGGAGAAGATTGAGCTCTTTTTTAATTCCTGAGAAATCAGGATATGGTGTAACAGGCATTCCAAACAGGCCTTCTCCTCCACTATAGGTCTGCAGCTTCCTCCACAGTTCATCAAAATGTGTCTATAAGGTGGATATTATGACAAAAGATAACAATGAATTGATCATGACTCACTTGAAATATTATAAGACGATCAGAAGCTTCACGAGGAGGTATTCCTGCCACCATTGGCCCTTTCTAGATACATAGTGTCTATTAGATATCTCTACTTAGCTTATACACCTACCTCATTGTAGCTTTCAACAAATTGATCAACATCTGTCTTGAACTGCACTACATTCTCAAGCAGCGAAGACTCAAATGTTGGCTGCACTTTGAGAAGATAAGTGAGCTTCTCTGACACGAGGGTTTGAAGATTTTGCCATAGGTATCTTAGTGTGTCTACTCTCTCAATTTCTTCTTGGTTCACGGAAATTCCATGCTTTTGTAATAGTGTATAACATTCCTATGTAAATCCATTAATACATTAATTTTGTATCTGAAAATTTGCAACTTACCTCCACAGGTCCAAGGCACATGTCAATACGAATCTCATTTTCTCTGATCTCTTTTAAAGTAGCCATCGTGCTACGAACATCATCAAGATCCTTGAGTGGGCGAGAGAGAAGTTTGTTCCATTCTTCTATGCACTTAAAGATCTCATCCATTGTAGTTTGGTAGTGATGGCTCATAGCACGTCCATAGGTCACTCTCCATTGTTTTGCTTCGACAATAAGAGTTGCTTTCAACTGCTCTGTACAAAGGAGAATAGTACCAGCATTGAAGCTGTCTGGTTCCTGGGCAATCTTATCCTCTAATCGAGCATATTCTTCCATCTCCATTCGATAGTCATCAACAGTTGGAGCACCTGCTGCAAGCTTGCACACGTGTTCATCTCTGTCAGTCAGCCACAAGTACTCGTAATTGCTGTATTGTCCAAGTGTTGATTGTATCACTGTCTTCGTTGCATTGACAGCTGAGCTGAGGGCGGTTGCAAGCTTAACTACTTCTTTGTGTTCTCCGACTGCATGAAAATAGGTTCTCAGCTTTGGACCACTGCGTTGTAAGTCTGTCTTGCTCTTTAGCCGTAGGACTGATGTACTCCCAAGATGCACTGGAACTGTAACCTGTGGCTTCTGCTGACTAGTCGGACGAATTTGGTTCCAGCTGTACACATGTTTTGGTACGGTCAGTATCATTTGTACTACAGCATTGACAGATTGTTGTACCTCATCAAGGCTTGGTTTCATGATGAGGTTGGGAAGACAGAGAACAGCATCAGCTGAAAATAGTGGCTTGTTGTCTTTCCTAGTATCAGAAGCGGACATAGCATAATCCAAGTTGTAAGTTGATGTTGATAGCCGCCTTCTGATAATTTCCATTGTACTTCGAAGCAGTTGAATCATTGCCTCTACATTCAACTGCTCATAGTATTCCATGAGCAATTCAACCTCTTGATGCAGCTTGACACACTGGTCTCTCTTTCGGGAGATTGCTGCAGCTCCTGGTAGTGACATGTCTTCAGGAACCTCGGATGCTTCAGTAGGCTTGACACTGAGGAGATGAACCAGCTCTTTCACAGCCTGTTCTACAATCTGACTATTGGTTTCCAATGCAACAGATGCAGCAGAACAAAGAGTTCGAGAAGTGGTAAGAAATTCTTCAATTGTGATGACACCCTTGTCAGGAATAGAGCAAAGAGGAGTAGTCAGCATGCTCTTAAAGGTTTGCTTGATCCTATCTTCATGTATGCTCAGTACTTTGTTCAGCAACTCTTCAAATGAAGCTAAGGCAACATAGACACTCTCTATGAACCCATCTAGACCAAGAGATGTCCACTGAAGGACTGAGAGTGCTGGGCTTATGGTTTCATTTATCTTCTCCACATGAGGAACCATTAGTGTCCGGAAAAGCTCTGGTACTTTATCTGTCACTCTGCAATATTCAGCCACCATTAACTGTGACAGGACACTTGATAAGACAGAGAGACATACTAACAGTAGCACTCACCTTAACAGTGTTATACATTCCTAATGTGACACTCTTTTCGGAAAATAGAGCCAAAGCAGAGGAACTGATTTCTACATTCATTTGACTCAATGACTGAACCTCTTGGAAGAATTCTTTGACCTTTGGATCCAAGTTGACATGAAGAGTGCCATCATCCGGATTACGTACAAGAACTGTTGAACCAAGACTATGCTTGATCTGGTCAATAGTTCTATTCCACATGTGCAAGTTGATCACTTCATATTCCACCAGCACTTGGGCAAGGCGATTGTATGCCCGAATAGCATTCTTAGCAACAGGTAGCTTTAGTAGGTCTGGCAACTGCTGGAACAATTTCACTGGCTTGCTAATAAACTGATAGAGCTGGCGTGACCAAGTGATCCTGTTGGCGACAGAAGGAAGATTGCGAGAGAGTGGAGGATTCTGCTTATGAGTGTTATATTCTGTCTGAACAAACTGCAGATCCTTCATGTACCTCTCCATCACTTGTGAGTACTTTGAGCTAACTGGCAAAGCAGGAATCTGCAATCTAATAGAATAAGAATTTTATTATTAATCGTAATGGCACTGAAACTGACCTGAGAAATCGCTGAACCGTGTTCATCGCTTGCATTGTCGAAGAAGAGCGAGACATGTGCTGGTTTAGCAATATCTTGAGCTGATCCTGCATGAAAATAAATCATAAATTTGCTGAGTTACTTGGCTAGATCTACAATAAATGCAGACATTTTTGCTTAGTTAATAATTTGCAAATTTGCCTTAATTCAGGCCTGAATGGCATTTGCAAAGTTCAAGTAATTAAGTTACCACAAAGTTTATGGTACTGCAACAGTCTAATGGGTGAAGTACATGTGCTGCTCACATTAATATCTGACATCTGTCTCTGAAAATCTTCAAAGTCAGATTCAAAGATTGACTTCCGATGATCAAGGACATCATAAGGTTTCTTCTTCAAAGTTGTGAGTGCCAGCTGGAATCTTGAGTTAAGTGTCTCAATACCTTCAATGTGAGACAAACTGAGAGAGGAGTAGACTTCAGCTGTGTTAAACACTGATTGCAATTTCTGCAATCTATACAGATTATCATGGCAATGAGGTTTAGCATAGTCAGATAGACATCACCTGTGGCAGAAGTTATTGAACTTTCCAAAGATGTACATCTCAGAGAAATCGAACTGCCTCTCATCAGGATGCTCCTCTAGCCTCTGCTTGGTACGTTGGAAGCATTGCTGGTACTCCTGGTTGAGGGCAATACTCTCCTTCATCTTCCTCAGGACATCCTCTCTATCTTGTTCCCACACACTCTGGTAGCCATTGTTAGTGATGTGGGCTCGACAAGCTGTGATCATCTGATTGGTCACTTTCACGAGTAGAGCAGTCATTCGTTCTGAGGTATTGTAGTAACGTGAGTAGCTGTTGATCATTCTAATGGCATTCATTAGTCCGGGAATGGCATCCAGCATGGTGACCTATAGGAGAGAGTTAGTGTCATGAGGTGTGGCTAACAGTGATGTAGAGGTCTTACTGGATTGCACTTGTAGAGCGGCTCACAGTACTTTTCCAGTGTATAGAGAAACTTGACATTGTCTTTTGCTTCATTTGAATAGTCAGTGATAGACATGTCCAGTTCACGCCATGTCTGACAAAAAGCAACATGTGACTACTGATGCTGGGATAAGTGAAGATGACACTAACCTCAAGTACTTTGGACTTGGAGGCCACCAGGATAGAAATGACTGTCCTGTATTGAGGGTCTTTCACACATGCTGTGAGGGAGTCAAACTTGGCCAGACGTTTCTTCCAATGATCAAGCTCTGCTTTTGGGCCAATGTCGTAAGGTTCTTTTCTCATTTGCTCAGATTTTGTAAGAATCTTTAAAAAGAAAACACAATTATTTTTATCACACAATTCAGAAATAGTGATTATACCTGCTCAATCTCTTTACACCATATGAGAGCACAGCTTTCAGCTGCCTCAATCATATCGGGGTTGGTTGATGCTGCAATGATGTCTGCTGGTTTCCTTAGATCGACTAGAGGTTGATAGGAACAAGGAGTTAATTTAACAGCATCAGCTATGCTTGCTTGAGCATTGGACAGCACAGCTACAAATGAATTGAGCCTTGCAAGAAACTGTTGTTTGACGTGGCGTGCATCTGCCTCAGTTAGATCACCCCACCGTTCACACTGGGTTAGCGCTGGAATGTATACTGAGTCTAGTAGCTTCTCTATAGCTCCCAGTAATCCTTCACCATTGGACTGCAGCATTCCAAAGAATGTCTCCTGCAGCAAAATGTAAAAATAATAATACTTGTACCTGTACAAGTATACTGTAGTTAATGATCTAACTGCTGATAATAATTATTATTGCTTACTTGGTGTATATTGAGGTTAGTAATTGGTTTGCTTGTGTTGACACGAATAAAAAACAGACAAGATCCTGTGTAACACTCCTTCGTGCCATCTGTGATATATAGCTTCTTTTTTGCAGCTATAGAAGCAAAATGTTTAGTTGACTATGTTTAGTGTTGCAAAAGTACTCACAGCTTCCATCAGTTGTGGATTGATAGAAAAAGATTAGTGACTTTCTTCCTCCTTGATCGAAAAAGCTGGAAAAGTCATCAAGCTGAAGGAAGAGGAGGAAGAATGATGATGGATGATAAAAATTTGTCTAGCCACACCTGAGTGCCATCCAGCATGAAGTCCTCGGCTTCTTCTAGACTCATAGACACATTATCAGCAACAGTAGAGAGAATGAACTCGTGACGACCATCCATCTTAGCTCGCCTGGCTTCCCTCTCTTCTCTTGCACGCATCTGTAGGTGTGTCAGATCAATGTTGCAGACACTGAAATCTTACTACACTTACCTGTTGCTCTCGCAGTGCTTCACCTGCTACCATCGTCTGCAAACGACCCTTTTTGTTTTCACGCTTGGCATGGCGTCGCAGAGCAGACGGGGCTCGCGCTTGCCTCCCTTCTGCTTGTTCCGCCATGAGAAACAGAATTTAGGCGCCGGAACTACTGTACCAGCTCCACCCTTTCGAAAACAACTCTATGAATAATAGTAGCTATAAATCAAAATGTCCTCCCCTTTGCTGCGAATCGTCTCGCTCTTGGTCTTATGTAGTGTAGTTGCTGCTGCAAAATACGATGATTTTGTGCATCCGATGGAACACTACTCACTTCCTGACCTGCCATATAGTAACAAGGCGCTGCAGCCCTTCTTAGACCCTGCTACACTGACAGTCCACCATCAGGGTCACCATAGAATCTATACTGACAAGCTTAATGCAGTATTGACTCAATGGCGTAAACAGGTAACACTAGCATGTTAAAATTATCCAAAGTGGTCTTTGACATGTGCTAGGAGGCCTCGTCCACTTCCTCTCAAAGATCCATCGTGGACCTGTTGCAGCATTTAGATGAGGTGCCTGACCAATGGCGTACTGCGGTGAAGAACAATGGTGGAGGGTACTTGAACCATGTACTCTATTGGGCTAGCATGTGCCCTGCTCCTGCTGCTCCTGTTGGGGAGCTTGCCCATGAGTTGACCAGCTCATTTGGTAGTGTGGATGCCTTCAAGGAGCAGTTTACTGATCGTGCTACTAACTTATTTGGATCAGGATATGTGTGGCTCTGTGCTCGTGATGATGGTACACTAGTGATAACCACAACATCCAACCAAGTGAGAGATATTTATCACTGTTAGATAACGACTCGTAAACTCTTATAGGACTCACCGCTCAGTGATGGTCTCTGGCCAATACTAGCACTGGATGTGTGGGAACATGCATACTATCTAACCTATCAGTTTAAACGAGCGGCATATATTGAGCACTGGTGGGAGGTGGTGTGTTGGTCAGAGGTGAACAACTTAAGACTGTTTTGGAAGAACAGGTCTTCTCATAATCACACAGAACTCTGAAAATATAGTGACATTTTGTCCACGAACAAACATGGTGGATTTTACAGTACCAGTGAGATAACGGACCTACGATATAATACACTATGTAGTAGTACTTTGAAAAGTAGTCACACCTAGCACCCAGAAAGTGATGTCATACATTACCAGATTGGACCTGTGATAAGTATAGGGTGTTGATCACTATATTTGAGATAAACGAATGCTTATTGTTTCCTGAGGCAAACAGTGGGGACATCGACTCGTGGTAACATGGCACTCTCTAAGAAGAAGGATGGAAGGGGCTAATGACAGGTTTTGTGAGTGCAAGAAATGAACTCACTTGTGGAACACAGCCGAGCAATGCTGACAAGAGGAAATATTGTCATCAAAAGGAAATAGTACATCAGGTGAGTCGCACATGGCACACGTATGTCCTCTGCCTAAACACATCTGTTGTGCAATACAGACTATGCTAGCTACAACTGTCACAAGGTGATAGTTCCACTCACCTCACACTCATTGTGTATGTGGCTCTGGAACAGCTGATGCACTGCTTGCAGCTGAGGCAATAGCTTGCCTGTATGTACTTCCATAAGATCTGACAGAGAAAACAAGTTGGCCGAGTCCTTGAAATGGGGCCAATTGTCCAGCTATTAAAGACAATGAGAAATTAATAGTACAGAAACACACTAGCGCACCTCTTGAAGCAGTTTTTCTTCCTTGGCTCTTGTGCATGCAGCAAGAATAGGTTTCATGATAATAAGATTGCTACGCAATGCCTGCATTAGTTTACAATAGCACTGACAATAGATAGCATCACATGATCCAAGGGTTCACCTCTATCCTAGTGAGGTCGCTAACATGTGTGTACAAATTGGGATTGATCTTTTCAATAGATATTAGTGGACGAGTGCGTAGTGAATCCAATACCTTGGAACAGTTGCAACAGACCTGTGAGAGTGGAAGAAAGTGTGTGACAGGAAGTAACCAAAGATCATGTGTGACAAAGGAGTGCTCACTCTACGCATAGCTAAGTCCCAGTTGCGTAATACTCGTGCTGGGACTACAGCAAGCTCATTAGAGTGACAACGAGAGCAGTGATAGAGACCAGTGTAGTCACACAGCCGAACTTCAGTGGTGGGATGCTGGTTGAATGCTCTGTTGCAGGATCCACAGCGGAAGTGCTGCTGTGTGAGTCCCCGCTCAGGACATACATCCATACAGTAATTTGGTGAATCCTGCAACAACAAAATCAATAGCGAGGTTCACAATACAGATCAATACCTTGAGCACTTTAGTGAGACAAGGTCGAGTGACGTATCCGAGACACTTGCGATGACTGGTGTAACTACATTCTGTTAAAGCATCATTGTAATTTTTCTTGCCTTGTCTATACACTCACCTGTGCATTGCACGCATACTCTGAACAACAGTGATTTGCTACAAGTGTCACACTTTCCCGCTCTCAACTTGTTAAGCTGCTGAAATCTGTGACCACTGACATCCTCAATACCAACAGAATGAATCTCCTGTAGCTGCAGAATATACAGAGAGACATGCTTATGGAGGGACATACTCTATACCTCTTTCATTTCTAGCAATAAGAGTTGTAATTTAATAAGAGTCTCCTTGAGCCGTTCATTGTCAGATTGCTCTCGAATATCATTCTTCAAGCGTTGAATATGTTCCTCGGCATTCTCAATTGTTAGCTCTCGTGGAAAATGATCTTCTATTGTCGGCAAGTTCAACAAAACATAATCTTCAGATGTGAGAAACATAGTTGATGCCTTTTGAGCTCTTTTGTTCTCTTGAGTCTTCCTTGCTACGACTTTACTCTCCACTTTAACATCCTCCTGTTTAGTCTCCTCCGTGTTGCTGTCTAGTGGTGGCTTGTTAGGTTCTTCTTCATCAAATGGATTCACAAGGAAAGGGTTAGTAGAAGGAGAAGCAGAGAAAGGGTTTGTAGATGTAATGAATGGATTGTTGTCACAGATATCAGTTGGAGCGGAGGAGGTCACAAAATCCTCTAGTAGGAAAGGATTAGTGGAAGGAAAATGAGATGGTGGAGAAGAGGGAGGAGGTGAAGGCTTAGGAGATGGTGATAGTGGAGGAGAATCGCGTGGTAGGAATGAATCAGTGTTGCTCATCTTTATTGGTGGTGAGGGTGAAGGTGGTGAGGGTGGTGGAGAGGGTGAAGGTGGCAGAGATGGTTGTGGGGAGGGTGAAGGTGGTGGAGAGGGAGAAGATGGCGCAACTGGTTCATTACTAACTCCTTGAGCAAGTCTCAGGATCTCACTAAATGTCATCTCTTCATGACTAACTGGACGAGACTGCTGTTCAATCACAGGTTCATCCTGATCCACACCAGAAGAAGAGAACTCATTCGGTGAAAAATCATCCAGTGCATTTTTAACCTCTTCCTTTGCTTCATCGTCCACATCTTCATTGTCAGGTGCTATATCTTGCAATGTGACTGGTTCACAGTTCATGCTCTCTTCCTTGCTCATCTTCTCCTCTCTCCCAGGTGTGGGTTGGACTGCAGTCTCATCGATCAGTTCATTGTCAACATTGCTTTCTTCTTGTTCTATTTCCTGTTGTTCCATTATCACCTCTTCCTCTTCTTTGATTTTTCGTTTCTCAACTACTTTCACGTCCTCTATTTCTTCTTCTATTTCTTCCTCCTCCTCCTCATTTAATGAGTGTGTGTTAGGAGCAGTATTTGAGCCACTATCAGTTGACGTGAATGACTCACTACTAGTGGATAACCAGCTGTCTCCTGAGCTACTTGGTTGTGGAGTGCTAGAAGCGGAGGGAACATCTAGCAACTGTTCTGAATGCTTCTGAGCTGTTGTGAGAAAACATAATTAAAACGTGATACTGTATAAAATATCTGTCCCAACCCGGAAGAGGTGCTCTCAACTTGAGTGCAGGTTGTAGGGCTTCAGGTGCTGGAGAAAATTCCAAACTAGCTGTGTCTACCGTGCTGATGATATGAGTAGGGAGTGAGTAAGCTACAGCAATAAATCAATGACTCACATGTTGAAGGCAATCTGTGACAATCCTATCAGTAGTTGCTTGAGAGCAGTTGTCATTTCTTCATCTCTCAAGAATCCATGGGGATCATAAAAACTTCTATAATGAACAACAGTAACACCAAAGTATATTAAACACTACAAAGTGTACAACTTTGTTTGACAAGTATAACGTTATGTTATGTGGCTAGATCCACTCACCCCAGCAAGCTGGCGTCACTGCACAGCACTCCAATATAACTCTCTAATGAACATTCATTGACAGCAAGTCGTATCCATGCACGACACTTTCCCTCTTCACTCTGAGCATACTGTAGACTGAAACCACACCAACTAATAATGCAGCAGTATAATAACTATTTACACTTACTGGTTGATGTAGTCAATTGCTTCTTTGCGAGATATTTTTGTTACTACAGGCCAAAATGTAGGTGATTTTTGCGATACTCCACCAAACCATCCTCCCTTCAGCCCATGACGTAACACCTCCTCAAACCGTGCACACAAACGTTGCACAGCTCGGCAGTCATTGATGACACCTTTCTCTGAGCGAGTGAACAGCAGCTGGGACTAGAGGCATCCACACAAAATAAGAAAGGCAATTTGAGAATAATAAAAAAGGAAGTAATGTTATAAACGAGTATATACGTACCTCTTTCACTGCACGAGACAAGTTTTTGAGCAGCCCAGCTCGAGCTCTTGCCTGGCGTTCTAGGAACGCGGGATCAACTGCAATCAAGAGAAACAATAGAGAAACGTGACAGCAACATGTCACCAATATTGTAAAACAAACCTTTCTGCTTGAAGAGGCCTTTGCTCTTCTTCAAGAAGTCCATGCCGTCACGCCTACTAACAGACCACACCTGCATGTGACACGCCCATTGTAACTCACGTGATTCACTATAATATTGGCCACGCCTACACTCATGGCAGACCAGGAGGAGCAGTTTTGTGCAGTGACAGGGGCTACTCGTGAGAGGGCCAGGTTTTTTCTTGATGCAGCAGCTGGAGACGTTCAGGTAGTCAGCCATTAAGCGTTATAGTAATAATATAATTTCATGTAATACAAGACTAAAGGAGTGTATGATAGGCTGTTGTACAGTGCATATATAGTTATATACAATAAATTATGATCATACAGTGGGTATTATTGGTGTGTTTTGTAGAGAGCAGTAGCAGCATTCTATGAGGACAGACCAGCAGTAGATCTAGAGGAAGAAGAAGAGGTTAGTTTATACGAGATAAACAATTATTAACTACACATAATATTATAGCTTGTGAGTGTTCCTACCCAGACAGCTCCTCCATCACAACCAACAACTAGTAGCAGTGTGCCTCCTCCCAAGCAGAAGAGGTGATATTCACTAGTTGCTCCTGTCTCCTCTCATTCTCTCTCCATAGTAGTGGTGTTGCTACACTATCTGACTACCAACCTACTCAACGTGATACTAAAGATGATGATTCTGAGAAATTCTTTGCAGGAGGATCTGAGCACAGGTCAGTGTGTGTCTAGCTGGTGTGGTGCAGAAACCAGTCTCTGTATCAGTGGGCAGATGATTTCAGGTCCTCCTCGCAAGAAGAGAGATGTGGCCGAGGAGGTGTTTGAAGCAGCAAAGAAGTGAGTGTGTCATAGAACAGAATGTGACCTGTGTGAGGACATGCAGGCAAGGAGCTGTGCCTGTGGAGGAGGCAGTAAGGATGAAGCCACCTTCAGCATCAATGTTTCAAGGCAAAGGTGATTTTTTCTCTGCTGTACCATGGAGGGTTTTTTCGTGGCATACAAATTTCGCGAATATTTTTTAGGTCAATTCGTGAAAATTGAAATTGCAAAATTAATGGAGGTGTAGTCAGAAATTTCAGCGAGTGCGTTTCCTGAAGTAGCTATACAGTGCAACGTATGTTTTTCTTACTTTCCAGGTCCTCCCATGCTCCATGTACAGGTGTTGGCAGCGTGCTGTACCAGTACAGTACTACTCACGTAGACTAGCTTGATAATTGGTGTGTGGTCTGGGTGTTGCTCGTCGTATACCACAAAAGAAAATTAAAATCGCGAAATTTGCTGTCACGAAAATTGTACGCTGCGAAAAAAACCGTCCTATGATAACTCATTACTGCTTAGGATTCAGATTGGGAGACACTGAGGCACCAAGTGAAATGGTTGCAGGTCCATCTGTAAGACGGAATCCACAGAAGGTGATCTGTTTCCTGTTGCTCAGCTTTATGTTATTTGAATATCAAGTTTATACCAGTAAATAATATAATCAGAGCTTTTTGTAGTATCATTAGTATGAATCATCAATGCACTGCCCCAAGAAATCTTGATTGCTCATGCTACACATTTAAGGCTGGAATTAATAGCAGCATGAGGGGTAGGCCAGGCTAGGATTGGTAGCACAGGACTATTAGAATTAGTTGACAAGTTACTTCAAAGGACTCATTGCTCTGTTTAGGTGTCACACAAATTGATGTTCTGGAAGAACGGATTCAGTGTAGACAATGGTCCTTTACGTAATGGTCAGTCTCCTGAAGACCAGCAGTTTCTTCAGTCTGTTAGTAAAGGGTAGGTATGCTGCAGTATGTGTGTACAGTAGTAGTACTGTGACACTGTGCAGAGAGATACCTCAGGAGCTGATACATGCAGCACAAGGAGGAGAGGTGGACATTGATATAGAGGACAAGAGAAATGAAATGTTTGTACCGCCAAAGGTGAAGGTGGTTGCTTTCTCCGGTGCTGGTCATAAGTTAGGCAAGTGAGTGATGGTTGTGTGTGAGTTCTTTGAGTCTTCCATAGTCTCACTCCAGAGCTCAGCTCTCCTGCTAGTCAGCCCACTGCTGCTCCCACTGCCTCACCTGTTGTAGTTGATGACACTCAACCGACCACATCCCTACAGATCCGTCTAGCTGATGGCACCAGGTAAATACCTAATTAATTTGACTAGTGAACACTAGAAAAATCTCCTTTAATTGGAATGTGTATGTTCACATTTTTGCCGTTTTAGATTGCGGGCTAAATTCAACCACACCCACACAGTGGCTGACATCAGACGGTTCATTGAGTCGTATCCAACCTCATTGTTTATGTATTTTTAGTTGTGATTGCTATCCTTGACAGCTAGTCTGCAGATCTCATCCCAATATGATTGGCAGGGATTATCTTTTAATGACTACATTCCCAAATCGTCCACTAACTGATCCTCATGTGTCTCTGGCTGATGCTCAACTACTGAACTCTGTTATAGTACAAAAGATGTAATAATTGATATTATGTATCGTTGCACTGATACCAGCCCTGCCCTACACGCCCCAACCACTAAAAAGTTTTTTTTAAAGTGAAGGGATGACGCTTGCAAAAGTAAAGGAACAACGCTTGAAAAAAGAAAGGAACAAGATGGGTTGATGCTTGCAAAAGTAAGTCTCAAGTATCCCTACATCAGTAGCTTCAATTGTTGCGATATCCTGCAACAAATGCGGAATCCTCTCCCATACCTTTTATAACTGTCAATTGCTTCATCAGACTGTGTCCTCCTCTTCTATTCAAGCCGCTGATGTAGGGATACTTGGGACTTTTATTACTTTTGCAAGCATTGTTCCTTTACTTTCGCAAGCATTAACCCATCTTGACCAACACAGACAATGAAGCCATGAATGACCGTAACTTGTCCATGGAGGAGCTTCTTGTAGCCAAAACAGAGTCCTTTATTTTTGCTCGGTACGTAAAATTGAAGAAAAATCTCTTCAGAAAATCAAGAAAGACCCGTTTTTGATAGCATATTTTGATTTTAATTAATATTTGCCAAAATCCAGTGTTTTCTTATAACTGATGTGATGATTGGTAACTCATACTATACTACTGGGAACTTAAACACAGAGCGTCTGCTGCGAGGACGCTTGTGACAGCAACACATCCAGTAGATGATTCCAATGGCTAGTGAAGCAACTACCAGTAGCATCCAGTGATGGTGATTCTGAGAGGCTTCCTCCAGCTCTCTGAGATCCTTATTAAGAGTGAGTAATCCTCGACCAGCATCACTCTCCTGAAGGGGAGTGTGTGTAGTGTATGTAGTGAATGAGTGATGTGCTCACCTTGGAATCAGATAACCTAATACCAAGCAATGAACTATATTAATGTCAAAGAGAACAAGAATAAACTGTGTAACACAAACTATTATTGTTACCTTGTGGTATTGATGGGTCTGGGCTTAGCCCACACATACTGTAGGCATGTAGGGAGAGGGTGAAATTGAGATGGGTCTGGGGCTGCTACCACTTTAGAGTAATGGTGCAATCGGCTTCCTAAAAAACAGCGTATTGAACTAGCACAATAACCTTAATAAAGCCAACCTTCCATTCGTTTGGGTAGGAAGGCAGGTGGGAGAGAAGTGGAGCTAACAGTGACATATTGTGGGACCACACCCTCTACAGCATACTTCAATAGAGCATCCAATAACCAGAAACAATCTTCGAAAATGAGGATTCGAGAGTAAGACGATGAGAGAGTTAGCTTACATACCACTTTGAAGGTGAGCAGAATCAAGACAGTTAGAGTCACCAAAGACAGCAAGCCTTCCACTTGTAGTAGTTGACTGATGTAGTGCCAGTATTGGTGCGTTGCTATGAATTGAACCAGCATTGGATACCACCTCTAACTCTGGTGAAATAAGAAGAATGTTAGTTGTACGTTGAGTTGTATACACACTTTGATCATTCAAGTCAGAGTAGAGAAGGTAAGACCCATTTCCAGGAGGTATCTTGGCTATAGTAGCACCACTAGAGTAACGCAAGGACTGACCAGCAACATGTACTTCACCATCAACAACCTGGTCACTGGAAGAAGTTGAGAGATGTGATAGATGGATGCATGATGACAATCACCTCAGAGCCACAGCCCAATGAGCCAGTAGAGTGTTCAGAGCGGGTACATTAGCTCCCCCAGTGTCTGGTAACCACCACTGTCGTGTGTTCTCATCATAGAATTTGAGTTTCTGCATGATCTCCACGTTATACCAGTCTACAGCAACATTGTGAGTGGACAAAGCCTCATGCTCATTTCCTCTCTTACCTGCAAACACCAACACAGAGAGACCTTTGTCAGTGACATCACGATGTAACTTTTCCAACTCTGTCGGAAAGAATTCTTCCTCACTGTCCACCACTAGCAGTGTGCCTGGGTGAGAAAGGACAAGACAACCAGGTTGCATAGTCTATTTAGCTACTTTAATGATAACAAGAATCATAAACAAGCGTACTCTAACTGGACAACAACAGTGAACTGTGATGCACATGACTGTAGATAAACAGACAGGCACTGCCTGGGGTATATCTTACAATGAGAAATCACGCCATTTTGTGATGCCTCGTGCATACGTTATAAAGATACAACAAGTCAGGAAGCCACTGCTGAAGAAGCATGGGCGAAAGGTGAATTTAGAGTGCTCTAGTAGACCCATGCTCATTCAAGTTTTACAACAAAATTAATGGTTCAGGGTTTGATGGTGGAAGTGTTAGAAATTTTCAAAACTTCAGATCTGGAACAAGAACAAATCCAATGGTCCAAGAAGGTGGCTGCAATCCTTTTTGGTAGATAAAATTTCCATCTCGTCCATTGCCTCTTGACGAAAGTCTAACTGGAAGCAAATCTATGTCAGAGAGTCCATCCAGGTAACACAAGACAGAATATTCAGGAGACTTGGGAAAGATGAAGGGTTGAAGGATGCTGGCAAGAGAGAAAGAGCAACGGAGTCTGAGTATGTGTATGAGAACACTTGCCAAGGCTGGTTCAAGATTTTGATGTTGACAGCCTAAGGAGAGGCCTGGGTTTGACACCATGTTATAGTACAATGTGCCTTAAAGATGTCAAGAAGCACGTTATAAAGTGCCAAATTAAGATTTCAATACGGATATTGCACATTTTAGATTAATGCAAACCCCGATGTAAACTATATGTGCAAGCTTACCATAGTGACTAGCTTCAAAGCAAGTGAATGGTGATCCTAAGAGAGGAGAAAAAGAAAATAAACACTTGTACACAACCTCGACATTACCTAACACCTCCACATAGTAACCAGAGGCTCTCAAATGGTTATACATATCTCTAAAGTTAGTGTGGATATGATCAGCATTCCAGTCCAGAGGGTCAGTCTTCACACGAAGGTTATCTCTAGGAAAGTAGCCAGGAGGATAGCGCAGGTTGTGAAACTGGTCCCACAGTATTCGTCGTGAGCGATGAGGTGTGGGAATTATGGCGACACGCAAAGGAAGAATTACAGTAGATAACATAGCTTCTCGTGTTTTAGAGCTCTGTAGGAGGAACACTATAATAGCGCTGCATGCATACACCGAACCCCACCATAGGAGAACTGATAGTGAGAGAGATCTGTCCTGATACATCACCAGTGAAGTCATGAGCAGAGGAGGAGACAGCAATGGTGACAGTGAAGTGACCGGACCATGGCCACAGCTCTCGAGGATATGACATAGACACCTCAAGAAGATGACCATTAGAACCGATATGAGGATGCCATGTAGGCTAAGAGATAAAACATGGTGAAATGTAAGACAATTTCATTGTGCCCACCTTGTTGACAATATATCCAGTAACACTCATTCCATTCAGAATGGTTAACTACAGTGTGCAAAGACAATGATTTTTATGACTTTGCAAAGACACTATAGCTATTCAATCTTACATTAACAACTACTGGTACACCACCAGCATAGAGAGGTTGTGTGCAGTATGGCCAAAAGTATGGACACTCAGTGAGATCAATGTAAGGTGGGGTCAGTGTAACGTGAGGACGATATGAAGACAGCTCATGATATGCTCTGACAAGATCAAGCTTGCCCATTCCTTGTTCAAACATGTTGGCTCCAGCCACACGCTGAGCAGAGGATAACAATGCCTGCTTCATACTGGCTGGATTGACAAGATGACGTGGAACAGAACTAGCTAGAAGAGCAACAGCACCTGTGAAGGGAAGACTCACTATATACAACAGTGTTTATGGTTATACACCTACCAGCTACAACAGGAGAAGCTACACTAGTTCCACTTAGTGACCTACAGCCAGAGTGAAGAGCTGACCCCTTCACTCCACTGCCATAAGTCACAATATCTGGCTTGACTCTTCCATAGCCAGCAGGAAGCTCCTACAGAACAAAACAGAAATAATAATAGCTATGGAATCATGGACCCCGCATAAAATATTGTATCTAATGCTCACCCATGTGGTCATTCCTCTAGAAGAGAAAGGTGCTATCTGATCTTCAAAGTTGATTCCACCCACTCCAATGACATCCATCATGTCTGCCGGGTTATTGAGTGTACCATATAGTGGACCATCATTACCAATAGCAGACACCATAACAACTCCATTACTGGTCAGCTCCCACACCTGAAGAGAGATCTTAATTAATTATTAGACAATAAAAACTATTAGACTTGCCTTGTCAATAAAAGGTTGATCAAGAAAGTCGGGCCCTCCTATACTCAGGTTGAGAACATCAATATTTTTCAAAATAGCATAGTTGAATGCATCCAAGAACCACGATGTGTATGATACCTGCAAACACACAGACATCGAACTTGTAGTATTATCCATCTTTCCACTCCAAATATAACATTTCATGGACTGGTATAACTATTATGACTTATACTAAGCACTGCATTTTGCCATGTCGTAACAAAAGCATTGAAATTGAATCATTCCAACATGTGAAGTAACTCTACTGCTATCTCTTTCAACAACACACAAGCTGCCAACCTGATTGTTAGTGAAGACACGGAATATATACAGCTCAGAATCTGGAGCAAACCCAAGACACTCAGATGAGCTAGCTATGACACCAGTGACAAAAGTGCCATGACCAAGGTGATCCTCTAGCGTCTTCTCATCAGTCCAGTCTGTGCGGTCACGAACATGTCGGAAGTGAGGATGATTACGAGCAAGACCAGTGTCAAACACAGCAACCTACAGTATACAACAACAAACACGTATGCACACACACACTCATGATGCACACACACACACACACACATGTATGCACACTCACACACACGTATGCACACTCACACACACACACATGTATGCACACTCACACACACGTATGCACACTCACACACACGTATGCACACACACACTCATGATGCACACACACACTCACACACACGTATGCACACTCACACACACACACACGTATGCACACTCACACACACACACACACACACACACTCACGATGCATACACACACACACACACACAACACACACACACACACACCTTGACCCCTTGTCCAGTATATCCCATGCTCCATAATAAGTCGGCATGGAGTGCAGATGTTATTTGACGTGGAACAGCTCTCAACAGCCGACGACCAACCTTTTGATGAGACTGCTGACAATCAAGAGAGTAAAGGTACACAATATGTACACACACACACATACAGAATGTAGTAGGGTCATTTTTCTATGAGAGTGAATGACAGGATTCTCTGATGAACATCTTAAGGAGTGAGATAGCTTGCGATGGGGAGTGATGGATCGCACTAAAGGGTGAGCAGATAGTGAGGTTAAACAGCCAGTAACGTTCTCCATTCTGAGTTCAACCAAAGAGAAATCACTGGGATGGTCTTGCCCAACATTGTGGCGTGGAATAGACCGCCACAATGATGCCTCGCAGAAGCAGCTGCGGAGGGCAGCTGTAATAAACTGTGTCCTAGCTTGCTCATTGTAGTATCCACGAAACATAACAATAAACTCTGTAACGAATAAGAAAAGAATGAAATATCAGTATTAGACAAAGACACATGCACCTGATTTCACCACAGATGAGGTAACATCATGAAAGTCGTGGTATTGTGTGGAAGAATCGGCCACGGGTATAGCACTAGCATTCCACAACGAACATTCGGTCTCTAAGAGCCCGGCAACTGCCACTGAGCTTATCAAGTACAACAAGCCCAGAATCAGCAGCGCCATTTTGTGGTGATGATCGATGCGGCTAAACCACGCCCAGATCTCAGGTGTCCACACCCCTTCAGCATGTTCCACGAGGAGGGCAAGTCGTCTAATCTGCTGGAGATAGGCAACCAGGCAGTGTGGTCTCTATCTTCTTGCAAGCCAGGGTTTGGAGTAGCAAACATAAGGGATGGCAGTACTGATTCGTACTGGCAATCAGACGGTCCTCAACCTCATCACGTGAACATTGAGTTTTTAAAAAAGACATCTGTTGTCAAGCTGGCTGTGTATGTTGACTATCGAGTAGATGAGAGCTACACTCCTAGCAAGATATCAATCAAAGCTGGCAGTCACTTTCATGATCTTGCATTAGTCACTACTATTGAACTTGCAGAGCCGAGTGGTTGGGTTTTCATAGACACTATCGACAAACAGAACAGACCAGTTAAGGGTTTTCTATTTCAATTATCTATCACAGCCAATCATCAAAATGGTCGTGACACACACATTAGACAGGTCTGTGTATATGAAGCAAAAAATAATGGAAACCAGAGACTGGACACATATCCTGTATTCTATACTGCAGACTGCCTAGCTTATAGTACCATAAGGTAGTGCTGTAGTGTATTTGTGTATGACAGCACAATAACAAAGACTGTGACATAGTGTGTGTGTGTTTAGTATAGCATGGCAAATTGTGAATTATAGTTGTTGAAAAGTGAACTTGGATCCTGAGAAAAACAGGAGGAATTGAATAAAATTATGTCATTGCTCCATACCTGCACTAGTGACAGCATCAGCTTCTTGCTGTGGCTAAAGGGAGATAAAGAAGTACAATGTAAATAGCATGATGAATATTCAAGCTCACCAGTAAATTAGCTGCTGGTGTAGATTTGTTAGTTTTCAGTGATTTTATGAGCAGGAGAAGAGCCTTCCTATCTTCAACAATGGTCACACCCACTTCCTCTAGTTCCTGTTCTGACAGAGTCATGAAGGAGTGCAGATCCATCTATACACACAGATATACATATCATCACTATCTCGCACATTACACAGTCACAACCTCCTCCTTCTCAAATATTGGAAGATATTGGCTGAGAGAAGATTTTGCTAGCACTTCATTCAAGCCTACATGAATGTTTGTTTCTTCTCGATAAAGTCACTGTAATGAATGTTACTATACTCACCTGGTCCTGTAGATGAAGGCTTCAGTTTCTCAAATGACATTTTCTTTGTAAATCTCTTTTCAGGACTAGTCCCAGCACGTGGGCGAAGTGTAATGGGTGTACCTTTAGACATGAATAATTCAGCACTGGAGCGACGACTATTGAAAAATTTTGGAGTTTTGGAAACTTCAGCAGACTGAGGTAGATTTCTCTGAAAAGATGGCATGGGTCTTCCACGTGAAAGCGCTCCAATATCTTTCCTAGTAGCAGGTGACTTTGCAAAAGAAAAAGGATTCGCAGACTGAGATTTAGGAGACTTAGGAATGGGACTATGGCGTGAGAAGGCAGTAGGTGTGACGCTACGTGGAGTCCGAGGATTAGAATGAGGAGGAGGTAACTTGAGCTGAGGAGGACGAGGATGAGGAGAGGATCGTGACTTAGGAAGAGAAGCTCCAGTTGGTGGCTGTGAATCACTTCGATGACTTCCTGATTCCTTAAACAACTGAGGTTTAGTAGACGAGGATGATTCCTCCTTGAAAGAATTGGCGGGAGCAGGAGATGCTCTTTGAGGAGGAGTGAGAAACCCTCTTTTATCAGGTATATCAACCTGAAGTAGATGAGAGAAAAACAAGATCAACATATTATGAGTTGCTCACATAACTCACAACTGAAAGAGGCTCATCACTCTTCTGTTGAAAAGCAGTTGAAAGTCTGTTCAAAATGACTTCAGTAGACTCAGGCTCACTTACTCCTTCCTTTACCTAAAACAAAAACCAAGATGCACTGCTATAACTAGCACAGCAACACTCACCCCATCACCGCCACCATTATCCACCTTCTCCTCCTCCTTCACAGTACTCAGCTGTCCAGGACGTTCTCTAGGAATGGCTGCCTTTAGCCGCTGTATAGCAGTTGATGCTATCAGTTGTATCATGCTTGGATCACCTGTAAATATCAAACACACGATATGTACTATGTTGGTGACTCTTGACATAGCTATGCAAAAGGTATTGGTAATTTATTGTAATTTATCCTGGCTCAGGATTAGAAACTATAAACTTGGTATTATAAAATATCTTTGCACACGGACATTGCCTGTTAGTACACTCACGTGTGAGATGTGCAATATCAAATGCATTTGATCCATTCTTAGCTCTTAGGGAGACATCAGCCCCATGGTCAGCCAGCAGCTTGGCTACCTCATGATGCTTGTGGTGAGCTGCATGCATGAATGCTGTCCATCCATGAACATGATCCTGCACATTAACATCAGCCCCAGCATCAAGCAGCAGCTGTACGGCCTGGGAGAAAAAGAATTACAAGTGTAGACTGATTCTCCTCATACCTTCTTGTTTCCTGCTCGAGTGGCATACATGAGAGGAGTGGCACCATCCTTGTTGATCATGTTAGCAGTGGCCGCACTTCTCTGTAGAACATCAGACAGTGTGTCCATGTTACCTACACAGAAAAAACAAGTACATAGCACAGGTAATAATCCTGCATACCTGACATCACTGCTTCAAATATGTCAATATCAGAAGAAACGGCTAAAAGGAAGAAAATTTAATTGTAGTCAGTTTAATTACACTTACCCATTCCAGTATCAGGCAATAGTCCAGCTACTTTACTGTGACCTAGTGATGCTGCCAGATCAACTGCTCTGTTGCCATTGACATCTCTCATTTCTTTCACAGCTCCATGCCTCAACAGTACCTTCACTACAACACCTTGGTTGTTAAGAGCGGCCAGCATCAGTGCGGTCCATCGTGTAGCCACCAGTTGAGCATTCACATTGCTGCCCTGAGATATTAGTTTAGTGACTATAGCTTCATTCCCACACTGAGCAGCAGCCATCAACGGAGTGATGGATTGTACCTCCTCTTCTCGCCTAACCTCAGCTCCTCCATCTAGTAGCCCATTCACTACAGTAGTGAAGCCACCTTGAGCTGCAGCAACCAGAGGACTGGCTCCCCAGCTATTACACAAGTTGATGTCTGCGTGACGTTTGAGTAGTGTGTAGACCACTTCATGGTGGCCATAGCAAGAGGCCTGGAGCAGAGCTGTCCAGCCATAGTGATTCTGATGATCCACATCCACTCCACTTTCTAGCAGCTGACGAACAGCTTTCTCTTGCCCATTGGCAGCAGCATACATGAGAGGAGTAGAGCCTTCTTCATCAGCACAGTCAATCTGACCCTGGTCAATGAACGACTGGAGTGCTTCCATGTTGCCCGTTTCAGCAGCCACCAGGACATCTCTTACACGGTCCATCTCATCAGGTTGAAATAGGTACAGTCAGACTCATAGATAAATGATCATAACCTGATGTATAATTATTATATAAAAATACACAATCAATCACAGACTGACTCGAAAATTAACTTACTACTAATAATAGTTTAGGCCGAGAGGTTTGGGCATTGAGAATCAACAGCGCTGGCGATGAGTGGTGTCATAGATATCTGGTAGCATAGGATAAACTGTTCCTCCTCAAAGGGTTATCTATTAAGTTATTAATTTTAATAACTTGGGTGGTTAGTTAATCCACTCAGCAAGCAGCATAGCAAGATGGCGGAACCCGAGCCCCAAACTGTTGCCTCATGCTCGAGGAACCGTAGCAGCCGCAAGTACGACCTGGTCGTCTTCGGGGCTACAGGGTACACTGGAAAATTTGTAGTTGAGGAAATTTACCGCATAAAGAGCAGTGGGAAAGAAAACGTAAAGTGGGCAGTGGCTGGAAGAAATGAGGGAAAGTTGAGAGCTGCCCTCGTTGGTAAGTAAACTGAGAAAATGGAAAGTGTCCGTGTGCATGTTTGGCAAGATTATATGTGTGTTTGGTCATAGAGCTGGGTATTCCTGGTGATGCAGTAGATGTTCTTCAGGCTGATATCAGTGATATGACATCTCTCGAGGCAATGTGCTCCAGTACTAAAGTCATCATTAACTGTGTCGGCCCTGTTAGTGATAGCACTCACATACGTACTGCTCTCATTATTGTGCTCTCTTCACTTCCTGCTTAGTATCAGTTGTACGGAGAGCCTATAGTGAAGGCATGCATTAATCAGCAATGCGACTATGTAGACATAACTGGGGAAACCTTTGTGAGTTATGTGCTTGTCATTGTACTGTGCATGGGTATTTTACTAACTGCAATTATGCATTCAGTTTGTTGAGGAAATGATATTTCGCTATGGTGATCGTGCTCGTGAGGCAGGTGTGTACATTGTCAACTCTTGTGGTTTCGATTGCATTCCAAATGATCTCGGAGCTCTTGTGTTGCGCAAGGCATTCAATGGTGAGACCAGAATTGCACAATAAGCTAGATATCCCTCTCTATTCAGGTGAACTGGCGTATGTGGAAAGCTACATGAGAGTTGAAAATGTAATGTTTATTTTTACTTGCTGTATCACTTCTACAAGTGACCCCTCTTTAGTCTCCTGGGTTCAATATTGGTACCTGGGAGTCATTTCTCAGGAGCATTGGGAATCGTTCCCGGCTAATGAAGCTACGCAAGGACAAAGGAGCAGCTCGGCTCACTCTTCCAGATGCTAAGCCTCCTAACAGGTATTATTGTACCCACTGTAACAGCATTCACCTTCTCTTTTTTAGGGGCAATGCATTCTTCAGCAATGTTACCAAATGCTGGACTGTTCCATTCCCTGGACCTGATCGTGCTACAGTAAGTTGTTCACACACACATAGCACATTGTCAGTCAGTTAGTGAATGCAGTGTTACTTTTTATCGTCACACAACTTGATGTAACTGATTTTCTTTCTTCTTGAGGTACTTCGGAGTCAGGAATACTTTCAAGCAAAAGATAATTCCAAACCAGTATGTTGTGTGATTATTTCTTTCATGTAATTCTTCTTTGTTCACTAGTTTCATGTCAGGGTGTACTCATCTCTGGATTCTCTTTGCCAACTGGTAACCATGGTGTTTGCGTTTCTGTTCCTAGTGCCACTTGCCCACACCAACTTTGGTGTCAATCTAATGCTGAAGGTAGCTTGTTGACTAGCATGATGTACTGTACTGTGATGTACTCACTGCAGTACCCTGCTCTGTTTAGTGGTGGACTAGCTACTAAAACAGGCCCAAACAAGAAACTGGTAAGTTTGTTTATTGAACATGTATTTTATTATGAAACTGAGAGGTGGATGGTACAGAAGTTCTTACACACGAAGTATAAAGTGGTAGTAGCTGTAGTATGATGTTGACCAATCAAATCACTTCTAGCTGGGTGTATTGAACGTACAATGTCATGCATGTGCTTTCACTTTTGACTTGTTAATGCAAATATAACTGGTTCTCATTAGATGGATAACACCACATTCAGTGTCACTTTGGTTGGAACTGGTTACAGCACAGAACAAACAGACAAGTATGAGCAGTACTCTAGTGATCCAATAATCATCCCTTTCCTCTCCATAGATCACTTCCACCCTCTGCCTCTCTCCGTGTGCGTGTACATGGAGCAGGTAGGTTCCTCCTCCTATTTATATCATCTTGTTCTTGCTTCACCTCAGAGCCTGGCTACATCAGCACTTCAGCCATGATGGTACAGTCTGGTCTTTGTCTTGTAAATGAAAGGGACAAGCTACCGAAATAGTAAGCGATGAAGCTTAGCGTCAGTGCTATGATCTCCTTCCCTATATAGTGGTGGTATATACACACCAGCTGCTGTGTTTGGAGACACTAGCATTATTCGTAACCTTGAGGAGACAGGCAAAATTAAGTTTGAGATCAGTCAGCCTTGAGGTCATCTACCATGCTCAGAGACTAGTAGTGACTTGCTAGTATTGTGTGAATTCATGTGATAAAAATGCATTGTACAATGACTGTTACTAGGGTTAAAAAATAAAAATTGTGCTAACTACATGTATAGTCAAAGTTGTATCATTGTTGAACACATTTCAGATACTCTTCTTCAGACACAAGCTCCAAGGTATTTAGAGAAGCTACGCCTACAGTCACACCTCCTTCATTAACACTGGCTGGCTTGCTCCTAACAAGATAACCACTTGAGTTGTTCATTAATACAGTATCTCCTTTTCTGAGGTAGAGAGAAAAAAGGCAGCACACAGCGATTTGATTCAACTATAATTATGTCGCTTGAATAAAATTGATCAAAATTAGCGGTAAATGAAGTTTATTCACCAACATTCTATGCACATGCTTGTGTCCAGAAAAATTTAATTAAAGAGTGATGCAACCAAGTTTTTAAGACTAGGTAACATGCTGCATCATCCATCCAGGATGACAGGATGTAAACAGACACAGATATCCACTCACACACATCCTGTTTCAACGGCATGCACGTACATTCCTCAGTCCCCCATGCAAAGCAGTATGTAGACAATGCTTTCTTATTGACACTTTAACACACTGAACATGCTCACCTTACGAACACTCCAAATATACCCAGCTCACTAATAATGTCAGTCTCAGTGGCAGTGTTGCTGCCCATGGTAAGGAGCACACCTCTTTGGACTGGACTGTTGATCATTTCCATTAGAATATGAGTCTGACGAACATCATTTGAAGCCACACCTCCTAATAGCTGTCTAATACCATCACCATAAACATTGTTACCTTGACAAAGGAAGGAAATGAGAAAGAGGAAATCATTCAAACTACCGTATAGCCGGTTATTTTTATGTGGATTTAATTTTCGAAAGGCTGATGCGAGTCGAAAATTAGATTTCGAAAAATTGTTTTTGCCTATTTAAAAAGTTCTGTGACATGGCTCTGTGACGAAAATTAGACCCAGCCAAAATTTGGCTAACGAATTATTTGACCAGCGAAAAAACTGGCTATACGGTATTCACTTCCTAATGAGATCTGTATGTACATGTAGTTGCATAGTGCACACCTGCGCTATTAGTAATCATGTACTGAGTAAAATGAATTTTAAAGCCACGGTCAATAATTAGTCCATTTCTAAGAACATAATTTTTATTAGATCTTATAATGATCAAAATAACCATAACTTAGTTATCTAACTTTATGCTGTCAGGGCTTACCACCTCCCTCTCGCTGTGGCTTCAATACATACTTGTGAGGATCAGCCAATGCCTTCTGAACAACACCGTCCCCTTCTGGACCCTGTAAACAGAGAGTGTGTAGCATTGAAGTTCATGTCAGGAACTTAAGTCATTCTAATGATGTTGAATAAACATGTTCACTTACTTCATCTAATGAATGGAAACCTGCAAAAGTGGAACGAACCCTAGCAGCGGTTGCCTGGTCAGACAAATACCTGAGAATATAGAATAGCTGCTGGCTCTAGTTTTTAAGTATGTTTAAATAAGTATGTGAAGTAACAAACCGTGCTTGCTCATGCTTACCTCTCCAGTACTCCGGGCTGTGCTAGAATGTCTTGTATCTTCTTGAACCCAACCAGCTGATATGATACTGAGGGACAGCATGAGGCACGAGATAGCTCCATAATCCTTCTTGCAGACCACTCCTATAAAAAGATCAGCAAGCACAAGTCACACTCATGTATTCAGAAATCACCGAAAATTAATCAATAGAGTTCTGATAGAGGGCTCACTTTTTCTGAAGGATAGTTTGATGGATCATATCCACTGCGATAGTAGACTACTGCCACCTCTTCACCTGAACTAGAGACAATAAGTTCCCAAGTAGCAGTACTAGAGCTGCAACCGCTGCTAATATAATATTTCTTGGTAGGCTAGCTATAGGTGAGGTTTAGCTGGTAGCTGACACTAGTAAAGATGTTAGTCCCAATGCAGATCGTACCATAGGGTAGTTGTAGGCAAATAAAGATATATCAGCACCATTAAATTTTCTGCACAAAGTGATGTATGTTACTGGTAACTTACACAATGAGTTCATTGTTGGGTCCTAGTTGAGCATCACTGGATAACTGAGTAAGAGTTCGTCGGATTGTGGGCACACCATAGCTGTAAAAAAGTGTCTCTCTTTACACAAGAAAAATATTTGTTGCGTTACCATTGCCAGAGCTTAAATTCCATTAGTCTCTGGTCAAATATATTAATTTCATGGGGGTACACCACAAACAACACAGCCGCACTATTAGAAAGAATTACAATAACAGCATTAAATTGTTTATCTTACCGTTTGTTTCCATACTCTTTCCAAGCACAGTGCATTCCATCTGTCAATCCTTGCAAACAGTTGTTCTCTGGTAACTGTAAAAAAAATACGGCAAAAGTAAAAGAAAATTAAACGAATGAGCTCAACATTGTATGTTTTGTCACTATCAAATCGTTGTTGTATAAATCTATAAGGCAAAAGTGCAGCAAGTGATCAATGATAAAATAATTTTCATACTCATGGAAGTCGTTCATTTGAGCTTGTAGACCATCACAACCAGCAGCAATAGTGTTTATCTCAACTTGTAGTATACCAAGAGGAGCATCATGAACAGCATTGATTAGATAGTCTGTCCTATGGAGACCAAGCACTGTTGTCTAAGAAACAGACAATAGAACTAAAATTATATTTTGTCAGTCGGGTGCACCTGCTTGTTGCTTTTAGATAGTTCCTGATGAAGTTCAAACAATCTCCTTACAAACTCATCAGTAGCTATTATGCTGTAAATGCAACAAACAAGTGATAGCAGATACTACCATAATTTATCTACTCTTTGAAAGCAGAGGTAAGAAACTCATGGTCCGTGCTCAATGCATCCACAACAGTGTTTACAGCTTCTTGATTTAAAACTACTTTCTTAAACAACTCTTGGGGAAATTTAGCGGGCTGCAGTGAGACAGACACGTTCGTGCATCCCTTGCCGGCGTCACGGCCAAAGAGGAGACCATCGAGAATAGCATAATCCTTTGCAGTAGACACCGACTCAGAATCTCTCCACCAACTACTCTTTTCTAATGGAACCTGCAGCTCCATAATTCATCGATCAGATCGGCGGCACGTTAGGAGAATTTAACCTGTTTTGCACGGATTTCAACTTTGCTGCCCGAGTTTCTCACTATGCAGACAGTCAGCAGGTGTAGTGGCGGGCTTATAATTCAATAAGTGAACTTACTGAACTTAGTCAGTGTGGCTGCATGAGCAGGCCAGTTCATAAAAGAATGCTGTCCCATAGTTGCTCCCTAGATTAACTAAACCTAAACTTATCAAAATATATAATTGGTCTTGTTAATTAGAGATTATAATCGCTGATTATAATTTACTTTCATCAACCCTTCATGAATAGTTAAATTAACACACCAGTAGACTCTCACCATAGATAACACATCATCTATAATACAATAACCACCCACACCTGTTGTGATTCATCTGACAGGGTTAATAATATAAGTGGGTCCAGTTTTGCAGCATAATTAAATTTTGTGATGGTAGCATAACAAAGCAGCTTACAATCATGGCTAAAATAACTGAAGTTACATGTACATGTAGCTGCGTGTAGAAATTGTTTGGTAAAAAGTGAATGGCTTTGGTAGTGTTAAAACAACGGCCATGGTTTATGTTGTAGAGCATGATTTTAAATATTCCACTTCCGACACAAGGGTCACAGTATTCAAAGAAGCCACACCCACTGATACACCTCCTTCATCAGCACTGGCTGGTTTGGTCCTCACAAGATATCCACTAGAGTTATTCACTAGAATAGTATCTCCTTTTCTGTGGAAGTAAGTAAGTTAAGTAATGACATCCTGACAAGATGACAGGATATCCATCTTGTCAGGATATCCCATTGCACACCACTATGGTTAGAGAAATGCAGTGCACTGGATGTGGTAAAGGAGTCCAATCAAAACAGCAACCTTAGCTTTCCAGGCAGGTCTGATGACTAGCTAGCTATTGCGTGTTCACATGGAATCCACTTTTGATGCGCATTCAATCCCCAAACTCGTCAAAGCGAATTGGAAGCGAATTCAATGTGCATCGCGAGCGTTTACGTGTAGCGAATTGGATGCGAATTACGCGGCTATTCAAAAGTCTACATCACGCCCTTCTTAGCCTTCAACTATGCTTTTGTAGCTTTAAACGTCCATTACAAAGCGTTTAGTCCACCAAGTGCCTTGTATTTACTCACGTCCGCCCACGCAATAAACGCAATTCGCTTCCAATCTACCTCCGGAGGTGGATTGAACGCAATGCGCATTGAATTCGCATCGAGCAGAAGTGGATTCACGTGAAAGCTAGCGAACCGGATTGAATGTGCATTCAATCCACTTCCATGTGAACGCGCCTTAATGCGCCCATAAGCCAGAATCCCAACCAATAATAGTGCCATTACAGTCATCTTTTACTTATCAGTCCCTAGTGGCACTGATTTTTGCTTGTAATGCAGCCACCTCCCTAATTGGGCCATTATGATTTAACTCTAACCTAGCCGCACATGCTCACCTTACGAACACTCCAAATATACCCAGCTCACTAATAATGTCAGTCTCAGTGGCAGTGTTGCTGCCCATGGTAAGGAGCACACCTCTTTGGACTGGACTGTTGATCATGTCCATTAGAATGTGAGTCTGACGAACATCATTAGAAGCCACACCACCTAATAGCTGTCTAATACCATCACCATAAACATTGTTACCTTGACAAAGAAGGGAAATGAGAAATTTTAAAGTAGGAATACACCCAATAATTCCTACTACACTTTCAACAAAAAAGCAGTCCACTGGTCCACCATTAGGATGAAAAAAATTCACTTTTGCTATTATTCTTTAATGGGATGACCCCAACGTGTGAAAACGAATTGCTGGGACTGCTTGCTGGGAAAACGGGACTGCTTGCTTGACGACGAAATCAAGATGGTGACTCTCAGAGAGCTGTTGCAGATCTTTGCTGTTTTAGCGTTTCTCGAGATTCCAGACATATAGGATTACGTGATCAGATGATTGCTCTGAGCATGAAATACCTTTGGTGAAGCTGGCAGACATTTTTAAAGTGGTAAACTGAAATTGCCGCTCACACAGTTATATTTCTTCTTCTTTCAGTAAGCCTATAGCGCTGTCCTGAGTGAAAGATCCGCTACCAAACCTGCACCATTACACGTGTATATATCTGGAATAGTGCTAGATAGGCATCAAACACTACCAGGAGCGAGTAATCTTTGAAAAACATGGTTTTGGACTGCAGCCGCCATTAATTAACCCTCTTGTTGCTGCTGATCATTGACTCCGCCCACATCAGTTTTTGAAACAGCTTTGCTTCGTCTCTGCTCTGGACGCTTCAGCATGCAAGCTAGAGGTATGAACATTATTTTGTTTAAAGCAGTACGGTTTTAAAAGGTATGAGAAGAGGATTCCGCATTTGTTGCATGCAGTTCATTGCAACAATTTAGCTGCTGATTTAAGACTCTTACTTTTTTGCAAGCATTATTCTATCTTGTTCCTTTACTTTTGCAAGCATCATCCCATCTTGTTCCTTTACTTTTGCAAGCATGATCCCTACACTTTTCAGTTTTTTTTATCAAAACTTTTTTACTTTACCTTAGATGTACATGTACATGTAGATAGTACCACAATCAAAAAACATTACCGCAAACAGAGTGCTCAGTAAAATTCATAATAAAGTTTATTACAATTGCACTCTCGAAGAATGTAAACACAATTATTGGGAAAATCATCATTAAGTTGAGCAAGTGGCTAGCTAGAGGAGCTGATTTTAACCAAACAAGGTAAATCATAATAGTTTCCTGAAACTATATCACTACCAACAACTCCCACACTGGAATCTTGATAGTTATTAAGTATTTATTGTGGTGAAGTAATTAGCAAAATGCCAGCAACAGTTGCTATGACGATACAATTTAGCTGTAATAATGACAACATTTAAAATTTAATTAGTAATTTATGATAAACAGAGAATACTTATTTATGATAAACAGAGAATACTTACCTCCTCCCTCTCGCTGTGGCTTCAATACATACTCGTGAGGATCAGCCAATGCCTTCTGAACAACACTGTCCCCTTCTGGACCCTGTAAACAGAGAGTGTGTAGCATTGAAGTTCATGTCAGGAACTTAAGTCATTCTAATAAACATGTTCACTTACTTCATCTAATGAATGGAAACCTGCAAAAGTGGAACGAACCCTAGCAGCGGTTGCCTGGTCAGACAAATACCTACATTATAATACAGAGTGAATGTGTATAGTCACACTATTAACCAATGCATTGCTGCACCCGTCACTACAACTACTGATGTGGAGTGTCTAGCAGAGTTAACTAATAGACCCTCCATTATGTCTTGGTAACAAAGAGCAGCGCCAGACGTATTACAGACAAGCTCTTACACTTGTTTCCATACTCCTGCCATGAATCAAACATGACTACTCAAGTGGAAAGGTCACCCTAAACAGACACACATTGCATCATCACACTCTATGTATTATAGCCCCGCCCAGCCACATAAGGAAGTATAGGTCCCAGGATTGAAGTAATCATTATAAGCACTTTGTATTACAGGCGCGTGTCCAGGAATGAGGAAAGAGAGGTGCGCGCGCGAAGCGCCCGTGCAAAATCTAATTAATATTCATTTATTCGTTAAAATTACGTCATTTTCGTCACTATTATCATGGCGCATTGGATTTGTTCATCGCTGAACTACTGGGAAAACAGCCTAAACTACCTTAGAATGGGATTTTGGCAGCTGCTAAGCTTGTTGCAATAACAGCTGTGGTAAATTTATAGCCACAGTGTACTTTGATGCAATGAATAATTTAAAACTTCAATGCTGAGGGGGGTGCTAGAGCACCCGGAGCCCTATCGTGGACACGCGCCTGTATTATGTGCAAGTTGTGGAACAGTCACTTACCTCTCCAGTACTCCGGGCTGTGCTAGAATGTCTTGTATCTTCTTGAACCCAACCAGCTGATATGATACTGAGGGACAGCATGAGGCACGAGATAGCTCCATAATCCTTCTTGCAGACCACTCCTAATAGTACAAGACAGATTATAGTTTGACAAAACCGTGGGCTGGGCATGTGGGTAGCACTGTAGCTACCAGTCACAATAAAGGCTGTACAAATGGATGATGACTCAGCAGATGTCTGGAGGATACCATACAAGCTACATACAGTATTGCATCTGACCACTTCTCTAAGAGTTAAAAAAAACAGAGAACAATACACTAGAGATGTTCCACATCAAAATTCTAGAGCAATTCAACTTATGGACAAGACTATGTATCAGTGCTCCTACGTCCGCTTGAGAGACAGTGCATGCCATCTATACTTTGTGCTACATAACCAGCATTTTAGTATCATGTGCTAGAAGGCACCAGCCTATCTATACTCACTATCTCTGCCTGTGGCACTGCAGGACCAAGCCAATATTATTTATAGATTTAATATCATTTTGTATCCTAGCAACTATTAGACAAGGCTCACTTTCTGAGAGGGATAGTTTGATGGATCATATCCACTGCGATAGTAGACTACTGCCACCTCTTCATCTGAACTAGAGACAATAAGTTACATCCGGTTGCTTTCCCTTCATCTCTCCTTTCTCTCATGTGTCAATGTCTTTACACTCCCAACAAGGAACACACAACACACACAGCAGTAAGAATAAAGCCCGACAGTTCACCATCAGCTTTATACCATGGCAAGAATGCAGACTATAACACAGAAAACAATGTACACACATTAGTTGCCACAATAGACACATTCTAGGTATAAAGAAAGTGTTTAGCACAACTAGTAGCTAGTTGTATGTATAATAATATTATGTAGCAGTAAAATACATGCAGCATGATACCAACTTACACAATGAGTTCATTGTTGGGTCCTAATTGAGCATCACTGGATAACTGAGTAAGAGTTCGTCGGATTGTGGGCACGCTGTAGCTGTGACAAAGGAGTGGTGGGGACAAGGTGAACCAGAGGTGATTACAAGTTAATGGGAACTAAAGCTTCCACTCGCTCCTTCGCACTCTCTCAGCTCACGTGCTTCATCTTACGCCACCTCACATGACACATGTTTTAGCCTTATCTCTTTGAAGATAGGGAAGCCAGTACATATGTTGTTCATGTCATGCCCAGACTATAAGGCTAGTCACATATCTTGATCAATTATAGTTATAAAGTGATTATTAAACCATGGGTTTTGGCTAAAGAGGAAAGGGATGATTCCACTTTTACATTTGTTTACTAGTCAAGATGGCTAGTCGCTAACAATGGGAGCTACCCTTGATACCATTCCCCATACTGTACTACTGTAGTATATACCTTTGCCAGAGCATGAATTCCATTGTTCTCTGGTCAAATCGATTGGTTTCATTGGGCGGTACTACAAATAACACTACAGCACTATTACAGAGAAAAAATAGCAAAACTGATCATAATATGAATTTACTACCTCTTGTTTTCATACTCTTTCCAAGCACAGTGTATTCCATCTGTCAATCCTTGCAAACACTTGTTCTCTGGTAACTATAACAACTTGCTATAAACAACACATAACCAACTGGCTCACATTATATAACTGGTATTTACTATCAAATCTTTGTTGAATAAATCTGAACAATTAAACAAAAATCCAAATAAAGAGAAATTGCTAAATTGACTTACTCATGAAAATTGTTTACTTTAGATTGTAGTCCAGCATAGCTAGAGGCAATAGTGTTTATCTCAACTTGTAGTATACCAAGAGGAGCATCTTGAACAGCATTGATAAGATAGTCTGTCCTATGGAGACCAAGCACTGTTGTCTAAGAGAGAGAGTGATCACTTGCATGGGTTGTAAATTATTTTGAACATAATCAGTGTGATTCAAAGAATGTAAGCTTATTAACAAGTCTTAATAAATGTAGTTTTTATGTGACCTCTACTGTCATTAAAAGTATTTAAACATAAGGGACAATCCCAATAAAACACCCTGCCCGAACCATGTATACTATTATAATTTCAGTACATTTATACAGTGTAACTGATTTTGGCACTGGTCTTGCACAAGGCCTCAAAGATAGGGACTTTCCCAGGGAAATACCCGTTGTCTTGACAATATTGAAGTTATCACAGTATTACAGTGCATTGCCACGTCACTGAGTATGTAAACTAGAGAGAACAACTTTAACTAACAATCTCAATATTCACAGCTTGAGCAAACCACATTAATGAATATTGCATACAATATGAATATTGTTATTAGAATACCAGGAATTTTTGATCAATTCTTGGTTACTTACAGAACAGATTTCATGACCACAAACCACATACAACAGGTGATTACAGTTGTGGAGTGAGGTGAAATATTATAGCAAACAATGTTGAGAATAATTAATAAGGCAACTGTGATGAAATACACTGATAAGATTTCACAATCTACTATGTGTATTGCTTATAGTTTAGTATTTACACAGCTGTTGAGAAATGATCAGGTGTATTTACACTAGTATCAATCCACCTACTCTTCCTCTCTCTTTTCCTGAACTAGTGGGCAACAAGCTCATTCTCACACTCTGTCTCCCGCATACACACAACAAATGTGTTCAAAATATGTTCAGAACACCTGGATCACGATTTCCAACAGAGAAAGGATAATACCAAAGATAGGTGAATAGATACGACAAGAGTTTCTAGACAACAAACAGTTCGTGCTATCAGGAAGTGCACAGGAAGATAGTGTAAACACACACACACACACACACACACACACACACACACACACACACACACACACACACAAAACAAAAGGAATAATTCTGGAACTTTTAAAATTAGCAAGTACCTATAAAGCAAACACATCTGTAGGCAAACATGCTCAATTGCTTAACATGGGGAAAATCACAAGAAATGAGCAACACAAAGTCACACAGTGTCTACTGATAGCACAAACGAACACAGACACACACACTTCAAATTATGTTGATAAAAATGTCCCCAAGACCATAGCATACAGTGACGCCACCATATCACAAAAAGAGAAAAGTAAGGTGAAGACATTATCACTCTCTAGAAGTACAGCACGGCTGTTCAACACATCACAGACAAGCAGATAACACAGTGTCAAGCAACATAATACTAGACAACAAGAATTAGTTGGACTAGTCTGTAAATAACAACAAGTAGACAAACAATATGACCCAACCCATAGCAACAAACAATATGACCCATAGCAACAATCTTCATTTTCAACAGTCTAGTACCTACTACTATAATTATTATGTCTAAACTACTTTTTAAACTATGATATAAATAATTCCCTTTGACATGATGTAATGAGGTATCCAAATTCTCAAATGCATTGGAAGCATGAAATATGGCACCATTACACACTAGGCAACACAGTTTTTATTGTACTGTCGGAGAATAATATGATTGTTTGCTTGCTCAAAAAATGTTCTTTCATTCCAGGCATATTTTTAACTAACCTGGGAACTTTATTACCTTTTTATGAAACATTGCTTTATAAAATTTGATACATTCTCAGCTTCTAATCTTCCTCTCTTTACCTCCACTCATACCAGCTAATCATCACTGATATTTGTAAATGCATTGTTCAATCACCACAACATAGCAATATCCCATGAATATCATTATAATACCTGCAGGCAAAGGCAAGCCTAGGCACAGCTTAGTAAGTGACAATATTATTACACAAAGACTTTGAGTGCAACACTTACCTGCCTATTGTTTTGCCGTACTTCCATATAGATTTCAAACAGGCTTCTTACAAATTCATCATTAGCTGTTACACTATGAAAGAAAGATGTGATACAAGAGTGGGGTTAAAGTAATGAAAAAGATTCGTTGATTTTTACTCTTTGAAAGCAGAGGTAAGAAACTCATGGTCTGTGCTCAATGCATCCACAACAACATTCACAGCTTCTTGATTTGAAACCACTTTCTGGAACAACTCCTGAGGGAATTTAGCGGGCTGCAGTGAGACGGACACATTTGTACATCCTTCAATGTCACGATAACCGAAGAGGAGACCATTGAGAATGGCATAATCCTTTGCTGTAGCCACTGACTCAGGATCTCTCCACCAACTACTCTTTTTCAATGGAAGCTGCTGCTCCATTCCACACCAGTACTGGAAAAAGAAGGGTCAAAGGACAAAATGCAGTAAGTAAACAAGTAAAGGTTTGTTTGCCTACTGCCTCTATAAAAATACATTAATTATATTATTCACAGCTAATAATATTCACACCAAGTATCAAGGCAGGACACTAGATGCAAGAATGCACATTGAATCACTAGTCAGTGTGAAACAACTAGGTTGGTACAATGATTTGAACATACCGAGAAGAGTTGGCTTGCTAAAGTGACGTGATAGCCTCGTTCGTGAAGACCCCGCCACTCCCATCACATGACTGTTGCGCAATAATTATGTCCATATAAGGCAGGTCATTGCATCACAGCTCAGTATTTCGCGGGGTCCGCCAAGCAACGTGGTGTACTTTTATAAAAGCAAGTGTCGCCAAGTAGTGGAAACGCAAGCACCACGTTTTTTGACTGAGTTTGATATAGACTAGCCAAGACAGTGGTGTTCCCTTCTGTGGTATACTGCTGGTTTTGTATAATCCTCAGGAAACCCGTCGTCAAATCTTGCATTCGTCGCTGCAGTGTAGGCTGTCTGCAGTGCTGCGATGGCAGAAAATTCTTACTATAATCCCAGACCAGCAGAAGTACCTTCAGGGATTGACCTCGAACAATTGCTCGAAATGAACAACTACTACGACCCAAGTGCTCAGTTGTTTGACGCAAACTCATCAGCGACATTCACCGGCGCAGTAAAACCAATGGGTGACCCCGTGATGGCTAATCACGACCCCGAGAGAAGTTTTGACCGGAGTCTTTACCAGAACAACTTCTGGCTCTCTCAGCAGTCATCGGCTAGCCATCGACCTATGGCAGGAGCATTCCAACCAGTATCCGTGTCTAGCCAGTTGCCTGTAGGGGCGGAGTACCAAGTGCCTGCGGGAATAGACCCGATGCCCTCTTCTCCTTATTCCCCCGAAAGCGACAATTTCTCTGACGATCTGGGCGACGCCCCGTTCTCTCTCACTGACATAAACGGGAAAGGTCTCCTTCAACTTACCGAAGAGCAACTTGTGAGCCTGAGTGCTCGTGACTTGAACCGTCTCTGTCGGGATTTGCCCGAGGACGTTACAAAATCGCTCAAGAAACGACGAAGAACTCTGAAAAACAGAGGTTATGCTTACAACTCAAGAGTAAGAAGAGTGTCGCAGAAGAATCAGCTCGAGAAGGAGAGAGATGAACTCAGAAAGACAATTTCACAACTGCAAGATAGACTGAAAACCATGGAGCGAGAATCTTCTGAGTGGAAGAGAAGATGTCAAGCTCTAGAAAGAGGGAACATCAATTGAGAGCTGTGCTCTCAACCTGCCCGTGTGTTGTGTGAATTTTTCTGTGTCAGACTGACAAAAAATACTCTATATTATTTGTATTTAGCTCAACTTCACTCCCTCCCCAATGGAGTGAACAAAATTCTCTCCTCTCCTTCGCCTCCTCTTCACATGTACATGTGAGGTCTCGTACAGCACGCACAGATACACTTTGATTTTATTATTTACTCCTTACCTACAGTAGCTGTTTTATTACCCTCATTATACCAGAGCTCATTATGTGTTATTGAGCCAAGATGAGTTACCTCATTATGGTGACTTTTTTATATCTCTGTCGTTTGTGAAAACATTACCTCCACTAGCATGGCTTAGTTTGTTAATATTATTATTATGATTGCTATTATTTCAGGTATCACTTCAATCTATTCTCTGTATCATAGTGTGTTGTTGGAAATGGTATTATTATTGTTTGTGTATTTGGTGCTTTGTGACAAAGACAATTTTTATGATATTGATATTTATAATAACTCAAGTACAATGTGACTGATGATAATGACAAGTTACTACACTTCTCTGTAATAAAATAAGTTGTGTCTCTGAAGTTACGTTGCTACTTCTACAAAATAAACCTCTGAATGAGGAGTAGTAGTAAGAGGAAGGATTTAGAACGAGAACACTCCTTGAGGAAACCTTGAAGAGTTGACTGTAACAAACAAGGGGCAGAATAAATCTAAATATAGTAACTTCAATTACATCATATCTAAATATAGTAACAATACGTAATGCTATTCCAAGGCATAACTGCTAGGGATTCACAAGGAAGAGTGGAAATACAGATGGATGACACAATGAGACATGCAGGTGCATTCTGTCACAGTGTTTACCATGACTACAGGTGTAGCCTACTAGCATTGATGGCCAATACTTAACTTATCTACTTGGGCACACAACTATGCATCATCAAATTAATGCTTAAATGTGGTTGGCTATAGATCACATGACTAAATTTACACACTAATAATCTGTAGTACATTCAGTATACATAAGCATTAAGATATGGTGGTCAGTGAGTATGCATTACCTGGTGAGATGTCCATGGCAGAGCTTCGACAAACCAAACCATCATGATCCTCCATTTCCTCCTCATTGTCCTCTTCACCTAACGACTGAGAATCCTCCATAGCCATATCATCATCTTGACCAATAGAACCAAGGTTGACTGAGTGACTGAAAAACCAAAAGATAACACGAATGCACACCCCCTCAAATACAGTCAACACATACAATGATACCAGTACACACACACACAGCATACTAACAGTAAGAGGGTGTTATGTAAAACACACGCACACTAGACTACCATAATCAGGTTACATAAATCCCCTTCTCTCCTCCTCACCATAAGTGACCTCCACTAATAAACTATGTAAAAACACATGTTTAGGGGGTCACCCTATGCTGAACCCTGGGCTGAAGAATGCAGGCGGCATACCTTATAGCATGACAGGAGAAGAATAAGATACGCTTCAGTTTCTTGTTGTAGAAGAAGTAGTTGAAGGACCACAACATACCTTCTTCTCCGAACGGGTCAGATTCTAGGTCAGGATTGTAACTAGAGAAGGAAATAAAACAGGAAGAGAGTGAGTGTGCAATGTGGGCGTGCAAGTACCTGTAAACATCACAATCTCTTAATTGTATCTCTTCATCTACTGCTCCCCAAAGTTGCTGCTCTAGGCTCACAAAACGCTCCTTAGCAGCAGCTGATAGGTTAGCCTTGACAGCATCAGTCACCCACTTCACACTGGGCTCGCGACTAAACTCATCTGACTTAGCATCAGTGAAATCGTAGTCTGGAAAGAATGAGGCATTGAGAGTTGATTTCAAGTAGAAAAGTGTCTTTGAGGAAATAGTATCACGGAAGACGGGTCCATTAGAATCACTGTTAGCACTGCATCCACTTATAGAGCGAATGAGTACACTTGGTAGTCCAGTGGGAGGAAGAATGGGGCTACCATATACTGGTGAGCCTACAAGAGTCTGAGGTGGAGAGAGAGCTTGTACGCCGCTGACAGCTTGACCACTGTCTTGGTTGGTCATCTGTTTGTACAGTTTTTTGTCAGTTCCAGCCATTTTACAAGAGTAGCTCTCAACCCTGAGAATAAAATCAATTCCTTCACTCACAATAAAGGAACCATTACACAGTTTAACTTTAGCAGAAATCTACACAAGTGTATAAGAGTACCATTATGTATACAGTTAAAAGTTTAAAACCATCACAGATGTCTGACCCCCCTGAGTGCAAGATATGAATTTTATTACAACACTACTGACCCTCATTCTTCAATGAATAATAGTACTGTCAAGAGGAAACCTGAAGGTCTCTCATGATTGCACTGACCAAACTATCAAAGTGCTTTACAAGATATAAATGTCATTAATTATCAGCCTAACAGGATACAGGACACTTGATACACAAACACTCTACATTCCTAAACCTTGAATTCAGACGCACTCGACGCCATCTGCATCTAATACACACTACAATGTATTCATGCCCACTGTTCATAAAAATCCCACTCATCGAGCGGACAATCATCATTTTTCAGTTGATCATAAACGGACCATTAATTCTAATGACACAAGAGTAGTTTGTATGTGGTTATTAAGTGATTAAATGCAAATGCACACCACTCAACTTGACAATAATGGTGATTCAATGCATCCATCAGAAATGAACATGTTCATCCTCTCATTAGTTTAGTGACTGTCTAGTAAACAGTATGGTGGTGTTTCCTCTCTGAGTATTAGTTCCTCTGTACTAACTACTTTATGTAGTCATGTGTGTGTCCCAACTTAGTGCACGTATACACTTAGACTAACTGTACCTTGCCCTCACAAAATAAACTACAAACACTTCATCCACACAATACTCAGGTAGTGTGATTACTCCTCCTGTACTTAAGTTATCGTAATGCCATAGTGATTCTGTTACTACTCAATGGCTTTCATAGCAACTCAGTAAGGACACTTACATTATTATATGTACTACATGAAATATAGCAATCACAACTTTCACAATGCTTCCATTATCATGAGGGTATTTCTCAAATCATGGCACAGCCCTATCAGTAGCCTAATCCAATCATTTCTGCTATTTCAAAAATATGTCCATGACAAGTGACACATGTTGCACATAGTAATGCTGCTAAATGTTCATGTGGTTGAATTGAATTATGATAACATAGTGAGAGCATGATGCAAGAAAGTGAAGGCGTGTTACATGCTAGCTATACTGATGCAAATTCACCTAATCCAGATTAAATCCAGATAAATCACAATCCATCTCCAGAGGTGGTTTCGATCTGGATGATGCAAATTATGCATTGTGCACAAGGACCAACCCCTAACGACATGCATAAACGTAAACGCCATAAATGACTCCACCTACTTTAGACGTCATGTGAAAAGTGTCTTATAAAGATCAAACTTGGTCTATTTGCTAGTGCTGAAACAAATTATTTGAATATTCGTTTGTTTTGACAAGCTATTCGTTTACTATCAAGTGGGTTTACTGGAAGTTTTACACGGCTGGGTTATTTTTAAATGGTCCATCACTTCCTAGGCTTGATTATGGTGATGCTTTGCATTTTTTGTAACAAAATAATGTACCTCTTGTTCTCATTTACTAGCTATTAATCAACTAGAATACGAAAGTGCCATTCATTTCAGCAAAATTCGACTTTACTGGTTTACACCGCACACTCCCCACTAAACGTACAGCATGTGAGAGGAGGTGTCCTCGTATTAAACCGGGATTTACTGCTTTAACCCTTTAATTACTGAATTATTTTGACGAAAATTTGACTTCCTCTAAGCTGACAGTTTGTCTTGCGATTTTCTACACCATGCAGTACGCTAGCTGTTCCAAACTAGCACTGTTTTTTCCTGGCATGTCAAAGTTTACGACCATGTACTAAAGTCTGAGTTGGCCACTCCCACTTCGGAACTGAAGCCACTTAAGTGCTGCGTCCTCGTCATTTTTCAGCCAATTTTGGTCTTCCTTTAGCCCTGGTGACTGATACAAAAACCTGGTGGTGTCCAGGTGAGCAAACAGCACAGTTTAGACCATATTCTATGCCAAAGTATGCATTTCCGGGCACCCTGAAGCCCCAAAAATGCGGAAAGCGGCGAGGGGCTCCGCCCCTTCGAACCCCGGGTTAAAGGGGGGACACCCCCCTTTAAAAATCCTCCCGTCCTGTGTTCTATATGGTTTAGTGGGGAGGGCGCGTCGAAAAACAGTGGGTTTTTTCAGTTAATTAGCAATTAAACTTGATTTGACCTTTCTAGAGCACTTTTCACACTAGTTATGACGTCTAGAGTAGGTGGAGTCAATTATGACGCCAAAAGGCATCATTAGGGGTTAAAGGGTTAAGGCTTCAAGGTACCTGGAAATGCATACTTTGGTCTAAACAGTGCTGTTTGCTAATCTAGACACCACCAGGTTTTGTATTGTCAATAAAATAACTCAGTAGCAAAAGGGTTAAGCTAATGATCCTATGAAGATTCTGGTAGGTATATTGAGCAACAACAAATTTGAAGCACATGGTCAATGAATTTAGTTTTACTAAATGTTACTGTAAACGTAATCAAGTATAACAAAAAATTCAAAGAGATAGAAATAAGGTCTGGCCATTGTCAAACAAACAAAACAATCAAAAGTTGACTTAAAATGAGTAATAGGCAATTTTGGCAACACAGATTTAAATCCTCATTTCGACCTCTGGAAATGGATTAAGTGTAAACACACTTTTTAGATGACAGCTTACTGCCCGAGTTGACATTAATTTTGTTGCTGACTAATTATAGGACTAGAGATAATAGAACCTCATTTATTTCCAATGGTAAACAGCTGATGGCAGCTAGTCTCGTCCCCAGACCACTCCCCTTCTGCTATACTTGGGAGAGGGTCTGGTAAAATGGAGGCAAATTTCTGGTTCAATAAGTAATTGTCACACGCAAAATCATGTGCACAATAATTAGCTACCTGGTTATCATCAAGCTATTCAAAGGACACACCACTTTAACTATGCTAGATTTACTGTTACGAAGCAAGTTGAGAATACTTGGTAGGACTAGGTAGCAAAGAGACTTCCCAGCACCTGTGGGAAGAGAAACAAACACGTCTCGCCCCGCTACGAAATTGACCACGGCTTCTTGCTGCTCAGCCGACAAACATGAATATCAAAGCTGTTCGGCGCTCTTTGATATCAATTTCATGATAGCATTCCTTGGATAAGCCATGATCAATGCACGTGGTCGTCGCGTGCAGGTCATGTGAATTTTGGGAAATATTGCAATCTGATTGATATTTCACAATTCTGAGAATGAAATGTCACGGAACCAGGAATTCGCCTTCATTTAACCTGACCCTCTCTCTACCAAGCATAGCGGAAGGGGAGTGGTCTGGGGACGAAACTAGATAGCAGCAAACTTGTACTCGACAAACAGACTACAAGTATGCTAGTATAGGTGTGGTATGCTTCTAGACTAACTAATTTAGTTAAACCACTTTTAGATGTACATCATTCTCATGGAACATGAGTCATGGTGCATTACTATAACAAGAAATACTAACCTTCCAGATATCTTGCAGTCTCCCATGTCCATGCACAGACTAGTGCTGATCCCATCAAGTTTGGCATTCTCCAATAACTTCATGGCGATCAAGACTGATTCACCCACTCTCTGATTATAGTGGTGTTTACAGAACTTCTTCAATAATGGTCCAATTAGACACTCCTTTGACAGTAATGGTACTCAAATGATGAAACTATTGATTTCTTTGATCAGTAAAGATCGTCAAAAGATCTTCTTGTCAACAAGAAGTGTTTAATGTAAGTGACAGTTAAATAAAGGTCGATGTCGATTTATAATACTCAATCCACTTGACTTGAAGGCAGGGGGCATAGGGTCGACCAGCGAACTAGCGCAAGGAAGAAGATTAACACCTGATCTACAACAGAACCACGAAGCCATCAAACAAGAAAACCAACAGAATGAGTGCTATTTTCCCTCAGTTCCCCGGACCTAAACTAATGTACCAGGAGGAGACAGAACTTAATTTTGAGAAGAAACAAATCCTCAAACAGTCTCTGTGCTTGCAAGGAAAGTAGCAACTTGATACAGAGTTGAACTACAAGGTGGAGGAGGTGTGTTATGGAGTCGACGGCCGCAAAATATATAACCCGCCAAAAATAATGTAACACGGAGTTCCACACGTACTTCAAGATTTATATCCTTTAGTAGACAGAACTTTAACCCTCTGTGTAGCACTGCTAGTAAAGACAACACGACTGCTTGTACGATACGGACACCAAAGTACTGGGTCCAAGGAAGACGAAGAAACGCTGAGCAATGGTCGTCGAGTAAACACAAAGTGACGTCATAACTTAATAATAATTATTATTAATTAATTTAGGCGGTACCAGCAACATGGCCGACGTTCTTCCTCTATCGAATCTCGCTTACTGGGGTCGCACAAATCCTGATGTGGAAGACATCACACGCTTGCCCACTGATTGGGAAGCACGTTTGACAGACGAAGGACGAATGTTCTTTTTAAAGTAAGTTGAATGATATTAAAACCGCTTTTTATGTACTTTTTACAGCCATAGCACTCAAACAACTCAATGGGCGCATCCAACAAACAACATCAAGTATAGAGTTCCACGAAGTATGCATACAATTATTGATATTATGTCTGTTATTGTATACTCCACCGCAGATCTTCCTTATGGTTGGCAAATGTTCCGTGACAATGATAATGTACTGCTGTATGTCGAGTGAGCCAATAAGCTAATAATAATAATATTTTTACCCATGCGCAGTATGTGGGAGAGTTATGTGTTGAGTTTGTCTACGTACGTATGATATGTGTGTCGTCAAAAACACGCCTGTTTGCGTCTTAGCGCTCAAAAATCTCCACGAAAACACTCTCTGCAGCTTCACTGAATTTATACCATATTAATTATAGCGGGAAATTTTTATGAATGTGCGAGATAGAGGATTTCGCGAATAATATTTTCGCAATTGGCCTATCTTTGTCAACTAAAACAAGACATTCACGGATAAAATTTCGCGAATAGCCTATAATTCGCAAAATTCGCGAAAATTTCCCGCTATACGGTAGTCCTGTGAAGATGTTTCTGTAGCTGTCTTTCCAATAATGCTGGAGTAGTTATGTATTAGCTATATAGATCTTAGCTCAGCGCACGGGTATGTGTTCATTAGAACTACTGTTATTATCATTTTGTAATTGTGCAGTTATATTGAAGGATTGAGCTCTCGAACTGATCCAAGATTGCTTAATACTGCAGCTTATAGTTTTCCTGAAAAGTATGATATTCGACCATTTGCTCCATTCAAGCGTCGTTTCAAACCATACGTGAAAGCTGATGAAATTTTAAAACAGTCTGATCTTAGTGGGAGTGTAGCTATCATTACTGGAGCCAGTTCTGGGTTAGGTCAGTGTGTGACACATTGTTGAAAATGACAGTCATAGTTTTTTATTATTATAGGATTTGAAACAGCAAAATGTTTAGCTGCATACGGTTGTCATGTGATCATGGCATGTAGGAATAGTGGAAAAGCTCATGATGCCCAGCAGAGAATACAAGACAAACATGTGAGTGCGGCTCTTGTGATGATGTGATGATGGTAGTGACATTGTAGCCGTCTGCTCAAGTCGAAGTGATGGAATTAGATCTCTCTTCACTGCGATCAGTCAAGCAGTTTGCTACAGCATTCCTAGCCCGTAAATTGCCTCTCAATATTCTAGTGTGTAATGCAGCTGTGATTGAGTGGGAGTATTGTCTTAGTGAGGATGGACTAGAGAGAACATTTGCCACCAACCATCTTGGTCATTTCTTTCTTGTTGAACTGCTACTAAATCAGCTGAAACTGTCTGCTCCTTCTCGAGTTGTGGTTGTGACATCGGAATCTCATTGGTTAGTGATGCTTTTCATAGTTGTTATGTCTTGCTTTCCTCCTCAGGTATCCCTCAGTTCGTTCATGTGAGTTAGACATATCGTCTCTTCAACACTCTTCTAAAGACTCATACAATCCTATGCTTGCTTATGGTGCCTCAAAACTTTGCAATGTACTCTTTGCAATGGAAGTTCATCGAAGATACTCTAGTCAAGGAATATCCTGTAATGCTGTACATCCTGGTAACTTACTTCCTACCCAGCTCATGAGGAATGCTGGTTGCTTGTACAAAGCTACTGGTTTCCTTGCTAGGATGTTCACTAGTTCAGTGGTATGGTGTTACTACAATAATTATAATGCTATCCTTATTCTCTCCACTAGGAACAAGCTGCCTCTACCATTGTCTTTTGTGCTGCTCATCCACTGATGGACAAAGTTAGTGGACTCTACTGGTATCGTTGTAAGGCAACAGAGCCCTCTCCTGAAGCACAGCGTGCCAGCTCTGCTGCCGCTCTCTGGGAATTTAGTAAACAACTACTGTCCTCTAGAACTAATCGCTTGTGAGCACAAATCGAGTTATGACGCTAGACAATACTTATCATACAATCATTAATTTTTGTAACTGAATTCTTATGACATTGGTACTACTATAATGGCAGCAGTTTGAGTCTTTACTATAGTTCTGAGCTATCTGATTCAGCTTCTATTAGCTGGCGTTCTTCAACTATCATCTCTGCCATTTCCTCCTCTCCCTCTTGTGCGGGTGTTGCTGTCTCAAGGCTGTTTACTATTATTCCAATACCAGGACTTTTTGTTTGTGCAAATAGTTGAGCAAGACGCTTTCTTTGGGCTATCTTGTAGTAGAAGATTAAAGGAGAAGTCTTGAACATACTGATGAAGCTCAAAATTGCTGACGTTGCATGCAGCACTGTGAGGATTATAAGCAGTAGCTGCAGTTTCACTGAGATGTCCAAACAAGAGTGAACCCGAGTGAAGAAGGGTTGCTCTCCTAACAAGAGAGGGATTTTGCATTGGTCTTTCATACTGTCTAGCAGATAACAACAGTAGCAAGTGTTAGGAGGGAAGACTAGTGGGTCGCAGTTCATTCCTTGACATGGTGAACTGATCTCTATAGGTGTATGCCGACACATATGAAATTTGGTCTTGCTAAGGTATATACTAGCTGTTCCATCTACAGCAGCAGCAGCGATACACACTAGGACACAAGTGGCACCGGCAATTGTACTGATTGCAGACTGCATTACAATAATGAGAGATAAATACAATAAGCCTGATTGATATAATCATCTTACTAGTTTGACTTTGTATTTGTCGATCTTTCTGAAGTTTAGCATTCTCAAGAATACTACCATGAGACGATACAAACCCAGCGCCATTATCTGCAGGAAAACAATTGGACTATTGCAGAGAGCTAGCTAAAAGACTCACAAACAATCCCGCCCAGAAGGCACCCATGGGGTATTGAGGTGTAGTTGTTGCCGCTACTACTCCCATCACTATCACGAATATTCCAATGATCACTTTCAAGCAGGACAGCAGGATGTAAGGGATCCTAGGGCGACGTATCTCGTGTAGGATCACCCACAAATCCTTGAAAAAGTCACTAATTGTCGCGAAAAGGCCAGCCATGACTTTCGTGCTCGCCGAGAAACAATAATTCTTTTGCAGTGTCCATGCACGCGGCATTCGGCGTCCCTGGAAACCCGAAATGCACGTAGTGTACTGTACCACAAAAATCTATTAACTGTATTATTGACCGTAGTGTAACTGTTATTATGAAATAGAGCAGTTATCTGAAGGGTTGTTGTGAATACCACCCATGAGCAACTGATTGACAACAGCCTTAGCCATGTACGAGACAGTACCATATGTACCACTAGGTGTAAGAGTGTAGAATAATTCCTGAGAGAAGGAAATAGATTTGATCAGTAAGTCATTGAATTGCTGACACAGACCTCGTCTTGACTAGCACCATCTACATTATCTAAGTGCAATCTACCGTGTCCAACATCTTCCTTCAGTTGTTTGAAAGCAGTCCGTAGCAACTAGAAAGCACAACAGCATTACAACGTCAAACGGTATACACCGACTCACATCATCAAGATCCATACACTTGGGTGCGCTTAGCTCAGGATTACGCTCCAGTACAGTAGATACTACCATCAACAACTAGAGGGAGAAGTGCCTGCAAAGTGCCTTAGATCATTCAATGATTACTAACCTCTACAACTAATTGTCTATACTCTGGACTGGTGACATTACTGAGCAATTCTTCTACCTTTGAATAGAACGTCTTTTCTTGTGCAGACATTATCTGAATAGTGGGTTTCTGAAAAATAAATTTAGGAGTGTGAGTGAGTTATGTTTTGACGTGACTTACTTGTTCAAGATGGCGTCCTCGTACTTGTATCCCACCAGGAGTTCTCCTCAGCACTCCATGAACTGAAAGTGTAGTAGATTGTCAAGGCATAGACAGGCTAACACTTACCACGAGTATAGAAATCAGGAGGAACTCTGTTGAGAGCTCCATCCAACTGTCGCTTGTTGAGTGGTGACCTGAAAGCAAAAATGACTAGAAAATACTGCAAACGACAGGAAAACCTTGACATGTCATTGCTTTTAAGCACATCCTTCAAGAGCTCTTTGACTTCATAAGGTGCAAGTTTGTATAGTGACTGGTCAACATAGTGAAATGACATTGCAATGTCGAGCATGGTAGTGCTTACTGTCATATTTCCTTGTCTGTGAAGCTCATTCTTCATTGCTTGAATAATCCACCTGTGTAGCAGCTGAAATTTGTGTGAGGGCAAGAAAGATGGGAGTTACCCTAGCCGTAGTCTCAGCATTCCTTCAAAGTGGTTGGTAAAGTCAGGATGAGTAAGTATATCAGCAAGATAGATCAATATCTAAAAATAAAGAACTCCTAAATTCCGATAATAGGGTTGCATGGTACCTCCTGTTGTACCACAGCCTCAATAGGTTCATATGGCATACACTGCCTGTACACTATACTGCTGATCTCTTCTGGTCCAAGAGGCTCAGTAATAATGTGCTCTGGGTATCCAAATACTCCTATACTGACCTACGATTATGAAATACTCTGGCTAGCTATACAGCAAAATTTTAATAATGTCTGAAAACAATGACAATTTCTCAAAAGTGAATTACCTCTTTATCCTTGACTAATATTGAGGAGAGTGAGGGAGCAAGACAGTCAACAACTTTACCAAGCAGACTGGAACCCAACCTAACAGCCATCCTGAGTAGAGTGGTGATAGAGCCAGGCATAGGTATTGATCGATGATGCTCACCAATGTTTGGATGAAGCTGCTTCATGATACACATCCTCCAGGTTCTCATGAATACTGACTATGAGTAAGCTTGTTGTTAGTGTGCATGTGAATTGCAACTAAACTGCTTACAAGTATCAAGAAGTGACTCCTTTCCTTCTCTCTTCATGAGCTCTTGCAGCAGATATAAATGGGAGACAAATGAAGACGGTCTCTATCAGAGTGCAAAGAAATAATAATACAAGTCATGCTTCTCAGCAATAATATTTACTTGTTTCAGCAGCTCTTTAATGTCACCAGTTGAATAAGACACAACATCCTGACAAATACGGTGAACATGCACAATGGTAGTTAAACACTGCCTACCGATGCAATGTATTCTGGATCCCGTTCAGGAATATCTTCCATAGTAGCAAGGAACATCAGCTGAAGAGGTTCAATGTTCATGACCTCCTCAGCTCCTGAGAGAGACACCGTGCTGCCAACAGGACTGAGCTTGAGTGAGAGAGAGGATGATCGAGTACGCATCCTAGGGCTCCATCTGGATAATGTTGCAACTTGCGGATATCGATAATTATTGATTTATACCCACACAGCTGGTTTAGGAGTGTGTTCTTCCTCGTCACCTTCATACATGTACACCAGGTTCTCAATACATGAAGTGGAAATGAGTGCCTGTACAATAGTATGTATGTAGCAGCAAGCAGTAAACTTATTTATCGTAAGCATAAAAATTTTATGAAAAAGTTAGTTTTTTTTGGTGTACACCAGCTATAAATAGCACAGAAGGCAACAAATGTTTTTATAGTAACTTACTAATAGTTAATCTAAACAGCTGGTATCTCAACATTCTAAGGACTCACCTGAAGGCGATCCAGTCGTACTCTGGTTCCATCAACCTCTCCACTCTTAAGCAATGCTAGAAACTCTATCATATCACTGAAGTACCCTCCTCTGTAGACAAACACAAGAACTAAAATGCACAGACTTCTAGTGTGTAGGCTACTAACTTGAATAAGCTCTCTTGAAGCAGAATAGTCACTGTAGGTCGTCCACTCAAGTTCCAGTAGCTATTGAGAAACCTCAGAATAGACTAGAAGACAGTCGTTGTACAAGATTATACTGCAGCAGTTAGTGCACACCTTAACAGTGTCAATGAACAGTTTAATATCATAGGACATGTAGAAGTCTGCAATGTTGAGATCGGTAGGATAGAATACAGTCATCTGACCAAATATCTTGTATATCTACAACACAAACAACCATTATCAACACACCCGCAGCAGGCACTCTTACCTTGCTGGTACCAATTGCTCCTATAGGACGCTTTGGTCTACCAGTCAAGCTAAGTTTTTTGTTTGCTCCCAAATGACTGTACACCTGAGTATGCAGTAAATGTACAACAATGACACCACAATGACATCACTGACATTGAGGAGCACTTCTCCTGGTGAGCTAAGCGTGACAGGCTCGATTTGTTTAGGAGTCTGTGTTGGAATGCCGTAATTAGCAAGCATGGACTGAAGCCTAGGAGAAGGGGGTAGGAGAAAGAATGAGAAATATGGGACATGTACCGAAAGCTTTCTGATATGAGAGCCACTTGAACCAGAATGTCGTCTCCAGGAGGCCGAAAGCGAAGGTGCTTACCACCCATCATGTTAGCTGTTGCTGGTAAGTGGAGACCAATTGGATCAAGCTCTACTGGACTGACCAATTGATCCTCTGGAAGAGAATAAGAGAATGAATGAAAGATGATGTGATGAGCTCACTGAGTAATCGTGCAATAAAGAACAAAGCCTGAGCCCATAGAAATGGCTTAGAGTCATTTAGAGGTACCATCACATTTCTACTGGGCAGATAGCTGTCTTCTCCAACTTGAGGATAGTAATAGAGCTTTGGAACAACAGGTAAGTCTAAAAGAAAATAGACATTAACAGCAAACAATGAGGGCTTCTCTAACCTGAGTCAGTGTAAATCAGGCAACCTTTCAGCTTATTCCAGTATTCACCAGCAGCTTGATGGTTATTGCGAAACATCTCTAAATGGAATAAAAAATAATTATCAATGGACACAAATGCTTCCGACAATACTCACAACAAAGTTAGAGAATACACACACAAACTACTAACCAGTAATGTATTTGTACAAAAATACTAGTGGCCATTGACACTCAATGCCATCAAACTCCTGGAAAAAAATAATGATAAAGTTGTAAGAAAGGCACAATCACTGCAAACCTCCAGTTCCATTGGTTGATAGTATCGTCTGCTCTTATCCTCAACTACCGTGTGATGACCATCCTTCAGGAAACGCTTAAACCCATACTTACCCTGTCAGAAAATAATCTAATTCAATTCTCAGCCTGTTCTTTATAATACCTCGAGAGTGTTCACCACTTTCTCCTCACTCCTTCTCCTTAGCTCCTTATCATCAATAGTGAAGCCGGGATATCCAGTAATACACAGTATAGCTGCATCAGTTTCCTTTGATCGAGACTCCTTAGGCAGTAGAGTGTCAAGGATGACATAGTTACGATACTGAGCGTCTGGATCAACATGAATAGTAGACATCTGAGTACCATCCTCCCCAAACAAGTTCAATCCATTTATAGCATCCAAAGCTGCCTTGGCCATTCCAACAGAACTGAAAGAGTGAGTTGGTATGAAAGACATGGTGGATGAGACTACATCCTAACCTCGCATGTAGTTCTCGGTGTCCGATGTTTTCTCTGCTTCCTCTCTCCCACATACCATAGTCAGGTGTGCGATATGCTCTCTCCACATAGTACACAAGATTCTGAACAAAATCTACCTCATCTTTTGTAAATATGACCTGACAACAATATTGAAAAATGAATTAAAACTCAAAGAATGTTCACAGTACCTGTACATCTGATGCAGTCATTTGTGCTAGCATTAGCAGATACAATGATACTCCATCAATCTAATATACCAGTAAAATCAGACATAGGGTAAGAGAAGACAAACCTGAAGGTGACCCCATGTTGTATCATCAGTAACAGCACAGCCAGTATGGCAGTCAAATCGTGAGTGAAGTGAGTACCTCTCATCTCTGTGCTGTTTGAATAGCTCTACCTGTGAGAAGAGCATGTGTTAGTGATTAAGAGGTAGGACACTACCTTTTCAGCTTGTCTCAAGAAGCAGTGTAGTAATCCTCTCATGCACTTGACTGCACTCTTCTCTAGTTCATATGTCCGCCCACGATCATAACCAATGTGACTGCATAGTGTGAATGGTACCAGTCAATAACCTGCAGCTAATCACTAGTTACCGATATGCTACTGACAAGCTCCACAGAGCAGTGGCACAGTAGACATTGTCCCTCACTCTAGCATGCTGGCTGTGGCCACGTGGGAACAGACCCAGTGTATGACTCTGATACTGTAATATGGACTCGTGGACTGTGTGTACAACAAGAATGAGCCTGATATCGCCTTTGATCAACTCACTTTCATCGTAGTATCTGTTCAGCTTCTCTGTTCGCTCCATTATCAGCTGGGTGTGGTTAGACGAATCAAACCACGCCTTTACAATTTAGGTGTGGCTGTGACGTTATTAAAAATGGCCGCCCCACCATCGTTATCGTTTGGTAGCGCCCGTGGGCCGGACGAACAAGGCCAAAGAGAATGGGATACTGTGGCCAATCGTCTGCTGGAGGAAGGACTCATTCTCACAGCTCTTGAGCTGCACACTGAGCTGCTGGAGAGTAAGAGAGAGCTGCCAATACTGAGGGACTACTTCTCCAATCCTGGTAACTTTGAGCACGCTCTACCGCAATCACTGGCTGTGCTGAAGACTAGCTTAAGTATGAGATTATATTTAGTTAATGTATACTGATTCCATCTTGCTACAGTGCGCACACCTAGTGTCTCAACGTTTGACTCACTAGAGCTTGGTAGGTATTCTGATGATGGAAGAGAAGGTGATGAGAAAGTAGCAGGTGAGACTACATCAACATCATCAACATCTTGTTTACATGTGGCATTCTGTATTTCAGTTCTAGAGTTTGAATTGCGGAAGGCATATGACACTATTAAGTCACTTCGAGGCAGTCTCACTAAAGCATCTGATATTACATCAAACAAACAAGGAGAGCAGTCCACACCGGCTAGCTCACTGAGTGAGGTAGATAGGGAGTGTTGTACATATACTGTACTGTACTTAAGATACATGCAATTGTATAGTCACTACATGTACTCAATTAAGATTGTACATGCCTGGTAAATGCATTATTTTTATCTACACATACAATAGGAATCTATTAAACCTCATGAGATGAGAGCATTGAACTTCCTTGTTCATGAATACTTGAATGAAGTTGACAACAAGTTGACTGCCATTACTTTTACTGAAGAGAACGGTGACCAAGTAAGTATGTCAGTGTTGTGAGTGTGCAACAATCCTCATCGTTTTTAACTTGGGAGAGTGTTGGTGTGAGTGGTATTGGAAAGAGTGTGTGAAATATCTTGTTGCGAGCTGAAGCATTATAGCAATCTGTTTTCCTTTAGAACTTTGAGGACTGGGATGATGTAGGGCTAAACATACCCAAACCACCAAATTTGCTGCAGCTAGTACGCCATTACAACAGCTTTACTCTTACTGGAACAGAGCACTTGCAGCAGATTACACAGATGGTACTGTCAGGTGCTGTTATCTGTGAGTGTACTATGTCGTGTTTGTATAGGAAAGAGAAGTAAAGTCATTGAACAGTCAATTGGTTGCACTGAAAAGAGAGAACGAGTCACTCAACCTGAGACTGACTAAATTGAGGTGTGTATCAGTGGGATAATTTTAATAATTTGTGGGTGTGGTTCATTTTACAGTAATGTGACAAGTCACTCAGATGATGACATTAGTCACATTCATCGTCGCCACACAATGGATGACCTTGGACAACGCAAAGCCTTTACTCCTGAAGCTAGGCGCTCCACAAGTTACAAACCCCAAAACTCCTCTCCCCCTCTATCTCTGGCATCTCCAACCTCTCGCAATTACCCACAGTCTTCTGAAAACAGTCGAAAAGTGGAAGAGAATGAGACTGTGAGCAAACAAGAGAATGGTATGGAGCAAATAGAAGAGGAAGCTGGTACCCTGAAGAACAGCAAACAGGAGGAGGAAGAGAGCCATGATAGGCGCAACGAGAGCACCTCTACGCTTGTTGAAGAAAGCGTTACACGTAAAAAGAGTCAAGATTGTCTGCCTCAAGATAGCCAACCTCATTCACCACAAACAGTACACAAGCGCATGTCTCTATCATTCCGGCAAGCTCTGCTCTCCACTGCTGAGCTAAAGACTGACTCTCGTGTTGGACTAGAGGTTGCTAAGCTAGCTGACCCTCATCTTGATGCTGTCAAGGTGTTTGCTCGCTGTCTCCCTCATGTTGTGCCCAATGTAATTCTTGCAAAAAGAGAGGTATGTTACCTTTTCTCCCACTTACATGTACTCATGCTTTTTTTTCTATTTTTAGGAGCTCATTCCACTTCTTCTCTGTGTCATATCAAAACATTCTGATCATAAGACACGCGACTCTCTGCTCAACCTGATGTTTAACCTCATCAAACGACCTAACGACACTCAGAGGTCATACATGATTTGCAGTGTTTGTTACCCCCCTCTCTCTCTCTCTCTAGGCAGATGATAATGAGTGGTTGTGTTGCATTTGCTAAGCACAAAGGAAGTGCACAAGTTGAATCAGAGCTTCTTCCACAAATTTGGGAGCAGGTTTGCCTTTAACTGTTCCTCTCTCTACTACTATCTTCTCTATTATGTCTACAGATTGATAACAAGTTCCATGAGAGGCGTCTACTAGTGGCTGAGTCTTGTGGTGTATTAGCTCCTCATATTGCTGTAAGTGCTTACTGACACAATATTTTTATTATCAATGTTTCTTTATTACAGTCGGAGATGAGAGGCTCTCTTGTTCTCTCAATGCTGCGTCAAATGCTTGAAGATGACAAAGCTGAAAGTGTTCGCAATGGTGTGGTAAAATCTCTCAGTATTCTTGTTGCTTTCATTGACGATGAAGACAAGTTCAGACCATGCTGGGAGCTGTTGCTGAAAGCAATGAACGATTCGTCCCAGATGGTAGTGACATCAGCTCTGTGCGTTTTCTTACCAGCATTGGCAGCATGGAGCTTTGAGATGAATCAACTGGAGAGTGAGATTATACTGTACTTCCTACTGCAACTGCATACTTGCATGAAGGTATATGAATCATCTGTGCGGCGGTGTTATGCACACATGATTGATTACATGAACAAAGAACTGGACAAAATATTTTAAATAATAATTATCTTGTAGCAAGTTGCCAAGTCTGGTGGCGAGTCTGGAGCAACTGAACAGTGCCAGCAGTACCTAGTGACACTCACTCATCTTGTACCCTGGCATTTCGTGTCTGTTCTTCTCTCTGGTATGACAGGCACTGTCTGACAAAACCAGTAACAAACTGTTTCTCTTGACTAGGTCCTTACTCTGATAAGCTGGACAAAAAACAATTGACAGAAAAAGAAGGTAATCACTGTTTAGTATAGGGACAACCATCATTATGTATGCTCCTTTTTCAGTCCAGTTTCCCCATCCATTTTCTCACTTGTTGGATGTTAGTGTTATTGTTGGTGATGATCAGCGCCTGAGGCTATTAGTGAGTGCACTAGAGGAGGAAGTGGAGCAGGAGGAAGTAGCCGTGTGGAAGGAACTAGCTTGGTTTCAACAAGAATGGTGAGAAAAAGAGAGAAAGAGTAGATATTTATTTCACTTTGCTGTCTTTAGTTTGGACAGAATAAAGAAAGCAGTTGGTAAGACACCATGAGCTATTAGCAGTGTCAGGTTTTGAGGTGTTTTCATTCACAGAAATACTAGAGTTCAATCAGTCAGCATTGCTGCACTCGGTAGTCTCATTGCTGTCAGCTTACTGCTTTTACTTTGGACACACCTTCACACACAGAATAGTAAATACCATACAAACTTCATGTATTATTATCAGTTTTTCTTTGCTTTAGATAAAGCCATTTTTCGAATCACCTCTTAAATTACCAAAGAATAGAACGGGTAAGTAGTACTGTTGTTGTCAATGTGTTGGTTCTAAGAGTTTTCTATAGACACGCTCTCCTCTGGTAAGACTGCTCTAACATCAGCTGTTCTACCACTGTATGCTGCAGGAGTGTTGGCTACATTCCCTGAGGTGCATACATGATGCATGTAGCACACTTGCCTTAATTTTCCACCAGGATAGAAAAATACTTGGCTCTTTCCTTCGAGACACCATCACTGATCTTGCTAATCTGTATGCACCTATGGAAAGCCTAACTGTGACTTTCACAGAGCTAAAGATGAATAAGAAGCTCCATGCCATGTTGACTCAGTTGCTAGAGGACTTGGCAGCTGATTCAGCTGCTCAAGTGCGGCGGTACACTGCTGTTCTCCTAGGGGTGAGCTGTTATTATCTATGTTATCATGATATACTGTGTTTCTGCTCCAGACTATGGTTGCTCAAGTTGACGAGGGATTAGTAGCTAAACAAGTAGTCAGAACTCTGTTAAAGCTAGCCACTGACACTGAAATGTAAGGCATAGTTTCTCTCTACCACCTGTGTCTTTATCCTTCTTGCTGTAGGGCGGTAAGAATTGAAACAGTTGGCAGTCTTGGAACTGTCATGGAGACTCTTTCGAAACGAGAGGTTAGCTTATTCTTCATTGCTACTACCACTATCATCAGCTGGTTTTTTGTCACTAGTCATTGAGTCAGGTCCATCGTCAGTTTGAGCAGTTTGTCCGTGACGAAGCAATGAGGGGAGACTTCCTCCTGTATGTTACTGTACTCAAGACACTAGCCAAGATTGGTCCCAATGCAGACCCTGTCTTCAGAGATGAGTGTATGAAATTGCACCTCTTGTCTCTTCAATTCATTCTCTAATCTCTAGTCATTATCCCAATCATGATGGAGGCAGCTCAGAGCAATAACACAGCTCCTAATGCTACTCAACGTCAGGACATTGCTCGAGTGCTCATTGATGCCTACCGTGGCATTTCACATTGCTGTATCCCTACATTATAATAGTCTTCTATATTTACCTACTTGTAATGACCTTGACCTTTGCTTCAGTTGTCTCTAGTGAGCTGATGTCTTTGTTCTTGTTGCCCGGTCTACAGTACTTGTTGAAGGACTGTGAAGCTGTTGATCATGATAATGAGGTACTCATTCTCTTTGTTCATTTCTCTCTAATCTCTCTATGTCACTTCAGGCTATAGTTGCTGCAATGTTGAAGGAATGTGAGACTAAAGTCAGTGAAAGCCAGAAACAAGCCGTTGGGTAATTATATTCTCTATTCTCTCTATACTGACTTCCTTATTTTTCTTTTCCAGTGCATCTGAAGAAACAAGCAGCAAGTTTAATCTGAGCAAATTAAACCCATTTGATAGAAGAGAATTCACTTTATCACCAAAAATGAACTTTCCTTTCAAAAAGAAGAGCTGATTTGTCACAGGTGCACAGCATAGGGTGTCGTTTATAGTTGTTGACCATTCTTTAATTTGCTAGCTAGCAATGTAATTTATAATTTAAAGTGTGCATAGAAATTTAAAAATGATTTTATATTGCAGAAATGTGAAGTAACAGACAATATTTTATCGTAATTTTCTTAAAGCATTGATAACATTGTCTCTTAGTTGATAATGCTGTCCTCTCCATTCAAAACCCACTGGTTGAGAGCTCTCACTAGCTCCATCATCATAATGAAAAAACCCGCTTAACTCGATCGCTAAGCTGGACTTGATGAGTCCCACACCACCAAGTGACTCGGGCCCAGGATGATATACACGGCCAGTGTCAGTACACATGTAGAGTTGCTCTGGTTGAAATGATACAGTTAGCTTGTCACCAGCACCGCCATACGAGAGTAACAGTGAATTGTCCAGCTCTGACAATGCTGAGGTCTGTCCCAGTGTGGATATGTTCTGTACTATCTGTTTGTCAGCAGTCAATAGGTGTGTGAATACTGTAGGAAGGTCGTCACAATGGACAAAGTTGGTCTCTGGACCACAAGGTGAAAGGTATGGAAACTCTTGAGTATAACGGCCTGTTGTGTTGAGTTTTAGACGTCTGAAGAAAAATGCCAGAAATTTTTTGTCTGTACAAATGGTATCTCTGTGTTTGAAGATTCACCCTCAAAAATATTTACCTTTAAAACAAGTGATGAAATTCTTCAATTTAGCATCATCAAGAAATAGCTATAATAAAAAAACAACCCTTGACCACTCCCACAAAAAGCTACTTTAATCTTACCTGGCCCTGATGGTCTATATAGTAGAAGTATTCTCTAGTTCCCGGTTTGGTAGACTGTCCTTGCACATATCGCGCTCGGTGACCCAAGAGGATCGATAAAAAACGGCGAGAAATAGACATCAAATCACGTGATGACTCGAGTAAATTACTAGTCACGTGATTGTAATGTTCGCACGCGCCTTGTTTCAAACAAAAATGGCCGTCGGCTAAAAGCGGGTACGTGATCAGGGTGTGCCAGATAAAATTATCATGGCAGGCAGCAAGTCCAATTGGAAGATATGTGAGAAACGCATTCTTCGTGTATTGTTATCTCTTTCTATTCACAGCCGAGTTTATTGCTCATGGGTCTGATGTGACATGTGCTGCACTCAGTCCCTCCTCTGGTCGTAGTCTGGTCACTGGAGGAGATGACTGTAGACTAAATGTCTGGATCGTTGGTCAACCTCAGTGTGTGGTGAGGATGTGTGGGTGGGTGTATATTTGCAAGGAGCCAATACTGGACCGTACGTATAGCAGAAAATTCAAGGGGGTCACTTAGTAGAAAGAACCCTCTATTTCCGGACAAATCAATATTGACGTACTGCGCTTTTTATCTCGACAGTCAGCAACAGCTATTATACTAAAGTTTATACCCTATAGTTACAGGACAGAAAGTTTCGTTACTTGAAGTTCTTTAGTAAATGAGTGACAGCGATTATAGTCCCGGACACTGGATCACCGTCGTCCGACTTTAACTTCCGGACAATAATTAGACACACCCATAAATTACCGGACAATTGTCGTGAAAGTAATTTAAACACAATATCTGCATACAAAATTCATTTTTGAAGCTGTTTTAATTGAAATCTTAACACGAATACAATGAAACCACCATCCACAGGTGTCACAGCATATCCACCTTCTTGCACGAGGGTGAAGACAATTTCCCCCTTCACATTCAGCTGTAAAATTAAATGAAAAATACTAACAAACATACACAACACGTACAAGTAATATGTCTTGACAACTCATAAAATCTTGGAAGTTCGAATTCAGACTCTCCATCACAACAATCTTGGCAGGGTGCACATCGCTTTCTATGACCTCGGTCTGATCCTGTTATAAAAAGCGCAAAAACAGTTAAAACACAATTATTTATAAACTATTATGCTTTCATATTAGAGAAGGCACTTTTTATTTCACTGTCTTATGTAGCTAGTATGTACACAAAATTGCATTTATAGCTTAAGTGCAAACGATAGAATATCCAAGACACACGAACCACTAGAGCTTGTTCCCAATGCTGTAACAATAGCACCATGTTTTTTTAAGTCAAGGAGATCTGCGCAGAATGTCATGAAGAACCACACCCACTGCAGTAGCAGCTTATGTCGTGAGAGTAGAGAGCTCTTCGTGGAAGGCTATGCAGCTTCGAAATTCGAATTTGTTTATGCAAAATAAAATTTGACACAAGCAGTGCACACATTCAAGACTGCAAGTCAGCCATTCAGGTCATTGTTTGTCTTTTGTGTGCCATTGTTACATGTGCAGCTAACAAATAGAGTCTCTTGCCGAGAATAGCACAGGTGAAAAGTGCTGTTAAATGTATATATTCTGATCATTCATGCAGCATACAATCAGGTTGTACACGGTCTAAACACTATGTGAACTAGAGTTGTTGTGAACACATACCAGTGCGCTGCTGCAGCAGCCAGTGCAAACGTGCTCTCTCAGGCTCATTCTTGCAGCCAGCGCTTGCTCAGGCTCGTCATAGCTGTGGCATTGTAGGCGATACACCCACAATGCCGTTAAGTGCTCTTACAAAGACCTGTAGCTATTAGAAACCCATGATTGACTGCTCTAGAAAGACTCGCCAGGCACTGAAAACGTCTTCACAGGACTGCAAATTCAGTGAACAAGCAGCAGTGTTTTAGTGGTGATTTTCGAGCGGTAAGACGCAACTGGACGTGTTTTTTGACGGCACACACATATGTACGTACACAGACAAACACAAAAATATAAGCCTCCCGCATAATGCGCACGGGTAACAACTACCTGCCACAAGTTATGATAAATGAATAGTTAGAAACTCAACAAACTCTAAACTCGTCATCTCTCATATGTTATTATGCCTTTTGATTGATAGGCTTACAAAATACAAAAAAATGTATTTTAACATTAAAATTTTTAATAACGAAAGTTTTTTATTACTGAACTACGGTACCTTGTAATTTCTTTTGCTGTTTAACAGCTTTCTTTCAGATTCTAATTTTTTCAGCCTCTGCTGCTCCTTTTTAGCTTGTTTTTTCAGCCTCTTTAGCTTGTTTTCAGCTTCTTTTCTCTCCATTTCTTCCATGAAATCTGCACTAGTAATAACCCTAGCTTTGCCGCACTTCTTGGCTTCGACTCTACAAGCAGGAGGTGTTGGAACTTGTAAAAATTCAGAGATAGTGGCGCGAAATTCGACAGGTGAAGACGAATATGAAGTAGTAGTAGTACCATTGATTTCACTTAAATCTTGGATATTCAAATTGCTAACGGAGGTTTCTAAAGCTGAAGAAGAGCGAACTGGATGTTTGTGATACACTTTCAACCATTCAATGTATCGATCATCAGTGTCAAAGAGGTCATAGCCTTCCTCATACCACCTCTCAAACTTTTTAACTTCTTCCTCTGTAAATGATCTTGAACTGGCTAATTGAGAAGAATCTGTTTTAGATGAACCAAACAAGGGAAGAAACCGTATACCCTTAGCTTTTGCTACTTTAAGGTGGCGGTATACCGATGGGTGTGGCTACAGTCAGTTAGAACACAGCTCGCAGGCTGGACAACGAGGGCGAGCTAAACGAAACAGAGCTGCCACACATGAAGTACGAAGGTATACAAAGAGCAGAGCGTTAAAAGTTTAGGCATACCTTGAACAATCGCAGAGAAATGCAAAACCAAAAACGGCAGTTTTATTCACCAAAAATCAGACGAAGGAAACGTCTACACCGTTAGCTGAAGCCAATTTCCACTTAAAAACGACTTACCCGAGGGCGACTCGAAGAGTTTTCTGGACAGAATCGATATCTTTTTCCAAAAATCACTAATCAACAAGATTTCATGGCGTCCAGCATGGTTTGGCACGAGCGTTTACAGCCATAAAAAAGTAACGGTTATCCATCTTAATAAAAACTCTTCGAGCCGCCCTCCGTTAGTTATTTTAGAAAGTGCACCGCTCGTCAAATAGCTTTAAAAAGGCACCTGGGATTTTATTTTTGGTGAATGGTGGCAGCATCCATTACCCCAAACGCCGATGATTGCTACGGAACATGAATATCATTACTAATGTCGTGAATGTCATTATTCACGTAACGGTATTCCGCCACCTTAAGGGGGCGGTGCATGATTTTATGGGGACTTTGATGTGCTGCATCTTGTTTTCTGCTTAGCATATACGCACAAAAGTGCTTTTATTGATTAGACCAAGTCTAACACTACCTGCCGTGCAACTATGGCGAGCTGGTGACGCTCTCGGGTACGCACAAAAGACCTCGCTTCTGCTACATGGTTTGTACACGTTTTCTCGACTTCTGAGCTAGAGATCGACGCGCTGTAAACGCAGTACTATTCAGTACCATCTTGCGCAGAAACGTATAGAGCGATTTGTCGATATTCGTTCGCGAAGGTAGCAAAGCAGCGTTCGTGCACTAGAAAAAACTACGCTGTAAAAAAAGTAAGCGCTATTACGAAAATTCGCTCTATACGTTTGTGCGCAAGATGCTACTGAATAGCACTGCGTTTGCAGCGCGTCGATCTCTTGCTCAGAAGTCGAGAAAACGTGTACAAACCATCCGTGTATTATTTCTGCCATACTCTTATGGGAGATCGGTTTGTTTATAAATAGTTATTCAACCACAAGAACATAACCATGTAACAATGAATAATTTGAATATTAAGTCCTTGCACCGCCACCTTAAAGGAGCAGTACCCGATTCAGAAAATCCTGGAATAGGAATGGCCCTGCGATTCGGTGGAATAACACCAGTAAGACGAAAGGTTGGTATGACAATTTGCGGAGTAAATGCTCTGATGAAGGCAGCTGCAAAAGCTTTGAGAATTGGTAAATAGTAACTATTTTACCAGGATTTGCTGCTAAGTACTCACTACAAGCATTACCCCAATGCAATTTAAGTGATCTGAAGCAAGTGGAGTCTAACGGTTGGCAGACATGTGTAGTATTAGGAGGGAGTGCAAATACAATTACCCCCTGACTTGCTGCCTCGCGAATAAAATCTGGTTCAAAGTGCCCATCTAAGAGAAGCAGTAATGGACGAGCTGCTGGGGCATGTAATAAAAAATGCTTGTGATACCAGTCACGACAAATTTCGCCATTTATCCAGCCACTTTTGGCATTAAGGCCATACGCAGTGCCAGGTACCTGGCCGACTGTTAGAGATGGAAGTAGATTTTGCCGTTTAAATATGACAAGAGGTGGAATAGCATAACCAGCAGCATTAGCACAACAAAGCACAGTTATGTTTGACTTGACACCAGATGATACACAATATACATGCTTAGAACCCCGAATCCCTACTTGTTTTCCACTTTGTGGTGATAAAGGAATGCCACTCTCATCAGCATTGAAGTTTGAGCCGGTCTCTCAAGAAGATTGTTTTGTTTAAGAAGAAGATCAAAGTAATGATCAATTACTTCTTTATTCACAGCAACAGCAGGCTAATAAGACTGTGTTTTTGTAGGTAAGCCCCACCATGATTATAGTCACCCTGACTATGTACCAAGTGTGTTTCCTACTGCTTGCAAGAAGACTACACAAGGAACAGGGTCTGATTCAGAAAGATATAACAGACTGTTTAATAGAAGGGTTATACGATTTAAACAGTAGCTAAATCACACTAAAACTAGCGATTACCAGCAATTTTCAGAAACGAGTAGATTGTTCTCTATACTGCAGTTTCAGATTCTGGACAGCAAGAGGATTCGAATGATACCATTATTGCTGTGTTTCTACAAAGAACAACTGCAGTAGCCGTGATAAAATGCACAGATTTTTTGTATTTTTTCTTCTTTTGTCCGTATAATAGAGATATACGGTCAATGGCACAATTATGTAACTTACATTACAATAATGTAACTTACAATACAAAAATAATTATTAATGTTTAAAAAATTCCCCCAAAATTTAAGATTGTAATATTGTAGAAAACACATAATTGTATTAAAAGACAAGAGGAACAGTACACAAGAAGACAATAGAGAAGAAAGAGTAAAAAACTACTGATCAAAAACACAAAGTTCACCATCCAATAAATCATCTAGTAAAGGAAAGAAATAATCTGTATCTTCAGAGTCATACAGTTTTGACTATCTTTCAAATACTCAAGAACAGTGCCTCGGTACCACTGTAGGCCTTTATCTGACTCAAATAAGTGATCAATCCTCTTGTTAGAGCTCAGGATTTGTTATGAACTGTTCTGTAGAGAATAGTTTTAGCAAGTTAATGAGCAATTGAGAATGAGAATGTGGCTTCTTATTGTGTGAAAAGATAAACACACAAATGGCTAATGTTTTGTATGTGCATTCAGAGTGACCACACATGAAGTGATACAAATCCAACATCACTTCATAATTTTGTTACTACAGACAAAAAAGGTAAACCGTTGCTTCTAGTACTCACAGACGAATCTACGAAGGAAAGTAGGGCTGATGTTGAAATTTTTAGCTTCTGTAGCGAAGTACCACTTGCTTTGGAAGCCATATCAATGCTCCTACAGTAAATACAAAATAGCTTTAAAGTAAAGGAGTGCACTCTGGCCTACTAGCCAGCTAATTACTTGTTAATGAAAAACAAACAAACTAGTAAGTGTTTCTTAGCTACGTGACAATTAGCAGCTTAGATAGATGTATTTCAAGTTTTAAGATAGATGAAAAATGGCAATTTGCATGCAAATACAAGTGAAACTATTATCAGATTCAAGTTTTACACCCTTGAAACCCCTAGGTTGACTTACTTTGAATGCACAAAACAAGGCTTTGATACGAACGTCTTTGTGCCACGATCTGAATCCAAATTTGCGGAGAAAAAAAAAACAATATTATTTTACGGTATGGTAATTGCTACTAAAACAGTGCAACGAAGAGCAAGAATCCGCAAAGAACAGGAGGGACCAGTGGTTGACCAGCAGATTGACGAAGAGCAAGATGAACTAGTAGTAGTTGAGCAGTAGATTGACGAAGAGCAAGATGAACCAACAAAATTAGCCTGCAATATTGTATTTTAATGTTTAAAAATTACCTTCTATAAAGTGTAAGCTGCAGATTCTTGAGTAACGTCGAGGTTTCCACTCTGCCGACGTATAGCATCTATCCACAGTTCTAGCCTGGCTTGATTGTGAAATGGAAAGCAGAACAAACTTAGTCTGCAGCCTTTCTTTGCCGAACTAGAGCATCCAAAAACGCATATAATTATTCTACCCTTTATAAGGCTAACCGATGGAAGTTGGTCAGCATTGAAGAGACACACATTTTTCACTGAACGCTGTACAAATCTATCCCTCCAGCAGCCAATTGATGCGTGGCACATGGCGTCAGAATTCTGAGGTCATTTCCGCAGTTTTTGGTCGATATTAGCTGCGAACATTCTATCACACCTTTGCCACGAAACTATCTATAAGATGGCAGCGGTTGCCGCAGCCAAATCCCGATGCAGAGTCTTTATATACGCAAGAAATGCTGCACTTGACCATTGACCCAAAGTCTGGATCATCGAGTCGGGAAGTCCTGCTCTGGGCACTGCCGTTGCTGCCCCTATCCTGAAACTATGTCTGGAATAGGCAGCCTGGTCAACTCCACAGGCCCTCAAGGCTTTCCTGACCTCAGCCACAAATAAGGACCTTGACAGCGGATTGCTGACCCTCAGTCTGAAAAACAGTCCCGGTGATGATTCCCTAAAGCCCATATGAGCCACCACTGTCCCAACTGAGCACAGCACCGAGTCAGAGCGACCCACAAACCGTGACACTGACCCCTTCCCCAAACTAATCAAATTTCGAGAACTGAAGTTGGATGCCAACTACAGACGGTGAGATTGACTATCTAGAGTAACATCACCTCATGACAGGCAGTGCTGGGTTGTCGGCGTACTCAACAGCTCCCCTGAACCAGCAAAGCACAACGTAGACACTGCCCACAACAGTACTTTCTCAAGATGCTGCGAAGACTGCCAATGACCTCTCAACAGCTCCAGAATTCTTAGAGTCATGGGGAGCCTCACCCGATTGCAATTCCCTGGCTTCATAACTTGTGCCTATTAGGAGTCTTGTACTTGTACAAATCATCTAAAATTAATAGTAAAACACATATTCCACCTCCTGTCTTCTTATACACCACTCTAAAGCATCTGCCAATGCCGTGAATATCTTTGGGGCTGATCTTAAGCCTAAAGGCAGCATTCAGTCACAGAAGCACTCCTTATCTATCTGGACTCCACAATCCTCACTGTGCACCGGTACCAGGCGATATGCCACCTCTATGTCAACCTTCACCGTCAAAGTGCCCCTGCCCAACCTGTGCACTATCTCTGCCACCTTGTCTACTGTCACATATTTGAGTGAACAGAGATCTGAGTCAATGCCATTGTTAACACTAGCCCTGTAGGGTACGACAAATCCGTAATCACTCATCCTGGAATATTTCTCTTTGGGATGACTGACACCCATCCTGCTGATATGCGTAGTTGCATATCAGCAGGATGGGTGTCAGCCTGCAGGACAGGGTCTTGGCACTGGTCCCAATAGATGACCTGCAGCTTTCTCTTTGTCCACATACTCTTTCAACGCCGAACGCTGCTTCTTTGCTAATGGCATGTTTCTGGACACCAACTGGAGAGGGTACTGTCTGTTAAAGCCAATCCTCTGCTATTCCCGACAGAATATAGGAGGTTCAGCTGAGAGGTCATTGGCAGTCTTCGCAGCATCCTGAGAAAGTACTGTTGTGGGCGGTGGCTACGTTGTGCTTTGCTGGTTTAGGGGAGCTGTTGAGTATGCCGACTGAACCTCCTATCAGGATGCGGTTCTAGAGCTTGTCTCCACGCTGTCAAAACCAGAGGAGTGGATATCTGCTGGAGACTCAGGGGGAAGGGACTACCCTTGCCACATTCAGGTCTGCAAGCCTCCAGCGCAATGGGATCTTGCATGTAGGTGTATCTGCCGCTGGTAGAACCTACAGGGAGTATAGCAGCACTCCATCAGGAATTGAAGCACTCAAGTCAAACTAGCTATATCACCTAAAATTATAACCTTACATGTACACAAACCAGGCTATAGGCAACAGACAATATCATAATTACCCATCCTAAACAGGTGATTGGTCACACCAAAGTGTTGACTTTCTTGCAAACCTGTACCTCAGCCTGCTGACGTGCAGAGCTGGAGGGCTTGCTGTTCGAGGGAAGGCTGAACGCTCATGACCATAAATCGCAGGAGGTTAGGGCAAGACTCTGTTGTATGCGGCTCACTAAGACAATGATTACATCGAACAACCGCCTGAGCCTGCGCCACAAAGGCTTCACTACACAAGCTCTTCCTGGCTAAAGGTTGATGATGGAACATCCGATCGTACTAACACCAACACTATCAATGCGAAGCATCCAGTTCACACCTTAATGTTGGTTACCGGCCTCAGTGTCAGTTGAATTTCTCGAGGGTCCTTCATACTCATATTTTGTTCAAATGGGATATCTCCATTGAGTTCTTTGCAATCTTCATGTTTTTTTATAATGCGTAAACGTTTTTTTTTCGCATGAGCAACAAGTCATTTTCATGCACAAAATTTTACTCAGGCTCATTACACTCCAAGAGCTTTATGGCAGCCTGATACGAACAAAGCAGCTCACTCAAGCAGCAGTAGACCAGGCTAACCAGCTATACTACTTGTAAGTACTATTCAAGGGAATTTTATAGTGGACAGTTCTTGGTCATAACACTGCTTGCTGACGCTCCAGACACCTGCTCTAACTTAGTAACAGTTGATGAATTAGGGCAGTGCTAGGAGCAAGAAATGTCCTCTACGGAATTACCGTGAATGGTACTTGTCTGTGGCAGTTTCTTGCTCCTAGCACTACTTGCAATGCCTGAATTCGTCCTAGCAAACTGTTACTAAGTTCGAGCAGGTGTCTAGAGCGTCAGCAAGCAGTGTTATGACCAAGAAACTGTCCACTACAAAATTGCTTTGAATAGTACTTACAAATAGTATAGCTGGTTAGCCTGATCTATGCTAATACTGCTGGTCGAGTGTGCTGCTTTGATTGATCAGGCAGCCATAAGCTTGTAGGGGTGTGAGGAGCCTGAGTGAAATTTTGCGCATACAAATAAGTTGCCCATGTGCATGTAATCATTATTTTGTACATGAAAAAAACGAAATTGCCAATGCAAATAAAATTTGTCCATACAGAAATAAATTTGACTATGAAAATATAGCATTTCATAATATTGTCAGCTAGGGTAAGTGGCTTGCCCTAGCGATGTGTAGATCTTAAGAATACTCTCCTTGAATCATACGTATTGCATGATTCAAGGAGAGCAACATTGCTGCAGCAATAGTTCAAAGGGTGAGTTCCCTGCCCTTCCTAAATAAAATCCTCATCTGTTGCAGATTTATAGATACTCCCATTTCAGTCATGTTTGTTATTTATCTGTAGAGCTCATATAATATGACCTCAGCTGTTGAGAGTGCAGTGTTTAACAACTCAGAGGAATGTATAGCAGCAGGAACCAGATCAGGCAGCATTAAAGTGTTTGACCTTACTGAAAACAAAGGTAGGTATACGAGCATGAATACTCACTGCATCCCAGTGAACACACTCTACAGCAATGCGCAATATCTGTGGTCACAAAGCTGGAGCTCTTTCCCTGTATTTTCATCTCTATGGTGATATTTTAGCATCAGGCTCAATGGACACTAATGTGAAGGTACAGTGAATAACTTACAATGACTGGACTTATTTTGATTTCTCCAGCTGTGGGACATGCGTCGCAAAGGTTGTATCTATACATACAGAGGTCACAGCGAGGCTGTCAATGCTGTTCAGTTCAGTCCTGATGGACGCTGGCTAGTGTCTGGCAGCAGTGATGGTACCGCGTTGGTCAGTGACTCTTTAACCACTGTGCCTCGATAACCACTCTCCTCTACAGCTGTGGGATCTGACAGCTGGTAAACTATTAAAGGCATTAAAAGGACACACTGCAGCAATAACTGACCTTTCCTTTCATCCTAGAGAGTATCTATTAGCTACTGGTAGTAATGACAGGTGAGTGGCTTGTATGTGGTACTAACAGACAGTGAGCCTGATCTACCATTGCTTCAGAACAGTGGCTTACTGGGATCTTGAGCGGTTCAGTCAAGTAGGAGTGTCACCGGTTGAGAGCAATGGCGTGCGATGTGTATTGTTTCATCCCGATGAAGAGATACTCTTCTCGGCTTCACAAGATTCACTCAGGGTATGCAGATGTACTCACTTGTTGTGTAATCCTCTCCTCTCCAGGTACATTACTGGGAACCAGCCTGTCAGCTGGATTACCTTCCCATCTCGTGGGGAAAGATTGACGACATTAAAATGTCACAAAAACAGTTGGTTAGTACTTTATCTTATCTCACTACCAGCCTCTCCACACCACATGACTCAGTATAATGATTGTACTGGGACAATGTGCGGAGAGGAATATTATTATAAGTTTGTCACCCATGGCTCCTGTCAATCATGTACAGGAGATCATAATCACAGACCATACATTATTACCTGTTATAATACTAGCAAAGTTACTGTGTCTGTGTTTGCAGTTAGGAGTGTCCCATTCACAGACCAATGTCAATGTTTGGTGTATTGATGTGCAAGTGAGTGAGTGATTGTATTAGCCACAAGTAAGTAACTAGACTCATTGCTAATCAGAGTCTTCAACCGTGGTCCAGTGGTAGACACAATGCTCCACAGTCAGCAAGGTACAGTATTCTATTGGAGGGCATGGTCCATTATGTTGTTGGTTGTGTAGCGATCGGAGACAGTTTCAGTATAAGGAAGAGATAGTGCAGCATTCTTATCGTCCACCCACTAGACCCTCAGGCCCTGAGAACAGGTACTTCACTTCTGCTGCTATTGACAAGTACTTATGTTTTGTATCCAGAGTACCAGGAGAGGAAGATGAGGAGGAGGAACCCCAGTCTATGAATGATGAGGAGAGAAGACAGCTCTTCCACAGCAGAGAACAGCTGAGTATGTAATAATGCACTGTAGTACATACAGTATTTGTGTTGTGTGCAGTTCGAACTCCTCCTAAAGCACTCCATCTCAAACCGTTTATACCACCTTCTGTTATTCCTCCTATCCGACCTTTCGATGACCAACCACCACACAAACAACCTGATTATAGCGAGGTTAGGAGTGAGTAGTACATGTAGCTGGTGTTTATAATGTACATGCAGCAACTCCAGCCACATCAACCTGTCTCACTTGAGAGCATCTCTAGAGATATCCGATCATGTTAGTGATTACATACCAATTATGATGTGTTTAACCCACTCACAGCACACAGTAATGTAACCAGTTTATTACATCAACGTCTTGAAGTGTTACAGCAAGCCAGGGCACAGTGGTCAATGGACAATCCTAAGGTAACTAGGCTCATTGTTGCTTGTGGCCCTAGTGCCTCCTCTTCAAGGATGCTCTAGAGGTAGTGACCAATAGTGGTAACCAAAGCTCTGTAGTGGACCTGCTCAATCTGTTGCTACTCAAGAGGTACCACACATACATTACACAACATAATGAACCACTCATTCTGTAGATCACTGTGGACATTGGATATGGTAGTGCTAGTTCTACCTGAAGTGAGACTACTTCTGAGAAGCAAAAAGGAAAGGTAATCTCTCATGAGCTGTTTTCATCATCTTTCTTTTACCTCTTCTGCAGATATGTTCGCAAGGGTTGCTCAGTTCTCAAGCTAATTCTTAAGAGCTTTAGTGCAGTCATAGTCAGCAATACACAGACACACTACTCCACTCCCACTACTGGGATTGATCTAGCAAAGGAGGACCGGTAAGAAATACTTAATCTAAGCAGTCATTGTAACTTATGCTATTACATGTTGTGGCCCATGTTGCTCAAGAATACTGCTCTTATAGTTACCAAATAAAATTCTCAAGTTAATAGAGCCCCATAGAAATCAATCGACGTGCATTGCTGAAAGACACCAGTGTAATCTTGTGGTCTTGTGTGCATTTTTCAACGGCGCTATTCTTGTTGGTACGTGATGTGAAAAATCGTAGTGTGACAACACTGCAATGCCACCTGGGCTACAAAACTAGCAGTGATGCTATTACAGTATGACATCATGTATGTAGGGTGGAGAAGTGTCAGCTGTGCTCCACACACCTTCGCATGCTGAGAGAAGACATCAACAAGATATTGTATGAGACCTCCATGGCCAGTGGGGTAGTCAGGGAGATGGAGGTGTTGCAGGCTTTCTCTCTTCTTGACTAATAATTATTATAATTATATCAGCAAGGATTTTATCCGTCTCATAAATGCATTTTGATGATATCAACATAATACCTGCATCATTATAATGGACTATTATACTCACTGCACTATCTTGTGTATCTGGTACATGCAATTTCACTAATAATAACAATTTTGAACAAGCATTTGAAATTAGTACACTAGCTCCCGTTTTGGTTAGGACAATTTTTCTTTGTCGCCAAGTGACAATACAATTTTGCTACAATTGACCAACAATAATTTACAAGTTTTGTACAATCATGTATGCATTCAGGTCCACACACACACTACACTATAAATAAAAAAATTGTTATATTATGCTACTGGGTTCTTAATGTCAGAATGAGTGGGAGAGAAAGAGCCACTCTGGAACAACCTTGGCCGGTATTCTTGTTGTCCTTGGTTACCAAACAAGTCCTCAACAGTGACCTGCAGGACCAACTCACTGTATTATGTACAAACACTAAAATTTAATGATTGTAACCTTTAAGAAGACCTCCTCAAGAGTGGTTTGTGAAATGGAGTAGTCCAACACTATTCTAGCAATACGTGGCTCATTCTCTAGTACTCTGAAAAATGGCACCAGATGGCGATGGCTGGAAGGACAGAAAGAATGGACCTTATAAGAGAGGTGACTTATAGAGATGGCGCTACCATTCAGGAGGAAGGTTGTACGCCAGAAGATATCCTTGCTCTACCTCCATGGGATCAGTCCTCAGTGTGGCTCCTACAAGAGGCATGGAGTGAGTGAACAATACTGCGTTCCAGGTACTAACCTGTGAGTTAAGAACTAACAAAATCCTTCATTTGCTGTACATTATCACGCTGTACTACCAGCTCTATGTTGTAGCCTGTACCAGAGAAAGAATCACTGAAATTAAACATAATGTTATAGTGTTGGAATATTATCTTTCCTTGTCTCTGTACCTGAGTTTCCCAGTGGTCATGATGGCTATAGTGTCTCCCAGTATGTCAGCTTCCTCCATGGAGTGTGTGGTCATGATGGTAACTCTTCCATCAGGCAGCAAGCAGGGATGTATCCACTGCATTTGCTTACAATGAGCAACTCAGATTTATAGCTGATGGTGGAGATAGAGAGTCGTGAGTGTTTTAGGAAATAATTGTGCTCAACGATTCAATGTATTTCTCAGAGCGTATGGAAAGGGCCTCAAGTGCTTACTAAGAGAGACAGCTGTTAGGGAGTACATGTATTGGAGAAACACAAGGACATGACCAAAGAGATCTACCAGCCAGGCGCTTTGAGGAAGATTCAGGTTAGTGCTTGATCTGATTACGTTATACATGTGTATGAAATAAAAAAGGACAACAAGAGTAGACCACTATCAGTTGATGGCATCAAGATCACGCTATGGAACGAGCCTGAACACGAGTTCACCATTGGTCAACTCATGATGGAGATGGGGTTCTTTGTGCTGCTGCATCTCAATAGCGACCATCTAACTAGAAGAACCCTCATTTCACAGAGTGCAAGCGCTGTTATCGCTTCATCAGGTGATCTTGTCGATGTAGGCTCAACAGTTCTGTGTAAACCTGACCATCGAGATGATGAGGTATCTTACAGCAATGCTGAAATAATGAACGCATTTCACAAACCCTCGGCGTCTACGCTCCATAGTTGGGCATTGCAGCAGGAGTTTATAACCAGTGCCAACCTGCTTAGCTTATAGGCTGTAGCTACCAGTATAATTTATCATTAGCGTAGAAGTGATCGCTGATCTCTGCAGCTCGATGGACAGAATGAACAAAACATCATTGCACGTTCAGATCTCAATAATACATTGATTCATAACAAAATAATAACATTATCAAAGACATGTAGTAGGCCACACAAGATTAATGTTCTGTTTCTGGTACAACTAAAAAAAGACCAGGCGTTTTACTTTTAAGTTCAAACCAGGCAGACTAAAGTCAGCATGTTTTTACCAGGCTTGATTCAAAAAAGCAGCTCCAAAATTTTATTACATGCTGATGATCAAGCAAGGGGACCAGAAACTGAATTTTAAGTTGCATGGCCATACATGAACTGAACAAAGAAAATGAAATAAAAATAACTGAGTGAACCCAGATGAATATAATATCAATTTCTATTAGCGGGAAATAAAATCATTTAGCAGGTACACACTTGTCCATCAGATTTGAAGACATAAGCGTACAGCGGGTACATACTTGTCCATCAGATTTGAACACATAAGCGTACAGCGGGTACATACTTGTCCATCAGATTTGAACACATAAGCGTACAGCGGGTACATACTTGTCCATCAGATTTGAACAGATAAGCGTACAGCGGGTACATACTAGTCCATCAGATTTGAACAGATAAGCGTACAGCGGGTACATACTTGTCCATCAGATTTGAACAGATAAGCATACAGTGGGTACATACTTGTCCATCAGATTTGAACACATAAGCGTACAGCGGGTACATACTTGTCAATCAGATTTGAACACATAAGCGTACAGCGGGTACATACTAGTCCATCAGATTTGAACAGATAAGCGTACAGCGGGTACATACTTGTCAATCAGATTTGAACACATAAGCGTACAGCGGGTACATACTAGTCCATCAGATTTGAACACATAAGCGTACAGCGGGTACATACTAGTACATCAGATTTGAACAGATAAGCGTACAGCGGGTACATACTTGTCCATCAGATTTGAACAGATAAGCATACAGTGGGTACATACTTGTCCATCAGATTTGAACACGTAAGCGTACAGCGGGTACATACTTATCCATCAGATTTGAACACATAAGCGTACAGCGGGTACATACTTGTCCATCAGATTTGAACAGATAAGCATACAGCGGGTACATACTTGTCCATCACATTTGAACACATAAGTTTACAGCGGGAACACACTTGTCCATCGGATTTGAACACATAAGCATACAGCGGGTACACACTTGTCCATCGGATTTGAACACATAAGCGTACAGTGGGTACATACTTGTCCATCAGATTTGAAGACATAATAAGCATACAGCGGGTACACACTTGTCAATCGGATTTGAACACATAAGCATACAGCGGGTACATACTTGTCCATCAGATTTGAACAGATAAGCGTACAGCGGGTACATGCTTGTCCATCAGATTTGAACTGATAAGCGTACAGCGGGTACATACTTGTCCATCAGATTTGAACAGATAAGCGTACAGCGGGTACATACTTGTCCATCAGATTTGAACAGATAAGCGTACAGCGGGTACATACCTGTCCATTTGTTCATCAAAATATGAAGAGTGTACAAGTTGTGCAGCGAGTACATAGAGATATAGATACGTCCACAAGTCTTGTTCTAGTATCAAGCGCAATAGGCTGGATTCACTCAGTCATAACATAACTAAAATTAAAACCAAAAACATGAGGTGAACCCCATGATTAAAAATACATGATGATCAAAAACATATTGTCTATAAAAATATAATGATTAAAATAATAAAATTTGTTGGTGTCTTGTTTCAATTGGTATTTGGATTGATTGGTATTTGGATTGATTGGAATGACTGGTGACTCGTAAGAGACACTGATTGGTGACTCATAGTGAGACACAAGCTAGTCACAGGTATTCACAATGGCAATGAGTAGTACACGGTATCATGATCACTATAATAGGTGTCCTGTACTTCAACAATGGCATTATCAGGTACATTACTACAGTACACATGATCAATGAGGGTACCATTGGCTGTTGTTGGTGACTGAACTAGTTGTACATACCCATTATTGGTCATAATACTGAGTAGTCTAGAGTCAAGCTTTTGTAAAAGGTCTTCATTAAAGTCTCCCACAATAACACAAGGTGTGATTGACTTAGATGCTCGGTGTAATACTTTTGAAAGTATGGCATTCAAATTAGCTAGTGATGCATTAGGTGACCTGTACAATACTCCAACTTGTAGTATGCTACTATTGGGTAATACCAGGCTAGTACACAGTGCTTCAATACCACTAGCTGTGAATGAATGTGATTCAGTTAGCTGGATATCTTGGGAGACACAAATCATTACACCACCTTTATTATCACCTGATGCTCTGTCACATCTGATACAATGTGGGGTATGGGCTATCAGAGGAGAAGGCTGAGTCTTTGTTAGCCATGTTTCACAAAAACAAACAATGCTGGCACATTTCAGGTGAGGGTCACATGCTATGTCAGGTAATTTAGGAACAACAGATCTCACATTCAGTAGTGCTATAGTAACATGACTAGATGACAGTGATTCACAACGTAGTGGAGGTACAATATCAAGTAACTTTGTGTTCAATCTAGTGATTTCATTTTGTACATCATTGCTTGCTTTGATAGCAGCTGCATTGAAATTCATTATGAAGAGGCCTTGCAATGTTTTCACACGACTGAATGCTACATAGGCTTGTCCAGGACTAAAACGGCCGCCTTTCATGTTTACTACAATCTCATCAAGTGTCAAGCCTTGCACTTTGTGTATGGTGGTTGCCTATGCTAATGTCAATGGGAATTGCAAACGGGTAATCTCAGAACCACGTTTTTGTTTGGCAAAAAACATCACTTCATGCTTTCCTATGGGTACAGCAGTAGGGAAAGCAGTACGGTATGGGCTAGATTGAATTGTTTTGAGACCTACTTGATCATTATCAAATTTTATAAGTATCTTTGTGACATTGTTCTCACTGTTTGTCATGATTTTAACAACTTCACCTCTGGCACCATTAACAAGACCATCAGATACATCAACATTGGCTGTCAGCATCACACGAGCACCAATGGCTAGTTTAAGGACACCATGGAGACCACCAGTTTCTGATCTTTTATCAGACAAATTAGATAGAGAAATATGTGAGGTTTGACCAGCTACAGAATCACTAGCATTGATCACATATTGTTGACTGCTTGAGGCTAGCTTATTCAACATGAGGCTGTTACGTGAGTCAACATCAATATTCAGTCTGTACACATGTAGAGCATCAGTAGGATAGTTAGGGTCATCTGCTGTTATTTCTCTAGATTTAAGGGTACCAATATCAGCAGGGATACAGGTATTGGTTCGTACTCTACACAACAATTCAGAGAAGGTACTGTCACCACGCTGTCTCATTATTTCATCTAGTTCAATCAGTTGGAATTCATCAATCCACAGGGAACCTGAACCATACAGTTGGGCATAACCATCACTTACTGGGCTGAACAATAGTGGCTGGCCTACTGGGGGTAATTGATACAAGTCTCCAACAGCTAGTATACTGACACCACCAAATGTTACATCATCTGATACACCTTTGATTTGTTGTAAACGCTTATGGATTTCTAGCAGCATATTAGACCCAACCATGCTCACTTCATCAATAATGACTAGCATTAAATGGGATAGCTTGGTTCTCAATGAGTTCAGTTTGTCACGATTCAGTGGTTGGAAACCATTGTATTTACTGCGTCCTAACAGCAATGCAGAATGTAAGGTCATACCACCAATATTAAAGGCAGCAACACCAGTAGGGGCAGCTAGCAATACAATCACATCATCTGGTTGTACAGTGCCCGAAAGCTTCAAAAACTTCACAGTATTAGAGTGGATCAATTTGATCACATGGGATTTACCAACACCACCAGGACCACTGAGGAACACACGATATGGTTCTACTGGTTTACCATGCTTCAATGCTATCACAGCTTTCTTACACCAGTTACGATGAAACATGACAATGGATCTTTGCTTGTCATTCAGCTCTCTCAACATTTGTCTGTACTGGTCAGCAGGTATCACTTGCTGGTTAGTGGCACTATCAAATCTCACATGTAAATTAGCTGTAGTACCAGATGACAAAATATTATCATTGTCTCGCAAGTCTTCATTAGACACTTCAGTTAGTGGCTCGCTACCTTCAGCTAGTGATTGCGATCTACTGGCTTCAGTTGAGGGGGCTATTAGACTCCACAAATGCTCTGGTGGACCATCTTCATCAACTTCTATATCTTCAATGCTAGTGTGACTATATTTGCTTTCATTGGCTAGCACAATTGACTTCACATGTTCATAATGCTGTTCATATGTTTCATAGCCACCTAGTAGATCTGAATGCTCATCGTACCATGGATAATACAGCATTAACTTGGCTCTATACCAGTTGCTAGGCTCGGCATCTTTGTTGTAGCGACGGAATCTTATGACGGCTTCACGTTTGCGTTTGTTCATTCTACCATAACCATCAGTTAGTTGTATTTGAGTGGAGCTAGTGTCACTATCAGTATCACAGGACGGCAAGATATCACTATCATCAGTGTCATCTTTACATTGATAGTTAGTGACATATGTGGCAGCAAACTCAGCTAATGACATTGAACAAAGCTCATCTGGTCTATGCTGGTATCTATCAATGAGGCTCTTCTGAAACACATTGGTATCATCATCATCAAGTTTTCCAAGGTCTGTTTTGTTTTTCAATACAGCAATTCTCTCATGCTTTGGGTTTGTATCAACATACACAACAGATCTACTCAATTGTTTCATCGGTATTGACAATATGCGATATGCTGCTTCTTGTGCACTGACTTCTCTATGTGTTAGAAATGCTGAACCAACTTTTCTTAACTGGGTTTTAAGTTCTTCAGTTCTAAATTCAGCAGCTACTTGTTTCAGGAGTACACCCATTGCTTTCTCAGTTTTCATCATATACGAGGCTACGTACATGACACAGGCATATGCATTCAACACAAATTGTAGGTCCATATTGGCTTGCCATGCTAGCATCACTGAGCTATTGTAGTTGTTGACATTGCATTCACTTGGATTACGTTTGAGTAACACAACATTGCCTTTGCTAGATACTTCCAGTGCATCCATGTAGTCACTCATTGTAACTTCAGCTTTATCTAGGATTTCCTCGAGGCTCATGTCAGCATGATTATCAGCTAGTACTGGATACACTTTAGACAACACAGTTTGTGCATTGCTAGCAACATCAGGATTAACATCACACTGTGTTATCAATGTCTTAGTGCTAGGAGGCTTAGGGAAGGTAAAGCGACACTTGTTATGTCTCTTACAGTATGAGGAATGCTTATGCTGTTGTAGGAGCAACACTAGTTCTTTTAGCTTGCCTTCATCACTAGGTATGCCACATGTTATATACTGATCAATGAAGTTACATACTAACTGGTCATTGTCAATACCATATTTGGGAGCATCTTTGACCCATATTACACAGTGTGCATGAGGGGAACCTCTGGCTTGGAATTCTATTCTAATGGCATAGTCAGCAATGTCACCTAATGGCATGGCTGTGGACTTCAAAAATTGCTGAAAGAACACATTTAGTCTGTAGTGGAAATGTCTCGCAGCTGTTACAGGGTTGCGTCTCAGCCAATTTGATTTATCTTCAAATGACAATGCATTAACATCTTCATCAGTATAATAGACACCATATTGCTTAGCTATGGTTTGTATCATGTCAGGCCATTTCATGTCAGCAGCTGATAGTGTGAAAAACCAAGTTGGTGTGCCTAGCTGACGTATCATTGCAAGCAGATCATAGAATGTGCGCTGATAGTATGGAGGTGAGCCACGGATATTCTTCATGAAACTATAGGCTTTGTTGGCACGCACATATTGATTAATGAAAGCATCATCTTTGGCTTGAGCAGCAGTAAACTGTCTAGATGGTTTTTGTCGCCATATAAAGTTATTAGCATCACTAGACACTTGATTGGCTTCTACAATGTATTGAGCAACAAACAGATAGTCAAGGTCTCTAGCAAATCTACCATCAACATCTAGCAACCTCTGATTGAAATATCTTCTATATGTTAGCTTTCTGGGTCTATCAGTACTGAAGATGCCATCACCAAAACAAAATTTATCAGGATTAGACATTGCTTCAAAGCTAGTATCCGTCATGATTGACAATGGTTTTTGACCTTCAGCTGGTGCTACAGAAACAATTGATTCAGGGTTTTCAACAGTCATCATGCTTGCTTGTGGACCAATGGTGATTTGTCTAGCATGCTGGTCACCTTCATCAAATACTGAGTCATCAATAATGGTGCTAGTATTGGCAGCAGGTGGTGTTTGATCAGCTATTCTGTCTAGAGCAACATAGTGATATTGCATCATCAAGCCTACATATAGTTCACAATGAGTGATACTGTCTCTTGGTACAACAGGTATTATGCTGCTAGATCTGGTACTCAATACATTGATAGTCACACTAAATATGTCTGCTATGACTTGAATGGCTATATGATCACCCCAGGCACCATTTCTTAGTCTGGTAATGTACTGTTCATAGGTTAGCTCACTACGTAGTTCAGGATCAGTGATGCTACTAATGTGTTCATCAGCTACACTAGGAGGCTCTGTATCAGCATCATAAGCATTATCGGAGTGTACAGGCTGTGACACAAAGTGGCTGTATATGGACCTATGGCTCTGTAAGTGGATTGCTACCATATCTCTGAGTTCAGTACTATCACAATGGGTATCACCAAGAGTACATTACCTAAGAGTATGCAACCGTCAATATACCCCCTAGGACAGCGTTGGACATTTTCTACGTCACAAGTTTATACAGCAGAAAGCATTAGGGCTGCTATGCTAATGATATTCACAACACCTGTAATGATAATCATCACTCTGTGGTAATGCTATCATCACCGAGGTTGGCTTGGTTGTGTAAACTTGTGACGTAGAAAATGTCCAACGCCGTCCTAGGGGGTATATTGACGGTTGCATACTCTTAGGTAATGAACTCTTGGTATCACATATTCCAGCACGCTGTAGTTGATATGCTAATGCACTGAACATACAGTTACCATCATGTGGTACATCATGAATTATGAAACCATTGTCTCTGGCTAATACTGTGAGTGTAGTAAAGGCTGTATCATCACAGACTACATGATCAACCGGTTGACATGGGGTACTAGGACTAACGGATGGTTCACATTGTGTAGAATCATTACTACTAGTGGGTTCACACTGCATAGGCTCAGGCTCACTGGTATCTGTTGGCTCTAGGAGGCTACTAAACAACTCCACATCATCAGTCATACCATGTTCTAACCATTTCTGGTTGATATCAATGTCAGAGTACAGGTGATTGTTTTCTTTTAGCCATTTTAGTGCACACAGAACCTTTTCAGGTGTTACGTAATCATACATGTAGTGACCTTTGTATGCTAGTTTGCGTTTCAGCTTTAGAGGTACTAATTCAGACTGTGAGGGCAAGCGAGGAAGCACAGTACATATTGTATCAACCTTTGATGGTACATTGACTGCTGGACCATGTATGGATCGTTGCTTTCCTGTTGGTAATGCTACCATCTTCATAAAAGGCACACGCAATGATACTAATCGTAACTCGAGTGGATTGAGACATGATAGCTCAGCTGGTATTGAACACAATTGTAGACCGTTAGCTTTGGCTTGTAATGGCATGTTACCTCTACACAATGCTCTGTCACAAGTACTGCATACCCATTGGTTACCATCATTGCTAATGTAGCTAAGTTCATCACAAAACACTTGGTCTAACACAGTGCTACTGGTCTTGGTGTACTTGCTGGGGTTGTAGCGAACAACACTTTGTTTGTACATCATGCGATGGCAACATATGCACACAAATTCAGGACCAAGCTTTGTTAGTGATTGAAAGTTGGCAATGGCTTCTTCAATAGACAAGTGTGACGATCGTTTTGTAGCTTTGCATGCTTTATCACGTTCTTGTCTAGAAAGTGCATCTGCTGGAGATTCAGAGGCTTTCTTAGCAGCTTTACATGTTCTATTACGCTCTTGTCTAGCAAGTGTCTCTGCTGGAGATTCAGAGGCTTTCTTAGCAGCTTTACATTTTCTATCACGCTCTTGTCTAGCAAGTGTCTCTGCTGGAGATTCAGAGGCTTTCTTAGCAGCTTTACATTTTCTATTACGCTCTTGTCTAGCAAGTGTCTCTGCTGGAGATTCAGATGCTTTCTTAGCAGCTTTACATGTTCTATTACGCTCTTGTCTAGCAAGTGTATTTGCTGGAGATTCAGAGGCTTTCTTAGCAGCTTTACATGCCCTATCACGCTCTTGTCTAGCAAGTGTTTCTGATGGAGATTCAGAGGTTTTCTTAGCAGCTTTACATGCTCTATCACGCTGTTGTCTAGAAAGTGCATCTGCTGGAGATTCAGAGGCTTTCTTAGCAGCTTTAAATGTTCTATCACGCTGTTGTCTAGCTAGTGCATCTGCTGGGGATTCAGAGGCCTTCTTAGCAGCTTTGCATACTCTATCACGCTCTTGTCTAGCCAGTGTTTCTGCTGGAGATTCCGAGGCTTTCTTAGCAGCTTTGCATGCTCTGTCACGCTCTTGTCTAGCTAGTGTTTCTGCTGGTGATTCAGAGGCTTTCCTAGTAGCTTTACAATCTCTATCTCGTTCCTGTCTAGCAAGTGTCTCTGTTGGTGTTGCAGCACTTCTTTTCTCAGCTTTAAGTATACTACTTCCTGTTTTGCATTTACGAGGTGATTTCCGAGCTTTTGTATTGAAGGCATACCCACAGACACACACACTCTTTCTGCAGTTAACAACTGCACTACACTGGGGGCACACTTTAGTTAGTGGCATCTTAAGATACCACTAAGATGATAGGATCAACTTAGCAATTGAGACAATCACACTGGTTGACTGTATACAGCGTACAGTACAGGAGGACTGGCTTAGCCGCGTTCCTAACTTCCTGCAGCGTAAGTATAACAATTAACTTAAAAGAACACAATCAAGAATTGAAAAACTCACCAAGAGAACTGGCTAAGTGCAAGAGGTATTAAGATACCACTAGGATGATAGGATGAACTTAACAATTGAGACAATCACACTGGTTGACTGTATACAGCGTACAGTACAGGAGGACTGGCTTAGCCGCGTTCCTAACTTGCTGCAGCGTAAGTATAACAATTAACTTAAAAGAACACAATCAAGAATTGAAAAACTCACCAAGAGAACTGGCTAAGTGCAAGAGGTATTAAGATACCACTAGGATGATAGGATGAACTTAACAATTGAGACAATCACACTGGTTGACTGTATACAGCGTACAGTACAGGAGGACTGGCTTAGCCGCGTTCCTAACTTCCTGCAGCGTATACAAGTAATAGTGAACTTAAAAGAACACAATCAACACTCGAAAAACTCACTAAGAGAACTGGCTAAGTACAAGAGAACGAAGATTGAACAGGATACAACTTCCTTTAGCTAACGCATAATGTGCAGTATAGCGTGCATGAATAACTGAATGCGCATGTGCAATAAAAGCGCACTAATTAGAGTTGTAAGCGAGAACGTTTCCACGCTGTAGTGCCAGTACACAGCTCTGTATGGTGAGCTGCTGCGTTGTATTAATGTATAACTGGTCTGTGGATCCAACTATGGCTAGTTTTGTCTTCAAAACACTCCAATAAGACCGTTGTGGTGAGCCAGTCATAACTCGAAAACCAAAGCATTTTAGCAAAATCTACGAGTCAGATTGCAAGCCATTGTCGAGCTTGTCATGCTCATAACCTTACCAGCGCGTAGAAGTAATCGCTGATCTCTGCAGCTCGATGGACAGAACGAACGAACGAACAGACTTCACGAAACCCTCGGCGTGTTGCACATTGTAGAGTTAGCTCCTTAGTTATGGTTTGCAGAAGGAGCTTTGCAGCTAAAAGCAAACCTGCTTGCTATTGAAACTGCACTGCTAACCAGAAGACAGCAAAGTGCTGACCACAAGGACAAGGTGTGTCAAGTGGGCGTGACCATGAACACTGAGTAGGTAGCCATTGCTCTTAGCCTTGATAGGCTTTTTCTTGAGATGTCTACGCACCCCCAGAGCTGTCCTGCAGTTTAGATGGAATCTACAAGTACCTAGGTAGTCAACTATGGGCGCTTTTGTCATCAGAGAGGTCAAAGACGGCCGTCAAGGTGAGCCAGCCATAACTCGAGAACAAAAGCACTTTAGCAAAATCCACGAGTCACATTGCAAGCCATTGTCATGCTAAGCCTGTTCATACCTTTACCGAGTTTCAGAAGTGAGCGATGGTCTCTGCAGCTTATTGGACAGAATGAACGAACGAATGAACAGATTTCACGAAACCCTCGGCGTGTTGCACATTGTAGAGTTAGCTCCTTAGTTATGGTTTGCAGAAGGAGCTTTGCAGCAGTATGCTTGCTATTGAAACTGCACTGCTAACCAGAAGACAGCAAAGTGCTGACCACAACCGAGACAAGGTGTGTCAAGTGGGCGTGACCGTTAACACGAGTAGCTTGGTAGCCATTGCTCTTGGCTTTGATAGGCTTTTTCTTGAGATGTCTACGCACCCCCAGAGCTGTCCTAAGGTTTAGATGGAATCTACAAGTACCTAGGTAGCCAAATATGGGCGCTTTTGTCGTCAGAGAGGTCAAAGACGGCCGTCAAGGTGAGCCAGCCATAACTCGAGAACGAAAGCACTTTAGCAAAATCCACGAGTCACATTGCAAGCCATTGTTGTGCTAAGCCTGTTCATACCTTTACCGAGTTTCAGAAGTGAGCGATGGTCTCTGCAGCTCATTGGACAGAATGAATGAAAGATACCAAGAACAAACTTAACCGGGTTCCTAGTGAAAGATATGATCATTATCTTCTAAAGAACACAATCACGAGTTGGAAAACTCACCGAGACAACTGGCTAAGTACAAATAATCAAGATTGAATAGGATACAACTCGAGCTCCCTGACAAGAAATAATCACCATGTGCGACATATTGCACAATGCGCATGTCAAATGAGCACTAATTAGAGTGTGTTTTGTGGGCGTGTTGCGATGCCTGTAGCAGGGCTTTTGTTGAGATTTCTACGCACCCTCAGAGCTGTCCTGATGTTTAGATGTAGTCTACAAGTACCTAGGTTGTCAACCATGTGCGCTTTTGTTGTCAGAAAGGTCCAAGATGGCCGTCCAGGTGAGCCAGCCATAACTCGAGAACGAAAGCATTTTAGCATAATCCACGAGTCACATTGCAAGCCATGGTCATGCTTAGCCTGTTCATACCTTAGTTGACGCGTAGAAGCGATCGCTGATCTCTGTAGCAGAAGAGACAGACAGACAGACCGACCGAACGACAAAGCAAGTACCGTAACGGGTCTTGTTATGTTCACAACACTTCATGTCCCCCACGTGACAAATCACGTGATATTCCAACGCGGGAAAATTTAAAACGGCGATCTAGCGTGTGTGTACTAGCAAGGGAACCTGGTATAACGGCTTTCTAGCCTCAGCGTCACACCTAAGCTCATGCTCTTATGAATGCCGAGCTGTATGATTCATCAGACTCGAATTCAAGAGAGACGGAGCGGCTAGCCTAGCATAGTTGAGACTTGTAACTAGTGTCTTAATAGTTGATGCTTACCTCATAGCTGCATACGAATCTTTGAATGGCATTCAGCAAGTTCATGTTGTAGAGTCTTGCACTATTATATTACTTTCTGTGTTGCACATTCACAATTACTTCCAGATTTCATAAAACATTCTCGTACTCCAAACATAAAAGAGACATTTTTACTACATTATACTTGTGTATAGTGGATAATGTGATGAATTGAAATTTATGATGAATAACACTGTGCTCTTTCGTTATTGCCTGAAAGCAGCACAACAGAACTTGCCAGAAGAACACACTAGTGAACTGACAGCTTCTCTGTTCAAAAAAAGAATCGTTCATTAATAATATTTCATACAAGTATAATTGATTACAACAAGGGGCATGATGGAATGTTCATGCTGAATAATTATAATGAGAAAACAAATTATGATGCAGGTACACGCCCACAATGAATTCCGTAGATAGCAACAGATTTTTGAAAAAAATACAGGTATTAGAAACGTCCGGGATTACGAGAAATGATGAGTTTTGGTCATGTTTCTCATGAAACAAGTAGCTAACAGAACATAGCTCGTGTACATGTACGTGTGTCAAAGCTCTTATACGTATTTTTGGTATGAACCGCACTGCCAGCAGCACCTCATTCAGACACGATTAAAAAAAATTATTATACCCATTTTCACTGAATAACTTAGTGAAAACGAGTGTAACATCGATTTTTAATCGTTTCCGAATGAGCGCCGCTGGTGGTGCGGTTCACACCAAAAACATGTATACTGTTAGTTGGGTCATTGAGAGAAAAGTACACAAAAAATTAATACTACGACTGTTACACAACTAGTATGACAGAGAACTGAGATAAACCACTCTGATTTACTTCCAGCAACGTACTTCTGTATCCCTACTTAGCAAACTGAATTAACTCCGAAAAATTACACGACCAGTATAGGTCTTGAAGAACGCTGTCATACTGGCAAAATGAATACACCCAGTACAACACTGTATTTTGATCTCTTGTGTCAATAGAAGCATGTCAGGATACTTTGCTTTCAGCACCTGGACGATTACTTGAGAATCATGGAAGTGTGTGACGTCGCATGTTTGATTCAGGATTTACAATACCTGTACTAGTACGACGAAACAGATTTAGACCTAGATTCTATGACCCTGTCCATACCATGTTCCACGTCGATGTCATGGCACATACGTTTTAAGCATAATAATAATTATTCGGCATGAACATTTATCATGGCTCTACAAGTATAAACTATTAATTTAGCTCACCAATTCATCTCAGCACATTTGTCTTCTCATTGATCAGTCTCTAGCTGGACACATTATTCACACCAGATTCATCAGTCAGTCCCTTGATTGTGTTGTCAGAAATGCTGCCCCTTATGTTGTACGAGGATATAAAAATGTTCGAATGGTAAATGACATGGACAGATACAGTTCTATAACCGAGGCATGCTGAGGGCAGCTCTTCTGGCCTTAATGCATGTCTCCTAAACCAGAGAATAGGCTCTGCCTACACTGACATGACTGATGGTAGTCATGTTACCACAAAGTCAGGACAGTATAGTTAGTAGCTCACGCGAGAAAAAACTATTTGTACCAGGTCACTCCATCAGTCAGATTCACGAGCGCCGAAAACACGAGTATAAAGCTCTGTGAAGTGAACTGGCGGCGCTGTGGTAGAGACCGGGATAATGATCTGCATCACTGCAAAGCACTAAGTACTGAATGTGGGCGTTTCCTTACAATTCACGTGACAGGGGGCATGAAGTGTTGTGAACATAACAAGACCCGTACCGTAACCCTCGCGCATGCGCCGAGGGTTAATGACAAACTAAGTACCGTAACCCTCGCGCATGCGCCGAGGGTTAATGAGTGAATGAATGAACGACAAACCAAGTACCGTAACCCTCGCGCATGCGCCGAGGGTTAATGAAGCACCAAAGGTGCAGATGCCTCGGTGGAATGCAACCATTTCACATACACAGCAACAAACTGCAGCTGTTATACCTTTCTGTACAGCAGTATAATAGTTATGCAATGCAATTCCTGTATGATGAAATTAAAGCCGAAGAGCGCTGCAACAAGCTGCAGTACAGCACTGTTTGCAGAATAAGCTAGTGGGTTGCAACTATGCAATCAGAAGCCAATCAGTGCTGACAACTAATTCAACTGGGCGTGTCTATAAAGTTCAATTCGAGTGCAGAGCACGGCACAGCACATACACGAGCGAGATACTAGTAGCGTCCTACGCTGCTATCCTGTGACTTATCAGTTTCTAGGCAGTCAACTGTGGATAGTTTTGTCTACAGAGAACTCTAGATCATCAGCAACTACTGTAGCTCAAGCCGGCGAGCTCAAGCTCGAGCTGTAGGCCTTCGAGAGAATTTCGCTGGACCTACCAAGCTGTTTTGTAGTACAAACGAACTCACTAGCTGTAAGGCAGTCAGCTGTAAACTGTTTTGTCTTTAGAGGAGTCCAGATAGCCGGGAACAGCCGTCGAGGTAAGCATCTCACGCCATAACTCACGAACGGAGCTTTAGAACCAACAATTTATCAATTCAGTTCTGAGCAAATAGCGATTTCTACCTGTGTTGCTGATATCAGCGCTTAGTTTTTAGCGTGCGATGCGCTATGCCGGCAACGGACAGATACACACACACACACACACACACAACACGACTACTGTAGCTGTACTGCTGTATGCCTCGTGGCTCCGCCCACCGAGGCATAACTAGGCACCAAAGGTGCTGATGCCTCGGTGGAATGCCACCATTTCACATACACAGTAAAGTTAAACTAATACTGCAGCTGTTGTACCTTTCTGTTGGTGGCTATTACTCGCGAAATAAACTATGGCTGGAGAGCAGAACACCTTAACCAAGCGCTCTTTTGTTAGCAGTCTACACTGTGTAAGTTTTTTTGTGTTGTGTACAAGAGTTCTAAGTAACTCAGGCGTTTACTTTACGAAATGGCGGCGACCATTACGGTGACTTTATGTATTGTTCGTGGTGTAGCTTATTCCACGCGCTCCTAACACGGTCGTGTAAAGCTTTGTAGCTATCGCTCATGTATGTACCGCTGTCTGTGAAAGCTAGTACCAATGTTGTAGTTCGTGGTTAATACAAATGGCACCAGCTGATAGTGACACTACTGAAGAATTTTAATGTGAGATACACATGTACAGTGTATATTTTGATAGTAAAATAATCATTACTTTGATGAACATAAAGTGGCAGCGCCAGAGGGCCGCAACAGACAAAAATAGTCAAGATTCATCTTCATCATCACTTTCTTCTCCAAACACAAACTTCATAATCTCATCAACTTCTCTGTCTAGTCTCAGGTATTCCTCATCATCATTATCATCGTCACTATCTTCAACGTATTCTTCATCGATCTCCTTCTCTGCACTGATCAGTTCTATAGCCTCCAACTCTTCCTGTATGGTACTGGTGCTTGGTGTTTGTCTCTGATGCACATTACTACAATTGTAGCAATGACAACTTGGTCCACACGCTCTCTCTTTCCTCTGACAAGAGCATCGCTTTGTGGAGCATCCACTTTTACACCTGCATAAAACATCAGGTTTGACAACCAGTATTCAGCACAGCAATCATCACATACCTGCACCCTGACAACATAAAGTCTACAGAGGCCTGTGCCTTGTGCACGTTTTGTTCGACTTCCCAGTGAACCTCCAGCCTCCCATCAACTTCATCTCTTCTCCATCCAGAAATTGACAGTTCTATCAGGTACATCAGTGTTAATACTTGTAGTCGTAAATATTTATATGTTGCTTACCTGGTAAAGAGATCTTGTTGTCCAAAGCACTCTTCCAATATTGTATCACCCACATACACCTCTGCCAGTGCAGCTCCAATGCTTCTGTGGATGGCATGCTGTCACACTCTCTCTCTGTACGTTGGTGAACTGTACTCCGTATACTTTGCAGCCACTTCACATGCTTCTCTAAGGTGCTACTGGCAACAGTAGAATGAAAGAGGGCTTCAGGTCTCTGTAAAGCAAATGCTGAGGCATACTTGCGATAGTAGGCGCAACCAACCAATCGCACAAAGAATAAGTAGGTAATGTCTTCTAAACCTCCAGCTATAAAAGAAGCATGCTTAAAGAAAGTGGCTAAAAAGCTGACTTTTCCAATGCCATGGAAAAATGAGATGTAGTCACAGCCAGTTGAGATGTAGATGGCCTGCATGACACGTGGTCGCATCATCTCTGGTACTGGTATTAACTCAGGATCTGTATAGAAGCACTTAAGCAGTTTGTTCAGATAGAGGAATTTAGAATTTTCAGTGAAACATTTTGATAATTGGATGATGACATCTTTGTTGGTCAGTTCAGATGGTATTTTGGTCATTCCAATGTGATAAATATCGGTGTCTGGTGAGTAGATGAGAACTTTTGTGCCCTGAGAATGTTTACAGTGTAGCCATACCCGTAGATCTGCCTCGTCTGCATTGGATGTTATTGCAGGGCACAGTGTTCTTGTTTTATTTCTAGAAGAAATGGTGAATGCCTGCTGTTTCAGATTAGTAGTGAATTCCTGTGCGCCATGCAAAATTTGTTGTACAAGTAACAGCATTTCATCTGCTAGGTATGATGTTAGGTTTTTTTTGCATGTTCTGCAGCTAATTATGCTACGCCACTGGAAAGGAACACTGAAATTACTACTGAAATGAGTGCAACTATGGTGATGGCTTGTTTCTGCTGCACTTTTGTCTCTACGCCTTTGTTCCAGCTCTTTGGGAGTTTCAGGGAGAGACCCTGGGGTGTCAAAAACAACTTGTACGGAAGTGGCACCAGCTGCAAAGTGAGGTCTTACAAACCTATTCAATAGCCACATTGTGTATTCTCTCATGCATGACATGGTGGGGAGGGGTGCTGTTTGTATAAGGAACATGCCTTCCATTATTACTGTGTCTGGTGTCCACCCATAGGGCAGTTTGTTAATTATTGGCTGTGGGTTTTGGTATCTGTGTTGGAAAAAATTGGTAGTTGAGCTCTTGTTGGACTTGTACGGAAATCCATTTGCATCAATTAGTGCACGAGGCACTGACTGTATTAGCCTAAAAAGAGCTTCAGCATCTATACTTTCAGTACCGTGCTCTGCTACCCAAGCCAATGTTCGCTTTAGGTAACGCTGGTACTGCTTTTGCTCTTTTTCTACCTGCTGTATTCTACGTTTCTGTGTTTGTGTAACAGAAAACGTGCATAGCCGTTTCTGTCTTACAGGAGGATTTGCACTGGCTATTCTTAAGTACTTCTTTTGTATGTATTGCTCCAGGCCTTTCTCACCAATTGACCTAAACCTCATCAGGTCATGGTGCTGCTCTTCTGTTGCTTGCCTTGCTACCAGTACATTCCACAGACCTTGATTCTCCTCCCTATCAAAAAACATACCGTGGTTCGAGATGACAGCATGCATTCTTTGCATGTTTGTATGCGCCTTTCTGTCCTTGCTAGTTGGCCTGTGCGAGAACGCTGTGGCTTCATGGTGTTCCGGAAAAATCTGATCCGTCAAATTGCGCACACATTTTGCTTGAAAAGCCATGTAATTACTCAAAATTCCATGCGCTCTCTGCTAGGTCGCACGATAGCAAGCTTGGCATCTTTGTTAATCTTCATTTCGTGGCATTCGTCCAATGCCACACCATGCCATTCTGCTTTGGTGAAGCGAACACTGAAGCTGCCCTTTCTGAGGTGTTGTAGGACAGCATTGGGCATTCTCAGTACATCACCAATGTGTGTCGGGACCAAACGCTGATATGTGCTCCGATCGAAAGCTGAAAATATGGCAGCTTGTTGTTTTAGACTGGCCATTCGTAAATCCCAATTACGATACCTTATGCCAACAAAAAGAGTGAAGTACGCAAAGCAGTCTTCATTGATAAATCGATACCAGAACCTGATAGTGTCTTGCCTGTTAGCCATAACTTCCATAAACTCCTTAAAGCTTCGATAACTCACATTGCATGAAACTACAGTTTGTACTCTCTGTCGAAAGCTGTCTAAGTCGCTATCTGTTGTTATAACACTGAATTCTGTGATTAGGTCAGATACTTCTCTGTGCAAGGCTTCGTGCTGTGTTGTTTTGAAATACAAAGAAAGAAAAAATATGTAGAATGTCTCGAAAGCTTGCATAAAGAAGTTGTGTGTACGTCTGAAGTTCTTGCATTGCAGCAATGATGTGAGGGTTTCACTGCGATGACCGCTTGATTCAGCAAGTTTAGCCAAACCAGCATCAGCATAAGGCTTCATGAGAGCAGGCTGGTAGTTGTACAAAATATGCCAATCTCCTGGGAAAGGTAGCATCCAACTGAGATGGCTTCCATACTGTGATTTGATCTCCTGTAAAATGACAAATACCTTTGCATCACCAACAACTAGTACCCACTTGTGCCCAAGCTCCTGAACGAATGTTTTGTGTAGCTTGCCTAGAATACTTGTCAAATTTGGTTTTGAGTCTGCTAGTTCACTCAGAATTTCAACATACACAACATTAGAGACTTCACAACTATACGTTTGCTTAGCAACACAATTAATGAGAGACTGTAGCCCAGGTAGTTTGCAATCTGTGCTGTTCAAGTGTACGTACTTCAAAATCATGCAGTTGAAAATGTCACTCTGAAGTTTAACTATTGCCTCAGACTCTGCCTGATTTAGCTTGAACTCGCTCATACAGAAGCATGATTGTGCTTGTGCATCGTACTCGACATAGTCTTCAAAGTGAGGATCAACGACTGGTTCTATGCTATTAACCAACCTGGTATGTGGTGATTGTTGTTCTGTCAACGTACGACGTCGACGCTTTGATTTTTCTATTGGAGTCGGTGACGCTGGTGGTGAAAGAGAGGGACCATGCTTTCTTCCAGATGACGGGACATTCATCTCGTCATTTGAAAGGCGTGCAGAGAGTGGAAGAGGTTGAGCACATTGGACAGATGTTCCATGCCAGCTTCTGGTTCTGTCTGTGCTGGAGACAAAGGCATGAGACTGTAGTATGTCTATGTTGTCTATAGACACAACCGAAAGCGACTTGGGGTGTATCTCTGCTATGATGCCCTTGGACATACGCTGCTGCACAACTAGAGTTGCTAGCCTTCGGTTTGTCTCAAGAGATGCTACAGCTCCGACTCGATTGAGTATCCTGACCAGTTCTTGTGATCCTCCATGGCATAGAACGGCTTCTGTCAATAGACAGTGAAATGGCATGGAACATTGTGTGTTACTGCAAAATAGCACTGTACACAACAAGTATGCTTGCCGCATGCGCTTGGTAGTTGTGATTTCAGTGTCGTTGATCAATAGCTTGCGTCTCCTGCTACGGACTGTTTGTGTCAGTTGTTGTATGAAGCTCAGTAGGTTTGGATCAACTGCTTCATATAGCCAATCGATAGAGAAAGAGGCATACTTTTCAGGTGCATCGTGAAAATTCGCTACAAAAGTTTTTGCCTGCATGTGAACTCGTTCGTTAAGATACAGTGCTACAGATGATATTTGATCGTCAATGGTTGGTGGAGGTGGGGATTTGGGTGGTTCAGTTTGTGTTATTTTGTGTAGTCTGTTTCGCCCCAATGCTAGTGACACAGCATTCAAAAGATCACAGTTGGCATGGTACAGTAAAGAGCCGAAACGCCTGTGCCTACACTCAACACGGAGAGCTTCTCCAAAATAAAAACTAAGATGTGATAACATCCACCTGGTTTTGGGTGTGTCAGTATGACCTAATGATGGAAAACAGGTCACACGTGAGCTCATTTCAGCGCAAAAAAAATCATAAAGCTCGGGTAACAGCACTACCTCATCGATCTTCATTGATTCTGCGAGCTTCAGTCCCGTGACACATAACACAAGGTCTGTGTAGTCATCTTTGGTAATGCTGTCACCCTTGCTTTCTATGGTAGCTTTCTGCACTGATAACTGTTTAGTAATTACATCAAGAGGTATCAGCTCCTGATCGTTGTGCTGTAGCTGTTTCAGCACTCTGTTGAAGTAAAGATAACACGTGTAGCAGATAGTGCTACTGGCTGTAAGGTTTAGTGTGTCATCAGTCATATTGCTCAGATAATTATTAATCAATTCTGGATTGCTGCAGTGCCTATTAAAAGACGTACCTTTTTTGGGTTTTGCACCACAGGAGCAGCAAGGAGTGGGAGCATTCAAGTGTTGGTACATGCTCAGATAATGATGTTTGCACAGCGCAAGAGATGTTTGTGAAGCGCTGGCACTAATGCTGAAGGAAGTGATATTCTCTGAGAAGGTTTGCAGTTGTTCAGCTGATACTAAGTTAGTATTGCTGTATAGTGGTTGTTGGCATTGCTCTATACAGCATACTTTGGTGGGCTTTGGTGGTTTTGGTGACCACCTTGGAGTAAAGCTGGAGTTACCCAGGTTTCTTTTAACCTGTTTAATGCATGGCTGACATATGCATGAGTTTTCTGACAAATCAGGACAGTTCGCTTTTAACCATTGGTATGCTAGCAATGCCTTTATTTTTATGTGGCAAGGGTGAGTAAATTTAGTGTTACCCTTTTTGCACAGTGAACAGGAAACACAGTCACCTTCATGGCACTTCGGAACACGTGCTGGTGTTGCCATTTACAGCATCTAGAAAATTATGAGAATTATTAATAATAATTATTCTTTAGATATTCATGATCATGCATTATCTCTTTTCTCTGTAGATTGATGCCATCCAGCAGGTCATAAGATAGTTACAATCGCTAGGTTAAATAACTATTTTAGAATTGTAATGTGTACAGGTTAGCTTGGGCTAGTGCAGGTGCTAGTGGAACACAACTTACACAAGTAGTGGGCACATTGTGTATATAATGTAAGTAGGTTAAGTAGGTAAAATCAACAAACTGTGAATCTCATCATCAACTAACTATGTTTTTAACACAAAAGTTTATAAGTTTTAGAATTAGTACTAGTTGTAAGCTACAGTTGCATACCAGTTGTTAGCTGTCTGGAGATGGTTAATGGAAATGGCACCAAAAATAGCTGGTAGCAGTGAAGAAATTGGACTGAGATGCCTTTCCAACAGTGATCTGTTTATTTTTTATGGCTTTGACAAGGTAGATAGATTGAATTGCAGCTGAATGATAGTATTTCAAGTTTGCAGCTGCGATTTTAATTATGTAGTACGTGTTCGGAGTTACACGGTGTTCTGTGCAGGTGAGCCATGCTTATGAATAATTCATTAGCTAAGTTTTTGTTGCGCGCGCTAAACCGGCTGTGCAAATTAATTTGTATGGGCGTTATTTGACTTCCGGTACGCTGGCCATAGGACTGTATAATCCTTTTTCATCCATTTCTTCAGAAAGTGATTCAAAATGGTGTTTTAACCACGTAGAATTAATTTTCAACATTTTTGGACCATTTCCAGCAAGAATTACAATTTTTGATGAAAACTCATTAATCACCCTATAATCCTTTTTCATCCATTTCTTCAGAAAGTGATTCAAAATGGTGTTTTAACCACTTAGAATTGATTTTAAACATTTTTGGACCATTTCCAGCAAGAATGAAAATTTTTGATGAAAACTCATTAACCTTTTAGTTGCCAAGTTATTTCGTCAGAAATTTGACTTGCTCTAAACTGGCAGTTTGTTTTGCAATTTTCTACAAAATGCAGTACGCTAGCTATTCCAAACTAGCACCCTTTTCTCCTGGCATGTCAAGGTTTACGAAAATGTACTAAACTCTAATCTGGCCACTCCCACTTCGGAACTGAAGCCACTTAAGTGTTGCGGCCTCGTCAATTTTTTGCTCATTTTGATCTTCATTCAGCCCTGGTGACTGATACAAAAACCTGGTGGTGTCCAGGTGAGCGAACAGGACAGTTTAGACCATATTCTATGCCAAAGTATGCATTTCCGGGCATCCTGAAGCCCTAAAAATGCCGAAAGCGGCGAGGGGCTCCGCCCCTTCGAACCCCGGGTTAAAGGGGGGACACCCCCCTTTAAAAATCCCCCCGTCCCCCGTTCTATATATTTTAGTGGGGAGGGCGCGGCGAAAAACAGTGGGTTTTTTCAGGTTATTTGCATTAAACTTGATTTGACCTTTCTAGAGCACTTTTTACACTACTTATGACGTCTAGAGTAGGTGGAGTCAATTATGACACCTATAGGTGTCATTAGGGGTTAAAGGGTTAATTGAGTTTTCATCAAAAATTGTAATCTTGCTGGAAATGCTCCAAAGTTGATGAAAATCAATTCTAAGTGTTCTAAATGTCATTTAAAATTCAGTTTTGGAAGAAATAGACGCCGAAGGATTATAAGGTGATTAACCTTTTAGTTGCCAAGTTATTTCGTCAGAAATTTGACTTGCTCTAAACTGGCAGTTTGTTTTGCAATTTTCTACAAAATGCAGTACGCTAGCTATTCCAAACTAGCACCCTTTTCTCCTGGCATGTCAAGGTTTACGAAAATGTACTAAACTCTAATCTGGCCACTCCCACTTCGGAACTGAAGCCACTTAAGTGTTGCGGCCTCGTCAATTTTTTGCTCATTTTGATCTTCATTCAGCCCTGGTGACTGATACAAAAACCTGGTGGTGTCCAGGTGAGCGAACAGGACAGTTTAGACCATATTCTATGCCAAAGTATGCATTTCCGGGCATCCTGAAGCCCTAAAAATGCCGAAAGCGGCGAGGGGCTCCGCCCCTTCGAACCCCGGGTTAAAGGGGGGACACCCCCCTTTAAAAATCCCCCCGTCCCCCGTTCTATATATTTTAGTGGGGAGGGCGCGGCGAAAAACAGTGGGTTTTTTCAGGTTATTTGCATTAAACTTGATTTGACCTTTCTAGAGCACTTTTTACACTACTTATGACGTCTAGAGTAGGTGGAGTCAATTATGACACCTATAGGTGTCATTAGGGGTTAAAGGGTTAATGCCCTCGAATAGAGCAATCCGATTGGTGGAAAATGACGTACTATGTAATAATAATTATTAATTTTATTATTAATTATTATTAATAGTAATTATACCCGGGGACTCGTGCAACTTAGCGTCACGTGATCTTGAGCACGTGATTTTCTGTCGCCCGCATTGCACGCTCCTCGCCTTGTCTCCGCTGCTACTCCTCGCCGTCGCTGCCCTGTCTCCGTTGCTCCTCGCTGTCCTGTCCTGCGCTACCCTGCCCCCTGTCCTGTCACACTCCCGAGCACTCCTCACTTGCTTGTGAGTTGTAAGCTAATAATAATTATTATAATTTATATACATGTATATATATAATTATATATATATTACACTGCCTATATTTACATGTGTGTAATGAGCTAGCGTATTTGTAAGTCTTAATTATGCCAAAGCCTGTTTTCTCTTTTTGATGTGTCACGTCACAGTCATTAATGGCATAGATAGAGTAATCTATTGATGATCGGACACCATGTAGAGGTTGTGCGTGTACGTCACGAATCGAACGCACGTGATGCACACGGCCATTTTGAGTGTCAACTGCAAGAAACAGCGTGCTCTGCTCTCGTTTGTAAGCTGCACCGCTCAGTAAAAAGTGGATAGCAGTCTTGCTTAGTACCAGGGCTACACAGAAGACGAAGCAAAAAAGTGGGCAGAGCAAGAATAGCGACTTTCTTTAAACAGACCTTTCAGTGGCCAGGCTTCGCTCGTACAGTACGTACGAGTCCTTGTAGTCTATCCCACGTCAAAGCAGTGTTGTTAGAACGGCTTCAACCATCTGGATACCGTACCTTGAGCGGAGGCAAGTGCTGCCGTTCCACGAGAGTGCCCTTACTTGGTGCATACAGCTTGTAGTATTGTTGTATTCCACTTAGCAGTGCTTGTTTGCACCATAGCGTGACTGTACAGCTTTACCTAGCTATCAAAAATGCTAAAGTACTTCTTGTCTGACACTCAAAATGGCGTCGTAGCAACGGTTACTAACACGAAAAATGTGCGTCAAAGTTGTATGTGCACAACCTCTATAATCGGACGCTTGCGTCCGGCTTGTGAAAAGCTAACAAGTTCGCTGTTTGTATGACCGTATAGGACCATCATAGCACTACATACGCGTACCTTCCATAAGCCATGATTCATCGCTGCTGAATAGTTATGCGACACAGAAGGCCATTGTCCGTAGCTTTGTAATGTCGGACGACGCCATATGTTTTCAAACGATCAGTCCTATGTTAGCTAGACTCGCATCTGCCAGCAGCCAAACTACACTTATCCATAGGTCTGCTAGTGGGTAACAACTGGCAGCAGTAACGAACGATTCCTTCCAGTACAATCTTCTGGTAAACCATAGATAATACAAGTAATAAAAACATTTTAACCAAAATGCAAGAGATTTAGGGTTGGTACATTTGTCGAAAAAGAAAGGAAACAAGATTTTGAGGATTGTAACAATAGCAGTGTAATGCTACCTCCCTATTAAATTAACCACAACTATTGAAAGCAGTTAATTTAGGGAGGTAGCATTACACTGCTATTGTTACAATCCTCAAAATCTTGTTTCCTTTCTTTTTCGACAAATGTACCAACCCTAAATCTCTTGCATTTTGGTTAAAATGTTTTTATTACTTGTTTCTTTTCTTTTTTATTAATGACTTAGTTGACACTTATGCTAGTACAGTGTAAAGAGCCTCTTGAACTATTTCAGCCGAGACCGGGGCCGTACGACGGTAGTGCACTGGCGATCGACTCTGCATGACTACATGCATGCAGCAGCAACACGTACCATGCAACATTAGCTAAGCTTAATCTAGCATTCTTACAAGCCTGAACAGACAAATCCAGTGTAACAGTGAAGATTGGCACGTTGTCTGCTGTGAACAACATTGCTAGTGCATGGCAGCAGCACTCGCGTTCCAAGCAATTTGTACTAAGGTGCGCTTGTATTAGAATAATTACATACACGGGCGTGCGCGAGTAGGCGTAACCTAGTAACGGAGTTCAAACAGAAAGATGGAATGGAGTCTGTTATGGACCAAAAATCGCTGTTTTCTTGGAAATACTCGCTTCTGTTAGTGTTTTAGGCTTAAATAGATATCAGGTGCACTGCTCCCAACGACTAGTGTAGTTGCTGTGTAGGTTTTGTCTTGAATAGCTCACTCGCCACGGCGGTAGGCTGGCTGGAGAAGAAGAAGAAGAAGAAGAAAGAAGATGAACAAACGGGTGACCACGTGAACTCTGGTTTACCACCTTAGACCTGGTTTCTTTTGCTTCTGAAGGTCTCTTTATAATCGCACAAATCGTGCAAAGAACGTCAGAACGTTAGATTAGCTTGAAACGCCCGTATGGCGAAGATATGGCAGTGCCGTAGTTAGCCCTCCAGACGAGACGCCATCTTGTCATGCCCATAGCAACTGGCCTTATAGTCTTTATTAGTAGACTCATTGTAAGCGCTTACCTCTTAGGATAGCCCCTAGGTAGTTAAAATACCCCTGATGTCGTCAACAGCCAAGATATACGTGAATTATTGCGTTTAGCCTAAGTGTAGCCGCCATATTGTTTTCCGCCCAACCCTAAATATGCCACGTCTACCGCGTGGCATAATATACTACGTACAGTGCTTCTCATCTAAAGAGTCCATTTTCAATAATTGGAAACATGTTAAGTCATAAAAACATTTTGCTTAACACTACAGTACTAAAACTTAATATTTACATTAATTCACCTTTCTTGAGTATGTTTGTCAAGTATTTAGCTTATCTTTTATTTCAGTCTGAAAATATCAGCAGCGAAATGGACGCCATTAAATTCATTAGTTTTAACCAAATAAAAATTGTAATCCTGCTAGTTAAGAAAAAACATAAGACGTGCAGTTGAGTATGTAGGTCAGCTATTATGTGGGTTAAAATGGAAGTCTAACTCTCACATATGCTACTGTTAGCTTGCAAAATCTCTCAGCAGTCAAAGTACGAAACAGTTAACCAACTAACTC